>CM076990.1:162258231-167058231 GCA_039090855.1 Macrothele yani
CTTCCGTATACCGAAATTCTCTATATATCGAAGTTGTGTGAATCCCCGTGATCAGTACATATAAAAACTGTTTCTATATATCGAAATTTTTTTCTGTGTACCGAATTTTTTCAAGCGATATCGGGATTTTCCCCACCGTAATGCCGATATTATAAATAAAACAAGTGAGAAAAAGTAGAACAGAGAATTCGCCAAAGGAAAAAGGAAAGGGCGGTCAAGGATACTGCGAGCGGAAGGGAGGAGGAAATATTGTCTCCCTTCTTCACCCCTCTCCTCAAGTAAGCTTGCTTCTCTGTAAAAAAACAGGTTGTTTGTTTCAGTCTCTCTAACCGACGGTGTGTGTCCGCAATGTCAAAAAGAATCTCGCTCAGTATTGTGGAAGAGGTGGAGTTGTTGAAAAACGTGACAGTGGAATTCGCAATAAAGGTATTGCGGTTAAATTTGGTGTTCCCCAAGTACAGTGTCGACAATCATAAAAAAAAACGGTAGTTCGTTATGAAAACCTTTTCAAGATGTCGGACCTGACAGAAAATGTTCTAAAACGTGTCTTTTTGGAAAAGTGGGCGACGCTGTTTTAAAGTGGAACAAATTTATTCGTGACAAAAACTTACCAACCTCAGGTCCTCTTCTAAAAGAAAAAGTGTTAGAGTTTGCCAATAGTTTGATTCCAAAGCTGATTCCAGTTGGTAAATTTAATAAGCGACATGACATAAAAGGAAAGATTGTTTCGGGGGAAAGTTGAAGCGTGTGAGATACCGAGTGTGACCAATGAAAAAACGGCTTTGAAGAAGATTTTAGAAGAGTACACACCGGAAATAACATTCTTAATGTCGACGACACAGGACTTTTTTAAATGTTTGCGAAAACAACGATTGTCTTTTAGATAAAGCAGCAAAGAGAGGATAACAGTTTTGGTGGGCGCTAACATGAACGGCGAAGAAAAATTGAGATTATTGGTGATAAGAAAAAGTAAGTAACCTAGATGCTTCAAAGGCATGATCTTTAGAAATTGACTACCGTTACAATAGAAAGGCATGGATGACGAGTGATATTTGTTTGAGGAGTGCATTTTAAATTTCAATAAAAAAGAATGATTAGGCAGAAAAGAAAAATTGTTCTCTTTATAGATAATTGCCCGGCCCTTCCTATAGTATAGCATCAAGACTATCAAATGTGAATTTGATTTTCCTCTGCCCAAACACAACAAAACTGCAGACAAAGTACCGGGCGTTGTAAAGAATCTGATAATTCATTATCTGATACGCATTCTCAGAAGACTTATTTGGGCCTTAGAAAAAAAAAAGCAATCTACAAATAAGGTGATTGATATGAGGATTTGTACAGCTAAACTATCTAAGGTGTGGCAAAAGATGTTTTAGAATCAGCAGAAAAAATTGCTTTGCAAAAGCTGGATTCATGGAATTAATTCAAATCGAAAAAGGAAATGTGTTACCACAAGTCGAGCAATGTTGAAAGGACTTGCAGATCAAATGGGAAGGAATTATCATATCAGAGAAGGAACTTCCCCTTCATGATTTACTTTACATCAAGAAAGACGTAATCGTTTCAGAATACCTGACGGTCGACGACATAGTAAGCTCAATTCAGACAGAACAGTCTGACATCGAAGTGCTGAATAAAATGACGCAGAAGAACCCCTTAAGCCATCTAAAATATAAATATCCGCCGCGTTTGACACAATAAATCGTAGTATTCAATTTTCCGGAAAGGTTCCTGACGATGTATTTCACGGATTTAATAAGTGTGACCACTTTTGTGATTAATCATCATAGAAATTTGTTGTGCAGCAAGGCATTAGAGAGTTTTTTACACAAATGTAAATGCATATCAATACTACATAAATACATGTATTTTTTCAAGGTTTTATATATACGTACACTATATTGGCAAAAGTCACCGGACACTAAGAAGAGAAACATAACATAGCATTTATTGACATACATTAGTACGGTGTCGGTCCACCTTTGGCCTTAATGCAAGCACTGACCATTTGAGACATGCTTTCGACAAGGTTTTGGAACACAGCGATAGGTATGCGCTTCCATTCAGTACATAATGCTGCCACTAACTATTGTTTAGTAGTAGGCTTTGGTTCCAAATTTCTTATGCGACGCTCTAATTCATCCCATAGGTGCTCTATGAGATTAAGATCAGGGCTCTGTGCTGGCCAGCCCACACACGATACGGAATTACCGTCAAACCACGCCGTAACAGTCCTTGCTTTACGTCTCGGTGCATTATCCTGCTGGTACCAACAAGGCTCGGTTCCATAGTATTGCCACAGAGTTGGTAGTGCATAATCGTCCCAACTATCGAGGTAGACGTGCTGGTTAACAGGTTTGTCTACGATAACCAATGGGCCGGAACCATACCACGAACCCCTCCCTCACGAGTACACTGCCAGCTCAAAACTTAACCATAGGAACAGTACACTGTGGTAAATAGCATTCCCCCAGCTGCCGCCATACCCACACACGGCCATCAGACTGATGGATCTTGTATCTGGATTCATCAGTCCATACGACCCGCTTCTATTGATTTACGGTCCACGATAAATGTTCTTTACACCATGCTAAACGACGAGTAGCATCCCGAGTGGAGATGAAAGACTTATGAGCAGCTGCACAACCACGGTAACATATGGAATGAAGTTCTGTGCGAATGGTACGTGTATATACCGAGGTTCCAGCATTTTTACTCACCTGTACACTGAGGTCTTGTGCAGTACTCCGTCGATTAGCTGTAACTACTCTCCCGAGGCTTCCACGTCCTCTATCACTGATTTTCTTTCGTCTACCGGTACGTTTTGCTGCTTCAGGCATGTCATGTGTCTTTCACTTATTCAGTACATCCAAAACAGTTGAATTGGATATGTTTAAACACCTCTCGGTTTCTCTTATGAACAACCCACTAATATAACACCCAACAATCTTTCCTTTCTCAAAGTCAGTTCTCTGCCGCCGCGACGTTTTCACTCAACCTTAACCTGCGGTATGATCGCGGTCAGCTGCAGGCTTGTTTTTATACCGTTTGCAGCTGTACCGCGTATCTTAACAACGCAGCGGATCCGTTCATTTGGTTTTGAAGGGTACACACCATTCATTTGGTTTTGAATGGTCCTTATAGAGATAGGGGTGATAAGCACTTGACATGATCATTCCCCGCCCAGAGTGGGACAGGCCTGAACCGAACGCAGTCAGAAAATAGGCCGAAAGCAGGGCTTCCCAAAAGTGTATCGCAATCAATGAACACCGGAAAACGCGGTGATCTGAGCGACTTTGATCTTGGGCGCATTGTCGACGCAAGACAGACCGACCGGTCATTCTATCACCCTAGTGGTAAGAACCCTTGAGTTCTCGAGAGAAACCATACCAAGGGTGTACCGTGAGTATACCATAGACGGACGTGCCAACGTCCGGAGAGCAAGCGGTGTCCGACGTAGGCTATCCAGGCTCATACAGACTGACCGCATGGCAACGGCAACACAAGTCACATCTAGGTTAAATGTGTGAGGCCCAAGCAGCGTCAGCGAGTGCACGGTATGGCGCACAATGCATACTCTGGGCTACTGGAGCCGACGCCCTACTCATGGGCCACTGTTCACTGCTCATCATAGGACATTACGCCTCGCCTGGTGCCGGGAACATCATAACTAGACCTCTGCAGAGTGACGTCACGTCGTGTAGTTAAATGGAACCCGTCTCCAGCTGTACCGAGCTGACGAGAGTACGGGTGTGGCATCGGAACATAGCTCTGTCGTGCCAGATTGGCTCTGTTCAAGGCGTTGGTGACTCTGTAATGGTTTGGGGGAGACACATTAGGTCCCTCAGTGTGTCTGGAGAAGTCCTTAACCGCTGCACGTTGCTGGCTGATCACCTACACGCTTTCATGGCCTTCGGGCATCCTGAGCCCGATGATCTGTTTGAGCAAGACGATGCGCAGCCTCCACCGGGCAGCAACCCCCAGGCATGGCTCGAGAAACACTCATCTGAGTATGAAACCTTCCAGTGGTCCCCAAGATCCCCGGTTTTAAATCCCGTGGAAGCTCTCTGGGATGGTGTGGAAGGTAATGCCACATTCATAGCTCCTGGACCGACGACTCAGGCGGAGTTGTGAACAATGCTGCAACAGCCATGGCTGGCATTACCCCCAGAAACCCTCCAGCATATGGTGGAGTCGATGCCTCGACGTGTACAGGCTGTTATTTGCGCTAGAAAAGTGCCAAAACGCTATTAGGTAAGTGGCTCTAATGCTTTGTCCATGAAGTCTTTCCCACATTACAAAAATTAAATGTATGTAAGTTAAAACAAAATGGTTGGCAACATAGTATAGTACAGCAGCACTCATATATTTTCTGTTCTTTAGGTGAGCGCTACTGATGAATAAGAGAAGCATTCCATCTATAATGGCTTCAATGCAACAAAAAGCGGCGCGCGTGTTGTGGTTCCATGGGACCAAATCTGCGGTTACTGTCCAGCGTTATTTCAGAAAAGAGTACAGACGATCACCACTGCACCAAAAAAGCATAAAAGCTTGATGGGAAAAGTTTAAAGCGACGGTTGGTGTTGGCGATTCCCCCCAAGCGGGACGACCACCGGTTACACAAGAGACAGCTGCAATTGTTCAGGAGACATTTCTGCGAAGCCTAAAGAAATCCATTCGTCGTGCTTCACTGAAAACTGAGATTTTCGGTGCCACGGTTCACAAAATTTTACACAAACTTCACTTCATCTGTATGCTTATAAGGTACACATCGTTCACGCTGTTCCGCCTGATGACCGGCCTCGCCGTGCTGTGTTTGCGACGGAGATGTTGCACCTCATAGCTTGTGATCTTTTTTATCTACACCGTATCTGTTTCTCAGATGAAGCTACATTCCACGTCTCTGGTACAGTAAATAGGCACAATGTGCAAATCTGGGGATCAGAAAATTCCCATGTCATCGGCTAGCCCGAAAGTGAAGTATGGTGCGGCCTGATGCATGACAGAATCATCGGACCTTTCTTCTTTACAGAGCATGGTAACATGTACCTGGACATGCTGGAACTTTTTTTGTAGCACCTCAGTTGCATGCACTCCAACCTTCGGTTATTTTACAACAAGACGGAGCCCCAACACATTGGTCAATAACGGTTCGTGAGTTCCTGAATGTCACATTTCCGGGCAGATGGATTGGCCGCGACTGTCCCATGACATGGCCACCTCGATCGCCCGACATAACCCCTGTAGACTTTTTCCTGTGGGGTTATGTGAAAGACCAAGTTTACTCTAGCAGAGTTCCGGATGTCGAGATATTGAGGAACAGAATAACGGACGTCATTGATTCTGTCTCTGCTGAGATGTTCGAAATCGAATATCGCTTAGATGTCCCCCGGCCCACAAATGGCGCCCATGTGGAGGTGTACTGACACTGGAAAAAAAGTTTTACTTGTGCACCATCATTGTCGTGTAATCCCTTTCTTGTACCTGTAATACATTTTTTACATTAATTTGTGTTATGTGGGAAGTACTTATCTGGTCGCTCTGTATATTTGAAATACAGGCCCCTGGAGAAGACCAGATAGAAATCCTTTTTATACTACTAGTCAGTTTTTAAAATCACGAAATAGGGACCTTTTTATAGTGTTCTTAATGAAGAAAAGTGAAAAAAAAATGGCTTGGAAAATAATTGAGGTCAAGCTTTCTCATCCCAGGGTCCACACTGTAAACCAAGGAAGTGTTGGAATCGCAGCCACTCAGCGATACAAGAATAAAAAACGCAGATCGTCAGACGGGTTTTTTTACGAAGCTCCAAATGAATTGCCACATACCGGCGCAGCTGTTATTCACCAAACACCACTTACCTTGAAACGTCACATGCGGGCATATATATCTCTCTCTCTTTCTCTCTCTCTCTCTCTCTCGCTCGCTTGTTCTGTGACGTAAGCGAGGTTGAGAGGAGAACTCGTTTTTATTTTCTTCTGTGCTTTGTGTGTGCTGTCGTCTTTTGCTTGTGCGCGGTTATATGTTCAGGAAGTTCTGCGTGTGTGTTTTACCAAATAGAACTACTGCTTTAATAAAGGAAGCAAACTGTGTTACGTGAAGTGTTCGTAATCAGTACGCTTCATGATTTTTAGAATGCGTTCTTGGTGTTATGTATTTTTTGTCCACCTGCAAAGTGATTGTGTGTGCGGGACTGAAGTGAACTTCTTCAGCAAACATGGCGTCAGTTGGCGTCTATAAGAAACGTCCTTTGCTACCGTGATGGAGCATCTACGTGTCGACGTATTATATCTAAATGGATATCTTCGTATCATCATTTATGTTATAATTAAATACCTTTTTTGGCATACAACTCAGGTCTGTATATGAATTTATTATTGTTAACGTGAAGTGCTCTGTTCTGTTTTGTATTGTTAAGCTCCCATTCTTCTACTACGAATGAAGGCTAGCGGAAAACATCAGTTTTTTCTACTGCGTGCCGAATAATTCGGGTGTTTGTGTGATCTTTTAAACTACGCATCCAATCTTTGGGAATTTAATATTACCACCCCTCCAAAAAAAAAAAAAAACAACAACCGGAAGTACGTAATATTCAGTACGTGCAATATTTTCAAGTCGACAGTAAATTGAAGTATTTCTGTTGAAAGTTTGTGTCGCAGAATTTTACCTTTAATGTAGGTGTTCCTATTATTTCCTTCACATCTGCTTTAGATTATCACCGCAAATGGAGAAAAAAATGACTGCAGTTAGTAATCCCAATTTCTTCGTTGAAAAAAATATTACGCAATCTGCTGGTGGAAAATGTCACTTTTTCGTTCTAGGACACAGAACTAACCAACACCCAAAGATGATAGAACTTTTCTGAGAAAGCATAATATAACAAATAAAACGGCTGCCGATTTTCGTCAATATGGGAATGTTGAAATATAACTCTGAGTTTTTTTCGAGTACCGACACGAATTGTCAAGAGAATTATTATTTTTTCCGCTCGCTATATTACACTTTTTTTCACCAACAGAAATTTGCTATACGAAAGAAAATATGATGGAGCGAGAAATATACTGCTTAGAAATTCATGCGAGTGTGGTTAAACGTATCTGAAAAAAAAAAAAAAGAAAAAAAGCGTTGCATTTAACTGCTTCTGTCAAAGCTTTGTCACAAAACTTAGTTCCTATGTATATCAAATGGGTCTTAAAAAGAATGATTAAAGCTCCAGCATATTACACTATTCGAGGAAAAAATGTCAGACTTAATTCAATTTCGGGAAGTGGTGCCTGTTGTCTGCATTTAATGCTTCGCAAACATCCATCGGTGCATTTAAATTTCTTTTGAACTTACCCATCAAAATCTTGCTCAAGTATGAGGAACATGGTCTTGTAATGGTCTCATAGGAAAACATGAAAACATCAGACTAGATAATATGGAAGAAAGAGAAGTAAAAAATATCATAAACAATTTCCTCCTTATTATGATTCAACTCTAACGTTTTTACGTGGCATTTTTTCCACTCTTCATTTACAGGGTCATGGAAGCAAATTATGGTATATGAGATTAGGTAGGAGGGGAGTTAGAGAGAAGGGGGAAGAGAGAAGGCAAGGACTAGGAGAATATCCTAGGACAAAATAGTGGAAAGAAAGACGAAGAGAAACAACAAGAATTTGGAAGGGGCGGAACCAACGAGAGCCGTATACTGATCTCTAAGAAGAAGCACCAGTAATTGGCCCAGCAGGGACAAGACAGCAACCCCCTCGCTTCATTCATATCCCTCCCTAATCTTCGCGACAATTACAGGACATATACATTCGCTCCACCGAAGGGATTAAAGCCGCATCCGATAGCACAATAGTGAACAGAGAGAGAGAGAGAGAAAAGAAAAGAAAAGAAAGACTTGTTTTCCGAAAGCCGTTTCTTTAATCACTTCATTGAGTGTAAGCGTTGGAATCAAGTTTGTCGTGTTTTACGTAATTTTTTTTTCTTATTAGTGCTTCTTCATTTTTGGGTAGAATGTTGGTGAAGATGACATTAAAAGAGTTTTCCGATAGTTTTAGCTAAATCAGTGAGTGGACTTGTTTACTGCATGGAATCGCATTAAAAAGTATGATTTCAAAAAAAGCCAAAAACACACATTTTGCTATTTACTGAGCAATAGAAGGGGCTCATAAAATTAATATTATTTAAATGGAGATATTCTCTTCTATTTATGGATTAGTATGTACACACTATTTAATTTGTTGTTTAACAAAAACACGTATAGGTTTTTGTTATCATCATCGTGGGAAAATTAGAAATTAAGAATACAAAGTGTAAATGTGGATATTTATCTAATTATATGAAGTGTAAATGTGGATATTTATCTAATTATATGAAGTGTAAATGTGGATAATTATCGTATTATTTATTAGCTTGCGATTTTTCTACAGGATGAAACTTTGTTTTTTAATGGGGAAATCATCTTGAGAGTTGAAATAATTGTCGTAACAAGAAACTTGGACATTGCTTTTTTTAATTTTCAGTGCTTTTTGGCGCTCTTCAGTATTTCCAGACTTTTGTATCATTAGCCCACATAGCACAGAACATTTCGTATATGTTACAAGTACGTAGCACTAAAACATTGAGACTTTTCATATACGTTGCGCAATGTAACAGTAATGTTTCAGAAACCTTACGGTTACGTCAAAATGTCTTCAAACGTTACATAACTTTTAAACATACCCGATACGTTACAGTGAAAGGTCTTTGTAACTTCAACATAATAACTTCATGCTACTGTTACGTATTTGAAAGATACTTGTAATTTCGTGACATTAGTGCTACGTATTTGAAAAAAATATTTGTGACACCATCATATTACTGTTGCGTATTTACTACGCTGAACATTATAGTTTTAATAATCTTTGTAAAATCACAATAAAAAATATTACACTCGACAGCTGTTTCTAAAGCAACAACGTGGAACAGTGGCAGAGTTTATATATTGATAACAAAAGAAATAAAAATCGGCCCCAAATGAGGGTGTCGAATTTCTATTATACATGTGGAATAGATTATTTCCGCGAAAAAAAGAAAGAAAATCAAATTCGTCATTTCTCTAAATACCTACCAATATGAAATTTCTCAGCTTCAAGTATATAAAAAAAAACATGCTGGTATAGTATACTAATACAACACAGCCATCTACTCAGATTTTATAAAATGTTTTTTAGAATTTAAAAATTGTAATAATCAAAACAATTACTTACTTTCAGATGACCTTGAATCACACACACACACACAGAAAAAAAAAAAGGATGATGCCAAACCAAAAAATCTTAAATATCGCCGGAGTGTAACATCAAGGTAGCAATTATGTACAATGGAAACTATAAAGCAGTAGTATCGGTGAACGCTATTTTTAACGTAACCGTAATGTACAAAGAGTTATGTTCCAAATAAATGCTGCTGAAACGTAATTGTAAGATATCTCTGAAAATGTAACGAAAACGAGAGATTGTAACATTATTGATACATATCTGAAACGTTTTGTGCTGTATGAGAAACTACACTCGTGTCCAAAAATTAAAGATCACTTATATTTTCATAGCATACTTTTATTCCAACAGGATGTGGAAGAAAATATTTTAATACGAAGTAAACAAAGACGATAAAGATATGTAAACACATAAATAAGCATGCATTTTTACTTATTATAATTTTTGTGATAGAGAAAATCGATAAAAGAAACAAAACATATATTTTCTGACATTGACTCACAATTACTAAAATTGACAATTTTTTTTATAAATTTTCATGGATCATTTTAATAGGGTATATGTTCACCCCTGACCACAATGCTTTATTGGCATTTGTATGCCATGCTTTTCACGAGATTGTCCAGAAGATCCTGAGGGAGGATTCTCTATTTTCCTTTTAGCGCTATCACCAGGTCATTTTTGGTGCCAGGTGGGGAATCATGTTCAGCAATGCATCTCCCCAGAGCGTCCCAAGCATTTTTTATTGGATTCAGGTCTGGGGAGTACACAGGGCTCTCCATTCGGTTGATTGCCTCTCTCTCCAAAAGTTCATCAACATATCATGATCGATGAGGACGGGTGTTATATATAATATAAACACCCAGATCTCTCTCTGTCACTCTGGAACGCTTGACGTCACAGCAACGTCTGCATTGTTGCGCCATCACTTCTCTATTTTCCTTTTAACGCCATCACCAGGTCTTTTTTGTTGCCAGGAGGGGGATTGTGTTCAGCAATGCGTCTTCCCAGATCGTCCCAGGTATTTTTTTTATTGGATTCAGGTCGGGAGAGTACACAGGGCTCTCCATTCGGTTGATTGCCTCGCTCTCCAAAAGTTCATCAACATATGATGATCGACGAGGACGGGCGTTATATATAATATAAATACCCAAATCTCTCTCTCTGGAACGCTTGACGTCACAGCAATGTCTGCATTGTTGCGCCATCACTTATCGATCAATTCGTGTGTGCTCTCGCGATGTCAAAATGGCTGCCGGCTATATAACAGCAGTCGATCACTTTTAGATGTCAAAGTGATCGCATTCTAATTCGTAAATATATTTGATTATTAATGACCCGAGTTCTATTGGGTTGGTGCGAACGTGTTTGTCCGACAAAGGGCCAGCACACGTGGACGGCGAGAACGGAAAAGTAGGAAAACCTACCTGGGGAAAATAATCCATCTCGGCGCCATCTGTCCGGCAAGGCCATGATCCCGTAACGAAAAAAGTCTTGTGGCTGGGACCCGAAGAAGTCATCAACTGCACCTTCACTGTCTGTCGTGAACTGTTTCCCGGACAGGAAGTGATCCAGGCAACGAAACAGATGATAGTCTGTCGGAGACAAGTCCGGGATATAGACAGGATGAGGCAGTGCTGCGTAGCCCAAGGCACTTAGTGTCAGCATCTTTTGTTGTGCGACATGAGGGCGGACGTTGTCCTGGAGCAGAAAAACACTGTCTGTTGACCAAAACCGGTTGCTTCTGCAGCAATTTCCGGTGCATCTGGTGTAATTCAGCACAATAACGTACTGCAGTGATGGTTTGGCCTTTTCCCAGTGATGAATTTACCCTTTTACCAATTATCTCTCCTGTGGACTACCAGACAAGGAGCATCATCTTCTTGGTGTGTAGGGGTAGCTTAGGATGTCTTCCAGCAAGTTGTGCCTTGCTTAACCATTGTGCAGATCGTTTCCGATTATCATAAACGACCCACTTCTCGTCGCAGGTGACGATTCGATGCAGTAGATGTTCCTGTTTATTCCTGGCAAGCAGCGACATCAGACTTCCAAACGCCCAGTCTTGTTGGCAGTTGTCAACTCATGTGGCAGCCACATGAGACTCCGAATAACAGTCGTGTGGTGGACACCTACCTCTACCGCATTCTCACGACACGTTTTTCGGGGTCCACTTCAACCACACGTGACAGAACATCGTCAGAAACAGAAACATGTCGGTGACCACGTGGTTCCTTTTCCAGGTCCGAATCTCAGGTTCGAAACTTCACAAACCATCGCCGAATGGTTCGTTCGTTGGCTGTATTCTCCCCAAACGCGTTGTTAACATTTCGAGTGGCAATTCCTGCAGAATGTCCAAGCTTAAATTTATACAAGAAGATGACTCCCAAATCCGGCGTCCGAATGTTTCCTTTGCACCAATCCAATATATACTATCTACCAACAAGTAATTGGACAACTGTGATAGCAAAGGAAAACGAAGTTTATTCACCTTCAATAGTTGGTGGAGCCTCCACGAGCTGCGATCACAGCTGCGACCCTCCGGGGCATACTCTCAACCAGGCGTTGTACGACGGCTAGCGGTATTTTCTTTCACTCGGCTTGGAAAAGACAGGTCAGTTCCATCACCGATTTTGGACGGTGGATGCACCCCTTAAGTCGACGCTCCAACTCGTCCCAGAAGTGCTCGATAGGGTTAAGTTCCGGGCTCTGCTCAGGCCAGTCCATTCGATGAACCCCATTGTCACTATACCAAGCCATGGTGGACATCGCAACATGACAGGTGGCATTGTCATCCTGAAAGTAACATGGGTCCACCCCGTAAAACTGCCACAACGTAGGAAACACATGGTCATCCAAAATGGTGTAGTAGGTCTCGGCTTTGAGTCTACCAGGAATTGCGACCAAGGGTCTCGTGCCATACCAGGAGAAACACCCCCATAGCATAATTCCACCGCCGCCGAACTTCACAGTTGGCACAATACATTCCGGCAGGAGACGTTCTCCAGGCAGACGCCAAACCCAGACTCTGCCATCCGAACGGTACAGGGTGAACCTTGATTCGTCGCTCCAGAGAACCTGTTTCCACTGTTCAACGGTCCACTGTCGACGTTCTTTGCACCACGTTAGCCGAGCAGCGCTATTGGACTTTGTGATCAAAGGCTTGTGGGCGGCAGCACGTCCATGATAACTGAAAAGTTGGGCTTCCTTACGGATAGTATTCATCGAAAGAACGCTCCCGGATGCCTGTTGAAACTCCTCGTGGATGAGGCCCATGGATTTGGTGCGGTTCTTCCGAATTTCGGTGGTCAGCACCCGTCGGTTTCTAACTCCCAGTTTTGTGGGTCTGCCGGGTCGGGGCACACTCCGACAGTCACCTCTCACTTTCCACTTGCCAATCACGTAGGCCACTATCGATTTTGGGTACTTCAACTTGCTGGATATGTCACGTATGGATCGGCCATTTCTGTGATACCCGACGATTACACCTTTCTCGAGATCAGAGAGCTCCGAACTGCGTGGCATCTTGCATGCGACTGGTTGCATTGTTGCTTCCCACACGATATTTAACGGCGGCGGCCGTGACGTGTATCAGGACCGCAGATATCGTCGATTGTAGGGGTGTCCAATTACTTGTTGATAGATAGTATATATCCGATCTACAAAATTCGAATTAAAATCTTAATATCCCTGCAAGTTGAGTTTGTATATTGATTTAATTTAACACAATTCCAATATTAAGTTGTACACTTTAATTATTATTATTGAGGTAATTAATAATGAACAAGGAAGAAGATCTCATCGCGAGAAAGCGTCGGAAGGCCAACGAACTGAGGGCAAGATGGCTAACAAAATAAAGCCAGGAGACCCTCAACAGAATTTGTGCAGCAGACTCTGCAGCTCATCGACTTCGCATTGAACGAGAGACTCCAGAATAATCTCAAGCACGTCGAGATACAGACGCTGTACCTCATCGACTTCGCACTGAACGAGAGACTTCGGAACAATCTCAAGCACGTCGAGATACATACGTTCAGCTCGTAGATTTTGCATTGAATGAGTCTCCACAACAATCTCAAGCACGTCGAGTAGCAGACGTTGTAGCTCGTCGATTTTGCATTGAACGAGACACTCCAGAACAATCTAAAGCACATGCCGAAGCACATCGCTTAGCCTCAAAAGCCAAGTGATTCGCGACGAAGCGATTAATTTTGTGGAGGCTCGCACACAACTGCGGACCGATGAACGTTATTTGCCAGTTCTGTGATTCAAGAAACTTTACTTCTAAACGTTCGCCTGATGGAAAATTTACCAGTTGCTGCCGCAAAGGAAAAATCAGATTGGTGAAGCCCTTAGATGCTTATGGAAATGTTTTGCCTTATGCAAATTTCCTTCATGACTTAATTATGAATCCATACAATTCGGACTATAAGAACTTTCGCGAAAACATTCGCTTATACAACAGTATTGTTTCATTCGCATCGATGGGAGCCAAAGTATTTGATCTCAGTGCCGGAGGACCTTACGTTTCTAAAGTTAATGGTCAAAATTTTGACCGCACGAGTCACATTCAACCAGTGAATGGCCAAGCTCCTCAGTATGCTCAACTCTATGTGATCGACAGTACTCAGGCAACAGAAATCTGAGTTACTCATCCAGCCAATCAGCAATGCGTCACACGTGTTTTGGATCAGATTGACCGCCTATTTAGACACCACAATCTACTCTCTGAGACATACCGCATGCTTCGAGAGGTTGAAGCTCGAGAAATCGAAGAAGCAAATCAAACAGGTGAAGATATTCCTGTGGTTAATGTGGTATTCCGACGAGACCGTCATTCCGATCAGCGACGATATAACAGACCCACTTTAAACGAAATCGCAAAGGTCTTTGTCAACAGCGATGGAGAACCTCTATTCGAAAGGGGCATTCGCGTGTGTCCATTGAATCCGGCAAATCCATAGCAGCCATTCATCAGTATTAACATCCTCAGCCCAAACTTGGATCCAGTGTCGTATCCAATTTTGTTTCCTTACGGTAAGCCTGGTTGGCAACCGAACTGGCGTTGTGAAGCTTACAATGAAGCACAAGGAAATCGCAGCAGAGTCAACGTGACTATGCTTCAGTACAAAGCAGCGCGTTAACAGCCGTCAGGGACTAATTCAATCTCATTGTCAGTGCAGGAAAACTTACGCAGCAATGGATTGTCAATTATTATCTACAGTATAACGTAATTGTCTTTTTCGTGCAGAGATATTGTCGTTACGTTATGTCTAAACCATTAGATAAGAATACGATGCAATAGTTCCTAATTAAATTTTTATGACCAGACGAATCATAGAAGTCAACTTACGGTAATTCTTCTTTATTCCAACACTATTTCAATAGCACAACATCGCACTTCAAAATATAACGTAATTCACATCCGCCACATATCCACACCAGCAACTGTTATCTCGTCCTTTTATCTATCGTTCTTATCGCATACATTCATACGTCACGTTCACTCTGACCTCAATTGTTACCAACCTCATTCTTGTTTGAGGGAAAAGATATAAAGTTAAGTTTGGAAGTATAAGCAGAACAAACTCAAATTTGCATAGGAAAAGAAACTAAAAATGAAAGTTAATTTAGAATATACGTCACAACAGGTAGAAGCAAATGACCTGAATTTTTTCCGAACGCATCAGCAGCAGTTACGAACTGAGCTCTGCCAAGCATAAGCGTAGCCAATGGTCCCTCGGATTCGGACCCCCTTGAGGGGAGATTTAGCTCGAATTTAAAGCGGTATATATGAGGCTTTCGCCAATGAACCAAACCCATGAACACTCCCCCCCCCCCCCCTTTAAGAAATTTCTGCCTACGCCACTACTGCTGCCAATAACTTGCTGACTATTTTGAAAACGCCGTTCAAAATGCTGGCATGCAAGCTGGAATTCCCGTGATTCTGCCCTCATCATTTGAAGGATCACCGCACGACATGAGAGAACGGTGTGCCGACGCGATGTCCATCTTCGCCAAACACCATGCACCAGATCTATTTATTAGATTTACAACGAATCAGAAGTAGCCAGAAATAACCAAAAACTTGCGGCGAGGCAAACACTTATCTGACCGTCCTCATTTGGTGGCACGGATTTTCAAGTTGAAGTAGAAATCACTCATGGAAGACTTGACAGTTCATGGTGTTTTGGGAAAATCTACAGCATATGTCCACACGATTGAGTTTCTAAAGCGAGGACTGCCACATGCTCACATTTTAATTGTTCTATACGAGTCGAATACAAGTTTTCAACTATTGAACTTATCGATCAATTTGTGTGTGCTGAGATTCCAGCAGCTGATCAAACTCCGAGCTTTCATGAAATCATAACAAGATGCATGATGCATGGACCATGTGGCATCAACAATCCTGGAGCACCTTGCATGGAAGGCGGAAAGTGCAAGAAAATGTTTCCCAAGCAATTTCAACCGGAAACTGCACAGAATGCAAATGGCTATCCATTGTATCGTAGATGCTCAGGTATCACAGCTAAAATACGAGGAAGGACAATGGATAATAGATTCGTTGTGCCCTACAATCTATTTTTGCTGCTAAAATACAGAGAAGTTTGCACTTCTCTGCGTGCAGTTAAATATATTTACAAAGATTTCGACTGTGCCAACTTGGTTGCGACTGCAGGACAACTCCAACATAACAAGATTGTAAACTATATTGACGCTCGATATGTTAGTGCACTGAATCAAACATGCATGCAGTGATGAGACTGCCAGTTCATCTTTCAAACCAGCAACGCATCATGTTTAAAGCCGACCCTGAAGAGGAAGCCTTGGAAGCTGCACGAACAGGACAAACGAAGCTCAGGTCGTGGTTCCAGTTAAACAGAAGAGATTCTGATGTACATGCATTGTTTGTACACTGATGTTCCTTACAACTACGTGTACGTTCGTAATAATTGGCAAAAGCGACAGAGAGGAAGAAACAAGATAGTCGCGAAAATGCACATAGTTAGTGTAAAAGACGAGGAACAGTTCTACCTGCGCATCACGTTCCTTGTGCTACAAGCTTCGAATTTCTCCGAACGGTAGACAACGTTGTTTATGACACTTTCAAGCAAGCAGCTTTCCTTTGTCACTTGCTGGACTCAGATGAAGAGTGTGATCGCTGCTTATGCGACGCTGCCACCTATGAAATGACAAAAACAACTACGTCAGACATTCGCATTTATCCTTTGCTTCTGTAATCCGACAAATGTGCTCGAGCTGTGGAACAAGTACTCGATGGACATATCTCTCGATTATTTAGGCTCCAATCTTGAAGCAGCTGCTTTGAACTTGGCACTACGTGACATCAATGAAACGTTTAAAGTACATGGATTGTCATGTGCATCAATTGGTATTCCCGTGCCAACAGGAAATGCAATCGAAGTTCAGCTTTACAACCAAGTTGTATAAAAAGAAGAAGCAGAAAGACTAATATCATCCTTGAATGGAGAACAGCTAGTCGTCTTCACGAAAATTACTGGAGCTATTGACAACGCAAATGAAATCAAATAGATATTTTTACTTGGATGGTCCCGGAGGTTCTGGCAAAACTTACCTGTATTCAACGCTATTGTCTTTCATTCGAGGCAAAGGGGAGATTGCACTTCCATTCTCGACTAATGGCATTGCCGCAACATTGCTGAGAGGTGGACAAACTGTTCACAGTGGATTCAGGCTACCAGTTCCTCTTCTCGACATATCAGTTTCGTCAATTAAAATATCTCCGGAAGCTGAGAAACTGCGTCAAGCTGTGCTCATAATCACTGATGAAATTACGATGCTCGCAAAGGATGCTCTTCGTTGTATCGACTTATCGTTGCTCATCACCCCACGCAAAAATAAGTCTTTCGGAGGAAAAGGTTTTGAAATCGGAGGTGACTTCAGACAGACACTTCCAGTAGTCCCAAGAAGTACTCGAGCCGATATCATTGAAAGCTGCATAAAATCAAGCCCTCTTTGGCTTATTTTCACTCACCTTGCACTCACAACAAATATGCGCAACGCTGGACAAAACCAACACAACACGTGGTTGTTGAATATTGGATCAGGCACTCTTCCGGAAATTCCAAGATTACCGCGTGATTCCATTGAAATCCCTAAGCAAAATGGTATCGGAAGAAAACTTGATTGAAGCCATTTACAGCGAAAACGTGAGCAATATGCAAGTCGAAGAGCTGGCAAAGCGAGTCATCTGAGTCCCAGCGAACAAGAATACTCTGGAAATGAATCGTGCAATCATCGCAAAATTCCGAGGAGACTGTCATATCTATTACAGCTCCGATTCAATCGTGTCTGAAGATCCGAACGACGTGCTTAATTATCCACCTGAATTTCTACATGACCAAACTAAACCAGGCATGCCGCCACATACGTTGTTGCTGAAAAAAGGAGTAATTGCCATGCTGCTCAGAAATTTGATTCCCCTACAAGGACTTTGCAACGGTACTAGCCTATCGATCACTGGACTCCATGAAAATTTCATAACTGCGGAAATAGTTTCTGAATGCCTTCGCAGAGATGTTGTTTTCTTGCCAAGAATTGAATTAGCTCCAAGTGACATAAATCTGCCATTCTTCCTCAAACGCTGCCAGTTTCTGATAATTCCAGCATACGCCATGACCATGAACAAATCGCAGGGACAAACATTCGAGCACATCGGCTGTCTTCTCACATGGACGGCTCTATGTTGCATTTTCAAAATCTCAAAACCCCAATCAGGTGAAAGTTTACACGAAAACAACTGGACTACAAGGAAAATTGTTAAACAACAACAAATATTTTACACAGAATGTTATATATCGCGAAGTCTTTTGGAAAATGGAAATAAATAGCGTATAATTTTCAGCTCTTACATGAATGGGTTTTTACTATGTTTCCTTACGGAAATCCGGCGTATACTGTATTTGATTTGTTTTCAATCTGCTTCAATTAAAAATTTCACCCAGTCCTAGGACGGGCAACATCCCCTTTATATTAGTATTTATTTAAAGCTTAAAAACAACCGTCCTAGAACGGGCTATAGGCTAGTTGTTCATAAAAGCGAAATAATTCCCTAAAGCACTACGAAACAGCCTTACATGTTTTAAAATGACCTCCTCACAATAACGATGAGAATTCATTGACCCTTTCTCCAACAGTAGGAGCTCTGTACGCCCATTGACCATAATCCCAGGCCAGCACCCCTATAATGGTCAATTTAGTGAAAACCTTCCAAATACGCGGAGATAATGTAAATAGACAAAGTCATCGCTCTTTCCATGTTTTTCTTCAATTAACACACAGCAACGGAAAAATTGTATTTCGGCATGGCTGGGATCGAACACCAGATCTCTCGATAACTAGCCAAGTGCGTTCGTCTTACGCTACGGTGGCCAACAATCCACGGCGCTATGTGTGTTTATCTGTCAGCATCTGACTTCCACAAATCCGTAGGGATGGGCTCAGAAACTGAGGCGTCTCCATCTGTTGGAGCTTAACGGCACAAGCTATTTATTAAAATTGATAAATCCGAAAGGCGGGAGAAATGGTGAAAATCTTTCAAATATGTGGGGACAATGTAAATAGACAAAATCATCACTCTTTCCACGTTTTTCTTTAACACACAGCAACCGAAAATTTTTATTTCGACACCGCTGGTATCGAATCCCTGATCTCTCGAAAACTAGCAGAGTGCGTTCGCTTTACGCTACGGTGACAACAATCCACGACGTTACGTGTGTTTATCTGTCAGCATCTGATTTGACAAATCCGTAGGGATGGGCTCAATAATAGAGACTTTTCCAACAGAAAGGTGGAAAGAGCGATGACTTTGTCTATTTACATGGTCAATTTATACGACGTTTCTGGCTGATGAGCAGTACGGGGTTCTCGCCAGATGTATTGCAGCTAGAGTCAGACGATAAACAAATTCGGCTTTCGTGTGTAAACAGAACATTAGTCCTTTACTCATCACTCCATGTGGAGTGTTCCCAACACCATCTACATCGAGTTGCTTTGCGTGTTGGGGTCAACAAAACACATTGTACAGGTTTTCAGTCATACAATCTGAGATTAGTCTAACTCCTTGACACGGTTTGATGCGATATTTTGATACCTGTGCTTGATTCCAGCTGTTTTGCTAACTTGCTAGCAGTTACTCAGCGAGATCTACTAGCCATTACAACAAGATAACGATCTTATGATGGAGTGGTTTTGCGTGACTGTGACCGACCACTACTGAACCTTCTGGTAGCTATTTCATGTTCAGAAAATTGTTTCCAGATCCATGATACTACTCTCCGGGCAATTCCGATCTCCTTCGCTACGTCTGTCGTTGTCCTCGTATCTTCCAGTTTACCAACAATTCGATATCGGGTAAATTCATCTAGATGAGTTCTTTTAGATGTACTACAAGTCACTATAGCAACAAAAAAGGCAGATCCACATTTGAACACGTACAAAACAAAGGATTTCTATCCACTCACGATTCAGCTTTTACCGCCGGTCGGCAGTACACAGCTTCCACGTGATTCCTGACAACTTGCATATGATCAAATACTCTCATATGTTACGTTTTCGATGACGTCAGAGTGTATTTATCGCTAACCAATGGTTTGCGAGTCCGAAATTTAGCCTTTTGTCATTTATACCTAATTTTTTGGATATGGGTGTATAATAATTTACCAACCGTTTAAGTTAAAACTTATGGAGCTAGTGGGCATGACCTAAGTGAGATATTTTGGACACAGATACTCGTATTTCGTACAGCTATATATATTTTTTTGATTGTGTGCTTAACGACCACCGTGAGCAACTCAATGGGCTATAAGTAGTCGCCCATCCCTAATTTAGGTTCACTGGGTACAGGGAAGATAAAGAGCCAGTGCCGTAAGACAAACACAACATCCATGCCGCACCGGGATTCGAACCCGGACCCCTTCACGGACGAATGGTCATGAGCTATGGCTTAGAACACTGCGCCAACGCCGGCGGCCAGCTATAATTCATTTTATAGTATGTGCTCATTAGTTCCTGAACATTTCAACTCATGCGTGAGCTTTACTTATTCTGAAAAATAATTCTTACCACTGCTTGTTAAGGCTATCTCTGAATAAGTGTTAGGGTTCATCTTCTGCGATAGATGGCGCAAAAATCTATCCTTGGGCGTAGCTTTTACGTCTTGAGGGACCGTCCCAGAAGTTGGAGTCAGCGAATCTTTGTAGACCTCGCCATATTCAGTACGGAAGCGGTCTCTCATTGGCTCCACAATTAAAAGACAAAATACGCGCTCTTACGTTTTAACCAATGACGTTATTTGGGGGTGGAGCTTAGTAAATAGGCGGAGTCTCTGTAGCTCAAATACAGGGGTTCTCTGCTAATGTAAAAATTTTCTCTTCAAAAAATGAAAGCACAGTAGGATTTAAGACGAGTTATGGAAGATAATATTCTAGTCTCACTTTTGGTCCCATTCAGTTATTTCTATTTGGCCTAGATAATTAAAAGAAAAATCAGACAGAAGTGAGATATTTCGTTTTTTCCAGACTCACTGCTAAGCTAACTTATCGCGCCATATAGCACTAGATTGGAATACTTTCGAGTCAGATAAATTGAATTAAAAAAAATTCCAACTCATTTTTCGGAATAATAACTGTGGCACGTATATTAGCCATAGGTCGTTTTCATTTGTGCTCAAAATTCCAAACACTACAAAGCAATAGTCTTCGAGAGCATGTGTACAAAAGGATATTTACATTGCAGATATAGGATAGAATTTCTCTTACATGCATTGAAAGACAGCCTTAACATACTGAAATCGGTGCAGGATTATTAACATCAGCCGAACAGAAATACATGTTGGATTGCTGTGTGAATATATCGAGGACTGCAAATGTCTGCCCAATGTTCATATAGCAAGGGTGTTTGATTCTGTGCTACAGAGATTGTTCTCATATATTGTTGGTGCTTTTCATTCTGTGCTACGGGTACTGTTTTAATACAGCAAGAGAGGCTGATTTTCATTTCATTTCATTGTTATTTTCAGTTGTGACCATATACACCTAAAACAGTACCACAATAATAACAGCGTAACTGGTGAGAACTGGGAAGCACGAGGGAAAAGGCTTGAATTGGCCTAACATAGCCCTCGGCATCCATAATAAAGATCGTATAAGTCAGGAACAGACATAACTTATTTTCTGACATCATATAAGTAAATTGGTAAGTAGCAAATAAGAATTACAAAGAAGGAAAGGTCACCATGAATAGTTTAGTATTGTGTAAACAGAAGTTTATCCTAGTTTCACAATTTTTCACTACAAATAAGAGCATAGGCATATGGAATACAAAAATAAAACAAGTTAACCTTCAAAAAGTTAGTCAAAAAAATAAATAACTGTGATAGAACTAGTTCTTCCTCAATAGATAATTTTAGTTTTTTCTTAAAAAGATTAATATTATTAATAGCAGTAAGATGGTGAAGAAAGTATTCCATAATTTAGGGCCCGAGTAATTTATGTTCTTAAAATTTTCTGTATGTGTGAATACTGGTAGTAGTTTAAGTCTATTTCTTGTTGGATAAGTATGAGTATGCATACTAATTGTGATCAAAATATAGTAGAGGTTATATTTTATTCTTTTAAACATAATCTTTCCCAAGTAATGTTCATATAATTGTTGTATAGTTAATATACTGAAAGTATTGGGATGTATAGTTGTTCTATATGTCAAATTGGAATATTAATTAGTATTAATTTTTAACTCCAATAACCTGATAAATTTATTTTGTAATTTTTGTGGTTTGTGAATGCTATATCGTGTTGTTTTCCCCCATATCAATATACAGTAGGTTAAATAGGTCTGTATAATGGAATAGTATAACGCTAGCATTAATTTAGGGGTTAGATGTCTAAGAGTGTGATTAATAACTCCAACGTTTCTCGAAATTTTAGTTGAAAGTAGATCTTGAGCGATACAGGGCACCGAGTTATAGACAAAATACTTGGTTCTGTATTATAGGGACTGTGTTCGTACAGTCAGGTTACGTGATTCTGCGCAGTAGTGATTGTCAGTTCATACAGTCAAGGCGCTTGATTCTGAGCTACAAGGACCGTGTTCATACAGTCAGGGCGAGGGGCGTACTGATAGCCCACGCATTGCGGGGTCCTCGCAGCTAAGAGGGCCTCTAGCCTTATCAATAAGATTTTACAAAAACATTTTTTGCGGAAACTTCAAACGAAACTGGTTAAGGCTGTCTTTGAATGAGTGCAAGAGAAATTCAATCCTATGTCTGAAATGTAAATTCTTTTGTACACATTTTCTCGAAGACTATTACTTTGTAGTGTTTGAAATTTTGAGCACAAATAAAAACGACCTATAGCTACTATGTGCCATAGTTATTTCGAAAAATTGTTAGAATTTTTTTAAAAATTCAATTTATCTGACTCGAAAGTATTCCAATTTGGGCGCTAGACGGAGCGATAAGTTAGCTTAGCAGTATTTCTGTCTGGAAGAAACGAAATCTCTCATTTCTGTGTGATTTTTTTAATTATCTAGTCCAAATAGAAAGAATTGAATAGGCCCAAAAGTGAGACTGGAATATTGTCTCCTATAAATCATGTTAAATCCTACTGTACGTTCATTTTTTGGAGAGAAAATTTGTACATTAGCAGAGAATTTGAGTTTAGTGAGTTATAGAAACTCCGCCTACCGACTAAGCTCCACCCCAAACAACGTTATTGGTTAAAACGCAACAGCGCGTATTTTGTTTTTTCGTTGTGGAGCCAACGGGAGACTGCTTCCATTCTGAATACGGCGAGGTCTGCAGTGATTCGGTGACACCAAATTCTAGGACAGTCCCTCCAGATGTAAAAGCCACGCGCAAGGAGTGATTTTGGCGCCATCTATCGCAGAAGAGGAACCCTAACACTCATTTAAAGACAGCCTTAAAGAAACAGTCAGGAATTCAGGCATCTTTGAACGAAGTATTAAAAAGAAAAGCAATTTTTGCTTCTTTTTTTGTTCAGTAAATAAGTGAACTCTTTAAAAAAAAATTTTTAGTTCATAAAAACTGGGTGACGGGGAAGCAGCTATTACACAAGACTTGAGGCCCCCTTTCACAGCTACAGAAAAAGTTCCTATACTAACAACAGAATATGCAAGAAATGCCTGTTCAGTGAGTGGAATTTTTATACAAATGAGAATAAGGTGTTATGCACGTACTCGTATTACAAAACGTTTGCACATAACTACGCATGCTTCAGAATATAATGAAATGTTTAAAAGGCGTTCTTCGCGGGAACGAAGCAGAGAGCAATGTCGTTTTTTTTTATAAGAGAGGCAAAAGAAGAATTTTTTATTATGTGCAAAACATTGTGGTATTACACCGTCGTAACAGAATAATACACTGCTGGACAATTGCTAAGGACGGATCATAAACGGCTATATAGCGCATAAAAAAGTAAGTGTGGTTGGATGCCAAGTGCAATAAAATAATGTCAGAATGCCAGGACATTACAAGAAAGACAATTTATTGTGCTCTGAAATCCAGAAGGCTTTGGAACGTGTTCAAGGGACAAACAGGCCATTTTGTGAAGAATACGTAAACGTGAAAAAAATGCAATTACCGCCCGCAGGCGTTCCGGCGTAAGATGTCAATACGGGATATGGCCACCATGGAGGGCGATGCAAGATTCCACACGTCGTGTCATGCTTTGCACAACATTATCAAGCAGCTGTTGGGGTAATTTAACCCATTCCTCTGTCAGTGCACGGATGAGGGTGTCCTTGTTTATTGAATGGCATTGGTGACCAGCAAGACTCCTCCTCAAAGCATCCCACACATTTTCAATGGGATTGAGATCTGGAGAACGTGCTGGCCATACGAGGCGTTGAATATCTTCGCTCTCAAGACACTCCTGGACAGCGACTGTTGGATGACATGTTGCGTTGTCGTCCATGAAAATGAATCTATCACCAACAGCACCACGGAACATGCGAACATGAAGTAGCAGAACATCATTAATGTATCGTTGGCCAGTCATAGTCCCAGTCGGAAGCACATAGAGGGACGTACGGCCATTGATCATGATGACAGCCCATACCATGACACTACATGTCGGATATCGGTCCCTTTCCTGTATGTTTGCTGGACAATATGCAGTACCACTATCACGCCAGATCAGTTGTCGTCGACAATCAGACGATAGACTGTATCAACTCTCATTTGAGAAGAGGACAGCATACCAGTCGTTATCAGTCCAATTGCGATGTTGATGGCACCATTGCAAACGGGCGGTACGGTGACGTCTGGACAATGGGATGCACACAACAGGACGGCGGGCGTATAGTCCTCCTTCATGCAAACGTCTGGCGACAGTCTTTCGGGAGATCCGCTTGCCAGTAGCAGCCATGAACTGATTTGCTACCTCCCTAGCTGTGCTGCGCCGGTGTCTTTTTGTTGATAGCACTATGTACCGAACTTCTGCAGGTGTCGTACTGCGAACACGACATCGCCCGTGACGTTTGCTACACTCTCCATTTGTTTGAAATGATTTCCAAAGCCCTGAAACAACACTGTGGCTGACGTCGAACTCCCTGGCAACATCTGTTATTTTTCGCCCTTCTTCAATCTTGCCAATAATACGGCCACGCGTAAAATCATCTAGGTGATGTCGGGAAGACATACTGAAAATTGTAAGTTCGTCAATTGATTCTTTCCCTTTCAACTTTGCGTTTGAACAACAACGGTCAATACGCGTCAAATCCTTTATATCTCTTATCAGCGCTATGACGTCACGAACAAGTTCGGCAATCCAAAATTTGCATACGCACAACACGTCTTACTGTATCCCGCACTTATGCTAATTTCCACATTTTCCTGCCTTCCATTTTATGGTTTCTATCATTGCTATTGTCATCCGTCCTTAGCAATTGTCCGGCAGTGTATGACCACTCCCGGAATCACAGTGTAAGTCACAAAGTGCATGTGACAAGGTCGACCACACGGAGATATAAGTGGCCGGCCGGGACAGATGAGCCATAGTGCGTTACGTGAGCACAATGGGCGGAGGTAGTGATTTGACGGACGTTCAAAAAGAAATTATCATCGGCTCTCGCACCAAGGGATGGAAGTATCTCAGAAACAGCAGACTTCGTGGACTGTTCGCGAGGTGCTGTAGTAAGTGTGTCCCAAAAATGGACCGCTGGCACACAGAGTACCTCCAGACGACATAAATGTGGAGCCCCAGAGGCCATCGACTCCAGAGGAACACGTCACCTCCGTTGACTGGTATAGGGCAATCAAGCGCAACAGTGCAGCAATTGACCACGCAAATTACGTGTCCCCGGTAACAGTAGAGCGAACCCTGTTACGCATGGGCCTCCGGAGTCGACGCTGCGTCAAGCCGCCATATTAACCCAGGTCCATCGGCAACGACGCCTTCAGTTCGCATGGCACTACCGTAATGGGAGAGTGGAAAAAGATTTCCTTCTCCGACGATTCGAGGTTTCTACTCCACAGAAGTGACAGCCGGTAGCGGATAAGGCGTCAGGCACACAAGAACCAACAACAGGACACACTTGTTGATCAAGTACAGGCTGGCAGTTTTCATGTCTGGGGGGGGGTTCTGGTATGAAATGGGACCGCTGGTACCACTGTATGGGTCCCTGAACGCCAATGGCTACCCGTCCATCCTCGCTGAACACATGCACCCGTTCATGGTGGGCGTTTACCCTGGTCGTGATGGTGTCTACCAACAGGACAATGCGCCGTGTCATGTCGTTAAGATGGTGTTTGACTGGTTCCAGAAACACGACAGCGATGTCCTCGTTCTCCTTTGGCCGGCGAAATCGCCCGAACTCAATCCCATAGAGCACTTGTGGGGCTGTTTGCATTGAGAGGTTCAACGCGCCCACCCCCAACCTCGTTATTTCCGGGACCTCCGTGCTCTGCTGCCGTCCGAATGGGCATGTGTGCCTCGGGCGGCCTTCCAGGGTCTCATTGCGTCCATGCCATGCCGTCTCGCCGCTGTCATTAAGGCAGTCATCAGTGGTTATTCCCATTATTAGGTTGGTGATCATATTCTGATACGACTGTGTGTAATAAGTGAGTTTTTTTTATATTCGAGAGTAAATAATTTAAGTACTTTTACGTGTTTTGTGCCGCAATTTGTAATAGATACTTATTTATGTGCCTACTTACTTTCTGTATTTCCGTATAAACAAGAAAAGGTCTTTAGATATTGTAACACGTCAGTTACGTGTCGTGTGTGCGTGATCGTGAGGCATTTCAAAGAGGTTGGCCTCAGCTCTCTAAAAGAATAAAATTTGCATGATACAAGGTCCGATCAAAAAGTTCCGAGGCTAGGCCGATATACAACAAAGTACTTACGTTACCTAAGTCTGGCTATGATCTGCCTCAAAGTAGTATCCTTGGGCAGCGATGCACCGCTGCTAGCGTTTTTGCCACTGTTGGAACGCTTCCTGGAAGTCCTGTTCGCGAATCGTGTCAAGTACCGTCTGCGATTCGCGCTGGATCTCGTCCACGGTTTTAAAACGGCGACCCTTGAGCTTCAGCTTTATCTTCGGGAACAGAAAGAAGTCGCAGGGGGCCAAACCCGGGGAGTAAGGCGGGTTAGGAAGGGCCGTCATGCTGCTGTGGCTGCAAAACTGGCGTGTTGCTAACGCTCTGTGAGCTGCTGCATTGTCGCGATGGAGCAGGAAATCTCCCCTGCGCCACATTTCAGGTCGTTTGCGGCGAATGTCTTCCCTAAGACACTGCAGAATTCGCCCTGCGACGACTGTTGTTTGGTCTCCGGGTCGTAACCGTAGACCCAAGTCCCGTCCCCAGTGATGACCCGCGACAGGAACGTTGGTTCATTTACCACCTGCTGACGAAGATATTGACAGAGTTCGACACTGGGCGCCTTCTGCTTGGGGTTCATAATCTATGGCACAAACTTTGCAGCAATGCGGCGCATGTTCAAAACCGACGTCAGAATTTCTTGCACTGTTCCTTTTGACACATTGACGATAGTAGCAATATCTTGAATGGTTCTCCGATGAACCTCATGCACCAGTTTCCTCATTTTGTCTACCTTTTCGGGGGTTTTGCTCGTGGACGGTCGCCCTGACCTCTCGTCGTCTTCCAGCGCCGTTTTGCCGCTCAAAACACCTTGCACGGCTAATTGCTTCATTGCCATAAGCTTGCCGCAACATATCATGCGTCTCCGTTCCCGATTTGCCGAGTTTGACGCAGAATTCGATGTTCTCTCGCTGCTATAGTTTGCAGTCCGTACCGAAATCGCCGATGTGTTCTGCACGTGGTCACCAAATATCGTGCAGCACAGCTCCCGATGTTCACAGAACGACGAAGGTCACTGCCCTCGACCGCTGCTCATGAAGGTCATTGCCCTCGACCGCTGCTCGCGCATTCGTGTACTGCCATCTGTTGGTGCGCTACGTACCTAGTCTTGGAACATTTTGATAGCACTACGTATGATTAACTTTGGCGTAAGTGTTTGGAATACTTTGTATTGGTATGAAACTAGGACAATCATTTTTAACTATCATGTGTATATTTGTGTTTCACGCAATAAAGTGTAATAATTTTGATTTTACAAAAAAATGTTTGTAGGTTCCAAAGATTTTGATTTATTGAAACGCCCGTTAAGCCTAGTAAATAATATGGAAGTTAAAATTTTCAATAACTGAGAGCTAATAGATTTTCGCAAAAAGGCCTGACATTTTTTTTTGACAGGTCACCCCGAGTGTTTTTGGTACGCCACTGGTCAGGGCTCATGCTTCTGAGCTATACGGACCGTTTCATATAGTCAGTGCGCTTGATTCTGTACCACAGGCACTGTTTTCATATAGCCAGCGTGCTTAACAACGCACAACGGAATGTTTGGTTCTGTGCTATAGAAACTGAGTTCATACAGTCAAATCACTCGATTCCTTGCTATAGGACTATGTTCATACAGTTAGGACACTTGATGGGAGTGCATTATCACGTTGGAGAAGGACACCATGGCGCCGATGTGGCCGTTTCTGCTGAAGTACTCCCTCCACACGGCGGAGTTGCTCACAATAGAGCGCGGCGTTGAGGGTCCGATTCCTCGTCAGCATTTCCCAGTGAGCAATGCCTTCCATGTCCCACCAGACACCCATGATCTTCTCAGGATGAAGGTCATGTTTTGGACTTGGTGTTAGCGTCTTGTTTGGGCTTAACCATTCCCTCCGATGCCTGAAATCCACTTACAGGCACCACTTTTCATCTCCAGTAACAATACGTGACAGAAAGGGCTTCCGTTGGTGAGAACATTCGCGATAACGGGCGAGCAAGGAACCACATACGGCAACACGCTGATTCTTGTGCTCCTCTGCGAGAGTGTGAAGGCACCAAAGACCCCAATTTCTGGACCTTTCCCATGCGTTCCAGGTGTAGCAGCTCTGTGGCCTGACCAATGTCCATCTCAGTGGCCAATTCGTGTGTGGTTTGACGCGGATCTAAGTGGATGAGATGGTTAAAACGATCTCATCAAAGTGAGGTGGACGACGTGAGCCTGGAGAGTCGTTGAGGTCAAAATTGCCGTCCTCGGAGCAATAGCATCTTCCCCATACACAGCACAAATTTGTCGAGTTGCCTCGGCGGCTGTGGATCTCTTGTTAAACTCGTAGAGGAGCAGATGTCAGAAATGTTCATTCCTCTCTATTTGACACTCCATTCTTCTGGACCTGAACACCAAAAAACCAATAGCCAGAATCATACAACGCAATATGATTTAGATACACGATATTACTGGCTACATTTTAAAATACAACTGGCTATCTCCACCGTCACTATTGACTTGGGAAACACTCGTGAAATAAAACTGAATGAACTTATGCATCAACCTAATAGTAAGGGCGCTTGATTCTTTTTCTAAGAACAGAGTTCATGTATAGTGAGAGTGCTTCATTTTACGCTGCAGTTTTTAATTTTAGATGGGGATTTAACGGCCATCGTTGGCAACACGATGGGGTGTAAGCAGTCGGTCCGTCCCTAATTTAGGGCCACTGGTTCCAGGGAAAGAGAGAGAGAGAGCCAGCGCCATAAGGCAAACACAACATCCAGGCCTCAATGGAATTCGAACCCGAACCCATCACGGAAGAATGATCAGAAGCCATCGCTTAGATCACTGCGCCACTGGAGCGGCTACGCTGTAGTAATTGTATTCATATGCTTATGACGCTTGATTCTGAGCTACAGCAATCACGATTGCGTACAAAAGACGCTTGGTTTTGTGCTATAGAGACTATGTTCATATAGTCAAGTAGCTTGATCTTGTGCCATAAAAATTGTGTCCATATAGTCAGAGTGTTTGATTCTGTGCTGCAAGTATACTGTGTTGCTATAGTAACGCTGCTTAATTCTGCGCCATAGGAGATTTATCCGTATAGTCAGAATGTTTAATTCTTCACTAAAGGCATTGTGTTTATGAAGTTAAGAGTGCTTGATTCTGTGCTACAAAAACTATATATGAGTCAGAGTGTTTATTATTTTTCGGATTTTAACTACCACACCATTAGCAACTCAGGGTTATAAACGCTTGGTTCTGTGCTATGGGGGCATATAAACAGACTCCTACACCTAATTTAAGGTATTGGTTCAGGAAGCGGAAATGGCCAACACAGTATGACCATGCCTCATCCAAGACTCGAACTAGGGCCCAGTTCGAGCGATTAACCAGAAGCAGGTGTTTCTGACCACCCTGTTGCTTGATTTAGTGACAATGGACTGTGCTCATATTCTTGGTACGGCGCTGTGTAAAAATTCCACATGACATTGTTAGCACGTTTTTCCAAAGATTTTTTTTCGTTTCATGAAGTCAGCAACCCAGTATTAGGAATGCACAACTTCCCCCGAGCCAACAGCGCTAAGCCAGGAATGGGGAATCCATGCGATGCCGTAAGACAAACACAACATCCATGCCTCACCGGGATTCGAACCCGGACTCATGTAGGACGAATGGTTATAAGCCAGCGCTTAGACCACTGCGCCAATCGGGGCAGCCTCGCTATCTCTGCTTCCGGGAGATGTCTTTAAAAAAATTTTGCATGAGAATACTTTTTGCATATTTTCTAATTTTCCATTATTCAAAATTCATCCGCCAGGTGGCGTAAATTTATATTTGTTTTATCTGCATCTTTTTTTCTTTACTGTTCGGTTTGAAAAGCCCTTTGTCTCTGATATTTTCCTCTATATTAGTTATAATGTGCTGACTGTTAACAGAATTGAAAGAAAAATTTTCGTTCTTTTATTGCGTGTGTGTCTTTTATTGGGTTCTACCCGTTTTTGTAGGCTACAAAGAAAGGATGAGAATACAACAAATAACGTACCTAGGATTTCACGTAATTGCCATCATTCCGTACGACCTCTTGCCGTCTGTCTATGAGTAGGTGAATCCCACGCCGGAAAAACTCCTGTGTTTTAGAGTTAAAAAAGTCACGTAACGTCGTTTTCATGTCGTCCACATCATCGAAGGTTTGGAGAGCGAAGGCGTTGTGTAACGATCAAAAAAGTGATAGTGCGTAGGAGCCAGGTAATCCCACGCCGGGTGAGGTAACACTTCCCAACCAAAGTTCAGTAATTTTTGCCGAGTGATTAAAGCAGCATGAGGTCTGGCGAACGCCTTTGTGATTGACGAGTGTTGGCCGCTTCGATGCCAGTTGTTCTCGCAATCTGTCCAACTGTTGGCAGTAGAGGTCAGCATTTATCGTTCGGTTTCGTGCCAACACCTCCCAGTGGATTATTCCCTGGACATCCAACAAAACACTCAACAAAACCTTTTTGGGATGCAGTCCTCTTTTTGAGGAAGATGGAGCATGACTCCACACCTTGGCACACAGTCCGTCGATGCTTTACATTACATTACACTGCCCATTTCTCATCACCCGTTGCAATTCTCTCCCCCCCCCCCAAAAAAAACCGGTTCATTTCTGTGACGAGAAAACAAAGAAACACAGATACGGATTCTCTCCTCTCGTTGCTTTGCAGAAAGATGGTGCGGAACCCAGTTATCATACTGGTGATGAATTCAAGCGCATGCATCGGTCTTTCGATTGTTGTTCTGTGTACCTACAACGTTTCCTCTAATTCCTGAATAGTTGGATACGGGCCGTTTATTATGGCTTGGTCCACATCCTCGTCAGGAACCACGGATGGACGTCCAGGACTTAGTCGAATTTTACAGCTTCTGTCTCCGTCCCGGAATTTCCGAAACCAACGGCGACATGTGGTATCATCAACTGCATCTTCCCCACACACCTAACAGATGTTGCGGCAAGCCGCGGCTGCAGTACTGGCTTTATCAAACACGTACAGTGAACAATGTCTCATGTGCTCCTTATCGCATGCCATGTAACACCGTCCGTGATTTCGTTACGAATGACTTATTCGGACAAACCTAGTGCCTCAATATGCTCTACTGCTCCACGCTTTATTGTCCGAAAATTCGGCATAGCAGTTTCATCTGTGATGTAATACTCCGATCGCAATTTGCATCTATTACAAAAACGCGTAAAACTTTTGCACACACCCAATATAAAAAGTACATTTTTTTTGTTGTATTCTCTCTCTCTCTCTCTCTCTCTCTCTCTCTCTCTCTCTGTCTGTCTGTCTGTCTGCGTAGTATTTTCTAGTGCGTATTGGATGTATGCATGTACGCAGTATGAAAAAGGGTGAAAGGAGAACAACTGAAAAAATGTGTTATCCACATCAACAATTCTGGCTCCCGTCACTTCGGAATAAAGTTGTTCCTAAGTCATGGGACGACAACTTCACCACATTGTTTGGAAGGGAGAGGGGCGGGGGGGGGTAGACTTAAAGAGATCAGACATGAGCATCACATCTCTCCCACTGTCAGGAGGAAATTAAACACGTTAGTAAAATCATGCAATGCATTGATTATGATACGCTTTCCAACGTACCAGAAATCATTACTCAAGTTATAAGGATAATAGCTGTGGAATAGATCTCGCTTCTGTGTCCTGACCTTTGACCCCATTTCTATGATATTCAACAGAACCTGTTCAGTATACCTCCGAAACAGCATGATAAAATTTCATCGAAATCGAACCATTTGTACGCAAGTATGAGGCATAAGACCAATGGAATGGATCCCGCTCCTATGTCGTGACCTTTGACCCCATTTCGTCCATTTTCAATAGGGTTCATCCTCAGGTGATCCCCGACCACCAACTAAAATTTCATCGAAATCGAACCATTTTTACGCGAGTTATCGTGCGGAGAGACAGACAGACGGACAAAGCTGGAGCATATACGTTTCTTCAACCTACATTTGGAAAGTTTAAAAAAGATGCGAAAACGCTAAACTTTGCGATTCAATGTATGTTTTGGAAATTGAAAAGGCAATTATGATTGTTCATAAGCAAATGAAGAAAGAACATATTCCTGTTGAATATTCATAGTTTTAAAAATAAAATTTCATTCTGCAATTTTATGGAAATATCCAGAGAGATTTCGTTTCAGAATATGTATAGAAAATACGGGAAATTAAAACTCTGCTCAAACAAAACAAGTTAGTAAAATCATGCAATGCATTGATTATGATACGCTTTCCCACATACTAGAAATCATTACTCAAGTTATGAGAAAAATGGCTATGGAATAAATCTCACTCCTGTGCTCTGACCTTTGAACCCATTTCGATAATATTCAACAGAACTAGTTCAGTATACCTCCGAAATAACAAGATAAAGTTTTGTCGCAAACGAAGCAATTTTACATAAGTTCTATGGAATAGATCCCGCTTCTGTGTCCCAACCTTTGACCCCATTTCGCCCGTTTTCAATAGAATTCATCCCCAGGCAGGTCCCTACAACATACTAACATTTCATCCAAATCGAAACATTTTTACGTAAGTTATGATGCATAATGGCGATGGAAGCGATTCCGCTCCTATGTCCTGACCTTTGATCCCCATTTCGCCAATTTTCAATTAGGTTTGTCCCCAGGTGGTCCCCTACCACATACTAAAATTTAATCGAAATCGAACCTTTTTTACGTTAGTTATGACGCACAAGAGCAGTGGAATCGATCCCGCTTCTATGACCTGACCTTTGACCCCATTTCGTTCATTTTCAATAGGGTTCCTTCCCAGGTGTTCCCCTACCACATACTAAAATTTCATCGAAATCGAACGATTTTTACGCGAGTTATCGTGCGGACGAACATACGCACAAAACGCGTGATGTAATGAGGCAGATGGGAATCGCGACCATCTTCTCGCAAGAGTGTGACGTCATAAAACTTTAAGAGAATCCACACACAACGCGTGACGTAATGAGACAGATGGCGTGACCGCGCGCCAACATCTAATGGATCAACCGACTCCATGACACTACACTGAAAGCGTGGTAATTCGGGGTGGTTATTTCCCCCTCGCAACGAATTTTCCTAAAGTCGAGATCAAGCTAAATCGATTTCTAGTACCAGAAAACGGTAGGGTAACAACTTTCATCAAAATCCTTAGAGCAATTTTCAAAATAAATTTACATACATACAATAATTGCTCCTTTAAGGTGAACGTCAAGTAATTTTGCTTCCTCTACTTCGAATGGAAAAATTTCTGTACACATTTTCTTCAAAATTAATGCGTTCCCAAGGATCAAAATTTGAACATCGATTAAAATATCTTCATTTTATAACTTGCAATACTTAATATTTTCTAAAACATAACCATAATTATGCAATCCAACATTTGTTTGTCTACTGACGTCATCAAAGTACAGGTCGCGCCATCCTTTTTCTGGTTTCAACACCACCAAAGGAAAAGTTATTGATTTTTAATAAAATTATGGTTATGTTTTAGAAAATGTTGAGTATTCCAAGTTATAATATGAAGTTATTTTAATCGGTGTTCAAATTTTCATCCTTGGGAACACATTAATTGTGAAGGAAATGTGTACAAAAGTTTTTCCATTGGAAGTATAGGAAGCAAAATTACTTGACGTCCACCTTAATAATATGGGATAAGGGCGATGGAATGGATCGCAATCCCATGTCCTGACCTTTGACCCCATTTGTCCCATTTTCAATAGGGTTCGTCCCCAGGGGGTCTCCTACCACTTACTGAAATTTCATCGAAATCGAACCATTTTTACGCACGTTATGACGCATAAGGGCAATGCAATACATCCCGCTCTTATGTCCTGACCTTTGACCCCAATTCACCCATTTTTAATAGGGTTCGTCCCCAGGCGGTCCCATGCCACATAGTAAAATTTCATTGAAATCGAACAATATTTACGCAAGTTATGACGCAAAATGCAATGGAATGGATCCCGCTCTTATGTCCTGACCTTTGACCCCATTTGTCCCCATTTTCAATAGGGTCCGTCCCCAGGTGGTCCCCTACGACATACTAAAATTTTATGGAAATCGAACCATTTTTACGCCAGTTATCGTGCGGACGGACGGACAAAGGTGGAGCATATACGCTTCTTCAAGCTACGGTTGGAAAGCGTAAAAAAGCCACCAAAGTGCAAAAAATACACACAAAATTAATGAAATTAAATGAAACTGGATGAAAAGTATTGGATGGACGGTGCGCGCTCCGTAAAATATTTGGATAGGCAAGATAACTTGACCCCTTCATAATCGGCGCCCCTGCCCCAAGTTTCTTTCAGAATTCTATCTTGATGGTATTTTTATTTTTCTTGTTTTTAACTTATTGATCGATCTCAAGGTTGTTGTTTTTTCTATGTAAAGAAAAGAAGTGCCCGAAAGATGAAAAAACTCAACACGTGCTACACAACAACAACGAAATTTCTTTTTAACTCCGAAAATCCAACTTGATCTACATATCTCTGTTATGTAGTTCTTTTCAGGATATACAACTGCATTTTTTTGGTGTGTGTGTGTGTGTGTGCGTGTGTGTGTGCGTGCGTGTGTGTGTGTGTGTTAAAAATCTTGTATGCATTGCAAAAAGGACAGAGAAAAAATTTTCATACGAGTATTTATCGTGTTATTTGCATTTTATAATCACAGTTTGCCTCGTTCTTGAAATATAATTACGGCTTTAAGTTGTTAAATGATTCAACTTTTTGCCAAAACCATTTAAACAAAACTAGAAAAAGATTTTGGTTTAATTGCAAGGTGGTGTGTTACTTCTGCACTTAGTGGTGCAGTCCTGAAAAAAAAAAAAAAATAAGTGGTCTGGCGCTCCGAAGACCTTCCCAGGCGTTATAGACTCCAGCAGATATAGGGAGGGCAAGAAAACTTTGAAATTGAGTGTATATCATCATCATCATCATCATCATTGTCAACCATTATCAATCCACTGCTGGACGAAGGTCTCCCCAAGTTTCCTCCACAACGGTCTGTCTTGTGCCAGTCTCTTCCATGTCACTCCCGCATACTTTCGAATTTCATCCACCCATCTTCCATGTGGTCTTCTTCTGGGTCTTTTCCTGTCCCTTGGAATCCAATCTAAAATTTCGGCTGTCCATCGATGGTCTGTTCTTCTGGCAGTATGTCCAGCCCATTGCCATTTCAGGGATTTAACTCTGATCATGATGTCTTCCACTCTTGTCATTTTTCGGATCCAGGTGTTCCTCTTCTTATCTCTCCTGGTTACACCAAGCATGCACCTCTCCATGCTGCTTTGAGTTGTCTGCAGCCTTTGTATGTCTCTTTTAGCTAAGGTCCACGTCTCTGCACCATACGTAAGCACTGGACGGATGCATTGATCAAACACTTTTCTTTTAAGACATAATGGCATATTGCTCTTGAAAATTATGCTGTTTCTTCCAAAAGCTCTCCAGGCAAGTTTTGTACGCCGATTAATTTCTTCACCAATGTGACCCTCACTTGATATCTGCTGTCCAAGATAAACGTACGTGTCTGTTATCTCCAGCTTTTCTCCATCAATCGATAAATCTTCATTTCTTGTAAAAGCATTGTACATCACTTTTGTCTTCTGAAAGTTCATTTTTAATCCCACTTCTTTACTCTTGTCAGCAAGTTCCTGGATCATACTCTGTAGCTCTGATGGGGTAGTTGCAAAAATGACTATGTCATCTGCAAAACGAAGGTGGGTTAGATAATCTCCATTAAACTTTATCCCTTTGTTTTCCCAGTTCAGTGATTGAAAGACATTTTCCAATGTGGCATTAAAGAGCTTCAGAGATATGGTGTCACCTTGTCTCACTCCTTTTCCAATTTTTATGTGTGTTGTATTTTCAAACAGCCGAATCTTTGCACTTGCATTTTCATAGATGTTATTAATAATATTAATGTATACATCTTCAATACCGCAGGTTTTCAGAGCCATTGTAACTGCTGATGGTTTCACCGAATCAAAGGCTTTTTCATAATCGATAAAAGCCATGCACAATGGAAGTTCATATTCCCTCGCTCTTTCAATTAGTTCTCTCAGCACATGGATATGATCTATTGTGCTGTAGCCACACCTGAATCCAGCTTGTTCTCTCGGTTGAGCCATGTCCAGTGTTACCTTCAAGCGGTGTGAAAGAACTTTAGTGAAGATTTTATAAACTACTGATAGGCGGCTGATAGGTCTGTAGTTTCCGAGATCCTCAATGTCACCTTTCTTATGTAGCAGGATCATTGTAGCGGTGTTCCAATCCTCAGGAATCTTTCCATTCATTAAGGCATCGAGTGAAAATTTGGGCGAGTACTGTTTCGATTTCTCCACTTGCTTCTTGTATGATGTCTACAGTAATTCCATCTTCTCCTGGAGCTTTTCCCCGCTTCATGTTCTTGATTGCATGTGCAACTTCTGCTGGAAGGACTGGAAGAACTCTGGTACTGGTACCTTTCATGATGTCTGGAGTACATGTATCATCCTTTTCATATAATTTGGAGTAGAAATCTTTCACTCTTGTCAAAATTTCGCCTCTATTTCTTGTTACAGAACCATCTTCTTTTCACAGTGCCATAATCTGTTTTCTTCCCTTACTGAGATGTCCCTTTGCTATCTTTAGGCTTTGGTTGTTTTCAATTGCTTTCCTTACTAGTTCACAGTCGAATTTCCTTACGTCTTCAGTGATACTTTTTCGTACTGTCTTGCATAGCTCTATATATTCCACTTTGGAAGTCACATCTTCTTTAGTTGTCCTCATCACTCTTCTTTTTTGCATCAACATTTTGGTTTTTCCTGATAATTTGTTCACATGCAATTTGTTCTTAGACCCAGCTAATTTTGTTGATATGTCGTACAGTTTGAGAGAGTATTGTGACATGTATCTCCTATTGGGGAATGCCGTGGTTCAGCATTGCGTGCAGCAAGGGCCTACACCGAGCGATACGCAGCCCGACGGCACCCGGACGCCCAGGTCATACGGCGGCTTGACGCTAGAATGCGCGACACAGGCAACGTCGCACCACGTTCAAGTGTAGACAGTGGCCCTGGACCCTCTGTGAGAACACCATCTCTCGAGGACGCCATACTAGAGTTCATAGAGGAGGAGCCAACGACCAACAGCCGTGCGATCGCGCGACAGTTCGGTGTGCACCAAAGTACCGTACTTGCCGTTCTACACGACGAAGACCTGCATCCATATCTCATCACGCGGGTTCAAGGCCTATTACCACAGGATTATCCTCGAAGACAGGCATACTGTGAGTGGCTACTACAGCAAGATGCTGCCGGTAATAGTTTCATCCGCCGGATCTTGTGAACTGATCTGCAACGCCCATAATAGTCATGTTTGGGCACTGTACAATCCGCACGCAACACGTGAACACGCTCACCAGGACCGGTGGTGTGTTAATATCTGGTGTGGTATTGTGGGCGATATCCTAGTGGGACCATATGTTCTTCCCGAACGTGTCACAGCTGCCAACTACATGGTATCCCTACGGGATGTTCTGTCGGACTTACTGGGAAACGTACCATTGGCTGTTCTCAGCAATCTATGGTTCCAGCATGGTGGGGCACCGGCGCATTACGCTGCAAATGTTCTGCTTGAACGTGATGGTCCTTCCGCATGGCCCGCTGAATCGCCGGTTCTTAACCCATTGGACTTCTTCCTCTGGTGTCATCTAAAAGAGCTGGTATATCGACGGCCTGTCAACAGCCTGCACGACCTAGTGTCCACCTTACACGCGGCCCTGACAACTGTAACCCCTGCTATGCTGCAAGGCGTGCAGATGTGTATTCCTCGGCGGGCTGCCGCCTGTTCCGTACTACAAGGCGGTCATTTTGAACACATGTTCTAATCTGACACGAATCCACGGGTTTTATCATTTCTGTTTAGTGGCACACATCAATAAATTACATGTTTTCTGTCAAAGTGATTGGGTAAGTTATTTCTAATGTCTGTATTCATACCGGATGTGACGTAACGAACTTTCGGCTTGTATATCTCCGGAATGCGGCGTCCGATCGGACAACGGTTTTCTCCTCCACGAGGAATCGTCCTTAAGGTTTATTGTGCGGTCGATTCTGATCACATTGTATATATATAGTATCAACCATTATCAATCCACTGCTGAAAGTCTCCCCAAGTTTCTTTTACAATTGTCTGTCAGGAGCCTGTCTCTTCCATGTCACTCCAGCATACTTTCGAATTTCATCCATCCATCTCTCATGGGGTCTTCTTCTGGGTCTTTTATTGTCCCCTGGGTTCCAGTCTAAAATTTCGGTTGTCCATCGGTGGTCCGTTCTTTTGGCAACATGTCCAGCCCATTATCATATAAGTGATTTCACTCTGGTCATGATGTCGTCCACTTTTGTCATTTTCCTTATCTACAAGTTCCTCTTCTTATTTTTCCTGGTTGCACCAAGCATGCATCTTTCCACGCCTCTTTGAGTTGTCTGCAGTCTTTGCATGTATTTTTCAGCTAAGGTCCATGTCTCTGCTCCATACGTAAGCACTGGCAGGATGCATTGATTAAGCACTTTTCGTTTAAGGCATAATGGTATACTGCTCTTAAAAATTGCACTGTTTCTTCCATGAGTTCTCTGCCCAAGTTTTATATACACTGGTGGAAAGTGAAAAAAAAAAAAAAAAAAAAAAAACTAAGAAGGAATTGGCGGACGATCATGAAATTTACATATGTTAATGGGGTCGAGTTTACGTAGGTGTGATGTTAATTTCGGGACCAACCGGTGAGCGCTTACGCCACAACACGGCATAATATGCAAATTATCGTCGGTGGCATTTACGGAGTACGGCGAAGTGAATGTAATCAGTCGTCGGCGTACGAACACGTGCGAACACCCTGAAGAAGCTGCAATGCCTGGACATGGAAGACGTGTACGATTCCAGCAGTTATTGGACTTTGAGCGAGGTCGTCTAGTCAGATTCCGCGAGGCCGTGTGGTCGTATCGTCGTATTGCGGAGCGAATTGGACGGGAAGTATCGGTGGTGGTTCGATGGTGGCGTAGATGGTCCGAGGAACATTCTCACACGAGAAGACGTGGAACCGGGAGTCAGAGACGGACTGATGAGCGGACCGATCATCGGATAAGAAGAGTGGCGTTGTCTAGCAGAACATCCACTGCGACGCAAATCCGAGCTGCCGTCGCACCTGAGGTGACTGCGAACAATCAGCAACCGTCTACTGGATGCAGGACTACGTGCACGTGTGCCTCTGGCATGTGTAACTCTGACTCCAGCCCACCGTCAGGAACGGCTGCAGTGGTGTCGCCAACGTCTGCACTCTAGAACGCAATGGCGATCTGTCGTGTTCAGCGATGAAAGCAGATTCTGCTTGGGAGCCTCCGATGGCCGTATGCGTGTTCGCAGACGCACAGGGGAGCGTCTCCACCCTTCTTGCATCCGCCAGCGGCACACAGGGCCTATACATGGTCTCCTGGTGTGGGGAGCGATCAGCTATCACTCCCGTACACAACTAGTGTTTGTACCGGGTACCTTAAACAGCACCTCCTACATCAACATCATTCAGCCCGTTGTTGTGCCATTTGTAAGGTCGGTCCATCGTGTTGTTTTCCAGCAAGATAACGCATGCCCACACACGGCACGTGCAACGCAACATGCACTTCAGGGTGTGAGACAACTTTCATGGCCTGCACGTTCACCGGATTTGTCCCCCATTGAGCACCTGTGGGATTTTATGGGACAACGACTGATCCGGTCTCCAGGGCTATCCCGGATTTACACGTCCAGGTTGAGGATGCTTGGAACTCAATACCCCAAACTTTCATCTAACATCTGTACGACAGACCCCATGCCAGAATTGCACAGTGTGACCCAGTTCATGGCGGTTCAACCTCGTTCTAACCATGTTACATGGAAATGTTATTTTTCAGTTTACCAGCAAATACAGCTGTATTTTGCCATAATGTTTTGATTACGTTATCCTCTGTATTCCGTTATTATGCTGTATAAATTTCGTTGGTATCAGACGTCTCCTTCTTATTGTTCTTTTTTCACTTTCCCCAGTGTATATCTGTACAACGAAACAGCCACTTCTAGGGCTATTTCTGAGATGGTTTTGGTAAACAAAAGACATAAGGATTTGAGCAGGTCACCATGAAAATAAATCAATAAATATAGAGAGAGAGAGAGAGAGTAAAGAAAAAGAAAGAGAAAAAAAAAAAAAACAAACTCTGTAGTACATTTGCTCTATCTTAGAACGAATCGAATGTATGAGAAGCAATAATATACGTGGTTCTGTACTCAATATTGTAGTACTCGCGTGGGTACTTACACTTTCTGTTCATCACGTTACTATTACTCACATTTCAGAATACGACGCGTGGTCCAAGTTTTGGATTTAATCTCAGTTGTGACAGCATACCATAAGTATTAATAATAAAAACATCGATAAGGATTACTCTGTTGCTCCACTACCATGAAGCTCCCCGCCGTATGCGTCGCTATTCTTTCAATCCAATTCCACTTGTTTGTATAAATGTGTTGAAAGGTTGACTTCACATATTCAATTTGATATGCGTATATGCTTGTTAGTAAATAAAATTCTAAAAAAGAATTGCGCAAGCCTAAAATCATCTACACTGCTTGCCACTCAAAATGCAACACCAAGAAGGACACGAGATAGCAAAGCCAGATTTACTGGACACATAACAACAGATACAAAGATGAAACGATGGAGCTTACAGGCCCGTGCGACTTGCGGGACACGCAGACATCAATAGTTCGTGCGGTCCCCATGGCTGGCGATTACGGCCGCTACACGCCTCGGAAACGAACCAAAGAGGCTTTGGATGTGGGCTTGGGGTATGTCGGTCCAGGCTGCTTCCACACGTTGCCACAGTTCATCAGGCGTAGCCGCGGGTGGTGCTTGCCGGGCCATTCGGTTGCATATCAGCGACCAGACGTGTTCGATGGGCGACATATCGGGAGAACAGGCTGGCCACAGCAGCAGTGACACCTGGTGGGCTATGAAGAATTTTCACGATGCGTTCCACGTGCGGGCACGCATTGTCCTATTGAAACGTGGCCGCTGGCAGGTCCTGCAGGTCAGAGAGGACTGCAGGCTCCCAAACGTCGGAGATGTAGCGGTGGCTGTTGAGTGTACCGGCGAGGCGTACCAGAGGGGTGCGGGTGTCATATCCAATTGCGCCCCAAACCATAACGCCAGGCGACGGACCGGTATGGCGATGCATAATGCAGGCGTCATACAGTCTCTCGCCGCGGTGCCGTTACACGCAAAACCGACCATCGTGGTGTTGCAGACAGAAGCGGGATTCGTCGGAGAAGACAATGTCGTGCCATTCCGTAGTCCAGGTGCGGCGTTCAACGGACCACTGCTGCCGCACTCGCCGGTGGTGTAACGTCAATGGTAATGGAAGCAATGGGCGCCGTGCGACAAGTCCCCGCTCTGCAGACGACGTCGAACGATACGTGCTGACACAGGTTGTTGCGCAACAAACCCAAATTCCTGCGCTAACGTTCGTGATGTGGCGGTGCGAGCCGTCAATGCCCGCCGCGCAACATGCCGGTCCTCTTGTCCGGTGCTTTGCCGCGGCTGTGGCAATCGCTCATGTCGGTCCGACCGTCCCTTCTGCACCCACCGAATCCATACTCGCCTCACTGTGGCTGGATGTCGTCCCACACGATGTCTCGGTACGATAAACCGCTGTCGCGATAAGCCACTATTCGTCCTCTGTCGAACTCCGAAACGTGCTGGAATGACTGCCGTATTCTGCGACGAGGCATCAGGAAGCTTCCAATGCACAGGTTCGGCAGCACAACACACTTCCACTACTTACAACCCGCTTTCTGTGCACCCTTCTTATAGTGCTTCTCGGTGGTGTGCCGGGCGCACATGATTTGCATATGTCCTTCAATGCTAATCGTTTGCATGTCCTCTCGCGGGCGACGCATGCTGCGAATTTCAGGCCAATCGGATGCTTCCTTCTTGGTGTTGCATTTTGGGTGGCCAGCAGTGTATTTACAAGCTTTTAAAAAAAGGACAGGTTTCTCTGCATACAAATCAAAAGGCGCTCCGCTTCAACAGTTTTGAACCGTAGCTCTCCATATGCACAGAATAAGTGCAGCTGATGTGAGCTACTTAAGTGCAGAGTTATACAACGAAACTTCGTTAATATCTGTTATAAGGTATTACGAAGTTTAAGTAGCTCACATCAGCTAGTGCAGTTTTACTGTGCATACGGACTGCTACGGTTGAAAACTGTTGAAGCGGATCACGTTTTAGTATTGTATGCAGAAAAACCTGTCTTTTTTTTTTAAAAGCTTGTAAATAGATTATTTTAGGCTTACGCAATTCTTTTTTATAATTTTATGTACTAACAGGCATATATATCGAATTGAATACGTGAAGTCAACCTTTCGAGCCGCGAATGGCTGAGTGGTTAGCAGTTCAGACTACCAATGCAAGGTCCTCAGGTTCGATCCTGGGATGATCTTGCGGAGGAGGTGTGATTTGCTAACAATCACTGAATATTCGCCGTGCATCGGACGAGCACGTTAAGTGACGGCCCCCAGGTTGGACCCACTGGTTGAATGGGTATCCTTTCCTATGCCCCCCCCTGAAATTCTCTCACCCCTCTATGTGCAACATCGTACTTGTACGGTGGCGCCATCTACTGTACTCTAATCTCACTACAAACTGTTCTGTCAAAGTCGCAAGACTTGCTCTCACTCTTTCCGTTTCTGTGTCCACGAAAAGGCGAACTCGCTGTAGGTGGCTGGGACCTAAAAATCTACTCACTGTGGACGGAAGTCCTGCAAGAAAATGACTCATACTTGCTTGCGGAAGTCAACCTATCAGCACATATACACCAACAAGTAGATTTGGATTGAAAGAATAGCGACTCATACGACGGGGGAACTTCATGTCAGTGGAGAAACAGGTGCAAGCCTTTTCGATGTTTTTATTCTTGATACTTCTGGTATGCTGTCACAACTGAGATTAAGGTGGTTCCACCTAAAATCTCTGCCTTATGTTTCCAATGGTAAAACTTCTTTACATATTTTCTTCGCAATTAATGTAATCCCAAGGATGAAAATTTGCACATCGATAAAACTAACTTTAAGTTATAGCATGGGATACTTAATACTTGCTAAAACACAACCATAACTAAGGAATCCAACATCTGTTTGTCTACTGACGCCATCAGTGTACAGGTCGCGCCATCTATTAACAGGGCTGAACACTACTCAAAGAAAAATGATTGATTTTAAATATAATTATGTTTATGTTTTAGCAAATATTAAGTATCCCATGCTATAAATTAAAGTTAGTTTAATCGATGTGCAAATTTTCATCCTTGGGAATACATTAATTGCGAAGAAAATAAGTAAATAAGTTTTACCATTGGAAACATAAGGCAGAGTTTTATGGGTAGAACCACCTTAATCTCAATTGTGACAGCATACCATAAGCATCAAGAATAAAACGATCGAAAAAGCTTGCACCTGTTTCTCCACTGACATAAAGTTCCCCCGTCGTATGCGTCGCTATTCTTTTAATCCAAATCTACTTGTCGGTGTATATGTGCTGAAAGGTTGATTTCACGTGTTCAATTCGATATATATGCCTGTTAGTACATAAAATTAAAAAAAAGAATTGCGTAAACCTAAAATCATCTATTTACAAGCTTTTTAAAAAAAAAACAGGTTTTTCTGCATACAGAACTAAAAGGTGCTCCGCTTCAACAGTTTTCAACCGTGGCACTCCGTAAAAAACTTCGTAATACAAACTTCGTAATACCTTATAACAGATATTAACGAAGTTTCGTTGTATAATTAAGTAGCTCACATCAGCAGCACTTATACTGTGCATATGGAGGGCTATGGTTGAAAACTGTTGAAGCGGGGAACGCCTTTAATTTTATATGCAGAGAAACCTGTCCTTTTTTTAAAAGCTTGTAAATAGATTATTTTAGGCTTACGGAATTCTCTTTTAGAATTTTATTTACTAACAATCATATACGTATATCAAATTGAATATGTGAAGTCAACCTTTCAGCACATTTATACCCACAAGTGGAATTGGATTGAAAGAATAGCGACTCATACGGCGGGGGAACTTCATGGTAGTGGAGCAACAGGGTAATCCTTATCGATTTTTTTATTTACGCTTTCCAACCGTAGGTTGAAGAAGCGTATATGCTCCAGCTTTGTCCGTCCGTCTGTCTGTCGTCACGATAACTCGCATAAAAATAGTTCGATTTCGATGAAATTTTAGTATGTGGTAGAGGACCACCTGGGGGCAAACCCTATTGAAATTGGGTGAAGTGGGGTCAAAGGTCAGGACATAGGAGCGGTATCCATTCCATTGCTTTTATGCGTCATAACTTGCGTAAATATGGTTCGATGCCGATGAAATTATAGCATATTGTAGGGGACCACCTGGGGAGGAACTCTGTTGAAAATGGGTGAAGTGGGGTCAAAGGTCACGGCATAGGAGCGGGATCCATTCCATTGCCCTTATGTGTCATAACTTGCGTAAATATGGTTCGATGTCGATCAAATTTTAGTATATTTCAAGGGACCACCTGGGAATGAACCCTATTGAAAATGGGTAAAGTGGGGTCAAAGGTCAGGACATAGGAGCGGAATGCATTCCATTGCCTTTATGCGTCATAACGTGCGTAAAAATGGTTCGATTTCGATGAAATTTTATTATGTTATAGGGGACCACCTGGGGACGATCTTATGACGTCACAACTCGCGCTTGAGACGTAGGCGCGCGGTCACGCCATCTGTCTCATTACATCACGCCTTGTGTGTGGGTCCTATTAAAGTTTTATGACGTCGCACTCTTGCGAGCAGATGGTTGCGATTAACATCTGCCTCATTACGTCACGCGTTGTGTGCGTATGACCGTCCGCACGATAACTCGCGTAAAAATCGTTCGATTTCGATGAACTTTTGGTATGTGGAAGGGGATCACGTGGGAAAGAATCCTATGGAAAGTGAACGAAATTGGGTCAAAGGTCAGGACATAGGAGCGGGATCCATTCCACTGCTCTTATGCGTCATAACTAACGTAAAAAAAGTTCGATTTCGATTAAATTTTACTATGTGGTAGGGGACAAACCCTATTGAAAATGGGCGGAATGAGGATCAAAGGTCAGGACATAGGAGCGGAATCACTTCCATCGCCATTATGCGTCATAACTTACGTAAAAATTCTTCGATTTAGATGAAATGTTAGTATGTTGTAGGGGCCTGCCTGGGGACGAATCCTATTGAAAATGGGCGAAATGGGGTCAAAGCTTGGGACACAGGAGAGGAATCTATTCCATATCCCTTATGCATCATAACTTACGTAAAAATGCTTTCATTGCAACAAAACTTTATCATGTTGTTTCGGAGGTATACTGAACCGGTTCTGTTAAATATAATCGAAATCGGATCAAAGGTCAGGGCATAGGACCGAGATTTATTCCACAGCCATTATCCTCATAACTTGAGTAATGATTTCTGGTATGTTGGAAAGCGTATTATAATCAATGCATTGCATGGTTTTACTAACTTGTTCTTGATACTTATGGTATGCTGTCACAACTGAGATTAAATCTAAAACTTGAACCACGCGCCGTATCTCTAAAATGTGAGTACTAATAACGTGATGAACAGAAAGTGTAAGTACCAACGCGAGTACTGCAATATTGAAAAAAAAAAAGAAACTCGGTTAAGATTATTTATGTTAAAAAAAAAATGTCGATTTCAGTGGGCGACGATTGAATAAATAAATTTAAAAATTCCGCTTTAGTTAGATAAAAAGTAATCAGGCCCCGCCATGCCTCGACTGCACTCCTGTCTTTGGTAAAAAGTAGCCTGGCGGCGACAGGCCTCGCTTCCACCCCTGTCTTCTGCATTTCATGATGGTGAAAATTCAACAAAAAATAAAATGTAAGCATTTAAGCTGGATTTTTGGAAGTAACTAAAAAAAAAAAAAAAGCAAGTTTGTAAAATCATGCAATGCATTGATTAAAAAATGTCGATGCATTGCATGATTTTACAAATACCTCCGAAATAACCTGATAAAGTTTTGTCGCAATCGAAGCATTTTTACATAAGTCATGATGCATAAGGGCTGTGAAATAGATCCCGCTCCTGTGTCCTAACCTTTGACCCCATTTCGCCCATTTTCAATAGAATTCGTCCCCAGGCAGGCCCCTGCAACACACTAACATTTCACCGAATCGAAGCATTTTTACGTAAGCTATGACGCATAATGACGATGGAAGTGATTGCGCTCCTATGTCCTGACTTTTGACCCCATTTCGCCCATTTTCAATAGGGTTTGTCGCCAGCTGGTCCCCTACCAGATACTAAAATGTAATCGAAATCGAACCTTTTTTACGTTAGTAATGACGCATAACTGCAGTGGAATGGATCCCGCTCCTATGTACTGACCTTTGGCCCTATTTCGTTCACTTTAAATAGGGTTCCTTCCCAGGTGATCCCCTACCAGGTACTAAAATTTCATCGATATCGAACGATTGTTACGTAATGAGGCAGATGGGAATCGCGACCATCTGCTCGCAAGAGTATGACGTCATAAAACTTTAATGGGATCCACACACAACGCGTGACGTAATGAGACAGATGGTGTGACTGCGCGCCAACATTCTCAAACACGAGATTGTGACGTTATAAGATTTCTAAGCATTGGTAACATTAATGGAACGACGCCATGACACTAAAAACGTTATAATTCGGGGTGGTTATTTAACCCACTAAACGAATTCTCCTAAAGTCCAGATGAAGCTAAATCGATTTCCAGTACCAGAAAACGGTAGGTTAACGATTTTAATCAAAATCCTTAGAGCCGTTTAAAAAAAAAAAAAAATGTACATACATCCAAGAACTGCTCCTTTAAGGTGAACGTCAAGTAATTTTGCTTCCTGTTCTTCGAATGGAAAAATTTCTGTACACACTTTCTTCACAATAAATGCGTTCCCAAGGATGAAAATTTGAACATCGATTAAAATAGCTTCATTTCATAACTTGGAATACTTAATAAACCGTAACCGTGACTATGCAATCCAACATTTATTTGTCCCCTGACGTCATCAAAGTACAGGTCGCGCCATTTTTTTCTGGTTTCAACACCACCAAAGGAAACGTTATTGTTTTTTAATATAATTATGCTTATGTTTTAGAAAATGTTAAGTATTCCAAGTTATAGTATGAAGTTATTTTAATCGATGATCAAATTTCCATCCTTGGGAACACACTAATTGTGAAGGAAATGTGTACAAAAGGTTTTCCATTGGAAATATAGGAAGCGAAATTACTTGACGTCCACCTTAATAGTGTGGGATAAGGGCGATGGAATGGATCCCGATCCTATGTTCTGACCTTTGACTCAATTTGTCCCATTTTCAATACGGTTCCTCTCCAGGTGGTCCCCTACCACATACTAAAATTTCATCGAAACCCAACCATTTTTACGCCCCGTTATGACTCATAAGGGCAATGGAGTATATTCCGCTCCTATGACGTGACCTTTGACCCCACTTCCCCCATTTTCAATAGGGTTCATTCCCAGGTGGTCCCTTACAATATGCTAAAATGTCATCGACATCGAACTATATTTACGCAAGTTATGACGCATAAAGGCAATGGAATGGATTCCGCTCCTTTGACGCGACCTTTGACCCCATTTCGTCCATTTTCAATAAAGTTCGTCCCCAAGTGGTGCCCTAGCACATACTAAAATTTCATCGAAATCGAACAATTTTTTCGCGAGTTTATCGTGCCGACAGACGGACGAACGGAGAGACGGAGAGACGGACGGACAAAGTTGGAGTATATACGCTTCCTCAACCTACGGTTGGAAAGCGTAAAGAAACGATAACAGATAATTAACGAAGAATAAGTCCTTGGCAAAACATTAAAATCGTAAAATTTCGTCTAAGAGGTTATATGCTCAACTGTATTGTCTCCTCAGAAAACGAAAATTATATAGGCTCAGGCTAGTGGCATATATAGAATTTTAATAGAATTTTATTGGGAGGGGGGGCGACAGGAAATGGAAGTTGTTGAAATCCATCAGGACAAAAAAAAAGTTCATGAAAAATAGAACAAAAAATTAAGGCATTTTTTAAATGTATTTTTATTAAATTAAAGCATTTTTAAGTCGCATTAAAAAAAAAAAAAAAAAAAAAAAGACTACCCGCCTCTAAATACGCACATGACTTTGGCTCCCACTCTAGATCAATGCAGCTTTATTGTTTTCTAAGGAGAGAAGTATATGGTAGCAGAACTAATTAGTTTACACGGTACATGGCCGAAAAAATATTTCACGGAAAATTCTCAGTATTTTTACATACAAGCGTCATTTCGACTCATTTCTACCTGTTCGAAAATTTATAAGGATCGGCAAGAGCAACTCATGAATCTGCGCTCACCAAAAAGGCTTCGCACGTTTTTGTTGAGCATTTATTAAATCGCGCAGTAACTGGGTTGCCGTCGTACAGATGGCGCAGGGGCCGCGGTCGCTTTGAAATTTGCGCTAAAAGAACGTACATCGATCACAAGGCTGTTAGGGCCTGCGAATGTGCGATTAATGGGAGAAGCGACGGAGACGTTGACAGATGGATTTGTAATGTAACCTAGGGCACCGTGTTCTCCGTATACACAAATAGCTCCCTCGGATAACAAGCCCTACTTTTTTGCTACTCAGTCGCCGGTGTGAAGGAATTGTTCGAAACGTTTCATTGCCTGGGGATGAGCGAAAAGTTGAGTGCAAAGTTTAGGAAACAACTCTCTTATCTCTTTCCTACTCGACACCCATGACGGCAAAGTGAGGCCCCATTTTTAAATGCACTTGAAATCTTAATCTCGGAACGTCAGATTTGCTCTCCAAGTACCCTCCGGTTATGAAGGGGTCTGAGCTTATTGAGAATAATTCTAAATTAGGGCCAGATTCAGGCACTTAAAAGACGCTTTTCTCTTTGTGGCTGTGTGAGCTGCAAATAAAAAAAGAAAAAGAAAAAAGGAGTGAACCTTTTGAATATAAATAAATTATTCTTACGAGGATTTGTCGTTAAGAAGACAGTCCGCGACACCAGATATTCTGTGCCTTTGGCTTAGGGCGTCTGACACGTGGGAAGACGGTAATGCAAAACGCCATTTTGGTTACTGAGACTGATATTCGTGCCTTATGTTATAATTTTAATAACAATAGCTGAAGACCGTAGATTTTTGACGGAAGAACTCCGTTCCAGGTGGCGCAGTGGTCTAAGCGATAGCCTATGATCATTTGTCCGAAAGAAGTCCGGGTTTGAATCCCGGTGAGGCATGGATGTTGTGTTTGGCTTACGACATTGGCTCTCTCCTTTCCCTATAACCAGTGACCCTAAATTAGGGACGGGCGACTGCTTGCAGCCCATTGAGTTGCTCATGGTGGTCGTTACACCTCCAATAAAAAAAATAAAAAAAATTCTATTCGTTTACAAAGAAGATTTGCTGAAAATATCAACTACTTTAGATTTTATTTTAGCTTATATCATTTTCCAGTATGCCCTTCCAGTTTCATAAAGTTCAAATATGAAAATATGAATTTGAAATCAAACAATATGAAATCAAAACTGCAATTCCTTCTTGTCTCTTCATGCAGGAAAACCCGACAGTGACGACGCCAGCAGTTCAGAGCTGGAGGGGGGGGGGGCTAAGTATCAGTTGAGCACAAAAGTATTTGTCGTTTTCGGAGACTGAGACAAAGTATAACACGTGCGTAGTAGAAAAGCAATTTATTCATCAAAGTAATTACCGTGGGCATCAACAACGTTTTGCCAAGATGTTTAGAATTTATATATCCCTGAGATAAAATGCCGGGTCATGGGAATAGAAAGTTTTGGAGAGCAGCGTGCAACTCATCAAAGTTGGAGAAGTCGTGTCCACGCAAATGATTGCCGAACGAAAGAAATAAGTGATAATCTGAAGGAGAGATATCTGGTGAGTAAGCTGGGTGACATAAAGGCTCCTGCCGAAGTTCTTTGATGGCAGGGCCGTATTTAGAGGAGAGTGGGGGTGGCAAGGGGGCCTTGACTCCCCGAAAAGTGCTTCGTTTCCTCGTTAAAATGCGACTTGCATTATAAAAAATGCTTTAATTTTTTCTTCTATTTTTCATTAACTTTTATTTTGTCCTGATGGATTTCACAAACTTCCATTTTCGGTCAGCCCCGAAAAAAAATTCAATATACGCCCGTGTTTGATAGTGTTTCTAGTCAATGAAGCGGAGTAAGCACGAGAGTCATCTTGAAGGAGCAAAACTTCCTTTCTTGAAAAAGAAGGAAGCAGAACTTCCAGTGCACACGTTTCAGTTGTTTCCTTCTTTTTTCAGGTCCTCATGCACACGTTTCAGTTGTTTCCTTCTTTTGCAGGTCCTCATGCACACGTTTCAGTTGTTTCCTTCTTTTTCAGGTCCTCGTGCACACGTTTCATTGTTTCCTTCCTTTTCAGGTCCTCATGCACACGTTTCAGTTGTTTCCTTCTTTTTCAGGTCCTCATGCACACGTTTCAGTTGTTCCCTTCTTTTTCAGGTCCTCATGCACACGTTTCAGTTGTTCCCTTCTTTTTCAGGTCCTCATGCACACGTTTCAGTTGTTCCCTTCTTTTTCAGGTCCTCATGCACACGTTTCAGTTGTTCACAGTACACTGTAGTGGTGATCGTTTGGCCGTGTAGCAAGAGTTCATAATCAACAACACCACGGGCTGCCCACCATACACGCAGCATAACTCTACGTGGATGCCGCGCTGGCTTCGATGTGTGAGGATTGAGTCACTGGTGGACAACCCAATATCTGGAACGTTTTGGGTTGCTGTACTGTGCCCACTTCTCATCATATGTGAGTAATCTATCCAAAAATGGTTCCTTGTCATAGCGAGACAGCAATGCAAGACAAGCTGAGACATGTTGCTGTTTGTTCACTGCAGACAATTCGTGGGGAACCCACTTAGACGATTTGCATGCCTTACTTATTGCATGCAGATGTCTTCAAACGGTTTCATCACTAACACCAAATGACTGGGCTAGTTCCTTGCATGTTTGGCTACTGCTCCGCTCAATAGCAACTTCCAGTACTTCTGTGTCAAGGCCAACCAAGACGCAACTTTTCTTGAAGGGATTCATCTTAGCCTCTGAACTTTCGAAACCAATTTCAAGTTGTACGTTCCATCACAGCATCTGCCCCGAATGCTAAGCAAATATGACGAGTTGTTTCTGCAGCAGATGAACAGAGTTTAAAGTCGTATAACAAACACTCATGCATAAATTCTACTGATACCGCCATTGTAATCGCACGTCTTTCCACTGCCGAACTGCTAACTCATCTGAGTGATATGCGCAGGGCATCTTGGGATTTCAGCTGACGATATATACCGCGAATGGAACGCCATCTCTCAGCAAATTTAATCATTACAAGGTGTTTCTTTTGCTACTTCGAAAAACGGTAGGTACTTTTGTGGTTACCTCATATATATCATATCGTAAGGGGGTGAACTTTAAAGTGCTTTGAAGACCCCGGCAAAGCACTTAAACTGCAGCCCTTACGATGGCATCTTGAAGTGCTTTCTAGAAACTTTGGCAAAACAAATTCCTTTCATGTAGATTTAACTTGACCCTAATGATGATATTTCCAGTAATAATAATAAAAAAAAATGTTTTGAGGACGACCATCGAAGCATCAATGATTGTAGTCTTGGGAATCGTCGATGCAAACCTTCAAGATTTTTAAGAAGTTACGATTTCTTCGCAATTTTAGATTACTTACGTCATTTTCTTTTTTAATGTTTGCTATCATAAAGGTGTTTGTAAATTTAAGTTTGAAACCTAATGAGGAATACCAAGTTTTAAAGCTGTAATTAAGAAAATGGTGCCGTTCTGCTATTCTTCCAGACATTCATTCAGAGAATGTACTGCATTTCACAGAATGGTACACTAGATTTAACAAATAATTCATTTTATATATAAAAAAAATCTGAATCCGAAAAAAAAATTACACTCGTTTAAACAAGTTTCTTAAAATTTTAGATTGTTGCTCACGCCATGTGTTTCACCCACTTGAATACTGTATTTCGGGCGGCTCTAAGAAAAGTTGGGAGGGCTTCAGCCCACCCTAGCCCACCCGTAGCATCGCACGTGATATCGACAGCAGCAGAATGTGCACTGTGAAAAAATCAGAAAATAAACGCAAAGTATTCTTCACAATAGACGCCACCCGGGGCAAAAATAATTTTTCAAATCGAGACTTTAAGAGTGAAGGCAACGAAGGAAATAGAATTTACATTTTCGCCTACTAGACCTATTTAGATTCCTTCTACTCCTCTTCTTCGGTTGCACTCCCCCCCCCCTCATTTCAATCCTACATTCTACTTCGCTGGTGCTCATAAGTAGCATTTTCTTACAGTAGTAAACAGCCAAATCCGCTCTCTAACCCACTCTAAAACTGAGGTCCAATCCCCCACCTCAACATCAAAACCGCTGCAAAACTTTCAACTTGTTCATCACAAATAGATGAACAGGAAGAAGTTGAAATATCTTTTTCTCTGTCGCTCGCACAAGATTTCCTTTCGGCACTAATAACGCCTAGAGAGATACATTTAGGTAAAACGTCCCCAACACAAGGTTTCTTTGGAGGCAATGAACTACCTGGCAGTTCTTTAACAGCAGCTTAAATCTCTCTTTCGGGCTTATGCTCACTAATGGTGGAAACAAATTCACATTCTGGAATATAACAAATAAACCAAAAGTCTTGAAAATTGGTGGCATGATAGGAAATGCGCTAAAGTTAAACGTATGATGTAAAACTGCGAAAAATGAGGGTATTTATATGTGCAATTATAATTTAATGATATCTGGAGACCATACAAAGGAAAGAGAAGAGTGGCAAGACCAGAGGGAAGATGGATGGATGATGTAAACAAAACTGCAGGAAAGTTGTGAAATAGACAAGCCCAAGACAGGAACATTTGGAAAGAGACTAGGAAAACCGATAGCCTTGATTGGCTATAGAAAGGGTTAGAAGAAAAAAATACTTGGCTCCATTTACATTCTAAAAAATTGTTAGGAAGAAAATAAAATACAAAACTAAACGTTCGGCAAATACTTATCACAATCATTGAATTACTGCCCATTGAAATTAATTATTTTCCATGTTTATGAGAATGCGAATTTTCAATGTAATTCCGCTGGTTCTATGCGTTTGCTGAATATCTAGATTTCTTTTGACAACACCAAGTGGAATTTCGTTTCTTCAGGTATGGTAATAAGTATTTAATGAGCTTTTATTTTCATAATTTATTTTCTTCGTAACGAATATTTAGAACGTACAGGGCGTCCCAAAGAGGTGTAACCAATTTCAAATGATAACTTTGGTTACGAAACTAATATCGGCATTCTGTTCGTTGCAGGTGGTAAGGAATACCCTCAAGTTTTCTAGAAGTGTACCCAATGGATCCTGCGACGAAAGCACTGATTGTGGAGTGGTTTATTGAAACCCGATCCGAAACGCAGGTTCAGCGGAATTTCAGAACAAAATATGGGAGCAAACCTCCCACACGTAACAGCATCAGAAAGTGGTACAAGTCATTTAAGTTAACTGGTAGCGTCCATATAAAGAAAAATCCTGGATGACCATCGCTGGTTCCAGAAAGGGAGGAGATTGTGAGACAAACATTCACTCGTAGCCCTCGGAAGTCAATCAGATAAACAGCACGACAGCTGGCTAGACAAACATTCACTCGTAGCCCTCGAAAGTCAATCAGACAAACAGCACGACAGCTGGCCAGACAAACATTCACTCGTAGCCCTCGAAAGTCAGTCAGACAAGCAGTACGACAGCTGGCCAGACAAACATTCACTTGTAGCCCTTCGAAAGTCAATCAGGCAAACAGCCTGATAGCTGGCCAGACAAACATTCAGTCGTAGCCCTCGAAAGTCAACCAGGCAAACAGCACGACAGCTGGCCAGACAAACATTCACTCGTAGCCCTCGAAAGTCAATCAGACAAACAGCACGACAGCTGTCCAGACAAACATTCACTCGTAGCCCTCGAAAGTCAATCAGGCAAACAGCACGACAGCTGGCCAGACAAACATTCACTCGTAGGCCTCGAAAGTCAATCAGACGAACAGCACGACAGCTGTCCAGACAAACATTCACTCGTAGCCCTCGAAAGTCAATCAGGCAAACAGCACGACAGCTGGCCAGACAAACATTCACTCGTAGCCCTCGAAAGTCAATCAGACAAACAGCACGACAGCTGGCCAGACAAACATTCACTTGTAGCCCTCGAAAGTCAATCAGGCAAACAGCACGACAGCTGGCCAGACAAACATTCACTCGTAGGCCTCGAAAGTCAATCAGACTAGCAGCACGACAGCTGGCCATCACCAAGTCGTGCACAGAGTGTTACGTCAGGGATTGAAAATACACCCATATAAACTGCAGATAACCCATCACATAGCCCCAGATGATCATGTGAAACGTTTACAGTTTGCCGAAGAGATGTTCTACAACATCTCTTCAGCAAACTGCTGAATCTGTCCTGAGACAAATCTCTTTCTCGGATGAGTGCACTTTCCATGCTTCTGGAAAGGTTAATAAACAGAATGTGGGGAACTGAACACCCGCATTGCACAACAGAACAGGAACATGCTAATCCAAAAGTGAATGTTTGGTGTGGCATAATGGTCGACCGTGCTGTTGGATCCTTTTTCTTTCAGGAAGCGACCGTGAGAGTCGATGATAATTATCTGGATATGATTGAGCAGTTTGCGTATCCCCAGTTGGAGGAACTTGCAACTCCGGTCATTTTCCAACAAGAAGGGGTGCCACCTCATTGGGCTTTGGTTGCGACGAGGTCTCTGGATATATACCAAATTTCCCAATCAATATGATTGGGCGTGTTGGTCCCATTGCATGGCCCCCACGTTCGCCGGACTTAACACCCTGTGACTTTTTTTTATGGGGATTCATCAAGGGTAAGGTTTACAGCACCCATTTCCAGACATTGCTGACCTAAAGAAGAGGATTACACACGCACTGCAGGAAGTAATACGGACATTCTTGAACGAAGATGGTTGGAGCTGGAATACCGTTTAAACATTGTTCGGATGACAAATGGTGCCCATGTGGAATGTCTATAAAACCTCATGATCTATCCATTAACACAAGTTGTGTATTGAGATAATTTATACACAGTCGAGTCACATTATTGTGACCACCTCTTACTTTTGACGTCAACAGTGCGTAGCCAATGAAAGAAGGAACGTGTCGGCAGCTGTCTTGGAGGGTATATAAGATGTGTTGTAGGCAAACTGAAAACATATCACTCGTTGCTGTCATGGATAAAAGGAGCGATTTATCAGATTTGCAAAAAAAAGGATGATTATCGGCTTTCGGGCCAAGGGTGGCAGTATTTCTGAAACAGCGCAGTTTATGAACTGTTCGCGTGCTGCCGTGGTTAAAGTGTATCGTTATTAGAGAAATGGCACCATTGCGAATAAGCGATGTGGAAACTGCGGAGCACCACGTGCCATTGATGTGTGAGGTGAACGCCGGCTGCAAAAGTGCGTGAACGCCGATCGGCATGCTACAGTGGAGCAACTCAATGGCCGAATGAACCACAGGGTTACCGGAATTGTGTCTAAAACGACAGTTCAACGAACCCTACTGCGTATGGGGCTCCGTTGCAGACGGATAGTCACTGCACCTATGCTAACGAAGGTGCATCGGCAGAAAAGGCTTACATTTGCACGGCAGTATCGGAACTGGACCTCCGCTGATTGGCTAAGGATTGCCTTCTCCGATGAGTCACGTTTTCTGTTTCATCGAACGGATGGACGTTGGCGTATAAGGCGAGAAACATCGGAGAACAAACACTTTTCAACCATTGCTGGAAGAACACAAGCTGGTGGGGGCAGCGTTATAGTCTGGTAATGTTTTCGTGGCATTGCATGGGCCCACTCATGCCTGTGGAAGGCACTGTGGACAAAATTCGTTATGAATCCATCCAAGCAGACCACATACACCCATATATGCTGATTGCCTTTCTTGGGGCGGATGGGATCTTCCGGCACGACAATGCGACGTGTCACACAGCTAGAAATGTCCGAGAGTGGTTGGAAGAGTACGATGAAGACTTCAAAGTATTTCCTTGGCCCCCTAATTCCCCAGACTTAAACCCAATTGAGCATCTGTGGGACCAACCACCTCGTTCGTTTTGTTCGCTCTGTGGATCCTCCACCAGATGGATCCTCCCTTCTGCACCTGTGAGATGCACTGCAGTCAGCGTGGCTCCACATACCTGTGAACACCTTCCAGCACCTTATTGAATCACTCCCAGTCCGTCTAGCTGCTGTCCGCGCTGCACACGGCGGTTACTCTGGATATTAGCTGGTGGTCACAATAATGTAGCTCGACCGTGTGTTAAAACTGTTATTATTATTTGAAATTGGTTGCACCTTTATGAGACACCCTGTAGATTGCGCCGCATACTATTAAATCAACAGTATTGTTATTACATATATACACAGTACACTCAGAAAAATTATAATCATCCCTTGATGTAAGAAGGAACCGTAACCAGAAACAGAAGGCGTGCGTAGCAACATACGCAAATCATGTAAGGCATTTAATAGGACACGAACTTTCTGACGGTATGCAGTTCCGCGTGAAAGTGGGAAAAGGACATGACCTAAAAGGGTTTTAAAAAAGAATGATTGTTGGCAACCGACTGGGGGCTTGTTCGATATGCAAGAGAGGGCTTAGCCAGGGAGTTTTGTCTTAGCCCCTTCACCACCTGCTATCCACGGCTTTAGCTAGCTTAATTTCCTGAAAAGATAGTAAAGGAACAAATAAAAAAAAATAAAGTGAGATTGCAGAAATTTGTTTTTTTAAATGTTTAATAAACGCACCGATTTTCGTGTCCTTATGCAGTTTCAGTTTAAAATGTTTCAGGCAACTTTTAACTAGTACGCCAGATTGAACACAATAACAGGACAAGAGACAGGTCATCGAACTATTGGGCATAATGAACACAGCTTTTGAAACCAGAGAATGTGCGACAATATAAAAATCATACAATCAGAGAAACAGAATATGTATTTACTCTCCCAAGCGTGAAAACTTCGCATTATTTAAAATACACAGTGTGCGAAGTGATGAACAGTACAAATGCAATTTTTTTGTTTTCAGCCGAATTTTTGGAATCGGAAATACACGTCCAGATACAAATATGCACTTACGCCCTTAGCAGTACAATTGTGCATCGTGAAAATCAGGAAATATACGCAAAATATTCTTCGTAAAAGACAATATCCGGTGCAAAAAAAGATTTCTTCAAATCAGTTTTAGAAGTGCAGCGAACGAGTGAAATGGAATTTACATTTATGCCTACTAGCGGAAAAACCGTGCATTATTATGAGGCGTGGCACCGTTAGACGAACAGGCTAGGACCAATCATGGTTATACAAATTCTCTTTGGATGGATTGTTATATTATCCAGTCATTGAATCAGATGTTGATTCGTCAATTAAATAGATAAATAATCGTAGACATGTTTTTGTTATTGCAGTCAAAAATGACTCATAAAAAAATAGTCTTACAGCAAAAAAGCAGGAAATTAAGCACAACTTTTTAAGAGTCACCCTAAAGAGTAGAGGGCGGAAGTGAGTGGGACCGGGATGACAAAAAACAAGACGGGAATTTTAATTTTGTGGTCCTCTACAGAAACACACACACCTACATGAGAACACTTAAATTACCTCATTAAAAAAGTTGTTTTAGACTCTGGATGAAAGTGAATGGTTCATATACACATTGTGAAACAAATTCAGTCGTGAACAGATTTTAGCAACAATTTAACGGCGAAAGAATTTTAAAAATCCACTCTCGTGGTTAAGTGTATCGTCAAACTACGTTAAATTTAAACATCAAGGATTTTAAAAATTCCAGATAATCTTACTCTTTAAAATTCGGATTTGACAAAAAGAAAAAAAAAAAAAAAAGCCTTTTGAAGACCCCATTTTGAATTAAATCACCATGAAAATCATTCTGAAAGTTGAAATGGGCATGCGCTTAACAATTTCCCTACGTAATTAATTTTTATATTTATTTTGTCACTGATCGCTTACTGCGCAATGACATTGGTACCTCCGTCTTGACTAGATGCCTTTTCACAGTGTACACATTATTTTGATTCATAAACCAGCACTGGCAAAACGTAGAGTTTTTTTTCTTCTGAAGATAAATGTGTGGATGGATTTCGGAGTATCTCTTCCGAAGAATCGCTTTCTATACTGTATCAGCCTATGGGTAAGGGGCGTGAAAATGATAGAAAATCACGTCTCCTTCAAGATTGGAAAAGGACAGTAGGGCCTACCAATAACCCTGAGCTTCAAGACAACGATCTACGTCTAACTGTAGTTACCTTCAGCTTAATTAAAGAGTAGAAACGTGCTTGACACTTTTCTCACATCAATGCAGAGAATTTCGCTTTCCTATTTCACAGCAAAAGCTCAACATATGGATATAGGCACTTAGCCGGACAGAAGTTGGGAGAGGCGGCTGATAGATAAGGTCGAGCAAAGGATGTAAAGGAGGTACGGTAGCAGATGTAAAGGAGGTCGAGCAGAAGATGTAAAGGAGGTCGAGCAGAAGATGTAAAGGAGGTCGAGCAGAAGATTTAAAGGAGGTCGAGAAGAAGTTGTAAAGGAAGTGGGGCAGAAGATGTAAAGGAAGTGGGGCAGAAGATGTAAAGGAAGTGGGACAGAAGATGTAAAGGAAGTGGGACAGAAGATGTAAAGGAAGTGGGACAGAAGATGTAAAGGAAGTGGGACAGAAGATGTAAAGGAAGTGGGGCAGAAGATGTAAAGAAAGTGGGGCAGAAAATGTAAAGGAAGCGGGGCAGAAGTCGTAAAGGAAGCGGGGCAGAAGTTGTAAAGGAAGCGGGGCAGAAGTTGTAAAGGAAGTGGGGCAGAAGATGTAAAGGAAGTGGGGCAGAAGTTGTAAAGGAAGTGGGGCAGAAGATGTAAAGGAAGTGGGGCAGAAGATACAAAATAGGTAAGGCACTGGACTAAGTGTGAGTTGCTAGGTCTGGCACTAGACTGTAGTGTAAATCCCTAAGTCGGGCAAAAGGAAATTTAGGTCGGTCGCCACCCGGCCTGATTCTCCCCTAGCTACGGCCTTGCAATGGATAGCAGGGAACATAACGCTTTAAGGAAATAACTTTTCAGACAGAAATAAAGCTCAAGTGAAGTAAACGATTATTATTCATAAGTACCAAAATAACTATTCTTACGTTTTAAAAAATCCCAAGTAAAAAAGGAGCAGAGAAAGTGAGCCATTTCTCGAGTGTCCACCGGGGAATGTCCGGTGGGCCATTTCCCGGTTGACACTCGAGAAATGGCTCACTTTGGACACTCGAGAAATAAGCACCTGGTAAATAGTTGGCGTAACTGTAGAATGAGTTAAGAGAACCTTATAGGTAGAGAATGAGGCTGTAGGAGCAGAGCTAAGGTAATCGGTTACAATCTTATTATACTCATAAATATAACTTGCCACCCCTCAAAGGTGCAGAAGATTTGGTGAGTTGCTTTCCTCACTTGAGTTCAGAGGATCCTACTTATCTTTCATACAGCAGTGAGTGCTCGTGGTTTTGTCGTCAGTGTTATACAGACGAAAGAATCTTCTCTCTCGTGTGGGCACAATATCTCTGCTCTTTACAAAGGACCTAACAAAAGTTCTACACACTGTTCATTTTTGAGAAAAGTGTGAAGTAACCGAGAAAACGTATTGCCGTTCAATGTACTCCTCTCCGCTGCGAATGCCAGCTTACAAGCGGTGAGATAGGACCTGGATGCTACGTAGTACGCCATCTTTGTTCAGCTGTCGTATTACTCGGGTCACGTCCAATGACAGTTCGTCCAGCGATTCGTTGCGGAAGCCACGGGGCAGATTTTTTAACTTTGCGAAAAGATCAAAGTCGGGTGGGCTGAGATCAGGGCTGTATGGTGGGTGGGATAAAGTTTCCCAGCCATATTTCGACAAAAGTCCCCGAACCGACGCTGCACCATGACACGATGCAATGTCATGTTAACAAGAACGCTCTTGCTTCCAACAAGTTGGAGATTTGACGAATATTCGGTCTCAACTTTACCCTCAGAAAGTCACGATAATATTATGCGTTGATATTTTGCCCTACTGGTACTCAATCAGAGACCACAAAATCGTGGCAAAAATAATCATTTGCTTCACTTTGGATTGTTGCCGACGACACTTTGAGGGGCTTCGGGAAATTGGATGCCTCCATTCCGCTGATTGTGACTTCAGTTCCGGTTCAAAATCACGGGTCCAAGTCTCATCAATTGCGACAATTCTGTTGAGGAAGGTGTCGCCCTCCCTTTCGAACCTGTGGAGGTGATCCTGTCGATGCTCACTCTGGCTGCCTTCTGTTTGGGGGTGAGTTGATGGGGCACCCAGCGCGTGGCGATTTTTCTTTTCCCCAGTGAATCAGTCAAAATCCGGTGAACAGACACATGGTGGACAATGTTGCCTGATGAGAAATCTCCTCGACTGTCAAATGGTGATTCTCTTCGAGAAGCGATGCAACAATGGCGACAGATGTTTTGTCTGTCGCCGTTTGAGGTCGGCCTGAGCGGTGATCATCTTTGATGATGCTTCGGCCCTCCTGAAACTGCAATGCCCAGCAAGAAGAAATTGTTCTTCGGTCAAGAATTCCTTCGCCACAAACTTGTTGCGAGGCAGGGTGGATCTGGGTCAGAGTTTTACCCCGAGAGTTTCTATTTTCACGTACGAGTGCTATTCTAATGCGTGATTTGACCTGAGGAGGCGCACGCTTCCATCTTTAAACCCTCCCACTTCTACACAGCAAATAAGAGAGCGTCGTTCTAACACCACTGCGTTGCTGAGAGTCTGACCTTGACTTGACGCAATCATTTTCCCGATTGCATCATCTGCTTCCGTTTTATTAGAACGTGTGCAGAACTTTTGTTATCATCCTCGTACACCTTTGAAATATTCGTCCAACTCGGAGCTTGAATTGTAAAAACAATGATCTGTGCCTTTTCCCAATGCCACATGTTGACTTATATGCAGATGCAATTGAATCTAAAATATATTTTATTCCTTTTCAATTCTTCTAAAATTTGGATGGAAAACGTTCCTATTCCATTCATGTATCTGTCGCTACAAAGACAATTTGCGTAGGTTTCTAATTCAAGTAGCGCGCAGTTTTACTACTTGGAGAGTAAGTTCATGGTCTATTAAAATTCTTTTTGCGTCCGATAGTTTTATATCGAAAAATATGCTTTTTCCCGATTTTTTGGGTTGGAAAGAAAGTAGTGTCCGATGTCGAGGTACGCGAACTCCATGCGCTGGCCAAGGTGCACATTGGCTACTAAACTTGCGGGGCACATCAACGTGACATGAACAATTAGGCAGCTTAAGTAAGTGACAGTTAGCCGTCAGAAGGCAAAGAGCGTAAGCGCCAGCCAACATGGAAGTTAACAAGGAGCACATCTGAAATTGCATGCTGTATAAGTTTCGTCGCAGTAGCACCCCCGCAAGTGCTGTAAAGAACATTACCAGTGTGTACTCCAATGCCATATCACATCGTCAGTGCTGTCGTTAGTTCGAACGGTTTCGAGGGGAAATTTTTTACCTTTCAAAGCATGACAAAGCCAGAAGACCCGCAACAGTGATGTGGACATGCTGAAAACGTTAGTGGAAACCGGCCCAGGTGTGACCACGCGAGAGTTGCCCGAATGGCTGTCTCCCTTCTTCAAGATAGTGCGCTGAGTAACACCTCCCAAGTCGCTATGCCTTCCATAAAGTCTTCAGATCGTGAGTTGCATCAGTGCCGACCCTATTCCCCAGAGCTTTTCCCTGACGACTTTTGTTTGTTTAGCAAGATGATGGAAGACATTCGTTGGAAGCGATATGACTGTGACTCTGAGTTTGTCTCAGCTGCGGTTGCGTGCTTGAAAGACCAGGTAAGGATTTTTTTCCAACAGAGATCAAGGCTCAAGAGCATCGATGGGAGAACTGGTTCAAAGATGGCTGGGGGCTCTTTGGCACCTTTGAGGCCCGTGCGCCATAAAACTCTAAAACGTCAAAGGTGGCTGGGGACTATTTCGAGAAGAATGAAAAGGTATTGTAATGTAACAGCTATTTCTCTTTTTATTTATTTAGATTGGAGGTTTAACGACCACCGTGAGCAACTCAATGGGCTATAAGCAGTCACCTGTCCCTAATTCAGGGTCACTGGTTCAAGGGAAGGGAGAGACACAGTACCGTAAGACAAACAAAACATTCATGCCTCAGCGGGATTCGAACCCGGACCCCTTTCGGACGAATGATCAGAGGCAATCACTTAGGCCAGTGCGCCACCTGGGCGGCAGCTATTTCTTATGTGTTTGAATACAAACTTTTCAAACGACACTTCTCCCTTTGCATTTGATACTTTATCTCTGCTTCAAAAAAGTCAGATTTGAAAAAATTCTTTTTTCATCCAGTGACAGTAGTTACCAGCAAAATATTACATGCGTTTTGGAATCTTTTCCAAGGAAAATATTTCCCGTAGTGGGTGGTTTAAATTAAGATTTTAAATTGCATGATATATCAGTGTCCAACTGTTCGAAAGGAATATACACACACAGGCCACTAAATTAGAAACCTTCATCCAAATGCACGTAAACGTCACTTACGCGGCATACGTGATTACGTGCGTCTGTACGTAATTTAGGCAATTATTTAAGACTGCTACTCTTCATTAATCGTCAGTAATGTTGATCACAATGGGAGAAACAAAGGTTCTTTAAGGGTTCACTTGAAGGACTTATTCTGCGTGCCCCACTGGTTGGAGCGACGATTTTGAAATCAGCAAAGCTGACTGGTTTCTGAAAAGGTGAGATATCTCGGGTCCTTAATCAGTGGAAAAATAACCCAGATTCTAACAGGCGAAATTGCGGCGTGACAAAAATCTATCCTGAACGAGATCGCCGTCATCTGAAAAGGCTTACACGGAGAAACAGGACTTCAGCAATTGAGAGAAGCATTGAATGTAAAGCTATTCCTGACACATATTTCAGCGAACTATGCTCAGGGAATTGAAGACGGTTGGTATTGGCAGTGGCATGCCTATGTGGAAACCACTGATTTCTGCGAAGATCCGGAAAGTTCGTGTACAGTGGTGTTAAGAACAGAAAAGTCACCACGTGACTTTTTTCCGTGACTGAACACTGGAAAAAAGTCACGTGGTTTGACGAGTCGCAGTACATCCCATTCTGTACCCACGGTAGGTAGAGTTTTGCCGGAGCTTCATGACGCAATGGACTCAGCTTGCACTTTAAACACTCCTCAGAGTTCTAGAGTGATGTTCAGTTGGTACTGAACGTGTTCCCTGATGTTGCTGGAAAGTTGTATGTCCTCCAAGTATTACATGAACATTGTTGCCGATCAAATCCATCATGCAATGTTGACTTTTTATCCAGCAGGTGACGACTGTTTCATGCACGACAATACTACTACTACTGTATGTGGTCCTCCAGGGATTATCTGAACATTGTTGCCGCTCAAGTCCATCATTTAATGTTGATTGTTTATCCAGCAGGTGACGGCTTGGATTATCTGAACATTGTTGCTGATCAAGTCCATCTTGCAATGTTGACTTTTTATCCAGCAGGTGATGGCTGTTTCATGGATGACAATGCTACTGTATGTGGTCCTCCAGGGATTATCTGAACATTGTTGCCGATCAAGCCCATCATGCAATGTTGACTGTTTATTAAGCAGGTCACGGCGTGGATTATCTGAACATCGTTGCCGATTAAGTCCATCTTGCAATGTTGACTTTTTATCCAGCAAGTGATGGCTGTTTCATGGATGACAATGCTACTGTTTGTGGTCCTCCAAGGATTATCTGAACATTGTTGCCGATCAAGCCCATCATGCAATGTTGACTGTTTATCCAGCAGGTGACGGCTTGGATTATCTGAACATCGTTGCCGATAAAGTCCATCTTGCAATGTTGACTTTTTATCCAGCAGATGATGGCTGTTTCATGGACGACAATGCTACTGTATGTGGTCATCCAAGGATTATCTGAACATTGTTGCCGCTCAAGTCCATCTTTCAATGTTGACTTTTTATCCAGCAGGTGATGGCTGTTTCATGGATGACAATGCTACTGTATGTGGTCCTCCAAGGATTATCTGAACATTGTTGCCGATCAAGCCCATCATGAAATGTTGACCGTTTATCCAGCAGGTGACGGCTTGGATTATCTGAACATCGTTGCCGATCAAGTCCATCTTGCAATGTTGACTTTTTATCCAGCAGGTGATGGCTGTTTCATGGATGACAATGCTACTGTTTGTGGTCCTCCAAGGATTATCTGAACATTGTTGCCGATCAAGACCATCATGCAATGTTGACTGTTTATCCAGCAGGTGACGGCTTGGATTATCTGAAAATCGTTGCCGATCAAGTCCATCTTGCAATGTTGACTTTTTATCCAGCAGATGATGGCTGTTTCATGGACGACAATGCTACTGTATGTGGTCATCCAAGGATTATCTGAACATTGTTGCCGCTCAAGTCCATCTTTCAATGTTGACTTTTTATCCAGCAGGTGATGGCTGTTTCATGGATGACAATGCTACTGTATGTGGTCCTCCAAGGATTATCTGAACATTGTTGCCGATCAAGCCCATCATGCAATGTTGACCGTTTATCCAGCAGGTGACGGCTTGGATTATCTGAACATCGTTGCCGATCAAGTCCATCTTGCAATGTTGACTTTTTATCCAGCAGGTGATGGCTGTTTCATGGATGACAATGCCACTGTATGTGGTCCTCCAGGGATTATCTGAACATTGTTGCCGATCAAGTCCATCTTGCAAAGTTGACTGTTTATCCAGCAGGTGATGGCTGTTTCTTGGACGACAATGCTACTGTTCATCAGAGGTTCAGCAAGCACAACAGCGACTTCCACCATCTTTCCTAACTACCACAAAACCCGGAACTAAACGCCATAGAGAATGTATGGGACATACTGGAAAAACAAATCTGGCAGCAAAGTCCTCTTCTGTCAAATGTGAGCCAGTTAAAGGACTGTCTGATGAACGCTTAGTGAGCTGTAGACGTAGATGCGCTCCAACACTTTGCGGAATATATGCCAAAACACATACATGTTGTAATTCGGGCTAAAGAAGATCCGACCCGGTATTGGATAAAAGTTTCTAATTCACTGGCCTGTTTGTGTATATCATCACCATCCATTATCAAACCACTACTGAATGAAGTCTCCCAAGTTTCTTTCATAACGTTTATGTAATGAGCGAGTCTCCTCCATGTCCCTCCGGCATGCTCGAAATTCATCCACACATCTGCGACTTGGTCTTGGTGCCCAAAATTTCGATTGTCCATCGGTGATCCGTTTTTCTGGCAATATGTTCAGCCCATTGCTATTTCAGGGAATTTACTCTGACTATGATGTCTTCCATTCTTGTCATTTTCCAGATCCACGAGTTCCTCTGCTTATCTTTTGTGGTTACACCGAGCATGCATCTCTTCATGCTTCTTTTAGTTGTCTGCAGCCTTTCTATGTTTTTTGAGTCAAGATCCATGTCGGTGGATCCAGTCTCAGTTTTTGGGTTGTACTAGAACATAGGCTCACGAAAAAAAAAAACGTAATGTAAAATGTTCAGAAAAAAATACACGAAAAAAAAAAACAATGGATGGGGCCTCAAAATAATTAAGAATCTTATAATTTAGAATTATAAGATTCTTAATTAAAAAAATACACGAAAAAAAAGATATTAAAATTAAATACGTCCACGTTTCAAAGCCGTTTTATAATACACGAAAAAATACACGAAAAAAAAAAACGTAATGTAAAATGTTCAGAAAAAAAAATACACGAAAAAAAAAACAATGGATGGGGCCTCAAAATAATTAAGAATCTTATAATTAAGAATTATAAGATTCTTAATTAAAAATACACGAAAAAAGATATTAAAATTAAATACGTCCACGTTTCAAAGCCGTTTTATAATACACGAAAAAATACACGAAAAAAAAAACGTAATGTAAAATGTTCAGAAAAAAATACACGAAAAAAAAACAATGGATGGGGCCTCAAAATAATTAAGAATCTTATAATTTAGAATTATAATTAAAAAAATACACGAAAAAAAAGATATTAAAATTAAATACGTCCACGTTTCAAAGCCGTTTTATAATACACGAAAAAATACACGAAAAAAAAACGGAATGTAAAATGTTCAGAAAAAAATACACGAAAAAAAAAACAATGGATGGGGCCTCAAAATAATTAAGAATCTTATAATTAAGAATTATAAGATTCTTAATTAAAAAAATACACGAAAAAAAAGATATTAAAATTAAATACGTCCACGTTTCAAAGCCGTTTTATAATACACGAAAAAATACACGAAAAAAAAAAACGTAATGTAAAATGTTCAGAAAAAAATACACGAAAAAAAAAACAATGGATGGGGCCTCAAAATAATTAAGAATCTTATAATTTAGAATTATAAGATTCTTAATTAAAAAAATACACGAAAAAAAAAGATATTAAAATTAAATACGTCCACGTTTCAAAGCCGTTTTATAATACACGAAAAAATACACGAAAAAAAAAAAACGTAATGTAAAATGTTCAGAAAAAAATACACGAAAAAAAACAAAACAATGGATGGGGCCTCAAAATAATTAAGAATCTTATAATTAAGAATTATAAGATTCTTAATTAAAAAATACACGAAAAAAAATATATTAAAATTAAATACGTCCACGTTTCAAAGCCGTTTTATAATACACGAAAAAATACACGAAAAAAAAAACGTAATGTAAAATGTTCAGAAAAAAATACACGAAAAAAAAAACAATGGATGGGGCCTCAAAATAATTAAGAATCTTATAATTAAGAATTATAAGATTCTTAATTAAAAAATACACGAAAAAAAAGATATTAAAATTAAATACGTCCACGTTTCAAAGCCGTTTTATAATACACGAAAAAATACACGAAAAAAAAAACGTGATGTAAAATGTAAATGTTCATAAATGTAAAATGTGCACAAGAAAAAAAACCGAAAAAAAACAACAACACTTTTTTTAAGGTATAATGGTAGGTTGCTCTAGATAACTATATTTTTTTCTTCCAAAAGCCCTCCAACCAATTTTTATACGCCCATTAATTTCTTTTCATCAATGTGAACCTCGCTTGATATATGTTGCCCAAGGTAAATATATGTATCTGCTACCTCCAGATTTCCCCCATCAATCGATATAAAAATTTCATTTCTCGTAAAAATATTATCAGTGTTGTTTTATCTGACAGTTCAGTTTTAATTTCATCTCTTTACTTTTGTCAAGAATTTCCTGGATCACACTCTGCAGCACTGAAAGGGTAGTTGCAGAAAGGACTACGCCAGCAGCAAAACGAAAGTGAGTTAAATAATATCCATTAATGTTTATCCTCTTGTTTTCGCAGTTCAATGACTGAAGGACATTTTGTAATGTTGCCTTGAAGAGCTTATAAGATATGGTATCTTGTATCACTCCCTTTCCATTTTTTGTTGCTGCTGTATCCTTAAATATATGAATCTTTGCACTTGAATTTTCATAGATGTTATTAATAATGCTAATGTATGCATATTCAATATTTCAGGATTTCAAAGCCATCAAAACTGCTGATAGTTTCACGTAATCAAAGCCCTTTTCCTAATCAATGAAAGCCATACATAATCGGAGTTCATATTCCCTCGTCCTTTCAATTAGTTCTCTCAGTATATTTATATTATCTATAGTACTGTTGCCACTCACGAATCCGGCTTGTTCTCTCGGTTGAGCCATGTTCAGTGTTAACTTCAAGGGACGTGAAAGAACCTCAAGGAATATTTTACAAACTACCGATAGGAGGCTGATTGGCCTGTAGTTCCCAATATACTCACTGTTACTTTTTTATGTAACAGGATCATGGTAACATTGTTCCAATCCTAAGGAATCTTCCCTTCATTGAGATATCTAGTGAAAATTTGGTCGAGTACAATTTCAATTTCTCCACTTGCTTCTTGTATAATATAGGTAATTCCATCTTCCGCTGTAGCTCTTCCCCGTTTTATATTCTAAATTACATGTGTAACTTCTTCCGGAAGGTCTAGAGGAACTTTGGCACTGGTATTATAATGTCTAGAATCGATGTGACATCCTTTTCATACGTTTTGTGTAGATATATTTCATTCTTCACAAACTTTTGCCTTGACCTCTCTCTCTCTCTCTCTCTCTCTCTCTCTCTCACGCACACAGTATCTGTGCATATATATATATAAGGATTTTTGTATTATTAAGAGCAATGGGCCGCGGGTGGCCTGGTGAGCAACGTTCGTGACTGCGACGGAAAGGACCTCAGGTTCGATCCCAGGCAGGTAGGAACGCTCGATCCACTAAATATCCGCCGTGCGTCGGATGGGCACGTTAAGCCGTCGGACCCCGGGTACTGGCCCCCGGGTAATAAATAAGGGCGTCTTCTTCACCCTTTCTACTTCGCTTCCGTATGACTTTCCTATCGGGCACTCTAGCCCAAATCTCCTAGCTTCCTATTTCTAACGGTTGGTTAAGACCTGGGGTCAGACACTCCCTTCCTAAAATCCTCTACATATGATCATTTGATCATTTATTAAGAGCAATTCAGAGGCAATTTCAGATATCATTAATGTTAACCCTGTTGATATTAATAGCTATGACTTTGAATACTAGCCTCCCATTGGGTGATATTATAGCCACCCTTAAATTAATGTATGCTGAATTTAAGGTTTCTACCTGTCTCTGAAAATACTTGGAATATTTGTTAAATTGCTTCATTAAAAATAACTATCCTTTTTGGAAATAAGTTCTACAAACCAGAGATGGAAACGGGTCATGGGTCAACGGGTCGACAATTTCTTGCGGGTCCAACGGGTTAGGTCAAGGTGTTCCTGACCCGAGTTTGACCCGGTTTTATTCCCGTTTTATTTTTGAAAAGAGAAAAATATATTCCAAAGAAAAATGCGCGTTTAGGAATTCTGTAGTCGACTCTGGTGCCGACGGAGTGAATGATTTGGCATGCAAAAATATTGTAGTCTCTTTCTTAAAACAACGAAGATCTCCACCGGCCTACGTCAAACATACCGACCCATATCGTAAAAAAATTACCTTTGCGTTCTCTTACAGTGCGATTGTCCAGGGCAAGGAACAGACAAACGTCATTCGCCTGCTTCTCAGCTGATTCACTCTCTCCGAGCGAAGTTCATTGTATGACTAAGAGTTACTTTTCACATCGCATCTTTTACATTGTGCATTCAGAGGTTTTCGATTTATGTGCTAACATCCCGTTCCCATGACATGTCATGTCGAAATTAACTCCTTATTTGTTAATATGGATGGGTTTAATATTAAGGAGGTTGAGAAAGGCGTAGAGGCCAACAAATACTTGCTTGTTGAAAACCACAAGGGGAAGAGTGAATGCTGGAAATTTTTTCGTCTCATTAAGGAACCGGTGAATAATTCTGTGTTGTTTGGTGTTGCTTGTTGTTCAAAATGTGGAAAGTGTATAATTACGAAGAAAGATGTCGTCGGTGTAATAAAAGAGTATGGAACCAAAAATTTAATGGACCATATGAAAGTATGCGCACCTCCATCAAAGCGTGGAAAGAGTGAACAATCTAAATACATTTAAAAAAATACGTCTGCGAAATCGTAAATAATGATTCCCATTTGTAATATACTCCATGGTCACGGTCATAGACAGACATTACTTCTGGATTACGCAAAATAAAAATGGCACTAAAATTTAGCAAGTAACCAAATTTTATTATTAAAAAAAGATTTCAGTTATTAAATATCAAGCTGTTATTGGGATGAATATATATATATATTACGTTTATATCTATAAATTGAGTTTCGAATTTATAGTTCAAAGCAGATTTTTCCGGGTCAGTTATGGGTCTGAATCGGGTCAGGTCGGGTCGGGTCCGAAATTTTTGACCCGTTTCCAACTCTGTTACAAACAGGTTAATGGTATTTATTATGGAATGCTCCCATTCCACCAGTGTATGTAATCTCTTCCTGTTCTTTAAAGAATATCAGTTCATTAAGTATAAATCTTCAAATTGTGATAGTTACTTATTTACTTACAGGTATAAAGATGATTGACTCTGTTTAAATAATTCAGGTAATCTGGAACAAGAGTTTTCGACTATTTATCCTGGCTGCCTAAAACTAAATAAAACTAATAAAAGTTCTCAAGAACTGGATTTCCTAAATTTATCCACAAGACTTAATTAAGGAAACCCAGTTATTAGTCTGTTTGATAAGCGAAATAACTTTAAATTTAAAATTGTAAAAGATATAATGTGGTGCAGTAATATCTCCTGTAAAGTGATAGAAAATGTCTTTACTTCCCAAGTATTAAGATTTGCCAGGATCTGCAGTTTGAAGTCTGATTTTGAAAAATATGTTTAAAGTACTTATCAGTCAGTTCTTTGAAAACCAAGTACCTAAAGCCTTCTTAATTTAAGCCTTAGAGAAAGAAGTTCTAAAGTGTAGTGTTAGGATAGCACACTTAATTTAATAATTTTGGTGACCGAATGAATCATCTAAATTAAATCTATTTTATAGAGGTTTAGATGATAATGTGGTCACTCTTATCCTTTAGAACCTAAATTACTTTATCTATTCCCATTCCTTTAATTCAAAAAGTTTAAAAATTAAATAAAATATCACAAAAATGTTTAAAAAGTTTGGGAGAGATTTTATGATTTTGGGGGTTTCAATACGTCAAACGCCTGCTGGGAACAGATCTATCTGATCACAAGGAGCAGATTTTAAGCTATATGCTTTAGCTTAAAATCTGTCTGTCCCTGCTTGTTTCTTTCTTAGTTTGGCAGCAACAGAATATACCTTCTTTTCCCAAGGCTTTAGGTTTAGTTCGTCGGTCGTCTCCCAGACGGAGCTGCCAGCGTCCTTCTGCTTCGGCGGCCATTACAGTTTGTTAAGTCGCAGACTGATAATGTGCTATCCTCAATTTTTGGGGCATTTGGATTTTAGGGTAAGTTTGGCTTTTTGATTTTTCGCTTTTGGTTAGGATGCGTTGTATTTTTACTTCCCAGGGATTTCGTTTGTTTGAAATAGTGCCTTGCTCTTTTTAAGTTTCCTAAGCATTTATTTCGTTTGTATGAAATAGTGCCTTGCCCTTTTTAAGTTTCCTAAGCGTTTTATTTAGGCGTTCTTCGTTTCAAAGAAATCTTCTCGTTATTAGTTAGGGTTCTGTTCCAGTGCTCTTGTACTTCGACTGTAGCAACTTCACTTTTCATCTACTGCAATATTTGTGTATATAGTAACCTGGCACAAGAGCTTAATTTCTTGCTCTTCAATTTTGAGGGGTTTTGCTGTATTCGTATTTGAATGTAATGTATGTTATTTTCGTGAATTTTCATGGCGTCTTTTTACTTCAGTCTACTGCAGAAATATCTGTGTGAGCAGAGCCCGGATCATCCAGTTCGTAGCCTAGAATATTAAGGGTAGTTTTTCTAAATTCTTTTTGGTGTTTTATTTTTTATTAAATATTCTTCCTTCCATTTTATTATTGTTTTATTTTCCGCTTTAAGGTTATTCTTGTTGCTTATACAATTCGGGATGAGTGGACTACCTGGGTTGGCTTTTGGTTACTTGGGTTTATTTTCATTTTTTGTTTTTTGTTTTTATTTTCTTTGTTATTTTTAATTAGTTTTTTTCTGACTGCCGTTGGTTTCTTCGTGCTGCTTTGCAAACTGGATGATGCAGAAACACACACTTAGGTCTGTGTAGAACGATGAGAGCTATTATCTGTGGTGGCATCCTGATGAAGACATAGGTGACAACTGCCATTTTTCCTGCAATACTTCCTTATTTCTCCAATTTTGCGACACCTCTTTTCAGTTCTGTGAACTTGGTCTTTGAGTAATTAATTTTTTTAAACAATTTCATCTTTGTGGTATATACTGTATATACAGGGTGCATAGTAAAGTCCCTGTAGCCTGGAATAACTTGCAAACGGAGAGAGGTATATTTATGCAAGTGAGATAACGGTATAGTAAAGCGACTACGCCCGATCGAATGCAACCAATAGCAGCGCCCCTAGTGGCGAAATGCGGAAGTTAGCCATTGCAAATCGAAAACGAGCAAAATTTCCAATTACAAAGTTGTAGAACATCAATTAATCAGTACAAAACGACATTTGTTTCACACGGATAAATAAATTGTCGCCTGAATGCCCTAAAATGTCCGAAATCGATATGCGACGATTCGAATCTGCATATTCACATTTCGCAAATGTAGTCGTATGAAAATGCAGATTGTGACGTTGTACCGTACCGACGATATAAAAACCAGTAGCAGGATGTATCCTGATCAGAAGTTTAGGTCTACGTACGCTGTATGAGAATGGCGAGCTTGGATTTTTGGGGTTACGTAAAAATTCAGGTGTATGCAACAGCGCCTACAAATCTGCTGGATCTACGTCGTCGTGTTACAGATGCTTACAATAGTGTGACACCTTCCATGCTGAGGAATGTGCATGCAGTTACTTTCACGAATACAAATGTGTATCGTGGGCAATGGCGAACTCTTCGAACATACTCGACATTAACTTTTTATCACTGTGCGCCAGTTTGTCTTTTTTGTTTTTGTTTTGTCTGACATCATAAAACTGTATTGACATAAGTACGCATTTATGCAGTAAATTTTGTGTATTTGCTAATACCTATGCCTGTTCCCTTCAAACGTTCACACAAAAGGTCGCGCATCGATTTCGGACATTTTAGGGTATTCAGGCGACAATTTATCTTATTCGTGTAAAACAAATATCGTTTTGTACTTAATAATTGATGCTCTACAACTTTGTAATTGGAAATTTTGCTCTATCTCTTTCCGTTTTCGATTTGCAATGGCTAACTTCCTCATTTCGCCATTAGGGGCGCTGCTAACGGTTGCATTCGATCGGACGCAGTCACTTTGCTATACTGTTATTTCACTTGCATAACTGTACCTCTCTTCGCTCGCAAGTTATTCCAGGCTAAAGGGACTTTCCTATGCACCCTGTATATATATATATATATTTTTTTGATTGGAGGTTTAACGACCACCGTGACCAACTCAATGGGCTATAAGCAGTCGCCCGTCCCTAATTTAGGGTCACTGGTTCCAGGGAAGGGAGAGAGCCAGTGCCGTAAGACAAACACAACATCCATGCCTCACCGGGATTCGAACCCGGACCCCTTCGGACGAATGATCAGAGGCCAACGCCTTAGACCACTGCGCCACCGGGGCGGCACACCCTGTATATATACAGTATATACTGTACACACACACGGTCGAGTCACATTATTTTGACCACCAGCTAATAACCATAGTAACCGCCGTGTGCAGCGCGGACAGCTGCCAGACGGGCTGGGAGTGACTCAATAAGGTGCTGGAAGGTGCTTACAGGTATGTGGAGCCATGCTAACTGCAGTGTATATGTCAGCTGCTGGAGGGTGCGTGGTGGAGGATCCATAGAGCGAACAACACGATCGAGGTGGTTGCAGAGATGCTCAATTGGGTTTAAGTTTGGGGAATTAGGGGTCCAGGGAAGTACTTTGAAGTCTTCTTTGTGCTCTTTCAGCCACTCTCGGACATTTCTAGCTGTGTGATACGTCACATTGTCGTGCTGGAATACCCCATCCTCCCCACGGAAGACAATCAGCATATATGAGTGTTCTTGGTCTGCAAGGGTGGATTCATAACGAATTCGGTCCATAGTGCTTTCCACAGGTATGTGAGTGGACCCAGAGAATGCCTCGGAAACATTCCTCAGACCACAACGACCATAACGCTGCCCCATCAGCTTGTGTTCTTCCAGCAAAGGGTTGAAGAGTGTTTGTTCTCCGATGTTTCTCACCTTATACGTCAACATCCATCCGTTCGATGAAGCAGAAAACGTGACTCATCGGAGAAGGAAATCCTTTGCCAATCAGCGGAGGTCCAATTCCGATACTGCCGTGCAAATATAAGCCTTTTCTGCCGATGCACCTTCGTTAGCATAGGTTCAGTGACCACCCGTCTGCATCGGAGCAGGGTTCGCTGAACTGTCGTTTTAGACACAGTTCCGGTAGCCCCTTGGTTCATTCGGCCAGTGAGTTGCTCCACTGTAGCGTGTCAATCGGCCCTCACGCACCTTCGCAGCTGATATTAACCTCTCACATCAATGACATGTCATGCTCCGCAGTTTTCACGTCGCTTATTCGCAATGGTCCTATTTCTCCAATCACGATACACTTTAACCACAGCAGCACGCGGACAGTTCACAAACCGCGCTATTTCAGAAATACTGCCACCCTTGCCCCGAAAGCCGATAATCGTCTCTTTTTGCAAATGTAATAAATCGCTCCTATTATCCATGACAGCAACGAGTGATATGTTTTCAGAACGCCTACAGTACACCTTATATACCCTCCAAGCCAGCTCACGACACGTGCTTTCTTTCATTGGCTACGCGCTGTTGACGTCAAAAGTAGGAGGTAGTCACAATAATGTGACTCGACTGTGTATATATCTGAGTCAAATAACACGCATTGAAATAACATAAGCGAGGGAACGTAATGCAAACAATAAACGGTGCGTTTACAAAAACAGTTTATGGTGCAATTTCTGAAAACAACAAAATAGCACTGGTAAATTCGGAGGATGTCCATATACAAAATGGGAAATTCGGAGAATTTACAATTCATACCTCTGCATTACAGTGCCCGGTTACACCACCTCTTTGTCGAAGAACGTCTTGACGTTTACGAGGCATACTTGCACTGACATGAGCATCTGGGGCAGCTCGTCCCATATTACAAGCAACATGTTACGAAGCAACAGTAGTGACATTCAGGCAAAAAGAATCCAGAGGCATACAAAAAGTTAATGTTTTTCAGAGTTTTGTTAAGCTAGTGAAAAACATGATTTTAAATTTCACTAGTGATGTTAAATTAAATGATGTTAAATTTCACTAGTGATGTTAAATTAAATGATGTTAAATTTCACTAGTGATGTTAAATTAAATTATGTTAAATTTCACTAGTGATGTTAAATTAAATGATGTTAAAATTCACATGATGTTTCCATGATGCTAAATTTTGATGTTAAATTTCATAATAAATTGCCATGATGCTAAATTTCACATGATGTGAAATTTCTCAGAAACAGCAGTCTTCGTGGTCGTTAAATTTCACTAGTGAGCAACACTAGTGTACTGGGGTCTGGAACGTGATTATACAGACGTCGCTGTACAGCATCCCAAATGTTCTCAACAGTATTAAGGTCAGGACACCTCGGAGGAATATCTAACGACTCAATTTCAAGAATTTGCAGCTCCTAAAGCATGTTCCAGGCCCTGCGACTTGTTGCATTGCTATCGAGAAGCGGAATGCATATCCAATAGGAGCATGTCTTTGAGTTTAGAATTATTTGTCACAATGGGCACAATGATCTCGTTTCGGTACATTGAGGCATTCATGTTGCCTAGACAAATATACAAAGAAGTACGGACATCAAAACACACTCCTACCCAGCCAGAACTGACTGTCACTGGTAAGAGGTGATGGACTGTACACAGTGCGGCTGCATTCGCGTGCCGGATGCCCTCAACACATGTCCTCGTCGAGTATCAGGATAAAGAGCGAAACAAGATGCGTCTGTGAAAAGTACACGCTGCTGCTCTGTATTCCGTAACTTGTATTGTCGGACCCAGGTATATCTTTGGCGATGGTGAGCTGATGTCAGTGTTATACATCTCAGCGGCCTCCTTGCTCTGAGTCCGTACTCGTGAAGACAGTTTCGTATGGTTTGAGTATATACTCTGACACCTGAAGCAGCTCGAAGTGATACCCGGTGTTGGCTACTGGTGATACTAGGACTTCTCTGTGCACTTAGTCAGGTAGCAATCTTGCCTCCTGGTGGTTATCCTCGGGCGACCGCTCCTGTCTCGATCTGCAACATTTCCGCGCCGCAGAAATCTTGTGTGTAGCAGACGTAGTACACTCTGGAAAACTCCTAAATCGGCGGCCATATCGATTTGCCGCACACCTGTTTGTAACATGCCAACATCCCTATTTATGTTGTCAGTATTTAAACGTTGTATAGGCATAATTTCAAGTTAATCTCACACTGAAGGCAAAAAATCAAAGGGGCAAAGTAGCATGTGACGTATATTCTAAATTAACTTTCCTTTTTAGTTTCTTTCCCTATGTAAATCTTGAGTTTATTCTCAGTTACATTTCACTCTTAACGTAATATCTTTTCTCTCAAATGAATACGTTTGGCAACACAATTGAGGTTGAATGCACGTGACGTATGTCTGAGATAAGATAAGAACGAGAGATAAAAACGACGACAAAACTGTTGCTGGAGAGCGTTGTAAGGAGAGCGTTGTGTTAAGAGCTGTGAAGCTGTGTGTTGCGTTTAAATATTGAGAGCATTGAAAGAGTGCGTTGAAAAGCGAACGTTGTGTTAAGAGCTGTGAAGCTGTGTGGTGTGTTTAAATATTAAGAGCCTTGAAAGAGTGCGTTGTAAAGCGAGCGTTGTGTTTAAAGCTGTGAAGCTGTGTGGTGTGTTTAAATATTGAGAGCCTTGAAAGAGTGCGTTGTAAAGCGAGCGTTGTGTTTAAAGCTGTGAAGCTGTGTGGTGTGTTTAAATATTGATATCGTTCTGTTATGGACGTGCTACAACCTTGAATAAAGCATCTTTTCCGTAAGTTTGACTTCTGTTGTTTACATGTTTCGTCTGGCCGTTAAGATTTCTTTCATTTAGGAACTATTTCTTAGTATGTTGATGTTTTTAATTAACGTAGAAGTAGGAAAAAACTTCTACGTTATAGGCAACTGTGCAGCAACCTACAACGTAAAACTACGTCAACTGTCACTATTTCATTGAACTAGCTCACTAATTTTACGTCCTTAAAGTATTCAGGGAAGGATAGTTGGCGTAGCCCTACGGTGTAGTTTGCGGCACAGTTACAACTGTGCTCCTTTGATTTTATTTTTCGGATATAAAATTTTTAAGAAATAAAACGAAAGAAATGTTTTACTTTGTTTGCTTAAAACAACTTATATTATATACAATTCATAGTAACTTATGCTGGTTATAAATTAATGTTAGTAGAAGTAGAAGGCGTAGTATCATCGTTGTCAGTAGTTATTGCTGAAATTGGTTCTGAAAAAATCGTTCTTCAGAAACAATATTATTAAGTTAAAATTATATAATTTTACATAAGCTAAAATTGTTTCTGAAGAAGTCGTTCATCAGAAACAATTTTTCAAACTCTTTGGTTGCCTTGTTATAAATTTCGCGATACGTCTCGGACCTAATGTACTCTTCTTCTTGTTCTTCTCTAGATTCTGAATGTATCGGCGGTGTAAAGGTTTAAGACGTAATACATTCATTATCCAACGAAGTTGTGAAGACTGGCGATGCACTTTGGTATTCTATGGTCCGTGGTAAAGTTGGATCGATGACATCAATCTCCGTGTGTTTTTGCTGTTCAGACTCAGTTTGTGCCGTTGATGTGGAAGGTTGTGACTTTAGAGTCGAACTCGGGTGAAACGCATCATGCCGCTGACTTTTGACCCTCCCTACATTCTCGTGACTCCAGCTGTTTCTTCAAATTTCGTCGGTTCTTATAGTACTTTTCACTGGATTTTCACGGCATTTTTAAATTTTCGTCATCAAATATTTTTTATCTAAAAAAATACATTTAAAATCCCCTTTACTTCGGTTTACCACATGCGTCCGTTAGCTCTGACCGACAGATACGGAATGCGGGGCTAATATGTCATCGACCTTAAAACGTCGTACTCACTAGTTATCAACCTTAAAACGTCGTACTCACTAGTTATCAACCTTAAAACGTCGTACTCACTAGTTATCAACCTTAAAACGTCGTGCGGCGAGACAAAAACACGCGAAATTTAGTTTATCTTTCTAACACCAGAAGGGTTGAAACTTGTTTTGTTATAAATGGAACTCTATAAACTATCTAATGATGTATTATTAATCACTCTGCGATTATTAGTTTCGAAGCTAAGTTATAAGCATTCAAAATATGACATGTTTTCGTTGGATCCATGCTCCCGATGTTAACTCCTACCCAGCGCGGAGAAAGACCTAATTCTACGTCAACAAGTTAGTAAAATCATGCAATGCATTGATTATGATACGCTTACCAACGTAGCAGAAATCATTACTCTAGTTATTACTCAAGTTATAAGGATAATGGCTGTTGAATAAATCTCGCTCCTGTTCCCTGACCGTTGCCCCCATTACGATGATATTCAACAGAACCGGTTCAATATACCTCCGGAACAACATGATAAAGTTTTGTCGCAATCGAAGCATTTTTAGTTAAGTTATGACGCATAAGGGCGATGGAATGGATCTCGCTCCTATGTCCTGACCTTTGACCCCATTTCGTCCATTTTCAATAGGGTTCGTCCCCAGTTGCCCCCTACCACATACTAAAATTTCATCGAAATCGGACCATTTTTACGCGAGTTATCGTGCGGAAATACAGACAGACAGATGGACAAAGCTGGAGCATATACGCCTCTTCAACCTACAGTTGCAAAGCGTAAAACTTGCAGCAAACTTCTAGACCAAGCGGTGAAACGACCTGTTTTCCACTTCTCGCAGGGTAACTTTATCGGAGTTCGCACGCTACGTGCTGTGATGTCATCATGCAAATTTATATATGAAGTTGCTGCCCACGCTGATAAGCGATCTCCAGTATGGTCACTAACTTTGCGTATTACCACGTTTCCCTTTCAGAACCACAGTATCCCTAACTTTTTGTGACCAGTGTATATTTGACATCGCCAGCAGTACCCATGTTAATTTCAATCATATAAGCAGATTTTCAAGATGTATCGTAAATGTCTTTGAGGTTAGAATTATATCTGCAATGCATAATTTTGAAAAATTCTTTTTGCATTCGATTTCCGTAACCCTTATCGCAGTCTCCTGTGACTTTCCAATATCTTTCAATGCAAAATTTTCTGCTTGATACCTGCAATTTTTATTTTCCGTTCGAAGACAAATCAGCTTTTGTAGGTTGGATAGGAATTTTTTTTAGAACCTTCTATCTCTACCCGCGACTAATTTCTGATTATACGAGGTGTGAAAAAAATTTATAAATTATCCACATTGGCTGCATGAGTTCGGAATTTTGGCACAGGTTAACCTTAGAACCTAAAACGCATGCGCCGTGAGTCACGTCTCCCCTACGCGCCCATTCTTTTTTTCACAGTAGTGCTGTGTTCTTATATATGTGAAGCTGTTCGTCGCTCTATGAGTGGTATAAATGTTTTAAAAATAGGGAGGATCGTATGAGTCGTGCACAAGTAAATAAGGAGGTTCGTTATGAGTCGTGCACTAGTAAATAGGGAGGTTCGTATGAGTCATGCACAAGTAAATAGGGAGGATCGTATCGATCGTGCACAAGTGTAAAAGTGGTATAAACGTTTTAAAAATAGGGAGGATCGTATGAGTCGTGTACAAGTGTATCAAGTGTATGAGTGGTATAAACGTTTTAAAAATAGGGAGGATCGTATGAGTCGTGAACAAGTAAATAGGGAGGATCGTATTAGTCGTGCACAAGTGTATGAGTGGTATAAACGTTTTAAAAATAGGGAGGATCGTATGAGTTGCGCACAAGTAAATAGGGAGGATCATATTAGTCGTGCACAAGTGTATGAGTGGTATAAACGTTTTAAAAATAGGGAGGATCGTATGAGTCGTGCACAAGTAAATAGGGAGGATCGTATTAGTCGTGCACAAGTGTATGAGTGGTATAAACGTTTTAAAAATAGGGAGGATCGTATGAGTTGCGCACAAGTAAATAGGGAGGATCATATTAGCCGTGCACAAGTGTATGAGTGGTATAAACGTTTTAAAAATAGGGAGGATCGTATGAGTTGTGTACAAGTGTATCAAGTGTATGAGTGGTATAAACGTTTTAAAAATAGGGAGGATCGTATGAGTCGTGCACAAGTAAATAGGGAGGATCGTATTAGTCGTGCACAAGTGTATGAGTGGTATAAACGTTTTAAAAATAGGGAGGATCGTATGAGTTGCGCACAAGTAAATAGGGAGGATCATATTAGTCGTGCACAAGTGTATGAGTGGTATAAACGTTTTAAAAATAGGGAGGATCGTATGAGTCGTGCACAAGTAAATAGGGAGGATCGTGGAGCGTATGAGTAGTGCACAAGTGCATCAAGTGTATGAGTGTTATAAACGTTTTAAAAATGGTCGTGAAAGTGTTGAGAGTGATGAACGGTCTGGGAGTCCCGCAAGCAGCAAAAGCGAAAACAACAATGGGGTACCCAGGGGGTTGCAAAGGGCCATATGCACCCCCAAAAATAATTTTGTCTAGTATTAAAAATTGATAAAAATTGTCGGTGACGTTATTTTGCTGATGTCGCCATTCTGGTGTTCCTTAAATTGCTGTTAATTACTTCTTTATTAGTAATGGTCAGACGAGGTCACACACGCCTATTGTTAATGCCTAACTACCCCCCTCCTCCCCTCGCGTGTGCGCATTTCCCACTTTTATGCCATCAAAGGAAGAAGAAAGCGAACTGGTGTTTTAGTGGTCAGGGCGTCAGACTAATGAATGGTGGGGGTTGGGGCTTGAGGGAGAGAGTGGGTAAGCCTTTTATCTTGAGTACATACCACAGCAGGAAAACGAAAACGTAGAATGAACATTACTTTGTAATTAATAGTGTTTGAGAAAAATAAAAATGCCTGTTTTTGTAATTAAATAAAAAGGAACTGTACACTAACTGTACTTAACTCTCCAGGTGGAAACAACGGATATATACGTTCGGAGATTTTTATGCCTTCGGCGTTGATGACGCAATAATAAGTTCTTCGAAAACCTGTTTAAAAGCAGCGAGAACTCAATATTGCGTCGAAAATGTTTTCAGGCTCATCGTGAATGTGCATATTAAAGACGACTAATTCGACAGAAAGACTGGACGCTGTTAGGGAGTCTCCTGTTATATATATGACGAAATTTCCCATTGCCTCTACCATAGATATCCGGAATTTCTTGGTGTAGAATAGTCTGCCTTCCTCGAAAAAGCCATCTGGTTGATGTGCGAAAGCTTGGAAATTTTGATTTCTATTCTACACCAAGAAATTTCGGATATCAAGTATAGTTATACTATTTAAGCCCTTTAATGCACATTTTTTTCATCACTTGGAATGATATCGTAGCTGCAGTGGTAAAACCAAGAATGTGAGAATTTTTCGACTGTTGACATCATAAAAAATTTTATTTACTGATGCATAATGCAGCAGATACAACTTAAATGTTGATTTAAATGTTATATACAGTGCTTGAACAGTCTGATGTAATTTCAAAACAGATCCTTTGATTAAATTTAATTTTTAATAACGACAATTCAAAGTACAACATTTTGCATTCGTGGTTTTGACATTGCGGCGACGATATATATACCCCCCCCTCCCTCCCCAAATTAATTTTTGGGTACGCCACTGGAAAACAGTGTCGAACCTGCGCTGGAAAATTACCCAATCACTATTCGGGAGCTATCTGAAGACTTCAACATCAGCTTCGGTTCCGTTCAGTATGGGCGATTTGTGTATGATACGCGTTTCAGCCAAATTGGTGCCCAAAACTGCTCCCAGCTGAGGAAAAACCGGCCCATGCTCCAGCTGTTAGTGACTTGCTTGAGTGCCTCGCAAACGACGAAAACTTAAAAAAAAAAATATGATAACTGGTGATGAATCGCGGGTTTATGGGTATGACCCCGAAACTAAGACCCAGACTTCACAGTGGAAGACCCCAAACTCTCCCAGGCCCAAAAAAGCACGACAGCGCCATCACAGCAATGACAAGACGATACTGTTTTCTTTTTTTTTCAATCATAAGGGAACTGTGCATCATGAATGAATATGCTGCATCAAGATAGAAAATCAAACAAGTACTACTTTCAAGTTTTGCAGCGTTTGGGAGACGCAGTTCGTCGCAAAACGACGGCATCGTATGAGAGTGGCAACTTCATCATTACAACGCGCCTATCCATGCGTGGCAATTTGTGCAGCAATTTCTTGCTGAGCACACATGGGCACCTACAGGAAATTTTTCAAGGGGGATGAAGTGTAATTAATTAAGGTTTGGCTAATATGTAGAAAAGAATAATTCGTGAAAATGAGAGATTAATACTATTACTACTACTTACTACACTAGAACACTATTATTATTATTATTATTATTATTATTATTAATTGATGCTGCTCTTGAAGAAAGTATATGTTAGTAATAGTCATGTATTATCATGTACACTGAAGAGCAATTGAATTAGAGACAGCTGGCGTTATGCAAATGTGGCGCTGTGGGCGGCCCTTTAAACGGAAACGACATGACGTATGCAGCGATCCGACAATATAAGGAGTGATGCGACGGGAATCAGTAACAGTCGGACGCAGTATGCGTAAGACGAAGGATCTAAACGCATTTGATCGTGGGCAAATTGCCGGGGCCCGTCGAATGGGTCACTCCATCTCGGAAGTCGTGCAGACACTGGAATTTTTACGAGCCACTGTGTCACGGGTGCACCGTGAGTACCGCTCTGAAAAGATTCAGCAGCAGCCACCTACTTCTCCAGACCTAGCTCCCTGCTACCTTTTCTCTTTCAAAACATCAAATACCACTTGAAAGTAAAAATATTTAAAGATATTGAGGAGATACAACAGAATGCGATGAAGCACCTGCTCGCTATTTCTGAAGATGACTGCAAAACTGCTTTGAGCAGTGGAACAGCGCTAGGTGAAGTGTTTGGCTTCGGCAGGGAACTGAAGAAAAAAAAAAAAAAAGGGAAAGGCGATTAAATTTCAGATCTCTAAGACTTTACTTTTTTTTTTTAATAAATCCAATCGGAAAACTTCTTGATCACAAGTTGTACAGATTTCATTTTTCTTTCCTTTTCCCTTAATTTTTTTTTATTTTAATTGAAGGTTCAACGAACATTGTGAGCAACTCGATGGGCCATAAGCAGTCTCCCGTCCCTAATGTAAGGCCACTGGTTCCATGGAAGAGAGCCAGTGCCGTAAAACAAACACATCATCCATGCCTGACCGGGATTTGAACCCAGTGCCATCTCGGACGAACGGTTATAAGCCATCGCTTAGACCATTGTGCCACCGGGGCAGCATACAGATTAACAATTTTTTTATTAGTCAGGATGACATTGTAGGTGAATTTGTCAGTATGTCTGCGCTACTAAAAGCCCTATTAAAAAAATGTATTCGAATTCGTCTGCTGCAATTGCAACCCAAACATTTCAGGCATCTTTGGTCTTTTGTAATGCCAACAATTTCCGGTATTCTGGTGTAAAATTCGTTCCCTTTCTTTTCTTTATTAGAATATTAGTAATTTCCCTTTGAAATGGATTTAGCTTTCTAGATTTGAGACTACAGGCGTGCTCAATGTAACCGAGAATACAGGATCATCCTGCTTTTTAGGTATTGGAACACTTATCAAGCTGTTGATTTCTTCAGGTGCTTTCTAGTTTTATACACCGCTGGCCACCCAAAATGCAACACCAAGAAGGACACGAGATAGCAAAGCCGGATTTACTGGACACATAACAACAGATACAAAGATGAAACGATTGAGCTTACAGGCCCGTGCGACTTGCGGAACATGCAGACATCAATAGTTCGTGTGGCCCCTATGGCTGGCAATAACTGCCGCTACACACCGCGGCATCGAACGAAAGAGGCTTTGAACGTGGGCTTGGGGTATGTCGGTCCAGGCTGCTTACACACTTCTTCAGGCGTAGCCGCGGGTGGGGCTTGCCTGGCCACTCGGTTGTCGATCAGCGACCAGACGTGTTCGATGGGCTACATATCGGGAGAACAGGCAGGTCACGGCAGCAGTGACACCTGGTGGGCAGTGAAGAATTGTTGCACGATGCGTGCCACGTGCAGGCGCGCATTGTCCTGTTGAAACGTGGCCGCTGGCAAGTCCTGCAGGTAAGAGAGGACTACAGGCTCCAAAACGTCGGAGATGTAGCGGTGGCTGTTGAGTGTACAGGCGATGTGTATCAGAGGGGTGAGGGTGTGATATCCAATTGCGTCCCAAACCATAACGCCAGGCGACGGACCGGTATGGCGATGCATAATGCAGGCGTCATACAGTCTCTCGCCGCGGTGCCGCCACACGCGGATCCGACCATCGTGGTGTTGCAGGCAGAAGCGGGTTTCGCCGGAGAAGAGAATGTTGTGCTATTCCGTAGTCTACGTGTGGCGTTCAACGGTCCACTGTAGACTACGGCACGTAGACTACGTGGTGTAACGTAAATGTTAATCGAAGCAATGGGCGCCGTACGACAAGTTCCCGCTCGTGCAGACGACGTCGAACGGTACGTGTTGACACAGGTTGTTGCGCAACACACCTTAATTCCTGCGCCAACGTTCGTGATGTGGCGGTGCGAGCCGTCAATACCCGCCGCACAACATGCTGGTCCTCTCGTTCGGTGGTGTGCCGCGGCTGCAGCAATCGCTAACGTCGGTCCGTCCGTCCCTCCTGCACCCACCGAATCCATACTCGCCTCACTGTGGCTGGATGTCGTCGCACACGGGCGCCGATGTCTCGGTACGATAAACCGCTGTCGCGATAAGCCACCATTCGTTCTCTGTCGAACTCCGAAAGGTGCTGGAATGACTGCCGTATTCTGCGACGAGGCATCAGGTAGCTTCCCACACACATGTCCGGCAGTACAACACACTTCCACTACTTACACCCGCCTTCTGTGCACCCTTCTTATAGTGTTTCTCGGTTGCGTGACGGGCGCACAGGATTTGCATATGCTCTGCAATGCTAATCGTTTGCATGGCCTCGCGGGCGACACATGCTGCGAATTTCAGGCCACTCGGATGCTTCCTTCTTGGTGTTGCATTTCGGGTGGCCAGCAGTGTATATGGAGACAAAATTATTATTTCCATAATCATTATATTACCTTTTTTCTTTCTTAAAGGTCTGTTAGAATTATGTCTTTCCCTTTCATTATGAAGACAGCGCGTTTCTTCCGTTATATCCGGTTTACTGGTAACTAATCTGGTTCTTAATAGTTCCTTTAATCACCATAGAGAGTTCATTGGCAACCAATATGGTTCTTAGAGGTCCTTTAATCACCAAAGAGAGTTTTTAATGTAATACTTCCAAGAACTTTCGATCTTCTCTTTCTCCGTTGTTATTATTGCTTCCTTGTTAACTACGCCGGCTACTTTTATTGAGTACTCCCCGGAGAGCTTCTTGATCCGAGTTTTTTTTTTTTTTTTTTTATGTAAATGTTGCATTTGCATTCATTTAACATTTACTTATCCTTATTTTGTTTAGTAATTTTCTTTGGAGTCTGTTTGTGTATTATTTTGGAAGCCTTGGAGTTTCCATTTTTATATTACAAAATTAGAATACACTCTTTGCGAACCTCCCTGATCCAAAATAAATAAATAAATAAATAAATAAAAAAATCGGAGCACGTAGAAGTAATCATTCAATCGAGATGAAAATTGATATGTGTAATGTACATGCATAGGAAAGAAAATGATTGAAATTCCAGTACCATTGGGCCATTGATTCGGATAAAACAGCTGCGCGAGTACAAGAAGTCAGTACGTTGTAGCGCAATCTCTGGCTCGGATACAAAGGGTTACCCCGCACAGCATAGACGCATACAGTTCACGGATGCTGTCATGAGGTATAGCATACCAGATGGTCAATCATAAAAGTTTAAGGTAGCAGTCTTAAAACCACGATAATTGAAACAGTACACCAGAGTCCGATGAAATTAAGAACTTATTTAATGTATAAGTTAAAAGGCTAAAAATAAAGCCATAGGAACTTTCGGTCTTCCTAAAGACCATCATCAGATGGATATACCAGATGTTGTCCAAATTGCGGGCCAGTTTGCCGACATTCCGGGATGGGCGACGTAGGTAGCGACCTATCAAGTCCCAAACATGTTCCGTCAGTCAAAGGTCGGGTGATCGGGCTGGCCATGGAAAGGTGTCGACATTACGGAAGCAGGCCTGAGAGAACCGTGCCGTGTGGGGCCAGGCATTATCCTGTGCTCGATGCTGCTGCGAAAGGAATGGCAACACAACAGGTCACCCACGCACCGTTGAGCCGTGAGGGTGGTACGGAAGACTACCAAGGGTGTCTGGCTATCGTAGGAAATTGCTCTCCATTCAGCCCCTCACTCCTGGTGTGCGAGCGAGCCGTGTGCCGTTCCACGGTAAAGGCAGGATCTGTGCGCTGGCCGGCTCGTCTTCAGACACGTAGTCGCTGGTTATCGGCGCCAAGTACAAACCGTGACTCATCACTGAAGACATGACACCACTGGACACTATTCCACGTTGATCGGGGACGACACCACTGCAACCGGTACCGGCGATGCTCGCTTGTCAGTGGTAGGTGGCGGAGTGGCCTCCTTGAATGTATTCCCCGTGCCGCAAGTCGTCTGGCAACGTTCTGAATGGCCACTTGCATATCTGTAGACGACCCAACATGACCAGGAATATTTGAGAGCAGGGAATTCAGTTCTGTTCGTGCGGCGCTCACAATAGCCCGATCCTTGCGTTCTGTCGTTGCCCTCGGACATCCACTGCCCACGTGGTGCTGGGTTGTGCCCCCCTCGACCCATTGGCGCCAACATGGTTTGATGGCCGCGTCGCTCCAACTCTCAAATGCCTGGCGATAGGGCGACTTGACCAACCGGCCTTTCTCAGCACAATTATACGTCCTCTCTCAAACTCACTCAACTGCTCGTATTGTGCACAGATCCGACGTCGAGGCATCCTCACAGTCCGAGGAGAATGATGCAACCTCAATCAGCTGCCACATTTGTCCCTGCTTGCGAGCTTTGCTCTTAATATGTTCTTCTCGATGCGTGGTTCCCATGCGCTGTGGTGGGACACAATTCAGTCATTGGTCGTTATTTTTTAATCACTTGCATATTTAGCTCTGAGGCACTTGCATGCGGAGTTTTATCAAGATCGAACAATTTTCTCGTGGTGTTTCTTTTTTTTTTTTAGAGGGGGGGGGGGAGAGTGCCTTTACTCACTAAAGCTTTTTGCTTTTCAGTTTGCCTGCATTCCTAAAGTTCTCAAATGTCTCTACAAGGAAATCACTTTGGTTTGCCAGAGCATTCCAATATTTTATGATCATAATTTTTTAATTCGTTAGTAAAAATCTACGTTGGAGTTTGATTCGTTGGCAATGTCTTTACATTTCCATATAATTTTCAAATAAATGTGGAAACGTAATTGCTTGCTGATGTGAGGTCGTAATTACTTGTTGGTGTTACGACCACCTCATGAACAACTCTAAGGACTCTAAGCAGGCATCCTTCCCTAATTTAGCGCTGCGCGCGCGCACACACACACACACAGAGCCAGGGGTCATCGTCAGGTTCCCCCCCCCCCCCTCAAAGAACTAATGATGGAGAAACATGAGTCCGTTAAAACACGAAACTGTAGTAATATGCTTGTGACAATTCCTTCTTTCAACCCTTTTTATAGCCATTTCTTGCTATGGGTATCTCCTAATTCTTTCCATCTATTTCTATCTTGAGATTGTTGGTGCCAAATAATTCAAATTGTTATCCTTATCATTTGACCATCTTCTTTCAAGTCTTCCAGTTGATCTTTTACCTTCCATATGGCCGCCACTGCAGTATAACTTTTGTCCATCTATTGTCCTTCACCCTTGCAATGTGTCCAACCCATTTCCATTTCTTTCGAAGTATGCTTTCTCCAATATCTAAAAAAATTGTTTTAGCTCTTATTTCTTCATTTTTGATTTTACCTTGAGTCTTACGTTTAGCAGACATCTTTCCATTCTTCTTTCTTTTATTTTGCATTTTGTCTAATATTTCTTTTTTGATTGGGCCAGGTTTCTGCTCCATATATCATAACAGGCAATACACATTGGTTGAAGGGTCTTGCTCTATCTATTCTCAGGCTTTATTTTACTATTTAAAAATCTCTTCAAATTTATAAAAGCTGACCATCTCGGTTCCTAAATAAACAAAGACATCGCTCTTTCCACGCTTTCGCAACACACAGCAACCGAAAAATTGTTATTCGGTCACCGCCGGGGAATTTAATCCCGGATCTCACGATATCTAGCCAGATGGAGACGTCTCAGTAGCTGAGCCAATCTTACGGATTTATGATACCAGAAGCTGACAGAAAACAAACAAACACACATAGCGCCGGGGATTGTTGGCCAGCGTTGTGTAAGGCTAACGCGCTCGGCTAGATATCCAGAGATCCGGGATTCAATTTCCCGGTGGTAACCGAACAACAATTTTTCGGTTGCTGTGTGTTGCTAAAACGTGGAAAGAGCGACGTATTTGTTTATTCACTGACGCCACGTATTTAGAGGATTTTCACTTTGGATCTCGCTCTTTGGATGTAACTGCTATAATTAACACATAGCCAGTGCCGTTAATGCCCACCAGATTGAGACGTCTCAGTAGCTGAGCCCATCTTACGGATTTATGATGTCAGACGCAGACAGAAAAAAACAACAACCCCGCAGCGCCGTGGATTGTTGGTCGCTCGGCTAGATATCGAGAGATCCGGAATTCAATTCCCCGACAGTGACCGAATAACAATTTTTCGGTTGCTGTGTGTTGCTAAAACGTGGAAAGAGTGATGTCTTTGTTTATTCACTGAAGCCACGTATTTGGAGGATTTTCATCTCGGTTCCTATTCTTCTTTTCACTTCTTCCCCGACTCCCTTTTTCTTCATTATCACCAGTTTTCCTAATTATACATACTCATCTACTATTTCAATATCTTTATTGTTCACCTTAATACACTGCTGGACAATTGCTAAGGACGGATCATAAACGGCTATATAGCATATAAAAAAGTAAGTGTGGTTGGATGCCAAGTGAAATAAAATAATGTCAGAATGCCAGGACATTACAAGAAAGACAATTTATTGTGCTCTGAAATCCAGAAGGCTTTGGAACGAGTTCAAGGGACAAACAGGCCATTTTGTGCAGAATACGTAAACGTGAAAAAAATGCAATTACCGTCCGCAGGCGTTCCGGCATAAGATGTCAATTCCGGATATGGCCACCATGGAGGGCGATGCAAGATTCCACACGCCGTGTCATGCTTTGCACAACATTATCAAGCAGCTGTTGGGGTAATTTATCCCATTCCTCTGTCGGTGCACGGATGAGGGTGTCCTTGTTTATTGGAGGGCATTGGCGACCAGCAAGACTCCTCCCAAAGCATCCCACACATTTTCAATGGGATTCAGATCTGGAGAACATGCTGGCCATACGAGGCGTTGAATATCCTCGCGCTCAAGACACTCCTGGAGAGCGACTGTTCGATGACATGTTGCGTTGTCGTCCATGAAAATTAATCTCTCACCGACAGCACCACGGAACATGCGAACATGAGGTAGCAGAACATCATTAATGTATCGTTGGCAAGTCATAGTCCCAGTTGGAAGCACATAGAGGGACGTACGGCCATTGATCATGATGCCAGCCCGTACCATGACACTACATGTCGGATATCGGTCCCTTTCCGGTATGTTTGCTGGACAATATGCAGTACCACTATCACGCCAGATCAGTTGTCGTCGACAATCAGACGATAGACTGTATCTACTCTCATCTGAGAAGAGGACAGCAGACCAGTCGTTATCAGTCCAATTGCGATGTTGATGGCACCATTGAAACGGGCGGTACGGTGACGTCTGGACAATGAGATGCACACAACAGGGCGGCGGGCGTGTAGTCCTCCTTCATGCAAACGTCTGGCGACAGTTTTTCGGGAGATCCGCTTGCCAGTAGCAGCCATAAACTGATTTGCTACCTCACTAGCTGTGCTGCGCCGGTGTCTTTTTGTTGATAGCACTATGTACCGATCTTCTGCAGGTGTCGTACTGCGAACACGACCTCCGCCGTGACGTTTGCTACACTCTCCATTTGTTTGAAATGATTTCCAAAGACTTGAAACAACACTGTGGCTGACGTCGAACTCCCTGACAACATCTGTTATTTTTCGCCCTTCTTCAATCTTGCCAATAATACGGCCACGCGTAAAATCATCTAGGTGATGTCGGGAAGACATACTGAAAATTGCAAGTTCGTCAATTGATTCTTTCCCTTTCAACTTTGCGTTTGAACAACAACGGTCAATACGCGTCAAATCCTTTATATCTCTTATCAGCGCTGTGACGTCACGAACAAGTTCGGCAATCCAAAATTTGCATACGCACAACACGTCTTACTGTATCCCGCACTTATGCTAATTTCCACATTTTCCTGCCTTCCATTTTATGGTTGCTATCGTTGCTATTGTCATCCGTCCTTAGCATTTGTCCGGCAGTGTAATATTGTCTCTTTCACCGTATCCTTTTCGGTTTGTCATTATTTTGGTTTTCTCAGAATTAATGTTCAATCCAATTTCTGTTGATTTAATCATTAAATCTTCTATCATTTCTTTTAAATCTTACATATTGTTGCAATAATAAGAATGTCATCAGCAAATCGTAGATTATTCAGTTTTAGTTCATTAATGTTGACTCCTTTATTGGACCATTCTAAATTACGCATCATGTATTGCAGTGTTAAAGTGAAGAGTTTAGAAAAAATGGTGTCTTATTCCTTGATTAATATAAAATTTTTTGCTTATTTCATTGAGAATGATATTTGTGACAATTAATACTTTACGCATTCTTCAAACTAATAAATTGGCTGCTGAGTCTTCATAAAAAGTCAATGTATTTTCCACTGTTCTCACAAGGGCATAAGTTTTCAAAAGCTTAACCTTTTCAATCCAAAATTTTTATTTTGGAGTTGGAAACCTCTTTTTTTTTTTCGGGTTTTTGTGGTGTTTTGGGCTTGTAATAAAATAAAAATAACACCGAAAACTTTTTATGAAGTTTTATTCCTCAAATACAAAATGTTGTTTGTGAAGAAAATTGGGATGCAAAAGTTCAAATTTCTGATAATTTGACTTTCTTTTCCTTATTTTATTTCTTCCATGAACATGAAACCACATCGTTCTTTTCAAAAGGAAATTCTGTTTTGATCTCCCATCTCTGAACATAGGAAAATGTTCAAAAGAATATTTTTCACTTCGCATGGAAATCGACAAAGCAGTGTTTTTTTATTGTGAAAAACAAAATCACATCACATTTTTGGCACATAATATAGGAAAATCCTGCCTTGCGGTTTTTACAATGTTGTTTTGGATAGTTGTCCACCAGCTACAATGGGTTTAATAAGAATTTGTTGTGTTAGAAGGACTACGAGAATTCAAAGAACATATGTTATTTCTGAACAGCAATGGGCTGGAGAGGGTTAAAATTTCTATACTTTGTTTTGTAATCTATATATTAATTCTATAGGTTTTTTACTGTGGGTCCTATTTTGAGAGAACGGCTGAACGTTGAAATATGGTTGAGGTATGAAAATAAAGGTCTTACCATGTAGATGTGCCAGTCGAAGAGAAAAATGAGATTGGGGCAACGGTTCGGGCGTTGTGGGGCGGCAAGTTTCCCATGTAAAGTCTATGGGAGAAATGTGCGATTGACATTCGATCGCCTGCCGTTGACTCACGCGCTGTTGAAGGCGGAAGCATGGAGGGACTGAGATAGTCTGAAGTCTCTTTTCTGAGCCAACAGTTGCACAAAACAATGCTAGCATGCATTGGTATCAAAGTTCTTCTCATCGGAACAGCGAACACTCTCGAAGACCTGATTGCAGTTATGCCGTTGGACTGTGTGATGTATATATACAATTTAATATCCATTCGATCCAGTTTATTCACGTAGGTAAGACGTTTCCCATTATGTAAAGATGTAAATACACATTACGCTGACCATTGTTAGTGAAAATATTACGGGCGACTGTTTATAGCCTATTGAGTTGCTCACGGTGGTAGTTAAACCTACAGTCCAAAAAAAAAAAAAAAAAAAAAAAAAAGTAAAAAAAATATAAGTAAATAAATCACTTTAATGAAGTGGTTGAATGAAATTTTCAATCAAATAAAGTTTACATTTGTTGTTTCGTATGAGTTTATTCTCTTTAAAAGAAGGGAAAAAAAAAAAAAAAAGAACTAACCGTTGATTCCGACAGGTGAAGAGTACTCGCAGCGCGAATTTCATTCCAACAACATTTACAAACACAGTTGTGACTGAAGATGAGAGTGAAAGAGTGCGCTATCCAGTTGAATTTTTGCACCCGATCGAGATAAGTGGACTTCCGCCTCACATTTTACGGCTGAAAAAGGGTGCAGTCGGGATGCTCATCACGAACCTGGCCGCCCCGGTGGCGCAGTGGTCTAAGCGCTGGCTTATGATGATTCGTTCGTGAAGGGTCCGGGTTCGAATCCTGGTGAGGCATGGATGTTGTGTTTGTCTTACGGCACTGGCTCTCTCCCTTTCCTGGAACCAGTGACTCTAAATTAAGGATGGGCGACTGCTTATAGCCCATTGAGTTGCTCACGGCGGTCGTTAAACCTTCAATCAAAAAAAAAAAAAAATCACGAACCTGGACTATTCTTTACTGAAGTGGTTGAATGAATTTGTCAGTCTAATAAAGTTTACATTTGTTGTTTAATATGAGTTTATTCTTTAAAAAAAAAAAACAAAAAAAAAAAAAAAAAAACACCCAAACAAACTGACCGTCGATTCGGATGGGTTTCATCTAGTTTTTTACGCTTTCCAACCGTAGGTTGAAAAACCGTATATGCTCCAGCTTTGTCCGTCTGTCCGTCCGCACGATAACTCGCGTAAAAATTGTTCGATTTCGATGAAATTGTAGTATGTGGTAGGGGGATCACCTGGGGACGAACCCTATTGAAAATGGACGAAATGGGGTCAAAGGTCACGACGTAGGAGCGGGATCCATTCCATTGTCCTTATGCGTCATAACTTGCGTAAAAATGGTTCGATTTCGATAAAATTTTAGTATGTGGTAGGGGGACCACCTCCGCACGAACCCTACTTAAAATCGACGAAATGGGTCAAAGGTCACGACATAGGAGCGGGATCGATTCCTTTTATAGTTCATAACTTGCGTAAAAATGTTTCGATTTCGATGAAATTTTCGTATGTGGTAGGGGACCACCGTGGAATGAATTCCATTAAAAATGGACAAAATGGTGTAAAAGGTCAGGACATAAAAGTGAAATCCATTCCATTGCCGTTATGAGTCAAAACTTGCGTAAAAATGTTTCGATTTCGATGAAATTTTAGTATGTGGTAGGGAACCATTTGAAGTCAAATGTTACTGAAAATGAACGAAATGGGGTCAAATATCAGGACATAGGAGCAGGATCCATTCCATTGTTCTTATGCGTCATAACTTACGTAAAAAGGCTTCGATTGCGACAAAACTTTATCATGTTGTTCCAGATGTACACTGAACAGGTTTTGTGGAATATAATCGAAATGGGGTCGAAGGTCAGGACAAAGGAGCAAGATTTATTCCACAGCCAATATCTTCATAATTTGACTTAAAATGCTTCGATTGCGACAACACTTTATCATGTTCCGGAGATATACTGAATCGGTTCTGTATAATATCGAAATGGGGTCAAAGGTCAGGACACAGGAATGATATTTATTTCACAGCCATTATCCTCATAACTTGAGTAATGATTTCCGGGAAAGCGTATCATAACCAATGCATTGAATTTTTTTACTAACTTGTAATTAATATACATTAGTGTTGTATACTTTTCTTGGTGCATTTTTTTTTGTTATGCAATGAGGAGCCACACTGAATTTCATCCATTAATGATTCCAAGTGCAAATTTAGAGGCGTGGGTGGGTGGTAGTGAAAAAGCGGAAACTATCTCGCCGACCCCGCTGTACACAGCTACATGAAACGTTTACCCTTAGTGAGCCACTGCCCTGAAATCTGTTCGTTTTTCAGCCACTGTTAGTGATCGAGTGGAAATCATACGAGACAAAACTAAAACCATTTTATAAACTTCTCTCTCTCTATATAAGCTGTGTATCATTTGTGATGTAGCGCCATACCTCCAGGTCTCTTGGTAATGGTGGGCCCCTAAGTCCCTTTAGACAACCCCCCCCCTAATCCGCCTTTGGTCACTGTCTCACCACTCGTCCGCCGAAGTGAAGGTTGACTAATTTCAGCGTTGAAGCAGCAAAATCGAATTTACATGTAATATTTTTTGTCAGATATTATCAGCATTTTGTCTTTCAAGTACTAATTGTTTGTTTTGTTGTCATTGAAGAACTAATCGGTCATGAAGTAATAAAATACAAACTCGCAGCGATCTTCCGATTTGCAGTTCTTCAAGTAGGTAGTTCCGTGTGTCACTCCGCTTCGTTTACGTGATACCTGCAGACACCCACCATCTTGGGGAAAGTATTGCAGCCACTACGTACCGGGCATAATATTTTCTTGAATTAGAATAATTTCTACGCTAATGAGTAGAAATTCTGTAATGAAAACTAAGATTTGTTTTATAGAAATGAAATGCTGAATAATAAGTAACATCAGAAGGATATTTTATTGCTTATTTTTGAGGTTTGCAAGACTGCTCTGTTCTTTTTTTTTTTTCTTTTGCTTGTTAATCAACATCATTAAGTGCACATAGTTCAAAAAACGATCCAAAAAATATGGAAGTAAGTTGCAGATATGTTCTATGAAATTTTTTAATAGCAAATAATATCAGAAACGCTGTTTTTTAGTATTGAGGTTTTTATGCGAACTTACCGTTCTTTTCTTTTTTTTTTTCCTGGCTCTTTGTTAATCAACATCATTAAGTGCACACATTTCAAGAAATGATTCAAGAAACCTAAAAATAAATTGCAAATATATTGTCACGATCTACCTCAAGCCCATTAATTTTTGAATTAATACGCGTGGTGGACGAATCGAATTAATTAAGCGTTAATTAATTATGGGGCTTTGTCTGGGTCGAAAATGAAAAAAAAGAGGAGGTTTTGTTTAAGGAAAGAGAGAAAAATGGGAAGACATATCGCGCGGTTTGTGGAGTCTGATCTTTAAATCATTTAAATCATAAATCGCTGTAATTCCGTGTCGTACGTGACGTCTAGACTAAACATCTTGTTACTGCGCGAAGCGAAGCATTACAAGCCACTTTCAGGGTTTAATGGAAAAGGGAGCAAACGTTAGTAAATAGCCATAGATTTTCCCCCTTTTTAAGTGTAACCTCAAATGCCAATGCTCTTTGTGTGGTCCGGACGCCAAAGAAAAAACAAAAAAAAACAAAAAAAAAAAAAAAAAAAAAAAAACGGCACGTGACGGAGATCAGAGTAGTAAGAAGGAAAATTTTCAGTGCCGCAGTGGTCTAAGCGATGACCTCTGATCATTCGTCGGAAAGAGGTGCGGGTTCGAATCCCTGTGAGGCATGGATGTTGTGTTTGTCTTACAGCACTGGCTCTCTCCCTTCCCTGGAACCAGTGAGCCTAAATCAGGGACGGGCGACTGCTTATAGCCCATTGAGTTGCTCACGGTGGTCGTTAAACCTCCAATCAAAAACAAACAAACTTTAGTTGCTTGTTTGGGTCTGCGGAAAGAAGACCTAAGAAAAGGAGTCCGCTGCACTCCAGGAGAAAGGAGCTATTCCCTGTACACACACTGTATTCTGATAGCGGATAAAGCTACTCGTAAAATCGAAGGGGTAAGATATACTGCACATGAAGAGAGACGATCGTTTGAAGGTAAGCTTCGGGAGATCCTCGCGAAGTAGAGATCTTCAGAGAAGTGTGAGGAGGTAGTCAGCACATGTGAAGATTCCAAGCCGAACGAACCACGAAAGGTGTCCAGCGGGGCTCGGTTATTCACCCCGATGAAAAGCGGAGGGGTCAAGAACGGAGGACTGTAGAAGCTCCGAACCTCAGCACTCAGCCGGCCAAGCCCTCCCGGTGCTCTTGTGTGTGTTTATGCGAACGATGGAGAAAGTTGTCAACCACATTTTTTACGGATTGTGTGGCTACGGCAAATTATTTTATCTGGATTAATGCACGCGGAATGAAACTGTAAGCACAACCTATTTGTTTATACTGTATTTCGAGTTCACAACGGATATTATACGAACAATTGTGTCCATAAAAATACTGAATTACTGCATGCTAAAGTGATCCGAACTATTAATAACCATAGCAGAGCTCAGAATCGGACAGAAAAGATGATTGCCGTATTAAATGTTGGTCAAAAGGGCTAATCAAATTCATAATAGCTAACAATTATACCAATTAATAGTCAAGAATATTTTTGCCATTTATTAAATTGTTTTGTGTTGTGAAGAAAGTATCCGAGTAGTCGATCCATTTTTGAATGTTGTTTAACCTGTGTCGTATAAGTGCTTGCCCTGACATACAGTCTTCGCGGCCAGAATAACGCCTTGCGATAGTGTATTCATATTTATTTATGCCACTAATTTGGTACGCTATAAAACTAGCGGCAGAGGTAAGATACCATATAATATATACTGTAAAAAACCAGGTGGTTGCTGCAATAATATTTACTGTAAAAAAAAAAAATACTCCAATTAGCTTTCGTTGTAATGTTTCCTTGTTTTTCTACGGCAGCGGTGCTAGTTTATTTTCCCCTTGATTGGTGGGGTGTCTGCAAGCATGATTTGATTATCGTACGGGTTAGCAGACCCCAGGCCCTGGGCCCGCTATTTAACGGGTCCCCATTTGGAAAATTGTTTTGAAAAAATGGCGTAATCGTCTTTGAACTGCTTTTCATTATTTTTATTGGCTTGCTTTTCATTATCATTCTTATGACTATTCTCATTATTACTATGAAACTAATATTTTATATGAAGTTTTGTAGCAATTTCTCTCCAATGTTTTCATTAAAGGAGCAGTTTCTGCTTTCACAAAATGCTTTTTTACTCTTCTCTGGAATTGCTGCCACACTTCAAGATTACAATAAATGTTACTATTTTGCTTTAGAAATTATTACATGGTTTACGATTATAAAAAAATATTATTACGTATAGATTAAAAGATTTTGGTATAGATTTCGCTATAAGAATGGTGAAATATTTTGTTTCGATGGGGGCCTCGCCGTATACGCCCCCCCCCCCCTCCTCCGGCCTCCGAGTGTCTTAGTCAACCCTGACTGGCGGTGCCATATAATCCAGTGGTTCTCAAAGTTGGGAGCGCTATTAATTAGCAACCATACTCAATCTCATAGTGAATCGATTTTTATGTCAACAAAATTAACAATCCGAATTTATGGCTTGTGTTGGTACGGTGAGTGGTGAAGTTAGTACCTAGAGGGTAGGTGGTGAAGTTAGTGCGTAGAGAGTGAGGGGTGAAGTTAGTGCGAGAGTTACCGTTCACATGTCATGTAAAAATGTGTAACCTTCCTTTGTCTAATAAAGAAGCACTGATTGAGATGTCTTGTTACTTTGGTTTAAAAAGCATTTATTCTATGAATCGACTGACTAGTTGTTGGATTGCAACGGAAAAAGAATATCCAACTATGTGGAGCTTTGCCATTAAATATTTGTGGCTTTTCACAACTGCATATTTATGTAAAACTGGGTTTTCACCCTTAACCACCATCAAAAAAAAAATCGAAACAAGCTGGATGTTGAGAAGTCTTTCGTTTTTGCCTAAGCAAGATAACTTCAAATATTGATGAACATGGAAGAGGAATCAAGTTCATACATCTTATTGATTATTAAATTAATATGACTTTACCAGTTTTATTAGATTTTTCTAACCATTTATGCCATTTCTGTGACATCAATATACGTAATTTTATTAATATGTGTGTATTTCTATTTACACGTATTTTTTATTTTATATCTATATCATCATTGTCAACCATTATCAATCCACTGCTGGACGAAGGTCTACCCAAGTTTTCTCCACAACGGTCTGTCTTGTCCCAGTCTCCTCCATGTCACTCCCACATATTTTCGAATTTCATCCAATCATCTCCCATGTGGTCTTCTTCTGGGTCTTTTCCTGTCCCTTGAAATCCAATCTAAAATTTCGGCTGTCAATCGATGGTCTGTTCTTCTGGCAGTATGTCCAGCTCATTGCCATTTCAGGGATTTAACTCTGATCATGATGTCTTCTACTCTTGTCATTTTTCCGATCCACGAGTTCCTTTTCTTATCTCTCCTGGTTACACCAAGCATGCACCTCTCCATGCTTATTTGAGTTGTCTGCAGCCTGTGTATGTCTCTTTTAGTTAAGGTCCACGTCTCTGCACCATACGTAAGCAATGGAAGGATGCATTGATCAAACACTTTTATTTTAAGACATAATGGGATATTGCTCTTTAAAATTATGCTGATTCTTCCAAAAGCTCTCCAGGCAAGTTTTGTACGCCGATTAATTTCTTCATCAATGTGACCCTCACTTTAAATGTGCTGTCCAAGATAAACGTACGTGTCTGTTATCTCCAGCTTTTCTCCACAATATATATATATATATATATATATATATATACAAGTATAAACCTAAACGTTCTGAAATCAAGTTTTTATTTATTAGTAGGGTGCATCCGTAGTATCTAATACACCAAAGGGTACTTATTTACTTATTGATTATTAAACGAATATGACTACCAGTTTTATTAGATTTTCCTAACCATTCATGCCATTCCTGCTTCATCAATATACGTAAATTTTGTAAATAAATGTGTACATTTGTATTTACACGTATTTTCTATCTATCTATCTATTTATCTATCTATCTAGCCAGTTGCAACGATCTTTGTGGTTTCACGTTACTTTTTGGGTTCGTTCTTGCTTTCTTCGTTTTTTTGTTTCCGGCCTTCTTTGGTCCAGGTAGGACTAACCATAATTATACTTTTTTTGGGGGGGGAAAGGGGGGGGGGTTGTGTCTTTAGGAGCACGACCAAGGGGACATTTGGATTTTTTCCACTTACAAAAAACGGGTGCTTCCCTGATGATGATCGTTTTAATTTGATTTTAGTGTCGTCTCGTTTTTTTTGTTTGTTCTGTGTTTCACCTTTTAAAGCGAGACGGCTGTGGTGCTGTTCTGTATTTTTTCTTGTTTGCATTTTGGGTTCCATTTAGTACGTTAGCAGTGTACTGGATTCGAGTACTTTTGTGCTTTTGCGTGTTTTTTGTGTGTTTTTTGGGTTCAGGGCTTTTTGCAAGTATGTGGGAATTGTTTGTTCCTTCGGTGGTATGTATTGTGTGTTTCCTTTGGGTGTTTGTTTGTTTCCTTGGTCTGTTTTAATTATTATTTGCCTATATAGCCTTTCCGCCCATATTGCTGCTTTGCGCGTCAGGGGTTTGGGGCCATTTTTGTGTTGAAGTGCTTTAGCTTTCTTATTAGTGTTTTTATATATCATCATCATCATTGTCAACCATTATCAATCCACTACTGGACGAAGGTCTTCCCAAGTTTCCTCCACAACGGTCTGTCTTGTGACAGTCCCCTCCATGTCACTCCCGCATACTTTCGAATTTCATCCAATCATCTCCCATGTGGTCTTCTTCTGGGTCTTTTCTTGTCTCTTGGAATTCAATCTAAAATTTTGGCTGTCCATCGATGGTCTGCGCTTCTGGCAGTATGTCCAGCCCATTGCCATTTCAGAGATTTAACTCTGATCATGATGTCTTCCACTCTTGTCATTTTTCGGATCTACGAGTACCTCTTCTTATCTCTCCTGGTTACACCAAGCATGCACCTCTCCATGCGTCTTTGAGTTGCCTGCAGCCTTTGTATGTCTCTTTTAGTTAAGGTCCACGTCTCTGCACCGGACGTAAGCAATGGAAGGATGCATTGATCAAACACTTTTATTTTAAGACATAATGGGATATTGCTCTTTAAAATTATGCTGATTCTTCCAAAAGCTCTCCAGGCAAGTTTTGTACGCCGATTAATTTCTTCATCAATGTGACCCTCACTTTAAATGTGCTGTCCAAGATAAACGTACGTGTCTGTTATCTCCAGCTTTTCTCCATCAATCGATAAATCTTCATTTCTTGTAAAAGCATTGAACACCACTTTTGTGTTCTGAAAGTTCATTTTTAATCCCACTTCCTTACTCTTGTCAGCAAGTTCCTGGATCATACTCTGCAGCTCTGATGGGGTAGTTGCAAAAATGACTACGTCATCAGCAAAAGGAAGGTGGGTTAGATAATCTCCATTAATCGTTATCCCTTGGTTTTCCCAGTTCAGTGATTGAAATACATTTTCCAATGTGGCATTAAAGAGCTTCGGAGATATGGTGTCCCCTTGTCTCACTCCCTTTCCAAATTTTATGTTTGATGTATTTTCAAACAGCCGAAGCTTTGCACTTGCATTTTCATAGATGCTATTAATAATATTAATGTATGCTTTTTCAATACCGCAGGATTTCAGAGCCATTGTAACTGCTGATGGTTTCAACAAATCAAAGGCTTTTTCATAATCGATAAAAGTCATGCACAATGGAAATTCATATTCCCTCGCACTTTAAATTAGTTCTCTGAGTACGTGGATATGATCTATTGTGCCGTAGCCACTCCTGAATCCAGCTTGTTATCTCGGTTGAGCCATGTCCAGTGTTACCTTCAAGCGGTGTGAAAGAACTTTAGTGAAGATTCTATAAACCACTGATAAGAGGCTGATAGGTCTGTAGTTCCTGAGATCCTCAATGTCACCTTTTTTACGTAGCAAGATCATTGTAGCGTTTTTCTAATCCTCAGGAATCTTCCTTCATTAAGGCATCGAGTGAAAATTTGGGCGAGTACTGTTTTGATTTCTCCAATTGCTTCTTGTATGATGTCTACAGTAATTCCATCTTCTCCTGGAGCTTTTCCCCGCTTCATGTTCTTGATTGCATGTGCAACTTCTGCTGGGAGGACTGGAAAAACTCTGGTACTGGTACGTTTCATGATGTCTGGAGTACATGTATCATCCCTTTCATATAATTTGGAGTAGAAATCTTTCACTCTTGTCAAAATTTCGCCTCTATTTCTTGTTACAGAACCATCTTCTTTTCTCAGTGCCATAATCTGTTTTCTTCCCTTACTGAGATGTCACTTTGCTATCTTTAGGCTTTGGTTGTTTTCAATTGCTTTCTTCACTAGTTCACAGTTAAATTTCCTTACGTCTTCAGTGAATACTTTTCGTACTGTCTTGCATAGTTCTATATATTCCTCTTTGGAAGTCACATCTTCTTTAGTTGTCCTCATCTCTCTTCTTTTTTGCATCAACATTTTGGTTTTTCCTGATAATTTGTTCACATGCAGGTTGTTCTTAGACCCAGCTAATTTTGTTGCTGTTTCCATAAGAGCTTGGGTTACTTTTCTATTAACTTTAGAAATATCCATTTCTTCCGATGTTAGGCCTTCTGAAGCAGAGAATCTGTTCTTCAGTTCCAACTTGAAGGTATTATTATGTTTTTTAAGGTTGGTTATGTCAATACATTGTGTTTGTCTTTTGAGCTTGCCACGTTCGAGTTTAGAGTTGAGACGCATCTTACATCTGACCAATCTATGGTCACTACCTGTGTTGAACTTGTTTAGCACACTGCAGTGTTATATGACGAATTTTTTGTTACGCATAATAAAATCAATTTCACTTGTCGTCCCATTTGGATGTCTCCATGTCCATTTCCTGTGTGGCTTTTTCTTGAAAAAGGAGTTCAAGATGAAAAACCCTTTTGCCTCTGCAAACTCTAAGAGAGTATTTCCACGCTGGTTTCTATTGCCGTGACCGAATTTACCTACTGAAGTTTCATTCTGTTGCTGTTGCCTTAATTTTGATTTGAAATATCCCATAATTATCTTCAAGTGCTGCTTACCTTTATTAATGAGATGACGAATTACCTCATAAAATGCTTCAATTTATTCTTCAGGATGACTTGTGGTGGGTGCATAAGTTTGAATAATCTGAGCCTGGTATCTTCTCGAGAGTTGGATAACGAGTCGTGCAGCTCTGTCAGAGGAACTTTCAACTTCTACAACTTTATCCTTCAGTTTCTCGTTTATTATAAATCCAACACCACTAGTTCTGCCAGTATCAGTCCCACGATAGTAGAAGAGATGTCCACTTTTCAGTTCAATGAGATCTTCTCCTTTTCTCCTTACCACACTTAGCCCGACGATGTCCCACTTGATCCTTTGTTGTTCTTCTTCCAGTTCAAGAAGCCTTGAATCAGAAGATACGGAGCGTCCATTATACGTCGCCAAGGTCAGCATCAGATGGCAGCCTAATCCGGTCCTCCGGGGATTCTTAGCACCCTCTGCCTTCATGTCGCACTGGCCGCTGCCTTGGCCAGGTACATTCCAGCCGCCGGAGACTGAGGGCCAAGATTTAAGTTGTGGAGTCATTTTGGAGGGGTTTGGCCATAACTCACCACGCTGGCCAAGCGGGTTGGTGAGTGTAGGATAGAATTTCCTCTAATCCCGATGGTATAGTTATACCGCTATTGGAGATCGTCAGAGCCTTTTTAGTGGGAACAGGATGCACTACGAGAAGGCGGGGTTGACATTTGTCAAGGAGAGGCTGTGATGTTACGCATCACCTGACATTACATCCCTTCTTATATATATATATATATATATATATATGCAAGCAGAAACCTTAACATAACGGAGTAAAGTTTTTATTTATTAATAAGATGTATCCGTAATATCTAATATTCAATGGGTATGCAGTTTAGCTAAATATTCTTAAGGGGTACTTGAAGAACAAAAGTTTGAGAACCATTGTTATACACAAAGTATACAGACACACGGAACTACTTTCAGGGCTGGAAATCGGAAGCCTCACGCAAATTTATTATATAACACTAAGCTTTGTTGGGTGATGTTAAGATGGCTTTAGTAATGACGAAGACCGGAACACTGACCGAAAATTATTAGAATTCAATAAAAATTTAGAAATTCTTGCGTGAATCATTGCTTTTCTATACCTCTGATATTCAGTTTCTATTGGAAGACCCTTCTACTGTTCTAATGCATTTTTTTTTGCTCTACTGCAATCTTTTCCTCACGCAAGATTTGTCAAGGCATTGGTATTGAAAAAAAGGAGAACACTCGCAGTAATCCGAGGGTCGTCCGGAAAGAAAGGTTGGGAGCAGGTGGGAGGGGAAAGAAGTGTGCCTATGTACTGCCATAACTCAATATTTCTGCTTGATATCCGCGCAAAAACACGTCCTTGCCATTGCTTCGGGTAGTTTCTTTCTTTGCGGGCGTGGGCAGCGAGCAGCCTAACTCGAATATCTGGGTCTCATCCAGACAAATGACTCTCACACTCTGACATCCTGAACGGTGCCAGGTAAAATCTTGAGGCTGTCAACGAGCTCCTGGCTGTTTATTTTCTCCTTCGACTCAGAGCGTCCTCTGCTATTTCTTGGGGCAATAGAGTCAAGTAGCAAACCTCGTTTTAGGTCCCTCAGGGGAAGAGAAAGGACGCAATGCCACATTCTTCATTCAACGTTCTTCATCCCCATCTCTCCTTTTCTGGCTGAAGATATGTACGGATTTAAGAGGTTGGCAGAGACAGTTTGAGATGAAGGGGAAGGCGAAGTAAACAAATAAAAAAAAAGGGAGAGGAAAACTGGAGCGTTCGCACATCTCCGACAGATTCGCACCTTTCCTCACGTTTGCTAATCCCCCCGAGAGCAGCACCTCTGACGTCTTAAGACTGTTTCACCTGGAGCGAGTTCGGAGAGCGCTCTCTATCTTCATTGCGGAGCTGAGTGAACTGTTTGTTTTGACGCTGCCTCCCTTAATCCTCCCGCATCTTTTCCTCATCCGATGTCAATTGCCAGATCGACTATGCAGATCCTGAAAATGCACACCGGCATTTCATTTCAAAAGAGTTTTCTGCGGAAGAAGGTTGATTCACAGGGGGAGATCCTGGCACCGTTTCAAAGACGTTTATTTCAGATTATTTGAATGCCGCGGTTTTCTGCTCTTGGCTTCAATTTTTGTCTTCAATTCACGATTTCCTGGGGAATCAAAGTAATAACTTCGCTGCTGCAATCGAGACAGTTAGGAGTTCCGCTGTTGCATCACAGAATGAGGTGTGTGCACATGCATGAAAGGGAGGAATAAAAACGAACATGTTCAATGCTAGGAATTCCTTCTAATTCGTATTGTTGTTACGTGGCCGTAAGGCAAGATAATATTTCGAACCAAATAATATCTACGCAATTATCCCAATCAACGCTGAGATCGTTTGCCGCGTATTCATTGCAAGTTGGGCTATCCCTTGAGAGTCCGATATTTTTATCTTTAAATTCTGTTACAATCTATTGCTATTTTGTTGTTCTTTTGGTAAACATTAGAAGAGTTTGGATATTTGTCATACATTTGTATTGCATTCATCTTACTAAACCAGATTTAAGTCACGAAATTGTGGAACAACCATGAGAAGCGCTGCAAAGTTTGATATAAAACAGAATCTCAGAGTATATTTACCTGTCTTTACTGAGTTTTCAAATTTTTTTCTCAGCTATCATTCAACTTAATTTATTTCTATTGCGCTCCAGGAAGTCTGCTATATTTGCCCAGGATTACGTTTTCCTTTTTCTGATTTTGAGATTGGAAATGTCAGTCAGAGCTTCACGTTTAAATGCTCTACATCCGAACTATGCTGTTAGAAAAGACATTTGATAAATCGCGTGATAGTAGCAAACTATGATGACGTTTGAAAATCACTGTACACTGTTGGAAATTTTGGTGCAGGTTGCACCAAAATGTTGTAGTTCACCAGCTGCACCACTTTCAGAGGAAAGATATACAACTTTGTGGTGAAAACAGAGTGGTATATTTATTATGTTTTTGTGTGATAGTAGCCAACTATGATGACGTTTGAACATCACTGTACACTATTTACAATTTTAATGCAGGTTGCACCAAAAAGTTGTAGTACACCAGCTGCACCACTTTCCGAGAAAAAATATACCACTTTGTGGCGAAAACAAAACCAAAAGCATGGTGCAACTTTGCTTCACATTATGGCACAAGGCTACACCACATTATGGTGCAAGGTTGCATCATGTTGTAGGCTTTGTTTTCTTCACAAAATTGTATATCTTTTCTCAGGGAGTGGTGCAGCTTGTGTAGTATCACTTTTTCGTACAACCTTTTGCAATTTTGCTTGTCGTAAATTGAGCTTAAAAATATCAGATTGTGTGAAAATAACATTGAAACTGATGTTTCCCAATTCACTGCATTTTCAATGACACTTTGGAGAGGCGAAGTAAATGAAAAATTTTCAATTCAGAAAAAATTGTAGGGCGATTCAAAAAAAGAAAATTAAGGAATTGTGGCATAACTGCAAAACATGAAAAAAAAACATGACAGAGGAAAAACCTAGACATAGCAAGAATGACGTTTCAAAATCATTTAAAAACAAAATATTTGCTACAAAGTGAAAGTACATGTTGCATTTATAAGAATACACGTATTTTCAAGAAATTACTTGATCAATTAGAATTAGAATTTCATTACAATTGGTGTATTTGACTGTGTTTTCCGGTATGTCGTGTTTTAGCGCTACTGGGAAAAGGTGAAATAAGGAAAACCGAATAGAGGATATTTAAGTATTTATTTTCGAAAGAAATCATGACATACACAAAAAGAAATTTAAGAAATTGTGGTGTAATGGCGAATTTATGGTGATGTTTGAAAATCAGCGCAACCACAATTTGCCACAAAGTGACAATAAATAAAATATCAGATTTTACAAAACAGAACACTGTAGGTAACTAATTATTGGATCAATTATTACTTGAATTTGTTCTTCTAAGAAGTGGATTAATTAAAAAATAAAAACAATAAGGGTAGAAAATGTCCTCTCTGAACATGCTCGTAATATAAATGATCTAAAACAATGAAATTTCTAAAACATATGAGGTGCTCATGAGCAGCTCCAAAGCTGTGGTACAGCAAGAACAGCATTCCTTAGAATCCATTGTCATGAACCGTTGTACGATTCGGAAATGTCAACTGGGAGGGGAGTGTGTGTGTGTGTGTTGAAGTGAGCAACGGTCAGTCAAAGTTAAGGAGGAAAGTCAGGTGCGGTCAGGGCCCAACTAAGTTTTTTAAAGCCTGGAACAGACATTTCTTAAGGAGCCCCCTACATTTGAAGTATTGTTTCATAGAATTTTTATTTATTTTGTGTTGATATATTTCTAAAATTGTGCTCAAGATTTAATCAAACTTGATGCCTGACTTGTTTGCCTTCATAAATATGAAATAGCCTATTCGTAAAAGTTTTTTCATTCTACTCAATGATTTTTGTTATATTGTATAAATTAAAATGTTAAGCTTTACACAAATCTTACAAAATTAGCTACATATATTCACATGTTAAGCAAGATTTTTCGGATTTTAATTTCTAAAAACCTATCTATAATGTCATTATAATCAACCTTCTCTGTTATATCACTATTTACCGAAAAAAGCCTACGACAGCTTTTTTCGTTTAAGATACGTTCTAAGAGACGATTTTAGCCTCTTCAATAATGACAAAGACCTTTCTCCTGTACAATTGGATATGGGAATTGTTAAAAATATTCCTAAAGCTAATTCCACATCAGCAAATGCTGACGAAAAATCCAGGTACTTTAATGTTTAGAACATTTCTTGGTATTTCTCTACAATAGAACTGAACTGGAGCAGTTTATCGAAAAAAAACTTTCTTCTTAATCTGTAATCTGTTGGGTAACATTCAAGTAAATTTTTGAATCATTACGTAATGACATTCAAGTAAATTTTTGTATCATTACGTAATGACCTTCAAGTAAATTTTTGTATCAATACGTAATGACATTCAAGTAAATTTTTGTATCATTACGTAATGAAGTAACATTCAAGTAAATTTTATATGACGCTCTTCTGTCGCACGCACTGCTCCAATGCTGAGCTCGGGTTAAGTAAATTATTTTCGCTATAATTCGCAAAGTATTAAGTATTTGTATCATTGCATATTAAGAACGTATTTGTATTATTATATTAAGTATTTGTATCATTACGAGATTTATTCTACAGCCACTATCCTCATAGTATTTGTGTTATTATATTAAGTATTTTGTATCATTACGTAATAACATTCAAATAAATTTAGTATCATTACGTAATAACATTCAAATAAATTTTGTATCATTACGTAATAACATTCAAATAAATTTTGTATCATTACGTAATGAATCTGTAATCTGTTGGGTAACATTCAAGTAAATTTTTTGTATCATTACGTAATGAAGTGTGGCAATTTTCGAAAGCCGCAAAGTTAATATTTTTGAAATATCGTGGTTAAATCTGGGGGTTCCCATAAAGTGGGGGCCCGGGGCAGCTGTCCCGCATACTCCTGTGATAATTAGGCATTGGGTGCACTAAGAAAGATCATCAAATGGTCAACCAAGATGGCGTGGCAGCAAAAAGGGAGATGCTTGAATGGCGCTGCTTTAATGTTACCTTATGGATTTCAAAACCTATCTTCTTCCTTCTTTAAACTAAACGCAGATTTCAAATTTGGAAGTTTCCATATTCCTTATTACAACGACTGCTCAGCCTAAAGCAGAAATCGAAGGTGAAATCGGGCGAGCAGTTGTTACTGGGCACCTATTACATATAGTTTGGCCCTTCATACAGTGTGGCCCTTCATACAGTGTGGCCCTTCATTAAGGTTTCGAGTGAAAACTTGGGCGAGCACTGTTTCAAATTCTCCACTTGTTTCTTGCATGATGTCTACGGTAATTTCATCTTCTCCTGGAGCTTTTCGCCGTTTCATGTTCTTAAGTGCATGTGCAACTTCTAATGGGAGGACTGGAAGAACTCTGGTATTGGTACCTTTCGTAATGTTTGAAGTACACTGGCGGAAAGTGAAAAAAGAACACTAAGAAGGAGACGTCTGATTCCAACGAAATTTATACAGCATAATAACGGAATACAGAGGATAACGTGATCAAAACATTATGGCAAAATACAGCTGTATTTGCTGGTAAACTGAAAAATAACATTTCCATGTAACATGGTTAGTACGAGGTTGAACCGCTATGAACTGCGTCACACTGTGCAATTCTGGCATGGAGTCTGTCGTACAGATGTTGGATGTAAGTTTGGGGTATTGAGTTCCAAGCATCCTCAACCTGGACGCATAAATGGGGGATGGTCGTGGCTGGCCGTGGAGACCGGATAAGTCGTTGTCCCATAAAATCCCACACGTGCTCAATGGGGGACAAATCCGGTGAACGTGCAGGCCATAGAAGTTGTCTCACACCCTGAAGTGCATGTTGCGTTGCACGTGCCGTGTGTGGGCGTGCGTTATCTTGCTGGAAAACACCACGATGGATCGACCTTACAAATGACACAACAACGGGCTGAATGATGTTGTTGATGTACGAGGTGCTGTTTAACGTACCCGGTACAAACACTAGTTGTGTACGGGAGTGATAACTGATCGCTCCCCACACCAGGAGATCAGGTGTAGGCCCTGTGTGTCGCTGGAGGATGCAAGAAGGGCGGAAACGCTCCCCTGTGCGTCTGAGAACACGCATACGACCATCGGAGGCTCCCAAGCAAAATCTGCTTTCATCGCTGAACACGACAGATCGCCATTGCGTTCTCCAGTGCAGACGTTGGCGACACCACTGCAGCCGTTCCCGACAGTGGGCTGGAGTCAGAGGTACACATGCCAGAAGCACACCAGCACGTAGTACTGCATCCAGTAGACGGTTGCGGATTGTTCGCACAGTCACCTGAGGTGCAACGGCAACTCGGATTTGCGTCGCAGTGGATGTTCTGCTTGACAACGCCGCTCTTCTTATGCGTCGATCGGTCCGCTCTTCAGTCCGTCTGTGACTCCCGGTTCCACGTCTTCTCGTGTGGGAATGTTCCTCGAACCATCTACGCCACCATCGTACCACCACTGATACTTGCCGTCCAATTCGCTCCGCAATACGACGATACGACCACCCGGCCTCGCGGAGTCCGACTAGGTGACCTCGCTCAAAGTCCGATAACTGCTGAAATCGTACACGTCTTCCATGTCCAGGCATTGCAGCTTCTTCAGGGTCTTTGCACGTGTCCGTACGCCGACGACTGATTACATTCACTTCGCTGTACTATAACGAAGTAAATTTCTCCGTCATTTCTGTCCACGCCAGGATTCGAACCCGGATCCCCTCATTCCGGAATAAGTTGCTCTACCAATTGAGCTACGCGGACATTTTATTCTGATTCCTATCTGCCTTTATGTCGTGTGCGTCCTTCTGGCAGGTACGTCACATCTCCTGGTACGTTACAGTACTCCTTAAATACCACCGACGATAATTTGCATATTATGCCGTGCTGTGGCGTAAGCGCTCAACGGTTGGTCCCGAAATTAGCATCACACCTACGTCAACTCGACTTCATTAACAAATGTAAATTTCATGATCGTCAGCCAATTCCTTCTTGGTGTTCTTTTTTCAATTTCCGGCAGTGTATATGTATCATCCCTTTCATTTACTTTAGAGTAGTAATCTTTCACTTTTGTCAAAATTTCGCCTCTATTTCTTGTTTCAGAACCATCTTCTTTTCTCAGTTCCATAATGTGTTTATCTCATATTTTATTATATTATGTTTATCTAGTATAATTATATATATATATATATGTGAAAGAGAGAGAGAGAGAGAGAGAGAGAGAGAGAGAGAGAGAGAGAGAGAGAGAGAGAAGAGAGAGATCTAGCTATCTGTTAACGAAGTTAAGGTATCTATCGATAATTAACGAAATTAAGATATCTGTCTATAGTGAACGAAGTTCAGATAGATAGGTAGATATCTTAACGAAGTTTAGATAGATAGATAGATAGATAGATAGATAGATAGAATGAAACGCCAATTTTTTAAAAGACCATAACCTTTTAGAGAGAAAATATAAAGCTCAAACGAAGTTAACGATTCTTACTCAGAAGAACCAAAATAATTGTTCGTTCGCTCCAAACAACCCAGACAAAGAGGATACCAGAAATACTGGGCTATTTCTCGAGTGGTTCACCGGATATTATACCGGCGGGTCAATCCGTCCTGTATTTAACTCATCAGATGATTGAAAACCATGTGATTGTTTTGCTTCTAAGGGACATTAACGAAATTCTGAAAGAGTTTTCGCCTCTTTAAGAGGACATAATATACTGGTCCAACGCAGAAACACTGAAAGCTCATGATAACATCATTCATGCATTTATACATAGAACACCAAGCACTGTCGTAACGCTTAGATGTGATTTTAGCTAAGGGAACTCAGCTGATTGTACGGTTTCTTTTTCATTGAGAACGTCATGCTATATTATCACGCACGGAGCATTGCAGCTGAACGCGCCGCTCAGAAAACTCCCTATCTGGTACCGTCAAACATTCTCACATTCTCCCTCATTACCTTCAACAGCATTCCCTCACTCACCATGGTAATTATTAGGCCGCGGGGGCGCATAGCGAGTAAGAATCAGTGGCCAGTGTTCATTGCGGCTGACGCTCAACATTTCTGACCATTCCATCCCCCACGCTCAGTACACACCCTCCCCTCTTGGAAACGTCGCTTTCCTTCACAGTTAACATGACGCTCCCATTGACAATCTGACAGCTTGCCGCATCTTAATTTCGTCCCAGATTTACTATTGGTAGTGTTATTGGAGTTCGGGGTCCACTAGGGGGCGCCAGATTTTCCGTTAGGAGAGTGATGCACCTCACAGTCCATACAGCATGCTCGCTGGCTGGCGATTATCCAGGGAGGATGGGGGACTGAGTGGAACAGAGACGGAGAGAGAGAGAGAGAGGAAAGGAGAGGTGGGGGAGGATGTTCATTGAGCAAGACTAAGGCTGAATCTGCTGAATAAGTGGACAGAGCGCCTTTAATTAGTCCTTTCCTCGTGTTCTCTCTCTGCAATGCAGCGTCACCCCACATGACACCCTATCCATTAGGAGTTTATCCTGACGGGGTACAGATATTTAGGCTCTGACAGAATCTTTGCTCTCTATAGGCCGTTTCACGGTGACAGAAAATCTCTGAATTAAACCGTAACGGGTATCAATTAGGATGCATCTCGCGTCCTAAACCTCATTCAGTCCGGTTCTGTGACATTTTATTCGTTGACGACAAGGTGACGTTTCGTTTCAACAGTAGTTGTTCTCCCGAATGAAGGTTTTAGAATGGCGTGTGGAATCGTATATCACAAACGCAATCAAATGCAGCAGTGTTTACATCGCGAGATTAATCCAGTCTACAAAAGTGAAATGTTAGATACCGGAACTTTAGACCGACTGGTGCAATAAGATGCGAAATGAACCTCGCATAGAGAGATCAGTTCTTGAGATTTTGATGCATTGCGTTTCAGCCTATCTGAACCATAAGGTTGTGTCATTTAAAACGCACATCATAAATTTCATTATAAATTCAACACACAGGCATCACGCGTCCAGTTTATTAAGCAGCTTATGTATAGTGTTTACGGCGAACGAAATTTTAATTTAACTTTCCTTTTTAAATTTCTTTTCCTATGCAAACTTTGAGTTCGTTCTCTTTAAGAGTTACAACCTTAACGTTATATTTTTTCACACAAAAAAAGTCACTAGGTGTTATGTGGCAGTAGTGTTGAGGTCAGGTCTGAAAGACGTGTGTATATTTTGACAAGATAAGAACGATGTACATATACACTATATTGACAAAAGTCACCGGACACCCTCTTCAAAAGCTAATGAACGAATCCACTGCGTTGTTAAGATGCGCGGTACAGCTGCAAACTATATAAAAAGAAGCCTGCAGCTGATCGCAATCGTATCGCACTGTGAGGTGGAGTGAAAATGTCGCGGCGGGAGAGAACTGACTTTAAGAAAGGAAAGATTGTTGGGTGTTATATTAGTGAGTTGTCAGTAAGAGAAACCGAGAGGCGTTTAATCATACACAAGTCAACTGTTTTGGATGTACTGAATAAGTGGAAGACACATGGCGTGCCTGAAGCAGCAAAACGTACCGGCAGACCAAAGAAAGTCAGTGATAAAGGACGTCGAAGCCTCAGGAGAGTCGTTACAGCTAATCGACGGAGTACTGCAGAAGACCTCAGTGTACAGGTGAGCAAAAATGCTGGAACATCGGTTTGTACACGTACCATTCGCAGAAAACTTCATTCCATGGGTTACCGTGGCCGCGCGGCTGCTCATAAGTCTGTCATCTCCAGTCGGAATGTTACTTGCCATTTAGCATGGTGTAAATAACATTTATTGTGGACCGTAGATCAATGGAAACGGGTCCTATGGACTGATGAATCCAGATACACGATCCATCAGTTTGGGGGCCGTGTGTGTGCAGCCGGGGGAACGCTGTTTACCACAGTGTACTGTTCCTACGGTCAAGTTTGGGGCTGGCAGTGTACTCCTGTGGGGGTGGCAGGATAATGCACCGAGCCATAAAGCAAAGACTGTTACAGCGTGGTTTGACGATAATTCCGTATCGTGTGTGGACTGGCCAGCACAAAGCCCGCATCTTAATCCCATAGATCACCTATGGAATGAATTAGAGCGCCGCATAAGAAGTTTGGAACCAAGACCTACTACTAAGCAACAGTTAGCGGCAGCATTATGTACTGAATAGAAGCGCATACCTATCGCTGTGTTTCGAAACCTTGTCGAAAGTATGACTCGAAGGGTCAGTGCACGCATATTAAGGCCAAAGGTGGACAGACACCGTACTAATGTATGTCAATAAATGCTATGTTGTGTTTCTGTTCAAGGTGTTTGGGCCGCGGGTGGCCTAGTGTTAGTGTTCGTGACTGCCATGGAGATAACCTCAGGTTCGAACCACTAAATACCCACCGTGCGTCGGATGGGCACGTTAAGCCGTCGGACCGCGGATACTGCCCCCCGGTAATAAATAAGGGTGTCTTTCTCCCCCTTTCTACCTCGCTTCCATGTCACTATTTTATCGGGCACTCTAGCCCAAATCTCCTGGCTTCGTGTTTCTAAGGGTTGTTTAAAATCCGGGGTTAGACACTCCCTTCCTAAAATCCTCTACATCTGAACTCTTCTAGGTGTCCGGTGACTTTTTCATGATAGTGTAAAATGTGTGGAGCGAGTAGTGCTAAAGGTGGGTAGATTAGTGCAGTCTTGAGTTTTATGCAATACCTCCTTGAAGACTAGCTATATTCATTGTAAAAAAAAAATAGTTGCACCCAGATGGACGTGTCGGATTGAAATGCTATTCAGGAGGAAGGTAAAACTTACCTGGACCAATAAATGATCAAACATTGAGACTGATATGGGAAATATTTATTGAGCTACACGCCAATAAGTAGTGTGTCTCAGTATGGCGTCGGGCCATCATATTTGCTCACACAGCACGCCAGACGTCTTGGCATGGAGTTGTACAGGTTCCTAATGGTGTACTGCGATAAGCCATCCCATGCAGCTTCAATCTTTTCACGCAGTTCCTGCAGATTGTGCGGTAGAGGTGGAGTGTTGATAGCGCGTCCAATAGCATCCCACACATTTTCAATCGGCGATAGGTCTGGCGATACGGCTGGCCGTGCCAGAGTGTCAGTGTCTCGAAGGCAAGCTGTCGAGACTTCAGTAGTATGTGGACGAGCGTTGTCCTGTTGGAAAATCGAACCGGAGTAAGCGTTCAGGAAAGGTTGGGCCACTGGTTGCAGGACCTCATTAACGTAACGTTGGGCTGTCAAAGTGCCCGTAATGAACACCAAAGGTGATCTGGCATCGTAGGCAATTGCATCCCACACCATGACACCAGGCCTTCTGGACATGTGACGTTAGACAACAAACCGTTCATCTTGGCGCTGAGCACGTTGCCTCCACACATGGATTCGGTGGTCGTCGTCTCCTAAACAGAAGCGGGACTCGTCACTGAAGATCACCCGCTGCCATTCTGAGTGGCTCCTTGACAGTGTGGCACGCCACCCTTGAAGTCTTTGGCAACGATGCAATGGTGTTAAGGGCAGTTGTCATAACGGTTTGCGTGCATGTAGTCCTACGTCGTGCAGTCGTCTTCCATTGGTTCTGGCACTAATCGGACGATGTATATTAGGCACCACTGATTGCTGAACATCCACAATCATTGGTGTCGGGTCACTCTGTGCATGTCGGCCAACCCGTAGGCCCTCTCCGTAGTTCGTGTAGGTCTCCCAGACCCTTCCTGTTGCTGCTGTGAGCCTTGTTCTATCCACTGCCACCAACAGTGTGCTGTAGTGATATCCACACGAATGGTATGGCGCGCAATACGGCGATAAGACCATCCCGCTTCCCGGAGCCCGACGATGTGGCCCCTCTCGAACTCGTCCAACTGCTCGAACCGCTTCCGAATTTTCTCCTATGCATACTTCACTTACAAATGATGCGACCAACACAACAGCAGGAGTGAGAACAGCAAGTGCGCGCGACGGGATGACCTTATATAGCCCGTCAGGTACAGCGCTAAGATCCCTCCTCGCTGGCGTCACTTGTGCGGACGAGTATGATACTTGAATCATTTGCATGCCTCATGATGTCTAACATACCCACCAAGTTTCATTCCTGTCGGTTGCTTCCTTCTGGGTGCAACTATTTTTTTGACGATGATTGTATATTTGATGAAGTTACATTGGTAGTGAGACACTTTGAGCCGCACGTTACGGAGATTTAATTTGTTGAGTTCGTTTGAAATGCAGTGCTGTTAGATATTTAAAGGTAACCCGTTGGTTACCGTTTATTACGGGCGTACTATTCACGAGCTGTCCAAGTAATGTACCTTACAAACCAATAAAGACTATTTCTGTCTTACTGGCCGTTAGAAAGCCAAATATTGCTCATCGTGTAATTAGGGATTTTGTGCTAGTTATCCGGAGTAGTGCGTTAAGAAGCTTCAGCGTTATAAGTATCCCAGATGCACGATAAGTAAAGTTTTAAGGGTACAGGCTTTCAAGCCCATAGCATAAAGTACAAATATGTACCATTTAAAAACATTATACGCTTGAATGCTCTTTTCAGTGGATAGAAGTATATTTTAGCTTACACTATATTATCAAAAGTATTCGGAAACCACCAAATATTTGCATAAGTGCAAAGAACGGTTGCGCAGGAAGGTGCGCTGTGAGTAGAGAGGTACTTATATAAAGCTGAGATGTTCAATCGTATTATCAGTAACTTTGAAGCGGATGTGCAGCGTGGACGTGAACTTTCCGACTTCCAGCGTGAGCTGGTGATAGGATGTCATTTGAGTAACGTTTCCATACGGAGCATTGCAGCTAAACTAAACATACCAAAACCGATTGTAAGTGATGTCGTGAAGCAGTGCATATTTTAAGTTTCAGCAGCTGATTTTCCAAGTTTCCAACAAAAACAGATGTTTACTCTCTGCCGTTTCATGGCTAAAACGAAATGGGACGGGGACGCTTGCTATGACTCTCTCAATGCCCGTTTGCCGCCTGTCGGTACCGGTATAAACTGGTTTCCAGTAGTTCCCTGATTGCTCAATGACTGCTGTCTTCTGGAATACACGTGGTATCTTTATCCCGTTAGTGATGCATCAGTTATGCGGCCAGTCTTGGAACTTATTGGATGTAGGTTGTATTTTTTCCCGCATGCTTCCCTGCACATTATTACTGTTTAAACATAATTTAATTACATTAATGTTTATATTTAAGATCGTAAATGGAGAACATTTTTACGAAAATGGAGGTAGGACGGAGGGAAGATATCTTCCGTAATCGTAATTTTTTTCATAGCGATATACTGTCTGTCCTGTGTTGTTATTAAATAGAAAACACAATTCCATGCATCTTTGGCAAAATTTTTGGTGTAAAGGGCAGGCTGTTCTTGATCCTAGTTATTATACAATTGCTGTAGCACCTAGGTGAGGCTTATTTTTAAGTAGAAGAAATATAAGGTGGATCGTTCTCTCTGTGCAAAGTTTTATTGCTTTTGGCATCTAGTAGTTATCTTGCCCAGCGATCCCCCACAGATTATTTTGTGGCAGCGCAATATCTGTCACAGATTTATCCAGAACTTTCTGTTATGGGACATTTTAGTGACAAACAAAAAATCTGTTAAAATACGCTTTTAACATTGCGACTATTTCCTGGAAGACAACTTCATGCTACGTTGTGGAATTATAAATGACGGAATTTTTAAGGCAAGTTCGTGCTACGTTGTGGAATTATAAATGACGGAATTTTTAAGGCAAGTTCATACTACGTTGTGGAATTATGAAGGAGGAAGTTTTTAATATGAGTTCATGCTACGTTGTGGAATTATGAATGAGGAGAATTTTTAAGACAAGTTCATGCTACGTTGTGGAATTATGAATGAGGGGGATTTTTAAGACAAGTCCAGGCTATATTGTGGAATTATAAATGAGGGATTTTAACCTATAAAGATCACCTATAAAAACTGTAGGTTAAGACCGTCTGAAAAGGAACCAGTTTTAATATTTTGTAATGTATTTAGCTGGCCAAAATGGTATCGATTTAGCCTTTTGCCATTGCACTCAGCCAAAAAGATTTCAAATTTGCTACCTGCAAAAAATGGAATGAATACTTAAATTTAGCGCACACGGTTATAAGAAAAAAGTCCCTGGAATTTATTATTTGTAATCTGTTTCTGCGCCTACAGATTTGTATAACTGAATTTCTACTTTACTAAGTCTTGAGCAGTGCATAACAGATTTAAAAATACCAGTGTTACGAGTAAGTTTTTTCCTGACTGGATCACGTTAAGAAACTGTTTAGAGATTCTTTGACATTTCTGCAGAAACTTATTAGACTGTCAACAACAGCATCATGTCTTGTAAAGAGCTTCGCGTAACGATTATGACTGGAGATGCTGTCAGCTAGTGACGTTTGAAAAGCTATTAAAAAGGACTTCTTTTCTGCCTAAGTGGATGTGAAAAACTAGCTCACTTTCTCTCCTCCAACAATGAAGCTCTTTGCTGCCCAGTTCTCCGGAGCATCGTTTTCTTTCCCCACGATCCTTCTGCTCGTAGAGCGCGCTTTCTACAAAGCAAGGGACAATCTTCTATAGAGAAAAATGATTGCGCGGTGTGAGTTGAGAAATGATACGGAAACATTTTGAGCCAAATAAATGCTAATCTGGATGTCGCTTTTGACACAGTAATTTGACTTAGGGCAATAGTTGCGATGTACTTTTAGAGAAATGGCGCGTTCATAACTTTCTCTCATGAAACCGATAAAATAACAAATATTAGGAACAGTGGCACTGTTACCAAAAACGCGGGTGAAATAAATGTTTCTTCTCTTTTCCCCGAGGAAGAAAAAAAGATTCAAACTGAATTTATTCCTCAAAGTCTGAAAATCAGAGTTTTTGATAACGAAAATATCATTCTTATTCACAAACAATGCACATCGCAGCCATCTAAAATGAAAAAAAAAATCTGCATTAGAAAATTCTGAGAAACAAGAAAAACTCGTCCTGTACCTTTGTTCTCTCAAAAATAGAATTTTTCCAATTTAACTTTTATACTAGAGGTATCTAGATTACATACACACATTTCCTAAATTTATCGGGAAATTCTACGCGGGAAAAAGCTAAATATGGATATGGAAAATCTTGGACATTCTTACCTGTGCTTCGTTTCAGAAATAGTTTTTCCGGCCCATTTTTTTAAAACGGACTGTGACAAACACACGAACAGAGGTGTATCGGTTTTCCGAAGATCCGAGGAAAAGCTGGGAAGCGTATGCGGAAAATCGTGTCACACGTTCACTTTATCAGATCCGAAAGAAAATTTTAAAATCCATTCCTCAAAAACTCAGATATTGTGGCAAACACAGTTGTGTGTGTTATACTGTATATCATCATCATTGCCAACTATTATCAATCCACTGCTGGACGAAGGTCTCTCCAAGTTTCTTCCACAACGGTCTGTTTTCTGCCAGTCTCCTCCATGTCACTCCCGCATACTTTCGAATTTCATCCACCCATCTCCCATGTGGTCTTCTTCTGGGTCTTTTCCTGTCCCTTGGAATCCAGTCTAAAATTTCAGCTGTCCATCGATGGTCTGTCCTTTTGGCAGTATGTCCAGCCCATTGCTCGTTCGTGACAGACGTAGTGTTGATGGCTCCAATATTTTATGCATTTTAGTGTGGAATACCTCGTTCCTCACTCACCTGTTGCATGGCCCGGCTGTCTAAAGGTACTGTGTACGTTTTGAGCTACTTTTCTAGCGTTCTCGTCCTCATATTAGTTCATATTCATCCGTTTTCTTATCGTTTGCTCGTTTGTTTACGTTTGGAAGCTGCCAACATGGCGGCTTCCGGTATTTCCTTATCATCTATGGGCGTGGCGGATGCACGTCACGTCGCACTTCCCACGTCCATGGCAGTTAACATACTCTCGTCCTCAGATGTGTCTGCTCAGATGCCTTCCCAGCTTTCTAGTACTCCTGCACCGGTGCCTTCACTGGACTTGGTTGCGCTTTCTTCTTCAGCTCCTGCATCTGCCTCGGTGCCCTCCCTGGGTGCTACTGATTATACTGCCTTACCTTCTGCCTGTGCTTCTCTTCCTTCACAGCCTTCTGTGCCTGCCGGATCCGAACAGACTTCTCTTCCGAGGATGTCATTTGCCTCTACAGTGCAACGAGGCGCTACTTCTACGTCCGATTCCTCTCAACCTGATGGTCTTTTGCAAGCAACACCTATTATTCAGGTATCCAACCAAAAGGTGAAGGTAACGATAGATGACAATTCGCAGATTGGCCGTGAGTTCCATAACCTCCTGGATAGAGGTGTGATCTTTCATGCTTTACCAAATACTCCATTGCCACGCTACATGGAAGCCCTCTCTGGACACGTGTCGTCTGCGTCCATTGCAGGAATTTCCCGTACTCCTCGGGGTATTTCGGTTCAGTTCAATCACAAGGAGGATGCTAACTTTTTTCTTGCAAACGGACTTTCGATTGGGACAAACCATCTCATCCCGTCGCCTCTTTCCAAGCGACCGGTGAACATCACGTTCTATCCTGCTCCACAGGAAGTGCCTGATACTGCACTTCCTCTCCTTGTCAGTCATGTTTGTAAAATTTTTGGCAAGGTCCGTCGCCTCTCTGACGCTCCCCGCGGAACTCGATTTGCACATGCTACCGGACCTCGCCGTCAGTTATTGGTCGACTTTCCCACCGAGAAAGCCTTGGCGGATTGCCCTACAGAAGCTACTGTTGAAATAGGCACACGAACGTACAGTTTCAAGATTTTCACTGCTCACTATTGTACACACTGTTTAACACAGAATCACACCCCTGCCTCCTGTGACCGCGTTCGACGTGGACGTTCATCAAGTTCGCATCCCACTGCTCACCACATTGGTCTTTCTATTATCCCCACTACCGGTAGTTTGCCTGACGCGAATTCTTCGTTTCTCCGTCAGACGAACATTTCCGTCACGGACAATGCTGCCTTTCCACCTCTCCCGACCCGTACGATTGTGCATCCACCTTCAAGATGGACAGAGTTGTCTTCGACTACAGATGTGTCTACAGCGGAGTGTTCCGATCCGGGTGTGTTGAGTGGTGGTTTGGCAGATCGGCCGTCTGGCTCTTCTCCTAGCCTCTCGGATATCGGATCTCCAATTACAACCTTGTCTACCATACGCTTGTTGCAACAACTTCCTGAAGCCTCGGCTGTTGTACCAGTCTCCACTAAGGCAGCTCAGCTACGTACTGCTTCTTCGGCGACGTTGGTTTCCTCGTCTCCTGACTTGGGAGGTGAGCCTGATCCACTAATGGATACATCCGCCTCAGCGTCTTCTTCGAAGCGGATTGGAACTTCCAAAGGCGCTGTAAAACAGAAAAAGTTAAAACAACTTTCTGTGCCACATTCTGAGGATTCATCTAGTGTTCCCGAGGTTTCCGGTTCCGGTGTTTCTCCATCTGATGATTCTTCAAACAGTATGCTTCTCCGCTCAGGTCCTATCAATCCTCTCTCTGATGCTGAGGTTCTACAGGCCGTTGATACGTTTCCTCCAGTTCCTGGACCACTGTCCAGACAGCAAATTTTACGTCTTTTTCAACCTGCACGTACGATTGTTAGTTCTGAAGAATTCCTTCACTCACCTGATCTGGACCTGTATGCAGCGGTAACGCAATTCGAAGCTTATGTGTCCCTTTTTAAATCTTTGTGTGCCACCGATCCTCGGTATCAGCCTTTTTGAGACGTTACACGCGCCGTCTCGCCTCCTTGAAGGAGCTCGTTGAGAAGCATATATGTGATACCTTCTATCCTTTTACCGATGACCTTTAGCTCTCTTCCTCACACCGATTACTTTTTGTTCTCTCAATGCTAGGGGATTTGCGAACCCGTTCGCAGATTCCCTGGTTTTGCAGACTTAGTGCATGTTGATTCTGATGTTTTCATTGCGTGTTTTTAGTGTGATTCACAAGTAATGTATTGTAAATTTGCTTTATTTGTGTGTTTGGCTGTGTTTCACAAGTAATGTATTTTAAATTTGCGATAATTGCGTGTTTTTGCTGTGTTTTCACAACTAATCGGCCTCGTTACTTGTGTGATCTCCTCATTATCTCATTATCGTTATCTTATCTGTTGTTTCCTGCATTTGTGCCTGTTTTTTAAATTACCTATAATTGTGAGTGTTTGCTGTGTTAGTGCTTTCCTCTTTCGCGGATTATTATAGTGGTACGTTTGTTACCTTTGCTATTATTATAAAGTTGCTGAGGTACTCAATGATGATTTGCGTTCTAACCACATTTCAGTTCCGTTCGGTTGATTTATGATAGCATAGTACATTTCATACATTTGTGCACTTGTGTTATAGCATAATGTTTGACATGCCGTTAGGCCATTCATTGTTCGTGTGCATTTTCATTTCCTTTCTGTATAACGTTGTGCTGCATCGTGGATATACTGACTTTCAGCACTGTTGTTTTCTGTACTGCAGCTTTTAATGAATCTCCTATGTCTGTATTTCGTTATAGCAATAAACTGGGTACCACTATGGTACCCACAGTCACCAATACCAATACCATTGCCATTTCAAGCATTTTACTCTGATCATGATGTCTTCATCTCCTGTCATTTTTCTGATCCACGAGTTCCTCTTCTTATCTCTCCTGGTTACACCAAGCATGCACCTCTCCATGCTCCTTTGAGTTGTCCGCAGTCTTTGTATGTCTCCTTTAGTTAAGGTCCACGTCTCTGCACCATATGTAAACACTGGAAGGATGCATTGATCAAACACTTTTCTTTTAAGACATAATGGCATATTGCTCTTGAAAATTATACTGTTTCTTCCAAAAGCTCTCTAGGCAAGTTTTATACGCCGATTAATTTCTTCTTCAATGTGACCCTCACTTGATATCTGCTGTCCAAGATAAATGTGGGCATTGGTTATCTCCAGCTTTTCTCCATCAATCGATAAATCTTCATTTCTTGTAAAAGCATTGAACATCACTTTTGTCTTCTGAAAGTTCATTTTCAATCCCACTTCTTTACTCTTGTCAGCAAGTTCCAGGATCATACCCTGCAGTTCTGATGGGGTAGTTGTAAAAATGACTACATCATCAGCAAAGCAACGGTGAGTTAGATAATCTCCATTAATATATATTAAGGTAATACAACGTAGTTTGTCACAATTATTTATTTTTTCCAGCCGACCATAGTTTTGCTGGGTATTGACCAGGTTAATCAGGATGAAGACAAGCCGACCGTGGTCTCGCTGGGTATTGACCTAGTTTCATCAGGACGAAGACAAGCCGACCATGGTTTCGCTGAGTATTGACCTAGCTTCATCAAGACGATACTTGTCTTCGTCCTGATGAAACTAGGTCCATACCCAGCGAAACCATGGTCGGCTTGAAAAAATAAATAATTGTGACAAACTACGTTGTATTACCTAAATATATATATTTAAGGTAATACAATGTAGTTTGATATATATTTGTGGCTTAATATATATATATATATATATTTAGGCTAATACAACTCATTTTCATAGATGTTATAAATATTATTAATGTATGCATCTTCAATACCGCAGAATTTCAAAGCCATTGTAACTGCTGATGGTTTTCCCAAATGAAAGGCTTTTTCATATTCGATAAAAGCCATGCATAACGGAAGTTCATATTCCCTCGCTCTTTCAATTAGTTCTGTCAGTACTTGGATATGATCTATAGTGCTGTAGCCGCTCCTGAATCCAGCTTGTTCTCTCGGTTGAGCCATGTCTAGTGTCACCTTCAAGCGGTGTGAAAGAACTTTAGTGAAGATTTTATAAACTACTGATAGGAGGCTGATAGGTCTGTAGTTTCCGAGATCCTCAATGTCACCTTTCTTATGTAGCAGGATCATTGTAGCGGTGTTCCAATCCTCAGGAATCTTTCCTTTATTAAGGCACCGAGTGAAAACTTGGGCGAGTACTGTTTCAATTTCTCCACTTGCTTCTTTTATGATGTCTACAGTAATTCCATCTTCTCCTGAAGCTTTTTCCCGTTTCATGTTCTTGATTGCATGTGTAACTTCTGCTGGGAGGACTGGAAGAACTCTGGTACTGGTACCTTTCGTAATGTCTGGAGTGCATGTATCATCCCTTTCATATAATTTTGAGTAGAAATTTTTCGCTTTTGTCAACATTTCGCCTCTATTTCTTGTTACAGAACCATCTTCTTTTCTCAGTGCCATAATCTGTTTTTTTCCCTTACTGAGATGTCCCTTTGCTATCTTTAGGCTTTGGTTGTTTTCAATTGCTTTCCTTACTAGTTCACAGTTGAATTTCCTTACGTCTTCAGTGATACTTTTTCGTACTGTCTTGCATAGCTCTATATATTCCACTTTGGAAGTCACATCTTCTTTAGTTGCCCTCATCACTCTTCTTTTTTGCATCAACATTTTGGTTTTTCCTGATAATTTGTTCACATGCAATTTGTTCTTAGACCCAGCTAATTTTGTTGCTGTTTCCATAAGAGCTTTGGTTACTTTTCTGTTAACTTCAGAAATATCCACTTCTTCCGATGTTAGGATTTCTAAAGCAGAGAACCTGTTCTTCAGTTCCAATTTGAAGGTATTATGGTGTTTTTTAAGGTTGGTTATGTCAATACATTTTGTTTGTCTTATGAGCTTCCTACGTTCGAGTTTAGTGTTGAGGTGCATCTTACATCTCACCAATCTATGGTCACTACCTGTGTTGAACTTGTTTAGCACACTGCAGTCTTCTATGACGAATTTTTTGTTACACATAATAAAATCAATTTCACTTGTCGTCCCATTTGGATGTCTCCATGTCCATTTCCTGTGTGGCTTTTTCTTGAAAAAGGAGTTCAAGATGAAAAACCTTTCTGCCTCTGCAAACTCTACGAGAGTATTTCCACGCTGGTTTCTGTTGCCGTGGCCGAATTTACCTACTGAAGTTTCATTCTTTTGCCGTTGCCCTATTTTTGCATTGAAATCTCCCATAATTATCTTCAAGTGCTGCTTACCTTTATTATTTAGATGACGAATTTCCTCATAAAATTCTTCAATTTCTTCTTCAGCATGACTTGTGGTGGGTGCATAAGTTTGAATAATCTGAGCCTGGCATCTTTTCGAGAGTTGGATAACGAGTCGTGCAGCTCTGTCAGAGGAACTTTCAACTTCTACAACTTTATCCTTCAGTTTCTTGTTTATTCCATTGTGCATGGCTTTTATCGATTATGAAAAAGCCTTTGATTCGGTGAAACCATCAGCAGTTGCAATGGCTCTGAAATCCTGCGGTATTGAAGATGCATACATTAATATTATTAATAACATCTATGAAAATGCAAGTGCAAAGATTCGGCTGTTTGGAAATACAACACACATAAAAATTCGAAAAGGAGTGAGACAGGGTGACACCATATCTCCGAAGCTCTTTAATGCCACATTGGAAAATGTCTTTCAATCACTGAACTGGGAAAACAAAGGAATAAAGATTAATGGAGATTATCTAACCCACCTTCGTTTTGCTGATGACATAGTCATTTTTGCAACTACCCCATCAGAGCTACAGAGTATGATCCTGGAACTTGCTGACAAGAGTAAAGAAGTGGGATTAAAAATGAACTTTCAAAAGACAAAAGTGATGTACAATGCTTTTACAAGAAATGAAGATTTATCGATTGATGGAGAAAAGCTGGAGATAACAGACACGTACGTTTATCTTGGACAGCAGATATCAAGTGAGGGTCACATTGATAAAGAAATTAATCGGCGTACAAAACTTGCCTGGAGAGCTTTTGGAAGAAACAGCATAATTTTCAAGAGCTATATGCCATTATGTCTTAAAAGAAAAGTGTTTGATTAATGCATCCTTCCAGTGCTTACGTATGGTGCAGAGACGTGGACCTTAACTAAAAGAGACATACAAAGGCTGCAGACAACTCAAAGAAGCATGCAGAGGTGCATGCTTGGTGTTACCAGGAGAGATAAGAAGAGGAACACGTGGATCCGAAAAATGACAAGAGTAGAAGACATCATGATCAGAGTTAAATCCCTGAAATGGCAATGGGCTGGACATACTGCCAGAAGGACAGACCATCGATGGACAGCCGAAATTTTAGACTGGATTCCAAGGGACAGGAAAAGACCCAGAAGAAGACTACATGGAAGATGGGTGGATGAAATTCGAAAGTATGCGGGAGTGACATTGAGGAGACTGGCACAAGACAGACCGTTGTCTAGGAAACTTGGGGAGACCTTCGTCCAGCAGTGGATTGATAATGGTTGACAATGATGATGATGATAGATATATCATTATCAACCATCACCAATCCATTGCTGAATGATGGCCTCTCCAAGTTTCCTCCACAACTGTCTATCTTGAGCTACTTTCCTCCATGTTACTCCAGCATGTTTTCGAATTTCATTTGTCCATCTCCTATGTGGTATTCTTCTGGGTCTTCTTTTAGCATGCCTTTTGTAAAAAAAGATCGTGCTTATGTTATCTGTTTGTCCGCCCGTTTGTCCGTCTGTAGACACGATATCTCTGCAACTAATAGTCCGATTTGAAAAATTCTGTTTGCATGAAGAAGCTTGAAATGTGCGAATGGTGACCCTTTATTTTGATTTTTTTACGATGCACAATTTCAACGCTAGAGGGCGTAAATTCAGATGATATGGAATTCAAAATACATTTTATTCCATACATTTGCTTCTAAACATTCAATTCAAAAAATTCTGTTGCCTTTCGATTTTACTTTTGGCGAAGATTATTTTAGGTATGGTCACTTTTTCAAGTTACGCATAGGTTTTCCGCTAGGGGGCATAAAAGTAAATTGCGTTTCCTCCGATATCTCTGCTTCGAAAACTCCGACTTGAAAAGTTATTTCTGCAACGGTTACAGCTTCAGATGGAAAATCTTTTGCATATAGTTCTAATTTTTGGTATGAAACGGTTTGGCCACCAGGGAGCGTAAGTGTTAATTTTTGCTTCCGATGTATTTGTAACAAAATCTGAGCTTCTAAAATCACGATTGAAAAATTCTTTCGTGGATCGACACTACTCGCGTCGACAAACCATTGCGGAATATTTCCTTCTTAAAATAATGCATGGCTTCTCCGCCAGGGGCGTAGATATGTATCTTATTTTTGTCAATATCTCTGCTTCTAATGGGCCAATATGAAACATTTCTTCTTTGTTGGATAGAGTTTCCGGTGCGACATGTTTTTCATGTAATTTCAAAATTTTCAAGTAATTCATTGACTTTCCGCTAGGGGGAGTAAAGGTAAATTGCCCTTTCCCCGTTATCTATGCTTCTGAAACTCTGATTTGAAAAATTCTTCCTGCACCGGATACAGCTCCCGGTGGGAAATGTTTTGATTGTAATTTCTATTTTTTTATAAAATATAAGCGTTAATTTCTGCTTCGTAGGTATTTCCATCAAAATTTGAGCTTCTAAAATCTCGATCGAGAAAATTCTTTCGTGGACCTATACCGCTCATGTCGATAAACATTTGATAATATTTTCTTCTTAAAATCACGTGGGTTTCTCCACCAGAGGGCGTAGTAGATGTATATCCTATTTCTGCCAATATCTCTGCTTCTAAGAGTCAGATTTGAAAAATCCCTTCTTTGTTAGACAGCGTTTCCAGTGTAAAATGCTCTCGTATAATTTCAAAATTTTCAAGTAATACATAGACATTCCGCTAGGGGGCGTTAAAGTAAATTGCGTTTTCCCCGATATCTGTGCTTCTAAAATTCCGATTAGAAAACTCCTTTCTGCACGGGATACAGCTGCTGATAGGAAATGCTTTGCCTATGATTTCTAATATTTGATAAAGAATGGTTCAACCACCAGGGGTCGTAAGTGTTAATTTCTGCGTCTGATGTATTTGTAGCAAAATCACAGCTCCTGAAAACTCGATTGAAAAAATTCTTTCATTGACCGATACCGCTCACATCGAAAGACCTTTTGAGAATACTTTTTTCCTCCTGGGGGCGTAAAGACATATCTTAGTTTTGTCGGTATCTCTGCTTCTAAGAGTCCGATTTGAAAAATTCTTTCTTTATTGGAGAGCGTTTTCTTGGGGAAATGTTTCTCATATAATTTTAAAATTTTCGTAGCGCACAAATCTGCCACCAGAGCGTGTAAGTTCACGTTGACAGCAATATCTGTGGAACTAAAAACCCGATTGAAAAACTTTTCTGTTTGTCAGATACTATTAACTATGCATACTGTGTGTGTATTTTCTTTCCAAAATAGTGAACAATTTCGCCGCTTGGGACGCATATGCTTATTCCGCTTTTCTCAATATCATTGCTTTTACATGTGCGATTTAAAACATTCTTTCAACACCGGATGCCATTTACCTTGTAGAGCACTTAAGGCTTGTAGTATGAGAAACTTTATGTTCGCCATTTGTTAATTTTCGTAACATGCTTTTTAGCCGCTGGTGGAACTAAGTAGTGTGACGTACTTGCCAGCAGGACGCACACGACATAAAGGCAGATAGTAATCAGAATGAATGTCTGCGTAGCTCAGTTGGTAGAGCGACTTGTTTCCGGAATAAGCGGACTCGGGTTCGAATCTCGGCGTAGACCGAAAATGACGGAGAAATTTACTTCGTTATAATGGCGCCCGAACTATCCGGATGACCCGACCGTTCAAAATCTCGCAATGGTGTGATGTTATTTCCACACCGCGAGATAGGAAAATCGGAGAATCCCTTCTCCAGCGCTTCAAAAAAAAATGCGTGTGACGTTGCATTCCACACACTAGATTGACTGGGAGTTCTCAAGTGCACATTCTACAGTGGATGGCTGCCTACAACGATTCATGGTCACGGCTGACCCGTGGGCCATGGCCCCGGCCCTCTTTCGGGGGGGGAGATGTGACGTACCTGCCAGCAGGACGCACACGACATAAAGGCAGATAGATAGTAATCAGAATGAATGTCTGCGTAACTCAGTTGGTAGAGCGACTTGTTCCGGAATAAGCGGACTCGGGTTCGAATCTCGGCGTAGACCAAAAATGACGGAGAAATTTACTTCGTTATAGTAGATGTTTCTATTTCTGGATGTTTTGTCAATTGTTGGTACCAGTTGATTGCTTTCAAAGCCGGTTCTACTGATTTTGAATGGCTTTGATACATTTAATTCACGTCAGAACTAGAGACGTGCTTATTACATCCGAAAATTCGGTGTCATCTTTCTTGTTGTCCCTTGGTAGTTTAAAATTTCGGTTGTACATCGCTAGTCCGTTCTTCTGGAACATGTTCAACCCACTGCCATTTCAGGTATTTTACTCTGGTCATGATGCATTCCACCATTGTCGTTTTTCTTATCCACGAGTTTCTCTTCTTATATTTCCTGGTTACACCAAGCATGCATTTCTCGACGCTGCTTTCAGTTGTCTACAGCCTTTGCATGTCTTTTTTAGTTAAGGTCCATGTCTCTGCTCCATATGTAAGAACAGGAAGGGAGGCATTGATTAAACACTTTTCTTTAAAGACATCACGGCCTATTGCTCTTAAAAGTTGTACTGTTTCTTCAAAGAGCTCTCCAGCCAAGTTTTTACGTCAATTAATTTCATCATTCATGTGACCTTTGCATGATAGCTGTTGTCCAAGGAAAGTGTAGGTATCGGTTACTTCGAGCTTTTCACCATCAGTCGCCAAAACTTCATTTCTTGTAAAAACATTGTACATGAGTTTTGTTTGGAAGACGATTTGTAATCCCACTTCTTTACTCTTGTCAGCAGGTTCCTAGATCATACTCTGCAGCTCTGAAGGGGTAGTTGCAAAAACGATTATGCCATCAGCAAAACGAAGATGTGTTAAATAATCTCCATTAATCTTTATCATCTTGTTTTCCCAGTTCAGTGATTGAAGGATATTTTGCCATGTGTCATTTTAGAGTTTGGGAGATATGGTGTCATATCTCCGAAACTCTAAAATGACACACTACCTTTCCAATTTTTATTGTTGCTGCATCTTCAAATAGCCGAACCTTTGCACTTGAATTTTCATAGATGTTATTAGTAATGCTAATGCAAGCATCTTCAATATCGTAGGATCTCAAAGCCATTGCAACTGCTGCTGGTTTCACGGAATCAAAGGCATTTATACAGTATATACAGAATATATAGGTAGTAGCCCTTAATTTACGCCGGGAATGCGTACCCGAAGGAATCAGGATAATCGGACTCAGAGTAAATTGAAACGAACTTATTATGTAAATCAATGAAATGTAAATGCATGCATTCCTTACAGCCAACCATTTACGAATAATATAACGGTATTACATTTAAAGCTATGAAATAGCATAAATGAAATAAAATAAAGGGAATTAAAATTATGTATATCTTCTTACTCTTTTCAGCAGACACGTGACTGGTCACGTGACTGACTGTCGTGTATGGTATGGTTTTAATTGTTTTTATTTGTATATATTTCTCATCTTTTAATCATTAAATCGTGCTAAAGACGGAAATCTTTCATCGCTTCAGTGTATATTTTGTACACTTACAACCGACAATAAAAAAAAAGGAAAAACCGTCACCCAAATGGGTAAATCCTCTTGAGGAACGAGTACAAAGGGACTCAAAACAAACTTTCCTCTACTCCTTTCCAGTCAAAAGGGAAATGACTCACCGTGACGAGTGACCAATGGTCACGTGACTGACTGTCGTGGAATGGTGTCGGTTTTTGTGGAGATTGCATCTCACAATCAATGAGTGGGTGCGCAATTCGTTGACCCCCGTGATTGATAGTCACCTCTGATAGCATCCATGTAAGGCGCCGATTTATAGTTGGTCATGCTGATCCTATCGACCCTAAAGAGAGCTTGAAAAAGGTATTAATGAATTCGAAGATATTCCGGTCCTGAAGATGAACAACAATGTACTTAACGTAATTAGTTTTCATGAACTCCGTGTGGCAAAGGTAGTTGTTCTGGAATCAGGATAACTTGTCTTTGGAGCCCTGATGAGTAAGGGTAAGTAACTGAAATCGGAATCAAAATATCCATGGTGTAGTTCGGTCTTCAAAGATCTGTCTGACAAAATGAACGAGCATAAAAGCTTTGAATCGGTAATTTGGCTTCAGTGTAATTTTAAATGCGCTTCCCTACAATGTATGAATTTATCAAATTAAAGTAATTTCAAGCAACATGGAGCTTTAGAATGGTTTCAGGATTTCTCAGTAAACGTTTTCGAGCATTGCAGTGAAACCAATCTGGTTTCCCAGATATTCGATGTTTGTTGCGTTGCTTCAAACTGAACTTTAAACGAAACCGCAGCAGTGCACATCAGGGACGTCGCCAAGGAGGTGCGAGGGCGGGCTTTAGCCCGCCCTGAAATTTGTCTTGCCCACCCAGTTCAAGATGTGCCATCTTTTAATTTTTTTTTAACTTAAAAAAAAAAAAAAAAAAGTCTGGACTTTGCCAAATGAAGTCTCGTATTTTCCGTCCTGTAGCCCTATGTATTTTCACCTAGAAAGTGCGTTGTTAACGTATTCATACAAAGGTTATCAAAATAGCATTCTCAGAACAGTGAAAATACAACTGTCCCTACTCTTCCAAATCATTAGTTTAAGCCTTTCTTTCACGTTAGTGGGTAGTACTTCACTGAGGTAGTTTGTTATTAACTGCTCTGCTCTTTGTTTGTGCGACAAAGTAGGGGACCCTAACACGGGTAGTGGAATCTAACACTATACTGTGTCGCCCCGGTGGCGCAGTTGTGTAAGCGCTGGCTATTGATTCCAATTCCTGTAAGACATGGATGTTGTGTCTGTCATACTGCACTGGCTTTCTACGTTCCCTGGAACCAGTGGCCCAAAATTAGGAAAGAGCGCCTGCTTATACTCCACCGAGGAGTTACTCACGGTAGGTGATAAACCCGAAAGAAAAAATGTTATACCAGCGCTCTTAAGCCTCTTCCGGGGGCAGTGAGACAACAGGACGTGGCTAACGAGTGCTTTGGAGGAGAGTAGTGCAAGGTAAGGTCAATGGCTTTAAGGAAGGGAGTTAATATTTTTGTTGTTGTTTGGGGATTTTAACGGCAACTCAATGAGTTATAATCAGCCGCCTGTTTCTAATTTAGGGCCAATGGTTCCAGGGAAACCAGTGCTGCGAGGCAAAAACACCATCCATGCCTCACCCTGGATTCGAACCCAGACCCATCTCAGACAAATGATTAGAAGCCTGCCCTTAGAGCACTTCATCACCGGGGAATGGAGGAGAGTTAAGAAGGGGTTAGGTATTGTACCTTCGTGTCGCAACATTGACATTTGACTTAGATAAACACAAAGAACATTTTTCCATTAAAGAGATTGTTCAAGTACAGTACTATTTTCATAAGCAACAACGTGAAAATTTGGAAGAAATTATGACAATGCAAACAGGTTGAAGCCTACATTCTACCAATACTTGTATCTTACACCAGTGGCGTAACTAGTCAGATCCATGGGGGGGATTGCAGAAATTCCTCTGTAGCCGGTAGTGAAAACATCAAATAAAGTTTCTATCAAACTTGCCCCACCAAAAATACTACTCGTCCACCCTGATTTTGAAGTCTTGTGACGTCCCTGGTGCACATGGACCTTAAAGATAAGGATACATATCTTTAACGACACAATTAGAAACGTCGTGAGAATAATTGAAATATTTTAAGCGATTCCTCTGTTGCTGAAGGAAATTATTTTAAAACATTCATTGTCAGACCACTCTGTACTGCTAAATACCTAACATCGGGGAACTTTATTAGTCTAAGGCAATTAAACTCGGACTGATTATTGTATCGAGGCGCGCAGTTAAGTCACATAGAAGTGAATTATTTCTTCTCATGTTTGAACCACGAATGAATTCAGAAATCAGATTCGGACTAGCTCTCGGTACAGATTTACAGCAACGTGTTTCGCAATTCTCTTATAGAACCGCCTTAAGTGAAAGGCACAGGAAATAATAAATTTATCTAAGTAATTTTGTTCAGAGAGCGCAACCCTTTGGAGGAATCCGCGTATTTTACTTAGTAAAATCCGAAAAATCTTTTTCGTCGTTGCCATGAATCAGAGTGCCCAGCCGTTCAGTTTGACAACACTGTATGCATAATTTTACATGCTTCTTTATAGTATTTTGACTGGTTGGAATGATAAATGATCGCCTGTGCTGAACGCGCCAGTTCCTGGAAAGCATTCATTCATCTGCCTCAAGAGGTCATGCCAGGAGTCTCCAGTAGGACGGATCGCGTGCATGCTAATGAAGCATGTCCTGTTCTGCATACTCCAGGGACGAAGAGCGCAAATTGCTGCCATTAGCGGATCGTGGCGTTTTAAACACAATAATGAAGGCATCTCTCTTATTATCGGGGAGCTCGTCATTGATTCTGAGTCTCCCGATGCTAAGCTCCAGCTCACAGCTTCCTCATATTTCATCCTGGATGCAAGAAGCTGAAGATATGGCCGTTTTTCGAGAGACAAAGCGTACAGGCAGGTGATGGACAAAATGACAGAAACACACCACTGAGTAATCTGTTGAATAAGTCGGCACCAGAAGAATTATTTAAATTTCTAATAATTACAGTTGCAAAGAGAGTTCGGACTAATATCGTGATGTGTATCTACACCACAAAACATGAAAAATAGACATTACATCGACATGAAGCATCCGAAGCTTGGCTTTCGATGTATAACTTTTGAAAGAACAGTAAAGTTCCTGAACTACCGATGATATATATATATATATATATATATCATCATCAACCATTACTATCAATCCACTGCTGGACGAAGGTCTCCCCAAGTTTCTTCCACAACGGTGTGTCTTGTGCTCCCCCATGTTACTCTCGCATACTTTAGAATTTCATTCACCCATCTCCCATGTGGTCTTCTTCTGGGTCTTTTCCTGTCCCTTGGAATCCAGTCTAAAGTTTCATCTGCCCATCCATGGTATGTTCTTTTGGCAATATGTCCGGCTAATTGCCATTTCAGGGATTTTATTCTGACCATGATGTCTTCCACTATTGTCATGTTTCTGATACACGAGTTCCTCTTCTTATCTCTCCTGGTTACACCAAGCATGCACCTCTCCATGCTTATTTTAGTTGTCTGCCGTCTTTGTGTGTCTCTTTTAGTTAAGGTCCACGTCTCTGCATCATATGTAAGCACTGGAAGGATGTATTGATCAAACACTTTTCTTTTAAGACATAATGGCATATTACTCTTGAAAATTACACTGTTTCTTCCAAATGCTCTCCAGGCAAGTTTTATACGCCGATTAATTTCTTCATCAATGTGACCCTCACTTGATATCTGCTGTCCAAGATAAATGTAGGTATTGGTTATCTCCAGCTTTTCCTCTGCAGCTCTGATGAGGTATTTGCAAAAATGATACGTCATCAGCAAATCGAATATATATATATATATATATATACACACATACCGGCCACAGAATTAGAAATTTTATTCAATACCAGGTTGAACCTAATTTAGCCCAAATTACAGCACGAATGCTATTTGGCATAGATTCCACAAGGAAATTAGACATGCCCCAGAAAACTTGAAAATTACTCGTCCTTAAACTGGAATCGAACCCGCAGGTCCCGATTTACGTTCGAGCATGGTACAGTTGCACCACCCAAAACAAAGAACCTCCAAGCAACTGAGGATATGTTTCGGGACAGAGATGAAACAACGCTCCAACACATTACATTCTCAGTTGCTTGGAGATCTCTTGTTCTGGGTGGCGTAACCGTACCATACACGAACGTAAATCGGGAGCTGCGGGTTTGATTCCAGTTCCAAGACTAGTAATTTTCAAGTTTTCTGATGCATGACTACTTGCTCGATTAATTTGGCATCCATCTGCCTATAACATCTATTTGACTATTCCACAAGGTGTTGGAGTGCATCTACGTCTGCAGCATACCAGGCTTTCACCTGACAGTCCTTTGGCGCAAATTTGGTGGAAGAGAACTTTGATCCCGGATCTATTTTCCTAACATGTACCATACATTCTCAATGGGGTTCAGATCTGAACTTTGTGGTGACCAGGAAAGATGCTGGAACTCGCTGAACCTCTGCTGACCACAACCAGTGCGAAGGATAGTAGCATTGTCGTCCATGAAACAGCCGCCACATACTGAATGAAACGTCAACATTGCAGGATGTTCTCAATCGGCAACAATGTTCAGATTATCGTTGGAGGACACCTGACTTTCCAGAAATATCAGGGACCTGTTCTACGAGTCTCCCGATGCTAAGCTGAGTCTCCCGATACTAAGCTAGATCCAAAAAAGGTTACAAGCAGCAGCATTGGAAAAGTAATTAGTGTGGAGGGTACATTTGTTGCCCAGAGTGGAGACAGATGGCGCTAGTTGTCTGCCAGCGGTTGTTTGGGAAGTTAGTGCAAGTTCGCAGACGCGTGAGAGCGATTGAAATGGCAAGACGTTTAGAAAATTGGTCCCGCTTGGAGGTGCGAGCCGTAATTCGGTTCTTATGGGCAAAGAATGTGTCCGCATCTGCAATTCACAGTCAAATAGTGGAAGTTTATGGTGAAGAAGCAATCAGCCGACAACATGTAGCGAAATGGTGTCGCTCTTTTCAATCGGGCAGAGAGGATGTGAAAACCGCAACAGGGCAGCTATAGAGGCCATCCAAGTTCGTCAACGACAGAAATCAACACGGCACGAGTTGACGAAATGATTCAAAATGTTCGACGAGTAACTGTGCGTGCAATGGTGTCAGAGCTGGGACTCAGCTATGGTACCGTTCAGCGTATCGTTTCTGATGTTTGGGATATTCCAAGGTTTGTGCCCGCTGGGTACCACGTGCGTTATCCGAGGAGCAGAAAGCCACACGAAGGATGTGCAGCCTCACGTTTCTGCAGCGTTACCATGCCGACGGCCAGCAGTTTATTGATCACATCGTTACTGGGGACGAAACTTGGCTTCATCACTTCGTCCCCACAACCAAAAGAGCCAGTATGGAGTGGAAACACGCTGGATCACCGACGAAAAAGAAGTTTAAGGTTACACCCTCTGCCGGTAAAGTTATGGCAACCATATTCTGGGATGCATGCGGTGTTATCCTTATTGAATATCTGGAGCTTAGCCATACTGTTAATGCCGATCGTTTTTGTGCCACTTTGACAAGGTTACGTGAAGCCATTCGACGCAAACGGGCTGGCATGTTGAGTGATGGTGTCATCTTCCTGCATGACAATGCCAGGCCCCATACTGAGCGCAGAACTCAAGAATTGCTGCAAAAGTTCAAGTGGGAAGTCTGGAGCCAGCCCCCATACAGCCCAGATTTGGCACCCAGTGACTACTTCCTTTTTCCGAAATTGAAGGAACACTTATCTGGAAGAAGGTTCTCTTCCGACAGTGATGTGAAAACAGCTGCCGAGAACTGGATCAATGGGCAGGGACGTGATTTCTACCAAGCCGGGTTAAACAAGTTGGTCATGCGTTCTGATAAATGCCTGAACAGATTTGGTGATTATGTGGAAAAGTGATTGGCAAGTATGCCTCATAATTCCCTTTTTCTGTCTATTGTTAATCAATCATTTTTTATGACCCTTGTAACCTTTTTTTTTTTTTTTTTTTTTGGATCTATCCTCGATCAACGGAATGTGCCCCACACTATGACACCATCTTGGCAACCTTGAGTTGTGTTTACAAGGCAAGCTGGCTCATTGCCTCATTCGGCCAAAATTTCTGCATATTGTTGGTACAGAACAAATTGTACTGCGACTCGTCGGACCTCATGAATTTTTCTAATCTTCCGGTGTCCAGTCATGGTGTTTTTGACATCCATGTAGACGAACTTAACAGTTCTTTGCAGAAATCAGTGGTTTCTGCATAGACATGCGACTACCAATACTGATCCTCTTCAATTTTCTGCGTATGGTTCGCTGAGACATTCTTTGATGACAGCTTTCATGGAAAGCTTCCGTCAGTTGCTGCACACAGGAAGCCATTTTCCTACGCACAAGCTTTCTCAGACGACGGCGATCTCGTTCTTGACAGACTGTCGTCGTGCTACAGTTGCGCTTCTTAGACAAGCAATGTGGGTTATTTTTCCACTGATTGAAGACCCCGGATATCTCAATTTTTGAGAGGCCAGACACCTCTTCTGTGTTCAAAATCGTTGCTCCAGCCAGAGGGGCACCCACAATAAGTCCTTTTAGACCCACATAAACTTTTTTTTGCATGTAGACAGATATTTAGGAAATTGTTCAATTGATTCCTGAAATGAATTAGCCATGCAGCCCACAATCTGCATTTTCCACAATGCATTTCACTGTTACCGATCAACTAAAGATGGCAAAAATGCTACTTTTCTGCATAACAATGTGTGACAGCTCACTCAAGTGCCATCAAGAAACGCAAAGTAATGAACTTGAGTCTTCTGTCTAACGTCCATTATTGCCAGATCTGACCCTTTCGGACTTTTATCTTTCTTTTCTCCACATAATATTTCCATTCATGAATGAAGGGGAATTCCGTAATTTTCTTTTTCTTTTCTTAGTAATTTACGCTGCCGTATTCCTTCCCTCCGAACGACCGGTGGCTGCGCAAAGGTGAAAAAAAAAAAAAAAAGTCACGCACACGTATATGCCAAATCAGAGGGATTCTTATAGTTATGGTTCGCAGCTTTCACACAGTGGGACTGAAATCAGAAACAAAAAGAGCTTTTGATTTCAATCGGAAACATAAAATAAACATAATAAACGGAGGCAATAGTTGATTTTAATTCATTTGAGATAAGCAACTAAGAGATTGGCAGAGCGAAAAAAAACACTATCTTTATAGCAGCTATCATTGCCATTCTTAAAGTGCATGCACCGCCGGAAGTCGACACAGTTGTCACCAGCCAATCAACTGCGTGACAGTTACGTGTTTCAGGGGTTTAATTATTGCGAGATAAGGGAGATGGATCTATTGTAGTACTGAAGGGTTTTCAAAACCAGAAGTGAATGGTCTTGAAGGGTTAGCGAGGGGAATGCAATTACCGTCCGACAGCTACCACTCCAAATTCTGTCACAGCAATTTTAATGTTTCTGTCGAAGGGAAATAACCGTTTAAGTAAATTTTAAACAAGTTCTTAGTAAACGGAATATTACATTTTCTAGGATTTCAGAATGGTTTCTTAAGAAAGTACAAATTTAAGGACAATGTTTTTTTTTTCTCATTGAGAAATTTCAGTAGATAAGTCGATATGGCGTATAAGTCGAGGCTCGGACTTCTGAAGGAAAACGTCTGGACTTATAAGCCGAAAAAGAAGATATTTAGGAAAAGAAAGGAAGGTGCTTTTGTATTAGCGTTTTCAGCTGCCTGTTGATATTGTTATATTGATGCTGGGAATTATTCGTTACTGAGGATATAATATTCACTTGTAGGTCTTTTCGTCGACATCTTACAGTCAACAAGATGGGACAGCTCCTTCGAGAGAATATCAGCAATAATAATAATTAGTAACAGTTCTAAAGCGTGTCCCAGAGCAATCGAGCTTTGCATGTTAGGGAAGTCTCTTTGAGCCAAACGTTTTTATTGCTGTAATTTTAACAATGTCCTCAGCAGTCAGTAACACGTTGAACGAAAGTGATCCCCGACTACGTAATAATTTTATTGCTCTTGCAACTCCAAAAGCCATTTTCTTCAAAACAAGTGGTCGTGAGGAGCGAAACAAAGAAGGAATCGGGGAAATCGGACAAAGAAGTCACTGGAGGCGGACGAGCTTTTCGGGTCCCCGGACTTGAGACAACCAGAGAAATGAGATGATGCAAGAGAAGTAGATAAATACTGAAGATGGTGATTAGGAAAGAGAATGAGAAGTGAGGTAAATGAGTAACTAAGATAATCTGCTTGAAAAACAGTAATCCGAATGACGATGACATTTAGCTAATAATAAACAGTAGATTAACAGTCACTAGTGCGTTTACTCGTGTGTGTGTGTGTGTGTGTGTGTGTGTGTGTGTGTGTGTTATAAAAGTGGCTTCAGTAATCGAACACAAAGCGGGAATGACAAAACCCTTCTAACAATGTAGCGTCTCCTCGTCTCTCAGTACAAAAAGCATTAGAAAAATCCATTTTTTGTATTTAGATAGTTTCTAATACGTCAATATGCCGCCCCGGTAGTGCAGTGGTCTAAGCTCTGGCTTATGACGATTCGTCCGAGATGGGTCCGGGATCGAATCCCGGTGGGACATCGATGTTGTGCTTGTTTTATAGCACTGGCTTTCTCCCTTCCTGGGAACCAGTGGCCCTAAATCAGGGACGTGTCCTTATAGCCCATCGAGTTGCTCAGTGTAATCGTTAAACCCGAATTAAAAAAAGAAAGAACAGTCAGTTTTACACCTGGCATTCTGTCTTCGTCTTTAGAAGTCTGAGAAATTCCAATTGTATCGGGTAGCTGTAAACACTTCCAAGATTTTCAGTAGAGTTCCAGCCTTTCCGTATGTACAACTTTTCCGGCAGTAAGACATGATTTAGGTTTCCATTCGTAATAACCTCTACAGTTCCACATGCGAGATTAAAAAACCGTTTACCTGTACACTGAATAAGCGAGAGCCCCAACGAATATTTTCCATGCATTCTCGAGGTTTAGTAAGTGATTATTATATTTTGGAAGACGTTTTCGTTCCTAGGCGTCGGGTTGAGATTTTTTTTTTCAAGCCGCGGAAAAAAGAATTCATATTTTTTTATCCTCGTAATTTTCCCATGGGGAAATACACGTTTTTCGTTCTCTAAAGATCTCAGTTTCTAGAAGTTTCAAGGAAAAATTTCCATTACTATTCCCATGACGAAAATTATTCATATTTTTCATTTTTTCTGATTCACAGATTTTTGCTCAGTAAAAAAGTTTAAATTTATTTGAATTTGGCCCACCCTAGAACACCAAAACAAACTAAAGAAATAGAATTTTTTCTTTTCTTAACAGCTATTGGTTACAAATTTTGAAGATGACAATCCGTTTTTTGGCGTAAATGTGACAAGGATGGTAAGTCAGATAATATCCGAAAACTTGAAAATTTTCATCGTCCTGGAGCGTAATCCCGTATTTCTTTCATGATTTATCTGCTTCTCCGGGCAATCACGGGATAGGATTATTAACCTCCAGATTCGCTAAACATGAATGCCAGTTGCTTCGACTAGCGAATCCTGTGATGGTTAAATTCAAATTGATCGGAAACTTGAAACTTGGTCGTTCTGGGTGGTGTAGTGGTTAGCATACCTAGGCGTTTTCTGGGAGACGCGGGTTCGAGTCCCGCTCCAGGACGATGAAAATTTTCAAGTTTTCGGATATTTTCTGACTTACCATCCTTGTCACATTTACGCCAAAAAACGGATTGTCATCTTCAAAATTTGTATTATATGGCGTAATCCCGTATTTCTTTCATGAGCTATTGGTTATTTATCTTCAGATGTCTGATAACACAACTAGGGGAAAAAGTTTCAGGTTTATTTCTTTTTATCACATGGCTTGCCCATTTTGCCTCTTAACTTTACGTCGTCTTTATTGCTCGTATTGTCCTGTATTTCCTGATTTGCATTTTAAAAAGAATTGCATAATGCAGAGCATACAAATCGATAAATCCCCTTCAATTTTTCCTGCACATTTGATCTACGATTCCACATATAAATTCGGAAATGAGTTGTTTACGGTATAAGTTCCACAAATTATTTGCGTATGCATTCCCCTTCATCAAATGTAGACTTTCCATTACAACATTGGCATCGCAATTAGCAACGAAGCAGTAGGATTCCACATTTTAGAGCATTTTAAAATTAAAATAGTTTCCCAGACATAAAAACACTTCCTGTTTAAACATCTATAAACCCAAATTCACTAAATTAGGCAAACAATGTCTAATCGCAAATGTATATGTTACGAGATTAAATAGTTTATCGACGTCCAGTCTTTTCTTGAACGTATTAAAATTTTTATCAGATTTGCTCATTCTGGAGTCTGAAATGATTTGTTTATCTTACTGAAACTTTGTAAACAAAGAATGAATCTTGTCTTTTATGTAATAGTTCAGATTTGCATATATCTATATGCGCACGTATGTCTCAAAGGATTCAGCATTTCAGAGTTGTTTTTTTTTTTTTTTTTTTTCTGAAAGCTTGTGTACTATATCGTTTAAAACGAGCATTCTTTGTTTAGAGTTATAAAGCCAATTTTTGTGCTGCATTTGAAAAATGTGAAGGAGGAACAAGAAAAAAGAAGGCAAGCATCGTAAAGATATCTTTACTGTATAACACTTATCTCTTAGATTAGAATTTAATTAACTCAAAGTATTTGTTTGTATGTATTTTGATGACTGAAAGAATTACCCTAATTAGAGGATGTAGATTGCTTCTAATTGCTTTCATTAAATATGTGTTCGGAAATATCATGATAAATCCTCCAGCAAACAAAGCGCCTGTGACGGTTTTCGCAAACGCTGCGAAATCCGTGTTTGTTCAAAATACCCGGAATCTAAGGTATCGTCGTTAGAGTGTCTTAGAGTGGAAATGAGTTTTTGCACTTCGATAACCGTTATGACTATTGCGAAAACTTTTTGTACCATTGCAACGAAGATCTTTCGCCCTAAATCAAAGCAGTGTCCGTTTACCACGCTATTTTGAAGATTTCAAGTTCAAATTTAAGCGAAATCAAGAGCTAAGTATTATTACATTTGGAAAGTTTAAGGTGGACTTCTATTGATTTTGCTTCCTATACTTCCAATGGGCAAACTTCTGTACTCATTTTCTTCACAGTTAATGCGTTCCCAAGGATGAAAATTTGAACATCGATTAAAATAACTTCATATTATAACTTTGAATACTTAATATTTTCTAAAACATAACCATAATTATATTAAAAATCAACAACTCTTCCTTTTCTCCTCCTCGGACAACTGTCCGAGGAGGGGAAAACACGAACCGCCGGCGCAAGGTGTGTGCCGACTTTGACTCATCGATGCCAGAGGTGAGGGAAGGCTATTCCGTATGGTATGAGACTAGCGTCTCTGGACAGGAATGATTCCCTATGGAAGTTTTACTGCGCATGCTCACAAACATAGATGCTTGATGATCTCGGGAACTTATTTCGTCAGCGGAGCGTCCGATTTCTACTCTGCAAATAGATAAGTGACAACAATTTCAGTACCATCATTCACTTGCTGAACACGAGCAACAATGCTGGCAGGACAAGTTTTTTGAGTTTTGAGGCTCCCAATACATTTTAAACGACGTTTTCTTTCTCCTTGCACTTTACATTCGTACATGCCATTCCGATGACAGGGAAAATAGTACATTGCTGTGTCACCATCTGCCAATTTTTTTATTTTCATTCTGTTTAAAACAAAATAGGACTGAGTCTCGCGTTCCATTTTCTTCCAAAGTTCAAAATCTTCCATAGAATGAAATGTAATTTGTTCATATTGAATTTCAATGTTCGTGTACAATTTTGATGTGCTGTTGCAAGTCGACCAAACGTCTGAAACTCTGATTACAAAGACCACAGTGGAAATTGGCTGAGCGGCCCCGGTGGCGCAGTAGTCCAAGCGATGGCTTCTGATCATTCGTCCAAGATGGGTCCGGATTCGAATCACGGTGAGGCACGAATGCTGTGTGTGTGTCTTACGGCACTGGATCTCTCCCTTCGTTGGAACCAGTGGCCCTAAACTAGGGACGGGCGATTGCTTATAGCTCAAGGTGGTCGTTAAACCTCCAATCAAAAAAAAAAAAAAAAAAAAATTGGCTGAAGATCCAGGTATTTCTGTAGGATGACGAAACTTTTTCCCGTGCCTCGATAAATAACTTTTATTACTTTTCACAGAAAACTCACGCTTACCATAAGCACAAGAAACAGTAGTTGGGTTCGGCACACTTCAAGTTTTTTCGAACTACTTATCTTTTCGCACGTCAGCAGTTGTAGTTGTAGCGTTTAACATACGTACTTCATTTTTTTTAACTACTTATCTTCTGCGCACTAGAGTAACGCCTGCCGACCTGAAATCAATATAAACAAGTTAGTAAAATCATGCAATGCACTGATTATGATACGCTTTCCAACATAAGAGAAATCATTACTCAAGTTATGAGGATAATGGCTGTGGAAAAAATTTCACTCCTGTGTCCTGACCTTTGATCCCATTTCGATGATATTAAACAGAATTGGTTCAGTATACCTCCGGAACAACACTATAACGTTTTGTCGTAATCGAAGCATCTTTATTTAAGTTATGACGCACAAGGACAATGGAATGAATCCCGCTCCTATGTCCAGACCTTTGACCCCAGTTCACCCATTTTCAGTAGGGCTCGTCCCCGGTAGGTCTCCTAGCACATACTAAAATTGCATCGAAATTGAAACCTTTTTTATTAAAGTTATTACGCATAAGGGCAACGGAATGGATCCCTCTCCAATGTCCTGACCTTTTACCCCATTTCACTCATTTTCAATAGGGTTTGTCCCCAGTTGATCCCCTATCATATACTGACATTTCATCAAAATCGAAACATTTCTACTCGAGTTATGGCGCATAAAGGCATTGGAATGGATCCAGCTCCGATGTCTTGACCTTTGACCCCATTTCACCCGATTTCAATTGGGTTCGTACCCAGTTGATCCCCTATCATATACTGAAATTTCATCGAAATCGAACCATTTTTACACGTTATGGCGCATAAGGGCAACGGAATGGATCCCGCTCCGATGTCCTGACCTTTGACCCCAATTCACCAATTTTCAATAGGGTTCGTTCCCAGGTGATCCCTATCATATACTGAAATTTCATCGAAATCGAACCATTTTTACAAGTTATGGTGCATAAGGGCTACGGAATGGATCCCGCTCCGATGTACTTACCTTTGACCCCGTTTCACCCATTTTCAACAGGGTTCGTTCCCATGCAATCCCCTATCATATACTGAAATTTCACCGAAATCGAACCATATTTACGCAAGTTATGACGCATAAGGGCAATGGAATGGATCCCGCTCCTATGTCGTTAGCTTTGACCCCAGTTCGCCCATTTTCAATAGGGTTCGTCCTTATGTGGTCCCTTACAACATACTAAAATTTCACTGAAATCGAATCATATTTACGAAGTAATGACGCATAAGGGCAATGGAATGAATCCCGTTCCTATGTCGTGACCTTTGACCCCATGAACCCCATTTTCAATAGGGTTCGTCCTTATGTGGTCCCTTACCACATACCAAAATTTCACTGAAATCGAACGATATTTACGCAAGTAATTACGCATAAGGGCAATGGAATTAATCCCGTTCCTATGTCGTGACCTTTGACCCCATTAACCCCGTTTTCCATAGGGTTCGTCTCCAGGTATTTCCCTACCACATACTAAAATTTCATAGAAATCGAATGATTTTTACGCGAGTTATCGTGCGGACGGACGGACAAAGCTGGAGCATATACGCTTCTTCAACCTACGGTTGGAAAGCGTAAACAACACCTGCGTTCGTAGAAGTCGGGCTGCCGCGTTCATTAATGCAATATGTGTGCGACCCCGAAACTGAAGTTCCCGAGATCATCAAGCGTCTATGTCTGCGCACGCGCAGTACGACTGCCATGGGGATTCATCCCTGTATAGAGATGCTAGTATGGTATGAGCAAACACAAGGGATACTGTGATGCAACTCGCCGATAATTTGAATGCTGGCGACGAGACTACGGGTCATCCATGCTAGAAGTGAGCGAAGGCTATCCCAAGGAGGTTATATTACTAGAGACCCACTCCTATCCACCCAGCATTGGCCGCTATAAGTCACCGTCTGTGCTGCAAATGACGTCATGAGCAGGCACGACGCAGCTGCAGAAGAGAAGCTGCTTGTAAACCAATGGAACAAAAGCTTCGAAGCGTATAAACAGATAAAATGAGTAATTCAATAATCTTGATTAATGACACACACACAAGCTTACTGTTTCATCAACGGTATAATTTAGCTCATTTTTGCCTGCTTGTGACGTCACACCACAGATTAGCTGTGACCTATGAAGGCAGAGCCAGTGGTGTCTCTAGTAATATAACCTCCTTGGGCTATCCCGTATGGTACGAGCCAACAGAAGCGTTACTGTGACGCAACTCTCTGGCCACATGTGAGGGAAGTAATGCGTCACAACCTTCGACCATACATACTGATAGACCGCGCACTGGTAATGGGTGCCACTGAACCGCCGTGGGTTCCAACATGAGAGCCGTGAGATCACGTGACGTTAGGCAGAAGTGGTTGCGTGCTGTGCACTTTCGAGGATTTTCTATGGCCTGACACGTTGCTTTTAAATATTAGCATTTAATAAATCGTATGAGTTAGAAGTTAGTGTCTCAGGAATAATGCACCTAAGGATATCTTCGTTAGGAAAATGCCATTTCTAAATTTAATTTTAACAGCCTTGAAGTTACAGAATGAGTCTTTATATAGATCAAAGGATGTCCTTAGTTTTGTGTGAATCATCTGCGTTTGTTTGTACTTAAAACTTCTGTAAAGTGGTGCTCTTATTAATAACTTATGAATACGGAACTACAGTATTTTCAGAGCATTATAATGTGGAAATTCCCGATATACACAATGAATTAAAATATACGCCAATGCCATTACCATATTCAAAGTAAGCTTATTTACAGTATGTGCACAAATCGGGTTGTTTGCAGGCAGTGATTTATAATATTGTGATGAATATTTGCAAACATTTTAAAACATGTGTGTTCGTTTTTTGTTTGCTTGTTTGTTTGTTTGTTTTTTGAATGATCATAATATCATTTTGTTTATAGACACAGGTTTTCTACATTGGGAACTGAATCTTAATATTGATTATTTCTTCCCGAACATGATAAGAATTACTGAAAATACGGAAAATTCAGGTGGGGTGATTCCCGTTATTAACCATAATAAAATTTACGCAGTATTGGAATCACGGTCGGCTAATATTCAAAGGGGGGAGCAATGGGATTTTCGCCTCCCCAGTGGCGCAGTGGTCTAAGAGATGGCTTCTGTGCATTCATCCGAGATGGGTCCGGGTTCGAACCCGCTGAGGCATGGATGTGGTGTTTGTCTTACGGCGTTGGTTCACTCCATTCCCTGGAGCCAGCGGCCCTAAATTAGGGACGGGTGACTGCTTATAGCTCATCGAGTTGTTCATGGTGTGCGTTAAACCTCCAATAAAAAAACGGGGGGCCTCCCTATGTTGCTTTGGTGCCTTCGTTAAATAACTTGCACAATTGTGCACGCTGTGTTTTTATCTCATGTATGTAATGTTTTACCTTCACGGCGGTGTTTGTGCTGTTCTTTTTCTAATTGTGTACTATTGTTTCGCCTGTGTTATCCTGTAAATCATGCCCAGCCAATGTCATGTGACACGATGTGTTTCTCTTTGTCACTTCTGCAATTTTTTTATTCAATAAGCTTTGCTTGCAGCATTTTGTTATTCATCCCCATTGTCATTGCAATGTATATACCATCATGTTTTTAACAGTTTTGTATTATTTCCCAGTGAGATGCCCAATACTGTACGTCTCCCTCTTATGTTTTCTTATGATAAATTAGAATAAAGCGATTTTGAAACCCTACCCCGAAAGTGGGTCATTTTTTTTATTTAATTGGATAAAATGCGACCTACATTAGTAAAAAATGCTTTAATTTAACAAAAATGCATCAACTTAAAATAGAAAATAATGCTTTAATGTTTTCAATAACTTTTATTTTGTGCTGGAGGATTTCAAAGACCTTTTTTACGCTTTCCTACAGTAGGCAGGGCCCGATTTACTACATGCGAGGCCCAGGGCACAAAACATTTCCGGGGCCCCCCTTGTTATTCTCTATCGACCAAATAATAGTCACTGTGTGCAGAGTAGCAAAATGTAGGCGTACGTGCGTACGCTGATAGTTTCCAATACATTAACAGGTTTGCAGATAGTTTTTGTATGTAGATTTAAAAAATTAAAATGTTAGGCCTATATACAGCAATTAAAACACTTACTCAACGCTTTACGCAGATTAATATACTTAATTCTATTTCAACTGAAGAACTTAATTTTTTTTCACATCTTCTGAGTTCTTTTGTTTTTACAGACATTTCTGGCCTCTAGATTTTATCAAGACCTTGTTCTCAATGTATACGAAATGTATTAAAGGTTTTGTTTACACAGAATTTAAATTTTATTGCCAGGTTCCACTTTCAGTTGCCAATTAAATAAAAATAATCTCCTTATGCATTTTGTAAAGTCCAGTATTTTTGAATTAACTTGTTGAAAATCATATTTATAATTTTTGAAGGTTCATTGATATAACTGTTTTTCTGGATATAAAAACTTTCTTTAACTAATCTCTTGTGTTTATGATATTCGTAGTCCAATATTTTGCCATAAAAGTCCATTTTACACACATTGCTGCACATTCAATGGAATGTACTTATTTTGTCCTCATTGGAATCTGTAATGTTCTAATATTTATTTGTTTTATTAATTTTCCCTTAAATTATCTTATTCTATTGTTATCATGGTTTGCGGGTTTGCAGCGAGTTTTTTGTTTCAATAGCTGTGTACGCAGATACATTTTATTTTTATACAACTCTGGCTGTGCGGGGACAACTGGTTGATCAGTTGTTTGTGCTGTTAATGACCCCATAGATTCTAACTATAACAATATATCTATGACGAAATGGATGGACATCTTAATTTTAGTGAATATTGTGGTCTTGCAATGTACTGATTCTTGCGTCTAGAACATGAGAACAATGCATCCTACAAAAAATGTGAATTAAAACAAGAAAAAATAATCCATGGTGACCTCCACTGGACCTTCTCATGAATAGAGATATGAAACTGCATAAACAATTGAAAAAGTGCTATGGGAACTCCTACTTCCAGCTTCCCGGTTTCTACCAAGATCAAATCAGCACATCATGATCAATATATCAGAAAACTGCAAAACATAAAATTTTGTGTTGATGGGGAAAAGTCTGAGTTAAACATTATAATCTGAAAAGCTGAGGGGAACATCTAGTACCGGTTCAATTTTTGGTAAATGTGTACTTCAGCGTCCTAAATTATTTCGTCAGAAAATTTGCAAAATTTCAAAAAAAAAAACAAACAAAAAAAAGTCATATTACAGATGTTTACCGAAAAACTTACCTCCAAGTACGATGAGTAAACACACGCCGCGACGACGACCTGAAGCTTTGCTCCGTTGAAAGGAAGGTTTGCTGTGGCGGGGAATTCATGGACAGAAGAGTACAACACGAATCAGGTACGCTCTTGTCAGGAAAGAGTAACAGAATATACTTCTATGCTAAAGAATGTAGTTTGAAATTTCTGTCTCACTTTTTAAAGAAACATGCAGAGATTGTCTTCGTTCTTTGGCATGTAATTCCGTGATACGAAATAGTTAGTATGCACATTCCTTTCTTGTTTCTAGAAAAGCGTTAGAGTAGGTGTCGCATTCTCTCCAACGGAAGTTAGATGGCAAGCCTCAATGTGAAAGTTTGATTACTAAATAAAAAAAAAGCTTCCATGGAGAAATGAGTTCATACATTCAGCATCAAAGAATCCCATGGGAAAAAAACAACAAACTCTCCGACTGCGATGTCAATAACTGACACCGAAATTAACTATTTTCTGTAGCGTAGCACTACACTCTTTCCTGACAACAGCGTACCCTGTTCCTGTTGTACTATTCCGCCCGTGAATATCCTGGCTGCAGCGATCCTTTCTTTCAACGGAGCACAGCTTCATGTCAACGCCGCAGCGTTGTTTACGGCCTCCCGCAGCGTCTTCTGACTCGTCATACTTGGAGTTCAAGTTTTTCGGTAAACATCTTTAATGTTCATTCTGACGATGAAATTTGTTCACCATTTCCCCTTAAATTGCATATTTTAGAATCTGTACGTCACACTTTTTCGAAATTTTACATCTTTTCCGACCAAATAATTTAGGACGCTAAACTACACATTTACCTAATTTTTACTAAAATCTAATGAGCACATAATGACATGAATGTATAAGTTGTCCAGTGTCAAACAAAAATGACAATACGATGACAAAGTTCTGTGTTTGGGCACCAGATCTTTTTATTTGTAATAACTCATTTACTATTCTTTATTTTTAGGAATGAATAAAAAGAACTGAAAATTTACCTCCTATATCTGGACGAAACAGTTGGGTTGAATATTTTTCTTCTACATTTCCTAGATGCAAAGTCATGTATCAGAGAATCATAATTTAAAGACTGTGTCACATCACTCTCCAAAGACAGCAGAGCTAATGATGCCAGTTTTGTTTGTCGCATGGTTGATCGTAAGGGATTTTTCAGTCTTTTCAGCAAAGAAAATGATCTCTCACTTGTACAATTTGAAATCGGTAATGTCATGAACATTCCAAGTGCAGTCTCAGTGTTCGGAAATGTGGCTTCTAAATTGCTTACCTTCAAAGTTTGCGGCATCTGGGGAACGGTTGCATGCTCCCCCATCATTGAGGAGAATTGCAAAAACTCATCAGCAAACTGGTCGTCAAGGTCATTGTTACAGTATTCCTGCAATGCTTTTGCCCCTTCAAAAATTTCAGATCTTGATTTTTTTTGTAAAAAATTCAAATTTTCTCATTATATTTTCATAAGCACTTTTTCTGCTTGAAAGCTGAGTGATTAAAGCATCACAAAGCACATAATGAACCTGAGTTCTAAATATATCCTTTGCACTGAGTTCTATATGTTCACTGTAACATTCATCTAGGAGTTTATTCTTGGGCACTTTCTTTCTTCGGAATTCATGACCATGGTATTGCACATTTTCAGACACTAATGTTTTAGCTTCCTCTTCATAGACTTCAAAATTTTCCCTCACGAACTGAATGAATTCAATTAACGACTCAAAAATTTTAAGTACTTCAGAAATATTTCCTTTTGGATTCTGGCAAGTTTGATTTGCGCAGTTTAATCTCTGAAGTATTGTGTCCCAAACTACTGTGCTGATCGATATTTCCATTGTTCGCATTTTCTTCAGCAGTGATTTTGCTTCATCTCTTGTCTGTCGAGAATCATCTACATTTTCTGACAGAAATACTAAAACTTTCTCTATTTCACGATAATTTTTTCTCACTGATCGTGTAGCTGCAGCATCTGTACACCATCTGGTAACTGACCGACTCTTCAGTGTGAGTGATGAATTTCCATGTGCTTTCTGGACTTTCTCCTGAAGTATCTTCCAACGGTGAGTTGATGCAGAAAAAAAGTATAGAGTTTTTGCAAAAATGTGAAAAAAGAAAGAACTTTACCACAACTATTTATGCTATTCACACCAACTAAATTTAAAGTGTGAGCAGAACATGGCACATATTCCCCTAGTGGATTGATTTCCATAATGCGTGTTTGAACACCAGAATACTTCCCAGACATGTTGCTGGCATTGTCGTAGCTTTGGCCTCTGACATTCATAATATCCAGGCCAGCGTCCTGTAGAAAAGATATAATGGTATTTGTAATGTTTTCTGCAGTATATCCATGGAATGGAATAAATGTCAAAAACCGTTCTTTTGCTTCACAATCTTTGTTGACATACCTTATGATAAAAGCCAGTTGATCTATGTGTGTAATATCTGGAGTAGAGTCAACTATGACAGAAAAATATTTTGACATTTTTCTTTCATCAGTGATGGCATTAAAAACACGTACAGCCATTAATTTAACAAATTCATCCACACATGTTTAAGATAAGTGACTGGTGTTACCACTTCCTGGATTCCCACATTTTTCCAAGTGTTGAACTAAGAATGGATCAAATTCTTTAATTCTAAGCAGCCCAGGAAATTTCCATTCTGAACTGATCCAATTGTTTCATGATCACCATACATTGCCAACCCACTAACTGAGAGATACTTAACTGTTGCAACAACTCTATGCAAAACATCTTGCCGCCCCGGTGGCGCAGTGGTCTAAGGCAATGGCCTCTGATCATTCGTCCAAAAGGGGTCCGGGTTCGAATCCCGGTGAGGCATGGATGTTGTGTTTGTCTTACGGCACTGGCTCTCTCCCTTCCCTGGAACCAGTGACCCTGAATTAGGGACGGGCGACTGCTTATAGCCCATTGAGTTGCTCACGGTGGTCGTTAAACCTAAAAAAAAAAAAAAAAAAAAAAAAAAAAAAAAAAAAAAAACATCTTGCCAGTACTTGGATTCCTTCCGATACTGCATAACTATCTGACAGTCAATGCGTGCAGAAGCATTCATGCGTGATGAATAGTCACATACTGCTTGCCTGTGTATGTGTAAATTTGCATTCTTCCAGTCAGAAAAACCTGTGGATCCTAATGCTGTAGTGCTCCTAGCATACAATTTGCATATCCGGCAGAATAGTAAACAAGTTAATGGGGATAAAAGAAGAAAGTCGCGTTTTACCTTCTCATTATTTTTTTTTATTCTGAAAAAATTACCTTCTGTTAGGAAACGATTTTTTACCACAGATATCCTTCCCCGTGAATGCCAGCAACTTCAAATTTTGGACTGGTGGATTGCTCAAAAAGCATTTGCGCATTTCTTCTGTAATTTCTCCCCATAAGGCAAGATCCACTGCATTCATTGTGGAACTTGTGCTCTCTTCATTAGATGAATTCAAAAGATTTCCCAAATTAGGAGCACCTGTGATGTTAGATGATTCTGAAGTCAGATTACTGGCTTCCAAAGGCAAATTACACTCAAGATACTCACCAGTAGTAGAATTAGAGGAATGTGTAGGAATTTTGGAACCAAGTGAAATATCCAATTTTTTAATGGCAAAACGTTCAATGCTACCATGCTGCAGGTCATTATCCTTCAGTTTCAATTGTTTGGCTTTCCGTTTAGCACTGCTGGATAAATATATTTGTTTTGACATAATTTAACTGTTAAATAATTCAACTTAAATATATTGTTACAACTAACTAAATTTGATTATATATAAAATTAACATATATCCAACATTCCATCAGACTACAAGAAACGCAACGCAAAATACAACCATGCCATCGCGTTTGCGGTTACAGTTACGAGTTACGACAACGACAATCCGTGTGCAGGAAGTTGAAGGATCAGTTAAGTTTAGGTGCGTTCGGAGAAGCAAGAAAAGGTCACGTGAATCAATGAAAGCAGTCCTCCTTCTCAATGGCCACCTGAAGGTTATTAAACCACTGAAACTAATTAATGGCCACGTGTTTACGTAAAACTCGAAACTCAAACTCACTGCATGTAAGTACCACATTTATAAACACATGACTGAGCATGCAAAAGTAAAAAAATAAATTTTACATATACACACACAAAATTCCCATTAACTAAGTACACATTTAATTCAAATTTGGGGGCCCCCAAAATCGGGGGCCCTGGGCACGTGCCCCGTGTGCCCTCCCGTAAATCAGGGCCTGACCGTAGGTTGAAGAAGCGTATTACTCCAGCTTTGTCCGTCTGTCCGTCTGTCGGCACGATAACTCGCGTAAAATTTGTACGATTTCGATGAAATCTTAGTATGTGGTAGGGGGACCACCTGGGGACGAACGCTATTGAAAACGGGTGAAATAGGGTCAAAGGTCACGACATAGGAGCGGGATCCATTTCATTGCCCTTATGCGTCATAACTTGCGTAAAAATGATTCGATTTCGATGAAATTTTAGTATGTGGTAGAAGACCAACTGGGGACGAATCCTATAGAAAATGTGCGGAATGGGGTCAAAGTTCATGACATAGGAGCGGGACCCATTCCTCCACCCTTATGCGTCATAACTTGCGTAAAAATGGTTCGATTTCGATGAAATTTTAGTATGTGGTAAAAGATCACCTAAGGACGTATCCTATTAAAAATGGGAGAAATGAGGTCAAAGGTCTTGACATAGGAGCGGGATCTATTCCACCACCCTTATGCGTTATAACTTAGGTAAAAATGTTTCGATTGAGACAAAACGTTATCATGTTGTTCCGAAAGTATACTTTACCGGTTTTGTTGAATATCACCGAGATGGGGTCAAAGGTCAGATCATAGGAGCGAGATTTATTTTACAGCCATTATCCTCATATCCTGAATAATAATTTGAGTAATGATTTCAGGTATGTTGGAAAGCGTATCATAATGAATGCATTGCATGATTTTACTAATTTGTTTTCTCTTCCCCCGCCTCCCCAAAAGAAATTATGTTTGCTCCTGAATCATGGCTATTTTTTTTTGCTACATGTGACCAAATTGGCCAGTTTTTGATAGATTAACAGTGTGAGGAATCTAAAAAATGAAAGCGTAAGCAATACTGTGCGAAACTTTCAATACATGATAAGCTATTTTTCCGTCAGCAATAATAGCGTGAAATCCTCCTTTCTGAAGGTAATGATTCGTAGTTTTCTTCTTTAGAAAAACGGTGAAAATAGAGATCTCAAAGTGAAACAAAAAATTAATGCTAGAAATGTATCAAAAACTAAATCTGTCTTTCCCTATTCTGGTGACTGTCACCATAAAATAAGGCGTTTTGTCTTAAATTTGAAGATGATGACATCGAAATGCTGTACTGAAGTTATTATTATACATGCGCAGAATCTATTCAGTCGTTTAAATCGTTTCTCACCTTTGAAATGTTCTAGAATTTCCTTTAACGAAGTGCTTCGAGCAGGGCCGGATTAAGGGGGAGGGAGGCTATAGGGGCTATAGCCTTGGGGCCCACCATGACCAAGGGCCCAGGAATTTTTTGGGGAGGGGGCCATGGGCAAATAATACAGATAGATATTTATAAAATAGTTTTACCTTTGTCTCGTATAGATAAATAGATAGATAGATTTTTTTAAAAATAGTTTTACTTTTATCTCGTATGATTCCTACTTGGTCAGAAAGAAAGGCTGGAAGACGAAAAAATTTCAAGATAGTGACTCATCAAGGGTAAAGGTTATATGCTGCTATGCACAGCGAAGTGGGCAAGATAGTTTCAGCTATTTCACTTCCATCCACCCACAATACCAATTTGCACTTGGAACCGTTAATAGTCGAAGTACCCTGTGGCTTCACACTTCATAACAAAAAAGATGCCTTAAGAAAAGTATACAATGCTAAATCATTAGAAAATCCAAGACAAAATCTCGGAATCTTAAGCTTTTCACTCACGTTCTTGTGAGAATAGTGGAAAATATAATAATTTTTTATGAAAACTCTGCAGGTAATTTATTAGTTTAGAGAATGCACTACGTATTAATTATCATCAACAATTTCTTGTTTTAGTGGTCTTTATAAAGATACTCCGCCATAAGTTCTTTGGGGGCCTTATGAGAAAAATGAAAAATACAGTGACTTATTATGATAACAATTTAGTAGTAACAATTTCGTGTTTTAACGGACTTCATAATGATTCTCCGTTATAAGTTCTTTGCAGGGCCCACTCATATGTCTTAGCCTTGAGGCCCACTCAAATGTCTTAGCCTAGGGGCGCACTGAGGCCTTAATCCCGTCATGGCTTCGAGTAGCCATAAGAACAACACGAGATAGCCTTTTTTGCCTAATGTCACGTGACTTTACGCCTTTTAATGTTGTAGACAGAGATTGTGATACTATGCGCAGTCTACCTGTATATATGGTCGAAGGTCACAACATACAGTACATCGAACTTTGCAAAAAAGGGGGATCCGTAGCCACAGGCCGCTCCCCTCATGCTAAAGTTTACCGTCGAAGCACCTAGGCACTCGAACGTTAAAGTTAGTCCTTCAATGATTTGAAGAGGGTCGTCTGGTCCGATAAATCTCGTCTCCTGCTGCACCAGGAGAATGTTCCAGCATGTGTGCGTCGCATATCTGGAAAAGTGTTGTCACCAGGATGCACCGTGTGACGGAAACAAGTCGATGAAGTAAGTGTAATGCTCAGAGCAACGTTCTGCTCGGAAGCCCTAGGTCTACTAATTTATGTTCAAGATACTATGGCGCCTACAGACAAGGTACATTGCTTCATGGCAAGGTGTTCCCCTCTGATAGTGCCTTGTTTTAGCAGGATAATACGCCATGGCACACTGCTTGGATTGTCCGCGAACGGGTCGCGGAACACTAGGAAAATTTTCAGATACTACCCTAGACTACAAATACTCCAGACATCTATCCAGTCAAGCATCTGAGGTTGGTGTTAAAACAGCATATTCGATTTGTGGCGGCTCAACCACGTAACTTACAAGAGTTTAAGGATCTGCTGGTAATGTGTTTATACACTGTAAAAAAAAATGCGGTATTTTGCACCAAAAAGTGGTGCTATCACAGCTGCACCACTTTCTGAGAATAGATACACCTTTGTGTGGTGTAAACAAAACCCAATAACATGTTGAAACCTTACCCCATAATGTGGTGCAACCTTGTATCAGAAAGTGGTGTGAATTTGCACCATGATATTGGGTTTTGTTTGCACCATACAAAGGGGTATCTTTTCTCAGAAAGTGGTGCAGTGGAGTAGCACCACTTTTTGGTGCAACCTATCATAACATTTTTAACAGTGTATCAGGTACCATAAGACACTTTCAGAAATCTTGTAGCGTCCGCGTCTCGCACGGTAAGAGGCATTTTGGGGGCACGTGGGGAACCAACATCATATTAAGCAGGTGGTGATAATGTTTTGGGTCAAAAGTTCAAATGGGTAGATGATTTGTACGTTAACTTTACTTCATCGCAAAATGCTTAGCTTAGCTTATAGACCTGGTGAATTTGCTTCACTGTAAAACCCGGATTACTTCTAAGTCGGTTTGTAGCATAGCTGAAAATCTTAAATAAACATATATGTCACTTCAACAATACGGCCAGGATTCAGTAATAAAGTTTACCTACAGGTTTTCAAACCACTTTATTTATTAGGTAATCAAGAACGTCCAATGTCCAATATTAACAAGTCGTCGTAACACAATGTGTCAAATAGACTTAAGTCACGACATACGTGACTCTCTTCATTCTTTGAATAGCAAACTGTTCACTCAATGCACACTGCTTTTATAAGAATGATAATTGCTCGCTCATATCAGCATGACACTACGAAAATAACATTTGCTTATAACATCATGAATCACTCGCAACACTGCTTATAGTTCATCCGTGAATCACACTCAATATGAATACAGCTCGCTCAACATTGCACATACATCGATAAGGCATTACATTATCACAACCTACCTAATAAGCTGTAGCATCCCCTTTTCCCGCAAAACAGCGTGGCATCGATTCGATGATGTGGCAATAGGTATCCCGGGATATCTATGTCAACAGCAGGTCCTCCAGTTCCCATACATTTCGGGGTGGTGGTGATTTAGCGCCAACCCGATTTTCCAAGTCGAACCACAAATGTTCGATTCGGTTCATGTCAGGTGAATTTGGAGGCCAGGGCATTAACAGAAAGTCACCAGCATGTTCCTCGAACCACTTCTTGACGGTTCTGGCAGTATGGCATGGCGGATTATCCTGTTGGTAATGGCCATTACCAGCTGGGAACACAGTTGGCATGAATGTGTGAACGTGGACCGCAACGATGTTCAGATACCTGATAGCTGCTAGGGATTGTGCTATTGGGATAATGGGGCCTAAAGTGTCCTAAGAAAACATCGCCTACAACATAACACCGCCACCGCCGGCCTGTTTCCGCCCAACAGTGCATCCAGGTGAAATAGCCTACTTTGGTAATCGGCGTTTCCGCGCTCGGCTGTCTACATGATGCACCGGGAATCTTGATTAATCAGACCAGGCCACTTTCTTCAAATCTTCCACGGTCCAATCACGATGATCTTGGGCCCATTTCATGCGTTGTTGGCGATAACATGAAGTGAGCTTGGGGACCAAGCTGGGTCTTTGGCAATGCAGACTCATGCGCAGAAGGCTGGAATGAACTGTGTATTGCGACACATTGCCCTGATCACCACTGCTGTAGCTGCGGGTGATTTGTCACACTGTGGCCTTGCGGTCGCTGTGAACAAGGCGCGACAGACTCCGCTCCCCTCTGGCATCAATGAGCTGCAGACGACAGTTCGTCGTTTGGCCATCTGTGCACCACTTTTGATACGCACTCACTACAGCGGCACGTGGACAAGCCAAAAGCCGCACAGCTTCCGAGATCGTAGTTCTGAGGCGCCGTGTCATCCCAACTTGTCCTTTATCAAACTCCCATAAATCGGCAGCTTTTCGCATTCTGACTCCGAACACTCTAGCAACCGAAAGCCAGTTCTCGGGTTGTATATATACTGCTCTGTGAACTTTACCTGCGCCACCGTTCGGTCTCCAGGCGCGCTCATTTCTCTAGGCTGGGGGTGGTCATAACGGAAGAGCTTATCTTTGTAGAACACTGCACTGAGCTCTTATCTCATAAGTTTTCATCTACGTAACTTGTGCCTGCTTGGATTGCCAACTTCAAATTCATCGGGAGAAACTCAGTGGCGTTACGTTTAGAAAATCTTTTAACGATAAGAAATCAAATTTAGGTAGGAAGGCAAGAGCTGAAACGGAACATTAAGTTAGAGGTATATGCCACAAATTGTACCATATATGTTTGAGAACATTGCTTCCATAATCTGCATAATGGAGCAGTTGCGCAATCTGGAAAAAGTACATGAAACAAAAAAGTCGAACCTTGTGTTCCGTATTAAATAAATTTTGACGTTTTCCAAATTTTTTTGTTCGTTTGTTGAATTTCGTTTACGATTATTCAAACAGTGCTTTGAGCACACCTTACTAATATAAACGAAGATGATTATTAATTGCTGCAAAGATAATAATAATTGAATTTAATAGGCAAGTAAGCAAAAGAATAGCCACAAATCTCTGCTATGTTACTTTTTCTTTTAATTTTTGCTATGCTTTCAATTCAGTGGAGGACGCCTTTTTTTTTTTTTTTTTTTTTTGAATGACGCATGGCATTTTTATTACACTCTTTCCAATTCTCCCATCCATCTACAAAAACGCGAGCAGTCATCTGCGGACGTAGAGACAGCGGGTGCAGAACGTAAAGGAGGAAGAGCTGGGATTTCAGGGAAGCTATATGACCCAGCAAAGTCGGTGAACTTAAGCTGCAAAAATGAAAGTTCACCAGGAGAACAGTAACGCCACCCTCAGCAGATTTGATAACTCTCCCTCTTGCTATATATATCAATACCGGTCTCAGTTTTTGATTTTCTCATCAACCACTGCTTTGCCTTGCCATTGTATAAGCTGTTCTTTGTCCAGACATCTTCCACCCCATTTCATACCTCCCTCCACTTCCATTTTTTTTCTTTAGTTGCTCATCGCCTATAATAAAAAAAATACATATCTTTGTCATTCAGGAAATGTTTTAGATATCACCTACGCTATTTCTGAGAAGCCCCTGAACTCTCAATACATTCTACCGCATTTGAATTCTAAGCATTCTTTCCCCAATTTCACTTTCTTTCGTACATAATGAACTCGGCTTTGTTTAATTGTTTGAAGATAGAAGGGCGTGACAAACATTTTAACACTTAAAAGACAAAGGTGTAAAATTTTAACAGCAAGCAAAAATAATTAATTTAAAAATGAAAACTAACCTCTTACACCGCGATGTGTTGCTCTTTGTCTTAACTTCAGAGAAAAAGCTATTAAATGAAATTCGACAATAGATTTCATGCAAGTTGAATCCTAAAACTGCATTTTCCAAAAGATTCTAGTAATTAGTAACACACATTTTGTTATTCTTTAAGTTACCCTTTGATAAAAAAATAAGACGTTTTTGTTTTCACTTTTAATCGCATACGTATCGCTATTTGTTGATGCTTCAGTCCACCTATAAAAGGGATCATTTATTGTATTCATACTCATTTAACAGTTAACTATCCTGATGTAACATTTCGAGTTCCCGCAAGACTGTCTAGAAAGTAGTGCAAGTCCATGGTATTAGAGAGATCAGTCCTTTCTGTTGGGACGTCACTCCCTGCATACATGCCTGGTACGTCGGAGACGTATGACGTCATACACGACGACAGGCGCGCAACTAGGAACTTTTTCTGAGGAGGGTTACGATACCGATGAAAGCTTTATGGAAAGTATGCCAAATATTTGCGTGCAATATCATTATATTATTGATATCTTTCGGGAAATGAAATTTTTGAACGCTAGTTATAATAATATCACTAGGTATTTAACTAGTATCGAAATAAGTATCACTATTCAGTGAATCAAAGTACAGAAATTATCAACGAAGTTTATAATAAAAAGGAGAAATAATAAATTCTATTTGGAATAATCAGATAAAAATAATGCAATCACTTTATCATAAACATAACTACGACATAAAAATAATAGACTGAAAAAAATGTGTCTCTTCTGTCTGGGATACCTCCTGTCTGAAAATCCACTGGTGATTGCGTTTTATTTTTACTGTTCTGGTGACAGTTTGTTTCATTGAATGCTCAATTACTTCCAGAAAAAAGAAAAATGTCGACTTAGAAGCTTGACCACAAACATCCACTTTGTTGGAAGAATCTTAGCGCCAAGCTGGCGGTGACAGAATATCCAAAAATCCTTTCATCCTGCTCTACCATAGGGTGTTAGACGTTACCCCCTAGGGTTAGGATAGCTAGGGGCAAGGGGTCATAACCTATGGGTTTATATTAGCCCTGGTCCTGATTAGACAGCTCCATAAGGACAAGTTTATCTCACTTTTTTCTCATTGGATATATGGGCAGTAGAAAAAGTCGAGTAATTGTGTCGTCTGAGCTTTAGGGTCAATTTACAGATAGAAGTCAGACCATGTGGGAAAGAAAGACGTTTCCAACTTTGTCTTAGGAACCCTTAGTGGAGGAGAAAATGGAAGCAAAGCGAGACGGAGACATAGAAGATGGAAAAATAACGCTATTAACCCCTTTATGCCTAAAGTGGTAATATTGAATTTTTTTGTAGAAATCACCATGAATTATACTTATTGCACCTTCTTGAAAGTAACAAAAATTGATATTTATTTTTTATAATTTTGAACAATATTTAGGGGTATGTAGGACGCCAGGTATTCATAACATGTTTTTTACAACGTTTATACAGTGTGATAATCTTTAAAACATTTCACGTAGAGTCCTTTGTCAGACTTTTAGCATCTAGTTGTGGCTTTCTGATGACAATGGGCACATCTGGTTTACTTCTCCTGGGGAATAACCGTATGGTTATATCCGGCGCCATCTGTTTTTGATGTCTGGGGTTTAAATTGGCGAGCATTTTGAAAACGTCCTACATATAGGACGCCAGGCATAAATGGGTTAATGCGAATTCTAAGAAAAAACAAACTCTGGAGTCCGGAGGGGATATTAACATTTAAAATCCTATCTTGGTTGCGCCACTTCATGACAGCGTTAGAAACCAATCGGAAGCCTTGGTTTTCGCGTGACGTCACTAAAAGAAGGAAGTCATCTGTCTAATGTGATGGCTTTCTTGTTTCTAGATGGCTTTAGTCCCCGCAGAAAGCATGGATGAAAACTATCTTGAAATTTGAGAGGTACCTTTTAATTTCAGTTTCATAAAAAACCTTTGTATTTTGTAAGCTACGGCTGGCTCTAACGTTTCGATTTTTAACGTTTAAATGTCTTTAACAGTATATCCAGATTTCACATTTTTTTTAGATGACCGACACGATTTCCTACAGAGCGATACACAAAATGTTGATACGCTGCATGATTTTCCTGTAAACAACTAAAAAAAAAAAAAAACACACTATAAAATGGCAATATTGCGAAGTTTTTGCCGCAGTACTAGATAGTAACAGAACTCAGTATCCTCAAACATTTCAGGACGGAAAAGATGATCCAAACTCACATCATTTCTGATATACTATATATAACGCCTGATCGTCACCTTCAGATGTGCTTCCGTCAACAAAGTGCCGAAAGGAAAAGATTCATCAACAGCATCGCTAAATCAAACAGAGGTCATCGCTCTTTCCACGTTTATAAGTGAGTCACGGAAAAATTCTAATTGGACGCCACCGGGAATCGAGCCCAGGGTCTTCCAGTTACGCGCCGGATATGCTTTCACTGCACCACAGCGGCCTCGAATTCCTCCAGACTCACACACACTAACTGAAAAAGCCAATTTGGCAGGTTGCTTCTTGGAGCAACGCACAATGCTGGGGATTCACCAAATATGGTAAGCAGCAACTGAAGAAATAATTAGAAGGCGAATGAATAATTAATACAGACATTTGACGTGGACCACGAACATCAAACAGGGGTGCTCTGTTTGAACATCAAACAGAGCAAGAAGCAACCTGCCAAATTGGCTTGGCAGTTAATGTGTGTGAGTCTGGAGGAATGCGAGGCCGCTGTGGTGCAGTGGAAGCATATCCGGCGCGTAACTGGAAGGCCCTGGGTTCGATTCCCGGTAGCGGCCAATGATAATTTTTCCGTGACTCACTTGTAAACGTGGAAAGAGCGATGACCTCTGTTTGATGTTCTTGGTAAAAGTCAAATGTCTGTATTAATTAAGCATTGCTAAAGCCACTGCTGCACGTAGCTTAATTTTCGGGAGGGGGGGGGGGCAGGAGCAAACGTAAATTGTAAATTCAAACAACTAATGAAAGCACCATATACGAATTTCTGTTGTGTTTTCTGTGTTGTATAACTGCTTTTACCATGCCCACAACAAATGAATTTTATTGAAAACCAGGAGACACAAGACAGCATAAAAACAATCGATAAATAAAATTACATTGCTCGATATTGAAATTTTTCCACCCAGAAGGAAGTGCCGTCTACCGACATCCAAAGTGGCATATGTGTGCACACTTGTGACTACGCAAATCATTTGATTGCAAAGACAATCACGTGACGTGTGGGAGAGATAAGAAGGCAAACACGGGTTGCCGAACTGAAATAATTTCAAGTGCTGCAGGTGTTAAGGCGGCTACATTTCAAAATTGTCTTTATTCTTCAAATAAAAATAGCATTTCTATGTACATGACAGTAGAATTCTGCCAATAAATACAGTGGTATATACAACAACTGGAAAGTTCCAGTGAAACGTAAAACAAAATATTGTTGAAATCATAAAATTATTTCGCCCCGAAGGGCGATGGAGAGGCAGGCAATAAAGCACGAGCGATGCAAATGAAAATGTATACTACAGTATTGTAGACAAGAAAAGACATGATGCTATACTATTCACAAATTCCAATTAAGTATTACTACCATACTCAAGATTAAATATGCACAAGGTACTAATTCACATAAAAGACCATGGGTGAGAAGGAACTAACAGGTGCAACAGTATTTAGAAATATGACAGAAATGGTAGAAACAATTAAGCACAAATGCTTATTATATGCACAGAATTATGCAGTGACAAGAGAGAAATACGCTAAACGGACCCAGGAGGGCAACTTTACAAAAAAACAGAAATCGAACAAGAATGCAATTCATAAGTGTCATATCATATGTACAGAACAATACAGTGACAAAAAATAAAGCCGCTAAGCATACCCAGAAGGGCAGCTTCTCATAAAATAGAAATGTAACAGTGGTGCTACACTCAAAATTTACATCATATGTACAGAAGTATTCAGTGACAAGAGGGAGAATCGCTAAAAGTACTCAGAAGAGCATCTTCTTACATTAAATTATATACACAGGGACAATAAAATTTCAAAATATATTCAACATAATGTAGGGGACATTGCGTGTGCAGTAAACTGTGCAGAAGAAAGAATTATATACAACATAAAATACAACAAAATCGAAGAGATCATGGGAAACATGGTGAGCTATCTCCAATAGCACATAAAACAGAATAATCACAAATAGCGAATCATGTGGGTGAAAAGGAGACTCCACCTAGGAGCCTCATACCACCAAAATTAATACCTAAAATCATGAGTTGTGACAGTGAATGTGGGCGACAACAAAAATCACACCTATAAGTTGAGATGTAGCTGCAAATTGTGGATATGGAACCACCCAGCCGATTGGGCCCAGGTGGATTGAAAAACGTTATCGGTGTTTGTTGAGGCAGCACGAGAGTGCTCCATTCGGAGACGAGTGGTTAACCGTGCTAGGAAGCGTCTCCGAATGATAGCACTTGCCTCCTGAGGAGGTGGAGTAAGAGCAGGGAGGCGTTGTTCAAGATGGAAAGCATATACAGTGAACTTCACAAGAAGAAAAATGTAACGACACACAGGAGGCAAGTGAGTAGGTGGATGCTTAGTTTGGAGTAGCCAAGCATATGCAAGAAATGGTAACGATCGAGCACAAATTCGATCAGCAAGACGAAATGCTGTGTTTAGGACTGGCAGGAGTACGGGGCAGAAGAGGTATTGATGTTGGACGTCGCTGACTTCAGGGCAAAAGGAACAATGTGGAGAGGTGAGAAGGGTCATGCGAAATAGTACTGATGGGGCGGGGAGACGAAGGTGAAGAAATTGCCAATGGACATTGAGTTCAAGAGGGGAGGAAAGGGGAGAGGTAGAGGCTGTCCAGATGGCGGGGAGAAGAGAAGGAGAAGCAGAATGAACAGAAAGTGGAAGTGCGGGAGGGGAAAGAAGGAGCCAATAAAGAGAAGAGGAGGAGATAGAAGTAACTAGAACCGGGGAGCTACGAATGAGGAGAAAGAACGGTAGAGAGAGAGGGGCGGAGGGGACCGAGAAGAGACCATCAGGGGAAGCGAGGAGTGGAAAGAGGCTCCAAAGCGCTGTGCGAAGGAGAAGATATTCGTTAGCAAGAGTAATGGTTGGAGATAGAAACAGGGAAGAAAGAGGTCTCCAGGTTAGATCAGAAGTTACGACAGAACGGACAGTTATCACACCAGAGCGGATCCAATGAGGAAAGTAAAAGTAAGGGAGGTTAGGAGGGTGAATAAGAGAAGAGAAGAAGAGAGGTTCATCTAGAAGATCAAGAGTTGAAGAAGGAAATGAACGGAGAAGAGGAAGCGAACGAAAGAGAGAAAGGCCCTCTCGCAGGACAGAAGGGAGGTGGGACGGAAGAAGAGAGTATGAATCCATCTTCAGAAACAGTAAGAAGGTGAAAGATGGGTCACGAGAAGAAGCAAGAACATTCAAGGTAGCGGTAAGGGACGGAACAGTTGAAGTGGCAAGGCGAATGAAATGAATAATGCGATGTGTTTTATAAAGGACTGCTGGATCAGGAAGCTGGATGCCACCTAATGAGGCTGGTAGATGAAGCGCGGCAGGTTTAACCCAGTGATGTGAAGTCCAGATGACGGAAGTTGAGAGGCGAATGATGGTCATCATTTGTGACACGGGAACAACCGTCGACATCCAAGAGTATTCGCATAGGGAGATAAGTTGTCGACGAACAATGGCTGCTCGTTGACGGAACGATGTGAAAGGGCGGGCCTTACTCCAGTAGGCAGCAGCCCGTTGTATCCGGGGAAGAAGAGCAGTCCAGGTGGCAGATGCAGAAGCCAAGGGCAAACCGACATACGCACCGAGGATCTTCTGTGTAGTGGCTGTCCACTGCGCACCCCAAGGAGCATCGGTGCGAACAGCCCATGCCCAGCACCATAAGCCAGTACTTTAAGCAGCGCAGCTCCAGATATTGCAACATATTGTTGATATACAGAATACAGGCGATCAAATTGAGATTCATCCCGGACACAAAAGGTCACATCATCAGTATAGGCGGTGAAAATTATCCGATGATGACGAGTACTAGCCACTGTCGGCGGTAGGACATCCAGGAGTGATCTTTGGGCTGCTAACAGGAAAGGCTCAAAAGCGAGAGCGAATAGCTGGCCGGAGAGCGGACATCCTTGCCGGATGCCTTGCTTAAACGGAATTGGAGCGGTTAGAAATGTGGCCGCTCGAACATGGAAACTGGCGCCCTGATAAAGGGCCAAGAGAGCGGAAGAAAAGGCAGCAGGAAAGCCAAATCGTGAAAGGACAGCAGAGAGATAAAAGTGAGACACGTTATCAAAAGCGGACTTTTGATCCAGATTGAGAAAGGCAAGAGGTTCATCAAAAGAGCGAGCGAGGAAGTGAAGATGAAAGAGAAGAGAAACGTTAGTGGAAATAGTCCGACCAGGCACAGTGTATGTCTGGTCGGGAGAAATAACGAAAGAGAGAACAGAATTAAGGCGACGGGATAAGAGTTTTGTATAGAACTTATAGTCAGTGTTTAGGATGGAGATAGGGCGCCAGTTTCCCAGATCCAAGAGGTCACCCTTCTTAGGAAGGAGGATGATGTGTGCCAAAGTAAAGTCGGGCGGTAACGCAGGAGAGGAAAAAGCAGATGAGAAACACGCAGACAGAAAAGGCAGAAGGCACGGTAGAAAAGCACGGTAAAAGGACAGAGGAAGGCCATCAGGTCCAGGAGCAGCATGAGGATTGAGAGTAGCGAACGCCTCACGGAGTTCGCGAAGAGAGAAAGGGGAAAGTAAAGAAGTAGATAAAGTAGAGGGGACCTGAGGAAGAGAGGAGAGAAGAGGAGAAGCTAATGAGAATGAAGACTGCGTTACTGCACTGTACTTGGCGGTGAAATACTGTTTAGTGAAAGTGCATAGCTTCGATGGGTTCGAAGTGATGGAACCATCCTGGAGGCGAAGATGACGCAAAGATGTAGCAGAGCGATGTTGAGATTACAAGGCGGTTAAGTAATCGTGAGAGTCAGCTGTAGGGGAGAGATGCAAGAAATGCATCCTGCAGGCTGCATCGGATGCGCGAGGAAGAAGCACGGCGTGAAGATCTGCCAGATAGCCGGGGTATTGCGGATCATCAAGAGAGAGCATCGACAATAGAGCACGTAGATTCGCAATATTCATATCGCTCTCATTCCGAGAGGCATGGGAGAAGCGCCGTACAAAAAGGACCAAGTCGTGTTTGATACCGAGCCACAGTTGCATCGCGTCTGACGTAGTATCAAGAAGGGGCTGACGACTACGGAGGAACTCACGCACAGCAACACAAAATTGTTGATCATCCAGGAGCGAGTCCGGAAAAGTCCATACTCGTCGAGTCCTTGGAGGTGAAACACACACCGACAGACTGACAATACTGTAGTCTGAAGCGTCGGAAGGATGATGGGCAGCAGCTGCGATCGACGGGAGAAGAGCAGTCGAAACATAAAATTTATCCAGCCGTGCTGCCGTAGTGCTGCCATGGATGGAAGAGCGCCAGGTAAAAGAGATTTCCGACGGGTGTAGATGCCGGAACGCATCAACCAATTGAAAATCATCAACTAGCTGAGAAATCTGTAATACACGTTGCCTGCGGTATTCGCCAACGGTTGAATTGCGGTCAAGGGCCGGCAACAACGTACAATTGAAATCTCCGCCGATGAGAATATATTCAGACGGTGGGATGCATGACAGCTCTGTACGGAGTGTGGAGAGAAGATCAGGTAACAGACGCTCATCACAGGGGACATATATGTTAAAAACATGATAGGTCACGTTTTCAATGCAAAAGACAACGACCTGGAGGTTGTCCACATATAATGCACGAATCACTGGCGTCGAAATCAGAGGGAGTAATCGGTGATGGATCCCAATTGCAAGACAACCATTCCGTCCAACTCGATAAGCATGGTGAAAATCGTAGGGCCAAGCCCGCCAACGAGAGAACAAAGTGGTAGCAGAGCAATTGTTCTCTTGGAGCAAGAGAAGATCTGCGTGTAGAGGCGCCAAGTCCTCATACACTAGGGCATTTCTAGGAGAAGCAGAGAACCCTCTGCAGTTAAGTGTGACCACCTGGAATCGGTAGGTCCTTCCCAGGTCGACACGCACGTGCACTGGAATCTGTTATTTTCTTCGCTTGCTTCTTCATTCTGTCAACACTAAATTTGAGATCGGGATAGGAAAGCACAAGATTTCGAAACACAGATGTCACACTAGAAACTTGGGTTAGAACAGTAGGAAGATCAAGCATATGACGTGCAACAAACTGATTAAAGAATCTAGGATGTTTATGAGAGCATAATACTTCATATATTTTATGAAAAGAAAGCGGACCTACCGGTATATCCGCCTTCGCTTCAGCTAGGTATCGGAGAAAAGAATCTAGGGAAAGCACTGGGAGTGGAGTCTTAGCACCTGGAATCACAGCAGGATGTCGACGTATTCGTGGCGAAGTACGTCGTTGAGAGGAGGAGCGGGAAGATGAGTCAACAGAACGACCTCTTGCAGCACTGGTGCGAGGAGGGAGCGGAGACTGCGGAGCACTCCAGGACTCCCGTTGAGCAGGCTTGCTGGTAGTTGTAGGGTCAGAGTCATTGCCAGAATAGTCACTAGCAGTAGGGCAGTCCATGTCAGTAATTGTACTTGGGGTGTCTTCGTCCGACGGAGGATGAAGGTCAGCAGTCAGGTCAGCTGGAGCTGCAAGGAACGTGGGCGGAGCAGTCGGCACCAGAGGAGGAAAGTCCACTGTCAATAATTGTGGGACAGGACCCCGTGGAGAAGGGCCCGATGGTAGAGCAGGTTGATGAAGTTCTGAAGACACCTCCTTAGAAGCGGTAGGGGTGGAGAAAACAGGGTTGTCACGAGTGACTTTTGGTCCCGAAGACTGAGGTACAGCAGGGCGGCGGAAGCACTCACTTCGTTGATGGCCATACGCCTTACAAGTCTGACAATGAAAGAAGGTCAAAACGTCGATGCGTCGTATCTGGTCTCCGCATTTTACAGTGAAGAGAGTAGGAAAAGTCTTGATATGTTCATCCGAAGAGAATACTACTCGTGCAACTCGTCGGGCACTTTCAATTGAACGATCATCCTCGTCCTTTGGAGCAGCGGAGTGTGTGGTAATGTTACCCACAACACGACCGGATTGCATAAGAAAAGCACAAAGCATAGCATCTGTGACTTCAGGATGTACTGGGTACATCGAGACCGTTACTGGTCTTTGGGCGACAGGGTCAGGAAATAATTGGTGATCACCAACAATCAGCCCAGTCTGTAAAACTGAGGTAGCATCTGCCGCATGAAAGAAATAAACAATGACACTCGGCCCTCTGCGCGACATATGACGTATCGCTGACGGAGAGAACTTTTGTTTCAGAGCAGTAGAGTACATTTTGAGTGGTGTGTCTGGCAGAGCCTCAAAGCACACACCCAACTCAGTAGCCGTGGTGAAAGAAGTACCTGCTGGAGAATCCACTGGAATTTCGAGCACAACCTCATTACCAGAGCGACGGACATGAGGTTTTAAAGCTGCGGCTTCCGCTCGCAGGGAATTAGACTTGGGCTGAAGCCTCTGGGAAGTTACCGCTGAAGAATAGGAGCGAGGAGCAGTAGAAGTGGAGGTTGAAGGCAGAGGAGCACCGCCATCCATAGTGTCCATGACGTCTTCTGTCACTATATGAGAAGCAGCTGGGGCAAGAGCTGTAATAGTGACGTCAGGGGAGGAAAACGATACGCCGCCAACGGTTGACGTCGACCCGGAGGGCAACGTGACAACGCCACCGCTGGGCAAAGTGCCGAGATCACCGGAAGTGATGTCAGGGTTGACAACACCACCGGATGACGCCATTTCAATGGCGCCGAGATAACTAGGCTTCTACCAGCTCGGTAGGAATTATAAACACGACGATAAGAAACAAAAAAAGGCACTCACCACTTCGGGAGATGTCCTAAACGAATCACCAAACCTTTATAGTGGAGGTAAGCACAAACTCAGTAATCCTAGTAGCCTAAATACTTGTTATTCAAACAAAACTCACGGAGCACAATTTCCGTAAGATCTATAGTTTTGGCTACAGATACACACGTTTGAATGACACGTTTGACGCCAGCAAATGGGGGAGTTTTGTACCTGGGTCGGAATTGAGCGTGGACTGAATAGGATTTCAAGCAGGCGTTGGAGAGTTTCACTACATGTTACATTGAGCTCCAGGCACAAAACTCCCCCATTTTCTGGCGGGACACTCAAACGTGTCATTCAAACGTGTGTATCTGTGGCCTCCTTTACTGAAAGGCGCAACGAAGTAGTTACGGTTGATATAACATTTTGAAAACCAGAGGTGCCGCGCTGATTTTGTCGTCAGTCCTATCAACAACTGGATGCGTTGCTGCGAAGCAGGATAGTCAAGTGTGAAATTGGTGGCGGGGAGAGAGGGGTTTGACACGTCTTATCACATTCCATGTGCATGTGATACTAAAACAGAGGAAGTGGACGCTCTCAGCAGCAATAGTTTGATGTTGCATGGAAGTACCAGCAGTCGTCTTACCTACCCTGGTGGCGAATTCGAGTACCAGATGAGGCATGAGTTTTGTGCCTGTCTTACGACGCTGACTTCTTTCATTCCCTGGAGTTAGTGACCCTAAATTAGGGACGGGCGACTGTTTATAGCCTTGAAGTTTCTCATAGTGGTGGTTATTCCTGGTCTTCCTCAGAGAAAAAAAACTTGTCGTAAAGGGACAGGTAGATTGATCGCCATATTCATCATCAGGCGGTTGTAGACTCACCTCGCAACTGCAGCGAGCAATAAACGAGCTGCAGCAGCTACTATGGAGATCCTCATCACGACCTGGAAGATATGTAGGACTTCACAGAAGTAGGCCCTTGGCAGCTATTGCATCGACTGCTGGTGCATCAAGGTAAATGACAGGCTCAGGAATGCTGCACAGGAGTTATTTTTCACAAATGTCTTACTGGCTGGAATGTCATCAGAGCTTGACCTTTCATCTGCCGTTTGAGTCGTGACAATGGAAAAATCCCAAGGTGATAAGTAGGAAGAATAGGAAACACGAGGATGCGGTTTTATTGGCTGACAACGCAATACGAGGTCTCACGTTACCGGGCAAGAGAAACTACTTCCCTGATCTTTACATTTAAAAACTACAGTAAAACGAATGTTCAATGGTAAACGCTGCAGAATATCACTGTTATATTACAGGCTGAAAGTCTTTCCCTTTAGGAAAAATTTTACCTTTATAATAAACAAGAAAGATAACACCGAATTTTCGGGTGTAATAAGCACGTCTTTTGAATCCGTTTTGACGCAAGTTAAATTTATCAAAGCTATTCAAAGTCAACGGAACCGGTATGGAAAACAATAGTATCTGACGGAAGAAAGAAGTTTTTCAATCGGGTTTTTAATCCCTCAGATATTGTTGTGAACGGAATCGTGAGCTTACGCCCTCTGCTTGCAGACTTGTGTGTTAAGAAAAACATGAATTTATAGGAAAAACATTTCGCATCGGAAACACTATCCAACAGAGAAAGCATTTTTCAAATCGGACTCCTAGAAGTAGAGATATTGACAAAAATAAGATATACATCTACGTCCCCTGGCGTAGAAACTATGCATTATTTCAAGAAGAAAACGTTCCTAAAAAGTTTGTCGACATGGGTAATATCGGTCAACAAACGAATTTTTTTTTCAATCGAGATTTTAGAAGCTCATATTTTGTTGCAAATACATCAGAAGCGTAAATTAAGACTTACGCCACCTGCTGGCCAAACCATTTTTTACAAAAATTAGAAATTATGTGCAAAGGATTTCCCATCAAGAGCTGTATCTGGTGCATAAAGAATTTTTCAAATCGGAGATTTAGCAGCAGAGATATAGGGGAACGCAATTTACCTTTACTCCCCCTAGCGGAAATTCTATGAATTTCTTGAAAATTTTGAAATTATATGAAAAACATGTCACACTGAAAACACTATCCAACGAAGAAGGAATTTTTCGAATCGGACTCCTAGAAGTAGAGATATTGACAAAAATAAGATATACATCTACCCCCACTGGCGGAGAAACTGTGGAATATTTTAAGAAGAAAATATTCGGAAAAGGTTTATCGATGTGAGCGGCATCAGTCTACGAAAGATTTTTTTTCAGTCGATATTTTAGAAGCTCAGATTTTATGGCAAATACATCAGACGCAAAAATTAACACTTACGACCCTGGTGGCCAAAGTATTCTTTACCAAAAATGGGAAATTATATGCAAAAGATTTTCTATCAGGAGGTGTATCCGTTGAAAACATTTTTCAAATCGGAGTTTTAGGAGAAGTGTTATCGGGGAAAATGCAATTTACTTTTACGCCCCCTAGCGAAAAATCTATGCGTAATTTGAAAAAGTAACTATATCTAAAATACTCTTTAACATAAATGGAATCGAAATATAAAATAATTTTTTCAATCGGATGTTTAGAAGCAAATATGTGGAATAAAACGTATTTTTGATTTCGACATCATCTGCATTTACGCCTAGAAGTCTAGCGGCGAAATTTTACACCGTAAAAAAACGAAATCGAGGATCATCATTTGCATATTTCAAGCTTCCCAATGCAAAATAATTTTTCGAATCGGACTAATAGTTACAGAGATACCGTGGGTACAGACAGACGGACGGACAAACCGATAACATAAACACAATTTTTTTTTACAAAAGACGTGCTAAAAAATGGGATGAACTTTGTCGGAAAATGTTGAAGTAAAAGAAACAAGTTAGTAAAATCATGCAATGCATGGATTATGATACGCTTTCCCACATAGTAGAAATCATTACTAAAGTTATTACTCAAGTTATGAGGAAAATGGCTATGGAATAAATCTCACTCCTGTGCCCTGACCTTTGATCCCATTTCGATAATATTCAACAGAACTGGTCCAGTATACCTCCGAAATAACATGATAAAGTTTTGTCGCAATCGAAGCAATTTTACATAAGTTATGATGCATAAGGGCTATAAAATAGATCCCGCTTCTGTGTCCTAACCTTTGATCCCATTTCGCCCATTTTCAATAGGATTCGTCCCCAGGCAAGTCCCTACAACATACTAACATTTCATCCAAATCGAAACATTTTTACGTAAGTTATGATGCATAATGGCGATGGAAGTGATTCCGCTCTTATGTCCTGACCTTTGACCCCCATTTCGCGAATTTTCAATAGGGTTTGTCCCCAGGTGGTCCCCTACCACATACTAAAATTTAATTGAAATCGAACCTTTTTTACGTTAGTTATGACGCATAAGAGCCGTGGAATGGATCCCGCTCCTATGTCCTGACCATTGACCCCATTTCGTTCAATTTCAACAGGGTTCCTTCCCAGGTGTTCCCCTACCACATACTAAAATTTCTTCGAAATCGAACGATTTTTACGTGAGTTATCGTGCGGACGAACATACGCACAAAACGCGTGACGTAATGAGGCAGATGGGAATCGCGACCATCTGCTCGCAAGAGTGTGACGTCATAAAACTTTAATAGGATCCACGCACAACGCGTGACATAATGAGACAGATGGCGTGATCACGCGCCAACATCTAATGGCTCGACGCCATGACACTGCACTAAAAACGTGGTAATTCGGGGTGGTTATTCAACCCAATAAACGAATTTTCCTAAATTCGAGATCAAGCTAAATCGATTTCTAGTACCAGAAAACGGTAGGTTAACGACTTTCATCAAAATCCTTAGAGCCGTTTTCAAAATAAAATTTACATACATACAAGAATTGCTCCTTTAAGGTGAACGTCAAGTAATTTTGCTTCCTCTACTTCGAATGGAAAAATTTCTGTACACATTTTCTTCCCAATTAATGCGTTCCCAAGGATGAAAATTTTAACATCGATTTAAATATCTACATTTTATAGCTTGCAATACACAATATTTTCTAAACCATAACCATAATTATGCAATCCAACATTTGTTTGCCTACTGACATCGTCAAAGTACAGGTCGCGCCATGCTTTTTCTGATTTCAACGCCACCAAAGGAAAAGTTATTGATTTTTAATAAAATTATGGCCATGTTTTAGAAAATATTGAGTATTCCAATTTGTAATATGAAGTTATTTTAATCGATGTTCAAATTTCATCCTTGGGAACACATTAATTGTGAAGGAAATGTGTACAAAAGTTTTTCCATTGGAAGTATAGAAAGCAGAATTACTTGACGTCCACCTTAATAATATGGGATAAGGGCGATGGAATGGATCGCAATCCTATGTCCCGACCTTTGACCCCATTTCATCCATTCTCAGTATGGTTCGTCCCAAGGTGGTCCCCTACCACATACTGAAATTTCATCGAAATCGAACCATTTTTACACACGTTATGACGCATAAGGGCAATGCAATGCATCCCGCTCCTTCGTCCTGACCTTTGACCCCAATTCACCCATTTTGAGTAGAGTTCGTCCCCAGTCGGTCCCCTACCACATAGTAAAATTTCATTGAAGTCGAACCATTTTTACGCAAGTTATGACGCATAAGAGCAATCGAATGGATCCCGCTCCTACGTCGTGAATCGAACCATTTTTACGCCAGTTATCGTGCAGACGGACGGACGGACAAAGCTGGAGCATATAAGCTTCTTCAACCTACAGTTGGAAAGCGTAAAAAAGTGCTAATAAAAAAAGATTACACAACCTCTCTCTCCTTCCCCCACCCTCTCTCCTTCCCCCACCCTCTCTCCTTCCCCCCTCTCTCTCTCTGAGTGAATTCATATAAACATTGAATTTAAGGTTATTATTAGCCAGATAGATCAGAGAAACGGCCTTAGCTTCTCCGCTGTCATCTTACGTAAAAATGTATCAGTTTGGGAATCATCTATCTTTGGCTTGTTGTCCTCTGTGATAGGACGGCATGAGCTCTTCTTTTTAAACGTTTCTGAGAAATCTACTAATCGCACGCATACGAAGACTCTTTTTAAATTTAACGAAACAATTTAATTGTTTTCAAAATAGTATAACTTTACTGATGATCCGAATTTCTCGGCGTAGAATAAAAATCAAAGTTTCCAAGCTTTAGCACATCAACCAGATGGCTTTTTCAAGGAAGGCAGACAGCAAACTGAATAATAGAACACTTCAACAATTTTAACGCGGTGACTTTACTAGACAATAAACGTATAGATGCAAATATGATTATTCATGAGAAGAAACGAGGAATAATGTTGGTTGGGCACGCGGTATCGTGGGAGAAAACGCAGCATTATTTGACGAACTGGTACCAAACTCGTGGCAATTCTAGAGAGACGCTATCATTGCAAACCTTGGTAATGATCTCTAAGGTTTCGCGAATGGCAGTAGATTTAAGCGTGAAGTAGGAAGATAATTTCTTTATATCATCCCACATCGGATCAGCGGACTTGAACTTGACTGTCTTGAGCCGGTTCCCTCCATGTCACTCCTGCATGCTTTCGAATTTCATCCACTTATCTCCCATGTGGTCTCCTTCTGGGTCTTTTCCTGTTCCTTGGAACCATCCCCCCTCCTCGCTTGGAATGCGCATAGGCGAGACTCCTAAAGCCCATTATTAATAATTCACCATATTCCCTTTCTAGCTCTCTAGAAGCATTAGCCAACATTAACTCCTTGACTTCGATTTCTTACCCCATCCTTATGGCTTCTCTTGATGTAGTGTCATTGTTTCCCAGTGTACCTGTAACAACTGTGCATACAATTATTGAAACAAAGTTGAATAACGAAAGTGAGTACTTAACTACTGAAATCCAAGCGATTACGTGTGCACGTCGGCTTGTCCAGAAGCGAATTTACTTTCGCTTTGAGGGGAAGATATACCGCCAAACCGGCGGGTACCAATAGGCCCCCCCCCCTGTCTGGAGTCTTAGCAGAAATCCTTCTACAATCACTAGAAACTGAGTTACTACTACTGGCGCCGGTAAAATAAAACCACATCTTTATATTAGGTATGCGGACGATGTCCTTGTTTTCTGGACTGCCTTTTTGGAATCATTGGAACAGTTTTCCCAATACATGTCAACCAAGTATCAAAGCATTACCTACACGCTGGAAACTGAGAGTGACCAAACGTTACCATTTTTAGATTTCTTATTTAAACGGGACCCTTCTACCAATAATATAACTTATTCTGTTTTTCTGAAGCCTGGTTCTAATAACACTTTAATTCCATTTAATTCCAACCATGTTTTCAGTCAAAAATTGTCATCATTACATATCTTACTACGACGGGCTTATTCCCGTTCCTCCAGTTCAACAGCCAGGAAAGCTGAACTTCCTTTAATAAAAGATCTAGCATTTGAATATGGATATCCCGAAAATTTAGTAAAGGTGTTGAGACATATTAATTCGACGCAATCTTTGGTTCTTGTTCATGAAAGAAGAAATATAACGTACGTTGGTTCTCTCCCACACATACCAAACATTGTGAGCCCATTACGAACAATGTGCCGAAAATATGGTTTGGGATTTGGTGCAAAATCTCGAAATATATCATTCTTGATTAAGAACGATAGAGATACTGAGGATCCTGGCTACAAACACGGAGTATATTAAATACCCTTAAAAATTGAGGGGGAAGGCCGTCAAAATAAAATCTATGTCAGCTCAACATCCAGGGTTCTTAAATGTCGATTGGTAGAACATAAATACACTCTCCGGACAGCTTCGGGGTCTACAGCAATGTCAAGACTATGCTTACAAGGTGAGTACACACCTCAGTAGGATGATGTGACTATTCTTAATACACCAAGAAGGAAATCAAACTTATTATTAACTGAAAGTATGGTTGTCGGAAAAGTCATGACGCATTTTAGCCATGCTTTGCAAAGGTCATTTATTGATAGAAAGAACAAAGATCAATCAATGATATAATGCCCGTTTTGTTCGATGACCTTTTGCCATCTGTCAGTGAGCTGCAGAATGCCTCGTTCATAGAAAGGACCTGTCTTTCGTGGCGAAAAACTGTACAAGGTGCTGATTTACAGCCTCATCTGAATTGAACGTTATACCACGCAAGGACTGTTGAAGAGAGCGAAACAAGTGAAAGACTGACGGCGCAAGGTCAGGCGAGTATACTGGGTGTGGCAAAACATCTCACTCAAGCTCCAATAATTTTTTGGCGGGTGATCAAACTTGTGTGTGGTCTCGCGTTGTCGTGATGGAACACAACACCTTTGCGATGAACGAGCTCTGGACGTTTCTAGATGATGGATTTGCTCAAATTGTCCAATTGCCGACAGTACACATTCGAATTGATTGTTTGGTTCCGTGGTAGGAGCTCGAAAAACACGACAACTTTAAAATCCCACCACACTGAGACCAGAACCTCCCGCTGATGAATGTCTGCTTTGGATGTCATTTGAGGCGAAGCAGCACGTCAGGACCAAGACCGTTTACGCAGCACATTTTTGTACACAATCCACTTTTCGTCACCAGTTATCAGTCGCTTCAAAAAAGGATTGTTTTCATAACGTTTAATGAGCATATCGTAGATGTTTATATGCGCCGTCAATTGAGCTTCTTTGAGTTCATGAGGAACCCACACATCGAGCTTGCTTACGTATCACAGCTTCTTCAGGTGGTCGTGAACGCTTGAATGATGCATGTGCAATGTGTCTGCAATCTCTCGTGTCGTGGAACGTGGGTCTGACTAGATCAATGCCTTGATTTGGTCGTCATCAACCTCGGTTGGCCTCCCGGATCGAGGAGCATCGTTGAGGTAAAAATCACCAGCACGGAATTTTGCGAACAACCGCTGGCACTGACGTTCTTGTAGAGCATTATCACCGTACACTTTTCTCAAGCTTGACGGGCGTTCTTCCTTTACGGAAATAAAACAGTAAAATATGGCGAAAATGCACAGTTTGGTCTTTCATCTTCAACTTGATGTCAAATCTCCGCAAATCAACCAAATCGCTCACTATTCCTTTTCGACTACAGCTAGAATTGGCACCTATCGAATGCCATAGCGATAACAGAGCTGCGCATGCCTCTAGTACTTCCAAAACCGCCCAGCCGTCATCGGGTGCCAAAACTCGTCATGACTTTTCCGACAACCCAATATACAGTATATATACAAGTTACGACATCAAACCTGTAATTGCCCGTGCGTTATTGCGGAACCATGGCAACGGTTGGTGGACAATGAAGGACCACTTGCTTAACCTACTAGTCTTCACAAAATTTATCAAATGCGTAAACCTGAATCAGTGTAATACCCTGTGTATATAAAGATTGTAGCTGCCTAAAGTAGACCTGACAGTTTAACGTTGTGTTTTTAATTGAGAGAGTGCTTTTAATTAGTAATGTAATGAAGTACTTTTAACCTGTAAATATTTTAATTGAAGTTTTTAAACTTTCGTGCACCAGACGGTAAATTTATTTCCTTACTATGTTCCTTGGAATCTAGTCCAAAATTCCGGCTATCCATCTGTGGTCCATCCTTCTGGCATGGACCACAGATGGATAGCCGATGATGTCTTCCACTTCTGTCATTCTCCTTATCCACAAGTTCCTCTTCTCATCTTTCCTGGTTACACCAAGTATGCATCTCCCCAAGCTTCTTTCAGCTGTCTGCAGTCTTTATTTGTCTTTTTTAATTAAGGTTCACGTCGTTGCTCCGTACGTAAGCACAGATGCATTGATTAAACACTTTTCTTTCAAGACATAATGACATATTGCTCTTAAAAATTGTTCTATTTCTTCCAAAAACTCTCCAACCAAGTTTTATACGTCGATTAATTTCTTCATCAATGTGACCCTCGCTTGATATCTGCTGCCCAAGGTAAATGTAGGTATCGGTTATCTCCAGCTTTTCCCTATCAATCGATAAATCTTCATTTCTTGTAAAAGCATTGTATATCAGTTTTGTCCTCTGAAAGTTCATTTTTAATCGCACTTCTTTACTTCTGTCAGCATATACACTGCTGGTCACCCAAAATGTAACACCAAGAAGGACACGAGATAGCAAAGCCAGATTTATTGGACACATAACAACGGATACAAAGGTGAAACGATTGAGCTTACAGGCCCGTGCGACTTGCGGAACACGCAGACATCAATAGTTCGTGTGGCCCTCATGTCTGGCAATAACGGCCGCCACACCCTCGGCATCGAACGAAAGAGGCTTTGGATGCGGGCTTTGGGTATGTCGGTCCAGGCTGCTTCCACACGTTGCCACAGTTCATCAGGCTTAGACGCGGGTGGTGCTTGCCGGGCCACTCGGTTGCCGATCAACGACCAGACGTGTTCGATGGGCCACATATCGGGAGAACAGGCGGGCCACGGCAGCAGTAAAACCTGGGGCCGTGGAGAATTGTTACACGATGCGTGCTACGTGCGGGCGCGCATTGTCCTGTTGAAACGTGGCCGCTGGCAGGTTCTGCAGGGTAGGGAAGACTACAGGCTCTAAAGCGTCGGAGATGGTGCGGTGGCTGTTGAGGGTACGGCAATGCGTACCAAAGGGGTGCGGGTGTAACATCCAATTGCCCCCAAACCATAACGCCAGGCGACGGACCGGTATGGCGATGCATAATGCAGGCGTCATACAGTCTCTCGCCGCGGTGCCGCCACACGCGGATCCGACCATCGTGGTGTTGCAGGCAGAAGCGGGATTCGTCGGAGAAGACAATGTCGTGCCATTCCGTAGTCCAGGTGAGGCGTTCAACCGCCCACTGCCGCCGCACTCGGCGGTGGTGTAACGTCAATGGTAATGGAAGCAATGGGCGCCGTGCGACAAGTCCCCGCTCCTGCAGACGACGTCGAACGGTACGTGCTGCACAGGTTATTGCGTAACACACCCTAATTCCTGCGCTAACGTTCCTGATGTGGCGATGCGAGCCGTCAAGGCCCGCCGCACAACATGCCGGCCCTCTCATTCGGTGGTGTGCCGCGGCTGCGGCAATCGCTCCCGTCGGTCCGTCCGTCCCTCCTGCACCCATCGAATCCATACTCGCCTCACTGTGGCTGGATGTGGTCCCATACGGGCGCCGATGTCTCGTTACGATAAACCGCTGTCACGATAAGCCACTATTCGTCCTCTGTCGAACTCCGAAACGTGCTGGAATGACTGCCGTATTCTGAGACGAGGCACCAGGAAGCTTCCCACGCAGAGGTACGGCAGCACAACACACTTCAACTACTTACACCCTGCCTTCTGTGCACCCTTCTTATAGTGCTTCTCGGTGGCGTGCCGGACGCACATTATTTGCATATGCCCTGCAATGCTAATTGTTTGCACGTCCTATCGCGAGCGACGCATGCTGCGAATTTCAGGCCAATCGGATGCTTCCTTTTTGATGTTGCATTTTGGGTGGCCAGCAGTGTATATATACAATCGTGGCCAAAAGACCTGCACCGGTAGACCGAAAGTCAATTTTTGATGTTTGAAGTCAAATTGTACAGCCTAATGTTAAAGTCAGGAATACATATTATACATCATTTTAAAGGAAATGTTATGCTGAATTCAAATATTTTTACAGAATGTTATTATCAGTAATTGAAGTGAACTTACAAGCAAAAATGTGCAGGTGAGGAAACTCAAATCCAGTTCTGGAAAAGCGTTCGCGCCCCCTCTAATCTGCTCTAGCTTTCTCCGACGTCCGCTAGTGAGATATAAAAGGATGTCGAATCGTCTGCCGACTTAGAACGCTGCTGCTTGTAGTCAGTTGAAGGAAGTTTATGCAGAATTCCTGGTGATATTTGAATTTCGGAATGTCAAATACCCGAAAATTGGTCCTGCCTCTTCAAACCAGGGCACAAATTATTACTTTGCATGAATTTGGTTTCAGTAGTCGTAAAATTTCTGTTAAATGTGGTTGTGATCATTCCACTGTCTTGCGCACCATTAAAAGTGTTGCAGAAACTGGATGTGTAAGAAACAGAAAAAGAACAGGTCGAGCAATGCTGTGTACTGAACGTGATGATCGCATGTTGACTCGTCGTTCCTTAAAATCAATGTTTAAAACAGCCACTGATTTGAGAAATGAGTGGGAGAATGAAGTAGACATTTTTGCATCTGCACGTACAGTTCGTCATAGGCTACAAGAAAATGGACTGACTGTACGAAAAGCTGCACTAAAACTTTTCCTTACTGAACAACAACGGCTCAAAAGAATTGCTTGGGCCAAGGCACAGAAGAATTGGACTGTTGATGAATGGAAAAATGTTATTTTCAGTGATGAAACAACTTGTTATTATTTCCGCTAATAATGGAAATAATTATGTACGTCGTCGGGCTGGTGAAAGATATAAGGCATGCTGCACGCAGCCAACAATCAAGTACCCGCATTCGGTGATGTTATGGTCCTGTATCTCAGCCAATGGTGTTGGCCGTCTGCATATTGTTGATGGCACATTGAATGGATCGAAATATGTGGATATTTTGGAGTCCAAACAGCTACTATCTGCACAAGACATGACATTGCGGAATTTTATCTTTCAAGACGATAACGCGCCATGTCATTGGTCAAATTTGGTTGAAGAGTAGTTTAATCGAAAAGTTATAAGAAAAGTTCAGTGACCGGCACAGTCACCGGATCTCAATCCCATAGAAAATCTGTGGGTAAGATTAAAGCAAAAGATCCGGCAACAAGGACTCAAATCTAAAACCCTGTAAAGGCCGTATGGCACTGTGTTATCACCAATGGACAACTAGAGAAGCTCATTAGTTCCATGCCAAAAAGGTGCACTTTATTACCAAGAAACAGTGCTTATCCAATTAAATGTTAAAACTTATTTTGCTTGTTGGTAAGTTATTTCAAGTGTCCTGCAAGTTTCAATAATGTACTGTTCAGTAATTTGACGTTAAATGCATCGTACACTAATTTTACAAATTTCACTATTTTTTGCTTTTTATGACTAGACGCTGTACGTTTGCTTGTAACTTCACTTCTATTACCGGTAATAACACTCTGTAAAAATATTTGAATTTAGCATAAAATATTCTTTAAAATGACGTATAAATATTTTACCATTACGCTGCATAAGTTGACTTCAAACATCAAAAATTGGTTTTCGGTCTCCTGGTGCAGGAATTTTGGCCACGACTGTACTTAACCTCATAATGGCAAAATATTCAAGACACGAAAAACACTGAATATTCCACGAGCCTGCGCAAAGTTGCATGACAAGATAAAAGCTCTAAAATACAATATAACTAAATACAAAGAATAAATATAAAATACAATTCCTAAAACTCACCATTTAAGATGCTACTATAAAACCAAATAGCAGTATAAACCCATAAATCACAGAACAAATCAACACGACTATGATTTAGGAAAAACAAATCGTAGACTCATTGTATATATTGTAGTTTCCGAATGCCATATGCACGGCTCAAACAGGTCACACAGTATATAGGCCATTCTCGTCAGGGGAACACTGGCCTATGGTAACCTTTCGAAACAGCTAATACGTAGAGCTAACTAAAAGCCTCCTGTGTGTTCCCTATGTTACCTGGAGAAATACAAAAAACGCAGCCTTTTTTTACGCTTTCCAACCGTAGGTTAAAGAAGCGTATATGCTTCAGCTTTGTCCGTCCGTCGGCACGATAACTCGCATAAAAATGGTTCGATTTCGATGAAATTTTATTATGTGGTAGGGGACCACCTGGGGACGATCTTATGACGTCACAACTGGCACTTGAGATGTTGGCGCACGGTCAAGCCATCTGTCTCATTACGTCACGCATTGTGTGGATCCTATTAAAGTTTTATGACGTCACACTCTTGCGAGCATATGGTCGCGATTCCCATCTACCTCATTACGTCACGCGTTGTGTGCGTATTTCCGTCCGCACGATAACTCGCGTAAAAATTGTTCGATTTCGATGAACTTTTAGTATGTGGAAGGGGATCACCTGGGAAGAAACCCTATTGAAAGTGAACGAAATGGGGCCAAAGGTTAGGACATAGGAGCGGAATCCATTCCACTGCTCTTATGCGTCATAACTAACGTAAAAAAGGTTCGATTTCGATTAAATTTTAGTGTGTGGTAGGGGACAAACCCTATTGTCCCCACCACTTGGGGACAAAACCTATTGAAAATAAATGGGCAAAATGGGGTCAAAGGTTAGGACACAGGAGCGGAATCTATTCCATAGCCCTTATGCATCATAACTTACGTAAAAATGCTTCCATTGCGACAAAACTTTATCATGCTATTTCGGTGGTATACTGAACCGGTTCTGTTAAACATAATCGAAATGGGATCAAAGGTCAGGGCACAGGACTGAGATTTATTCAGCAGCCATTATCCTCATAACTTGAGTAATGATTTCTGGTATGTTGGAAAGCGTATTATAATCAGTGCATTGCATGATTTCACTAACTAGTTTTTTTTTTTTTTTAAGTCTGCGTTTTTTGGATTTCTCCATGTAACATAGGGAACACGCAGGAGGTTTTTAGTCAGCTCTACGTATTGCCTGTTTCGAAAGGTTACCATAGGCCAGTGTTCCCCTGACGAGAATGGCCCATATACGATCTGTTTGAGCGGTGCATACGACATTCGGAAACTATATATAAAGAGTCTACGATGTGTTGTTCCTAAATCATGGACGTGTTGATTTGTTCTGTGATTTATGGGTTTACTGCTATTTGGTTTTATAGTAGGATCTTAAATGGTGAGTTTTAGGAATTGTATTTTATATTTATACCTTGTATATATTTATACTCTATCTATACATAGTATAAAATAAAGCCCCCGGTAAGCGTCTGTCTGTTTGTTCGGTCTAATCTCGAGAGTCGCTAGACGGATTTTGAAGCGATTTTCACCATTCCATAGACCATTTGTCGAGGAAGGTTTAGGTGCATGAAACATTAATCTATGACGAAAGGGAGCTGAGCAGTAACGATTTTAGTAATAAGTCAAAGAATAAAACCGCCGTTCGCCTACTTTCGTGGCTTCCACTGCCTAAACAGCGATGCGCGGCGACCGGTTTACGAAACATTTTTGCTCATTGGGAAAAAGACGCGAGGCGCATGCGCGGCAGGCGGTCGGACTGCATGTAAGGCCACAGACTAAATGCGTAGTTACATCGGACGCTGAAAGGATTGGTTTATCGGCGCTCGCACAGACTAAATGCGTAGTTGTTTTCGTCCACACGAATGTATCTCTTTGAATAGTTCTTTAATTAAAATTGAAATATTGTATTAGCATTATGCCGAGACGAAAATCGAATATAGGTCGTAGAACATCGGATGCTAAAAGAATTTGTTTATCCTGTCATAATGAAACTTTCCAAGAAACAGAATTTCGATTGGCAAATGATAGACAAAGAATGACTTTGCAAAGAGAAAGATAGTCGCCTGTTGAACGTAATAATTGTCTCTCTTTAGATTCGCCGTAACTTCTAAATTGCTACCGTGCGAAACCGCGCCGGGTCACTAGTATATATATATTTAACACCAACGGAGTCTGAGGATTTTACAGACAGAATTTGAATTTGTGCTATCACACGTATGCATATGGCAATTTCATTAAAGGTGAGGTTACTTCGGTTGTTTTAACGATTTGTTTTCCCAATCCCAAGATGCCCTGACTTCACTCCTCCTTCAGCCTAAAGCTGTTGGTTTGGAAAATTTACGATCGTGTTTATCCTCAGTTTTGTCCGTTATTGCAGTGTTACCCAGAGAATGGCAATTTATATATAAATAATTTTAAATAAAGTGATTAAAAATATATATGGCATTAACTTTAGTACGAGAGCTTAGCGTAATTCCTTTTCCTCGCGATAAGTTTGCGCGATATTTGGACAGAAATAGACGCCCTAGCTGTCATTTCACTAAGAGTTGAGTTTCCTTTGCTTGTTTTGGGAGATGGGAAGGAAGGATAAGAGTGTTCCGAAGCTACTCTTCAATTCAGCAAACTAGACGAATAATGAAAAAGGCCGCAGCAGCAAAAGTGGTGTGATCAAACGGTGTCTTGCCTCGTTATCCCTGCTGTTTGGAATTGCTCCTGTTAAAAACATTTCTGATCGATAATGTCGAAACTGTTAGCCTCGTCCTCGTTTTCTTTTGCACCGCGATACACTTAATTAATCCTGAGATCGATTAACATAGTTTTGCTCTCTGCGAGCGGCAGAAGTCCCACTCAGCTCCCGACTAAGTAAGGACTGGGGCAGAGCGCTTCCTAAGGACGGAACAAAGAAGGATAAGCCTCGGATCTTCAACTAAAGAAAGTAAGTAAAGGGGTTCTAAGCTAGCACATGAAACAAGAGAAGAAAAAAAAGGGATTCACTCCTTAGGAACTTATTATAATTGCGTTCTAATGAAGCAGTTTCAGAAAGCAATCCTAATTTTTAATGTGCTTCAGTAGATATTTACATAATTTATATTAATGCGGTATCATTCCTTAATTAAAGTTTCTAATTACCAGTTTCAAGTTTTTCATGCCGTTTACACGCCCACAACTTGTCGTAAGGAACATTATCATCTCAATGAATAAAAGAAAACTAAGTTAAATAGCTGTTCATAGTTCGCAAGAAGTAATATTTTAAAGACATTCGTGAAAAGTGTTTTAATATTTTTTCGGGAAGGGGTTTTGAATTTTAGGAGTACAAGAACGAGTAATATTGTTTACCAGATATTTTAATGTGTCGTATTTAATTGATGGGATAAAATGCAGCATTTAAATTGAAACAAGTTCAGTATGTGAAACGTTTAGATTGTTGGCAGTTTCATCTACCGTGGCAGATTATGACTAAAGTTGGTTTTAGTTTAAAATGAGTCCTACTTATTTATGCAAATAGTTTATAATGTTCTGTAGTAGTATGTTATTCGGACTTCCTTTGCAAAATGCCCAAATTTAATCGTCCTGGTGCTGCTGGTGTTTCCAGGTTAAATCAAAAGGTCGTCACGTTTTGAGCTACATGTAATGTTGAGTCTCCATTCCTGTGTGAAACGAGTGCTAACTTCGCCTGGTACTGGGATGACGTACAACACACGAGATTAATGACTGGAATTTGGCACGGGGCAACATTGCGTTATCAGGTGAGCAGATGATGGAGCTATATAAACGTGCTGTTTGGGTGCTTTTACGTCATTAGTGGGAAAAAAGTGCTAACAGAAAAAGTTCAAGCAGTTGAAGGCGAGGAAACAGTGGACAGCAGCATTGCACGAAAATGGTTTCGGCGTCTCAATGCTTGGGGCACCAACCAGCCTAGATGATAAGCCAAAGTTAGGATGTCCAGCTATTACCAGCACTGACATTCTGGTTGAAGCTGTGGCAGCGAACCCCAGGAAAATTGGCAGCTGAGATAGGTTCTTTCCAATCCACCGTCGTTCGTCACGAGCTTGGTTCATCTTCCAGGCACCATCGAATGGATACCCATGAATGGACACCTCAAAAGCTGGAAGAACGTGTCGCTTTCTGGCGCAGATTGCAGTCAAATCCATAGGGGGATAGGTTTTGGCGTCGTATCATCACAGGTGATGGAAAGCGTTTATTCCTACGTTATTGTACCACTCGGAATTAGTGGCTAGTGGCTTAGGCCACGTTAGGAAGCACAGCCAGTTGTGCAAAGAGGGCGGTTCGAAAAGAGAGTCATGCGCATTTGGTAGAATTGTTAGGATCCTGTTGATTGGAAACTCATGACAGATGATCAGGCTGTGAACAGGAACCTTCATGCTGAACAACTGCATCGAGTCCATGATGCTATGCGGCAATGCAACCGAGCGTTCATCAATAGGAAGCGGTCGTTCTTGCAAGTGGATGATGGCCAAAGTTAGGCCCTCCAGAGTGGTTCGCCGAAAATCCTACCCTATCTCAACTTTGTCCCCATCCGATTACCACCTGTTTTGATCCATGGCCCGATTCACACAAGGAAGGCCTTCGCTTCAGTGGTGGATGTGGAATCTGATATCAAAGAGTTTCTGTCTTCAAAACCTTCCAAGTCGCACCGCTGTGGTTCTTGCGGAACGTCGGTAAAGGACTATAGAAAACAACCACCTCTACTTGCAGAATGACGTGAGCGTATGTGGCTTTCTTGCGTCATTAACCCTTTCGCTACCACAACGTCCGACGCGCCCGGATATGCAGACAACCACAAGCGCCCGAGTCGCCCAGACGGCATGAATAGGACTTCCTACCCAGCATGTTCTTTGAATTTGTACGGCGTCCGAGAGATTAGCAGAAGTCACCCTCATCCGTCATTGTTGTCGATAAACAAAGAAGTGCACAGGAGTTGGTTTGTCCCGGGGCTATACCATTCAGCCTTCTGACATCGCTCAGTAGAACTCTCGCTTTGTTGACACGTGCTTCGTTTGTCAATGCTATTTTACATTGTTCCAAATTTACGAGAGAAAATTTGTCGTAAAAATTCTTTCATTTTGCTCAATCCAAATAAACAGATTGAGACCATATTTTTACAAGAAAGAACAAGAAAAGGAGAAAGTTAACAAAGTTTTCCAGTTGCTATCACTCCCATCTGTCTACGGTTCTCAGTAGAAGAAAGCACTGATTGTCCCAAGGAAACGCCCGAAGTTCAGTGCATAGCAAACTTTGAGATCCGAAGGTTTGAGTGGTGACCCAGTACTAATCCTTCTTTTGTTAACCTGAAAAAAGGAGGGGGAATGAAATTCTGAAAGGAGAAGCAGACATTTTAGGGTGATGTGGTATTCTGAGTGACAAAACAATTTAGTATCGTGGTCGCGAAAGGGTTAAACGTTTTAGCTGCAAAAGGGACGATCTTTTGAATCCCCCTGTGAAAGTTTGCATTCATATGACTTGAGACGATCAAGCTCATAACAATCATTCCTTTTGAAGTACAGAGAACTACAATCATTCTTTTGTAAGCCACTAACTGAAGAGAATCATTCTTTTTGCATTACTCTAGAGCATACCAGTGGTCGGCAGCTCAGATGAGAGGATTTCTTACCGATAGTTCGTGAAGGCCGTTCTATAGCCTCGGACCAAGCCTTAGCGCTGTGATTGTCCAATACCTGGAACCAGCGACCCCAAAGTTGGAAAGGGTGATATTACATAGCCTCACATGCTCACATGCTCGCAAGGGTCGTTACAAATCAAACAACAAAAGAGTTGCATTGATGATCAACTTCAGCAAGAAAAGTTAGATTTTTTTAAATTGTCACAAAGGCACCGTTACGAGGCCAATAAAAACCAAGAAATGGTTACGACGAGAACATTTGTGGAGTCCTTATCTCCCTAGCGGCCACACTCAAGATTAGCTTCTATCATAGAGAGGTATCCAAACATTGGATTCAAATAATATAAAAAAAAATGAAGATCAGAAAAGGAAGGACAAGCCAGGACAATCACAGTTACTATTCAGTTACTGACATGCTGAGGACTTAGGACAAACACATAATATATTTAAGAATACACGCTATTTACACTTATAAACAGGAAAGGTGTATTCATTTTTATACAGATATTTTTCAGGAGTCACGAGAGGCATATACTCACCCTACGCAGAAAATTAGCAGTCTGTAATTTTACGAATCTGTCCTGCTCAGCGGGCAATTATCAGGTCATTCCAAAAGTGACGTCGTTTTTTCACAACCACTTTTGTTTCCCGAAACATTTCGCAAATTATAGTATGGAGCTTATCAAAGTTAAAATGTTTCCTGTGTAGCGCTTTATGGGAACCATAATTCAAGCAATTTTGTAGTTTTGTGATCATCGGTTAAAAGGTGGCAAGTGATTTGCCAAGTGACGAATATTTACCACATTGTATGCTTTACGAATTTTGTAAAGGAAACAATGCAACTACAGCAGCAAGCAACATTAACGACGCGTATCCGAAAGCTGTGAATGTGAGGAAATGTTAGAGGTGGTTCTTTAAGTATAGAAGTGGTGACTTCGGTGTACTGGATGCTCCAAGATCCGGTAGACATTCACATGTTGATGACGAACGTCTTGAGCTATAGTTGAGGAAAATCCGCTGCAGAAAACTAGATGAAATTGCAGTAACATCGGGCGTAGCTATGACAACAGCTTTCCGTCACTTACAAGCAATGAGAAAGGCAAACAAGGCTGAAATATGGGTTCTTCAAGCACTTAGCGAGGACAACAAATTTAAACGCATGTTCATTTGGCCAGCACTTCTGTCTAGACAGAAAAGTGATCCTTTTTTGAACAGGATAGTTACGGATGATGGAAAGTGTGCATTATACGAAACTCTTACTCACAAACAGCAATGGTTATCACCCAGTGAAACTCCTAAAGCGAAAGCGAATATTCATGGAAAAAGAAAGCTTTTACTGTACATTTGGTAGGGACGTAGGGGTGCAATTCATTATGAGCTCCAAAAACCTGGTAAGACTATTGACTCAGATGTCTACTGTAATCAATTTACTAGTCTTCGTACACAAATTTCACTCAATCTGCCTGCAATAGCCAAGAGAAAAGGGGGTCCAACTTACAGCTCAAAAAATTTGGTCTGAAGGTGCTACTTCATCCAACTTACCACTCAGATATTGTATCTTCCAATTACCACTTGTTACGATCGATGTAACGTTATTTATCTGGTAAACTTTTCAGAACATTTAATGAGATCAAAAATGATATCGAACAGTATTTGAAAAGAGTATCAGGGGCCGGGGTTTTTACAAAGATGGTATCGATAACTTGGTTTCAAGATGGGAAAAGGCGATAGACAATGATAACAAGGAATTGCGTTTCTGTCTGAATATAAGTGCTTTGCTTGTGATGTCATTTCAAAGTTCCACTAAAAAAATGACATTACTTTTGAAATGACTTAATATATCTGACAATTCAGAGCCTGAATTTCTTCTGTAATGTAGACAACCTGCAAGAGAAAAGAAAGTTCTGTACTTACAGTTTTGGTGCTCCTCATTTTGTTCCAAGCGATAACACAGTTAAATTTATCCACTAAAAATAAACATAACGATGGTGCCACACACTGTGCGAACTTCTTTTAAAGGGTTGGATTCTTATCTTCAGCACTTCTCACCCAGCGTCCTTCAGGTAAAGCTGCTTCAGTCATGTTGACCCGAAATCACTCTCATCCACAGGTCAGGAGGTCTCACTCTCGCAGCGCAAAACTCGGGTGTTCGGGGAATGGCCAGACTCTGCCCTCCAGCAAAGGTCTGGGCAGCCTTCATTTCTCCTCGCAAAACTGATCTTCTATGCACTTGCCTGATTGCTTTGGTTTCTTTCATTGCTCGAAGCTGCGAATCTTGCCTGATTGCTTTGGTTTCTTTCATTGCTCAAAGCTGCGAATCTTGCCTGGTTGCTTTGGTTTCTTTCATTGCTCGAAGCTGCGGATCTTGCCTGGTTGCTTTGGTTTCTTTCATTGCTCGAAGCTGCGGATCTTGCCTGATTGCTTTGGTTTCTTTCATTGCTCAAAGCTGCGAATCTTGCCTGGTTGCTTTGGTTTCTTTCATTGCTCGAAGCTGCGGATCTTGCCTGGTTGCTTTGGTTTATTTCATTGCTCGAAGCTGCGGATCTTGCCTGATTGCTTTGGTTTCTTTCATTGCTCAAAGCTGCGGATCTTGCCTGGTTGCTTTGGTTTCTTTCATTGCTCGAAGCTGCGGATCTTGCCTGATTGCTTTGGTTTCTTTCATTGCTCAAAGCTGCGAATCTTGCCTGGTTGCTTTGGTTTCTTTCATTGCTCGAAGCTGCGGATCTTGCCTGGTTGCTTTGGTTTATTTCATTGCTCGAAGCTGCGGATCTTGCCTGATTGCTTTGGTTTCTTTCATTGCTCAAAGCTGCGGATCTTGCCTGGTTGCTTTGGTTTCTTTCATTGCTCGAAGCTGCGGATCTTGCCTGATTGCTTTGGTTTCTTTCATTGCTCAAAGCTGCGAATCTTGCCTGGTTGCTTTGGTTTCTTTCATTGCTCGAAGCTGCGGATCTTGCCTGGTTGCTTTGGTTTATTTCATTGCTCGAAGCTGCGGATCTTGCCTGATTGCTTTGGTTTCTTTCATTGCTCAAAGCTGCGAATCTTGCCTGGTTGCTTTGGTTTATTTCATTGCTCGAAGCTGCGGATCTTGCCTGATTGCTTTGGTTTCTTTCATTGCTCAAAGCTGCGAATCTTGCCTGGTTGCTTTGGTTTATTTCATTGCTCGAAGCTGCGGATCTTGCCTGATTGCTTTGGTTTCTTTCATTGCTCAAAGCTGCGGATCTTGCCTGGTTGCTTTGGTTTATTTCATTGCTCGAAGCTGCGGATCTTGCCTGATTGCTTTGGTTTCTTTCATTGCTCAAAGCTGCGAATCTTGCCTGGTTGCTTTGGTTTATTTCATTGCTCGAAGCTGCGGATCTTGCCTGATTGCTTTGGTTTCTTTCATTGCTCAAAGCTGCGGATCTTGCCTGGTTGCTTTGGTTTATTTCATTGCTCGAAGCTGCGAATCTTGCCTGATTGCTTTGGTTTCTTTCATTGCTCAAAGCTGCGAATCTTGCCTGGTTGCTTTGGTTTCTTTCATTGCTCGAAGCTGCGGATCTTGCCTGGTTGCTTTGGTTTATTTCATTGCTCGAAGCTGCGGATCTTGCCTGATTGCTTTGGTTTCTTTCATTGCTCAAAGCTGCGAATCTTGCCTGGTTGCTTTGGTTTATTTCATTGCTCGAAGCTGCGGATCTTGCCTGATTGCTTTGGTTTCTTTCATTGCTCAAAGCTGCGAATCTTGCCTGGTTGCTTTGGTTTATTTCATTGCTCGAAGCTGCGGATCTTGCCTGGTTGCTTTGGTTTATTTCATTGCTCGAAGCTGCGGATCTTGCCTGATTGCTTTGGTTTCTTTCATTGCTCAAAGCTGCGAATCTTGCCTGGTTGCTTTGGTTTATTTCATTGCTCGAAGCTGCGGATCTTGCCTGATTGCTTTGGTTTCTTTCATTGCTCAAAGCAGCGAATCTTGCCTGGTTGCTTTGGTTTATTTCATTGCTCGAAGCTGCGGATCTTGCCTGATTGCTTTGGTTTCTTTCATTGCTCAAAGCTGCGAATCTTGCCTGGTTGCTTTGGTTTATTTCATTGCTCGAAGCTGCGGATCTTGCCTGGTTGCTTTGGTTTATTTCATTGCTCGAAGCTGCGGATCTTGCCTGATTGCTTTGGTTTCTTTCATTGCTCAAAGCTGCGAATCTTGCCTGGTTGCTTTGGTTTATTTCATTGCTCGAAGCTGCGGATCTTGCCTGATTGCTTTGGTTTCTTTCATTGCTCAAAGCTGCGGATCTTGCCTGGTTGCTTTGGTTTATTTCATTGCTCGAAGCTGCGAATCTTGCCTGATTGCTTTGGTTTCTTTCATTGCTCAAAGCTGCGAATCTTGCCTGGTTGCTTTGGTTTCTTTCATTGCTCGAAGCTGCGAATCTTGCCTGGTTGCTTTGGTTTATTTCATTGCTCGAAGCTGCGGATCTTGCCTGATTGCTTTGGTTTCTTTCATTGCTTGAAGCTACGGATCTTGCCTGATTGCTTTGGTTTCTTTCATTGCTCTGCCCTAGAAGCGGTTTTTTACGGCATACTGTTAGGGAAGTATTATCAACGTACCAAATTCCTAAAATTAATTATATATGACCATCTTCATCTCGTCATACTTTTTCAGCACAAGTCAACTGATTACTGTAGCCTTAGTGCTGATGCAATAATTAGTTAACATTTTACCAGTTTTTGTGGAATACTGTATTAGGTAAGAGATTATTGTTACCCTTGGGTATCGTGCTCAGAATAGCGCACCTGCAGAACACATTGGAAGCAGAACACAAGTTTTATTGCAGGGATATTCAACTGAAATTAGCGAAAGCGCAGTGAGATACATAAAATCAGTCGAAATGGACAGAGCTTAACTTAGAATGTCGGGAAAATGGGTTTCATGAAAAAGAGTGTTTCGATTAACAGACCATTTGGTATGTATTCAATCGAAGCTGTCAGAGTGGTTAATATATCCTGTTTTTTCAGCTTAACTTAATTTTCGTTCATAAGCATGATGAAATACAAGGAAAAACATACATTTTTTTAAGTTGGGGCCTACCGGCTCAGAATACGCATGCCCACTGGGAATTCTCCCGGTGTCCCCGCGGCCCAGTCGCCGCATTTTGGGGCAGGTCAAAGCTCACGTACTTTGAGGAAATGGCACGGCACTACTGAAGTGTTGACAACTGCAGATTTACACTAGGTACCTAAAAATTCTTAGGGTTATAGCATACTAACCCAATCCAAGGAGATCGACAAAAATCAAGGGGACAATCCTCTGCAATTTACAGCCCCAGAATACCGACCAGCCCTCTGATGGCATTTCGATGTATCTGTTCCTTTACAAAATCGCCTGTCGGGGAACTTCTTGCTTTCAAAGGCTTTCAAGGATTTCTAGCTGGTGGCGCAAATCTCTGGCAATCGCAAAGTGTGTTTTCGTCTGTATTTGTCTTCTGTTTCTCACCCATTAGACGTAAACACAAACGTTCTTAATATCTTTCTGCCATTTGTATGCTGTCTGAAACACTCCCATGAGGAAAATCTCAGCCAGCGCGACTCGCTCAAAAATAATGACTTCCCGAATTTGGGGGAAATTCAACTCTGGGAGACCCTATGGTCTGCAATATGACATCCTCTGAAACCTGACACAAATATTTTGGAATATTCCAGGCTTGGGATGTAAGGTCAGGTGATGCGTAACATCACAGCCTCTCCTTGACAAATGTCAACCCCGCCTTCTCGTGGTGCATCCTGTTCCCACTAAAGGGGCTCTGACGACCGCAAATAGCGGTATAACTATACCATCGGGATCAGAGGAAATGCTATCCCACACTCACCAACCCGCTTGGCCAGCGTGGTGAGTTATGGCCAGACACCTCCAAAATGACTCTACAACTTAAATCTTGGACCTCAGTCTCCGGCAGCTGGAATGTACCTTGGCCAAGGCAGCGGCCAGTGCGACATGAAGGCAGAGGGTGCTAAGAATCCCCGGAGAACCGGACTAGGCTGCCATTTGATGCTGACCTTGGCTACGTATAATGGACGCTCCCTATCTTCTGATACAAGGCTTCTTGAATTGGAAGAGGAAAAGGATCAAGTGGGACACCGTCGGGCTAAGTGAGGTAAGGAGAAAAGGAGAAGATCTCATTGAACTGAAAAGTGGACATCTCTTCTACTATCGTGGGACAGATACTGGCAGAACTAGTGGTGTTGGATTTATAATAAACAAGAAACTGAAGGACAAAGTGGTAGAAGTTGAAAGTTCCTCTGACAGAGCTGCACGACTCGTTATCCAACTCTCGAAAAGATGCCAGGCTCAGATTATTCAAACTTATGCACCCATCACAAGTCATCCCGAAGAAGAAATTGAAGAATTTTATGAGGAAATTCGTCATCTAAATAATAAAGGTAAGCAGCACTTGAAGATAATTATTGGAGATTTCAATGCAAAAATAGGGCAACGGCAACAGAATGAAACTTCAGTAGGTAAATTCGGTCACGGCAACAGAAACCAGCGTGAAAATACTCTCGTTGAGTTTGCAGAGGCAGAAGGATTTTTCTATCTTGAACTCCTTTTTCAAGAAAAAGCCACACAGGAAATGTACATGGAGACATCCAATTGGGACGACAAGTGAAATTGATTTTATTATGTGTAACAAAAAATTCGTCATCCAAGACTGCAGTGTGCTGAACAAGTTCAACACAGGTAGTGACCATAGATTGGTCAGATGTAAGATGCACCTCAACACTAAACTCGAACGTGGCAAGCTCATAAGACAAACAAAATGTATTGACATAACCAACCTTAAAAAACACCATAATACTTTCAAGTTGGAAGTGACGAACAGATTCTCTGCTTTAGAAGGCCTAATATCGGAAGAAGTGGATATTTCTGAAGTTAACAGAAAAGTAACCAAAGCTCTTATGGAAACAGCAACAAAATTACCTGGGTCTAAGAATAAGTTGCATGTGAACAAATTATCAGGAAAAACCAAAATGTTGATGCAAAAAAGAAGAGAGATGAGGACAACTAAAGAAGATGTGACTTCCAAAGTGGAATATATAGAGCTATGCAAGACAGTGCGAAAAAGTATCACTGAAGATGTAAGGAAATTCAACTGTGAGCTAGTGAGGAAAGCAATTGAAAACAACCAAAGCCTAAAGATAGCAAAGGGACATCTCAGTAAGGGAAGAAAACAGATTATTGCACTGAGAAAAGAAGATGGTTCTGTAACAAGAAATAGAGGCAAAATTTTGACAAGAGTGAAAGATTTCTACTCCAAATCATATGAAAGGGATGATGCATGTACTCCAGACATCATGAAAGGTACCAGTACCAGAGTTCTTCCAGTCATCCCAGCAGAAGTTCCACATGCAATCAAGAACATGAAGCGGGGGAAAGCTCCAGGAGAATATGGCATTACTGTAGACATCATACAAGAAGCAAGTGGAGAAATCGAAACAGTACTCGCCCAAATTTTCGCTCAATGCCTTAATGAAGGGAAGATTCCTGAGGATTGGAACAATGCTACAATGATCCTGCTACATAAAAAAGGTGACATTGAAGATCTCAGGAACTACAGACCTATCAGCCTCCTCTCAGTGGTTTATAAAATCTTCACTAAAGTTCTTTCACACCGCTTGAAGGTAACACTGGACATGGCTCAACCGAGAGAACAAGCTGGATTCAGGAGTGGCTACAGCACAATAGATCATATCCACGTACTGAGAGAACTAATTGAAAGAGAGAGGGAATATGAACTTCTATTGTGCATGGCTTTTATCGATTATGAAAAAGCCTTTGATTCGGTGAAACCATCAGCAGTTACAATGGCTCTGAAATCCTGCGGTATTGAAGATGCATACATTAATATTATTAATAACATCTATGAAAATGCAAGTGCAAAGATTCGGCTGTTTGAAAATACAACACACATAAAAATTGGAAAGGGAGTGAGACAAGGTGACAGCATATCTCCAAAGCTTTTTTAATGCCACATTGGAAAATGTCTTTCAATCACTGAACTGGGAAAACAAAGGGATAAAGATTAATGTAGATTATCTAACCCACCTTCGTTTTGCTGATGACGTAGTCATTTTTGCAACTACCCCATCAGAGCTGCAGAGTATGATCCAGGAACTTGTTGACAAGAGTAAAGAAGTGGGATTAAAAATGAACTTTCAGAAGACAAAAGTGATGTTCAATGCTTTTACAAGAAATGAAGATTTATCGATTGATGGAGAAAAACTGGAGATAACAGACACGTACGTTTATCTCGGACAGCAGATATCAAGTGAGGGTCACATTGATGAAGAAATTAATCGGCCTACAAAACTTGCCTGGAGAGCTTTTGGAAGCAACAGCATAATTTTCAAGAGCAATATGCCATTATGTCTTAAAAGAAAAGTGTTTGATCAATGCATCCGTCCAGTGCTTACGTATAGTGCAGAGACGTGGACCTTAACTAAAAGAGACATACAAAGGCTGCAGACAACTCAAAGCAGCATGGAGAGGTGCATGCTTGGTGTAACCAGGAGAGATAAGAAGAGGAACTCGTGGATCCGAAAAATGACGAGAGTGGAAGACATCATGATCAGAGTTAAATCCCTGAAATGGCAATGGGCTGGAAATACTGCCAGAAGGACAGACCATCGATAGACAGCCGAAATTTTAGATTGGATTCCAAGGGACAGGAAAAGACCCAGAAGAAGACCACATGGGAGATGGGTGGATGAAATTCAAAAATATGTGGGAGTGACATGGAGGAGACTGGCACAAGACAGACCGTTGTGGAGGAAACTTGGGGAGACCTTCGTCCAGCAGTGGATTGATAATGGTTGACAATGATTATGATGATGATGATTCCAGGCTTCATAATAACAATATACAACATCAGGGTAACAACATGTAAAACATGCTGCTCCCGGTGACAGAGTGGTTAGATGCGCTGGTCTATGATGAGCAGTCGCCCGATTTGGGTCCTGGTTTGTGTCCCGGAATAGGTATGGGCGGTTTTTGTCCCAGTGCTACACACACAGACAAGCACGCACACGCGCGCGCGCCCCGTTCTCCTGCTTCCCTGGAACTAGTGACCCCAAATGAGAGACAGGGGATTCTTTATAGTCTTAATCTTAGGGAGCTAAGGTTGTTAAACCTCAGGACAAAAACAGAACTATATTGCATGAACACTGGCCAGCTTCAGCAAGAAACAGTTAAGCTTTTACTACCTATACAATCTCAGGGAAGTCCTAAAATCTGCCCCGGTGGCGCAGTGCTCTAAGCGCTGTCTTCTGATTATTCGTCCGAGAAGGGTTCGGGTTTGAATCCCTGTCAGGCATGGATGTTGTGTTTGTCTTACGGCATTGGCCCTCTCCCTTCCCTGGAACCAGTGACCCTAAATTAGGGACGGGTGACTGCTTATAGCCCATTGAGTTGCCCACGGTGGTCGTTAAACCTTCAATCAAGAAAAAAAAGTCCTAAAAACTTCTGTACTATTTCGAAAATCAACAAAACTGCTCTGGAATTGCAATAATTTCCTTTTTTATACAAGTACCTTCAACATACGAATTATCTCGATTGTGTGATTCCTTCTGGTGCTTCGTTTTTTTTTTTTTTTTTTTTTTTTTTGCGAACAGTGTATATACATTGATATATATTTTTTATTATTATTACGCATGAACTAGGGTATGGTCCTTAATTTTTTTCATTATTTTTCGCACAGTGAGAAGGGCGGTTTTTACTTGCTGATCGTTTTGATACTTTTTCTCGTATGAGCTGCATTTTTTTTTCGCAAATCGCAGAATATGCAATATTTCCATGAGTAGTTAAATCCTTACTATAGTCGAAAATCCATGGGTTGATTTGAACTTTCTTAATTAGTTTAATTTTAAACATTTTGGCCGTCAACTCGTACCATCAAAACTACGTTTTCCAAAACATTCAATTATCTGCAGATCAAACGTAACGCACGTACCCAGAGATATGCTATGTCGATTTGACATAACTTTTCCTATGACGATATCATAAGATTTCAAAATTACTCGTAGTTCACGAAAATAAATGTCACATGCTGTGTTTGTGCATAGTTCCGTATGGATTTCGCCTTATTAGCTTTTGCGGGAATTGGGAAAGGAAGTTCCGTGAGGAAGGTCAAACATCAAAGCAAGCATATCGGTAGAGGACATTCTAATGCCGCGTTTCTTGCTTCCAAGTGTGAAAATATAGTTTATTACTCGTTTGGTTTGAGTATATTGCAAATCCTTTGATCCATCGCCGAGCTTAGAAATTCTTTGAGTTTGGGCTATTGCATGTTTTCCCAGTTCTCGGGAGATTAAAACCTGTTTTTTGTGTTTTTTTAAGTAAACTTATAAAGTAAGCGTGCGTTAAAAAATCAAATTATAAAATTGCTCCATTCGAAATATGCATCTTTACGTATAGTTTGTGCGCTTTATGCGTTTATATACAAGGGTTGTCCAAAATAATGGAAACACCTTGAAACAAATAGGTGTTATGCACCTAATATGGTGTGGGAGCACCTTTGGCATTTAAAACTGCTTGAATCCTCCTTGGAATGGACGCATACAAGTCCTGGATGGCGGTAAGTGGTATGTTGTACCATTCTTCCTGCAGAAACTGCTCCAATTCCTTGAGAGACGCCGGAGGAGGATAACGGGATCGCACTCTGTTTTCCCACACAGGTCACAGGGGCTCAATGATGTTTCAATCTGGTGATTGTGCAAGCCAGGGAAGGTGTGCAACTTCATCCTCATGTTCCTCAAACCATGAGTGAACAGTTCGACTTCTGTGAATCGGGGCATTATCATCTTGAATGGTGCGATCCCCTGACGGAAACAATGTCTGCGTCGTTGAATGAACATGGTTGGCCAAAAGAGTGACATAGTCACTGCTAGTGATCCGTCCGTGTAAGGTGATAATGGGACCTGCTGCAAACCACGAGATCATGGTCCAAACCATTACGGAAGAGCCCCCATGCTTCACTGTAGGAAGGAGACAGTCTGGGTTGTAGGCTTCTGTGGGGTTTCTCTACACATAAACCCGTCCTGTGGTGGGGAATAGTGAGAAACTTGATTCATCGGAAAACAAGACATGTTTCCAGTGATTCGCAGTCCACGTTTTATGTCCCTGGCACCACTGTAGTCTCCGTTTTATACTCACTGTGACACCAGGGGTTTTGCAATCGCAGCTCTGCCATAAATATTGTGCTTATGCAATTCCCTTCACACGGTATGGGTCGACACTGGATTTTGGTGATATGCATTAAGCTCAGCAGTCACTTTCGCCGCCGTGGTCTTCCTCCTTGCAGTTACAATCCTCTTTAATGTCCTCCTATCTCTCACAGTGAGTTTGGTTTTCCTTCCACAGTTGTCTCGCAGATGATGTTGTGCCGTACACATTGTACGCTGTCATGACCTTCGACACGGTACCTCTCGATACCCCCAATACCTGTGCCACTGTGGTTGCCGACGCACCAACCAGACGGGCTCCTACCATCTGCCCTCTTTGGAACACCGACAGGTCACTCATTGTGCCTTCACCTGGAACGAAATTATGCAAACACCGATTTACAATGCAATCGCACAGACCCTTGAGATTATAAGCAACTTTTTTTACAAAAAAATTGTAGCTACATGTTCGTTTTACTCAAAAAGCAGCACATACCGAAGTCACTGTTTTCAGCGATGTGTTTCCATTATTTTGGACAACCCCTGTACATTAACGCCAAACATGGGGAGGTTACGGTGGCGCAGTGGTGTAAGAGCTGGCCTCTGACCATTCGTCCGAGATGGGTCCGGGTTCAAATCTCGGTGAGGCATCAATGTTGTGCTTGTTTTACTGCATTGGTTATCTAACTTCCCTGGAAGCAGTGCCCTAAATAGGGCAGTAGCGCACTCAGAAATTTCCCGAGGGGGCCATAGCGCATAGAATTTCTCCAAGGAAAGGTGACCCCCCCCCCTAAATTTACCGGAGAAAATAGTCAGGTGCCATAACAATTAAGAAAGAGGTTGACTTTTGTACATTTATTCTTATTTAGTTATTAGTAATGTTGCGGCGCAAGGAAATTAAATGATTAGAAGACGCAGTAAACGAAATTCTTTTTCTGGTTAGATCTTTTTGAATTTACAGTATTTCACAGCACTACTTCCTTATAATTATTGTATGATATTTTTATACAGCACATGATTAAGAAGTATATGTACAAGGTGTCCACAAGTCTTGTTACTCCCCCCTCCCCTGTAATAAGAAATGTAAGTGAGCCATGTATCTGTTGTATGATGTATATGTTGAGTTATGGTCTATATTGTGTTTATTTACAGATTAGGTACCGGAACCATGTGTGATACCAGCGAATACACCCTGGAACAGCGGATTGTTGTCAGTGTCTGGGTACACGAACGCCCACACACAGGGAAGTCAATGCGTGACGTGCGTGTCGATTTCCAACAACGATTCGACAAAGAGGCCCGTCCAAAACAGACTCTTTTGCGGTGGGAACATAAACTCTTCGAAGCATGACTGCTTCGACATCAAGGATAAACCACGAACGGGAAGACCATCAACCAGAGTGCAACAGTGTCAAGCGGTCGAGGAATCAGTTATCAGGTCACCGACGAAGTCGCTCCGCAAACGATCGGCAGTGCTTCGAATACCACGATCGACACTGCATAAGCACATGAAGAATGACCTGAATTTGCACGCATATCTCCCGATGTTCGTTCAAGAGTTATCAGACATCGATTTAAACTGCAGACGGGATGAACGTGCAATGATGCTTCAGACATTTGGCACAATCCCAAAACGTGGAAAGGTCATTTTCAGTGATGAATGTGCGATATACCGCAGCTGTCGATCACGGAACGTTGTGTTCTGGTCCAAGGAAAACACACATTATGTCGAAGAATTGGAACATCATCCTCCGCATGTCATGATATGGGCTGCAATGAATAGTCGACATCTGTTCGGACCGTATTTCTTTGATGGTCCAGTGAATCAGACAACTTATCTGGACATGCTACAAACCTGGTTTGTGCCACAACTTGGAAATCTTGGCATTCTGAATGACGTATGGTTCCAACAGGATGGGGCACCCACCCATTACGCAATCGATGTTCAGGAATACCTTGGTGAGGTCTTTCGGGATCGTTGGATTGGCCGAGGTTTGGCAGTGCTGCCCGCTCCACTTGAATGGCCACCTCGAAGCCCAGATCTCTCAATATGTGATAATGCCCTTTGGGGTTTCATAAAGGAGGTTGTTGCACAGCAGCGCTACCAAACCACTGATGGACTTAAACAAGCAGTGAGACGTGCTTTCTCTTGTATCACCCCACAACTGCTTCGGAAAATGTCCCACAGAACATGGCGTAAAATTATTCTCTGTCACGAGAATGACGTAGCCCAAACGGATCCACTGGATGTTTAAGGATGCCTCAACATATAACTCAACATATACATCATACAACAGATACATAGCTCACTTCCATTTCTTATTACAGTGGGGCGTAACAAGACATTGCGGACACCCTGTAGATCGCGTATCGTGATGTTTGTTTCAAACTTCGACTTAATAAATTTCCATTCTGTTAGCCATAGGTGGTGCGCCCTCCCCGTGGGTGCGCCACTGATTTAGGGACGGGCGACTGCTTATCGCCCATCGCTTTGCTCACGCTGGTCCTTAAACATCCTCTACCCCAAATAAATAGCCCTTCCCCCCCCCCAAATAAAAAAATCCAGAGAGTACTGTAGTACTCTTTGTAGATAATTTATGTTATGCGTCTTTGGCATGCCAAGATCTTCGTGGGTGTGAAATAAAACGAGTGATTCGAGAGTACACATTTATTTACGTACAACACACTGTACTTATTCACGGCACTCACGGCTGAACTAAGACACAGTGCAGTACATATAAGTAGAATTAAATCATAACAACAAACAATAAGGTTTACTGATTCCTGACATTGAGATACTTAGGTAGGTGGACTAATGAATGTTATTGTGGTAAAACCAATGAAAGAAGATATGTGAGTCATAAAAATAAAATAAATATTTACTAAATTATGTCAGTGGCATTAGCAAGTATTTCGACTGTTCAGTTTTTCAAAAACAATATTTATTATTATTATTATTTAGATTTAGACTAACGTAAGAAACGACACTGAAATCGGTGAAATATGATGTAGCTATGAAAGTCTATCTGCGCATGCGCAAGCTAAAATCTGATCTCAAGATAGATAGGAAATCTGAATCTCAAGTGTGTTAGTGAGGGGATTGGTATCTTTTGGTCTAGAATATCTGCAGGTTACATACACCCCATCGTGCTATACATCAATTTTAAGCTATCCTATGTAGCAGGTAAATCCCACCCACTTGGAGGGGGTGGGGTGGGGGTGGGGGTCCAAGATGAAGCCAAATTTCGCTACGACGCATACTTGACTACTGTTGAGAAAGATGCATAAAGTGGTGTGCCAAGTAATTGGGACAAAGTGAAAAAAGTTCGTTTCTTTGAATTTATTGAATTTATCTAGACGTTGCTCGTTATTGACGGAAATGGGCGTACCCAAACCGCGTAGGAATGCGACGGTAACCGTCCAGACCCGGAGTTTGCTGGATTCAACTGCCTAGTGACAGATTACGTTCAGTTTTGAGCCCCGCGCTTGACAATAGCATACACGAGTGAGTTGACGGTGTAAAGTGCAGTAATGGATATTTCGCCAAGGAGACGCGTTAAAGTTTTCGCGGTTAAGGAAAATACTTCGATGACTATTCGCAAGATTTATGCTGCCACAGACGTCAGTAAATCCAGTGTTTTAAGACTATTGAAAGATTACAAAGATAGGGGATCGATGTCACCAAAACGAAAGGGGATCTGTGGGCGAAAACGTATGACATCACCACGAACTGATAAATTGATAATAAGGAAAAGTGTAATATGTCCATCAATGACAAGTCAGGACTTGCAGAGGGAGAGTTAACAGCTGGAGGTTAAAAGGTACACTCATCCACAGTGCGCCGCAGACTATTAGAAGTTGGACAACCTTTCGAGGAGACCGGCAAAAAAAGCAGCTCCTGACAGCTTCAATGAAAAAGAAACGCTTGAGATGGGCTAAAAAATATAATCACTATACTTTTGATGATTGTAAAAGAGTGATGTTTAGTGATGGGTCCATTTTTTTGTACAGGAACAAGGAAAATCTGTTGCATGACGCAGTAAAGATGAACCTGTCCGGGAAGTACATTTGCAACAGCAGGTGAAACACCCAGTTAAAAAGATGTTTTGGGGGGTGTTTCACTTTTGAACGACCTGGAAGCGTTCGCCCTATTGAGGGAATAATGAATTATTGCGATCAATACTGTAAAATAATACAACGGACGGTTGTTCCAGAGATGGAGAAGTGCTTTAATGGTGCGCATGGCATTTTTCAGCATGACCTTGCTCCATGCCCCACTTCCAAAAAAGTGCAGGCGGTTATGAAAGAAGAGAAGATTGACATTCTAGAGTGGCCTGGAAATTCGCCTGCTCTCAGTCCCATTAAGAATATGTCGGGTCATTGTGAAATCTAGGCTCAAAAAGACTAATTGTTCAAAAGTGAAAGATCTCATTTCGAACATTAATCATGTGTGGTATCGTGACTCAGAACTGAAAGTTTTTTCGTGAAAAACGAATACATTCAATGATAAAACGTGTTAAACAAGTTATTGCAGCCAAAGGTGGCCACACAAAATATAAGAAAACTTGTAATCCATTCATGTATGGCAGGTATACAATAAATGTTAAAATCTAACCTTGTCCCAATTAATTTGCACACCACTGTAGCATCAAAAATGCATTTCTGTAAAGACTTTTGTCACATTTATCATCAGGTTCTCGTAATTCACACACACTGCAATGAGATATTGTTAGATTAGATTATATGTGAAACGTGGTGAAATATAATGTAACCACAAAAGTATTTGCCGTTTTCGTGAACTATGACAAAATACAGTATAACACATACGTAGTAGAAAAGCAATTCCTTCATCAAAATAATTACCATGGGCATCAACAACGTTCTGCCAAAGTGTTAACAACTTATATGTACCCCTGCGATAAAATACCGGGTCATGGGAAGAGAAAAAGTTTTGGAGGGCAGCGTGCAACTCACCAAAGGTGGAGAAGTCGTGTCCACGCAAACTGACTGTCGAGTGGAAACAACAGTAATAGTCTGAAGGAGAGATAACTGGTGAGTAACAGGGATAACATAAAACCCAAGTTTGATAGTGGTTCTGGTCAATGAAGCGGAGTGGGCACGAGAGTTATCTTGAAGTAGCAGAACTTCCTTTCTGTTGAACAGTGCTGCTTCCTTTTTTTCTTTTCAGGTCGTCATGCACACATTTCAGTTGTTTGCAGTACACTGCAGCGGTGTTCATCTGGCCCCGTTGCAAGAGTTCACAATGAAAAACACCCCGTGCTGTCCACCGTACACACGGCCTAACGTTACGTGGATGCCGCGCTGGCTTCGATGTGTGAGGAATTGAGTCACTGGAGGACAACCAATGTCTGGAACGTTTTGAGGTGCTACTGGACCCACTTCTCATCACATGTGAGTACTCTATCCAAAAATGGTTCCTTGAAATAGCGAGACAGCAATGAAAGACAAGCTGAGACACGTTGCTGTTTGTTCACTGCAGACAATTCGTGGAGAACCCACTTAGACATTTTGTATACCTTACCTATTGCATGCAGATGTCTTCGGACGGTTTCATCACTAACACCAAATGACTGGGCTCGTTTCTGGCATGTCTGGCTACTGTCCTACTCAATAGTAATTTTCAAGGCTTCTGTGTCAAGGCTGACAGTACGACCACTCTGGGACTTTTCTTGAAGGGGCTCATCTACGTCTCTGAACTTTCGAAACCAATTCCAAGTTGTACGTTTCCATCACAGCATCTGCCCCGAATGCTAAGCAAATGTGACGAGTTGTATCTGCAGCAGATGAACAGAGGAATAATCTCCACTGATACCGCCATTGTAATCGCTCGTCTTTCCACTACCAAACTGCTAACTCATTTGAGTCATATGCGCAGGGCATCTTTTGGATTTCAGCTGACGATATATACCGCGAGTGGAACGCCATCTCTGCGCAAATTCAATCATTACGACGCGTCTCTTTCACTCCCTCGAAAACGGCAAATATTTTTGTGGTTACCTGATAATATTCGCCGATGGTTAGTAAAATATATTATTGGGTAACAATGAAATTAACTAATATTGCTTCATTCATGGGACAACATTAAAAAATCAGATATTAACAATGGCTTTGACTACTTCCGTTACCCATTTTCGTTACACATATTTTTTTTTACTTGGGATGTACTTTACTAGTGTCGTGAAAGATGCATAACATAAAAAAAATGTGAAACATGGCTAAAATATGCAGTTGCATATTCCGATACGCAATTGCATATATGATCTGGATTTCAGTCATTACTTCGATCATGATGACCAGGCCTGACGAGAGGGGAAGGGAGGCGGTGCTGTAGCACTGGGGCCCGGGCCCCTAAGGGGGCCCAGAGTCTGTTTCAAAAGTAATTTTTTCCTAATTAGTATTTCATGGTGTCCGAATATTTTTCAAGCTATACCGTCACCAGGGTTAGGAAGTTACGCGTAAAAAAACATTTTCTATGTGATGCATAAAATACGCGTAAAAATGCGTAATTTATGTCATAAATGTAAAAATGTAATAAATTAAAAACTTGCTTTAAAAAAAAAAAAAAAAAAAAAAAAAAAAAACGAAGTGTTACAATGTTACTCGAGTTCCCAGGCTAACTGCAACACGTGCGTGGGTTACCTGCGGCAAATCAAACGAGCTTTCCATATTATGTTTTTCATTTCTTCTTTCCTTTCCAACGAAACGCCGACACCACACATTGGGTTCTCTGTCTTGCTTTGCTACTCACCGACACCACACATTGGGTTCTCTGTCTTGCTTTGCTACTCACCGACACCACACATTGGGTTCTCTGTCTTGCTTTGCTACTCACCGACACCACACATTGGGTTCTCTGTCTTGCTTTGCTACTCACCAACGCCACACATTGGGTTCTCTGTCTTGCTTTGCTACTCACCGACACCACACATTGGGTTCTCTGTCTTGCTTTGCTACTCACCGACACCACACATTGGGTTCTCTGTCTTGCTTTGCTACTCACCGACACCACACATTGGGTTCTCTGTCTTGCTTTGCTACTCACCGACACCACACATTGGGTTCTCTGTCTTGCTTTGCTACTCACCGACACCACACATTGGGTTCTCTGTCTTGCTTTGCTACTCACCGACACCACACATTGGGTTCTCTGTCTTGCTTTGCTACTCACCGACACCACACATTGGGTTCTCTGTCTTGCTTTGCTACTCACCGACACCACACATTGGGTTCTCTGTCTTGCTTTGCTACTCACCGACACCACACATTGGGTTCTCTGTCTTGCTTTGCTACTCACCGACACCACACATTGGGTTCTCTGTCTTGCTTTGCTACTCACCGACACCACACATTGGGTTCTCTGTCTTGCTTTGCTACTCACCGACACCACACATTGGGTTCTCTGTCTTGATTTGCTACTCACCGACACCACACATTGGGTTCTCTGTCTTGCTTTGCTACTCACCGACACCACACATTGGGTTCTCTGTCTTGCTTTGCTACTCACCGACGCCACACATTGGGTTCTCTGTCTTGCTTTGCTACTCACCGACGCCACACATTGGGTTCTCTGTCTTGCTTTGCTACTCACCGACGCCACACATTGGGTTCTCTGTCTTGCTTTGCTACTCACCGACACCACACATTGGGTTCTCTGTCTTGCTTTGCTACTCACCGACACCACACATTGGGTTCTCTGTCTTGCTTTGCTACTCACCGACACCACACATTGGGTTCTCTGTCTTGCTTTGCTACTCACCGACACCACACATTGGGTTCTCTGTCTTGCTTTGCTACTCACCGACACCACACATTGGGTTCTCTGTCTTGCTTTGCTACTCACCGACACCACACATTGGGTTCTCTGTCTTGCTTTGCTACTCACCGACACCACACATTGGGTTCTCTGTCTTGCTTTGCTACTCACCGACACCACACATTGGGTTCTCTGTCTTGCTTTGCTACTCACCAACGCCACACATTGGGTTCTCTGTCTTGCTTTGCTACTCACCGACACCACACATTGGGTTCTCTGTCTTGCTTTGCTACTCACCGACACCACACATTGGGTTCTCTGTCTTGCTTTGCTACTCACCGACACCACACATTGGGTTCTCTGTCTTGCTTTGCTACTCACCGACACCACACATTGGGTTCTCTGTCTTGCTTTGCTACTCACCGACACCACACATTGGGTTCTCTGTCTTGCTTTGCTACTCACCGACACCACACATTGGGTTCTCTGTCTTGCTTTGCTACTCACCGACACCACACATTGGGTTCTCTGTCTTGCTTTGCTACTCACCGACACCACACATTGGGTTCTCTGTCTTGCTTTGCTACTCACCGACACCACACATTGGGTTCTCTGTCTTGCTTTGCTACTCACCGACACCACACATTGGGTTCTCTGTCTTGCTTTGCTACTCACCGACACCACACATTGGGTTCTCTGTCTTGCTTTGCTACTCACCGACACCACACATTGGGTTCTCTGTCTTGCTTTGCTACTCACCGACACCACACATTGGGTTCTCTGTCTTGCTTTGCTACTCACCGACACCACACATTGGGTTCTCTGTCTTGCTTTGCTACTCACCGACACCACACATTGGGTTCTCTGTCTTGCTTTGCTACTCACCGACACCACACATTGGGTTCTCTGTCTTGCTTTGCTACTCACCGACACCACACATTGGGTTCTCTGTCTTGCTTTGCTACTCACCGACACCACACATTGGGTTCTCTGTCTTGCTTTGCTACTCACCGACACCACACATTGGGTTCTCTGTCTTGCTTTGCTACTCACCGACACCACACATTGGGTTCTCTGTCTTGCTTTGCTACTCACCGACACCACACATTGGGTTCTCTGTCTTGCTTTGCTACTCACCGACACCACACATTGGGTTCTCTGTCTTGCTTTGCTACTCACCGACACCACACATTGGGTTCTCTGTCTTGCTTTGCTACTCACCGACACCACACATTGGGTTCTCTGTCTTGCTTTGCTACTCACCGACACCACACATTGGGTTCTCTGTCTTGCTTTGCTACTCACCGACACCACACATTGGGTTCTCTGTCTTGCTTTGCTACTCACCGACACCACACATTGGGTTCTCTGTCTTGCTTTGCTACTCACCGACACCACACATTGGGTTCTCTGTCTTGCTTTGCTACTCACCGACACCACACATTGGGTTCTCTGTCTTGCTTTGCTACTCACCGACACCACACATTGCGTTCTCTGTCTTGCTTTGCTACTCACCGACACCACACATTGGGTTCTCTGTCTTGCTTTGCTACTCACCGACACCACACATTGGGTTCTCTGTCTTGCTTTGCTACTCACCGACACCACACATTGGGTTCTCTGTCTTGCTTTGCTACTCACCGACACCACACATTGGGTTCTCTGTCTTGCTTTGCTACTCACCAACGCCACACATTGGGTTCTCTGTCTTGCTTTGCTACTCACCGACACCACACATTGGGTTCTCTGTCTTGCTTTGCTACTCACCGACACCACACATTGGGTTCTCTGTCTTGCTTTGCTACTCACCGACACCACACATTGGGTTCTCTGTCTTGCTTTGCTACTCACCGACACCACACATTGGGTTCTCTGTCTTGCTTTGCTACTCACCGACACCACACATTGGGTTCTCTGTCTTGCTTTGCTACTCACCGACACCACACATTGGGTTCTCTGTCTTGCTTTGCTACTCACCGACACCACACATTGGGTTCTCTGTCTTGCTTTGCTACTCACCGACACCACACATTGGGTTCTCTGTCTTGCTTTGCTACTCACCGACACCACACATTGGGTTCTCTGTCTTGCTTTGCTACTCACCGACACCACACATTGGGTTCTCTGTCTTGCTTTGCTACTCACCGACACCACACATTGGGTTCTCTGTCTTGCTTTGCTACTCACCGACACCACACATTGGGTTCTCTGTCTTGCTTTGCTACTCACCGACACCACACATTGGGTTCTCTGTCTTGCTTTGCTACTCACCGACGCCACACATTGGGTTCTCTGTCTTGCTTTGCTACTCACCGACACCACACATTGGGTTCTCTGTCTTGCTTTGCTACTCACCGACACCACACATTGGGTTCTCTGTCTTGCTTTGCTACTCACCGACACCACACATTGGGTTCTCTGTCTTGCTTTGCTACTCACCGACACCACACATTGGGTTCTCTGTCTTGCTTTGCTACTCACCGACACCACACATTGGGTTCTCTGTCTTGCTTTGCTACTCACCGACACCACACATTGGGTTCTCTGTCTTGCTTTGCTACTCACCGACACCACACATTGGGTTCTCTGTCTTGCTTTGCTACTCACCGACACCACACATTGGGTTCTCTGTCTTGCTTTGCTACTCACCGACACCACACATTGGGTTCTCTGTCTTGCTTTGCTACTCACCGACACCACACATTGGGTTCTCTGTCTTGCTTTGCTACTCACCGACACCACACATTGGGTTCTCTGTCTTGCTTTGCTACTCACCGACACCACACATTGGGTTCTCTGTCTTGCTTTGCTACTCACCGACACCACACATTGGGTTCTCTGTCTTGCTTTGCTACTCACCGACACCACACATTGGGTTCTCTGTCTTGCTTTGCTACTCACCGACACCACACATTGGGTTCTCTGTCTTGCTTTGCTACTCACCGACACCACACATTGGGTTCTCTGTCTTGCTTTGCTACTCACCGACACCACACATTGGGTTCTCTGTCTTGCTTTGCTACTCACCGACACCACACATTGGGTTCTCTGTCTTGCTTTGCTACTCACCGACACCACACATTGGGTTCTCTGTCTTGCTTTGCTACTCACCGACACCACACATTGGGTTCTCTGTCTTGCTTTGCTACTCACCGACACCACACATTGGGTTCTCTGTCTTGCTTTGCTACTCACCGACACCACACATTGGGTTCTCTGTCTTGCTTTGCTACTCACCGACACCACACATTGGGTTCTCTGTCTTGCTTTGCTACTCACCGACACCACACATTGGGTTCTCTGTCTTGCTTTGCTACTCACCGACACCACACATTGGGTTCTCTGTCTTGCTTTGCTACTCACCGACACCACACATTGGGTTCTCTGTCTTGCTTTGCTACTCACCGACACCACACATTGGGTTCTCTGTCTTGCTTTGCTACTCACCGACACCACACATTGGGTTCTCTGTCTTGCTTTGCTACTCACCGACACCACACATTGGGTTCTCTGTCTTGCTTTGCTACTCACCGACACCACACATTGGGTTCTCTGTCTTGCTTTGCTACTCACCGACACCACACATTGGGTTCTCTGTCTTGCTTTGCTACTCACCGACACCACACATTGGGTTCTCTGTCTTGCTTTGCTACTCACCGACACCACACATTGGGTTCTCTGTCTTGCTTTGCTACTCACCGACACCACACATTGGGTTCTCTGTCTTGCTTTGCTACTCACCGACACCACACATTGGGTTCTCTGTCTTGCTTTGCTACTCACCGACACCACACATTGGGTTCTCTGTCTTGCTTTGCTACTCACCGACACCACACATTGGGTTCTCTGTCTTGCTTTGCTACTCACCGACACCACACATTGGGTTCTCTGTCTTGCTTTGCTACTCACCAACGCCACACATTGGGTTCTCTGTCTTGCTTTGCTACTCACCGACACCACACATTGGGTTCTCTGTCTTGCTTTGCTACTCACCGACACCACACATTGGGTTCTCTGTCTTGCTTTGCTACTCACCGACACCACACATTGGGTTCTCTGTCTTGCTTTGCTACTCACCGACACCACACATTGGGTTCTCTGTCTTGCTTTGCTACTCACCGACACCACACATTGGGTTCTCTGTCTTGCTTTGCTACTCACCGACACCACACATTGGGTTCTCTGTCTTGCTTTGCTACTCACCGACGCCACACATTGGGTTCTCTGTCTTGCTTTGCTACTCACCGACGCCACACATTGGGTTCTCTGTCTTGCTTTGCTACTCACCGACACCACACATTGGGTTCTCTGTCTTGCTTTGCTACTCACCGACGCCACACATTGGGTTCTCTGTCTTGCTTTGCTACTCACCGACGCCACACATTGGGTTCTCTGTCTTGCTTTGCTACTCACCGACGCCACACATTGGGTTCTCTGTCTTGCTTTGCTACTCACCGACGCCACACATTGGGTTCTCTGTCTTGCTTTGCTACTCACCGACGCCACACATTGGGTTCTCTGTCTTGCTTTGCTACTCACCGACACCACACATTGGGTTCTCTGTCTTGCTTTGCTACTCACCGACGCCACACATTGGGTTCTCTGTCTTGCTTTGCTACTCACCGACGCCACACATTGGGTTCTCTGTCTTGCTTTGCTACTCACCGACACCACACATTGGGTTCTCTGTCTTGCTTTGCTACTCACCGACACCACACATTGGGTTCTCTGTCTTGCTTTGCTACTCACCGTCACCACACATTGGGTTCTCTGTCTTGCTTTGCTACTCACCGACACCACACATTGGGTTCTCTGTCTTGCTTTGCTACTCACCGACGCCACACATTGGGTTCTCTGTCTTGCTTTGCTACTCACCGACACCACACATTGGGTTCTCTGTCTTGCTTTGCTACTCACCGACACCACACATTGGGTTCTCTGTCTTGCTTTGCTACTCACCGACACCACACATTGGGTTCTCTGTCTTGCTTTGCTACTCACCGACACCACACATTGGGTTCTCTGTCTTGCTTTGCTACTCACCGACACCACACATTGGGTTCTCTGTCTTGCTTTGCTACTCACCGACACCACACATTGGGTTCTCTGTCTTGCTTTGCTACTCACCGACACCACACATTGGGTTCTCTGTCTTGCTTTGCTACTCACCGACACCACACATTGGGTTCTCTGTCTTGCTTTGCTACTCACCGACACCACACATTGGGTTCTCTGTCTTGCTTTGCTACTCACCGACACCACACATTGGGTTCTCTGTCTTGCTTTGCTACTCACCGACACCACACATTGGGTTCTCTGTCTTGCTTTGCTACTCACCGACACCACACATTGGGTTCTCTGTCTTGCTTTGCTACTCACCGACACCACACATTGGGTTCTCTGTCTTGCTTTGCTACTCACCGACACCACACATTGGGTTCTCTGTCTTGCTTTGCTACTCACCGACACCACACATTGGGTTCTCTGTCTTGCTTTGCTACTCACCGACACCACACATTGGGTTCTCTGTCTTGCTTTGCTACTCACCGACACCACACATTGGGTTCTCTGTCTTGCTTTGCTACTCACCGACACCACACATTGGGTTCTCTGTCTTGCTTTGCTACTCACCGACACCACACATTGGGTTCTCTGTCTTGCTTTGCTACTCACCAACACCACACATTGGGTTCTCTGTCTTGCTTTGCTACTCACCGACACCACACATTGGGTTCTCTGTCTTGCTTTGCTACTCACCGACACCACACATTGGGTTCTCTGTCTTGCTTTGCTACTCACCGACACCACACATTGGGTTCTCTGTCTTGCTTTGCTACTCACCGACACCACACATTGGGTTCTCTGTCTTGCTTTGCTACTCACCGACACCACACATTGGGTTCTCTGTCTTGCTTTGCTACTCACCGACACCACACATTGGGTTCTCTGTCTTGCTTTGCTACTCACCGACACCACACATTGGGTTCTCTGTCTTGCTTTGCTACTCACCGACACCACACATTGGGTTCTCTGTCTTGCTTTGCTACTCACCGACACCACACATTGGGTTCTCTGTCTTGCTTTGCTACTCACCGACACCACACATTGGGTTCTCTGTCTTGCTTTGCTACTCACCGACACCACACATTGGGTTCTCTGTCTTGCTTTGCTACTCACCGACACCACACATTGGGTTCTCTGTCTTGCTTTGCTACTCACCGACACCACACATTGGGTTCTCTGTCTTGCTTTGCTACTCACCGACACCACACATTGGGTTCTCTGTCTTGCTTTGCTACTCACCGACACCACACATTGGGTTCTCTGTCTTGCTTTGCTACTCACCGACACCACACATTGGGTTTTCTGTCTTGCTTTGCTACTCACCGACACCACACATTGGGTTCTCTGTCTTGCTTTGCTACTCACCGACACCACACATTGGGTTCTCTGTCTTGCTTTGCTACTCACCGACACCACACATTGGGTTCTCTGTCTTGCTTTGCTACTCACCGACACCACACATTGGGTTCTCTGTCTTGCTTTGCTACTCACCGACACCGCACATTGGGTTCTCTGTCTTGCTTTGCTACTCACCAACGCCACACATTGGGTTCTCTGTCTTGCTTTGCTACTCACCGACACCACACATTGGGTTCTCTGTCTTGCTTTGCTACTCACCGACACAGACCATTGTGTATGATATACAACGTTATTGCTAGTCATCAAAGGCGGCAGATAATTTTCATCATGTGGATTTTGTCAGTTTGTGTTTCCCACCTGAAGCCGGCATCTTTTTGTCTTTTTATTTTATGCTCAACTCGTTATTTTCGCATTGCGGCAACTTTCATAAATGAATACAGTGTCTTGGTGCGTAATTCCGACTTCGTTTATTTTCCTTATTACGATGAGCGATGAAGTCGTCCTGTTCACAGCGGAAACTTAAAAGAGAAAACACAAAATTTAATGTTTACTTATGAGAACTCTTTGTGGATACTTTCCCAGAGCCCGCATCTTTAGACGTATATTACACTCTAAAAATGAAAGGTGAAAAATGCGATGATTATGAAAAAGTACTAAGAAAAATAAGGATGTCTGTCGGTAGATGGCGTTCAAGAGTTTTCTGAGAAACCTTTTCTCGAAAGGTAGGGTTCGAGGGTTTGTTTACGGAGGGGAGAATATGAAAAATTATCCACCGCAAAAAAAAGAAGATTGAAGAGTTGCAACCGGTCGGGAAGTAGGGGAATGGTGGGTGAGAGGTAGGTGATTAAACGGAAATATCGATTATGTGGTTAGTGGAAGAGCCGAGGTGAGGAGGCCCGGAGATTTTATTGCACTGGGGCCCGAGCTCGCTCTCCACGGCCCTGATGATGACATCAACTCTAGACATTCTTCCGAACCATGAATTCGCTTTCCTGTCTTTCTTGGTACAGCAGGCATTCATCTCCCCATGCGTTTTTGAGTTGTCAACAGTCACTGTACGTCTGCTTTAGTTAATGTCCATGTCTCTGATCCATAGATACGAACTGGAAGAATGTATTGATTAGACTTTTTTAAAAAAGAGGTAATTGTAAATTTTCTTTTCCGGCTCGGTGGCGCAGTGGTCTAAGCGCTGGCTTCTGATCGTTCGTCCTGGATGGGTCCGGGTTCAAATCCCAGTGAGGCACGGGTGCTGTGTTTGTCTTACGGCACAGGTTCTCTTCCTTCCCTAAAACCAATGGCCTTAAATTATAGGAACGCGCGACAGCTTATAGCCCATTAAATTCTGGTCGTTAAACCCCCAAATATTTGAAAAAAAATCTTTGAAAATTTCGCATTTTTTTCCAAATACACTCCAGCCGCGCTTTATGCACCTATCAATTTCTTCTTCCGTGTGGCTAACCTTTGATATCTGTTGTGCAAGATTCAGTAGGTATAAGCATCTGAACTGTGGTAAAACATCAGTTCATTTTATTGGCGTAAAAGACAACCTGAAATAGCCGAGCTTTCGTTCACAAATGGGTGGTTTTTTTAAGGCTGAATGATATTAACCTACACGGAGAGAATTAACAGCAAACTTTACATTTGAAATATATACTTGCTTTGACTTGATTTCAAATTGTGAAAAAATTGGAAATGTGCGCTTGAACAAAATGTCAACAACAACAAAAAAAATAGTCTTAATATTTTAGGAACTCTGTCCATAGGGGATGCAGATCACGAAAGCTCGGCCATGTCAGCTTGTCTTTCACGCCAATAAAATCAAAGGATATTATACCACAATTTATTAATTTGGTGTATTTGCTCGGATATTGTTTAATTGATATAAACATCAGTTGCTTCTAAATTTGACCCGTAAATCTTCAGTTCTTGTAAAAGCATTTGCATCATTTTTTTTCTAAGTTCTTCTTTAATCACACTTCTTTACTGTTGTTAGTATGTTCCTGGATTATACTCTGCAGCTGTGTGAGAATATTCGAAAAAATGACTGTATCGTTAGTAGGAGCGCAGCCCGAGTGTTCCGTGGGCCGGGAGAGGGGGCTAATGTAACAGATAGGGTGCTCGATTTCAATCGAACAAGAAAAACAAATAATAATAATAATAATAATAACGACATTCTATTATTACTATATGCAATAATTAAGAGAAAATTTATGACTAAAACTGAAAGCGAAAATTGCATGCTAAAGATCTTGAAAGGTTTTGGATTTCATTTCAGATGTACTAAAACATACGATATTATATTTATTTCTATCCCTTACTTTTCGCTCTATTATGTACCTGTATCTTAAAACTAACGGAGGATGCGTACAGTAAAACATTTTTCTTGTATAATTTCATTTTAAATTTTTCTTTTTGATTGTTCAGGAGGATGCACTACAAATGAAAAAAATATGGAACTGAAGAAGAATTAGCTTCCTTTCGAAAGACGCAAAATAAAAAAAAATAAAAAGTTCACACCGACCTTATTCTGCTCCTGCTTGTGCACCCAGTGTGGCTACTGAATAGGACATCTGAGCGAAATAAACAAAAAATTTCAAAGTTAGCATAAACTAATTTTGAAGATGACATCCCGATTTTTGGTGTAAATGTGACAAGGATAGAAAGCCAGATAATATCCGAAAACTTGAAAATTTTCATCTTCCTGGAGCGGGACTCGAACCCGCGTCTTCCAGATAGCGCTCGGGTATGCTAACCACTACACCACCCAGGACGACCAAGTCTCAAATTTCCGATTAATTTGAATATAACCATCACAGGGTTCGCTAGTCGAAGCAACCGGCATTCATGTTTAGCGAATCTGGAGGTTAAGAACTTGAATTTCCATCCTTGTCACATTTACACCAAAAATCGGATTGTCATCTTCCAGATTTATATTATATGGTGTAATCCCGTATTTCTTTCATGAGTTAGCATAAACTGTTGACTTGTCGGCGCACAGTTGTTGATTGTAGAATAATATAATGCCAAAACCATCTGCTGACATAAACTGAAGCAGATCACAAAGGACAACCTAATTGAACCCTGCATGCGCTTATCAATTTGTTGTCAATGGGGAGGCATTTACTTCTGCTTTATAGAATAGCAGCTAGATTTTACAACTTCCTTTTTATTTTTTCATTCTTAACTTGCCTACGTAAGGCAATTGTGTGAAGACACCACAGCGATAAGCAGCAGTTCTTGGCGCAAATTAAAGGAAAAGGGCTTTTTGAAAGAGTACAAACAGTAGATTTAGTATAAATTCATGCCGATTGTGCCCCCCCCCCTCTTTTTTTTTCTAGAATTGGGTAAACTTTGTGTTGCTCCACTCGCTGTCAGATTTAATGCTAGCAACAAAGTAAGGCGCAAAATAATGCTCCTGGGAAGGGCTGAAGCCCCGTGAGCACCACCGTGGATGGGCGCCTATAGCATAGCTTTCAAGAGGGGGCAAACAGAAATTGTAACTAAGAATAACATATACAAACAGCACGTCCAAATTTCCACTGTGCTTTCTTGTTGTCTAACTGTTTTTACCACACTTTCAACACATTAATTTATTTGGAAATCTGAAGACCCAAAAAGATCAATGTAAATGAAATTAAACAGCATATTTAGACAATAAAGAAATATCTTTGGAGCTCATTTTATCCTTTTTAGCCACTTGTCTCACATGCGCCACGAAACCTTAGAGATGTTGGTCGTCAAGAATAAAAAAATACCCTCAAGGCAAATTTCTGGGGAAAATTTCCGAGTGATCTTTGCCCGGCAGCGAGTAGCTGCTTTAGATGAAGATATATTTTACGTTTCTTTGCCTTTCATACTTTTTCAAATGGGGAAAAGTTGGGAATTTCTGTTATTCCACATGCAATGCCAGGCCACCGGTGACGCAGTGGTCTAAGTCAGGGAATCTAACCATTCATTCAAGATGAGTCAGGGTTCGAATCCAGTTGAGGCATGGATGTTGTGTTTGTCCTACGGCACTGATTATATCCCTTCCTTAGAGCCAGTGGCCCTAAATTAGGAACGGGCGACTGCTTATAGCCCAGTGAGTTCCTCACAACGATCGTTAAACCCGCACACACACACAACCTGCAATGGGGGATTTGTTTACTACATTCTACTGTAAATCTTCCCTTTTAAACTAAAAATTCTCAACTTTTCACTATTTTTTACTGCATACACGCGCATCTAGAAATTTTGCGGAGAAATTAGCAATCAGAATTATTGTTTTCTCAAAATCTCTGTAGTACCGTCCAAAAAGAGAAAGGTTTGATTTCCAGGGGAGGGCAAATGTTCCCTCTTGCCCCCTCCCCCCGTATGGGCGCCCCATTGCTGCTCTCCTTTTCGTCAGTAAAACTAAATATGTAGTATCTATACGGTGTGGAAGAAATGTTGTTCTCGTAATACGTTGAAAATATGTCATGATAATTAACACAGCAATCAGACATATCTGAATTGACTGTTTCTCACGTAATATCAGGCACATCAGAAAACTTGAAAATTTCATCGCCCTGGAGCGGGAATCGAACCCGCATCTCCCGATTACCGTTCGAGTATGCTAACCGTTACACCACCCATGCCTAGAAAGTCACAAAACTCCCGGTATTAAGAGCATCGGATTATTGTTACAGTGGACACCCCCCCCCCCCCCTCCCAACCTAAAACCTGAAGAAAACTTTAAAATTTGTCCGCCATGTCGCGTATTGTATGAGGCAGCTAGGAATCACAGTTCGGCAGGCTCACATGTTCTTTTACAGTTCAGTTTTTTTATTTATTTCTCATTTACGTTGTTTTTTCTTTCGGATGTTCTCTAAAATTAATTAACAAAATTGCGGGATAATTAGGAAGTCGCTCCAATGCTCTTGAAGGCAAGAAACGCAATATTTTTGCCATTTTGAATTGTTTCTACCTGTGGGAAAAGGTAGCACTCAATGGTTGCTCTGGAAATTGATAAGAGCAAAGCGATAGGCCCAGAAGAGGACTTCTGGATTTCTTGAGGAGGGGCCGATGTTACGACCCAACCCCGCCATTAATTTAGTAATTAATGGGCGTGGATGATGTGTGAAATTAATTAAGTATTAATTATGTTCGAGGCTTGATTGGAGTTTAAAAGTGTAAACAGCAGATAAAGTTTTATCTGGGGGTTTGGAAAGAAAAGAGGCGAAGAATTCTCTCTCTGGCTGGGTGGTCTCAGAATAGCTCTGTTAGGTCATAAATATCAGGGCGCAGCTGACGGGAAACTAAGCAACACGGAATGGTACCTTTCGAAGAGGGGTCCACTTGAGTAAATGAATGAAGATGGGGACAAAAGGTTTAGCGAATAATCGTAAATTCGTCGATTGTTTGGGGCATTTTCGAGAACAATTGCTCTCTGTGTGGTCCGTGCAGAAAAATAAGAGTTCGCACTTGGCATGAACATAAGGAAGAAAGTTAGTTGTCTGTGCGCTCTCCGATGTGAAAGGCTGGATGCCTTGGATCTGCAAAAAATGAATTGGGAAAAATGAAGCAGCAAACCTCCCCGCATTTGGTAAGAAATGGAGACAACTCGAGGCAGCTGGAGATGCCAGTTTGCCATAAAGACAGCAGAATGCCTAAATCCGCGGGATAAAGCAGAAATTTCTAGGCTGGAGCGTAATGGAAATCAGCGACTGTTTGGCCTAATGAAAGCCAAGTTACAGGGGAATTAAGAAGTCTGCGAGTGGACAGTGGCCATTCCAATGAGAAGCGAAGCCAAGCAAAGTCGGGTTCGGATGCCAACCACTGCAGTGTGGAATCATCACCCCCATTCATCCCCTACTGTGGAGGAAGTGAAGAGATGCGCTTGTCTTACGGGGCGAAGCGAGGCCCCATGTGTGCGTGTGTGTGGTCACGTAAACAGCGAAGCCACTACGTGTAAGTGCGACTGGATAAAACATGGCGAAAGAAAAATATGAGCGTAAGAGCGGTGGCTTCGATACCTAACAAATATACAGGTGAAATGGGAAGTTGCTGATATACGCTTAAGGTAAAAGCACGTCTGATTTCGCTCGGCCGAGAAAATTAATCTCAGGGCTGGCGGTCGCAACTCGATAAAAAAAATGGAAACAAAACCTGCGAGTGGCATATTTGAACTGCGTACTCAGGCAGGGTAGATGGTTTGCTAACGGAAAGGAACTGACTGAATTGGGAATGAACGGTCAAAAAGGACGGAAGGTAGCGACGGACGGAATCGACTATAGCAGCAGCGGAATTGAATGTGTCCCACTCTCCCAGCAGTCGACGTTCACAATTATTTCTTCACGACAACAAAAATCATTTCCCAGGAACACAGAAAATCAATCTTGGAAACCGCAACATCAGATGTGAGAGGGCCTATTTTGCTTAACGGCCACCTTCAAATCGTCACGAGAATAGATCAGTGTGCACTCTAATCATTGCAACAAAGTGCGGCGTGATATTACCATTTTTAATTGTGTGCTTCATTTACATCAAGCGTCAAAGTGAAGTGTTGAATCATCGGTGCTGCCACACGGTGCAAGTGTCTGTGTGCGTGTTTTTTTTTTTTTTGTCGTGTGATATTATGTGATGCACAACGGATTTGCACAGCAAAGTCACGTAACTGTAAGTAGATGAATATTTCCTTTTTCTTTCTTCGCACATCTGCGAACTTGTGCCATCCCGACACCCAAAACTGCATGGGCATAGATGCAGTAATGCTGAGTGACTGAACCTCAGAGGAAATACCTGCACATACAGATTTCAATTTCTTACAGGGCCCATTTCCTGATTATTATTTTTACATGAATAAGGGAGAGGGTGTGGCCACAAATTCCGCTGGGCGGGACAGTTTCTTTTAACTTTGGTTCAGGACCAACGTCAGCGGGGCAGGGTTCTGCATGTGCATGCTTATTAGATTTAGTTAATTAACTTTGGCAGTATTTCGCACCTATAATCTTATACCGCAAATTAGCGTGCTTGTGTATTTTGTGTCGCGAGTATTTTTAATGTGATCGTTTGCATATAATTTTTTTTTCATTCTCTAAGCAATTGTATATGAATATCACCTGCAGCTCTATTTAGTGTGTAAACGAGTAGTATCTCTTGTTCAGATAGTCCGGTGGAGACTCAGTCGGTTGTGTCTTCCGACAGTAATGTGTGACACCGTATGCTGCCCACATATGAGGGGCAATTGTCTATGCGCCTAGAGAGCGCCGTATCTGTTTAAATCTCGCAGAACGTTATTAAATGTTGTGTTGTGTATTTGAGAATCATGTGTTATTTGCGAAAGTGAGTGTTGTACTGGCTGGTTGGGGATTGAATGTACCGGAGTAAGATCCGGACCACTACACTCAGTCACGAATTGGTGATTGCGGGTGAACCTCATCACAACTCTGATCCCAAAGTATCATTTTTTTTAGATTATTTTATTTTTTATTTGTTGTTGTTATTTTGTTCACAAGGTGGATTCACCCAAGCCTTATGCTTCGGGTCATTCTTCAACTTTTCATTTTTTATGTTCTGGTGTGAATCTTTGAGTGCAGCAGTAAACCTGAGATTCTCACCTGGTGCCGCGGCCAACTAAATTGTACTTCAGGTCTCAAGCACCGTTACCGGCAGACTCGGCAGGAACACTGCTAGTGCCGTGTAACATTATTCTCCGACCGCATTTTTAATCAAAGCAAACTGTGCTGCCATCTAGCGTTGTTAAGCATATCAGCAGTCGTTCAGGTATATAGTGTGGAAGAAATATTCTTCTCGTAATACGTGCAAAATACGTCATGATAATTAACACACCCATCAGACATATCTGAATTGACTGTATTTATTGTTTCTCACGTAATATCAGTGCCTCCCCGGTGGCGCGGTGGTCTAAGCAATGGCTTATGATCATTAGTGTGTGAAGGGGTCCGGGTTCGAATCCCTGATAGGCATGGATGTTGTGTTTATCTTAAGACAATGGCTCTCTTCCTTCTCTGGAACCAGTGACCCTAAACTAGGGACGGGCGACTGCTTACAGCTCATTGGGTTGCTCATAGTGGTCGTTAAATCTTCAATCAAAAAAAAAAAAAGTAATATCAGTTAAATAAGAAAACTAAAATTAAAGTCATTAGTGCCGCCCCGGTGGCGCAGTGGTCTAAGCGATGGCCTCTGATCATTCGTCCGAACGGGACCGGGTTCGAATCCCGGTGAGGCATGGATGTTGTGTTTCTCTTACGGCACTGGTTCTCTCCCTTCCCTGGAACCAGTGACCCTAAATTAGGGACGGGCGACTGCTCTTAGCCCATTGAGTTGCTCACGGTGGTCGTTAAACCTCCAACCAAAAAAAAAAAAAAAAAAAGGCATTAGTCGTCAGAAAACTTTAAATACAGTCAATTCAGATATGTCTGTTTGCTGTGTAAATTATCATAAATAGTATCTATTTCTCTCTATCTATCTATCTCTGTCTCTCTCTGAATGGAAACCATTTGCTCAGTACTGAATAAAATTGAATGACCTTTTTATTATTTATTTCTTCGTGTTTTTCTTTTTCCGCTGGAAAGAAGAAAGAGGCATCAGTCGGAACAATTTCACGAAACTGAAGAATAGTCTTAAAAATAACATCACTGAATGTTGTCGAGGAACATTCGTGGTCTTTTTAAGCTCGTGGAAGTGACTGCCTGCCTGCCCATTTGATTGCATTGTTTAGCGCCACGCTGTCATGGTGGGTCGCGAGCACAATGGACACTGTCCCATGACAGGTCGATAGCCGCTATATGAGACACATTGGCAAGCCCGTCTCCTCTCTATCATGAGTGAGGCACGCGGTACCACCTCTCTCCCCATCATCATCTGCAGACAACTCCAGATCGCATTGAGCCCTGCCTCGGTGATTTGATTAGCGGGATTTGGCCGGCGAGCCTGGAGGTCGACAAATCCACAACTGACACCAGGTGTCCACGTCCTCAGGGTACTCTCTCTGCAGCTATGAGCGATTGATTGCATCATGGCCGCCGAACGAAGAACGAGAAGCAAGTAATCGAAGGGCGGCCATCGTCTTGGACGACGTCCGACTTTTTTGGCCGAGACAAGGAAGGGGCGGAATTGCCATGGGGTTCTTGGGAAACTTCGGGGAAATTTTCGTGCGGCTCTGTCACCGACAGAAGGGCACTTTCATCTCCAGAAACCACCCCTAGCTCCTTCCTTCTTAGCTATGTGTTGGCCTTAGAATGACCTTTCATTTGGGTCTTGGCGGTTGTTGCCGACAGCTCTCCACAACAAGACAAAAAGAAAGTAAAAATATCCATACACAAATTTGGAACCAGCTTGTTCGTATTGCTTTATTCTGGTGACAGAAGGAAAAAAAGAAGTGAGTTTTGTTTTGAACGACAGACTTCTGAGAAACAAATGCGTCGGAAGCTCACTAGCAGTGACATTCTAAAAAGAAAATCTTTGTGAGACAATTGGAAATTAAACTCCTATTAAACCTGCTCTTAACCAATTTATCCTATTCATTTGAAATAATTTTAAGCAATGAGTTAGTAAATCCCCAACGTTTCATTCGAATTGCATCATCTCTAACTTGAACTAGTAGAGACTGATGATTATAACGAAATCCTATGTTATACTTATCATGAGAGATTACGTATAATTCAGTGGTAATTATAAAAGAAAAAGGCATATTTACTTCCGAGCAAACACGCGTTTTAATTCAGACAGAGTTTGAGAGAAATATGGTGAAATGGCTAAAAATATGCAAATATTTGTATATATATATATGTGTACCTAAACGTTTAATTACCACCGCTATGCACTGTGTGGCAGGCGGACGTTTCTAACGGCTGTTCGATTCCCGGTCCTGCCGGCCATCTAGTCTGCGGTTTTTCCAGGGTTTTTCGCAAACTCCCTGTGTTTGGGGACGCAAATGCGCAGATGGTTCTCTGTGAAGTCGGCCCCGGACGCACTTTGTCCCTTGTCCCGATATGTAGCAGAGGAATGGCAAACAGGCTGCATTAATTTGCCAAATATTCTCATAGATGGAATATTTGTCTTTGAGGTACCAGTGGTCTGAGTGATGGCCTCTGATCATTCGTCCGAAAGAGGTCCGGGTTCGAATGCCGGTGAAGCATTTATGTTGTGTTTGTCTCACGGCACTGGCTCTCTCCCTTCCCTGGAAGCAGTGACCATAATTAGGGACGGGCGACTGCTTATAGCCAATTAAGTTGCTCACGGAGGTCGTTAAACCTCCAATTAAAAAAAAAAACCCGCCCTGAACGGAAGAGAGAGACAACGAGGAATTTTTAATTACGGCTGCGTTGTTTTCCTATACAATTCAACAAGAAATTTTTGCTTCGGTAAAATATATACGTACGGAAACAAACAAAATCTCGACAAAACGTATCGTATTTCCTTCCGTACGTTTTGAGGTGCGTTAATCTAGGTGACATCACCTGGAAGTTCTGCACTTTCGCGCAGGTATTTCCATTTTTTACTTTATTTCACATCTAATATAGACAGGTTTCACGGTGGTTCCAATGAATCCTTCCTCCTAAGTATTTTCATTTCAGACCTGTTTCCTTTAATGTATGAGGTTTCAAGGCAGTTTCGATTGATCTTTTCGAGCAGGTATTTTCATTTCGTGGCTATACGTTTTTAATTTAAACATGCTTGACGTTGGTTCTGGTGAATTCTTTCATGCATATTTTCGTTTTAAGGCTATGGCTTGCTCTACTTACACAGGCTTTAGGGTGGTTTCACTTGGAATTTCATCATGAAATGAAAATACCGGAGTGAAAGGGGCTGTCTTTCTTCATATAGACAGACCTCATGAAGACTCCGGTTATGGAGTTTTTTTCTAATATTTAGAATTTAAAGGTCCTTATTAGTCTTTAAGGTGACAATAATTCATTCGTCCTTAATTTAGAGCCCCTGTCTCTAGGGATGAGAAAGATCGAGTTTTGTTTGACCAAATGTAACATTCATATCTTGCACCGGATTCGAATTCAATTTCTACTGTACGAGGAGATAGAAACCTGAAACGTAGACAGTTCAACCACAGGATGGGTTAGGATTTCGAGTACTCAACGCAGAAGCTTGTATTTCAAACTTAAACACCGCGTTGGCAGGTAACATCATGGAAGTAATAAAAAAATAACGGTATCTGCAGAATTTCGCAAGTAGGAAACATCAAAATATTTTACCATTAAACGTTGGAAGTCTGCCTCCGTCTCGGATAGACACAGTGGGTGTCGTGAAGCTGAAGCACAACTTTTGATTCCGCTCGACATGCCATTAAACATATTATCTTCAGAAAAAGGTGTGTCGTAGCGACTTGTCGCAAATCGGCAGAGACAAGGAGTCTTTTTTTTTATGTACATGATCACAAAAACAGAACTTCAGTCCCGACATCAAGGAACTCACATTGTTTGCCAAATAACGACTGATGCCATCTGAGTAATCAGAACAACCTTGTCTGATGACTGATGTCATCCGAGTACTCATAACAATCTTGTTTGACAACAGATATCATCCGAGTACTCAGAAAGGTCTTTTTTGACAACTAATGCCACCCGAGTACTCAGAACAGTCTTGTTTGACAACTGATTCCACCCGAGTTCTCAGAAAAATCTTGTTTTACAACTGATGTCATTCGAGTACTCAGAGCCTTTTTGTCTGACAACCGATGTCATCTGAGACCCCCCCCCCCAAAAAAAAGGATACGTTTCGTGAATTATGTGAAATCTTTTTTGCGAGCAGAAACTTGGTGTCTGGTAACGGATGTTAGATACTCGAATTCATATTGCAAGATATTCGTCCGTAAGTTTTTTTTGTGGTGCACCAAATTCGGAAAAATATGCACAGTTGTGTTTAGTAGCATCATCCGTCAGCTACATGACACCTAACTTTGTGAGAATTATATTCGTAAACTTTCCGTGCGTAATATGAGGATGCTGATTGGAAACGACGATATTCTATTTTACACACGAAAGGCATTAGTACGATAAGAAAGTTACAAAATAATAAGGCGCGTTATATGTTTCGACATAACTCCAACTATGCCTTCATCAGGAATAGGTCTAACAATAAGTTCAATTAGAGAAATGGCAGTTTGAGAAAGGAAACTATGGCTGCCCTGGTGGCGCAGTGGTCTTAGCGGTAGCTTCTGATCATTCGTCCGAGATGGGTCCGGGTTCGAAACCCGGTGAGGCATGGATGTTGTGTTTGTCTTACGACGCTGGCTCTCTCCCTTCCCTGGAACCAGTGGCTCTAAATTAGGGACGGGCGACTGCTTTCGCCCATTGAGTTGCTCACGGAGGTCATAAACCCCCAATAAAAAAAAAAAGGAAACGGTAGAAATAGAAATCAGGTGCGTTCATCATCCCGATATCACAAGGATAAGTTTCCTGAAGTTCAAAATGATTGCAGCAAGGCCCAAATCTCTGTTTAAAACGCTTGCTGCAAACATTCTGAACATCTCAACACCTGTCCTTGGGACATCGGGATGATGATTGTACCTGATATAAATTACGTCACTTTGAGTGTATTTCTACTGTTTCGTTTTACCAATTGCCTTTTTGCTAATTGAACGTATTGTTAGACCTATTCCTTATGAAGTCATAGCTGCAGCAATATCAAAACATGCTTATTGATTTGTAAGTTTTTTTGTTTGTTTTTGTTTAGGGATTTAACGATCACCGTGAGCAACTCGATGGGCTGATAAGCATTCTCCAACAGTCTTCTGTTCCCAATTTAGGGCCACTGGTTCGACGGAAAAGGGAGAGAGAGAGAGAGAGAGAGCCAGTGCCGTAAAACAAACACAACATCCATGCTTCATCGGGTTTTGAATCCGGACCCATCTCGGACGAATGATCAGAAGCCAGCGATTAGACCACTGCGCCACTGGGCGGCTTTTGTAAGTTACTTAGCTTACTGATACCTTTCTTGAATAAAATAAAAAATCGTCGGTTGCAACCACCATTCGTTTGTGTTGTTTTTTTCCCAGCAGGATTCGTTAACATGCCATACGAAGTCACGCAGGTGGCTGAGGTAAAGTATGTTACTGTTTTTTTTTTTCCATCGATACCTGTTGGGGTTATCTCTCATTAAAATTCCCTATCATTTGACATTCTGTTACAAGCCTGTTGGTTTTACAAATCTAACCTGCAGATTTCCGCTCATTTATCCCATCGTCTCAGGCATTTTCTACCAGAGGTCTTACTCGCTTAACTGACTTTTTTTCTTCGCTGGGTTTTTCTTTCTGTATACTATTAAAACTGTTGCTTTTCCACATTCCGCAGATGCTATAGCTTTGTTAATACTGGCACCACGACTCCGCTCGGTATCATCTACGCTCCGTCTGATCATATCACTTTCTCTCTTGAACTTCAGTAATGTATTAAGAGTGACCTTTTCATATATCTCTATACTGGGGGTCGTCTCTTTTTCTTGATTGGGTAGCAAAAATGATGTGATTACAACGGAGAGCGTATCAGCCTTTTCATGAATTAACTTACTAGCAGGACCGTAGCAAGCTTTTCTTATCTAGGAGGGCAAGATTTGAAATTAAACCCATTCGAGTTCAGAATTATGTCCCCTTCGAGTTCAAACTTACGCCCCTTCGAGTTCAAACTTACGCCCCTTCGAGTTCAAACTTACGCCCCTTCGAGTTCAAACTTACGCCCCTTCGAGTTCTGCTCAAGTAATACGTAGTTTTTACTTTCTCACACACCGCCGGCATAGGAAAGTATCATGATAGTTCAAAAATCGCATTTCAGTTTTTTGACATAATTTTATTACAAATATAAAAATTAGGTAACTAGCAAAGAACCACTGGTTGTAAATACCATGTAAAGCGTAAACACCCTGTGAACACTGACAACACAACACTCCACAGAAATGCAGAACGAAACACAAACCAGCGCAGAACGAACGAGTATCGGATAGTGAACGTAACAACAGGAATAAGCTTTAGGGGTAGGGCTTGGAAAAATTCCTTTCTAGGTTAAACGATCTGAAAACTTTCTGCGACAGAGCGCAGATGCTTAATTAGTTCTTCATCCCAAAGACATGTTCGGAAATGTCATGGAGGTTAGACATATTTTTTACGCCTCCATGCACTATTATAGAAAATTCCCTTTACGAATATGAGATGTTCACACCTCATAGTGTATGTTACTCTGTACTTAGTTAACTGCATAATACTATATGAGACTAACAAAGTCTTTAAAAATAAAGTACTGAGGGGTGTAACTTTCTTTTTCAGTTACAATTTCTATTTTTTATATCCCTGAGAGCATGAATTTACGCCCTTTGAATGCTATTCTGGGAGAGCCAACCGCCCTTTCTGACGCCCCCCCCCACGGTAGCTACTGCCCTGCTTACTAGCCTTCATAAACTGGCCACTCTGCGTATATTTCATTAGATAATTTCATGTCTTCAAACAACGGAGAGATTAAAACAAGTACTTCCAACGTAGACCTTTCTCCGAGCGTTTGCAGTTACTGAAATACTCGTTTATAAAAATTGGGACACCAAGATATACTGAAGAGCAATTGAATTAGAGACACCTGGCGTTATGCAAACGGAAACGACGTAACGTATGCAGCGATCCGACAATATAAGGAGTGATGCGACGGGAATCAGTAAGAGTCGGACGCAGTATGGGTAAGACGAAGGATCTAAGAGCATTTGATCGTGGGAAAATTGTCGGGGCCCGACGAATGGGTCACTCCATCTCGGAAGTAGTGCAGGCACTGGGAATTTCACGAGCCACTGTGTCCCGGGTGCACCGTGAGTACATCGAATCCGGTAAAACCATACCTGCAAAAGCCAACTGCCGTGGACAACAGCGTGTGGATGAGCGGGGTCATCGTCGGCTAGCTCGCACTGTGCAAGAAATCACTCGGCAATTTAACGCTGGTGCACAAAAACATGTAAGCAGCCACACCATCCAAAACCATCTCCTCGCTATGGGGTACAGAAGCCATCGTCTCACGAGGGTACCGCTGCTGACCGCACATCACAGGGTGCAAAGATTAGCATGGGCGCGGGAACATCGCCACTGGACCCTAGACATGTAGAAAAATGTTGCCTGGACTGATGAGTCGAGATTCACGTTGGTACATGCGGATGGCAGGATACGAGTACGGCGCAAACCACATGAAGCGATGGATCCTTCTTGCGAGCAGGGTACTCTTTAAGCTGGTGGGGCGCCTTTCTCGTCTGGGGACTGTTTACGTGAACTGAAATGGGACTCCTGGTACGTGTGACATCGTCCCTCACAGGTCAACGTTACCGGGGTATCCTGGACGACCATTTGCTCCCGTTTGTGCGTCTTCAACATCCCACTGGGGACCTCATCCTGCAACAAGACAATGCACCGTGCCATCGCTCCCGAATTGTATCCGAATGGTTGGATGAACACTCCACCGACGTGACCTCGCTTTCTTGGCCAGCTAGGTCACCTGACCTCAATCCCATCGAGCACATCTGGGATGCTATCGAGAGAGGTGTTTGAGGCTCTGACCCCCTCCATCAAATCTTCGTGAACTGTGGGAGCTTGTTCAGGGGTCGTGAATCCGTATGGCTTCCCAACGCTTCCAGTGTCTTGTCGAGTCCATGCCGAGACGAATCGCCGCCATCATCAGGACGAAAGGTGGTGCTACACGTTACTAGATAGGTATCTCTAATTCAATTGCTCTTCAGTGTACAATAGATACGAATCGGGAAACCAAGATACAATAGATACGAATGGGTCACCAAGATACAATAGATACGAATGGGGAAACCAAGATACAATAGATACCAGTTGGGAAACCAAGATGCAATAGATACGAATGGGTCACCAAGATACAATAGATACGAATTGGGAAACCAAGATGCAATAGATACGAATTGGGAAACCAAGTTACAATAGATACGAATTGGGAAACCAAGATACAATAGATACGAATTGGGAAACCAAGACAATGCCGTAAAAGTAAACCCTACGATTTCCATGTCGGAATCCGAAGATGGCAATCGTTACCAGTAGTACCAAAATGGGAGGAGAGAGTCTGTACGGGATGGGCTGGCCCGCCAAGCCTGGGCCCTACCCATCCCGGCCCGCGGGCCCGGCCGGGCTTATTTAGTTTAGAGAACAAAGCAACGGGCCGGTCCAAGTCGACCCATTCTTTCTATCGCGATGGTAAAGAAAGAAAGAAGCATTCTCCGATTTCCTGGTGTGTTTAACGGTTTTTCTGGCTTTACTTACTTCCATGACATAGCCCAGGGCGTAATCACAAAAGCAAGGAGAGGCACTCCCAATGTTTTTACCATCTGTAGGTATCAAGCCGGTAAAACCTCTTTGGACCTTGTTGACAACAGAAAGAATTGACCCGGAGCGAGTGTGTGTGTGTGTTGTGTGGAGTGTCCGCGGGTGTGTTGGAATGAGAGAGTGGGACGACATCGATTGTTTCTTCTATCCCTAATTTGTATGAAGATTGAACTTTTGTAGTGTTACCACTTGCTAGTTCAGAGAAAAGAGATTTTGAACTCTCTCAGTCTTCTTTTTTATTTCTCTTTAAAGGCTATATTCCTCGATAATTGTTAAAGTTAAATTAATATTTTTAGACTTACATTCAACTATATATTTTCAATAGTATTTCATTATTTAATTTTCACAATTTAATAAGATATAATAGAAAGACAAAATAATACAAAATGGTACATCACGGGCCTGGCCTAAATAAGAGTTGCAATTGACGGGCTTGTGCCGGGCCGGGCTGGGCCTTAAACGCACAGGCTTGGGCAGGGCCTGACTCACCAAAATAAGGACCGTGCAGACCTCTAACACAGGCTAAAATTCATGACTTCACGTCACGCAGCACTATGGTAGCATGAATAAGATCGCCGACTGGTGCAAGTTTTTTGCGTGTTCTTCCGTTCAGGGAAAACGTTTTTTTTTGTTTTTCGCGTGTTCTTCCGTCCAAGAAAAACATTTTTTTTGCGTGTTTTTCCGTTCCCTTGCTACCGTGGCGCGTGAAAAGCCCAGGAGGACGATCGTTTTGGAGATGCTCGAAACGGCACGCCTGGCGTCAACTATCATGCCACGTTCAAAGTCGCTCGGATCCATCGTTTTGCTAATTCCGATCCTGAATCGATTGCTAACTGTAGCTTGATGAGCTGGTCTGCCTGATTTATATCACACATGCAGTTTTACGTGTTGGAGTGCGCCATTTATGCTAGGAGAGCAGGTGCACCTAATGAACTGGCATGTCAGTGTATGTGATAAGTTCATTATTAATGCTCAGACAAAATAAATGCAAACTAAGATTTACGTTCAAGGCTACCTTCGATGCCATTAATTTTTCAAAATATCCCTTCCCCATTTTCTCTTCCTTTATATAGGACCTTTGAACTATCTTTAAAAATCAAGGAGACGTATTTCAAGCTTCTTCATTAACATTATCTTCAACAGTGTTCTCGTTACAACTACTAATTGTTTCGGCGACGTCAAACTCCGTTTACAATTAACAAAATTTTTATCTACAGCAAAGAATTTGCCTAAATAATTTACAAAAGGTTAAGGGAACCTTTTAATTCACTTGCTTAGTGGTAGGTAGTCTTCTCCGTTATTTGCATTTGCTGCCTCCTGCTAGAGAGTAACAAATCGAGTGGTTTTTTTCTGTCACTCACCTCCATGTTTTGCTTAAAACATGAATGGCATCTGTCAAACTTAATTTTTCTTTTAATGCACAAGATTTGGTCAAAACGTAAAGCATAATCTATCATAAAACTATAATTGTAGGATGATCATAACTTTTTGTTTACATATTCTATATTAATATCTTTATAAACATACATAGGTTGGACAAAATAATGTGAAAACCTGATAAAAATGTTATATATCTTTATTAAAAGATGTTGGACCACTATTTATCTTTAATACAGCTTCGAGCTTTCTTAGAATATATTCAGACAGCTTTGAATGGTCTCCAGTAATATGTTGTACCACTTGTTGTTCCCCCATTTACTTCAGAGCTGTTGGAGGAGGAAATCTGCTTCTCACTCTGCTCTCTAAAATAAATAACAGTGGTTCGATAATATTCAAGTCAGGTGATTGAGCTAGCAAGGGCAGATGTTGAAGTTCATCTTGGTGCTCCTCAAACCGAGACTGAACTGTTCTGGCTGTGTGTATGGGGCCATTATCATCTTGAAAGATGGCATTCTTGTTGAGAAACAACATTTGGACCACAGGATGCACATGATCACCTAGAATGCTTAATATATATATATTTATATATCATCATCATCATCATTGTCAACCATTATCAATCCACTGCTGGACGAAGGTCTCTCCAAGTTTCCTCCACAACGGTCTGTCTTGTGCCAGTCTCCTCCATGTCACTACCGCATACTTTCGAATTTCATCCACCCATCTCCCATGTGGTCTTCTACCGGGTCTTTTCCTGTCCCTTGGAATCCAATCTAAAATTTTGGTTGTCCATCGATGGTCTGTCCTTCTGGCAGTATGTCCAGCCCATTAACATTTCAGGGATTTAACTCTGATCATGATGTCTTCCACTCTTGTCATTTTTCGGATCCACGAGTTCCTCTTCTTATCTCTCCTGGTTACACCAAGCATGCACCTCTCCATGCTTTTTTGAGTTGTCTGCAGCCTTTGTATGTCTCTTTTAGTTAAGGTCCACGTCTCTGCACCATACGTAAGCACTGGAAGGATGCATTGATCAAACACTTTTCTTTCAAGACATAATGGCATATTGCTCTTGAAAATTATGCTGTTTCTTTCAAAAGCTCTAAAGGAAAGTTTTATACGCCGATTAATTTCTTCATAAATGTGACCCTCACTTGATATCTGCTCTCCAAGATAAACGTACGTGTCTGTTATCTCCAGCTTTTCTCCATCAATTGATAAATCTTCGTTTCTTGTAAAAGCATTGAACATCACTTTTGTCTTCTGAAAGTTCATTTTTAATCCTACTTCTTTACTCTTGTCAGCAAGTTCCTGGATCATACTCTGCAGCTCTGATGGGGTAGTTGCAAAAATGACTACGTCATCAGCAAAACGAAGGTGGGTTATATAATCGCCATTAATCTTTATCCCTTTGTTTTCCCAGTTCAGCGATTGAAAGACATTTTCCAATGTGGCATTAAAGAGCTTCGGAGATATGGTGTCACCTTGTCTCACTCCCTTTCCAATTTTTATGTGTGTTGTATTTTCAAACAGCCGATTCTTTGCACTTGCAACTTCATAGATGTTATTAATAGTATTAATGTATGCATGTTCAATACCGCAGGATTTCTAAGCCATTGTAACTGCTGATGGTTTCACCGAATCAAAGGCTTTTTCATAATCGAAAAAAGCCATGCACAATGGAAGTTCATATTCCCTCGCTCTTTCAATTAGTTCTCTAAGTACGTGGATATGATCTATTGTGCTGTAGCCACTCCTGAATCCAGCTTGTTCTCTCGGTTGAGCCATGTCCAGTGTTACCTTCAAACGGTGTGAAAGAACTTTAGTGAATATTTTACAAACCACTGATAGGAGGCTGATAGGTCTGTAGTTCCTGAGATCCTCAACGTCACCTTTTTTATGTAGCAGGATCATTGTAGCGTTGTTCCAATCCTCAGGAATCTTCCCTTCATTAAGGCATCGAGTGAAAATTTAGGTGAGTACTGTTTCGATTTCTCCACTTGCTTCTTGTATGATGTCTACAGTAATTCCATCTTCTCCTGGAGCATTTCCCCGCTTCATGTTCTTGATTGCATGTGCAACTTCTGCTGGGAGGACTGGTAGAACTCTGGTACTGGTACCTTTCATGATGTCCTGAGTACATGTATCATCCATTTCATATAAGTTGGAGTAGAATTCTTTCACTCTTGTCAAAATTTCGCCTCTATTCCTTGTTACAGAACCATCTTCTTTTCCCAGTGCCATAATCTGTTTTCTTCCCTTACTGTGATGTCCCTTTGCTATCTTTAGGCTTTGGTTGTTTTCAATTGCTTTCTTCACTAGTTCACAGTTGAATTTCCTTACGTCTTCAGTGATACCTTTTCGTACTGTCTTGAATAGCTCTATATATTCCACTTTGGAAGTCACATATTCTTTAGTTGTCCTCATCTCTCTTCTTTTTGGCATCAACATTTTGGTTTTTCCTGATAATTTGTTCACATGCAACTTGTTCTTATACCCAGCTAATTTTATTGCTGTTTCCATAAGAGCTTTGGTTACTTTTCTGTTAACTTCAGAAATATCCACTTCTTCCGATGTTAGGCCTTTTAAAGCAGAGAATCTGTTCTTCAGTTCCAACTTGAAGGTATTATGGTGTTTTTTAAGGTTGGTTATGCCAATACATTTTGTTTGTCTTATGAGCTTGCCACGTTCGAGTTTAGTGTTGAGGTGCATCTTACATCTCACTAATCTATGGTCATTACATGTGTTGAACATGTTTAGCACACTGCAGTCTTGGATGACGAATTTTTTGTTACCCATAATAAAATCAATTTCACTTGTCGTCCCATTTGGATGTCTCCATGTCCATTTCCTGTGTGGCTTTTTCTTGAAAAAGGAGTTCAAGATGAAAAACCCTTTTGCCTCTGCAAACTCTACGAGAGTATTTCCACGCTGATTTGTGTTGCCGTGACCGAATTTACCTACTGAAGTTTCATTCTGTTGCCGTTGCCCTATTTTTGCATTGAAATCTCCCATAATTATCTTCAAGTGTTGCTTACCTTTATTATTTAGATAACGAATTTCCTCATAAAATTCTTCAATTTCTTCTTCAGGATGACTTGTAGTGGGTGCATAAGTTTGAATAATCTGAGCCTGGTATCTTCTCGAGAGTTGGATGACGAGTCGTGCAGCTCTGTTAGAGGAACTTTCCACTTCTACAACTTTATCCTTCAGTTTCTTGTTTATTATAAATACAACACCACTAGTTCTGCCAGTATCTGTCCCACGATAATAGAAGAGATGTCCACTTTTCAGTTCAATGAGATCTTCTCCTTTTCTCCTTACCTCACTTAGCCCGACGATGTCCCACTTGATCCTTTGTAGTTCCTCTTCCAATTCAAGAAGCCTTGAATCAGAATATAGGGAGCGTCCATTATACGTAGCCAAGGTCAGCATCAGATGGCAGCCTAGTCCGGTCGTCCGGGGATTCTTAGCACCCTCTGCCTTCATGTCGCACTGGCCGCTGCCTTGGCCAGGTACATTCCAGCTGCCGGAGACTGAGGTCCAAGATTTAATTTGTGGAGTCATTTTGGAGGGGTTTGGCCATAACTCACCACGCTGGCCAAGCCGGTTGGTGAGAGTGGGATAGCATTTCCTCTAATCCCGATATTATAGTTATACCGCTATTGGCGGTCGTCAGAGCTCCTTTAGTGGGAACAGGATGCACCACTAGAAGGCGTGGTTGACATTTGTCAAGGAGAGGCTGTGATGTTACGCATCACCTGATATTACACCCCATAAATAAATATATATATATATATATATATATATCATCATCATCATCATCATTGTCAACCATTATCAATCCACTGCTGGACGAAGGTCTCCCCAAGTTTCCTCCACAACGGTCTGTCTTGTGCCAGTCTCCTCCATGTCACTCCCGCATATTTACGAATTTCATCCACCCATCTCCCATGTGGTCTTTTTCTGGGTCTTTTCCTGTCCCTTGGAATCCAATCTAAAATTTCGGCTGTCCATCTATGGTCTGTCCTTCTGGCAGTATGTCCAGCCCATTGCCATTTCAGGGATTTAACTCTGATCATGATGTCTTCCACTCTCGTCATTTTTCGGATCCACGAGTTCCTCTTCTTATCTCTCCTGGTTATACCAAGCATGCACCTCTCCATGCTTTTTTGAGTTGTCTGCAGCCTTTGTATGTCTCTTTTAGTTAAGGTCCACGTCTCTGCACCATACGTAAGCACTGGAAGGATGCATTGATCAAACACTTTTCTTTTAAGACATAATGGCATATTGCTCTTGAAAATTATGCTGTTTCTTCCAAAAGCTCTCCAGGCAAGTTTTGTACGCCGATTAATTTCTTCATCAATGTGACCCTCACTTGATATCTGCTGTCCAAGATAAACATACGTATCTGTTATCTCCAGTTTTTCTCCATCAATCGATAAATCTTCATTTCTTGTAAAAGCATTGAACATCACTTTTGTCTTTTGAAAGTTCATTTTTAATCCCACTTCTTTACTCTTGTCAGCAAGTTCCTGGATCATACTCTGCAGCTCTGATGGGGTAGTTGCAAAAATGACTACGTCATCAGCAAAACGAAGGTGGGTTAGATAATCTCCATTAATCTTTATCCCTTTGTTTTCCCAGTTCAGTGATTGAAAGACATTTTCCAATGTGGCACTAAAGAGCTTCGGAGATATGGTGTCACCTTGTCTCACTCCCTTTCCAATTTTTATGTGTGTTGTATTTTCAAACAGCCGAATCTTTGCACTTGCATTTTCATAGATGTTATTAATAATATTAATGTATGCATCTTCAATACCGCAGGATTTCAGAGCCGTGGTAACTGCTGATGGTTTCACCGAATCAAAGGCTTTTTCATAATCGATAAAAGCCATGCACAATGGAAGTTCATATTCCCTCGCTCTTTCAATTAGTTCTCTCAGTACATGGATATGATCTATTGTGCTGTAGCCACTCCTGAATCCAGCTTGTTCTCTCGGTTGAGCCATGTCCAGTGTTACCTTCAAGCGGTGTGAAAGAACTTTAGTGAAGATTTTATAAACCACTGATAGGAGGCTGATAGGTCTGTAGTTCCGGAGATCCTCAATGTCACCTTTTTTATGTAGCAAGATCATTGTAGCATTGTTCCAATCCTCAGGAATCTTCCCTTCATTAAGGCATCGAGTGAAAATTTGGGCGAGTACTGTTTCAATTTCTCCACTTGCTTCTTGTATGATGTCTATAGTAATTCCATCTTCTCCTGGAGCTTTCCCCCGCTTCATGTTCTTGATTGCATGAGCAACTTCTGCTGGGAGGACTGGAAGAACTCTGGTACTGGTACCTTTCATGATGTCTGGAGTACATGTATCATCCCTTTCATATAATTTGGAGTAGAAATCTTTCACTCTTGTCAAAATTTCGCCTCTATTTCTTGTTATAGAACCATCTTCTTTTCTCAGAGCCATAATCTGTTTTCTTCCCTTACTGAGATGTCCCTTTGCTATCTTTAGGCTTTGGTTGTTTTCAATTGCTTTCCTCACTAGCTCACAGTTGAATTTCCTTACGTCTTCAGTGATACTTTTTCGTGCTGTCTTGCATAGCTCTATATATTCCACTTTGGAAGTCACATATTCTTTAGTTGTCCTCATCTCTCTTCTTTTTTGCATCAACATTTTGGTTTTTCCTGATAATTTGTTTACATACCACTTGTTCTTAGACCCAGCTAATTTTGTTGCTGTTTCCATAAGAGCTTTGGTTACTTTTCTGTTAACTTCCGAAATATCCACTTCTTCCGATGTTAGGCCTTCTAAAGCAGAGAATCTGTTCTTCAGTTCCAACTTGAAAGTATTATGGTGTTTTTTAAGGTTGGTTATGTCAATACATTTTGTTTGTCTTATGAGCTTGCCACGTTCCAGTTTAGTGTTGAGGTGCATCTTACATCTCACCAATCTATGGTCACTACCTGTGTTGAACTTGTTTAGCACACTGCAGTCTTCGATGACGAATTTTTTGTTACACATAATAAAATCAATTTCACTTGTCGTCCCAATTGGATGTCTCCATGTCCATTTCCTTTGTGGCTTTTTCTTGAAAAAGTAATTCAAGATGAAAAATCCTTCTGCCTCTGCAAACTCAACGAGAGTATTTCCACGCTGGTTTCTGTTGCCGTGACCGAATTTACCTACTGAAGTTTCATTCTGTTGCCGGTGCCCTATTTTTGCATTGAAATCTCCCATAATTATCTTCAAGTGCTGCTTACCTTTATTATTTAGATGACGAATTTCCTCATAAAATTCTTCAATTTCTTCTTCAGGATGACTTGTGGTGGGTGCATAAGTTTGAATAATCTGAGCCTGGTATCTTCTCGATAGTTGGATAACGAGTCGTGCAGCTCTGTCAGAGGAACTTTCAACTTCTACCACTTTATCCTTCAGTTTCTTGTTTATTATAAATCCAACACCACTAGTTCTGCCAGTATCTGTCCCACGATAATAGAAGAGATGTCCACTTTTCAGTTCAATGAGATCTTCTCCTTTTCTCCTTACCTCACTTAGCCCGACGATGTCCCACTTGATCCTTTGTAGTTCCTCTTCCAATTCAAGAAGCCTTGAATCAGAAGATAGGGAGCGTCCGTTGTAGGTAGCCAAGGTCAGCATCAAATGGCAGCCTAGTCCGGTCCTCCGGGGATTCTTAGCACCCTCTGCCTTCATGTCGCACTGGCCGCTGCCTTGGCCAGGTACATTCCAGCTGCCGGAGACTGAGGGCCAAGATTTAAGTTGTAGAGTCATTTTGGAGGTGTTTGGCCATAACTCACCACGCTGGCCAAGCGGGTTGGTGAGTGTGGGATAGCATTTCCTCTGATCCCGATGGTATAGTTATACCGCTATTTGCGGTCGTCAGAGCCCCTTTAGTGGGAACAGGATGCACCACGAGAAGGTGGGGTTGACATTTGTCAAGGAGAGGCTGTGATGTTATGCATCACCTGACCTTACATCCCATATATATATATATATATATATACTCGCTTGCACGAATAGTAATTTGACCATGAAGAGTAATGACGAGGCTAGTCGAATACCAAGGCATGCCCACCCAAATCATCACAGATTCACCCTCATGTTTGACAGGTTTTAGGGAGACAGAAAAAGGCTTGGAAAAAAGCCGAGACTGAATGAGAGGAACCGTAGAATACTAATGTTTCCAGTCATCAGCCGTTTAGGTTTTTATACTCATGACGTCATCTTTTTCGCATTGTAGCGCTGGTTTCTGTGTTTAAAGGTTAAGAATTTGCAGCTCTTCCATGGACGTTGTCTTTGTGAAGTTCTCTGCGGACTGTTTTTTTGTTGAAACAGGGTCTTTCTATTGGATATTGAGTTCTGCTGTCACTTTTGCTGTAGTAGGTCTGTGTTGGTTGGACACAATACTTATTTAGTATTCTGCGGTTCCTCTGATTCAGTCTCGGTTTTTGCCCATTATTCTTCTTCGCCGTTGAAGTCTTGAGGAGCTTTGTGTACGCAGTCATAACCATGGAAACTGTTGCACCTGAAACATCAAACAATTTGGCAGTTGTGGTTACAAACTCTTCTACAAAACCTGCTCCCACAGTTAGTCCTCTTCAGAAGTCTGACAGGTCAGTTATTTCACCTACCGCTTGCACGAAACGCTGCTGAACATAACCCGTGCCAATTTCTGGAGGGTTTGTAAGTTAGTGCGAGGCATATTCGGAAAGAAAGTACGCCGCCCCGGTGGCGCTGTGTTTTAAGTGATGGCTTCTGATCATTCGTCCGAATGGGATCTGGGTTCGAATCCCGTGAGGCATCAATGTTGTGTTTGTCTTACGGCACTGGCTCTCTCCCTTCCCTGGAACCAGTGGCTCTGAAGTAGGGACGGGCGACTGCTTATAGTTCATCAAGTGCTCACGGTGGTCGTTAAATCGTTAAACCCCCAACAAAAAAAAAGTACCTTTTGCGAATACAGTGGAAGCCAGTTATCATGCGGGTGTACTGGGATCATGACATATGTAGAGGATTTTAGGAAGGGAGTGTCAGACCCCAGGTCTTAAACAACCCTTAGAAATAGGAAGCTAGGGGATTTGGGCTAGAGTGCCCGATAGGAAAGTGACACGGAAGCGAAGTAGAAAGGGGGACGAAGACGCCCTTATTTGTTACCGAAGGGCCAGTACCCGCGGTCCGACGGCTTAACGTGCGCATACGACGCACGGTGGATATTTAGTGGACCGAGCGTTCGTACCTGCCTGGGATCGAACCTGAGGTCCTTTCCGCGGTAGTCACGAACGTTGCCCACTAGGCCACCCGCTGCCCTGGGTGTACTGGGAGCAAGACGATAACAGCGTTACAGAGATAGCCGCGATATATCCGAATCTGAGTATGTAATTGTCTGTGTATGTATTTTGTTTGGGGGATACGATCGGACTCGCGTTATATCCGGCTTTTACTGTATTTTCTCTGCAGCGCTGCGGTCGTGATATCCAGCATGCCCCCTGATTTCCCTAATTTGTGGGCAAGCCACAGACCCCCTTACTAGAACATTAGATCGTGTTTCCATGTTGTTCTGTGCGTTTAACATGTTTAAGAAGATCGAGCAGCCCGCCGACAGTGAGATAAAGTCCGAAATTCGATTTCTGTATGCAAGAAATGTGAAACCGGCTGACATTCATAATCAAATTCATAAGGCCTATGGTCAAAATGCCAAGAGTGTTGGATTGGTGAGGAAATTGGTCAGACGGTTCAACGAAGATCGTGAGAACGTGCACGACGAAGAGCGGAGCGGCCGGCCATGTATGGTCAGCGATGATTTGGTGTCTGCTGTCGACGCGTAAGTTAATGAGCACAATTTTAGCGCTTTTTATTATTATTTTTTTTTGTATTTTGCATTTCTCTCCCTTCTCACGAACTAGTGGCTCTAAATTAGGGACGGGCGACTGCTTATAGTCCATCGTGATAGTCTTGCCTATACTCTTGCTTTTGTGCTCGAGGAGCACAAAAGCAAGCGGGCTCTGCAGTGCGTTTACCTTTTTCACGCAGTACAGTGAGCAAGGTGATGCGTTCTTGGACCGTATCGTCATATGGGTGTCCCACGTAACTTGGGAATCGAAGAAGCAGTCTATGGAGTGGCGGTACACTTCATCGGTGAAAAGGAAGAAATTTAGGCAGATAATTTCAAGCTGCAAGATCATATGCACAGTTTTTTTGGGGGGTGGGGGATAAGCAAGAAGCTTCGCTTGTTGAAGTCTTGCCTTAAAGGCAAGATAGTAAACTCATTTGCCTATTGTGAGACCCGGAGACACTGCGTTGCGCAATTCCGAACAAAAGGCGTGGCATGCTTTGCTTACTCGCGCCATTGTCATGCTTCATGACAACGCCCAGCCTCACATTTTTGCACAGACATGTTGTTGAAAACAAATGGTTCAGCCCTCACCCTACAGTCCAGACCTATACTCGGGGCAAAGCTAATCCGGTTGCACTGTTAATATTGCGAAACCAATTTGCCGACAAGATTCTCTTGTGTAGCAGTATTTCTCCGCGTACTGATGGGATGCCATGTGTCGCTGACCCTTCCCCCTAAGGGTGACTTTAGGCAAGACAAAAGGAAAATTTCCGCATTCCATCACGATGTCCCCCTCAACTCCCACACCTTTTTTCAACGTTTCCGACCACCAGACAAACGATTTCTGAATGAGTATTTAAAAATGAGTATTTTTAAACAGTAACCACGAAGAAAGGAGCAGGCTTAGTGACCGCCAAGCCATTATCTCCCCGCTTACCCTATGGCTAACACAATTCTCCCCTCCCCCCCACCGCTCTCAGTAAATATCCTCCGTGTATACTGCATGGCCTCTCGGAAGTAAAACAGAAGTGACAATGACGTTGCCAAAATGCGAATGTTTGTATGTATGTTTTCGAAACGCGACCGAAACTGGGATCTTCATTTTTAAATGCACATACGTACGACATTTAGAACATCTATATATTACTACGTTCAAAAAGTTCCGGAACTTTTTTGAATATTTGCCAAATTTCATTGAATTACGTCATTCCCTGCTGAGCAAGCGAAGAGTATCATGTGACCGACCAGCCAGTACCGGTTTGATCCAGAAACAACTCGTACAGCGTATGTGCGTAGTTCGTGATTACAGGCATTCGAGGCTCTCAGTCACGAGGACAAAGATGTTGAATTTTGAACAGCGTTCAAGTGTAAAATTTTGTGTTCTGCTCTCTTTTGCTGAGACTTTATCAAATGATTAAGTCAGCGTACGGTGAGAGAACAATGAGTCGAACTAGAGTTTAAGGGACATCGACGATTCGAAAACGGGCAACAGAGCATCGAGGATGATGAGAGGTCAGGACGACCTTCAACATCCACAAAGCATGAACAAATCGCCATTGTCAAAGACATTTTGAAAAATGACCGTCGAAAAACTGTTGCAGCGATTGCAGAAGTTGTCGGCATCTCAGTTGGAAGTCGCCATGCCATTTTAACAGAGAAACTGGGCATGCGTCACGTGTGCCAACAAATTGTTCCCAAAAACCTGATACGAGAAAAAATAGATGAGCGCATGCAAGTTTGCGGGGATAACATCGATGCAGTGTATTCAGATCCCGATCTCTTGAATCGATTGATCACTGGTGGTGAGTCTGTCTTGGAGCTTTCTGTACGACCCCCAATCCAACCGACCGTCAAAAGTGTGGAAATCGCCTTCACCACGACCAAAAAAGTTCAAGGCTGACCGCTCCAAAGGAAAGGTCTTGTTAATAGTTATCTTCGATTGCAAGGGGGTCATACACAAGAATTCCTTCAACATGGTCGTACAGTCACTAAAGAAGAGTGCGTCAACGTTCTAGAACGTCGCCAAGAATGGGTGAGAAGCAAGCAACCCGATCTTTAGAAGAACAACTCGTGGATGCTCCATCACGATAATGCGCAGGCTCACAGATCCCTCGTGTCAGAGTAACTGTCCAAACATCACATTCCCGCTCTTACACAACCAGCCTATTCCCCTGATCTCGCCCCGTGTGACTTTTTCCTTTTTCCCCGGATGAAGAATTTGCTTAAGGGGCGACTCTTCTCAAGTTCCAAAGAAGTACAACGAGCTGCGACTGAGACACTGGAGGATGTGGGAAAAGAAGGCTTGCAATCTGCATTTAAATCTATGTATGAGCGCTGGTAAAAATTCATAGTTGCACAGGGTAACTACTTCGAAGGGAACACCGCATAAACAGGTATTATCTGTACTCATTATTTTTTATTATAAAAATTTCCGGAACTTTTTGAACGTACTAGTATATCCATGTGCTTCTTTGGATCCCAGCTCAAGCTCGAACACGAGCTTTTAAACTGGAACTGTATTATGCAGTGGAAGTACACAGTCCGTAACTTTGACTCCATAACCAGGTTAGCCTTGCCCTGAGTATAGTACCAAGTATAGTTTTTCGAGTATAGTACCTTGCATCTCAAGAAGTTCCTTGCTGATCGGCGTTTCTTCGATGATGATGAAGTCAAACGAGCAATGCAGAAGTGGCTGCTTTCACAGGGTGCTCGTTTTACTCCGAGGGAAGAGAAAAACAGGTGCCCCGTTACGATAACAATAATGGCGGAAACTACGTAGAAAAGCAATTTGAGGTAGCGAATCAGATAACACATTTTTTTGGAAATACATTCTCATTCAACTTTGATAGCTAAACGGTTCTTACTTTCCGAATAACCCTCGTAAAATTCTGCTCTACGAACTATCTTTGACCATTTACCGGATTCTTTTGCCTCTGCAACCGTCTTTATGTTTTGGGTCTGCCGAGATGAAGATGAGCTCTCAGACTTCATTTCCAACATCTGGTTCAATAAGGTCAGACTTGTGGTGATGTGGAAGAACAAATGAAAGTTTCTGCATAAATGTGCAATGGTCTCATTTGGCTACCTTGTGATTTGTACGTTGCTTCGTTTCGTCTTATTCGATGTCATGAGTATCGCTCGACCTCTTTGAAGATTCAGTTAATGCTATATTTTCTCAGTACAATGCAGGACTTTGAAGAATTTCATACTCAGTCAATCAAACGGAATAATAAATGTTAGAATCCTGGGTAGCGTCGTGGAAAAGTTACTGAGCAGTATTTTTTTTAACATATCGGAAATATTGCATTTAGTTGACTATTCCTTCGAAAGTTGTGGCCACTTGTGCGGTATCTGACATCCGTTCTTTAACTGAATAACAACTAATTCCTAGCTACTGGGTTCGAGTCCCAGATGAGACATGGATGGAGTTCTTCACCAACCCTTAAACCAATGGCCACACATTTGGCAAGGTGACTACAGTAAACTCCCGATTATCCGTCACTCACGGTACCGGAGATGTGACGTATCAGCGAAAGTGCGGTACAACGCCATCTAGTGAAGGTAAATAGAACGATTACGATCGCTAATTTTCTTTTATATCAAGAACAGATCGTTTTATTTTCGCACTTATTCTGTCCACTTAAAAATTTGGAATCAAATCCTAACGGTGGTGTGATCTACCGCGCAGTGGGAAATGTCCAATCACGCACCGTCTTACATAGGTGATGTGAACTGCACTTCATTAGAGAATGTCCAATCATGCACCTCCTTACCTAGGTTACATCATCTCCACCGGAGCGCGGGGGGGGGGGATCACTTCAAGAAGAAACCATCTGTTTGGGGGAAGGTAGAATAGGGAAGTACAAGAAAGAAAAGGACTGACGCTCGCCACGAAATGAAAAAAAAAAAAAAAAAAATGGAGGGGGTGCCAGTTAACCTAGTATGGCGATGATGGAGTGGTGGATAAACGGGGAGTTCGCTGTATTTGTAACCTTTACAGTTGCTCGTGGTGGTCGTAAACTCCCAAACAATCAGAAAAACAAAAACTTGAATGACACGAGGCTGTTTTGAAAACCCGTCAGCAATGCGAGATTCGTGGCCGAACAACAGTAACTCAATTCATGAATGGAACATGGGATACGATACAAATTTATACAAATATATATATATACATACGATACAAATTTCGAAGATGTGAATCCGTTTTTTTTGTGTGTAAATATGACAACGATGGTAAGTCAGATAATATCCGAAAACTTGAAAATTTCGTCGTCCTGGAGCGGGAATCGAACTCGCGTCTCTCGGATAGCGCCTGAGTATGTTAACCACTACACCATCGTCCTTGTCATATTTACACCAAAAAACGGATTCACATCTTCAAAATTTGTATTGTATGGTGTAATCCCGTATTCCATTCATGATTTATCTACTCCTCCAGGCAATCACGAGATAGAATTCTTAACCTCCAGATTCGCTAAAGAATGAATGCCGGTTGCTTCGATTAGCGAATCCTGTGATGGTTATATTTAAATTTATCGGAAGCTTGAGACTTGGTCGTTCTGGGTGGTGTAGTGGTTAGCATACTCGGGTGTTATCAGGGAGACGCGGATTCGATTCGCGCTCCAGGAGGACGAAATTTTCAAGTTTTCTGATATTATCTGACTTACCATCCTTGTCATATTTACACCGAAAAAAAGGATTCACATCTTCAAAAGTAGCTCAATTCATTTACTGCGTGATAACTACAGTTAAAATTCGCAGCATCTATGACGATTGCTTTTCCTCAACCGGTAATTATTTTGTTTTGTTTTTTTCGTTTCGAAGTTTTGCTACATCCGTGAACATTTAAGGCCATAGAGAATTTCCAGTCCGTGTCAAATTTTCCCTTTGTTTCAGTGCAGAGACAAAGCCAGACGCAATAGGATAAAGCCACCCCTTCAGGGACAGAGTCATCAACCGTAGTATAAACATGCTGTAAGATTCTTAGACTACGTTCGTGACTAAATATGTAACAATGTTTTAATTTTCACATATGATCAGAAAGTTTTTTTGTTCACAAAATTTTCTGCAGCCTCCGTGTGGCGCGAAATGCTCCATATATATTTGAGTCAGACAGCAAGGAATTAGAAGTCCTTATGAACACGTTTACAATGCTGCACCCCCGATGAAAATGTGACACAGTATCACGACAGCATAATGCTATACGCTAATGCGTATTTCCGAATGCGTCGGCCCGTTTCTGTCGTTTTTGTTTCAGTGGGTAGAAAAAGGATACATATTAGGAATTTACATCCGCTAGATGAGAAATTAACTCCTCTCTTGGTTTCGGGGAGATATAAGAATATTGTTTGTCGGGAAGGACGAGTTCTGCTTTCATGCCCGGATGTTCGTAGTCCCACGACAGAGCTGGGACTCTTACGTTGGGCTAGCGGGCTTTGCGCGGATAATTGAAAGAGCAGGAAGAGCGATTGCACTCGCCCTAAAGAATGCCCGTTTTTTAATTTTCAGAGCTAACATGACCGCTGTGAAGGAATCAGCTTACTTTTTCCAGTCGCTGACGGCAACAGAAGCACTAAAGACAAAAAAAAATGTGCTTGGAGCATCTAAAAAATCACATGATTAAGTTTTAAGAATTAGACTTTGAGTTTATTTACCTGTACGGTTCTACTTTGAGAATATAATTAGTTTCTCACATACATCTTTAAAAAGAGGAACTAACAGCATCCCACCGCAGAGGATACGAACCAGCCCAAATGTGTTCGCTCTCGCCGGCCTCCAACTCTAATCTAGTCTTACGTAAGGTGGAAAAAGACGAGAGAGCCGTTATAATATCAAACCTCACGTGACACTCGAACCCGGACCAAACTCTGGCGAATCAGCCGGAATTCAGCTCCTCTGAACACTCGGCCACCGAGAAATATCCGGTGGTTAGCGAGTGCCACTATTTCCAAGTCGGCTTTAGTGACATTGCAGAAATTTTCATCCGATAAAGAAGGTGACATTTTTGTTGGTGCAAGAACTCTCTTGGTTGGAGTCCTTCCTGTTGGCATCTTAAGTATGCACATAGACGACGGGTGGAGGACAAGAAAGGGCTAAGCCCCCCAAAATATTTAGCTCCCCAAAAAATTTACTATTAGAGTCGGGAAGGGGTTTCATCTGGGGGTACAGATCCCCTCAACCCTCCCTACATATGTAACCGTGCTCCGCAAATGCGTATGTCTTCAATCTCTTTTCCAAAAATTCATGTTTTGTCGTTTCTGTTTTCTCGGAAAGTGTTTTTTGCTTGAAAATACTGGCACAAGCGGATTCGATTTTTTTTTCTATACTTGAACAAAACGTTGTTTAAAATGATGCCGGTAGTGATCTGATTTGTTTTCTTTCGCGTTTCCAATTTAAATTTTAAATTAGCCTCTTGTTTTATGGACATCACTTTCATTTCAGGATTCTGCATATCAAATTCTATTCCTGTCTGTCTGCTTTGCAGAACCAACTGTTCATTCACGTTTTTGTGTTTTCATTTCGCTACTGCAATTTGGAAGTTGAATCTCGGGGACATTTGTGCGGACATAGTTTTTTTTTTTGCCATCCCACACTATTTTTTTTTATTTTTTCTCGTCAACAAACAAGGAAATTGTGATTTATTTCCACCAAATTACACTGATCTAATCGAATTTGAACAGTTCGCATACTTTATGCACACGGATTATTACATTCGTGTTAAAACCATCAGTGAATCTGTCAGTCTAGTAATCAATCTAATAATCAAATGACCCGTCTTCGTATTCGCTACTATGTCGAGCAGAAAAAGTAATACGTCGAACTAAATGTCTTACACTCTTAATCAAAAATGCGAAAGGTGTCAATACTGATGAAGCTCCTTTCGGAACAAAATGAGAACTTCTCTTTGAAATTTTCATCCGCCCCATTGTAAACTTCATCATCCACGTAATGTAAACATAATAATACCCCTGCAACAAAAAATTGCATTTGAAAAACATGTTGAAATATATACACACGATTTTACGGCCGTGAGTGCAGAACATGAAAAGCATACTAGAACATGCAAGACATGTTCTATACTTACGGGCGTAGAATCGTATGAGGACAGGGCGATGTGTTCACAACTTTTCTTTTATGTAAAAGGGACCGTCCCCCTGAACTTTTTGCTTTTCAGTAAAAGTTCAATCTATACACACACACCCACACACACACACATATATATATATATACACTGCTGGCCACCCAACATGCAACACCAAGAAGGACACGAGATAGCAAAGCCAGATTTACTGGACACATAATAACAGATACAAAGATGAAACGATTGAGCTTACAGGTCCGTGCGACTTGCGGAACACGCACGCATCAATAGTTTGTGTGGCCCCATGGCTGGCAATAACAGCCGCTACACGCCGCGGCATCGAACGAAAGAGGCTTTGGATGTGAGCTTGGGGTATGTCGGTCCAGGCTGCTTCCACACGTTGCCACAGTTCATCAGGCGTAGCCGCGGGTGGTGCTTGCCGGGCCACTCGGTTGCCGATCAGCGACCAGACGTGTTCGATGGGCGACATATCGGGAGAACAGGCGGGCCACGGCAGCAGTGACACCTGGTGGGCCGTGAAGAATTATTGCACGATGCGTGCCAAATGAGGGCGCGCATTGTCCTGTTGAAACGTGGCCGCTGGCAGGTCCTGCAGGTAAGGGAGGACTACAGGCTACAAAACGTCGGAGATACAGCGGTGGCTGTTGAGTGTACCGGTGATACGTACCAGAGGGGTGCGGGTGTCATCTCCAATTGCTGCCCCAAACCATAACACCAGGGGACGGACCGTATGGCAATGCATAATGCAGGCGTCATACATTCTCTCGCCGCGGTGCCACCACATGCGGATCCGACCAGCGTGGTGTTGCAGGCCGAAGCGGTATTTGTCGGAGAAGACAATTTCATGCCATTTCGTAGTCCAGGTTCGGCGTTCAACGGCCCACTGCCGCCGCACTCGCCGGTGGTGTAACTTCAATGGTAATTGGAGCAGTGTGGGCTGTGCGACAAGTCCCCGCTCCTGCAGACGACGTCGAACGGTACGTGCTGACACAGGTTGTTGCGTAACACACCCTAATTCCAGCGTTAATGTTCGTCATGTGGCGGTGCGAGCCGTCAATGCCCGCCGCACAACATGCCGGTCCTCTCGTTCGGTGGTGTGTCGCGGCTGTGGTGATCGCTGACGTCAGTCTTTCCGTCACTCCTGCACCCATCGAATCCATACTCGCCTCACTGTGGCTGGATGTCGTCCCACACGGGCGCCTATGTATCGGCACGATAAACCGCTGTCGCGATAAGTTACTATTCGTCCTCTGTCGAACACCGAAACGTGCTAGAATGACTCCCGTATTCTGCGACGAGGCATCAGGAAGCTTCCCACACGCAGGTCCGGCAGCACAACACACTTTCACCAATTACACCCAGCCTTCTGTGCACCCTTTTTATAGTGCTTCTCGGTGGCGTGCCGGGTGCACATGATTTGCATATGACCTGCAATGCTAATCGTTTGCATGTTCTCTCGCGGGCGACGCATACTGCGAATTTCAGGCCAATCGGATGCTTCCTTCTTCGTGTTGCATTTTGGGTGGCCAGCAGTGTATATATATATATTTGAACAACAAAATATTGATACGTGAGAGATGGGCAATGTATATTAGGACAAAGCACTGTAAAGTATTGTTACACAAGTTATTGTACATGAGCCCAAAAATGACAAGTTGACATCGATGACAATGAAATATTTATATCTGAACCGAAGAACATCTCAATATATTAAATTTTGTAAGCTTATGTGAGTTTCAGCCAGTGAAACAAAAAATCATCAATGGGGTACACTGGAGAGCAATTGAATTAGAGACAGCTGGCGTTATGCAAATGTGGCGCTGTGGGCGACCCTGTAAACGGAAACGACATGACATATGCAGCGATCCGACAATATAACGAGTGATGCGACGGGAATCAGTAAGAGTCGGGCGCAGTATGGGTAAGACGAAGGATCTAAGCACATTTCATCGTGGCCAAATTATCGGGGCCCGACGAATGGGTCACTCCATCTCGGAAGTCGTGCAGGCACTGGGATTTTCACGAGCCACTGTGTCACGGGTGCACCGTGAGTACATCGAATCCGGTAAAACCATCCCTTCAAGGGCCAACTGCCGTGGACAACAGCGTGTGGATGAGCGGGGTCATCGTCGTCTAGCTCGCATTGTAACAGTGGATACACGGGCCACAGTGCAAGAAATCACTCGGTAATTTAGCGCTGGTGCACAAAAACGAGTAAGCAACCACACCATCCAGAACCATCTTCTCGCTATGGGGTACAGTAGCCATCGTCCCTCGTCCCACGAGGGTACCGCTGCTGACAGCACATCACAGCGTGCAAAGATTAGCATGGGCGCGGCAACATCGCCACTGGACCCTAGACATGTGGAAAAATGTTGTCTGGACTGATGAGTCGAGATTCACGTTGGTACATGCGGATGACAGGATACGAGTACGGCGCAAACCACATGAAGCGATGGATCCTTCTTGCTAGCAGGGTACTCTTTAAGCTGGTGGGGGTAGCACTTTCGTCTGGGGACTGTTTACGTGGACTGAAATGGAACCCCAGGTACGTGTGATATCGTCCCTCGCAGGTGAACGTTACCGGGATATCCTGGACGACCATTTGCTCCCGTTTATGCGTCTTCAACATCCCACTGGGAACCTCATCCTGCAATTCACCGTGCCATCGCTCCAGAACTGAATCCGAATGGTTGGATGAACACTCCACCGACGTGACCTCGCTTTCTTGGCCAGCTAGGTCACCTGACCTCAATCACATCGAGCACATCTGGGATGCCATCGAGAGAAATGTTCGAGGCTCTGACCCCCTCCATCAAATCTTCGTGAACTGTGGGAGCTTATTCAGGGGTCGTGGATCCGTATGGCTTCTCGACGCTTCCGGTGTCTTGTCGAGTCCATGCCGAGACGAATCGCAGCCGTCATCAGGACGAAAGGTGGTGCTACACGTTACTAGACAGGTATCTCTAATTCAATTGCTCTTCAGTGTATATTGCGCTCACTTTATTTCGTTTTCAGTCCTCTTGGTTTGCATAAGTCAGGCGTAAGCATACCAATTACATTTCAGTTCAATCTTGCCACTTGCCCTGTCTCCCATGTTGCACTATACCATTAAAAGGTATTCAATATTTACAGTTCAGAATTGTGCAATTGTTCGTGTTTGTGTTGAACTGTGAACATTGAATATCTTTTAAAGGTATAGTGCAACAGGGGAGACCGGGCAAATGGCAAGATTGAACTGAAATGTAATTGGTATGCTTACGCCTGACTTATGCAAACCATAAGGACTGAAAACGAAATAAGGTGAGCGCAATATATGTTGCTCCATATACTTCATTGATGATTTTTTGTCTCACTGGCAGAAGTTTACATAAGCTTGCAAAATTTAATATATAGAGATGTTCTTAGGTTCAGATGTAAATATTCCATTGTCATCGATGTCAACTTGTTGTTTTTGGGCTGATGTACAATAACGTGTGTAACAGTACTTTAGAGGACTTTGTCCTAATGTACATTGCTTTTGCTTTTGTTTGCCAATCCAACGTACTATGTATGCTTCCCTAAATTTTCCAATTTCAAAAGCTCATTATTTCTAGAATTTCAAATTAAAATTCAGAATAACTGAGTACTACATTTTTCTAATACAAATGTATCATTGTGAGGTCATTATTTACGCTTTCCAACCGTAGGTTGAAAAAGCGTATATGCTCCAGCTTTGTCCGTCTGTCCGTCTGTCTGCCTGTCCGCACGATAACTCGTGAAAAAATGGTTCGATTTCTATGAAATTTTAGCATGTGGTAGGGGACCACTGGGGACGAACCCTATTGAAAATGGGACAAATGGGGTCAAAGGTCACGACATAGGAGCGAGATCCATTCCATTGCCCTTATGCGTCATAACTTGCGTCAATATGGTTCGATTTCAATAAAATTTTAGTATGTGGTAGAGGACCACCTGGGGACGAACCCTATTGAAAATGGGTGAACTGGGGTCAAAGTTCAGGACATAGGAGCGGAATGTATTCCATTGCCCTTATGCGTCATAACTTGCGTAAATATGCTTCGATTTCGATGAAATTTTAGTATGTCGTAGAGTACCACCTGGGGACGAAACCTATTGAAAATGGGTGAAGTGGGGTCAACGCTCAGGACCTAGGAGCGGGATGCATTCCATCACATCTTATTAAAGGAGCAGTTCTTGTATATATGTAAATTTTATTTTGAAAACGGCTCTAAGGATTTTTATGAAAGTGGTTAACCTACCGTTTTCTGGTACTAGTACCAAAAATCGATTTAGCTTGATCTCGACTTTGGAAAAATTCTTTTAGTGGGTTAAAACACCACCCCGAGTTATCACGTTTTAAGTGTCATGGCGTCGTCTTATTAATGATTCCCATTCTTAGAAATCTTATGACGTCACACTCTCGCGATCGACTCGCGATTGAGATTTTGGTGCGCGGTCACGCCATCGGCCTCATATCGTCACGCGTTGTTTGTGGATCCTATAAAAGTTTTATGACGTCACACTCTCGCGACCATCTGCCTCATTACGGCACGCGTTGTGTGCGTATGTCCGTCCGCACGATAGCTCGCGTGACAATCGTTCGATTTCGATGAAATTTTAGTATGTGGTAGGGAAACACCTGGGAAGGAACCCTTTTGAAAGTGAACGAAATGGGGTCAAAGGTCAGGACATAGGAGCGGGATCCATTCCACTCGTCTTATGCGTCATTACTAACGCAAAAATGCTTCGATTTGGATGAAATATCTGTATGTTGTAGGGGCCTGCCTGGGGACTGAAAATGGGCGAAATGGGGTCAAAGGTTAGGACACAGGAGCGAGATCTATTCCGTAGCCCTTATGCATCGTAACTTACGTAAAAATGCTTCGATTGCGTCAAAACGCTATCATGTTATTTCGCAGGTATACTGAACCGGTTCTGTTGAATATTATCGAAATGGGATCAAAGGTCAGGGAACAGGAGCGAGATTTATTCCACAGCAATTATCCTCAAAACTTGAGTAATGATTTCTGGTATGTTGGAAAGCGTATCATAATCAATGCATTGCAGGATTTTACTAACTTGTTGTCTTTATACCAATGCATTTAATGCAAATTCGTGGGAATGGGATTTGCTGGATAACGATCAAGGGCAGGGTATCGTCCGTACTCCTTTCAGATAATTTTTGAAGGACACCCAACCTTTTAGCGATATTAGAGGATCCCTTTCTGTACCAACAAAACGTGCCCCACACTATGCCACATAGTCCAGAACTTTGAGCAGTGTTTAGAAGTTACGATGGGTCCATTGCTTCATGGGGCTCCGACCAAACTTTCTGCCTACCGTCTGTACGGAACTGCGACTCGTCGAACCACGTGACATTTTTCATGTGTTCAGCCATGGTATTCCTGACACCATTGTAGACAAACTTTTCGGTTTTGGGCAGAAATCAGTGATTTCCGTATAGGCATATAGCTACCAATCCCAATCCTCTTCAATCCCCTGCGCATAGTTCTCTAAGATATGGATCAGAAACTGCCTTCATTGAATGTTTCTGTCAATTACTGCACACAGAAAGTCCTGTTTTCTCGGATAAGCCTTTTCAGATGACAGCGATCTCGTTGTGAACAGATTATCGTTCGTGCCACAGTTACACCTCTTACACAAGCAATGTGGGTTATTTTTCCACTGATTAAATACCCAGGATATCTCACCTTCTGGGAAACCAGTCAGTTCTGCCAAGTCGTTGATCCAACCAGACGGGCACCAAAATGAGCCCTTTATCGAACTCTGAAAGATCATTTCATTTCCGCATTGTGATCAATACTGCTGAAGATTACTGACGAGTAGCGGTCTTAAATGCAGTAGAGTCTCTATATAACGAATTTCCATTTAACGATATTTCTATTTAACAAAGTTTTCCGCAGAGCCACGACTTTGAATGACATTTACATGTAAATTAATCTCCATATGACGAAAATCAATTTCTATATAACGAAGATTTTTTCGACTTAAAATTATCATTTTCTGTTTCAAAAATTTTGCTTTAATGTCTTTTAATTATGCAGATGGGAGCAAAGCGTCCTTAATTCCTTATCTTGAATTTTTTGGGTCCGTGAGGCGCACGGAATCTTGTTGGAAGAGGGACGCCATCCATGAAGACTTGACGAAGCAACTGTTTTTCCAAATCTAGATAGAAAGCCCATCTTTGAAATTGCATTTCACAGGGAAAAGCCGGTTGTAACTGGTGTAGGTCTGATTCTGTAGAAGTTACGTATTCATTCTCATTCAATCAGTACACGCTTGACGCTCCCATGTTGTTTTTGCTCAAAATGTTGAAAAGAAAATGTCTTCTCTTGTGGATAAAGTGAAACTTTTAGATGGAGTTTATCAAGAATAAAGAAGTTGTGGCTATAAAGTATTACAGTGGAAGCAGTTGAGATACAAAGGAAGTGTTGAAGAAGGAGCAGAACTCTCTGATTTTCAATATAGGATAATCGATGATTATCCTATATTGAAGATGACATCTTGAAAATTGCTAGAAATTGTAGTAAAAAAACTACAGCAAGTGATGAAGATGATGATGCTATCGAAAAACCTTCACAACGAAGAAATGCTGAATGTATACGATACGATTCGACAAGGATTACAGTTTCACGAAAGTGTTGTAAACATCGAAATGAAACATTTTTGTAAACATCGGAGTGTCCCGGTGTTTACAAAAATGTGCTACTTTTTATAGGAAATTTGCACAGAGCAGCATAACGGAATTTTTTGCAGTTTAAAATAAGTACATATTAGAGTAATGCAAAGGAGAGGTAAGCTTTAGTCTTCGTTTCCTTCTCGTCATTAATTTGTTCATTCAGACAGTATATTCTACTTCTCGAATATATATATATATGAAAAAATATTCAAACTCACAAAAAGTTTGTACTCAAAAGTTCAATTTACTGTCCAAATTCAACTACATTTTATGGTTTCTTTCACTTTATTTCATTCGATTTCACTTCTATTTAAGGAATTTTCTTTATAACGAAGTTTTTAAGTGGAACGATGAGACTTCGTAAAATAAAAACTCAACTGTAGTTGCCTAGATTACGTGACCACGTATTTTGTATATACGCTGCATACATGACTTTTACGTGCATACGGGTTTTTATTTCAGCGGCCATATGTGTGTGTATGACCTTAAAATAGTATTTCTATGCTTTTTAATTTTCATTTTTTAGTAACTTTGTATTAGATTAATGTAACGAAATAACTAAACTTTTCCTAGCCTCCCCTAGAATTTATCTCCAGCTACGGTCCCGTAGTAGCGCCGTCTGTCGTCTATGGTCGAATGTATCAGCCACAGTACTGTTTAGTACATTACGATGGTTTACTGTGCCGCGTTCAGAAATATGACTAATGTATCATCCAAACATAACCCCCTATGTAAAAAGTATGTAAATTCCGTTAACCTGACATGTGGACTTCCAATGCAATGAATGCTGTTTCTACAGTTGTTACACGCTATACGACATACACTGTACTTTAACATTCCTTTCGAGTTAGTGTATTCTTTTATAAATTTGGTTTATTCTGGTTAAACATTTTTCTGACTGAACTCCACAGATTCCTTCTCGATGAATTTGATGATGGCAATTACCTTACAACAGGTCAAAGTGCAACTTCGTAATAAGACTAGTGAGATAAGAGATCGGGTGTTCACTGTTAAATTGGCTATCTTCTTTCGACTGCTTTATACTGTAGAAGAGCTCAGAGTGCTATCTTGTTTTCGACAGAATTAAGTTTGTTGAATATTCTGCGATATAAGTCTGTTTGTAGGAAAAATGAGCGATGTTTTGTGATACGGTAAATTATTATATCGTGAGCGTATAATTTGATGGTGGAGTGATTACCAATGATTGATGGTAATTACTGGATTTTCTGATCTGTTCAAAGTCTGTATAAACAAGATTGAAATGTATAAGTTGATTTGTTTACGAACTCTGGACTTTATTTCTGTAATGTTTGACTGTGCATAATTAAGTTTCCAACTGCTTCGACTGAGATTCATCTGGGATAATCTGTTAGCGTAACGAACTAAAGTTCTAGTATAGCATTAGTTGAAATTACACTGAATAAATTTATAATAAATCAACTAGAAAATGCAGCTTTAATGCATAACTCTTATTGGCTAAGCCCAAGTGCATCGGAGCACGTGAATCCAGAATTTACACGATGAGTCAAGTACCTGAATATTTTTGGCAACATAGTGAATATTGTATTTGTTTCACTAATTTGCTCTTATAAATACCCGATGAAAAAAATCATTCTGCATCATATAAATTTCATTACAATTAATATTTTGCGTACAGTCTCTTTTTCGTCATGCCGGAGGAGTAGTGAATATTTTTATTTGCGAAGACATCGTTTAAAAAAATGAAAACTTACATCACCATCTGTATAATGATGAAAGTGAAAAAAAAAAAAACTACTTTTGGCGCGGTAATACCTTCAAGGATTTAGTGTGCCACCCCGCTCGCCGAGAGGTCTGAGGAGCTGTTTTATGACCATTCGCTCGAGATGGGCCCGTGTTCGAGTCCCGGGTAGGGCACGGAAGGTTTGCCCGTCTGATGTCGCTGGCTCTTCCCCATTTCTGGAACCACGGACTCCAAATTAGGGACGGGCAAGTGCTAATAACCCTTACAGCTGATCAAGGTGTTCTTGTTTTGCACATGCTTAAGTGTCGCTCGCCGTGTGAATGGGGTAGAAGATGATGCATTGCTTAAAATGGACTATTAAAAACGTTCTGCGGGGCAGAACAAGAAAATGCCCTGATCTTTTCGTTTTTGGAATCGAATCAATACGAGAACTATTTATTATATAGGGATCTTTCGCTAAGTTTAGTACAGAAAGACACATTTCAATAAAAAAACAATTCTGACGGATTGTAAAATTACATAGGCATATTTTTTTTAAAAAAATACATAGGGATCTTTTGGAGTGCATGGGGATCCTTCGCAAAATTTAGTACAGACAGACAAATTGCAATAAAAAAATTACATAGGGATCTTTCGGATTACATAGGGATCTTTCTTTAAAAAAATACATAGGGATCTTTCGCAAAATTTAGTACAGAGACACGAATTGAAATTAAACAATTCTGACGGATTTTAAAATTACATAGGGATCTTCCGCAAAGTTTAGTACAGAGAGACGAATTATAATAAACAATTCTGACGGATTTTAAAATCTACACAGGGATCTTTCGGATTACACAGGGATCTTTTTTTGAAATTACATAGGGATCTTTCGCAAAATTTAGTACAGAGACACGAATTGTAATAAACAATTCCGACGGATTTTAAAATTACATAGGGATCTTTCGGAAAATTTAGTACAGAGAGACGAATTATAATAAACAATTCTGACGGATTTTAAAATCTACACAGGGATCTTTCGGATTACACAGGGATCTTTTTTTGAAATTACATAGGGATCTTTCGCAAAATTTAGTACAGAGAGACAAATTACAATAAAAAAATAATTCTGACGGATTTTAAAAATTTCCAAATTGAAGTTAAAACTATAGTTAAATTCTGGTTTAAAATACTTAACCAGGACCGACATTTCACATCGCAATTATCATGCTTGCAGTCTCTAAGGAAGTATGATTCGAGAGCTTATATTAGCTGAGTGATGTGAACATTTTACAGTAGGTAAAAGAACGCAATTTGCGTAATTGAGTAGGAAATTTTCATAACACCAGGTTTTACTATTCATTCAAACAAATTTGGTGGAAAATCTTGTCTATACTCCCTCCTCATGAAGATAATTTAGAGGTTAATATTTTAGCTCTTCAAAACTTCCTTTTGAACATCTCTTTCCTCTCGAAAGATAAGCAGTTTTTTTTTATTTTCTGTATTTCTTAAGTAGGCCAATCTTATCAATTTTCTAGCACAACCACTGAAAGTCATAGACTTCTTAAATGCACATCCATTGTCAAACGTTTAACTCAGATGTAGCAAGAGAATGAAAGTATAAATATACCACATTAAAAATTCATGTAAAAGCTTCCCTGGAGAGCTTTTGAAAGAATTTTCAAGAACAATATGCCATTATGTCTTAAAAGAAAAGTGTTTGATTAATGCATCCTTCCAGTGCTTACGTATGGTGCAGAGACGTGGACCTTAACTAAAAGAGACATACAAAGGCTGCAGACAACTAAAAAAGCATGGAGACGTGCATGCTTGGTGTAACCAGGAGAGATAAGAAGAGGAACTCGTGGATAAGAAAAATGACAAGAGTGGAAGACATCATGATCAGAGTAAAATCATCCCTGAAATGGCAATGGGCTGGACATACTGCCAGAAGGACAGACCACTGATGGATAGTCGAAATTTTAGATTTAATTCCAAGGGACAGGAAAAGACCCAGAAGAAGACCACATGGAAGATGGGTGAATGAAATTCGAAAGTATACGGGAGTGACATGGAGGAGACTGGCACAAGACAGACCGTTGTGGAAGAGGCTTGGAGAGACCTTCGTCCAGCAGTGGATTGATAATGGTTGACAATGATGATGATGGTGATATTAAAGTGGGTACTTTTTAACTCTATGCACTATAACGAAGTAAATTTCTCCGTCATTTTTATCCACGCCGGGGCTCGAACCCGGGTCCCCTCATTCCGAAATAAGTCACTCTACCAATTGAGCTACGCGGACGATCGTTGTCGCTGCTATCTGCCTTTATGTCGTGTGCGTCCTACATCTGAGTTAAACGACACGTCACAGCACGTTAGCTCCAGAGTTACTCCGCAAGTTCCAGCGATAGTCCCATGTTGCACTGGTTTTGACAGAAAGTAATATGAAAGTACGTACCCACAAACACATATTGTGAAGCACAAGGGGTTCTTGTACAACGTTAAACGCTTGGATGTCAGCTTTCACATAGTCATAATAGCTGTATTACAGCAAATGATTCCACAGTTGAGTAGGTAGAGTTACTACAAGAATAGGATAGTTAAAAGATTTCGTAAAACGTTGGAAACTAAATGTGTTCGTAATTACGGTGACAAGATTTAGATATATGAAATCAAATCTGGTGGTTAATCTTGTCTCCGTGATAACGAACACATTTAGTTTCCAACGTTTTATGAAATCTTTTAATTATCTTATCTTTGCAGTAACTCTGCCTACTCAACGGTGGAATCATTTGCTGTAACACGACTATGTGAAATTGAACCTAATGAAAATTAAGCCTTACAGAGCATAAAAATGTGCCTTTGAACTTTCATATTTTCACCATTTGAATTTTAACGAAATTTGCAGCTTATGTTCAAGTTGACATCCAAGCGTTTAATGTTGTACAAGAACCCACTGTGCTTCGCAATATGTGTTTGAGGGTAAGGGCTTTCATATTACTTTATGTCAGAATCAGTGTAACATGGGACTATAGCTGCAACTAGTGGAGTAACTCTACATCTGATTTGCATAGAGCTAAAAAGTACTCACTTTAATGTACAAGTTATATTAAACATTAATGTTTAAACGGGCGAATTCTTAAAAAATGTGTCTTCGCTGATCAGATTTTCTAGTGACGTAAGTTTATGCATAACTACTGTAATATGATCTCAAAAACTGAATGTGCTGGCTTAAAATGCCAAAAGCTACGTGATGCTTCTGACTTTTCAAAAGATAGTATAGCGTAAAAGCTATTTGTCGGTGGAGGAAATCGAACTCGTATCCTTCTGCTCCGGAGCCAAATGCTTTCCCAATTAAGCTACACTGACCAAGTTTGTAGCTGTAACTTTACCGTCACCTTTGAGGTAGGTACGTCACAACCGACAGTTAATCTGAAGCGGGGAAGAGATAAATACCGAGAGAGAGAGAGAGAGAGAGGGGGGGGGAGAGAGTAGAATATATAGATAAGAAAGAGAAAAAGGGAGATACAGTGGATGAGAGACAGAGACAAGGGGAACAGCGACGGATAAATAGGATGACAAGGAAGGAAAGAGAAAGAGAAAGGAAGGAAGAACAAGAAAGTGAGAGACAAAGGGGTAGAGAATGAGAGTAAGAGACAAAGAGGTAGAGCAAGAGAGTGAGAGACAATGAGATAAAAAGCGAGAGTGAAAGAAGTAGAAAGAGGAACAGGGTAAAGAGAAGTGGACCAAGAGAAGAGATGTTCGGAACGCGGATCATTTCTATATAGTTCAGAAGAAAGCAGCTTTTCTTTTGTTACCGATGAACAGAACAATTAAAGATAAAAAGAAAGTGTTTTCAGGCAATCATCTGTTTAATTGCCAAAGATTCTGGGAATTCCGTAAGAATTTCCCCACAATCGTTTTCAGTCAGGCAAGTGAAATCCAATAAACTTTCTCTGATTTAAGAACGCTATTAGAAAACAAAAATTTGAGTTGCATGGTGAATCTCTTAAAAGGAACCGAAAGACAAGCACAATAGCCTGCGATCTAACTTGAAATATCTTCATTAAACTATATAAACTGAATCAAACTACTCTCTGCCATTTTTGGACTTCCGAATTTCCCGTAATCCAGAAACATGTAATATATCTTACTCAGTTTATCGAAAGCCTACTGCTAGCAATAGTCTAATCCTTTTTAACTCGTCAAATCCATTACCATATAAGTTATCAGCCATCAACTTTTTATCAGAAGAGATTTTACGCATTCGTCTGCTGACACTTTGCTTAAATCTGAAATAGATTTCATTTTTGATTTAGCTGCCAAACATGGATATCCTAAATACATGATTAACCGAGTTTATCGAAGAATTTCAAATGATAGATCAGTAAAACATTTTGAAAATCAGTAAAACATCTTGTTGGTGCAATGGAACAGTACCCAGACATTAATAATGTATTGACACGCACTTCTATGAAGTATGACATTCATTTTGGCATTAAATCCAGAAATCTATTCTCACTTGTTAAAAAAGACCGAGAACAGCCTGATATTTTGTATAAATGGGACGTGTATAATATACCTTTAATAGATGTTTCCAATGGTGAACACGCAAGTAACTACGTGGGCTCTACAAGACGTAGCCTTGAGACTCGAGTGCAGGAACAGAAATACGACATCCGTGCTAACCACAGTAATACAGTACTCGCCAGAAATATAGCACAATGAACTGTTCAACCAGACTGGAACAACATTAAGTTATTACATACCCTCGCATCAATATGCTCGTTGCATATAACTGAAAGCTTATACATCGAAGCCTTCGGGAACGGCTGCTGTAACGACAACTCCCCAATTGACTTACCCAGGATTTGGAAACGAATTTATTACAGCTATGAACTTGCATAATAATATTTCTTGTTAACCATGTGAACTATGACAAATATATATATTCTGTATATTTTTGCACCCTGTTTAGCATATTTCCACATGGACCTGATCTGATTTGTGATTTAGCCATGATGTGATTGCAACACTACGATACCCTTGCGACGCTGCTCCACACTTGGCACGTCATCACACCCAGACGTATATATGGGAGCACATTGGCAGCAACTGCTCTCCTCCATCTGAAGACGGGTGCGACTATCGGCCCGGAAGTACTTATGGGTTTTTAATCTTTTTAACTATGTAAATATCTATCATCTTTTAAAATTAAATTATCGTGCAAAGACGGTGTATGTTTCTAATGTATTGCATATAGCACGAAAATTTCACTAGTACTAAACTGCTTTTGTTGTGTTTATATTCACGCGCACGATACTTCATACGTCTGCAACAATTCCCAAAATCTGACGATTCTTTGTAAAAAGCCGGCAAGTCGTAAAGTAAAATGAAATCAAAGATATGTCCACTGTCGAACAAGGGAAGAGCTGAGCAGTAAAATTATTAGTACTTCTTAGTTCTAAGGTGTCAGAAAAATGCCAACAAAATAGCAGCGACAGGTAAAAGTAACTTTCCAGGCGACTCATGAATGCCAGATCTCTCATCCGATCTTTTTCTGTGGAGTAATTTGAAAGAGAGTAAATTTGTTTCCACGCATTCTGCAGGAATGAACACTTCGGAGATAAGTGATGATAACATTGCAAAGGATGCGCTTCATAATGTTTCTGAAATGTATCATTATGCAGAAAAAAGGATGTTACTTCGATCGGTTTGTACTTTTCTATCACGTAGTATAATGGACATAACCTGTCAACAGGGCCGGATCAAACTTTTGCGGGGCTCTGAGCAAAAATTCATTGTGGGCCCTAGAAAATAAAATTCATAATTTAATAAAGTCGTTGCTTGAAAAATGTAACACACAAAAACTGCCATAGAGATAAATGATTATCTTAAATTGCTTTGAGATTTAAAAAAAAGACCATAAAATAGATTGAAAAATGAGAGAGAGAGAGAGAGAGAGAGAGAGAGAGAGTGTGTGTGTGTGTGTGTGTGTGTAAAACGTCCTAAAATCTACGATTTGCTTTCCGAAGAGAAAGGGGTTTAGGTTGCATTGTGATTTTTATATAAACTTTCCCACAAAATGATAGGAAGATAACTTTAACAAATATGCGTACTGAATATTTTTGCATAGCAAACATCTTTGCTTAGAGAATAATACGGACCCCTGTTAAATAATTTCGTTCATATTTTTTTCTTGGTACAAGTTTTAGTGATTAATTTTTTATGCAAGGTGGAGTGACTGATAAATTAGTGATTTTTTACCTTTTATACGTGCTCAATATATTAAAATTGTTTTTTCTTTATTTCCAGAACTGTTTTTAAAATCGCTGAACCATGGGCCTTCTATATGTAGCCCTCAAACACTTCCATAATGTTTTTTTTATTTTTCTAAATTTAAGTTTCTGGTTCGCACAAATATTGTTGGGTCTTGCATTTTTTAAGGCCGAATTCCATCCCTTATAGCTTATAGTGGGGAGTCACAAAATGATGACATCTGATTTGCTATTTCATGAATATGGAAAAGTTTAAGATGGTTATAATAATAATAATAATAAAATAATAATAATAATATGGCAGAACAGCAAAAGGGATGCCAACTGGACTGTAGAGGATGCAAGGAACAGCTTACCATCAACGCTGTTGTAATGGAGCAGGCTTTCAAGATGCACCGCAAAATGTACACAGCATACATTGATTATCGTAAGGCCTACGATTGGGTACCCCACAGCTGGATGATAGAGGTCCTTGAGATCTACAGAGTAAGCCCTGTAGTACTCAGTACTCAACTTCCTTAAGGCGGCCATGACAGGGTGGAAGACAACAATCAAAGTCGCGAACATAACGACCAAGCCCATTCACACAAGGAGAGGCATCTTCCAGGGAGATTCACTTAGCCCAATATGGGTTTGTCTAGCACTCAACCCGCTGTCAACCATGCTAAACGAAAGCAAGTGTGGACTCACCATCAAGTGCAACAAAACCAACAAGTACAAGCTCTCCCACTTCATGTACATGGATGACATCAAGTTGTATGCATCGTCGCAGAACCAACCCCAGCAGCTAATCCGGATCACCGAGGGCTTCAGCAATGACATCGGGATGGAATTCGGTCTTAAAAAATGCAAGACACAAAGTATGAACCAAGGAAAGCATGATGCATGTAGTTGCTAATTGAAGACCAGACAACAAATCGCAGCTACGGAGGAAGGAATAGCTTATAAGTACCTTTACAAAGTGCTTATATGCTTTTCCTTCCTCCGTAGCTGCGATCTGTTTTTCGGTCTTCTAGGATTTCTTTATGTTCTAGAAGTTATGCTTCAAGCATAACGTCTAGAACACAAAGAAATCCTAGAAGATCGGGCGTTATGCTTCAAGCACAATATTATATACTTCAAGCATAATATTATTATGCTTGAAGCATAACGTTATGCTTTAAGCATAACGTCAAGAACACAAAGAAATCAAAAACAATCTAGCCGCCAAGTACAATCAAAAGCTGGGGCGACTAATGAAGACGAAGCTCAACGATAGCAACATTACGAGAGCTATTAACACATACGCAGTTCCAGTCCTCACGTATTCCTTCGGAGTCATCAAGTGGACCACAACAGAGGTTGAGGAAATAATGCGCAATATCAGGACAATCCCCAGTAAACATCGCCAGCACCACCCGAAGTCAGCTGTAGAAAGGCTGACCATTGGTCGGGCAGAAGGAGGAATGGGGAATAATTGATCTCCAGGAACACCGAGACAAAGAAATCAGCAGCCTGAGAAAATACTTCCATCAGAGCAAGGAGCCCCTTCACCAAGCAATAAACCAGAGTGACAAAAAGTACACATCACCATACCTCTCTACTCAGAACATAGAGATTGGAACGAGGGAACCAAAAGAAGAAGCTTGGGGCAAGAAAGTCCTACACGGAAGACACTGCAACAATCTGCGATCGGACCATGGGGATAAAACTGTCTCCAATTCATGGCTAAAAAACGGATCACTCTTCCCCGAGATCGAAGGATTTCTGATGGCTATACAAGATCAAGTTGTAAACACCAGAAGCTACCGGAAGCATATCCTGAAGGACAGGTCAGTGGAAAGCGACACATGTGGGCAATGCCATCAAGCACCAGAGACCATCCAACATATCACAGCAGGGTGCAGTCCTCACACAAACGGAGCACACGAACAGGCACAATCAAGTTTCCAAGATTGTCCATCAGATACTGGCAAGAAAGCACCATCTCATTACAACTGAGCCTGTCTCCTACTATAAGCGTGGGCCAACAACGCTTCTAGAGAACAACAACCCACAAGAAGTACTGGGACAGATCGATCAGAACAGATAAGACCATCCCCCACAATCGGCTCGACATCGTCCAGGTCGACAAGGAGAAGAAGTCAACATAGCTCATTGATGTAGCCGTGCCCAACGCGTGCAACATCAAGATGACGCATGGAGAAAAGTTGTTTAAGTATAACTACCTACGATACGAAGTCAATTAAATGTGGCATATGGAGACCGTCACCACTGGCCCCATAGTAATATCAGCCATAGGAGTTGTACCTAAAACCATTCACAGCTCTATACAGACACTAGACCTTGAAGCTAACACCAACATTGAACTACAAAAGGCAGCTATCCTGAACACTTGTAGAATAGTAAGGAAGTTCCTGGACAACAGAGATAAAGAAATACCACTTCCCAGACTTGGCACGTTATACCCGTCCCGGAAGGAAGAGAAGAAAACCTCAGGAAGAGGTGGAATCATCTCTACATTCTTCATATAGTGCATAATAATCTTAATTTGAAATCTGCAAATCTCAGTATGTTCCTAATCTCGTCAATTGTGTACATTAATCTCAGTGCCTTTACAACGAAGAGCGATAACCTATTTGAAAGTGGAGGGATTGGAAACTGAAAAAAACATAAAGACTTTGAGCCCCAAAACTAAAAAAAAAATAGCAATAGAGAATTCTAAGAAAATTGTTCTGCTTTTATTTTCTAAACTACGGGGGCGGGCCGACCTCGTCTGTTGCCCCAGTGGTCCAGTCGGCCCTGCTTATGGCAACGTGTACTTCTAATTCATTTGTGGTGTATCAAGAAATTTTTGGACTTGCCACTAATTGACCAGAAGTGCGGAGCCCCGGAACGACCGCCCCCGTTGCCTCTATGGTCCAGCCGGCCCTGCCTATCGATCTTCCCAGTCTTCTTGTTTTGGAGTTGCGATCAAAAGGCCAGTTTTGTGATTACTTTATAGCACCTCTTCTCAACAAAAATTTGAACCTTTGACTTTTTCAGCAGTTATTTTATTTTGCTTTTTCTCAGTTATGTTGTCTCTGAGAATTTAAGAATTCAAAAAATAGGAGACCTCTAATGTGCAAACTTTTACTCACTAGAAAACTAAGGGAAACCAGGGTCTCAGGAACGAACACTGTATCCATGTCTAATCTTAGATTTAAACCCAGGATCAGCAGCACGAAAATCGTTTAGTTTCCTTTCACTTCAGACAAAAGCGATAGTGTTATATTCCAGTCCATGCCCGAATTACTGGGAAAAAATGTATAATCTAGCACAAGGATCGTCGTTACGAAATGAGATACACTGTTTGAGACTGTAAATGACTCACCGTGAAAGAATGAACGAAGTGAGACTAAACTTACCACGCATGTGAACAAGTAGGTAGAAGTGATTTAATTTTTTGTGGGATTACGTAAATGCGATGTGCGAGAAGACAATATAATGGGGCATGATTCAGTTGGTTACATGTCTGCCATGCTGGACTCTGCATATCCGACAACACTGCCTGCCATTCACAGGAAACGTCCCAGAATGCTGTCCTGAGGTATCGCTGATCATGCATCGTTGACGTGTGTCGACAATTCATCCACACTGCAGGAGCCGAGCAGAGGCGTTAAGTCGTCTGGTAGGGAAGCCCTACACCTTCTCTAATGCGTAGAACTGTCTGGGGATCGCCCTGACCAGAGGCGCATCTGGACACCGTGTAGGCATTGTCTGCTGACGTTGGCAGTTTGTGAGTGGGCGTTATCTTGTTGAAACTGAGCATCAGAGATACCACGGGAACAAAATGGGCTGAGGAACCTTATCGACGTATCGTCGTGCCGCCATTGTCCTGACTATGTACACGAGCGGTGAACGGCTCTTGGAACTGATAGTTGCCCAATCCATGACACCAGACGGATTAATGGCATGACCCTTCAACCAGTGGCGTATCTAGCGTAAACAGCACTTAGGAACAGCGCGGAATTTGCTCCCCACCTGTTTGTATTTGGAATTCGCACCCCCTCATTGTTTTTTCTAAATTTAAAATATAATCCTATATATTGGGTGCGTGAAAATGTTCTACCCGTTTTCGTAAAAGATGCAAATTGCGATTGGTGTAGTTACGTCACAGATGACGCTGCGATGCCGAATTTTCGGCCAATAAAGCGTGGGGCAGCAAAGCATATAGAGGCACTAGGTTTGTCCGAGTAAGTCATTCGTAACGGAAACCACGGACAGTGTAACACGGCATGCGATAAAGAGCACATTAGACATTGTATACTGTACGAGTCCGATAAAGGCATTACTGCAGCCGCGGCTTGCCGCAACATCTGTCAAGTGTATGGGGAGGATACAGTTGACGATAGCATATCAGCGTTGGTTTCGGAAATTCCGGGACGGAGACAGAAGCTCTAAAGATCAACCACGTTCTGGACGTCTATCCGTGGTTTCTGACGAGAATGTGGACTAAGCCATAACAAATGACCCACATCCAACCATACAGGAATTAGCGGAAACGCTTTCGGTACACAGAACAACAGTCGAAAGACGGATGCATGCGCTTCGATAACTGGGTTCCGCACCAGCTTTCTGCAAAGCAACGAGAGGAGAGAATCCGTACCTGTGTTTATTTGCTTTTTCGTCATAGAAATGAACCGTTTTGAAGAAGAATTGTAACAGGTGATGAGAAATGGGTGCTGTACTGTAATGTAAAGCATCGACGGACTGTGTGCCAAGGCGCGGATCCTGCTCAATCGACCTCAAAAGGAGGACTGCATCCCAAAATGGTTTTGTTGAGTGTTTGGTGGGATGACCAGGGAATAATCCACTGGGAGGTGTTGGCACCTAACCGAACGATAAATGCTGACCTCTACTGCCAAAAGTTGGACAGATTGCGAGAACAACTGGCATCGAAGCGGCCAACACTCGTCAAAGGCGTACGTCAGACTTCATGCTGCTTTAATCACTCTGCAAAAATTACTGAACTTTGGTTGGGAAGTGTTACCTCACCCGGAGTGGGATTACCTGGCACCTACGCCTTACCACCTTTTTTGATCGTTACAGAAAGCCTTCGCTCTCCAAACCTTCGATGATGTGGACGATGTGAAAACGGCGTTACGTGACTTTTTTTACTCTAAAACACAGGAGTTTTTCCGGCGTGGGATTCACCTACTCATTGACAGATGGCAAGAGATCATACAGAATGATGGCAATTATGTGAAATCCTAGTTACGTTGTTTGTTGTGTTCTCCTCCTTTCTTTGTAGCCTACAAAAATGGGTAGAACTGATGGACACACCCAATAATTTAACAAATTTCACTTAATTTTCAAAAACTTAACAACGTTTGCTTAACGCTAAACAATCACTAAATACAAAACAACAGAAATAGTAGACCTCTTTCTTTGTCTGTTTTAAATCGTTAACTGCCGAGACCGAACTTGGTAAAAGCAATTTTATATTACAGTGGAAGCTACCAGAACATTCGCACTCACAAAAGAACTGCAACCAAAGAAAGAAATATCAGTCTTCTTGAAACAACTAGAAAACAAAGGTGCCGAGCCGACGGCCGGCCGTCAAAGCCACTTGCCGCTATGTATCGCCTGTCGCTCGAGAAGCTGAGGTCCGTCTAGCGCGGCGTCTCTGTGTACTCCAAGCACGCCTCTGCCGACGATAGTAATTCAGAATGAACGTTTCTTTTCCTTTTTATTACGTCTTTGGTTTTCTCGGTCTTTTTTATCAAGTTTTCACAAAATTAATTTTCATTAACAAATAAGCAGCAAACACACACTATTTTTTAGGCTCTTTTTGCGACCCCCCCCCGTTGACATTGGCGCAAGTGCCCTACTTGCCCACATTCAAATACGCCACTGGATATTGACACTCAGGGATGGGAGCGTGATGATCCAGGGGATCATGTCCTCTTCAGACTTTCATTAAATGGTCACCGAATCGAGGCTCGTCGCTGAATATGACGTGGTTCCATTCGTCCTACCACGCATGTCTGGTACTGCATCCAAAACTTTGCGCAACGATGTGCTGTGGTAAATGACAGCCGTTGCAATGGCTGGCGAGAGCACAAATCTGCCTCGGCCAATCTGCGATTCATAGTCCGTGTCGATACGGGGATGTTCGTAACACCTGTATACCTCGTCGAATTTCGTCCGCTGTGAATTGTAAGACAGCTTGCCGTCGAATGCGGCGGTCGAGGCACACTTACGTCCGCCTATGTGCACCAATCCTGCTACGGCGACTCAAGTTACTTTCCTCCAACCACTGTCGCCACATTCGGCAGAATATTCCCATGCGTTTCAACCTCCATGCAACGCAAGTATCAACCAGCCGTATTTATCCCTACGATGAAGACTCTGATAAAAGTGTCCGACACTGTGATGGTAGAACACCCGATATCTTTTTACGGCCACACTGGTATCGTAGGTTGGAGGTTTTGCCGGAATACTTGTAGTCACGGTACACCCTTGCAATGGTCGTCCGTGAAAATCCGAACTTCGTTTCTACCTCCGAAATACTATGGCCCATCTCGGGAGCGCCAACTATGACACCACGTCGAAAATCGCTTAAATCGGTATTACTTGTCATTCTCATGCCGAAAACAGCTCTGACAGCTGGCAAGGATGTCTATCGTTTTATGTACGCACTGGCGGACGCAACTGAGTACGCGCATAGGTGACGTTGCTATGTATTTTGCATAAGCTCGTCTGTACCAGTTTTTCTGGCACTTCAGTGTATACATCGATGTGCCATTAAATTAAAACCACCACCAGCCTAAAGAAATGAGCACACTTGGAGACCGAACGGTGGCGCAGGTGAAGCTCACAGAACAATATATATGCAACCGAAGGACCGGCTTTCGGGTAGTGGAGTGTTCGGAGTCAAAATGGGAAAAGCTGCCGATTCATAGGAGTTTGATAAAGGACAAATTGTGATGGCAAGGCGTCTCGGAACTACGATCTCGGAAACGGCGCGGCTTGTGGGTTGTTCAGGTGCCGCTGTAGTGAGTACTTATCAAAAGTGGTGCACAGATGGCCAAACGACGAACCATCGTCCAGCCGTGTGTCGTCCGCAACTCACTGATGCCAGACGGGAGCGGAGACTGAGACTGTCGCGCATTGTTCACAACGAACGACCGCACAGCCACAGTGCGACAAATCACCCGCAACTACAACAGCGGTGATCAGGGCAATGTGTCACAGCACACAGTTCATCGCAGCCTTCTGCGCATGGGCCTGCCTAGCCCAAGACCCAGCCGGTTGCCCATGCTCACTGCTCGTCATCGCCAACAACGCATGCAATGGGCCCAAGATCATCGAGATTGGACCGTGGATTATTGGAAGAAAGTGGTCTGGTCAGATGAATCAAGGTTCCTGGTGGATCACGTAGACGGCTGAGTACCGGTATGCCGATTACCAATGAAGGCTATGGCACGTGGATGCACTGTTGGGTGGAAACAGGCCAGCGTTGACGGTGGTATGCTATGGGCGATGTTTCTTTGAGACACTTTAGGCCCCATTATCCTAATCGCACAATCTCTGATAGCTGTCGGGTATCTGAACATCGTTGCGGACCAAGTTCACCCATTCATTGCAACTGTGTTCCCTGCTGGTGATGGCCATTAGCAACACGATAATGCGCCATGCCACAATGCCAGAATCGTCAAGGAGTGGTTCGAGAAACATGCTGGTGACTTTCTGTTAATGTCCTAGCCTCCAAATTTAACTGACATAAACTCAATCGAACATTTGTGGTTCGACTTGGAAAAGCTCGTTCGCGCTAAGTCACACTCTCCCCCCCGAAATGTACGGGAACTTGGAGGACTTGCTGTTGACATCATGGTACCAGATACCGCAGGATACATATCGCCACCTCATCGAATCGATGCCTCGCCGAGTGGCCGCTTTTTTGCGGGCTGAAAGGGGCCCTACAGCTTATTAGGTTGCTGGTCATAATGTAATGGCTGAGCGGTGTATGAAACCTCTAAATGTGACCGTTTTAGTGTAATTTTGGTTTACACGCTCAGCGTGTAAAACCAAGTTACACTGATACGTTCCCAGCAGCTTATGTTGCCTTGTAAATTCCATTGCTTTTGATATACGGTATCATTATGTATTAAAAGAAAAGTGTTTAATCAATGCATCCTTCTAGTGCTTACCGACGGAGCTGAGATGTGGACCTTAACTGAAAAGAGACATACAAAGGCTGCGGACAACTGAGAGAAGTTTGGAGAGATGCATGCTTGGTGTACCCACGAAAGATAAGATAACGAACTCGTGGAAAAGGAAAATGACAAGAGTGGAAGACATCATGATCAGAGTAAAATTCCCTGAAATGGCAATGGGCTGGACACGTTGCCAAAAGAAGGGACCACCGATGCGCAATCGTAATTTCAGACTGTATTCCAAGGGACCGAGAAAGACCCAGAAGACCACATGGGAGATGAATGCATGAAATTCGAAAGCATGCCGGAGTAACATGGAGGAGATAGTCTCAAGACAGACAGTTGTGGAAGAAACTTGGGGAGACCTTCATCCAGCAGTGGATTGATAACACTGGTCAAGAAAAAAAAATTTTTTTTTATTGCCTAGGATTTTTCAACAAATTCGGGGTTTTTGAGGCGTGCTGAATCCAAAAATGACATTAGTTTTGCCGAACTGGCTCTAGTTTTTGAGATAACGCATACCGCTCAAATCTGGATTGTACCCCAATACTACCTGTGGCTGCTGACATATGAAAGAGCTTTAGATCTGGCGTTTTACTCTTTAGCAGTAATTTTATCTAATGTAAAACTTTGATTTTATCTTAAATATTCTTTTGAAAGATTATCCCTTGCATGTAATATCATATTTATTAATTGTTTTTCTTTTTTAGCATAAAAATATGATTAATATACACTATATCAAATACGTGGAGATAATGTAAATGGACGACGTCATCGCTCTGTCCACGTTATTTTATAAACAACGCAGAGCAACTGAAAAATTGTGTTCCGACACCGCCGGGATCGAACTCCAGAACTCTCGATGTAGAGATCTGGTTGGCACCGTAGCGTAAATGCAAACGCACTTGACTAGTTATTGAGAGATCTCGGGTTCTATTTCAGCGGTGCCGTTTATGCTATGTGTTGTTTATAAAATAACGTGGACAGAGTGATGTCATCGTCGTCCATTTATAAAAATATGAGTACACGAAGAAGCTGCGTAAACAGTCCTAATACATTCTGCTACATTTGTGGCGAATACACTCTGCAAAAACTAAGGCAAAACATCACTGACTTTGTAAGACAAGCATACTTTGCTTATTTTGGAATGACCAAGATAAATCCTGGACTCCCCATAAGGTTTGCTAAACCTGTGTAAAGTGCCTACGACAGTGGAAAAATAGAGATGTTTACACTTTGGTGTGCCTATGGTGTGGAGAGAGCCACAACGCCACTACGACGATTTTTATCTTTGTGCTGTGAATGGGAAAGGCTTCAGTCACTACGAGAAACATAAGTGGGAGTATTTTGATTTGGAATCAAGAAGGCGACATGTGCCACACTGCGAAGATGTTCCCATACCAGTGTTTGTCTCACTGGCTGACCTTCCATTGTCAGACGTCGAAGAAATGCAGGACTTGGAGTGTACCACAGGTGGTAGCAGTGGAAGTGAATATGAAGGAAGCTTTTCAACACCTCAGCAGATCTCCCAAAAAGAACTCAATGATCTGATACGAGAACTCAATCTGTAAAAACAAGCATCTGAACTTTTAGCATCTAGACTAAACTAAAAGAATTGGCTGTAGCCGGAAGTTAAAATAACAGCTTATCGGACAAGGGAGGAGGAAATTATCCCTTACTTCAGCCAAGGTGAAGAACTTATATACTGCAATAACATTCCTGGACTTATTCTCCAAATGGGACTACCAGAATATCGACCGGAAGATTGGCGGCTTTTTATAGACAGCTCCACCAGAAGCTTAAAATGAGTTTATTGCAAATTGGTAGCCGCTATCCATATCTTCCAGTTGCTCACTCAACGAAACTTAAAGAAGAATGTGAAAATACTAAAAAGGTCTTGCAGAAGCTCTGCTATCATGAGCACCAGTGGTTTATTTGTGCTGATATAAAGATGGCTAACTTCTTGCTCGGGCAGCAAAGTGGATACACAAAGTACCCTTGTTTCATCTGCTTGTGGGATAGTAGGGCAAAGCAAGATCTTTGGAAAAAAGTGACATGACCTTCAAGGAAAAACAGACTGTAGGTGCAGCTAACATTATTAACGAGCTATTGGTTGACAGCAAAAAAATAATTCTCCCACCACTCTATATCAAGCTTGGACTGTTGAAGCAATTTGTTAAGGCCTTGGACAAAGATGGAGATTGCTTAAAACACATTTGCAGATCGTTCCTGGGACTGAGTTCTGAAAAACTTAAAGCAGGGATCTTTGATGGTCCTCAAATTCTTAAACTCATCAGCGATTCTAATTTCACCAAATTTATGAATGATGTTGAAACATTTGCCTGGTGCATTTATGTCTCAGTTGTCAAGAACTTCTTGGGTAACCACAAAGCAGACAATTATGAAGAATTTGTGCAAAACACGCACGCTAACTTTAACAATTTGGGTACTAATATGAGCATAAAGGTACACTTTTTTCATAGCCACTTAGGCAGATTTCCGGATAATCTTGGTGCTTTCAGTGAGGAACAGGAGGAGAGGTTCCATCTAGATATCAAGGTGACGGAGGAAAAGTTTCAAGGCAGATAGGACAGACTCATGATGGCAGACTACTGCTTAAGCCTCCAACGTGATTGTCCTGATGACCCACATAAGAGTAAATAGTACAAAAAGCGTTTTTCTGTGCATTCTTTGTGAATATCTAAAGCATCTTACTCTTTTTTGTACTATTCTACTGAAAACAACGCCATTACGTATTTCATATGTTTAAATCTGTATGATTTGAGACTGTTTCAATGTGATTTGTGGATAGGTTTCGCCTCATCATTACATTTTTTGCATATCTTGATTTTCAATGGGGCCTCCATTATCTCAAAAAGTAGAGCTAATCTAGCAAAACCGATGCCATATTCGTGATCAGCGTCACAAAGTCAGCCTAAAACCACTGAAATATTGTCGGTAATAAAATCACTGTTGACCAGTGTAATGGTTGACGATGATGATGATGATATTTATCCATTCGATGTAAAGATGTTCGCATGTTAAGAAACAAACATTCCTCACCTAATATATATATTTTAAAGAATCTTCGTTATTGTCATTTACCCTCTTCATACCGCCACATTCATTTTTTGCAAGAAAAGCACATGAAACGAACGATGGCAGTTAAACTAGATTCGACTATATTGTAATTCCGAGACGAAAAGACATATTTTCTTCCGAAAAGTTATCTATGTTATATGCTGTTTAAGCGTCGCACTTGTGCACTCATATGTATTGAAATCAAATAATAAGAACAACAACAACAACCTATTGCACAAAATGAATTTTATTCTGTAGTCTGAGAAATTTCATTTTGATATCTGGTAACTGTAAAATAAAGAAGAGGAGTAAACTGCTTTACATTTGTCGACGTTCAACGTCTTTCGCTGGGTAGCGTGATGCTTCCATAAAGTTCAAATGACATCCGATTTGGACATGAATCCTACGATTAAAAGTCTCGAATCAAGCTCGTCGCCACAAATCGTGGAGTTGAAATAGAATCAGTCACCTTAGATTTTAAACAATCCCTTGCAGATGTCCGAGGTGATTGTATTGGCTTGGGTCCACCTAGGAAATGCTCACGAAATTCACACTCCCGTGTGAATTATCAATATTCTTATAACAGCATTTGCACAATTTCTGCTACATACTTCTATTCAGAAAGTTCCCGGAGAATTTTTGCTATGCGCACATACGTTTTTTTTTTTTTTTTTTTTTTTTTTTTTTAATTTCCGATAAATCTACTTGAACAGGAATTTAATTTTCTTTTTCATATCAAACAATAGCGACAACAAAAAAATTTCCCTCTTCAAGAAAAGAAAGTGCAAAAAACAAATAAAAGGCAATATAACAAATGAAAATTGTACTGTCGCAAATATTAATTTTAATGTTATATAACACATAAACTCAGTTATCATTTTAACCAGAAAAAAGTTATTTTCATCCATTTTCGTAAAATAAAATTTATAAACACATATTCTCTTTTAAAATTATGTTTTAATGACGTGAAACTTTCTGATTTTAGAAAATAACACAATTTCTGTTTTTTTTTTATTTTCTTCGTTTCTGTGTGAAATTTATTAAAGAGAAATAATTGGTATCTGTAGGTATTATCCCCAAATTTCAAGACCCCACTCTACGTGTAATGCAGTATGAAGTTAGTTTTGCTATCGGTGATACATTTCTGTATATTTTTCAACGAAACACGAGTTTTCTTGTTTCCTTGTACGGCAACACAGAAACAAAATAATGTTTTCCCTTAAAAGTGATGTAGCGAGAAAAAAACAACAACAACATGAAACACTTTACACGAATTTATTAACTTTGAACTAAACAAACAAAGCTATTTATCAATTCTTTGTAATTAATATAACTGACTTCTTATTAATTTAATTTAAAAATTAATTTCTTTTCCATTCATTTAAATGAATAAGAAGAATTAACAAATGTCTGTTGTTGGTTTTTTCGTAACACGGTTTAAATTTAGTCGCATTTATAAATGAGAAAAAATATGTTCTGGGGTGTAAAAAAAAAGTACAATTTTTTATTACTCATTAACAACAAATTAATTTTCAGGGTGAACAATTTTAGAATCATTGTTGCTTATTAATATTGAGGAACACAAAAATTGCAGGAGCTTTTGAATACCCGCCTATTCCTTTACTACTTGCTGTTTCTTTTTTTTTCTTTTCTTTTTGTCACTGAACATTTTCACGTCATAATCGCCCGTTTTTAGGCAAACTATGTAGTAGCTTTGTAATGTTCTACGTAACATGGCATGATGACGTGACGTATGAGTCGAATCGGCAAAATTGCAGCCATAAACCTTGCCGGTGTAGTTCAGTTGGGAAAACATCCGCTTTGGAGTAGGTGGAGGTGGGATCGAACATCACCACTGGCAAAAGATTATACGTTATAGCTTTTATTTTAACAATATTGCCTTATTTCCCTTCTACGTGCTTCCTGGTAAGTTTAACGCATTTCTCTGTTTCATCTTAGGAATCCATGTCTTTCTCATGCGCTATAAATCATGCCTGGCCGACCTGGTGGCGCAGTGGTCAAAGCGCTGGCTCATAACCATTCGTCCGAGAAGGGTACCGGTTCGAATCCCGGTGAGCCATGGATGTTGTGTTTGTCTTACGGCACTGCACTGGCTCTCTCCCTTCCCTGGAACCAGTGATCCTAAATCAGGGACGGTCGACTGCTTATAGCCAATTGAGTTGCTTACGGTGGTCGTTAAAGCTTCAAGAACAACAACAACAAAAAAAATCATGCTTTAGTTGCTAGCTCAATTATTTACTTGCTCCTGAAACGCGTTAAAGATTTTCGGGGAAGAGGAGGAGTTCCGGGACGGCGTAGGACTTCAGCAACTCTAGGTCTTCTGAAGTATTAATGAACTACGGGAGCAAGATTTCAGGATACGAACTTTTGCCGCCCGGTGGCGCAGTGGTCTAAGCACTGGCTTCTGACTATTTGTCGGAGATGGGTCCGGGTTCGAATCCCGGTGAGGCATGGATGATGTGCTTGTCTTACTGCACTGGCTCTCTCCCTTTCCTGGAACAAGTGGCTCTAAATTAGGGACGAGCGACTGCATATAGTCATGGTGGTTCGTTAACCACCCCCAACTTTTCTCGATGAGGTTTTTTGGTAGAATATGTTATGGCATAAAACTTATTGTGCTGTTGTAAAACAAGACGTAATGAAGTCATTTGGAAATGCTACATATAAATGGTTTATATTGATAAAATCTAAAGTAACATCGAACTTGAGTTTTATATCGATATAAGACATTTTACTCATAATATAACCGATATTAAACTTTACTGATTTCTACACCTCCACTTTAGTATGAAGTCCAAAAGCACAGTAGTTTTATCTTTAGACACCAAACATCGTATGTATAAAGATATATCTTATTCCCGTCTCCCCCTCTCCTTCCATTTTTCTTTTTTTTTACCTTCCTATAAAGAAAGACTGATTTTATTATACTTAAATGAAGTAGAAAATGTTGCTGCTGTTCTTATAAAAACAGAATACTTTTCAAAAATTTTAAGTACTTTTTAAATAAGGCCAGTTTGTTGTCAAATGTTTTTTTTTTTTCTTTTTTCATCCTGATATCCCAAAACGATGGTACTCCGTAATGCGTTTCCTTATTTTATATTGCACAGAGCGAGGAGAAATTTACCTGCGTCTCGGGAGTAGTATTAAAAAATTCACCGTTGTAAATTGTTAGTAATCAAAACAGAAAATAATATTTTATTCTACCAGAAAATAATATTTTAAATGGCAGGAAATTAGAAAAAAATATCCCAAATATTTAACCGATTTTCCATTACGGACATTACTTACCGCATTTTTCTTCCGTTTTAGTTACGTAATGTCACACCTCTGCATGCAAATAAGTGCGGGGTCGACTACCCCTCTTGCCCCCGAGGTTCCGACACTGCTGCCATCATTCAAAAAAATTTATTCTTCTGTTAAATACCCATTAACTTCCCGGAAATTCACATTTATTTACCCGCCATTGCTGACTGACGATAGAAATTGACTTGCTATACTCCAACAAGTGATATCCAGTAGTTCCCCATCACTATATACTTCGAAAAAATGCCTTATCAGTGTTCCCGTGCGCTTTTGTAATAATCTGTCTTAAAAATCGTTGAATGCCTTCTATGTTAAGCTAAGAAGAAATGATCTTGAGGTTATCTGCATCGAAGCTGCTGTTATACATGTCTAATTCATGTGAAAGTTTAATTCTTCATAAATTTCTGTGATGCTATCTGAAGAACTGGAGCGAAAGATTCATGAGTGGGGTCAGTTCCTGGATTCGAATAGCTGTCGACCCAACAAGGAGGTATCACGATTCTTCGAATATCGAGGGCCGCGGGTGGCCAAGTGGTCAGCGTTCGTGACTGCCATGGAGATAGCCTCAGGTTCGATCCTGGCAGGTACGAACGTTCGAACCACTAAATACCCGCCGTGCGTTGGGTGGGCACGCTAAGCCGTCGGACCCCGGGTACTGCCCCCCTGGTAATAAATCAGGGCGTCTTCCTCCCTCTTTCTACCTCGCTTCCGTGTGACTTTCCTATCGGACACTCTAGCCCAAATCTCCTAGCTTCCTATTTCTAAGGGCTGCTTAAGACCTGGGGTCAAACACTCCCTTCTTAAAATCCTTTACATATGATCTGATCATCTTCGAATATCGCAAAATCTGAAGTTTGTTGAAATTCCTAAGCCACGACTGCTTAGCTTCAAATGCTTAGAAAGCCGTTGTCTTAGGTAGTGTGATGGTAAAAATGGTGCCTAATCCGTGGGGGCAGTGGAGAAACATGACCCCACAGATCGAAGGCGGTGTGACTGGGAACCCCCCCCCCCGGGTTCCGGTAGCCACGAGTCGGCACCATGTTTATATGCACTTTTTTTACTTATTATACTCGCGCCAGATGGAACATCAACATGACTTCTCCAGATGTGCCACCAAACCAACCTTTTTGTCCACGTAGACATACATACTAAGCTCTGAATCTAGAACTTAAAGTAAAGATGCTCTCTCTACCACACGTCACAAGGTCACATCTATCCGTGTCTCCTTATCTATGCATACACTTTCTACATACCAATAAATTAATCATACATTTCCTGCACTTTCAACTACAACAAAGTGATAGAGGACAGCTTACTGCCGCTTAAATGAACGGTAAACGTTTCTCCCTCACAGAGCTTGGAGACATTCTTCCATGTCCTTCTGTTACATTAAGACCAAAGAGCACCGAAAAGCCACGAAGCGTTTCCATCACTTAAAAGTATCTTTAATTGTCTAACACTCGCCGCGGAAAAGAATGCCTCTCATGCAGTGTCCCCCCCCCCGCACTTCTGGAGGGATGAGAAGGTTCCGAAGTCCGAAAATATTTTTCTTGAGGGGGCAGAATATATTTGATTGATCTCACCTCATCTGGTGGAGATTTTGCGCAATCACTCAAGCCACTTATTTTGTGTTAACTGCGTTATGTCGCAAATCTGAAAATTTACAGTACACCTACTTAGACCGAACATGAGAAATAGAACTGGATGATGTAGCCCGGACATTTGCGTTACAAATTGTTTTTACAAAAAATGTGCCTTCTGAAAATTCTGATAGCTTGTAACATTCATTTGTGTAAGTGCTACACATAATTGATATATTTTAGGATTGATTTGTGACTTTCTCTTTACCTTGATGAAATACTAACTGAAACCGCATTAATATCACAATACTTTCTACCGTAGCAACAGCAGGCTCTGTATTAAAAATTTTCAAAACGGTAATAATGCTTAATAAAGAATACAATGAAAAGCGTTGTATAATTCAGATAATTCAAGATATACTACGGAAAACTAGAAGTTTCTATCCGTAAATTTGTTGGATAGCAGCTTATATGCTCTAAGGCGGAAGCAAAAGAAGGAGAAATTTCAAATATCACAAGGCAAGGTGTGTCAGCAGGATATAGCTTAGAGGTCTGCACGGGCCGGGTCGGGGTTTTTAATTTTAGACAACAAAGCAACGGGCCGGCTCCTTTCCCATACACTCACAACTGGGCCGGCCCTTTTCCCATACACTCACAACTGAGCCGGCCCTTTTCCCATACACTCACAACTGGGCCGGCCCTTTTCCCATACACTCACAACTGGGCCGGCCCTTTTCCCATACACTCACAACTGAGTCGGCCCTTTTCCCATACACTCACAACTGGGCCGGAACGGGCCGGTCCAAGTCGACCCATTCTTTTTATCGCAATGGTAAAGAAAGAAAAAGTCGTTTCCTCCGATTTTCTGGTCTGTTTAATTATTTTGTTGGCTTTACTTACTTCCATGACATAGCCCAGGGCGTAATCACAAAAGCAAGGAGAGGCACTTACAGTATTTTTACCATCTGTAGGTATTAAGATGATAAAACTACTTTGGGGCTTCTTGACAAAAAAAAAAAAAAAAAAAAAGATTCGACCCCGAGGTAGTGTGTGTGTTGTGTAGTGTGGGGGACGGAGGTGTCTGCAGTGATGTGGGGTGTGTGTTGGAATGAGAGAGTGGGACAACATCGATTGTTTCTACTATCCCTAATCGGTATAGGGATTGAATTTTGTAGTGTTATCACTTGCTAGTACAGAGAAAAGGAGATTTTAGACGTACTTAGTCTTCTTTTTGTCTCTCTTTAAAGGTTATATTCTTCGATAATTGTTAAAGTTTAGTTAATATTTTTAGGCTTATATTCTATTAAATATTTTCAATGATATTTCATAATTTAGTTATCGCAATTTAATAAAATACAATAGAAAGACAAAGAAATACCAAATAGCACATCACGGCCTGAGCCTTAAACGCACGGACTTGGGCTGGGCTCACCAAATAAGGCTCGTGAAGACCTCTAATATAGCTACGGAAGAATGAGTGGTATACTAAAACAAGTGCAGAGCGCCGTGGATAGACACAAGCAGCAGTACAAAATAAGAATAAACCTAAATTCGTAGCGGATATTCCCTACACACCAGGGTTTTGCTACTTTTTCAAGAACTTGCTTAAAAATATTGGGTTGGAGGTTGGCATTAGGTGTCCAAAAATCTGTTGGCGGAATTTTGACAAATAGAATAGAAAACGACATGGCAGACTGCGGTGGGGATCTATGCCTTTCCTCTACGTTATGGGGATGGAAAAGTAAAATTTTATATAGAAATGACCAAGCGATCAATAAGAACCAGAATTAAGGAACATAAAATATGAAAAACCGACTACTGCTCTGGCTAGAGAGGTCTTATTCAATGCATCTATATCTGTTTGACAAGAGGAAAATGCATGTCCAAGTATACCACCTAAAAAGAAGCTGCTGTGAGAGAATCTATCGAGATCCTAACGACAACTAAAGTCTGCAATGAAAATGTATCGTACGAGATGCCATATACTGGCTCATTTTCAGATAAATTGTGTAGTTTAATATTTCATTATTTTGTACGATCGTGAGATCCATGATGCATGGGAGATACCTAAGCACGATGACGCCCACTGAATGTTTTCAAAAACTGTAAAAACTTCAATGAATTTTGTTTCGTTTATTCAACATTGTATGTACCCTGTAGTATGAAACTTTGAGAAAGTCGTCCGGTAGACGTGCCAAAGCTCGATGTTTTATGCACATATATATACACACTGCTGGCCACCCAAAATGCAACACTAAAAAGGAAGCATCCGATTGGCCTAAAATTCGCAGTATGCGTCGCCTGCGAGAATACATGCAAACGATTAGCATTGCACGGCATATGCATATCATGTGCGCCCGGCACACCACCGAGAAGCACTATAAAAAGGGTGCACAGAAGGCGGGGTGTGAGTAGTGAAAGTGTGTTGTGCTGCCGGACCTGTGCGTGGGAAGCTTCTTGATGCCTCGTCGCAGAATACGGCAGTCATTCCAGCACGTTTCGGAGTTCGACAGAGGACGAATAGTGGCTTATCGCGACCGCGGTTTATCGTACCGAGACATCGACGCCCGCGTAGGACGACATCCAGCCACAGTGAGGCGAGTATAGATTCGGTGGGTACAGGAGGGACGGGCGGACCGACGTGAGCGATTGCAGGAGCCGCGGCACACCGCCGAACGAGAGGACCGGCATGTTGTGCGGCGGGCATTGACGGCTCGCACCGCCACATCACGAACGTTAGCGCAGGAATTAGGGTGTGTTGCGCAACAACCTGTGTCAGCACGTACCGTTCGACGTCGTTTGCAGTTGCGGGGACTTGTCGCACGGCGCCCATTGCTCCGATTACCATTGACGTTACACCACCGGCGAGTGCGGCGGCAGTGGGCCGTTGAACGCCGCACCTGGACCACGGAATGACATAACATTGTCTTCTCCGACGAATCCCGCTTCTACCTGCAACACCACGCTGGTCAGATCCACGTGTGGCGGCACCGCGGCGAGAGACTGTATGACGCCTGCATTATGCATCGCCATACCGGTCTGTCGCCTGGCGTTATGGTTTGGGGCGCAATTGAATATGACACCCGCACCTCTCTGGTACGCATGGCCGGTACACTCAACAGCCACCGCTACATCTCCGACGTTTTGGAGCCTGTAGTCCTCCCTTACCTGCAGGACCTGCCAGCGACCACGTTTCAACAGGACAATGCGCGCCCGCACGTGGCACGCATCGTGAAACAGTTCTTCACGGCCTACCAGGTGTCACTGCTGCCATGGTCCGCCTGTTCTCTCGATATGTCTCTCGTCGAACACGTCTGGTCGCTGATCGGCAACCGAGTGGCCCGGCAAGCACCACCCGCGGCTACGCCTGGTGAACTGTGGCAACGTGTGGAAGCAGCCTGGAGCGACATACCCCAAGCCCATTATTGCCAGCCATGGGGGCCACACGAACTGTTACTGCCAGCCATGCCATCCATGGGGGCCACACGAACTATTGATGTCTGCGTGTTCCGCAACTCGCACGGGCCTGTAAGCTCAATCGTTTCATCTTTCTATCTGTTGTTATGTGTCAAGTAAATCTTGCTTTGCTATCTTGTGTCCTTCTTGGTGTTGCATTTTGGGTAGCCAGCAGTGTGCACACACACACACACACACACACACACACATATATATATATATATATATTGTTACACCTTCTATAAAGAAGATACCTAAGCAAAAAAATACACATATAATTTTGACTCACACCTAGTACAACATAGAAAAGGTTATGTATCTACCTGTGTGAGTAAAAGGAGAAAAGATAAAAAAATAAAATAAAACAACTGAATGCAGAAGGTGTCGAGAATACTGAGCCTTGGCTTTATCAAGGACCAGCAAAAACTCTGCATTTTCTCACTTCCACAAAGACCTAGTTGGAAATGGGTTTCTGCAAGGCCATAGATGCAAGTAACATTCCCACCTAAAATAGTTTAAAAAATATATATATGTCATGTCCTCCGTAGAGTTGCATGACCTAGCACTAGTTAACAATTTCGCTTGCATCCATTAACCTTCCTGGCCCGACCCATGCTCTTCATCTGTTACTATTAAACAGAGAGAAGAAGATTAAAGAGAACTCAAGCTGTGAGAGTGACATAATAATTAGAAATGATTTTCAGCCATAACGAAATGCCAAGTTCGTTTGAGAGAGAATTTAAACCTGAAAATCAATGCAAAAGAAATCCAAATTTTTACATTGCAATTAAAAAAGGAAATATTAATTTTTAACGAACAGATTTTTGAAAGAAAACTTGAGTCTAAAACCCCCTACTCTACAACTTATGACAGCACGAAAACGAGAATAAGTTAAAGATAATAATTAACTAAAGAAAACTTTGTGAAAGTTATATACCTTAAACAGTTAGTTGCAATATGTACAAAGTATTTCAGCAGTGCTTTAAGTGCATAATTAATTAGTTATTAAGAACTTAACTACTTTGAAAAAACAGCGCATAGACAGCGCATAGAAAAGGAACAAGCTTAGCCATCTTCTGTTCCTAGGTACCCCAAAAGACGCTCAAAGTTACAAAAGAAAAGAAAGAGTTAAAACCCGCAAAAATGTTAACAGACAAACCAATGCTTAAAAGCTGAAAAGCTAAAAAACGACAGAGAAAAAGTACATGAAGTACAAACATTGAACTTATAAAACCTAGAACCCAAAAACAAGGAAGAGAGCTTACCTCTTGTGTGACAAAAACTTTTCTCCTCACAAGAGAAGAACATGGCTGACCTCTTCCGCCACTCCCTAGACGCTGGGGGGCAGTGGGGGTGGGGCTGATGGCCTCCTCATACAGCAAGAAACCAACGCGCGGAGATTTTAACCAGAGAAAAAAATATATAAACTTAAGACTGTGGATCTGTATGATCAGAAAGAGCAGAATTAACTCTCCAGAATACATGAGAAATATTATAAAATACACGAGCAGTGTATTTAATAATCTTTGCATGTATTAAATCACCTTAGTGAGCTTCTATAGATTAATCAGAATCTTATTAATTTTAATGTTGCTCCAATATATTTACGGATATAAAATTCCAGTTTTCTGAACTATATCTTTAAATGGTGTATTTTCACTTCTGAGCCACAAATAAGCCGTCCTCAACCTGACGCTCCGCAGTTCATTCTGCCCCGCTGATTACAAGACAGCATTCTTCCGTCCTCGAATCAGAAGAGCCTTTGCAGTCTTCTCCGACAGTTCCTTCTAGACAATGCGAATTACAAAAATGTTATTGAATTGGCCACTGAGGCTGCAAACGCCCACAACCTGGTGCATAGCTATATCGGAAAACCAGAACCATTCACTCTTTCTATGCGGAAGCTACTCTATGCCGCTCCGGTGGCGCAGTGGTCTAAGCAATAGCTTCTGATCATTCGTTCCAAATGAGTCCAGGTTCGAATCCCGGTGAGGCATGGATGTTGTGTTTGCCTTACGGGCCTGTCGCTCTCCCTTCCCTGGAACCAGCGACCCTAAATTAGGGACGGGCGACTGCTTATAGCCCACTGAGTTGCACACGGTGGTCGTTAAATCCCTCCCCCCAAAGAAAACTACGCTACTTGGGCTCAATTCATTACATACCAAACGTTATAAGCTCGAGAACGCGCTCAAGAAGATGAACCTCTGTGTCGGCATCAGGTCTCCCATATTTTTATATGCCATGCTTAAGAGAAATAGCGACAGACCCCCACTTTCCAATGGTGCAGGTGTTTATGCTAATCCCTCTAAAAATCCGGACGGCTCCAAGCGGTACTACATTGGAATGAGCAAACGTTCATTTAGACTCAGAGTCAGCGAACATAAAAGGGACATAAAGAACGATAAAGTGACCACAGCCCTACCAGAGAGGTCAAGTTCAAGTCAGCTGCCCCTATGTGGGATGACGTACAGAAATTAGCTTCCTGTTCTACCCCAAAATCTACTGCCATTCGCAAAACTTTGGAAATCATTACCAACAGCGAGTCATGCAATGATAACGTCTCGCTGGAGCTGCCACGAGTTTGGAGCCAGTTTTTCAAATAGTGAATGTCTTCTTTTCTTTCCATGATTCTGCGTGCTGAGCGAACATGACGCCTCGTATCTTTGAATGAATAATTACATTCGCATCTGTCCGTTTATAGCGTTCAAATTGTTGATGCATTCTATTATTCAATTTGCAGTTTGCTGTCTACCCTCCTTGTAAAGCTATTTGGTTCATGTGCGAAAGCTTGGAAACTTTGATTTTTATTCTACACCGAGAAATTCGGATTACTAGTATAGTTATACTATTTTAAATGCCTTCGTTGTTTCATACAAGTAAGAAGTACATGTAAAAAAACCCATGAAAATTCTTATTTCATGAAACAGAATAATTTTCGATCAACACAATTCGCCTACGCGAAAACATGGGAGTTCATCGCTACTGAGCGATAAACGTGCTGCAACGGAAAGCAGGAGATGGAATTTTCACGAGAAGAAAACTTCACGAGAAACAGTGAAATGGAGGAAATCAGTGCAGAAAATAGTGCGCTTGTGTGTCTATCGTGCTCTTGAGAAAATTCACTCTGCATTAATTTCTGTGGTAAATAAAGAATCTGCACTTAAAATGAAGCAAACTAAGAAATTTAAACGCGAGTTGGGATGAATTCTGTTTCTTTAATTAGAGCCAAACATGAAGCAGTCTTTCTTTCTGAACTTTTACGTATATCTCTAAAGATTAACTGTCCTATTTTTACTGAAAATATCTCTAAATGTAATCCTATTATTATTTAATGACATTGTGCAGCAACGTACTTATAAATAGGTGAGGTGTTTACTACATACAATTGACGTGGATTAAGAACATCAAACGGAAGTCATCACTCCTTCCACGTAATGGAGTCACGGAAAAATTATCATCAGCCGCCACCGGGAATCGAACTCAGGGTCTTCCAATTACGCGCCGGACATGCTACCACTGCACCACAGCGGCCTCGAATTCTCCAGACTCACATACGACAACTGCCAAACCACATGGCAGGTTGCTTCTTGGAGCCTCGCACAATGCTGGGGATTCACTAAATAAAACGAGGAAAGAGCGATGACTTCATTTCTTTTATATTTTGACTTCCTTTTTTAGCACGTCTTTTGTAAAAAAAGATCGTGTTTATGTTATCGATTTGTCCGTCCGTCCACCTGTACCCACGATATCTCTGCAATTATTAGTCCGATTTGAAAAATTCTTTTTGCACTGGGAAGCTTGAAATATGCAAATGATGATCCTTCATTATGGTTTTTTTTTATGATGTACAATTTCGCCGCTAGGGGGCGTAAAAGCAGATGATGTCGAATTCCAAAATACGTTTTAATCCACATATTTGCTTCTAAACATCCGATTGTAAAAAAAACTTTCACCTTTCCATTCCATTTATGCCGAAGAGTATTTTAGATATAGTTACGTTTTCAAATTACGCATACATTTCCCGCTAGGGGCCGTAAAAATAAATGACATTTTCTCCGATAACTCTTCTTCTAAAACTCCAATTTAAAAATTTCTTTCTTCAGCGGATACATCTCCTAATGAAAAATCTTTTGCATATAATTTCAAATTTTTGGTAAAGAATAATTTGGCCACCAGGGGGCGTAAGTGTTAATTTTGCTTCTGATATATTTACCATAAAATCTGAGATACTAAATTTCGATTGAAAAAATTCTTTCGTGGACTGATGCCACTCACATCGATAAACCTTTTCGGAATTTTTTTACTCTTAAAATACTCCACAGTTTCTCCGCCAGGGGCCGTAGATGTATATCTTATTTTCGTCAATATCCCTACTTCTAGAAGTCCGATTTAAAAAAATTCTTCTTTGTTGGATAGTGTTTTTAGTGTGTCATGTTTTTCATATAATTTCAAAATTTTCAAGTAAATCATAGACTTTCCGCTAGGAGGCACGAAGGCAAATTGCGTTTTTTGCGTTATTTCTACTTCTAAAACTCCGATTTGAAAAATTCTTCCTGTTTCGCATACAAGACCTGATGGAAAATATTTTTCACATAATTTCTAATGTTTGGTAAAGAATGGTTTGGGCACCAGGGGGCATAAGTGTTAATTTCTGCTTCTGATGTATTTGTGGCAAAATCTAGGATCCTGAAAACTCGATTAATTTTTTTTTCCTTGGACCGATAGTGCTCATATGGAAAAACCTTTTGAGAATACTTTCTTTCTAAAATAATGCATAGTTTTCCCACCAGGGGACGTAAAGTCACATCTTATTTTTGTCGATATCTCTGTTTCTAAGAGACCGATTTGAAAAATTCTTTCTGTGTTGGACAGCATTTCCGGTGCGAAATGTTTCTCATATAAATTCATGTTTATTAACACACAAGTCTGCAACCAGAGGGCGTAAACTCACGATTCCGTTTATAGCAATATCTGAGGGATTAAAACCCCGATAGAAAAACTTCTTTCTTCCTTCAGATACTATTGTTTTCTAAACTGGCTCCATTGACTTTGAATAGCTTTGATAAATTTAATTTGCGTCAGAACGGATTCAAAAGACGTGCTTATTACACCCGAAAATTCGGTGTCATCTTTCTTGTTATATATATTTTTTCAATATTTTGACTTCTTTTTGCATATATATATATATTATATTTTGATTTCCTTTTTTTATGTATTTTTAGAAACGTGGAAAGAGCGATGACTTCCGTTTAATGTTTCTGATCCATGTCAATTGTTTGTCTTAATTATTCATTCGCCTCCTAGTTACACTGTCTACCAACAAGTAATTGGACACCCCTGCAATCGACGATGTCTGCGGTCCTGATACACGTCACGGCCGCCGCCGTTAAATATCGTGTGGGAAACAACAACGCAACCAGTCACATGCAAGATGCCACGCAGTTCGGAGCTCTCTGATTTCGAGAAAGGTATAATCGTCGGGTATCACAGAAATGGCCGATCCATACGTGACATATCCAGCGAGTTGAAGTACCCAAAATCGACAGTGGCCTACGTGATTGGCAAGTGGAAGATGAGAGGGGACTTTCGGAATGTGGCCCGACCCGGCAGACCCATAAAACTGGGAGTTAGTGACAGACGGGTGTTGGCCAGAGAAATTCGGAAAAACCGCACCAAATCGATGGGCCACATCCGCGAGGAGTTTCAACAGGCATCCGGGAGTGTACTTTCGATGAATACCATCCGTAAGGAAGCCCATCTGCTCGGTTATCATGGACATGCTGCCGCCCACAAGCTTTTGATAACCAAGTCCAATAGCGCTGCTCGGCTAACGTGTTTCAAAGAACGTCGACAGTGGACCGTTGAACAGTAAAAACAGGTTCTCTGGAGCGACGAATTAAGGTTCACTCTCTACCGTTCGGATGACAGGGTCTGGGTTTGGCGTCTGCCTGGAGAACGCCTCCTGCCGGAATGTATTGTGCCAACTGTGAAGTTCGGCGGCGGTGGAATTATGCTATGGGGGTGTTTCTCCTGGTATGGCACGGGACCCTTGGTCGCAATTCCTGGTAGACTCAACGCCGAGACCTGCTGCACCATTTTGAATGACCATGCACTTCCTACGTTGTGGCAGGTTTACGGGGTGGACCCATGTTACTTTCAGGATGACAATGCCACCTGTCATGTTGCGAAGTCCACCATGGCTTGGTATGGTGACAATGGGTTTAATCGAATGGACTGGACTGCGCAGCAGAGCCTGGACCTTAACCCTATCGAGCGCCTCTGGGACGAGTTGGAGCATCGACTTAAGGGGTGCCCCCACCGTCCGAAATCGGTGAAGGAACTGACCTGTCTTCTCCAAGCCGAGTGGAAGAAAATACCGCTAGCCGTCGTACAACGCCTAGTTGAGAGTATGCCCCGGAGGGTCGCAGCTGTGATCGCAGCTCGTGGAGGCTCCACCAACTATTGAAGGTGAATAAACTTCGTTTTCCTTTGCTATCACAGGTGTCCAATTACTTGTTGTTAGATAGTGTATTTGTTCAGTTGCTGCTTACCATTTTTCGTAAATCCCCAGCATTGTGCGGGGCTCCAAGGAGCAACCTAACATGTGGTTTTGCAGTTGTTGTATGTGAGTCTGAAGAACTCGAGGCCGCAATGGTAGCATGTCCGGCGCGTAACTGGAAGATCTTGGGTTCGATTCCCGGTGGCGGTCGATGATAATTTTTCCTTGACTCACTTATAAACGTGGAAAGAGCGATGACTTCCGTTTGATATGGGAGGTGCTGTTGATTTGAAAGTCTTGAAGTAAACAAAAAATAGAAAAGCGGAGTAATGAAAATCGAGTTTTATAACAATCAATATTTTCTGTGACATTCAGAATAAGTGCGCATTAGCAGTGAGTTAGCAATGGTACTGCTAATCTTTTGTATAAAATTCCTAAGCTATATTAACAAGGAGGAAATAATACGAATGACTCGAAATTAAACGATAAATTTAGAACTACATACCTGTGATATGTAAATAAAGTAGCAAAAATATCATTAAAATGGAAATTTAGCAAAGAGGTATTCCTGATCATACAACACGAATTCCAGTTTAGTTTTTTTTTTTTTTTTTTTGATTCAAAGCATGACATTTTTAGATTTCTTTCGCTAGAAGGTTGATAATCCCATGGCTGTGGACTCGTTTATACCACATTCATTCTTGAGCTGCCGTTTCAAAATGCTATTCAAATTAGCACCATATTTTTTTTTTTTATTTGAGAGAAAACAACTGCCAATTTCCTACCATTTCTAAAGCAATCGGAGGAAGAAACAAATATGCAGATTTTAAATAAGTCATTAAAGCATTCTGTCGGAAATCTTGTAGATATTTTAAATAATTTACTGATTCAGATAATTTATCCGAAGATAACCGCGATTTGATAAATGAAATCTGCATATTTCCTTCGTCCCCTTACGTAACGAACAAAAATTAAATGCTGAAGCAATTTGTTTCTGACAGTATACTGACATAAACAAATATCACGGAATGTAATTTTTTTTAATTTTTTTTTTTGGAAAAAGACAAATTAAAATCAACTTAATTACTTTTCATAGCAGTTAATTAATACCGTGAGATAGCTGAGTTATGAGAAAGCTGATGAGTACAAAAATATTAACTTCTTTTTAATGAGGTTTTGAAAAGACTGAAATACCATTTGCATTTGTCGCTTTTCTGACAAGTAAATACAGTAGAAAGCTACAGTGTTTATCAAAATCCTCTTTCGCATAGGTCAACGATTTGTCAATATGCTTACACACTTTAATGTAAAACTGAAAAACTCCATACAGAGTATAAAAAATTAGTTAATATTTTATTAAAATTAGAAGCTAAATTAGAGAAAACAAAATAAGAAAAGAAATGGACTAATTGTCGCTTTCGGCTTTCTATGATCAGGCTACGAGTATTCTCCTGTTTGTTTATATTTTCCTAATTATTTAAATAGGGAAAGAAATATATGAATTTTGACTCTTTGAAACGTACATGTTGTTAAAATTCCGAGGTAATTATGTTATCGAGCTTATTGGTGGACAACGGATTGTGTTGTCTGACTCATACCTCTAATTTAACCTTCCTTTTTGAGGTCTTGTGTTCTTACGTAAATTAGGTTTCTTCTTAACAAATTAATAACAAGAAACTATACATCAATTATACTCAAAATATTAGGGGTATGTAAAAGTTTTCGCCGCCCTTGTTAGTGGACGCTGTAGGGGCCCAACCGGCCGGCGACCCGTGCTATCAGTTCAAACATGAAGCCAAGCATATCTGTCTATAAAGTTAATTTGCGGCTCTGTCTGTTATTCGTGTTTAATTTAGGGAAAAGTGCGAGTGAAGCATACGGTTCAATATGACAGGAGTATGGCGAAACGGTTATGGGTAAGCGGAGGTGTTGAAAATGGTTTGTAAGGTTTAAGAAAGGTGATCTAAGCTTGGAAGACGTGCAAGTAGATGGCAGGAACTCGCAGACGAGGAGCTGGAATCGCTGTTGCAAGAGGATGCCACACAATCGATCACGCAACTAGCGAAACGATTGAAAGTGGCTCAATCGACGGTGGTACGGCGTCTACAGGCCTTGGGGAAGATCCAGAAGATTGTTAAGTGGGCTCCATATATTTTAACGGAGCGTAATATTAGTCAACGATTGGGCATCTGCATGTCGTTGCTGAGGAGGTTTAAAGGAAAGAATTTCTTGTGGAAGGTTGTCACCGGGGATATAAAACGGGTCTACTGCGACAATGCCGTTGGCAAGCGATACTGGGTCGACCCAGGCTAGCCATAAACATCCAATGCAAAATAGGATATCCACGGGGAAAAGGTACTGTTCTGTGTGTGGTGGGATATGCAATGAGTGCTGTACTTCGAACTGCTGAAACCGGGCGAAACAATCGTTGCACAACGATATAGCGATAAGTTGATGAAACTGAACACCGCAATCGAGCAAAAACACCCATAGACAGGTAAAGGACGCCGCCCAGTCATCCTGTTACACGATAATACCAGACCACATGTCGGTGTCACCACGATAATGCCAGCCCACATGTCGGTGCCACCACGAAATCAACCCTTGAACAGTTACACTGGGAGGTTTTCCCTCACCCGGCTTACTCCCCGGACATTGAACCCTCAGACTTTTATCTGTTTCGGGTTATGCAACATTCCCTAGCTCAACAGTGGTTCACCAAATTCCCAGAGGTTGAAAATGTCGTCACTGCGTTCTTTAGCTAAAAACCCGAGCTCTTGTATCAAAGGGGCATTCATTTGTTGCCTGAAAAATGGCAAAGGTCAGTATTTCGTTGAATAAATGTGTACTGGTTTTCTGATTGTTCCTGTCTCCTTTTTCCTTAAAACGGCGGATACTTTTGCATACCCCTAAAAGTACAACTATACTAGTGGTCCGAATTTATTGGCGTAGACTAGAAATCAAAGTTTCCAAGCTTTCGCACATCAACCAGATGGCTTTTTCAAGAAAGGCCGATAGCAAACTGAGTGATAGAACCCTTCAACAATCGGAACGAGGTGACTTGACCTGACATCATTACTAACAGTGAGTATTTCAATTATAGTGTCTGGCTGGAGATGCCACAAATTTGGAACCAGTTCTTTAAAAAGTGAATGCCTTAGTTTTCTTACCAGGATTCCGCGTGCTAAACGAATATGATGCCGCGTGTCTTTGAATGCATAATTACATTCGGATCTGTTCGTTTATTGTCAAGTCAAGTCACCGCGTTTAAATTGTTGAAGCGTTCTATGATTCCCTAGCCCAACAGCGGTTCACCAAATTTCCAGAGGTTGAAAATGTCGTCACTGCGTTCTTTAGCTCAAAACCCGAGTTCTTCTATCACAGGGACATTCATTTGTTGCCTGAAAAATGGCAATTCACCCTACACCATTTCTAAATACCATGATTTCTTCACAGACCATTGGGTCAACAGTATACGCAACAATTTGGCGCATGTAGATTACTATTGGCTATTAACTTACCATACTTCCCACAATGCAATGATCTATATTATATATAGATTAAATGTGTCTTTATTTATTACATCTGAGGATAAGGCAGCCGTTGTCTCGAAAGTGGTCATGGTTTTAATTGTATATATTTCTCATCTTTTATCATTAAATCGTGCTAAAGACGGAAAACATTCATCATTTCAGTTCTATGATTCATTTTGCCGCATACCTTTCCTTGAAAAAGCCATCTGGTTGATGTGCGAAAGCTTGGAAACTTTGATTTCTATTATACGCCGAGAAATTCCAACCACTAGTACAGTTGTCCTATTTTGAGTAGGTTTCTTCTTTTTAAACGTATTTCTGACATATCGTCACAGATTCCTTCTGGACGAATTTGACGTTGTCAACACCAGACAGCATATCAAAGAGCAACTATATAGTAAAACTCAAGAGATAAGAGTTGTGAGTTCAGTGTGCTATGAGCTATTTGTAATCTAAGACGAATACTTACACACGGTCGAGTCACATTATTGTGACCACCAGCTAATATCCACAGTAACCGCAGTGTGCAGAGCGGACAGCAGCTAGACGGGCTGGGAGTGACTCAATAAGGTGCTGGAATGTGTTCACAGGCATGTGGAGCCATGCCGAGATGACTGCAATGCATCTGAGAGCTGCTGGAGGGTGCGTAGTGGAGGATCCATAGAGCGAACAACACGATTGAGGTGGTTCCACATATGTTCAATTGGGTTTAAGTCTGGGGAATTAGGGGGCCAAGGAAGTACTTTGAAGTCTTCATCGTGCTCTTCCACCAATGCCGGAGATTTCTAGCTGTGTGACACGTTGTATTGTCGGTTTGAAAGATCCCATCCACCCCATGGAAAACAATCAGCATGTACGGGGTCTGCATGGGTGGATTCATAACGAATTCGGTCCATATTGTCTTTCACAGGTATGAGTGAACCTAGAGAATGCCACGAAAACATTCCCCAGACCAAAACGCTGCCCCCAACAGCTTGTGTTATACCAGTAATGGTTGAAGAGTGTTTATTCTCCGATGTTTCTTGCCTTACATGCCAATGTCCATTCGTTCGACGAAGCAGAAAACGTGACTCATCGGAGAAGACAAACCTTCGCCAATCAGCGAAGGTCCAATTCCGATACTGCCGTGAAAATATAAGCCTTTTCTGCCGATGCACCTTAGTTAGCTTTGGTGCAGTGACCATTAGTCTGCATCGGAGCCCCATACGCAGCAGGGTTCGCTGATCTGTCCTTTTAAACACACTTCCTGTAGCCCCCTGGTTCATTCGGCCAATGAGTTTCTCCACTGTAGCGTTTTGAGCAGCCCTCACGCACCTTCGAAGCCAACTTTCACCTGTCACATCAATGGCACGTAGTGCTCCGCAGTTTTCACGTCGCTTATTCGGAATGGTGCCATTTCTCTAATCACGAACCATTCTAACCACAGCAGCACGCGAACAGTTCACAAACTGCGCTCTTGGCCCGAAAGCTGATAATCAACTTTTTGAAAATCTGATAAATCGCTCCTTCTATCCATGACAGCAACGAGTGATATGTTTTCAGTTTGCCTACAGCGTTTCTTATACACCGTCCAAGCCAGCTCACGATACGTGCCTTCTTTCATTGGCTGCGCCTGTTGGCGTCAAAAGTAGGAGGTGGTCACAATAATGTGACTCGACTGTGTATAATATTTACAAGCTGCTGTTGTCTCTTCCCCGGGAACTGTGGCCCTAAATTGAGAAGCGACCCGGAATAGAAATTATATTCTCATGGTGGCCACTAACCCCTACCAAAAGTATCATAAGTCTGTTAGTATGCTCATAAATAAATGCAATTACTTGCAGAAAGGGGGTCTGCCTAACATCCTATGCAGGGGTGGTATGATAAATTAATAATAAACGGTTCGCATCAGGAGCGTCGAGAAACCATTTCGGAAGTGACTGAAGCCCACCTATTGCATCTGAAGACACACACCCCCCTTCAATAATAGAATAATTTTCCAAATAAGTTTTTCGTTTAAGTTAAAAATGCATTTCTTAACCTTTACTAGGTTTCGAAATATTATTATTTATTTTAAAAGCGTACAGAGCCACCTGTCAGGGCCACCTGTCAGCGCCACCTTTCGGCAACATTTGTAAGTAATTTTTAAACTTCTGTAACAGATTTTTACGGCTTTTCAAATAAACATGCCACGTGTTTTATTCTTCTATCGATCTCCGTTTCCGAGTTATTTCATTTTAAAATCAGGGAGTCCTTTGTGGGACACCCTGTATTGACTGCAATATGAACGATGGTCACGTGGGGAAGGGGCTGTATATCACATTTCTCGATCTAAGTAAAAAAATCCACTGCTGCGCAAAATGTGTTAAATGCTGAATGTTAAAAATAAAAAGGAAGCGTAATCCGCTAATGTAGTGATCGTTTTACATGTTCAGGCCGTCCATTTTGTCAATGCAAATGCGAGTGTCTTAAATATCTTTCAATTTACCTAACGTAAGTTCTTTCTAACAGCCACGTAAACTATCGATCTTATCCATTTTCAACAAGTTAACGCGCTAAGCCGCTCCGGTGACGCAGTGGTCTAAGCGATGTCTTCTGATCATTCGTCCGGGTTCGAATCCCGGTGAAGCATGGATGTTGTGTTTGTCTTTCGACACTGGCTCTTTCCCTGTCTTTCGACACTGGCTCTAATTTTTGTGGCCCAAAATTAGGGACGGACAACCGCTTATAGCGCACTGAGTTGCTCACGGTGGCTTGTTAAACCTCCAATCAAGAAAAAAAAAGAAACGCTAATAAAATATACAAATGTAATGGAAATCGAAAAGGGGGTAAAAAGATTCATGGGAGCTATTTTGCAAAACATACTTGAACCGATCTCTCTCCTACTTTTTGAAGTATTTTCAATGTTTCAACAAGCTAAGCAGCTTTTTCTTCCTTTCCCCTGCCAGATGGTTTTTTTTTTTTGGAGAGGACATACAGGCGACAGAAATTACTCAACAACAAGTATAAATAAACATGGTTGACAGCATGCCAAATGTACATAGACCGTGTTGATCATGTAACACATTGTGAACAAGTATACATCAAACATGGATTTAACAGTATGCTAAATGTACATAGATAACTAGTGTTGGACAAGTAACATATTGAGAGCCAGTGCCGAAAGACAAACATCCATGCCTCACTGGGATTCGAACCTGTACCAAACTAGAGGCGAATGATCATAAGCCAGCGCCTAAGACCACTGCGCCACCGAGGCGGCCCAGGTGTCTTCGAAGTAGAACATTAGTTAGCAGTTAGGTAAGTATGAAGGGTAGGTTATAACTTCAGCATTGTTCGGGAAACCGTCTCCTTCTAAGAAAACTGTAATATTTCATTGCTTTTACTTTGGAATCTTTTTTATCAGGGCACACTTTCCCAGCTTCTATTTCTTCTAACCCCTTTCCCCTTTCAAAAAACTCATAGAGTTGCAGATTATATTGACTTCAAATATTTGAGGGCCTTCATGTCATCAAGCTAAGCTCTCTGGATTTCTGGAACAGATTATCAATATTGAGTCCCGATGAAATATGAAAGATAGAGCAATTAGAAGAAGAAAACTCATTACTGAACCTAGACTGTGTGCAATGGTACTCCTCATACGAAAGTCGAATTTGACAAACGGTTGAACCGTTGTAATTTAAATAAATGGTTCGCGCGAAACAAACTGAACCTGCCGTATAGCACTCCTGATCCTGTGGTAACATTGTAAACGGAACATTATTCACCAGAGCTTAGGAACATCTTCCCTGCATTCTTGCAGCGACTGTTAGTCTTCCGCCTTTTGTTTTCAAGAGAGGAGGAAGTCTATGTAGTCTCTCTACAGCTGGTCTCATTTCGTGCGTTTTATTGTTTTCATACTTTCCGAATGACAACGCAAACTTAGTGGTGAAACAAAGAGCAATCGTAAGTTTACATTTGTTGGGAAAATAACGACTTGAGATAAATCATGCATCGGTATGAGTGTGACGTTTCGTCAGCATCCTTTCTAACCTTTTCTTTTTTTCGGGGTTTAACAAACACCAAGTAGGCTACGAACAGTCACCCGTTCCTAATTTAGGGCAACTAGTTCCAGGAAAAGGGAGAGCCGTAGCACAGGCAAACCACCCTGTCTCGTCCTGGGCGCGATTGACCAGAAGACAGCGCCTTGGACCACGCTGTCACCGGGGTTGCCTTATTCTAACCTTTCCCTCTATGGTTTATTCGAAAGCCCAATTGTTTTGGTCATTTTGTGCTTGCCCTTAACACACTCATTATTGTGTGCTTACTATAGGCACATTCTTCTTTCGCAAATTAATGTCTTTACGGTATGCTTATGACTTTTACAAATTGTTAGATAGCTATTTACGAAAATCAGGCCTGACTTTCGAAATTCCAGATACTGACGCTTTCAAGTAAGGTTGCTTTAACTGGAATGGATGGCATGAGGTACTATTAAATAAAGCGTAGGTTACATCTGAAGTGGAAAAATGGAACATTTGGACATTTCTTTTATTTGGAGCCTTCATTTTCCGGCCGTCGTTTATATTTGGCTTGAATCTCAATCTACATCAAATGGATCAGTCGCGTTGGAATATTTCTGCAATATTAGCAACAAGGGAGAATATTGTTATCGCTGCCTCTTCTCATTTGATAAAGAGGATTAGGATGAGCGCCTAGGGTATATCAATGTCTGTGGTGCACAATATTATCGGCAAATTCCTCAGTCAACATCAAACGTTATAAAATTGAAAGGTGACAACCTGCCTCGTTTAGAGGAAGGCGTCATTACAGTCAGCTAGCATATGATTTTCGTTAATTGTTTGCTGAATGTTCACAGCAACAGCGAGACATTCTCATCGAATATGACAAACGGCTTTAGCTCTTGTTCTGAAACGCCAAAAGCGTTATTGACGTGAGTTTTTCCGAAAAGATGAGAACAATCAAAAGGAAATGGTACTGAAACAATATCACGCTCTAGCAAGGTGAATAAATTGCATTGACAGTCATGTAACAAATATTTCAATATGTAATGCTGCATATTATTTATACCTGGGTGGTAACAGGAAGTAATCTATCTGCCTGTGGAAGTCATTATAATACAGCTTTCGAATTACCCAGTGGTCCGCTGGTCATTGGCCAGTAAAACTTCTGTCGAACCACTGAACTATTGATTTTACTGGCCCAGGTGGCTAGTAAGTTTTTTTCTAAGTTGTTGTCACAAGTTAAAAAATAAATTTTTTCATTCACTAGGGTAGGTGCAGGTAATAAAAAACGGTTATAATAATGACGACGTTTATCAAGTTAAAAAATAAATTTCTATTACCTCGCTGTATGATTTTCTTTTAAGGCTGCAAACTATAGTGATAGTTTCATGAAATGCTATTGGACAACAATTACTTTTTTCTTATCCCTCATGATTTTTTTTTTTGATTGGAGGTTTCAACGACTACCGTGAGCAACTCAATGGGCTATAAGCAGTCGCCCGTTCCTAATTAGGGTCACTGGTTCCAGGGAAGGGAGAGAGCCAGTGCCGTAAGACAAACACAGCATCCATGCCTCACGGGATTCGAACCCGGACCCCGTTCAAACGAGTGATCAGAGGCCATCGCTTAGACGACTGAGCCACTGGGGCGGCCCTCATGATTTGTAAAGAGTGGAAGAAACAGCTAATACAGAAAGGCAGATTCCCAGTCTTTGTCCTGTAATGGCTACAGCCATTTTTTATTACCTTCACCTACCCTAGTGAATGTAGCCGATACTGACACCGTACACAAGCCAGCTTTTGTTACTGGCCCAAGAAAACACACTAACACAGAAGGTCAATTGGATGCATGAAGGTAATTTTTGTAAAAGAGCAATTCACATGAAACTGTTTTAAATAGGGGACTAAAACTAACTTCACGGGAAAGTAGCAGGGATGAGCAATAAGACTAAAAATAAGGAAAGGAAGCTAAATCCTAAACAATAAAACATATAAAAAGGCTACTAATGTATAAGGATTTTTTTGTACCCTTGGGGTCTCTTTGTTCTTTCTTACTTAAAAACAGATAAGGAATGCACTCTTCCTCTGTTATATCACCAATCCGTCGGAATCTTATTCTGGAAAATTCTTTGTCCTGTCAGTTGCACTTTCAAGTTAGATGTTTTGAAAACAAATATTGGAGATAATTCCATTAAAATGACACATGATTTTCTACATATATTGCAAATGTCTTAATTTCCTTTTTTTTTTTTTTTTTTTACGGGCCAGTGTGCATTTTGGTGGACCAGTGATTTGCAGATTCTAGTGGTCCGCTGGGCCAGTAAAAGGATTATTTGTGATTCTAAAACTGCAATACCTTTGCTGATAGCTGACAAACTCGCATCGCTCAGTAACAACAATAATGACGACGTTTATCAAGTGTCACCTACTTTAACGTCGCCACGGTGGCGCAGTGGTGGCTAAGAGCTTGCTTCTGACCTTTCGTCCAAGTGGGTCCGGATTCGAGTCCTAATTAAGGCATGGGTGATGTGCTTGTCACATGGCACTGTCTCTTCCCTTCCCTTGAATCAGTGGGTGCCAAATCAGGGACGGGCGACTGCGTACAGAGCTTTGGGTTGCTCACAGTGGTCGTTAATCCCAGAGACAAAAAACAGAGACCTTTCTCGACGTCGTTATCATTATCAGCAATTCTTAATCCACTGCTAAAAGAAATTTCGTCTACCCGTCTCCCACATAGTCTTCTCCTAGGTCTTTTCTTGTCCCTCGCTATCCAGTTTTAACTTACACCTGTTAGCATCTGAAACTACAAGAAGTTCCCTGTACCTAAATTAGTGCCCTTTTTTTTACACGGGAGGGATTTAACAACCCAATGGTACAGTTGCCCGGCCTTTTTGGAGTGAAGCTAATTCCAGGGAAAAGAGAATTAGTCCGGTAAGACAGGCACACAACACTGTTAAAAATTGGTACTTAGAAATAAACAAAATGTACTCGTTTTTGAGTACATTTTGGACTCATAAAAGCTCCGAGTACTTTTGTCTCATTTTTGAAAACGACACGTACTCATTTTTAAGTACATGCAGGGAATCAATTGTGAGTGTGTCTGGTACTGCTAATTAGAAATATATGTACTCATTTTTGAGTACATGTATTTCAAATATATGTATTAAGAATTGAGTACATATACGAATCTAGCTATTCTAACTGGATAGTTTGTAAGTGAGAGAGAGCACACTAGATGGCGCCACCGTACAAGCGTACGATATTGCACATAGAAGGCAGGTAAAAATTACAGGGGGAGGGGGGGCTTAGGAACTTTTATCGGGGGATTCCTACCCTGGGACCGTCACTTAACGTGCTGGTCCAATGCACGGCGGATATTCAGCGATTGTTAGAATTTCACACCAGCATTATGACCCCATATATAAATATAATCTCGTATTACTTCATTTTAGATATTATAGATTTCAAGAGAAATTGTTTAATAAATGTGTAAAGTGACACACATAAATAATTAGTACAACAAAGTCACTTATCACAAATAATTTAATTATGCATGAAGTACCTTTGTGTATGTTTTTACATTAACTATATTTGTGTCAATCTCATAAATAATATATTGTCGCTTCATCACTATATTTGTCATAAAATTGTGTCATCCATTTGCCCAGCATGTGACAACGAGTATATCTATTATCCCAGATGTGCCATCGAATAATATACTTCCAGTTTATTCTATGAATAAATGAGTATGTATGGAATACACGTATTCCAAATTTGAAACCGAACCGCGGATGGCTTAGTGGTTAGAGGGCCGCGGTGGCCTAGTGTGCAACGTTCGTGACTGCCACGGAAAGGACCTCAGGTTCGATCCCAGGCAGGTACGAACGCTCGATCCACTAAATATCCGCCGTGCGTCGGATGGGCACGTTAAGCCGTCGGACCCCGGGTACTGGCCCCCGTTAATAAATAAGGACGTCTTCCTCCCCCTTTCTACTTCGCTTCCGTGTCACTTTCCTATCGGGCACTCTAGCCCAAATCTCCTAACTTCCTATTCCTAAGGGTTGTTTAAGACCTAGGGTCAGACACTCCCTTCCTAAAATCCTCTACATATGATTTGATCTGAACTGTGCTGTGATTTGCGACAATGTTACACGCCGGGTAGATGTTACGATGCGTGCCAGACGCCCCTGTCCACGATCGTCCAGGGATTTTCTACGCCCATACCCGTCTCGCACTCTGGATGTTTTCCCTGAGTTCGTGCAGTCCAGGAACTGTTGACTGTGTAATTCAAATTTCATGGTAATTTCCGAGGGTATTTCTAAGGGATGTTTAAGACCTGGAGTCAGACACTCTCTTCCTAAAATCCTCTACATTTGATTATTTAGTGGTTAGAGATTCAGACTACTGATGGAGAGAACCCAGGTTCAAGCCTATAAGGCTGATGGAGAGCACTCAGGTTCAAGCCTATCAGGCTGATGGAGAGAACCCAGGTTCAAACCTAGCCTATCAGGCTAGGTTTGAACCTGGAGACCGTCCATCAGTAGTCTGAATCTCTAACCACTAAGCCATCCGTGGCTCGATTTAAAATTTGGAATGCGTGTACTCCATACATACTCATACTTGTATATACACATGTGTATTCTCATACGAGATTATATTTATTGAAGCAATTATTTGTAAGTGACTTATATTTGAGCATGTCATGTACTCGTTTACGATACGATTGTACTTAACAAAAAACGAGTAGGTTCAGGTTCTCATTTTTAAGTGGATTTTTTAACAGTGAATCACTGTCTCGCACCTATCTCCGACAAATGATTGAAAACCAACGCTTCGATCCACTGGACCACCAAGGATGTTCATTACGGCCACTTGTTACACGAAACCATCGTTGTAGGACAATCTTATGACTCAGACGTCATTTGGGAATATAACCTAACGGTGACGGTTAGCTACAAGTCCAATTTCTTAACATTCAACCTCTTGACTGAAAAGTAAACACTTCAGTTACTACAAATCCAGCTTCGAGACCAAGTAAAATATCAGGTCATCCCAGAAGTAATATCGTTTTGCACAAGCCCAACAGTAGTGATTCTCCTGGTGCTCAGACTATGACGTCAACTACGGTGAATATAAGAGAGATCACACGAGCAGACCTCCAAGTCACTTGAGACTGCAAACGGGAGTTCTAGGTGCAGTCGTTGTGTACTTAAACCGCATAGGAAATGACAGTGAAAGAAGACCACAATAGGCACATTATGTTGTATAAGTTCCACCATCGACATTCAGCGATGGTAGCAACACGAAACATCAATGCCGTATATGGGCCGGGTACCCTAGAAGTCAGGAAATGTCAACGCTGGTTCCTGAAATTTCGACAGGGGGACACCAGCCTCAAGGATATGCAGCGACCCGGACAGACTGTTGAGCTGGATAACGACATGGTGAAAGCTGTTGTTGAGGGAAATCCGCAGGCAACAGTGGAGGAATTAGCCACACTTGTTCATTCACCCCATTCCACTGTTCACTGGTACCTGCAGGACCTCAGTTATGTGCCGAAACTGGATAAGTGGGTATCCCATGATCTCACTCCACTACAGCGTGTGGACATTTGCACTTCTTTGCTCTCCAGTAAAAAAAGGGAACCGTTTTTGCACAGAATTGTCACGGGCGATGAAACATGACTTGTTTAACACAACATTAAGCGTAAACGGCAGTGGCTTTCCAAAGGGAATGTGCCTGCAGCAGTGGCGAAACCAGGATGTTTCCCACAAAAGGTTTTGATGTCTGTGTGGTGGGATATGCAAGGCATAATCCGTTACGAGCTGCTGCCACCCAACAAAACCATTACAAGAGAAGTATACTGTCAGCAGCTGCAGCGTCTACCCACTGCTTTGCAGGATAAACGTCCAGCACTCGTGAATCGTAAAGGCGTGCTGCTGCAGAAGGACAACGCAAAACCACACAGAGCGAAAATGACCAGTGCCACGTTGCAGGACTTCGGATGGGAAAAACTTCTGCATCCAGCATATTCTCCTGACATCGCCCAATCCGACTACCACTTCTATCGCAGCCTGCAAAACCATCTTGCTGGGACTACACTTCGAAATGTGGAGGAGGTACGGCGAACCCTTTCTGCCTTTTTTGCATCAAAACCCATGAAATTCTACAAGTCTGGGATTTAAAACCTTGTCGATCAATGGGAGAAGGTTGTAACTACCGGGGGAACTTATTATATGGTCTAAAACATTTGTTCCAGGTACGTTTTGCTTTCTTTTCTTCACACGTTGAAAAAACGACAGTATTTTTGGGATTACCTATTGCTTCAGTTACTACAATTCCAGCCTCGGGACTCCTAAATCACTTTTCGAAGGAGACATTTTTCAGCTGTACGTTACGGGTTAAATTTTAAAATGGAAGTATTAAAACTTCGCTATTATGTTTCAATAACTTAATCATTTTTGCTTTCCAAAGGTGCATTTAAGGCGAACGAACGTTATTTTTATTTTTTTGACACGTGTTGAAATCTGAAGCCACCTCTTCGTACTCCAGAGTGGGACAATCTCCCGACTTAACTACGCCGATAAGGCTTGTCAACGCAAGTTGCCATTTTGACTCATACGTCACCTTAGTGGTACGCCACACATTGCTTTCAGATGTCATTTATGAGGTGTGACAGTTTAATTCTCGGAACGGTGGAGTTGTCTCGTCCTTGAGGCGATGCTGGTAGAATCACGTGCCTGTGCGTGTCTGGACATGTTTCAAGTTGTGCATGCGTCAACCGCAGACCACTAGAGCCATTCCAGAGTGAGCAGTTGATACACTAATGGAAGTCTGCGTTTGAGTTTTGACAATGCCTCAAGCCATGATGCGCTCAGTGTTCGCGACTTCCTAGCTGAGAAATCAATTACCAAATTGGATTTTCCACCCTATTCACCTGCCTTAGCTCCTCGGTATTTCTGATTTTTTCCCAAAATAAAAACTGCCATCAAATGCCGAAGATTTTCAGGCATTTCTGATATTCAGCGTGACATTACAAAAGAGCTCAAGAGTATTTAAGAAACAGAGCTCCAGGTATGTTTTCAGCAATGACAACAGCGTCTAACTAAATGGTATCTGCAGAAGCGGATTACTTCAACTCAATTTATTGGTTTAGCTGTTATCATACACATATAAAATACTCTTTTGAAATAACAAATTAGTATACAGGATGCCCAGTAAAGTCCTTTCTCAGCCCCGTAACTTTCGAACGCCGACAGCTATAGCCATAAAAACTGTGTCTAGGTATAGTAAAGTATATAATAAAGCATAAAAACAGTGTCTAGGTATGCGCTATTCGATTAGACCGCTTACAGCGCCTCCTAGCAGCGAAGTCAGGAGTTAGCGTGCCAATCTCGAAAGCTTTACGAAATACGGGAAAATAATCAACTACAAAGTTGTAGAGCAGCATCGATTTAGAACCAAAAAACACCTTGCGTACATGAATGCTAAGAATAGAACGCGTATAACGCTCGATTGTTTGTTCACGATGTCGAACACTGTTACGTCACGAAACGCGTCAGAAAGAAGCTATGAGTTGTCACTAGGCCAATTAACTGTCGGTGATCAATGTGCTCTCCGTCATCTACAATACACATTTGGACTCTGGATTGAATCTCACGCTGCACATTTTGCAGCATGTCAGGCGACACGCTGGAACAAGCATCAGTTATACGGCGTCGAAGGTCCTGCAACGTTATCGGAGGGGTCTGATACACCTGCTCTTTGAGGTAGCCTCACAGGACGAAGTCCAATGGGGTGGGGTCCGGTGAACGTGCAGGCCACTCTACGCAACCACCATAGCCGATGATTTGTTGCTCGAATTTCTCGACCAGGTATCTTCTTACGTTTCCTGGCTGCTGCGGAGGGGCGCCGTCATGTTTGAACCAAACATTCCGCAGTTGAGTTGGGCTGGTGCTTTGCGGTAGGCGATATTATCTCCTTTCTGACGCGTTTCGTGACGTAACAGTGTTCGACATCGCGAAGAAAAAAACGAGCGTTGTACGCTTTCTACTCTTAGGATTCATGTACGCAAGGCGTTTTTTCGTACTAAATCGATGCTGCTTTACAACTTTGTAATTGATTATTTTCCCGTATCTCGTATAGTTTTCGAGATCGGCACGCTAAATCCTGACTTTGCCGCTAAGAGGCGCTGTAAGTGGTCTCATCGAATAGCGCATTGCCACCTTACTATACCTAGACACCGTTCGTATTGCTATAGCTGTCGGCGTTCGAAAGTTACGGGGCTGAGAAAGGACTTTACGGGGCACTCTGTATATAACTGCTAGGGAGATCAGGAAAAAGGCCAGAAGTGAACTGACAAGTTCCGATCTCGCTTCGTAAAAAGCACAATTCAAGAAATAAAATAGCTAACATCTATTATACATAATGTTAAATATATTAGGAGATAGTAGTGAATGCATTATAACGGTGCCTTAATGTGTTGAAAGCAATATAAAGAGAACAAATAGAAGTATTTGTAATTATGTTATCAAGTCATGTAATTACATTTCATATTTATAAATAATGTGGGGTCATCTTTAGCAACTTTTAGTTGAGCAATTTTAGTTGGGATCACCTTTAGCAACTTTTAGTTGAGTAATTTTAGTTGGAATCACCTTTAGAAAATTTAATTGAGTAATTTTAGTTGGGATCACCTTAAGCAACTTTTAGTTGAGTATTTTTAGTTAGGATCACCTTTAGCAACTTTTAGTTAAGTAATTTTAGTTGGGATCACCTTTAGAAACTTTTAGTTGAGTAATTTTAGTTGGGATCATCTTTAGCAACTTTTAGTTGAGTAATTTTAGTTGGGATCGCCTTTAGCAACTTTTAGTTGAGTGATTTTAGTTGGGATCACCTGTAGGAACTTTTAGTTGAGTAATTTTAGTTGGAATCACCTTTAGCAACTTTTACTTCAAAGGTGACTGTAGTCGCTAGTGCACATTTTTTTTACAGGTGCATTGTGGGAATTAAATTGTCACATCTCTTACTTCTGTACCTTTTCAAAATTGCTAAGAATATGTATAGAAATTTTAAATCAAGAAAAAACAAACTGATATAAACAGAATATAAAGTTAGTCTATCGCGCATTTTCCAGAAGGCTGTTTCAAATGTGTAAATCACAGTAACCTTTTTTTATTTCTCTTACTAGTGCTTCCTAGTAAGAGAAATAAAAAAATAAGAGAAATAAAAATATATAAATTTAATATGTTTTTGTTTTAAAAACATATTAAATTTGCAACTAATTTAAAAGTGAATATATGCTTTCCGCTATATGTAGTTTAAATTTCTTTAGAATATTCTCAATTAAAAAATTACGAAACGTACCGTGCTTTATGTAGTGCTTGTTTAAATATTTAACATAATAAAGTAAAATTGTTCATTCGCATTCATCGAACTGTATCACGTTTATTCAACTGAATAAGTGTAACTTTTGTTAGGGTAAAACATTCAAAACTAAGTTCAAATACACTTATAAAGAATTTCAAATTTCTTCAAAACGTAATGTTATTAAAAAAGCAGCGTTTCACAACTGCCGGTGCTGACACGGTTTCGGAAACTTGACGGATTTGTTTCTGCAAAATTTCCTTCTCGAGACTCTCCGAAGGTAGGTAGCTTTTAAAGATTCAGACAAATCATTGATGGAATATCTTCGTGTGCTTGAGCATTGCCAGAAGCTGTCCAACTGTTCGTGATGTTGCACCGGGATTGTCCGCGCGGTCAGAAGTCCAATCTGTTTGAACTATTCACAGGAGATGAAGGATGTCACACATAAGTGTCAGTGATCAGGTGATGAAAGCCCAAGTTCTCCCATGCATGGCCCACTGATGCCAACTGCCACACTGACAGTGCTGAAATCTTGTGTGTTAGGTAGCAACGGCCTGAATTCCTGTTCATGATTTGTTGGTGGTTCGAGGCCAACCACCGCGTCTTCGTGCACGTACCTGTGACCTCCATAAACAGGAGCATCTGAAGAATGTAAGCCCGTCTCACTCGGGACATCGGAGCTATCACCGACGTTTTCCACTGATGATGGTGAAGATTTCCCCAGCAATAGACATCTGAGGCGCGGCTGTCTGACGAGTCCAATCCGTTTTCAGCTACTGATAAAGGAGGTGTCATGGTAGCCAGAGAGACTGCCACAACGGGATTTGCAGGTGGAATGTCAGAAGTGTTGTTACACATGGTGTCTGTTGTTCCAGGCATAGCAGCCTCACACACCGGTTCAGCAGGGAGTCCTGCTTTCGACAGGGAGTCCCCACTAGAGTTGTTAATTATCGGGCCGTTGGACACTATTCGAACGCCCAAGCCGCATCCTGCGCCTCCCGCGTTAGGTGCGGAAGAGACAGGAGGAGGATTCGCCGTTTTGATCTTGCTCTTCTTTCCGGTTGGCTGACTTACATTCTTTTCGCCGCTTGTCTTCAGCTCAGCTGCTTCTGCATTGCTAATATTATCTTGCTTTTTCCATTTGGTTCGCCTGTTCTGAAACCATATCTTTACCTGCAATAGGAGAAGAATAATTAATGTATCACGAAACTGAATTGTGGTTATGTATAAAATTAATATTTCATAAAACTTCGATGTTGCATTAAAAACCACAAGATAAATATCATGTCACAAAAGGCTAATGGGAGATCGATACCAGGAGAATTATCTGCAAAAATTTAGATAGCTGTAAAGAACAATAAATCGGAAGTGTTGAATATAGCTGTTAATACAAATTTTGAAGATGACAATCCGATTTTTCATGTAAATGTGACAAGGATGGTAAGTCAGATAATATCCTAAAACTTAAAAATTTCATCGTCCTGGAGCGGGACTCGAACCGCGTTTCCCAGATAGCGCTCTGGTATGCTAACCGCTACACCACCCAGAACGACCAAGTGGTCTCAAGTTTCCGATTAATCTGAATATAACCATCACAGGATTCGCTAGTCGAAGCAACCGGCATTAATGTTTAGCGAATCTGGAGGTTAAGAATCCTATCCCGTGATTGCCCAGAGGAGCAGATAAATCATGAAAGAAATACGGGATTACACCATATAATACAAATTTTGAAGATGACAAACCGATTTTTGGTGTAAACGTGACAAGGATGGTAAGTCAGATAATATCCGAAGACTTATTTCATGTTAAGAATCCTATGCTGTAATGGTTATATTCAGATTAATCGGAAACTTGAGACTTGGTCGTTCTGGGTGGTGTAGTGGTTAGCATACCCGGGCGCTATCTGGGAGACACGGGTTCGAGTCCCGCTCCAGAACGATTAAATTTTCAAGTTTTCGGATATTATCTGACTTACCATCCTTGTCACATTTACACCAAAAATCGGATTGTCATCTTCAAAATTTGTATTATATGGTGTAATCCCATATTTCTTTCATGATAGCTGTTAATTTTGAAATACACTGGCGGAAAGTGAAAAAAGAACACCAAGAAGGAGACGTCTGATACCAACGAAACTTATACAGCATAATAACGGAATACAGAGGATAACGTGATCAAAACATTATGGCCAAATACAGCTGTATTTGCTGGTAAACTGAAAAATAACATTTCCATGTAACATGGTTAGTACGGGGTTGAACCGCCATGAACTGCGTCACACTGTGCAATTCTGGCATGAAATCTGTCGTACAGATGTTGGATATAAGTTTGGGGTATTGAGTTCCAAGCATCCTCAACCTGGACGCGTAAATCGGGAATGGTCGTGGCTGGCCGTGGAGACCGGATAAGTCGTTGTCATATAAAATCCCACATGTGCTCAATGGGGGACAAATCCGGTGAACGTGCAGGCCATGGAAGTTGTCTCACACCCTGAAATGCATGTTGCGTTGCACGTGCCGTGTATGGGCGTGCGTTATCTTGCTGGAAAACACCACGATGGGCCGACCTTACAAAAGGCACAACAACGGCCTGAATGATGTTGTTCATGTAGGAGGTGCTGTTTAACGTACCCGGTAAAAACACTCGTTGTGTACGGGAGTGATAGCTGATAGCTCCCCACACCAGGAGACCAGGTGTAGGCCCTGTGTGTCGCTGGCGGATGCAAGAAGGATGGAGACGCTCCCCTGTGCGTCTTCGAACACGCATACGGCCATCGGTGGCTCCCAAGCAGAATCTGCTTTCATCGCTGAACACAACACATCGCCATTGCGTTCTCCAGTGCAGACGTTGGCAACACCACTGCAGCCGTTCCTGACCGTGGGCTGGTGTCAGAGGTACACATGCCAGAGGCACACGTGCACGTAGTCCTGCATCCAGTAGACGGTTGCGGATTGTTCGCACAGTCACCTCAGGGGCAACGGAAGTTCGGATTTGCGTCACAGTGGATGTTCTGCTTGACAACAGCGCTCTTCTTATGCGTCGATCGGTCCGCTCATCAGTCCGTCTGTGACTCCCGGTTCCACGTCTTCTCGTGTGGGAATGTTACTCGGACCATCTACGCCACCATCGTACCACCACCGATACTTCCCGTCCAGTCGCTCAGCAATACGACGATACGACCACCCGGCCTCGCGGAGTCTGACTAGACGACCTCGCTCAAAGTCCGATAACTGCTGAAATCGTACACGTCTTAAATGTCCAGGCATTGCAGCATCTTCAGGGTCTTTGCACGTGTCCGTACGCCGACGACTGATTACATTCACTTCACCGTACTCCTTAAATACCACCGACGATAATTTGCATATTATGCCGTGCTGTGGCGTAAGCGCTCACCAGTTGGTCCCGAAATTAACATCACACTTACGTAAGCTCGACCCCATTAACATATGTAAATTTCATGATCGTCCGCTAATTCCTTCTTGGTGTTCTTTTTTCACTTTCCGCCAGTGTATTAAAAGAGCACTTTTTTGTATGTATGTAAATTTTATTTTGAAAACGGCACTAAGGATTTTGATGAGTCGTTGACCTACCGTTTTCCGGTACTAGAAATCGATTTAGCTTGATCTCGACTTTAGGAAAATTCGTTTAGTGGGTTAAAAAACCACCCCGAAGTAAAACATTTTTAGTGTCATGGCGTCGTTCCATTAATGTTACCCATGCTTGGAAATCTTATGACGTCACAATCTCGCCTTTGAGAATGTTGGCGCGCGGTCACGCCATCTGTCTAATTACGTCACGCGTTGTGTGTGGATCTTATTAAAGTTTTATGACGTCACTCTCTTGCGAGCAGATGGTCCCGATTCCCATCTGCCGCATTACGTCACGCGTTGTGTGCGTATGTCTGCCCGCACGATAACTCGCGTAAAAATCGTTCGATTTCGATGAAATTTTAGTATGTGGTAGGGGAACACCTGGAAAGGAATCTTAATGAAAGTGAACGAAATGGGGTCAAAGGTCAGGACATAGGAGCGGGATCCATTCCACTGCTTTTATGCGTCACAACTAACGTAAAAATGCTTCGATTTGGATGAAATGTTAGTATGTTGTAGGGGCCTGCCTGTAGACGAATCATATTGAAAATGGGCGATATGGGGTTAAAGGTTAGGACACAGGAGCGGGATCAATTCCATAGGCCTTATGCATCATAACTTACATAAAAATGCTTCGATTGCGACAAAACTTTATGTTATTTCGGAGGTATACTGAACCGGTTCTGTTGAATATAATCGAAATGGGATGAAAGGTCAGGGCACAGGACCGAGATTTATTCCACAGCCATTATCCTCATAACTTGAGTAATGGTTTCTGGTATGTTGGAAAGCGTATCATAATCAATGCATTGCATGATTTCACTGACTTGTTTTTTAAGTTCCGATTTAGTAAAGAAATCATTGGCAATTATGTATGTAAAAAGCTATCATCATCATCTCTGCCAACCATTATCAATCCACTGCTGGACGAAGGTCTCCCCAAGTTTCTTCCACAACGGTCTGTCTTGTGCCAGTCTCTTCCATGTTACTCCCACATACTTTCGAATTTCATCCGCCCATCTCCCATGTGGTCTTCTTCTGGGTCTTTTCCTATCCCTTGAAATCCAGTCTAAAATTTCACCTGTCCATCGACGGTCTGTCCTTCTGGCAATGTGTCTAGCCCATTGCCATTTCAGGGATTTTACTCTGATCATGATGTCTTCTACTCTTGTCATTTTTCTGATCCACGAGTTCTTCTTCTTATCTCTCCTGGTTACACCAAGCATTCATCTCTCCATGCTTCTTTGAGTTGCCTTTTTATGTGTGACGCCGATTTCATGAACAAAGTATGTCAACGAAGCACAACAACTGATTCACGATGAGATTTCGCCTTTTATTGACTGCCTTTACGCAACGCCGTGTGAGGAGATGTGAGGTAGGTTACTTTAAAATAAGATTCATGATCTTTCCCACTCCGTCTGTCGCTTGGATATTCATGCGGCATGGTTTTTTTTAGCAAGGAAACCAGGAGGAGACACTTTCTCGTTGAGCTAATAAAAATACGATTTCCATAGCGTGGTTTGCTCTGAATACAACAGGCGAAAATGGCAGATCTATTCTTGTACTCTGACATTCCAAATCGTTTTGTATTTAAATACGAGTGGTAAATGAATCGCACGTATGAAAAGACGCACCATGACAGGAATAATACATCCCGAATGATTAAGAAGGGTTGTATCTTCGTGTACTACTTCTCCAAGTTCCCGATGATTTGAAGATTTTTCTGGTGTTGAAGTCAGATAAATTCCGAAAATTTCAGGAAAGCTACACTTAGACGAAATTTAGAGGGAAATATAAAATGGAGTGGGATTGGTGAAGAACTGCCGATTCCAACGAAACTAGTCAATTGAAATCTCACAGAAAAAGGTATGCCTGATATTAACTGTAGGCTACTCCGACTTATAATTGCTTTGTTCAGTTTTTAATTTATTCCATCTGACATTAAATTTCAGAACATGATGTTGGTAAGAAAGGTGAACAAAAATAAAGTGACCGAAGTTTCAATAATAAGTTATTTACATAATCCGTACAATAATCGATGCAATCAATTACGACGAATGTCAGGAGATAAATACATGAGACATAACATTACCTAAATGGAACGTTAGGTCGCCTTTCACAGCAAAAACCGTGAGTGGCATCAGCTCTAATAGACTGAGAAAGGTGTTCACAGGTATTATGTGCCAACTAGGAATCAAATACCGCTTGAAAGGAAAAAGGATTTAAAGGTATTGAGGAGATACAACAGAATGACACGAACCAGCTGTTCGCTATTGCAGAAGATAACTTCAAAAAATGCTTCTAGGTGTGGAAACTGCGCTGAGCTAAGTGTGCGTTGCTTCCAAATTTGTAAGTATCGCACTTGTTTTTTAATCTGGATACTTTTTGATCCATCTTGTTTTATAAAAAAAAAAAAAAAAATACACAACTACGTAACTAAACTGTTTACACAATGGTCTAATGCGGAAACAAAGGAGCCAGTTCCGCCAAACGTTCAGCACCATTGTGATATCCCCAATGGTAGTGATTATCACTGCATCGGTATCAGGAAAAGATTATATGGCATTCACTAAGATGAGAGTATTCATGGCATCCACAATCTAAAATATTCAACAGCTCTTAAAAGATGTTCCTTGCCGAAATAAGATAACCCATTACGAAATGAGTATAACGTCAGAATTCGTTACTGTTGTAACCGAACTTTTGCAAACGACCAATCAATGTGATGAAGACATCTCAGAACTTTCGAAAATATGACACACAATGTTAATCTCAGAAGAATGAAGTCCAGGCATAATCAAGCCAATGTCGAAGAGTCCTCATCCTTCAGTTACTTTGCTGCCAGCAAACCATGGCACTATTAAAACACTAGGCACTTCCATTATTTAACGATAGCCACCTCTTAGCATCTAAGGTTGGAAAGTGTCTTTCGTTCCTAATGTAGGACGACTGGTTTCAGGAAAGAGACCTTGGTTCCTTAAAAAGTCACAGAAAATCTACACTTTTTTTCTGTTTTTGTGTTCAACGACTACCATGAACAGCTCTGATGGCTATAAGCAGTCACCCGTCCATAATTTCCTGCCACTGGTTCCAGGAAAGGGAGAGAGTCAGAGATGTAAGACATACACACCACCCATACCTCAACCGGGACTCGAACCCTGGCCTAGCTAGAGCACTTGGCCAGAAAATTCCGCGTCTTACCGCTCCACCACCGAACGGCAAGCGCCCACATTGCAAGAGAGCCCTGATGCAAAAGTATGATAAGTCTGTTTTGGTCAAGCTGACCACTCTTCGATACACTTCGCTATATTTTTACTTTCTTCTGATCATTGGAGCTTCATCACGCGCCAAAGTGCGAACTTAGTTTAATTTTTATACAGTAGAACACGTTGAGAACATTTCGCCCCCCCCCCCCTATAAATTAATTTGTGTGCCTCTAATGGAACCGACAGTCTAGTATGCGAAAACTCAGAAGTCATATATATAAAATACAGTGAAACCTGTATTAACGGACACCTCTCAACAACGGTTACCACCGAACAACAGAAAGCTGTGGTTGGTACAGAATTGCTGCCGTAGGAGAACATAGACAATAACCTCCTAACAACGAAACCTCTTAACAGCGGTCAACGTACACCCCAGTCAGTCCCAAAAAGATCTAAAGGGCTAAAAGAAGATCTAACGGGCATCCTGTCCCTTAGGATTTTACTCAGTTCCTTCGTCGAATGGATAAGACAGGGGCGAAGAATATATTGTTAAAGCAACTGTGCCTCGGGCAGGATGGGTTGGATTACCATGGGTACAATGGTGTGCGTAACTGAAAAGAAAGAAGTTAAAGTTTAGTTCTATGTGAGGTAAGCTCCAGCTCCCGTGTATGTTTCAGCCTCCGCCCTGAGGATGCGGAGGTAGTTGCAGGTATCTGGAACGTTGTTCTGTGGCGGCGGTATCTCTCGATTTGGTCCTTGTGAGTTCTGTTCCTACTTTCCGGCCAGTGGCCAGCTAACTCTGTAGTTACACTACATCGTCTAGCAAACATTTTTTTTTTTTTTTTTTTTTTTTTTGCGTTTGGGGTTTAACAACTACTGTAAGAAGCTCGATGGGCTATAAGCAGTCGTCTTTCCTTAATTTAGGGCCACTGGTTTCAGGGAAAGGAGAGAGCCGGTGCCGTATGCCTCATCGGGATTCGAATCCGGACCCATTTCAGACGAATGGTCAGAAGCCAACGCTTAGGTCACGGCGCCACGGGGACGGTTAATATTTTTCTTCCCTATAGCATGTCCAAACCCTAATCCAGTTGCTTTCTGTGAGAGCTGTTTAAGAAAAGACCTAGACACTACTTTCTTAAAATCCTCTGCATGATTTATTTACTTATTATATTGAGTTTTAATCAGCATTCAACATTAGAAGGAATCACTGCAACCGTTTTTTTTTGTATGCATAAGTTTCACACACTTATTCTGCTTTTGTACAAACGCAACGGAGACCTTACCTAACAAACTTAAACCTAACCTCGGAACAACGTCACCTTTCAAAAACGGTTACTTTTACCAGGTCCGAGTACTGACCTTAATTCGTAGGTATCACTGTATTTATAATTTTAAAGCAGCATATTTTCAGTTTTTTTTGACAAAGTTGCATACATATACATATGACTAAGCTATCCTCTGAGATTCAGAGCTTAGCTCCATAGAGAAATACAAACCACCAGATAATTTTTACTTACTGTTGCCGTATCAAACTTCTCCATTTACAGCGATCTTGACATAAAACTGACATCCATCACACGCCGTACACAAGATTTTCTATACTTCATACTAATAATCTTTTTCTCACGCAGACACTCCTGAATCTGATCCTCTCATTACTTCCTTGGCCTTCCCCTGCCTTTTATTCCTGCCACTTGGGCTAAAAAGATTTTCTTAGCAAGCATCTCATTACTCATTCTTTCAACATGTCCAAACCACCAAAGTATATTAGTCTCCACCTTGCTAACAACATTTTGCTTCACATAACACAACTGCAACACATCTTCATTCCCCACACAATTAGAACGTGTCTTGCTACAAACCCCATGTAAGTAACTCATTTCTCCAGCTCACAAACGACTCCCATGTTTCTTCTACAGTATCCATGCCATACATCAGAGTAGGAACAGTTACACTTTCATACACAACCATGCGGGACTCTCTTGAGAGCCAATCATTCCTGTGAAAACCTTCCAAAGCAGCTATGACTTTCAGTGGAGAATTCACTCGCCTACTTTTTTCCCCATCCAATTTTTTCTCTGTCAAACATGCTTCCTAAATACAAAAACTCATTCACCTGGTTAATCACTGTGCCATTTACACTTATATTACATACAGTACTACCAGTTCCTCTATCAAAAGCCATAAGTTTGGGGTTTCCCTTAGTTACACTCAGTTTAAATTTCATGTAAACTTCGAATATACTTTACAACATGCTCTGCAACTCACGTTTGCTCTCTGCCAACAGGACAGTGTCATCAGCATACAACAATCTGCATACACGGCTATCACCAAGGCATAAATCAATATTATCTATTTTGGCGTCACGCATGCATGCATCCATAAATATATTAAACAGCCATGGTGACTTTACATAACCTTGTCCAACTCCTGCACCAATAATAAATCATTTTTATAAAACGCCATTCACTCGTACACAAGCTCTACTGCCAGCATACATGGCTTTTACACTATTAAATAGATTCCCAGTAACACCATATTCATTCAATACCTCCCGCAAAAGTGTTCTATTTACTCTGTCGTAAGCTATCTCTAAATCTATGAAGGCAGCAAAAACTTTCTTACCAACAGCCAGATACTTTTCAATCATCATGCATAATGCAAAAAACTTTTGTTAGTGCAGCCTTTACCAGGCATAAAACCACTCTGAACATCCCACACTTTCTCTGATGTAAGAGGTTTAGTTTTCTTTTGACAAAGTTTCGTGAAGTTAAATCTAGGCAAAACGGTTTTCATTTCTTTAACATATGTGTTTTATCATATTTTGAGAACACTAAAGCTAGACCTATATAAGGCCTACTTGAGGTATATGAAACTCATTATAGCGGTGATGTAAAATTCTGAGACACACTATGCAATTCATTCAAATTTATGCAAAAAGTGCTCGAGCGCTAAGCTACTTAACGAAGTGAAGTGGCTTCCAATATGTATTAGATCACTCACTTCAAAATGCTAAACGGAACAAACCGAAAGCAATTACTTGCCTCTTTAAAATATTTATTCTGAAGAATGAATATGTTCAAACATCAATCAAATATCTTTCAGTGATATTGTTTTTCATAAAAACCGGAATTAATGAATTCTAGTTTGTTTGCTCGAATTATTTCTATAAATCCAAGCAAGAAATACAGTTGTGTTTCCTAGCTCCAAGAAAAAAGTGAAATAATTCATTGTTAAAATAAAATCGTAAGCTGTTTACACGAAGGCTGGGTATTTTCTCAGCTCAGGCTGGCCTCAGACAGCAATTCAAGCTGACGTGACGGCATCACTGTAATTCTTAAGAAAAATCGTATAAACGGTGTTGTCTATTGTGCATGGGTGGGAGAAGAAGTCATTACATAGTTTGTCGTTTACCAACAATCTTGCAAACCAGTCAATGATGTAAGCATAAGTGATGCATACTGAGCATGCGCAGGAAAATTTCTTTGCTTTGGTACATTCAGCGATGCCATCGATAGTGGACTCACTGAGATTTTACCATTTTGGCTCACCATTAGATACGGCTAATACATTGATTGTGTGGACAACTTTATTCCAACAAATGAAAAACCAGGTGAAATATTTCCCAAAACAGTGGATATTCCCGTGAAATCGTTGTTTCAACATTTGCTTGGATCAAGAACCCATTTGTTTTTTCTGCATGTGGACACGAATAATTTGATAACTGATGATTCATTCAAAATACTGTATCTTCAGAGAGGAGTATACTAGTATCTTGATTCCTTTGGCAACCTTACTGCTGCAGTGCAAAAAGTGGTAATGATTAAGATCGAAGCCAGAGCCCCTTTAAAAGGTGGGCTAGGGGCGCTGCAACCTCCGGACCCCACATTTTTAAAGGGCCCCAGTATTGTGCAAGATGCTTGAAGAATTGAGAGCTCTATAGCTGTTTTTATTTTTTGCAGAAAGCACAACAAAAATTAAAAGAAACTGCCTTGTGAAAAAAAAATTCTATTTCTTTCCGACTTTTTTTTTTTTATTGGAGGTTTAACGACCACCGTGAGCAACTCAAAGGGCTATAAGCAGTCGCCCGTCCCTAATTTAGGGTCACTGGTTCCAGGGAAGGGAGAGAGCCAGTGCCGTAAGACAAACACAACACCCATGCCTGACCGGGATTCGAACCCGGACCCCTTACGGACGAATGATCAGAGACCAACGCCTTAGACCACTGCGCCACCGGGGCGGCCTTTCCGACTTTTTAGGAGGCCGCAAGAAATATAGTCACCCCCAGTCCATCCTCAAATCCTTCGAAAGCATTACAGAAGTTTGTCACCCCGGTGGCGCAGTGGTCTAAGCGATGGCTTCTGATCATTCGTAAGGAAGGGGTCCGGGTTCGAATAACGGTGAGGCATGGATGTTGAGTTTGTCTTACAGCACTGACTCTCTCCCTTCCCTGGAACCAGTGACCCTAAAATAGGGACGGGTTACTGCTTATAGCACATTGAGTTGCTCACGGTGGTCGTTAAACCTCCAATAAAGAAAATTACAGGTTTTTTGTACACATCTGTAATTGGGGGAAATTTTCATACATTAAGAATTCGTTTAAATCATTATATTTGAATCATATTATTTTGTCCACTACTTTGATATAATTTTAACAAGCTGAACCCATTCGGGGAATGGGGGATTTAAGCAGAACTGAAATTCATTTTTTGCAATTTCTTGCTAGCACTGATTCGTCCATGAAACATGGGATGTACACTTTAATATGGAGGGGATATTTTTTTATGGCTTCCTCATTATACTGTATTTCGGGAACATTTTCTCCTGGATACTTTCATTCATCGACCCATAATGAAATCTTAGATGTGCCACTAATACTTGGTCCCCAATCCAGCCACGGTCCCTCTGTCTCCTTTAATGTGCTCTGATAAAAGGCTATTTAATTTTTTTAAATTTCTTCCTGGAAAGAACTAGTAGAATGTTGCAACGATTTCTTGCTGGAATGAACTAGAAGAATGTTGCAACAATTTCTTGATGGAATGAGCTAGAAGAATGCTGCAACCATTTCTTGCTGGAATGAACTAGAAGAATGCTGCAACAATTTCTTGCTGGAATGAACTAGAAGAATGTTGCAACAATTTCTTGCTGGAATGAACTAGAAGAATGTTGCAACAATTTCTTGCTGGAATGAACTAGAAGAATGTTGTAACAATTTCCTGCTGGAATGAACTAGAAGAATGTTGCAACAATTTCTTGCTGGAATGAACTAGAAGAATGTTGCAACAATTTCTTGCTGGAATGAACTAGAACAAAGAGGCAACAAAAGGGATTCTCTAGATTGCAAACAGTAGCGGAATGGAGATCCACAAACGGCCCTAGAAGCGGTTTTTTGGGTCTCTCCATTGGGAAAGAATGATAAAAATACCCATATCCTAAAATTAACAATATAGTATCATCATTTCGTATTTAAACGTTTTATCAACAAAAGTCTACGCTATAGGGATAGTGTTGGGGTACAATAATAAGTTAATAATATTTTACCATTTTTCCGGAATACGGTATTTATTAAAATGTAATATTGAAAAATAAAGCCTAAATTTCATTGGTGAAGCAGTAGACATATTTTTTAAGGTGGTTCCACCCAAAATCTCTGCCTTATGTTTCCAATTGTGAAACTTCTGTACATATTTTCTTCGCAATTAATGTATTCCCAAGGACGACAATTTGCACATCGATAAAACTAACTCTAAGTTATAGCACGGGATACCAAATAATTGCTAAAACGTAACCATAATTATATTAAAAATCAATCAGTTTTCTTTGAGTAATGTTCAGACGTGTTAATAGATGACGCGACCTGTACACTGATGACGTCAGTAGACAAACAAATGTTGGATTGCTTAATTATGATTATGTTTTAGCAAGTATTAAGTATCCCATGCTACTGTATAACTTAAAGTTAGCTTTATCGATGTGCAAATTCTCATCCTTGGGAATACATTAATTGCGAAGAAAATATGTAAAGATGTTTTACTTTTGGAAATATAGGGCAGAGATTTTAGGTGGAACCACCTTAACAGAGATTGTCGAAACGTTTTTTTCCATTTTTTTAAATTTTCTTGCAAGAGAAGTGTAAAAATTCCTTCGTTTCTAGTGAGATGGAAAATCCATATGAGGCAAATTAATCTTTTTCGAAACTTACCTATCATAAAGAAAATAATTACGAAAAGCATCTCTTAATACATTGAAATTTTTTGAATTGAAAGAGTTTTGTAACAGATTTACAATGTGAGAGAAATTCAAGTGTGTGAAAATTAGTGCATATTTAATTACTTTAAAATCAGAAAGGGATTTTTTGCTGTTGCTGAGATTCTTCGAAATTGCAGTTTAAGAATTTGCACTATTTCAAGGCCCCAAAAATGGTAAATCAGATGTAGATCCCGTGAAAAAAAAAAAAGTATGTGTGTAATACGTAAGTTTAGAACAAGGAGCCACCGGACAAGTGCCACAGGAAAAGTGTTCATACACATTTCAGGAGGTCGTATAAAAATTGCGCTATATTGCCAAACAATGTCCTGCAGGCACACTTGTTCTGAAAGCGGAAGAACACTTTCAGAATAATTGCGTTTGTAGAACATGCTGGAGTATTCACCGGAGGAAAACACCCGTTTTATTGCAGGGCTGTTCAACTGCAATTGGCGAAAGTGCGGGGCTATACACAGTGGACAGAGATGGAGCTTAATTTAGAAAGTCGGGAGAAGGGGTTATATGAAAAATCAGTGTTTGGTTTAACAGACCATGTCGAACGCACTGTTGAGTAAGAAACCGCGCAAGTTGGATGACATACATTTCGACGTAAGCTCATTTCTAAACTGATACCGCGCCTTTTCTCAAGGTATGTTTTGGCTCTGAAAGGGTAATGCGAAGCAATAGCAGGGTGTGAAGGAGCTGTCACATCCCCTGCTGCTCATTCGCTTCATTCTTTATGAACTTTTCCTGGATTTTTAACTATCAAGTAACTGTATTATTTATAGAACAATACCTGGAAATCTACTCCGAAGACATGAAGAAATAGTAGAAAAGTAGAAGAAACTTTGTGAAAATAAGCCTTTTTTTTTGCCTGTGGTGAGTTTTGAACCCACGTCTCCTCACTCCGGAGCCCGTTATTCTTCCAAGTTAACTACAACGACCTTGGCTTATCACTGCAACTACCCGTTTCGATTCTTGCGTCACCTTAGTAGTACGTCACAACTCTTCATAGAAGTTCAACACGCGCGACTTTTATGTATTAGCGAAACTAACCTTTGTGCTTACTTTCCTGCGCTTCAGAATTATGCAATCCCATTTGAATGCACTAAGTTTTGTACCCGCTCGCGAACTATTTGCTAAAAATTGTTTATTCAATTTCTTCGGATCGTGCAGGCTAGTCGGTTTCTTTCGCTATGTGTGTGGAACAGATTAAATGTTGCATACTGGATTTAAGTTAGCGATTTCAGAATGTTTTTTGCACGTTTGTGCAAAAGGAGGCAATATACTCGTTTTAGCTTATAAAGCTCATCTTCTTTAAAATGTAACGTCACATATTATGAGAACGAGCCTTGGGCAGTCTCATATTAGAAAGAAAAGGAAGAGAGAGAAAATTCTTTTGTTCAGTTAAATTCATTACGCAAATTTTAGAAACTGAAGTGCTAAAATTACTCTCTCGGTATAAAATTCGGGGAAGAAATAAATTAGAAACATTAACGTACCATGTGAAAATATTCTCCAGAGAGAGAAATAACGAAAATATCATATTTTAAAACCCAAACTATGCTGGAGCAAAATGAAATGTTAAGGTGGTTCCACCTGAAATCTCTACCTTATGTTTCCAATGGTAAAACTTCTTTACATATTTTCTTCGCGATTAATGTATTCTCAAGGATGAAATTTTGCACATCGATAAAACTAACTTTAAGTTATAGCATGTGATACTTGCTAAAACATAACCGTAATGATATTAAAAATCAATAATTTTTCTTTGAGTAATGCTCAGACTTGTTAATAGATGGCGCGACATGTACATTGATGGCATCGTTAGACAAACAAATATTGGATTTTTTAATTATGATTATGTTTGAGCAAGTATTAAGCATCCCATGCTATAACTTAAAATTAGTTTCATCGATGTTCAAACTTTCATCCTTGGGAATACATTAATTGCGAAGAAAATATGTAAAGAAGTTTTACAATTGGAAACATATGGCAGAGATTTTTGGTGGAACCACCTTAAGCAAAATTTCCAGTTAGGTTATGATCAAACTGAACTCTGGGAAGTACTAGTTGCGCATTTATAACTTTCCCTGTTAGAAAAGTAACGGAACAGCAGAAAAGAAAAGGTAGCTTTTTTCATTGCTCTTTGTAAAAGTTGAGCTGTTCGTAAAGAAATTTGGCGCAACTATTCCCACCCTAATCCGGTTCAATACTCGACGGGGGAATACAAGACACAACTTTAGCAGTGAATATAGATTTTATTGATATAAATATAGATTTCATTTTCCACTCTGAATCTGATATTGATCTGGAGACCTTTTTTATCAATTTCACCCTTTCGATATCTTCCTTATTTTTAGTGCTTTTTGCGCCTCCAGACCTAGCAAAACAAAAATCGGAACTGTACAATTTTTTCTGAATGAGTTTCATCTGGCTCTTATAGAGCTGAAAATTGAAACGAAAGAAAACCTTAAAAACATTTGAAAAGCTTCTTGAAACATTCAAAATGCTTGAAAATCAATGAAACAGTTGCCTTCGGGCTCTGCATGTCAAACTTAGCAACCCTAAGAATTCAGTATTTGTCACAACTTCCGAACAGTCTTTGTAAAACCGCTTCTTGATAAAAACTTCAGATAGTTTATGAAAGGATTGATCCAAATTGAAGAAATAATAAGAAGAAAGGTGACACCGAATTTTTAGTTGTAATGAGTATATCTTTTGAATCCTTTCCTACAAGAATAAAATATTTCAAAGTTATTCATAGTCAGTGGAACCCATCAAAAAATATCAGCTGGATTTCTACAGTCGATAAAACGTCTAGAAATAGAAATAGTTAGTTCCTCTTACTTAGCGGCTGAAGAATATGTTACAGAATTAACAGCTGTGCATAACCGGTTTCTCATAGCTGAAGGAAGATATCAGAGACAAAAAACTTTCAAATCAAACAGCAAGAAGAAGGAATATAAAGGAAAACATAATATAACTTCATGACCCCGTAGCGGAAGAACATTGAATAATAAAAAAGTAGGAAACGTGCGAAAAGTATTCTTCATAGCAAGAGCTCTGCTAAGAAGAAAGACTCTTTTTCAAATACGTCTCCTGGAAGCAGAAATATAGCGTGAAAAACATTTTTCCATTTACGCTCCATGGCGAGAAACTTGTGCTAAACAAATGAATATTTTAACAGGGTTTTTAAAAGCGGTGATACAACTGCAACAGAAATACAAATTAAAACTATCTAGCTCCAGAGCTAAACAAGAAAGATGACACCGAATTTTCGGGTGTAATAATCACATCTTTTGAATCCGTTCTGACCCAAATTAAATTTATCAAAGCTATTCAAATTCAATAGAACCGGTATGGAAAACAATAGATCTGACGAAAGAAAGAAGATTTTCAATTGGGTTTTTAATCCCTCAGATATTGCTGTAAACGGAATCGTGAGCTTACGAACTCTTAGAAACAGAGATATCGACAAAAATAAGATCTGACTTTACCTCCCCTGTGCGAAAACCAAGCATTATTTTTGGAAGAAAGTATTATCAAAAGGTTTATCCATATAAGCGGTATCGGTCCAAGAAAAAAAAATTAGTCGAGTTTTCAGGAGCCCATATTTTGCAACAAATACTTCAGAAGCAGAAATTAACACTTATGACCCCTGGTGGCTAAACCATTCTTTACCAAACATTAGAAATTATGTGAAAAATATTTTCCATCAGGTCTTGTATGCGATAGAGGAAGAATTTTTCAAATCAGATCTTTAGGAGCAGAAACAACGCAGAAAACACAATTTACCTTTGTGCCCCCTAGCGGAAAATCTAAGATTTACTTGGAAATTTTGAATTTATAGAAAAAAACATTTCGCACCGGAAACAGTATCCAACAAAGAAGGAATTTTTCAAATCGAACTCCTAGAAGTAGGGATATTGACAAAAATAAGATATAAATCTACGCCCCCTGGCGTAGAAACCATGCATTATTTTAAGAAGAAAATGTTTCTAAAAGGTTTGTCGACATGACTAGTATCGGTCAACAAACGACGTTTTTTTCAATCGAAAATTTAGAACATCATATTTTGCTGCAAATACAGCAGAAGGGGAAATTAAGATTTACGTCCCCTGGTGGCCAAATTATTTTTTTTTACAAAAATTAGAAATTATGTGCAAACGATTTCCCATCAGGAGATGTATCCGGTGCAGGAAGAAGTTTTCAAATCGGAGATTTAGAAGCAGAGATATAGGGGGAAACACAATTACCGCTACGCCCCCTAGCGGGAAGTCTATGACTTACTTGAAAATTTTGAAATTTCATGAAAAACATGTCACACGGAAAACACTAACTATCCAACAAAGAAGGAATTTTTCAAATCGGACTCCTAGAAGTAGAGATATTGACAAAAATAAGATGTACATCTACGCCCCCTGGCGGAGAAACTGTGGAATATTTTAAGAAGAAAATATTCCGAAAAGGTTTATCGATGTGAGTGGCATCAGTCCACGAAAGAAGTTTTTAATCGATATTTTAGAAGCTCCGATTTTAGGGCAAATACATCAGAAGCAAAAATTAACACTTACACCCCCTGGTGGCCAAAGTATTCTTTACCAAAAATTTGAAATTATATGCAAAACATTTTCCATCAGGAGATGTATCCGCTGAAGAAAAAAAATTTCAAATCGGAGTTTTAGAAGAAGAGTTATCGGTAAAAATGTAATTTATTTTTACGCCCCCTAGCGGAAAATCTATGCGTAATTTGAAAAAGTAACTATATCTAAAATACTCTTCGATATAAATGGAATCGAAAGATAATTTTTTTTTCAATCGGATGTTTAGAAGCAAATATGTGGAATAAAACGTATTTTTGAATTCGACATCATCTGCATTTACTTCCTGCCAAATTGTACATCTTAAAAAAAAACGAAATAAAGGATAATCATTTGCATATTTCAAGCTTTCCAATGCAAAAAGAATTTTTCAAATCGGACTACTAGTTGCAGAGAAATCGTGGGTACAGACGGACGGACGGACGGACGGACGGACAAACCTATAACAGAAGCACGATCTTTTTTTACAAAAGACGTGCTAAAAAACACACGACTACAGGCAAAATGTTCCATAAAGTAAATTGTATCCGGTGTCCAAAAACATTTTTTGAATCAGACTGTTAGAAGCAGAGATATCGACAAAAACAGATTAAACATTTGAGCCGCCTAAGGGAGAATATGTAAATTATTTTTGGCAGGAAATATACCCAAAATGTTTTGGCAGTTAGTAATATCTGATCGAAAATGTTTTTTTTTTTTTTTTCAATCGGGTTTTTATACGCGCGGGTATTGCTGCTAATATGCTGCAAACAGAAACATGAACTCAAGCCCTCTACTAGCTCATTGTGCCTTAAGAAAAAATTATTTGAAATTATATGCGGGAACGCTCTGCGACGAAAAAAATAATTTTTCAAGTCGGTCTGTCAGAAGCTGAGATAACGACAAAAATAAAATATCAATTTGCGCACCCTGACGGAAAAATTATGCGCTATTTTAAGCAGAAGGTATTCTCAGAAGGTTGGTCATAGTGAGCGGTATCTGAATACAAAATAATTTTTTAAATCGAGTTTTCAGAATCGCAAGCATTGCTGAAAATGTCTCAGAAACAGAAATATAACCCTTATAATCCTTTGGCACCCCTAGTGGCCAAATATTTTTTTACCAAAATTTGAAGTTATACGCAGAATATTTTCCCCTAGGAGTTCTACCTGTTATACAAGGAAATATTCAAATTGGACGTTTAAAAGTAGAGATATCGGGGAAATCGAAATCCAACTTTACGCCACCTAGCGAAAAAAAACCTGTGCGATACTTGAAAAAGAAACTTTATTCAAAGCAGTTTTTGTTATACATAGTACTGAATCAAAGAAAGAATATTTTTCAATCGGATATTTAGATGCAATTACATGGATTAAAATGTATTTTAATTGCTATAGCATCTACATTTACACCCTCTGATGGCGAAGTTATCTATCATAAAACAAACGGTAAGCAAGAATCGTCGTTCTCACATTTCAAGCATTCCAATGCAAGAAGAATTATTTTTCAAACGGACTAGTAGCTGCAAAGATATGGTGTTCACAAGCGGACAGACAAAGTGATGTCATAAGCTAGTACTTTTTCTTTTTTTTTTTTTTTGCAAAAGACGAAAAGAACTACGGTTTTTCCTATATGTGGTGATATAATCACACGGGAAATCTATGAGTTATAAAAGATTGGGCACCGCCTCGCAATTATAATAGAACACGAAATGAAATCATCAGAAATATGTATTCAGTCTACACTTTTAGGGAGATATACGCATTTAGAAGAGAGACGAGGACAACTAAAGAAGATGTGACTTCCAAAGTGGAATATATAGAACTATGCAAGACAGTACGAAAAAGTATCACTGAAGACGTAAGGAAATTCAACGGTGAACTAGTGAGGAAAGCAATTGAAAACAACCAAAGCCTAAAGATAGCAAAGGGACATCTCAGTAAGGGAAGAAAACAGAATGGCACTGAGAAAAGAAGATGGTTCTGTAACAAGAAATAGAGGCGAAATTTTGACAAGAGTGAAAGATTTCTACTCCAAATTATATGAAAGGGATGATGAAAATTGAATAACATTCTCGATTTGTATAAAGAATTTAGTTATTGAAATGTACGAAACAGAAAGCGTGAGTCTTTAGTAGAGAATTTCAATGCCAGAAAAAAAAAAAATAGATTTGTGACATTTTACAGCAAAATGAGTGGCGCAACAGCAATTAGCTCAACGAAGAGAAAAATGCGAAACCCGGAAATGAAGAAGCCGGCATATAGTAGACTGAATAAGATTGTCTAGGAAGGATTTGTAAGCGCAAGATCTAGAAATTTTCCAATTTGAGGCGATATTTTGCAAACAAGAACAACAGATGTAGCATAAAAACATGCTACATAATGATGATTAGAGAGTTTTCGAAAGAGACGCAACATTTCGTTCAAAGAAATTTGAGGTTCAGCTGTAGAAGTCAAAGAGAAAAGTTTCAAGTTGGATACGAAAATTATCAACATCAAACATTGCAGAATATTTAGGATATTCGAGATTTTTCACTTCTCCGAGGTAACTGTAAATTATTTCAGTTAATGAGCAACTCACGTGCTCTCACTGAGCGTCATTTTGTAAGTTACTGTACAGAGATTTAATGTTCGATTATTTAAATAATAGAAGTTTGTGATATTTAATTGATTAAGGTACTGCAAACAATAAATTATTTTAAGTAATCGTCGGAGATGGGTCCCGGTCAGAGAAGGAACCGGGTCAAGGGTCACCGGGTCGACAATTTCTTGCGGGTCAAACGGGTCGAGTGAAGGTTTTCCTGGCCCGATTTCGACCCGGTTTTATTTATAAACATTCAGAGTTGAAGAAATATTCTTATACCTAAACAACTGGAGATTTTCTTAACAACGCTAGATGACAGCAGAATCTGTATGAATCTGAACGCGGTCGGAGAATATTCCGATGCTCTTAACACACAGAAACTTATGAATTCGCCGTAGTGGGTGGTGCAACAGATAGCACGCTCGAACGTAAATCGGGAGATGCGGGTTCGATTCCCGCTCCAAGGTGACGAAATTTTCAAGTTTTCTGATGTGATTTAATTCACGTGTGAAACAGTAATTACAGTCAATTCGGCGATGTCCAATTGCTGTGTTAATTATCAGGATTAATATATTTGCGCCTTCGGAGAACTGTACATTACACCGGTCATAACACGACCGTAAAATGTACATGTTTCAAATAATTACATTTCCTGTGTTCACAGTAAATTAAGACTGCTGGATAGCAGAACTGATTAGTTCATTTGGAACAAGAATCAGAGAACACAAAAAAGACGCAGAGGAAGGAAGATTATCTACAACTCTGTCCAGAGAAGTATGTTCCAAGTCCACGATACATATCATCATCATCATCATTGTCAACCATTATCAAGCCACTGCTGGACGAAGGTCTCCCCAAGTTTCCTCCACAACGGTTTGTCTTGTGCCAGTCTCCTCCATGTCACTCCCGCATATTTACGAATTTCATCCACCCATCTCCCATGTGGTCTTTTTCTGGGTCTTTTCCTGTCCCTTGGAATCCAATCTAAAATTTCGGCTGTCCATCTATGGTCTGTCCTTCTGGCAGTATGTCCAGCCCATTGCCATTTCAGGGATTTAACTCTGATCATGATGTCTTCCACTCTCGTCATTTTTCGGATCCACGAGTTCCTCTTCTTATCTCTCCTGGTTATACCAAGCATGCACCTCTCCATGCTGCTTTGAGTTGTCTGCAGCCTTTGTATGTCTCTTTTAGTTAAGGTCCACGTCTCTGCACCATACGTAAGCACTGGAAGGATGCATTGATCTATATGGGAATGTATTAAAAAGAATAACCTCCTACTCTAACCCAGAAGCAACAGCATTCAGAGAATCTATGGAAATTATCACCAGCCGCGAAGCCTGCAACGACAGCGTCTTCCTGGAGTTGCCAAAAATCTGGATCAAGTGCCTTAATGATTTCCTTCCTCAAAACCACCACGTTCCAAATTAACACATTTCGTGACTTCGTAATCAGAACATGCTGCGCTGCGTATTTAATCATTCTTTATGTGCTTCGTGTAACCATTGTCATATTTAAATTGTAATTCGTTCTAATATTTCAGTTTGTTTACACTATTAGCCTTGTAAAAACCATCAGTAGATGAGCGAAAGCTCGGCAAATCGATTCATCGAATTGTGCTGACAGAAGGATAGATTTTATTCTCTTTTCCAAATTATTTTCTTTTTCAATACTGGAACATATTTCATTTAAATGTTTCCGTGCAATACACTGAAGAGCAATTGAATTAGAGACAGTTGGCGTTATGCAAATGTGGCGCTATGGGCGGCCCTGTAAACGGAAACGACATGACGTATGCAGCGATCCGACAATATAAGGAGTGATGCGACCGGAATCAGTAAGAGTCGGACGCAGTATGGGTAAGACGAAGGATTTAAGCGCATTTGATCGTTTGCAAATTGTCGGGGCCCAACGAATGGGTCACGCCATCTCGGAAAGTCGTGCAGGCACTGGGATTTTCACGAGCCACTGTGTCACGGGTGCACCGTGAGTACATCGAATCCGGTAAGACCATCCCTGCAAGGGCCAACTGCCGTGCACAACAACGTGTGGATGAGCGGGGTCATCGTCGGCTAGCTCGCATTGTAACAGCGGATAAACAGGCCACAGTGCAAGAAATCACTCGGCAATTTAACACTGGTGCACAAAAACGTGTAAGCAGCCACACCATCCAGAACCATCTCCTCGCTATGGGGTATAGAAGCCATCGTCCCACAAAAGTACCGCTGCTGACCGCACATCACAGGGTGCAAAGATTAGCATGGGCGCGGGAACATCGCCGCTGGACCCTAGACATGTGGAAAAATGATGCCTGGACTGATGAGTCGAGATTCACGTTGGTACATTCGGATGGCAGGATACGAGTACGGCGCAAACCACATGAAGCGATGTATTCTTCTTGCCAGCAGGGTACTCTTCAAGCTGGTGGGGGTGGCATTCTCGTCTATGGACTGTTTACGTGGACTGAAATGGACCCCTGATACGTGTGACATCGTCCCTCACAGGTCAACGTTACTGGATATCCTGGACGACCAGTTGCTCCCGTTTGTGCGTCTTCAACATCCCACTGGGGGACCTCATCCTGCAAGACAATGCACAGTGCCATCGCTCCCGAATTATATCCGAATGGTTGGATGAACACTCCACCGACGTGACCTTGCTTCCTTGGCCAGCTAGGTCACCTGACCTCAATCCCATCGAGCACATCCGTGATGCCATCGAGAGAGATGTTCGAGGCTCTGACCCCCTCCATCAAATCTTCGTGAACTGTGGGAGCTTGTTCAGGGGTGGTGGATCCGTATGGTTTCCCAACGCTTCCGGTGTCTTGTCGAGTCCATGCCGAGACGAATCGCCGCCGTCATCAGGGCGAAAGGTGGTGCTACACGTTACTAGACAGATATCTCTAATTCAATTGCTCTTCAGTGTATATCCACTGTTAAAAATTGGTACTTAGAAAGAAGCAAACTGTGCTCGTTTTTGAGTACATTCTGGGCTTATAATAGCTCCGAGTACTTGTGTCACATTTTTGGAAAAGACACGACCTCATTTTTGAGCACATACAGGGAATCAATTGTGGGTATATCTGTTTTTTCTAATTTAAAATATATGTACTCATTTTTGAGCACATATATTTCAAATCTATGTACTAAAAGAAATCCATATATTTCAAATATATGCGCTCTAACTTCATTCAGTTTCTGTACCCTTTTGGGCAGAGCACAGAAAATGATAGAAGTTAGAGCGAATCCAGGATTAGTTTGTAAGTGAGAGAGAGTACACTAGATGGTGCCACCGTACAAGCGTACGATTTTGCACATAGAAAGCAGAGAGTAATTAGGGTGGGGGGGGGGGCTTAGGAATGAACACCTTTATATGTAACCAGGGAATTCCTACCCTGGGGCCATCACTTAACGTGCTTGTCTGATGCACGGTGGATATTCAGCGATTGTTAGAAATTCCTCCACCACTGAGAGCCCCCAGCTTCAAGCCTATCAGGCTAGGTTTGAACCTGGGGTCCCTCTGTCAGTAGTCTGAATCTCTAATCACTAAGCCATCCGCGGCTCGATTTCAAATTTGGAAAACGTGTACTCCATACCTACTCATTTATTCATAGAATCAACTGGAAGTATATTATTCGATGACATATCTGGGATAATAGATATACTCGTTTTCACATGCTGTTCAAATGGACCGCACAATTTTATGACAAATATAGTGATGAAGCGACAATATATTATTTATGAGATCGACACAAATATAGTTAATGTAAAAACGTACACAAAGATACTTTATACATAATTAAATTACTTGTGATCAGTGACTTTGTTGTACTAATTATTTATGTATGTCACTTTGCACATTTATTAAAAAAATCTCTTGAAATCTATAATATCTAAAATGAAGTAATACGAGATTATATTTATTGACGCAGTTATTTGTAAGTACGTATGGTTACTTATATTTGAGCATATCATGTACTCGTTTACGATACGATTGTACTTGAAAAAAAAAAACCGTGTAGGTTCAGGTTCTCATTTTTGAGTAGATATTGTTTTAAGTGTCCCAATCATAATTTCAGGAAAACTCACAAACCGCCGACCCCAGAAGCTGACAGATGTATTAGGTGATCCCAGAAGTAATGTCGTTTTGCGCAAGGCCAACAGTAGTGAGACCCCTGGTGCTCAGACTATGACGTCGACCACGGTGAGTATAAGAGGGATCACGCGAGCAGACCTTCAAGCTTTTTGAGACTGCAAACGGGTGTTCTAGGTGCAGTCGTTGTGTACTTAACCAGCATAGAAAATGGCAGTGTCAGAAGACCACATTTTACACATTATGGTGTATGAGTTCCACCATCGACATTCAGCGACAGTCGCAACACAAAACATCAATGCCGTATATGGGCCGGGCACCCTAGAAGTCAGGAATTTCAACGCTGGTTCCAGAAATTTCGAAGGGGGGGGCAGCAGCCTCAAGATATGCAGCGACCCTGACGGCCGGTTGAGCTGGATAATGACGTGCTGAAATCTGCTGTTGAGGATAATCCGCAGGCAAAAGTTGAGGAATTGGCCACACTTGTTCGTTCAACCCATGCCACTGTTCACTTGCATCTTCAGGGCCTCGGTTATGTGTCGAAACTGGATAAGTGTGTACCCCATGATCTCACTCCACAACAGCTGCAACAACGTGTGGACATTTGCACTTCTTTGCTCTCTCGTGAAAAAAGGGAGCCGTTTTTGCACAGAATTGTCACGGGTGATGAAAAATGGATTGTGTATCACAACATTAAGCGTAAAAGACATTGGCTTCCCAAAGGGAATGTGCCTGCATCCGTGGCGAAACCAGGACGTTTCCCTCAATAGGTTTTGATGTCTGTGTGGTGGGATATGCGAGACATAATCCATTACGAGCTGCTGCCACCCAACAAAACCATTACAGGGGAAGTCTACTATCAGCAGCTGCAGCGTCTATCCACTGCTTTGCAGCATAAACGTCCAGCACTCGTGAATCGTAAAGGCGTGCTGCTGCAGAAGTACAAGGCAAAACCACAAAGAGCGAAAATGACCAGTGCCACGTTGCAGGACTTCGGATGGGGAAAACTTCCACATCCAGCATATTCCCTTGACATCGCCCCATCCGACTACCACCTCTTTCGACGCCTGAAAAACCATCTTGCTGGGACTACACTTCGTAATGTGGAGGAGGTACGGCGAACCCTTTCTGCCTTTTTTGCATCGAAACCCATGGATTTCAACAAGTCTGGGATTCAAAACCTTGTCGATCGATGGGAGAAGGTTGTGACTACGGAGGCACTTATTATATGGATTAAAACATCTATTCCAGGTACGTTTTCATTTCTCTTCTTCATACGTTGGAAAAACGATAGTATTTTTGGGATTATCTGATATTTTCTGTTTGACCAGGGCAACGCCGGGTACCTTCGCTAGTATACGAACAAATACTGTAAAATCGCATTAAAATTCTGTGATTAGGCGACGGAAATATTAATTAAGTTTGGATTAATTTTTACGTCGCGAATATTTACCACAGACAACAACCTGAGTGAAATATAATGCCAATATTCCATCTTTAAATGCATCAGGAGACAGAAAGTGCACACATACTTTTGATAAATATTTTACTTTTCTACGAGCACGAACTTTTTTTTTGTTCATTACCTTTTATTTTCTCGCCCTTTTCCGACCGCCTATTTCCAAGCGGCGTTAAACACACAACGACAGAAATGTATATATGCGGTGAGATGGACCTCACACCTGTCACCTAAATCACCTGGAGCAATAAAATGAACCCCCACCTCTTAATTTAAACATGCTAATAGCGGCAGATGCATGTGAGCTGCTCTCATGCCAGAGACAAATGTTTTCGATTGTTTTAACCAGTTCCTGAAATACTGTTTGTAGTTAGCAGATTTCAATCTAATACAGTGCTCGGCAAATTTATTCGGCACACACTGGACAAATACATACTAGGTAACTGATAAGCCTGAGCTCTGGAAACTTTACGTTAATTTGTAATATGTAATCTGGACAGATGACAAAATGGACAATTTTTTTATTTGCGTCAGTAGCAGTCATCTAAACATTTCATTCACTTCGGAAATGAAAAGGGGTGCCACTCTGTCCGTCTGAGAAGTTTAAATTATAGAAAAATGAGTAAGGTTTAGAAAGATAGAAATAAATAAGGTTCAGAAAAACTGCAAATTTAAGGGTACTTAGAGGAAATCCTGTTGAGGGGCTATTCTTCCAGACCCAATAACTGAAGCGTATTTTTTCCTCTTACAAATGAAATGTTTTTTTTCCTCTTATGAAGATATATGCACAGTGCGCCAAATAATTATTAAGACTGGGTCTGTAAAATGAAATAGAAATAAGAAATTATAATTTGTTTTGGTTTTTACTCAATACACTTGTTTCAGCGATTTAATAATGATTCGAATGCCTGTTACAGTTCAATTTGCGGAATTGCCTCCAAAGCACGCGTCGAAGCTGTTTGTATGGTCGAAATATCATCAAAATAACACCCTTTTAACATCATTTTAAGTTTTGGGAACTAAGAAAAGTCGCAGGGTGCTAAATCAGGTGAATACGGTGGATGATTCAACACACAGACGTTTTTTTCGGCAAAAATCTACGAACAAGAAGTGACTGGGTGCATTATCGTGCAACAAACACCAACTGTTTTCATCTACATATTCTGGACTAATGCGACGAATTTTGCCCATCAAACGCCTCAAAACATTTAAATAAAACTCACCAGTAATTGTTTGTTCACTTGGAACAAATTCTTTGTGGATTACTATCGAAGAATGTAATGAGCATTGTTTTAATTTTCGATGGAACTTTTCTTGTTTTTTTGGCTTGTGGCGAGTTTTTTGACTTCCATCCCGCACTTTGTCGCTTGGTTTTAGGATCATATTGAAAACACCATGTTTCATCACCAGTAACAATCGGTTTTAAGAAGTTTGAATCATTTTCAGCGGCTAAAATGATGTCTCTGCAATGTGCACTTCTCCTTGATTTTGGTTCATTGGTTAACGTGTGTGGAACAAATTTAGCACAGACTTTTGTTTTGCCCAAATCTTCATGCAGGATGGTTCGAATCGTTTCTTTGTTGATGTTTAAAGACTCTTCCATCATTCTTAGTGACGCACATCGATTGTTTGCCACGAAATCACGCACTTTTTCAATAATCTCAGGTGTCCTAGATGAACTTGGTCTTCCGGTATGTTTATCATCTTCTAGCGTATCTTTTCCGTCCAAAAAACATTTGTGCCACAGGAAAACATTTGATCTACTCCGCGGATAGTATGGGGCGACTTACGGCCTACCGCCTGTGACAAAAATAGGCCCCAATTGAAATCATTATAGAGTTAAAAATTTGTGCCGCACACTAATCCTGTTAACGTATTCGTAAACAGCATGGAGTCCAATTTGCGTACTGCGCAATACATCGTGCGCGCGAACCTCCGCTCGTTCCCAGTGCGCTGGGAAGATGATGCAATATTTCTTGGTGTTCCGCCGCGTTTGACTCGGTCTATCTCGGCAACCGTGAGCACAACACGACTGTGCATGGCATCGTTTTAAAGCTCTCGACGAGATCTATTCAAATATATGAAACACATATCGCAGTGGTTTAAACTAAAACTTTTAAAAACTGTTTTCGTGTGAAGGGGTTAACACTTTCGACAACGCCGCGGAATTCGCAGAATGAACGCAAGCAAAAGTAGAGAAAATCAAAACGACAAGAAAGAGCAAGTGAGAGGAATGTAAGAAACCCAAGAAGACTGCATCCCAACGAACTAGAGGGTATCGAAAACGCCTGAAAGCAGCAGCCCCAAACAAAATTCCAACACACCGATTGAACCCGTACCCGGCCCATCTCGAACTCTGCTGTATGTTCACAATGTATCCAGCATTATTTGTGAAAATTATGTAACCTGTGTTGGCTATAACAAATTAAATAAACGCTTTGAAACCATACTCGACTAGTTCATTTCAACACTCCGATCTGCAAGTTTTAGTCCTACGTTCCAAACTGACGGTTCAATCAGAACTGAGTCTACGTTTTTTTTTCTTATGTAGAATTGCAACACCGGAGTTTTTATTTATTTAAAAGTTTTGCATTTTCATCTAGAAATATACTGCCTCATATTTTGGACTGAATACTTATCCACTTCTCTTAAAGAATTCTTCTTTCTAGAAGAGTTCGCCCAACTAACAAAGCTGAACTTGTCACAGCTTTGAAAGCCGAATCACGGAACATATCTCAGACATTTGCAAAAAACTGATGGAGAATATTCCATGAAATACAGCAAAACTTGTTAAAGACGGAATCAGCGAAAAACGGATTTTCTTTTTTTTGTGTGTGTGTTTTTGCTCCCGAAATGAAAGATAGAAAATTACGTACTATTTAATCTGTTTAAAACGGAACCTGCCTAATGCGGAAACGGAAATGTCAAGAGTGCAAATGAATTTTGTAACAATGGAAATTTCCCAGATGTTCCCATACCGTCAAATATTTTAATTGAAAACAAAACGTTACATGGTATACTATAATGATGGATGTGTTCACGCGGAACAAGTTTGCTTGAGGATAAAGATAACAAAATTAAACAGATTGTTTTTGTGAACAACCCAAGAGCATACACTACAACATATCCAGTGGCTTGGTTTCTCCTTAAGCAATTAGCATGACTGAGATTTAGGTCATTTGACCAACGTTGCTCTTCTTGCTGAATGCAAAATCCAAAGTCTTCACAGCTGGTTGTTTCGTACGTATTTCACCGAAACACTCCGATTTAACACTCTAACATTTATTCACTGAGATGATCATACACAGCGTCTGCTTCTTGTGAGTTGCGTTCTTTCGTTTGCCTCTCGCCATGATGCCAAAGAAGTACGTTCTCGATTTGGATACCAAAGGGAAAATTAAAGTTATTGAAATGCGCGAAAAAGGAAGTGTGAATGTCAAGCGTTTGGCAGAAAAGTCCGATACAAAAAAAAAAAAGAAAAAAGAAAAGAAAAAAAAACACACAAATTTATGATATTTTGAAGTGAAAAGACGAGATAACAGAGTAGGGGCTTAAAGGTAACAGCTCAACGAAGAGAAAAATGTGAAAAACCGGACACATGGAGCCGGATAACACTGTCCGGAAGTTTTTTTTTTTTTTTTTGGTTGGAGGTTTAACGACCACCTTGAGCTACTCAATGGGCTATAAGCAGTCGCCCGTCCCTAATTTAGGGCCACTGCTTCCAGGGAAGGGAGAGAACCAGTGCCGTAAGACAAATACAACATCTATGCCTCACGCAATTCGAACCCAGACCCTTTTCGGACGAATGATCAGAAGCCATCACTTAGACCTCTGCGCCACCGGGACGGCGGAAGTAGTTTGTCAGTGCAAGAGTGAGAAATTTGTCAATTGCTGCAAACACGAGCAACAGATGCAGAAAAACAACTCGAAAAATTGTTCCGTGCTTCTAATGGATGGATAAACAGTTTTCGAAAAAGGCACAAAATTTCTTTCAAGGAAATTTGCAACGAAGCAGCAGACGTCAACGGGAAAGCAGTTACGGATTAGATATGAAAATTCTCAACACTCGCTGAAAATTATGAACCTCAAAAACGGTGATGAAACGTCCTTTTTTGGGAGGGAGGGGGGGTTGATCACTGCCAAATTAAACTTTGCGCTTGAAAGGTGAAACCTGCATCATAGGAAAAAGTTCTAGAAAGACTCCTTACAGTTTTTCTTATTGCGTTTGCATCTGGAAAGATAGAAAAACTATTAGTAGTTGGCAAATCCAGGGATGGAAAAACTGTTAGTAATTGGCAAAACCGGAATGTCTGGGGAGATGGAAAAACCATTAGTAATTGGTAAGTCTGACAGTTATCATAGCGATAAATCAACTTGTCAAATTTTTCACGCTGAAAAAAATAGAAAATGAAAATTACTCTCCAGAGTAATCATTTCTTGACCCCATTATGAACATTGCAATGGAAACGCTGACCTCTGAGGTATTTTACCAGCTTTGAGGAGAGAAGTGATCCGATGATGCCAAATGACGACTGTAGGGTGAATGTGGAAGGATTTACCATTCCCATTATTTCCAGAGATTCACGGTGGCGAAGGCACTGTGAAGTCGAGCATTGTCAAACTCCATGTACCATTTGCGCATATGTTACATCGTCATCTCACACACTAGCAACATACACTCTCACTAACTCACGATGAATTTCAATAGATGGAACTATTTTTGTGTTGGAAACCAGTGGTGTATCGGAAAAACTCGACCCCCCCCCTCTCGTAATGCGGGTGTTGCTGGGGCTATCAGTACGCCCCTGATGGAAACACGCTGTGACTAATATAAATAGCGGCAGATGTCAAACAACGTGCCTGTTTTACTAACTCGAGAACATAGAATAGTGTACGAGCGCTCGTGAAAGACATATTCAGTTTATGCGAGTGCAATGGAGAGTAACGGACGTTGTCTCTTGGATGTTTGTGTTCTCCATTGCAAAAAAATTAGTGTAAGGGCCAAATTATATTTTGCCGCCCCGGTGGCGCAGTGGTCTAAGCGTTAGCCTCTGATCATTCGTCCGAAAGGGGTCCGGGTTCGAATCCCGGTGAGGCATGGATGATATGTTTGTCTTATGGCACAGGCTTTCTCCCTTCCCTGGAACCAGTGACCCTAAATTAGGGACGGGCGACTGCTTATAGCGCAAACCTTCAATAAAAAAAAATTATATTTAAGCTTCACGTTTACTATTCGACGAAAGCTGTTCCATGTATGCGTCTATAACTGTGGATTGTCCTTTTTGTATGATTGATGAATTACGCCGATGTGTTCCATTTTATAATAAAATTGGAAGCTGACTTATTGCTTTAAGGTGAATGATTTCAAATTCTCTTGTCTTACATTCGATTCGGGATCCTTTCACTAAACCGCGCTATTGAAGAACTACATTATGCTAACATTTTGCCTGTCAAAAGCGAGTAACATAACGAACTTCTTTCTTTTGTACATTCTTTCAGTGCGGTCGTCATATTGAAACTTGAAACTACTACTCTGCCGCGTCATGTCATCGAAGGTGCAGACCACTAGTGCCATCTGGTGGTATTATACAGTGGTGAAAGTGGGCGGGAACGGTAGAGAACTGAGTTCCCCTTAATAAAGTAGTTGCGAACGTAGAAAAGCGGTGTTAAACTATATCGGAGAAATTCGGGAGTACTGTTTTGTTTATACCTATGAATTCCATTCTTATTTGTGTAAGATTTTTTTGTTTCAAAGTTTAGTCTCTCTGATTTTGAAGTTTTTAGAGGTTTTATCCTGACGCAGTAAAATTTGTCCTTTAGACTTTTAGCTAGAGAGGATAATCGCATTTGACTGTTTTGCTTTCGTATCATCTCATACATTGCCTCCCCGGTGGCGCAGCGGTCTAAGCGATGGCTTCTGATCATTCGTCAGAGATGGGTCCGGGTTCGAATCCCAGTGTGGCATGGATGTTGTGTTTGTCATACGGCGCTGGCTCTGCCACTTCTCAGTGGCCCTAAATTTGGGACGGGCACTGCTTACAGTCCACTGAGTTGCTCACCGTGGTCGTTAAACCTATATTTAAAAAAAAAAACAAGAAAAAAAAAACAAACCATGCATTACTCATCTAGCGGAAATTTTGAATTCGTAAAGTGCTGCTGGTTAGCTTTAGAATGCCGAATTCAACGATGAAAGTAATTCATTTAATAGTGACGATTCGGAACCTAATCACTGACTAAAGCTGCACTGACTTCTGCTGAAGACGGCATCTACTAATTGTTTAAGATGGTTCCACCTAAAATCTCTGCCTTATGTTTCCAATGGTAAAACTTCTTTACATATTTTCTCCGCAATTAATCTTTTCCCAAGGATGAAAACTTGCACATCGATAAAACAAACTTTAAGTTACAGCATGGGATACTTAATACTTGCTAAAATATCACCATAATTAAGCAATCCACCATTTGTTTGTCTACTGACGTCATCAATGTACAGGTCGCGCCATCTATTAACAGGTCTGGCCATTACTCAAAGAAAAATGATTGATTTTTAATAAAATTACGGTTATGTTTTAGGAAATATTAAGCATCATATGATATAACTTAAAGTTAGTTTTATCGATGTGCAAATTTTCATCCTTGAGAATACATTAATTGCGAAGAAAATATGTAAAGAAGTTTTACCATTGAAAACATAAGGCAGAGATTTTAGGTGGAACCCCTTAAAGTAGCGCCTAAGAGTAACGTGGTTTTATAACGGAATACTCTGTGAGGAGGAAAGTAATGCTATTCACTGTTTTTGAGATAATATCCTTTCTTCGTTCAAGGTTATGAGACAGGATCATCGTCCCTTCCTTTTCTTCTTTTCTCTCTCTTTCTCTCTCCCTCTGTGCACGTGCGTGCGTAAATTCGCCCAGTCTTTAAACTCTTAAATACTGTGTTCCTCCAAAAGAAATCATCTACTTTCACCGCTGGTGTTATATTTGTAAAAAAAAACACACACACAGCTGAACCTATGCATGTGAATTCAATGCAGAAATCCTTCAGATTGGAATAAATTGGGAATCTTCTTTTTGAATTACCGTCGAAGTTAAGATGATGATTGGTTTCTTTTAGTGATCTGGTTAAACCCCGCGTAACTTGTAGGAACAAAGAGTGTAACGTGACTCCCGTATCTTGTTTTCAGGCGGCTTTTGCAATTCTTGCAACCATTTTCCATTTCTTTCTCAGCAGTGCCTACAAGGAAGTTCGCCACATGTTGTTCTCATCGAGTTCTGTGATCACTGCATTCGGATGTACGTGCTCTGTGGTTTCTCTTCAACGGACAACTGGTAAATTCATTTGTTGGTATTTGTAATTTGTGTGTACTACCTGTTGCATTGATAGTCAACAATCTTCTTTTTCTTAACAAAAGGAAACTAAAACCAAATTGGAAACGGGGCTATTTTTCTGGTAGAAAAGCTTTGAGGAAGGTTTAACCTTTCTTTGCCGGTGGTTGATTCGAACTCACATCTTCCTACTCCAGAGCGACTGTTCTCCCAACTGAACTACGCCGGCCGGTTTATCGCTGCTTCATTATCGATTTGAATCATGCGTCCCCTCAGTAGTACGTTACATAAAGGAAACACAATTTGAAGAGATTTATGTAGAGGATTTTTGGAAGGGAGTGTCTGACCCCAGGTCTTAAACAACCCTTAGAAGTAGGAAGCTAAGAGATTTGGGCTAGACTGCCCGACAGGAAAGTCACACGGAAGCGAAGTAGGAAGAGAGAGGAAGACGCCCTTATTTATAACCGGTGGGCCAGTGCCCTGGGTCCGACGGCTTAATGTGTCCATCCGACGTACGGCGGATACTTAGTGGTTCGAGCATTCGTACCTTCCTAGGATCGATTCTGAGACTTTTCCGTGGCAGTCATGAACGCTGAACATCAGACCGTCCGAAGAACTGTTTTCTCTAACAGATATGTTTTTAGAATAACCTGTTTGTTAGTGAAGAAAACTCCGCATATAGTGATGACTTTGTAGTGTGCCATATAAGTTCAAAACTTGAGCTTTGTTAAACATTAATTCATACACACAACGTGGATCAGGTGAGTCAGGCAAAAATCCGTGACTCACTTATTAACGTGGAAAGAGCGATGACTTCTGTTTAGTGCTGTTTGAATTAATTGCTTATTCGCCTCCTAGTTGTTTGTTCAGTTGCTGCTTTCCATCTTTGGTGAATCCCCAGCATTGTGAGGGGCTCCATGAAGCAACCTGCCATGTGGTTTGGCAGTTAATCACATGTGAATCTGGAGAATTCGAGGCCGCTGTGGTGCAGTGTTAGCATGTCTGGCGCGAAACTGGAAGACCCTGGGTTCGATTCCCGGTGGCGACCGATGAGAATTTTTCCGTGACTCACGTATTAACGTGGAAAGAGCGGGTGAGTTCTGTTTGATGTTTGTTAAACATTATTGGAATGCGCGTAAAATTTATACGTTCCTCAGAGAGACTTTTGTCTCATTACTGCAAAGGTTATATGGACGAAAAGACAATTCTCCCGAAAAAAAAAATTACAAAAATTTAGGGGAACCAACTGCACAGCTATACACCTACACAATTTAAAATTATACCCCACAATTTTTCTTCTTTCAAGGATGGTGGTCGCTGTATATGCCATATGCTTTGGTGAACGAAAAGAGACTTTCCTGAATTCCAGACAAGCATGGTTTCTTAGAACCTGTTTAATATGATACTTGTCTAGGACTCTCATATTTCTGGATTCGGAATTGTTGCAAAAAAAAAAAAAAATCACACTGTTTTGGGAAATGTTGTTAGATGTTTGTTTTGATTGTTTTGCCCAATTTATTTTTCAGGTTTAACGACCACCTTGAGGAACTTAGTGAGCTATAAAGCAGTCGTCCGTCTCTAATTTAGGCCCACTGGGCCGCGGATGGCCTAGTGGGCAACGTTCGTGACTGCCACGGAAAGGACCTCAGGTTCGATCCCAGGCAGGTACAAACGCTCGATCCACTAAATATCCGCCGTGCGTCGGAGGGGCACGTTAAGCCGTCAGACCCCGGGTACTGCCCCCCCCCGGTAATAAATAAGGGCGTCTTCCTCCCCCTTTCTACTTCGCTTCCGTGTCACTTTCCTATCGGGCACTCTAGCCCAAATCTCCTAGCTTCCTATTTCTAAGGGTTGTTTAAGACCTGGGGTCAGACACTCCCTTCGTAAAATCCTCTACATATGATCATTTGATCAATTTAAGCTCACTGGTTTCAGGGTAGGGAGATACAGCCGCCACTGCCGTAAGAAAAATATAACATCCATGCCTCACGGGATTCGAACCCGGACCCATCACGGAAGAATGATCAGGCACCAGCTTCAATTTCTTCGAGTTGGATTTACAGTTTCATGCAGTTCAGCTGATTTTGTTTCAGAGTTTTAAAAATAAATAAAAGAAAGGTCATATCAGTAAATTTACTTTTGTTTTCATTGGCGCACATCATAACTACACTTAATACCGCACTCAATACAACATACTATATATAGCAGAACCTTCAGTACGATTTGTAGTTTTATACTTTAGGATTTAAATTGTCTTGAAATGTTTAATTAAAAGCATATTTAGGGAGAACATCCTTTAGTTAGTTTTCCGTTAGCTTCATTCTTCCATTACCTGGAATTAATCATTTTAAAAGCATAGTAATTTAGTAAAAACATGTTGGTTGTAAATCGATGAAAAATCGGAATTCCTCGAAGGCAAGTGACAAAGATTACAGAAAGATACTACGACTTTGGCAGTGTTACTGCAGCAAATATTAAAGTTCAAATCAGACAAGGAACAAAAATGGCAGTCTCGCGCGCCAGAGACGAATCTGATCGCAAATGGTCGCGCCAGATGATTGTACCCGAATTACGGTAGAAGGGGCACCCGTACATAAATTCATCCAAGGCGTTAATCACATGCAATTTGAACCCAAATTACACTTCGTCCTCCAGGTCCCTAAACATGAACAATCATTCTGATTGAAGTGTAACATGCTGTTCGTCTTGAAGCGCCACCTGCAGTCCGAGAGGAAATGCAAGTTCTTAGCTCGGCGCATTTTTGTTCGTCGAAAGAGAGCGAGCGAGCGTGCGTGCGTGCGTGCGTTCGTTCGTTAGCAGCAAACAGTCTCACAAACGACAAGACTATTCCATAAACTGACAAACATGGAACCGGTGTTACGGAACTCACATAAGGTGGAAACTTTTACCGCCCCGAGCGCCACCCACCGACAGCAGTGGAAGTGATCTAATATCGCGGCGGCCATTAATCAAGAAATGAAGATAATAAACGACGTTAATAACTTCAGTTTTCTCATAAATGAAGCGCGCGAAGTGTTGCCAAATGGCAGATTAAAACTTACTTAGGCAGCAGGATAGTTTAGCTGAGGTAATGAACTCTTGCGAGCACCTAATACGGTCATTTGGTCCGTCGGACCATTAGGGACAAGACTCGGCACTACTGTGTAACACCCAAATTAAACGACGTATCAATTTATTTATTTCGCAGTTGCGTTATCAGTTAGTCAGCAAAAGACGTGCTAGTGTGAAGTAATGCTCCAATAACGGCAAAGTGGACGTACACATAAATATGATCGTTTGCTACGGCACTTGTTCAGAATGCCTCATCATTAAATAACACTTTAAATTTCCGCAGCCATCTCAAGAAAGCCGAGGGAACTGCGCCGCTCCCTCGCAGCGTGTATAAAAAATGATTATCATCGAACAAATAACCGTTCAGATAAGCTTTCGCTCAAGAGACCTGGGGTTATTTCTGATCTCACCGGTAAAAAAGATTTCGGGTTCCTGATGATTAAAGCACGCAAATTTGGAAATTTTGGAGCCCGCTGCCAAACGGTGCGCTAAGTTTGGATGTAAATGTCCCGTGTTACGATATCCTCGATATGTGATTAATGAGGTATTTAACAGCCATCTTGATTAAAATATGCCATAATGGATAAAAAAAAAGGGAGAGGTTGTTACTATCTTTTGCGCATTAAATCCAGGATATTGCAAAATTAATTCCGAAAATTTAGCGTTAAGATCATTTTCATTCACTTCAAAATATCAATTAGCGATGAAAGTTTGGAAACCGAACAGTTGAAATCGGAAATAATTCGTGAGTGCAGCTCTAAAACTGATTCACTGATTAAATAAATAAATAAAATGCGTTCTCTGCTGGTATTACAGCAATACTCTTTGGGTTTCCGCTTCGGTAAGTCGGTTAAATTGACTCATTTTAAACGCAAAGCTTTCGCGAACGAAACAGGATTCGTATTTATTTATTTTTATTTACTCATCTCAGCAGGACGCGCAACCCACGACTAATTTTATTGTCCGAATAACAACAAAAAAATATATTGAAATCTGAGGAGAAATGAAAAAAAAATATGTGAAAAATGTAGGACATATCGATGAAATATACGAAAAACAAATGAACATGGACCATACATGTATCAAGACGGCAAAGTTACAGCGAAAAACTTCGTCGGTGTAGCTTAATTGGGAAAGCATTCGGCTCCGGAGCAGAAAGATGGGTGTTCGAGTTCCGCCCACCGGCAAAAATTTGTGTTTTGCTATATTGGCGCCCGAACGTAACTAGGGCGGGTAAGACAGGTAGGCTGCCCCGGGCGTAGCTCAAAGAAGGCTCAAAAACCACTGCTTGCAGTCTGATTAAAAATATAATTGAAACTTTTGCACCAGTTTCTGTTGCACTTAAAATTCGAATTTCTTCCTCAAAATGTGCAGGAAATGCTAGTTGCTGACATTCAGAAATGAAGATAGGGTTGTACAATTCAACCAAGAAGCAACAATGGGGCTCCCGATTTTTCTATAATTGGATGGATAAAGATGCCATTTTTTTTAGTTGGATGGATAAGATGAGAATGCTTTTAACATTACTGAATGTTCGGTGGGGTCTATTTAATCATTATTGTGATGTGGCACCGAAGGTCCGAACTCCGATGCAGTTGCGGAAAGCTGTATTATCACAGTTTGACTTTGACTCCGGCATATACACTATATTGATAAAAGTCACCGCACACCCTTTCAAAAGCAAATGGACAGATCCACTGCGTTGTTAAGATGCGCGGTTGGTACAGCTGCAAACGGTATGAAAACAAGCCTGCAGCTTACCGACCGCGATCATATCGCACTGTGAGTTTCAGTGAAAATGTCGCTGCGGGAGAGAACTGACTTTGAGAAAAGAAATATTGTGGGGTGTTATATTAGTGTGCTGTCCATAGAAACCGAGAGGCGTTTAAACACACCCAACTCAATTGTTTTGGATGTACTGAATAAGTGAAAGACACATGGCGGGCCTGAAGCAGCAAAAGGTACTGGCGGACCAAAGAAAATCAGTGATAGAGGACGTCGAAGCCTCAGGAGAGTCGTTAGAGCTAATCGACGAGACACCAGTGTGCAGGTGAGGAAAAATGCTGGAACCTCGGTATGTACACGTAGCATTCGCAGATAACTTCAATCTATGGGTTACCGTGGTCGTGCAGCTGCTCATAAGCCTTTCATCTCCACTCGGAATGCTACTCGTCGTTTAGCATGGTGAAAAGAACATTTATCGTGGACCATAGATGAACGGAAACGAGTCCTAAGGACTGATGAATCCAGATGCACGATCCATCTGTCTGATGGCAGTGTGTGGGTATGGCGGCAGCCGGGGGAACGTTATTTACCACAGTGTACTGTTGCTACGATCAAGTTTGGAGCCGGCAGTGTACTCGTGTGGAGGTGTTTTTCGTGGTAAGGTCCCGGCCCATTGGTTGTCGTGAACAAACCTGTTAACCAGCACGTCTACCTCGATATTCTGGACAATTATGCCCTGCCAAACCTGTGGCAATACTATGGAACTAAGCCTTGTTGGTACCAGCAGAATAATGCACCGAGCCATAAAGCCAGGACTGTTACGGCGTGGAATTCCGTATCGTGTGTGGACTAGCCAGCACAGAGCCCTGATAATAATCCCATAGAGCACCTATGGGATGAATTAGAACGCCGCATAAAAAGTTTGGAACCAAGGCCTACTACTAAGTAACAGTTAGCGGCAGCATTATTTACTGAATGGAAACGCATACCTATCGCTGTGTTTCAAAACCTTGTCGAAAGCATGTTTCGAAGGGTTAGTGCATGCATTAAGGCCAAAGATGGACCGATACCGTACTAATGTATGCCAGTAAAAGCTATGTTGTGCTTCTATTCTACGTGCCCGGTGACTTTTGCCAATATAGTGTAGATACGAGTAGATAGAATAGAAAGCAGATGGGGGGCTCAGAAATGCCTAGTTACGCCTCTGGTTGGATTCTTTTAAAAATGTGTGATGCTTCTTCTACACATCGTCATTTTTCTGCATTGACCTTCTTCAAACGTGGTTTGGCGGCTGACCCGGAAACCTACGACTCCGTCCCAGCCCTTTCTGGAGGAAAGGGGGATATATGTGACGTAATCGGCCGTCCGACTAGGTCACACATATTTCCACTGATTAGGGACGGGCGACTACTTAAAATATGTATAAGTAGTCGCCCGTCCCTAATTTGAGGCCCCTGGTTCCAGACAATGGAGGGGGACCAGCTCCCTAAGACAAGCGTACCATCCGTGCCTTATTCGGGATTTAATCCCGGACCCACCTTAAGCGAACAATTAGTTGTCAGCGCGTCGTACCACTCGCGGGCTGACTTTTCGTTTTCCTTCATAATTTTCTTAATAACTGTTTCATTTCTCAATAGATCTGAAAAATGCTTGTTGCATTGAATTCAGCATAAAATGATAACTGATGTTGTAAGTACAGATAAAAATTAGCCTCCCAACCTATACATATGGATATTTTTTATTATTATTTCATAAAATTCAGTTTCCTTGTCTCACATGCCAAAACAAGAACATGGTTTACTTGCAGAAGCTCAGGAATCATTCTCGGCATCAGGGCAACGCGATTAGACCATTTCGGTATTCACCTTAATAGCATTCGCCAGCTCGTTAATGCATGTCCGGATGTGTAAGACTTTCTCTAGAACTTATCCTCTGCTATTATAATGTAAAAGAAAGGTTTGTTTGTTAACGATGAACTAATTGTGTAACTTAACTCGGCGATCATTTCACTTGTACGGCATGACATGGCTTCTGAGGAAGCGCGGGGTTGCGTCACGGACGTCGTTAGACTTCGAAATATGGATGGTCGAGCATTTTTTTTTTTTTTTTTTTGGTGTAGCTAGCTTGATGTAGTGCGTCGCATAAATATAGAGACAGAACAAATTCTCGAATAAAAAAGAAACAACAACGAGCTGAAATGTACACCTCATATTTATAGCAAAAAATAGCATAGGACACGCAGCTGCACAATAGTTTGACGGAAACATAACAATTTCAACGCCAAGTACAAGAAAAAAAAAACCAACAGAAATACGCTGTCTCAAAAATATAAAGACTTACTAGTTAGGAGCACCTCCGGTACGAATAGTGGAGCCGTTGTTCCGAATAACACTGAAAACCCGATTGGGCATGCTGTCCACCAAGTGTTCTGGACGGAGTGCGTACCAGCTTCGTTCGATCTGCTCTTTCAATGCCACCACACTTGAGAACTGCTGTCAATTAGCATACACATCACAAGCGAGAATACCCCACAGAGGTTCTCGATAGTGTTCAGACCTGGACTGAGTGCTGGCCAATCCATTACGGTCACATTTAAACCAGCTTTTCGTTGATACAGACCGATGGATAGAGGAATTGTCTTGCTGGAATGTATAATCAACACCCGCTAGAGTTTCGGCAAACGGTAGAAGGTGGCTGCTGAGTATGTCCTGATACGTTTCGGAGTTTTGCCTGCCTTGCAGGAAAGCGATATCCGTTGTCCTATTGAACGCAAAAACTCCCCAGACCATCACAGATCCCCCTCCTTTCTGTCTGCTGAAGAAGGTGCGTGGTTCGCTTCGTAAATCATGCCAATAGCAGTTTCAACAGTCAGGGTCGTCCAGGCTGAACTTTTTCTCATCGGAAAAAATAGTTGTGATCCACTCGTCTGTCCAGTGCATGTGGCTGCTTGCCCATAACAATCTAGCTTCCTTGTGGCGCACGCGTGAGGTGTGGCAGACGGCGCATTTTACGGAGCACAATGTTGTGACTTTCCTTGATTCGTCGACGAACTCTTTCCTTTGAGACGGTGACACCAACAGTCCGAGAAACTTGACGTAGTGATAACCTTTGGGATGAAAGTAAACGCATCATGGCACGATCATCTCGTTTGGTTGTTATCATCTCGTTTGGTTCTTCCAGGCCGTTTTCTGGCAGTTAACGCATCTCGTTTCGATAAAGCCTTATAAATGACCCCCTCCGCCATGGCTTTACAAATTTTCGCTACAGGCAATCCATTTGCTCTCAGTCTCCAAAGGTTCTTCCAGGCCGTTTTCTGGCAGTTAACGCATCTCGTTTCGATAAAGCCTTATAAATGACCCCCCTCCGCCATGGCTTTACAAATTTTCGCTACAGGCAATCCATTTGCTCTCAGTCTCCAAATCTTCTGCACCCCCTCATCAGAAAGTTGACTGTTGCGTGCCATTTCGGCGAATGAATGTCTGACGGCAGATCCGCTGTCTTTTGCAGGATGGACCGAATTACGGCCCATGCGCGTGCGTACGACATGCTAATTTGTACATCTCATTTGCATGTGGCTATTTTCATAGTTGTCTTTATATTTATGAGACACCTAAAATTACATTATTTCACTTTGTGGTGTTCTTTTCACACAACCCGGTCATCTCGACGGATCGAAACGTTTGTTGTAGGGTTATGTCTAATTAGGTACCACATCAGCTTCCTACCTATATTCGCATTGCGTTCACGGCGCAAAGTCGACTGTCTCTATATTTATGCGACGCACCTTAGCAACTTTTTTTTTTTTTACGGAACAATGGAAAAATGTTTTTTTTTATTGAAAGTTAACGACCACCCTGAGCAACTCAATGAGAGAGGGGGTTGTAAGCAGTCGTCCGTTCCTAATTTAAGGTCACTGGTTCCAGGGAAGGGAGAGAGAGAGAGCTCGTGCCGTAAGATAAACACAACATCCACGCCTCACCGGGGTTCGAACCCGGATCCTTCTCGGACGAATGGTCATAAGCCAATGCTTTTCACTACCAGCTACAGAATTCGTACAATCCCTATTCTCTCCACCTGGACACACATAAATACACGGATCTCACTAGTTACACCATTGGTGTAAGATACAAGTGTTGCTAGAATGCTGCTTTCAAGCTTTCAACTTTTTGCTTGTTCTGAATGCATTGTTTTAAATTGCTTTTAAAATTTTTGCATTTTTGCTTACGGAAGTAATGCTGTACTTGAACAATTTATTTAAAAGATAGTGTGGTTTTTCTTTATCTAAATCAAATTTTAACGTCGTGTCACATAGACACAATACCTCCCCACTCCTTAACTCCCTTCCTCCAAGCCAGAGAATTCGTCCTGCACTCCTTTCCTGCATAGCAGTTGTCAGCCACTTTCTGCAATTTCACTCTCCCGGAGCAGTCTTATGAGCGCTAGTGTAGCTTTAGGCTCCACTTTCTGTGTTGGAATCCCTATTTTGTAAAGAAAACAAACGGAGCAATTGGTAGTGACCCCCTCAGTGAATTCCCATCCACCCTCCTCATCAGCGCCCTGGCCATACAAACACAAAAAGTGGTTTAAACCAAGTAATTGGAAGAGTGGAGAACAATTGAATTTTCATGGTCCTCCTGATGCTATTTTGATAACCTTTTCTTGGTGACGTAAACATCACACATCCTAGCGGAAAATACATACGGCTACAGGAAATAAAATACTTTACTTGGGAAAGTAAGGTCAGGTGATGCGTAACATCACAGCTTCTCCTTGACAAATGTTAACCCCGCCTTCTCGTGGTACATCCTGTTCCCACTAAAGGGGCTCTGACGACCGCCAATAGCGGTATCCCACACTCACCAACCCGCTTGGCCAGCGTGGTGAGTTATGGCCAAACCCCTCCAAAATGACTCCACAACTTAAATCTTGGCCCTCAGTCTCCGGCAGCTGGAATGTACCTGGCCAAGGCAGCGACCAGTGCGACATGAAGGCAGAGGGTGCTAAGAATCCCCGGAGGACCGGACTAGGCTGCCATCTGATGCTGACCTTGGCTACGTATAACGGACGCTCCCTATCTTCTGATTCAAGGCTTCTTGAATTGGAAGAGGAACTACAAAGGATCAAGTGGGACATCGTCAGGCTAAGTGAGGTAAGGAGAAAAGGAGAAGATCTCATTGAACTGAAAAGTGGACATCTCTTCTACTATCGTGGGACAGATACTGGCAGAACTAGTGGTATTGGATTTATAATAAACAAGAAACTGAAGGATAAAGTTGTAGAAGTTGAAAGTTCCTCTGACAGAGCTGCACGACTCGTTATCCAACTCTCGAGAAGATACCAGGCTCAGATCATTCAAACTTATGCACCCACCACAAGTCATGCTGAAGAAGAAATTGAAGAATTCTATGAGGAAATTTGTCATCTAAATAATAAAGGTAAGCAGCACTTGAAGATAATTATGGGAGATTTCAATGCAAAAATAGGGCAACGGCAACAGAATGAAACTTCAGTAGGTAAATTCGGTCACGGCAATAGAAACCAGCGTGGAAATACTCTCTTAGAGTTTGCAGAGGCAGAAGGGTTTTTCATCTTGAACTCCTTTTTCAAGAAAAAGCCACACAGGAAATGGACATGGAGACATCCAAATGGGACGACAAGTGAAATTGATTTTATTATGTGTAACAAAAAATTCGTCATAGAAGACTGCAGTGTGCTAAACAAGTTCAACACAGGCAGTGACCATAGATTGGTGAGATGTAAGATGCACCTCAACACTAAACTCGAACGTAGCAAGCTCATAAGACAAACAAAATGTATTGACATAACCAACCTTAAAATAAACCATAATACCTTCAAATTGGAACTGAAGAACAGATTCTCTGCTTTAGAAGGCCTAACATCGGAAGAAGTGGATATTTCTGAAGTTAACAGAAAAGTAACCAAAGCTCTTATGGAAACAGCAACAAAATTAGCTGGATCTAAAAACAAATAAACAAATTGTATGTGAACAAATTATCAGGAAAAACCAAAATGTTGATGCAAAAAAGAAGAGTGATGAGGACAACTAAAGAAGATGTGACTTCCAAAGTGGAATATATAAAGCTATGCAAGACAGTACGAAAAAGTATCACTGAAGACGTAAGGAAATTCAACTGTGAACTAGTAAGGAAAGCAATTGAAAACAACAAAAGCCTAAAGATAGCAAAGGGACATCTCAGTAAGGGAAAAAAACAGATTATGGCACTGAGAAAAGAAGATGGTTCTGTAACAAGAAATAGAGGCGAAATTTTGACAAGAGTGAAAGATTTCTACTCCAAATTATATGAAAAGGATGATACATGTACTCCAGACATCATGAAAGGTACCAGTACCAGAGTTCTTCCAGTCCTTCCAGCAGAAGTTGCACATGCAATCAAGAACATGAAGCGAGGAAAAGCTCCAGGAGAAGATGGAATTACTGTAGACATCATACAAGAAGCAAGTGGAGAAATCGAAACAGTACTCGCCCAAATTTTCACTCGATGCCTTAATGAAGGGAAAATTCCTGAGGATTGGAGCAACGCTACAATGATCCTGCTACATAAAAAAGGTGACATTGAGGATCTCAGGAACTACAGACCTATCAGCCTCCTATCAGTGGTTTATAAAATCTTCACTAAAGTTCTTTCACACCGCTTGAAGGTGACACTGGACATGGCTCAACCGAGAGAACAAGCTGGATTCAGGAGAGGCTACAGCACAACAGATCATATCCACGTACTGAGAGAACTAATTGAAAGAGCGAGGGAATATGAACTTCCATTGTGCATGGCTTTTATCGATTATGAAAAAGCCTTTGATTCGGTGAAACCATCAGCAGTTGCAATGGCTCTGAAATCCTGCGGTATTGAAGATGCATACATTAATATTATTAATAACATCTATGAAAATGCAAGTGCAAAGATTCGGCTGTTTGAAAATACAACACACATAAAAATTGGAAAAGGAGTGAGACAAGGTGACACCATATCTCCGAAGCTCTTTAATGCCACATTGGAAAATGTCTTTCAATCACTGAACTATGAAAACAAAGGGATAAAGATTAATGGAGATTATCTAACCCACCTTCGTTTTGCTGATGACATAGTCATTTTTGCAACTACCCGATCAGAGCTACAGAGTATGATCCAGGAACTTGCTGACAAGAGTAAAGAAGTGGGATTAAAAATGAACTTTCAGATGACAAAAGTGATGTACAATGCTTTTACAAGAAATGAAGATTTATCGATTGATGGAGAAAAGCTGGAGATAACAGACACGTACGTTTATCTTGGACAGCAGATATCAAGTGAGGGTCACATTGGTGAAGAAATTAATCGGCGTACAAAACTTGCCTGGAGAGTTTTTGGAAGAAACAGCATAATTTTCAAGAGCAATATGCCATTATGTCTTAAAAGAAAAGTGTTTGATCAATGCATCCTTCCAGTGCTTACGTATGGTGCAGAGACGTGGACCTTAGCTAAAAGAGACATACAAAGGCTGCAGACAACTCAAAGCAGCATGGAGAGGTGCATGCTTGGTGTAACCAGGAGAGATAAGAAGAGGAACACGTGGATCCGAAAAATGACAAGAGTGGAGGACATCATGATCAGAGTTAAATCCCTGAAATGACAATGGGCTGGACATACTGCCAGAAGAACAGACCATCGATGGACAGCCGAAATTTTAGATTGGATTCCAAAGGACAGGAAAAGACCCAGAAGAAGACCACATGGAAGATTGGTGGATAAAATTCGAAAGTATGCGGGAGTGACATCGAAGAGACTGGCACAAGACAGACCGTTGTGGAGGAAACTTGGGGAGACCTTCGTCCAGCAGTGGATTGATAATGGTTGACAATGATGATGATGATGATGACTTGGGAAAGTGCAGATTATATTTTAAATTCAAATACACTGAAAAATGGCACATTTTAAACTGGGTGGGCGGCAGGGTGGGCAAAACAAATTTCAGGGTGGGCTCAAGCCCACCTTCGCACCTCCTTGGCGAAGTCCCTGGGTTGCGTTAGGACGAAGAATAGGTTTTGCCATAGAAATGTCTAGCTTCTTAGCCGCGGGGCATTTAAGATTCAGTTTTCAGTAGAGGACCAGAGAGAGCTCTGAAGAGGCGGCGACGGACGGTTACCACGGGTAGCCGGAAGGCGTATTTTATTCGATGCGGGAGCCCCAGCTTCGGGTCTCGAGTCAAGAAAGCTTACGCTGAAAATATCCCCGTTTGGAGAAAGTGAAGTTTTAAGAGAAATCAGCGCTGCTGCTAATTGCTGACGAGACCGAATGATGGCCCGGGACATTAATATCCCTAGATATAAAAAAAGAAGTGTTTGTTATCCAATTTTATACCCTCTTTCCTAATTGTCATCATCATATAGCATAATTAACATTTACACGGATTGCCTAGCTTTACCTTCAGAATTTTCTACCATAATGCAATTATTTTTGATTTTTTATAATTTGAAACCTACCACCGGACAAAAAATAAAAAGTTAGTCCCCCCTGTCAGAAGTTGCCTTGATAGCGGCATGAATCCGGTGTGCAATTATTTTTGATTTTTTATAATTTGAAACCTACCACCGGACAAAAAATAAAAAGTTAGTCCCCCCTGTCAGAAGTTGCCTTGAAAACGGCATGAATCCGGTGTGGTAGAGAGAGACTCCACGAGGTTGTGGATTTATAAAACATCGATTTGCAGCTACTCGTGCGTCAATTGGTCCCGAAGTTCCGCTGAAGTACGTGGGTGTCTATTATGGCGTGTCACCTTCTGTTCCAAATGATCTCTCAGATTTTCAATAGGATTCAAATCTGGGAATTTGGCTGGCCAGTCGATGTGAGCCAGTGTTGCTGATTGTTCGTCGTGCCACTCAGACACAGTTTGAGCCCAGTGCACAGGGTAACTGTCGTCTTGGAACACACTTCGTCATTCAGAATGCGGAGGTACGCATGCTGGTCCAAATTCATCGTCACTGCAACGAGAGGGCCCATTTCCTGGTACGAAAAACAACACCAAAACATCACATAACCCCCTCCAGCTTGAATAATACCTTCGACTCAATCAGGATTAAAGGCCTCATTGGGCCTGCGATGCACTCGTCGCCTCCCATCATTGGAGTACAAATAAAATGAGACTAATCAGACTCGTTTCCAATCCTCCACCGTAAAGTTTTTGGTACGTCTGAACCCATTGATAACGTGTGACTTGCTGTTAAAAGAGACCTCTTCCGTGGTACTCTGGTCCAGATGTCCATCGCATGCAGTTCTCGTTGCAATGTCCTTTCGGAAATTGGTTGAAGTGGACTTTCATTGACTGTTTGGGGCAGTTGTTGCCTGGTTTGAAGCCGATTTGCAGTTACCAGGCGTGGAACATGGCGGCGATCCCTGTTGGTGAGAATCGTTTCCCGCCCAGAGTTACGTCGCCGATTTTCAGTTGACTGCGAACTACACCACACTTTGTAGACCCGCTGGACAGTATGCTTCGACACACCAACAAATTGGGCGACTTCATTCGCTTTGTATCCGTGATCACGGCCAAACACGATGGCTCCTTTTTGCCACTCAGTAAGGTTTGTCTTACGCCCCATATTGCAAACTAAATTTGAATACACGCGTTGCTCTTTACCACTGCACGAGACAGAAAGGATCATTTAGACCACGTCAGTGCTATTTATCTCCCACCAATGCTATCACGGCGCCCTCTGTGCAACCGGTAACTTCCAACTGTCATTTCTGTTAGGGGTGACTAATTTGTTTTGTCCGGTATGCTTATGCATATAGCAGTTTGTTTCCTTTCTTTTTTTGCGTTTTTAAAGTTTTTTTTGTTTAGTCTAAAATCAGTTATTGCAACTACAAAACGTATGTAGGTATCTCTTCATTTCTGTCTGTTACGATTTTGCCGATATATAATACTTCTGAATCATTTCAGCATGCACGAGATTTGTGAAAATGTCAATATTTGCTGTTTCAGCAACCGATGTTAATACTACTTTGCTCTAGCCTTGTTCAGTTGGAAGTATTTCGGCATGAGAGACTAAAAATAAAAACGGCGCAAAAACAAATAACCGTCTATAGTTTCTTGGGTAAAAAAAGATTTCTGGTTTTAACCATACCTAATTGTAAAAAAAAATCCACTGTTCTCCATTTTTTGAAGTTTCTCCGTTTTTTTAATTCTGGGTTTAAAGCCTAAATATATCACTATAAAAAGTTTGATTCATTGAAAAATTTGTTTTAATTCAACCCTTTCCTTCAAAGAAAAATTTGTTTTCCAACACCAGCTCAATTTTTTCCAGTACCCTCCCGATTTTAAATTTCAGGATAAACCCCTGGTAGTAATTGTACGAGGGGTGATCAAAAAGTAGGGTGAATAGAATAGCTCTCGCTGCGGAAGCAAAGAAGAGGTGTCTGACGTAAGCAGTCATTAACCCACAACCCTCGCAAGTGTCGCCTGGCCAGAAACCCATTTTGCAGCAAATGCCAGAAGTCCTGCAGACAGCAAAGAGTGTAGACGTTTGTGCCTCCCCGGTGGCACAGAGGCGTAAGCGATGACTTCCGATCATTCGTCCGAGATGGGTCCGGGTTAGAAACCCAGTGAGGCATGGATGTTGTTTGCCTTACGGCTCTGGCTATCTCTCTTCCCTGGAAGCAATGGCCCTAAATTAGGGACGGGCAAATGACTGCTTATAGCCCATTGAGTTGCTCACGGTGGTCATTAAACCTCCAATAAAAAAAGAAAAAGTAAACGTTTGTTCAACGCAATCGGGATGTCGAATTTCGAGAAACCTGCAACATGAATGTTTCCACTTTGTTTGGATATTCAGTGAGAGAAACGTATGGGAAACTAACAACTGTTCATAGCGAAAGTGCTGTGGCCCAAAAGACAGTGTTTAAGTAGTTTTCCAGGTTTAAAGGTGGCGCTTCTTCCATCCAAGACGAATCTCATCGTGGAAGACCACCATTATCGCCCCGGTGGTGCAGTGGTCTAAGCGATGACTTCTGATCATTCGTCCGAAAGGAGTCCGGGTTCGAATCCAGTGAGGCATAGATGTTGTGTTAGTCTTACGGTTCTGGCTCTCTCCCTTCCCTGGAACCAGTGACCCTAAAATAGGGACGAGAAACTGCTTACAGCCCATTGAGTTGCTCACGGTGGTCGTTAAACCTCCAATAAAAAAAATAGACCATCATTGGCGGTAACCAAAGAAACGTCATGGAAATTCGTGCTATGATCAGGAAGAATCGACGACTGACCATCAGAGAAATTGCAGCCATGGACACTCATAGCTTAGTTTTCAGGAGAGGACAAACAGAAATTGTTCCTACGGATAACGCATACAAACACCATATGGAATTTCTCACTGTGCCTCCTGGTTATCTAACCGTTCCTACCACACTCTCAACACAAATTTAATTGGAAACTGGAGGATTTAGGAACTAAATACAGAAGATGGATAAATGAAATCAGACAGTATGTTAGGACAATAAGGACATTTCTTTGTCATTCTTTTGATCCTTTCGGCATCTGTGTTCTCTGTGCCACGAAATTCATAGATCCCTCAATTGGCATCAAGAAAGAAAATACATCCCCAAGGCAAATTTTCGGAAAGAAAAACTTCGAGAAATTTTTGTCCAGCAGTAAATAGCTGCTTCAGAGGATGATATATTTTTCATTTCTTCAGCTTTCATACTTTTCCCTACTGTGCGTATGTACGCTGTTCTCCGAAATGCAATGGGGAATTTCAGTACTACCTTCTAATGAAAATCTTCGCACTGGAACTTTTCAACGTTTTTCCTACCCAGAAGTTCTGCAGAAAAAATAGCAATGAAAATGAGCGTTATCGCGAAAATCTCTGTAGTAAGAACAGAAAAGGCGCTGTCCAATTTCCAGGAGAGGTTAAATGCCCCCTCCTGCCCCCTTATATGGGCACCCATGATTGCAGCCTAGACTGGTCTGTCGTTCGATTCTGTTCAAGCCATCCTTACCGATAAATTGAACACGAAACGCGTCAGTGCTCATTTCATTCCTCGTTTTCTGAAGTCACACTACTCTGCAGATAATCCAATTCTTGGCTGCAAAATCCATTCCTGTGCTCCCTCACTCGCCTTATTCACCGGATTTAGCACCGAGTGACTTTTGGCTGTTCATGAAACTTAAGGCAGTTGTTATGAAAGACAAAGGTTTTGACTTGCTGGAAAATATCAAAAGGTAATGCAATGAGGGTCTTAAAAGGCTTTCGAAAACCTGACATTCACGGGTGTTTCCAACAATGGCAGAACAGCTGGAATAAGTGTGTGTGTGTGTGTGTGTGTGTGTGTGTGTGTGTGTCTAGGGACATTATTTTAAAGAGAATTAATTTGTGTGTAACTCTACTATTAAATATCTGTCTTCGGTAAAACCATTCACCTTATTTTTCGATCACACGTTGTAGTAGTTAGTAACTGCTGAAATCTGAATCACCTGTGTCGGAAAAACTACACTTAAGTGCTTTTAGAAGGCTATTAAGGGTAACGTTTGTCTATATACACAGTCGTATCAGAATAATATGACCACCTGCCTAATAATGGGAATAACCGCCCGTGGTCCAAATGAGAGCGGCGAGACGGCGTGGCATGGAGGCAATGAGGGCCTGGAAGATTGCCCCAGGCAAACGTGCCCGTTCAGGCTGAAGCAGAGTACGGAGGTTCTGGACATGACGTGGTTGTCGATCAATGACAACCACGTCATCTCCGGGACAAGTTTGACGTGCCAACCTTGACGTGTTGATCCGAAATGGCTAGTGCTCTATGGGATTAAGATCGGACGATTTTGCCGTCCAAGGAAGAACGGAGACATCGCTGTCGTGTTCCTGGAACCAGTAACGCACACCCTTAGTGACGTGGCACGGCGCATTGTCCTGTTGGTAGACACCATCACCACCAGGGTAAACTTCTAACATGAAGGGATGCATGTGGTCAGCAAGGATGGACAGATAGCCATTGGCGTTCAGGAACGCATCCAGTGGTACCAGTGGTCCCAGGTCATACCAAGAAAACATCCCCCAGACATGCGCATTGCCACCTTTGGCCTGTACTTGACCGAAAAGCATGTCCGGGTGATGGTTCTCGTGTGTCTGACGTCATATCCGCCACCACCCGTCACTTCCGTGGAGTAGGAACCTAGATTCGTCGGAGGAGGCAACCTTTTTCCACTCTTTCACTGTCCAATAACGGTAGACCCATGCGAACTGCAGGCATAGATGCCGATGGAACTGGGTTATCACGGGCGCCTTGACGCAGTGTCGACTCCGGAGTCCGTCCGTACTGGGTTCGCTCTACTGTTATCGGGGACACGTAGCTGAGTGCCCAGCGTTCATTTGAATGGTAAATTGCCGCACTGTTGCGCCTAGATTACGCTTTATCAGTCGACGGAGGCCACATTCATCTCTGGGGTCGATGGCCTATGGGGCTTCACAGTTATGACCTCGGAGGGCCCAGCGTTCATTTGCATGGTCAATTGCCGCACTGTTGCGCCTAGATTACGCTTTATCAGTCGACGGAGGCCACATTCTCCTCTGGGGTCGATGGCCAATGGAGCTTCACAGTTATGACCTCGGAGTGCCCAGCGTTCATTTGCATGGTCAATTGCCGCACTGTTGCGCCTAGATTACGCTTTATCAGTCGACGGGGGCCACATTCTCCTCTGGGGTCGATGGCCTATGGGGCTTCACAGTTATGACCTCGGAAGGTACTCGGTGTGCCTGCGGTAAATTCTTGATACACCCTTATTACAGCACCTCGTGAACAGCCCACGAAGTCTGCTGCTCCCGAGATGCTTCCATCCTTTGTGCGATAGCCGATGATCATTCCTTTTTGCACGTCCATCAAATCATTACCTCTGCCCATTGTGCTTACGTAACGCACTATGGCTCTGGCCGGTCACTTATATCTCCGTGTGGCCGACTTTGTCACGTGCGCTCTGTGACGCAGCTGGGCGGGTACACTGTGATTCCGGCGGTGGTCATAATATTCTGATACGACTGTGTGCCGGCAAGCGATAGTGATATTACATTATATATCGTCGTAAACATCAATTGTGGACAGGAATTGGAAACTTTCAGAAGTTATTTCACACGAAAGTTGCGTCTGCCGTAAATTCGGATCATTTGCAATGTCACTTAATATATAGTGCGGCAATTTGAAAAGGAGAGTAATGCTAGATAAAAATAATGAATCACTATAGTAAATTAACAACCTTAGTTTATTCTAAGTAGTTTCCTCCGGCATCTTTGCACTGGTTTGCACGCTTATTAAGTGCTTAGAGTGACTGCTGAAAAACAGTTTCAGGAATGTTTTTAAGTGCCGTCGTCACAGTTTTCTGGATGATGTGTACATCATCAAAATAGCACCCTTTTAAGTGGTGCTTTGAGTTTGGGAAACAGGAAATATACACACGGGGCTAGTTCTGGCGAATAAAAAAGGTATGACACCATGATGACCTGTTTTTTGTACAGAAACTCTTAAACAGAGACTGTCTTGTGAGAAGGGGCATTGTTATGCAAAAGAAACCAGCTGCACTCTTTCGATACTCTGGCTTCACACGAAGGATTCTTTGCAGCAAACGTTTAAGAACGTCCTCGTAAAATGCAGCATTTACAGTTTGTCTACTGGACACGAATACCTGCTGCACAATTCTTTAGCTTTCGTAAAAGGCAGTGACAATTGTTTTGACTTTTTATCTTGACCGACTTAACGACTAATCTTTTTGACTTGCAGAGGGTTTGCCGACTTCCACTCGGCACTTTGCCGTTTCGTTTCAGGGTCATACTGGAAGACCCATGTCTTGTCGCCTGTAATGATGCTATTCAGGAAATTTGGGCTTCTATCAAAGGCAGCAATCAAGTCTCTGCAATTTTCAACTCTCGCTCGTCATTGATCTTCGGTTAAGGAATGCGGTACAAATCGTGCACACACCTTTCTTTTCTTTAAATCTCGTGTTATTATTTGTCGAATGATTTCTTCATTCACTTCTCGATATTTTGAAATAATGCGCTGGGTTGCATTTCTGTCAGCAGAGATTATTTTTTTCACTTTTTCAGTCATGTCTGGTCTTCGTACAGTCCTTGCTGCGCCCGGATGTCAGTCGTCTTCTAGCGACTCTCTTCCACTGCCACAACAGAAACGTTTATGCTATTCGAAACAAAGTGAACGTGATAAGCAACTGTCTCCATACACTAACTTGCTTCATCATGCTAAATATTTCTATCGCACTTTTGCCAGTTCAATTCATTGAGATGACCAGTAATGTCGACAAGGAATGCAAAGTCCCTTAACCACTTCTCATCATGGACCTTGCCAATGCTTTTTCCTTGGAATTCCATGAATTGTTGAACTTCGTCTTTCAACGAAAAGAGGCGCTGAAGCATCTTCTTGTTGCTCAACCACCGTACTTCCGCGTAATATGCAACGTTACCATGTTTTGCTTCTAAATCGCTCAAGAACATTTGAAATTGCCTATAGTTGTGATCATTTGGATAGACTAAAATTCACCACTTTCAAAAAACAGTCATCACATATTCAAAGTTTGAAAAGGACTTCGCACACAAATTTTCCTGATGGAGAAAACAGTGGAAAACCATCATCTTAGTATTGCCGCTCTCCTTCGCGTCAGATTTCATTAAAGTTGTCATTCCTCCCTTCTTTCCGGACGTAGCAGACGCACCATCTGCGTTTACGACGGAAATAATGCTTAAGTCTAACTCACCCTTAGCTAAGGTATCTCTTAAACTTAAACTTAAATCTGAAGTCTTTCCTCTACAATCGAGAAGTTTCTATCAATGCCACGAATTAAAATGGCTACTGTGCAATATTGGTCGCATTTATGGATTCATCCATCGCTACAGAATTAAACACAAACTCATTGCAATTGGATTTGAAATTGCTGAATACATTTGCTGTCAGATACTCTACGCTCCTCGCACTTTCACAGTAGACCAGCTATTGTTCGAAACAACTAAAGCCTGTGACAAGCAAAGTATATCAACTGCACATTGAAGACATACTTTCACAAACTCTCCGTCAATAAAGGGCTTTCCACGTTCTGCAATATTTTCTGCTGTCATGTAGCTAACACGAACACTGTTTCCAGATTGTTTATTTACCTTAAATTTTTGCTCCGAAAATGCCCTCCAATCAAGAATATTTTGCACTGTGCTTTGTATCATAATGCTTCTTGGTGTTGTATTCTTTCATTCTCGCCATTGTGCACGCATTCAAAGACGAGGCACGTCTGCTGACTGAAGTGTTTTACCCGACTCAAGTCAACTACTCGGTGCCCTTCTTATCGCCAACAAATCACGAGTCATACATACACCTGTTCTCTTCTTAAACTCAGGATCTCCTCCTAGTATCCATTCCCCTTAATAGAACAGTGAACATTTTTGGGAACAAAATGCATAGGTGGCAAAAAGTGGGCTGACACTAGCAGTGCTTCAGACACTAGCATACACTTTTCACTTCTTCCAGACACTAGCAGCCGGAGTTTACGACTCCAATAGATGGCAATTATATCTTGTTAAATTACGTAACGCAACATTTTTATGGTAAATTATGTTTTGAAAATCACAAAATTACTGGTGTTATGTTAGCAATCATTGTCATTTTTTGAAACTCAAGCGTTATATCTACTCAACATTCTGGATTTCGGAACATACAAATCTCGCTCTCCCAAATGAAATGCCGATATGCAGCCCTTGTGATAGAATGTTTGCCTAGTTGACGTGAAATGACTTGGCGGGCCACGAATGGCCCACGGACCCCGGGTCGAAGACCCTTAGCTTAAGGCTTTCATAGCATAGTTCCAAGTACTCTTTAATCTTAATCCAACTATTTCGGATTGACATGGCTGTACGTTAAGTTAATACATATTACAGTGGAACCCACTTATAACTAGCCCGTATTTGGCGAAATCCCGGATTTAACGAGCAAACCAGGAACTTCTATTTGGTATAATGATAATGCAAAGCTAATATTATTGTTTTTAACGAACAAAATTTAATGAAATCCCTGGATTTAACGAAGAAGAGGAAAGCATCAAGATGATCACTTTTAACAAGCAAAGAAACAAAATTCAATAAAATTCCATATTTAATGAGGCAAAGAAAAACTTTAAATGCACAAACGTGCCGCTGTAATGGACGCATGCACATTTACTTTTCAAACCTCTTAAATTTATCTTAGAAGGGCCGCCATGCAACATAAGAATATGTTATTATTCCAGCAATGTTATTAAAATAATAATATATTTCTTATTCCAGCAGCTTTCAGAATCAAGATGGGGGGGGGATGAGGATCATCTTGGGGAAGGGGGGCTCTGTGGTCAACTATAAAATGCATTTTTCCCACGGATACTTTGAAATATAAGAAATAAATGATATTCTCTGAATTTGCTTGATGGTGGTCAAGTTGCCCGTTTCTTATTGCTGGAGTTGAAATAACTCCCAGCGAGCGTGATTTTTTTTAGTAGTGTACTGTTTTGCTCTCTTTTCCGTGGATTACGTAATGCCATCGGTGATTTACTAATGTCATACTTCAACTTTTTCTACTCCTCTTCTTCCGTTCCACTTTTTTTTCCATCGCTAATCGTGTATTCTTCTTTGTTGGTGCTCTGTGGTAGCTACTTCTTACCTTGATCAACATAGCCATACCCGATTTCCTTCTCAAAACCCAAGGGCACCAGAATCCCGCAAAAAGAAATTCTCCAGCACACGCATCGTGAAATCACTCCTACTGGACGAAAAACAACGAACGAGAAGATGTTGAAAGCTCTTTCTCTCTCGCACGGGCACGCTGGGATTTCCCTTTAGCATCATTTTCCAAAGCGTACAGGGATATATTTAGTTAGAATGTCCCCACAACAGCAATTCTTTGTAGGCAGCGAACTACCAGGAAGCTTTTAAACAACAGCTTAGCATCTCATAGTTACGTATCAAATGATGAACAGGGTTTTAGCCTTCTGCCCAACTTTTTTTTTTGGGTGGTAATGTTCTTCAAGGCCCGTTTTACACAACCATAATTTTTCCGCCGAAGCAATAAATCTCCCGGCTATTTTACCGCTTGTTTTGAAGCCGACTACAGAGTTACACCGAAACTTTCAGATGCGCTAAAGCGGTAGAAATTCCGACGCGATAACCACTCGGCTCATGAGGTGTTCGCTACAAACCAGACGGCGAAAATACCTTCCAAATTAAGAGAAACGCAGCTATAAGGCAAGCCGATCGTCCGCGAGTGCAATAAACAATCCCTCTCTTAATTTGGAGGTTATTTTCGCCGTCTGGTTTGTAGCAAACTCCTAGGAAGCTGAGCGGCTATCGCGTCGGAATTTCTACCGCTTCCGCGCGCCTGAAAGTCTCGGTATAACTCTATAGTCGGCTTTAAAACAAGCGGTAAGACAGCCGGGAGACTTATTGCTTCGGCGGAAAAACTCCGCTTGTGTGAAACGAGCCTTAAAGAACATTACCAAAAAAAAAAAAAAAGATAAGAAGAAAAAGTGATGGAGCTGGAGTCGTAGTTGGGCTCAAGGCTAAAACCCTATTCATCATTTGATAAATAACTATGAGATGCTAAGCTGTTGTTTAAAAGCTTCCTGGTAGTTCGTTGCCTACAAAGAAGTGCTGTTGTGGGGACATTCTAACTAAATATATCCCTCTACGCTTTGGAAAATAATGCTAAAGGGAAATCCCTGCGTGCGAGCGCGAGAGAGAAAGAGCTTTCAACATCTTCTCGTTCATTGTTTTTCGTCCAGTAGGAGTGATTTCACGGTGCTTGTGCCGGAGAATTTCTTTTTCGCGGGATTCTGGTGCCCTTGGGTTTTGAGTTTACGTTTCTCTAGAAGGGGTAGGGGTGGAGGGGGAGAATTTCTCTGGTCCCTGGCTCCAGACACGAACAAACCCTGTTATCATGTGGCAGAGAACCATTGGCGCAGCTGGTCTTACCGATTCATCTTTAAAAGTAATTTCTCTGTAGTTATTCATCGTTTGTTCTGTATCACTTCAAATTTTCTTGCTTTTAAAAAATGTAATGCACGATACAATAAGGAAAAGTATTTAGGCTTATAAAGAAATAAAGAAATAATTTTCATAAACCAACGAAAATAAAGTTCATAGAATTTTCAACAACGTGTATTTTCCAGGAACTAGGGGCTTGCTTGTCTTGCAGGAATGTTGAGTCCCCTGCTAGCTATAGCACCGAATATACCAAAAAGATGCTTTCCTAGAAAAAATGTTGAACTAAATGTGGTTCACGGTGCCTGTACCGCACCGTGAGAAGTGTTTATCTGATGGTAAAAGATTTGATTTCGGTTGAGAAACAAATAGCCCCTCACTTTCTTTTTGTAAGTTCAAATCTCGTTCGAGATCATCAAGTTCAGTCTTCGTAAACATTTGTGAATGAATCTGGCTAACCTTGTAGTCTTATAAATTTTCTGGCTCACTGTTCTCTGATTAAGTCCAGTTGACGGAGCAGGAATAGAAAGATCGTCTCCATGAGGATTGGCCTAATTGCAGAGCGAAGGATTAGGGTGAACAATATCTTTTTTATTTTTTTATACTACAAGCGAAAACTTTTATCAAGCACAAATATTGGATAATTATATGAATTTTAGGTCCTCTTTTTACCATAAGAATTGCACATAGTACAGATTTTCTTACCGTTTTCCCAAAGTCTTGAACCTTAAACACAACTGTGTGATATTTTGTAAGGCTTCCAAGGCTTGTTTTAATTGAATTTTAAATTAGGCAAAGACGCTCTTTTTCACAAAATTTGTTATTGGTCTTTGCTAAACTACAGCACAGTTTCTATATGTGTAACGAAATGTATCAAAGTTATTTAAATACCGCCCCGGTGGCGCTGTAGTCTAAGCGACGACTTCTGACCATTCGTCCGAGATGGGACCGGGTTCGAATCCCGATGAGGCATGGATGTTGTGTTTGTCTTATGGCACTGGCTCTCTCCTTTCCCTGGAACCAGAGGCCCTAAATTAGGGACGGGCGACTGCTTATAGCGCATTGAGTTGCTCACGATGGTCGTCAAACCTCGAATTAAAAAAAAAGGTTATTTAAACACCTAAGAGAAGACATTTCTGCTGACAATCAGTCGCTAAATGCTCATCACTTCACTTGTTAACACAATGATTTTAACAAAGAAATTAAGCTGTAAAGGAGCTAAGGGAGAATTCAAGGTCAACTAGTCATGTGACTCAGCACTACGCCATCTGTTGGCTAAATTTGAAAATTATTGATAAAACGTCACTATCGTAAATGCATTTTAACTAATTTTGTTGAAAGTAGTGATGGTATTAATAATACGTATCATGACGCAATAGGAACATACGGAATTCATTTCTGGAATTAGCAGGGAAAATGGGCCTAGAAACGCAATTTGAACTGGAAACCTCAAATTCCTTGTACACTAGTGCTATAAGCAATTCAACCCACTTAAAAATTTCATTTGGACACCACTAGATTTCCTCAACACCTGCAGTTAGGAAAGTAATTTTATGTGTTCTTACACACATTTGAAAGCATAGCGGAGTGGCATGGAATTTGCTCAAGACAGAGAGTTGTGGAAAAGACTTGGGGAGGCCTTCCTCCAGCAGTAGATCGAGAATGATTGATGATGATGATGATGACGTGCAAGATGCCCAGATTCAAAGAAAGGTTGTTAAATGGGACATACCAACGTTTAATTAACTTTTAACTTATCGTGTAGTGTAGCAGCAACATTTTTCATTCATCGTGTGTGGCACATCTCGCTATAAAAATTGGGCCCCGTTATTTCCTTAAATCTAATAGTTTAACCATCCTTTTCATGATTGATACCTAAATTTGCTTTCTATACTTGCTTTTTGGAGGGGGAAAAAGAAAATATTCTTTACGGGTTGTGCCGTAAGAAGGATCACGTTGCAAATTTGTTGAAATTTCTGATGGAGAAATCGGCGTGGAACACGCGATTCATCAAATTTTATGACTCGAACAATTTGACGAATCCCTACCTTTAATCATTTATCGCAAAAGAAATAAAGTACATAGTTGTCGTTTGTTTGCAAAGAATACAAATGTCTAATTTTCTTCATTCAGTCATTAAATGGCTGCAATTGGAATATATGTTCTGTGGTTGTATTAATTCCTCATTAATCTTTGGCACAGATTCTGCATAGCAGAGAGAGAGAGAGAGAGAGAGAGAGAGAGCTGTTTTACCTGACTAGTAGCATTAGAAAGAATGATTTTGGGAGTCTGTTGAAGTCACTGAAGGATGTATAGATTTAGAGAAAGGAGAACAATGGCCTAAAACGGAGATGCATTGAGGGTGGGGCGACACAGAGCAACAAAAAAGGTTCTGACTGCAGAAAACGAGACGGAAGAGACCGCAGTCCACTTGCTGCTACGCCTGTGTGCTGCTTTCGCATTAATTGTTCTCAGCTCCAGACCTTGTCAGCTGACACTGGTTGACAGTCTTTCGTAATGGATTGCCTCCATCCCCCGAAACGAAAAGAGAAAAGGACGTCGAAAAAGCCTCGCCGCTCTAAGCCGCGGATACACAATCACTTCTGTCTCCCTCCCTTGCGATCCGCCCCTCCACATTTTCTCAGGAACTTGAAGTTTCCGTAAAATTCCTAGAACAGAACATTTCTCATTGCTGAGAGACACAACGACGCTAAACAGCGTAAACAAATTCGAGCTCTGAAGGGAGGCAAAAGGTTGCGAATGCATTCTTTTAAGAACTCTACACGGAACGATGCGTTTGCAAATTTAGGACAATACACGTCGTTGTTTTGGTATTTGATTTACTTTACGGAGTATTCTTTGCTCGAAGTTGCGGTACGTTTGAATACTCAACTGGGTCTCTTGAACAACACCGAAAGTTCACACAGGACCATGGAGAAGGCAGTTCAATCAGTTCGAGCGAACTGGGCTCAAAGCGTTTTTACATACATAATACACTGCCGGAACGTGGAAAAAGAACACCATTAAAAATTGCAGCTGCATCTATGAGATGCCACAGCAACAACTTGTTAAAAAAAGACAACTGATTACGCGTGTGAAGTGATTCAATGTTTATTTTACCTTTTAATGCGTATTACAGTGTACAGAAGGCACGTCTTAATAAGGTGTAGCACCTGCTCCAGCTTCCAATCTGGCATGCAATCTGTCGTACAAATGCTGGATATCACGCTGGCGGATAGCATTCCATGCGCTTCCAACTTGGACGCGTAATTCAGAGATGACCGCTGCTTGCCGGGGTCCACGGAAGAGTCTTTGTCCGATCCAGTCCCAGAAATGCTCGATTGGAGACAAGTCCGGAGTGCGTGCTGGCCAAGGGAGTTGATGCACGGCCTGAAGAGCATGTTGAGTTGCCCGGGCGGAGTTTGGGCGGGCGTTATCCTGCTGGAATATCGCATCGGCGATCGCACTCAAAAATGGCACGACGACCGGCTGCACGATGTCGCTGACGTACTTACTGCTATTCAGTGTACTCCGTGCAAACACCAGACTCGTACGAGAGTGATAGCTAATCGCTCGGTAATCGGAAGAGTCCCCCACAGGAAAAGAACCCCACATTGGAAAAGCTCCCCATAGGAAAAATTCCCCCTCCTTTTTCAGTCAGAAACCATACACAAATTGCATTTGACACAAAATATCGTGGGGGAGATTTCCGGGGAAATCATTTCCATGCTGTTTAAATCAAGATACAGCCGAACAACGTGCACAAATATGTGGGGGAAATTTCCGGGCTTGGCATTTCAAACATTTATCGCTGTTTATAGTAAAAAACTGTCTTCCAAGTAACTGGATGAGGTCGGGGAAATTTCCGGGTTAGTATTTCCACTCTTACTGCGCTTTTTTGTGAAAAATGATCTAACAATCAGCAGGCTAACCGGGTGTGGGAAAATTCCGGGGTCGGCATTTCGACTTTTAGAATCGGGTGGGGAAATTTCCGGTGTCATCATTTCTATTTTCATCCACTTTAAAACAACATTCAGCCGTACAAGTAGCACAAATATGTGGGGGGAATTTCCGTGGTCGGCATTTCAAACCTTTATCGCAGTTTATAGTACTGCAAGTAGCTGGATGAGGAGGGAAGGGGGGATTCCGGGTTAGTATTTTGACTGTTACCGCGCTTTTTCATTAAAAATGATCTTACAATAAGCAGGCTGACAGGATGAGGGAAAATTCCGGGGTCGGCATATCAAACTTTTATCGATGTTTATAGTAAAAAGCCGTTTTGCAAGTAGCTGGATGAGGTGGGGGAAATTTCCGGGTTAGTCATTTCCACTCTTACCGCTGTTTTTAATGGAAAACGGTCTTACAATAAGCAGACTGACAGGGTGGGAGAATTTCCGGGTTAGTATTTCGACTGTTACCGCGGTTTTTAGTGGAAGATTTTCCGACGCACTTCGGTAAATTCAATAGAACGCTGTGGACAGAAATTTTCCGACAGTATTTCATAAATACGAAAAATTCGCATATGTTTATCTGAGTTTCCTATAATCTTAGAGGGCTGCTCCCCCAACATGTGTTCTAGCTCCGTAGAGATTTTCTTTTGGCAAGGGGTGGTGGTGAAGGGGGGTGGGGGACTCAAAGAAAAGTTGGTTGGGCTGAAGACCACCGTAAAGCGCCCGTAGAGTTGCGCATGTGCAACACATTGATCACGACATTCTTGCAAAACACTGAGGCTTCAGGCCTTTTCAGTAAAATGTTTGGTAGATATATAATGTTTGGTATGTAAACGTTATGAATATGAAGGCGATAGATCAAAAATTGTTAAAAAGGCCACGTATTTGTGCTACTGGGAGGGCTGCATCTTGTTTTGAAATGCCTGAAAATAGAAATGGTGACACCGGAAATTTCCCCCACCCCATCCAGCTACTTGCAAGACAGTGTTTTTTCTATAAACTGCAATAAAAGTTTGAAATGCAGACCTCCGAAATTTCCTTTCCATATTTGTTTTACTTGTACGGCAGCATCTTGTTTTAAATTGGATGAAAACAGAAATGACGACACCGGAAATTTTCCCCACCCCATCCTAAAAGTCGAAATGCCGGCCTCGGAATTTTCCTTCATCCTGTCAGCCTGCTTATTGTAAGACCTTCCATTAAAAACCGCGGTAAGAGTGGAAATGCTAACTCGGAAATTTCCCCCACCTCATCTAGCTACAAGACGGTTTTTTACTATACCCATCGATAAAAGTTTGATATGCCGACTCCGGAATTTTCCCCCATCCTGTCAGCCTGCTTATTGTAAGACCGTTTTTCACGAAAAAGCGTGGTAACAGTCAAAATACTAACCCTAAACCCCCCCCCCCACCCCACCCCTCATCTAGCTACTTGCAGTACTATAAACTGCGATAAAGGTTTGAAATGCCTACCCCGGAAATTTCTCCCACATATTTGTGCTACTTGTACGGCTGAATGTTGTTTTAAAGTGGATGAACATAGAAATGACGACACCGGGAATTTCCCCCACACCATCCATCCTAAAAGTCGAAATGCCGACCCCGGAATCCCCCCCCCCCCACACACACACATCCTGTGAGCCTGCTGATTGTACGACCGTTTTACGCAAAAAGCGCGATGAGAGTTGAAATACTAACCCGGAAATTTCCCCCACCTCATCCAGTTACTTGGAAGGCAGTTTTTTGCTATAAACAGCGACAAATGTTCGAAATGCTGATCCCGGAAATTCCCCCCCTCCACCCATATCTGTGCACGTTGTTTGGCTGCATGTTGTTTTAAACAGCGTGGAAATGGAAATTATTTCCCCGGAAATCACTCCCACGTTCGATATTTTGTGTCAAATGCAATTTGTGCATGGTCCCTGGCTGAAAAAGGTGGGGGAGTTTTCCTGTGGGGGAGTTGTCCTATGGAAAACTTTTCCAAAGCGGGGAACTTTTCCTGTGGGGAACTCTTACGTCCATCAATCACTCCCCACACCATGATACCCAGCGTGGGGCCTGTGTGTCGTTGGCGGATACACGATGGCAGAAGTAACTCGGTAAACGGTAAAAATACCCCCGGAGAAAACACCCCCGAAAACTGAAAAGCGGAAAAAATGCCCCCGGAAAAAATACCTCCAGAACAAACGGTTCACTGTAAACTGACACACAGGAACACTGATGTGTGGCAGTGTTCCGGTGTGGCAATTTACCAGCAACCCTGCCACACATCTTTCAGCAACTCTTGGCTACAAAAGTTCAAAGGGGGGGGGGCTATAAAGTTTGCCGTTTCTGGGCCTACATTGATAACTGAATTGGGAAACGAATTTCGCAAAAACTTTCCATGTGAGCCAAGCGAGAATTGTACTTTAATTTGAAGAAATACATTGCCGAGGATCCGAGGTACACTTGGTGAGGGAGGGGGGGGGGGGAGGGCTCTACCCCGAACTTACGTAATATTATATTCTGGGTCGCTGGAGTCTGTCAGTGTATCCAGGAAGTGCCCGTTGAAGTGTCCGCCAGGTCCACGAGCTTGGGGGGGGGGCTTTCCCCCAAAATGTTAAAATGCACGTAGAGCTGTAAACATTAGTACCATGTTTTATATAATGATTCTCTACACGACCACGAATTTTCAGGAGGGTGGGGTGCAAGTTTCTAAGAGCGCAGACAAGTCTTCAAGGTAAGGGATTTGCTCGCAATTTCTATGCTTCATGTTGTGTTTAATGGTAAACTATGTATGCCCTTCCCCCTCCCCCAGAAATTTGGTGAAACCTGTGAGAGGGATACGAGGTGCTTGGTTTGGAGGGCTCTAACCCCAACTTCCGTAATTTTATATTCTGGACCTCTAGGGTAGGTCAGTGTATCCTCGATGTTACCCCTGAATAGCTCTTAGAAACGGGGGGGGTACCCCACCCTCCTGAAAATTCGTGGTCGTGTACAGAATCATTATATAAAACATGGTACTAATGTTTACAGCTCTACGTGCATTTTAACATTTTGGGGGAAAGCCCCCCCCCCAAGCTCGTGGACCTGGCGGACACTTCAACGGGCACTTCCTGGATACACTGACAGACTCCAGCGACCCAGAATATAATATTACGTAAGTTAGGGGTAGAGCCCTCTCCCCTCTCCCCACCAAGTGTACCTCGGATCCTCGGCAATTTATTTCTTCAAATTAAAGTACAATTCTCGCTTGGCTTACATGGAACGTTTTCGCGAAATTCGCTTCCCAATTCAGTTATCAATGTAGGCCCAGAAACGGCAATCTTTATAGCCCCCCCCTTTGAACTTTTGTATCCAAGTTGCTGAAACATGTGTGGCAGGGTTGCCGGTAAATTGCCACACCGGAACACTGCCACACATCAGTGTTCCTGTGTGTCAGTTTACAGTGAACCGTTTGTTCTAGGGGTATTTCTTCCGGGGGTATTTTTACCGGGGACATTTTTTCCGCTTTTCAATTTTCAGGGGTATTTTCTCCGGGGGTATTTTTTCCTGGGGGTATTTTTTCCTAGGGGTATTTTTTCCTAGGGGTATTTTTACCTACATCTAAGCAACGCGTCTGAAGGCGACAAGGTCGCCTTCAGACGCGTACACGACCATTAGAAGCTCCCAAGCAGAATCGGCTTTCATCACTGAAGACTACTGACCGCAATTCTTCACTCCAATGAACCCGTTCTTGACACTACCGCAAACGTGCTCGACGGTCGGTGACCAGCGTTCAGTGGTAACCGTGCCAGAGGTACGCATGCGCGTAGTCCTGCTCCCAACAAACGATTCCGTATCGCTCTGGTAGACACCCTTGGCATGATAGAGGATCGAATTTGTGACGCCGTAACCGTCCACTCTGTCAACGCCTCCCTCCTGATACGCCGATGCTCTCGTGCGTCCATAACTCTGTGTTGCCCGGAACCACGTCTGCGAGTATGCAGATGCTCCTCTGACCACCAACGCTACCATCTTACCACGGCCAATACCTCTCGTCCCACTCGGTCCGCAATTTGACGGAAGGGCCAACCTTCTTCCCGGAGACACACTATACGACCTCGCTCGAACTCCGGTAACTGAACAAATGTTGCACGCTGCGTCGTCCAGGCATGGTAGCTTCTTCAACGAGCACTGAACAACACGATACCAGACGAATGACTTCGTTCTGCACGCCCTAGTTCTTAAATAAGCGCTACGTACATATACATGTTGCCGTTGGCAGTGACGTCCTTATTTCATCCAATGTCATTCCAGCTTAGACCAAAGTTTCTGCTGCCCTTAACAATCAACATATTATAATATGACGTTCCTACCAGCATTCCTTCAGGGTGTTCTTTTTTACGCTTTCCTAATGTAGGTTGAAGAAGCGTATATGCTCCAGCTTTGTCCGTCTACCCGTCCGCACGATAACTCGCGTAAAATTGGTTCGTTTTCGATAAAATTTTAGTATGTTATAGGGAACCACCCGGGGTCAAACCCTGTGGAAAATGGACGAAATGGGGTCAAAGGTCAGGACACAGGAGCGGGATCCATTCCATCGCCCTTATGATTCATAACTTACGTAAACATGCTTCTATTGCGACAAAACTTTAGTATGTTGTTCCGCAGGTATACTGAACCAATTCTGTTGAATATCATCGAAATGGAGTCAAAGATCAGGACACAGGAGCGAGATTTACTCCACAGCCATTATCCTCATAACTTGAGTAATGATTTCTGGTATGTTGGAAAGCGTATCATAATCAATGCATTGCATGATTTTACTAACTTCTTTCTCTTTCCGGCACTTTACGCCAGAGTAAATCGCTACATGAGAAATCGCTGAAATACCATAGTCTAATGAACTCATAGATGACATGCCACTGTTAAATCAAGGATGTTTCACTTCATTTGAAAATCAGCATTCATAATCAGAAATTTTTGCGCGGTTTCACATCTCTCTTCGATGTCACAGAAATTATCTAATATTCAGTGGTGTAGTGGGGCTGGAACGGCGTTCCGGCACTTTTTTTCAGGCAGCATCCGTTTCGGTAAACCTTATACACAACACTGATTTCAACCGATCACTATACTTTCTTGTACTGTAAATATAAAAAAAGTAAAAAGGGAAGAGGCGGAATGAGCGGGGTGGGAGAGCTAGAACGGAAAGGCATTGAAGGCATAAAGCACAGTGCGTTCCTGTACTCTTTCATTTAGCACTACACCACTGCTAATACTGGGCACTACGTTTTCTAGAAAAAAGTAGAAAAGCCTTAAATTTCAAAATCCATGTTTAAATTAACTCTATAGCGAACGGTATTGACTGAAAAATTATTCCGCAGATCAAAAGGGCTGGAGAATTTATCACCTGAAGCAAAAAATGCAAAAGAAGCTTCTTTCATATTAATTTTTTTACGATTTCCAACCGTAGGTTGTAAAAAGCGTATATGTTCCAGCTTTGTCCGTCCGCTCGATAACTCGCGTAAAAATGGTTCGATTTCGATACAATTTTAATATGTGGTAGGGGTTCAACCTGGGAAGGAACGCTATTGAAAATGGGCGACATGGGGTCGAAGGTCAGGACATAGGAGCAGGATTTATTCCACAGCCATTGTCCTCATAAACTGACTAAAATGCTTCGATTGCGACAAAACTTTAATATGTTGTTCCAGAGGTATACTGAACCAATTCTGTTTAATATCATCCAAATGGAGTCAAAGGTCAGGGCACAGGAGTGAGATTTATTCCACAGCCATTATCCTTATAACTTGAGTAATGATTTCTAGTATGTTGGAAAGCGTATCATATCATAATCAATGCATTGAATGATGTCACTAACTTGTCTTTCAGAAATTCTGTGACAGTTTCCTACAGAACATGTAGGGTGATAACCACATTCTGAGAGCAGAGCCAACTGTTACGGAGATATTTAGGTTTCAGTATTCATTTCCAAAAAGGGAATTTTCAGGTTACTGAGAGTTGTAAAAAAGCTTTTCCTGGCAATCGTTCTTTGTAACTGAAGAGCCTGTTCAGAAAACCTTAAGTATTTTATATGGTTTTGTTGGCCTACGCAGCGAATGAGTACATTGGGATTCGAGAGCACTGGAAGACGGCTAAATGATTTTATTGCTCTCGGAGCCGAGGAAGCCTTTTTCCTTCAAGTTAGAGATCGAGACAGAGAAAGGTCGAGAGATGGTCGAACACGGAGGTCATTCAAGGAAAGGACGGGAGGGAAGTTTTTGAGTGAGGGATGAAGAAGGACATGGACGTCCGGATGGCCGGTGCGAAAGAATAGGAAGTTACATAAAATTGGCATTGATAAGAAAGAACGAGGGTTTAAGAAACGGAATAACTAACGAGAGGGGCAAAAGTTTTAAGAGATAAGAACAGTGTAATTCCAGGATAACCTGCACTATAAGTTTAAGCCAGTAATAAATGTTATGACGGGTGTTCGAGCCCAGTCCTGCCGGCCATCTAGTCTAGTTTTTCCGGGGTTTTCCGCAGGCTCCCCGGCATAGGCGCCCATAGCTTAATCTTTAGGAGACGGCAAGGATAAATTTTATTTATTTATTTTTTTATTTGTGTGCACATTCCTACAGACGGTATATCTAGTTACAGGAATTGCTATAGTTATATTTACAGTGATAATTAGCAAGTGATATTTACAGAACGTGCTTTATGAAAAAAAAAAAACGATTACTTACATTAAAAATATCCGGACATTCTTCAAGTGAGTTGTGAAGCCTATACATTTTACATAACAGAGCATTTTTTTCCAGAATCAGTTCTGCAAAATGGCACTGCTAATAGTTCACATATTGTCCTCGGTAAACGCGAGACACGGAAACCTAATTGGTTTACAATTTGAGTATCATCAATCTCTCCATTGATGACGCTGTACAGGAACTTAAGTTGCAGAGCCTTCCTTCTCGATTGCAGGGAGGTCATCTCGAAGAATATCAGAAGGTTAGCTGTCGGAATGTCCTCTATATAAACACCAGTCGATTTGTAAAAAAAAGGTGTTTAAGAATTTTTTTTTGAACTTTCTCGATTTCATTTACTCGAGTTACGAGGCTAGAGCTCCAAATGATCGCCGCATACTCCAGTGAGAATCTCACCGTAGTCTCAAAAATGCGAATAAGTGTTTGAGTATTCGAGAAATACTTGGAATGTCGCATGATAAATCTAAGATTTCTGTACGGTATTCGTACAATTCTTTTGATATGACTTTTAAAGTCCAAGTTTGAATCAAACGTGACTTCCAAGTCCTGGACATCGTTTGTCCGGCTAAGAGTACAGTCGCCAGCTTTGTAGTAAAAGGGAATTTGGGTTTCTTTTCCGCGAAAAGTAAACGACATGATACTTGAAGATGTTGAGGTGGAGCAGTTAATTGACGTCACTTAGAAGAGCAAGACAGTAATCAGGAGTCTTTACATTGCGATAAAGCTTGAGATCATCAGCAAACAAGAGACAACGGGCACTGAAAAACACGACACCAGACGAATGACTTCGTTCTGCACGCCCTAGTCCTTAAATAAGCGCTGCGTACATACGCATGTTACCGTTGGCAGTGACGTCATTATTTCATCCAATGTCATTCCAACTTAGACCACAGTTTCTGCTGCCCTTAGCAATTAACATATTATAATATGACGTTCCTACCGGCATTCCTTCTGGTTGTTCTTTTTTACGCTTTCCAACCATAGGTTGAAGAAGCGTACATGCTCCAGCTTTGTCCCCCGCTCGATAACTTGAACCTAATAGCTGTCGGTACTAAATTATCCATTTAGTACCGACAGCTATTAGGTTCAAATTTCAACATTTTCCGGTATAAAAAAGGAACCGGAGTGTCTGTATAAAGAGCGAAACTGTTTGAAAGAAATTCGTTTCATCAAACATTATTTGCAGTTCATTAGGAAAAAAACGATATTATTTTTTAACAATAATAATATGATAATGGCATATTAATTGTTAGGGAATTCACATATAGAGCTAAAGCTGTTTATGGAAGACTATATATGAACATAGTTTTCATTGTATAAGTACACAGTCGAGTCACATTATTGTGATCACCACCTACTTTTGACGTCAATAGCGTGTAGCCAATGAAAGAAAGCACGTGTCGTGAGTTGGCTTGGAGAGTATATAAGGTGTGCTACAGTCATTCTTAAAACATATCACTTATTGCTGTCATGGATAAAAGGATCGATTTATCAGATTTGCAAAAAGGGATGATTATCGGCTTTCGAGCCAAGGGTGAAAGTATTTCTGAAACAGCGCAGTTTGTGAACTGTTCGCGTGCTGCTGTGGTTAAAGTGTATCGTGATTGGAGAAATGGCACCATTGCGAATAAGCGACGCGCAAACTGCGGAACACCACGTGCCATTAATGTGAGAGGTGAACGTCTGCTTCGAAGGCTCGTGAGGGCCGATCGACACCCTACACTGGAGAAACTCACGGGCGGAATGAACCAGGGGACTACCGGAAGTGTGTCTAAAATGACATTTCAGCGAACCCTGCTGCGTATGGGGCTTCGATGCAGACGGATGGTCACTGCACCAATGCTAACGTAGGTGCATCGGAAGAAAAGGCATACATTTGCACGGCAGTATCGGAATTGGACCTCCGCTGATTGGTAAAGGATTGCCTTCTTCGATGAGTCACGTTTTCTTCTTCATCGAACGGATAGACGTTGGCGTATAAGACGAGAAACATCGGAGAACAAACCCTCTTCAACCATTGCTGGAAGAACACTAGCTGGTGGGGGCAGCGTCATGGTCTGGAGAATGTTTTCGTGGCATTTCCTGGGTCCACTAATACCTGTGGAAAGCACGATGGTCCTCATTCCTTACGAACCCATCCTTGCAGACCACGTACACTCATTTACGCTGATTGTCTTCCCTGGGGCGGATGGGATCTTCCAGCACGACAATGTGACGTGTCACACAGATAGAAATGTCTGAGTGTGGTTGGAAGAGCAAGACAAAGATTTCAAAGTACTTCCCTGGCCCCCTAATTCCCCAGACTTAAACCCAATTGAGCATCTGTGGGACCACCTCGATCGTGTTGTTCGCCCTATGGATCCTCTAACACGCACCCTCCAACAGCTGTCAGATGCACTGCAGTCAGCATGACTCCACATATCTGTGAACACCTTCCAGCATCTTAATGTGTCACTCCCAGCACATCTAACTGCTGTCCGCGCTGCACACAGCTGCTACTCTGGATATTAGCTCAAAATAATGTGACTCGATCGTGTATTAAAATAAGACATTTCACACACTTTTAAAAGGAACTGTTACTTTCAACTCTTACTAATCGACCTCTCTGTTGATGGAACCGTTCTGCACACGAGGTATCTTCATTTTGTTATTCTCTACAGAATGGAAAACATGCAAGTGAATTTCGCAGTGAGGATTATAGTTATGCATAAAAATCAGGATTTTTGGAACTCCTTGGGAAACTAGCTTAATTTTTGATGGATATTTAAGAACTTTTAGCTCTTAGAGCCATCTTTTTTTCAAGTTTACACTTTTTTATTTGTCATGAAAAATCCCTAAGATTTCAGCTTTCTTTTTTTATGCTTTCCAACCGTAGATTGAAGAAGCGTATATGCTCCGGCTTTGTCCGTCTGTTTGCCTGTCCACAGGATAACTCGCGTAAAAATGGTTCAATTTCGATGAAATTTTAGTATGTGACAGGTAACCTGGAAACAAACCCTATTAAAAATGGGCGAAATGGGGTCAAAGGTCAAGGCATAGGAGCGGAATCCATTCCATCGCCCTTGTACGTCATAACTTACTTAAAAATGCTTCGATTGCGACAAAACGTTATCATGTTGTTCCAGAGGTATACTGAACCAGTTCTGTTTAATATAATCGAAATGGGGGTCAAAGGTCAGGGCACAGGAGCGAAATTTATTCCACAGCGATTATTCTCATAACTTGACTAAAAATGCTTCTATTGCGACAAAACTTTAGTATATTGTTCCGGAGGTATACTGGGCCGGTTCTGTTAAATATCATTGACATGGGGTCAAAGGTCAAAGCGCAGGAGCGTGATTTATTCCATAGCCATTATCCTCATAACTTGACTAACAAGTTAGTACAATCATTCAATGCATTGATTATGATACGCTTTTCAACATACCAGAAATCATTACTCAAGTTATGAGGATAACGACTGTGGATTAAATCTCGCTGCTGTGCCCTGACTTTTGACCCCCATTTCGATTATATTCAACAGAACCAGTTCAGCATACCTCCTGAAAAACATGATAAAGTTTTGCCGGAACAAAAGTATTTTTACGTAAGTTATGACGTATAAGGCCGATGGAATGGATCTCGCTCCTATGTCCTGACCCTTAACCCCATTTCGCCCTTTTTCAATAGGGTTGGTCCCCAGGTTGTCCCCTACCACATACTAAAATTTCATCGAAATCGAACCATTTTTTACGCGAGTTATTGTGCGGACAGACAGACAGAAGGACAAAGCTATAGCATGCACGCTTCTTCAACGTACGGTTGGAAAGCGTAAAAAATGCTTCAATTGCGACGGAATGCAATACGTTGTTCAGTGAAACTTTGAAAGCAGTTCCGCCAAAAATATTTTTTGTCAGCAATTGCGGGAGTGCGCATCCGTGGGATTCGTTAGCCATGTAACGTACCAGGAGATGTGACGTACCTGCCAGGAGGACGCACACGACATAAAGGCAGATAGGAATCAGAATAAAATGTCCGCGTAGCTCAATTGGTAGAGCAACTTATTCCGGAATGAGGGAACCCGGGTTCGAGTCCCGGCATAGACCGAAAATGACGGAGAAATTTACTTCGTTATAGCCATTTTTTTCGCACGATAACTTCCGTGAAAATTGCCCGATTTAGACGAGATTTTCAATTATAAAACGGCTTATGTGTGGTAGCTCTTGATAATGGAAATAGGTAACACGGACACAAAGAGATTTAATTTTGATATATGTGAACGTCAAACGTTGTACCATAGTTTAGTCCCCTCAAAACCAAGGCATTTTCCTATGGAAAGCGTATCATAATCAGTGCATTGTATGATTTTACTAACTTCTCATTCAGAAAGTGCGATAACTTGGTGACTAGAAGAAACAACAAGAAAGATGACACCGAATTTTCGGGTGTAATAAGCGCGTCTTTTGAATCCGTTCTGACGCAAATTAAATTTATCAAAGTTATTCAAAGTCAATGGAACCGGTATGGAAAACAATAGTATTCACGGAAGAAAGAAGTTTTTCAGTCGAGTCTTTAATCCCTCAGATATTGCTGTAAACGGAATCTTCAGCTTACGAACTCTTAGAAACAGAGTTATCGACAAAAATAAGATGTGACTTTACGTCCCTTGGTGGGAAAACCATGCATTATTTTCGGAAGAAAGTATTCGCAAAAGGTTTATCCATATGAGCGGTATCGGTCCAAGAAAAAAATTTAGTCGAGTTTTGAGGAGCCCAGATTTTGCTACAAATACATCAGAAGCAGAAATTAACACTTATGACCCCTGATGGCAAACCATTCTTTACAAAATATTAGAAATTATGTGAAAAATATTTTCCATCAGGTCTTGTATGCGATACAGGAAGAATTTTTCAAATCGGAGTTTTAGGAGCAGAAACCGCAATTTACCTTTATGCGCCCTAGCGGAAAGTCTTAAATGATTTACGTGAAAATTTTGAATTTATAGGAAAAACATTTCGCATTGGAAACACTATCCAACAACGAAAGAATTTTTCAAATTGGACTTTTAGAAGTAGAAATATTGACAAAAATAAGATATACATCTACGCCCCCTGGCGTAGAAACCATGCATTTTTTCAAGAAGATTGTCGACATGAGTAGCATCGGTCAATAAAATACTTTTTTTTTCAATCTAGATTTTAGAAGCTCATATTTTGCTGCAAATACATCAGAAGCGGAAATTAAAACTTACGCCACCTGGTGGCCATACCATTTTTTTACAAAAATTAGAAATTATGTGCAAACGATTTCCCATCAGGAGCTGTATCCAGTGCAGAAAGAATTTTTCAAACCGGAGGTTTAGAAGCAGAGAAATAGTGGAAAACGCAATTTACCTTTACGCCCCCCTAGCGGAAAGTCTATGAATTACATGAAAATTTTGAAATTATATGAAGCACATGTCACTCTGGAAACATTATCCAACAAAGAAGGAATTTTTCTAATCGGACCTCTAGAAGTAGAGATATTAACAAAAATAAGATATACATCTACGCCCCTGGCGTAAAAACCATACATTATTTTAAGAAGAAAATGTTCCTCAAAGGTTTGCCGACATGAGTAGTATCGGTCTACAAACGACGTTTTTTTCAATAGAGAATTTAGAAGCTCATATTTTGCTGCAAATACATCAGAAGCGGAAATTAAGATTTACGCCTCCTGGTGGCCAAACCATTTTTTTACAAAAATTAGAAATTATGTGCAAATCATTTCCCATCAGGATCTGAATCCGGTGCAGAAATTTTTTTTCAAATCGGAGATTTAGAAGCAGAGAAATAGTGGAAAACGCAATTTACCTTTACGCTCCCTAGCGGAAAGTCTATGAATTACTTGCAAATTTTGAAATTATATTAAAAACATGTCACACGGAAAACACTATCCAACAAAGGAGGAATTTTTCAAATCGGACTCCTAGAAGTAGAGATATTGACAAAAATAAGATATACATCTACGACCCCTGGCGGAGAAACTGTGGGATATTTTAGGAAGAAAATATTCCGAAAAGGTTTATCGATGTGAGTGGCATCAGTCCACGAAAGAATTTTTTCAATCGATATTTTAGAAGCTCAGATTTTATGGCAAATACATCAGAAGCAAAAATTAACACTTACGTCCCCTGGTGGCCAAAGTATTCTTTACCAAAAATTCGAAATTATATGCAAAAGGTTTTTCATCAGGAGATGTATCTGCTAAAAAAAAAAGAGAAGAGTTATCGGGAAAAACGTAATTTACTTCTACGCCCCTTAACGGAAAATCTATGCGCAATTTGAAAAGGAAACTATATCTAAAACACTCTTCGACATAAATGGAATCGAAAGATAAAATAATTTTTTAAACGGATGTTTAGAAGCAAATATGTGGATTAAAACGTAATTTTGAATTCGACATCATCTGCATTTACGCCCTCTAGCGGTAAAATTGTACATCGTAAAAAAAAACGAAATGAATGATCACCATTCGCATATTTTAAGCTTCCGAATGCAAAAATAATTTTTCAAATCGGACTAATAGTTGCAGGGTACAGACGGACGGACAAACCGATAACAGAAGCAAGGCAGAGAACTTATAGTATTTTTCAACAATTTTCCCTTTTTTGGGGGATATGTAAATAAAAAAAAGAAAAACCTACGGTTTTCAAAATTTTGCCTCGAATTTTTCCTTTTGTGTCACGAATATTCTGAATTTAGAATTTCTACTTTAAAAGTGCATTCGAAAGCAGGAAATAATTTTCACCAGGAAAGACAATACACTACAGTGACAGTCTGGCGATTAAACAATAAAAATAAAAAAATGTTACGACTTAATTCATGAACAAATAAAAGAAATATAGGTAGATATGTTCACAGCATTGTTCGGGGAATGTATTTTCCACTTCAAATAATTAAGAGTTCCTCATATACACCGATGAGCAAAAACATTATGCCCAGCGAGTCCTTATGAAAATCGAAGCAATTGGAGGTCAGCTACCGCCTGTGTCAAGGTCACGAAACGATATAAATAATATCTGATACTGAGGTCTGTTAATCAGTGTTATTCTTGTTCTTCAGATGGGAAAGGCAGCGGACTTAAGCGAGTTTGACAAAGGCCAAATTGTAGCGGTCAGACGACAGGGTCAGAGCATTTCCGAGACGGCCAGGCTGACTGGTGCTCACGGTCAGCCGTGGTTAGCACCTTCAAAAAGTGGTCAGAGGAGGAAAACCACGACCACGGCTCAGCGATGTTATAGGTGTGCGAAGGCTATCCCGTATGGTACGAACCAACAGAAGGGATACTGTGATGCAATTCGCCGATAATTTGAATGCAGGAGACAAGGATAATGTGTCACAACACACCGTACGTTGAATCCTGCTGAAAATAGGGTAGCTTAGTTGCAGGCCGCTCCAAGTTCCCACCCTAACCTCGGTTCATCATTGGAAGCGCCTGCAATGGGCACTCGAGCATCAAATTTGGATCTTGAATGAAGGGTTGAAGGTCAACTGGTCCAATGAATCTCGTTTTCTCCTTCATCACGTGAACGGCCGGCCGGCTTGGTACGTGTGCGCCGTTTACCTGGAAAAGTGCGGCCTCAGAATGCCGCGTGGGACGAAAAGAAGTCGGGGGAGGAGGTGTCATGCTTGGGACAATATCCTGCCAGAAAACCCTGGGTTCAGTCGTACATGTGCAGGAAACTATGACGCCTACCACCTACCTAAACATCGTTGCAGAGCAGGAGCATTCCTTAATGGCAACTCTTTGAGAAGGATAATGCGCCATGCCACACTGCCCGGATTGCTCAAGGATGGATCGCGAAACATTTGGAAGACTTCCAGGTTTACAAATTCCGCAGACATCAACTAATCGAGTTTGTGTTTAAATCTCAAATCCCATATGAGGCTACTCAACCACGTGACTTACAAGACTTAATGGGATCTGCTGATAACGTGTTAGCACCAGATACCACAAGACATCTTTAAAATTCTTGTGGCATCCATACCTCCCCGGGTAATAGCTGCTTTGAGGGCACTTGGAGGACCAATATCATACAGATAGTGAATCAAAAGTTTTGCAATATTTGGATCACTTTATGTCTTCACACGTACCTTTACGACAAAAGTTGACCAGCATTCAAATTATACCGTGTGGCAGTGTCTTTAGCCATCTGTCTGCCAGTTCTACCATTCCGCTGGGGTAACAGACCTTGTCCTTCGAGGCGAAGAACTCCATCACGCCAGCTGCCACCTCCTCCTGGTTCCCGCGAAGGAAGTAGGTCATGGACCGGAACAGGTAATAATCCGACGAGGCAAGGTCCGGGCTATATGCTGTGTGTGGCATCATTTTGATGCCCTCAAATTCCTGGAGTTTTGCCCTGGTCGTTCGCGCGGTATGAGGCCGAACGTTGTCCTGCTGTTGGAGAGCGTGCTTTCTGTTCACCAGTGCAGGGTACTTCTCCTCCAAAATGGCATACATCCGCTCCAGCTGTTCACACTAGAGATTGGCGTTGATGATTCGACAGTCTGGAACAAATTCGTAATGGATTATCCCCTCGAAATTCCACCAGACGCAGAGCATCACCTTGTGCTTGAAGCGCTCACGTTTAGCAACAGGTTCAGGAAGCTGACCTTGACCCAACCACTGCCGTTGTGTGCTAGGATTACGGAAATAGACTCACTTTTCATCGCAAGTAACAATTTTCTTGGTGAAACGTACATCGCGCGGGTTTTCTAGAAGTTTCGTGCCCACTTCCACTCTGCGGTTTGCTTCAGCTGGCGTCAGTTCGTGAGCGAAAATGCGACAGCTCCTGTAGACCTTGCCGAGGTCCCGAGGGTGACGAACTATGGTAGTCTGTGATATGCCCAGTTCGCCTGATAATCTCCGAGTGCTGGTTGTAGGATTTGCCTCTACGGTCTGGCGTAAGGCCACCGAAACCATGGTTCGTGGCTTCCCTGACGTTGGCTGATAGTCGAGGTTACTGTCACCTGAGCGAAATTTCTTGAACCATCTGGTTGCGGTGCCGTGGTCAACGGCACCTTCCCCTTTCGCCTGACAAATGTTTCGTGTTGCTTGAGCAGCGTTATGGCCGAGTTCAAACTCGAAAAGCAAACGTTCACTAATTAGCCAATTGGGGCTGTTCACCTTTTAGACCTCCCGACCACAGATAGAACGACGACATGCGATGCTGTTCACAACAAGGACTATCACTTTATATCCCTTTCGATTGACTGCAGTGCGCGACTTGAACTAGTTTAAACACGTGACATACCCGCTGTAGCACATGCGTTTATGCAAATACTGCAAAACGTTCGACTGACCCTTTGTACAAAGCAGGTGGGCATGATCTTTTGGCTCTTCGTTATATGTGTTAATAAGAGGGCAGAAGTATCGATGAAAGCAAGCTGATAATATTCGCTTAAACAAGTGAAAAAGTTTTGCCGTCAAGAAAATGCGAGGTTCGTTCATTATACACTATCTACCAACAAGTAATTGGACACCTGTGATAGCAAAGGAAAATGAAGTTTATTCACCTTCAATAGTTGGTGGAGCCTCCACGAGTGGCTATTACAGCTGCCCCTCTCCGGGGCATACTCTCAACCAGGCGTTGTACGACGGCTAGCGGTATTTTCTTCCACTCGGCTTGGAGAAGACAGGTCAGTTCCTTCACCGATTTCGGACGGTGGTGGCACCCCTTAAGTCGATGCTCCAACTCGTCCCACAGGTGCTCGATAGGGTTAAGGTCCGGGCTCGGCGCAGGCCAGTCCATTCGATTAACCCCATTGTCACCATACCAAACCATGGTCGACCTCGCAACATGACAGGTGACATTGTCATCCTGAAAGTAACATGGGTCCACTCCGTGAAACTGCCATAACGTAGGAAGCGCATGGTCATCCAAAATGGTGCAGTAGATCTCGGCGTTGAGTCTACCAGGAATTGCGAACAAAGGTCCAGTTCCATAACAGGAGAAACACCCCCACAGCATAATTCCACCGCCGCCGAACTTCACAGTTGGCACAATACATTCCGGCAGGAGGCGTTCTCCAGGCAGACGCCGAACCCAGACCTTGCCATCCGAACGGTAGAGGGCGAACCTTGATTCGTCGCTCCAGAGAACCTGTTTCCACTGTTCAACGGTCCACTGTCGACGTTCTGTGCACCACGTTAGCCGAGCAGCGCTATTGGACTTGGTGATCAAAGGTTTGTGGGCGGCATCATATCCATGATAACCGAGCAGATGGGCTTCCTTACGGATGGTATTCATCGAAAGAACACTCCCGGATGCCTGTTGAAACTCCTCGCGGATGTAGCCCATCAATTTGGTGCGGTTCTTCCGAATTTCTCTATCCAGCACCCGTCTGTCTCTAACTCCCAGTTTTGTGGGTCTGCCGGGTCGGGGCACATTCCGACAGTCGCCTCTCATCTTCCACGTGCCAATCACGTAGGCCACAGTCGATTTTGGGTACTTCAACTCGCTGGATATGTCACGTATGGATCGGCCATTTCTGTGACACCCGACGATTACACCTTTCTCGAAATCAGAGAACTCCGAACTGCGTGGTATCTTATCTTGAGTGCGACTGGTTGCATTGTTGTTATTTAATGGCGGCGGCCGTGATGCGTATCAGGACTGCAGATATCGTCGATTGCAGTGGTGTCCAATTACTTGTTGGTAGATAGTGTATAAGGCAACGAAAAGGCATTGATGTCCTTGAAACAGTAAATTGTGAAGGTTTTAAAGAAAAGTCGGTATAGCAGACTGGGATAGAGAGAAAGGCAGCATTTAAAAATTGCGGGTTTGTTGTGCAAAAGCAAATCATGGTGCCTGCTTTTCACCATGTCCTTGACCAAAAGGAATTCAGAAGGAAATTCTTACAGCTGTCAACGTGAAAACTGTCCGTATTACCAACTTTGACAGGCGGGACTATCTTTAAATCACCGTTTTTTTACCTTATATTTTTTTAAGAAAAAATTATCTCAGTATTGATTTTACTTTTTCATACTGACGCTTGATTGCATGGAAAATTCTTAATCGGAATTTTATCTTCAAAATAAAGTATTAAATCCCTTTATGATTCTGTATATAAAGCCCAAACTGGCATAAAAACTAATTTGAAGATGAATTCTTCGAATAACTGACATATTTTGTAGTTTTCATTCAATTACGAAATACTTGCAAAGAAAGGAGAAGACAGTCAACATGCTATACTTATGGATAGGACGGTGGAGTGGGTCAAAACAAAAAACAAACCAGACGTTTCTAAAACTTTGCTGGAAAACACGAAAATATTTTTTCCCTTTACTAACTTCAGAAATGTTTGGGAAGAAAAGGGTTACATTCTTTGAGCAAAAGGATGAAAAGTACGAATAACTTGTTTGACTACAAAAATGCACCAAAGCCGAGAAAAAAAAAAATACACCCCACAGAATCGTTCGAGCACAATTCCTTCCTTTTTAATTTTAATGTAGTAGTTCTGTTGTACTTGCTCAGCATCAGGAGAAATGGCACTTTGTATTCTTTTTCGTTAAGACAATAAGATTTACGCTGGAGGTATCGGGAATTGCGGCCGCAAGAAAAAATAGGTGAATCTTTCTTTTATCTTAAGAGACATAAATTCCATGATCCAGAGACTGTTAAACCATCTGCAATGCTAAATAGTACCACGGCTATTGGGCTATAAAGATTGCGATTTGCTTTAACAGATAGCACACAGAAGTAGCTCCGAATTTCCTTTTTGTTAACCCTCTGAGCCTGAAAGCAAGATCTGAAACTTGGAGTGCAAATACAGGGTATCCGAGAATTATTGGGCACATTACAAAATCATATAAAACAAAACATTAAAGAGATAGATAGAAACTGACTGTACTAACTTACAATGTAATTACATAAGTTAATAAATTTCGATGTGAGATCCCTTGGTTGCTCGTTGTACGTCCAAGCGATACTCGATGTCATGCCATATATTGGCAAGCATCTGAGGAGTTACAAAATTAATAGCAGCTGTGATACGCTGCTTCAGTTTCTGCAAATCAGTAAAAGGCGTCTGATAGACACGATCTTTCACATAACCCCACATGAAATAATCCAATGGAGTTAGATCTGGAGAGCGAGGTGGCCACGGAATGGGATCCATCTGTTGGGGGAATGCTCATTTAGGTACTTACGTACACACGTTGACCAATGCGGAGGCACGCCGTCTTGTTGGAAAACGACGATGTCATATCTTTTGATTTGGGTTATAGCGAAATTTTCTAGCATAACCAAGTAAATGTCACCATTTATGTTTTTTTCGCAGAAGAAGAAAGGACCAATCACTTCTCTTTTTGATAGGGCGCACTACACATTAACTTTTGGAGAATCACGTTCCAGTTCAAGAGCAGCATGAGGCGGTTCACTGCCTCATATCCTACAGTTGTGACGATTCACAATACCTGATACATGAAATGTCGATTCATTACTAAAAATTACAGTACTGAGAAAGTTTTCGTCGTTTTCCACTCGATTCAGCATATCCACAGCGAAATCGTATCGCAGAGTGTGATCATTTACACGCATCTTTTGCACTACTTGAATTTTATAAGCATGAAACTTTAATTTCTTGTGCAAGATATCGTGAACTGTCGATTTCGAAATGCACACTTCTTTGCTTGCTTTACGAACGTATTTCCTGGGGCTCCGTCGGAAACTTTCATTAACTTGGTCAACCGTCTCACCGCTGACGCTAGGCCTACCGGCTCCTACACGATGATCCACATTGCCAGTTTCTTTAAACTGTTTCATTAACCGCTTAATTGAATTCGTTGTCGGAGGATTACAACCATACTCTAAACGGTACCGTCTTTTAACTTTAATGACAGACTTTAATTTCGCAAGCCATAACATACACATCGCCTTCTGCTGTACGGATGACATGACTACTGATTGCGCATTTCTCATACATTCCTCATCAGGCCACACCTAGTGCCCTCTATCGGATTCTGGGAATAACCATTCTGCACAACAAAAATATAAATACCGTGTTATATAGTAATACGTGCCATAGAAAAACTGACAATGCTCATAGTTTTTTTTTTTTTTGGTACATAATTTTGCAATGTATCCGATAATTCTCGGACACCCTGTAACTACACACTTTACCTTCAAACCATTGTTATCCGTATAGTTTCCATTTTGTTCTATGGTTTATCATACCTTGAAACAAGAAATATATCGAAGGATTCTAAGGCATAATGAGAACGTGTCTTCATGTAAGCCTCAGAGCTAGAGATATTGAAAGGTTTGTTTTTTATCTTGCTGAAAACGAGGTGTGGGTGACCTAGTGGTTAGAGAAATCCCCTTTGACCAGACGGTCGATTCTCGACCCCAGTCAGGCTGGGCCATCCCAAACCACCGAATCTCCGCGGTGTGCCGGATAGAGACACCGGCCACACACTACACCTCCTCCGCCACCCTCACATTCCCATCCCCCGCGCTATCCGACCCTACAGGCCCAACCAAACGCCATCCAATCGCCGACATGCACACAAAAGCCCCATGACCAACCAACGGCGATATGCACACAAAAGCCCTACGAGGCATAGGCTGATGCGTTCATCACCCCGTCCCCATGAAAGCAAGCCCCATGAGAAACTTCTGGGAATTGAATATTTAATTCATTTCGTATTTCGGTTGTTACAAATATGCCGTAGACATTCAAATGTAAAGCAAATCAATACAGCAACAAGTTAGTAAAATCATGCAATGCATTGATTATAATACGCTTTCCAACATACCAGAAATCACTACACAAGTTATTACTCAAGTAATGAGGATAATGGCTGTGGAATAAATCTTGCTCCTGTTCCGTGACATTTGATCCCATTTCGATGATATTCAACAGAACCGGTTCAGTATACTCCGAAATAACGTGATAAAGTTTTGTCGCAATATAAACATTTTTACGTAAGTTCCTATGCATAAGGGCTATGGAATAGATCCCGCTCCTGCGTCCTAACCTTTGACCCCATTTCGCCCATTTTCAAAAGAATTCGTCCCCAGGCAATCCCCTACAACATACTAACATTTTATCCAAATCGAAGCATTTTTACGTAAGTTATGACGCATAATGACGATGGAAGTGATTCCGCTCCTATGTCCTGACCTTTGAACCCATTTCACCCATTTTCAGTAGGGTTTGTCCCCAGGTGGTCCCATACCACATACTAAAATTTCCTCGAAATCGAATCTTTTTTACGTTAGTTATGACGCATAAGAGCAGTGGAATGGATCCAGCTCCTGTGTCCTGACCTTTGACCCCATTTCGTTCACTTTCAATACGGTTCCTTCCCAGGTGTTTCCCTACCATATACTAAAATTCCATCGAAATCGAACGATTGCTACGCAAGTTATCGTGCTGATGGCCATACGCACACAACGCGTGACGTAATGATGCAGATAGGAATCGTGACCATCTGCTCGCAAGAGTGTGACGTCATCAAACTTTAATAGGATCCTCACACAACGCGTGACGTAATGAGACAGATAGCGTGACCGTGCGCCATCATCTAATAGGACGACGTCATGACACTACACTAAAAACGTGGTAATTCGGAATAGTTATTTAACCCACTAAACGAATTTTCCTAAAGTCGAGATCAATCTAAATCGATTTCTAGTACCAGAAAACGGTAGGTTAACGACTTTCATCAAATCCTTAGAGCCGTTTTCAAAATAAAATTTTCATAGATACAAGAATTGTTCCTTTAAGGTAGACGTCAAGTAATTTTGCTTCCTATACTTCCAATGGAGAAACTTTTGTACACATTTTCTTCACAATTAATGTGTTCCCAAGGATAAAAATTTGAACATCGATTAAAATAGCTTCATTTTATAACTTGGAATACCTTATATTTTCTAAAACATAACCATAATTATGCAATCAAACATTTGTTTGTCTACTGACGTCATCAAAGCACAGGTCGCGCCATCTTTTTTCTGGTTTCAACACTACAAAAAGAAATGTTATTGTTTTTTAATCTAATTACGGTTATGTTTTAGAAAATGTTAAGTATTCCAAGTTATAATATGAAGTTATTTTAATCGATGTTCAAATTTCCATCCTTGGGAACACACTAATTGTGAAGGAAATGTGTAGAAATGTTTTTGCATTGGAATTATAGGAAGCAAAATTACTTGACGTCCACCTTAATAGTATGGGATAAAGGTAATGGAATGGATCCCGATCCTATGTCCTAACCTTCGAACCCATTTGTCCCATTTTCAACAGGGTTCTTCTCCAGGTGGTCCCCTACCACATACTAAAATTTCATCGAAATCGAACCATTTTTACGCACGTTATGACGCATAAAGACAATGGAATGTATCCCGCTCCTATGTCCTGACCTTTGACCCCACTTCACCCATTTTCAATAGGGTTTGTTCCGAGGTGATCCCCTACCACATACTAAAATTTCATTGAAATCGAACCCTGTTTACGCAAGTTATGAGGCATAAGGGCAATTGAATGGATCCTGCTCCTATGTCGTGACCTTTAACCCCATTTGTCCCATTTTCGATAGGGTTCGTCCCCAGGTGGTCCCCTACCACATACTAAAATTTCATTGAAATCGAATCATTTTTTCGTGAGTTATCGTGCCGACAGACAGACGGACAAAGCTGGAGCATATACGCTTCTTCAACCTACGGTTGGAAAGCGTAAAAAACGAGGATTTCAGAGAGAAAAGGCTTCCTCGTGGCCTTTTCCCTCTCATCCTGACGACTGAACACATAAAAAAATTTCAAAACAAAGAAAAAGCAAGCCAGACACACCATATAATCCGTTCAGGAGGTAGCTACACACGCCGTACATCCCGTTCATGCTTTAATTAAACTATGTAATCAACGTTCAAAAAAAAAAAAAAAAAAAAAAAAAAATGGAATTTGCAGCCAAGTAGAGAAAATAATGGACATCAGAAAAGCTGGGCAGTGTATGGAACATCACTGTTGTGTCGACAATAACATTCGAATTAAAAATTAATTTTTACAATAAGACTTTTAAAAGCACAGATAAGGTTGCAAATTCAAATGTAATCCGACTAGTTGGAAGATAAATCACTTAGTAAACCATAATGCACGTGGACACCGTTAATCGTTATTCATGGGCGTCGGGGGGGTCAACTTGACCTCCTGTAGAATTATACAGTGGTCACTTGATTCCCTGTAGAATTATTTTTCCCTTTATTTTATTTTATTTTATTTTATTTTATACTTTTTTTTTTTTACACTCACAGAACTGGACCACAAGGAAAGATGGAGTTTGGGGCGTTTAATTTAATATTCCAATTTTATTGGAAATTTGGAATTGGAAAACGATAACGTGAAAGCCGGAAACCTAGCAAAGCGTAAGGTAGTGCGTCCAAACAAGTTCCGCGCAGGGTGGTGTATGCTGAACATAAAAGGCTTGGCATGGCCCCGCTCGACACTATTCATTATTTTGAAAACAGTTACCAACTACATAGTAACACATGTCTATTACTAACATACACTTTCTTTAAGAGCAGCATCAATTAATAATAATAATAATAGTAGTAGTAGTAGTAGTAGTGTTGTAATGTAGTAAGTAAGTAGTAGTAATAGTATTAGCATTAATCTTTCATTTTCACGAATTACTGTTTTCTACATATTAGCCAAACCTTAATTAATTACACTTGACCCCCCCCCCCTTGAAAAATTTCCTGCAGGCTCCCATGTCGTTATTACAGCAATCCAAATAAGCGATGGCCTCTGATCATTCGTCCGAACGGGGTCCGGGTTCGGATCCCGGTGAGGCATGGATTTTGTGTTTGTCTTACGGCACTGGCTCTCTCCCTTCCCTGGAACCAGTAACCCTAAATTAGGGACGGGCGACTGCTTATAGCCCATTGAGTTGCTCACGGTGGTCGTTAAACACCCAACCGTTCTAGACGGAGAGAATGTCAGCCAGATCTCTCTGACATTCTCTCCGTCTAGAACGCTTGACGTCACAGCAACCTCTGCATTGTGGCGCCATCTCTTGATGCTAAGAGGAAACGCAGTCAAATACGCCACGTTATCACACATTTTGCTAAATTTTCGCTACGGGCTCACAGGTTGAAGTCACTCACGGAAGATCAGACAGTTCACAGTGTTATGAGAAAATCGACAGCTCACATATCCACATGATTGAGTTTCAAAAGCGAAGACAGCCACATGCTCACATTTTAATTGTTGTGCGAGCCGAAAACAAGTTTTTAACTACGAACGCATCAATCAATTCTTGTGTGCTCTCGCGATGCCAAAGTGATTGAGTGCTATATAATAGCACGCGATCACTTTAAGATGTCAGGGTGGTCGCGTGCTAATTTAAAAACATTGGGTTATAAATGACTCGAGTTCTATTTATCCGATCTACAAAATTCGAATTAAAGTCTTAATAGCACGGCAATTTGAGTTTGTATATTAATTCAATTTAGCACAATTCGAATATTAATTTCTATACTTTAATTGTTTTTCTTCTTTTTTATTTTATCGAATTTTCCGAGTTTAGTGTTGATTATCTTGTACATTTTGAAAATATTTGAAATACGCTACAATATCATACATTTTGCAAAATGCAAAATATTTCGCTACGGGCTTTCTATTATAAATATGAATACCCAGATCTATTTAAAACGCTCTAACTACAATAAAAACAGAAATTTTGAGATGTCAAAGTGAGCAGAATCGCATCTAAAAACATTTTCAGCACTTACTTGAAATAGTTTTTACAATATTTCTTTACAGAAATCCGGCGTTTGTTTGCTTTGTTTTCAATCTGCAACTATTAAAAATTTCACCCCGTCTTAAGTCGTACAACATCCCATATATACGAATATCTATTTAAAGCTTAAAAACAGCCGTCCTAGGACGAGCTACAGGCTAGTAAAATATTTTTTCTACACTCATCACGAGTAGAGCTAACCAGTGTTTAAAGAATTTTTCCAATTCGATGTGCAGCTGCAGCCATAACGTCTAAAAAAAAATAAAAAAAAACAGATTTCAAGCAATTCTACGAAGAAATTTTTTTTATAGGAAAAACAGAAAAACGAATGGAAATTGTTCAATGTGTCACTACAATAATCACTCAGAAATAGTTTTCCAAATTTGACTTTTAGAAGCTGAAATATACAGGGTGATTCATAAAGATGTATACAGTTTCCACATGCTGTAAACCAGTAACAGTTGAAGACATGGACCACAACTGCGAACCGTTAGGTAGATGCACTCATAAAGTTTGTGTCTCGCTACTGAGGGAAGTGACGTAGGCGACAGCGCGCGTGTCACGTGACTAGTCAGTCAAAATGGCAGCATCTGCAGTGGAGAAGGCGTTTTGTGTTCTTGAATTGAGCAAAACTGAATCTGTAACTGTTGTGCAACGGCATTCACGATCACGATTCGGAAAAGAACCTCCAACCAGAAAACGTATCTACGATTGGCATAAAAAAATTGAAACTACGGGCTGTTTATGCAAACTTAAAAGTCCTGGACGACCGCGTGTATCGGAAGAAGTCGTCGATAGTGTTTGCACGGCCATTCAACGAGGCCCGGGAAAATCAAGGCGGAGGGTGAGTCGTGAAGAGCAGATTTCACAGCCCACTGTCTGGAGAATTTTGAGAAAGAAGCTGAAAATGATTCCATACAAAGTGCAGATGTTGCAAAATCTCACTGGCCCGAGCCGCTGACCCAATGGCCACCCAGAAGTCCTGACTTAACACCTTGTGACTTTTTCCTGTGGGGGTACGTAAAGGACAAGGTATTCGCCTCTCTTGTTGATCTAGCGGAGCTAAAACAGCGTATCACAACCACTATCACTGCACTTGATTCGGATACCTTACCTCCCGTTTGGGCGGAAATTGATTACCGGCTCGATGTGTGTCGTGTGACTAAGGGTGCACACATAGAACATCTGTGACTGTCTCTAAAAAACTTGGAACATTCCTCTACAATTCTGTTACAGGTAACATAAAATATCTTACATTGTTCTTGTTTTATAGTGCGTTGAAACTGTATACTTCTTTATGAATCACCCTGTATATGGTCATTCCGAATTAGGTATATCGCGATGCTTCCGAATGAGGAAATAATGCATCCATAAGAAAATCAGCAGGTGGATAATATTTACAACTCCTAAAGCTCGGCGATGTTAAAACATTTTTTCAACCCTACAGTCAAATAGCAATCAAAGTACAGTCGGCCCTCCGTATCCGCAGAATCAATCAACCGCAAATCGAAAATATTCGAAACAAAAAAAAATCAAGAAATTTCCATAAAGCAAAACTTGAATTTACCGCGCGGCAATTCCTGTGAAGTAAAGTAACATAAAAAAAAATTAAGCTTTAAAATACAATTTTTCAAGTGCCTAAATTTATGGCAATGTCATCAGTTTGGACACTTGAAAAATTTGCAGCAAGTTTTCAACAGGCGCAAGTGTTAAAGGATATGATCCTCGAGTACGATCGTCAGACGGAACGAAGACTCCGTGTCACCCGAGAGATAGCATGCTTACAACCACTGCGGTATTTGTTTGATGATGCAAAGAAAAAGAAGAAACAGCTTCCTATAACAACGTTTCTAACTAAAGCATCCGCAATTGTGAAGATTCGACCTTCAACGCTTAAAGATCCTGAGCCCCCAACTATGCAGATCCTGACACTAGTATTAGTGAGCCTCCTCCAAAGCCTCAGCGTCTGCAATCGGAACCTGGTTCTTCCGACGTCCTGTTAGCCTAATGTCTTACAGCTCACGTACAGTGCTGCACATCTAGTCGTTTCACCACATCGGCATTGTAGGCAACATACAAACATCATCATCGTCATCATCATACGAGGGCTATCAAGAGAGATCTCAATTTATAATTACAGTATACACTGTGACGTACCTGCCAGCAGGACGCACACGATAGAAAGGCAGATAGTAGTCAGAACAAACGTCCGCGTAGCTCAATTGGTAGAATGACTTATTCCGGAATGAGGGGATCCGGGTTCGAATCCCGGCGTAGACCAAAAATGACGGAGAAATTTACTTCGTTATAACACTAAATTAACAAAAGTCACCGGACACCCCTTCAGAAGCAAATAAACTGATCCGCTGCGTTGTTAAGATGCGCGGTACAGCTGGAAACTGTATAAAAGAAAGCCTGCAGCTGACAGCGATCATGTCGCCCTGTGAGGTTGAATGAAAATGTCGCAGTGGGCGAGAACTAACTTTGAGAAAGAAAAGACTGTTGGGTGTTATATTAGTGGGTTGTGCATAAGAGAAACCGAGAGGCGTTTAAACATACTCAAGTCAACTGTTTTAGATGCACTGAATGAGTGGAAGACACATGGCATGCCTGAAGCAGCAAAAAGTACCTCCAGACCAAAAGAAAATCAGTGATAGAGGACGTCGAAGCCTCAAGAGAGTCGTCACAGCTAATCGACGGAGTACTGCACAAGAACTCAGTGTACAGGTGAGTAAAAACGCTGGGACCTCGGTATGTACACGTACCATTCGCAGATGACGTCATTCCATGGATTACCGTGGTTGTGCGGCTGCTCATCTCCACTCGGAATGCTACTCGTCGTTTAGCATGGTGTAAAGAACATTTATATTGGACCATAGATCAATCGAAACGGGTCTTATGGACTGATGAATCCAGATACACTGCCCATTAGGCTGATGGACCGTGTATGAAGCGAATCTGCGATCCCAGCGCCCCTTACGTGTGCTGCCATAAACACCGAAACATCGCCGGCTCCGTGTGCAGTGATGCCAGGAGAGAGCGACGTGGAACGCCACAGACTGGCGACGTGAGGTGTTTAGCGATGAGTGCCGCTTCGTTTTGGAGACAGATGATCATCGTGTCAGAATGCGGAGGTCCCCGGGTCAACGGCCTAATCCCAACCTAGCTATCGAGCGCCACACCTCCCCCTCTGCAGGCATTATGGTCTGGGGAGCTATTACCTATGGTAGCCGATCAGCTCTAGTAGTGATACGTGGATCATTGACGGGCCAGTGGTATGTGGATGAGATCCAACGGCCCCATGTGCTCCCATTCCTAGTCGGGATTCCAGGTGCGCTATATCAGCAGGATAATGCCCGCCCGCACACGGCTCGCGTTGCTACGTTATGTCCATACACTTTCATTGCCTTCCCGCTCCCCGTGCATGTCCCCTATCGAGCATGTGTGGGACCAGCTAAAACGCCGGCTGCCCCCGTGCAGCACTATCCGGGATTTTGAGCACACCGACACGTGTGAACCAGTCTGCAGCAGGTCAACATCAGGCGTTTGTTCGCCTCCATGCCGGATCGTATTGCACCATGTATCACAGCACGAGGCGGTACGGCGCGCTATTGAAGATGACCAGACTGCGGGCCACATATCACTTTGTAATTGTCCTGCAGCTCTGTTTTTTGCCATCATATGTATCATTCATCTGTATCATTACGTACATAAAATTTCAGTTCAATCCGATGCTTCCTTCTTGGTGAGCAAATTTCGTTGTCCGGGAGTGTACTAGGCCATTTTATATAAGGGACTTGAGCATCAGCGGATTTTTGTATCCGCGGGGGTCCTGGAGCCAATGTCCCGCGGACACTGAGGGACGCCTGTATAAGTCACCTGAAGCAAACATTTTGAATTAAAGGTAAGACAAAATGCTTGAGAAATTTTATATAGAGCTACCAAATGAAAAAAATAACTCAAAACTTAGTAGCTGAAATACAGACACTGAAAACACATTTTATTATACACGTCCACATCGTAACTTGTGCAGCAGAAACACGTCCTGACATTTTTTTTTTTTTTTTTTTTGATTGGAGGTTTAACGACCACCGTGAGCAACTCAATGGGCTATAAGTAGTCGCCCGTCCCTAATTTAGGGTCACTGGTTCCAGGGAAGGGAGAGAGCCAGTGCCGTAAGACAAACACAACATCCATGCCTGACCGGGATTCGAACCCGGACCCCTTACGGACGAACGATCAGAGGACAGCGCCTTAGACCACTGCGCCACCGGGGCGGCCGTCCTGACATGGGCTAAATAAGAAGGAGTTAGGAACGTTCTAGTGGTAGTGCCGCCTTGATTCCATGATAGCCGCCCGTAAAGCGCGCTGAGTTGTCTGCCATGGGTTTTAGGATCGAATGCATTGTTCCACTTCGTTCCACAGATGTTCAAACGGTTTCAAATCTGGAGAATGAGAAGGCCATTCGAAGATTGCAAACTCGCTGTACGGAAGAAGCGCGGCAGGACAGTCAGTCCTTCGCGAAACGAGAGTGTTTACATGTGGCGTTGACTTGATAGGAAAAACACATTCATGACTCTACATTTTACACAGCAGAAAAATGTAGAGCCATTAACTGGTGTAACTGGCAGGCGAGAACGTCAGCGTATCCTTGTGTGGTGGTGTTAGTAGGTATAAGAATCCCCAAGGTGGCCAACATGAACACTCTCCAGAACATTACACCGGGCTATGACGTTGAAGTAGGCGAAGACTGAAAATTTGTATCTTGTTTCAACGAACCGCGGTTCCAACACGTCGACAGAAGGGTGCTAGTGTAGCGTAGACCCCATGATGCCTTGGTCTACGCTACACTTGCACGTTATAAATCCCCAACTGTTAAGTCGGGGAATTACAGGCCGGTAGAGATGGTGTAATATTCTGGGGAGTGTTTATGTTGGCATTAGCTACTATACCTAATACTTATAGCTACTAACACCACCACCACCGCACAAGGATACGCTGGCGTTCTCCCCTGGCACCTGCACCCTATCATGGCTCTATGTTTTCCTGCTGTTGGTCGAGATGAAACCAAATTTTGCTACGACGCATTCTTTACTATTGCTGGGAAAGATGCGTAGCATCAAAATACATTTTTGTAATGGATATTATCATATTTTGCACGAGTTTATCGTAATATGCGCAACTTTCAATGATATATTTGTACCTTTAAGCAAAACGTGGTGAATAATGTTCGGTGATAGTTTTGTAAAATATACTGTTCAGTAGCAATGAAATTAGCTATTGTTGTTTCACTTCCCGGGACAACATGCAGCACGATCAGGTTTCGGCATTGGTTTAAACAACGGCTCACCGTTACCCATTTTCGTTACATCGAGTTTTACCTTCTGAAACCACACGCCTAGCAACGTGGTGTTTTCGTTACATCGAATTTTACCTTCGGAAACCACACGCCTAGCAACGTGGTGTTTTCGTTACATCGAGTTTTAATTTCGGAAACCACACGCCTAGCAACGTGGTCTTGGAAATACGCCCTGCGATTAGGTTTCTCCGCGCACGGAAAAAGCTGGCACAGGAGGTCCATCGTCGATTGCAAGAAGTCTATAGTCCTTTGTACCCTAGTGCGTCAAAATTCGCACAAGGGTACAAAGTGTTGATGGATGAGAAACGCAGTGATAGGCCTTCCACATCAACAACAGACAGCAACATAGTGTATGTGGAGTTCTGGTACAAGGAGATATACCGGTGACTTTGCGTCAGATTGCTACCAATGCAAATATTTTTTTCTGGGACGCACATCCCCTCGTTCAACCTAATCACCGCGCGTACCTCCGAGTGAGGCCGTATTTCCAGACAGCCCGTTATTTTCACATTCTTTTCCGCACTACTTTGCCTTTTTCTTCAAACTTCTGTGCAAAACAACGTTTTTTACTCAGAAAGAGTGTAATATTGCTGAGAGACACCGATTTACATATTCCAAACCACTTCAAAGATAATTGGCAGTTACATATTGATCAGTCTTCATATGGTTTGCGTTGCAAGCGTTACATCCACTATTAAAAACATCATAAGTTCAATGTCTTGGAATATTTTCCTTAATAAAAGTGAGGGATGAATTGAACTAATGTGAAGGGGCCTCACTCGTATAGAAAAAAGTTTGCTTAGTTATTCTAAAACGTATTATTGCATTTCATTAAGATTCATACGTACATCAGTTTTTATATTTTGAGACGATCGGAATTCTATGGGCAGTTAAAACTTTCACTCGTCCGTCCGCAAGAACGAGAGCATAATTGTGTCAGTTCCTTGAGCCGTTGTTCTAATATGTCACTTCTCGATATTATGCATACTTCCCAACAGCAATCAAACAATCCCATGCAAAATATTTCGATAAAACAAAAAATGGGTAATGGAAGTAGTTAAAACCATTGTTGAAATCTGATTTTTGAATGCTATCTCATGAAGTGACGCCACAGTAGCTAATTTCATTATTACTCAACAATATATTTTACTAAACAATCGCCGAATATAATTATTTCACCACGTTTCGAACTAACTGAACAATATCTCATTGCAAAGCGCGCAAATTACGAGAACCTCGTGCTAAATGTGAAATGCTGAAAGATATTACAAATATAATTTTTGATGCTATGAAAACGGTGCATCGTAGCGATATTTGGCTTCCTCGCGACCACTGCCCCTCAAGGGAGTGGGGGCTTACCTGCTATTGACGAGAGCAGGTAATCCCCCTTCTTCTTGAGGGGCGGTGGTCGCGAGAAAGGCAAATGATGTATAACACGATGAGGACATCCTAGACTAAAAATTACCAATGACTCTCACTAACACATTTGCGATTCAACTTTTCTTTCTATCTTGAAGTCAGATTTTAGCTTGTGCATGCGCAAATGGATTTCCGTAGCTACATCACAGTCTATCGGAGGGTCGTTTCTAACGTTCGTCTAAATCTGAATAATATACAAGGAGTCCATAAATGAAGTATGCAACCTCAGTATGCTATTGAAAAAAAAAACTACAATAAATAACAACTTACTTTTAATGTCAAAACACATGGTAACTGTGAAAGTTTTTTTTTTTTTTTTTTAAATGTCAGTAGGTCTCCACGTGTGCTCCGTTGGTTGTTCTCGCAGGATGTCTAAACGATAGTCCAGTTCCACCCACGTACGCTGCAGAATGTCATGTATAACAGGAGGAAGGCTGCAGTGATAGATAACCTTTTTCTTCTACGCAATGTCCTTAATAAAGCCCCAAAGGAAAACATCGCATAGGGTAATATCAGGAGAACAGGGTGGCCATGCCGTCGGACCCCCACGTCCAATCCAAAGTCCTGCAAAATGGTATTTTGAACATCTGCGTACATCTAAAGACCAGTGCGGAAGCGATCCATCTTGCTGGAAAATGATGTCTTGAATATCCTGGAGTTGTGAAATTGCGAATTGTTCTAACATGTCCAAGTACGTTATGCCAGTAACGGTTGGTTCAGCGAAGAAAAAGGGCTCTATCACTTCCTCTTCCATTAGGGCAGCCCAGATATTAACCTTCGGGCTGTCTGTCTCGTATGCTACGACCCCATGGGGATTTTCCGTGCCCTAAATTCGACATTGCCCTAAATTCGACAGTTATGTTTATTCATTCTGCCAGAAACATGGAATCTTGACTCATCCCTGAAGCGGATCCGTAAAAGGAGTGTGGGCTCTTCGTCAATGCGATTAAGCATGTCTACCGCAAATACTTTACGACGTTGTTGATAATTTGGCCGAAATTTTTCCACTAACTGCATTTTATATGCATATAGGTGTAGACGTTCATGCAGAACCTTGTGAACCGCTGCTCGCGGCATTTCGGATTCACGACTGGCGACGCGGACGGACTTCTTCTGGCTCCTTAGATAAGCCTTACGCACGTCTTCCACCTTTTCGTCCGAAATGGCAGGTCTCCCAGTGTTTTTGTATTTCAAGACACTTCCTATTTCTTTTCTAATTGTTCGATGCTCCTTGGTGTTGGCAGTTGTCTCTTGTGCTCCGTTCTGAACTCACGCTGAACAGTTTTTTGAGATTTTGACTCCGCAAACCAAAACACACACGCTACTTTCTCCAATGGGAAAGCCATGTCTGTTGCATTCCGTGTTTGACACGATTTTTCATTACATGAGACACCTGGCGCCATCTATCATCTGAGTTAACAAACTTTAACACTTGCCGCGTCTCTTGACGTTTAAAGTAAGTTTTTCTTTTATCGTATTTTTTTAATAGCATACTGAAGTCGTATATTTTATTTACAGACACTGTGTAATAATAACATAAAATATTGTTTCTGAAAAACTAAGCAGTCGAAAAACTATAACTCACTCCCATAGTTTAGCAGATATTTACTTTTATGACTCACATATCTTTTTGCATTGATTTTACGACAATAACTTTCATTAATCCACGTGCCTAACAAGTACAGTGAACCTACCTGAACCGTAAACCTACCTAATGTCAGGAATTAGTAAACCTTATTGCTTGTTACAAATTCTGAAGATGACAATCCGATTTTTAGTGTAAATGTGACAAGGATGGTAAGTAAGATAATATCCGAAAACTTGAAAATTGTATCGTCCTGGAGCGGGACTTGAACCTGCTTCTCCGAGATAGGGCCCGGGTATGCTAACCACTACACCACCCAGAACGACCAAGTCTCAAGTTTCCGATTAATTTGAATATAACCATCACAGGATTCACTAGTCGAAGTAACCGGCATTCATGTTTAGCGAATCTGGAGGTTAAGAATCCTATCTCGTGATTGCCCGGAGGAGCAGACAAATCATGAAAGAAATACGGTATTACATACCCGGGTGCTATCTGGGAGACGCGGGTTCAGGTCCCGCTCCAAGACGATGAAATTTTCAAGTTTTCGGATATTATCTGACTTACCATCCTTGTCACTTTTACACCAAAAAATCGGATTGTCACCTTCAAACTTTGTATTATATGGTGTAATCCCGTATTTCTTTCATTACTTATTGCTTGTTGTTATGATTTAATTCCACTTAGTATGTGCCGGGCTGTTGCTAGGTGTGATCGTTGAGTGACGCGAATAAATGTAATGTGTTGTTCATAAATATATGTATACTCTCGAAGCACTCGTTTAATTTCCCACTCAAAAAGATCTTGATATGCGAAAGATGCATAGCATAAATTATCTACAAAGAGTACCAGGGTACTCTCCCGATTTTTTATTTTACTTTACAGAATGTAAAACTGGAGTTTCATGAAGGGAAAGCGTTGCAATTTTAGGTAAAACTGTATTTATAGCATGTCATAAACCCACAATGGAGCATGAGTGCTGCTAAATAGATAGAAAGATGTGTTGTAACAAGCCTACATTATATTCTCTATAAAAATTATAGGATCTCCGATCACATCGATGAATAATTTCAGTCAATGAACCAGCAGAGCCTCAATTGACTTCTCTTTTGTAAATACGTTAGGAGGTGAAAACAGGATGATAGACGATCCTGGCACATTAAATCCATATTGCTCACTCATTTCCCTTCACCTATTTTCACCGCCTTTGTCTTCGCTAATGTCAAACAGCGCAAGATGAAAACGAAGCTTCAAAAAAAGATAATAAAAAAGAGTAGAGAGGAAGTAAATAAAATAAAAAAAAAAGGCTTCATAATGAGAGAATAAAAACGAGACTGCGAGACGACATGAAAAAAGAAAAAAAGAGCGGTGTTTTTTCCTGCGAGGAAAGTTTTGTTAGATTTACAGGGAATGACACGTCCACGCCTGTAAAGTGAGAATAAAAAGAGTAGAGCTTAATCGACATTTAAAGGGCCCCGAAAGGGCCCCAGTGCGCTGCGTCGTTACATCCTAATAAAGTGATTTTTAAGCTACTTCCTGCTTTATTGAGTTTTTAATAGTGCTAGTGTCTCGCTCCCTGTTGCTGGGTAATTTATTCCCTAATAGGATCACGGATTTCTTCTTCGGCAAGCCAAAGGCAAAAGAGATGCCGGAGTGAGATGAGAAGATAAGGAACACCGGGAGCAATTCTCCGCGGAGGATAACCGTTGATTGCGGAGAGGAAAGAAGGGAGGAAAAACTAAGAAAACCTCCCTCCCGCTATAGCGTGAAATTATAAATAATGTTTCGGAGCGAATTGGCTTTGAGTCACTTTTTTTTTTTTCTCGGGCTTTTAGGAGCAGGGAAGAAGATTATCAATTTCTGAACACGCTCTTTGGCGCATATTAGCAGCATCCGTGCTGCTCTGGGATCTCATGCGCCGAAAATGCTCTTTGAATAGTTAATGCTTAAGCCCCTCTAGGACGCAGAAGCGATTACAATGTTTTAAAAAGATGGATGATTTTGTGTTGGTTAGTTGTCTCATCTTTTGCTTCTTCATTTGCGGCATTTAGGAGAAGAAATTGGATTGCCGCGCTGCAGCGACGAATACAGATTTACTTTAAGGCTTAGACGTAGACATTACTGCTAATTCACTCGCCTCCACAGTTTTTTTACCGAGCCACTTTGAGCTTTTAAGCGGAACATTTTCCTAATAAATAAATGGTATGTTTTGCTCAACCATCTTCAAATTATCGGTTTTTAGAATGTCAAAAATGCATTTTGTCTCTGTTTTCGGATTAATATGCTATGAGCGAAGTATATTACGTCGCCAAAAAATATCACAAAACGAAAACATACTTTTCGCATGCTTTTAAAATTGCTTCCCTTAGAGATGAAGATTTTCAAAACTTTGAATAAATTATCATGTCCTACGTAACTGCGGGATAGATTTATGGTGGAATATTTTGAAAATAAAAGTGTCGTCAAATAAAATGTTTAAAAAAGCGGCAAAAATGTTCATGCATTTTTATCCGCATGCAAATCCAACATAAGTAACGAAATGAATTACTTTAATACATTTTTAATTCGTTTGTACTATTTCCCGTTCAGTTTTTTTAAAGCACGGTAACAAACACAGTACCCAAATTCTTCTCTTGAGATCGCATTGTTGCTTAAATGTGCTTGTGCCGAAATTCCACTCAAGAGATTTTATTTTGGACGAGGTAAATGTATGTATTCGTAATTGTGGAGTGCAATAACAAAAATGAAAGAAAAAAATGTGGCTTTTTTAATTCGTAATCAGTTGCCAATGGACATGTGATATATACACACATTGGTGGTAAATTTCCTCCCTTTTATTAAATCATTTATCTCAAGAAAATATACGAAGAAAGAAAACAGGATAGACCGACAATCAGAACAAATATACCGAAGAAAATAAAACATTTAAGATCAAAGGAGCAGCACTTACACGAGTAAACAAATGTTGCAAAGCATAATATAACTTTTAATTTGACAGCAAAGGGGCATGCCAAAGCGGGGATATTACATAGAAATAACTTTTTAAGGAATAAAATAATTAAAAGACGAAGCCACGGAATTGTTGCTTGTAAAATGAAAGCCTTTTAAAAAAAATCAATTTTTTGTATAAACTAATTCAAGGTATTAAATCAGTAGTTGTGTTAAAAAATTCTATATCTTTACGCCCAACACGTTCCCCCAAATTATTTTCCCCTTCGCAAAAACTGCATTGTATAAACATTCTTGGCGATGGCTACAGCTCTCCGATGCAAACAATTTTTACATTCCGCTTTACAGAAAATGGAAAATGTATTATGGAAAATACAAACACGTACGAATGCTACTTACGGGAAATCTATAACACCAAAATCTGAAAATGCATGTGATTTTTTAAATTGCAGTTATGTGCAAAAGAAGGACATTTTTACCTGGCCGAATTTTCGATGAAATTGCCATGCCAGAAATAAATATGCTTTTGCAGTACTAAGCTAGGATTGCGGGTAGGAAATAGTTGGTAAATATATGAAAAAAAAAATGTTTACAAATGTATGATGCATAAAGGATACTACAATTTAACATGTAGAAGAGAATATATCATGCCAAATATAAGCACACATTTACGCCACATGTGACGAAAATATGAGTCAAGAAAATAGAATACACATAGTTATGAATATTTTCCAACCAGGTTCGAAAGACGGAGGTGGGAAAAATAAAAACAAGTTAATAAAATCATGCAATGCATTGATTATGATACGCTTTCTAACATGCCAGAAATCATTACTCAAGTTATGAAGATAATGGCTGCGGAATAAATCCCGCTCCTGTGTCCTAACCTTTGACCCCACTTCGATGATATTAAACAGAATTGGTTCAGTATACCTCCGGAACAACATACTAAAGTTTTGTCGCAATAGAAGCATTTTAGTCAAGCTATGAAGATAATGGCTGTGAAATAAATCTCGCTTCTGTGCCCTGACCTTTAACCCCATTTCAATGATAATAAACAGAATTAGTTCAGTATATCTCCGGAACAACATGTTAAAGTTTTATCGCAATCGAAGCATTTTTGCGTAAGTTATGAAGCATAAGAGCGATGGAATGAATACCGCTCTTATGTCCTGACCTTCAACCCCATTTCGCCCATTTTCAATAAGGTTCGTTCCCAGGCTGTCCCCTACCACATACTAAAATTTGCATCGAAATCGAACCATTTTTACGCGAGTTGTCTTGCAGACAGACAGACAGACAGACTGACGGACAAAACTGGAGCATATCAGCTTCTTCAAAATACGTTTGGAAAGCGTAAAAAAACAGCCTTACGCCAGGTTTCAGGTAACGTTGTGCATCATGTAATTTCGAAAATGCTTGGATTATTATTCTCACAGCTATTGTGACGCCTTTGACTTATGTAAATGTAGGTTCCTTCTCATTACGTTTTCCGTATTCGTTTTACGTCTTAAGATCGATGAGTCTTTCTTCCCTGGGTTATGACTGGCAAACAGGGCCGGATTATGTCATGCTGTGGCCCGGAGGTGGCAGTGAATTGCGGCCGATTCAGAAAACTTTTCCTATTTCTATTAGTTATTTTGTTGTCAATTATTTTTTGTGAAACATATAGTTGGCGGCTTGAGTATTAATCGTAGTTTTATTTACTTTACGTAGCCAGACCACCCAAATACGTACATCGCCTTTAACTAAAATATTTTTAAAGACTAAATTAAAAACATAACAATGAATTACACTGAATGGACAAAACATTAGAGATACCTACCTAATAGCGTGTTGCTCCACCTATAACGCGAATAACAGCCTGTACACGCAGAGGCGTCGACTCCATCAGATACCGGAAGGTTTCCGGAGGTAACGCCTCAGGCATGCCTTTGTAGCAGCATTGCCTACAACTCCACCTGAGATGTCGTCCAGGATCCATGAATCGGATGTTCCGCTCCTCGACATCCTAGAGAGCTTCCTCAGGGTTTACATCCGAGTTCCGTGAGGGCCACTGGATGGTTCCAAACTTAGATGGGTGTTCTTCGAGCTATGCTTCGGTGGTTGTGGCTCGCTGGGGCGACGCATTGTCCTTTTGAAACAGACCATCGGCAAAGGACACGCGAAGGCCACGAAAGGGTGTAAGTGATCAGCAGAGATGGAAACGGGTCACGGTTTAATAGGTCAACGGGTCGACAATTTCTCGCGGGTCCAACGGGTTGGGTCAAGGTGTTCCTGATCCGGTTTTATTACCGTTTTATTTTTGAAAAGAGAAAAATATGTTCCTAAAGAAAAATACGCGTTTAGGAATTCTGTAGTCGGCTCTGGTGCCCACGGAGAGAATGATTTGCCATGCAAAAATATTGTACGCTCTTTCTTAAAGCAACGAAGATCTCCACCGGCCTACGTCAGACACACCGACACCATATTGTAAAAAAATTACTTTTGCGTTCTCTTACAGTGCAACTGTCCAGGGCAAGGTACAGGCAAACGCCATTCGCCTGCTTCTCAACTGATTTACTCTCTCCGTGCGATGCTCACTGTATGACTAAGAGCTACGTTTCACATCGCATCTTTTACACTGAACATTCAGAGATTTTCGATTGATGTTCTAACATCCCGTTCCCATGACATGTCATGTAGAAATTAACTCTTTATTTGTTAATGTGGATGGATTTAACATTAAGGAGGTTGAGAAAGGCGTCATGGCTAACAAATACGTGCTTGTTGATAACGACAAGGGGAAGAGTGAATGCTGGAAATTGTTTCGTCTCATTAAGGAGCCGGTGAATAATTATGTGTTGTTTGGTTTTGCTTGTTGTTCGAAATGTGGAAGGCGTTTAATTACAAAAGAAAGATGTCGACGATGTAATAAAAGATTATGAAACCAAAAATCTAACGGACCATATTAAAGTATGTGAACCTCCATCAAAGCGTGGAAACAGTGAACAATCTAAATACACTTAAATAAAATACGTTTGTATAACCGTAAATAATGATTCCCTGTTGTAATATACTCCATGGTCACGGTCATAGTCAGCCAGTACTTCTGGATTACGCAAAATAGTGGCACTAAAAATGGCACTAAAGTTTAGCAAGTAACCAAATTTTATTATTAAAAATGGATTTCAGTTATTAAATAGCAAGCAGTTATTGGGAAGAATACATATATTACGTTTATATATATATATATATATATATATATATATATATATATATATATATATATATATATATCACTATAGATCATATCCACGTACTGAGAGAACTAATTGAAAGAGCGAAGGAATATGAACTTCCGTTATGCAAAGAATGGCCTTTGATTCGGTGAAGCCATAAGCAGTTACAATGGCTTTGAAATCCTGCGGTATATAAGATGCATATATTAATATTATTAATAACATCTATGAAAATGAAAATGGAAAGATTCGGCTATTTCAGAATACAGAACCCATAAAAATTGGAAAGGGGGTGAGACCAGGCTGCACTATATCTGCCACACTCTTTAATGCCACTTTGGAAAATGTCTTTCAATCACTGAACTGGGAAAACAAAGGTATAAAGATTAATGGAGATTATCTAACTCACCTTCGTTTTGCTGATGATGGACGTGGACCTTAACTGAAAGAGACATACAAAGACCGCAAACAACTCAAAGCAGCATGAAGAGGTGCGTGCTTGGTGTAACTAGGAGAGATAAGAAGAGGAACTCGTGGATCAGAAAAATGACAACAGTGGAAGACATCATGATCAGAGTATAATTCCTGAAATGACAATGGGCTGGACACATTGCCAGAAGGTCAGACCATTGATGAACAGCCGAAATTTTAAACTGGATTCCAAGGGACAGGAAAAGACCCAGAATAAGACCACATGGGTGATGGGTGGATGAAATTCGAAAGTATGCGGTAGTAACATTTAGGTGACTGGCACAAGACAGACCGTTGTGGAAGAAACATGGAGAGACCTTCGTCCAGCAGTGGATTGATAATGGTTGACAGTGATGACGCTGATGATATGTATATACACTGGCGGAAAGTAAAAAAAAACACCAAGAAGGAGACGTCTGATACCAACGAAATTTATACAGCATAATAATGGAATACAGAGGATAACGTGATGAAAACATTAGGGCAAAATACAGCTGTATTTGCTGGTAAACTGAAAAATAACATTTCCATGTAACATGGTTAGTACGAGGTTGAACCGCCATGAACTGCGTCACAATGTGCACTTCTGGCATGGAGTCTGTCGTACAGATGTTGGATGTAAGTTTGGGGTATTTAGTTCCAAGCATCCTCAACCTGGACGCGTAAATCGTGGATGGTCGTGGCTGGCCGTGGAGACCGGATAAGTCGTTGTCCCATGAAATCCCACACGTGCTCAATGGGGGAAAAATCCGGTGAACGTGCAGAATATGGAAGTTGTCTCACACCCTGAAGTGCATGTTGCGTTGAACGTGCCGTGTGTGGGCGTGCGTTATCTTGCTAGAAAACACCACGATTGACCGACCTTACAAATGGTACAGAACGGGCTGAATGATGTTGTTCATGCAGGAGGTGCTGTTTAACGTACCCGGTACAAACACTAGTTGTGTACGGGAGTAATAGCTGATCGCTCCCCACACCAGGAGACCAGGTGCAGGTCCTGTGTGTCGCTGGCGGATGCGAGAAGGGTGGAGACGCTCCCCTGTGCGTTTGCGAACACGCATACGGCCATCGGAGGCTCCCAAGCAGAATCTGCTTTCATCGCTGAACACGACAGATCGCCATTGCCTTCTCCAGTGCAGACGTTGACGACACCACTGCAGCCGTTCCTGACGGTGGGCTGAAGTCAGAGGTACACATGCCAGAGGCACACGTGCACGTAGTCCTGCATCCAGTAGACGGTTGCGGATTGTTCGCACAGTCACCTGAGGTGCAACGGCAGCTCGGATTTGTGTCGCAGTGGATGTTCTGCTTGACAACGCAGCTCTTCTTATGCGTCGATCGGTCCGCTCATCAGTCCGTCTGTGACTCCCGGTTCCACGTCTTCTCGCGTGGGAATGTTTCTCGGACCATCTACGCCACCATCGTGCCACCACCGATACGCCCCGTCCAATTCGCTCCGCAATACGACGATATGACCACCCGGCCTCGCGGAGTCCGACTAGACGACCTCGCTCAAAGTCCGATAACTGCTGAAATCGTACACGTCTTCCATGTCCAGTCATTGCAGCTTCTTCAGGGTCTCCGCACGTGTCCGTACGCCGACGACTGATTACATTCACTTCGTCGTACTCCTTAAATACCACCGACGCTCACCGGTTGGTCCCGAAATTAACATCACACCTACGTAAACTCGACCCCATTAACATATGTAAATTTCATGATCGTCCGCCAATTCCTTCTTGGTGTTCTTTTTTCACTTTCCGTCAGTGTATATAAATATATTAATTGAGTTTCGAATTTATAGTTCAAAGCAGATTTGCCAAGGTCAGTTACGGGTCCGGATCGGGTCGGGTTGGGACCGAAATTTTTGACCCGTTTCCAACACTGGTGATCAATCAGCACATGCTGGTAACGCGCATAGTTTAAAGACTTCTCCGGACACACTATACCGCATGAAATGGCTCCACAAACCAAAACATAGCCACCAAAGCCTTAAAAAGAACCACCCTAGAAGAGAGGGACCCTGGCGCCATGCTGTTGGCGCCACACCCGCACCCTTCCGTAAGCTCGGTACAGCTGGAAACGGGATTCAGCTGAGAACACGACGATTCACCATTCTGCAGAGGTCCAGTTTTGATGTTCCCGGGACCAGGTGAGGCGTAATATCTAATTACGAGCAGACAACAGTGTCCCACGAATAGGGCGTCGGCAACAGTCCAGGGAATGCAACGCGTGCCTTACCGTTCGCTTACTGACGCTGCATGGGCCTCTGACATTTAACCTGGGTGTGATTTGCGCCGCCGCCGTTGCGATGCGCTCGGTCTGTACGAGCCTGGATAGTCTATGTCGACCCAGGTCACCAATGGCGTGTTGCCGGCCACCGCTTGCACTCTGGACGCTGGTACGTCCGTCGATGGTTTACTCACGGTACACACTTGATACGGTTGCCCTCGGGAATCCTACGCTTCTCACAACTCAGAGATGAAAACAGGTCAACGGATCGAAAATTTCTTGCTGATCTAACGGGTCGGTTCAAGATGTTCCAGACCCGATTTTGACCCGTTTTTTTTCTCGCGTTTTATTTTTGAAAAGAGAAAAATGGGCGTTGTGGAATTCTGTAGTCGATATTGGTGCCCACGGTGTGAATAATGATTTGCCATGCAGAAATATTGTCGTCTCTTTTTTAAAGCAACGGAGATTTCCACCGACCGATGTCAAACACACCGACACCATATCTTAAAAAAGATACTTCTTTTCGTTCTTTTACAGTGAGATTGTCCAGGGCAAGGTACAGTCAAACGCAATTCGCCGGCTTCTCAACTGATTCACTCTCTCCGTGCGAAGTTCACTGTATGACTAAGAGTTACTTTTCACGTCGCATCTTTTACACTGAGCATTCAGAGGTTTTCCATTGATGTGCTAACATCCCGTTCTCATGACATGTCATGTCGAAATTAACTCCTTATTTGTTAATATGGATGGATTTAACATTAAGGAGGTTGAGAAAGGCGTCGAGGCCAACAAATACGTGCTTGTTGAAAACTACAAGGGGTAGATTGAATGCTGGAAATTGTTTCGTCTCATTAAGGAACCTGTTAATAATTCTGTGTTGTTTGGATTTGCTTGTTTTTCAGAATGTGGAAAGTGTTTAATTACAAAGAAAGATGTTGACGATGTAATAAAAGATTATGGAACCAAAAATCTAACGGACCATATGAAAGTATGCGCACCTACATCAAAGCTCACGTGGAAAGAGTGAACAATCTAAATACATTTAAAAAAATACATTTGTGTAATCGTAAATAATGATTCTTATTTGTAATATATTCCATAGTCACAGTCATAGTCAGCCATTACTTCTGGATTACGCAAAATAGTGGCCCTAAAAATGGCACTTACATTTAGCAAGTAACCAAATTTTATTATTAAAAAAGGATTTCAGTTATTAAATATCAAGCAGTTATTGGGATGAATGTGTATATTACGTTTATATGTATATATATACACAAATTCAGTTTCGAATTTATAGTTCAAAGCAGATTTGTCTGGGTGAGTTACGGGTCCGGGTCCGAAATGTTTGACTCGTTTCTAACTCAGTCATCACTTGGGCGATAGAATAAGCCATCTGTCTTACGCTGACAATACATACACGATCTAAGTCGCTCAGATCACCACGTTTACCCATGTTTGTCGATTGCGATACACCTTTTTAAAGCTCTGCTACACTCCTATTTATCACCTGCGTTTGGTTTGGATCTCTTCTACTCTGCGCGGGGGATGCCCGTTTCAACCACCCATTACACTTATCTTTAATGTTTCGTCTACTTAATGTGTATACAGGAGTATTAAAATACACTTTATTAGTTTCATAAAAACTTTTTTCGTTAGTATAGTGCAAACAAAAATTTCAGCTTATAATATAATTTATTCATATTTACTTTTAAGTGGCAGAAATGCCAGCGATTTCAGAACATTTTAAGTACATTTTTCTCGTAATTTTTTCGTAATTATGCGTGATTTGAGTTTTTTCAAATATTAGTGGTAAGCTGTGTTATTTAGATGTTAGCGATTGTTTCTCAAATATACACTAGCTACCAACAAGTAATTGGACACTTGTGATAGCAAAGGAAAAAGAAGTTTATTCACTTTCAATAGTTGGTGGAGCCTCCACGAGCGGCGATTACAGCTGCGACCCTCCGGGACATACTCTCAACCAGGCGTTGTACGACGGCTAGCGGTATTTTCTTCCACTCCGCTTGGAGAAGACAGGTCAGTTATTTCACCGATTTCGGACGGTGGGGGCACCCCTTAAGTCGACGCTACAACTCGTTCCAGAGGTGCTCGATAGGGTTAAGGTCCGGGCTCTGCGCAGGCCAGTCCATTCGATTAACCCCATTGTCACCATACCAAGTCATGGTGGACCTCGACACATGACAGGTGGCATTGTCATCCTGAAAGTAACATGGGTCCACCCCGTAATGCCTGGAGAGAGTGCTCCACGGAACGCAGGAACGGAACCACTGCGATGTCAAAGAGTTGCCTTAAAACGGGCAGCCTTGTCGTACAGCACGGCAGAAGGGGATTGGCGCAGTGAGAAACTAGGCCGTCTTAACGTGAAAAACGGCGTCGCGGGAGAGAGAGAGAGAGAGAGAGAGAGAGAGAGAGAGAGAGAGTGAAGGGAGATAAACAAAGGAGGGAGGAAAACCAAAGCTGAGAAGAGTGCTAGAAAGATACGTTTGGGAAATGTTATCAAAAGCAAAGCAAAGATTAAGAGAGAAAAGGGCAAGAGGCTCAGAGCTTGCATTAGCAAGGTGAAGATGGTAGCGGAGAAGCAGAAATTATGAGAGATAGAACGGCCGGGAACGGTGTAAGTCTGATTAGGAGAAAGAATGTACGGGAGAATAGAGTTAGGCCGGCGGGAGAGAAGTTTAGTATAGAGTTTGTAGTCTAGGTTAACGCCAATTCCCCAAGTCAAGAGCGTCTCCTTTCTTGGGAAAAAGAACAATATGTGAATCTGTGAAACTCCTCGGGTGAGTAGAACAGTGAAAAGCAGCAGTTAGAGCACAGATGAGAAAAGGCAAGAGCGCGGATAAGAAAGTACGGTAGAAGAGCAAAGGGAGGCCGTCCAGACCCGGAACAGCGCGAGGGTTAAGAGAAGAAAAAGAATCGGAGAGCTCGCAAGAAGTAGGAGGGAGAAGAAGAGAGGCAGAAAGATGAGGGGGGACCTCAGGTAGATTGGAGAGAAGATGAGCAGAAGCAGAGGAGGAAGGAAGAGGAGTTTCACAGAATTTATCGGCGAAGAACCTGCGTACCTGAGAGCAAATAACATCTGGATCGGAGGTAATGGTGCCAGACGGAAGACGAAGGTGACGGAGCGAAGTAGAGGTACGGCGATCTGACTCCATAGATGTGAGAAAGTCGTATGGGCAATCCGCTGGGTTGAGATGTTGTAGACGAAGGCGGATGAGGGCTTGCTGTGCGAGGGGTTCCAGTAGCGCCTGGAGCTCAGCTTGGTATACAGGGAAGAGCGGATCAGATAAACCGATGAGGGAAAGCACCTGCCGAGCATGATTGAGTTACATCAGTCGAAGGGTCTTCGATGTAAAAGATAGCTGGCGGATGTGGAGAATGAGCTGTTGTTTGGTCTCCAACCAATCCATAAGCGCACAGGGAGCTGGCTACAGCCCCCTCCCGACTGGCATCGAGGGAGGCATGGATGGAAGATCAGAACTCGGAATCACTAAGCAGGGTTGCATCAAAGGTCCATTGGCGAACTGTTCGAGAAGGCGACGACGCGGCGAACACGGTCAGAGTCACCAAGAAGTGGTCGGAGGACGCTGTGGGGTGATGGAGAGAATCTTTCACTGCCGGAAGGAGCGATGGTCAAGCATAATAGCGATCCAAGCGAGCGGTCAGTGGATCTCGCGTCCCAGACGAACGCCAGGTGTGGAAGGTGTCCGCAGGATGAAAATGCCGGTGGACGTCAACTAGAGAAAAGTCCGAGACAAGGTCTTGGAGGAGGGCGACTAGGTCCGTGTGGCACTCACGAGACACTGGCAGGCGATCAAGAGACGGGTTAAGAGTGCAGTTGAGGTTCGTGAACAGCAGGGATAGGTGCGTAGAGGAACATGTTTCGTAGATGCTGAAGACATGAAATCGAATTCCAGCTAGAGTGAAGGAGATTTGCTGTAGAAGATCTCGGCAGAGATTTCGGACGGAGAGTGAAAACAGGGTGGTGCGAAACTGAAGACGAACACCAATAGCGAGACCACCATGCACAGAGGAACGGAAAGCATGGTGAAAGGTAAAGTCCCAAGTGCGCCATCTATGAAAAAGTGTCGAGGAGTGGCAGTTCGTCTTTTGCAAAAGGAGTTAGTCGGCCCCAAGGGGCGAGAGATCTTCAAGAACGGGAGCGTTAGCGAGGGGGTTTGCAAACCTCCTACAATTAAGAGTGGCTACCTTGAATTGGTAAGTCCGACGTCTGATGAAGGGCAGCTATGGAAGCTTTCTGGAATGTGTCGAGGCGATTGATGATATCACGACACCACAAGACGTAGCTGCGTTGCTTGGCATTATGCCGGAGGAATTTGAGGATGGAGGTTGCTTGGTCGAAGACCTTGGGTAGAACTGCTTCAAACTTCTGTAAAAAGGTGAGAGAAGCCTCCCGATTTGTTTTATGAGTGAGAAACTCGTAAAGATCTTCGAAGAAGACAGGTTCTGAAGGAAGAGAGGCATTGGAAAGCAGAGTCAAGAAATCTTCAAACGTCGCAGAGGACCCTTGGACTTTGAAGAGGAAGAGCTAGAACGTGACAGGGGAGACTTGGAGCCTGCTAGACGGGTGGAACGATGTGGGCGGCCAGTCGGAGAAGGTGACTTCTTCTTTTTCCTCCGGGCCTCGGTACTGGTAGTAGAGCGACGTTTGCCGTGGATTGATGACACACGATATGTGGAATCAGAGGAAAGATCCACCTCATCGCTGGGAGCAAAAGTGCCGACTGTGAATGAAGCTAGAGGATCAGCCGTGATGTCCTCTGATGGAGAGAAAACACGAGTAGGCAAGGAGGAGTCAAGCGGAGGAAAATCCAACAGAGTGGAGAAAGCAATATCGGAAGACGCTTGTTGATCGAAGGCTTTAATCAGATTTTCGGCAGAACTGGGTCCAGGAGGTACAGACGCAGGAGGAGGCATGGCAGCAGAAACTGAGGAAGAGGTAGAATGCTGTCTTGGAGCTGCAGGAGTCAGTGGCTCTGCATGGGGCAATGAGCCTACTGATGGCCGTAAGCCTTGCAGCGTGAGCAATGAGCAGAGGGTAGAAGCTCAATCCGGCGGCGCTCGTTACCGCAACGAACATCGAGGAACCGTGGAAACCTTATGAGATGCTCTTCTGACGGGAAGATGATGCGAGCAGTTCTACGGAAGCCACAGATATGTTTATCATCGGGGTCAGAGGGGGAAGAGGAGAGAGTCTTCACTGGGCCGACTACTCTGCCGCATCGACTAAGTGCAGCACACAGCATATCATCAGAGATCTCCGGAGGTACCGGATGTAGTGAGACCAAAACAGGACGCTGGGCTATGGATTCGGCTAAGAAGTGAAAATCGCCAATTGATAGGCCCCGAGACAAGAAAAGCTCGGCATATTCTTTCTTCGAAAAATAAACAATCACACTTCGTGGCTTTCGGGTGAGGTGGGGGATGGCACCAGAAGGAAGCATATTCTTGAGAGCGGAGCTGTACTGCTTCAAAGGAGTGTTGGGCAGCGCGTCAAAACAAACCCCCAACTCGAGGGTCGAATGAAGACGTTGACCAGCAGGAGAGTTCTCGGGAATGCCTAATAAGATGGTGTCACTGTTGAGAGTAACGTAAGAATACGTAGGGGGCAGACGAGGAAGAAGCCGGTGGAATACCAGCGGCAGACGCAGAATACGTGCGTGCAGAAACGCCTACTCTGGAAGGCATTGATGCAGCATGAGACAATGTACTGGAAGCAGAGGCAGTAGAAACTGTAGAGGGCAGATTACCGACGCCATCGGAGACGCCCGTGAATTCATCATCGTCAGCAGAGGCCATGGACGTCACATTCATATTATCAATGGCAGAGTTGGAGACCTGGGCAGGAGGAAGGTTAAGGAGCTCTCCACTAGCAAGCGAAGATGATTGGTCGGCTGAGGAGGCGATGCGAGGAGCTGCAGTGATGTGGGCTTAAACAGCGGCTTCATCGGCAGATGCCATAATAAATGGCAAGGGTTGACGAAGAAAATGACCAGCTCGGTGAGGAAATTAAAACACTGATGAGGAAATTAAAACAATTAAACGAAAGCATAGACCTTTAACTTTGGCACACACACAGAAGAACAATGATGGGACACACAAAACACGTACGTGAAGCACTCAAACACGGAGCTCGTGAAGACACGTGTAGGCCAAAGATGGACCGACACCGTACTAATGTACGTATGTTGATAAGTGCTATGTTGTGTTTCTCTTCCAGGTGTCTGGGGACTTTTGTCAATATAGTGTATATGAATAATTCGACATACCCAAAATTATGAATCCCATTCAAATCGTCAAAACGTAAAGTACGATAAATTTTGTCGGAATAAAATCTGATTGAGGTATCACTCGGAAGTGTTAAAATAGAAACTCATCTTTACGAGCGAAGTTCAAGGAAATGATCAAAGCTGTCAAGAGACGATATGTCCATGGCGGAGGCGCAGGAACCGAATTTATCTTGGCATCCTTTGAACTTGAAAGCTATTCGACTTAGCTTTTTCTTTAGAGTTTCTTCAGAATTATTTCGATGAAAACGTTACCGTGAGAGTTTAACTGTTCTAGATTTTCAGCGTCCCAAGTATTTTCTCATCATCTTCATTAAATATATCTATCACTTCATACACTGAAGGAGCTATCTGAGTACGTTGATTCACAATTATGACAGCTTCTCTCTCCCAGTTCGTTCGTTTCACACCATTTCATGAAAGCTAATTTGATTGTGAAGCAAGTGGTCATCAATTGAAATTCACGTGTGCTTTCTTTTTTGCGCTTTCATACCGTTGGTTGAAAAAGTGTATATGCCCTAGCTTTGTCCGTCTGTCTCTCTGTCCGTCCGTCCGCACGATAACTCGCGTAAAAATGGTTCGATTTCGATGAAATTTTAGTATGTGGTAAGGGACAACCTGGCGACAAACCCTACAGAAAATGGACGAAATGGGGTCAAAGGTCAGGACATAGGAGCGGGATCCATTCCATTGCCCTTATGCTTCATAACTTACGTAAAAGTCCTTTGATTGCGACAAAACTTTACCATGTTGTTCCGGAAGTATACAGAACCGGTTATGTTGAATATCATCGAAATGGGGTCAAAGGTCAGGGCACAAGAGCGAGATTTATTCCACAGCCATTATCCTCATAACTTGAGTAATGATTTCTGGTATGTTGGAAAGGGTATCATAATCAATGCATTGCATGATTTTACTAACTTGTTTATGTTTAAACTTAAGACAGGTTGGTCTGTACTTGGCATTGACTGCCGTTACTTGTATTTGTACTTTGATTAGGTGAGATGCTATGACAATGAAACAATTCGTCCGATAGGTATGTGAAATTTGTATGCATTGTGATATAACGCTGTCATGTAGGGTTAAGTTGCGATGAAGTCCTTCAGCAACTGAAGCTTTCGTCTCACTCTTAGACATAGAAAAGTGATTTTGCTTTTCGTGATTTCCTGAGTAGTGAAATTATTTTTTAATAAATCTCCTTTATCTAGTTTAAGTTTTAAGTTTTTTTATATAATGGAGAATCTCAGTAAGTTTTAACAATGTGACATCCATTTTGAAAATATATGCATACATATTAAAATGCAGTGAAATTCTTCGTATCTTACGTCGGACAGGTCTGTTTGCCGTTCTTCTTCTTCGCCTGTTGACACCTACCGCAGAGTATAGGCTTCCTCAGACTTTTCCAACTTCTTCGATCCTTAGCCTCAGTCCACCCTTTAGCACCTCTAAATTTCTGAAGGTCATCTCTCCATCTTATTCTCTAGCTCCCTCTTCGTCTCTTTCCATCTCTCGGTTGCCATTCTGTTATTAATCTTGTCTATCTTTCAGTCTTCCAACATTTCCAGCCCATCTCCACTTTGATTCTTTTATTATTTTTATAATATCTGTTAGTCCTGTTCTTTCTGTTATAATTTCATTCTTAACTCTTATCTCTTCTTGTTATTCCTAACATTCTTCTCTAACTTTCTTACCGATACTCTAATTTTTTTACACTGTCACTCTGTGATAAACCATGTTTCACTTCTATAAGATCACCGGTTAAATTGTCTTTAAGTCTCCAAAAGGCTCCTTGGATAATCTTCTATTGATTTCTCTTTCTAGTCTTTCTTTAAAACTAATAACTTGACTTAAATAGGTGCATTCGTCTATTTTTTCAATTTCCTTTCCTTCTCTCAAAATCTTCTTTGTATTGTTCATATATTTAATTTTTGCTGTGTTCATTGTCAGACCTTTTTTAAGACTTTATATGTCCTTTATCATATTGTGCATTTCTCTATTGCTAGTTGCAATGATGAACATGTCATCAGCAATTCTTAGTCAATACTTGCCATTGTTGATCAGTAATTTCAGTGTCGACCTATTTTGTTTTTTTTAACTCTCTCCGACCACTCCTAGACTTTATCTTTGTCCTCACATGACACAATGCGTTGATACCAAAATTCATTTCTTGATGGTGGTCGAGTGGTCTGAGGCTCTTCCTCTGACTATGGTTCCAACATGGACTCGGGTTCGCGTCTTTGGTGACGCACGAGTGGTGCTCTTATCATATGGAGCTGGCCCTGTTTCATCACCGGAACCAGTGGCCTCAAATTAGGGAACGGCGACTGATTATATCTCTTACAGTAGCTCATAGTGGTCGTCAAACAAAGAAACAAAAACCGGCCCGTTGGTGCAGTGGTCTAAACGCTATCTTAGACAATTCATCTGAGATGGGTCTGGGTTCGAATTCCGGTGAGGAATAGATGATTTGTTTGTCTTACTGCACTGGCTGTCTCTCCTTCCCTCGAACCGGTGATCCTAAATTAGGGACAATAGAGACTGCTTATAACCCATTGAGTTGCTCACGGTGGTCGTTAACCCCCCCCCCCCCCCAAAAGCACCTCCTGATTTAGATTTCGATCAACGTTTCTTGCTTGTCTTGTTCCTTTACAATCATCAGTTTAAGGACTCGCTGTCACCGAAACATTGAAGTCAATGCAAGTGTGTGTATACTTCGAATGAGGTAAAAATACCTGAAAAACGTATTTAAAAAAAATATGGCAGCTCGACCGATTTTGACAGATCGAATTATTTATTTGTTTATTTTACATTCATTGAATCAAAGATACGATAATGCATGTGAAACAAGCATACATGAAATTCCTTGCCGCTTGTAATTTCGATAGAAATTCGCCGCTCGTTGGCTGCAAAAATTCATAAAAGACTACCCCCTTTAAAAGTTCGTGCTGTAACTTTTTCAGTGAACTTAGAAATCAGAAAACAAATGCTCACTCAATTTTTAAAGAAGTTGGTAAAATCGTGCAATGCATTGATTGTGATACGCTTTCCAACATACCAGAAATGGCGCACAGACAAACCCTCCTCCGTACCCTGACTACTGATTCGTTCTGTGTACTTCCGGAACAACATACTAAAGCTTTGTCGCAATAGAGGCATTTTTAGTCAAGTTATGACTATAATGACTGTGGAATAAATCCTGCTCCTGTGCCCTGACCATTGACCCCATTTCAATTATATTAAACATTTTTGGTTCAGTATACCCCCGGAACAACATGATGAAGTTTTGTCGCAATCGAAGCATTTTTACGTAAGTTATGACGCATAAGGGCTATTAAATGGATTCCGCTCCTATGTCCTGACCTTTGACCCCATTTTGCCCATTTTCAAAAGTTTTCGTCCCCAGGTAGTCCGCTACCACATACTAAAATTTCATTGAAGTCGAACCATTTTTACACTAGTTATAGTGCGGATAGGTAGACAGACAGACGGACGAAGCTGGAGCATATACGCTTCTTCAACCTACGGTTGGAAACCGTAAAAAATGGCTGAAGCATATGTCAGCGAAAGGCAGGCTAGGCTGTTCCCTCCACCAGAAACCAGAAGCTGCGGTTTCGTAAGAGTACAGCACTCATCTGAACTCCAGTGACCTGTTTGCTTACGTATTTTATCTTTATTTACAAAGAATTTGCAAAGAAAATCAAATGTGAGGATGAGACGTGCTACAGTTTTCGCGCCGTCCTTCCATATCTAATTTTCTCATGTGATTGAAAAAAATAAAAAAACAAAAAAATTTTGCAAGCGGAAATTAATTAAAATACAGACATTTTAATAACAATGCTTTCTCGTACACTGTAAAAAGTTTAAAACAATGACAATACTCTTTGTTTCCTTACGTAAACTATGTATCAGTTGACATTACAGTAAAACAATGTCACTACACTTCTTATCCTTACGTAACATCACTTACTAGTTATTGAAGAATCCAAGTTATTGATCTAAGTACATTTTTTCAGTAATTAATTTGAAAGGTCAAAATAAAAAACGGCACTTTTCGGGGCCTAACTCGTTCTATACAAAGTTTCAAAAACTCTCCTCAAAACAAATAACAAGCATATAACAAGCATATAAACATGTGTGAATTAAAATTCATTATTGGGAAATCAAAATAGTTGATCTAAGTGCATCTCTTTAGTACTTATGGTGAAAATTAAAAAGTGACAATGTCTCTGGACCAATCATAAAGCACGAATAAAATATTTGACCAATCAGGGAAAAACCCTGCTCTGATTGGTCTTTCACTTATTATATCAGCATAACATCAGTTAATCAATGGATTTATGAAAAGTTCTTTTTATAAAAGTTTCAAAAAGCTGATAACAGCTCCCCTACTCATAAAAAGCTCATAAAATATATATAATGCATACACCTCGCATATATAATTTTTCTGTCGACAATTATTCCCTGGGTTCCTAATTATAGATTATAATTTGGCACTACATGAAAAAATATACTTATCTCCTCCTCTATTGAAAACTATTGAAAACTACAAGTTACCATCACCCCCACTAAGAAAATTTATCCTTACGGTACCAGACTTCATTAATTTCAGAATTACTATTGTGCTCTTTGAAATGTCTTAGTTTGCTTCATCACTTAGCATTCAGCTTTAGCGATGCATACACACTCATTCTTCTCTTCACCCCCTTTTCATTCTGATCTTTCCTGTGGAGCTCCTGCTCCTTCATCTTTTCTGAAGGCGGCTGGACCTACGGCGTCACGTCTTTTTCCCCGACTAAAGAAGCTGTTGCCAGGCTGCGTGCAGTCGACTAATCTATGTTATGGGCAAGACGCGTCAACCGTGTGCTTGGTTTTGAACGATTGGGGTTGCCCCAATGTTTGAACCTTCGGTTCGTGTGTATCGATATCGACGCTGTAAAAAGAATTCTGAAATTCATGAGCCATTTTCCGTGCTTCTTTTTAGTAAATTAACAAAGCATATTTCTGGTACAAAATTTTCCGCGAAATGACGAAGAAATACCTGAATTTCGTAGATTTTTCTCACACCAGGAAAATTATGAATTTACAGAAACCTTTTCGCCATTCCTTTAGTGTATAGGCGGTATACTGTCGTTTTTCACGCTTTCCAACTGTAGGTTGAAGAAGCATATATGCTCCAGCTTTCTGCGTCTGCCTATCCGCACGATAACTCACGTAAAAGTGGTTCGATTTCGATGAAATTTTAATATGTGATAGGGGACAACTGGCAACGAACCCTATTGAACTTTGCAAAATGGGGTCAAAGGTCAAGACATAGGAGTGGGATCCATACCATCACCCTTATGCGTCATAACTTATGAAAAAATCTTACGAAAAAATGCTTCGATTACTACAAAACTTCATCATGTTGTTCCGGAGATGTACTGAACCAGTTCTGTTTATTATAATCGAAATGTGGTCAAAGGTCAGGGCACAGGAGCTAGATTTATTCCACAGCCATTATCCTCATAACTTGACTAAAATGCTTCTATTGCGACAAAACTTTAGGATGTTGTTCCAGAGGTATACTGAACCAATTCTGTTTAATATCATTGAAATGAACCCCATTTCAATGGTCGGGAAACAGGAGCGAGATTTATTCCACAGCTATTATCCTCATAACGTGAGTAATGATTTCTGGTATGTTGGAAAGCGTATCATAATAAATGCATTGCATGATTTTACTAACTTGTTAAGAGGTGTTATCGGAAAATTCTGAATTTTCAGAAATCTCGCCTCCATTTTTTAGTATTTTGGCGGTAAACTGTTTGTTTTTAAGAGGTGGTAACGGAAAATTATGAATTTTAAGAAACCATTCCACAACCCCCTTCGTATATTAACGAAAAAACTCCATTCTCACTTTTTCTGTATCCATATGAAGAAAAATTTCCGGTAATAGGAGCGATTTGCGGGACTATACTTGAGGTTTGATAAACCGTTAAATTTCAGTCGTCTGTCGGAGGAACTGATTTTGAAGATCTGAAGCGAGATCGGACACTGTGGATAGCTTATCGCATGAATTTTGGTTATTGTGACACAGGGTATTTCTTGTCCTCTCCCATTGATCAAATGATCATATGCAGAGGATTTTAGGAAGGGAGTGTCTGATCCCAGGTCTTAAATAACCCTTAGAAATAGGAAGCTAGGAGATTTGGGCTAGAGTGCCCGATAGGAAAGTGACACGGAAGCGAAGTAGAAAGGGGGAGGAAGACGCCCTTATTTATTACCGGGGAGCCAGTACCCGGGGTCCGACGGCTTAACGTGCCCATCCGACGCACGGCGGATATTTAGTGGGTCGAGCGTTCGTACCTGCCTGGGATCGAACTTGAGGTCCTTTCCGTGGCAGTCACGAACGTTGCCCACTAGGCCACCCACGGCACAAAAGTCCTCCCCTCTTTTTATGCACCAGCCATTATACACTGAGTGGTCACTTTATTGTGACCACCTGACAGTTTTAAGCAAATGAGCTATGGCTGCACGCTGTTGCCGCCAGAGGGCGAAGCTAGTATAAAAAGGGAAATCTTAGTGCTTGCAACAGTAGTAGAAGTGATTTTTTGGTGACGAGATGGGTAAAAAATGCAATTTGACGGATTTTCAACGTGGGATGATTGTAGGAGCTCGAAGCCATGGAGCGAGTGTCACCGAAATCGCAGCATTCGTGAAATGTTCCAGAGCAGCTGTTGTTAAAGTGTTTAAAGACTGGACTGTCAGCCAAAAAAACTGGGTCTCTACGTGCAACGTGTGGTCGTCATCGACTAGTGACTGCTCGGGCGGAATGGAGAGTGTCCAGACTAAAAACAGACAACAGAAGGGCAACAGTGCAGGAAATTACAGACCATTTTAATCAAGGATCCCCTCAAATGATCTCTGTACGCGCTGTTCGTAGTACACTGTATCATATGGGATATGGCAGCCGAAGGCCTGTTCGAACACCTTTGTTGGTCTGCAGTTAACAAGAGAAAACGTCTCCAGTTCTCACAGGAGCACAAGGATTGGACGGTCGATAATTGGAAACAAATTATGTGGTCCGATGAATCACGTTTTCAGTTGCACCATGCCGATGGCCGAGTGAGAATTTGGCGGAAACAGCACGAAAGCATGGACCCCAAATGCATTGCTACAAACCTTCAAGCTGGTGGAGGCAACGTTATGGTTTGGGGAATGTTTTTCTAGCATGCTTTGGACCCTCTAATTCGTGATGATGAACGTCTGACTGGCACATCATATCTAAACATCGTTGCGGACCAAGTGCATCCTGTCATGTGGATGGTTTATCCCAATGGCGATAGCTACTTTCAACAAGATAATGCGTCCTGCCATAGTGCTCGTATTGTACAGGATTGGTTTCAGGAACATGCCAGTGAGTTCACTTTGCTTAGGTGGCCCCCACAATCTCCAGATCTCAATCCCTTTGAGAATTTGTGGGATGAAGTTGAATGAGCCATCAGACAGCTGGATTAACAACCCTGCAATCTCACACTCGTGCAAAGTGCTATTCATCAAGCATGGTCTCAGATTTCACAAACCACCTATCAACATCTCGTGGAGTCCATGCCACGAAGAATCGACGCAGTATTAAAGGCAAAAGGTGACCCAACGAAGTACTGAGGGGGTGGTCATAATAAAGTGGCCACTCAATGTATACTATGCTACTGTAAGGAAACTGGTACTAAACGTTTTGTACAGGTGATTGTTCAATGTCTATGTATCAGTCTTTGGTCCCTTTAAGACAAAAGCTATTATAGCTATCAAGAGTAAATTTTATATTTAGGAGTTTTGTGAAATAATATCATAAAACAGTACACTTCACCTTTTTTTAAATATACACTGGCGGAAAGAGAAAAAAGAACACCAAGAAGGAATTGGCGGACGATCATGAAATTTACATATGTTAATGGGGTCGAGTTTACGTAGGTGTGATGTTAATTTCGGAACTAAACGGTGAGCGCTTACGCCACAGCACGGCATAATATGCAAATTATCGTCGGTGGTATTTAAGGAGTACGGCGAAGTGAATGTAATCAGTCGTCGGCGTACGGACACGTGCGAAGATCCTGAAGAAGCTGCGATGCCTGGACATGGAAGACGTGTACGATTTCAGCAGTTATCGGACTTTGAGTGAGGTCATCTAGTCGGACTCCACACGGCCGGGTGGTCGTATCGTCGTATTGCGGAGCGAATTGGACGGGAAGTATCGGTGGTGGTACGATGGTGGCGTAGATGGTCCGAGGAACATTCTTACACGAGAAGACGTGGAACCGGGAGTCACAGACGGACTGATGAGCGGACCTATCGACGCATAAGAAGGGCGGCGTTGTCAAGCAGAACATCAACTGCGACGCAAATCCGAGCTGCCGTTGCACCTGAGGTGACTGTGCGAACAATCCGCAACCGTCTACTGGATGCAGGACTACGTGCACGTGTACCTCTGGCGTGTGTACCTCTGACACCAGCCCACCGTGAGGAACGGCTGCAGTGGTGTCGCCAACGTCTGCACTGGAGAACGCAATGGCGATCTGTCGTGTTCAGCGATGAAAACAGATTCTGCTTGGGAGCCTCCGATGGCCGTATGCTTGTTCGCAGACGCACAGAGGAGCGTCACCACCCTTCTTGCATCCGCTAGCTACACACAGGGCCTACACCTGGTCTCCTGGTGTGGGGAGTGATCAGCTATCACTCGCGTACACAACTAGTGTTTGTACCGTGTACGTTAAACAGCACCTCCTACATCAACAACATCATTCAGCCCGTTGTTGTGCCATTTGTAAGGTCGGTCCATCGTGGTGTTTTCGAGCAAGATAACGCACGCCCACACACGGCACGTGCAACGCAACATGCACTTCAGGGTGTGAGACAACTTCCATGGCCTGCACGTTCACCGGATTTGTCCCCCATTGAGCACGTGTGGGATTTTATGGGACAACGACTTATCTGGTCTCCACGGCCAGCCACGACCATCCCCGATTTACGCGTCCAGGTTGAGGATGCTTGGAACTCAATATCCCAAACTTATATCCAACATCTGTACGACAGACTCCACGTCAGAATTGCACAGTGTGACGCAGTTCATGGAGGTTCAACCTCGTACTAACCATGTTACGTGGGAAAGTTATTTTTCAGTTTACCAGCAAATACAGCTGTATTTTGCCATAATGTTTTGATCAAGTTATCCTCTGTATTCTGTTATTATGCTGTATAAATTTCCTTGGTATCAGACGTCTCCTTCTTGGTGTTTTTTTTTCACTTCCCGCAAGTTTAATTGGAAGTCATTGTCAGTTAAAAAGATTTCAAGTTCAAAAGCATTTTATCATTTCAAAAATCACGATGAAAAAAATATGTAGTTTGTAATAAGTCCCGTTTTACAAAAAATAAAATTATTACAAACCTATTCAGAAAAATAATGAGATCCAGCAGGAAATAAAATGATCAATTCGCTAACATTAATAACAAAAAATTTCGTCATCGCGCACTTTAAGTTCTACATATCATATACACGGTCGAGTCACATTAATGTGACCACCAGCTAATATCCAGATATCCAGAAAAACCGCCTTGTGCAGCGCGGAGAGAAGCTAGACGGGATGGGAGTGACTAAATAAGGTGCTGGAAGGTGTTCACGGGTATGTGGAGCCATGCTGACTGCAGTGCATCTGACAGCTGCTGGAGGTTACGTGGTGGAGGATCCATAGAGCGAACAACACGATCGAGGTGGTCCCACAGATGCTCAATTGGGTTTAAATATGGAGAATTAGAGGCTAGGAAAGTACTTTCAAGTCTTCGTCGTGCTCTTCCAACCACTCTTGGACATTTCTAGCTGTGTGACACGTCGGATTGTCGTGTTAGAAGACCCCATCCGCCCCAGGAAAGACGATCAGTATGTATGGGTGTACGTTGTCTGCAAGGATGGATTCATAACGGATTCGCTCTACAGATATAAGTGGAGAATGCCACGAAACCATTCCTTAGACCATAACGATGCCACCGCCAGCTTGCGTTCTTCCAGCAATGACTGAAGAGTGTTTGTTCTCCGATGTTTCTTGCCTTATACGCCAACGCCCATCCGTTCGACGAAGTTGAAAACGTGAAGCATCGGAGAAGACAAACCTTCGCCAATCAGCTGAGGTCCGATTCCGATACTGCCGTACCAACGTTAGCCTTTTCTGCCGATGCATCTTCGTTAGCATAAGTGCAGTGACCAACCGTCTGCATCGGAGCCCCATACTCAGCACGGTTCGGTAAACTGTCGTTTTAGTCACACTTCCGGTAGCCGCCTGGTTCATTCGGCCAGTGAGTTGTTCCACTGTAGCGTGTCGATCGACCCTAACGCACCTTCGAAGCCGACGTTCACCTCTCACATTAATGGCACGTGGTGCTCCGCAGCTTCCACATCGCTTATTCGCAATGGCGCGAGTTCTCTAATCACGATACACTTTAACCACAGCAGCACGCGAACAGTTCACAAACTGCGCTGTTTCAGAAATGTTGCCACCCTTGACCCGGAAGTCGATAATCATCCTTTTTTGCGAATCTGATAAATCGCTCTCTTTATCCATGACAGCCACGAGTGGTATGCTTTCAGAATGCCTACAGCACACCTTGTACACCCTCCAAGCCAGTTCACGACACGTGCCTTCTTTCATTGGCTACGCGTTGTTGACGTCAAAAGCAGGATGTGGTCACAATAATGCGACTCAACTGTGTATGTGCCTGTATGTATCTTTGTGGCTCAGCGGTAGTTCACGCGATTCACGTACGGAAGGTCGCTAGTTCGGAACCCACTAAGAGCAAAAGGAGGGGATTTGTAATTCGGCTGGAAAAAAATCGAAGTTTTTGCGAAATGTCTGTATAAATACGGGAAAGCCCGAAACGGACTTTTTTGAAATTAATGGAATTACTAGGAATTCTGTCAAAATAAGAAAATTAGAAGAAACGGAAGCTTTTAATACGGAACATTTCGTCAAATGACGGACACATACCGGCGGCTTTGCTGCACGATATTTTCAAGAATTTTCCGTGAATTACCCCTACTTATTTTGTACAGGTAGTGTATCGTTTACTATAGTCCATTGACAAATACTGTGTTTAATGCTTCATAATATGCCGCAGATATTAGGCTGAAAGAACGAGAGGAAATTATGCTACCGTTATTTCGTTTTCATGTAACCTACAGAAATAAATGCCCATCAGTTGTTAAGTTTTAAACTTGGTTGCCAGCTGAAGTAATATGTTTCATTGCCATTTTTATGAAGGTGACAGTAAAAAACACTTTTTTTAGAGGAGATGGTTTACCGCAGTCGAAAGATTGCTCCGGGCAGAAAAAAAAATGGTAGCGGTACACTTTTCCGCAAAGTTTATAAATCAATGGCCGTCGCCACAGACACTTCACTCCCCGGAACTCTTACTGGGAAAGAGTTTTCATTGACTCGTGTGTTTACCAATGCGTTGAGTCACAAAGGCGTAGAAATAATGTTTTCTGTCATTCATCAGGTTATGACATGTCTCCGTGATTCTAACAGAGAGGGAAATTTATTTCGAATTTTTCTCGGTAGCTTATTTCAAAGGTTTTGCGAACTTGTCTGTTATTTCAAAGCACCATATATACACAGGAAGGCCATTTTATTACGTGTACTCCGTATTATTCCTCGCAGATGGTGAAATTACCGAAATAATGTCTGCATAAAAGAACAACAAATCCGGAAAGTTGAGAAATTTTACAAACAAGTAAGTAAAATCAAGCAATGCATTGATTTTGATACGCTTTCCAACATACCAGAAATCATTACTCAAGTTATGAGGATAATGGCCGTATAATAAATCTCGCTCTTGTGCAGCGAACTTTGACCCCATTTCGATGATATTAAATAGAAATGGTTCAGTATACCTCCGGAACAACATACAAAAGCTTTGTCGCAATATAAGCATTTTTAGTCAAATTATGAGGATAATAGCTATGGAATAAATCTCGCTGTTATGCCATGACCTTTGACCTCACTTCAATGAAATTTAACATAAACAGTTCAGTACATCTCCGGAACAACATGATGAAGCATTGTTGTAATCGAAGCATTTTTACGTAAGTTATGAAGCACAAGGGCGATGGAATGCATCCCTTTTCTATGTCCTGACCTTTGACCCCATTTCGTCCATTTTCAATAGTGTGCCTTCCCAGGTTGTCCCATCATCATCATCATTGTCAACCATTATCAATCCACTGCTGGACGAAGGTCTCCCCAAGTTTCCTCCACAACGGTCTGTCTTGTGCCAGTCTCCTCCATGTCACTCCCGCATATTTACGAATTTCATCCACCCATCTCCCATGTGGTCTTTTTCTGGGTCTTTTCCTGTCCCTTGGAATCCAATCTAAAATTTCGGCTGTCCATCTATGGTCTGTCCTTCTGTCAGTATGTCCAGCCCATTGCCATTTCAGGGATTTAACTCTGATCATGATGTCTTCCACTCTCGTCATTTTTCGGATCCACGAGTTCCTCTTCTTATCTCTCTTGGTTATACCAAGCATGCACCTCTCCATGCTGCTTTGAGTTGTCTGCAGCCTTTGTATGTCTCTTTTAGTTAAGGTCCACGTCTCTGCACCATACGTAAGCACTGGAAGGATGCATTGATCAAACACTTTTCTTTTAAGACATAATGGCATATTGCTCTTGAAAATTATGCTGTTTCTTCCAAAAGCTCTCCAAGCAAGTTTTGTACGCCGATTAATTTCTTCATCAATGTGACCCTCACTTGATATCTGCTGTCCAAGATAAACATACGTATCTGTTATCTCCAGTTTTTCTCCATCAATCGATAAATCTTCATTTCTTGTAAAAGCATTGAACATCACTTTTGTCTTCTGAAAGTTCATTTTTAATCCCACTTCTTTACTCTTGTCAGCAAGTTCCTGAATCATACTCTGTAGCTCTGATGGGGTAGTTGCAAAAATGACTACGTCATCAGCAAAACGAAGGTGGGTTAGATAATCTCCATTAATCTTTATCCCCTTGTTTTCCCAGTTCAGTGATTGAAAGACATTTTCCAATGGGGCATTAAAGAGCTTCGGAGATATGGTGTCACCTTGTCTCACTCCCTTTCCAATTTTTATGTGTGTTGTATTTTCAAACAGCCGAATCTTTTCACTTGCATTTTCATAGATGTTATTAATAATATTAATGTATGCATCTTCAATACCGCAGGATTTCAGAGCCGTGGTAACTGCTGATGGTTTCACCGAATCAAAGGCTTTTTCATAATCGATAAAAGCCATGCACAATGGAAGTTCATATTCCCTCGCTCTTTCAATTAGTTCTCTCAGTACGTGGATATGATCTATTGTGCTGTAGCCACTCCTGAATCCAGCTTGTTCTCTCGGTTGAGCCATGTCCAGTGTTACCTTCAAGCGGTGTGAAAGAACTTTAGTGAAGATTTTATAAACCACTGATAGGAGGCTGATAGGTCTGTAGTTCCTGAGATCCTCAATGTCACCTTTTTTATGTAGCAGGATCATTGTAGCATTGTTCCAATCCTCAGGAATCTTCCCTTCATTAAGGCATCGAGTGAAAATTTGGGCGAGTACTGTTTCAATTTCTCCACTTGCTTCTTGTATGATGTCTATAGTAATTCCATCTTCTCCTGGAGCTTTCCCCCGCTTCATGTTCTTGATTGCATGAGCAACTTCTGCTGGGAGGACTGGAAGAACTCTGGTACCTTTCATGATGTCTGGAGTACATGTATCATCCCTTTCATATAATTTGGAGTAGAAATCTTTCACTCTTGTCAAAATTTTGCCTCTATTTCTTGTTATAGAACCATCTTCTTTTCTCAGAGCCATAATCTGTTTTCTTCCCTTACTGAGATGTCCCTTTGCTATCTTAAGGCTTTGGTTGTTTTCAATTGCTTTCCTCACTAGCTCACAGTTGAATTTCCTTACATCTTCAGTGATACTTTTTCGTGTTGTCTTGCATAGCTCTATATATTCCACTTTGGAAGTCACATCTTCTTTAGTTGTCCTCATCTCTCTTCTTTTTTGCATCAACATTTTGGTTTTTCCTGATAATTTGTTCACATGCAACTTGTTCTTAGACCCAGCTAATTTTGTTGCTGTTTCCATTAGAGCTTTGGTTACTTTTCTGTTAACTTCCGAAATATCCACTTCTTCCGATGTTAGGCCTTCTAAAGCAGAGAATCTGTTCTTCAGTTCCAACTTGAAAGTATTATGGTGTTTTTTAAGGTTGGTTATGTCAATACATTTTGTTTGTCTTATGAGCTTGCCACGTTCCAGTTTAGTGTTGAGGTGCATCTTACATCTCACCAATCTATGGTCACTACCTGTGTTGAACTTGTTCAGCACACTGCAGTCTTCGATGACGAATTTTTTGTTACACATAATAAAATCAATTTCACTTGTCGTCCCAATTGGATGTCTCCATGTCCATTTCCTGTGTGGCTTTTTCTTGAAAAAGGAGTTCAAGATGAAAAATCCTTCTGCCTCTGCAAACTCAACGAGAGTATTTCCACGCTGGTTTCTGTTGCCGTGACCGAATTTACCTACTGAAGTTTCATTCTGTTGCCGTTGCCCTATTTTTGCATTGAAATCTCCCATAATTATCTTCAAGTGCTGCTTACCTTTATTATTTAGATGACGAATTTCCTCATAAAATTCTTCAATTTCTTCTTCAGGATGACTTGTGGTGGGTGCATAAGTTTGAATAATCTGAGCCTGGTATCTTCTCGATAGTTGGATAACGAGTCGTGCAGCTCTGTCAGAGGAACTTTCAACTTCTACCACTTTATCCTTCAGTTTCTTGTTTATTATAAATCCAACACCACTAGTTCTGCCAGTATCTGTCCCACGATAATAGAAGAGATGTCCACTTTTCAGTTCAATGAGATCTTCTCCTTTTCTCCTTACCTCACTCAGCCCGACGATGTCCCACTTGATCCTTTGTAGTTCCTCTTCCAATTCAAGAAGCCTTGAATCAGAAGATAGGGAGCGTCCGTTATAGGTAGCCAAGGTCAGCATCAAATGGCAGCCTAGTCCGGTCCTCCGGGGATTCTTAGCACCCTCTGCCTTCATGTCGCACTGGCCGCTGCCTTGGCCAGGTACATTCCAGCTGCCGGAGACTGAGGGCCAAAATTTAAGTTGTGGAGTCATTTTGGAGGTGTTTGGCCATAACTCACCACGCTGGCCAAGCGGGTTGGTGAGTGTGGGATAGCATTTCCTCTGATCCCGATGGTATAGTTATACCGCTATTGGCGGTCGTCAGAGCCCCTTTAGTGGGAACAGGATGCACCACGAGAAGGCGGGGTTGACATTTGTCAAGGAGAGGCTGTGATGTTACGCATCACCTGAACTTACATCCCATACCATACCACATGCTAAAATTTCATCGAAATCGAACAATGTTTACGCGAGTTATCGTGCGGACGGACAGACAGACAAACCGACAGACAAAGCTGGAGCATATACGCTTCTTCAGCCTACGTTTGGAAAGCGTAATTAACACTAAAATACGTATTAATATTTTATTTAAAAATGACGAACTACAGGCAGTGGCGGACTGGCGATTCATAACCGGCCCAGTAAGCTATTTTGTGAGTCCCACTTTCGGAAAGTTGCCAAGGTATTTTACCTCTAAAGAAACGGTATGTCAGCATCACCGTTTACTGCTTATAAACATCTTTTCAACACCAGTCTACGATACATCTTAATTTTTTTTATTGAGGCAATAATTAACATTTCACCCATTTTCCTGGATCTCTAGTAAAATTAAATACACTGCCGGGCAATTACTAAGGACGGATGACAATAGCAACGATAGCAACCATAAAATGGAAGGCAGGAAAATGTGGAAATTAGCATAAGTGCGGGATGCAGTAAGACGTGTTGTGCGTATGCAAATTTTGTATTGCCGAACTTGTTCGTGACGTCATAGCGCTGATAAGAGATATAAAGGATTTGACGCGTATTGACCGTTGTTGTTCAAACGCAAAGTTGAATGACGAACTTGCAATTTTCAGTATGTCTTCCCGACATCACCTAGATGATTTTACGCGTGGCCGTATTATTGGCAAGATTGAAGAAGGGCGAAAAATACCAGATGTTGCCAGGGAGTTCGACGTCAGCCACAGTGTTGTTTCAAGGCTTTGGAAATCATTTCAAACAAATGGAGAGTGTAGCAAACGTCACGGGGGAGGTCGTGTTCGCAGTACGACACCTGCAGAAGATCGGTACATAGTGCTATCAACAAAAAGACACCGGCGCAGCACAGCTAGTGAGGTAGCAAATCAGTTTATGGCTGCTACTGGCAAGCGGATCTTCCGAAAAACTGTCGCCAGACGTTTGCGTGAAGGAGGACTATACGCCCGCCGTCCTGTTGTGTGCATCCCATTGTCCAGACGTCACCGTACCGCCCGTTTGCAATGGTGCCATCAACATCGCAATTGGACTGATAACGACTGGTCTGCTGTCCTCTTCTCAGATGAGAGTAGATACAGTCTGATTGTCGACGACAACTGATCTGGCGTGATAGTGGTACTGCATATTGTCCAGCAAACATACAGGGAAGGGACCGATATCCGACATGTAGTGTCATGGTATGAGCTAGCATCATGATCAATGGCCGTACGTCCCTCTATGTGCTTCCAACTGGGACTATGACTGGCCAACGATACATTAATGATGTTCTGCTACCTCATGTTCGCATGTTCCGTGGTGCTGTCGGTGATAGATTCATTTTCATGGACGACAACGCAACATGTCATCGAACAGTCGCTGTCCAGGAGTGTCTTGAGAGCGAGGATATTCAACGCCTCGTATGGCCAGCACGTTCTCCAGATCTGAATCCCATTGAAAATGTGTGGGATGCTTTGGGGAGGAGTCTTGCTGGTCGCCAATGCCCTCCAATAAACAAGGACACCCTCATCCGTGCACTGACAGAGGAATGGGATAAATTACCCCAACAGCTGCTTGATAATGTTGTGCAAAGCATGACACGACGTGTGGAATCTTGCATCGCCCTCCATGGGGACCATATCCCGTATTGACATCTTACGCCGGAAAGCCTGCGGATGGTAATTGCATTTTTTTCACGTTTACGTATTCTGCACAAAATGGCCTGTTTGTCCCTTGAACACGTTCCAAAGCCTTCTGGATTTCAGAGCACAATAAATTGTCTTTCTTGTAATGACCTGGCATTCTGACATTATTTTATTTCACTTGGCATCCAACCACACTTCCTTTTTTGTGCGCTATATAGCCGTTTATGATCCGTCCTTAGCAATTGTTCAGCAGTGTATATGCTGAGAAGCGACAGGCAAGGCACGTTTCCTGAGAGAGAATATTAAAGACTTTACACCATTCTTATGAATTTTATTGCGGTAACTGCATTCATAATTTGTAATATAGGGCGATTCATATAAAGCTAACACATTTCATTATCAATTTATGTGAGCAAGAATGAAGCTAACAGCAAGTTATGTCATCTGAAATGTGGTATACCTGTGGGAGTTTACATTATATAATATTAGCCTTTACATCAAATGCTGAAAATGTGCGGCCCCCGCTCCTGAAGGCACGTCTGGATAAGTCATTCCATGTTCCTGGCTGTTCGTTGGAGCATCGTCTTGTCAATACCGTTTATTTCATTTGCTTCAATTCGTCTAATGTTCGAGGGCGTGTAGAGTACATTCTTTCCTTAAGAAAACCCCACAGAAAGAAATCTGGTGATTTCGATGGTCACAAGTTACGGGAAAATATCCGGTCTTCAAAGAAACTCTGGATCAGCATCATGGACTCATTTGATGTATGCCACGTGGGGCCATCCTGTTGAAAATAGCCTTGACGCAGCTCTATGTCATCCAATTGCCCAACAAAGTCTATGAAAATTCGTTGGTACACTGCAGTGTTGACAGACCCGTTGAAAAAATGAATCAGCAGATATTTAATATTTCAGCGGATATTGCGCATCAAACTCCTACTTTTTGTTGGTGCATATAGGCGCGTCTTCAAGGGAGTGCGGATGTTCTGCTGCCCAAATGCGTGTGCTCTGTGAATTGACATAGCCACATCAGTGGAATCGCGCCTCATCCGTGAACCACGTGATTGATAATAAGCCAGAATTTTGATCAATGAAGCCCTTAATCCAGCGACAATAGTGCACTCGTTTTCCCTTATATGGCTCCAGCAACTCCTGAACAGCTATCAACCTATACGGCTTTAGCCTTGCTTTATTAGCAGCACTCTGACACATGGAATACGAGTACCCGGTCTTCTGCGACAGACACCGTAATTACTTCCGGGGTGATCGCTGCAGTCGTGCCTCAACATCCGCAGCAACCGTCGGGAGTGCAGATGAACGATCTTGCCGGTTTCACTCACAAGAGATCCTGTTGTTTCCAATTTGCGTGTAAGCGCCAATACAGAGCTCCTATGGGGAGGTTTGCTAACACCAAATTCCCTCGCATATGTCCTTTGCTGAGCTGTGATCGAGTTTGTATTCCAGTACGTTTTCACAAAGAACACCCATTGCTGTGGAGTGCATTGCATCTTCACGGTGACTGAGGAAATCTGGCGGCGACAGCTACCACATCCGGCACAGCAGTGCCCTCTCGTGAGAGCAGAGGAATCTCACAGATGCCCTGCGTAATCATCCTGTAGTTTCTTGGCCTTTTTTGTTTTGTTTGTTTGTTTCGGAGTTTAACGCTTACCGTGGTCAACGTGATGGGCTACAAGCAGTCGTCGTGTCTAATGTAGGGTCACTGGTGGGAAATGAGAGAGAGACAGTGCCAAAAAACAAACACAACAACCATACCTCGCCGGGATTCGAACCCGGACACACGACCAGAAGCCAGCGTTGAGATTACTGCCCCCACCGGAGCGGCATTCGCTTTTAGTGACGGATATCGAAATGTGCCAAAAACTGATTTCTTTTTTTAAGACTTACCCCTCGTTAATAAAATAATTACGAAAAATCTCTTAACGAAAAACCGACTATTCACAATTGCAAGAATTCCATTATAAATTCATAAAATGTGCGAATTAAAGAATGGGAAAATTTATTTTTATTTAATTACTTTTAAATAGAGAAATTGTTTTTCTTGCAGCTGAAACAGACTTTCCAGAACTGCAGTTTAAGGATTCGACTAACCGTTAGGCCAAAAAGAGGAAGGTAGTGTATAAAACAGAAAGAGAAAGACGCTACCTTCCAGAAAGGGGAAGGTAGTGTATAAAACAGAAAGAGAAAGACACTGCCTTCCAGAAAGAGGAAGGTAGTGCATAAAAAACAGTATTTGGCTCAACAGAACATTTGCTATGTAGGGTTTTTTTTTTTTTCGTTTTTCTGAAGCTGTCAAAGTGGGAAACACATTTTGCTTTTTTAGTATAATTTGGTTTTCTTCTACAAGAATATTGAAGAACAAGTTTATATAAACTTTTTTTTTCTTGAGTTAGCATAAGGTCTTCCGGCCCAGAAAATGGCATGGCGGTACACCGGGAATTCTGCCAGTATCCCGGCGGCCAAGTCGGCGCCTGTGTACAGGCACTGCATTAACCTTATTAATTTTAATATGGAGGAACAAAGTTTATAAATGTAATTATTCATAACTTTATCCCCTATTATAGTTTTAGCCTACTTACTGCGTATTTTGAGGCCACTCTATTCTCTCAGCGAACGACGGCGTCGGCCGTTGCTGCCTTCTTGGAGCTTCTGATTCCTTGGTGCTTAGGGTGGAAGGGGAACCATGATCAAATAGGCCTTTTTTGTTTTTATACATTCCCTTGCAAAAATTGGCTTGGTCAAAATTCTTAGGTAGGTCTCTAATAATTGTTCACGTTTTCGTTAGGCTTTTTTGCCTTTAATGTTTTACAGACATCTGAGCTCACCATCAAATTTCTCATTCTGCTAGTGCTGAAAAAGTTTTCGGTTGCGCCTCACTTGTGCCCGCTGTAATTAAATTTACATTTTTATTATTTTTTATGGGGTTTTATCTTATCAATAATTTTCTAGGGGGGAGGCTATTTATTTACACATTTCTTTATTTTAATTAAAAGTACGATAATTAATTAATTGGATGGATGGAATGGTTTTATCTTGCGTGAGGTTTGCTGTCAATTTACCATCTCACACAAGATCAAACCATTCCATTCAACACAAAACCAGTGCCTTTTATACGTATGTCTACGCAGCCCTAAACATCTGTTTTACAGAAGGTCTTCAAAAAGAACTTAATCATATCAAACGTGTTGCTATCAACAGAGACTTCAAGCAATCAGTGGTGGAATCAGCTATCAAAAGATTTCGAAAACCTAGACATAAATCCATCTTGACCCCGATATCTTCAAACTCTCACCGAGATGTTGCAGTTCTTCCTTTTTCCTCTGTAATTTGTATCAAAATGGCCAACATTTTAAGGCAGTTAAATTTCTAAGAGATTTTCACTCCCGTGAATAAGATAATTTACTCTACAAATAAAATAAATAAATAAAAACTACCCAATTCTTTACTAAAAAAAATTGGGAATCTATCATATCCAGTACCAGTGTGGCTTGTAGTAAATAGGTCAGACACAAAATTTCCTCAGCCGCCTTGATAGCACAGTGGCTTAAGCGCTGACTCACAACAATTCGCTCGAAATGGGTCCGGGTCCGAATCCCGGTGAGGTATGGACGTCGTGTTTGTCTTACCGTCCTTTCTCTTTCCCATCCCTAAAACCAATGGCCCTAAATTAGCGACGGGCGACTGCTTATAGTCCACTAAGTTGCTCTTGGTGGTCGTTAAATCCCACAATGAAGAAAACAAGTTGGTAAAATCATGCAATGCATTGATTATCATACGCTTCCCAACATACCAGAAATCATTACTCGAGTTATGAGGATAATGGCTGTTGAATAAATATCGCTCCTGTGTCCTGAGCTTTGACCCCATTTCGATGATTTTCAACAGAACCGGTTCCGTATATCTCCGGAGCAACATACTAAAGTTTTGTCGCAATAGAAGCATTTTTACTCAAGTTATGAGGATAATAGCTGTGGAATAAATCTCGCTCTTGTGTTCTGACCTTTGACCCCATTTCGATGCTATTCAACAGAACCGGTTCAGTATACTTCCGGAATAACATGATAAAGTTTTGTCGCAGTCGAAGCATTTTCACGTAAGTTATGATACATTAGGTCAATGGAATGGATCCTGCTCCTATGTCCTGACGTTTGACCCCATTTCTTCCATTTTCAATAGGTTCGTCCTCAGGTGGTCCCCTACCACAAACTGAAATTTCATTGAAATCGAACCATTTTGAGGCATAAGGGCAATGGAATGGATCCCGCTCCTATGTCCTGACCTTTGACCACATTTCGTCCATTTTCAATAGGTTCGTCCCCAGGTGGTCCCCTACCACATGTTATAATTTCATCGAAATCGAACCATTTTTACGTAAGTTATGATGCATAAGGGTAATGAAATGGATCCCGCTCCTATGTCCTGACCTTTGATCCCATTTCGTCCATTTTCAATGGGGTTAATTCCCAGGTGGTCCCCTAATACAAACTAAAATTTCATCGAAATCGAATCATTTTGAGGCATAAGGGCAATGGAATGGATACCGTTCCTATGTCCTGACCTTCGCCCCCATTTCTTCCATTTTCAATAGGGTTCATCCAAAGGTGGTCCACTACCACATACTAACATTTCATCGACATCAAACTATTTTTACGCGAGTTACCGTGCGGACGGACAGACAGACAAAGCAGGCAAATATACGCTTCTTCAACCTACAGTTGGAAAACGTAAAAAAGGTCTCTTAAGTTGAGGCTGAAAGAATACCGATCATACGTTAAAAAGTGTTAACTCAATTAATCTTCCGTAGTCCAATACGGTTTAGAGAATAAACACCAGTTTATGTTTGACGACCAAAAATTATTAGAGAGACCCAGTTTAGTGTCTGATCTTGACTTTTTGTGAAAGCCTATCACATTTTCCGAAGCCATCTTTTCCTGGTGGTGAAATGATTCAATCTCATAGCAATATTTCTCGAACGGTTGGAAAACACTCATCAAAGCAGATAACCACCAAAGTGGCATGTGATACATGAAACCTACAACAGTCGTCGCAAGAATTCAACATATCACAGTCCTCAGAAAGTTGGACCAGGGTTCCATGTGAAACCATAATATACATCAAAGTTACAAATAATTGCATTTATAAACATCGTTTACTCAAATATGTAGTTAATTCGTATTTACAAAATACGGGAAGTCAAATAATTAAACAATCAATCCTCTCTTTCAAAAATGCTTTTCTTAAATTTTATCAAAATGGGCTGAAGCAAACATGAGAAAGAGTGTTCTTTAATTTTGACCCAAAATTGTGTAAAACTTTTATCTTAAGGAATTCAGTCTCGAATGCTTGAACTTGCATTTTTCTCTTGCAATATAATAAGTAACTGGTTTCAGTGCTTCAGATAGGATATGCAAATTCGGTTTATCATTAGCGCGCTCTTCCTGGAAAAGTTGTTATTTAAAGTGTTACATTGGCAATGAGAGATTATTTCCAAGTACATAATACCACGATGCAGTTATTTTAATTGTAACTGAAGGTATACTGCTGAAATCATCTCACTATACGAATTATTCTATCTTCCGATGATTCTACAACACTATGGTACGTATTACCCATTCTTCAGCAGATCTGTGGTATTAGTGTGACAAATATCCTGCGCGAAATTATAGTTCCTTAGATTTTTCATTAAAGACCGAACTTATTCATGCCTTAATCATGGTGTTTGTGAAACTAGAATTACAAATCTTCGGCCCCAGTCCGTTTTGGTGAAATTCTTGTTACGTTGACTGTAACAACAGTCCCTCTATTCGTTATAACACCCTGTTCGGACGCATGCGATAGTCATAATCAATTTGAGCTGCTGATTTCCGTTCAATAAAAAAAGAGAGCTGGATATTTCTTTTCCCGAGAATCGTGTTCTGGGATCTTACTCCAGGTTTCCGTAATTCTAGCTTTATTGCTTGAGGTAATTTTATTCGGTAGTTCACTTTTTTAAAAAAACTAGAAACTGCTGTGGTAAATACTTATTTTCCTTTCCTTTTTCTGTGTTTTGTTTATGCATTAAACGACTCCCATGAGTATTTAAAGCTATATCTTTTGGAATCACGCGTTTCAAATGTAGGGTAAATGTTACCAGCGAAGAAACACAACTAGCACCTTTTCTAAAACCGCAAGCCGCGTGTTTCCAAATGCAGAAAAAATTATCAAACTACGCATTCAAGACGAATCTCCCATGTATGCTTACTGAAACGTTACTCTAAAAATCACGTCTTTATCAAGAAGTCATTGAAAGACTTCTTGATAAAGACGTTTTCTTTTACAGCAGCATTTTTGGTACTGTACACTAAAAACAATTCTGAAATTCACGAGCGTCTTTCCGTAATACCTTTCGTAAATAAACAAAGCATATTTCTGATACAACCTTCTCGTTAAAATAACGGAAAGAAACCTGAATTTCATAGATTTCTTGAGAACGCCAGGAAAATTCTGAATTTTCAGAAACATTTCCGCAATCCGTTTCGCTTAATAACGGAAAAACTCCGTCATCACTTTTTTCCGTATCCATATGACGAGAATTTTCCGGTAATAGGAGCGATTCATGGAAATAATTAAGGTTTGATTAACTCTTAAATTCTAAATCGTCTGTCGAAGAACCTGATTTTAAAGTTCTGTAGCGAGATCAGATGCTGGGGATTGTATCTCATGAATTCTGGTTATTGTGGTACAGGATATTTCCTCTCCTTTCCTCTCTTCCATTTTGTTCAGCAGCCATTATACATGTGTATACTATGTTACTGTAAGAAACCGGGTACTTAATTTAATTTACAGGTTATTACACGATCTTTTTTGTTGTTGTTGATTGAAGGTTTAAAGACCACCGTGAGCAACTCAATGGGCTACAAGCAGTCGCCCGTCCCTAGTTTAGGGCCACTGGTTCCAGAGAAGGGGAGAGACAGTGCCGTAAGACAAACACAACATTCATGCCTCACCGGGATTCGAACCCGGACCCTTTCTCAGACGAATAGTCATAAGCCAGCGCTTAGACCACTGCTCTACCTGTACGATATTTATGTATCTAGACCCACATGTGATTAGAGAAAAGACCTAGCCAAATGGCAAACTGTAGCGTCTCATTATTTCAAATGTTTACGCACAAGCGTCTCGCCAGGGGTCTCTTACTACCCGCACAACTCACGGCGGCCTTAATGAATTCTGCATTGCTGTTGTAGTTCTTAATTGCGAACATCTCTGCAACTTAAAAATCTAAATTAGTGACTTTTGTTTTTTGCACTTGCATCATGCGATGTTGTGTACCATTCTGTGTTTCAGACAGTCGTGATAAAAAAAGAAATGATCAGGATAGTCTCTTTCCACGAATTTCCGACGGACCCAAAGAGAACAAGAAAGACGACACAGAATTTTCGGGTGTAATAAGCACGTCTTTTGAATCCGTTCTGACGCAAATTAAATTTATCAAAGATATTCAAAGTCAATGGAACCGGTATGGAAAACAACAGTATCTGACGGAAGGAAGAAGTTTTTCAATCGGGTTTTTAATCCCTCAGATATTGCTGTAAACGGAATTGTGAGCTTACGCCCTGTGGTTGCAGACTTGTGCGTTAAGAAAAACACGAATTTATATGAGAATCATTTCGCACCGGAAACGCTCTCCAACACAGAAATAATTTTTCAAATCGGGCTTTTAGAAACAGAGATATCGACAAAAATAAGATGTGACTTTACGTCCCCTGGTGGGAAAATCATGTATTATTTTAGGAAGAAAGTATTCTCAAAAGGTTTTTCCATATGAGCGGTATCGGTCCAAGAAAAAAAATTTAGTCGAGTTTTCAGGAGCCCAGATTTTGCTACAAATACATCAAAAACAGAAATTAACACTTATGCCCCCTGGTGGCCAAACTATTCTTTACAAAACATTAGAAATTACGTGAAAAATACTTTCCATTAGGCCTTGTATGCGATACAAGAAGAATTTTTCCAATCGGAGTTTTAGGAGTAGAAAAGGCAATTTACCTTTGTGCCCCTTAGCGGAAAGTCTATGATTTACTTGAAAATTTTGAATTTATAGGAAAAACATTTCGCATCGGAAACAGTATCCAACAAAGAAGGAATTTTTCAAATCGGGCTCCCAAACGTAGAGATATTGACAAAAATAAGATATACATCTATGCCCCCTGGCGTAGAAACCATGCATTATTTTAAGAAGAAAATGTTCCTTAAAGGTCTGTCGACATGAGTTAGTATCGGTCAACAAACGATTATTTTTTCAATCGAGATTTTAGAAGCTCATATTTTGCTGCAAATACATCAGAAGCGGAAATTAAGACTTACGCCACCTGGAGGCTAAACCATTTTTTTTTACAAAAATTTAGAAATTATGTGCAAACGATTTCCCATCAGAAGCTGTATCCGGTGCAGAAAGAATTTTTCAAATCGGAGATTTAGAAGCAGAGATATAGGGGGGAAGTAATTTATCTCTACGCCCCCTAACGTAAAGTCTATGAATTACTTGAAAATTTTGAAATTATATGAAAAACATGTCACACTGGAAACACTATCCAACAAAGAAGGAATTTTTCAAATCGGACTCCTAGAAGTAGAAATATTGATAAAAATAAGATATATATCTACGCCCCCTGGCGGAGAAACTGTGGAATGTTTTAAGAAGAAAATATTTTGAAAAGGTTTATCAACGTGAGTGGCATCGGTCCACGAAATAATTTTTTCAATCGAGATTTTAGAAACTCAGATTTTATGGCAAATACAACAGAAGCAAAAATTGACACTTACGCCCCCTGGTGGCCAAAGTATTCTTTACCAAAAATTTGAAATTATATGCAAAAGAATTTCCATCAGAAGGTGTATCCGTTGAAGAAAAAAAATTTCAAATCGGAGTTTTAGAAGAAGATTTATCGGGAAAAATGTAATTTACTTTTATGCCCCCTAGCAGAAAATCTATGCATAATTTGAAAACGTAACTATATCTAAAATACTCTTCGACATAAATGGAATCGAAAGATAAAATAAATTTTTTGAATCGGATGTTTAGAAGCAAATATGTGGAGTAAAACGTATTTTTGAATTCGTCTTCATCTGCATTTATACCCTCTAGCTGCGAAATTGTACATCGTAAAAAAAAACGAAATAAAGGATCATCATTCGCATATTTCAAGCTTCCTAACGCAAAAAGAATTTTTTAAATCGGACTAATAGTTGCAGAGATATTGTGGTTACAGACGGATGGACAAACCGGTAACATAAGCACGATCTTTTTTTACAAAAGACGTGCTAAAAACGTAGTGGAACTACGCAATTGTTCGCCAAGGTTTGTCCTAAATTTTATAAATAGTTTCATAATGTCATTAATTGTCGAAATCTTCAAAAGTTCAAAACGTTTTCTACAAGTTATGGGAGATGGAATAATGCATTTTTAAAGCTTACTAATCCTTCAATAACAAAGCAAAAAGGGGCTTAAGATTTCAGATTGCTGTCCCTCATATTTGACTAATTCACAGAGAAGTTATTTGCATTGATACAATATTATAAGTTATGATCAGAAAGGTAAGTTTCATAAGTTTTTGTATTGATAAATATTATGTCGACTTCAGAAAGCTAAGTTTCATAAGTTTTTGTATTGATAAATATTATGAGTCGACTTCAGAAAGGTAAGTTTCAACGGCAAATTCCAAACAAATCTCAACACGACGAGGGCGTGAATTGTGATGTTTATGCGTGCAACTAGCTCCACCATGCGGTCACTTCTGTCGTAACTCGAACAGAAAAACGGGGCGCTTTTTCGGCGTCATTTCGCCTTTTGAGCAGATCATATCTCTAATCACCTGTGGGTCTAGGTAATACAGGGTATGCCATATAAAAGAGGCTCGAGTATAATGAACGACAACAGTCAGGCAATGTTACTATACATGGTAAAGAATAGTTGAAATGACAGAAAACAGGAGTAATTTACCTGCGTTTACAAAAATTACTGAAAGTGCTGTCCTCCGACATCAAGACACAGATGCACACGACGGAACATGTTGTTCGTAACGCGCCACAACTCATCGGCAGTAATCTGGGCTATGACATCCGTAATGTTCACTTTAAATTCATCAAGGGTGTGCGGATTAGTTGCGTACACTTTCTCTTTCAATGCTTCCCACAGATAAAAGTCACAGGTGGAGAGATCGGGTGATCTGGGTGGTCATAGTCCTTTCGGTACACTTCTGTCCTCCCCAAACACTTCATGCACAGCACGTAGACTGTTCCGCGCAGTATGCGCCGTTGCACCATCCTGCTGAAAGAAAGCATATATTTGCTCGTTTTATGTAAGTTCGGCAACATATGGGTTGAACAATTGCTGAACATAGCGCTCCGAGTTCATGGTGTCAGTGAAAAAGAATGGGCCGACTATCCTTTTCGCAGAAACAGCACACCAAACGCCTATCTTTTGGTCGTACAGAGGAGTCTCCATTGTCCGTCTGGGATTCGTGTCGGTCCAAATCCTGCTGTTTTTGTGCATTGACATACCCGGACAGATGAAACCATGCTTCATCTGTCATGTAATAAAGTGTTGGGTCCATTTCACCGCTGACAATGGTCTCCTTAAACAACTTACAATATTGCATCCGTTTTGAATAATCAAGAGTTTTAAGTTCTTGGAGCGCCACAACTTTGTACGGCCGAAAATGCAAATCCACCCTAAGTATGCGTCGGCATGACTTGGCTGATATTCCCGTTGCAGACGATAATCGGCGAATCGACTTCCGAGGGCTTTGCAACATCATTGTGCACACATCCTTGTTATGGTCTTCAGTACGAATTGTCATGGGTTTGTTTCCTTCCTTGTTGCACACCGTGCCGGTTTCACGAAATTTCCTCACTAACTTCTGTACCACTGATTTCGCCGGCGCTGCACAATGTGAAAATTTTTCTGTAAAAAACTCATTTAAAACCTTGTATGAGTTATTTCTGAAATATTGTTGCACAATAAAAATCCGCTGTTTCGTACTTAAAAACATTTCCGTTGCCTTTGTTCTCTCTTCACTTACACTTATGACCGCGTGCCTACACTACTCTGGCTGTGACTAACCACTCCGGAGAATTCTTTTGCAGCTGTACACGCAGAAACTGGTTAGAAGTGGAACAAAGCGGTTTTAACTCGAACCCGCCAAACAACTTTAACTCGCCTAACAATGTCTGGCCACGGGGCTTCCTTTATATGGCGCACCTGGTATTACTTGTATAGCTATCAAGAGTAAATTTTATATTTAGGAGTGTTGTGAGATAATATTATAAAACCGTACACTTCACCTTTTCTTAAAAATAATTGCAAGTCATGGTCATTTAAAAATATCTCAAGTTCCAAAGCATTCTGTTGCCCTTTTCTTAAAGATAATTGCAAGTCATGGTTATTTAAAAATATCTCAAGTTCCAAAGCATTCTGTTGCTTTGAAAAATTACGATGAAATAAATACTTAATTTGTATTAAGTCATCCTAGAGAATAAACAAATTTATTACAAACCTACTAAAAAAAAGTTCCAACAGAAAATAAGATGGCTAAATCACTCGCATTAGTGAGGGGAAAGAAAATTCACCATCGCGCGATTAGTTTTACCATTAACGTGATTCGGATTTTAGAGTCTTTCTGGCTCAGTCGTTAAGACGCGCGTTATATATTGAACCAACCCGAACGGGGGTCGGTCCGATCCCCACCGCTGCTAAAGGATTACGTGGTGAAAGGGCTGAAAATTTCAGAGTCTTCGATTTCGCGAAATTTCTGTATAAATACGGGAAAATCTGAAACGAACTTTTCTGAAATGAAAGGAATTTCTAATTATGGAAAATGTGAAAATAGGGAAGTTAAAAAGACAAGAAAAAACGTATTTAAAAACGGAAATTTTGGTAAAAGTCGAACACGTACCGGAAACTTTGCTGCACGTGTTTTTCCAAAAGTTTCCGTGAATTCACACTACTTATTTTTTATAGCGTACCATTCTCGACTCGAAGACGTCGGAAGCGAGGAACTTTTACAATCACACACACGCACGCACGCACCACCACCACCACCGGACTCAAAGTCTTAGGTTAGAGTTATTTTACAGGAATATCTTATTCTAGAGATGAAGGGATGGCCATTATAGATACGAAAGCGGTTTAAATGATATCGTAAGGAGGGAAACACAGCATTTCATTTTCTTTCATGTAAATAATATTCATCTTAACGCAAAGCCTTGCTTTTGTAATAACTTTTCGAAACAAAATCTATTGCAATAAATGCTTAAGCATTTTATATTCTTTGGGTTTAAACGATACGACGACGTTTGAACGATATGGCACTACGGTCTGGAATATACCGTTTCTGCCACGTCACAAGACGCCTTGTCGGGAATGGTACAGATCACGCACGTCACGGCCTATGGGGATTCGGGGACGGATTCCCCCTCCCCCAATATTTTGCCAAATGGGGAACCGAAGGACAGGCTACATTGACGTGGGATTTTTGTTTTTACAAATCAATTAAAACCTTGAGAATTTCTCATTACTGTACTAAATACAGTAAACCTACCGGTTTTGTATTCTCCAAAAATTTTCGCGCGCGAGATAGAGGCCAAGGTCCAAGCCAAGCCGTCAACCAACTTGAATTAAACAAACCACACTGGTCAACCCCTCCCCCGCAATTCGCAAATGGACTCGTCCGAGCGGGCGGGCTGGCAAGTCACTGTCTCCGTGTCACAGTGATGGCTCAGCACTGACCCTCTTCTCAAGGCCTCATTTTACGTTAGAAAGAAGAGATACACGTGTGATAATGTTTTAAGCCGTTTTTCCGTGCAATCGTTGTTTGGTGATAAGATTTTGAATGTAAATTAATTCTCCAAGTGTTACATGATGAAGAGAAGTACAGATGTACAAGACGACCCCAAGCTTCGATTATGTCTTGGGGTTGAATGGAAACTATAGATTTATTATGTTCCTGCTTCAAAACCAAGGCGGTGTAGAACAATATTTTATCCTATAAACTAGACCTACGTATGAAATGTCATTAATGCATAGGTGAAAATATTTACTTTAACTGAATGAGTACATTGTTGACACTCACCTTTGAAAGGGTTCAATGTAACGATTTTACCTCTAATTACTCGTACAATACAGCTGACATAAATTCTGGTTATTGCAGCATGAAGTATCTAAAGGTGGACAAATTGACAGGGTGTGGGAAGGGTGAGCTCTCAAGTAAAAATAATACATTGCTTTACAGTGAGAAGAACAAGAGAGTTGGGAAGGTAAGGGAGGATATATAAGGTGACGCCTATGGTGGAGATATAGAGATACTTGACTGTGGAAGGGAGTAGAGTGCTACTCACAGACGAGTCCTGGTTCTAATTTGCTGTGCGGGCTGCCTGCACACCCGTGCTGCGCCATCGTTATAAACGACATGCAGACGCGTTCACAATCAACTGCCTTAGGACGCTCTGCACTGATGAACAACCACAGAGTGGAATTCGATACGACAGGAGGACTGCTGTTGTTTTCTCATCCATATTCATTGTATTGCACAGCGATACGTTATGTCGATGCCATCGCTAATCCCGTTATGCGTAGGGTAACCAAATGTTTTAGTTTAAAACCGTGCAAAACCAAGATGGAATCTAACGTGACAGGGACAAATGTCTGGACCGGGATTATATAAGGTTTTAAAGTAAGTTTCCGAAAAAAACCATACATGGTATGTGTAATGTAAGGCACTGCGGCCTTCTGTGACGTAAACATTCCAGACTGCTGTGCGCGAAAAAATAGAATCTAAGAACAGAACGTACGCTGTTGTGGTGAAGATTAGTTGAACGTAGCGACGATACGATGGCGATATCGAAGGAAGGTGTGCATGCAGTATTGCTCTTTGAATATTATCTGACAGAGTACTTGCTATGACTGGTACAGGAAATTCGACACTGGTTTTCGAGATCTGTCTGATGCCCCCAGAAGTGGCAGACTCAGTAAGGTTGAAGATTATACATTGCAACACGTGTTATCGACCAAGCCTGATACAACGCTATGGGAACTGGCAGAGGAACTAAAGACCTCCCATATGACCATCATCACCCGACTTAGGAAGTTGGGATATTCGAGCAAACTGTGCAAATGGGTACCTTTGTCTGACCAGAATCGGATGCGACGCTACTCCATTGCTGTTGCTCTGCGCGAAAAAGATAAAGGGGAGGGCGTTTTGCATCGGTTGGTCACGAGTGACGAAAAATGAGTCCCATACGTGAATGTTACGCGACGAAGAGCATGGACCAAGCAGATACAACTCCGCAGAAAGTCGCTACGTCACCCTTTCATGAACGGAAGGGGATGCTGAGTTGCTGGTGGGATTGTCGCTGTTTGATTCACTAGGAACTCTTATCGCGGAACAATACCATAATAGTTGATGCTTACATGCAACAGTTGGACAGCCTCCATGCTGCACTGCAATAAAAGCTTCCAGCGTTGACTAATCGCCATGTGGTTCTTTTTCGTCATGATAACCCTCGTCTACATGTTGCTTTACGGACCCAGCAAAAATTGAATGAGCTGCAATGGGAAATATTGTCGCACCACCTTATTCGCCCGACCTCGCCCCGTCCAACTTTCGTCTCTTCCGGTCTTTGCCGTATTTCCTCGCTGGGAAAAACTTTGCTAATGACGATGATGTGAAACATTGCATGGATGACTGCTTCATCTCCCCATTGCAGACTTCTATCTCAATGGGATACTTCAACCCGCAGATCAGTGGAACAAGGTCATCAGTTCCAATGTGGACTGCTTGGACAATTAGGTTAAGTGCTGTACGATTTTTTAAGCTTGAAATACGGGCCACCAGTGGCCTAGTGGTCAGCGTTCGTGACTGTCACGGAGAAGACCTCGGGTTCGATCCCAGGTAAGTACGAACGCTCGAACCACTAAATACCCGCCGTGCGTCGGATGGGCTCTTTAAGCCGTCGGGCCTTGGGTACCTAGTCCCGGTTATAAATAAGGGCGTCTTCATCCCCCTTTCTACCTCGCTTCCGTGTCACTTTCCTATCGGGCACTCTAGCCCAAATCTCCTAGCTTCCTATTTCTAAGGGACCTGGGGTCACACACTTTCTTCCTAAAATCCTCTACATCTGTTCTGACCTGAAGCTTGAAATTCATGCTTCTATGCTTTCTGGATACTGTCTTTACAACCTGATAAATGCTATTATCAAATTGTCATGAAATTATCTTAAAATTTCTGGATCACTCTAAATTTTACCATCGCTGTACCCTATATTTTCTTATGCAAACAAACTGAGAGATATAGCCTTTGGTGTAGGAATGTTTAAAAATTGTGACAGTATGGTAGCTATTTTTATAAATCATCTCCCTGAAAAATTGAAACCAACTCGTTAAAAGGGCTGTATTTCTGTCTCATACAGACCGCACGCTTCTCCCATAGACTTTACATGGGAACTTTGCCGCCCCGCCACGTCCGAACCGTTGCTCCAATCTCAGTTTTCTCATTGAATGGCCTATCTACATAGTAAGACCTTTATTTTGATACCTGAACCATACTTTTACGTTCAGCCGTTCTCTCAAAATAGGTCTCACAATAAAAAACCTTATAGATTGAAGATATAGATGGCGCAATTGAAAATGTACATTCTAAATATTTTCACTAACGATGGTCAACGGAATGTTAATTTACATCTTTACATAATGGGAAACGTCTTACCTAAGTGAATAAATTGAATCGAATGAATAATAAATTTTATATATAAATCACACAGTTCAACGGCATAACGCAATCAGGTCTTCGAGAGTGTTCGCTGTTCCGATGAAAAGAACTTTGATACGAATGCCTGCTATCGTTGCTTTGCGCAACGGTTCGCTCAGAAAAGAGAAGACTTTGGACTATCTTAGTCCCTCCGTGCTCCGCCTTCAACAGCGCGTGAGTCAACCGCAGACGATCGAATGTCAACCTCACGCTTCTCCCATAGACTTTACATGGAAACTTTGCCGGCCTACAAAATCCAAACCGTTGCCCCAATCTCAGTTTTCTCTTCAACTGGCACACCTACATGGTAAGACCTTAATTTTGATACCTCAACCATATCTTTACGTTTAGCCGTTCTCTCAAAATCGGACTCACAGCAAGAAACTTTATAGAATTAATATATAGATACTATCATCGTTCTTGATATTTTTTTTGTCAAAGACCTTTGTTCGACAACATCGAAACTCTGCAGAAAATTATGTAGCCTTCGCGGAATTCGTTATTAAGAATTCTGTCGACTTCATCTACATGTACAGAAAAGCGAAAATCCTGATTGAACGTGAGAAATGAAATATGCTGCAATTTTTCAAGGTTCAGATTTTCGTAAGATCGATTATTTTTCGACGAAGATTCCGTAGCACATCTTAATCGTCTTTATTCCTTAAAACTGATTAAATATCAAAGCGATCGGCTATTTGATAAAATCTTAGATGGTATGGGGAAAGATAAATGACGAGGGGTTTCCATTCCTTTTCATATAAAGCATGCAATTACTGCCGCCGCTGTCGAAGTGGATTTTTAATAGTGTTTGAGTGGTAAAGATTTCAGCACTCAATTTTTTATTTAATCCAGTGGGTGTGTGCCAAGAGAAGAGAGCTCAAATAGGTGCCAAGTTTTTCCACAGCACAAACATCAGTCTAAAATTTCAGTAACCGGACAAAAATAATGATACAGTTCACGCAAAATAATGGCAAAATGAAGTATTCGCACTTTAAGCTGATGAATTCATGCAAGGTGGACTGAGTCGTTGAATTAAGCAAGTGCATTGAAAAAAAACCCCGCAGAAAATGAAGCAAGACTTAATGCAACCGTATATACTCCAATTGCTTTTACAGGAGCATTAAGAGAAAATAGATCAAATTGTCGTCTAGTCATTGAAGTCGGTGATGAAAACAACTGTGCCTCTCCGACGGCGTAGTGGTCTAAGCGATGGCTTATGACCATTCGTCCGACACGGGTCTGGGTTCGAATCCCTTTAAGGCATGGATATTGTGTTTGTCTTACGGCACTAGCTCTCTCCTTTCCCTGGAGTCAGTGGCCCTAAATTAGGGACAAGCGACTGCTTATAGCCCATTGAGTTGCAAAAAAAAAAAAAAAAAGACTGTTCTGCTCCGGCGGCGCAGTGATCTAAGCGCTGGTTTCTGACATGCGCATATGAAGATGTACGACAAATGATTCATTTGCGGAGCTCATGGCAATAAGATGAGAGTCGTGTCATTGGAAGAGCGAAATGATATGACAAGAAAGACGACACATAATTTCGGGTTGTATTGATCGTCTTTTGAATACTTTTTGACACAAAACATGTTTCAAAGTATATTTTTAGAAAATCTAAAAAATCAGCAAAAAAAGAAAATACGTTTACACGATCTACGGAAAAACTGCATATAATTTAAAACACGCAGTGTGGGCAGGTTTATTCAAGATGAATGGAACCGGTAACAAAAATAATCAATCTGATTTCAACAAAATTAAACATCGACAGACAGAAATAGCTACATATTCTCACTAGCGGCTGAAAAGTATGTTATCAAGAAAAACATGTTAAACATTTGCCCCTGGCGCGGAAATTATGCTTTATTTTAGGCAGCAAATGCCCTTAAAAGGTTTTTGTAATTAGTTGTATCTGACGAAAAAAGGCTTTTTTCAATTAGGATTTTAGGCGCACAGATATTGCTACAAATATATTGAAAACAGGAACGTGAACTATGTCTCTAGTGGCAAACTTGTGCGTTAAGGAAAACTTTGAAGCTATACGCAAAACATTCCGCACCGGAATGGCTGTCCAACAGAGAAGAAAATTTTCAAATTGCACTGTTAGAAGTAAAGACGTGGGGCAAAATAAAATATGTATCTACGCCCCCTGGCAGAAAAACTAGCATAAGATTAAGCAAAAAATACTCTCAAAAGGTTTTCCCTGGTAAGAGATATCGGACCACAAAGGAGGTTTTTCAATCGAATTTTCCGAAGCGCAGATATTGCTATATATATACATCGGATAGAGCGAGGGAATATGAACTTCCATTGTGCATGGCTTTTATCGATTATGAAAAAGCCTTTGATTCGGTGAAACCATCAGCAGTTACAATGGCTCTGAAAACCTGCGGTATTGAAGATGCATACATTATTATTATTAATAACATCTATGAAAATGCAAGTGCAAAGATTCGGCTGTTTGAAAATACAACACACGTAAAAATTGGAAAGGGAGTGAGACAAGGTGACACCATATCTCCGAAGCTCTTTAATGCCACATTGGAGGGTGTTTTTCAGTCGCTGAGCTGGGAAAACAAGGGGATAAAGATTAATGGAGATTATCTAACCCACCTTCGTTTTGCTGATGACGTAGTCATTTTTGCAACTACCCCATCAGAGCTGCAGAGTATGATCCAGGAACTTGCTGACAAGAGTAAAGAAGTGGGATTAAAAATGAACTTTCAGAAGACAAAAGTGATGTTCAATGCTTTTACAAGAAATGAAGATTTATCGATTGATGGAGAAAAGCTGGAGATAACAGACACGTACGTTTATCTTAGACAGCAGATATCAAGTGAGGGTCACATTGATGAAGAAATTAATCGGCGTACAAAACTTGCCTGGAGAGCTTTTGGAAGAAACAGCATAATTTTCAAGAGCAATATGCCATTATGTCTTAAAAGAAAAGTGTTTGATCAATGCATCCTTCCAGTGCTTACGTATGGTGCAGAGACGTGGACCTTAACTGAAAGAGACATACAAAGGCTGCAGACAACTCAAATAGGCATGGAGAGGTGCATACTTGGTGTAAACAGGAGAGATAAGAAGAGGAACTCGTGGATCCGAAAAATGACAAGAGTGGAAGACATCATGATCAGAGTTAAATCCCTGAAATGGCAATGGGCTGGACATACTGCCAGAAGGACAGATCATCGATGGACAGCCGAAATTTTAGATTGGATTCCAAGGGACAGGAAAAGACCCAGAAGAAGACCACATGGGAGATGGGTGGATGAAATTCGAAAGTATGCAGGGGTGACATGGAGGAGACTGGCACAAGACAGACCGTTGTGTAGGAAACTTGGGGAGACCTTCGTCCAGCAGTGGATTGATAATGGTTGACAATGATGATGATGATGATGATGATGATACATCGGAAAAAGAAACATGCGCCCTTAGTGGCAAAACCAGAAATTAGAAATTATATGCATATAGCCCATTAGGAATTGTATCCGACGAAATTTTTTATTTTCAGATTGTGCTGTTAGAAGTAGATATAACGGGAAATCTCTATTTACCTTTACGTTCCCCAGCGGAGAAACTGTGTTGCTTGAGATACAAACTCTACCCAAAATAGTCTTCATTATGAACGCTGTTGAATGAAAGAAAGGATATTTTCAGTCGGGTATCAAGAAGCAATGCTATTGAATAAAATTAATTTTGAATTCGATAGCATCTGCATTTACGCTCTCTAGCGGCGAAGTTATGCATCGGAAAAAGACCGTAGATCAAGAATCGTCACTTTTACAATTCGTGCTTCCTAATGCGAAAAAAAGTTTTCAAATTGGATTAGCAGTTAAAAAAATACGGTGTCCCCATCGGGCGGAGGAAGCGATGAGGTGATACTATAAGCACGTACTATTTTTTTTTTTTTCACAAATGACGTGCTAAAAATGCCACACTTTTACTACGGGGTTACTTAAATTGCAAGCAATATAATAATTTGAACGAAGAACGTGTGCCGCCCTGGTGGCGTAGACCATTCGTCCTCGAATGGTCCGGGTTCGAATCCCGGTGAGGCATGGATGTTGTGTTTTTCTTGCGGCACAAGCTCTCTCACTTCCCTGGAACCAGTGACCCTAATTTTAGGGACGGCCGACTCCTTATAGCCCATTGAGTTGCTCACGGTGGTCGTTAAACCTTTCATAAAAAAATAACTTGTGTATACGTTGTGTTAAACAATAGATATATACTTAATACAGATTGATGATTAAATAGATATATACAGTATAGGGCTGGAATAAGAAGGGTCTACACGGGCCCACCATGACTAAGGGCCCAGGAGGCATGACTAGCCGAATAATAGAGAGAGAGGTTTATAAAATGTTACTTTTGTCTCGAATGATTTCTACTTGATCAGAAACAGAGGCTGGAAGACAAACACAGATTTCAAAGCCAGTGACTCACTAAGGGTAAAGATTTTATGTCGCTTCGTACACCGGGGTCGGCGAAACACATTTTCAGCTTTTTCACCACCATCCACTTACATCTCTCAGTTATCGTTTGGAATCGGTAATTGTCGAAGTCCCCTGTGGCTTCAAATCGCATGAGAAAAAGATTCACTACAAAAGTATACAATGCTAAATCAATGGAAAATCTAAGACTAAATGTAGGAATCTTAAACTTTTAATTCATGTTCTTACGAGAACAATGAAAAAAAAACTGATTTATTATGAAAACTTTGCAGATAGTTTAGTAATTAGAGTTTCGTGTTTTAACGGGCTTCATAATAATTCCCCGTCATAAGTTCTCTGGGACCCACTCCGATATCTTAGCCTAGGGGCTCACTAAGGCCTTAATCCGGCCCTGGATATATACCATAAAACTCAAACCCGCCGAGATACGTTAGCTGGAGTGATGGGCTTGAATTAGGTTCATGTGTTTCGGACAACGCAGTTTTTCATTTCTCACCTATGGAGAAACAAGACAAAATCAGAAAATACGAATGACATAACGAAACAAATATTGAAAGCCTGGTGCAGTGGTCTAGGCGATGGCATCTGATCATTCTTCCGAAAGGGGTCCGGGTTCGAATTCCTGTGAGGCATGGATGTTGTGTTTGTCTTACGGCACTGGCTCTCTTTCCCTTCCCTGGAACCAGTGACTCTAAATTAGGGACGGGCGACTGATTATTATAGCCCATTGAGTTGCTCACGGTGGTCATTAAACCTCCAATCTAAAAGAAAAAAAAATAATGAAGAAAGTGGGAAAGAAGAAAGCGAAATATACTGCACTCACTCTATTGGGTAAATACAATACGTTTCGGGTCTGCTCCCGTATTGTTTTCTTAATATGTGAAACATGGCTCGAAGTGGTACTCCGGAAAGCTTCCGTGAATACCTTTATAGATATACAGGTTTCTCCCGTTATCCGAAAGTAGAGCGTTTCAGTGAAACCTTTCGTAAGCCGAAATGGCGCAAACCGAAGAAGCAATTACCATTAATTCATATAAGGTTTTTTTTTTTGAGCGTTCCTAAACCCAATCGTGGTGTTCCGTTAAGTATAAGATAACTTAACGGAACTCCGTACACCTATCAATCCACTCAAGTAATAGACTTTGCGTTTTATCCATTACAGAATACCCACTAAAAGACACGACTTTGCTACTAGCAGAACCAACAGTAATTTGGGGAGCTTTCGAGATCCTTTTTCTCTACGTGTAAGGGGCCGTCCATAAATTACATCCGAGATTACAAGGGGAGGAGGGGGGGGTCCTGACAACCGGTCCAAATGTGACATGAGGGAGAGGGGGGGGTTTCCTGACAACCGGACCAAATGTAACATAGGGAAGGGGGTTCCTGACAACCGGACCAAATGTGACATAGGGGAGGGGGAGGTTTAGTAATTCGGCGTCCAGCGGCAAAAATATAGTGGGTGGTATTTCTTCGTTTTGTTTTTTTTTTTGTCTTCTTTTAAAAGTTAAAAAAAGGTATGAAATATTTCAGATTTCTGATGATATTTAGCTAAATCAGAATATTAATATTAAGTTCTCGTATTTGTACTACCAAATCTATCGTGTTTTGTAGATGGAATGATCAGGAGTGATTGCAACCTTGAATGCGTGCGTTCATTTGTAGATCTTTATTTCAGAATGATAAAGTTCGAGAAGCATTAGGGAATAAATTAATGCCTAAATAATAAATATTTTCTGAAGCAAACGTGTAAATATATGGAAGATTCCTTTAAAAAATTACATGTTTTCTTTCTGTTTCTTAACGGACTTCTAAAAGCAGTCGTCAAAAATAAAGTGGCTTGCGGGAATTAGGACGTACTTTTGGAGTCAAAAAATAGTAAAAAATCACGGACATACTTTATGGACGGCCCCTAAATAGTACAAATGTTGGACGAGGCAAGTTCAACGCTCGCACTATGTCATTATTTCGTTCACCAAGATGAAAACGTTTAATTACGTCCAGTTTCACACTAAACGTAACAGAATCACAAGCTTTCTCAGGCTTATACCTTAGGGCACATCTTGCTAACGGATGACCAAAATAAATCAAGATAAAGCATAGATGCCCGAAAGACACAATTCAAATCAATGGTGGCTACGAGCTACTGAAACCACTGGTTTGTTTGACTGTTTGACCAAGCATGACATCCAAGAGAAGTCGACCCATTTGCCGACAGATAGCTACGAACTACTGAAACCATTGGTTTGTTTGACCAAGCATGACATCCAAGAGAAATCGAGAGACTTGTTGACAGATTTCTACGAACTGGTGAAACCAATAATTTGTAGGAGCAAGCACGATATCCAAGAGAAGTCGCCCGACTTGCCGACAGATGGCTTCGAACTACAGAAAATGATGGTTTGTGGAGCCATGCATGGAATCCAATTGGAATCGGCAGACTTGCCGACGAATGTCTACGAACTTTTGGAGACGATAATTTGTAAGATGCAAGCATGGTACCCAAGAAGAATCTATCAACATGCCGACAGATCGCTACGAACTACTGAAAACGATGTTTTGTACTTCGATGGGTAAGCTTTGTTATTTACATGTTAGCGATTGTTTCTCAAATATACACTATGTACCAACAAGTAATTCGACACTTGTGATAGCAAAGGAAAACGAAGTTTATTCACCTTCAATAGTTGGTGGAGCTTCCACGAGCGGCGAATACCGCTGCGACCCTCCGGGGCATACTCTCAACCAGGCGTTGTACGACGGCTAGCGGTATTTTCTTGCACTCGGCTTGGAGAAGACAGGTCAGTTCCTTCACCGATATCGGGCTGTGGGGGCACCCCTTAAGTCGACGCTCCAACTCGTCCCAGAGGTGCTCGATAGGGTTAAGGTCCAGGCTCTGCGCAGGCCAGTCCATTTGATTAACCCCATTGTCACCATACCAAGCCATGGTGGATTTCGCAACATGACAGGTGGCATTGTCATCCTGAAAGTAACATGGGTCCACCCCGTAAACTGCCACAACGTAGGAAGCTCAGGGTCATCCAAAATGGTGCAGTAGGTCTCGGCGTTGAGTCTACCAGGAATTACGACCAAGGGTCCCGTGCCATACCAGGAGAAACACCCCCATAGCATAATTCCACCGCCGCCGAACTTCACAGTTGGCACAATACATTCCGGCAGGAGGCGTTCTCCAGGCAGACGCCAAACCCAGACCCTGCCATCCGAACGGTAGAGGGTGAACCTTGATTCGTCGCTCCAGAGAACCTGTTTCCACTGTTCAACGGTCCACTGTCGACGTTCTTTGCACCACGTTAGCCGAGCAGCGCTATTGGACTTGGTGATCAAAGGCTTGTGGGCGGCAGCACGTCCATGATAACCGAGCAGCTGGGTTTCCTTACGGATGGTATTAATCGAAAGAACACTCCCGGATGCCTGTTGAAACTCCTCGCGGATGTGGCCCATCGATTTGGTGCGGTTCTTCCGAATTTCTCTGGCCAGCACCCGTCGGTCTCTAACTCCCAGTTTTGTGGGTCTGCCGGGTCGGGGCACATTCCGACAGTCACCTCTCATCTTCCACTTGCCAATCACGTAAGCCACTGTCGATTTTGGGTATTTTAACTCGCTGGATATGTTACGTATGGATCGGCCATTTCTGTGATACTCGACGATTAGACTTTTCTCGAAATAAGAGAGCTCCGAACTGCGTGGCATCTTGCATGCGACTGGTTGCGTTGTTGTTTCTCACACGATATTTAATGGCGCCGTCCGTAACGTGTATCAGGACCGCAAATATCGTCGATTGCAGGGTTGCCCAATTACTTGTTGGTAGATAGTGTACAATAAAACTTGCAGACTTATGGTCTTCTTCCCCACCTTAGTAACATGAAAAGCACACTATTACAATAAATACTACTACAATTCTTCAATCACGTCCGTGTTTTGACTGAGAAGTATGATGGGAATTCGAATTGCACGAAGAAAGTTTCTTTGATCCCTTACCTGAGTTTCTGTGACGTTTAAGAGTTTGGCCATTTCCGCTCTTTCGCTGGAAGATAGGTACTTCTTGATCTCAAACTGTTTCTCGAGTTCGAAGATCTGTCTTCCGGTAAAAGTGGTCCTGGCTTTCTTTTTTTTGTTCTTATCATTTTCTTGGTCGCTACTACTTCCTCCACCGCCTCCACCACCACCACCAGCAATGCCACCAACAGCTGTTGCTGCTGCTGTTGCTGTCACTGTGTCTTGCGTAGAAACGGCTTCTGTTTTCTTATCTTTCTTTCTCTTGCTGCTACTTTTCGAGCTTTTCACTAAAAACAGAGAACGTTTCTATGAATATTTCTCGATAACATAAACACAGTTAGTTAGCAATCTGTAAATTCAAACAAAGCAAGGAAAAGTATATACTGTAGAGCAGAAGCGCGCGCGCGCGCACACACACACACACACGCGCGCGGGATAAAAATAACACTTGTATCAGGTGGAGAATGTAAAGAACTGCTCAAAGAAAAGTTAGGAATATTACGATCAGGTATGTACCAGGTTTGTGTTTTTGTCTAGACAGATGGTTACCGGGAGACTGAAAAACACTACGGTATTTAATCAGATTTCGGGTTTCTCATTGCGGTCACGTAAGCGCAAGCGTAAAAGATGTACAAGAGGAACCACAGTGACAACTCTACGAGCTAAAAGCAGCCGCCCGTAACTAGTTTGGGACCTCTGGGTTCGAGAAAGGGCCCAGTGCCGTAAGTCAATTGCACTATCCATGCCTCATTTGGGACTCGAACCAACCTGGGGCTATCTCAGTTGGACCGTCGGAGGCCAGTGCTAGCGCCACCGGAGAAGCGTAAGGGATATCTTGGGAACAGCAAAGCTCTATAAAAGAAGAGTTAACAATGTTCGTGTTCTAAGCTGCTTCTAGTAAATACACAGTCTTTTTTTTTTTTGAAGTTGAACTACACTGACGGAAAAAAAAATCCCAACACCAAGAAGGGGTTGTGTTAGATAAACGACAGTTGGTAGGCGGTGAGAGTACATCTGTAAGATGACGTGTATGCAAATTTCGCGCTCGGCACATACGTGTGGCGCTAGTAGCGCCCCTCGGAACATGAAAAGCAGGTTTGCTGTAAATACGCGCTGTAACGTTCGTGAGCGTTAGTTATCGTTGAGATTCGACGTAGTGTGTTGATGTTAGTCAAGAATGCCTTTAAGAAGACGAAGAAGCCATTATCAACAGCTCACGGAGTTTGAACGAGGTCGTGTAATAGGGCTACGAGAAGTTGGATTTTCTTTCCGCAATATTGCAGAACGACTTCGCAGGAATGTAGCCACAGTGCATGATTGTTGGCAGCGGTGATCAAGGGAAGGTACTGCCTCAAGAAGACCGGCTTCCGGCCGGCCACGTGGCACTACTAAGGGGGAAGACCGCCGTGTACGGCGTATGGCCGTGGCGCTTCGTACCGCGTCTACGGCAGCAATTCGAGCTGCAGTTGCCACCACAGTGACACAACGAACTGTAACAAATCGGTTACTTGAAGGACAGCTCCGAGCCAGACGCCCTGTAGCGTGCATTCCACTTACTCCAAACCACCGCCATTTGCGACGTCAGTGGTGTCAAGCTAGAGCTCATTGGAGGACGGAGTGGAGATCTGTTGTGTTTTCTAATGAAAGCCTGTTCTGCCTGGGTACCAGTGATGGCCGTGTGTTGGTTAGAAGGAGGCCAGGTGAGCGCCTGCAACCAACCTGTCTGCGGCCGAGACACACTGGACATACACCTGGAGTTATGGTCTGGGGAGCAATTTCCTATGACAACAGGAGCACTCTCGTGGTTATCCCACGCACCTTGACGGCACAGTTGTACGTTGGTCTGGTGATTCAACCTGTTGTGCTGCCATTCATGAACAGCATTCCAGGGGGTGTTTTCCAACAGGGTAACGCTCGCCCGCATACTGCTGTTGTAACCCAACATGCTCTACAGAGTGTCGACATGTAGCCGTGGCCTGCTAGATCACCAGACCTTTCACCATCGATCACGTATGGGACATCATTGGACGACAACTCCAGCGTCACCCCCAACCAGCATTAACCGTCCCTGTATTGACCGACCAAGTGCAACAGGCATGGAACTCCATCCCACAAACTGACATCCAGCACCTGTACGACACAATGCATGAACGTTTGCGTGCCTGCATTCAACATTCTGGCGGTTACACCGGTTATTAATGTACCAGCATTTCGCATTTAAAATGGCTCTTCTCGCGCTTACAATAAGCTGTGATCTTGAAACCTTAATCGATTAAATATGTTACCTATACAAATGTATTGCCGCCATTTCATTCCTCTACAACTATTTTTTTGTGGTGTTGGGATTTTTTTTTTCCGTCAGTGTATTTCTTTCTCCCCGCTGGATAGGGAAGGGGGGGGGGGTAACATCGGGAGCATGGATGCAAAGAAAACATGTCACATTTTGAACGATAATATCTTTGAAGCTAATAATCGTAGATTAATAAATATTAGATCATTAGATAGTTTATAGAGTCCCATTCATAGCAAAATAAATTTCGACCATCCAATCCTAAACCCTTCGATACAGTAGCGTTAGAAATTTAAGCTAAATTTCGCGTGATTTTGTTACGCCGTGTTAGTGAGTAGATAATGATAGCGATGATCTCAGCCCTGCATCCGTAGCTGACGGTCAAAGCTAACGGACTTACGTGATAAATCGCAATAAAGTGGATTTAAAATTTATTTATTTATTAAATAAAGAAATTTTGATGACGAAGATTTAGAAATGCTGCGAAAATCCAGAGAAAATTACTATAAACACTGACGAAAGTTGAAAAAACAGCTAGAGAAGAACGAGAGGATTCCGAAAAGCCCTGCTAAGTCATCAACGGAAAGGTCACGGAAATGTAGGGGGCGTCAAAAGTCCGCGCGCCAGGATGTGTTTCACCTGAGTTCGACTCTAGAGCGGCAAAATTCCTCTTTAACTGCACAAATTGAACCTGAACAGCCAGAACAGATGGAGATTGATATCATCGATCCAAAATTTCACACCGAGAATGGAATACCAAGATACATCGCCAGTTCTCACAACTTCGCTGGATAATGAAAGAATTACGTCTCAAACCTTCACACCGCCGATGCATTCTGAATCTAGACAAGAACAAAGACAACGACTAGAAGAGTACATTAGGTATGAGACGTATCGCCAAAATTATAACAAGGCAACTAAGGGGTTCGCAATAACTACTGCAAACGATGGTACTACGCCTTCTACTTACATTAATTTATGGTCAGCATAGGTCACTACACTGAAGAGCAATTGAATTAGAGACAGCTGGCGTTATGCAAATGTTGCGCTGTGGGCGGCCATGTAAACGGAAGCTTCCGGTGTCTTGTCGAGTCCAGCGATCGGATAATATAAGGAGTGATGCGACGGGAATCAGTAAGAGTCGGACACAGTATGGGTAAGACGAAGGATCTAAGCGCATTTGATCGTGGGCAAATTGTCGGGGCCCGAAGAATGGGTCACTCCATCTCGGAAGTCGTGCAGGCACTAGGATTTTCACGAGCCACTGTGTCACGGGTGCATCGTGAGTACATCGAATCCGGTAAAACCATCCCTGCAAGAGCTAACTGCCGTGGACAACAGCGTGTGGATGAGCGGGGTCCTCGTCGGCTATCTCGCATTGTAACAGCGGATAAACAGGCCACAGTGCAAGAAATCACTCGGCAATTTAACGCCGGTGCACAAAAACGTGTAGGCAGCCACACCATCCAGAACCATCTGCTCGCTATGGGGTACAGAAGCCATCGTCCCACGAGGGTACCGCTGCTGACAGCACATCACAGGGTGCAAAGATTAGCATCGGCGCGGGAACATCGCCACTGGACACTAGATATGTGAAAAAATGTTGCCTGGACTGATGAGTCGAGATTCACGTTGATACATGCGGATGGCAGGATACGAGTACGGCGCAAACCACATAAAGCGATGGATCCTTCTTGCAAGCAGGGTACTCTTCAAGCTGGTGGGGGCGGCATGTTCGTCTGAGGACTGTTTACGTGGACATAAATGGGACCACTGGTACGTCTGACATCGTCCCTCACAGGTCAACGCTACCGGGATATCCCGGACGACCATTTGCTCCCGTTTGTGCGTCTTCAACATCACACTGAGGACCTCATCCTGCAACAAGACAATGCACCGTGCCATCGCTCCCGAATTTTATCCGAATGGTTGGATGAACACTCCACCGACGTGACATCGCTTCCTTGGCCAGCTAGGTCACCTGAACTCAATCCCATCGAGCACATATGGGATGTCATCGAGAGAGATGTTCGAGGCTTTGATCCCCCCCTCCCCATCAAATCTTCGTGAACTGTGGGAGCTTGTTCAGGGGTCGTGGATCCGTATGGCTTCCCAACGCTTCCGGTGTCTTGTCCAGTCCATGCCGAGACGAATCGCCGCCGTCATCAGGTCAAAAGGTGGTGCTACACGTTACTAGAAAGGTATCTCTAATTCAATTGCTCTTCAATGTATTATTGTATATACAGTCGTGGCCAAAGTCATGTACCAGTAGACCGAAAGTCCATTTTTTTATGTTTGAAGTAAACTTATACAGCGTATTGGTAAAGTCAGGAATACATATTATAGATCATTTTAAAGGACATTTTATGCTGAATTCAAATATTTTTACAGAATATTATTACCAGTAATAGAAGTGAAGTTACAAGCAAAAGTACAGCGTCTAGTCATAAAAAGCAAAAAATAGTGGAATTTCTGAAATTAGTGTACAATGAATTTTACGTAAAATTACTGTACAGTACATTTTTGAAACTTGCAGAACATTTGAAATAACGTACCAACAAGAAAAATGCTCTTAAATATTTAACTGGAGAACCACAGTTTTTAGTAACAAAGTGCACCTTCTTGGCATGGAACTAATGAGCTTCCTTAGTTGTCTATTGGTGATAAGACGGTGCCAAAATTGCTGCTAAATATGACTGTGATAATTCCACTATCTTGCGCACAATTAAAAGAGTTGCATAAGCAGGATGTATGAGAATATGGGAAACAGAAAAAGAACAGATTGAGCAACGCTGTGTACTGAGCGTGATGATCGCATGTTGACTCGTCGTTCCTTAAAATCAAGGTTTAAAACAGCCACTGATTTAAGTAATGAGTGGGAGAATGAAGTAGGCATTATTGTATCTTCACGTACAGTTTGTACAGGGTACAAAAAAATGGACTGACTGCACGAAAGCTGCACGAAAACCTTTCCTTACTGAACAACAACGGCACAAAATAATTGCTTGGGCCAAGGCACACAAGAATTGAACTGTTAATGAATAAAAAGAATGTTATTTTCAGTGATGAAACAACTGTTACTATTTCCACTAATAATGGAAATAATTATGTACGTCGTCGGGCCGGTGAAAGGTATAAGACATGCTGCACCCAGCCAACAATCAAGCACCCACATTCGGTGGTGTTATGGGCTTATATTTCAGCCAGTGGTGTTGGCCGTCTGCACATTGTTGATGGCACATTGAATGGATCGAAATTTGTGGATATTTTGGGAGTCCAAACTGCTACCATCTGCACAAGAAACGGGTTTGCTGAATTTTATCTTTCAGGACGATAATGTGCCATGTCATCGGTCAGAGCTGGTTGACGAGGGGTTTAATTGAAAAGTTATAAGAAAACTTCAGTGGGCGGCGCAGTCACCAGATCTTAATCCCATAGAGAATCTGTGTGTGAGATTGAAGCAAAAGATCCGTCAACCAGGATCCACATCTAAAGCAGCATTGAGTTTGTAAGGGCCGTATGGCACCGTGTTATCACCAATGGACAACTAGAGAAGCTCATTAGTTCCATGCCAAGAAGGTGCACTTTGTTACTAAGAAACCGTGGTTATCTAATTAAATATTAAAGCGCATTTTGCTTGTTGGTAAGTTATTTCAGGTGCTCCTGCAGGTTTCAATAATGTACTGCATTTTACGTTAAATGTATTGTACACTAATTTTACAAATTTCACTATTTTTTGTTTTTCATGACTAGACGCTGTACTTTTGCTTGTAACTTCACTTCTATTACAATATTCTGTAAAAAAAATTTGAATTCAGCATAAAATTTCCTTTATAATGATGTATTATATGTATTCCTTATTTTACCATTACGCTGTAAAAGTTGACTTCAAACATCCAAAATATTGACTTTCGGTCAACTGGTGGAAGACTACTTTTGGCCACGATGGTAGTATAAGTTGCTTTAAAGAAAATAAAGTTAAAAAATCATTTCCTTTTATTTTTAAAAAATTTTATATCTGGAAAAAATCAAATGTGCACAGTAGCAACTGTGCCTCAACCTACAACGTAGGGCTACCTCAACTGTCCTTCACTGAATATTTTAAGGACGCAGAACTAGTGAGATAGTACCATGGAATAGTTAACGTAGTTTTACTTTGTGGAATGTGGCAAAGTTGCTACTGTGAGTCTTTTATTTTTTCTTTGCATAATACATATTCTAGTATATAACTCACACAACTTGCATTGTTTGTTCTTTTTTCCTCAGGTGACTTTGTGAATCAAACCGTAGAGACTGCGAAATGAAGAAATAAAAAATATACGGATGGTGAAAAAATACATATCTTTAAAATGCATGTACCCACAGGAGGTTCATCATAATGTGGTGGCATAAGGCTCCTGTATATGCCATAGTTATTAAGTGGCACAAAAAATTATTTGAGGCAGGGAATCTTGTGATGACTTAGATCCTTCTGGGGACCTTCCACATCGACTCCTGAGAAAAACATCAACCTCTGCTATGACCCTGGCATACAAGACAGATGAATGTCTGATGGGCGTATAGCTGACTCTGCAGGCATTTCTATTGTTAGGGGCGATTCAATCCTGACGAAATCTTGGAAGACGAAACAGCTGACTGCGCGGCTGGTCTCTCGCATGTTGACAGGTATGCAGGAAAAGAATGTACATCACCAACTTCAAAAATGTTTCATGTGGATCCAATAAATTTCTGCTCCCGGACAGTTACGTTGGATGAAGTATGGGCTCATGACTTTGACTCACGATTAGGAAAAAATGTCTGACGTGGATGCTTGCATCTTTTCCGCTTCCCAAGAAGTTTTGCGTTGCCATGTCAGCCGGAAATGTGATAGAGTCAGTCCGTCTGCTTTTGGGTGGTGCAGAAGGCAACACCGTGACTGAATCTGGAAACGGGCTACACTATCTCTAATGCATACTACGTCAACCTTGTGAGTCAACTTCGTGCGGCCATCAGAGGAAACAGGCTCGTAAAACTACAAAGAGGTGTTATCCCCATTCAAGAGAATGCAGTCAAGACTTGCATACAGACTGCTGGATTTGAGTTCCTTCAGCACCCACCCTACTATCTAGAATTTGACCCTAGGGACTTATTTATTCTCCAAGCCGAAGGAAAACATCTGCTGCAAGACATATGCCTCCGACTCTGGGGTGGTTACAGCTGTGAATGCGTGCCGGGAAAATAAAGATAAAGATGTTTTTTCCCACGGGAATCGTGGCACTGAGGATCGGTGGGTGGAGTGCTTTTTGATAGCCGGAGTTCATGTGGAAAAATAAGAGTAATCATGATGGCACACATATATTTTAGAATTCGAACTTTATGAATGACTCTTTTATCAAACATTTAACCTCCAAGACCTTAAAAATCGATGTGTGGCCAAGAATACCGTGCCACCTGCAAGTATCTGTTGCTACTTTTCGAATTTCTGCACCTCTTTTAGAGGTTAACAAAAGGAGGATTAATGCTGGGTCACCACACGAAACTTCCGATCTTTAGGGTTAATGTGCATTGACCTTTTGACGTTTACCGGTGACAATCACTGTATTCTACCACAGATGTGATCCCAAGAGTGTGAAAGATATCGCTGAGGGAGAAACCAGCTCCTGGTTCACTTCTTTGTTTAAGGACAACAATGGTGACTACTGCTAATCCTACAAAAACCATCAAATTCAAAGAACCTGTGGAAATAAAAAATTCTACTTATCCTAGGCGGGCGATTCTGGAGGCTGTGGTCGTTTGCAGGTACAATGGCCGTTGCATAAAAACTGAGAGTAATATCACACACAATGAAGAAATTTAGGTACAGAAAAGTATATGTTTTTCTTTCTTAAAGTATTCTTTTCGGATGATATGCACCGGTCCCATCGTTTAGTCCAATTTTCAAAGCATGTGGCGAAGACATTTTATGGAAGCTGCTTTTGCGACTCCTGTACAACTTGAAGAACATCAGCATCTGTGTTGAACTTTATTTTTTAAATACACCAGAGTTGAATAATTACGAAACGCATATAGCGTATGAAATCCGTTTATTTTCGTGGTGTAGTCAGCACAAATATTCTCCAAGCTTTCGCACTCCACTGGGAGACTTTTTCAAGGCAATGATAGACACAAAAATAGACACAATTGTGTCTATCATTGCCTTGAAAAAGCCTCCCAGAGGAGTGAGAAAGCTTGGCGAATATTTGTGCTGACTACACCACGAAAATAAACGGATTTCACACGCTATATGCGTTTCGTAATTATCTGTGTTGAATGTTGCGCCACGGAACTTCTCCTTCATTGTTGGAAACAAACAGAAATTGCACTGGGTGAGGTCAGGACTGTAGGCAGGCATTTGTGCGAGCGTTATCATGGTGTAGGGTCCATTTGCCCACCATATCCAGTCGCACAATCGGCATGTGTCGTCGCAGACGCAAGTCTGAAAGGCAATACTCAGCATTGACAGTAATTTGTGGAGGAACGGCATGCTGGTAGACTACACCTTTAAGATCAAAGAAATATATCATCATCACCTTCGCATCTAATTTGATTTGGCGGACTTTATTCGGAGGAGTGTTTTTCCAGGCACTCTGCGCGCTTCACGAGGTGGTCGAAATAGTGGACCCATTTCCATCGGCAGTTGTTACTGTGTTCAGAAAGTTTGGATCCTTTGAGATCATTTGTTTCCACTCATCGCACACTTGAACTCTGGCTAACAGTTGTTCTCTCGTCAGGTGAATGAGGTACCCATGTTGAACACACACCAATGCAGCAGTAATTTGTCGCGTAGAATACGGAAAGCCAACGTTTATGAAATATTAGTTAACGCCGCTGTGTCTCCACACGTCATTCGTCGATCTCTTTGCATGATTGCCTTACAGTGTTAATATTACTTCCGTAACAACACTTTCAGGTCGACCAGGCCTAGGAGCGAGCGACAATCGCCCTTTTTTGAAATCATGGTGACATGTAAAATGCGTTGACTCACCCAAACATTTATCTTTGTAAGCTGTTTTAAATATATCAAGTGTTTCTGGAGCCGTTTAACTCAAACGATAGCAAACTTTTATCGCACAACGCATTTTATTTCCTAACTCTGAATCACTCACCGCCATGGCTGTATGGCGAAATTAAGACGTACTTTAAACAACTGCGCAATAACAAAACCAAGTCGTCTGCCACGGCGAATAACTTTTGCCATAGATACTTTCTTAATTCAGTTAGCCGTCTGCGTGGTTATTTTCCCCATTCGCACTGTTGCCATCTGAAAAAAAAAAAATAGTCTCAGTTTTTATGGAACGGCCTTTGTATGATCGCTTAGGGCGGTATGGTCGTTAAAATGTTAAAGAATTATTGCGCCAGTTCAGCATTAAAATGGCGATCGATATCATTTACGAGTCTGGACTAGATCATTCCTCAATGCATGAATGGATTATGGAAAAGGCTCAGGCCTGAAGCTATTGTATAACAAATGCTTCCTATACATCTTTCGCTGCAGTAGAAAAATAAATATCAGGTAATCCCAAAAATACTGTCGTTTTTTCAACGTGTGAAGAAAAGAAAGAAAGACGTACCTGGAACAGATGTTTTAATCCATATAATAAGTGCTCCCGGTAGTTACAACCTTCTCCCATCGATCGACAAGGTTTTGAATCCCAGACTTGTAGAACTCCATGGGTTTTGATGCAAAAAAGACAGAAAGGGTTCGCCGTACCTTCTCAACATTTCGAAGTGTAGTCCCAGCAAGATGTTTTGCAGGCTGCGAAAGAGGTGGTAGTTGGATGGGACGATGTCAGGGGAATATGCTGGATGCAGAAGTTTTTCCCATCCAAAGTCCTGCAACGTGGCACTGGTCATTTTCGCTGTGTGTGGTTTTGCGTTGTGCTGCTGCAGCACAGCAGCACGCCTTTATGATTCACGAGTGCTGGACGTTTATCCTGCAAAGCAGTGCGTACGCGCTGCAGCTGCTGACAGTGGACTTGCCCTGTAATGGTTTTGTTGGGTGGCAGCAGCTCTTAATGGATTATGCCTTGCATATCCCACCAAAAAGACATCGAAACCTTTTGTGGGAAACGTCCTGGTTTCGCCACTGCTGTAGGCACATTCCCTTTGGGAAGCCACTGCCATTTACGCTTAATGTTGTGATAAACAATCCATTTTTCATCTCCCGTGACAATTCTGTGCAAAAAAGCCTCCCATTTTTCATGGTAGATCAAAGAAGTGCAAATGTCCACACGCTGTTGCAGCTGTTGGGGAGTGAGGTCGTGGCGGTACCCACTTATCCAGTTTCGATACATAGACGAAGCCCTGCAGATGCTGCTGAACAGTGGAATGGGTTGAATGAACAAGAGTTGCCAATTTCTTGACTGTTGCCTGCGGATTTCCCTCAACAGCAGTTTTGAGCACGTCGCTATCCAGCTCAACAGGCCGTCCATCTCGCTACATATCCTTGAGGCTGGCGTCCTTCCTTTGAAATTTCAGGAACCAGCGTTGACATTTCCTGACCTCCAGGGTACCCAGCCCATATACGGCATTGATGCTTCGTGTTGTTACCGTTGCTGAATGTCGATGGTGGAACTTATACAACATAATGTGTCTAATGTGGTCTTCTGACACTGCCATTTCCTATGCTGTTTAAGTACCCAACGACTGCACCTAGAACTCCCGTTTGCGGTCTCAAGTGACTTCAAGGTCAAGTCAGATCAGATCATATGTAGAGGATTTTTGGAAGGGAGTATCTGACCCCAGGTCTTAAACAACCCTAAGAAATAGGAAACAAGGAGATTTGGGCTAGAGTGCCCGATAGGAAAGTGCCACGGAAGCGAGGTAGAGGAAGGCGCTCTTATTTATTACCGGGGAGCCAGTACCCGAGGTCCGACGGCTGAACGTGGCCATACGACGCACGGCGGGTATTTAGTGTTTCGAACGTTCGTAACTGCCCAGGATCGAACCTGAGGTTATGCCCATGGCAGTCACGAACGCTGACCACTGGGCCATCCGCGGCCCAATGACTTGAAGGTCAAATGATCATATGTAGAGGATTTTAGGAAGGAAGTGTCTGACCCCATGTCTTAAACAACCCTTAGAAATAGGAAGCTAGTTCATTTGGGCTAGAGTGCCCGATAGGAAAGTGACACGCGAACAAAGTAGAAAGGGGGAGGAAGACGCCCTTATTTATTACCGCGGGGCCAGTACCTGGGGTCAGACGGCTTAACGTGCCCGTCAGACGCACGGCGGATATTTAGTGCATCGAGCGTTCGTACCTGCCTGGGATCGAACCTGAGGTCCTTTCCGTGGCAGTCACGAACGTTGCCCACTAGGCCACCCGCGGTCTAATGTGCCTAATGTGGTCTTCTGACACTGCCATTTTCTATGCGGTTTAAGTACACAACGACTGCACCTAGAACTCCCGTTTGAGGTATCAAGTGACTTCAAGGTCAGCTCACGTTATCCCTCTTATACTTACCGCGGTCGACGTCATAGTCTGGACACCAGGGATCTCACTACTGTTGTGCTTGCGCAAAACGACATTACTTCAGTATTGATCTGATACCAAGTAAAAAATTTCGATGTAACGAAACTGGATAACGGAAGTAATCAAAAATATCATTGAAATCTGATGTTTGGATGTTGTCCTATTAAATAACGCAACAATAGTTAATTTAATTGTTATTGAACAATATGTTTTACTAAATTATCGCCGAATATTATTTCATCATGTTTTGCATAAACGTAACGACATCTCACTGCAGCCTGCGTATATTTCCAGAACTTGATGCTAAATGTGATAAAAGCCATTACAAAAATGCATGTTTGATGTATGAAAACGGTGCAATTTGGCTTCTCCCTCACCCCTTCCCCAAGGAAGGGTTGCCTGCTACTGACGAGCGTTTTAAAACGATGTAATAGAGTGTAACCAGTAGAAGTCTTAGACGAAAAATTATGAATCCATCTCAATAACACACTTGCGATTCAGCTTTCTTTCTACCTTGAGGTCCCATGTTAGCTTGCACAAGCAGATTGACTTTCGCTGCAACATCATTTTTCGTCGGTGTCAGGATCATTTCTTATGTTCGTCTGAATCTTAATAAAAAATGAATATTGTTTTTCAAAAAATAAACGGACGAAATACTATTGCCGCGGTTATAGTTTAGTAAATATTTAATTTTATGACTTTCGTTGGTTTTACGACAATAATATTCATTAACCCACGTATTTAAGTAGTGATCAATGTCAAAAATTAATAGACCTTATTGTTCGTTGTTATGATTTAATTCTATTCAGTAAGTACTGGACTGTGGCTCAATGTGGTCATGAGTGACGCGAATAAATGCAGTGTGTTGTACTTAAATAAATGTATACTCTCGAACCCACAAAGACCTACAAAGATCTGGGCATGACACCCACAAAGATCTGGGCATGAGAAAAACACACAGTATAAATTATTAAGTATACCAGGGTAATCTTCCGATTTTTTTAGTGAAAACAGCAACCATAGGTTTCCCCCTTTGCAATAAAGAGAAAAAACACAGGTAATCCTTTTTATTTACGCTTTCCAACCGTAGGTTGAAGAAGCGTATATGCTCCAGCTTTGTCCGTCCGTCAGTCCGTCCGTCCGTCTGTCCGCACGATAACTCGCGTGAAAATGGTTCGATTTCGATGAAATTTTAGTGTGTGGTAGGGGACCACCTGGGGACGAACCCTATTGAAAATGGGATTAATGGGGTCACAGGTCACGACATAGGAGCGGGATCCATTCCATTACCGTTATGCGTCTTAACTTGCGCAAATATAGTTCGATTTCAATGAAATTTTAGTATGTGGTAATGGACCACCTGGGGACGAACTCTATTGAAAAGGGGTCAAATGGGGTCAAAGATTTAGGACATAGGAGCGGGATGTATTCCATTGTCCTTATGCATCATAACTTGCGTAAATATGGATCGATTTCGATGAAATTTTAGTTTGTCGTAGGGGACCACCTGGGAATAAACCCTATTGAAAATGGGTGAGTTGGGGTTAAAGGTTAGGACATAGGAGCGGGATGCATTCCATTGCCCTTATGCGTCATAACTTACGTAAAAATGGTTCGATTTCAACGCCATTTTAGTATGTGGTAGGGGACAACCTGGGACGAACCCTATTAAAAATTGGGAAAATGGGTTCAAAGGTCAGGACATAGGATCGGGATCCATTCCATCGCCCTTATGCGTCATAACTTACGTAAAAATACTTCGATTCCGAGAAAATTTTCCCATGTTTTTCAGAAGGTATGCTGAACCAGTTCTGTTTAATATAATTGAAATGAAGTCAAAGGTCAAGACACAGGAGCGAGATTTAATCCACAGCCATTATCTTCATAACTTGAGTAATGATTTCTGGTATGTTGGAAAACGTATCATAATCAATGCATTGCATGATTTTAATAACTTGTTTTGTCTATTAATGATATTTTCTGTTCGAAAGCTGTTGTTTTTGCTCTGTGATGAAATGAAGTGTTATGCCAGTAGGCCATCTCATTACAAGTTTACAGAGGGGCCTAGTAACCCTAAGTTGTTGAATGATCCATTTTGTGAAATATTTTCACCAAATTTGGCCAAGAAATTGAAGCCCTTTACTATTAGATATCTGCCTTCCGTGATCCTTTGGGTGAAATAAATCATAGCGGCGTGAAGAGGTGAGAAAAGAGAAATACGAACAGTATTTTGCGATGCGTTAATTTTTCGTTTTTGTTTTTGGGAGAGCGTGATAAAGGAGAGAAAGACAAATAGTAAGACAGAGCGAGACAGAGACAGAGAGAGTACAAGTGGTGAGCTTGAATGAGAAAGGAAAGGGGCCGTCCAAAAAGTACGTCCGTGATTTTTTTACTATTTTTAGACTCCCCCTCCCCCATGTAACATTTTGTCTGATTGTTGATACCCCTCCCCTTCAAAAGTACGTCCTAATTCCCGCAACCCTCTTTATTTTTGACGACTGCTTTTAGAAGTCCGTTGAGAAACATAAAGTAAACATGTAATTATTTAAAGAAAGCTTCCATATATTTACACCTTTTCTTCAGAAAATATTTAGTATTTAGGCATTAATTTATTCCCTAATGCTACCCGAACTTTATCATTCTGAAATAAAGATCTACAAATGAACACACGCATTCAAGGCTGCAACACTCCTGATCATAACATCTACAAAACACGACAGATTTGGTAGTACAAATACGAGAACTTAAAATTAATATTCTGATTTAGCTAAACATCATCAGAAATCTGAAATATTTCATACCTTTTTTTTAACTATTAAAAAAAAAAAAAAAAGAGAAAACGAAACGAAGAAATGCCATCCACTATATTTTTGCTGCTGAACGTCCAAATTACTAAACCTCTCCGCTCCCCCATGTCACATTTGGTCCGGTTGTCAGGAATCCCCGCCCTCTTCCTGTAATCTCGGACGTACTTTATGGACGGCCCCAAAGCAAAACAGAGAGAGAGAGAGAGAGAGAAGTAGATGTTGGAAACAAGAGCGAACAGATTGCGTTGTGCGATCGGGATATATCCTCGGCGCGTGGGAGACACTTGCAACGGCTCCTGCCCTCTGCTGTATGCAGTCACGGTCATGTGACACCTCTTTCATCCAGCGAAGGCAGAGATTTGTCCGTTTTTAGCTTTGGTTTTGGAAGTGCAAAAGGTTGATTGGGAATGTTTTAATCTGCAGTGTGTGTGTCTAAAAAAACTCTCTGATAATACGCCACCGTAGAATCAACCTGTGAAACATTGTCTGTGTGGTTTGCGTGTCTGAAGACAAAAGAAATAATGCTTTTCTTTTCAGGACACCACGTCGACAGATTTCTGACTTTTTGACAAAGAAAACTGCTTATATTGTATGTATACATATTAACTTATCGTATAACGTTAAGGTCTTCTGTTTTTATTAGACGGATTAATAGTCTTCAAAATATCAGGTCGGTGTCCTTTAAACTTTTATTTTTGCCATAGATGCTTCACTCGTTAAATGAGATTTGGCCAGCAAAATATTACATAAAAATCTCCTCACACCACATTCGGGAATTTCCAAATAAAGCTATCAAAAATATATATACAATTTAAAAAAATGTTATAGTGAAGAATGGTTTTTTTCCTAACATCAACAGAAAGGAAGACCTGGAGACTGAGAGAAAAGTGGAAGAAAGGGAAGAGAGCAAATGGCGTAGAGTGGAAGAATTTGAGTAAAACAAAGAAGGGAAAAGGCAGGGGGAGAGAGAGAGAGAGAGAGAGAGAGAGAGAGAGAGAGAGAGAGAGAGAGAGAGAGAGAGAGAGAAACAAACAATGAAATGGAGAAGAGAAGAGAGAGCAAAGAAGAAAATGTATCAGGAGATAGAAAAAAATGAAAGAAAATGAGGGAGAGGAAGAAGAAGGAAGAGAGGGAGCGCGAGAGAAACAAGAAACATTGAAATATATACAGAGAGAAGAGTGGAGAGAGAAAGAAGAAAACAGTAAATAGGTAAAAGAGGTATAATGAAATTATCATAAAGGTGAGAAATGTGTCTGCTTTGTAAAGAGCATGCAGCTCTTGGAATTGCAGTAAAGAAAAGGCAAGACAAAACAAACAGAAAACAACTCAAAACAGAGATTAAAATAAATAAATAAGCATTTGAGGAGACAAAGAAGCATTACTACCTGAAACCTTCATCGGAAACTAAAAATTGATAGTAAGTGTACGTAAGCGAGATTTTCCCGAAAACTGAATTATTGCAACAGATTAGCCAGCGATTCGGGACTCATGGAAGCTGACAAGTTCGACCTTTACTAAGAAAAGTATTTAAAGCAAAGGGGCCACCGAAATGGAATCAATTAGACTGTCGTAAATAGTTGTTCAGAAATATCCACATAAATGTTTGATTAAATAGATCGCATGCAACCGTCCTCGTTTATTCAGTGCATTTAAGAAATATTCATTCTGAAGGATCCGTGGGAGCATTAAAGAATCAGAAATAGAACACCAGTAATGATCGCAACGTATTCCATCTCAGTAAGCTGGATTTTGCTCTGCTATCATTCCAAGCATACCGAAGAACAATTTTAGCTGTAACGATATCTGCCTCTAAAGCTTCTGATCTTTTATGCAACATAAATACGGACATTACTTTCGAACGGCTTGTTGTAAGGTTGCCTTAACTGCACAAAGTACAAAAGTTGAAAAAATAAAAATGCTATCAATTTTCAAGTTTTATGACTCCATATGCAAAACTGATTGAAAAATGATTGATGTAGTGCAGTAACTATTGAAAAGAATTTGCTTTAGACTTACTCAAGCGAGTACAGTGATTCTTGGGTTTCAACCACAGCCACGGTTAAATACACTAATGTTTGTGAAAATTGCCACACCAAGTAAAAACCGCGCTATTCAAATGCAATTTATATTACAGATTTCTCATGCTACAGGGGATAATTGATTAAATTTATAGAGCTATACAAGATTTTTTCTCTTCAAAACTCAGTATTGTGTAAAACCACCTTGGGCAACAATAACAGCCTCTACACGCGTGGCATTGAATGTAAGATACTTTTAATATCGTCCTGGGAAATAGCTTGTCCGGCTGCTTCTGTGCAGACCAGAATTCATTGCGGTGACTGGCGAAGGCGCTTGACGAGCCGGTCACTTTTAGTTGTTATGTCTCAGACCTGTTCGATCGGGGACATATCCGGCGATCTGCTGGGAAGAGGTTTTAGACATTCCGGGTCACATGTGGCCGAGCATTGTTCTGCTGGAATATAGCACAGATCAACTCTGAAGGCAGGTGCCACCTATACCTCTAAAACATCTCTGATGCAACGAAGGTTCCCTCAATTCGTATCAGGCGAGATCGCGAATTGAGCCCAATGACGCCCCAAACCATAACGCTTAGGGTTGGGCCAGTATGACGCTGCAAAATGTCCGCTGCAAGGTGCCCTTCACTTTTCTTCGAACGCGTATGCGACCATCATGGTGCATCAAGCTGAATTGGGCCTCATCAGGAAACACGACCTGTCGCGAATCAGCGGACTAATGCCTCTGTTCGAGACCCCATTGCAGTCTGAGGCGTCTGGGGTTGAGGATAAAAAGGAATGCGCTGCTAGCGACCAGTCTTATGTTAAGAAGACGACATCGAACACTGCTGGAGGACAAAGACTGACTTGTGACAGGCCTCCACTGCTGCGCTAACACCGTGGATGTCGCTGTGCGACCGGTCACTGCAATGCGGTAGAGGTGTCTGTCATCTGGAGCAGTCGTGCGATTTTGTGACCCATTTCCCGGAGTTTTGTGCGCCCGAGCCTCACCTGTCCACTGACGCTACGTTTACATCACTATACTAGCGTTTCGTCCAGAATGAGTGTCAATTTCTAGGTAGAAAAATCCAGCTTCTCTCATCCCAACAATCCTTCCTTGTTCAAAGTCCGTCCGGTGATCATAATGCCACTTTCTTCGGCGACAGCTTACCGTGAGACACAAGAAACACACGTTTGACTCAATGTCGGCTTTTCACTGATTGCAACATCTCGTTTGAGCCAGCTCTTTACAACCAAGACCGGACAGTTCAGAGGGCGCTGCTCCGAAACCGCGTGTGCGTTTTCTTTCACATTTTAATCATTTGCACGCCTCAACCTATTGTACATATCCTGTAAGTTTCAAGCTAATATCAGCAGTCCTTCATGGTGTTGCAATTTTCACAAAGACTAGCGTATCTTTTTTCCCTTGAAAGATTTTACCACACATTTCTGGGTCAAGTTTTCTTGCACTTTCATTAAAATTCGTCCGTAGCTCTCGTACATATCTGACAAGAAACAAAATAATAGTGTGGAAACTTCAAGGTGGCGCAGTGGTCTAAGCGATAGCCTATGATCATGCGTCCGAAAGGGGTCCGGGTTCGAATCCCAGTGAGGCATGGATATTGTGTTTGTCTTACGGCACTGGCTCTCTCCCTTCCCTGGAACCAGTGACCCTAAATTAGGGACGCTTGACGCTTGACTGCTTATAGCCTATTAAGTTACTCACGGTGGTCGTTAAACCTCCAATAAAAAAAAAAAAAAAAACAGCAACTGAAAAACGGAACTGGTAATAGAAAACATTTTTGCTTCCGTGTATGAGTAAACTAGCCTTCATTTATTCAAAGTGCAGAAGATCCTGCTTTCAACGAGGAGCTGGGGACAGACAAAACCTCTCGTTAAATCTGGGCGCTCGCAAAATCCGTTTCTGGATGGAAATTCTTTCCATGTAAAAATGTGCAGACTTGATAATATGTACATAAGTTTATGTTACATATCCGCAACAACTGGATATACTTAAAAGATTTAATTAATTAGCTGTATTAGTACTATAGCTAATTAATTAAAATCTTCAAGCGTATTAAACGCGATGACCAAGTGAGACTGGCCGCTACTGAACTACACAACACACGTGAAGCAAAAGCAGCGCCGATCACAATGCGACGATCACTTGGAAGGTGAAAGGGGCAATTGACACAATTACAGGAATTGTTATTCTTCTCCCTTCCCGCGTCATCCCATTCAATTACTCCCCCCCCATCTCTCTCTACAACCCAGCTAAAGCAGTCTTCCTGGTCCAGTACTCAACACAGCACTATGTTGCCGCTGCCCAAACGTTGATAAAATGTCCTGGTGGCCACCGCATCGGCCAGAGATTCGGGCCGGCAGCAGGCCAACAGTTGGCACCCCCATCAGTTGTCATATTACAGAACAGGGCCATCAGTTATCCATCACTGGCACTGGCTGCCACAGGCGGCCCTTAAGCGGTCTTGCAAGCGCGTGCCATAAATAATGACTAGCCTAATGTGGTCCACCAGTTTCCCGGCAGTGGCAGCGGGTAATCACGTGACGTAACTGCTGGCTTGCCGAATTTTGCCAGCCAATTTCTCAGTAGTAGCCGTAAAAAGAGAGAAAGGGGGAAAAAAAAGATAATCACATTCCCCCATAGGCACTACTCCTCTTTCTTCTCCAGCGAAACTTATCTGCATGACATCACGGCGCTGGGGAAATTTCCTCAACAGGTACGGAAAAACACCCGGTGGATCTAGGTGGCATCGAAGCTACTAAAGCTTGTTTGCGAAGCTGACGCTTTAACAACTACACTGAGTTGCCACGTGCTACTGCCTGCTTGAGGTGAGCCTCTTTCCTGCGCGATGTGAAACGAAGGGCTCTCTTTTTAATTTAACAATATCGCGAGTTAGTTTTCAGATATGTCCGTTTCATATAATTCATAAATTTATTTTTTCAATGTTACGACTTGTTTTATTTACTTTAAGGGAACTTCACTTTCAACGAGTGTGCCAACTTAAAAATGCTTTCCAAAGTTTTGTGCTGTCCTTGTGGTCTTGAAAGGCGATTGTTTAATTAATATATTTACACGTTCATGTCACATTCTGTTACATTTTTAAGGTGTTGGATCTTTTTTTCCACGGTCCGAAGCTACATTTGTTCTAAATAGGGAAGATATTTTATTCTACTTCTGGCTAACCTTAGCAGCGAATCCCTCCAATCTTGTGTATTCAACCCATGGATGAAGGCATTATATTCACATAGCATTGCTTTTTTTTTTTTTTTTTTGCTTTTTTCCCCAAAAAACTTGATCATTTTGTACGCGTATAATTCTTATTTGTTTTCCAACATAACGATTCTTAATGTCTTTCCGGGACTTTTGTTTGAAGCGGTATGCTATATGTTAACGAACGATTATAAGGGGCCCCTTCTAAGAACAAACAGTACAACAGTTACTGAGATTTCGGAAATCATTTCTTGTTATTCGTGGGAAGGGAGTGAGTGTATTTCATGGCTGTAGTGAGCAATGTAAGTATACTGGAAAGAGACTAAGTTAAAGTCACAGTACCATATATCCACAGGGTCCATTAGACTGTAGACGAACTTCGTGTTACAAGTGATATTCATATGGAAGTAGATATTCGTCATACATAACACGATATGCAACTTGATCATTAACCACCTTTGACGAAATATTATATTATTATATTTAGCTCACTCTGAGAAAGGAACGACTGTTGGGTGTTATACTAGTGGGTTGTCCATAAGAGAAACCGAGAGGAGTTTAAACATACCAAAGTCAACTATTTTGGATGTACTGAATAAGTGGAAGACACATGGCGTGCCTGAAGCAACAAAACGTACCGGCAGACCAAAGAATATCAGTGATAGAGGACGTCGAAGCCTCAGGAGAGTCGTTACAGCTAATCGACGGAGTACTGCACAATATTTAAGTTACAGGTGAGTAAAAATGCTGGAATCTCGGTATGTACACGTACCATTTGAAGAGAACTTCATTCCATGGATTACCATGGTCGTACGGTTGCTCATAAGGCTTTCATCTCCACTCGTCGTTAAGCATGGTGTAAAAAACATTTATCGTAGACCGTATATCAATGAAAACGGGTCCTATAGACAGATGAATCCAGATACGCGATCCATCAGTCTGATAGCCGTGTGTGGGTATGGAGGCAGCCGGGAAAACGCTATTTACCACAGTGAACTGCTCCTACGGTCAAGTTTGGAGTTGGTAGTGTACTGGTGTGGGGGTGTTTTTCGTGGTATGGTCCCGGCCCATTGGCTATCGTGGACAAACCGGTTAACCAGCACGTTTACCTCGATATTCTGGACAATTATGCCCTACCAACTCTGTGGCAGTACTGTGGAACCGAGCCTTGTTGGTACCAGCAGGATAATGCACCGAGCCATAAAGCAAGGACTGTTACGGCGTGGTTTGAGGATAATTCGGTATCGTGTGTGGACTGATCAGCACAGAGCCCTGATCTTAATCCCATAGTCCACTTATGGGATGAATTGGAGCTGCGCATAAGGAATTTGGAACCAAAGTCTACTACTAAGCAACAATTAGCGGCAGCATTATGTACTGAATGGAAACGTATACCTATCGCTGTGTTCCGAAACCCTGTCGAAAGCATGTTTCGAAGGGTCAGTGCAGGCATTAATGCCAAAGGTGGACCGAAGCCATAATAATGTATGTCAATAAATGCTATGTTGTGTTTCTCTTCTTGGTGTCCGGTGACTTTTGTCAATATAGTGTATAAATAAAGTATTGTAGTACTTACAAGTCCACGACGCAGACATTAATCAAAAAAAAAAAAAAAAAAAAAAAAAAAGAAGAATAAGAAAAAAAGGTAATTTCACCTGGTATCGGTGCACTAACACTGAAAACACATCCACATCACGATGAAACATCGTGATGATCATGTTTCGCTCTGAAACGATCACGAATGACATTTTCCTCCGTATTCAAATTCCCGCACATCATTTTCGCCCGGGGAACTTTGCTTCTCCTCTGAGACTTCGGGGTCTAGTAGCCGTCAGTTGCCCTCATTGAGGTCGTTTCTCTTTGGGTTGAGGGTCAATGACCTACTCTGCTGAACATCTTCCCATGACACGACTTATTGCTCAATGTCAGCAGTTCGAAGATTTCTGTTTCTCGCGGATCTCCCGCGTATTCGAACATACCTACAAGCATCCAGTTTTCTTGACAGCAGTAACTTACTGCATTCGTTTCGACGAGTTGCTATGCGAGTTATCCCAATTCAAGGGAATCGACCCATTCGTCCGGAGTGTAGCAGCCTCCTTTCTTATGTCTTCTTTCCTCAGACCCAAACAAGCAACTGAAATTTCTTATTTTTCTTCAACGTGAAGTACCATGATCTTGAGTACAGACGAGACTACACAGAGAGATCAATGGTACTCGAAATATGTGCATTTAACCAATTCACAAATTTATGGTTATTCGCTAACCTTTACCTCCTTTTCCATTAAGCCCTGAAAGTGGCTTGTAATTCCTCGCTTCGAGCCGTTACCCCATATTTTGTCTATACGTCGCCTACGACTGGTATTACAGCGATTTACAACTTAAAGCATTAGTAGCTGAGACCACACAGACCGCGCGAGATGCCTTCCTATTTCTCCCTCTTTCCCTGAACAACACACATTCTCTATTCTTTTGATTTTCGACCTAGACAAAGCCTCAAAATTAATTAATGCCTAAGTAATTCGATACATCCACCGCGCCTATTAATTCCAGAATTAATGAGGGGTAGGTCGTAACAATATAAAATAATCCAAGGTCGGCCCTCACTACAAATTCGATGTTACATCAGATTGGGTGAACTTCACCTCATTTTAAATACGCTCTACTCACTCGCACACTGTCGTTGACTAAGGCTCCTGTATAATAGAGTGCGTATTAAAGATCAGCTTTCACACCAGTGCTGAGATAGGCCGAGCCTGAGCCCGAAAGCTCGAATTAGGTTCGGGTTGCATAATAGTATTTTGTATGGTTAGAGCTTGGGCTCAGAGAGAGAGATGGGGGGGGGGTGTAATTTTGTATGTTTTCGCATTGGGTAGAAAATTCCATTGGCCACATATTAGTGGGTTTCTTCGGAGAAGGAAAAGGTCCTTCAAGAACTATATATGCCAGATAGTAGATATCCCACCTACGAAATTTTGCCCCATTCCGTCACTCAACAGCTTTCTGCTTATTCTATTGAGCAAAATATGTAGTTTGCAGCGCCTCACGACCTTCCTGGATGTCCGGTCGCCTGAAATATGTCAGGTAGAAACTAATGGTAAAACAAATAGTGCAACTATACTATAGAAACAGTTGGCGGACCTTTCTCAATTTCCCAGTTGTGAAAGATATCTGTTGATTTCAGGGAGTGGAAGTCTGGAAGAGGAGAATACTTTTCTTATTGCCGAAGCAAACTAGTCATAGTTTTCGGGGTCGGGCGGGCTCAATCTGACATAATTCAGGATCATATTGCTTCGGGCTCTCAAAATTAAGCTCGAACTCAGCATTGTTTCACACACTGTTAGGGCGGGTAAGCTGCACGATGTCTCTCGTCCACGCTCACGGATGGTGAGATCGACCGATGCCTTTATCTGGATGAAGGAATCTGTCCGTCTTTCATCACTCCCACAGGTAAATGATCGACGTGTTGATCCCCAATTATGTGCCTTTTGAATCACAGGTCGTCCGAATCTCTGCCTCTCGGGGCTGCATAATTTTTGCACCCAGAGATCTAATACACTGACCTCCGGAGGTCCGCTTCTGCCAATCAGAAGCATTTTCTTCCGTAATTTAGGGTGAGAGCTCTGGATACCCTATTTCGATGAGCATTTAAGATTGCCTGCTACTGTAATCCTACAAGCACCCTAACAAGACCGGTTTCTTGGAAATAATTTTTCCTCATCTCTCCACTTTCTCGCAGTGTTCGCTACCTATGACATATGTACGAGAATCTCTGTGCATTTCCTTATGTCGTATGCAAGCGTGCTTTTCCTTCTATATACTGCTCTGCGAATTATCTTAGGGAAAATCACTGCAGTTCTTCTTGGCATAAATCAAAACTTTAGTGAGGGTTATTTATTACATCCATTTGGTTTTAACAGTCAGTCGATTACAAATAGAGATATCGTTAAAAATGTGAGTATGCACTTTTCCCATCTCAGTACCGAATCCGTTCTGTAAAATTCGATTTACATCTGTAGGTATGATATCTCTGCACTAGAAACTATAAGAGGAATGTATTAATCGAAATTTAACGTGTGATACTGATGCAAAACTAATTTTTCCAACTCGATAGTGTATCTACAGATTATCAAACAGACTAATAAAGCACCCTGTTTTTAGCACGTCTTCTGTAAAAAAAACAAAAAAAAAACATGCTTATATTATCGGTTTGTCAGTCCGTCCGTCTGTGGACACATCTCTGCAACTATTAGTGAGTTTTTGAAAAATTCTTTTTGCATTGGAAAGCTTGACATATGCAAATGATGATCGTTTTTTTTTTTTTACGATGTACAATTTCTCCGCTAGAGGGCATAAATGCAGGTGATATCGAATTCAAAACACATTTTATTCCGTATATTTGCTTCTAAACATCCGATTGAAAAAGTCCTCTCACCTTTCGATTCCATTTATGTCGAAGAGTATTTTTAGGTATAGTCACTTTTCCAAGTTACGCATAGATTTTCCGCTAGGGGGCATAAAAGTAAATTGCCTTTACCCCCATATCTCTACTTCTAAAACTCCGATTTAAAAATTTCTTTCTTCAGAGGATACAGCTTTTGATACAAAATCTTTTGCATATACATCCTAATTTTTGGTAAAAATAGTTTGGCCACCAGGTGGCGGAAATCTTAATTTCCGCTTCTGGCGAATTTGCAGCAAAATCTGAGCTTCGAAAATCTCGATTGAAAAAAAATTCGTTTGTGGAATGATACTACTCACGTTGATAAATTTTTTCGGAATATTTTCTTCTAAAAATAATGCGTGGTTTCTCCGCCAGGGGGCGTAGATGTGTATCTTATTTTTGTCAATATCTCTACTTCTAAGAGCCCGATGTAAAAAATTCCTTCTTTGTTGAATAGCGTTTCCGGTGCGAAATGTTTTTCATCCAATTTCAAAATTTTCAAGTACATCATAGACTTTCCGTTAGGAGCGTTAAGGTGAATTGCGTTTTCTCTGATATTTCTGTTTCTAAAACTCCGATTTGAAAACTTCTTCCTGTTTCGCATACAGCTCCTGATGGGAAATGTTTTTCATATAATTTCTAATCTTTGGTTAAGAGTGGTTTAGCCACCAGGGGTCTTAAGTGTTAATTTCTGCTTCTGATGTATCTTGCAGCAAAATCTGAGCTCCTGAAAACTCAATTGAAAAAATTATTCCGTAGACCTATACCCCTCACATCGAAAAACCTTTTGAGAATACTTTCTTCATAAAATAATACATGGCTTTTTCGCCATGGGGCATAGATGCATATCTTATTTTTGTCAATATCTCTGCTTCTAAGAGTCCGATTTGAATAATTATTTCTTTGTTGGAGAGAGTTTCCAGTGCGAAATGTTTTTCATTTAATTTCAAATTTTTCTTAACGCACAAGTCTGATACCAGAGGGCGTAAGTTGACGATTCCATTTAAAGCAATATCTGCGGGATTAAAAACCCAATTGAAAATCTTCTTTCTTCTGTCCGATACTACTGTTTTCCATACCGGTTCCATTGACTTTGAATAGCTTTGATAAATTCAATTCGCGTCAGAACGGATTCAAAAGACGTGCTCATTACACCCGAAAATTCGGTGTCATCTTTCTTGTTACATATGCATCAGAAAAAGAGGTGCTGAAAGCTATTTTACTTTTGTAAAAATCTGTAAATACGTTTAGATTTGCATTAAAGTACATCTAAAAAGCTTCATATGAAATATTATCAAATGGCATTAGGCAGAAGTGTTAAAATAAGACCTAAAAATCGCAAATACGGAAAAAAATAAAATGAGAGCACAAAAACTGTTTTTTAAGTTGAATAGACGGACAAATATCGATTTAGTGTAATAAAAGAGTAAGAATCTGACTGATGGCTATATATGACTTGTTGTTTCTAAGAAACAGAAAAGAAGGTCCCGCCGCATTTTCAGAATTGTTTTTTAAAATTAAAGATTTTCTTTTAAGGTGAATAACAAAGCCTTTTAAGAATGAGCTGTTAATGAAGACAGTGTGACAGAAATTCACATAAAATAACTTTCGAAACTTTAAATAGAAATTTTAAACTCATATTGAAGAATTCCGATAAGCAATTACACTTTTCCTATATTGTTGTAAACTGACAATGAAACGATTGCTGAAATAATAAGTTCGGTAATTTAAAAATTCATTTTTGCGATCAGCAGAAATCCCGCACTGGACCACAGTTGGTCGTTAGTCGTGAACATAAAAATAAAAATATGGAATCTTAATTTCAGCTGTCAACTTTATGGTTACCTAAAAATGGAAAAAAAAAGAAAGATGATAAAAAAATAATGTGGAAGCCTATATATTTCTGAATTACTGATATTTTATTTGGAGCTAATCTGTACTCAAAAATAGCACAGCTACTTCCACTTTTGCTTCCTTTTTTTCCCCCTTAATGTGGCAAAGCATGAGATGATTTCATACGTGTTCCTTAGAGTGGCGAACGAAAACTCAGGTTGTTTATTCCGGTCCGACTTATGTGCTTGGGATTTCGTTTTCCATACTGAGAGTTGATTTCCAATTTTAAAAGTAACCTTTTCAAGCTTGTTAGGAATTTGAGATGCCAGAGTCGGCTTTTTCCTGCTCTAATTGAGTCTTGGGAACTTTTCAAATATGCTAAGAACTTTACAGATCTCTTTGAAAATTGTTTGATTCGTAACATCAAAATATTACTTTGTACTGCCTGGATAAGTCGTGTTCGGTTGCCCCCGACAAAGATACCCTGTTACATATTAGAGTAGATTCATGTTCCAGCAGTTTTTACAAACGGCATATTTAAAAAGAGATTTTATTTGGGTGTTACTTTTAACTTCTATCGTCTGAGTTTAAAACTAATGAGAGATGACCATTCCTACTTTAGGGTCACTGTCTGTACAGAGGGAAGATAACCAGAACCATAGAACACAAGAAAAGCGTACGTGTCTCACTCAGGGATTAATCCTTGTTGGTCATAAATTTCCAAATCGCCAAACCAGTGCAAAAAAGCAAAAACAAATTACATTTGTAGAAAATATTTTTACCATACTTCCTACTTCACATGTGTACCTGAACTCTTACTGTTAGTATGAATGTTTGACAAAACTGCTTTATGAATTATGTATCTTTAACAGCTATATATTTAATAAGCGTGCAGATAAAACCATTTCCATATTTCAGGCTTTAAGTTTGCATTGAGAAAAGAAATTTTACTAAACCACTAGAGTCAGTACGTTTTCCATTTGGTTGAGGGATAGCGTTTCCGTGGCATAAACTGATCTTTTATATCATCATCATCATCATTGTCAACCATTATCAATCCACTGCTGGACGAAGGTCTCCCCAAGTTTTCTCCACAACGGTCTGTCTTGTGCCAGTCTCCTCCATGTCACTCCCGCATATTTACGAATTTCATCCACCCATCTCCCATGTGGTCTTTTTCTGGGTCTTTTCCTGTCCCTTGGAATCCAATCTAAAATTTCGGCTGTCCATCTATGGTCTGTCCTTCTGGCAGTATGTCCAGCCCATTGCCATTTCAGGGATTTAACTCTGATCATGATGTCTTCCACTCTTGTCATTTTTCGGATCCACGAGTTCCTCTTCTTATCTCTCCTGGTTATACCAAGCATGCACCTCTCCATGCTGCATTGAGTTGTCTGCAGCCTTTGTATGTCTCTTTTAGTTAAGGTCCACGTCTCTGCACCATACGTAAGCACTGGAAGGATGCATTGATCAAACACTTTTCTTTTAAGACATAATGGCATATTGCTCTTGAAAATTATGCTGTTTCTTCCAAAAGCTCTCCAGGCAAGTTTTGTACGCCGATTAATTTCTTCATCAATGTGACCCTCACTTGATATCTGCTGTCCAAGATAAACATACGTATCTGTTATCTCCAGTTTTTCTCCATCAATCGATAAATCTTCATTTCTTGTAAAAGCATTGAACATCACTTTTGTCTTCTGAAAGTTCATTTTTAATCCCACTTCTTTACTCTTGTCAGCAAGTTCCTGGATCATACTCTGCAGCTCTGATGGGGTAGTTGCAAAAATGACTACGTCATCAGCAAAACGAAGGTGGGTTAGATAATCTCCATTAATCTTTATCCCTTTGTTTTCCCAGTTCAGTGATTGAAAGACATTTTCCAATGTGGCATTAAAGAGCTTCGGAGATATGGTGTCACCTTGTCTCACTCCCTTTCCAATTTTTATGTGTGTTGTATTTTCAAACAGCCGAATCTTTGCACTTGCATTTTCATAGATGTTATTAATAATATTAATGTATGCATCTTCAATACCGCAGGATTTCAGAGCCATTGTAACTGCTGATGGTTTCACCGAATCAAAGGCTTTTTCATAATCGATAAAAGCCATGCACAATGGAAGTTCATATTCCCTCGCTCTTTCAATTAGTTCTCTCAGTACGTGGATATGATCTATTGTGCTGTAGCCACTCCTGAATCCAGCTTGTTCTCTCGGTTGAGCCATGTCCAGTGTTACCTTCAAGCGGTGTGAAAGAACTTTAGTGAAGATTTTATAAACCACTGATAGGAGGCTGATAGGTCTGTAGTTCCTGAGATCCTCAATGTCACCTTTTTTATGTAGCAGGATCATTGTAGCATTGTTCCAATCCTCAGGAATCTTCCCTTCATTAAGGCATCGAGTGAAAATTTGGGCGAGTACTGTTTCCATTTCTCCACTTGCTTCTTGTATGATGTCTATAGTAATTCCATCTTCTCCTGGAGCTTTCCCCCGCTTCATGTTCTTGATTGCATGTGCAACTTCTGCTGGGAGGACTGGAAGAACTCTGGTACCTTTCATGATGTCTGGAGTACATGTATCATCCCTTTCATATAATTTGGAGTAGAAATCTTTCACTCTTGTCAAAATTTCACCTCTATTTCTTGTTATAGAACCATCTTCTTTTCTCAGAGCCATAATCTGTTTTCTTCCCTTACTGAGATGTCTCTTTGCTATCTTTAGGCTTTGGTTGTTTTCAATTGCTTTCCTCACTAGCTCACAGTTGAATTTCCTTACGTCTTCAGTGATACTTTTTCTTACTGTCTTGCATAGCTCTATATATTCCACTTTGGAAGTCACATCTTCTTTAGTTGTCCTCATCTCTCTTCTTTTTTGCATCAACATTTTGGTTTTTCCTGATAATTTGTTTACATGCAACTTGTTCTTAGACCCAGCTAATTTTGTTGCTGTTTCCATAAGAGCTTTGGTTACTTTTCTGTTAACTTCTGAAATATCCACTTCTTCCGATGTTAGGCCTTCTAAAGCAGAGAATCTGTTCTTCAGTTCCAACTTGAAAGTATTATGGTGTTTTTTAAGGTTGGTTATGTCAATACATTTTGTTTGTCTTATGAGCTTGCCACGTTCCAGTTTAGTGTTGAGGTGCATCTTACATCTCACCAATCTATGGTCACTACCTGTGTTGAACTTGTTTAGCACACTGCAGTCTTCGATGACGAATTTTTTGTTACACATAATAAAATCAATTTCACTTGTCGTCCCAATTGGATGTCTCCATGTCCATTTCCTGTGTGGCTTTTTCTTGAAAAAGGAATTCAAGATGAAAAATCCTTCTGCCTCTGCAAACTCAACGAGAGTATTTCCACGCTGGTTTCTGTTGCCGTGACCGAATTTACCTACTGAAGTTTCATTCTGTTATGTATATTTAAATACTGTTCCAGCGCTCTTTGACCAACTATGGTCCTTGCGCCAAGAAATTTGAGCGAATACCCTTGCAATCACTACTTAAGGAGTAAACACAGAACTATGAATAAACAAGAAAGGTAACAAAGAATTTTCGGGTGTAATGAGCAGGTCTTTTGAATCCGTTCTGGCGCGATTTAAATTTATCAAAGCTATTCAAAGTCAATGGAACCGGTATGGAAAACAATAGATCTGACGAAAGAAAGAAGATTTTCAATCGGGTTTTTAATCCCTCAGATATCGCTGTAAACGGAATCGTGAACTTACGCCCTCTGGTTGCAGACTTGAGAAAAATTTGAAATAAAATGTAAAACATTTTGCACCGGAAACCCTATCTAACAAAGAAAGATTTTTTCAAATCGGACTCTTAGAAGTATAGATATTGACAAAAATAAGATATACATCTACGCCCCATGGCAGAGAAACCATGCGTTATTTTAAGAAGAAAACATTCCGAAAAAGTTTATCGACGTGAGAAGCATCGGTCTAGAAACGATTTTTTTTAATCGAGATTTTAGAAGCTCAGATTTTGCTGCAAATACATCAGAAGCGGATGCTAAAACTTACGCCCCCTAGTCGCCAAACCATTTTGTACCAAAAATTAGAAATTATATGCAGAAGATATCCCATGGAGCTGTTTCCGGTGCAGAAAGAATTTTTCAAATCGGAGTTTTAGAAGCAGAGATACCGGGGGGGGGGGGCGCAATTTACCTTTCCTCCCCCTAGCGGAAAGTCTATGAGTTACTTGAAAATTTTGAAATTATACGAAAATATGTCGCAGCAGAAACTCTATCCAATAAAAGAAGAATTTTAAAAAATATCCGTGTTAGGGGGACTAGCCTTTCCCCATCATGCCTTGGGTCATAGAGCAGAGAAGAAAAGGACAGAAGGAAGGGCTTATCACCTGTTACAGGTTTGTGGTTGGTATTGCAGAGGTGAAAGAAGGAAAGGAATTGTTTTGCCCTAGCTTTCATAAAACCTGGCCGCTATGCGAATATTTCTGTTTGGGTAGACCAGAAAATTTTGGACACCAATTGGTACAGGTACATCTGCTGCTTAAAGGGTTAAAATTTTTCATTTAACTTTAGAGGAGATAATCTTATCTTATATCCCAATAATGACTAGAAAGGAAAACGAAATCTCATGAATATATTATGAGATATTGAAATTAAGGGATTAATGCCCCAAAATGGTTAGTATTAGTGTGGTGTGCAAAAGTGGCGCACTCAGAAATTTCCTAAGTAGGGGGGGGTCACAGGCAGCAACGTCGCCAATGGGATGGGAGGGTGGGCATGAGCCCACCCTGAAATTCGTCTTGCCCATCCAGTTCAACATGGGATATTTTTCAATATAATTAACTTTAAAATATAATGCGGACTTTGCCAAGTAATAAGTCTTGTGTTTTATTTCATGTAGACCTTACTCATTTTCCCTAAAGGAAGTGCGTTGTTTACGTCTCCAGAAAAGATTATCAAAACAGAATCCGTAGGGCCAGGAAAATGCAGTTGTTTTCTACTCTTCCTCTTTTCCTGATTTGCATGGCCAGGAGGCTAATGAAGATGGTTGTTAGGAATTCACTGAGAGGTTCACTACTAATCGCTCTGTTTGTTTCCTTTACAAAATAGGAGATTCCAACACGGAAAGTGGAATGTAAAGCTACACTAGCGCTCTTAAGACTGCGCCAGGACAGTAAAAGTGCAGGAAGTGGCCGAAGACTGCTTTGTAGGAGAGGAGTGCAAGGAAAAGTAGCTGGCTGGAAGAAAGGATCAGAACATATGTAGAGGATTTTAGGAAGGAAGTGTCTAACGCCAGGTCTTAAACAACCCTTAGAAATAGGAAGCTAGGAGATTTGGGCTAGAGTACCCGCCACAGGAAAGTGACACGGAAGCGGGGTAGAAGGGGGAGGAAGACGCCCTTATTTATTACCAGGGGTTCGGGGTCCGACGGCATAACGTGCCCATCCGACGCACGGCGGATATTTAGCGGTTCAAGCGTGCGTACCTGCCTGGGACAGAACTCGAGGTCTTCTCCGTGGCAGTCATGAACGTTGACCACCTGCGGCCCTTGGAAGGAAGGAAGTTACGGGGGGGGGGAGGTATTGTTTCTGCTTAGCACGACGTTAAAATTTGATTTAGATAAACGAAAACGGCATTTCCTTTTAAATAATTTGTTCAAGTACAGTACTCTTTCCGTAAGAAAAAAATGCAAAATTTTGAAAAGCAATTTAAGTCAACGTATTCAGAGCAAGTAAAAAGTTGAAGGCGATATTCTACCAACACTTGTATCTTACACTAATGGCGTAACTAGTCAGATCCGTGTATGTATGTGTGTCTAGGTGGAGGGGTCATGATTGCACGAATTCTTTTGTAGCCGGTAGTGAAAAGCCTTAAAGCAGTCCCGGTGGCGAAGTCGTCTAAGCATTGGCTAATGACCATTCGCTCGGGTTCGAATCCAGTATGGTTGTTGTGTATTTCTTACGGCACAGTCTCTCTCCCTTTCCCTCGAACCAGTGACCCTAATTTAGGGTCGGGCGACTGCTTATGGCCCCATTGAGTTGCTCACGATGGTCATTAAAACTTCAATCGAAAGGAAAAAATGATTAAAGATTCGTTCTTTCAGTATTTCGTAAAAAAAAAAAAAGGAAAAAAAAAGTTGCTATCAAGCTTTCCCCACCAAAAATAATGCTCGCCCACCCGTCGCCCATCCTGATTTCGAAGTCTACCGACGTCCCTGGGCATGGGCCGTGGAGCACAGAATTTTCCCAAGGTGGGGGTAACCCCCTCCTGAATTTACCGGGAAAATGTCATAACAATTAAGAAGCAGGTTGCCTTTTGTACATTTACTTTTTTTTCAGTTACTAGTAATGTTGCAGTAGTAAAGAAGTGGGATTAAAAATGAACTTTCAGAAGACAAAAGTGATGTTCAATGCTTTTACAAGAAACGAAGATTTATCGATTGATGAAGAAAAGCTTGACACAACCGATTCCTACATTTATCTTGGGCAGCAGATATCGAGTGAGGGTCACATTGATGAAGAAATCAATCGGCATATAAAACTTGGATGGAGAGCTTTTGGAAAAAACAGTACATTTTTTAAGAACAGTATGCCAGTATGTCTGAAAAGAAAAGTGTTTAATCAATGTATAGAGCAGAGACATGGACCTTAACTAAAAAAGACATACACTGGTGTGCAAAAATTAAGGACGAAGAGAAGAAATTAGCATAACAGCGGAACGAGCAGGCAGAACGGACCGAAAGACCACTCAGGAGATAGACTAGGGTGCGGTACGGTAGGGCATGCACATATATGCAGCATGGCGTAGGGGGGGGGAGTGCCGGAAGAGTATAAAGCACACGGGTGGTGTACGCTCAGCAATTAGGTGAAAGCTATTGCACGGTGTACATCGGATTGAACGACGTCGAGTTGCTGCCACCGTGTGATATGGTCAACAGGCAATCCAGTAGATGACATCTGGATGACTTTACCCGAGGTCGCGTCATTGGGAAGTTGGAAGAAGGTCGAAGTGTGACTAGTGCGGCCGAGGACTTCGGGATCGCTCACAGCATCGTTTCACGAGCTTGGAGAACATTTCAAACGGCAGGAACAGCTGTCCGAGAGTTTAGCAGTGGTCGTCCACGAGCAACCACGGCAGCGGACGACCGGTATATTGTCCTAAAGGCGAGAAGAGAGAGACGGCAAGCAGCGGGAGAAATCGCAAGACACATACAACAGACAACTGGACGTTCGTTATCGCGTTTTACCGTGGCCAGGAGGCTGCACAAAGGTGGTCTATTTGCACGACGGCCAGTACGGTGTGTGCCATCAACGCCTGCTAATCGGAGACTGCAGTTTCTGTGGTGCCAGGAACACAAAAACTGGGCACATCAGCAATGCGATCGAATTATCTTTATGGATGAGAGCCGATTTAGTCTGACGAGCGATTCTGTACGTATACACATTTGGAGAGAGCAGAGAACACGCAATCCCACCTCCAACATCATCGAAAAGGACCGGTTTGGAGGTGACGGAGTTCTTGCTTGGGGCGATATCATGCTTGGTAGCCGTACTGACCTCCACATCTTCCAAGGAGGTTCAGTCACTGGTGTCAGCTATTGTACCGAAGTTCTCCTGCCTCACGTGTGTCTGTTTAGAGGTGCTGTGGGTCCTGAGTTCCTCTTCATGGACGACAACGCTACACCTCATCGTACAGTGGCTGTCGCAGAGCTGTTGGAGAGTGAAGATATTCAACGCATGGATTGGCCTGCACGGTCCCCCTACCTAAATCCAATCGAACACATGTGGGACCTTCTCGGGAGACGCTTGGCAGCACGTCACCAGCCGCCAGCAACGATTCCGCAGCTGCGATTGGCACTACAAGAGGAATGGGCCGCGATACCTCGACAGCTCCTTGATAACCTCGTCCTCAGCATGGACAGACGCTGTAAATCTTGCAACGCAGTCAGGGGGATCATATCCTCTACTAAAGACTGGATTTTGCTTGGCAGCCGCCTGTCACATGGACGTTTCTGTCTTCTGTCCAGTTGTGCTCGAAGCTACCTTTTCAATAAAGTGCCTTTGTATCTTTTGGATTCCTTGTTTGGATGGTTTTGCTCACTTGTCCCATATTCTTACATCTTGGGGCTCTTATGGAATGATTTGAGTCGATGTAGAGCACTTCTGCACGACATTACATTCGAAAAACCGTCTCGTCCTTAATTTTTGCACGCCAGTGTACAAAGACTGCAGACAACTCAAAGCAGCATGGAGAGATGCATGCTTGGTGTAACCAGGAAAGATAAGAAGAGGAACTTGTAGATAAGAGAAATGACAGCAGTGGACGACATCATGACCAGAGTGAAATCCCTGAAATGACAATGTGCTGGACATGTTGCCAGAAGAACGGACCACCGATGGACAACCGAAATCTTAGACTGGATTCCGAGGGACAGGAGGAGACCCAAAAGAAGACCCCATGGGAGATGGAAGGATGAAATTCGAAAGTATGCTGGAGTGACATGGAGGAGACAGGCCCAAGACAGACAATTGTGGAAGAAATTTGGGGAGACCTTCATCCAGCAGTAGATGAAGGTCTCCCCAAATTTCTTCCAGACTTGGTCTTGCTGGTATTAGGCTTGATGATGACAAGAAAGTTAAATAATTAAAAGAAGCAGAAAACGAAATTCTTTTGCTTGTTAGATTTTTCTAAATTTATTTAACGGAACTACATCTTATAATTGTTGTATATTATAATTATACGGTACATGATTAAGAAGTATATATAAATCCCGCATCGTGATCTTTTGTTATAGACTTTGACTAACAGTTTTCTGCTATGTCAGCCCAAGGGGGGGGGGGTCGGCCCCCGTGGGTGCGCCACTGCTGTGAGATCAACTCATGCAGCAACACCAGATCCACAAAGGCTCATTGTGCTGCAAATTACATTTGCCACTGAAAATTTGAGGGAGTTATTCCTGTTCTTGCAAAAATGCAGATCTGAGCTTGTGGATGTCCTTGGGAAGTGTATTTGTGGCATTCGATCCGTCGTTTAGAGCAAGGGCTCTTAACCAATGGGTCGCGACCCAAACTTGGGCCGCCGTAGCTTCTCGGAAAAGAAAATTAAAGTTTATTATTTTTTTTTAATTTAAAATTTTAAACCTTCTTTGTTTTTAACACGTGTAAAGATCCCCGGAATTTGTGGAAATGACATTACGGGGACCACTAGTGTTGCTTCTTCCGATTACTGAGATCGTGGGAATATTTAGGACGTCACAGCATTGCACAATATCCCCCTAAACCTAAATTCCTCGCCTAAATTTAATTGCTAAACCCCCAGCTTGGCAACACTGACCTGCCCCCAGAATCCTACGACAAACGATCAACAAATGCGACATGGAAAGCAGACGGCAGAGAGAGAGAGAGAGAGAGTATGGACTACTGGGGCTTTCAGCGAACATTCATTAATAATAATAAAAAGAAAATGCCTAACTTCTAAAGTTTTCAACGGATTTTGACGAAATTTTAAATGAGAGTTTACTTTGACGTGTCTTGGTTGAAGTAAAAATTGCATTCGGTTATTTAAAAAATTGGGGAAATTGAAATCTGTTTTATAAAAGGTTTTAATTTCCAATGATTCATATTATTTGTCTCTCATATGTTATTATTCATACTTTCCCGCTATATACATAACCGTAACCTCCTCCCCCACTCCCACTTGGTTTGCTCCACTGATTTGACTGTAATTCGAAAAACCAAAAATATTGTTACACTCTGTGTAATAATGAATAATTACTACGCTTATTTATATTATTACATTGGCACTGTACACCAACTATATATAAGATAGTACAACTGTACTAGTTATCCGAATTTATTGGCGTATATAAAATCAAGGTTTCCAAGCTTTCGCACATCAACCAGTAGGCTTTCTCAAGGAAGGTAGACAGCAAACTGCAAACTGGATAATAGAACGTTTCAAGAATTTGAACGCGGTGAGTTGACTTGACAATAAACGAAGAGAAAAAAAAAAACGTTCATTTAGAATTAGAGTCAGCGAGCATAAGAGGGACATAAAGAATGGAAAATTAACCACGGCCCTGTCCAGAGAAGTCCAGTTCAAGTCCGCCGATCCTATGTGGGATAACATAAAGAAATTAGCTGCCTACTCTACTCCAAAATCCACTGCCATTCGGGAAACATTGGAGATCATTACAAACGATGAGGCCTGCAATGATAGCGTCTCGCTAGAATTACCACGAATTTGGAACCAATTCTTCAAATAATGAATGCCTTTTGTTTTCCTCCAAGGATTCCGCGTGCAATACGAACATGATGTCTCGTGTTTTTATTGAATAATTACGTTCGCATCTCTTCGTTTATTGTCAAGTCAACTCACCGCGTTCAAATTATTCTTGAAACGTTCTATTATCCAGTTTGCAGTTTGCTGTCTACCTTCCTTGAGAAAGCCATCTGGTTGATGTGCGAAAGCTTGGACACCTTGATTTTTTTTTATATACGCCAATAAATTCGGATAACTAGTACAGTTGTACTATCTTATACTACACTTATTTATATTATTACATTGGCATGTTTTATTTCAAATTACACCCATGGGTAGCAAAGTTGATCGTCTTGTTGGGGCCAAAAGAGGTAAAGAACCCTTGTTCTAGAGCGTCTCAAACATGCTTTATCGGATTTAGGTCAGGTGATCTAGATAAACAATCGATACGACTGATGGTTTCACTCATCTAGGTATTGGTCCACCAAGCGACCAATACCTTGAGACACTTTGTGACAAGACTTCAAGAAACAATGCTTCCCTTAGTCTCTCACACTCAACTACGAATAGCGACGAGAGACGTTATTTTACTCACAAACGCTTCCCTTTATAAGTAAAAATTATAAAGCCTGTCAAAAGGTACGCTATTAGATAAACTAACATCAGCTGCCTAACAGACGGTATAGTATATGTATGCACATCCTAGACATAATGCACCACTCCTGGGTGGCATCATGTGTCATAAACCGAGTCTGTAGATGTTCTGCAAAGTTGTTCGGATGTTGCGTGCACGTGAATCAGTAGTCTTGACATTTTCAATCGACCTGTTCTTTATGATCCTGAGTGTGGACAATCATTTCTCCAACGCCGAACTGGTAGACATACACTATACTGACAAATGTCACCGGACATCTAGAAGAGAAACACAACAAATCATTTATTGACATGCATTAGTACAGTGTCGGTCCACCTTTGGCCTTAATGCATGCATGCACTGACCCTTCGAGATATGCTTTCGACAAGGTTTTGGAACACAGCGATAGGTATGCGCTTCTATTCAGCACATAATGCTGCCGCTAATTGTTGCTTAGTAGTAGCCTTGGTTCCAAACTTCTTATGCGGCGCTCTAATTAATTCCACAGGTGCTGTATGGAATTAAGATCAGGGCTCTGTGTTGGCCAGTCCACACACGATACGGAATTATCGTCAAACCACGCCGTAACAATCCTTGCTTTATGGCTCGGTGCGTTATCCTGCTGATACTAACAAGGCTCGGTTCCATAGTATTACCACAGAGTTGATAGGGTACAATTGTCCAGAATATCAAGGTACACGTGCTAGTTAACAGGTTTCTCCACTATAACCAATGGGTCGGTACCATACCACGAAAAACACCCCCACACGAGTACACTGCCAGCTCCAAACTTGACCGTAGGAACAGTTCACTGTGGTAAATAGCGTTTCCCCGGCTGCCGCCGTACCCACACACGGCCATCAGACTGATGGATGGTGTATCTGGATTCAACAGTCCATAGGACCCGTTTCCATTGATCTACGGTCCACGATAAATGTTCTGTACACCATGCTAAACGACGAGTAGCACTCCGAGTGGAGATGAAAGGCTTATGAGAAGCCGCACGACCACTGTAACCCATGGAATGAAGTTCTCCCCGAAAGGTAAGTGTAAATACCGAGGTTCCAGCATTTTTACTAATCTCTACACTGTGGTCTTGTGCAGTATTGCGTCGATTAGCTGTAACGACTCTCCTGAGGCTTTGACGTCCTCTATCACTGATTTTCTTTGGTCTGCCTTTACGATCTGCTGCTTCAGGCACTCCATGTGTCTTCCACTTATTCAGTACATCAAAAACAGTTGACTTTGTCTAAACGTCTCTCGGTTTCTCTTATGGACAACCCACTAATTTTACACCCAACAATCTTTCCTTTCTCAAAGTCACTTCTCTCCCGCCGCGGCATTTTCACTCAACCTCACAGTGAGATATTATCGCGGTCAGCTGCAGGCTTGTTTTTATTCCGTTTGCAGCTGTACCGCGCATCTTAGCAACGCAGCTGATCCGTTCATTTGCTTTTGAAGGGATGTCTGGGGACTTTTGTCAGTATAGTGTATATTCCCTTTATGAAGTAACGAAAGGAAACAGCAGTGAAGCTCAGCATCTGAAATCTGAATCGCAATTGCAGAAATACATACGGCATCGTGATTTCTCATAACATTTCTCTACTGGGCACAGGAAAAATGTCATGCAATAAATAGTTTTGTCATACGAACAGCATTCATTAAAAGTTTTGAACTGACATTGTCAATGATTACTCGATGGGTCAATTTTTTCCTGTCACCAACTCTCAATTTCCAGCATTATACGCATTTCTTGGAGGTGTGTGACGTATACTATAATTTAACTTTCCCATTTAGTTTCTTTCTCTATATACATTTGACTTCGTTCTCCTTCGCATTCTCAAACTTAACGTGATATCTTCTTTTTCGCAAGAGTATGGTTGGCAACATCTTGAGGTCAGAACATATGACGTGTGTATGTATCAGATGAGAACTGACCGATATATAATGTTTGAGCTACAGCAGTATGGGGAGATAGTGGAAGTATAATGGTAATTGTCAAAAAGACGTTGATTAATTAAAGTCGTGTCTATCTAAATGCTGCGTGTTGTGCTGATATACACTGAAGTGCCAGAAAAACTGGTACATCAGTCTAATACTTGATAGGTCCCCCACAGGAGCGCAGGACTGAAGAAATATGACGGGTCAAGGACTTCACTAGCTTCTGGAAATATGCTGTAGGCAATGCACACCATACTTCCTGCCGAGCGTTCCACAATTCGGGTGTATTCCGAGGTCTAGGATTCCAGAGTTCCATAGCGCGTTGCATGGCATCCCAAATGTGTTCTATCACGTTCAGATCTGGGGACTTGGGGGGATGGCAACACCCCAAACTCAGATGAATGCTCCTATAACCATAATGAGGCGCACCGACACTTGTGTGGAGGTGTATTGTTCTGTTGGAACAGGCCCAACCCATCAACATGAATGCAGGACATGAACGGGTGCACCTCGTCAGAAAGGATGCGCACATAGCGTTGGCCAGTCACAGACGTTTGTAGACGTACCAGGGGTCCCAGTGAAATCCAGCTAAACACACTCCATACCATTACGGTACCCCCCCCCAGCCGGTACAGTTCCCTCTTGACAGGCGGGATCCATGGCTTCATGGGGTTTGCGCCACACACACGAATCCTTCCATTTGCCCGATACAGTTGGAAACGTGACTCGTCAGACCAGGCTATTTGTTTCCAGTCGTCCAGTGCCGGTGTTGCCGTGCCCAAGCTAGGAGCTTAGCTCTGTGTCGTGCACCCATCAAAGGGGACTCGAGTTGGGCATCGGCTCCCAAAGCCCATATCGTGCAGGGTACGTTGCACAGTCCGGACGCTGATGCTTGTTGAGGCTCCAGCATTGAATTCTGATGATACCTTCGAGAGTGTTGCACACCTTTCGCGTGAAACGATTTTTGACAGCCGACGATGGTCACGTTCACCCAGTGTCCTTTTACGGCCACACTGGTATCGTAGATAGGAGGTTTTGCCGGAATTCTTGTAGTCACGGTACCACCTTGCAATGGTCATCCGTGAAAATCCGAACTTCGTTTCTACCTCCGAAATACTATGGCCCATCTCACGAGCGCCAACTATGACACCGCGTTGAAAATCGCTTAAACCGTTATTACTTGTCATTCTCATGCCGAAAACAGCTCTGACAGCTGGCAAGGATGTCTATCGCTTTATATACGCACTGGCGGACGCAACCGAGTACGCGCATAGGTGACGTTGCTGTGTATTTTGCATAAGCTCGTCTGTACCAGTTTTCCTGTCACTTCAGTGTATATATTTAGCTCTAAAAGTTCTACAGATTACTTTTACTTAATTCTGAAATTTACTACTAATCCGACACGTTTAACGTTCGAGTGTTCTGTTCTGTTGGAATGTTACTGTTCAAGGATCTGTTGACAGAATAAAGAAATCAATCTGTAAGTAACCTTTTCTTGACGTTTTTTTAGAAGGCTCCTGCCTTTACTGTAGGTGAAGTTTCTTGAGAACTGATTTATGTAGTGGTCATACAGCCATATTTCCACGGACATTACAGGTGGAATTGCCTGCGTATAAGGAAGACGTTCCATTAGTAACACTCTGTCTCATACGATTCTTGCGTGATGAGAATCCAGCTCATCTTTGTCTCACTTCTTGCTGACATCTCAATCATAATTAACCCACCCTTTGAACAGGAAGAGTGCCGCCCCGGTGGCACAGTGGTCTAAGCGTTGGCTTCTGACCATTCTTCCGAGATGGGTCCGGGTTCGAATCCCGGTGAGGCATGGATATTATGTTTGCCTCATGGCACTGAATCTCTCCCTTCCTTGTAACCAGTAACCCTAAATTAGCGACGGGCGTCTTCTTTTGGCTTATTGTTTCCCATCTTAATGCCGTTTGCAAATACGTATTCTTTATGAGTACGGATCATGAACGGTTGTCTAAGAATTCAGAATTCGCCGAGTCTTTTCGAACGTGTTTGATAATCGAAAAACAGACGATGTGAGATGCTTGTTGCTGTAGAACACATTCTCAGTACTGTATCGCAGTGTTCCCAAACATTTTGGAAACACTGTATGTTTGCATGTATGTGTGTGTGTGAGCATTAACATGTATATTTTTTGTTGGGTGAACCTTCTGCAGCTAGATATGTGACCCCCTGGATCTTCGAACTTTCTTTTAATTACAGGTTGAGAATTACTCACTTAAAAATCTTAAAACCGAAAACCTCCGAAATCCGAAGATTTTTTTTTTCGAGCGCCGATATGACGTCACAAACGGAAAATTCCAGAAGTTCTCGGGAAGAATCTCAAGTGTGGCGCAGGTTTCTGCGCACCGAGACGATTACAACACGTGACCTCAAGTACCCTGAGTGGGGCTATGACGCTCTGTTCTGTTGTAGAGATGGACAAACTGATTCTTTCGATTCAACTCAATAAAACAATTCCTTCGCACCGATTCATTTCGGCGACACTTCCAGTGAAAGATTTCCGCAGGGAATGACTCTCGCGAATTGGCTCAAAATCTGATCCGTTGCCTCTTTCGGTGTAGTGAATGATTTTTAGTTTAGTTTATTTTTTAAACTTACGGAAAATTTGGCTTACTAGTTTTTTGATAACTTAGTTTCTAAACGTTCGTGAAATTTATTGCAGTTTTCGCATTTCTAGGTAAGATTACGTTTTCTGACACGAACATGAAGCTCACTGAGACATATTTGATGTCCAGTGAAAACTAACTCTGACCGATTATTTGAGGAATCTTCTCTTTTGTAAAATCGGTTCTTTCCACTGATGAATCGTTCGCAAATGACTCAAATTGCTGATTCGTTCTAATTTCTTGAAATGTAAATGGATCTAGCCTTTAGACTTGATCCCATCTCCAGGATACCTCAATCTATATAAAAATACTCAAAGGTAAATATTTGAAAAACCTCAAAACTAGAGATCCGAGGTAACTTCCGGTCTCAAGCACTTCGTTTAAGTAATGCTAAATCTGCACTTGTTTCAGCCTATCTCCACTTCTTTACAGTTCAGGTTAAATGCGGCTGACGCTTTAAATCTCTCATGTTTTGATGGTTACTAGAGATCCGAGGTAACTTCCGTTTTGATGAAAACTAGAGATCCGAGGTAACTTCCGGTCTCAAGCACTTCGTTTAAGTAATGCTAAATCTGCACTTGTTTCAGCCTATCTCCACTTCTTTACAGTTCAGGTTAAAATGCGGCTGACGCTTTAAATCTCTCATGTTTTGATGGTTTCCTTTTGCAATTTTTATTTTTCTTCATGTAATATGATGATGATATTATCCATTCAGTCGAATCCGACTCTTGGTGATTCTATACGCTGCACCCCTCCATGCCTTCCATGTCCAGCCCAGCATTCACTTTGTTTGTATCCAGCCAACGTGCTTTTGGTCGTTCTCGTTTTCTTGTTTCCAGCACCATTCTAAGCATCGTTTCTTTCTCCGATGAGTCCGATCGCATCATATGACCAAAGTAAGTGAGCTGTGGTCTGGTAATCTTTCCCTAAAGTGACATTTCTGGTTTGATGAGCTCTAGAACCTCTTTGTTGGTAACTCTTGCTGTCCATGGTATCCTCAACAATCTTCTCTAGAACCTCTTTGCTAGCAACCCTTGCTGTCCATGGTATCATTAACAATCTTCTCTAGAACCTCTTTGTTGGTAATCCTTGCAGCCCATGGTATCCTCAGCAATCTTCTGAAGGACCTCTTTGTTGGTAACCTTGCTGCCCATGGTACCCTCAACAGTCTTCTGTAAAACCTCTTTGTTGTTAACCCTTGCTATCCATGGTATCTTCAACAATTTTCTCTAGGACCTCTTTGTTGTAACTCTTGCTGCACATGGAATCTTCAATAATCTTTTCTAGAACCTCTTTCTTGGTAATCCTTGCTGTACATGGTACCCGCAACAATCTTCTCTAGAACTTCTTTGTTGTTAATCTCTGCCATCCACGGTATCCTTAACAATCTTCTCCAGAACAAACCACGTATATTATTTGATATACTATACTATAAGCCATATTTGTTGCTTTTGTTTCGCAGATTTTCATAGATTCACAAATATACTATATGATCAAAAACACCCGGTCACCCCTTTTCAGTAGTAGATTTGACAGCCGTGGCCCATGTAAGTATAAACAGACGTACGTGGTCTGGCAGACATCATGGAGAAGCATCAACAGTAGAATGAGCAATCCGTCAAACCTCCACGACTTACAACGTGGCACGGTCATAGGATGTAGAATTAACAACAAATCCGTTCGGGACATTTCTGCGCTGCTGCAATTGCCCCGATCTACTGTAAGCGATGTTATTTTAAAGTGGAAACGCTTAAGATCAACAACAGCGCAATCGCAACTTGGTAGGCCAATTTAAAAGGCGATTTTGTTGTACCACCCGCTTCAGCACTAGGTGGTTTGAGCCACCTAGTGCTGAAGCGGGTGGTACAACAAAATAACCTGTCCTAGGTTGCAACACTCATTACTGAGTCCCAAAATTTATCTGAAAGCAACACCAGCACCTTAGAGGTTCGTGCAGATGTGCAGAGAAAGAGTTCCCGTGGCCAAACAGACGTACACAAGCCTAATATCAGCAAGGCCAAGTCTAAGCGTCCGTTGGAGTGGTGTACATCTCTGTCTCAGTGGACTCTGTAGCAGCAGAAATGCGTTCACTGGAGTTATGAATTACGTTTCACCATCTGAAAGTCTGGTGGACGAGAATAGTTGTGCTGGATGCTAGGTGAACGCTACTTGTCCGAGTGTGCTGCGCCAGCTGTGAAGGTTGGTGGAGGATGTCTCATACTCCTGGGCTGTATTTCATGGTTTTGAATGAGCACCCTGGTTCCATGTCCTGGGAAACTTAATGCTCCTGCATACGAGGGTTGTACAGAAAGTAATACAAAAGTGGGCATAGCACTTTTATTAACTGACAGAAGTCGTTCAAATTGCACATGTAGGTAGAGTAACTCTTTCTCTATACAATGGTACTACTCAACATAGTCTCCATCACAAACGATGCAATTGCACCATCGCTGAACCCAACTCTCGAATCCTTTTTGAAAATATTCAGGTGTTGACTGTTGTACCCACTTCTTCACAGCCACCTTCACCTCGTCTGTGTCATCCAATTGTTATCCCTGGAAACTGTCCTTCGTTGGACGGAACATGTGGAAGTCGGAGGGCGCCAGATCTCGGCTGTATGGTAGATGCAGTACCACCGACCAGCCTGATTTGTAGCCAAAGATGCGTGTGGTCCCGCATTGTCATAGTACATATGGACCGTTTTCAGATTCTTCTTCTGTCTCTTCCTCTTTATGGCTTCTCTAAGCTTTTTGAGTGTCTCAATGTAACGCTCGCTGGTCACGGTACTGCCACGTTCCAGAAAATCAAGGAGAATGATAACACTGTCATCCCCATAAAAGGTCACCATGACTTTCTGTGCTGATCTCTTCCTCTTGAACTTATTAGGCCTTGGTGAAGAGGTCTAACGCCATACCATGGATTCATTTTACGTTTCCAAATCATAAAGATACGCCCACGTTTCTTCACCTATCACCAGATAAAAAAAAAGCATGTCTCCATTGGCTTCAAACGCTTCCAGCACATCAGAGCAGACTTTCACCCTTGTCTCCTTCAAATCGGGTGACAACTGCCGAGGTATCCACTTTGCACACACTTTCTGATACCCTGAGTCTTCCACCATCTTCTTTATTTCATTGTGACCACAGTCCAGTTGTGCAACAAGCCCACGGATTATGACTCATCTCTCCGCGTGAATCAATTAATCCACTCGCTGGCGATTCGTGTCAGTGGTCGCAGATGCTGGTCTACCCCTGTGTGGTTTGTCTTCAAAGCTGGTTTCTCCTTCTTTAAACTTTTTCATCCATCTGTGCACATTGCTCTTGTTAATGGTCTCATCTCCGTAAACATTCTGTACCCTTCTGTGGATGTCAGATAGCCTGCACCCTTCCTTCGTCAAGAACTCAATGACGGCGCATTGCTTCTGCTTGGAATCCATTATTTACCTGCAATGAAGAAGAAGGATTACTATAGAGAAAGAGTTATTCTACCAATATGAGGAAGAGTTGCGCACATTGATCGTGACTCTACCAATATGAGGAAGAGTTACGCACATTGATCGTTACTCTACCAATATGAGGAAGAGTTACGATCATTTGATCGTGGGCAATTTAGAGGTTAATTATGAGGAAGAGTTACGCACATACTCGACCAACGACTTCTGTCAGTTAATAAAAAAGTTATGCCTACTTTTGCATTACTTTCGGTACAATCCTCATATAATAACATTATCGACAATTCCGTGCTCTTAACATCATGGCAACTGTTCGGTGAATGTCCTTTCTTTACCAATGTTCCATTTATAAAACGAAGTCCGTGCATGAATGGTTAAATTAGATGAGTGTGGAAGAACTTGATTGGTTTGCGCAGAGCCCCATTCTCAACCACATGTAACATCTCTGGGATGAATTGGAACGCCCACTGCAAACCAGGATAACCTCCCAACATCGGTGACTAACCAGACTAACGCTCTTGTGGAAGAATAGAAGACAATTTTCACCGAGATTTAGTGAAATGCCTTTCCAGAAGGATGGAGGCTGTGATGGCAACAAAAGGGGGACTAACTCGACATAAATTCCATTTCTATTGCTGGGAGTTTGTGGATAGGAGTTTGTAGATATTATCAGGTAGTGTACCTTGCTCTGTGCTTTGTGTGAGAGACTCAGTGACAACTTACTGTGGTGTTAAATCTTTTCTATGAATACGTGAAGTTAAGAGATACAGATATTTTGTGTTCAACAATCTCTCCAATACTTAACATGATGCTTTTACACCTCAAAATCGCCACAAATATGTAGATACATTGAATATTCTCATTGCTTGAGGGTATTTGAAAAGTTTAAACTTCTTTTTATCTGTTGCTTCAGGTCAGAACACACATCAGTAGTCCGTCCACCTTCAGATTTATCAAATATTATATGCGATTTGAATTAGGTAAGAGACTTGCTACTTTGATCAATAAATGAACACACTTGTTTTCAGTGACGTTATATAACATTAATAAACGATTATGCGAAAGAAAAAAGGACTTAGTTTCGCTACATATCTGCCATTAGAAAATTTCATGTTAATTTTAAGTGCTGTGAAGGCAGAGATTTTATCTCACAAAATGATACCTATGTTGACAATCAACTACTCTTAAAGTAAAGGAGGAAGAAGAAAGTGAAGCTAAAGCTTTTTAAGTTTTATTATTATTATTAGCGGACATCTAGGTTCAAGAAGAAGAAGAAGATGAAGAGAGAAAAAATAATAAAGAAAGCAGAATTGATCTTCGCTTGGATAACTATGCTGTGAGCACCAGTGCAGATAAAAGACTGAAGCGCTAAATGAACAGTTAATTTCTCACTTCACTCGAACAGCAAAAATTCACAGCATCTTCGAAGTAAAAACAATATCATAATTATCTTCTTCGATAAATTTAATTAAAAGTGTTTCAGAATTTTTAGCCGCTGTAATATGTTCCATTTAATGCGATAAGTACCCCATGAATGTTAATTAAAACATAAAGCGAAGTTGCTCTTTTTTCGCTGTGTCCCCCCTCTTCCCACCACCCTTTGAGTCTTTTTTTCTCTCTCTCTCTCTTTGAAGTCCTGTCCGCTTTCTTAAAGATACCCGCTTAAATCGAGAATTCTGTCATCCGGTTTACTGTTGTAATTAAAACGAAGGCGTCACGTTTCCAGCGCCCTTTCAGTCTTTCCATCCCTCGCGTCCCCCTCTTCTTACTCTTTTCGCACAGTGTAATGTTATTCACGGCTGTGGAGAAAAAATCGGCTTATTTTCGAGAAATATTACTTACATGGTGCTTTCAATTTAACAGATTTGTCATTAAGAACACGTCCCGAGAGAACATAGCTGCTTTGTACATCAGCTGTTCACTTTAAAACGGGAAAAGTGCCTTGTACAGAGATCGTTTCCACACGAATCAAGTAACTTTTACACATCGACCATCATCATTTATTTCTGCACAGAAAATTTACACACGAGCAGGTGCGGCATTCCTTTAGCTAACACATTTTTGATAGAAATGGCTGCTACCTTTCGTTTACTCATCTAAGAATTATGTGGCACTCATGAAATTACGGTGTTGGCAAGTTCATGCATGTGAGACTTGATTCAGATCTTTATGCATGTGAGACTTAATTCAGATCTTCATGCGTTTGAGACGTGGTTCAGATCTTCATGCGTGTGAGACTTGATTCAGATCTTCATGCGTGTGAGACTTGATTCAGATCTTCATTCGTGTGAGACTTGATTCAGATCTTCATGCGTGTGAGACTTGATTCAATTCTTCATGCGTATGAGACTTGATTCAATTCTTCATGCGTGTGAGACTTGATTCAGATCTTCATGTGTGTGAGACTTAATTCATATCTTTACAGATAATGCTTTTATCAATTCAGAATTCTATATCCCAGCTCGATATACTTGTCAAATATCTGTAATGCTGCCGCTCGCCAAGTGTAGTGCGTAGCAAAAATATGAAACTAAGAAATCCCGTTGCAGTCGTTATTTTTCAAAAAACCTAATAAGAATCGCTTATGGCTCTTCCGTTTCGCCAAATTCAAACCGGTGTCATAATGATAATTACCAATTTTCCTACATCCCACTACTGAATTTACGCTATATTGACAAAATTCACCGGACACCTAGAAGAGAAACACAACATAGCATTTATTGACATACACTAGTATTGCGTCGGTCCACCTTTGGCCTTAACGCATGCACTGACCCTTCGAGACATGCTTTCGACAAGGTTTTGGACCACAGCGATAGGTATGCGCTTCCATTCAGTAAATAATGGTGCCGCCAACTGTTGCTTAGTAGTAGGTCTTGGTTCCAAACTTATTATGCGGCGCTCTAATTCATCAAATAGGTGCTCTATGTTATTAAGATCAGAGTTCTGTGCTGCCCAGTCCACTCACGATACGGAATTATCGTCAAACCACGCCGCAACAGTCTTTGCTTTATGGCTCGGTGCATTATCTTGCTGGTACCAACAAGGCTCGGTTCCATAGTATTAGCACAGAGTTGGCAGGGCTTAATTGTCCAGAATATCGAGGTAAACGTGCTGGTTAACAGGTTTGTCCTCGATAACCAATGGGGCCGGGACCATATCACGAAAAACACCCCCACACGAGTACACTGCCAGCTCCAAACTTGACCGTAGGAACAGTACACTGTGATAAATAGCGTTTTTTTTTTTTTTTAATTGGAGGTTTAACGACCACCGTGAGCAACTCAATGGGCAATAAGCAGTCGCCCGTCCCTAATTTAGGGTCACTGGTTCCAGGGAAGGGAGAGAGCCAGTGCCGTAAGACAAACACAACATCCATGCCTCACCGGGATTCGTACCCGGACCCCTTTCGGACGAATGATCAGAGGCCATCGCTTAGACCACTGCGCCACTGTGGCGGCAAATAGCATTTCCTCGGCTGCCGCCATAACTACGCACGGCCATCAGATTGATGGATCGTGTATCAGGATTCATTAGTCCATAGGACCCGTTTCCATCTATTTACGGCCCATGATAAATGTTTTTTACACCATGCAAAACAACAAGTAGCATTTCGAGTGGAGATGAAAGGCTTATGCGCAGCCGCACGACCACGGTAACCCATGGAACGAAGTTCTCTGCGAATGGTACAAGTACATGCCGATTTTGCAGCATTTTTACTCACCTGCACACTGAGGTCTTGTGCGGTACTCCGTCGATTAGCTGTAACGACTCTTCTGAGGCTTCGACGTCCTCTATCACTGATTTTCTTTCTTCTGCATGTGCGTTTTCCTGCTTCTGGCACATCATGTGTCTTCCACTTATTCAGTACATCCAAAACAGTTGACTTGGTATGTTTAAACGCCTCTCGATTTCTCGTATTGACAACCCACTAATATAACACCCAACAATCTTTCCTTTCTCAAAGTCAGTTCTCTCCCGCCGCGACATTTTCACTCAACCTCACAGTGCGATACGATCGCGGTCAGCTGAAGGCTGATTTTTATACCTTTTGCAGCTGTACCGCGCATCTTAACACCGCAACGGATCGATTCATTTGCTTTTGAAGGGGTGTCCGGTGACTTTCGTCAATATAGTGTAACATTGTGAAAACCGAATTTTTTTTTTCATGCATGTGAATGGAATAATGGTTGGATGGTGTTATCAACTGATGAAGATATCCGGAAGTTGTCTTTGTACAGCTGTGTATATCACGAGGGAAAGACTGGAAGTTTTCTCTGAAAAATGCAGTGCAGAAGTTATCTTAAGAATTTATCGTTTTTCTCATGTTATTTATTTGAAAGCCCGAATCAATGGACAAAACAGGTCCTAACCGGGTGAAGGAACTCTTAACTGTATCCGCTTGAGTTGAAGAAATGCTTTGAGCCATTGTGTAATTCACTATTATCAGTGCTGTTTTCAGTCAACGAGAATGCTGTTTTCTAAATGCAGTTTGCTGTCAACAAGAAATGCCACTGCCGTTTTCCGTTGGTTTTGCATTAGTCCGTTGTTTAATTGTACATGAATGTGATACATAATTATGATTTCTTTATTGTTTCGTGATTAACGACTAGTACAAGCAACTCTGATGGCTATAAGCAGTCACCCATCCCTAATTTAGGGCCATTGGTTGCAGGGAATGGACACAGCTAGCACCATTACACAGTGCGTCAAAGAATTTTTAAGACTGGCGCTAGATTTCAGCCTATGCCGCCCCGGTGGCGCAGTGGTCTAAGGCGCTGGCCTCTGATCATTCGTCCGTAAGGGGTCCGGGTTCGAATCCCGGTGAGGCATGGATGTTGTGTTTGTCTTACGGCACTGGCTCTCTCCTTCCCTGGAACCAGTGACCCTAAATTAGGGACGGGCGACTGCTTATAGCCCATTGAGTTGCTCACGGTGGTCGTTAAACCTCCAATCAAAAAAAAAAAAAAAAAAAAAAAAAAAAATTTCAGCCTACGGTGGTGCCACCAGTGTAATCGCGAATGCGTTACAAACCGTGACCATCTGCTTGCTTTTTGCCAAAAGTACTGCGCATTTGTTAAAGTAACTCAAACGAAACGGCTGTTCATTAGAGAAGTAAAATTTTTTTTCATGTTGAATTATTAAGATGGAACAAAGGGCTGTTATTAAATTCAACGCAAAACTTGGTAAAAGTGCCTCGGAAACGTACCAAATGATGAAACAAGTTTACGGCAAGTTTTGTTTAAGTAGATCAAATGTTTTCCTGTGGCACAAACGTTTTTTGGACGGAAGAGAGACGCTAGAAAATGATAAGCATACCGGAAGAACAAGTTCATCTAGGACACCTGAAATTATTGAAAACGTGCGTTATTTCGTGGCAAACAATCGATGTGTGTCACTAAGAATGATGGAAGAGTCTTTAAACATCAACAAAGAAACGATTCGAACCATCCTGCATGAAGATTTGGGCAAAACAAAAGTCTGTGCCAAATTTATTAAACTAAATTCTTTGACGCACTGTGTATACAATCAAACCTCATATGCGTCATCAAGACTCGAATCTGGGCTCATCTTGGACGAATAGTAAGAAGCCCACGCCTCAGACCACACGACCACCGGAGCTGCGAATTCTACATAAGCCTTTCATTTGAGAAAATTCATTTCCTTGGACTTGCTGGACACAGTCCCTGAGTAAATTAAGTTTTAACTTCCTTGATCATACGGATATTTTTGAAATTTTCGATGAAAATATTGAGCTGCGAGGTAGGGAAAAATTAGTAGAAGTACACGTAGGTGTATTTGTTACAAGGATTCTACAGGATATCCCGAGACCATCGAAATATTAGGTTGTCTATAATGAAATTTCTGTTTTTTGATCTCTCTTGTTTTGACAATGTGTTGTGTTCAATACAGTGAATATGTATGCAAGTGTAATACACTGACGGAAAAAAATTCCAACTCCAAGAAGGGGTTGTGTTAGATAAACGACAGTTGGTAGGCGGTGAGAGTACATCTGTAAGATGACGTCTATGCAAATTTCGCGCTCGGCGCATACGTGTGGCGCTAGTAGCGCCCTCGGAACATGCAAAGCAAGTTTGCTGTAAATACGCTCTGTAACGTTCGTGAGCGTTAGTTATTGTCGAGATTCGACGTAGTGTGTTGATGTTAGTCAAGAATGCCTTTAAGAAGACGAAGAAGCCATTATCAACAGCTCACGGAGTTTGTACGAAGTCGTGTAATAGGGCTACGAGAAGGTGGAGTTTCGTTCCGCAATATTGCAGAACGACTTGGCAGGAATGTAGCCACTGTGTATGATTGTTGGCAGCGGTGGTCAAGGGAAGGTACTGCCTCAAGAAGACCGGGTTCCGGCCGGCCACGTGGCACTACTAAGAGGGAAGACCGCTGTGTACGGCGCATGGCCGTGGCGCATCGTAACGCGTCTGCGGCAGCAATTCGAGCTGCAGTTGCCACCACAATGACACAACGAACTGTTACAAATCGGTTACTTGAAGGACAGCTTCGAGCCAGACGCCCTGTAGCGTGCATTCCATTTACTCCAAACCACCGCCGTTTGCGACGTCAGTGGTGTCAAGCTAGAGCTCATTGGAGGACGGAGTGGAGATCTGTTGTGTTTTCTGATGAAAGCCGGTTCTGCCTGGGTGCCAGTGATGGGCCGTGTGTTGGTTAGAAGGAGGCCAGGTGAGCGCCTGCAACCAACCTGTCTGCGGCCGAGACACACTGGACCTACACCTGGAGTTATGGTCTGGGGAGCAATTTCCTATGACAGCAGGAGCACTCTCGCTGTTATCCCACGCACCTTGACGGCACAGTTGTACGTCGGTCTGGTGATTCAACCTGTTGTGCTGCCATTCATGAACAGCATTCCAGGGGTGTTTTCCAACAGGATAACGCTCGTCCGCATACCGCTATTGTAACCCAACATGCTCTACAGAGTGTCGAGATGTTGCCGTATCCTGCTAGATCACCAGATCTTTCACCAATCGAGCACGTATGGGACATCATTGGACGACAACTCCAGCGTCACCCCCAACCAGCATTAACCATCCCTGTATTTACCGACCAAGTGCAACAGGCATGGAACTCCATCCCACAAACTGACATCCAGCACCGGTACGACACAATGCATGAACGTTTGCGTGCTTGCATTAAACATTCTGGCGGTTACGCCGGTTATTAATATACCAGCATTTCACATTTGAAATGGCTCTTCTCCCACTTACATTAAGCTGTGATCTTGAAACCTTTATCGATAAAATATGTTACCTATACAAATGTATTGCAGCCATTTCATTCCTCTACAACTATTTTTTCGTGGTGTTGGGATTTTTTTCCCGTCAGTGTATATAATTGGAAAGCTTTAAATCTGCAGATTGTAACTTTTTGGTTCACTTTATTAACAAATAATATGTCCTACTCTATATTTCCGTTTCAGTGAAAGATGAATAATCGTGATTTTCGGGCAATTTTCCTCTACGAGTTCAAACTGGGCCACAACGCAGCGCAAGCGACGCGAAACATTGTTGGTGCCTTTGGACGAACAACGTTTCCCGATTTTTGGTTCAAAGACATGAACCTCGACAATGAAGAGCGTGGACGACCGAGTACCCCCATCGATGACGATGCATTGAAGGCGCTTGTTGCAGCAGATCCACACACAACTGTTTGTGAGCTTGCGGGAAAACTGGGAGTAAGCAAATCATCTGTTTCTGTGCACCTCAACCAAATTGGAAAGTCCAAGAAGCTCGACAAATGGATGCCACATGAATTGAACGAAAATTTACAAAATCGTTGTTTGGAAGTCTCGTCGGTGTTTCTTTTGCGCAACAAAACCGATCTTTTTCTCGATCGTATCGTGACATGTGACGAAAAGTGGATCCTGTACGACAATCGTCAACGTTCCGCGTCGTGGTTGGACCAAGACAAAGCTCCTCATCACTTACCCAAACCAAAACTCCATCAACAGAAGGTTATGGTGACTGTTTCGGGGTCTTCAACAGGTTTAATCCCCTATAGCTTCCTTAATGCAGACGAAACGATTACTGCGGCAAAAGTATTGTCAGGAAATCGACGAAATGCACCCCAAACTGCAACGCATTCGCCCATCATTAGTCAACAGGAAAGGACCAGGTACTTCTGCACGACAAAGCGAGACCGCACGTCGCGCGTATCACTCTGCAAAAGTTGAACGAATTGGGCTATGAGACTCTATCTCATCCACCATATTCACCAGACCGTTCGCCAACCGACTACCATTTTTTCAAGCATCTCGACCAATTTTTGCAGGGGAAAATTTTCCACAACCAAGCTGATGTTCAAAACGCCTTTCAAGCTTTCGTCGCTTCCAGAACTGATTTTTATGCTACCGAAATACATCACCTTGTTTCTTGTTGGCAAAAATGTGTTGAATCGAATGGTTCTTATTTCGATTAATCATATTTATTCTGAGCTGAGATATGTGTGATTGGCGAACAGTGTACAAATTGGACATTTCATTATGGACAACCTAATACATTAGGTGGTTGGCGGAAATGGAACAGTAGCAGTGAACGTTCACCCCAAGTCGCACGCTCCAAAACCACTAAGCCATCAAGGCTTTATTGGAGCTGACGCCAAATCTGTTGGCGAGGTTGTTACGAAAGTGAATTTAGATTGTAGGTTCTTTGTCTCATCGGAGCATGAAAATAAACAAACGAATTAAACCGCATGTAAAACCTTTAGTTTACTTATAGAGGGGGCGGGGCACATTTATATTATTTGATCTTTCCAGCAGGGATTGGGGTATCCAAGACTTTTTTCGCCTCCGTGTAAAGTTTTCCGCCCTTTTCCCATTTTTCTTATATCCTTGGTAAATAGTTCTTCCCCGACCAACTCCTAACTTCAACTGCGTCCTTTCTCTTTTCGCGGGTATGGACCCATTTGATTTCCTCGATGCAAGGAGTTCATTGATTGGCTAGCTTTGCATGGGACAGAAGTCAATTTTTGCTCCTGCTAAAGAAAGATTTTCTCATGCGGACATCTGCCCCTTAAAGTCGTAAGTCACTGTCAACAGGTACACTATATGGACAAAAGTCACAGGACACCTAGAAGAGAAGCACAACATAGCTTTTATTGACATAAATTAGCACGCTGTCGGTTAACCTTTGGCCTTAATGCTTGTACTGACCCTTCATTATATGCTTTCGACAAGGTTTTGCAACACAGCGATAGGTATGCACTTCCATTCAGTATATAATGCTGCCGCTAACTGTGGCTTAGTAGTAGGCCTTGGTTCCAAATTTCTTATGGGGAGCTATAATTCCTCCCATAGGTGCTCAATGGGGAAAAGATCGGAGCTCTGTGCTGGCCAGTCCACACGCGATACGGAATTATCGTCAAACCACTGCTGGTAACAACAAGTATCGGTTCCATACTATTGCTAAAGAGTTTGTTGGGCATAATTGTCCAGAATATCGAGGAAGACGTGCTGGTTAACATGTTTGTCCACGATAACCAATGGGCCGGAACCATACCATGAAAAACGCCCCACACGAGTACACTGCCAGCTCCACACTAGACCGTAAGAACAATACACTGTGGCAAATACCGTTCCGTCAGCTGCCGCCATACCCACACACGGCCATCAGACTGATGGATCGTGTATCTGGATTCATCAGTTCACAGGACCCGTTTCCATTGATCTGCGGTTCACGATAAATGTTCTTTACACCATGCTGAAGGATGAGTAACATTACGAGTGGAGATTAAAGGCTTATGAGCAGCCGCATGACCACGGTAACCCATGGAATGAAGTTCTCTGCGAATGGTACGTGTACGTCCAAGGTTCCAGCATTTTAATCACCTGTACACTGAGATCTTGTGCAGTACTCCATTGGTTAGCTGTAACGACTCTCCTGAGGCTTCGACGTGCTCTGTCACTGATTTTCTTTGGTCTGCCTGTACGTTTTGGCACGCCATGTGTCTTCCACTTATTCAGTACATCCAAAACAGTTGGCTTGGGTATGTTTAAACGCCTCTCGGTTTCTATTATGGATAGCCCACTAATATAACAACATCCAACAATCTTTCCTTTCTTAAAGTCAGTTCTTTCCCTTAGAGACATTTGTACTCAACCTGAGACTGCGAAATGATCGCGGTCAGCTGCAGGCTTGTTTTTATACCATTTGCAGATGTACCGCGCATATTAAAAACGCAGCGGATTTGTTTATTTGCTTTTGAAGGGGTGTCCGGTGACTTTTGTCAATCAATATAATGTATGTATCTGCTCGTTTATGGCGGTGGTGATAGCTTCTCCATTATGTATGTAGAACGGAAGCCTGTCCGTCTTATGTATGGAGCCTGTCCGTCTCATGTATAGAGCCTGTCTGTCTCATGTATAGAGCCTGTCCGTCTCATGTATATAGTGTGCAGAAGCATCTTTCTGCTTTAATGATGTTCTTGGGGTTTTGTAAGAGGGGGCTCTTTCGCCAATAAGAAAGTTTCTTTATGAAGACAAAACGCTTTCTGATATTTTTTGTTACGAAATTAAAGCCAGTGTTTCATAATTATATGTAATATTCAAACTTAATATATATTATAACATTACGTAATATTCAAATTTGATATATTTCATAATATTACAGAATATTAAAAGGTTTATTGAGCGGCATGTAGCAGCTCTAGGCATTCTTTTTCTAGATTGTATTCTTGTAATCTAAAACGTACTGGTACTACATTTCTGGCATTTTCTGTCTTATGTATACAATTCAAATTTTCTGTGGGGTAATTTTTTTCCATGAAGATAGTTTTAAAATGTTGCTTCCGTCATGAGTGCAAAGCACATATGCATGAAATTTTGAATTCGGAAGGATTTTGTTGACCTTTCTTTATTTCTTTTTTTTTTTTTTTTTCTGACGTGAGACGTAAATTTTCAGCTTGACTGCTATCGTTCCCCGCATATCGAGCAGCTTATTATGAAGAATTACTGAAAGAGCATGAATTATTATCATCCACGTGCGAGAAAAAATAAAACCAAAGAAAAGGAAGTTCGATGAAAGACTTTAAATCGGGCATGAAAAACAAACATCAAGATCTAACTAAATGGATATCGAAAACCAGAGAATTAAGTTACAGAAACAAAAGGAATTCAAGCGTTTTTGTTCCAGTAGTCTCTCAGCAGCACAACCAGAAGAAAAACCTAAAGCCGTTTATGCTCATAATAAAAAAAAGTAGCAAAATAAAAAAAAGATACCTTAAGGAAACTGAAAGCAGTGTTCTTTAAAGAAAAACGAACTTGGAGGATTTGTACATTTAACCTGGAAAAGTTATCAATTCCCTGTCCCTCGGCGTTAAAGCAAGGTTCTTCTCCAGTTTACGGCTTTTAAGTTCTCAACTTCTTTCTCCATCGCTTCACTTTTTTTCTTCGGCGCAACCAATGAGCAAGAGAAGGATCTAAAAAACAGAAAAAAGAGAGAACACAAGAGAGAGAGAGGACACAGCTTAAGGTTCAGGCCATTTTTTCTCCTTCTTTAACGCAAGTGTTGAAGATCCCCTTTTTCCGTAAATGCCTGTTCACGGCCCAGTGGTTCGCTGACTGCGCATGGTCAAAGGAACGCTTAAATGGTTTCAAGGAAGGATTCACGTAATGCCCTTCCAATTGGATGTTAATATCTCTCTTTTTGTGGCTCGCAAACTTCCTCTTCCCTCCCGCCTTCCCCTTCCTTCCATTATCTTTTATATCCCCCATCATTTATTTACCTCTCTTGCTATGATTGTTATTGCTTCTCGTAAAGTTGTTTTCGGAACTGGACCAGAAAAAGGATACGAGGTTCAGGGATGGTTCAAGAGTAGAAAAAAAGAGAAAGAGAGAGAAAAAAAAAGAATATTGCATCGCAGTTTCTCCGTTAAAGGCTGTTAGGGACAGCGTACTGATGAATTTTTTGGAAGATGTTGGGGAAAAAATACACGGTTTTGCATCAAAGCTGGCTCAGCAAGACACCTTTAGGTCAGTTTAATCCATTAACTGGCATGTCAGAGAAAAATGGCCTTCGAAAAAAAGACTGTTCTGACAAACACGTTAAGTTGCTGCAGATGAAATATCGGATTTTGCAGACTCGTGCTTTTGGCAGGCAATTTAAGGATTAACACATCGCCCCGTGTGAGTTGTTGTATTGGGTTGTAAGATAAGTTCGTTCAGTTTTTTCCAATTATTGGAATCCTTTTTTTCATAAAAAAGTTTTCACAAATCAGTTGTTCACGATCTCTTGCTAACGTTCCACTAGATTGTCAATGCCTTGGCGGTAGAAATCCCCGGGTTTTGGCTCGAAAAAGTCATCAAGCTATCGTTTCAGCTGGACGTCGTTTTTGAACGATACGCCTCCCAGACGGTTGGAGAGCGACCGGAAAACGTGATAACCTGAGGGCAGTAGATAAGGAGAACACGGTGGGTGCGATAGAATTTCCCAACCGAGATCTTGAATAATAGTTTTGGTCTCATGAGCGAGGGGGGGGGGTTGTCGTGGTGAAGAAACACACTGTGTCGCCGGTTGGGTCGTTTTAGCTGAATTACCTCATTGAGCCGGTGCATTTTCTGAAAGTACAGCTGTGTATTGATCGTGGTGTTCTTTTCAAGCGATTCGTAGTAGATCACACTTTCCCAATCCCACCAAACGCAGATCATGTTCTTGCGTGGATGCAGCTTGGCCTTGTCTTGAGGTGTTGCTTGCTTGTGAGGAATCAGCCATTCTTTCCTCTGCTTCGTATTGACATAGAGTCACCATTTTTCATCGCCGGTGACGATGTGGTAAAGAAATATTGATTTGTGTCTACGAATAGCCTGGTGTCGAGCGAGCAATCGGGCCGCGATAGTGGAGCGCTTCATATTGACATAGAGACACCAGTTTTCATCGCCGGTGACGATGTGGTAAAGAAATCTTGGTTTGTGTCTACAAGTAGCCTGGTGTTGAGAGAGCAATCGGGCGGCGATAGTGGAGCGCTTCATATTGACATAGAGACACCATTTTTCATCGCAGGTGATGGTGCGGTAAAACAATATCTGTGTCCAGGAGTAGCCTGGTGTCGAGCAAGCAAACCGGCGGCGATAGTGGAGCGCTGTAGTTTGTTTCTTGCGTTCCGAGAACGTGGCACCCACGCACGGCGCTTTTGGACCTTACCCATCGAGGGAAGGTGACGGGCGACGGTATCATGAGATCATCCCATCTGCTGGGCCAATTCAGTTCCCTAGTGGATTAACGCGGACCCTTGTGGATGAGCTCATTCAGTCCATTCTCGTTGAACTGAACAGGTCTGCCGCAACGCGGGGAGTCTGTGAGGTCCAATTCCCACTTCTTGAAGCGTGAATACCATTTCCGTGCAGTTCTTTTAGTTAAAGTGCCTTTTCCGTGCACAGCACAAATGTCTCGAGCAGCTTTGCTAGATTCGGAACCTTGATTGAAAGTGAGGAGAAAAGAAGCAGCTGTCGAAAATGCTAATTTCTGTCTACTTGGCATTCCATCGTCATTTGGTTAAAAAAGGTTAAACCAAATATAATATCGAAACCGATGACAAAAGTTGTACAGGAAGAATAGTGCTGCAAAAAACATAACACTATGATCAACATATTGTTCGTGTTCCTTCAAATAACACTGGTAAAAACCAAACGAACTTATCTCACAACGCAATATGTTTATTTAAAGCGTCAAGACTTTAAATTAAACTGGTCTTTTTCCCAGTGGCATTAAATCCAAGCGGATTGTGCTGCAGTGAAGAGGACGACGAATCAGACCCAAATTCGTGTCATTTTCTCATATGAGTTTAAACTTAGACATGGTGCATTGGAAGCAGCTCGCAACTTCAGTACAGCGTTTAGAGAAGGCACCGTTAGTGAACGCAGGACACAACATTGATTTGCAAAATTCCAGTCGTGAGATATAAGCCTCAAAAAGGAAATACGCGGTAGATTAGGAGAGTTATTCAGGATGCCGAGTTGGAAGCCTAAATTGCATTCGAAACAGTACGAAGAATTGGCGAGAAACTCCAAGTGCACTAAGCAACCATTTCGAGACATTTAACACCCATAGGCAAAGTGAAACGATGGATAAATTATAATGTTTGTCGTTTAATATGTCCGTCACGGGGATATAACATTTTAAAGCATTTTCGTATTGGATTGTCAGATAAGTTCGTTCGGTGTTTTCCAATGTTATTTGAAGAAACACGAACAATAGTTCGATCATAGTGTTACATGTTTTTTTGTAGCTCTATTCGCCTTGTACTACTTTTGTTCATCGGTTTTGATATTATATTTGGTTTAACTCTTTTTAGCCATATGAAGATGGAGTGCCAAGTAAACAGAAATGAGCATTTTCGACATTTGCTTCTCTTTGCTTTTAATCAAGGTTCCAAAGTTTCTGAAGACATTTGTGCTGTGTGCGGGGCAGACGCTATTACTGACAGAACTGCACAGAAATGGTATTCACGTTTCAGAAGGGGAAATTCGACCTCACGCAGTTCAATGAGGATGGATTGAATGAGCTCATTAACGAGGATCCGCGTCAATCCACTAGGCAATTGACCCAACAGATGGGATGCCCTCATGAAACTGTAGTCCGTTACCTTCACTCGATGGCTAAGGTCCAAAAACGCGGTGTATGGGTGCCACATTCCCTGAATGCAAGAGACGAACTCCAGCACTCCATTATCGTCGCCTGTTTTCTCACTAGACACCAGACTACTCCTGGACACAAACAGTGATTTCTTTACCGCATCGTCACCGGTAATGAAAAATGGCGTCTCTTTGTCAATGTAAAACAGAGGAAAGAATGACCGAGTCCTCACAAGCAAGAAATACCTCGAGCCAAGGCAGAGCTTCATCCAAGCAAGAACATTATCTGCGTTTGGTGGAGTTGAGCAGATGTAATCCACCATGAATTGTTTTAAAAAAACACCACGATAAATGCATCAGCTCAACGAGGCAATTCAGCTGAACGACCCAACCGGCGGCACGGTGTGTTTCTTCAACACGACAATGCTTGCCCACACGTCGTTAATCTGACCAAAACTGCTATTCAGGACCTCAGTTGCGAAAGTTCTACCACACGCACCGTATTCTCCTCATCTAGCGCTCTCAGATTATCCCCTTTATCGGTCGTTCTTCAACAGTCTGAGAGGTGTATCGTCTAACAACGACGTCGAGCTGAAACGGTGGCTCGAAATTCGGGGATTTCTACCGTCGAGTTATTGACAACCCAGTGGAACGTTAGCAATAGGCCGTGAACAATAAAGGAATGTATATGATTGACTGATTTGTGAAAACCTTTTAGAAAAATATCTGACAACCCAATATTAATTAATTTCTTCATGCAAGGAATTTTCTAGCGGTAGACGCTATATGAGACGGCATCAGTAATCGGACTTGTAAAAGAGAGTTTCACAGGGAACAGTTCTTCTGTATGGAAGGTCATTTTAGAAAACATTAAGTGCCTAATCGTTTTATGGCATACGCTGAAATAATGTGTATTGTCATCAGCAGAGCTTTAGGGACGGACGTGATTGTTTTATTCGGTCGCTTCTGCTCTAGGAGCGAAGACGACAGGCGCAAGAGGTCAAGCAAAGATGTCTGGAGGGATCAGAAGTTGGGGGATGATGCTTTCAGAAAGGAGGATTTTGGAAGGGAGAGGGACATCGCGAAGAGAGCGAGGAAATAGAGTACGAACTTCAGAAAGCGAGCCGAAAGGAGGTTGGGTGAAAGATGGATTCGGGGCCTAGAAGTAAGCATAATGATTAAATGAATTAAAAGAGAAGTTAGGTAGAACGTGCAGACGGCAAGCAGAAAGTAAAGCAATCGTAATTAATTTAGTAATCAATATAACTTCAGGAAATACCCAATAAGCGAATTAAATACTAATAACGGAGTAATCAATAACGCGAATGGTCTTGATACTTTTCGTGGTGATATTCTTTCACAGTGTCCGCAAAGAGTTGAAACTCATCATACATGCTGTGACGTGTGTTCTAAGTTAACTTTTCTTTTTAGTTTCTTTCCCTATGTAAATATTGAGTTTATTCTGTTATTCTTTTTTTTTTTTTTTTTTTTTTTTTTTTTTGATTGGAGGTTTAACGACCACCGTGAGCAACTCAATGGGCTATAAGCAGTCGCCCGTCCCTAATTTAGGGTCACTGGTTCCAGGGAAGGGAGAGAGCCAGTGCCGTAAGACAAACACAACATCCATGCCTGACCGGGATTCGAACCCGGACCCCTTACGGACGAATGATCAGAGGCCAGCGCCTTAGACCACTGCGCCACCGGGGCGGCCTGTTATTCTTCACCTTTCACTCTTAACGTAATATCTTTTCTCTCAAACGAATAAATTTGGCAACACAATTGAGGTTGAATGCACGTGACGTATGCCTGATATTGATAAGAACAAGAGATCAAAGCGACGACTAAATTGTTGCTTGGGGAGCGTTGGGTTGTAAACTGATTATTGAAAGAAGCGTTGTGAAAAGAGCGTTGTGTTAAAGAGTTGTGTAGTGTGTGGAGAGTTTAGTGCGTTATGCTATGCTACGATGTGTTTGCTACATCCTGAATAAAGCATCTTTTTCCGTAAGTTTGACTTCTGTTGTTTACATGTTTCGTCTGGCCGTTAAGGTTTTCTTTCATTTAGGAACTATTTCTTAGTATGTTGATGTTTTAAATTAACGTAGAAGTAAGACAAGACTTCTTCGTTATAATGGCGCCCGAACTTCCCGGATGACCCGGCCGTTCAAGATCTCGCAATGGTGTGATGTTCTTTCCACACCGCGAGAGAGGAAAAATTAGAGAATCCTTTCTCCAGTGCTTCGAAAAATAAATGTGTGTGACGTTGCATTCCACACACTAGATTGACTGGGAGTTCTCAAGTGCACGTTCTTCAGCGGATGACTGCCTGCGACAATTCATGGTCACGGCTGACCCGTGAGCCATGCCTCCAGCACTCTTTCGTGGCGGGGGGGGGGGGGGGGAGATGTGACGTTCCTGCCCAGCAGGACGCACACGACATAACGCAGATAGCAGTGATAACGAAAAAAAGTTACTAAACACACCCAGAAGCTGGTATTCTATCACTGGAAGACGATGGTCAGTGTTCGATAGTCCCAAGCTAGGGTAATCCGCAACTCTTTCTTAGAACCAAGTCACACTATCACGGGAAACAGATATTGCCAAGAACTTGACAGTATGAGTAGAAAACTGTCCAGCAAGCATTAGTCAATCGCTTTATGGGCGAATACTTCTCCACGATAATTCTACAACCCGGTTCATGAGGTAGTAGCAGCCGTGGTCTAAGCACTGGCTTATGATCACTCATCCGAGTTGGGTCCGGGTTCAAATCCCGGTGAGGCATGGATGTTATGTTTGTCTTACGGCACTGTCTCAATCCCTTCTCTCGAGAAAGTGACCCTAATTTAGGGACGGACGAATGTTTATAACCCATTGATTTGCTCATGGTGGTCGTTAAACCACCAAATAAAAAACAAATGAGTTCGTCACATCCCGAAGTTCGACATGTTTTCACGACGTCCTACAGAACCTTGTACACTGAACAGCAATTGAATTACAGATACCTGTCTAGTAACGTGCAGCACCACCTTTCGCCCTGATGACGGCGGCGATTCGTCTCGGCATGGACTCGACAAGACACCGGAAGCGTTGGGAAGCCATACGAATCCACGACCCCTGAATAAGCTCCCACAGTTCACGAAGATTTAATGGAGGGGGTCAGAGCCTCGAACATCTCTCTCGGTGGCATCCCAGATGTGCTCGATGGGATTCAGGTCAGGTGACCTAGCTGTCCAAGGAAGCGAGGTCACGTCGGTGGAGTGTTCATCCAACCATTCGGATACAATTCGAGAGCGATGGCACGGTGCATTGTCTTGTTGCAGGATGAGGTCCCCAGTGCGATGTTGAAGACGCACAAACGGGAGCAAATGGTCGTCCAGGATATCCCGGTAACGCTGACCTGCGAGGGACGATGTCACACGGTCTCATTTCAGTCCACGTAAACAGTCCCCAGACGAGAACCAGCTTGAAGAGTACCCTGCTGGCAAGAATGATCCATTACTTCATGTAGTTTGCGCCGTACTTGTATCCTGCCATCCGCATGTACCAACGTGAATCTCGACTCATCTGTCCAGGCAACATTTTCCCACATGTCTAGGGTCCAGTGGCGATGTTTCCACGCCCATGCTAATCTTTGCACCCTGTGATGTGCGGTCAGCTGCGGTACTCTCGTGGGACGATGGCTTCTGTACCTCACAGCGACGAGATGGTTCTGGATGGTGTGGCTGCTTACACATTTTTGTGCACCAGCGTTAAATTGCCGAGTGATTTCTTGCACTGTGGCCCGTCTATCCGCTGTTACAATGCGAGCAAGCCGACGATGACCCCGCTAATCCACACGGTGTTGTCCACGGCAGTGCAGGGATGGTTTAACCGGATTCGATGTACTCACGGTGCACCCGTGACACAGTGGCTTGTGAAAATCCCAGTGCCTGCACGACTTTCAAGATGGAGTGACCTATTCGTCGGGCCTCGACAATTTGCACACGATAAAATGCGCTTAGATCCTTCCTCTTACCTATACTGCGTCTGACTCTTACTGATTCCCGTCGCATCACTCCTTATATTGTCGGATCGCTGCATACGTCATGTCGTTTCCGTTTACAGGGCCGCCTACAGCGCCACATTTGCATAACGGCAGCTGTCTCTAATTCAATTGCTCTTGAGTGTATCTTGTTGGCAAAAGGGTGCTGCTAGTTGCGGTAATTATTTTGATAAATAAAGTTTATTTTGCATGGTGTTTTGGGTTTTCGAGGTTTCCATTACTATCCCGACGTTTCATCTGCAACAACGTATTTTAAACGATGTTGTAGAAGACTTGTTCAAATTCCTGGGAACTTGTGCTAATTTCTCTTATAGGATTATGTTTCGAAAATATGAGAACTTTTCAATGTTATCTCGTCTTCATATGGCATTCATCAAGATTCCTTGCCATTCAATTTAGCCTTGGCCTCCATTAGCATTCTCAGACGGGAATGTACCAAATTGAGTGGATTGTCCAATGTTGTGGTGGGGTGCAAGACATCACCATATTGGGTGGCCAGCCCAATGTTGGAAAGAGGCACAAGTCGCTGGGGGCAACCGCCGGAATCGGCACAAGCGTCCAGCGCCTGTTTCCGGGGAAATCCCTGGAAAAGTCTCAAATTGGATGGTCTGTATCTGTGAAATTTAACCAACAACTGTCGCAAACCATACGGACACGAGAGTGGCATTTTGCCAACTAAGCCACGCAGTTAAATATGAGATTACGAGATTAATTACCTTTTATCTTTCTCATTTTTTTATCAGTGTCTATTTATCTGTAGCAGCACTCATTTCATTCTGTGACTGAAAACACTTACTAATTTCTTCATTTCTGCACATTAAATGAAAGTCAGTTGGAGGACTGGCTGATTTCGGTAGTAATTTTCATGGCAAATCAACCGAAAAATATATACAAAACAAAATGGTTGTTTTAATCACGCATTTAATGGGTTCACTTTTAAGATGTGTAATGTGGCTGTCTTCGTGATGTAATTTTAGGTTGTTATGTGATGCCAAGTGTGTTAGAACTTGTTCATGTATCACGAGATGTATATCGAAGCAGCAGACCTCATTTGCTAGAGCTTAAGAACTCGTCTAGTGTTTCGCGTAAGTTCTTTACAATCCTCGATTTTAACAGACAAGAGTTTTATTTAACAAAAAGTCGGTGTTAAAAACATTTTATATAAGCTATGTTACCCGGAAAGCTCCGTGTGGAAACTTGGAGTATAATTTTCCAATTAATTTAGATCGTTAAATAGTGGCAACGATGACACTGGGTTTCTGAGGTTCATCGACCCAGTCTCATCGTTGTGACCTGTACACGTTGTGTTTAATACGAACCCTGGAGAGTTTCTGTAAGAATTCGTATGCCGCAGTGAAGTAATGGTCACTTTTGGTTTCATACTTGTTTAAACAAATTCACATTAAGGCAAGTAAGCATAAGCCAAGAAGTACCGAATTGAGGAGCAGCAAGTGAAAGACCGACAAGCTGGTTAACATCAACTTAACAAAAATATATATTCCTACATGTTATTTACTCTTATTACATGATGATGGATATGCTGTAGCACATTGCTCCTAATAACTAAACTAAAAATTGCTAACTTAAACAAATCATTTTCTGTAGATGAATCTGATAATGTTATTCTACTAAATCCAAATTGCGCGATACTGGGCGTGAAATATTACGATAATATCGTCGCAGTACTAATTGTGAAATTGAAAACAGGCAAGGGATTGAAAACAAACAACAACTAGAAAATGTCTTACCCTTGGCGGTTTTCTTCTGTTCCTCCTGCGGTAGTTTCCTGCTGTTCGTTTTCTGTCATCTTACCCTTGCTTCGCTCTCTGCTTAATGTTAAAGACCTCCTTCAACACCCTGTCACATTCCTTTACTTAATAGTCCTGTTCGTACTCTTATGTCTATTTTACGACCGACTTCGTATTTTGGGAATTTTCTGTTGTTGTTTTTTAACGACTTTCAGGTTTCCAAACACACTCACCTTATGGAGTTGTTTGCCGAGCGTTCATTGGCTTTTGGGCTCTCCCTTGGCCGTTTCTCAATTCAGTCAACGAATGTCCACTGGTCATTTGATGGCAGATGGTCTCGGCCTTGGCTGGATATCTGTAGTGCTAAGAGACCTTTAAATATTTATTCTGTTTAAAGTTCAACTGGCTTGGGTTCTATTGTTTGTGCATCCATCCTACCTAATACACACACTCAAGGCATTTGTCATTTTCTTGTAGAACTTCCGTCCACAGTGAGTAGAGTTTAGGTCCCAGCCACCTACAGCGAGATCGCCTTTTGGGCAGGACACAGAAACGGAAGGAATGAGAGCAAGTCTAGCGACTTTGACAGAACAGTTTGTAGTGAGATTAGAGTACAGTAGATGGCGCCACCGTATAAGTACGATATTGCACATAGAGGGTTGAGAGAATTTCAGGGGGGACATAGGAAAGGATACCCATTTAACCAGTGGGTCCAGCCTGGGGGCCGTCACTTTACGTGCTCGTCCGATGCACGGCGGACATTCAGCGATTGTTAGTAAATCACGCCATCTCTGAAAGATCAGCTCAGGCTTGAACCTGGGGACCTTGCATCGATAGTATGAAACACTAACCACTTAGCCATCCGCAGCCTCATCCATCCTACCTGACGGTGGTATTACAGGATATGGCTTCTTTTTACAGGATAATAGTGGCTTTTACCCATTCTAACCCCACCCCTTCCTGTGAGTATACCATTCGACATCGAGGTGCAGTGACAACTATGCTCAAACTGTATTGATAGAAATTTTAAGAAAGGAAAGTATTCGGCGCTAACGGTCATCAGGAAAGTGTTACCACCACTAATGTTTATTGTTACCTTTTGCCATTGTAGTGGCTACGACTGCCATAGCTTTTATTATTTTTATTTTTTATTGGAGATTTAACGACCACCGTGAGCAACTCAATGGGCTATAAGCAGTCGCCCGTCCCTAATTTAGGGTCACTGGTTCCAGGGAAGGGAGAGAGCCAGTGCCGTAAGACAAACACAACATCCATGCCTCACCAGGATTCGAACCCGGACCCCTTACGGACGAATGATCAGAGGCCATCTCTTAGACCACTGCGCCACTGGGGCGGCTGTCATAGCTTCGGTCGTACGTTCCCGTTTTACTCACGCATTCCTTTTTATATTCTTCAACTTTTCTCAAGGTGTACAAGTATCTTTAAAATGCCTGTAATTAAAATATCCTTAAAATTGTGGTATTTGCATCTGGCCTGCTCTTTGTTTCACTGATTAAATCAAGAAACATTGGGTGGTGTTGGATGGGGTGGGGGGTGGAGTGTTCGATCGAAGAAAAGTAACCCAATAGATGAATCAAAAACAAAAGTTTTCCGTGAGCAGAGACGGGATAACACCTACGGAAAGCAAATCATGAATTAAAATGTATGATAAAAAACAATTAATAATATAAACACCCAGATCCGTCTCTCTGGAACGCTTGGCGTAACAACAACGTCTGCATTGTTGCGTCATCACTTATCGGTCAATTCGTGTGTGCTCTCGCAATGCCAAAATGATTGCCTACTAGTATATAAGAGCACGAGGTCAGTTTCAGATGTCAAGGTGATCGCGTGCTAATTTAAACACATTGGATTATTAATGACTCGAGTTCTATTTTTCCGATCTACGAAATTTGAATTGAATTCTTAATATCACAGCAAGTTGAGTTTGCACACGATTACATTGAGATGTCAAGGGGATCGCGTGCTAATTTAAAAACACTAGATTATCAATGACTCGAGTAGTATTCATTTATCCGATCTACAAAATTCGAATTGAATTCTTAATATCACGGCAAGTTGCGTTTGTATATAAATTTAATTCAGCACAATTCGAATATTAATTTGCGCGCTTTAATTATTTTTTACTTTTTTAATTTAACTAACTTTCCGAGTTTGGTGCTGATATTATTAAACAGTTTGCAAAATATCCATACATCTAAACGCTCTAACTTACAATAAAAACTGAAATCTTCCGATGTCGAAGTGAGCCAAATTGCGTCTAAAAACAGATGTCGCCCCCAACAGCACATTGTCGATAATTTAGATAGTTCCGATTTGTAATGCCGGATGTCGCATTATTTGGTAGAAAAGGCTTTAGTATGGAGTTTCAAACTAACCTCCGAACAGGACAGTCCAAAACAAGCAGTGAACGGAATAACATATGTGCCGGAGAAAAAGTTATTTAACGCTAGAAATCAAAGCAAAAGTTATTATAAGGTAAGTTTACACGAAAAAACTGGACTACAAGGAAAATTGTTAAACAACAAATATTTCGCACAGAATGTTTATTTATAGCGAGGTCTTTTGAAAAACGGTAATAAGTAGCATGTAATTTTCAGTTCTAACATGAATGAGCTCTTGCTATATAAATTTTTGGTATATTTCTTTACAAAAGAGCCACCGTCTATTTGATTTGTTTTTAATCTGCTTCAATTAAAATTTTCGCCGTCTTAGGACGGGAAACATCGCCTATGCATTACTATTTACTTAAAGCTTAAAAACAACAGTCCTAGGACGGGCTATGCTGGGCTAGTTAATGATAATTAATTTTTGAACTGGGTCATTTCGCACCTCATAACAATGTGCCCCTGAATTTGAAGTATTTTCGAAGGCTAATATTGCTAATTACTCACTTGAGGGTCAAAGTCGCACGTTTCCGTTTCTTAATTACACAGAAATGTAAAAGACCGATTTAAAGTAAATATATAACACGAGTACAATTCATTTTCTGGAACATTCCGCACGTACTCTTGAGTTCTTTTATTTCACAGTTTTGGCGCTAGGTGGAGTTAGTCTAGTTTTAGAACTGTATCTCACATTCGAAAAATCCTATTGATTTTTTTTTCAGTACGCCATTCGCTAACGAAAATATGGGGAGCATTGACATTTTTTACGTTTTCCAACGGTAGGTTGAAGAAGCGTATATGCTAAAGCTTTGTCCGTCAGCCCGCACGATAGCTCGCTTAAAATTGGTTCGAATTTGATTAAATTTTAGTATGTGGTAGGGGACCAACTGGGGACGAACCCTATTGAAAATGACGAAATGGGGTCAAAGGTCAGGACATAGGAGCGGTATCCATTCCATTGCCCTTATGCGTCATAACTTGCTTAAAATGCTTCGATTGCGACAAACCTTTATCATGTTGTTCCGGAGGTATGCTGAACCATTTCTATTTAATATCATTGAAATGGGGTCAAAGGTCAGGGCACAGGAGCCGAAAAAACTTTATTTTTTCTCGCCGTCCCTGTTTCCAGAAGACGTATTCGGAAAACTCTTTTTCCTTAGCATAGCTTTCGTTATGAAGAATACTTTTCGCTTATTCCCTATTTTTCCATATGTCGAAATTCTTCCGAAAGAGGGCGCCAGCATATAATTTTATTTGAAAAGGTATTTAATTCTAAAAATCTCTTAGAAAAATCCTATTTTGGTAAGATACTCTTCATTATGGAGAGCATTTTGTGCCCAAGTTTTTCCTTAAGTAGCACCCATCTTTTCTGATAGGCAGCTTAAAGTTTTGTCACGTTTCCTCTACATGTCTGTTTCTAACTGGTAGATTTGAATATGCATTTGTCTCTGATATATTCCTTCCACTATGAGATACATTTTGTGCACAATTTGTTAATTTCCATAACACACCGTTTTCGCCGCTAGTGGGAGGCTATTTCTATTTGCGAATGTTTTTTCGACTGTAGAAATTCGGTAAATTATTTTTTGTAGCCCGTTCCATTGACTATGAATTACCAGATCCCATTATGTATTCTAAATTGTGCGCAGTTTTTCTGTAGCCAGTGTAAGTGTATTTTCTCTTTTACAAAATTTTAAGATTTTATAAAAATCTACTTCGAAATATTATTTTCTTGTCGAGAAGAATTCAAAAGACGTGCTTATTGCAACCGAAATTTGGATGCCATCTTTCTTGTTTTTAGCACGTCTTTTGTAAAAAAAGATCGTGCTTATGTTACCGGTTTGTCCGTCCGTCCGTCCGTTCGTCTGTACCCACGATATCTTTGCAACTATTAGTCCGATTTGAAAAATAGTTTTTGCATTGGGAAGCTTGAAATATGCGAATGATGATCCTTTATTTCGTTTTTTTTTTACGATGTACAATTCTGCCGCTAATGTGCGTAAATGCAGATGATGTCGAATTCAAAAATACGTTTTATTCCACATATTTGCTTCTAAACATCCTCCGATTGAAAAAAATCGTTTATCTTTCGATTCCATTTATGTCGAACAGTATTTTAGATATAGTTACTTTTTCAAATTACGCATAGATTTTCAGCTAGGTGGCGTACAAGTAAATTACATTTTTCCCGATAACTCTTCTCCTAAAACTTCGATTTGAAAAAAAAATTCTTCAGCGGATACATCTCCTGATGGAAAATCTTTTGCATATAATTTCAAATTTTTGGCAAAGAATACTTTAGCCACCAGGGGGCGTAAGTTTTAATTTTTGCTTCTGATGTATTTGCCATAAAATCTGAGCTTGTAAAATATCGATTGAAAAAAATTCTTTCGTGGACTGATGCCACTCACATCGATAAACATTTCCGGAATATTTTCTTCTTAAAATATTCTACAGTTTCTCCGCCAGGGGGCGTAGATGTGTATCTTATTTTTGTCAATATCTCTACTTCTAGGAGTCCGATTTGAAAAATTCCTTCTTTGTTGGATAGTGTTTCCAGTGTGACATGTTTTTCATATAATTTCAAAATTTTCAAGTAATTCATAGACTTTCCGCTAGAGGGCGTAGAGGTAAATTGTGTTTCCCCCTATATCTCTTCTTCTAAATCGCCGATTTGAAAAACTCTTTCTGCACCGGACACAGCTCCTGATGGGAAATCGTTTTCAAAATTTTGTAAAAAAATGGTTTGGCCACCAGGTGGCGCAAATCTTAATTTCCGCTTCTGATGAATTTGCAGCAAAATATGAGCTTCCAAATTCTTGATTGAAAAAATTCGTCGTTTGTAGACAGATAGTACTCATGTCGACAAACCCTTTAGAAACATTTTCTTTTTAAAATACTGCATCGTTCCTACGCCAGGGGCGTAGATATATATCTTATTTTTGTCAATATCTCTACATCTAAGAGTCCGATTTGAAACATTCCTTTTTTGTTGGATAATGTTTCAGGTGTGACATGTTTTGCATATAATTTCAAAATTTTCAATTAGTTCATAGACTTTTCGCTAGGGGGCGTAATGGTAAATTGCTTTCCCTCCTATATCTCTGCTTCTAAATCTCCGATTTGAAAAATTCTTTCTGCACCGGATACAACTCCGGATGGGAAATCCTCTGCACATAATTTCGAATTTTATGAAAAATGGTTTGGCCACCAGATGGCGTATGTCTCAATTTGCGCTTCTGATGTATTTGCAGCAGAATATGAGCTTCTAAAATGTCGATAGAAAAAACAGTGTTTTGTTGACCGATACTACTGATGTCGACAAACCTTTTAGGAACATTTTCTTCTTGAAATAATGCATGGCTTCTACGACAGGGGGCGTAGATGTGTATCTTATTTTTGTCAATATCCCTACTTCTAGGAGTACGATTTGAAAAATTCCTTCTTTGTTGGATAGCGTTTCCAATGTGAAATGTTTTTCCTATAAATTCAAAATTTTCAAGTAAATCAATGACTTTCCGCTAGGGGGCACAAAGGTAAATTGCGTTTCTGCGTTATTTTTGCCTCTAAAACCCCGATTTGAAAAATTCTTCCTGTATCGCATACAAAACCTGATGGAAAATATTTTTCACATAATTTCTAAAGTTTGGTAAAGAATGGTTTTGCCACCAGGGGGCATAAGTGTTAATTTCTGCTTCTGATGTATTTGCAGCAAAATCTGGGCTCCTGAAAACGCGAATAATTTTTTTTTTCTTGGACCAATAGTGCTCATATGGAAAAACCTTTTGGAATACTTTCTTCCTAAAATAATGCATGGCTTTCCCACGAGGGGACGTAAAGTCACATCTTATTTTTGCCGATATCGCTGTTTTTAAGAGTCCGATTTGAAAAATTATTTCTATGTTGGAGAACGTTTCCGGTGCGAAATGTTTCTCATATAAATTCATGTTTTTCTTAACGCACAAGTCTGCAACCAAAGTGCGTAAGCTCACAATTCTGTTTTCAGCAATATCTGAGAGATTAAAAACCCGACTGAAAAACTTCTTTCTTCCGTCAGACACTATTGTTTTCCATACCGGTTCCATTGACTTTGAATAGCTTTAATAAATTTCATTTGCGTCAGAACGGATTCAAAAGACATGCTTATTACACCCGAAAATTCGGTGTCATCTTTCTTGTTGTTGAGCACTAATTGTAAGTAAGATATTGCTTTTCGGTTTGTTTGCACCTCCTATGTAGCATGAGTTTTGCTTCTTACATGATATATTTTATTTTACTCTTTTGCGCTATTCCTTAAATTATATTCTTATACAAGCTTCTTTGTATGCAGTACTTCGTTCTTTTTACAGTTTTTGAACTGAAGGTAATACATCTCTAAAACTTTATTTTAATTTTCTTAATTTCAGGCACTTAAAATGACAAGATTTTTTCAGTGTTTTGAAAATCCCATTTTACTAATAAAAAGTACTTTTGAACCAAGTATATAATTACCAGTACATGTAAACATCTCGTTATGTTACAAAGTTTTTTCCGAAAATCCGCAAATCAACATTGTGCAAAATTTAGTTTGGCAATTTAATCGGATTACTCGGTGCAAATAAAAGCTTTCAGTGTATTTTTCGCTTCGTCAGTTGGAAATAAAGTAAGCGCCGCATTAAGTTTCTTGTTAATTTTTCAAAATGGCGATTTGATTTCACTTTTTTGTTCGTGTTCCGTCCTGAATTCGTGCCATAGAACTTTGATTTGAGAAACTACAAACATTTTGACTGAATTTTAGAAAGACCATTTCAATGTGAGGAACACTTGATTTTTTTGGATTTTATAATTAGAAATTCCGCAACGCTCAAATTTCGAGGAATAAATGAAGTTCTTCCTAGTAGGTAAAATAAAATAAATGAGGCAAAATAGCTTCGTAACCATGATTCCACTCTCTTTTCATAAATAGCGTATGGACACAACATATTTATGCGATAAGTCAAAGTAAGAATTCTTAACTTTATACACATACTGACCACTGAATTAAAAACTTTTAAACATACTGACCACTGAATTAGAAACTTTCATTAAGTACCTGGTTGGACCCCTTTTAACCCGAATTACAGAGCGTATGAGCTTTGGCATAGATTTCACAAAGCGTTGGAGTGCATCTACATCTACAGCATACCAGGTGTTCACCAGACAGTTCTTTAACAGGCTCACATTTGACGGAAGAGGACTTTGCTCACGGATTTGTTTTTCTAACATGTCCCAAACATTTTTAATGAGGCTCAGATCCGCGTTCTATGGTGGCCAGGGATGATAGTGGAAGTCACTGTTATGCTCGCTGAACCACTGCTGAACAATCTTGAGTGATGGACAGTAGCATTGTCATCCATGGAACAGTCGTCACATGCTGGATAAAAAGTCAACATAGCATGATGGACTGTACAGCAGCATTGTTGTCCATGGAACAGTCGTCACCTGCTAGATAAAAAGTCAAAATTGCAGGATGGACTTGATCGGCAACAATGTTCAGATAATTCTTGGAGGACCACATACAGTAGCATTGTCATCCATGAAACAGCCATCACCTGCTGGTTAAAAAGTCAGCATTGCAGGATGGACTTGATCGGCAACAATGTTCAGATAATCCTTGGAGGACTACATGCAGTAGCATTGTTATGCAATAAACAGCCATCACCTGCTAGATAAAAAGTCAACATTGCAGGATGGACTTGATCGGCAACAATGTTCAGGTAATGCTTGGAAGACCACATACAGTAGCATTGTCGTCTATGAAACAGCCGTCACCTGCTGGATAAAAAGTCAGCATCGCATGATGGACTTGATCGGCAACAATGTTCAGATAATTCTTGGAGGACCACATACAGTAGCATTGTCATCCATGCAACAGCCATCACCTGCTAGATAAAAAGTCAACATTGCAGGATGGACTTGATCTGCAACAATGTTCAGATAATTCTTGGAGGACCACAAACAGTAGCATTGTTATCCAATAAACAGCCATCTGCTAGATAAAAAGTCAAAATTGCAGGATGGACTTGATCGGCAACAATGTTCAGATAATCCTTGGAGGACCACATACAGTAGCATTGTTATCCAATAAACAGCCATAACCTGCTAGATAAAAATTCAACATTGCAGGATGGACTTGATCTGCAACAATGTTCAGATAATTCTTGGAGGACCACATACAGTAGCATTGTTATCCAATAAACAGCCATCACCTGCTAGATAAAAAGTCAAAATTGCAGGATGGACTTGATCTGCAACAATGTTCAGATAAACCTTGGAGGACCACATGCAGTAGCATTGTTATGCAATAAACAGCCATCACCTGCTAGATAAAAAGTCAACATTGCAGGATGGACCTGATCTACAACAATGTTCAGATAATCCTTGGAGGACACAACCTCCCAGCAACATCAAGAGACCCGTTCCGTACCAACAGAACGTGTTCCACGCCATGAACCATCAGAAATTTTGAGTTGTGTTTACAAAGCAAGCTGGGTCCATTCCTTCATAGGGCTCCCGCCAAACTCTCTGCCCACCGTCGTTACAGAACAAAGTGTACAGCGACTCGTTGGACCACACGATTTTTTTTCTCCAGTCTTCCAGTCACGTTCTTGATACGAACTTTCCGATTCTTACACGAACTTTCCGATTCTTCGCAGAAATCAGTCGCTTCCGTATTGGCATGCGACTGTCAATATCGATTCTCTTCAATTCCCTGGCAATAGTTAGCTGCGATATGGGTCGGGAACTGCCTTCATTGAATGCTTCGGTCAATCACTGCACACAGGAAGTTCTGTTTCTCCGTACAATCGTTCGCAGACGACGGTGATCTCGTTCCTGACATATTGTCGTCGCACCAGAGTTACGCCACTTTGACATGCAATGTGGACTATTTTTTCAGTGATTAAAGACCCGGGATATGTCACCATTTGAGAAACCAGTCAGCTCTGCTGTTTCCCAAATCGTCGCTACAGTCAGACGGCCGCGCATAATAAGCCTTTTATCGAACTCCAAAAAAATCCTTTCTTTTTCCCATTGTGATCAACATTGCTGTCGATTATTGACGAGCAGCAGTTTAAAGTAATTATGTCACGTGGTAACGCACGCGACCACGGATTTTGCATATTAACTGCATGACGTTTGCGTACATCTGCATAAAGGTTTCTAATTCAGTGCCTTGTGTGTGTATGCAGAGCATCTTGCTATACGAAAACTTTTGTTTGCCGAAGAAAAGATCTGAATGACTTAAATTCCTTCAGAACTTTTACATAACTTCTTAGTTTTAGAGTGAAATTTTCCGAGAAGGAGTCGTATTTAGAGCAGAACGCCAGCCACATTTATAGTATGTGATACCTACAATAAAGTCTTTGACGTTGTCGTTTTCCATATAAGATGTCTATGCAATTTCGGAGTCTTTTAATCAATTGATTTAATTAATCTGTTTTATTCGCAGCTAACAATACCACAACGGGAAAAGAAGGAAAATTTAAGAATTAGGTAGTTCAGGGAGTAAGTGAACATTTTCAAGAATTACCATAATTTCTGTAATAGCACAAATATGATCACAATATTTGAGGGTAATTATTAGTAGTTTCCTTCATTATCAATAATACGTTTTCAAATCGTGGATACTTCAAGACCACGCTTAAAAGCACCAGTGTTATTAAATCAGTGGAAAACGTCTCTCATATGGAGATCCAAATGCTGTTTGTTGCAATAGTGAATTCCAGATATCACCCTCTTCTGATGTCCAAAACAGTTGAAATCACAGGAGTTCACATCTGGGGAATACAGTGAGTGATTCACCCAACCGTTCTGCTGAATGAACAGCAAAACAGCAATGGGCCGGCGCTGCCATGAGTTGTCGTATACGAGGACAATTCGCTGAACACGATGCCACAGTGCCCATGACATGATATGCTTCTGTAGAAATGATTTACACCGCTTCGATGTTATGATGGTATTCTCATCATACGTCTTACAAAAAGCCTCGCCGCCCAGTGGGGCAGTGGTCTAAGCGATGGCTTCTCATCATTCGTCTGAGATGGGTCCGGGTTCGAATCCCGGTGAGGTATGGATGTTGTGTTTGTCTTAGTGCGCTGTCTCTCTCCCTTCCTTGCAGCCAGTGCCCCTAAATTAGGGACGGGCGACTGTTTATAGCCCACTGAGTTGCTCATGGTAATCGTGCAACATCCAACCAAAAAAAAAAAAAAAATAAATAAAATAAAAAAAGCCACACCACGAACATCCATGCCACAAATTAGTAAGGTTTTTCGCTCATGCAACTCTGTACGGGGTAGAGATGCAGCGGAAGTACAGGGTACAACTCAAGAGCATGCACGACTGATCACACAATTTTACACTGGATAAAGATGCCGCGGAAGTACCGGGTACAATCAGGACCGTGACTAATCATGCAACTATGCACGGGGTAAAGATCAAGCGGATGTACCTGGTACAACTCAGGACCGTGACTGATCACGTCACTCTAAACTGGGTCAAGATGCCGCGGAAGTACCGGGTTTAACTCAGGACCGTGACTGATCACGCAACTCTACACGGTGTGAAGATGAAGTGAAAGTACCGCGTACAACTCAGAACCGTGACTTGTTACACAACACTGCACTGGGTAAAGATACCGCGGAAGTACCGGATACAACTCAGGACAGTGACTGATCACCGAACTCTGCACGGGGTAAAGATGCCGTGGCAGTATCGGGTACAACTCAAGACCGAGACTGGTCACGCAAATCTGCACAAGGAAAAAATGCGGCGGAAGTACCGGGTTAAACTCTGGACTGTGACTGATGTCGTTACTTGGGTGCGCAAAACTCCACGCAACTTTAATCTAACCAGAGAAACCTGGTGAGCACCCTAACTATTGCGACATACCATGCAAGGTTCATCCGTGGGATTTTGTACGGGAATTTCTTCTGTGTAGTGGTTAGTGTGTGCAGTACCCACGTCACTTGTTTGTTCATTAGGTCTAAATCTCTCATCAACACGGTATATACCGTTGCGTGAGGGACACCAAATTGTGTGAAAAGGTCGTTGACACTCACCTACAAGACTGTAGTACCGTTGTACGGCTTCTTGGCTGCGACTTTTGGGTTCATGTCTATAGTTCGAAATCGGTCGACTCATCTTGCAGCATCTTTGAGCGATGTCCTGCCTTCCTTACAAGTTATTTTCTCATCCAATTGTGCAGCGCGGTTTTCTTAATTTGGCCTACTGCTATTCATACATGACTTTGCACCATGCCCTCTTAATACTACCACATCACATGCACACATAGCGCGCGCGCACACACACACGAAAACCAAAAGGTAACAGTCTATTCTTCCACTGGCACTGATCATCTCAGCTGCTCAGTCGCTATTACCACTTTCACCAGCCAATCAGAAGCATGAGCTGTGCCCGAGGTACGAACTGTAGCTAGACATAGCCAGTATTGTCGTTTCAGATTTCCGAAATGTACGTCGGAGTTCGAGTACTTCCTAAACTCCTTAATAGTTTCTTCAAGCAGCCCAATTTTTGATAAAATCAAACAGAAACTATGAAGAAATAGATGCAAATAGGGAGATGGAGCGAGAAAAAGAGAAAGGAAGCGAGCTAAGTTATAGTCGTTGCAGCCAGTTCGCGATCAATAAATTTACAAGATAAAAACGCGTGCTTCTGAAAGAATATTTATTTACGTATATAACAAAATTTGTCTGTAATATTTTTTTTTTTTGTAATTTTCAATCGGCAGTACACAGTTTGTGAATTATGTTTTACTTCAGAATATTAACAGAGATGTTTGTTACCTTATGTTTGATTATTTCCTCAAGGAAAAGTTGCTTTGTTTTATATTTTGTGCAATTTTCTTATTCATTTGCCGAGGTTTTTATCCATAATTTTCATCCTGCTTTTTTTCTTCTGAGTATTTACAGAAAAGATATATTTGCGTAGAATCTCTACTAGATTACACTTTCATATTTCGCATTTCTACTGGGGATATTATCTATTTCGTCTTTATTGGAGATGTTTGTGCTGGAAGCTTTTCTCATTCCTTGACTTAAATTTTTATTCATTTATCACAATGCATGCAGGGTTTATTTCTGCAAAATTTATCGGTAATGCTGTAGTTCACAAAGTTTTCTGATATTAGGCTTTCTCCTGCTAATAATGTTAATAACTTCATTAATAACTCCCTTTGTAGAGAATAACATGTCAGCAATTCAGCTGTTCAAATTCCGATTTAATTGGCGTTAAGAAATAAAAAATTTGCCATAAAAATCTCGTACGTTTAAAAATATTTCATCCACTGAGAAGTGGAATATGTAATTTCATATCCTCTTGAAATCTGGGGAAATTTTAAATAGTAAATTGAAAACCTTTTGATCAACACGTAGTTGTTACAGTCAAACCCTTATTTAACGGACTGCGATTTAACGAATTCCACGATTTTACGTACATTTTTTGTGGTCCGGACGGAACCACATTGAAATCAATGCTTGGCGTTTCCCTATTTAACGAACACATTTCCTCAATTTAGCGAACATTTTTTTTAAACTAGCAGACTATGTTAACTAGCATTTTTACGTGAAAAGTCAGCTAGAAAGAGAGCTTCGCGTAACAGGAAAATTTCACGCATGCAGTTAACCAGCGTTTCAAAGAACACCATCTGCGACACACAGTTTGACGGAATCATAAATCAGTTCGCCTTTCCTCCGACTATCAATCGTAAGCTTCTTACAGGAGGCAGCAAATGACCAACAAGTTCCAAAGGAGCGCAACGTTTTCTTTCATGGGTGGGAAGCACGAAAAAGAAAAGCAGTGTGGGGAAGGAAACCTTGAGTACCCTCTGGGGGTTCTTGTTTTCAGCTACAGACAGAACAACAGCACTCTGTGAAGTCAGGGACACACATGGTACGTACCCATTCCTGAACCTCTGGAATTCTTCGCCAAATCGCGCTTTTTCTTTCTTTTCTTCTCAGTGTTAAATCTACAGCTCAAATTGAACAACACATCAAAGTGTTAATGAACACAGGTAGCACTAGAAAAGTTAATCACTGAAAGAAAGATATCATAGTTACTGAAAGAAAGAGAGCATAGCTGCTTAAGTATTCTATTATGAACACTAGCTTAATTTGAATGTTTCATTCGAAAGGTTTCTAGCGAATTCCGCGATTTTACGTACAAGATTGTTGGTCCCTTGAAGTTCGTTAAATCGAGGTTTGACTGTATATCAATCATTTATCTTAATCGATTCATGAAAAATCGTTTTTGCCACGTTGAAAGATATGATGTAATTCCGATAAGTCCACTAAGTGATTTCGATTTTTGGTCAAAAATAATAAACTATGACCAGTCAAAAATAGCAAACTATGGTCCGTCTAAAAAATTAAAATGCACCTCATTAAGAAACGACGAACCATTGTTTCTTAAGTCACCACGAATAATTTCTTCTTATTGAAATCAGATAAAGTAATTTACAAACGGGCATTTTTTTGTGGAGAACTAACTACCTTGCAACTAATTGAAAAGTACGTCGTGTATGGATACATCAATAGCATTGCGAGGCAGAAACCGTGTAAACATTGTATTCCTCTACAAAAAATTGAATTTTGACTTCATTTATTATTTCAAAAACCCAATCCTCTTTGCAGCATTGTTTTAAAACAGACTCTGACGAAAGTAGTTGTCTTACTTAACTAGTAAGATAAATTATAGCATCTCAATGTAACAAAGTAATACATTTTACTTCCATTTTTAGAAATATTTTTGAGAAGAAAAGAGAATTCTTGAAACGAAGATAAAATACTGAAGAAGGACACTGAGCTGTTCGAAGGGAAACAAATTTTGAAATTAAGAAATTCCATTCAGTCCATTCAGATTTAATAAAGAACTGTTTCTGGAAGGTTAATATTATATATAATTGAAGGGTAATATAATACAAGCTGCAAATCAAATGACGCCAAATACCATGGTTACAAGTATGCACATAGCGATATAAATGAGATGATAAGCAAATAGGAAGGAAAAAAATTAGGGAGAATACGCGAAAGAAATACAAGTATGAGGTGTGTCAATTTAATTCCTGGAATTCATCTGTAGAAAAATCGTGAGCGTGCCTGTGCACTATCGGTTACTGTCACCTTCGAAGTAATCCCCTTCTGCAGCTATGCATTTAGTTAAACGCTGTTGCCATTGCTGGAAACATACCTAAAACTCTGCTTCTGAAATACTCTTGAGTTCCTTTCTCACGTTACACTGGACGTCAGAAATGTCTGAAAATTTTCATCCTTCCATCGCAGATTTTATTTCTAGTGAGAGACAGAAATAACGAGGGACAAAATCAGGTGAACAGGGTGGACGATCCAATTTGGTAAATGATTTCTTAGCCAGGAAATGGAGAACACTGAGCGCACCCTGTCTTGGGCATTGTTCAGGCCGCAGTTCAGCTCTTTCCCTTCCAGCAGATCCCAACTTTTTTAACACCTCTGAATAACTTTGTTGGTTGACTTTGTGTCCCTGTTGAATGAATTCGTGATGAACTGTCCCCTTGTGATCGGATGAACACACAAGCATGGTCTTGAACTGCGAGCGTGACATGCGTGCTTCTTTCAGATCTTATGCTACTCATAGGCACTTGACTTTTTTATAGCATCCTCACCTACGCCACTTTAACCCTTTAACGACCATGACCCAAAACTAATGTATCACTCTAAATACCATAACGCCCGAAACTGTCTGTTGTTTCACATCTTTGTTTAAAAACAAGAGTAGTGACTGAGGGTGACTACTACTGATTCCTCATAGGTTGAGAAAATTTGAAGAACAAGTAGGTTAGGAAATCTGACTAACTCTAGACAGGCGTTTTGGGCGACTATGGCCGTTTGTAAGTACGGGCGTTATGGTCGTTAAAGGGTTAAATAACTCTGACATTTCAATAGCACTTTTACCGATCTTCACCTGCAATTTGATGCCCTAAGCTTCTATCACTCATTTTTACCTCAAAACTCATACACAGACTTGTATTGCTTTCGCAACATCTCACTCACGAATGGCTCTACTGGTACTGCGGTTAACGCATGCGCTACTCGAAACATGTCCAGACACGCATAGGCCCATGATTCTGCCCGCATCGCAACAAGCAACAAGGGCGACACTACGCGACCATCCCAGGAATTATACGAGTGAGTGAAAGGAGGGGATGTAGATGCTGGGAGAAGAGAACATTTAACACCGAGATGAAAGAGAGTAAAAGAGGAGAGATAAAAAAAGATAAGAAAGAAAGAAAGAGAAAATGTGTGTGTGTGTGTGTGTGTGAGAGAGAGAGAGAGAGAGAGAGAAGAGGGGTGTAGAGGCCGGGATAAGAGAAAATGTAACACCGATATAAAAGAGAGTAAAAGAGGAGTGGAAAGAAAGAAAGAGAAAGTGTGTGTGAGAGAGAGAGCGTTAACAGAGAATGAGACAGTGGGAGAGAAAGAGAGAGGCAGAGAGAGTGAAAGGAGAGGTGTAGAGGCTGGGAGAAAAGAAAATTTAACACCGAGATGAAAGAAAGTAAAAGAGGAGTGAAAAGAAAAAGATAAGAATGGAAGAAAGAAAGAGAGAGAGAAAGAAAGAGAGAGAGAAAGAAAGAGAAAGGAAGAAATAAAGTGAAAGCGACAGATTGAAAAACTGAATTGAAAAAGATACAGTATTTTACAAGAAGCAGATAAGACTAAAAGAAAACAGGAAGAGATGAACAATGAAAAAATGAGTTGAGAGAGACCGGGGAAGAGAGGGAAGCAAAACGGAACAGACAGAGAAAAGAAAAAGGAGGCAGAGAGGTACATGGTGAAAGAAATATGGTAAGAGAAAGGGAAGGGAAAATTAGACAGAGACACGGGGTAAAAGTAGTATTAAGAAAGAGCAAGAAAGGTGAAACAAGATGCGAAAGTATAAGCGGGGAGAGAGAAAGTCATGCAAATAGCGTTAGAGGGGTATGAGAGTTTGAAACAGATGGAGAAACGAGGAGGAAATAGAGAGACCTCATTTCATCTTTTTGTCTTTATGGCATAGAAACACGAGAGTATTGTGCTTGAAAATCATTGTATGAAGCAGACTACCACATCCTGAAGACAATTGATCGGATCGTGTTAATTTACAAGTTTACGTTTTGTATACATCTTTTCATACCCATCTGGATCCAAATTATTATACACACACACAGGTTCTAGCCGTTTTATATATCCACATCCAAACTGTTTACACACCCAAGTTCCTCCCACCCTGCTGTTCGCTGAGTCGTTAATTTTGGCTCCTTCAGGTAATGTTCTATGAAGCATGAGCAGTTCTTTCTCTATTGATACTTTGCCTAGTAAATGCTTAATTGGCTGCGGTAAACTGAATGCTAACAGAATCATAACCACTGCTGTGGTTTGAAGGAACACAAGCTCCGCCTATCTACAACTCATTTTGAGTCTTGCAGTTCTGAATTAAGTTTTCTGTTCTAACAACGTTATTGACTTCTAAGAGCAAAAACGGCTTGGAGGAGCACACCATTTTTAATTGGGGCAATTCTTTCGGGCGACAGGACAGAAACAGAATTGAATAACAAAGATTTATCTCTCGGACATGGCGCGAGATAAGTGACACCACTCGACTGCAGGTGATGCCCGCGAAAATCCAGACACTCTCCTTTTAAACATTTCAGCAAATTACTTTTAATTTCTTTTCCATTTTTGTATCGGTTGAATAAATAGTTGTGACTTAACTGATGACGCAGATGCCAAGAAATTTCTGAATCATATGTGAAAGCTTACCGATGAGAATGCTTCTGAGTCAAATGAAACAAAGAACTGAGGTGAGATGGAAAATCATTGAAAGGGCTGTCGACCTCATCGATTATTTCTTTGGAGCATATTACGTAATTTGGACAGACGCATCAGATACAGTGGAACCCATATGTAATGTGTTCACATAATACGAAGTTCCGCATGAACCGAAGTTTTTATAGATCAATTGTTATTCTTAATATCCTTACTTGTTATTTTAACCGCATATTACGAGCAATAATTTCCGAAGAAACCTTATATATCAAAGATGAGCACGGTTATCAGCAAGTAAATGGTTTTCACCCGGTTCTTACAACTTCCTCTTTCACTGGAAACACAATAACTTACCTGCTGTTAAAAAGATTCCTTTGCTTCCTTTACAGATAAGTCAGTTCGCGTAAAGCCAAGAATATTTCCGTTGCTTTTGTACTACCTTTCCGAACACGTTTGCCAAACCTAAATCTCCTGGACAAATAATCTTTTGTTCTCTACCTTTCAATCACTTAATCTCTGTTTAGCAAATTTTATAGTTTATTTTGCATCTAGAAACATCTTAACCACCTTATCATAGAAGTTGGAAAACATTTGAAACAGCGATCATGATAATCGCAAAACAATCAACAAATGGCTCATATATTAAGGATTCGGGTGTAAACCATTGTAATCAACAGTTCTGTTGTTGTGAGACTCGTAGATTACAAGTAGTAAAAAAATAAAAACACGTTTGCATTTACCGTAAATTGAAAGTTGTATTGTGGTACCATATGTTGACATAAATGCGTAATAAATACTGTAAAATGTTTAGATTACCACCGCAGTTATTTTTCGTACGCAACTCCTTTTTTTTATAAAATGTTGGTTACCATGGTTTACGCCCGAAGCCTTCATATCTGGCGTTCATGTAACACGTGAAATTTTGAATTCTCGCCAGCTCCTTTAATTTCTGCATTCGTTAAGTATCTTGATTATGGCAAATCTCACTCGTACAGTTTTAAAAGATATAGTTTTCAATTAAAAAGCATCAGTTACCTTCTATTAATTGATAAATAGTTTATGATTGACTAGTTTCAACCTGACATAATGTAATATGCCAAAAATCGTGCCTTTTTTATCTGTCCGGTTATAGCGAAGTTCGCATACATCGAATACAGGTTCGAGTGTACAAGATAATTACTCAAGCTGCGATGAAGACTTACTATTAAAGTAATAGAAATGTTTCAAAACAAAGTAAAATAGATCAGAATCACTCCATCTTGTATCAAAAAATAAAAATAAATAAAAATGAGAAAGGCAGCTTTACGATAGCTAGTATGTAATGATCTTGGTAACTTTCAGCCGGCTTGCTAAAATAATAAACTAAAACAATAACAGAATCCTACCATTTTTACGATTAAAACTTTAACGTATTTACTATTTACGCATAAACTGTTTTTTGTTTGTTTGCGTTGATGATACAGTTCCTGACGCTTCTTTTCCAGGCTTTGTCTCAAAAATTATTTTTTACAAATTTTGAAGATGACAATCCGATTTTTGGTGTAAATGTGACAAGGATGGTCAGTCAGATAGTATCCGAAAACTTGGAAAATTTTAATCGTCCTGGAGCGGGACTCGAACCCACGTCTCCCAGAGCTGTCGTTCCGGATGGTGTAGTGGTTAGCATACTCGGACGCTCTGGGAGACGCGTGTTCGAGTCCCGCTCCAGGACGATGAAAATTTTCAGTTTTCAGATATTATCTGACTTATCATCCTTCTCACATTTACACCAAAAATCGGATTGTCATCTTCAAAATTTTTATTATATGGTGTAATCCCGTATTTCTTTCATAAATTATTTTTTACTTGAATGCAATATTCTTGAATAATAATAATAGAGCACGTAAGATTCTTTTTACTAGTACAGACATCCTGAAAAACAAGGCAATTCTATCTTACGGTCTGTTTTCCAACGGAGCAAACATTTTGAATTTGTTGTTTGATTTATATATTGAGTACTAGCTGTTCACACACACAAACAAGCACGAAACCAGCATGGTGCTAAAAGAACGAGCTAATGGCTGAACAGCAGAATTACGTAAGTGCCCCAAGGAACCTCATAACATCCGGAGATCAATCACAGGAGCTGAAAGCTTCAGTTGTAGAAAAGACTTTGGAATGCCTCGCGCCACACACGTCAATGGATCGATGGTAGTTTGATACCCGGTTAACACAACGATCATTCTTTTTAGGTGTATCCTCATATTCTCTCACAGGTGGTGCAGTTGTTAAAATAACAACCATTTTTAGGAATTATGCTTCAACAATATTGAGCCAGACACAAAGGTACATGAAACACACAAATTAAAGCATCGCATTTCAAAAGAATGGGAACTTGATTGCAGATTTCTGCTTCCCAGATTATGTTCTAAAATTTCATTAAAGTGAGAGAAAGACAGAAAATCACACACATTTTCGGCGCAAAATCAATTTTTGTGCAAGCTTGGGTGGCACTTTTTCTAATGGTATTCAAAATTAGGAAAAAGTCCACATCATGGAGAAACTTTTCCTACTTATATGCCCAATCCAATACTTCAGGGACCTTCAAAAATAGCTTCTTGATCTTAAAGTTTAAAAACAAACATTGTGCCTTATTTTGGGGCGCAGGTAGTTTATGTTAAGTTAAACTTACTTTCAGTGCATTCCTTTTCGAGAAAATATTAAACTTTTTGTAAATGTACAAAACATTTGTGAGTTTGTAACAAACTATTTGTAATTGTTGAAATTTCTAACTTTTTGTAATGCACGATGTCTCCGCTAGAGGACGTAAATGCGCACGTCTGTTTGCAATATATTTCTGACTGCATGTATGCGTTCTGAAAAACCAGATTTTTTTTTCTGTCAGATACCGCGAAATATTGCAGAGTGAAAACTCTGCAAAGCGTACGTGAAGGATGTTTTTCATATTCTATTTTTCAATGTAGCTCCGTCTGCAAAAGTCTGATTTAATTTTTTTTTTTTTTTGCATGTGATGAAAAATTCAAAAATTTAGTCAAATATTTTGCGTAAATTTTAGAATTTTTGTTTATCCGCAAAACTGACGATAGGTGGCGGGTAAATATACGTTTCTCTTTCTAACTATCAGAACTGTTCTAACGGCCAAAGAATGTTTAGTTTATGATGGGATAGTGACTCCGATTAACGGTAGCATTTTTTTTTAGATCATTGCATCGGAAATAGGGAGCTGCTCTTCGGATTAGAAAAATAGAGGGTTCTTGAGTGAGAACGGCGGCGTCGGTTCGTAACGAGAAACCCAGTGGATGTAGACAGCAAGAGAGGTCAGGCGAAAGTAAAATCTAACAACAATTATGAAATGTAATCTCTGGAAAAATAGAAATTTAGTGTCATTTAACCTGAAATATCAAAATTCGGAGCAAACAAAATTAGCAATAAAATGCAACTTTCGAAACGTCCTAAAATTTGAAAGTAGAAAATATGATGCAAATAAAAAAAATGGATTCTTTTGAAACCAATAGTTTATAGAAAAGGTACTGCTGATATTCTTAATATTGGAATCAAATAATGTTGAATAAGTCACAAATTCATAATAGAATCCAGAGTCAAATTTTTATTTTTCTTGTGTTGGAAACTGTTTCTCTTCCTGTGGCTATATTGTTTTCTTACTTTCACTTTCTTTCATTATCTGTTTTATTTTTTTATTTTTCTCTGAGTTTTAAAGAATCAGTTCAAATTAGGTCTCTTCATAGTGTTCCCTGATGGGGTGATTCTAAATAAATTGTATAAAACCTGCTCCCAGTATTTTTTTCCAGGACAGGCCCTCCCCCGTAACGGAAATATGTTTTGGTAGATCGGTGTGAAAGAGTATCGCTATGTTTTTAAGTACTTATAGTGAGATTTTATCTCTTGGATCTGCATGAAATTTAGTTTGAATAGTATTTCTGTGAGAAATATTTAGCTTTGTGTTCTTTGGTTTTTTAACCCAGGAACTTGTTTATACGTTGTAGAGTTCCTTACCCATCTATTCTGAAAAATAGTAGCGTAAATAAATTTTGCATTTTTAGATAAATATTTAGGTTAAGTAAATGGTATGAAAGTTAGTAAAAGATGCATTTAAATGTGATTCAGGAAATAAATAAATAAAGAAATCCTTAACAATTCTTTACGAATCCCTCATGGTCGGCTTTCATTAAAGTCGGGTATGAGACAAAATGAACAAACAGAAATACTTTCTGTTAGACTCCATTCAAAAATTGCCCATATCCAATAATCTGGATTAAACCGTAGGAATGAAAACAATCGTTCGAATCCTACTAGAATATTCTCAATTTTGTGGAAATTATATTTGCGTCACAGCGCTGATTGAATCTGTAACCAATTAATGCAGAAGGCGATTGATTAAAACTGCTAAGGAAATCAAAATATAAAACTAACCCATAGCGCTGTGGCAAACAGACTACTTATGAGTATATAATTTATGTCTACAGAACTTGTAGTGTTGAGATACAATAAAAATACCAACGTTTACCTCAATCAAAGATTTATTATACATCGGATGTAGTTTCGCACTCATCAGGACGATTGGTTCGTCCTGAAGATGCCGAGCCAAACGCTCTGCGAAACTGTATAGTCGATGTAATAAACCTTTGAGTGTAGTAAACATTGGTATTTTTATTATTCTTGTGATCAGTCAGTTAACGTCAGACTGCAAAGATAAATATTGGGGTGTCCGAAAAAAAACAAAAAAACCCGGCGTTTATATGTATAGGACAGTTCCACGAAGTAAATGTGCATATTTTCTGCGAGGCAGTTTTCCTGTACCACAGATGACTAAAAGTGCGTATTGTGGAGAACCAAATGAGGCGTGAAGCGCATTTCGCGACCCATGAGTTGAACTTGTACCGTGGTCAATTGCAATGGCTACAAAGTTTCAAATATTGGTTGTATTGCGACATTACTGGAAACAGGGGTTTTAAAGCAACTGAAGCAGTCCGAAAAATTAACGAAGTTGAAAGTGAAAGCCTGGCGGTTACTCAGACCGTGAAAATATGGTTCAAGAAATTTGCGGCAGGTGACTTGAGCTTGAAAAGAAAGAAAGGTTCGGGTAGCCCCGCTGCTGTTGATTCGGACGACCTGCAAGTGGCTGTGGAGGTCAATCCATGAACAAGCACTCTCAAAGGTCAGAACTCGGAGTTTCTAAATCAACCATCGCCGAGCGCTTGCACAAGATGGGAAAGGTTTACAAAAGATGCCGTGCAGTGCCTCATGAGCTGACCCCAGCTCGATCTCAACGACGTGTTGAGGTATGTACGGAACTGCTCAGAAATCCACGTGATTTGTCGAACGAATTGTTACTGGGATGAAAAGTGGATATACCTGCGTAATTCAGATTGTTCACAACAGTGGTTAAATAAGAGTAAAGCAGCTTTATCTATCCCAAAACGCGTTGAGAAAAAGTTTCAGGGGAATTATGAAGAAGTAATCCACTTTGAACTCATCACGAATGGTCGGTCTATCAATGCGGAACTGTATTCTCAGCAGCTGGACAGGATGTATGACAAACAACAGCGGAAGTATCCCGCCTTAGTCAACCGAAAGCGAGCACTGCTTCAAAAGACAATGCAAAACCTCATACCACTAATCCAACGTTAAACTTCAAGAACTGCATGGAATCGAACTTCTGCCTCATCTAGAAGACAGTCCTGACCTTGCCACTTTCAGACTACTACTTGTTTCGGCGGGCGATGGAGTATTCTCTCCGTGGCAAGAAGTTGACTACATTGGACGATGTCGAACGCGAGTACCAAGAGTTCTTTGCTTCTAAACTGAAAGCGTGGCACCATGCAGGACTGAACAACTGGCAAGCAGATGGGTCCAAACCACTGAACATGATGGCATGTACTTTGAAATTTAGCTTGGATTCTTCCGAGTTACAGGGCAAGTGAAATTGTTATATCAAAATAGCCGTTTCTTTTTCCGGACACTTCAATATCTCCAAGCTTACAGTTTAGCGGAAGTTCTTGCCGGTGGGCATAAAATGTCCACTGCAGGTCCATGTGCCTGTATTTACTCACGTCACTGACAGCTCCGCACGCATGCAGTGAGCACGGAAACATCGTGAAAGGCATTTGTAGTACGGGAAAAGAGTGGGGAAAAATGACAGACTAGAAGAGTCTTCTGCTTCGACGAATCAACGTTTCTGCTCCAACATGCCTATGAACCTTCCCTTAATCGGTGCCGCTCGGGAACTGTAACCAAACTCTATGTTTGAATGAAAACAGGCCGTCAGCAGCAATGTAAAGTGTCGGGATTGTTCTCATGGATATTTTTGAGTTTCCCCTCTTGCCCACTGAACCCACTCTCATCCTCAGATCCTACGTATACTCGTAGTCAACTTGAGAATGTACCATTGTGGAAGATAGGGAAGAACTATCATCGATACAAAAAGTAGTCCCCAGCGTTTAGATTAAGGGTCTTCAACATTTCTGGACCGAGGGCCACGTCAATAAATTCTAAACCTTCTACGGGGCCGCACGTCTGTCGACACTGACAGAGAATCCTAGATACATATTTTATTTAATTCATCCTATCCCACACTTTTGCAGCCAAAAGCACGTTCAGCAGCAATATACTTTGTACTTCATGAAATAGAATGAATACACAGCACTAGTGGGAGCCATCATCTTAGTATTGTTGCTCTCCTTCTCGTCAGATTACAAAAACGTTGTCACTCCTTCTTTCTCTTCGGACGTAGCAGGCTCACCATCTGTGGTTATGGCAGATGTTTTGCTCAAGTCTAACTCACGCTTGGCCAAGGGATCTCGTAAACTTGAATACAAATCTGAAGTTCTTGTCGTGTCTTTAAGGGCAACTGCACTGGCTAATTGCTTTACAATCGTGAAGTTTCTATCAACGCCACGAATGAAAATGGATACCTGTGCAGTATCAGTTGCATCTGTGGATTCATTGATCGATACAGAATGAAACACAAACTCCTTGCAGTTGGATTTGAAATTTGCTGAATACCTTTGCTGCCAGATCCCCCAAGGCTTCGCCGCTGTTACGCCAGACAAGTTAATGTTCGAAACAATGTGAGTCTGTGACGGGCAAGGCACATCAACTGTACATTGAAGACATTCTTTCACAAACTATCCGTCAATAAAGGGCTTTCCCTCGTTTTGAATTTTTTTTTTCTGTTATCTTGTTGCTAACGCGAACACTGTTTTCAGATTGTTTATTTACCTTGCAGAATAACGACTTCTGCCAGTTTAGCTTGCCTTTTAATTCATTAACGTTTTCGCTCTGAAAATGTTCTTCCGATGCTGCATATTTCACACTGTGCTTCGGATCAAAATGCTTCTTGATTTGGAAGATGTGAATCCGTTTATTGGTGTAAACATGACATGAATGGCAAGTCAGATAATATCCGAAAACTTGAAAATTTCGTCGTCATGGAGCGGGAATCGAACCCGCATCTCCCGGATAGCGCCCTAGTATGCTGACCACTACAACACCCAGAACGACCGAGTTTCAAGTTTCTGATTAATTCGAATATAATCATCACCATTCATGTCATGTTTACGCCAATAAAGAGATTCACAACTTCCAAATTTGTGTTGTACAATGGTGTAATCCCATATTTCATTAATTGATGCTTCTTGATGTTGTATTCTTTCATTACTGCAACGATCTTATTGTAAATATAGCAAACTGCCTTATTTTTATGCTCAAGAAAAAATAATGAAACGACTACTTATTTTGAAAGAAAAAGCGCCCTTCGTCTCCAACTTTCTTCTTTTACTATCAGAGCTCGCGATCGTGAACGGATTTAAAGACCAAACGCATCTACTGACTGAAGTGTTTCATCCGGCTCAAGTCAAGTACTTGGCGCCCTTCCTATTGCCAACCAGTTACGAGCTTTATATCTACCTGTTTTTTCTTAACCTCAGGGTCACGCAAAATCCATCTACCATTTATTCTTCTTAATAGGCTAACGGCAATTTTGGGAAATAGAATGCATACGCTGCAAAAAGAGAACGGGCACTATCAGTTCTTCTGATACTAACACACACTTTTCACTTCTACCACTACACTAGCAGCCAGCGTGTACGACTCTAATAGATGATAATTATATGTCGTTAAATTACGTAACGCAAAATTTTATGGTGAATTATATTTTTAAAATCACAAATTACTAATATTATGTTAGCAATCATTGCCATTTTTAGACTCAATCCCTCCCACTCCCTTCACACACACACAAACATTGTATTTATTCCCCATGGTTGATTTCGGCACATACAAATCTCGCTCCCCCTGATGTAATGCCGCCCCTGATGGAATGTTTGCCTGGCTGACGTGAAATGGCTCCGCGGGCTTCCCGGGTTGAAGACCCGTAGTTTTGATCAAAAAGCAACAGAATTATTTTTGATAACCCAGTTTTGTATTTTCATCAGTTCATCGGGCAAAACTGATATTTAAAACAAATTTCTAAAATGCCAGAGCATATTTAGAAATGTATTGGATATGAGGAGTTACGCAATCAAGAGCCTCGCACTTTCGGCCGACGACTGTACAGCTGATAATTATCTATACCTCGGAGAGGAAAGAAGGGATTGAAGACTTCTTCCAACACTCGCATCGCAGAGACAATAAATTCTCAATCGGGAAAACTCGAAAGGGGTTGGGGTACTTAAAAGCAGTAGTAAGGGAAGAATTTATTCGAAGTTCGGAGCTCACCACACCACCATTCTGTTCTGTCCCAGCTGTTTCTCTCTTGAAACAGATTTCTGTATAAGGCTGTTTCAGTTCCTTGTGGTGTTATGATTTAACTTCGTTGTTCAGCGTAGTTCTGTTTGGGTGGGTTTATGGTCAGTACGAGAGTAATTACTTGACAGATAGGACACAGCAGGAGGGCAGCGTAACGCGGATTGATATCATTCTTGTGTTCCACGGAGAGGTGTGATTTAGCTTCCTTAACTTTTACAACGGTACACTCTTAGGCTGAGTATATGCATTGTTTCGAACCAAAGGCTGTGCTACATGATGGTTGTGTATCCCGTGGCTCTGGACTCTTTCATAAAGACAACGCTCCGTGTCACTAGGCCCGTATGCTGCAGATGTTATACGGAAATATTCGAAATATAATTAAATGGTAACTTTGTTCATTTTGTGTGCGAACAGCAGATAGAAATTCGCCCTCAGTTAAAACGGCGCTTGGCACAGATCCCTACGGGAAAACCATTCTTTCATAGACCGTGGGACCTCCCTCGAACCATGGACCTTTTTACTTCGGTAAGCAATTAAGACCAATCAGCTTCTTACGTCAAGGGCACCTTCCTTCGGGCGTTGGAGAGTGAAAGGGAAAATACATAGAGAGTGTTCATAACAAAACAGGGGAGTCAGGCAGTCCTGTTTGGGATTTCACTCGATTAGGAAGGATTTTACACGGGCATGTAGCCACGTAGGGGTAACAACAGTCTTGGAGGGAAATACGTAGAGAAAGCCGTCCGTAATATCCATCTCCCACTGGAAGATCAAACAGAAGTCATCGCTCTTTCCACGTTTATAAGTGAGTCATGGAAAAATTCTCATTGGCCGCCACCGGGAATCGAACCCAGGGTCTTCCAGTTACGCGCCGGATATGCTTCCACTGCACGTGGAAAGAGCGATGACTTCTGTTATATACCAGTGGTTCCAGGAAATGAACACAGCCATCGGACAAGCACAGCACCCATGCCTAATTTCAGAGCGATGACTTCTGTTTGATGTTCCTAGTCCACGTTAAATGTCTGTATTAATTATTCATTCGCCTTCTAATTATTTATTCAGTTGCTGCTTACCATCTTTGGTGAATCCCCAGCATTGTGCGGGGCTCCAAGAAGCAATCTCCCAATTGGCTTGACAGTTAGTGTATGTGAGTCTGGAGGAATTCGATGCCGCTATTATGCAGTGGAAGCATATGCGGCGCGTAACTGGAAGACCCTGGGTTCGATTCCCGGTGGCGGCCAATGAGAATTTTTCCATGACTCACTTATAAACGTGGAAAGAGCGATGACTTCTGTTTGATGTTCCTAGTCCACATCAAATGTCTGTATTAACTGTATTAATCCCGCTGGAAGTATATACTACTCATTCAGCCTAACTGATATTTCCCTTTTCCCCCAATCTGAAGAATAAAGACTTGTACGAGCGAAAACATCTGTTATTACGTTCTATTTGTTTAAATATTTATTTATTTGTTTCCCTGCTCTAATTACAGGAAACTACAAACAATGATCTTCTAATAAGTTGGCGTCCACTTCAATACTTTATAATAACCGGTGTAACACAGATACGGTTCGAGGAACATGTCCAGGCATTTCGTATACTTCCTTGGCCGACAAATGTCCCCGATATGGATCCCATCGAACAATTGTGGCATTCAGTGGAACGCAGCATTCTCCAGACCACTCTGGTTCCACGCTACCCCGCAGTTCTCCGTAACGTCATAATGCCCAGCTGGTAGAGAATCCCTAAGGACACCTTCTGATGTCCAGTTTATCGATGTCACGTCTGTTGTAAGCTGTTATCGCCAAGAAAGGCGTCTCAACAGACTGTTGGTCATAATGTTATAACGTATGTGTTGAAATTCTAACTTTATGCGCATGTATTTGAGTATTTTTTTCAAACTAATAGTAGCAGATACGTATCTTTGAAAAGAGTTACAAGACTCAGCAAATGTTTTGCATAAGGAACATATTTCCATTTTGGCACACCTAATTTTAAAGTTTTTAATCATTTTTATATCCGTTGGAGAATGGTTGTGGCAGTCCAAACTACGAATTGCTTTATGTGTTAAGTTATAAGTGAGATAAATGTGTTCATTGTGTGTGTATCATGTAATGAGCATCCGCCAACGACAGATGTGTTTGTGCGTAGCACTGCTACCATTTTAGAGAGTGCCAGTGAACCAGCTAGGTTGTCCCGTCGGCTGAGTGGTCTGAGGCGCTGGCTTCTGACCATTCGTAGAGATGATGTCTTAGTTCGAGTCCCGGAAATTAGGCATGGGTGCTGTGCTTATACGACGGCTCTCTTCATTTTCTGGAACCACTGGTATCCCAAATTAATGAAAGGCCACTGCACATATAGCCCTGAACTGCTCGTGAGGTTTGCTAAATCCCGAAAGAATGAACCAGTTATCCGGAACCCTATTCTGCATTGCGTAACTATGTTGCTGCCAAAACAAAAGAACAATTACTTGTTAACAGTATTTTAGCCTTAGTGTGTTAATTAACAGACTACTAGTAGACTAATTACAATTAATTATTATTAGGAGTATTATTAGTATTAGTATTATTAATTATTATTAGTCTGCTAATAGTCTAAATTAGTCAGACTAATTTAAAATTATACTAATTAAATTAACAGTATTTAGTCTTAGTGTGTTAATTAACAGACTACTAGTAGACTAATTACAATTAATTATTATTAGTATTATTACTAGTATTAGTATTATTAATTATTATTAGTCTGCTAATAGTCTAAATTAGTCAGACTAATTTAAAATTATACTAATTAAATTAACAGTATTTAGTCTTAGTGTTTTAAGTTAACAGTAATATAGTCTTAGTGTGTTAATTTAGTTTTAGTGTGTTAACAGTTATCGAACAGTTACAAAACAAAAGAACCAGTTACCCGGAACCCCTGTTCTACATTGCGTAATTATGTTGCTGCCGTTATGCGGTAGCTGTTTTTTTTTTATAAAAATAATGGATTACTTTTATAGAAAGATACTTTTAAACGGAGCAAACGTTATAGATATTACAGTTACAAACCCAAGTTTTGAAATAATGCTGGTGCTAAAAGAGAAATCATTGAACTGCTAGCGGTGCTTTGAAAATAGTAATACAATTTACGCTTTCATCTTCTGCCTTGTTTCCCCTAATTGCGTATAACATTTGCTGAGCAGGGAGCTCTCCCTCCCTTAAACCGTTACTTGGATTTTTCTTTCGTTCTTTTTTTTTTTTTTTTTTTTTTTTTGCTGCAACTTCCGTAACTGATTGAAATAAAAGCTGTCTCAAGATCTTATGCTAGTTAATCTGTTTGAAACAGAGAAACAATTTTTTTCAAGGCTGAAGAATAATTAAATCAAGATACCAATTGCTCTGCTGACGTAAAAAACCAGATGGAGGTTACTTATTTTTATTTATTTATTTGATTTTTTTTTCTTCTTTCGGCAATGCACTGAAGTCTTTGGCAAACTGAAAGAGGGGGAAATATGTTAATTCTTCTCGAGTTATTGAGAATATTTCCTTGTAACAATTCTTTTTTATGTGTTACACGAAAGTGAAGGGTATTGATCGTGATTATTAAAAAATCTCAGCTCTACGACAACCGAGGAGCGATTAAATGGAGAAGAAAATGTAAAAATAAATTAGGTCAGTGATGACACATTACTTTGAAATTAGAGACTGACAAATTGTTTCAAATAATTCAAGCGATTGCATGTCAAACACATTTCATGGAAGAGGGCTGTGAGATTTAAGATGAGTATTTTGTGAAATTGAAACCTGCCCTGACGACGTGGCACAATTAAGAGCGTCTATTATTTACAAACTAGTAAGCTGACCAGGCCTTGTTCGGTTTTTGGCATTTTTATAAAACTTGTTAAGTTTAAACACTGATATATCTGTAAAATAGCTTATTAAAGCTTTAATCGGGACGACGTCAAACTTTAAAGTATAAGACGGCATAAGCACTGAAGAGCAATTGAATTAGAGATACCTGTCTAGTAACGTGTAGCACCACCTTTCGCCCTGATGACGGCGGCGATTCGTCTCGGCATGGACTCGACAACACACCAGAAGAGTTGGGAAGCCATACGGATCCACGACCCCTGAACAACCTCGCATAGTTCACGAAGATTTCATAGAGGGGGCTCAGAGCCTCGAACATCTCTCTCTAAGGCATCCCAGATGTGTTCGATGGGATTAGAGTCAGGCGATCTAGCTGTCCAAGGAAGCGAGGTCACGTCGGTGGAGTGTTCATCCAACCATTCGGATACAATTCGCGAGCGATGGCACGGTGCATTGTCTTGTTACAGGATGAGGTCCCCAGTGGGATGTTGAAGACGCAGAAATGGGAGCAAATGGTCGTCCAGGATATCTCGGTAACGTTGACCTGTGAGGGACGACGCCAAACGTAACAGGGGTCCCATTTCAGTCTACGTAAACAGGCCCCAGACGAGAATGCCGCCCGCACCAGCTTGAAGAGTACCCTACTAGCAAGAAGGATCCGTCGCTTCATGTGGTTTACGCCGTACTCGTATCGTGCCATCCGCATGCACCAACGTGAATCTCGACTCATCAGTCCAGGCAACATTTTCCCACATGTCTAGGGTCCACTGGCGATGTTCCCGCGCCCATGCTAATCTTTACACCCTGTGATGTGCGGTCAGCAGCGGTACCCTCGTGGGACGATGGCTACTGTACCCCATAGCGAGGAGATGGTTCTGTATGGTGTGGCTGCTTACACGTTTTTGTGCACCAGCGTTAAATTGCCGAGTAATTTCTAGCACTGTGGTCCGTCTATCCGCTGTTACAATGCGAGCTTGCCGACGATGACCCCGCTCATCCACACGCTGTTGTCTACGGCAGTTGGCGCTTGCAGGGATGCTTTTACCGGATCCGATGTACTCACGGTGCACCCGAGACACAGTGGCTCGTGAAAATACCAGTGCCTGTAGGACTTCCGAGATGCAGTGACCCATTCGTTGGGCCCCGGCAATTTGCCCAAGATTAAGTGCGCTTAGATCCTTCGTCTTACCGATACTGCGTCCGACTCATGCTGATTCCCATCGCATCACTCCTTATATTATCGGATCGCTGCATACGTCATGCCGTTTTCGTTCACAGGGCCGCCCACAGCTCCACATTTTGCATAACGCCAGCTGTCTCTAATTCAATTGCTCTTCAGTGTATACTTTTATATAAAAACGGCAAGACGCTGGGAAATAGAGATGAAGTTGGCAGAGTCGTGGTCGGTGACATCACGACGATTGATTGGTAGTGCCCATGTATATGTCTTGGGAGACTCCACATGAGGGCTTGATAATGATATCGAAGTGGTATTGAAATGCATCGCGTGTTACGGAGATCGTGCAGAGGTAAGAGTTTCGCGTGTAGTGTTAACTTTTCGATGTATGTAGCATAGTGTTTTGTCCTTGATGTTTAGTGTTTCCTTCAACTGTTTAATATGTAAAGTTAGTGTTATTCAGCGAGCATTTCAGAAATAGTGTACGTAATGATTTTAAATGTGTTTTAGTGAAGCGTTCTCAATAGTAAGCCTAATAGTCTATTGAACCATAGTCCCTGAAACTTCTCGTTTTTAATTTATTCTGAAGTATTAAGATTGCTATAGACTTTTAGCATATGTATCGAGAGGAAGGCCAAACTACTGACATGAAGGAATGTGCATAGAGTTTAAGTTAATGAGAACTGTATTTGAGAAATACACCTCGTCCGATAAGATATTTATCACATTAACACAGACCATAACCACGTGGTCCATGTATACTATTTAAAGTATGAATTTGGAAGTGTTACCCTTTTAAAACCCTTTAAGTTGCTGGAACGAATTAACTCGGGGTTGGGAAAATCAGCTCACCAGGATATATTTATTCACTGTCTAAGAAGTGGACCGTGAGCGGTTGGAACGAGTCAACTTGATCAAGAGAAAGCTTTGTTTCCCTTTTTAGTTATGTCATTCAAAGTGGTCAATTAGGGGGATGATTGACACTAATCCTTTCTGACTGATTACCCTTTCAAAAGGCTGTAAGAAGCGATGGCCTCTGGTCATTCGTCCGAAAGAGGTCCGCGTTCGATTCCCGGTGAGGCATGGATGTTGTGTTTGTCTTACGGCACTGGTTCTCTCCCTTCCCTGGAACCAGTGACCCTAAATTAGGGACGGGCTACTGCTTATAGCCCATTGAGTTGCTCACGGTGGTCGTTAAAACTCCAATAATAAAAAAAAAGTCAGTAAGAATGACAAAGAACCTAAGAAAGAAGAGAAAAGATGTTTGAGTCACTTGTTACTACCCGGTGGTATGATGTCCCCATGATTTCTTGGGAATAAAGAACTTTAAATACCTATCACCAGGCAAGGACTATTGAGGTACCAATTCACCAAGGACTAACACCAAGTAGTAGTGATATGCATACCACTATAGATTAGTGGGATGATTATCAATGGTAACAAGTTCATGGGCAGTACTGATCACGTGAGAGGGGAAAAGAAATTGTTGCGCGACAGCTTTCATAAAACTCGAACGCTATGTGAATATTTCTGTTTGGAAAACACGGAGAGTTTGGGGCAACTTTTACTTTGGGTTCGTCGGCCGCTTAAAGGGTTAAAAATCTGCATTTAATTTCCTTTCGAGTGACGTTTAATGAACGGCCCTTTCACATTTGTAGTGCAATTGCAAGTACGTGTTACAGATACAATGCTGCTAATACATGTAGAAATTGCAACACCGTAAAGAATTGCTCAGATTTGCACGAAATTTGCACGGTAGATAGGGCACCATCGGAGATGCAAATGATTACAATAGCAGCGCACATAATGCAAATGTGAGGAGCGCGCAACTCCATGGGAAACGTCACAACCATGGAGTATAAAAGAAGGCTTACGAAGAGCAGGTTTTTAAATTTGGTATCGCTAAACTCTACCGTACACAGTTGTTAACATATAAACATGCCACGTAGGAGGACGAGACAACCATACAAACACTTGACACAGTTTGAAAGAGGTAGAATCGTTGGACTCAGAGAAGGTGGTTTATTATACTTCGATATTGCTGCACACGTTAGGGGTAACGCAACTACCGTTATGTGCGTACATGGCGTCAATGGACAGCAGAAGGTCACGAAATCGCACGACCGAGCGGGAAGACATGCACTTGCACCGTATGGCAGTTACGTCGTGCACAACACCATCCACGACACTTGCGCAGCAATGGAGGGTGGTATGTCTGCAGAGATTCTTCTTTGCTCGCAGTACACTGCTGCAACTTTCCTTGACTATGAACCACAGGCATCGCGAACGTCGAAACTGGAGTTCTGAATGGGAGCATATTATGTTTTAAGACGAGTCCACATTCAATCTAATGCATCACGACGGGTGAACCTTGTTCTCAGATACCGTGGTGAACGGCATCGGGGAGGCTACATTGTGCAGGCCCATACCGGTCTGACGCCCAGCGTGATGGTCTGGGGTGCTATTGCGTTTCATTCACACACTCGTCTACTATGCATCACAGGCACATTGAATAGCCAACACAACATCACGGAAGTGTTGGAATCTGAACTTCTACCTTTCCTTTAGACGATCCCAGGAGTAGTCTTCCAACAAGACAATGCCCAACCCCATGTTGATCGAACTGTTAAAGACTTACTCTGTGCACATCAAGTCGCTGGCTTCCCTGGCCTTCTCCCTCGCTGGATTTGTCGCCTATAGAGAACGTGTGGGGTGTCATCGCGCAACGACTGGCTCGTGCGGCCTCACCGCTTGTCACAGCCAACGAATTGTGGATGCATGTAGTAGCAGAATGCAATGCAATACCGCAGACGACCATCCCAAACGCTGTTTCATTCTATCCTACATTGTGTGGGGTAGGTTATCACTACCCACGGTGGATTTACTTATTACTAATTTCTTGGCCTTCCTCGTTACGAACCGGCATCCATTTGTGATTGTTTGCAGCTTGAACCATAACTAATGACTCCAATAAATTTCATTGTGATTGCTTGTTTCTTTCTTGGTGTTGCAATTTCTATTAACAGCAGTGTATTAACAACAATCATCATACTACCAGGGTGAATAAAAAATCATTCCCGTTTGAAGTTAAAAAGTCTAAAGACGCAAGAAAGTCATACGCGCTCACCTCATTTTGCAAAGCATAGGCTGTTGTTTTCTATAATTCATTGATAACGTTCCCCCAGAGCCAAGATCCCAGGGGTAGGGGCGTTCCACTCGGCAGGTTTCTAGGACAGAAACTCTCTGATGCCAGATTGATATCCACCACTGCAGCGAAGAGTCGTATGTAGGAAATGGGCTACGGAGGGAAAATGTTCGTAGCCGAATGAAGCGATATCCAGACTGTATGGAGAATGGGGTAGGATTTCAACCCGTTCCAGTTCCGGTCGTTTTCGGCGGACTACTCTTGAGGTGAGTCTGGTACAGCATTCCCTTTGCAGCAATGTCCGCATCCTGTTGATGAGCGTTGAGTAGTGTTGGTGCTGAGCACCATAAAACCGTTGCAGTTGCTCGGCGGAAGGTTTCCGTCCACAGCTTGGCCATCTAGAGCAAATTACCAGTGTACAGGACGCTTAGAATTCCACGAAATGCACAGCACGACTTTCCTCTAGAGCCTACTTCTTTGAACCACTGGCTGTGTTTCTTCCTTCTTCTCGTGGTTCCCAGTGGTAGGATAGAATAATAATATCCACTTTTCATCCCCTGTGACGATATGACACCAAACCCTATCGTCCTCCGAAGTTGACAGCAATTTGCGACAGAGAGCGACACGTTATTCCGCCTGTTGTGGTGTAAATTCATGGGGAACCATTCGATGGTACCAGGAAGAGAAACAAAGCTGGTCCAGGTGACGAACGATGCTGGATTAGCAAGACCCAATTTTAGCTTCCAATGGTCTTGTAGTTGTACCGGGGTTCACTGCCACAGCTTCGACCAGAATTTCAGTGTTTGTGGTTGTTGGACGTCCTGACCTCGGATTGTTTTCGGGACTGGTATCACCAGCATTAAAACTCAGTCAGAGCTTTGACTAGGGTATCAGTGTTTGTGGTCGTTGGACGTCCTGATCTCGGATTGTCTTCGAAACTGGTGTCCCCAGCATTAAAACGCAGTCACAGCTTCGATCATGGCGTCAGGGTTTCTGGTCGTTGGATCGTTGGACGTCCTGTCCTCGGATTGTCTTCGAAACTGGTGTCCCCAGCATTAAAACGCAGTCACAGCTTGGATAAGGGTGTCAGTGTTTGTGGTCATTGGACGTCCTGATCTCGGATTGTCTTCGAAACTGGTGTCCTCAGCATTAAAAATTAGTCGCAGCTTCGATCATGGGGTCAGTGTTTGTGGTCGTTGGATCGTTGGACGTCCTGAGCTCGGATTGTCTTCTAAATTACTATCCTCAGCATTAAAACTTAGTCGCAGCTTCGATCATGGTGTCAGTGTTTGTGGTCGTTGGATCGTTGGACGTCCTGACCTCGGCTTGTCTTCGAAATTGCTATCCCCAGCATTACAACGCAGTCACAGCTTGGATAAGGGTGTCAGTGTTTGTGGTCGTTGGACGTCCTGATCTCGGATCGTCTTGGAGACTGGTTTCCCCAACATTAAAACTCAGTCATAGCTTCGATCATGGTGTCAGTGTTTGTGGTCGTTGGAAGTCCTGACCTCGGATTGTCTTCGAAATTGCTATCCCAGCATTAAAACGCAGTCTCAGCTTGGATAAGGGTGTCAGTGTTTGTGGTCGTTGGACGTCCTGATCTCGCTTTGTCTAGGAGACTGTATAACGAAGTAAATTTCTCCGTCATTTTTGTCCACGCCGGGGCCAAAATGACGTCATTTTTGTTCAATCCCGGTCCCCTCATTCCGAAATAAGTCGCTCTACCAATTGAGCTACGCTTACGTTCGTTATCGCTGCTATCTGCTTTTATATCGTGTGCGTCCTGCTGGGCAAGCACGTCATATCCCCCCCGAAAGATGGCCAGGGGCATGGCCCACGGGTCAGCCGTGACCATGAATCGTTGCAGGTAGCCATCCTCAGTAGATCGTGCGTTTGAGAACTCCCAGTCAATCTGGTGTGTGGAATGCAACGTCACACGCATTTATCTTTCGAAGCGCTGAAGAAGGGATTCTCTTATTTTTCCTCTCTCGCGGCGTGGAAAGAACATAACACCATTGCGAGATCTTGAACGGCCGGGTTATCCGGGAAGTTCGGGCGTCATTGTAACGAAGTAAATTTCTCCGTCATTTTTGTCCACGCCGGGGCTCGAACCCGGGTCCCCTCATTCCGGAATAAGTCGCTCTACCAATTGAGCTACGCGAACGTTCGTTATCGCTGCTATCTGCCTTTGTATGGTGTGCGTCCTGCTGGGAAGGCACGTCACAACTGGTTTCCCCAACATTAAAACTCAGTCATAGCTTCGATCATGGTAACAGTGTTTGTGGTCGTTGGATCGTTGGACGTCCTGACCTCGGATTGTCGTCGAGATTGCTATACCCAGCATTAAACCACAGTCACAACTTGGATCAGGGTGTCTTTGCTTGTGGTCGTTGTACGTCCTGATCTCGGATTATCTCCGAAACTGGTGTCCTCAGCATTGAAAGGCCAGTGTCATTTTCGTGAAGTGCTGCTCTTTACTGTTTCCTTGCCTTAAATGCACTGCCGGCCGCGTTTAACTATTTTTTTTTCAATAATGGAATAGGAGCCCTACGAAACAGGTAGGAAAGGCTGCACAGACCGTCATAGTCTGAATTTTATTTTTTGTTTAGGGTTTAACAACCACCGGGAGCAGCTCAATGTGCTATAAGCAGTCGTTCATTCCTAATTTAGGTTCACTGGCACTAGAGTGAAGAGAGAAAGCCAGTGCCGTAAGACAAACAGAGCATCCATCCATGCCTGATCCAGGATACAAATTCGGGCCCACTATCATTCACCCATCTCCTTCATGTTGTTCTTATGGGTCTTTTTCTATCCCTTGGTATCCACTCTAATATTTCAGTTGCCCGTCGGTGATCACTTCTTCTTGCAATATTTCCAGCCCATTGCCATTTCAGGGATTTCACTCTGATGACGATGTCTTCCACTCTTGTTATTTTCTTTATCAATCAGTTCCCCTTCTTATCTTTCCAGGTTACACCAAGCATGCACTTCTCCATGCTTCGTGTAGTTGTCTGCAGCTTTTGTAGGTCTGTTTTTGTTAAAGTCCACGACTCTGATCCATAAGCAAAAACTGGGAGGATCCATTGATTAAACAATTTTCTTTTTAAACATAAAAATAAATTGCTCTTAAAAATTGTAGTTTCTTCCAAATGCTTTCCATCCAAGTTGTACATGCGGATTAATTTTTCCTCAGCATGGCCGTCACTTGATATCTGTTGCCGAAATTAAATGTGGTTATCGGTTGCATCTAGATTTTCTACATCAATTGCTAATTCTTCAGTTCCTGGATCATACTCTGCAGCTCTGAAGGTATAGTTGAAAATACGACTATGTCATCAGCAAAATGACTGAGTTAAATAATCTTCATTGATCTTTATCTCTTTATCTTCCTAGTCCAATGATTGAAAGACCTTCTCCAAAGTGACACTGAACAGATTGCAAGATATGATGTAGCCCTGTTTCACTTCCTTTAGAATTTTTATCAGTGCTGTACCTTCAATAACCGAACCTTTGCACTTGCTTTTCATACATGCTATTAATATTGTTAATGTATACATCATCAGTACCTCAGGATTTCAAGGACATTATAACTGCTGACGGTGTCACGAATCAAATCCTTTTCATAATCAATAAAAGTCATACATAGTGGGAGGTTGTATTCAATCGTTCTTTCAATTAGTTCTCTGAGTACATGGATACGACACATAGTGCTGTAGCCACTCCTGAATCCAGCTTGTTCTCATGTTTAAGATATATGTATAAGACAGAAAACCAGATGAATTCCTGACCGCTTGTTGAAGTAAGCTCGGGCTCGAGTCCTTGAGGTAGCATGGGCGGAATTTTAGGTATAGGATCTCTCCCTTTCTTGGAGTCAGGGACGCTAAATTAAGAATGGGATACTGCTTTTACTAATTGGTGTAGCTAACATTGGTTGTTAAAGCTCGAAAAAATATAGATGGCAGCGCAATACACTCATCATCAAAAAACTACATTTGCACCCAGAAGGACTTGTCGGATTGCAATGCTATTCCGGAGGAAGGTAAAGGTTACCAGGAACAATAAATGATGGAACATTGAGATTGATATGATCCATATTTATTGACCTACATGCCAATAAGTAGTGTATCTCAGTATGGCGTCGGGCCGCCATGCTTGCTCACACAGCATGCCAGACGTATCAGCATGGAGTTGTACAGGTTCCTAATAGTGTCCTGCGATAAGTCATCCCATGCAGCTTGAATCTTCTCACGCAGTTCTCGCAGATTGTGAGGTAGGGGTGGAGTGTGGATAGCGCGTCCAACAGCATCCCACACATTTTCAATAGGGCGATAGATCTGGCGATGCGGTTGGCCATGGCAGAGTTTCAGTACCTTGAAGGCAAGCCCTCGAGACAGCAGCAGTGTGTGGACGAGCGTTATCCTGTTGGAAAATCGCACCGGAGTGAGCTTTCAGAAAAGGTAGGATCACTGGTTGCAGGACCTCATTAACGTAACGTTGGGCTGTCAAAGTGCCTATAATGGACACCAAAGGTGATCGGACATCTTAGGCAGTTGCACCCCAAACCATGACCCCAGGCCTTCTGGACGTGTGATGCTCGACAACAAAGTGTTCATCTTGGCGTTGACCAAAGTGCCTCCACACAAGGATTCGTTGGTCGTCTTCTCCAAGACAAAAGCGGGACTCGTCACAGTAGATCACCCGGTGCCATTCTGAGTGGCTCCTTGACAGTCTGGTATGACACCATTGCAGTCCTTGGCGACAATGCAATGGTGTTAAGGGCAGTCGCCATAACAGTCTGCGTGCGTGTAGTCCTACGTCGTGCAGCCATCTGCCAATGGTAATGGCACTAATCGTACGATGCATGAAGGGCACCACTGCTCGCTCAATATCCGCAATCGTGGCTGTTGGGTCACTCCGCGAATGTCTGGCAACTCGTCGGTTCTCTATCTCGGTGGTTCGCCTAGATCTCCCAGGCCCTTCCTGTCTCTGTTGCGTGTGTTGTAGTATCCAGTGCCGCCAACAGATTGCTATGGAGATATCCGCTCCACCGGCATGGTGCACAATGCGGCGATAAGACCATCCCACTTCCCGGAGCCCGACGATGTGACTGGCCCCTCTCGAACTCCTCCAACTGCTCGAATTACTTCCGAACATTTCTCCGAGGCATGCATCACTTGCAGAGGATGCAACCAACACAACAACATGAGTCAGAATGGCAAGCACGCGCAACGGGACGACCTTATATAGCAGGTCAGGCAGAGCGCTAGGATCCCTCCTTGCTGACGTCACATGCTCGGCCGATCGTGTAACTTGTATTATTTGCAAGTCTCATAATGCGAAACCTACCCACGATGTTTCATTCCTGTCGGTTGCTCCCTTCTGCGTGCAATTATTTTTTTGACGATGAGTGTATTTTGTAGTATGCCCTGAGAGCGGAAATATTAACTTACGCCTCTGGTCATATCTTCAGCAATCGGACGCAAAAGGAATTTTCCAAAACAGACTTTAGGAAGCAGAGGTGCAATGCCAAACGCACAAATAAGCGTTTCTTCACTTAACAGAAATATACATTATGCGTGATCTAGAACTTAACATTTGCGTCGTAAAAAGCAATAAATGCATGCAACATTTTGCTAATGGAATCGATAATCGAATGCAAAAGTAATTTCTGAAATCTACCGTTTAGAAGTAGAGATAGAGAACATAAAAATAAGCTTAAAACATCTAGTAAGGAAAATGTACAGCATGGAAATTTGCTTGTGGGGAAATGACTGTTCTTGTGATTTGGAATATACGACGAAAAACAAATGGGCAAAGTAATACAGGGTAATTCGAAATGATTCATTCGATTTCAAATGAGTGCATTTTTTGTGTTTCTAACTATACAGCGATTAAATGTACATAGGATAAAGAAACAACTGTCCCAATTTTGTTTTCATGCCGTATAAATGTTCTACGTGACTTCCGTTAGTCACGTGAACTACGTCGAGGCGATAATCAAACTCCTGCCACACGTGATCAAACATGGCTGTTGTCAACGACTGCAGAGCACTAGGAATGCGAATTTTGATTTCATATAGCGTTGTGGGCAATGGTGGCACATGCACATTATCTTTAACATACCCCCATAAGAAAAAGTCGCAAGGGGTCAGATCCAGAGACCTGGCGGACCACCCACCTGTAGAGCGCCTTGTCGTCGTGTCCTCAGCGACCAATCCAGCGGTAAAGAAATTGTTCGTTAAGGTAACGGCGACTTCCTAACCTCTCCGTTAAGGTCGCCCTTAGTTTCAATTACTGCATGTGGGTTTTCCGCGCCTCATATGCAAATGTTTTGACGGTTGACCTTGCCACTTAAATGGAATGTTGCTTGGTCACTAAGCGTGAAGCAAATTCATTGTCCTCCATCGCCTCACTCTTTTTTTTTTTTTTTTTGGATGGAGGTTTAACGACCACCGTGAGCAACTCAATGGGCTATAAGCAGTCACCCGTCCCTAATTTAGGGTAACTGGTTCCAGGGAAGGGAGAGAGCCAGTGCCGTAAGACAAACACAACATCCATGCCTGAAAGGGATTCGAACCCGGACCCCTTACGGACGAATGATCAGAGGCCAGCGCCTTGGACCACTGCTCCGCCGGGGCGGCTCACTCTTTCTGTCTACGCATTCTTTATTTGCAGAGCTGTTTCGCATCCTTTCTTTGAAACCCTAAACTTGGTTGTCTGTTTCAGAGAAAGGTTGTGTGCGACTACTCTAAGCTGGCATGAAGACCAGAAGGGAAAAAAAGACAAGTTACTTCCTTTTTATTTGCGGCTTTTCTAAACGCCCCGAGCAACTTTTGCATATTCTGCAAAACCTCTTTCAGAATTCTCAGGGTATTTGACATGTTCAGAATTTACGAACCAGCTCACTCTTCCAGGCTTCTACATTTGCGAGTACCGAAAGTTCTCTCTTACAGGCATGTTAATTTTTTTTTAGGTTTAACGACCACCGTGAGCAACTCAATCGGCTGTAAGCACTCGCCCGTTTCTAATTTAGGGCCACTAGTTCCAGGGAAGGGAGAGAGCCAGCGCCGTAAGACAAACACAAAATCCATGCCTCACCGGGATTCGAACCCGGACCTCTTTTGGAAGAATGATCAGAAGCCATCGCTTAGAGCACTCGGCCTCCAGCACATTAATTTACCTAGATTAACAAAAAACAGAAGAAAAACCAACAAAACCCTTGGAAAATAAAAGAGAAAGAAAACATGAGCTTGTTGGAGTTCACTCTAAGCTAATCTTTAAAATTTTAAAATTATAGAGAGCGTTTCAGAATCACTCGTGCTTTGTTTTTTCTCTCTCCTTAAATCCTGGAAAGACGTAAACTCTAATGCATATTTTATGAATGGTAATTTATTGCTCTTGTAAATGTATATTTTAGGGGTATTGATCTACAGATAAGATTGCAATCTATTTGTTGATTTACACAGAAGAATTTTCTTAACAAAGGGTTGCCGTCGAATTTTGCGCGGAATACAGTTTCAGAGAATTCTACAAATGAATATCTTGTGAGCTGGGATCAAGATCTAATTTGTCTCTACGGTTCGGTAGAAGCTGCATATCTTATGTTCCTGGCAACAGCATTAATTATTAAATTAAATTTTTTGCAGTTTATTTATTCCTACCTAATTAGAGGAAATTACACAAAGATCTGCTTAGCCGCAAAAGAAGGGTGTGCGTAATATTCAACAAGCAGAAATGCTGCAAACGATCAAATATTGATATCTCGTATGTTAAGAATTCCATGTCTTTGGAACTGTTGTGAAAGCAAACAAATTCACTTTATATGATTTACGTACATTAGAATCTGCAGTTTTAATATGACTAAATGATGGTTTCTTTACTTAAGGTTTTGTGCAAACAATTATACTAAATCATCGCAATCATTTTTTCCCCAAGACATATCTTCCCCAGCTCCATCAAATTAAAGTGAGTAGATTGTTTCGTCAAGTATTTATTCCGTTTGTGCGGTGCACTTTCAGAAAAACGTAGGTCAACAATTTCTTGCTCTGCAGAATATTTGTAAAGAATATTATTTGTTCGAGTGCAATTTTCAAAACCTAATTAAGGACAGTTTTTAAAACGAATGAGAAGCAAATCTCAAAAATCCTTTTAATCCTCTTAAACACCTGAAGATTTAATTCCGCAGAAGCTGTTGTACTGTTCTGTGTACATAACTTGAAAGAACTTCTCACGTGCTGTAAATAAGAAATGAACATATGAATCGTTAAAGCAAACGATGAATTGCTGCTTTACAAATTGAAGTGATATGCATTTTTAAGAAAGAGAAATAATATTCGGTCAATATCCATTAAAATAACTCTCTCCATCTGTCAAGTATGCTTTTATGATGGATTTAAAATAGAAAACCAGCATGAATTGTTTCGTACCGAATACATACATTTTTTAAAGAAGAGAGTCAAATTTGCCTCTGCATATGCTACGTAACATTTTCCAACGCAAGATAGAATAAAATGTGTAATACGTAATCGGTTTTACCATGTGAATCTACGTATAGGGGCCTACATACACTATCTACCAACAAGTAATTGGACACGCCTGCAATCGACGATATCTGCGGTCTTGACACACGTCACGGTCGCCGCCCTTAAATGTCGAGTGGGAAACAACAACGCAACCAGTCGCATGCAAAATGCCACGCAGTTCGGAGCTCTCTGATTTCGAGAAAGGTGTAATCGTCGGGTATTACAGAAATGGCCGATCCATACGTGACATATCCAGCGAATTGAAATACCCAAAATCGACAGTGGTCTACGTGATTGGCAAGTGGAAGATGAGAGGTGACTGTCGGAATTTGGCCACGACCCGGCAGACCCACAAAACTGGGAGTTAGAGACCGACGGGTGCTGGCCAGAAAAATTCGGAAGAACTGCACCAAATCGATGGGCCACATCCGCGAGGAGTTTCAACAGGCATCCGGGAGTGTTCTTTCGATCAATACCATCAGAAAGGAAGCCCATCTGCTTGGTTATCATGGACGTGCTGCCGCCCACAAGCCTTTGATCACCAAGTCCAATAGCGCTGCTCGGCTAACGTGGTGCAAAGAACGTCGACAGTGGACCGTTGAACAGTGGAAACACGTTCTCTGGAGCGACGAATCAAGGTTCACCCTCTACCGTTTGGATGGCAGGGTCTGGGTTTGGCGTCTGCCTGGAGAACGCTCTCCTGCCGGAATGTATTGTGCTAACTGTAAAGTTCGGCAACGGTGGAATTATGCTATGAGGGTGCTTCTCCTGGTATGGCACGGGACCCTTAGTCGCAATTCCTAGTAGACTCAACGGCGAGACCTATTGCACCATTTTGGATGACCATGCGCTTCCTACGTTGTGGTAGTTTTACGGGGTGGACCCATATTACTTTCAGGATGACAATGCCACCTGTCATGTTGCGAAATCCACCATGGCTTGGTATGGTGACAATGGGGTTAATCGAATGGACTGGCCTGCGCAGAGCCCGGACCTTAACCCTATCGAGCACCTCTGGGACGAGTTGGAGCGTCGACTTAAGGGGTGCCCCCACCGTCCAAAATCGGTGAAGGAACTGACCTGTCTTCTCCAAGCCGAGTGGAAGAAAATACCGCTAGCCGTCGTACAACGCCTGGTTGAGAGTATGCCCCGGAGGGTCGCAGCTGTAATCACCGCTCGTGGAGGCTCCGCCAACTATTGAAGGTGAAAAAACTTCGTTTTCCTTTGCTATCACAGGTGTCCAATTACTTGTTGGTAGATAGTGTATTTTCTGTTGCCGTTACACAGATTTCTTGTAAAACTTCCTAAGTAGCAAATGTGTGCAGCAGAGCCCATTTGAGAGGGAGGCTAGGGGGCTGTAGCACCAAGCCCCGCATTTTCAAGGGTGCCGGAAATATGCAGAATGCTTGCAGAATTGACAGAGTCCTTTTTTTCAGACAGAACAGCAAAAACTATGAGAAACTGCCTTGTGAAAAAAAAAATTCTATTTCTTTCCGCTATTTTTAAGGGGAGTCCGCAAAAAGTATAGTTGCCCCCAGTCAATCCTTAAAATTTTCAAAAGCGTTACAGATATATACTGAAGAGCAATTGAATTAGAGACAGCTAGCGTTATGAAAATGTGGTGCTGTGGGCGGCCCTGTTAACGGAAACGACATGACGTTTGCAGTGATCGGACATTATAAGGAGTGATGCAACGGGAATCACTAAGAGTCGGACGCAGTATGGGTAAGACGAAGGATCTAAGTGCATTTGATCGTGGGCAAATTGTCGGGGCCCGACGAATGGGTCACTCCATCTCGGAAGTCGTACAGGCACTGGTATTTTCACGAGCCACTGTGTCACGGGTGCACCGTGAGTACATCGAATCAGGTAAAACCATCCCTGCAAGGGCCAACTGCCGTGGACAACAGCGTGTGGATGAGCGGGGTCATCGTCGGCTAGCTCACATTGTAACAGCGGATAGACGGGCCACAGTGCAAGAAATCACTCGACAATTTAACGCTGGTGCACAACAACGTGTAAGCGCCACACCATACAGAACCATCTCCTCGCTATGGGGTACAGAAGCCAACGTCCCACGAGGGTACTGCTGCTGACCGCACATCACAGAGTAGAAATATTAGCATGGGCGCGGGAACATCGCCGCTGGACCTTAGACATGTAGGATAATGTTGCCTGGACTGATGAGTCGAGATTCAGGGTGGTACATGCGGATGGCAGGATACGAGTACGGCGCAAACCCCATGAAGCGATGGATCCTTCTTGCCAGCAGGGTACTCTTCAAGCTGGTGGGGGTGGCATTCTCGTGTGAGGACTGTTTACGTGTACTGAAATGAGACCCCTGGTACGCGTGACATCGTCCCTCACAGGTCAAAGTTACCGAAATATACTGGACGATCATTTGTGCGTCTTCAACATCCCACTGTGGACCTCATCCCGCAACAAGACAATGCACCGTGCCATCGCTCCCGAATTGTATCCGAATGGTTGGATGAACACTCCACCGACGTGACCTTGATTCCTTGTCCAGCTAGGTCACCTTACCTGAATCCCATCGAGCACATCTGGGATGCCATCGAGAGAGATGTTCGAGGCACTGATCCCCTTCCATCAAATCCTGGTTAACTGTAGGAGCTTCTTCAGGAGTCGTGAATCCGTATGGCTTCCCAACGCTTCCGGTGTCTTGTCGAGTCCTTGTCGAGACGAATCGCCGCCGTCATCAGGGCAAAAGGTGGTACTACACGTTACTAGACAGGGGTCTCTAATTCCATTGCTCTTAAGTTTATTTTCTGTGCACATCTGTAATTGGGGAAATTTTCAAACTTAAGAATTAGTTTGAAACATGATATCTGGATAATATTATTTTGCCCACCACTTTGATAAACATTAGTATCGACTAGCTGAACTCCCGGCTGGAAGGGGGGGGAGGATTAAAGTATAACTGATCTGGTATCCATTTTTCAACTATAAATTTTTACATTTTCTTGCTGACACTGATTCGTCCATGAATTATGGGATACACACTATAATATGGTGGGGATATTTTCATGGCTCCCATACACGGCGGTGGAACCCGATATTTTCAAGGGGGTCCAACAGCAACGAGATTTAAAACAATACAAAAAGAGAAAGAAAATCCGTAGGATATACACTATATTGACAAAAGTCACCGAACACCCCTTCAAAAGCAAATGAACGGATCATCTGCGTTGTTAAGATGAGCTGTACAGCTACAAACGGTATGAAAGCAAGCCAGAAGCTGACCGCTATCATATCACACTGTGACGTTGAGTGAAAACGTCGCGGCGGAAGAGAACTGACTTTGAGAAAAGAAATATTGTTGGGTGTTATATTAGTGTGCTGTCCATAAGAGAAACCGAGAGGCGTTTAAACAAACCCAAGTCAACTGTTTTGGATGTATTGAATAGGTGGAAGACACATGGCGTGCCTGAAGCAGCAAAACGTACCGGCAGACCAAAGAAAATCAGTGATAGAGGATGTCGAAGCCTCAGGAGAATCGTTACAGCTAATCGACGGAGTACTGCACAAGACCTCAGTGTACAGGTGAGTAAAAATACTTGACTCTCGGTATGTACACGTAACATTCCAAGAGAACTTCATTCCATGGGTTACCGTGGGCGTGCGTCTGCTTATAAGCCCTTTATCTCCACTCGGAATGCTACTCGTCCTTTAGCATGGTGTAAAGAACAGTTAATGCGGACCGTAGATCAATGGAAAGTGGTCCTATGGACTGATGAATGCAGATACACGAACTATCAGTCTGATGGCGCTGTGTGGGTATAGCGGCAGACGGATGAAATCTATTTACCACAATGTGTTGGGTTCCTACGGTAAAGTTTGGAGCTGGCAGTGTACTCGTGTGGGGGTGTTTTTCGTGGTATGGTCACGGCCCATTGGTTATCGTGGACACACCTGTTAACCAGCACGTCTACCTCAATGTTCTGGATAATTATGCCCTACCAACTCTGTGGCAATACTATGCAACCGAGCCTTGCTGTTACCAGCAGGATAACGCACCGAGCCATAAAGCAAGGATTGTTACGGCGTGGTTTGACAATAATTCCGTATCATGTGTAAATTGGCCAGCACAGAACCCTGATCTTAGTCCCATAGGGCGCCTATGAGATGAATTAGAGCGCCGCATAAGAAGTTTGGAACCAAGGCCTACTACTAAACAACATTTAGCGGCAGCATTATGTACTGAATGGAAGCGCATATCAATCCCTGTGTTCCAAAACCTTGTCAAATGCATGTCTGGAAGGGTCAGTGCCTGCATTAAGGCCAAAGGCGGACCAACACCGTATTAATGTATGTCAATAAATGCTATGCTTTGTTTCTCTTCTAGGGGTCCGGTAACTTTGTTAATGTAGTGCATATGCAAGTACTTTAACAAATCATCGTCAACTATTATCACTCTACTGCTGGATGAAAGTCTCTTCCATAACTTTTTGTCTTGAGCATATCTCTTTTAAATCACTCCAGCATGCTTTCGAATTTCATCCACCCAGCTTCCAGGTTGTCTGCTTCTGGGACTTCTCCTGCCCCTTGTACAAATTCAATCTACTATCTCAGTTGTTTAACGGTAGTTAGTTTTTCTAGCAATATATCAAGCCTATTGCTCTCTGAGAAATCTTTAACGATCTTCATTAAAGCGAAAAACACAACGGTGAGTTGACTTTCCAATTTATTTGTACAAAATTAGTTTTCAAAGTTGAACTTGAATCGTTTTCCAGAAAATTGCAAAACCTGGTAATGGTCTCCAGGAAAGTTTCATACTATATGTGAACCACAAAATTTTAAGATGTTTGTACGAAAAACCTACTTCAGTGAGGAGAACAGTGAAATTCCGGCGGACGGGCAGACTCCCGTGTCCCCTACTTTCCGTCAACCATGCTTCCTCATCATATCTGAGGAATATTTTCTCCTGCCACCCATAGTGAAGTCCTAAATGTGCTACTAATACTGGGATCTAAAATACTGTCCTGTCCCCGTGTTCCCTGTCTTCTTAAACAGGCTCTGATGTGCAGGAATATAAGAGCTCGGTAAAATAGCAATAGGAGTCTAAATGATGAAAGTATTGGTTCAATAGCATCACAGTGATGAAGTTACTGGTGTAATAAATGGCATTTGAGTAAGAAGGATATTGGTGTAACAGAAGCTGTGCCCGTAATTACAAGAATCACAGTACAACCTCAACAGTGATTTGGCGTTCTAAGGATCGTGGCATATGAGAGTGATAATGTCTCTGGGTATCACAGCATCGAATTTATAAGTACTTTCCCGTAATAATAACAAAGTACGCAGTTATAAGAATCTCTGTACAGTATCAACACTGATTTGGACTTCTGATATGCACGGTCGAGTCACATAATTGTGACAACAAGCTAATATCCAGAGTAACCGCCGTGTGCAGCGCAGACAGCAGCTAGACGGATTGGGGGCGACTCAATAATGTGTTGGAAGATTTTCACAGGTATGTGGAGCCATGCTGACTGCAGTGCATCTGACCCCTGCTGGAGAGTGCGTGGTGGAGTATCCATAGAGCAAACAACACGATCAAGGTGGTCCCACAGATACTCAATTGGGTTTAAGTCTGGGGAATCAAGGAGCCAGGGAAGTACTTTGAAGTCTTCATCCTGCTCATCCAACCACTCTCGGATATTTTTAGCTGTGTAACATGTCGCATTGTCGTGGTGGAAGATTCCATCCGCCCCAGGGAAGACAAGCAGCATGCATGGGTGTACGTGGTCTTCAAGGTTGAATTCATAACGAATTTGGTCTATAGTGCCTTCCCCATATATGAGTGGACACAGAGAATGCAACGAAAACATTTCCCAGACCATAACGCTGACTCCACCAGCTTGTGTTGTTCCAGCAATAGTTGAAGAGTGTTTGTTCTCCGATGTTTCTCGCCTTATACACCAACGTCCATCGGTTCGATGAAGCAGAAAACGTGAAGCATAGGAGAAGGCGATCCTTTGTCAATAAGTGGAGGTCCAATTCCGATGCTGCCGTGCAAATGTAAGCCTTTTCTGCCGATACACCTTCGTTAGCATAGGTGCAATGACCATCCGTCTGGGTCGGAGCCCCATACCCAGCAGGGTTCGCTAAACTGTCGTTTTAGACACACTTCCGGTAGCTCTTTGGTTCATTCGGCCAGTGAGTTGCTCCACTATAACGTGTCGATCGGCCCTCACGCATCTTCGTAGCCGAAGTTCACCTCTCACATGAATGGCACGCGGTGCTCCGCAGTTTCCACGTCGTTTATTCGCAATGGCGTCATTTCTCTAATCACGATGCACTTTAACCACAGCAGCACACGAACAGTTCACAAACTGCGCTGTTTCAGAAATACTGCCACCTTTTGCCCGAAAGCCGATAATCATCCATTTTCGCAAATCTGATAAATCGCTCCTTTTATCCATGACAGCAAAGAGTGATATGTTTTCAAAATGCCTACTGCACACCTTATATACCCTACAAGCCAGCTCACGACACGTGCCTTCTTTCATTGGCTGCGCGCTGTTGACGTCAAAACTAGGAAGTAGTCACAATAATGTGAGTCGACTGTGTAATAGCACTAATACGACAGGGTGTTTAGTGTCGTAACATCAAAGTGCTAAGGTCTGTGACGTACCACAGAGGTGACGCATATGTCAAAACGGCAAGTTGCGGCGATTAGCACTCGCCGGCTTAGTTCAGTTGGTAGAATGTCAAACTCCGGTGTAGGCAGATTCGAATTCCACCACCGGTAGAAAGGGCTTGTTTCGCTGTACTTGCACCCGGACGTAACAAGGAATCTTCTGGCCATAAAATTCGAAAATATATGTGATGCTTCTTCCACACATAATTTGGAAAAAATAAGAATTACTTCTTCGACGGGGAGCTCACAAAATCGCAGGTTTCAGCTGATCCAGAATCTGCGATTTTGCGAAACGCCTTTCTCATGGGAAGGGTATCAGAGCTGAGTTCGGGCTCAATTTTAAGAGCCCGAGCCCTCCCGAACCCGCCCGAACCCGAATTTTATATTGCAAGATGGAGCCCTGGCACAAAAAATATGTTTAATCCTTTTAGGCATTAAAAAAATCACCGCTTCCAGACTTCCACTATTTCCTATTTCCAACGCCGTATATTTCCGAAACGTTCATAAAAGAGAGGACATAAATAAATTTCCAGTCAGGATTAATGATCTCCCCTTAAAATTGTGAACAAAGTTCAGTATCTTGGTGTTTGGTTTGATGAATTCTTTAACTGGAATACGCATGTTCAGTTTGTTTTTAAAAAGTTTCCTTACAGGTTGGCCTGCTTGGTAAAATTAAGCATCTCTTCCCTATCAATGTCCTAAAAACATTTTACTATGTTTTTATTTATACCCATCTCTCCTATTGTCTGGAATCTTGGTATTCAAATATAAGTGCGAACAATAAGTTATGCTTGCTCAAATTACAGAAGAAATCTGTTCGCTATTTGCTGAACACAGATTACATGTCTCATTCCAAAACCATTATTTCTAAAACTAAATATTCTAAAAATTCATGAAATTTTTACCTTGAAACTAGGTATCATGTTTTTTAAAATAATGCATCTTAAACTGCCTATTTTTCAATCTGACATCAAATATCTGGATTATTCTATCTACACCAGATCTGTTGCTAACAACAAATTATGTCAGCCGTGTGTTAGACTAAATTATGGTTTAAATAGCATACTGTATAAAGCCATTATCCTATGGAATAATCTCCCAGAGAGCATCAGATCCCTGGAAAATATCAAAAAGTTTTCCTTGACCTGCAGAATTACATTGTGAATCACCCTGATCTCCATAACGAATCTCAACCCTATCATTAAATTGTAGTTCCAAGCATGCAGCTAACAATGGTGCTTCTTTTATAACCATCTGACTTGTTTTCATATATGCCATATGTTTTATTCTTTTCTTACATCTGATAGGGGAATCGCCTTACAACCAATGTGTTCAGATTCCTCCTGGTGTATTGCATTTTCATATAACTGTAAGTTTTAAATGTGTGCAATAAATAATTGTATTGTATTGTATTCCTCCTCGTGCAATCAACCGATGTCTTTCTCAGCTGCGCCGTGGAGAAGGGATGTCTATCTATTTCTGTAGTTTCTTTTACCATTTATTTCTTCCTGAAATGCTTCGGGGAAACCGGGCATCAGGAAAAATCAGGAGTCACAACAATCTACGTCGTTCGTTGCTCAATAAGGCGCTGCACCGTTGAGGTAGGGAGCAAAATTTCGTCAGCCTGCTATCACTCTCAAACAGTATATCTACTACCTATAGTTCTTAAAGAAACCTTTCCTTCGCAGAAATGTATGTCCTATGGCATCTGTTACCCAAGCTCGGAATGAATAGCCCTGCCTAGTTCCCACTCCCCATCTAGACCCAGTTGCCGAAGAATTCTATTTAACAACTAGAAAATATGAAAATGTCTCGTGTGTTAAATTATACAAATCGCATTAAAAAAGAAAAAGGAAGAAAATTCTCTCCGTCTCTCAGAGCCCGAGCGCGCCCTAACAGAGCTGCAGAATGTATTATTCAGCCCAAGCCCGGTTCGAGCCTTGGCTCGACTTCGGACTTTCGGGCTCGGGCTTGGCCCGTCTCAGCACTGAAGGTACCTACCACAGAAGTAACGCACATGTTAAAACGTCAAGTTACAGTGATAAGCCTTTGCCAGAATAGTTCAATTGGTAGAATATCCGACTCCGGAGAAGGAAGACGTGGGGTTTGAATTCCATTACCTGCAGAAAAATGCACACTGTTAAAAAAAAGGTACTTACAAATAAGCAAAATGTACTCGTTTTTGAGTATACGTTCTGGGCTTATAATAGCTCCTAGTACTTGTGCATCATTTTTGGAAAAGACACATACTTATTTTTGAGTACATACAGGGAATCAATTGTCAATTTATCTGGTATTTCTAATTTGAAATATATGTACTCATTTTTGAACTCAAAAAATCCATATATTTGAAATGTATGTGCTCTAACTTCATTCAGTCTCTGTGCCCTGCCCGAAAGGGCACAGATACTGTAGGAAGTTAGAGCGAATCTGGCGATTCTGACAGGATAGTTTGTTGTAAGTGAGAGAGAGAGAGAGCACACTAGATGGCGCCACCGTTCAAGCGTACGATTTTGCACATAGAAATTAGGAGGGGGCTTAGGAATGAACACCTTTATATGTAACCTGGGGATTCCTATCCGGGGGCCGTCCCTTAACTTGCTCCTCAGATGCACGGCGGATATACAGCGATTGTTAGAAATTCCCACCACCACGGAGAGTCCCCCAGCTTCAAGCCTATCAGGCTAGGTTTGAACCTGGGGTCCGTCCATCAGTAGTCTGAATCTCTAACCACTAAGCCATCCGCGTCTCGATTTCAAATTTGGGATACGTGTACTCCATACATACTCATTTATTCATAGACTCAACTGGAAGAATATTATTCGATGGCACATCTTGGATAATAGATATACTCGTTGTCACATGCTTGGTAAATGGACCGCACAATTTTAGGACAAATATAGTGATGAAGCGACAATATATTATTTATGAGATTGACACAAATATAGGTAATACAAAAACGTACACAAAGATTTTTCACTGTACACCATGTAAACTTTCAGTTCAGAAAACTTGAAAATTTTCATTGTTCTGGAGCAAAATGAAAATTTTCAAGTTTTCTGAACTGAAAGTTTACATGGTGTACAGTGAAAAATATTAAAGGATTTACAACCCAACTATGTGTATATATTTCTTCAAGGGAAATTTATTTCCCATCCATCCAACAGAAGAAATAATTAGTGTACACAAATATATTTTTCGCATAATTAAATTACTTCTGATCAGTGACTTTCTTTTACTAATTATTTATGCGTTTCACTTTGCACATTTATTAAACAATTTCTCTTGAAATCTATAATATCGAAAAGGAAGTAATACGAGATAATATTTATATTTATTGACGCAGTTATTTGTAAGTATACGTAAGGTTACTTATGTTTGAGCATGTCATGAACTCGTTTACGATACGATTGTACTTAAAAAAAAAAACGAGTAGGTTCAGGTTCTCATTTTTAAGTATATTTAAAATTAACAGTGCAGTTTCACTTAAAACAAGTATTCTTCAGAAAGTTTTGTTATCCAGTGGTGGCTCATGCCGCTGAGAATGTAGTACTGCGACTTACGCCGCCTCCCTCCTTTCCCCCTTACCAGGAAAGACTGAAATTGGGACTCAATAGGCTTAGCCCCCACCATCTGCCAAAAAAAAAAAAAAAAAAAAAAAAAACAGGTTAGTAAAATCATGCAATGCATTGATTGTGATACGCTTTCCAACATACCAGAAATCATTACTCAAGTTATTACTCAAGTTATGAGGATAATGGCTGTGGAATAAATCTCGCTCCTGTGTCCTGACATTTGACCCCATTTCGATGATATTCAATAGAACCGGTTCAGTATACCTCCGAAACAACATGATGAAGCTTTGTCTCAATCGAAGCATTTTTACGCGAGTTATGAGGCATAAGGGCAATGGAATGGATCCCGCTCCTATGTTCTGACCTTTGACCCCATTCCGCCCATTTTCAATAGAGTTCGTCCCCAGGTGGTCCCCTACCACGTACGAAAATTTAATCGAAATCGAACCATTTTTACGCGAGTTTTCGTGCGGACGGACAGACAGACGGACGAAGCTGAAGCATATACGTTTCATCAACCTACGGTTGGACTGCGTAAAAAAAAAAAAAAAAAAATAATAATATAGGAGAAATAAAGTCAACTCCAGATGTTTAATTTACATTAATTATATACATAGTTATTAAACATTTTATTCACCTTTTTAGCGTCAGTAATGACCTTTATCGTCTTTTTTACGCTTTCCAACCGTAGGTTGAAGAAGCGCATATACTCCAGCTTTGTCCGTCTGTCTGTCTGTCTGTCTGTCCGCACGATAACTCGCGTAAAAATGGTTCAATTTCGATGAAATTTTAATATGTGGTAGGGGACAACCTGTGAACGAACCCTACTGAAAATGGGCGAAATGGGGGCCAAAGGTCAGGACATAGGAGCGAGTCCATTTCATTGCCCTTATGCGTCATAACCTGCATAAAAATGATTCGATTTCAATGAAATTTTAGTATGTCGCAGCAGGGGACCACCTGGGGACACGCCCTATTGGAAATCGGCGAAAAGGGGTTAAAGGTCAGCACAGAGGAGCGGGATCCATTGCAATGCCCTTATGTGTCATAACTTGCGTAAAAATGGTTCGATTTCGATGAAAGTTTAGTATGTGGTAGGGTACCACTTCTAGACGAAATCTATTGAAAATGGGAGAAATTCCATTGCTCTTATGCGTCATAACTTACGCAAAAATGCTTCGATTGCGACAAAACTTTAGTATGTTGTTCCGGAGGTATGCTGAACCAATTCTGATGGATATAATCAAAATGGGGTCAAAGTTCCGGGCCCAGGAGCGAGATGTATTCCGCAGCCATTATCCTCATAACTTGAGTAATGATTTCTGGTATGTTGGAAACCGCATCATAATCAATGTATTGCATGATTTTATTAACTTGTTTAGTGTTCGTGGTTAAAATTATAACCATATATTCGACAAAATAAATATAAAGTCTAATATTTTGAAAAAACATACGGATTTATTAATCTGCGACGACTTCAATTGCCGAGAAAACATATTCAGTTGTGGATCATCGGAAACAAGAATTTTTAGTCAAGTTATTTTTTTTTTAAACCTTTCTATTTATTTTTGTACTTTTAATTGGAAATATTTTTGCGGTGTCTTTTCAGTGAACAATCAACAGTCACCCTTCCAATCCTATTATTTGTGATTTTTATATACAAGAGCTGAACTACGAATCAATTACGTATGAATTTAATTTAGTTATTCTACGTATTATAACGTAAATATCTTATGAAATGTAAAAAAGTATAAATAATTGCACATGGATCAAGCTTCATTTTGAGTCACTCCCCAAAAAACATAAATCCTAAGGATTTTACTTATGATTTATTTTTAATTTTAGTTATGATCTGAAGGATTTTACTTAGTTTTTTCCTTTAAAGTTCTTGAAGGAAATGGTCGTTTCGACAAAGAATGTACTGAACAAAATGCAGTCACTATTTTAGAAATTAAAATATTACGAAGATTTAACTACAGGTAGATCTCGGTATACGCGGTTTCATTATCCGCGTTTTTTCGCGATTCAGTGGTACCATCTGTTAGCACTACGAGGAAACAATAATTACAATAATGGGTTTGCTCATCTTGACGTGCATCTTTCGATGTTTTTGTCCAGACGTCAGTCCTCGCCCAGATCAGATCAGTAGAGCTGTGAAGCTGAGTGTGAGGGGATCTCCGATATCAGGCAAAAGGAAAGAAAGTGTGTCTTTCGATGTGAAGAAGCGTGTATACAGTGCGTCAAAGAATTTTTAAGACTGGGTCTGTAAACTGAAGTAGAAACAAGAAATTATAATTTGTTTTGGTTTGTTATTCAAAATAAGTCCCTCCGGCTTCAATACACTTGTTACAGCGATTTAATAAGGATTCGAATGCCTGTTCCAGTTCACTTTGCGGAACTGCCTCCAAAGTACGCGTCGAAGCTGTTTGTATGGTCGAAATATCATCAAAAGAACACCCTTTTAACGTCATTTTAAGTTTTGGGAACAAAGAAAAGTCGCAGGGTACTAAATCAGGCGAATACGGTGGATGATTCAACACCCAGACGTTATTTTTCACCAAAAATCTACGAACAAGAAGTGAGGTGTGACTAGGTGCATTATCGTGCAACAAACACCAACTGTTTTCATCTCGCTATTCTGGACGAATGCGACGAATTCTGCCCATCAAACGACTCAAAACGATTAAATAAAACTCACCAGCAATTGTTTGTCGACTTGGAACAAATTTTTTATGGATAATACCCTTACTATCGAAGAATGTAATGAGCATTGTTTTGATTTTCGATGAAACTTTTCTTGTTTTGTTTGGCTTGTGGCGAGTTTTTTTACTTCCATTCCGCACTTTGTCGCTTTGTTTTAGGATCATATTGAAAACATCAAGTTTCATCACCAGTAACAATTAATTTTAAGAAGTTTGGATCATTTTCAGCGGCTGAAATGATGTCTCTGCAATGTGCACTTCTCCTTGATTTTTGTTCATTGGTTAACGTGTGTGGAGCAAATTTAGCACAGACTTTTGTTTTGCCCAAATCTTCATGCAGGATGGTTCGAATCGTTTCTTTGTTGATGATTAAAGACTCTTCCATCATTCTTAGGGAAGCACATCGATTGTTTGCCACGAAATCACGCACTTTTTCAATAATCTCAGGTGTCCTAGATGAACTTGGACTTCTGGTATGCTCATCACGTTCTAGCGTCTCTCTTCCGTCCAAAAAACGTTTGTGCCACAGGAAAACATTTGATCTACTTAAACAAAACTCACCGTAAACTTGTTTCATCATTTGGTACGTTTCCGAGGCACTTTTACCAAGTTTTGCGTTAAATTTAATAACAGCCCTTTGTTCCATCTTAATAATTCAACATGAAAAAAATTTTACTTCTCTAATGAAGGGCCGTTTCGTTTGAGTTACTTTAACAATTGCGCAGTACTTTTGGCAGAAAGGAAGCAGATGGTCACGGTTTATAACACATGCGCGATTACACTGGTGTCGCCACCGTAGCTGAAATCTATCGCCAGTCTGAAAATTTTTTTGACGCACTGTGTATGAAGGTCGAATTCGTTAGAAATAAAGTAGGAAGCTCTGGATCGCTGTGAGAAAGGTGAGTGCATTGCTGACATTCAGCGTGCTTTGGTACTTAGTGAATCCAATGTGAAAACTATTCGAGACAATGCGGAATCAATTCAAAAAAGTGCTCAATCTTCAACCAAATTAAGTGTAACGGGAGTGACAAAATCTCGCTCGGAGGCGACGGAAGGAATAGAGAAGATGCTAAGCGATTGGATTGAGCATCATAAACAGCAGCACATGCCTCTTAGTGGAGCAGCTATATCTATTCAAGCTAAAGCTAAGAGTTTGTTTGTATGCAGATCTGACGAAAGAAGCGGACGATCCAGCATCTCTCTGCCTCTTCAGGAATCCATCAGAAGAACTGGACTGACTGCAACATCATCAGAATCTTCTGATGTCATGAGCCAAAAACCTTACTACCGTATTTAAATGCGAAATTGGACTTCCTAAAATTCCGGTGGACTGTTACGTTACACGTGTATTCAGCATTAACATTACGTAAGTACTCAAAGGCGACTTTAGATATTTTGGAGCCCTAGACGCTAAACGATTCAACGGGGCCGCATCCCGTTTTATTGTCTCAGAAATTTTCATCTGTCAGATTAGCCAAAATAAGAGAAAAGAAAAAAGTAAAGTCGAGAAAAAAGTTTTTACGCTTTTTAAAATTCCATTTTTTCTTCCTACAATTGAAACGTTTGGTAAGGAACAGTGCCAGAGTAATCACTCTGTCCGCCCGTGCACATCGAACGTTTTGTTTTAGAGATATTTCAAAAATTATTTTTGTGACTAATATGAAATCTAAGGATATTAAGTTCCGCACTTTAGATAATGCTTAGGCTGTTAAGCCGAAAATTAAAAAATTCAAGTTCTGTTGTGAAGAACGAAACTATTCAACTTACAGGAAAATATTATTTTCGTGCCTCTCAGATTAGGTTTAACTCTTCCTTCTCAAATATTTAAATTTTCCAATTACTTCGTTAATTTCTCTCTAAACTTTGATTTTCACAGATTTAAAAAAAAATATTTTTGCAAATGATCCGACATAAAAATTCACTAAAATTTTCCCATTTTAAATTTCATTGCTAGTTGATAAATTTCCCGCTGGAAGTTCACAATGGAGAAATTTCGTAAATTTTAGTTTTGCGCTACGAAGAGATTTTTTCAGTTACAGCAAACGTTCCTTTTTGAGTTTTATACGTTAGTCAAAATTGATTACTCTTAACACCTTTTCAGTTTGCAAGTTTCTTGGCACATTTATCACTAAGGGCGCCGAAAATGAAATTTCGGACATTGCGTGTAAATTGTGATAAAATTTTATAAAATTGGAATGCATTTCAATTATAAAACGTGCTCTTTCCATTGCTTCAGTTTTGGAAAACCATCTTGTTTTTTTTTACATTTTGAGCTAAAGTAGGAAACGAGCATAGTATCAAGCAAAAATAAAATACTGGAAGACATTGGCAACCGGGAGAGTCCTCCATATTAGAAAACACGGGTAAAATTCATTGTATGCACAGTGAGTGCTTCACTTGAAAAGGATGGATGACTTTTCGTGGAGGAGTTTTGACATAGACGAATGTCATGGACCCAGAAAGGTGGACAGTAAGAATTTCATCAGCCACTGCAGGAAAGCGAGAATATGAAGAGTTTCTTGAAAGCATTTTTTCTTATTGTTTTCATAGGAAAATTAGGAAGGTCCGCATTTTTTTGTTTTGGTCGATGAAAACCAAATCAGTACTGGCATTGGAATTATGCGTTTTCGGGCCCCCTTAAGCTGCGGGGATCTAGGCGTGCGCCTAATGCGCCTAGTTGGAAATCCGCCACTGTAAGTACTGTACGTACACACTATATTTTCAGGGAACTACGGCAGCGAGACATTCTGTCCACGTAGCTCAGTTGGGAGAGCTACTTACTCCGGAGCGTGAGGACACTGAATCAATGGCCGTCGCGGACAAATTTGTGTTTTCACAAGGGGGCTCAAATGACCCTGAAAGGCGAGTAAGCCCCTCCGCCCTGGAAATGGACGTTGATGTAATTCTCTGAGTTTTGATTATGGGTGGTATATTAAAATTTCTTCTCCATAAACACAAATATTGGGTTGTCAGATAAGTTCGTTTTTTTTTCCAATTATTGGAATCCTTATTTTTCATGAAAAAGTTTTCACAAATCAGTCAAGAATATATTCTCCTTCATTGTTCACGATGTCTTGCCAAAGTTTCACTAGGTTGTCAATACCTCGACGTAGAAATCCCAGGGTTTGGACTCGAAGAGCCACCGAACCACCGTCTTAGCTCGACGTTGTTGTTAAATGATACACCTCACAGACTGTTGGAGAGCGACCGGAAAAGGCGATGACCTGAGGGCGCTAGATCAGGAGAATACGGTAGGTGCGGTAGAACTTTCCAACCGAGGTCTTGAATAGCAGTTTTGGTCAGATCAGTGACGTGAGGGCGAGCGTTGTAGTATTGAAGAAACACACTATGTCGCCGGTTGGTTCGTTTCAGCTGAATTGCCTCTTTGAGCCGGTGCATTTTCTGAACGTAAAAGTGTGCATTGATCGCGGTGTTCTTTTCAAGCAATTCGTAGTAGATTACACCTTCCCAATCCCACCAAACGCAGATCATGGTCTTGCGTTGATGCAGCTCTGCCTTGGCTCGAGGTGTTGCATGCTTGTGAGGAATCAGCCATTCTTTCCTCTGCTTCATATTACCATAGAGATGCCATTTTTCATCGCTGGTGACGATGTGGTAACGAAATGTCGGTTTGTGTCTACGAGTAGCCTGGTGTCGAGCGAGCAATCGGGCGGAGACAATGGAGCGCTGGAGTTTGTTTGTTGCGTTCAGAGAATGTGGCATCCACGCACGTTTGGACCTTACCCATCGAGTGAAAGTGACGGGCGACGGTATCATGAGATCATCCCATCTGCTGGGCCAATTCAATTCCCTAGTGGATTGACGGGGATCCCTGTAGATGAGCTCATTCAATCCATCTTCATTGAGCTGAACAGGTCTGCCGCAACCCGGGAGAGTATGTGAGGTCGAATTTCTCCTTCTTGAAGCGTGAATATCATTTCTGCGCAGATCTGTCAGTAATAGCGCCTTCTCCGTACACATCACAAATGTCTCGAGAAGCTTTGGAACCTTGATTGAAAGCGAAGAGAAGCAGGTGTCGAAAATGCTCATTTCTGTCTACTTGGCACTCTATCTTCATATGGCTAAAAAGAGTTAAACCGTAATATCGAAACCTATGAACAAAAGTTGTACAGGAAGAATAGAAATACAAAAAAAAAAAAAAAAACATGTAACACTATGATCAAAATATTGTTCGTGCTGCTTCACGCATTGCACGTTTTTAGAAAAAGCACGAATGATGGATAACTCATTCGTGCTTTTTCTAAAAACGTCCTGCAGCTCTGTTTTCGCAATCATGTGTATTTAGCACTATAAAGCAAATTTTATAATTTCACCTTTTCTTAAAGTTAACTGAAAACTATTGGCAGTTTAGAAAGGTTTCAAGTGGTCCAAAAATTTCAATGAAAACAATACGTAATTTGTAATAAGTCCCCTTATAGAAAAAAATATATTACAAATGTATTAAAAAAAATAATAAGCTTCAACAGAAAATAAAACGACTAATTCACCCAAATTAATATAAAAAATTTCATCATTAAGCAATTGGAGTTCTGCCTAATACGTGTCTTTCTGGCTGAGCACGTGCGCCACCCGTTGCCGAGGTCCCTGTTTCGAATACCCCCAGGAACGAAAAGAAAGGTGCCGTTAATTTCTTTCTGGCTGAGCGGTAGCACGTGCGCCTCCCGTTGTCGATATCCCTGGTTCGAATCGCACCAGGAACGAAAGGAAAGGTGTCGTTGATTTATTTCTGGCTGAGCGGCAGCACGTGCGCTTCCCATTGTCGATATCCCTGGTTATAATCGCACCAGGAACGAAAGGAAAGGTGTCGTTAACTTCTTTCTGGCTGAGCGGTAGCACGTGCGCCTCCCGTTGTCGAGATCCCTGGTTCGAATCGCACCAGGAACGAAAGGAAAGGTGTAGTTAATTTCCTTCTGGCAGAGCGGTAGCACGTGCGCCTCCCGTTGTCGAGATCCCTGGTTCAAATTCCACCAGGAACGAAAGGAAAGGAGTCGTTAATTTCTTTCTGGCTGACCGGTAGCACGTGCGCCTCCCGTTGTCGAGATCCCTGCTTCGAATCGCACTAGGAACGAAAGGAAAAGTGTCGTTAATTTCTTTCTGGCTGAGCGGTAGCACGTACGCCTCCCCTTCTCGAGATCCCTGGTTCGAATCGAACCAGGAACGAAAGGAAAGGTGTCGTTAAGTTCTTTCTGGCTGAGCGGTAGCACGTGCGCCTCCCGTTGTCGAGATCCCTGGTTCGAATCGCACCAGGAACGAAAGGAAAGGTGTCGTTAATTTCTTTATGGCTGAGTGGTAGCACGTGCGCCTCCCGTTGTCGATATCCCTGGTTCGAATACCACCAGGAACGAAAGGAAAGGTGTCGTTAATTTATTTCTGGCTGAGCGGCAGCACGTGCGCCTCCAATTGTCGATATCCCTGGTTATAATCGCACCAGGAACGCAAGGAAAGGTGTCGTTAAGTTCTTTCTGGCTGAGCGGTAGCACGTGCCCCTCCCGTTGTCGAGATCCCTGGTTCGAATCGCACCAGGAACGAAAGGAAAGGTGTAGTTAATTTCCTTCTGGCAGAGCGGTAGCACGTGCGCCTCCCGTTGTCGAGATCCCTGGTTCAAATCCCACCAGGAACGAAAGGAAAGGAGTCGTTAATTTCTTTCTGGCTGACCGGTAGCACGTGCGCCTCCCGTTGTCGAGATCCCTGCTTCGAATCGCACTAGGAACGAAAGGAAAAGTGTCGTTAATTTCTTTCTGGCTGAGCGGTAGCACGTACGCCTCCCCTTCTCGAGATCCCTGGTTCGAATCGAACCAGGAACGAAAGGAAAGGTGTCGTTAAGTTCTTTCTGGCTGAGCGGTAGCACGTGCGCCTCCCGTTGTCGAGATCCCTGGTTCGAATCGCACCAGGAACGAAAGGAAAGGTGTCGTTAATTTCTTTATGGCTGAGTGGTAGCACGTGCGCCTCCCGTTGTCGATATCCCTGGTTCGAATACCACCAGGAACGAAAGGAAAGGTGTCGTTAATTTATTTCTGGCTGAGCGGCAGCACGTGCGCCTCCAATTGTCGATATCCCTGGTTATAATCGCACCAGGAACGCAAGGAAAGGTGTCGTTAAGTTCTTTCTGGCTGAGCGGTAGCACGTGCCCCTCCCGTTGTCGAGATCCCTGGTTCGAATCGCACCAGGAACGAAAGGAAAGGTGTCGTTAATTTCTTTCTGGCTGAGCGGCAGTACGTGTGCCTTCCGTTGCCGAGGTCCCAGGTTCTTATCCCAGCAGGGACGAAAGGAACGGTTATGTTAATTTAGTACTTCTGAAAGGAGGATCTCTGGTATAAAGGTTATAAAAGTTGAAAATCCTTCAAATATGTGGCGTCAGAAGCTGACTTAAAAATACATATAGCACCGTGGATTGTTGGCCACCGTGGTGTAAAGCTAACGCGCTCGACTAGATATCGAGAGATCCGTGATTCAATTCCGCGGCGGTGGCTGAAAACAATTTTTTGGTTGCTATGTGTTTCTGGAACGTGGAAAGAGCGATGTACTTATTTATTTACTGACGCCACGTATTTGGAGGATTTTCACCTTGGATCTCGCCTTTTGGATTTAACCGCTATAATATATATAGCCAGTGCCGTTAATGCCCACCAGATGGAGACGTCTCAGTAGCTGAGCCCATCTTGCGGATTTAAGGTGTCGGAAGATGATTTAAAAATACACATAGCACCGTGGATTGTTGGCCATCGTGATGTAAAGCTTAACGCGCTCGGCTTGATATCGAGAGATCCGTGGTTCGATTTCACGGCGGTGGCTGAAAACAATTTTTCGGTTGCTATGTGTTTCTGGAACGTGGAAACAGCGATGTACTTGTTATAAAAGTGTTAAAATCTGCGGTTTTGCGAAACTTCTGTGTAACTACGGAAAACCCCGAAACTGATTTTTCGGAAATAAACGGAATTACTGACAACGGAAGTTCTGCCAATATACTGAAGTTAGAAGAAACGGAAACTTTTAAAACGGAAATTTCATTAAAAGACGGACACCAACCGGCAATTTTGCTGCACGTTATTTTCAGGAATTTTCCGTGAACTCACAACATTTATTTTTTCCCAGTGTAACCTCAAAAATTACTTGGAGTTGTGGTTATACAAGATCGACGCATTATGGATCTTAATATGATATAATCCGAGTGGTAAAAGTCTTAATACATGGCTCGTCCAAAACAACAGAATGTGTTTTTTTATAAATGTGTAATATTCCACCTTGGCACATGTCTCGAAAAAACAGCAGTCGTTGTATAACCATAGCAACCAGCCACACCTGCTTATTACGCATGCGTCGTCGGTAGTGCGCAGTTTAATAAGCGTTGCTTCGTGAATCCCTAACAAGTGTTTTCGTGCTGTGATGTTTCGGAAAAATGGAAGTGAAAGAGAAACAAACATGCGTTATTTAATTTTGCTGTTGATTTAAGAAGTCTGCCGGACAGACTTTCCATCTTATGGCTTCTAAGATGATTGTCTAGGAAAATCAACAGTTTATAGATGGCATAAAGAATTTATGGATGGTCGTGAGTCAGCGGCTTTAATCACGCATGTCCTTCAACAAGTGGTACAGAGGTAAACATCAGTCTAATAGTTGTTATTGTAGGGGAAGACAGGCACCTGTCAACTAGAGATATCGAAGATATGGCTCACATTTAAAAATCATCAATTAACAGAATTTTAACCAAGCATTTGGGTATCAAACGAGTTTGTTCAACTTGGGTTCCCCATTTCTTTTCATGTGCGGCCCAATGCAAGGTCTCACATGGCCAGTTCTGTCGTTTCCTATTTGGAGAAAATGAATATTAAGTTGACGCCCCAACCTGCATATAGTCCAGACTTGTCACCATTTGAGTTCTGGTTGTTACCCATTAAAAAAAAACACACATCACGGGGAAGACAACCTAAGACAGATTAACAACTTATTACAGCTGCACATGGGTGTTTTAACAGCATTTCAGAAGAATTCCAGAAGACATTTAAGAAGTGGGAGGAATGTTGGGACACCTGTATTCAATGCAAAAGACAGTATTTCGGAAAAAGATGACTGCTTCATATACACTATATTGAAAAAAGTCTCCGGACACCAAGGAGTGAAACACAACGTAGCATTTATTGACATACATCAGTACGGTGACGGTCCACCTTTGGCCTTAATGCATGCACTGACACTTCCAGACATGTTTTCGACAAGGTTTTGGAACACAGCGATAGGTATGCGCTTCCATTCAGTACATAATGCTGCCGCTAACTGTTGTTTAGTAGTAGGCCTTGGTTCCAAACTTCTTATGCGGCGCTCTAATTCATCTCATAGGTGCTCTATGTGATTAAGATCGGGGATCCGTGCTGGCCAGTCCACACACGATACGGAATTATCGTCAAACTACGCCGTAACAGTCCTTCCTTTATGGCTCGGTGCATTATCCTGCTGGTACCAACAAGGCTCGGTTCCATAGTATTACCACAGAGTTGAAAGGACATAATTGTCCAGAATATCGAGATAGACGTGCTGCTTAACAGGTTTGTCCACGATAACCAATGGGCCGGGATCATACCACGAAAAACACCCTCACACGAGTACACTGCCAGCTCCAAACTTGACCGCAGGAACAGTACACTGTGGTAAATAGTGTTCCCGCAGCTGCTGCCATACCCACACACCGCTATCAGACTGATAGTTCGTGTATTTGGATTCATCAGTCCACATAACCCGTTTCCATTGATCTACGGTCAACGATAAATGTTCTTTACACTATGCTAAACGACTAGTAGCATTCTGAGTGGAGGCTTATGAGAAGCCGCACGACCACGGTAACCCATGGAATGAAGTTCTCTGCGAATGGTACGAGTACATACCGAGGTTCCAGCATTTTTACTCACCTGTACATTGAGGTCTTGTGCAGTACTCCGTCGATTAGCTGTAACGACACTCCTGAGGCTTCAACGTCCTCTATCACTGATTTTCTTTGGTCTGCCGGTACGTCTTATTGCGTCAGGCTCGCCATGTGTCTTCCACTTTTTCAATACATCCAAAACAGTTGACGTGGGTATGTTTAAACGCCTCTCGGTTTCTCTTATGGACAAACCCACTAATATAACACCGAACAATCTTTCCTTTCTCAAAGTCAGTTCTCTCCCTCCGCGACAGTTTCACTCAACCTCAAAGTGCGATATGATCGCGGTCAGCTGCAGGCTTCTTTTTACACCGTTTGTAGTTGTACCGCGCATCTTAACAACGCAGCGGATCCGTTCATTTGCTTTTGAAGGGGTGTCCGGTGACTTTTGTCAGTATAGTGTATATGCATACCTTAATTATCAATGAACAACCCTTGATAATTAAGGTATGATAATTAAGGTATATATTTTTCATAAAAACATTCTCAGTTGTTTTGGAACAACCCTTGTATAATGTAGTCAGAATTTCGGCATAATGGAAGCAGAGTCCGTTATTACAAGGGTCTCCACGTAATTATTCGAAGTAATAAGGATTTTGGTGTAATAAACATAGAAACAAAGTCCTTGGTGCAATGGAATTAGATTGACAAGGATCTTGAAAGATTAGTAGCAGTCTCTGGAATGATAAATGTCTTAATATAATAGCAATAGTGTTCGTATGTTATACGAATCTTGATGTGGTAACAACATCGTTTGGAGTTGTAAGGACCTCGGTACAATAGCAACAACAGGTGGAGTTTCAGTGCTACTTGCAAAGCACAAACTATGGAAATGCAAGTGCTTGTTTTTCAAACTCATTCTATGAGCGACATTCATTTTCCGCCTAAAGAAATAAGCAATTCTAGTCGTTTGCGTCAACATAATGCTCATTTCCATACTAATACTGACAAACACGTATAGGACAGTTTTCATGTTTCGTCCGGAATTGGAAATAAGTGACTCAGATAATTAGGATAAGGGACCAGTGAACTGAAGTGAAATGCAAAACATCATGAAATGAGTTCGGCTAATGAGGGGTAATGAGGAGAAAGTGTTTCGGACAAAAAATAAAATAAAAATAAAAAATAAAAATAAAAATAAAATAAAATAAAGTTAAAAAATTAGAAAAAAAGAAATCCGCGTTTTGATTACTTAGCATTATGATCTTTTAAATATACCTAATCTAAAATGTCTGCTTGCTGCAACTGTACAAATACAGTACATGACAAAATCAAATCAAATGAGATTTTCCTTCAGCATTATTAACACAGCAGCATTATTAACACTCCCATTCCCACCGCGCGCTTTCTTGCTCATATTTCGTGTTTAAAAAAGTACTTTCCCTAGTTTCACCGTAGTACTTTTCGTAGATAATTTATTTCACGATTTTTACATGCCAAGATCTTTGTGGGTGCGAAATAAAACGAGTGATTCGAGAGTATACATTTATTTAGGTACAACACATTGCATTTATTCGCATCACTCACGACAACACAGAGCCACGGTCCGGTACACACTAAGTTGCATTAAGCCATAACAACAAAAAATAAGGTTTGCAGTTTTCTGTCATTGAGAGGTACTTAGGTGGATAAATAAATGTTATTGTCGTAAAACCAATGAAAGAATATATGTGCGTAATAACAGTAAATATTTACTAAACTATGGCTGACACAATAACAATTATTTCGACTGTTTAGCTTTTCAAAAGCAATATTTATTTTTGTTAGTATTATACCATGATTGTACCGAAAGTAGTGCAAAAGTGGGCATAGCTTTTTTATTAACTGACAGAGGTCGTTCAAATTGCACATGTTGGTAGAGTAACTCTGTCTCTCTATTCAAAGGTACTACTCAACATAGTCTCCATCACAAACGATGCATTTGCGTATCGTTGAACCCAACTTTGCCGCCCCGGTGGCGCAGTGGTCTAAGGCGCTGGCCTCTGATCATTCGTCCGTAAGGGGTCCGGGTTCGAATCCCGGTCAGGCATGGATGTTGTGTTTGTTTTACTGCACTGGCTCTCTCCCTTCCCTGGAACCAGTGACCCTAAATTAGGGACGGGCGACTGCTTATAGCCCATTGAGTTGCTCACGGTGGTCGTTAAACCCCCAATCAAAAAAAAAAAAAGAAAAAAAAACAAAACCCAACTCTCGAATTTTCTTTGAAAATTTTCAGGAGTGGACTGTTGTACCCACTTCTTCGCAGGCACTTTCACGTCATCTGTGGCGTCAAATCGTTGTCCACGGAGACTGTCCTTCATTGGACCGAACAGGTGGAAGTCGGAGGGCGCCAGATCTGGGTTATACGATGGATGGGGTCCACCGACCAGCCTAATTTGCCAATCGCCTGATTTGTTGCCAAAGATGTGTGTGGCCTTGCATTGTCATGAAGAATGTGGATCGTTTTCAGATTCTTGTTCAGTCTCTTCTTCCCTATGTCTTCTCTAAGCTTCTTGAGTGTCTCAATGTGCCACTCGCTAGTCACGATACGGCCACGTTCCAGAATCAAGGAGAATGACACCCCTGTCATCCGAAGTAACAGTCACCACAACTTTTTGTGCAAATCGCTGGCTCTTGAACTTCTTGGGCCTTGGTGAAGAGGTGTGACGCTATTCCATGGAATAATTCTTCGTCTCCTGATAGTAAAGATACGCTCACGTTTCATCCCCTGTCACCAGATCGATACAAAACGTGTCTTTATTGGCATCAAACGCTTCCAGAAAATAAGAGCAGACTTCCACCATATCTGCAGTGAAGAAGAAGGGTTGCTATAAAAGAAGAGTTACCCTACCAACATGCGCAATTTGAACGATCGCTGTCAGTTAATCAAAACGTTATGCCTACTTTTGCATTACTTTCGGTACAACACTCGTATATTATTTAGATTTCGACGAACGTAAGAATCGACCCTGACACCGATCAAATGTGATGTAGCTACGAAAGTCCATCTCCGCATGCGCAAGCTAAAATATGACCTCAAGGTAGAAAGAAAAGCTAAATCGCAAAAGTGTTAGTGAGGAGGATTGAGAAGTTTAGGTCTAGTATATCTACAGGTTGCACCACATCGTGTTATACATCGTTTTGAAGCTTTCGTCAGTAGCTGGTAACCTCCCCAAAGAAGGGGGTTCGGTCGAGAGGAAGCCAAATTTCCCTAGGACGCACCGTTTACATAGCATTCATTTTTGTATGATTCTTAATTGTGGGTTGTCAACATTAAAGCAATAACAAACAAATATAATACAATCCGTATTTATTGGTGTAGGAAAAATATATAATCTTCCCCGCAAGCTTTCCCCGTTAACGGACGGCTTCTTCAGGCGGATCCCAAAATTATGGTTACGCTATGCTGATGATGTCTTCTTCATGCGGTTCGTAGGAACATGGAAAACATTACTTGCCAGGCTTTGTCGTTGCTATGAACAAAGTGCATGATGACATAAAATTTGATGTTGAAATTGAAAACCAAGGAGAATTACCTTTCTTGGATGTGCTCGTGAAGAGGTTAGCATCAGTACCAAAGTGTACAATAAGTCCACGCACGTGAATAACCCCATTCTTCCAAACTTAGCCAACCCAACAGCCCATAAATACGCACTCTTCAAATAAAGAGCTAAAAGAGCCAGGGAGCTATGTACTGAGAAGGTAGACTATGAAACAGAAATTGGAGCTCTGAAAGATCTCGTCAGAGCTGGAGTATTTGACACTTCCAGAGTGGAAAACATCGTAGCGAAAACAGAGGCAAGCAAACGAATTAAGGTAAGTGAAAAACCACCACTGAAATTTGTTGGAGCTATTCGCTACGTACCCAGAATTTCATATTTCATCAAGAGCCTTTTTCGAAGAAGAGATCTGGGAGCAGGCTTGAAATCACCTAAATCAGTGGGGGCCATACTCAGCACCGAAAGAAGCGACTCCAGAAGACTTACGGACGCAGGTATCTATAGCCTTCCGCTAAGGTACCCAGACTCGTCTACCAAACATTATGTGGGACTCACTTAAAGGTCCTTTAGTGTGAGAATGATAGAACACAAAAGGAACGTGAAACAAAATAAACTTACCACAGCGCTTGCCAAGGAAGTAGCTATCCAGGGAGCGCTACCGCAATGGCAGAACATCCGGAAAATTGCCCCATACAGAGATGCCAGAAAGGCAGTAATTAGAGAAACTATTGAGATATTAACACGTCATGATGTGTGCAACACAAAAGTCTCAACCGAGCTCCCTGTGGCCTGGAGCCATCTGCTTGGCATAATAAGTAGGATCTAATGATTCTGAATACATTAACGACTTATTACGTTTTGATCATATATCATATACTGTAGCATTTCAGTTGTTACCCGCGTTTTGGCATGCGTGAGCGTGGTGTTCTACGTGTCATGTTTATTTATTTATGTGTATGCGTATTCATCTATATTAGTTTGATTCTGTTTTCCTTTGCAACCGACTGAAAAAGCCGTCCATTGACGGGGAAAGCGTGCGGGGAGATCATATATTCTTCCTACACCAATAAATACGGATTGTATTATATTTGTTTGTATTCTTTTTATCACGTTTAGCAATTCTTTTTATCAGGTTCTCGCAATTTACGCAGACTGCAATGCAATATTGTTGTGCAAAACGTGATGAAATAATGTTCAGTGATAGTTTAGTAAAACATATTGTTGATAAATAATAAAATTAACTATTGTTGCGTCAGTTCACGGGACAACATTAAAAATATAGATTTCAACCATGGTTTTGACTACCTCTGTTAGTTACCCATTTTCGTTTTATCAAAATTTTACGCACGAGATTTACTTTATGCTGTCGGGAAAGATTCATATCACTAGGGGCTTTTAATCATTCGTCCGAGATGGGTCCGGATTCGAATCCCCAGTGAGGTGTGGATGGTGTGCCTCTTTTACTACCCTAATTCTCTCAGTTCCCTCGAACCAGCGGCTCCAAATTAGAGGCACGGGATTTAGGGACACACTAGCAGTCATGACCGTTATCCGAATGGTGAATCTATAAAATTATTTTCTGAACTTATAATTAAAGAAAGGGGAAAGTAAATTTGGGAAAAAAAAGCAATTTAAGATACACAACTGCTTACGATTTAGAACAGGGTCGTGACGTCTTTGCATACGGCTTGACGCAAAAGGGAACAGGCACCACTTAATTTTAAATCAAATTTTATGGAATTTTTACAGCATTTCAACGTTTTTAGTAGAATTATCTTTGAACCTATCAGCATTTTGAACAATATTGCTAAGCCACCATTTTGAATTTTATGGCTTCCAGTCTTTTCTAGGTGAAGAAGTGGTAGAAAAATTCAAAGAAATAATATTATAAAGTCACCATATTGATTTTCGAACTTTTCTAGGCGTACGGATGTTACGAACAATGGACATACCAATTTTCAGACCTCTTGGTCATTTAGAAGTGGTCGAACAATTCGCGGACGGACACACTCGCATTTCCCATTTTGCGCACTTTGGTTTATGTACACTCCATTGACAAAAGTCACCAAACACCTAGAAGAGAAACACAACATAGCATTTATTGACATACATTAGTACAGTGTCGCTCCACCTTCGGCCTACACGTGTCTTCACGAGCTCCGTGTTTAAGTGCTTCACGTACGTGTTTTGTGTGTCCCATCAATGTTCTTCTATGTGTGTGCCGAAGTTAAAGGTCTGTGCTTTCGTTTAAGATCCCTCACAAGTTCGTGAGTGCTCATTTTATTTCGTTATCAGTGTTTTAATTTCCACAACGAGATGCTCGTTTTCTTCGTTAACCTTTGCCATTGTTTATGGCATCTGCCGATGAGGATGCTGTTCCCGCCCGCATCGCTGCAGCTCCTCGCTTCGCCTCTTCAACTACAGACGCAGCCGATCAATCATCTTCGCTTGTTACTGGAGAGCCTCTTAATTTTCCTCCTATCATTTACACGTCTTCTCCTGCTCAGGTCTCCAACGCTGCCATTGAGAACGTGGATGTGACGTCCCTGGCCTCTGCTGGCGACGATGAATTCATGAACGTCTCTGATGTCGTCACTAATCTGCTCTCTACAGTTTCTACTGCCTCTGCTTCCAGAACATTGTCTCATGCTGCGTCAATGCCTTCCAGAGGAGGCGCTTCTGCACGCTTGTATTCTGCGGCTGCCTCTTCGTCTCGTCTGCCCCCTATGGATTCCTACCTTACTCTCAACGGTGACACCATCTTATCAGACATTCCCGAGAACTCTCCTGCTGGTCAACGTTTTAATTCGACCCTCGAGTTGGGGGTTTGTTTTGATGCGCTGCCCAACACTCCTTTGAAGCAGTACAGCTCTGCTCTCAAGAAGATGCTTCCTTCTGGTGCCATCACCCACCTCACCCAAAAGCCACGAAATGTTATTGTTTATTTTTCGAAGAAAGAATATGCCGAGCTTGCCTTGTCTCGGCGCCTATCAATTGGCGATCGTCACTTCTTGGCCGAATCCATCGCCCAGCGTCCTGTTCTGGTCTCTCTACATCCGGTCCCACCGGAGATCTCTGATGATATGCTGTGTGCTGCACTTAGTCGATGCGGCAGACCAGTCGGCCAAGAGAAGACTCTCTCCTCTTTCCCCTCTGACCCCGATGATAAACATATCTGCGGCTTCCGTAGAACTGCTCGCATCATCTCCCCGTCGGAAGAGCATCTCATAAAGTTTCCACGGTTTCTCGATGTTCGTTGCCGTAACAAGCGCCGCCGGATTAAGCTCCTTACCTCTGCTCATTGCGAACGCTGCAGGGCTTACGGCCATCAGCAAGCTCTTTGCCCCCATGCAGAGCCACTGAATCCTGGAGCCCCAAGGCAGCATTCTACCTCTTCCACCGTTTCTGCTGCCATGCCTCCTCCTGCGTCTGCACCTCCTGGACCCAGTTCTGCCGAAAATCTGATTAAAGCCTTCGATCAACACGCGTCTTCCGATGTTGCTTTCTCCACTCTGTCGGGTTTTCCTCCGTTTGACTCCTCTTTGCCTTCCCGTGTTTTCTCTCCATCAGAGGACATCACGGCTGATTCTCAAGCTTCATTCACAGTCGGCACTTTTGCTCCCGGCGATGAGGTGGACCTTTTCTCTGATTCCACATCTCGTGTGTCATCGATCCATGGCAAACGTCGCTCTACTACCAGTACCGAAGTCCGGAGGAAAAAGAAGAAGTCACCTTCTCCGACTGGCCGCCCACATCGTTCCACCCGTCTAGCAGGCTCCAAGTCTCCCCTGTCACGTTCTTGCTCTTCCTCTTCAAAGTCCAAGGGTCCTCTGCCGACGATTGAAGATTTCTCGACTCTGCTTACCAATGCCTCTCTTCCTTCAGAACCTGTCTCTTCGAAGACCTTTACGAGTTTCTCACTCATAAACAAATCGGAAGGGTTCTCTCATCTTTTTACAGCAGTTTGAAGCAGTTCTTCCCGAGGTCTTTGACCAAGCAATCTCCATCCTCAAACTCCTCCGGCATAATGCCAAGCAAGCCGACTACATCTTGTGGTGTCGTGGTATCATCAATCGCCTCAACACATTTCAGAAAGCTGCCATAGCTGCCCTTCATCCGACGTCGGACTTACCCATTCCAGGTCGCCACTCTGAATTGTAAGGAGTTTACTAATCCTCTCGCTAACGCTCTTGTTCTGGAAGATCACTCGCCTCTTGGAGTCGACTTAGTCTCTCTGCAAGAGATGAACTGCCACTCCTCGACACTTTTTCATAGATGGCGCACTTGGGACTTTACCTTTCACCATGCTTTCCGTTACTCTGTGCACGGTGGTACAGCAGGAGTATCAGTCTGCCATCTCCGCATGCGGTGAAAGCTCCTTCTAGTCTACGTGGTCACCAGTGACCCCGTGGCTCGCTGTCACACCAAGTCCATTACATCTCACGGTGAGTTAAGACTGCATTAACTTTTTGTTGTTCTTTCGCACTGCGGTGTCCCTCGTGTTATCATTTTGTTCTTCCTCAAGCATTGCTCTGTTTACATCTCGTTGTAAATTTGACATTACTCATTCAATGTACATATCATCGCTTTTATCAGTTGGTATCATTCCTGTTCTTGTTTTTTTTTTTTGTGACGATTCTATGTTGCTTGTCTCCTTTGTTTTGTTACGTTAAAGCAAATTCTGAAACCATCCTTGGTTGCACTGAACCTTTGCGACATGCTTTTGACAAGGACTGAACTTTCGCGACATGTTTTCGACAAGGTTTTGGAACACAGCGATAGGTCTGCGCTTCCATTCAGTACATAATGCTGCCGCTAACTCTAGCTTAGTAGTAGGCCTTGGTTCCATACTTCTTATGCGGTGCTCTAATTCATCCCATAGATGTTCTGTGGTATTAAGTTCAGGACTGCGTGCTGGCTAGTCCACACACGATACGGAATTATCGTCAAACCACGCCGCAACAGTCCTTGCTTTATGGCTCTGTGCATTTTCCTGCTGGTACCAACAAGCTTCGGTTCCACAATATCGCCACAGAGTTGGGAGGGCATAATTGTCCAGAATACCGAGATATACGTGGTGGTTAACAGGTTTGTCCACGATAACCATTCTACAAAAAACACCCCACTCGAGTATACTGCTAGCTCCAAACTTGACCGTAGGAACAGTACACTGTGGTACATAGCGTTTCCCCGGCTGCCGCCATACCCACACACGGCCATCAGACTGATGGATGGTTTATGTGGATTCATCAGTCCATAGGACCTTTGACGTATATTCTAAATTAACTTTCCTTTCCTTTTTAGTTTCTTTCCCTATGTAAATCTTGAGTTTATCCTGTTATTCTTCACTCTTAACGTGATATCTTCCTCTAAAACGAATACGTTTGGCAACACAATTGAGGTTGAATGAACGTGACGTATGCCTGAGTTTTGATAAGAACAAGAGATAAAAACGACGACTAATCTATAGCTTGAGAGCGTTGGATTGTAAACTGATTGTTGAAAGGAGTGTTGTGAAAAGAGCGTTGTGTGGTGTGTGGAGAGTTTAGTGCAATATGCTATGCTACGATGTGTTTGCTACATCCTGAATAAAGCATCTTTTTCCGCAAGTGTAACTTCTGTTGTTTACATGTTTCGTTTGGCCGTTAAGGTTTCTTTCATTTAGGAACTATTTTTTAGTATGTTGCTGTTTTAAATTAACGTAGAAGTAAGACAAGACTTCTACGCCATAGACCCGTTTCCATTGATATGCGGTCCACGACAAATGTTCTTTACACCATGCTAAACGACGAGTAGCATTCCGAGTGGACATAAAACGCTTATGAGCATGCGCACGACAACGATAACCCATGGAATGAAGTTCTCTGCGAATGGTACGTGTACATACCGAGGTTCCAGCATTTTTACTCAGCTGTACCCTGAGGCCTGTAACGACTCTCCTGAGGCTTCGATGTCCTCTATCACTGATTTTCTTTGTTCTGTCGGTGCATTTTGCTGCTTCGGGCACGAAATGTGTCTTTCACTTATTCAGTACATCCAAATTAGTTGACTTGGGTATGTTTAAGCGCTTTTCGGTTTCTTTTATGGACAACCAACTAATATAACACCCAACTATTTTTCCTCTCTCAAAGTCAGTTCTCTCCTGCAACAACATTTTCACTTAACCTCAGAGTGCGATGTGATCGCGGTCACCTGCAGGTTTCTTTTTATACAGTTTGCAGCTGTACCGCGCATCTTAATAACGCAGCGGATCCGTTCATTTGCTTTTGAAGGGGTGTCCGATAACTTTTGTCAATATAGTGTATATAGATTGGGTTATTTAAGGTGGTCGTTATACATCAGATAAACAAACAGCATATTTTCCACTTTTCATGTAGTTACGTTGCAACGTCACAAAAACAAGCCCTAACATTAATTTTCTCCAAATTTCCCCCGTGACGATAAAACCGATTGTTTAATCTTCATTTCTCAAATTTTGGAAATCTTAGAGCTACGAAAGTACTGTCTTATGAAAAATTCGGTTTTTCTTTGTCAGATCTTCAGTAAGTATTTGATTAATATTAATCCCTTTGAATAGAACTGGGATACACAGGAACAATACATGAGGCTGTTCCATAGGCAGCGTCAAGTTTTTGCGCATGAAACTAGAAATCTGTCTGACTGAAGAAAACAATCAATCACGTCGATTTTACCATTAATCTGTATGAACTTTTCCCATCATTGATCAAGAATTTCAGCGTGCTAGTGATAAGGTTCTCTGGTTTTTTTCTAGGGATGGGACATTCGAATCCTCGAATCCCACGAATCTTCGCGCTTTTCTCGTCATTCGAATCTTTCGAATCTTAATCAAACAAGAAAGGTGACACCGAATTTTCGGGTGTAATAAGCACCTCTTTTGAATCCGTTTTGATGCAAATGAAATTTATCAAAGCTATTCAAAGTCAATGGAACCGGTATGGAAAACAATAGTATCTGACGGAAGTAAGAAGTTTTTCAACCGGGTTTTGAATCCCTCAGATATTGCTGTAAACGGAATTGGGAGCTTACGCCCTTTGGTTGCAGACTTGTGTGTTAAGAAAAACATGAATTGATATGAGAAACATTTTGCACCGGAAACGTTCTCCAACATAGAAAGGATTTTTCAAATCGGACTCTTAGAAACAGAGATATCGACAAAAATAAGATGTGACTTTACGTCCCCTGGGGGGAAAACCATTCAATATTTTAGGAAGAAAGTATTCTCAAAAGGTTTTTCCATATGAGCACTATCGGTCGAAGAAAAAAAAAATTTAGTCGAGTTTTCAGAAGCCCAGATTTTGCTACAAATACATCGGAAGCAGACATTAACACTTATGCCCCCTGGTGGCCAAACCATTTACCAAACATTAGAAATTATGTGAAAAATATTTTCCATCAGGTCTTGTATGCGATACAGGAAGAATTTTTCAAATCGGAGTTTAAGAAGCAGAAATAACGCAGAAAACGCAATTTAAATTTGTGCCACCTAGCGGAAAGTCTATGATTTACTTGAAAATTTTGAATTTATAGGAAAAAACATTCCGAATCGGAAACACTATCTAACAAAGAAGGAATTTTTCAAATCGGACTCCTAGAAGTAGAGATATTGACAAAAAATAAGATATACATCTACGCCCCCTGGCGTAGAAATCATGCATTGTTTTAAAAAGAATATGTTTCTGAAAGGTTTGTCGACATGAGTACTATCGGTATACAAACGACGAATTTTTTCAATCGATAATTTAGAAGCTCATATTTTGCTGGAAATACATCAGAAGCGGAAATTAAGATTTACGCCCCCTGGTGCCCTAACCATTTTTTTACAAAAATCAGAAATTATGTGCAAATGATTTCCCATCAGGAGCGGTATGCAGGAAGAAATTTTCAAATCGGAAATTTAGAAGCAGAGAAAAGTCTATGATTTACTTGAAAATACTAGCGGAAAGTCTATGAATTAGAAACACAATTTACCTTTACGCCCCCTAGGGGAAAGTCCATGAATTACTTGAAAATTTTGAAATTACATAAAAAACATGTCACACTGGAAACACTATTCAACAAAGAAGGAATGTTTTAAATCGGACTCCTAGAAGTAGAGATAATGACAAAAATAAGATATACATCTACGCCCCTTGGCGGAGAAACTGTGGAATATTTTAAGAAGGACATATTCCGAAAATGTTTACCGATGTGAGTGGCATCAGTCCACGAAATAATATTTTCAATCGATATTGTAGAAGCTCAGATTTTATGGCAAATATATCAGAAGCAAAAATTAACACTTACTCCCCTGGTGGCTAAAGTGTTCTTTACCAAAAATTTGAAATGATATGCAAAAGATTGTCCATCAGGAGATGTATCCGCTGAAGAAAAAAAATTTCAAATCGGAGTTTTAGAAGAAGAGTTATCGGGAAAAATGTAATTTACTTTTACGCCCCCTAGCGGAAAATCTATGCGTAATTTGAAAAGTAACTGTATCTAAAAAATTCGACATAAATGGAATCGAAAGATAAAATAATTTTTTCAATCGGATGTTTAGAAGCAAATATGTGGAATGAAACGTATTTTTGAATTCGACATCATCTGCATTGACCCCCCCCCCTAGGGGCGAAATTTTACATCGTAAAAAAAAACGAAACAAAGGATCTTGATTCACATATTTCAAGCTTCCCAACGCAAAAAGAAGTTTTCAAATCGGACTAATAGTTGCAGAGATATCGTGGGTACAGACGGACGGACAAACCGGTAACATAAGCTTGATCTTTTTTTACAAAAGACGTGTTAAAAAACTTGGTGTTTTGTGCTTGTTCTAGAGCGATATTTGTTCGAATTTTTGTCAGCATGACGTGTTCTGACACTAGAAAACAATCGAAGAAGATCGTCCACAGTGTGTACACAACTATTTGAAATAGCTCGTTACTTCCAAACTAGATGCAAAAAACAGTGAAGGAATTGTTTAGCCAAACACAGAGAGCAACCACCGAAGCGACTGGCGTTTACCATCGGACAGTTCCTTAGCCACCATACCTCAAGTATGGTGAGAAAAGTGACTTAGCCATATTTTATCGCTTTCCCGGCAGCCGCTACCGTGGTAACAAGCTTGACGACGTAGTTGGGAGTGTGACCTTGAGCCGCGTCGCGCAAATAACGCAAGTTACTCTGTCTACAGTTCAGCGTTTCTAGTTCTACTCAACTCTCCGCAGCGTCTCACTTGCACATGCTATCAGAATACGCTCTGCGTTATCCAAGGGCGCCCAATGGGGGAGGGGGGGCATGGAGGGGCTCAAGCACCCTCCCCTAGCAGTTGGTATAGCCAAATGTTTGATAAATTTAAAACACTAAAATAGACGAGAGCTTTTTTTTAAGAATTTTAAAAAGTAATAAGATATAAATGATTGATTGTATCAATTATTTTTCTTGTATTTTAGTATCTTGCACATTTGCTAAAGTGTGACAACCATGAAGGAGGTAAGAATTTTACTTAGCCCCCCCCCTCCCCCAAAGCACTCATATGGGCGCCACCGGCGTTATCCTGTCTCAATTTTTTGTCTCAATCTCAGCGTCTCTCACGCTTTATTGTTTTTATTCCAACGTAGTCTCTATCGCTAACCTCAGCATTTACGCATACTCTAGAGTGATTAATCTTATACCTGTAAATAATAAATGTCAAAAATGTGAATTGTTGCTCAATTATTTATTTGTCAAATTATGTTCAGAAAATGGAAATGAATCTCCGAGTCATGTACTTCATTTAGTAAACGCAAATTATAAAGTTCATTTGTATCTTCTTAATAAGTATGGGTATATTCTTTGAAAACTGTATTCATTAATTTGTTTTTCATTAAACACAGATTTCAAATTTTACTTCAATTAAAAACTTTCAGTTTTAAATAGAAGTCTTTTCTTTCCCTTTTTTCTTTCTTATAATTACTCTTACATGAAGGATACGAGAAATTTGAGATTCGGGAGATTCGAGGGATTGGAGAACCTTTTATGCACTGGCTGCAAAAATTAAGGACGAGACGGTTTTTCGAATGTAACGTCGTGCAGAAGTGCTCCACATCGACTCAAATCATGCCATAAGATCCCCAAGGTGTAAGAATATGGGACAAGTGAGCAAAACCGTCCAAACAAGGAATCCAAAGGATACAAAGGCACTTTATTGAAAAGGTAGCTTCGAGCACAACTGGACAGAAACGTCCATGTGACAGGCGGCTGCCAAGAAAAATCCAGTCTTTAGTAGGGGATATGATCACCCCTGACTGCGTTGCAGGATTTACAACGTCTGTCCATGCTGAGGACGAGATTGTCAAGGAGCTGTTGAGGCATCGCGGCCCATTCCTCTTGCAGCGCTAATCGCAGCTGCGGAATCGTTGCTGGTGGCTGGTAACGTGCTGCCAAGCGTCTCCCGAGAAGGTCCTACACGTGTTCGATTGGATTTAGGTCCGGGAACTTGCGGGCCAATCCATGCGTTGAATATCTTCACTCTCCAACAGCTCTGCGACGGCCACTGTACGATGAGGTGTAGCGTTGTCGTCCATGAAGAGGAACTCAGGACCCACAACACCTCTAAACAGACGCATGTGAGGCAGGAGAACCTCGGTACAATAGCGGACACCAGTGACTTAACCTCCTTGGAAGATGTGGAGGTCAGTGCGGCTACCAAGCATGATACCGCCCCAAACGAGAACTCCGCCACCTCCAAACATTTCCCTTTCGATGATATTGGAGGTGTGATTGCGTGTTCCTTGCTCTCTCCAGATGTGTATACGTCCAGAATCGCTCGTCTGACTAAATCGGCTCTCATCCGTAAGAGAACTCGACCCCATTGCTGATGTGCCCAGTTCTTGTGTTCCTGGCACCACAGAAATCGCCGTCTCCGATGAGCAGGCGTTAATGGCACACAACGTACTGGTCGTCGTGCAAATAGACCACCTTTGTGCAGCCTCCTGGCCACAGTAAAACGCGATAACGGACGTCCAGTTGTCTGTTGCATGTGCCTTGCGATTTCTCCCGCTGTCTGCCTTCTGTCTCTTCTCGCCTGTAGGATAATATACCGGTCGTCCGCCGCCGTGGTTGCTCGTGGACGACCACTGCTAAACTCTCGGACAGCTGTTCCTGTCGGTTGAAATGCTCTCCAAGCTCGTGAAACGATGCTGTGAGCGATCCCGAACTCCTCGGCCACACTAGTCACAATTCGACCTTCTTCCAATTTCCCGATGACGCGACCTCTGGTAAACCCATCTAGATGTCGTCTACTGGATTGCCTGTTGGACATATTACACGGTGGCAGCAACTCGACGTCGTTCAAACCGATGTACGCTGTGCAATTGCTTTCACCGAATTGCTGAGCGTACACCGCCCGTATGCTTTATACCCTTACGAGACCCCCCCCCCCCACGTCATGCTGCATATATGCGCATGCTCTACCGTACCGGACCCTAGTCTATCTCCTGAGTGGTCTTTCGGTCCGTTCTGCCTGCTCGTTCCGCTGTTATGCTGATTTCTCCTCTTCGTCCTTAATTTTTGCACACCAGTGTAGGATTCGGATTCGGATTCCAGAAAATTTAGGTTTCGTCCCCCTTCTAGTTTTTACTTAACAAAGATTGAGATTTCAGTGACAGACACGAGACCTTCAGTGTTTGTACAATTTAAATCGTTTTGTACACTTCAGATTAAACGACGGTACAATAGCACAAGTTTGGGTGAATGCGGCGGATGTAGCATTTTTTTTCTCCCAGCTGATCTCAAACAACCAGTAGACAACACTTCTGTGAAGTTTATCTGTACGCAATTCATGTGAGACCCACTTCCCAAGTCTTGTCAGCTTTTCCAGAAGTTTCAGGTGACCGTGGGAGGTTGAATGGGTCAAACTTAGTAGCCGAATGAATTCATGAACTGTTGTGGTCGCTCTGGTGACGTGGTGGTCAAAGCGCTGGCTTCTGACTCTTCTTCCGAGGTGGGTCCGGGTTCGCATCCCGGTGAGGCATGGATGTTGTGTTTGTCTTACGGCACTGGCTTTCTTCCTGGAACCAGTGGCCCTAAATTAGGAACGGGAGACCGCTTATAGCCCATATTGTTCACGGTGGTCGTTAAACCTTCAAATTAAAAAAACAAACAAGCAAACCCTGTTGTGTTGGAATTAGTTGCTGTCTTAACTTTCAGCATGCTGCCATTTAATTCAGTAAATTTGGGATGGGGAGTGCATTATCAACCATGCTGTAGTCTCCAGATCTCTACTTCGATTACCAAGTACACAACATCTAACATTGAGGTTTCCGCGTCCATAAAATCCTGAATCTTCCCTTTCTGAAAACTATCCAGAGTAGCATGGCTAATCTGTTCCCCTGAAAATACCTCACGAGAACCTTCACTTCCCGAAATTCGTGCATAGGCTGACGACTCGTTGCCGCTCAAATCAGCACGATTTACATTCCCGACAGAAAATCCTAATTTGCATGCGTTAATCTTGTCAGTATCAAAAACGGACATCACTTGTAGTTGAAGTTTATTCTTAACCCGTCGTTAGTCACTACAAGTTGAACAACGCCAGAGGCCGCGCGTGAGGTTTTTTCTCACATCCCCTTTTACCGATGTTTTAAGTGGTCTACTCAATAATAACGTATCAGAATTCTTCTACGGGGTCGTTTATTTAATTTACTTGTTAAAGGGGACTGCTCCTTCCCTTTTGGATTCGGAATGTATCATGAGCTGCAACTAGTTGTTTGCGGATGTTACGAAGAAATTGTACTTCACGAAAGTATCAATATCAATTCCTATATGAACTAGGTTCTTTATTATTATTTAATTTCCGAAATAAGTGAAGTTATATTGATTGCTGAATTAATTACGATTGCTTGACTTTCTAATTGTCATTTGCATGTTTTATCTAACTTCTCTTTTAATTCATTTACTCATTACTCCTTGCGCTTCCAAGTTCGGAAGGAGGCCATGCTCCTCACCTTCTTTCCAGCCTGCTGTCTCCAAATAATTCCTTCTCGATGTATCTTTCCGCCACTTGTATCGTCCCTACCCTGTCTTACTTCTGACCGCTGCCCAGCTTTCGTTAAAGCTTGAAGGGCAGGGCCTCTGACGCCTACTGATGCAATAAAACAATCACTCCCGTCCCGAATGCTGGCCGATGAAGATATCATGAATACGGCGTATGCCAATAAAACGATTTAGGCATTTAGAGTTTTCTAAAACGACCTTCCATACAAAAGAACAATTCCCTGTGAAACTCACTTTTACAAGTCTAATTACTGATGCCGTTTTAAAAGCGTCTTCGAAACCTCAAAATGCCGGCTGAACTTATGTGAAAAAGAATTTATACGAAAAAGCTTTAAAATGTTATATTCGCGTAACAATTCTTTGTTTGCAAGAAATATAGTTAACATACACTATATTGACAAAAGTCATCGGACACCTTGAAGAGAAACACAACACAGCATTTATTGACATACATTAGTACGGTGTCGGTAGACCTTTGGCTTTATGCCTGCATTGACCCTTCGAGTCAGCCTTTCGACAAGGTTTTGGAACACAGCTATAGGTATGTGCTTCCATTCAGTACATAATGCTGTAATTCTGCCGCTAACTGTTGCTTAGTAATAGGCCTTGGTACCAAACTTATTATGCGGCGCTCTAATTCATCCCATAGGTGTTCTATGGTATTAAGATCAGGTCTCTGTGCTGGCCAGTCCACACACGATATGGAATTATCGTCAAACCACGCCGTAACAGTCCTTGCTTTATGGTTTGGTGCATTATCCTGCTGGTACCAACAAGGCTTGGTTACATGGTATTGCCACATAGTTGATAAGGCATAATTGTCCAGAATATCGGGATAGACGTGTTGGTTAACAGGTTTGTCCACGATAATCCATGGGCCGGGACCATAACACGAAAAACACCCACACACGAATACACTGCCAGCTACAAACTTGTCCGTAGAAACAGTACACTGTGGAAAACAGAGTTCACCGTCTGCCGCCATTCTCACACACTGCCATCAGACTCACGGATCGTGTATCTGGATTCATCAGTCCATAGGACCCGTTTCCATTGATCTACGGTCCACGATAAATGTTCTTTACACCATGCTAAACGACGAGTAGAATTCCGAGTGAAGATAAAAAGCTTATGAGCAGCCGCACGACCACGGTAACCCATGGAGTGAAGTTCTCTGCGAATGGTACGTGTACATACCGCGGTTCCAGCATTCTTACCTGTACACTTAGGTCTTGTGCTATACTCCGTCGATTAGCTGTAACGACTCTCCTGAGGCTTCGACGTCCTCGATCACTGATTTTCTTTGGTCTGCCGGTACGTTTTGCTGTTTCGGGCACGCCATGTGTCTTCCACTTATTCAGTATATCCAAAACAGTTGACTTGGGTATGTCTAAAAGCATTTCGGTTTCTCTTATGGACAACCCACTAATATAACATCCAACAATCTTTCCTTTCTCAAAGTCAGTTATCTCCCTTCGCTGCATTTTCACTCAACATCACAGTACGATATGATCGCGGTCAGATGCAGGCTTGTTTTTATACCGTTCGCAGCTGCACAGCGCATCTTAACAACGCAGTGGATTCGTTCATTTGCTTTTGTAAAGTTGTCTAGTGACTTTTGTCAATATAGTGTATATAGTTACAAATCAAATCAGGTGAAAGAGCACTCGTATCACCGCGTTATCAATAAAATTATAAAAGACAAACGCCTGTAGTCGCTTGATAAGAAAAGCTTTCACCATACGTAAACGGCCGTGGTCGCTTGATAAAAGAAAATTTCAGAGGAAGCGCACGGAAACAAAGTGCAGATTGTTTGGAGGTTAAAGCCACACCAGTCCTTATCGGAGCTGGTAAGAAATTGCTGAGAAGATCATAAAAATCAGCTAGAGCGGGGGTGGTGCCCCTTGGGTCACTTCCAAATAAATGGCGCTCTTTATATGCAAAACGTGAGATAAATGCTCACAACGTAACCAACGACGGGTTCAACCAGTCGGTACGCAGAGGAAAACAGATCGACGGACAATAGAAGACAAGGCGTACGTAACCTTCAACTGCAGTCGTGAGGCATGATTTCGTCATACAACCTACGCCCGAAAAGTTGCAGGACTGACGCTATAAAGAATATAAAAATGTACCATACTCACAATTAATGCTGGGCACCTTCTAAATACCACCCTTCTGAATCAACACACAATTTCCATCGCTTCTCAAGATCCTGAAAATACTTCAGGAAAGTACTGTCGGAAAGTTGTTTTGTCACAGCTGCTTGGATAATATGCAATGTCTGCATGATACTGTGAATGGATACCTCTCCATTCAGCGTTTTATCGCTTGGTTTGTGGATATCATTGCAGGCACCATGTTTCATCTCCTGCAATAATTCTGGAGCAAAGATCAGGAACCTCAGCTGCTGTTCCCAGCAGATGGGTACAGAACAATGAACGAACCATCTTTTTTCCATCATTCGGAATGCGGGGGTACCAAATTGGCATTCAGTTTTCATTTTCCTAGATTCTTGCGTAGAATTTCAGGACAAATAGACTTTGTGATACCCACCGACTCAGCCAAAAGTCACACTGTAATTTGGCGATCTTTCTTTAACTGATTCCACATTTCTTCGATTTTTATTTTCCGCTGGCCGCACACTGGAGGATTCTGTAAGTTTCAGTAGCTGATTTACAGAGTTTCCAACAAAAACGGATCTACTCTTCGATGGCTAAATCAAAATGGGACGAGAACGCTTGCCATGACACCCTTAATGTTCGTGTCGGTACCGGTATAAACCGGTTTCCAGCTGTTAGCTGACTGGCCGAGGACTGTTGTCTTCTCGCACACACGTGACATTTTTATCCCACTACTGTTACGTCAGTTATGCGATCAATTCTGGAACTTATTGGAAATAGGTTGTAGTCCTGGAACTTATTGGAAATATGTTGTAGTCCTGGAACTTTTTGGACGTAGGTTGTACAGTCTTAAAAAGGTCTGACAATAAACACAGCAAAAATTTATATACGAACAATACAGAAAAGATTTTGATACAAAAGAAAAGAAATCGGAAAAGTAGATGGATACATTTATTTAGGTCAAGTAATCAGTTTTAAAGAAAGACTAGAAAGAGAAATCATTAGAATAATTATCCAAGGAGCCTTTTGGAGACTTAAAGACTATTTAACCAGCGATCTTCTATTGTGTTTAAAAGGAAAACTTTTCAATGCATGTATTAACCCCGTATTTACTTGTGGAATTGAAACGTGGAGTATCAAAGAATGACAATGTTAAAAAATGAGAGTATCGGTAAGAAAGTTAGTGAGAAGAATGTTGGGAATATCAAGAAGAGACAGAGTTAGAAATGAGCTTATAAGAGAAAAAACAGGAATAATAGATATTATAAAAGTATAAAAGAATCAAAGTGGAGATTAGCTGGACATGTTGGAAGACTGAAAGATGAACACGATTAATAACAGAATGGTAACTGAGAGGTGAAAGAGCCAGCGAATACGATCGAGAGATGACCTTCAGAAATTTAGAGGTGTTAAATGGTGGACTGAGGCTAAAGATCGAGGAAGTTAGAAAAGATTGGGGGAGGCTTATACCTTGCAGTGGGTGCCAACAGGCTAAGAAGAAGAAAACGTAACCCGAAGGGTTGTAAGTAGTCACTGGCTTCTAATTTGGTTCACAAATTTCTGACCCACAGCCATCGGGCAAACACACCATCCATGCCTCATCGAGAACTAGAACCCGGAACCATCTCGGCAGAATGATCCTCAGACCGCTCGGCTACTGGGGATGCTAGCGTACCTTGAATAGTTGTAAGTATATTGAACCTCAACACCACGTGATGCACGAATTAGTGATCTTTCAGAGTAAGCGGAATATTAAATTACACTCTCCTGCTCAAATAGGAATCAAGTCTTGAATAAATTCTGGAGAACGCCCATTAGTTAAAGACCGCTTCGAGACAAGAAGGCCATTGTGAAATTTCTGAGATCTCAAAAGGAAGATCTGAATCAAACGTTAGAAATAGTGTATAGACAGAGAAGACGATTTTGAGGGGTAGACGAGAATTTTGCCAACTTCTTTTTTGCCTCGTTTGGCAACAGCAGAGATACAAGTTGTGAGAGGAAGCATGCTGATGTCGTCAGTGTTCTTGTGGAGCGATTTTAAAGCTGTTTTGAATGAAAATGTGTACAACTGTATACACAATGTTTGAAGAGGGGTTTTAGTAACAACAATGTTTCTTGTTCAATTGTGTTTCAGTGGTTTGAGAAATTCCAAAGAGCCCGGAACTCACTGAGCAACGATAACCGATGGGCAAGAACTTGCTCGGTGGTGAATTCCGGAAACGTAGCTGAATTCAAAAGAAAGGCTAATGCCTATGCAAAATGCATTTATGAAACTACAGAGGAGGCTTCATATTGGACCAATGAATGCCTACGTTTTACAACGAATAACTTCAATAAAAGTTGTGCTTTTCTTTGTGTGCCACATATTTTGAAATCGTTTCAAAAGGCAGACATGTGAGAAACAACCGAGAAACTTTATAAATGTTACTTAGAACTTGCACACACCTTTGCGATGCTCTTACCATTCCAGATGTTTGATATACTGTATTTCCCGGCGTCAAGGACGCACCCCAATTTTAAAATGCAAAATTCTGAGAAAACAGAATAAACATAAAAATAAGGTCTCAGCACTTTCATAAAGATTAAAAGCAATACAAATTTTACCTCTACCTATAAGGAAAAACATTTCAGTCATTCTCAAATCCAGAAAATTCACTGGTGTTATCCATATCACTGGCATCATCGTCATAATCAGGGTCGTCAGTACTGCCGGAAGTGTCATTCTCTTAAAACAGAATGTTATCTTCTGTGCCATATAACGCACTACTGATGTCAGATTTTTTAAAAGATTTTACTTCTGTTTTTAGTCTTCACAGCATTTCATGATTTTAGAACCCACTCGCACACCTGTGCAATTTTTGGCATTTTCAAACGACCTGTTAGGGTTAGGCTGTGGTCTGTGGCCTACATCATTGTTGATTCCACGCTTCTTTCAAAAAATAAGATACCAGATACACGAAGATAGCACCTGTTTTTCAGCTACAACTGTGGGAAAAGCTTTTCGAACAGGCGAGTTGTTAAGATTGTTTACACGTTTCGGAAAAAACCCATTAGAGCTGATCTAGAACTACATATGTGTGCGTCGGTCTCGTAGTAGAGACAACGTCGTTTATCGTAAATGCATCCCAGCAAAAGCGACGCGAAGAAAAAAACAAACATGGCATGGCATTTGACGGCGAAGGAAGTCTTGTTATTAATAAGGTTTACCGGTAAACATTTTAACATAGATAACCTTCCTCTGGGGGTTAGCATAGGCCTACGAAAAACATAACTTTCCGTCTCCAGGACGCACGGTAAATTTTCCAGACATATTTCAAGAAAAAAGAAAAAAATAGCGTCCGCGATGCCGAGAAATACGATAATTCCGAGGCAGTTATCTCTTCCACCTTGGATAACTGAATAGCATTAATATATTTCTCGGCAACAAACGACTGCAATTTTTAATCTTTCATCAGTCCCGGTTGGAGTAGCAGAAGAATTTGCTTTCTGCTTCGAAGTTCCTTCTTTCAGACACAAATCCATGGCTAATTGGGTCTAGTAGAGTACTTGGCAAATTGATCTTAGTGACATTGTTATTTTTTACAAATATATTTATATTGTTTCTAGCAAAGCTAGTTAATTTGTGTTTATGCTTGAACATTCTGACACATACATTTGACCTAGGTGAGCCGAAAGGCCTTGGAGCGTCCGAGCGTACACATAGCGTCGCTACGGATGTAGGTCCCTGTTGGAGTATCAGAAGCTCTCATTTGCGCTTTCCAACCGTTGGTTGAAGAAACGTATATGCTCCAGCTTTGTCAGTCTTTCTTTCTGTCTGTCTGTCTGTCCATCCGTCCGTCCACACGATAACTCGCGTAAAAACTGTTCGATTTCGATGAAATTTTAGTATGTGGTAGGGGACCACTTAGGGACGAACCCTATTGAAAATGGACGAAACGGGGTCAAAGGTCAGGACATAGGAGCGGGATCCATTCCATTGCCCTTGTGCGTCATAACTTACGTAAAGATGCTTCGATTGCAACAAAACTTTAACATGTTGTATCGGAGGTATACTTAACCGGTTCTCTTGAATATCATCGAAATGGGGTGAAAGGTCAGGACGCCGGAGCGAGATTTATTCCAAAACCATTATCCTCATAAATTGACTAAAAATGCTTCTATTGCGACAAAATTTTAGTATCTTGTTCCGGAGTGTTTTGAACCGGTTCTGTTGAATATCATCGAAATGGGGTCAAAGGTCAGGCACAGGGGCGAGATTTATTCCACAGTCATTATCCTCATAACTTGAGTAATGATTTCTGGTATGTTGGAAAGCGTATCATAATCAACGCATTGCATGATTTTACTAACTTGCTTTTTTTTTACCGAATTAGGAATTTGCAAACGTTCATGCGTTTTCACCTATCATTGTCATCGCACATTCGTGATTAGATGTACACAAGGCTAGATGTACAGATAACAGCCAAAATATTATGACCAGCGCGTTTTTATACAAATCGCAACTACTGCTGGGAAACGACGGAGAATGTGAAGATTATGAAACTCTATAAGTAACACCTGATACTGAGCTCGGTTAATCGATGTTATTCTTGTTCTTCAGATGACAAAGGCAGAAGACTTAAGCGAATTTCACCAAGGCCAAATTGTAATTGCAGGACGACTCGGTGAGAGAACTTGTGAGATAGCAAGGCTTATGGGGTGGTCACGGGCAAACAAGGTTAGTACCTTCAAAGAGTGGTCCGAGGAGGTAGTGGAGCGACCACAGCTCATCGATGCTAGAAGTAAGCAAAGGATGTCCAGTATGGTACGACCCAACAAAAGGGATACTATGGGGCAACTCGGCGGTAATTTGAATGCTGGTGATTGGAGTAATGTGTCGCAAAACACAGTATATCGAACTGTGCTGAAAATGGAGCTGAGTAGCCACTGGATGCTTCGAGTGCCCTCGGGTCACGACCAATAACCCTACAATGTGCATACGATCACCAGAACTGGACATTGAATGATTAGAAGAAAGCCGTCTGATCTGATGAATCTCATTTGTGGAAGTCCGGGTACGTGTGCTTCCTTTGTCTGGGGAAATGTTGGCACAAGGATGCGCCGTGGGACGAAAACAAGCTGATGGAGGAAGTTTAATGCTTTGAGAAATGTTCTGTTGAGAAACTCTAGGCTCAGTCATTTTTGTGCAAAAAACCATAACGTCTATCACCTACCTAAACTTCATTGCAGAGCAGGTATATCCTTTCATGAAAACGTTCCATCCTGAAGAATAGTGCGCCATGCCACATTGCTGGATTGTTCGAGAAGGGTTAATGAAGCATGAGGGAAACTTCTGGCCTCCAGATTCCCCAGACTTCAATCCAATCCAGCATCTGTGGTTTTTGTTTTAAATCCTATCTGCTGCCCCTCAACCACGTAACTTACAAGAGTTAAAAGAAAGGTGGTAACATGCTGGTGTAGCGTCAGTTCGTCGCCAGCATCAATTCGTCGCCAGCGTCAATTCGCCGACTACGTCAATTCGCCCACTACGACATTCGTCGCTCGTCAATTCATCGACCACGACGATTCGACGCGGACCAATTCGTCGCGGTCAAATTCGTCACGTTTACAAATTTTGGTTACATGCAAATCGCATGCAGGAAAACGCACGATTTCGGGTATCTTTCGCCGTGATAATATTTATGAGGTTTGGACACCCAGACAGGTTAGTAATATTACGCTTTCTCTTTGGCACTAAAAATAAACTAACATCTCTAGGCCTAAGCTTAGGCCTTTTAAGCAGTTTTATTCCGTCGTGCTTATATTTATAAGCTTTGCATCAAGTCAAGTTAGTAACATTGCGCTTTTACTTAAGAATAAATATATCATACACTTGAAAAAGTCCGTCAGAAAGGCCTGGACCAAAAGCCTATTGATTAATATTTAATACCTAAGTAAAAGCGCAATATCACTGACTGGACTTCATGTCCGAACCTTATGAAAATGAGCACGACGGAATAAAATGTGTCAAGAAGGCCAAGGCATATTTATTGTGCAATAATACAAACTTGATTTGGTATCCAAACCTTATGAATACAACGGAATAAAAACTGTTAAAAAGGCCCTAGGCCTAAGGCCTATTTATTAATTTTTACTGCTTAAGTAAAAGTGCAACATTACTTAAATGACTTGGTGCCTAAATCTCATGAGTATGAGCACGATGGAATAAAAACAGATAAAAAGGCACAGGCCTATGGCCTATCTATTAATATTTAATGCCTAAGTGAAATCGCAATAATACTAACTCGATTTGGTGTCTAAACTTAATGAATACGAAAACGATGGAATAAAAACTGTTAAAAAGGCCTCAGATTAGGCCCGGGCATATTAATTTATTTTTAGTGCCCCCCCCCCCCCACCCAAAAAAACCGAAAAAAAAAACCGTGATGTTACTAACCTGTCAAGCTGTCCATACCTTACACATATGATCATGGCGGAAGACAATCGAAAACGTACGTTTTCCTGCATGTGATTTGCATGTAACCAAAATTTGTAAACGAGACGAATTGGTCCGCGACGAATCGGTCCGCAACGAATCGACATAGTCGACGAATCAACGTAGTCGACGAACTGGTCCGCGACAAATCGTCGTAGCCGACGAATTGACTCGCGACGAATCGTCGTTAGTCGACGAATTGACTCGCGACGAATCACCGCAATCGACGAATAGACGCGCGACGAATCACCGCAATCGACGAATAGACGCGCGACGAATCGCGGTCGACGAATTGACGTATAGCCTAACGTGTTACACCACATACCACATCACACCTTTAAAAACCTTGTAGCGTCTACGCCTCTCCGGGTAAGAGTTGTTTTGGCGGCACGTGGATTAGCAAAATCATATTAGGCAAGTGGTAGTAATGCTTTGGGTTTTCCTTGTATATTCAGTCGAGATTTATCAATATTTAGAAAAAGAGCTTTATGGAAAATTGTAATACATATTTCGAAAAGAGAATGTGAAGCAGGTTACAAATATGCTAACTTTTAATTAAAAAAAAAGAACAAATAAAGACCCTTTATTTTAAATCACGATATTTTCATAGAACACCTTTTCAACTACTGCGGAACACACTTGGGGAAACGCCACGTTAGGGATTTAATGCTACGCTTCTTTGCGCACAACAAAACAGATAATTTCTTACAGGTAAATCATAGCAGACTTATTGAACACTCCCCTTATTCAAAGACTTGGCTGTGTCTGTCTTTTGGCTATTTTTTCATCTCAAAAAACATTTACGTGGTCTACAATATCCTCAGAGGAAGGACGGAATCCTCTTCTGTGACATTTTTTGAAGCATTACGAAAAATGTCTGGCTGTATGATTTGGAGATGGGGGAAAATTCTCTTACCGAAGTGAGTAGACACTGAAGATACTTAAAAGTAAGAACGTCACGTTCGTAACTCTTTTCTCCCGCACCAAAGGAAACTTTCTGAACAGAGGTGTTCTAAGAAAAAAATATCTCAACGGTGAATAGATCAGTTAAAAACAACCCGAAGAGAAGACCCTTAAAATTTTAAAATCAATTTAAAATCTGATTTTCTGTTTTTAGCATGCTGAACTTTTACTGCAAATTATTTTTATCAATTTTTATCAAAGTGACTAAATTCGGGAAAGTTTAAGGAAAAGAAAAAAATATTACATAGGAATCAGACGCTAAGATAATTAAGTTTTCTTTAAGAACTGCTCTGCCATTCTTTACGATTCTAAATATTCAGTGTGGATAATACGAAACAGCCGCGCCGCCCCGGTGGTCGAGTGGCCTAAGCGATGGCTTTTGATCATTCGTCCGGAAAGGGGTCCGGTTTCGAAACCCGGTAAGGTATGGACGTTGTGTTTGTCTTACGGCACTGGCTCTCTCCTTTCCCCGGAACCAGTGACCCTAAATTAGGCACGGACGACTGCTTATAGCCCAAACGTCCCAGAATTTTTGGTATCCAGCATCATCAAAATTATATTTGCTATCTTGTTTGACGTTGTGTTGTTTTAGCTCTACAAGAAGAGAAAAAGTTTTTTCGCATTTAATTTCTTCTTATATTACACTGCTGGCCACACAAAATGCAACACCAAGAAGGAAGCATCCGATTGGCCTGAAATTTGCAGCATGCGTCGCCCGCGAGAGGACATGCAAACGATTAGCATCGCAGGACATATGCAAATCATGTGCGCCCGGCACGCCACCGAGAAGCACTATAAGAAGGGTGCACAGAAGGCGGGGTGTAAGTAGTGGAAGTGTGTTGTGCTGGCAGACCTGTGCGTGGGAAGCTTCCCGATGCCTCGTCGCAGAATACGGCAGTCATTTCAGCACGTTTCGGAATTCGACAGAGGACGAATAGTGGCTTATCGCGACAGCAGTTTATCGTACCGAAACATCGGCGCCCGTTTGGTACGACATCCAGCCACAGTGAGGCGAGTATGGATTCGGTGGGTGCAGGAGGGACGGACTGATCGACGTGAGCGATTTCCGCATCCGCGGCACACCACCAAACGAGAGGACCAGCATGTTGTGCGGCAGGCATTGACGGCTCGCACCGCCACATCACGAACGTTAGCGCAGGAATTACGGTGTGTTGCGCAACAACCTGTGTCAGCACGTACCGTTCGACGTCGTCTGTAGCAGCGGGAACTTGTCGCACGGCGCCCATTGCTCCGATTACCATTGACGTTACCCCACCGGCGAGTGCGGCGGCAGTGGGCCGTTGAACGCCGAACCTGGACTACGGAATGGAACGACATTGTCTTATCCGACGAATCCCGCTTCTGCCTGCAACACCACGATGGTCGGATCCGCGTGAGGCGGCACCGCGGCGAGAGACTGTATGACGCCTGCATTATGCATCGCCATACTGGTCCGTCGCCTGGCGTTATGGTTTGGGACGCAATTGGATATGACACCCGCACCCCTCTGGTACGCATCGCCGGTACACTCAACAGCCACCGATACATCTCCGACGTTTTGGAGCCTGTATTCCTTCCTTACCTGCGGGACCTACCGGCTTCCACGTTGCAACAGGACAATGCGCGCCCGCACGTGGCACGCATCGTGCAACAATTCTTCAGGGCCCACCAGGTGTCACTGCTGCCGTGGGCAGCCCGTTCTCCCGATATGTCCCACATCGAACACGTCTGGTCGCTGATCGGCAACCGAGTGACCCGGCAAGCACCAACCGCGGCTGCGAACTGTGACAACGTGTGGAAGCAGCCTAGACCGACATACCCCAAGCCCACATCCAAAGCCTCTTTCGTTCGATGCCGCGGCGTGTAGCGGCTGTTATTTTTAGCCATGGGGGCCACACGAACTATTGATGTCTGCGTGTTCCGCAAGTCGCATCGGGCCTGTAAGCTCAATCGTTTCATCTTTGTATCTGTTGTTATGTGTCCAGTAAATCTGGCTTTGCTATCTCGTGCCCTTCTTGGTGTTGCATTTTGGGTGGCGAGCAGTGTATTTTGTGCGTGATCTGCATAATTAATAAAGCGTGATTTGTGTTCTCCACGACACTCCGTATTTACGGATTACCTTGTTTTAATTATTATTTATATTCAACGTTTAAAGATGGAATTGAAAAGTAAATTATAAAAGCATATTTTAAAAAGTCAAACTCGCGAAGTTGTTAGCAATGTATTCTACAAATGTGTGTATATGGCTGAAAAACAAAATTTGTAACAACGCACGAAAAACCTCCACCGCCCACCATGAAAGCTTGAATCGTTCACTACACGGCAGTATGGACCCGGTTGACGACCACTGACCTAGAAGATATTCGTTGTTGGTTTTATCATATTATCAGCTTCGGAAACTAATATTTTTATCAGAGGACGAATGCATTTTATAGCCTAGCAATTAACGTGGTTTGACTTCTAATAAATTACTGCAGCGAAAACATTTTATTTCTGCCTTGCGGTGAGGAACCTTTTTGTGAGTCAGTTATTGTTTCTTTCTCGGATCGTATTCTATTTCTTAAATATTCGTTCCGACGCAGGAGAGTTGTAAATGGCGTAGCAGATGTTTAAGGGACGGAGAATCTCAAAATAGATACTCTCTCTTTGAAGTCGTTCATCACCGTGCGCGCTCGTACAAAGAGGGCGCTTTCCTGCCACTCTCCGTGACGTTGCGCCAGTCTGGAGAAGGACAAAAAGGTTTGTTGACATTTATTCGTTGTCAGTCATCATGATGACGTTTAAAGACGTGTCGTTAAACACGTTACGATTCCACTACTCAGCGGCGTGGAGGAATGTAACTTTGTTGTCACACTTTTATGGCGTGCGTTGGCAACTGCACCGCGTATGAATACAATGGTTGGTTGAATATTCTGGTTAAAGAATAGATCCACGATGATTCGCTTTCCAAATTTTGACCTAGAATTATTGCGCGGCTACGTATTTTAGTACGAGAAGGCGAGTGAGGGTTACGGGGTAGTAACAGTGATTGAATTAATGGGTTTTTGTATATTTAGATCTGGCGTGTTTTTCCTGCTAGTGGGTTCAGTACTTAATAATGCCATGCTGCTCCGAAAATTGTAGGCAGAGAAGACATCGCATCCAGAATTTACCTCTCGCTATTATTGGAAGCCTTCCACGACGAGCGCAAACATTAAGAAACAACTTGCTTAAGACTTTATATATAACAAGAAATATTTATAGCAAATGTGATACAAAGGATATTAGTATCGTTTGATCAAAACGTGTTATAGAAATATATATTATTAACAATACACAACTTAACAAGAAGTGTGTATGTTTGTGAAAAACTCTTCACACGTTATTCTTGAGTAGCCAAGGACATTTATGTACGTTGAAGCATACCACATCCAATGTATGAGAGCAATAATATCTGCGACCATTTGCAATAGGCTGACTTATTACTGACATAGTAGTATCTGCGATCATCTGCTATAGGCAGACTTTTTCCTTTTTTTCTTTTCCTTTTCCTCTCTTCCCTATATATATATATATATATATATATATATATATATATATATATATATATATATATATATGTGTGGCCACATGGGAGATGGGTGGATGAAATTCGAAAGTATGCAGGGGTGACATGGAAGAGACTGGCACAAGACAGACCGTTGTGGAGGAAACTTGGGGAGACCTTCGTCCAGCAGTGGATTGATAATGGTTGACAATGATGATGATGATATATATATATATATATATATATATATAATGTGGGATGTAAGGTCAGGTGATGCGTAACATCACAGCCTCTCCTTGACAAATGTCAACCCCGCCTTCTCGTGGTACATATTGTTCCCACTAAAGGGGCTCTGGCGACCGCCAATAGCGGTATAACTATACCATCGGGATTAGAGGAAATTCTATCCCACACTCACCAACCCGCTTGGCCAGCGTGGTGAGTTATGGCCAAACCCCTCCAAAATGATTCCACAACTTAAATCTTGGCCCTCAGTCTCCGGCAGCTGGAATGTACCTGGCCAAGGCAGCGGCCAGTGCGACATGAAGGCAGAGGGTGCTAAGAATCCCCGGAGGACCGGACTAGGCTGCCATCTGATGCTGACCTTGGCTACGTACAACGGACGCTCCCTATCTTCTGATTCAAGGCTTCTTGAATTGGAAGAGGAACTACAAAGGATCAAGTGGGACATCGTGGGGCTAAGTGAGGTAAGGAGAAAGGGAGAAGATCTCATCGAACTGAAAAGTGGACATCTCTTCTACTATCGTGGGACAGATACTGGCAGAACTAGTGGTGTTGGATTTATAATAAACAAGAAACTGAAGGATAAAGTTGTAGAAGTTGAAAGTTCCTCTGACAGAGCTGCACGACTTGTTATCCAACTCTCGAAAAGATACCAGGCTCAGATCATTCAAACTTATGCACCCACCACAAGTCATCCTGAAGAAGAAATTGAAGAATTTTATGAGGAAATTTGTCATCTAAATAATAAAGGTAAGCAGCACTTGAAAATAATTATGGGAGATTTCAATGCAAAAATAGGGCAACGGCAACAGAATGAAACTTCAGTAGGTAAATTCGGTCACGGCAACAGAAACCAGCGTGGAAATACTCTCGTTGAGTTTGCAGAGGCCGAAGGGTTTTTCATCTTGAACTCCTTCTTCAAGAAAAAGCCACACAGGAAATGGACATGGAGACATCCAAATGGGACGACAAGTGAAATTGATTTTATTATGTGTAACAAAAAATTCGTCATAGAAGACTGCAGTGTGCTAAACAAGTTCAACACAGGTAGTGACCATAGATTGGTGAGATGTAAGATGCACCTCAACACCAAACTTGAACGTGGCAAGCTCATAAGACAAACAAAATCTATTGACATAACCAACCTTAAAAAACACCATAATACCTTCAAGTTGGAACTGAAGAACAGGTTCTCTGTTTTAGAAGGCCTAACATCGGAAGAAGTGGACATCTCTGAAGTTAACAGAAAAGTAACCAAAGCTCTTATGGAAACAGCAACAAAATTAGCTGGGTCTAAGAACAAGTTGCATGTAAACAAATTATCAGGAAAAACCAAAATGTTGATGCAAAAAAGAAGAGAGATGAGGACAACTAAAGAAGATGTGACTTCCAAAGTGGAATATATAGAGCTATGCAAGACAGTAAGAAAAAGTATCACTGAAGACGTAAGAAAATTCAACTGTGAACTAGTGAGGAAAGCAATTGAAAACAACCAAAGCCTAAAGATAGCAAAGGGACATCTCAGTAAGGGAAGAAAACAGATTATGGCACTGAGAAAAGAAGATGGTTCTGTAACAAGAAATAGAGGCGAAATTTTGACAAGAGTGAAAGATTTCTACTCCAAATTATATGAAAGGGATGATACATGCACTCCAGACATCATGAAAGATACCAATACCAGAGTTTCTCCAGTCCTTCCAGCAGAAGTTGCACATGCAATCAAGAACATGAAGCGGGGAAAAGCTCCAGGAGAAGATGGAATTACTGTAGACATCATACAAGAAGCAAGTGGAGAAATCGAAACAGTACTCGCCCAAATTTTCACTCGATGCCTTAATGAAGGAAAGATTCCTGAGGATTGGAACACCGCTACAATTATCCTGCTACATAAGAAAAGGTGACATTGAGGATCTCGGAAACTACAGACCTATCAGCCTCCTGTCAGTAGTTTATAAAATCTTCACTAAAGTTCTTTCACACCGCTTGAAGGTAACACTGGACATGGCTCAACCGAGAGAACAAGCTGGATTCAGGAGTGGCTACAGTACAATAGATCATATCCACGTACTGAGAGAACTAATTGAAAGAGCGAGGGAATATGAACTTCCATTGTGCATGGCTTTTATCGATTATGAAAAAGCCTTTGATTCGGTGAAACCATCAGCAGTTACAATGGCTCTGAAAACATGCGGTATTGAAGATGCATACATTAATATTATTAATAACATCTATGAAAATGCAAGTGCAAAGATTCGGCTGTTTGAAAATACAACACACATAAAAATTGGAAAGGGAGTGAGACAAGGTGACACCATATCTCCGAAGCTCTTTAATGCCACATTGGAGGGTGTTTTTCAGTCGCTGAGCTGGGAAAACAAAGGGATCAAGATTAATGGAGATTATCTAACCCACCTTCGTTTTGCTGATGACGTAGTCATTTTTGCAACTACCCCATCAGAGCTGCAGAGTATGATCCAGGAACTTGCTGACAAGAGTAAAGAAGTGGGATTACAAATGAACTTTCAGAAGACAAAAGTGATGTTCAATGCTTTTACAAGAAATCAAGATTTATTGATTGATGGAGAAAAGCTGGAGATAACAGACACGTACGTTTATCTTGGACAGCAGATATCAAGTGAGGGTCACATTGATGAAGAAATTAATCGGCGTACAAAACTTGCCTGGAGAGCTTTTGGAAGAAACAGCATAATTTTCAAGAGCAATATGCCATTATGTCTTAAAAGAAAAGTGTTTGATCAATGCATCCTTCCAGTGCTTACGTATGGTGCAGAGACGTGGACCTTAACTAAAAGAGATATGCAAAGACTGCAGACAACTCAAAGAAGCATGGAGAGGTGCATGCTTCGTGTAACCAGGAGAGATAAGAAGAGAAACTCGTGGATCCGAAAAATGACAAGAGTGGAAGACATCATGATCAGAGTTAAATCCCTGAAATGGCAATGGGCTGGACATACTGCCAGAAGGACAGATCATCGATGGACAGCCGAAATTTTAGATTGGATTCCAAGGGACAGGAAAAGACCCAGAAGGAGACCACATGGGAGATGGGTGGATGAAATTCGAAAGTATGCAGGGATGACATGGAGGAGACTGGCACAAGACAGACTGTTGTGGAGGAAACTTGGGGAGACCTTCGTCCAGCAGTGGATTGATAATGGTTGACAATGATGATGATGATGATATATAATGTAATCACTACGTAAATTCTAGCTTATTAAATATTTATTTTCCATATCTTATATAACAATACTATTCTCTGACGTATATTTAACCAGACATAACGAATCACTTGGAGGTAATGCCATCAAAAGTCAAGTGCACTCAAATATGTTCAGTCCATATATATGATATTAAAAGTCAGATGAAATTTAAATAGGCTAAATCCAAATACGAAATAATCCTCTTTGCCGTCACAGATGACCAAGCTGTATGTATGCTGCAACTCCTGGCAATTTATATTCTCTAGGACTCAACCATATGGTTCCACGTAATGAAAATGTTCTCTAATGAAAACTTTAAAATATTTATAAAAACATACCTTATGACGATGACACACATCAAAAAATAACCAAGGAAAGAAACTGAAAGGCTAAAACTTCAAGTCATAGTCCATAGCGTCCTCAAGTAGTAGTTGATGATCTTCACAGATTGCTATGCATTTCGGTGTATAAACACCATTTTCAGGCAGAAGTTGTCATCACTTGAAGGACACAAGAGCCTTGTGAGATACCCTTATATACCTATATGACCACTGTAATGCGCGCCGCTGCGTTGATGAAACTGAATTATTCGATGTTAATCGATATGTTCCTGTAGTTTACTAAATGCACTTTTTTAATCAACTATAAATCACTAGGCGGCGCGCATTATAGTGGTCATATAGGTATATAGTAAAATACTGGAATTAAAAATGAAATTTTAGGAGACAAAACTGTTGTACAATGCTTTTACCAGAAATGAAGATTTTGTGATTGATGGGGAAAAGCTTGAGGTAACCGATTCCTACATTTATCTTGAACAACAGATATCAATCACAGGTCGCATTGATGAGGAAATTAATCGGCATATAAAACTTGGTTGGAGAGCTTTTCGGAAGAAACAGTACAATTTTCAAGAGCAATATGCCAGTATTTCTTAAACGACAAGTGTTTAATCAGTGTATCCTTCCAGTGCACGGAGCAGGGACGTGGACCTTAACTAAAAAAGACATGCAAAGACTGCAGACAACTCAAAGAGGCATGGAGAGATGCATGCTTGGTGTAACCAAGAAAGATAAAAAGAGAAACTTGTGGGGAAGAAAATCACAAGAGTGGAAGATATCATGATAAGAGTAAAATCCCTGAAATGGCAATGGACTGCCCCGAGAGCACAGTGGTCTAAGTGATGGCTTCTGATCATTCGTCCGAGATGGGTCCGGGTTCGAATCCCAGTGAGGCATGGATTTTGTGTTTGTCTTACGGCACTAGCTCTCTCCCTTCTCTGGAACCAGTGGCCCTAAATTAGGGACGGGCGATTCCTTATACCGCACTGAGTTGCTCACGGTGGTCGTTAAATCCCCAATAAAAAAAATGGCAATGGGCTGGACATATTTCCAGGAGAACGGGCCATCGATGAACAACCGAAATTTTTGACTGGATTCCAAGGGACAGGACCCAGAAAAAAGACCTCGTGTGAGATGGGTGGATGGAGACTGACTGACTCAAGACAGTCCGTTGTTGAAGAAACTTGGGGAGACCTTCATCCAGCAGTGGATTGATAATGATTGACAATGATGATGATATATTTGAATTTATAATACAAAGTAGATTTATCCAGCTCAGGTCTGGGTCGGGTCCAATTATGTGACGGCCGGGTCCAACATTTTTCACCCGTTTCTAACTCTGGTGGGCACACTGTCGCTCCAAGTGGTGTTATAGTGTAGGAAGTCATCTCCTATGACAGATGGACGCCCTTAGTCATGGTAACAGATACATTAACAGCACGGCGATATGTTCAAGAGATCCTACGACTCGTCATCTTGCCTTTCATATTATGAGTTCCAAAGGCCATTTCTTAGCCGGATAATGCCTGGGCACACACTCTCCAGCGAGTGTTGCTTTAGTGTTGGAATCCTTCCTTGGACAGCCAGGTCCCCTGATCTTTCTTCTATCAAGCATGTCTAGGAAATGCTGTGGCAATTTCAGAATATCAAGGATCTTGGGTAGAAATTACAAGTCTCTTCGAACAACCTATCACAGGACAACGTCATAGTTTTTGTTTGACTCCATGCCACGTCTTGTATCAGCAGGGGTCACAGCCAGAGATGGCTTTACGAAGTACTGGTGTGAAACAGATATACCACGACTCTTCTGAAGCGAAGAGTTCTAGTGCCGTGACGCTGTAACCACTTCTTTATCTACAAGCATTACGAAATTTCTTAATTATTGAAAACTGATTTTCACTACCAGATTTTCATCCAGAAAAAGGGATTGCTCTCTTTTCAAAGTGAGTTAAATCTTTGAAAAAAATTATGACTCATTAGATTGTTTTAACATTATCTAACGAATACGAAAAAACGAACAAACCTTAAACTATCGATGACGATATAAATTATTTAAAACAAGGAAATTCTCTTTGCTCGAATAAATTCAAAATTGACTACAAATGCAAGTTTTTCTTTTATCCCTAATAATATGATATCTTTGCATGAAAAAATGTAGTAAGGTGTTACTGGTGCGCAGGAGTAGGAGAAATCTTACATTGCCAACAGTAGTGAATTTCATTAGCTTCCGACTGCTGCTGAAATGAAGTTAGGACTTTCATTACCTATGCCGCATGACAGATATAATGAGTACCACTCGCAAATATTGGATGTGTGCATATGTTCTACCCGTTTTTGTAGGCTACAAAGAAAGGAGGAGAACACAACAAATAACGTATCTAGAATTTCACATGATTGCCATCATTCTGTGTAACCTTTTACCGTCTGTCTATGAGTAGGTGCATCCCACGCTGAAAAAACTCCTGTGTTTTAGAGTAAAAAAAGTCATGTAATGTCATTTTCACATCGTCCACATCATCGAAGGTTTTTAGAGCGAAGGCGTTCTGTAACGATCGAAAAGGGTGGTAGTCCGTAGGTTCTAGGTCAGGGGAATATGACGGTGAGGTAACACTTTCCAACCAAAGTCCAGTAAAATTTGCCGAGTGATTAAAGCAGCATGAGGTCTGGCGTTATCATGATGAAGAATCACGCCTTTGCGATTGAGGAGTACTGGCCGCTTCGATGTCAGTTGTTCTCGCAATCTGTCCAACTGTTGGCAGTAGAGGTCAACATTTATCGTTCGGTTAGGTGCCAACACCTCCCAGTGGATTATTCCCTGGACATCCCACAAAACACTCAACAAAACCTTTTTGGGATGCAGTCCTCCTTTTGAGGTCCATGGAGCAGGCACCGCACCTTGGCACACTGTCCGTCGACGCTTTACATTACAGTACAGTACCAATTTCTCATCACCCGTAGCAATTCGTCCCAAAAAATGCTTCATTTCTGTGACGAGAAAGCAAAGAAACACAGGTAAGGATTCTCTCCTCTTGTTGCTTCGTAGAAAGCTGGTGCGGAACCCAGTTATCGAACTTGGTGATGAACCCAAGCACATGCATCCGTCTTTGGACTTTCGTTCTGTGTACCGACAACGTTTCCGCTAATTCCTGAACGGTTGGATGTGGGTCATTTGTTATGGCTTGGTCCACATCCTCGTCAGATACCACGGATGGACGTCCAGGACGTGGTTCATCTTTACAGCTCCTGTCTCCATCCCGGAATTTCCGAAACCAACGGCGACATGTGCTATCATCAACTGCATCCTCCCCATTAACTTATCAGATGTTGCGGCAAGCCGCGGCTGCAGTACTGCCTTTATCGAACTCGTACAGTAACCAATGTCTACTGTTGCTCCTTATCGCATGCCATGTTACACCGTCCGTGATTTCCGTTACGAATGACTTACTCGGAAAAACTTAGTGTCTCTATATGCTCTACTGCTTGACGCTTTATTGGCCGAAAATTCGGCATCGCAGCGTCATCTGTGACGTAACTGCTCCGATCAAAATTCGAAGCTACTACAAAAACGGGTAGAATTTTTGCACACACTCAATATATAAACACTACTTCGAATTAATGTTTAAACACACAGTTAGGTATAGTTAGTTTTCGGAAAGTAAGGTAATGAATTGATTTTTTCGATAATGGGGAAGTAGAATGAAATGAAGTATCACAGACAGATGGAACCATTAATAGTGTACTGAAGAACCGCTTATGCAGGGTGGCGCTATTGCCGCTCCACAACTCATTCCAGTTGCCAGCCTCTGTCTTAGAGGCCCTCAACAAGTAAGACAAAAGGCAACATTTTGCTCATTAAAGGCATCGTTTTCTTAAAGCAAACAAACAAACAAACAAACAAAAAGCCAGTAGAGCTTCGTGAATTTTCACAAGAGGTCAACTTATTTGAAGTCTCACTAATTTTTTTTTTTTTTTTTTTTTGGTTGGAGGTTTAACGACCCCCGTGAGCAACTCAATGGGCTATAAGCAGTCGCCCGTCCCTAATTTAGGGTCACTGGTTCCAGGGAAGGGAGAGAACCAGTGCCGTAAGACAAACACAACATCCATGCCTCACCGGGATTCGAACCCGGACCCCGTTCGGACGAATGATCAGAGGCCATCGCTTAGAATACTGCGCCACCGGGTTGGCTCTCACTAAATTTGGAAGTTATGCGGAGTTGATGCTCAATCCTTTCTTCGTGTGTAGTTTCAACTTCCTATGGTTAAAAATTGTAGATAAAAGAAATGTTACCTTACTTTTCGAAAACCCTTTGCAATTTGTAAGGCCACATTATGCTAACACACACACACACACATATATATATATACTTGGGGTCGGTCCCCGACCCCAAGTGTTTAAATTTATTATTTTTATTATTGCTGTATGTGAATTGTGAGAGTTTTAGTATTAGTTTGGGTGTGTTAATTTTGTGGGATTCATGGATTTCTACGGGAAGTTCTTGGTTGAAGGTGCAAAGAATTTGACATATATATATATGTCAAATTTGACATTCTATTAAGAAGAGACTGAAGCAAAAAAAAATTTTGACTCATACCAAGTACAACATAGAAAAGGTTATGTATTGACCGGTGTGAGTAAAAAGGAAAAAAAAAACTGAATGTAGAAAGTGTCGAGAATACTGAGCTTTGGCTTTATCAAGGACCAGCAAAAACTCTGCATTTTCTCACTTCCACAAAGACCTATTTGGAAATGGGTTTCTGCAAAGTCATAGATGCAAGTAATAAGCCCACCAAAAAAAAAATTTAAAATGGAGAGGTGCATGCTTGGTATAACCAGGAGAGATAAGGAGAGAAACTCGTGGATCCGAAAAATGACGAGAGTGGAAGACATCATGATCAGAGTTAAATCCCTGAAATGGCAATGGGCTGGACATACTGCCAGAAGGACAGACCATAGATGGACAGCCGAAATTTTAGATTGGATTCCAAGGGACAGGAAAAGACCCAGAAAAAGACCACATGGGAGATGGGTGGATGAAATTCGTAAATATGCGGGAGTGACATGGAGGAGACTGGCACAAGACAGACCGTTGTGGAGGAAACTTGGGGAGACCTTCGTCCAGCAGTGGATTGATAATGGTTGAAATGATGATGATGATGATGATGATGTCGTAACCTCCATAGAGTGGTATGACCAAGCTTTAGTTAACAATTTAGCTTGCATCCATAACTTTCCTGGCCCGACCCATGCTCTTCATCTGTTACTAATAAACAGAAAGAAGATGATTATAGAAAACTCAAGTTGTAAGAGTGACATAATGAATCAGAAATAATGTTCAGCAATAACAAATTGCCAAGTTACCTAGTCGCCTAAGAGAGAATTTAAACCTGAATAGCAATACTAAAGTACTACAAATTCTTAAACATTTCAATAAAAAAGGAAATATTAATTTTTTTCTAAAGCACAGATTCTTGAAAGAAAACTGGATTATAAAAACCTCCTACTCCACAACTTCTGACAACACAAGAACGAGAATAAAATAAAGACAATAATAAACCAAAGAAATGCTTTGTGAAGGTTATATGACATAAACAATTAGTTGCAATATGTACAAAGTATTTCAGAAGTGCTTTAAGTGCATGATTAAGTAGTTATTAAGACCTTAACTACATTGAAAACCCATCGTAGACTACAAGAACAATGGAACGGCCGGCTGCTTAGCCTAAGTGCCCTAAAAAAACGCGCAAAGTAACCAGGAAAAGAAAGTGGTAAAATCCGCAAAAAAGTTAATAGACTTGCTAGTGCCTAAAGCAAAAAATAGAAAAATGTTCAATAAGTTCAAACATTGAACTTGGAAAACCTAAAACCCAAAGACAATGAAGAGAGCTTACCTCTTATGCAACTTAACTTCTTCCACTCTTGAGGAAACATGGCCGACCTTTTCCCCAAACTTCTAAACACCCTTGCCACTCCCTAGTCGCTGGGGGGCAGTGTGGGTGGGGCTGAAGGCCTCCACACACTGAAAAAATCCAACTCGCTGAGATTTTAACTAGAGAAAAATATAATTAAGATTGTGGACCTGTTTGATCAGAAAGAGCTGCTGGACAATTGCTAAGGACGGATCATAAACGGCTATATAGCGCATAAAAAAGTAAGTGTGGTTGGATGCCAAGTGAAATAAAATAATGTCAGAATGCCAGGACATTACAAGAAAGACAATTTATTGTGCTCTGAAATCCAGAAGGCTTTGGAACGTGTTCAAGGGACAAACAGGCCATTTTGTGCAGAATACGTAAACGTGAAAAATGCAATTACCGTTCGCAGGCGTTCCGGCGTAAGATGTCAATACGGGATATGGCCACCATGGAGGGCGATGCAAGATTTCACACGTCGTGTCATGCTTTGCACAACATTATCAAGCAGCTGTTGGGGTAATTTATCCCATTCCTCTGTCAGTGCACGGATGAGGATGTCCTTGTTTATTGGAGGGCATTGGCGACCAGTAAGACTCCTCCCCAAAGCATCCCACACATTTTCAATGGGATTTAGGTCTGGAGAACGTGCTGGCCATACGAGGCGTTGAATATTCTTGCTCTCAAGACACTCCTGGACAGCGACTGTTCGATGACATGTTGCGTTGTCGTCCATGAAAATGAATCTATCACCGACAGCACCACGGAACATGCGAACATGAGGTGGCAGAACATCATTAATGCATCGTAGAGGGACGTACGGCCATTGATCATGATGCCAGCCTATACCATGACACTACATGTCGGATATCGGTCCCTTCCCTGTATGTTTGCTGGACAATATGCAGTACCACTATCACGCCAGATCAGTTGTCGTCGACAATCAGACGATAGACTGTATCTACTCTCATCTGAGAAGAGGACAGCAGACCAGTCGTTATCAGTCCAATTGCGATGTTGATGGCACCTTTGCAAACGGGCGGTACGGTGACGTCTGGACAATGGGATGCACACAACAGGACGGCGGGCGTATAGTCCTCCTTCATGCAAACGTCTGGCGACAGTTTTTCGGGAGATCCGCTTGCCAGTAGCAGCCATAAACTGATTTGCTACCTCACTAGCTGTGCTGCGCCGGTGTCTTTTTGTTGATAGCACTATGTACCGATCTTCTGCAGGTGTCGTGTCGTACTGCGAACACGACTTCCCCGTAACGTTTGCTACACTCTCCATTTGTTTGAAATGATTTCCAAAGCCTTGAAACAACACTGTGGCTGACGTCGAGCTCCCTGACAACATTTGTTATTTTTCGCTCTTCTTCAATCTTGCCAATAATACGGCCGCGCGTAAAATCATCTAGGTAATGTCGGGAAAACATACTGAAAATTACAAGTTCGTCAATTGATTCTTTCACTTTCAACTTGGCGTTTGAACAACAACGGTCAATGCGCGTCAAATCCTTTATATCTCTTATCAGCGCTATGTCGTCACGAACAAGTTCGGCAATCCAAAATTTGCATACGCACAACACGTCTTACTGTATCCCGCACTTATGCTAATTCCCACATTTTCCTGCCTTCCATTTTATGGTTGCTATCGTTGCTATTGTCATCCGTCCTTAGCAATTGCCCGGCAGTGTATATCATCATCATCATTGTCAACCCTTATCAATCCAATGCTGGACGAAGGTCTCCCTAAGTTTCTTCCACAACGGTATGTCTTGTGACAGTCTCCTCTATGCTACTCCCGCATACTTTCGAATTTCATCCACAGATCTCCCATGTGGTCTTCTTCTGTATCTTTTCCTGTCCCTTGGAATCCATTCTAAAATTTCGGCTGCCCATCGATGGTCTGTCCTTCTGCCAGTATGTCCAGATCATTGCCATTTCAGGGATTTAACTCTGATCCTGATGTCTTCCATTCTTGTCATTTTTCGGATCCACGAGTTCCTCTTCTTATCTCCCCTGGTTACACCAAGCATGCACCTCTCCATGCTACTTTGAGTTGTCTGCAGCCTTTGTATGTCTCTTTTAGTTAAGGTCCACGTCTAAGTACTGGAATGATGCATTCATCAAACACTTTTCTTTTAAGACATAATGACATTATGCTCTTGAAAATTATGCTGTTTCTTCCAAAAGCTCTCCAGGCAAGTTTTGTACGCCGATAAATTTCTTCATCAATGTGACCCTCACTTGATATCTGCTGTCCAAGATAAACGCACGTGTCTGTTATCTCCAGCTTTTCTCCATCAATCGATGAATCTTCATTTCTTGTAAAAGCATTGAACATCACTTTTGTCTTCTGAAAGTTCATTTTTAATCCCACTTCTTTACTGTTGTCAGCAAGTTCCTGGATCATACCCTGCAGCTCTGATGGGGTAGTTGCAAAACGAAGGTGGGTTAGATAATCTCCATTAATCTTTATCCCTTTGTTTTCCCAGATCAGTGATTGAAAGACATTTTCCAATGTGGCATTAAAGAGCTTGGGAGATATGGTGTCACCTTGTCTCACTCCCTTTCCAATTTTTATGTGTTTTGTTATTTCAAACAGCCGAATCTTTTCACTTGCATTTTCATAGATGTTATTTATAATATTGATGTATGAATATTCAATACCGCAGGATTTCAAAGCCATTGCAACTGCTAATGGTTTCACGGAATCAAAGGCTTTTTCATAATCGATAAAAGCCATGCACAATGGAAGTTCATATTCCCTCGCTCTTTCAATTAGTTCTCTTAGTACGTGGATATGATCTATAGTGCTGTAGCTATTCCTGAATCCAGCTTGTTCTCTCGGTTGAGCCATGTCCAGTGTTACCTTCAAGCGGTGTGAAAGAACTTTAGTGAAGATTTTATAAACCGCTGATAGGAGGCAGATTTTATGTAGCAGGATCATTGTAGCGTTGTTCAAATCCTCAGGAGATATATATATATATATATATATATATATATATATATACATGGCGACATTAAGCTAACAACATATATACATCATCATTGTCAACCATTATCAATCCACTGTTGGACGAAGGTCTTCCCAAGTTTCCTCCACAACGGTCTGTCTTGTGCCAGTCTCCTCCATGTCACGCCTGCATACTTTCGAATTTCATCCACCCATCTCCCATTTGGTCTTCTTCTGGGTCTTTTCCTGTCCCTTGGAATCCAATCTAAAATTTCGGCTGTCCATCGATGATCTGTCCTTCTGGCAGTATGTCCAGCCCATTGCCATTTCAGGGATTTAACTCTGATCATGATGTCTTCCACTCTTGTCATTTTTCGGATCCACGAGTTCCTCTTCTTATCTCTCCTTGTTACACCAAGCATGCACCTCTCCATGCAACTTTGAGTTGTCTGCAGCCTTTGTATGTCTCTTTTAGTTAAGGTCCACGTCTCTGCACCATACGTAAGCACTGGAAGGATGCATTGATCAAAAACAAATGTCAACCCCGCCTTCTCGTGGTGCATCCTGTTCTCACTAAAGGGGCTCTGACGACCGCCAATAGCGGTATAACTATACCATCGGGATTAGAGGAAATTCTATCCCACACTCACCAACCCGCTTAGCCAGCGTGGTGAGTTATGGCCAAACCCCTCCAAAATGACTCCACAACTTAAATCTTGGCCCTCAGTCTCCGGCAGCTGGAATGTACCTGGCCAAGGCAGCGGCCAGTGCGACATGAAGGCAGAGGGTGCTAAAAATCCCCGGAGGACCGGACTAGGCTGCCATCTGATGCTGACCTTGGCAACGTACAATAGACGCTCCCTATCTTCTGATTCAAGGCTTCTTGAATTGGAAGAGGAACTACAAAGGATCAAGTGGGACATCGTGGGGCTAAGTGAAGTAAGGAGAAAAGGAGAAGATCTCATCGAACTGAAAAGTGGACATCTCTTCTACTATCATGGGACAGATACTGGCAGAACTAGTGGTGTTGGATTTATAGTAAACAAGAAACTGAAGGATAAAGTGGTAGAAGTTGAAAGTTCCTCTGACAGAGCTGCACACTTGTTATCCAACTATCGAGAAGATACTAGGCTCAGATTATTCAAACTTATGCACCCACCACAAGTCCTCCTGAAGAAGAAATTGAAGAATTTTATGAGGAAATTTGTCATCTAAATAATAAAGGTAAGCAGCACTTGAAAATAATTATGGGAGATTTCAATGCAAAAATAGGGCAACGGCAACAGAATGAAACTTCAGTAGGTAAATTCGGTCACGGCAACAGAAACCAGCGTGGAAATACTCTCGTTGAGTTTGCAGAGGCAGAAGTGTTTTTCATCTTGAACTCCTTCTTCAAGAAAAAGCCACACAGGAAATGGACATGGAGACATCCAAATGGGACGAAAAGTGAAATTGATTTTATTATGTGTAACAAAAAATTCGTCATAGAAGACTGCAGTGTGCTAAACAAGTTCAACACAGGTAGTGACCATAGATTGGTGAGATGTAAGATGCACCTCAACACTAAACTTGAACGTGGCAAGCTCATAAGACAAACAAAATCTATTGACATAACCAACCTTAAAAAACACCATAATACCTTCAAGTTGGAACTGAAGAACAGGTTCTCTGCTTTAGAAGGCCTAACATCGGAAGAAGTGGACATCTCTGAAGTTAACAGAAAAATAACCAAAGCTCTTATGGAAACAGCAACAAAATTAGCTGGGTCTAAGAACAAGTTGCATGTAAATAAATTATCAGGAAAAACGAAAATGTTGATGCAAAAAAGAAAAGAGATGAAGACAACTAAAGAAGATGTGACTTCCAAAGTGGAATATATAGAGCTATGCAAGACAGTACGAAAAATTATCACTGAAGACGTAAGGAAATTCAACTGTGAACTAGTGAGGAAAGCAATTGAAAACAACCAAAGCCTAAAGATAGCAAAGGGACATCTCAATAAGGGGAAAAAACAGATTATGGCACTGAGAAAAGAAGATGGTTCTGTAACAAGAAATAGAGGCGAAATTTTGACAAGAGTGAAAGATTTCTACTCCAAATTATATGAAAGGGATGATACATGCACTCCAGACACCATGAAAGATACCAGTACCAGAGTTCCTCCAGTCCTTCCAGCAGAAGTTGCACATGCAATGAAGAACATGAAGCGGGGAAAAGCTACAGGAGAAGATGGAATTACTGTAGACATCATACAAGAAGCAAGTGGAGAAATCGAAACAGTACTCGCCCAAATTTTCACTCGATGCCTTAATGAAGGAAAGATTCCTGAGGATTGGAACACCGCTACAATGATCCTGCTACATAAGAAAGGTGACATTGAGGATCTCGGAAACTACAGACCTATCTGCCTCCTATCAGTAGTTTATAAAATCTTCACTAAAGTTCTTTCACACCGCTTGAAGGTAACACTGGACATGGCTCAACCGAGAGAACAAGCTGGATTCAGGAGTGGCTACAGCACAATAGATCATATCCATGTGCTGAGAGAACTAATTGAAAGAGCGAGGGAATATGAACTTCCATTGTGCATGGCTTTTATCGATTATGAAAAAGCCTTTGATTCGGTGAAACCATCAGCAGTTACAATGGCTCTGAAAACCTGCGGTATTGAAGATGCATACCTTAATATTATTAATAACATCTATGAAAATGCAAGTGCAAAGATAAGGCTGTTTGAAAATACAACACACATAAAAATTGGAAAGGGAGTGAGACAAGGTGATACCATATCTCCGAAGCTCTTTAATGCCACATTAGAGGGTGTTTTTCAGTCACTGAGCTGGGAAAACAAGGGGATAAAGATTAATGGAGATTATCTAACCCACCTTCGTTTTGCTGATGACGTAGTCATTTTTGCAACTAGCTCATCAGAGCTGCAGAGTATGATCCAGGAACTTGCTGACAAGAGTAAAGAAGTGGGATTAAAAATGAACTTTCAGAAGACAAAAGTGATGTTCAATGCTTTTACAAGAAATGAAGATTTATCGATTGATGGAGAAAAGCTGGAGATAACAGATACGTAAGTTTATCTTGGACAGCAGATATCAAGTGAGGGTCACATTGATGAAGAAATTAATCGGCGTACAAAACTTGCCTGGAGAGCTTTTGGAAGAAACAGCATAATTTTCAAGAGCAATATATACATATGCGTATATATATATATTTACTCTTTCTATTCTCTTCTGTTCCACTTTTTTCTCCATCTTTTTTCCTCATTTTCCTTCTGTGATGCTTGGAGATAACCACTTCTTACAATGGTAAACATCCAAACCTCCTCCCTTCTCCCCAAAGAATCAAGAGCCCTCCGATTCGACCCGACAAACCTCTTTTCTACGCTCTACACTTACACATGCACGCGCGTATCGTAAAACCACTCTCACTGACCCCAAAGCGGTGAATTGGAAGTTGAAAGCTCTTTCTTTCTCTCTCCGTCACGCACAAGGATTTCCTTTGAGCACTGTTTTCCAACCTCAGAGGGATACATGTTTCCCCTCGATATTACTTCTTTGTAGGCAGTTAACCACATAGAAGTTTCTTAACAACAGCTTAGCATTGCATAGTCACTTACCAAGTGACGTAACAGAGTTTTACCCTTATGCGCAACGACGCATCCACTTCAGCCTCTTTTTTTTTTTTCTCTTTTCGTTTTTTTCTTTCTTGTTGGGGTTGTGGGTTGGGCAGAGTAACGTTCTTTCATATTTTACGTTTCTATGAAGAAACAAGGGAGCATTTGGCTCTTCCCTGACCCTTATCACCAACAAGCCCTATCTATGTCCGTGTGGTTGAGAATCATTGGCGCAGCTGTTCCTCCTGTTTCGCCCCGAGATGTCATTTCTTTTGAGCTATCAGTCATTCGTGCTGTAACATTTCAATTTTTCCTTCATAGAAAAAAGTTGTAGGGACTAATAACTAAGGTACTTATGATTATAATGATGTACAAGAATATTTTTCAAAAACCATCGACATATAAAAGTTCAGAAAATTTGCAACAACGTCCACCTTCTGGTGGGACTTTGCCCTCTCCAGTTCCTTGCTAGCTACGGCCTGGTGTGTTAAGTGGTAGAGTTAAATGCATTTGCGTGTGATCACTGTGATGGTTGAGGGAAAGGACAGTATGGGAGCCTAGTTAAAAAATCTTAAGTATGGCCTATAATTTGTTCGCTATGGGCTTGGAAAGAATGGGAAGAAAAAATTGACGGCTAATACAGGATAATAAATATTTTTATAAAGACGTAAAAAACTAAAACCAAGCAATCTGAAAAAATATAGAACATGCTGGGATGAAAGACGCTTAGAAAAGGCAGGAGTGAAAATACTAAATGAAACTGATAAAAAAAACTGCAAATAAGCAGCAAGGAAGACTCTAAGAAACGACATGGAAAACATTTGGGCGTTAGTGCGTGAACGATTCATGATAGAGGAAGCTAAAACGAAGTACCCAAGCAAAATAAAAATTACTACCACCACCAAAAGTAAATAAATAAATGAAGGAGAGCGGAAAATCCTCATATATCTTATTTTAGATGTAAAAGATAAAATGAAAATACCGAAGCGTTAAAAAATACTAAAACAGACAAAGATGAAAACATTAAAGTAGTAAAAAAAGGCACAATGAAGATTACGAAAACTAAGTGATTCATTAAATAATAAAATAGGGCGTTCTAGAATAAATCTCAAACACATAGTAGGTTTGAAGAAGAAAAACAAGTAAAGAAAACAATACTGCAAAGAAAAAATGCGAATAAGGAACAAGGAAGACTCCAAGAAACGGCATGGAAAACATTTGGGAGTTAGTACGTGAACAATTCGGGATTAGAGGAAGCTAAAACGAAGTACCCAAACAAGAAGGATGTACTATCACCACCGCAAGTAAATAAGTGAGTGAAAGAGAGCGGGAAATCCTACACATATCTTATGTTGTATGTAAGAGATGAAAAGAAAGTACTGAAGCGTTGGGAAATACTAAAACAGATAGAGATGAAAAAAATATAGTAGTAAAAAGTGAAAGGATGAAGATTACGATAATTAAGTGATTCGTAAAATACTAAAATAGGGCAGTCTGGAAAAAAACCTCAAACACCTAGTAGGTTTAAAAGAACAAAAACAAGAAAAGATAAAAAATAATAAGTTTTTTATACATGAAAAAAAAATAAGTTGAACAGCAAAAAAATCAAATCTGTATGGTTGGAAAAGAACGAAACCAAAGAAGATAAATGCTAAAACATTGAGACAGAATGGAATAACTACAAAGAGACATGCTGACAAAAATCACAAATATGTATAGGTTGCAAATTGCTAAAACAATAGAGGATAAGAAACGTAGAACAAGAAGGAGATAGGGAAAGTACTGATAAAAGACTTGATGGAAAAAAGATTTGGCGGATTGGGAAGAATTAAAACAAGACAGGATGAAAATTCTACAGCAAAGACAAAACGGAAAGTACTAAAAAAAAAACTACAAATTAATTTTGCTGCAAAATACTGAAAAATGACAGGTAAGAAAGTAGAAGATTAAGACAAGATAGAAACACACCAAATAGATAACGCTTAAGAGAATAAAATGAGATATGCGACGAAAATCGAAAAGGTATATGTGGTAAAAATATAACTGATCCATTTCGGGCAAACAACAAAAAACATCACAAAAACGGACTTAATTTCCTCTCTAAAGAAGAAGATGGAACTCTACAAAATGAAAAGGAAATAAAAAGTAAAAACGAGAAATTGGGGAAACAAAAGAAAGAAAAAAAAATAAGATAAGAACTTCAACAAACAAGCAAAAATAATGGCAAAAAGAAACAAAGAAAAACCGGAGATCGAGTAAAACAAAACATAAACAGAAATAAAGCAAAAAAAAATAAAATAAAAAATAAATAAAGGCAAGAATTCGGGCTACGTTAAGTTGCTTACCTGGCTAATAAAGAAAATTGGTGCTGCAGGTATTTGAATTCCAAATGGCCCATGTAATGACATCGACAATCAGCCATTCAACCACAAAAAAACGTGTAGACAAACTTCACTATTGTTAAATCGGTCCGTGAGCACACACACGATGATGAGTTGGGGAAGACACTAAGTGGCGAATATTGCATTTTATTGCCATTTAAACGTTAAACGACCGCCATTCTCCTCCGAACAAATAAACCATCAAGTACTTTATCTCATCGCCAGAGGTAGAAACAAAAAGAAAATGAAAAAAGAGGAAGGACAAAAAATAAAGAAAAAAAAAACATCTAGTGAGGAGAGGATAAATTGCAGTTGTAAGCGATTGACAAGTGAAAGGCAGAAAATCTCTTCTTGGTGGAGATCGCGTTTCTATAGCAACAATTGGATGCCTGGCACGTGACGCTTTGTGCTCTCTGTGATTATCGGGACTTTTTGGATGGAGCGATCTTTTCTTTCTTTCTTTCTCCTTCTTCTTTCCTTTCCTTTTTTTTTTTATTTTTTTCTCCTGCGCTTCTTCTTATTCCTCTTTTTTTTTCTTCTTTTCGCAAAGAGATGGCAGAAATTCCCCTCAATTGACTCTGAGAGTGGTGGGGTTCTAACCGGCCATTAGATTTTGGCGACAACAGGAGCGAAAGATTTCCTGAATCACTTGTCTAAACTGGTAAATAAGAATGAAGCTGTGTATCTGGCATCGCAAAGTGTAAGAGGTAAACTGGCATTGAAGTAGAGAAGTTCCTGCCCTTTAACCCGCGGGTTTTCCTTCGAACAATAAATGCGGAGAAAGTTATTCTCATTCACGACGTGATAGTAGGCCGTTTGTTATGCGATGACGTCATACCACAGTTGTAGATAATGTTCGATAACGGCGTGCGGTCGTTACATGTTACAAATGTTTAATTGGTACAAAGGAAAGGCTTAGGGAGACAACCTTTTTTACCTGATCTGATTTTGCAACCAGTTGTAAACATCTTTTGCACGGTTTCAATAGACAGAAATCGTGGTAGTGTATCTGGCTGCATTTGCTATTAAATGAGTTCTAACTCCGTCTAAGACCAAGACCGTCTAGAAAATACAAGGCCGTGACATCAGAGAGATGAGCTCCCTCTGTTTCTGACGTCACTCTCATGTTACACGGATTGATACGCCGGTGTCGTGTTTGACGTCACGCACGACAACGTTGGAAACCAATCGGAAGGCCTGGTTTTCGCGTGACGTAACTAAAAGAAGGAACTCTTCTTTCTAATGTCACGGCCTTGTGTTTTCTAGATGGCTTTGTTAAGACATGGATCTTATGCTAATTCTCACAGCGCTGCTTAGCTCCGTTCGCTTGGGTCAGTAATTTTAAGTTGGGGCTATTCCCCTAACCTTCGATATTTGGTAAGATCAACTAAATTACAATGCTGTATCGGTAAGTAGTTACATTCAAATAATTGCCAACATATCTATTCACATTTTATTAATAGCGAGGAATTATACACCAACTGTACAGAAAATAGTATAACTATACCAGTAATCCGAATTTATTGGCGTAATTAGTTTTCCAAGCTTTCGCACATCGACCAGATGGCTTTTTGAAGGAAGATAGAGATAAATTGTAATCTGAATAATAGAAGGCTTCAACAATTTTAACGCGATGACTTGACAAATAAACATTACATTTTTAAATTTTTAGTGTGTATGATTTCTCTCAGAGGAGTCGAATGTAACACAGCTATTGCAGTACTTCAAATAGCCTTAATCGATGTTAGTACATCTTAAGATATAAAGAAGGAGGTATTTTAACATAAACAAGGTATTCTGAAGCAAAACGGATTTCTGTTGCAGATAACGATAAGATCCTTATTTACGCACCAGATAATCTGCGTATTACCTAAACGATTTATATTGATCAAAAATCATCTTACTGTTTTATTCTTCACTCTATTGGTATTAAACCAAAGTTAGCGACCCTGCTTGGCGTATGCTACATGGAGAATCAGTCGCCCCAAAGTGGTTCTGTGGCTCCAAATTTGGGAGGACAACCAGTGGCTCCAAATTTGGGAGGACCGACTGCTTATAACACATTGAGCTGTTCACGGCGGAAGATAAACTATCACTCCCCCACAACCACCCCCACAACCACCCCCACAACCACCCCCACCCCCAAAAAAATCAGTCAAATTACGACATGTTTACATTTTTCAAGTACAGAGTGTTTTTGTTGTATACTACATATGAAAATTAATCCAGTTGTTTTTATATTGCTGAAAAGCACAGGGAATTTGTTTTCATAAACACAATAAAACAAGTCGAAATCTAACCCAAACAGTCGAACCTGCTGTTTCGCACTACTCGTCTGAAAAATCTTTTAATTTTTAAAGGGTGTGATAGTTACTAAGCAGTTAGTGAGAATTTCATCTGCAATCGGCGTTATCTTTGCTCGGATTTTGACTAAACATGATATCAAAAATCTTATCAAATGTACAACCAACATCGGGGCTTTACAAACACCCCCTGAAACTGAAAACGTAACGACTCATTCATTACGTCATCGTAAGTGGACCGCATGTTTGTATCCTGTGCTCGTCACTCAAAGAGAATGCGAGTTTTCAGGTGTAGTCCGATAGGTAGAGCAGCAGACGTTCAAATGTAGTCCTTATTTGTAGAATTTTGTGTAACAAAAGCGACTGGATTTGTTACGAACACGATTACAAGGGGCGTTGAGATATGTCACTGGTCAAGACAATTATGTTTTTATCGCTAACTCAGTTGGTTTTGTAACGCGAAATATTATAAACAACGACTATGTATAAACATCTGCTGTTCCATCTGTCTAGACACTGCCTATTTTCGTCGATAGACGAATACGGGAACGAAGATGTGGTCCACCTACGATGACGTCATAAACAAATTGCTAGGCTTTCAGTCATAGTGGGCGTTGGTTTTACCGCACCTGTAAATACAAATATCAGTAGCGAATGTTCGTCAACATCTGCAAACTGAAAATATCCTCAAGGCGCGTTTACCCGCAATTATATATTCAGGTAACTCTAAATTGTGTCAATTTTCATTCATAAATTCAAACTTCTCCATGTTGTGCCTACCTATGTCCATGTATCAGAAATATATTTTCTTTAACATCAGTGGTGGACAAAAGTGGTGGCACACTCGGTATGTATGAAAAAATAGTGAAAAATAGTTAGAGAAAAGCCATTTATCTCAAAACAGAAACCATGTACACATATTAAGAATAATATAAAGTATATTACAACAATTTAAGCAAAAGTTTCAAATGAATATATTCTGCTGATGAAGTTTCCTCCTCATCAAAACAAAGGACAAAGGTATTGGCACAGTGGAACATGAAACACCAAAAATATTACAACTAATATTTTGTAGTGAACCCCTGATTCGTAATAACAGCTCTTAGTCTCTTTGGCATTGAATGCACTAATTTTTGCGTTGCTTCAGAGAAAATGTTAGCCCATTCTTCAGGAATAAGTCTTTTAAAATGCTCTACGTTCAGTATCTCAAGTTTTCTCACTCTATCGTCAAGTTCTTTTCAAAAATGTTCGATAGGATTCAAGTCAGGATCTTGTAGGGTATTTTTGAGAGTGAGGGGAGTACAATAAGTAGCCACTCGTGGACAATATGTTTAGGGTGATTGTCCTGCTAGAAGTAAAAGTCAATACCCGAATTCAAATTATCCGCACTTTGCTGCAGATTTTCCTGAAGAATATTCAAATACACCACTTTGTCTATTGTAACAACTATGAATGCAAGTTTCCCCATACGACACCCCATGCTTTACTGTGACTTGAACATTCTTCTCTAGCAGCTCTGTCTTGGGCTTTCTCCACACGAAATTCTTTCCATTGCTGCTCATTAGAGTTAATTTACTTTCGTTTGCAAACACCACTTTAGACCAAAAAGACGTATCCTTATTTAAATGCTCATTAGCGAAGGTAAGCCGCTTTCGATTAATTTTACAGATGTACTGCTTTCTCCTGGCTGCTCTCACTCTGTAACCATGAGGGGACTCTGCGGACAGTTTTAGGATGAACCACTTTGTTCCAATTTTGCTTTAGCGTTGTTGCAACTTCAGTTGATGAAATTTTTGGATTTTTCACAACGGAACGGACTACCTTTCGCTCTTCTTTGGGGGTCAACTTCGGTGGACAGCCACATCTGGGTTAACGTTCCAAGCTACGAGCCGATTTAAATGACTAAACTACATTTCTGACCGTGAATCGACTCTTTTTAACTATTTTCCCGCTTTCTGAACATGATTTGTTAAGATCTCAAAATAGTATAACTATACTACACTGGTGTGCAAAAGTTAAGGACGAAGAGGAGAAATTAGCATAACAGCGGAACAAGCAGGCAGAACGGACCGAAAGACCACTCAGCAGATAGACTAGGGTCCGGTACGGTAGGGCATGCGCATATATGCAGCATGACGTAGGGGGGAGTGTCGGAAGGGTATAAAGCCCACGGGCGGTGTACGCTCAGCAATTCGGGAAAGCTATTGCACGGTGTACATCGATTTGAACGACGTCGAGTTGCTGCCACCGTGTGATATGGCCAACAAGCAATCCAGTAGACGACATCTGGATGACTTTACCCGAGGTCGCGTCATTGGGAAGTTGGAAGAAGGTTGAAGTGTGACTAGTGTGGCCGAGGAGTTCGGGATCGCTCACAGCATCGTTTCACGAGCTTGAAGAACATGTTAAACGACAGGAACAGCTGTCCGAGAGTATAGCAGTGGTCGTCCACGAGCAACCACGGCGGCGGACAACCGGTATATTGTCCTACAGGTGAGAAGAGACAGTGGACAGACAGCGAGGATAATCGTGAGGCACATGCAACAGACAGCTGGACGTCCGTTATCGCGTTTTTCCGTGGCCAGGAGGCTGCACAAAAGTGGTCTATTTGCACGATGACCAGTACGGTGTGTGCCATTAACGCCTGCTCATCGGAGACGGCGGTTTCTGTGGTGCCAGGAACACAAGAACTGGACACATCAGCAATGGGGTCGAGTTCTCTTTACGGATGAGAGCCGATTTTGTCTGACGAGCAATTCTGGACGTATACACATCTGGAGAGAGCAGGGAACACGCAATCACACCTCCAACACCATCGAAAGGGGCCGGTTTGGAGGTGGCGGAGTTCTCGTTTGGAGCGGTATCATGCTTGGTAGCCGTACTGACCTCCACATCTTCCAAGGAGGTCCAGTCACTGGTGTCCGCTATTGTACCGAGGTTCTCCTGCCTAAAAAAATAAATAAAATAAAAATAAAAGTTGGAATCACATCAGCTAGGTGACTTTCTCAAGGAAGGTAGACAGCAAACTGTTTATTAATTATTTGTTAAGATTATGCGACCTTATGACAATTTGCTTTCCTTTATTGTTGTTTCAGCGCCTCTGCTATTAATTTCGACAGTAATAGCAAATACATCGGAATATCAACAATTTTGACACCTGATAAGGATAGAGATTTCGAGTTTTATTTATCTACCGTATTGGGCACGTGACATGACGTAAGAGAAATTTATTTACACAAATATCATGACTGTGATAATACTTTTGTCCGTGCAAATCTTGTATCTGCCAATACTTTCTAAGTTTTCAAAGGCGTTTAAAAATAAGTAAAAAAATATATTCTTTAGCGTTATTACGTGAAGAGCAACATTTAATTATTATGGAACCAGTTCATTGGGCTACAATTGTGTTTACTATTAATTTTGTATAATAACTTCAGGAATCGGCCGTGTGCCAATAATTTTGTCCACCACTGTATGTAAATTCAAAGTTTCAGCAAGGTGATCTTAATCAACAAGCTGTTTTTACCACCATTCATGGATTCAAGCGCCAGAAAACTGCGTCGAACCGAATTCATAAATATTGTATCAGTCAATGTGTCTAATTGACCGGAAGTCTACGTGGACCTTTATTTGAAAAGCCCGGCTGAGCTCAGGCCCGAACTTCAGGTGTCCGTCACGTTTCAAATTTTTCAGTTTCCCACCCAGCACCATCCGTTTCAGACTTTCATCAAGCGTTCTGTGCCACTTATTGCAAATAACGCAAGACTTCCTGTAGAGCAGGGGTCTTCAACCCGTGGCCTACTACGTAAGCTAGAGGACTGCACGGGCCTTAATTTGAAAAGCCCAACCCGACCCAAGCCCGCAACGTCCAAGACCCGGCCCGTTTCAATTTTTTTAATTAAAGCCCGGCCCGTTTCAATTTTATTAATTAAAGCCCCGCCCGGCCCGTTACGTATGTTTCTCCGGTTTCCAAGGTCCGGGCCGGCCCGAAAAATTTCAACAATTACTAAAACATGAATTTGACATCTGGTGCACTCGGGCATTTGATTCCTGAAGAGTTTTCGTTTTCTTAATTGCTACACGTATGCTATTACAATAAACGTTAATTCGGAATATTTCTGTGACTCTGTATAAGTCACGTGACGTCTGAGGAGGGGAGGGGGCTGTATACTCCACAATATTACATGTAAACGACAATTTCCATTCCTTTCAAATTTTCTGGGTTTTAAAATTATTATTGCCTGCCACCAGACCCGGAATATCGTTGGGGATAAAGATGGGGAGGGGTTAAATGCAAAAGGGACGAAATAGCCAGAAATATGAATCCGATCGTTCTACTTTACATTGTCTACAAACACATATTCTGCGGAAGCGATTTTTTCGCGAAAATCTTTCGCTTTCTTAAACTCTATAACAAGTATATGGAAGAGTATTTATTAGCAACACTGAACTGAGCATATGCTAAGGGAAAACAACGACAGACTGCCCAGCTAACCAGTGTCACAGAAGTTTTGAAAACGGCTGGGCTGGGATACCTAAGGGTTCATTTACCATCTGCTGACTCCCTGAGAGTAAAAATGGGGAAAATATTAATATATATCAAATACGTGGAGATAATGTAAATGGACGATGTCATCGCTTCTTTCCACGTTATTTTTAAACAACGCATAGCGACTGAAAAATTGTATTCCGGCACCGCTGGGATCGAACCCCAGAACTCTCGATAACTAGTCGAGTGCGTTCGAATTTACGCTACGGCGCCAACAATTCTCCGCGCCATGCGTGGTTTATCAGTCAGCATCTGACTACACGAATACGTATTGATGGTCTCAGCAACTGAGATGGCGTCTTCTGGTGGCATTTAACGCAACAGCTATTTAATTGTAGCTGATAAATTCAAAGGGCGATAGAAATGGTTAATATATATCAAATACGTGGAGATAATGTAAATGGATGATGTCATCGCTTCTTTCCACGTTATTTTTTAAACATAAAAAATAACTGTATGGCACAGATTTACACACAGAAGTAAGTTTCTCCCAGCCCATTTCTCCCGTGCCATGTAAGACAATTTACAAGCTTTTCACACATCTAGAGAACAAAGTGCCGCCGACCAGAACAATAAAAAGAGATCGTATGCGAGCGGGTGGCTCGGTTTATGAATGCTGCAGTTAATAGCCTGCCCTGAAGCATGGGAGGAGGGTGGAAGTTAGAGAGAGAGAGAGAAGGGACCACGTACAAATTGAAAAACTAAGGGAGCTGGCCCAATCCAATTGTTTTGTAGGAAAGGAGCATGTCGTAAAACTTCTATTTTTTCCAGCAACGGAAATTATTCAGTCTTATCCTGCTGCTGTATGTTGTGAGATTTCCAAACAAGAAAGGCACCGTACAGCGATTGTTTTTCTCATTCAGAAATCTAAATCTGCTCGGCCACGGTCTGTTTTACATTAAATATTGAAGGCCCGGGCCCGGCTCGTTTTCCCAACTTAGAAATGAGCAAAGGCCCGACCCGAGGCCAGTGCAGACCTCTAATGTAGACTTTGTGGACTACGTGGACAACGTTTCAAGGAGTATTTGGGGCCACTCGCTAATAGTCCGCGAAACGTTGTGCACAAAGGAAATTCTAAAATTCTAAAAAAAGAAAAAAAAAAAATTCCGAAATGAAAAAATTAATACCCGCGTACCTTACATAGTGTTTGAATTCCCAAATCAGCTATGAGCTGTGCTGCGATAAATTTTACAACTGATATTTTTAAAGACTACCAAAAATACAAGGTTACGCTCATCCTGCACTTCCTGCGATTGCTTTGTGACGTCATTGTCCAAATCGCCATCGTAACTCCACCTCATGGACCTTATTCACCTCGTATTGCATCATGGGAAAGCCTTTCAGTGGCCGAGGAACAACAAGAGTTTGTTTACATGCGTTTTCCCATTGGTTAACTTGGCGTTACTTTGCAAGGGTTCAGGAAAAACGCGATTTTCGTAAATTTATTAACGACATGTATAACTTTTGCTCATCGTATGGTTGTATAAATAAATCCTGCAAACTAAATTGTGTAGACGAAATAAAAACATTCTTTAATTTTCCGCTGAAAAAGACGAAATTATTAAGGGAATGGCTGTGTAAAATGAAACGCGGTGATATTCATTCTGATGTGCACTCTCCAATATGTTCTGTCCACTTTTACGAAAAAGCTTTTAGATATTATGACACTACGAATCAAAGGCAGTTGAAACCTCTTAGTATTCCTTCGAATTTCAATTTCAAAAAAAGAAAAAAAAGGTAGAGAAAATTGATGGAATATTTGGATCGGTAAATTGCGAATTAAGTTCTACTTTCCTCAAAGAATAAAACAAACATATCTATAATTTCTCCTTTATTTAATGTTACGCATTCATTTAATTTTTAAGCAGATTGCCTAACGTGCGAACCCTAGTTTGATTCCTTATTACGTATTTGTCTGAGCTTTTAAATGTTTTTCTTTTAGAATACAAGGTACTAAATTTTATGTTTCAGATATTTCGCCAATGTCTGGCAATCAGAACATGAAAATTTAATATAGCGTGTACGAGAAATGCTACATTAAAAACTTCATTATGACAAACGGCGATGCTTTCCTGCGTCAAGCGAAATAAACATCGAACACAAAATTGTCTTTGTATATTTTTGCAACCTTGATTTGTTCTTCTAAGAAATTAATTTCTTCTTCTTCGTCCTGTAGCTCTATTAATTCCTCGGCAGAATCCATGACGTTAGGATTGTAAAAATTAGACAACAGTAAGAGATAATCAAATAGGGAAAACATTGAATCAGCAGCCATGTTGGTACGCAAAAATCCACTTCTGACGTCACATAAATAAGGTCCATTGCCACGTTTCTTTGTATCTGCATCACAGCAGCGTGTCGAAATTATTATTCTTAAACCAGTTGGAATAAACTTCATAAATTTTACCAGATTTTTTAATGCATAATGTTTTCAATTTTTGATTTAAAAACGTTGGGGAGTGTTGCCGAAATGTCTTTCCTATTCCTCATAAAGAAATTTTTTATTATATGACAATAATGTGTCCTGCTATACTTTTTTACTTTTAAATTTATACGAAAACAGCAAAAATTCCCCTTGTAATTAAATTAACACTTAAAAGTATAACAGTTTTCTCGCACTTTATGTAACAAAAATGTTCGAAAGGCATTTTTCAAATCTACATTACTAAAATATTCACATGACTGAATTTCTTCTGTTTTTAACGTAACTGTGCTTTTGCATAAGCTTTTGTTCGGTGTTTAATTTAGAAATATTATTGGCAAGACATCTTCCTCCATAGCTATAGTTCTGATCTACGATTCACATGTTAGGACGGTGATGTCACTCAGTGACGTCACGATTATTCGTCTGTGAAGAAGGCGAGATGAGCAAACCTTACTGTCTATTAACCTTGCCAAAAATATAGGCATATCAGTTACCTGCTTCGGAATTCTTTCTAACATAGATATCATGCTATCTGCATCGTTAAATTTAAATTTTAAGATTCAAAACTTCCCCGAAATAATCGATATTCATAATAAACACATGCATTTTTACTCTTTTTTTTTTTTAGGTGGTCCGCGAATGTTATTCCATTTTGTTCTATTATCGACGATTTAGAAAGGTTTCACCGCCCTCTGCGCTAGGGAAACAAAGATGCTCTACCGAACTGAACTACCCTAGTAGAGTAAACAGAATGCGACATAGAGAGATGTGCCATTCCTCGTAGAAATTCCTTCCACACGTGAAGTTTAGACTTGACTACCTGTTCGAAATGTAGAGGCTTTTCCTCTTTTACACGTAAGTTCGTATAAACAAGGTAGCACTCGATATCCCCAAAATGTAAACCAATATTTTGATTTTTCTCATCACTGTTGTAGCAACAAATGGCTCCAGAAGGTCTTTCTGATTTTTTTTTTCGCGTAGTTGAAAGCTCTACTCGTGTAAACAATTCTCGGAAACGAAAAAAAACGCCACGTGGGTTTAGTCGATAAAGCCAACGAAGTGAAAACAGAATTTGATTTCAATATTTAAAGAAATAAACCGTCCGATTTCAGGCTTTCATTTTACAGCCAAGTTTGTCGGTTTCAGCTGTATTTGATCAATGCATCCGGTGGCGGATGGCGTCTTTCGTTTCACTCAGTGAACTTCGTCATTTGATTATTTAACAAGTCGCTTTATTTTGTGAATCGAAACGTTTTTCTTTAGCCCAAGAGTAAAACGCTAAATCATCCACTACAGGGTCGGTTCGTACTTTGGGCTTTGGCCCAGCCCGTGCAAACCTCTAAATGGAACATAAATTTCGGTAAGATGTGTCGATCCAGATCTATGAATTTAAAGATTACCAAGTTGTTTTCTTCCGCATACATAAATTAAAATATGACATGCTGTGCCTATAACTACTATTCATACATCAGCAAGATCGCCTTTTAGCATCCTTAGTTTCAAATATCAGCAAAGTACACTGAAGTGCTAAAAGCCATGGGATAGCAGTATGCAAATTCTTAACTGGCGCTGCATCGTATAAAGGCTTCGACGCACGCCGCGATATTATATCAGTTGCGAGGTGTAATCTTGTGAGTCATACTGAACAACCGCCAGTAGGATTATAGCAAGCTGACATGAATTATCGGCGTTTGAACGAAGCATGGTAGTTTTAAGCCAGACGGATGAGACAATCGATTTCCGAAGTTGTGTGAAGATTCAACATTCCTCGATCCACGGTGTCGCGTGTGTACCGAGAGTACCTCATGGAAGGCATTAATACACACCGTAAACAGATGAGAGGCCGACCACGGGTGCTGAATGACCGTGACCAGTGGCTTCTGACCAGGATTGTCCATGCTAACAGACAAGCGACACTGGCTCACATAACATCCACATTCAATGCAGGAGGTACCAGAAACATATGTGTCTATGATGTACGGGAGCAGAAGACCCACCAGAGTGCCTTTGTTAACACCACGACATTAGACACAGCGCCTCACCTGTGCTCTGGAACACGGTAATTGGACTCTGGACTACTGGCAACATGTGGCGTGGTTCAATAACTCACGCTACCAATTGTTACGAGCTGATGGAAGGGTTCGGGTGTGGCGCAGACCCCATGAGGCCATGGACCCAAGCTGTCAAAAAGGAACTGTGTGGACACGGTAATTGGACCCTGGAAGACTGGCAACATGTGGCGTGGTCCATGAGTCACGCTACCAATTGTTATGAGCTGATGGAAGGGTTTGGGTTTGGCGCAGACCCCATGAGGCCATGGACCCAAGCGGTCAAAAAGGAATTGTGTGAACACGGTAATTGGACCCTGGAAGACTGGCAACATGTGGCGTGGTACGATGAGTCACGCTACCAGTTGTTGCAAGCTGATGGTAGGGTTCGGGTGTGGTACAGACCTCATGTAGCCATGGACCCAAGCTGTCAACAAGGCACTGTGCGAGCTGGTGGTAGTTCCATATACATGTGTGGGGTGTCCTTACGTGGCACGGTTTGGGTCCTCTGGTTCTTGTAAACACGTTATGAACCAGTAATCGTTTTGTTGCTCTGTTGGGTGACCATTTGTAGCCCTTCATGGACTTCCTGTACCCCAAAAACGATGAGATTTTCCATGCGGACAATGCACAATGTCATCGGGCCCACGTTGTCCAAAATTGGCTCGAGGAGCAATCTGGACAGTTCCGAAGGATGGTGTGGCCACCGCGTTCGCCCGGCATGAACCCAATAGAACACTTATGGGACGGGGTAGGAAGGTTCATTTGCACCTAAGATCCTGCACCTACAAATACCAAGGAACTGTGGGCGGCTGTTCTGACGGCATGGCTCGACATCTCTCCAGAAGTCTTCCGGCCACTTGTGGAATCGATGACACTTCGAGTTGCTGCACTTCGCCGGGCTAAAGGAGGTCCTACACGATACTACACTGCTGGCCACCCAAAATGCAACCCCAAGAAGGAAGCATCCGATTGGCCTGAAATTCGCAGCATGCGTCGCCCGCGATAGGACATGCAAACGATTAGCATCGCAGGTCATATGCAAATCATGTGCTCCCGGCACGCCACCAAGAAGCACTATAAGAAGGGTGCACAGGAGGCGGGGTGTAAGTAGTGGAAGTGTGTTGTGCTGCCGGACCTGTGCGTGGGAAGCTTCCTGATGCCTCGTCGCACAATACGACAGTCATTCCAGCACGTTTCGGAGTTCGACAGTGGACAAATAGTGGCTTATCGCGGTAGCGGTTCATCGTACCGACATCGGTGCCAGTGTGGGACGTCATCCAGCCACATTGAGGCGAGAATTGGTTCGGTGGGTGCATGAGGGAAGGACGGGCCGAGGTGAGCCATTGCCGCAGCCGCGGCACACCACCGAACGAGAGGACCGGCATGTTGTGCGGCGGGCATTGGCGGCTCGCATCACCACATCCCGAACGTTAGCGCAGGAATTAGGGGGTATTGCGCAGTAACCTGTGTCAGCACGTACCGTTCGACGTCGTTTGCAGGAGTGGGGACTTGTCGCACGGCGCCCATTGCTCCGATTACCGTTGCCGTTACACCACCGGCTAGTGCGGCGGCAGTGGGCTGTTGAATGCCGCCACTGGATTACGGAATGGCACGACATTTTCTTCTCCGACGAATCCCGCTTCTGCCTGCAACACCACGATGGTCGGATCCGCGTGTGGCGGCACCGCGGCGAGAGACTGTATGACGCCTGCATTATGCATCGCCATACCGGTCCATCGCCTGGCGTTATGGTTTGGGGCGCAATTGGATATGACACCCTCACCTTTCTGGTACGCATCGTCGGTACACTCAACAGCCACCGCACCATCTCCGACGTTTTGGAGCCTGTAGTCCTCCCTTACCTGCAGGACCTGCCAGCGGCCACATTTCAACAGGACAATGCGCGCCCGCACGTGGCACTCATCTTGCAACAATTCTTCACGGCCCATAAGGTGTCACTGCTGCCGTGACCTTCCTGTTCTCCCGATATGTCGCCCATCGAACACGTCTGGTCGCTGATCGGCAACCGAGTGGCCCAGCAAGCACCACCCGCTGCTACGCCTGATGAACTGTGGCAACGTGTGGAAGCAGCCTGGACCGACATACCCCAAGCCAACATCCAAAGCCTCTTTCGTTCGATGTCGCGGCGTGTAGCGGCCGTTATTGCCAGCCATGGGGGCCACACGAACTATTGATGTCTGCGTGTTCCGCAAGTGGCACGGGCCTGTAAGCTCAATCGTTTCATCTTTGTATCTGTTGTTATGTGTCCAGTAAATCTGGCTTTGCTATCTCGTTTCCTTCTTGGTGTTGCATTTTGTGTGGGCAGCAGTGTAGATACGTATCCCATGACTTTTGGCATTTCAGTGTATATTTGTGCGTATTCATATATTTAAGCATCAGGAAAATGTGTTTATGAGTGTGCATAGATGTGATACCTACAATAAAGCCAACGTTTATCTTTACACGGGAAAAAGGAATGGTTCAGGAAACGGTAATTTTCCTCCTAAAAAGAAATTCGTTTGTACTGACAACAGTGATGACTCATTAATTTATTTCCAGTTTTGCACAGACGAGCAATGATAGTCTGTGAGTTTGTAATCGGGAATCACCCAGCGTCGTTTATCACGGATTATCAGCTTTTCCCGCATATTGCACGATCTCCTGACACCTATCTTTTGCTCAGCTGAGTAAGGACTTCCTATTATTCTGTCATCTACTTGTCTGTTCTGCTACACCAGAGCTTTGAAACTCTCCGCAATGTAAGAATTTCCGTGATCACTGCGGCTATTTAGATGAAAAGTAATTCAGCTGAAGTTTCACGTGCAAAAGAAAGGACAAAAACGCTATTATTGTGCTAAGGTATGTGGGCTTTCGCTTTTATGAGTAACTTCCCATGAAAGCTGAAAAAGAAATTGTTATGTGGATAGATTTATATTATGTGAGCTCAAATTGTAAAATTATTGACCTTGCCAAACAAATTCCAAAGAGTTCCAGGCTGAAGTTAATAGCGATAGGCATAACGTTTCGGATATTTAATTTGTCACTATGTAAATCAAAAAAGTTCGTCTGCACTACCAGAGACAACACTAATATGCCAGATCATTATGAGCACTGTGAAAACACAAATTTGTCCGCGCCCTCTCACTCCGGAGTAAGTTGCTCTCCCAACTAAGCTGCACGGATGGAATCTATCGCTGCAGATTTGTCGTTTTGACCCGTGCTTTACCTCTGTAGTACGTCACAGCACCCCTGTCTCTACGACTAGATGCTTTTCGTACCACATAGCGGTGACGTCACCGACCGGCGCGGAATTTCAACCTCAAAACCCGTGTAATGGGGAAAGGGAAGGATTGTCGGAGTTTGAAAGGGGAATGATTTTCTGTTAAACGAAAGCTCGGGCAACATCTTAGCAACCACAGTTATTATTGGTCGTTCGGAGGCCACTGCAGTGAAAATGTGATTGAAAAGGTCGGAAGGGTGATACACCTCCACCCAACGTGCTGGAGAGGTGATACTACCAATGCAATGGTTCACAGTCAAGGAGAATGTTGGTTTCCACGTGCTATCGGGGACAATAGATGGCTAATTAACCCTCAGTTAAAGGTAAACTGCAACAGGGCGCATAGAGAAACGTTTCGGGAAACATAAATCAGCGTGCACTCTGGAGAATGGGCCTAAGGAGGTAGCGGACAGTTCGTGTGCTTTTTTGACTGGCAGTCATCGACAAATCTCGCACCACTGCAGGAGTACTGGACACTGAGCGATTGGAAAAGAGTCGTGACTTGGCATTGTACCGCTGGAAATGTGTCGTGAATGGATATTAGTCACTGGAAAAGATTCATGATTGGATATCGAACGACTGGAAAAGAATAGTGAGTGGGCATTTAAGGACTAGAAAACAGCCATAACTTAAAATTTGACAACTGGTAAAGAGCCATGATTGGACATTGGACGATTGGAAAAGTCGTAACTGAATATTGGGCTGCTGGAAAAGAGCCTTGACTGGACATTGGACGACTAGAAAAGAGTCGTGAGCGTACTATTTATATTGGAAGACTGGAAAAGAGTCATGAAACATTGGACGACTGATGGAGTCATGACTGGACATTGGACAACTGGAAAAGATTAACGACTGGACATTAGGCCACTGCAAAAGAATAATGACTGGTCATAGAACGACTAAAGTAGAATCGTGATTGGACATAGTACGAGTGGAAAACGGTCGTGAGTGGACATTGTATAACTGGAAATGAGTCATGACTGCACATTTTATGACTGGTAAGGAGCCATGACGGGACAATGGAAAACCAGAATAGTCGTAACTGGACCTTGGGTTGCTGGAAAAAAGTCTTGACTGGATATTGGACTACTGGAAAAGTGTCGTGAGTGTTCTATGTATATTGGAAGCCTGCTAAAGAGTCACGACTGCACACTTAACAACTGGTAAAGAGCCATAACTGGAAACTGGACGATCGGAAAAGTCGTAAGCGCGAACCGTTTCTTGATTTCCCTAATTTTTTTTATTCTATTAATATGAACACACTTAGCATGAAACATCCCTCTAAACGAATTGATATTATATCTTCAGCATAAAAAATGTATTCTGTTTGCGCGAACCAGCAACTTTTTGATATCGTGCCCTTTTACCCACAGTAGTAAAGTAAATCCCAAGTAAAGAACTTCGATGTAACGAAAATTGGTAACGGAGGTAACCAAAACCATTGTTCAAACATGAATTTTGAATGCTGTCACATAAAGTGATGCAACAATAGTTAATTTAATGTACTCAACAATATGTTTTACTAAACTATCGACTAACATTATTATATCACGTGTTACATAAACGTAACAGTTTCTCATTGCAATCTGCGTAAATTACGAGAACCTCATCCTAAATGTGATAAAAGCCATTAAAAAATGCATCTTTCATGCTATGAAAACTATGCATTGTAACTACACTCATCGTCAAGGAAAGTAAAGGTTACCAGGAACAATAAATGATTAAACATTGAGACTGATATGGGCAATATTTATTGAGTATGGCGTCGGGCCTTCATGTATCTTCACACAGCATGCCAGACTTCTCGGCATGGAGTTGTACTGGTTCCTAATGGTGTCCTGCGATAAGCCATCTCATGCAGCTTTAATCTTCTCACGCCGTTCCTGCAGATTGTGCGGTAGTGGTGGAGTGTGGATAGCGCGTCCAATAATATCCCCCACATTTTCAATCAAGATAGGTCTGGCGATGCGGCTGGCCATGGCCGAATGGCAGCGCCTTGAAGGCAAGCTCTCGAGAAAGCAGCAGTATGCGGACCGAGAGTTGTCCTGTTGGAAAATCGTACCCGGAGTGAGTGTTCAGAAAATGTATGGCCACTGGTTCCAGGAACTCATTAACGTAACGTTGGGCTGTCAAATTGCCTGTAATGGACACCAAAGATAATCCGGCATCCTAGGAAATTGCACCCCACACCGTGACACAAAGCAGAAGCTCGACACACCATGACGTGTGACGCTCGACAAAAAACCGTTCTCCTTGGCGGTGACCTCGGTGCGTCCGCACACGGATTAGGTGGTCGTCTCCTAAAATACAAAAGCGAGACTCGTCAATGAAGATCACCCGCTACTATTTCTCGTGGCCGCATGACACCATTGCAGTCTTTGGCGACAACGCAATGGTGTTAAGGGCAGTTGTCGTAATGGTCTGCGTTCGTGTAGTCCTACGTCGTTCAGCCGTCTGCCAATGGTTATGGCACTAATCGGACGATGCATGGAGGGCACCACTGCTCGCTGAATATCCGCAATCGTGGCTGTTGGGTCACTCCGCGCATGTCGGACAACCCATCGGTCCTCTCTCTACGTGGTTCGTCTAGGTCTCTCAGACCCTTCCTGTCACTGCTGCGTGCCTTGTTCTATCCACTTCCGCCAACAGCGTGCTATGGTGATATGCGCACGACCGGTATGGCGCACAGTACCGCGATAAGACCACCCCGCTTCCCGGAGCCCGACGATGCGGCCCCTTTCGGACTCTTCCAACAGCTCGAATTGCTTCCGAACTTTTCTGCAAGGCATTAACCAACACAACAACACGAGACAGAATGGCGAGCACTCACAACAGGACGACCTTACATAGCTCCTTACTTGCGTCATATGTGCGGCTTGAATCATTTGCATGTCTCACGATGTTAAATCTACCCACCAAGTTTCATTCCTGTCGGTTGCTTCCTTCTGGGTGCAAATATGTTTTTGAAGATGAGTGTATATTTGGCTTTCCCTCGACCACACCATCAAGCGCAGGAGTTACTTGCTATTGACGAGAGCTTTAAAATAATATATCACGCGATGGGGTGTAACCTGTAGCCATACATCCTAGACCAAAAGTTACCAATCTTCCCCACTTGCAATTCAACTTTTCTTTCTATCTTGAGGTCAGATTCTAGCTTGCACATGTGCAGATGGACTTTAGTAGCTATATCGCATTTCATCAGTGTCAGGGTCGTTTCTTACATTTGTCTAAATCTGAATAATATATAATAATAATAATAATAATAATAATAATTGTTTTTTAAAAACTAAACAGCCGAAGAACTTACTGCCATAGTTTAGTAAATATTTACTTTTATGACACATATTTTCTTTCATTGGTTTTGCGACAGTAACATTCATTAACCCACTTACCTAAGTACTGCTTAATGTCAGAAATTAGTAAACTTCATTGCTTGTTGTTATGATTTAATTCCACCTAGTATGTACCGAAGTGTGGCTCGGTGTGATTGTGATGACACGAATAAATGCAATATAAGCAAATGCATACTTTCGAATCACTCGTTTTATTTCATACCCACAAAGATCTTGGCATACGAAAGATGCATAACATAAATTATCTACAAAGAGTACCAAAATACTCTGGCGATTTTGTTTTACTTATTAATGCTACTGCTTGGTCCCGTTCATTTTGAAGCCCACTGAAGCACTTGGTTTATGTTTTTTTCCGATTGTGCAAATGACGAAAAGAGGGATGTTGACGTTATTAAAGAAATTTTGCGATGGGTGAGGTTTTGGGCAGAGAGTGTACCTTCTGCCGTCTCATTCCCTCTCATCTTTTAAGGCTGAATTCCTTCCTCTTTAAAGAAACAAATCTTGGGAACACTCATATTATAAATAGATTTTGCTGAGCAAGCTTTTAATTTTCACTCCATTTTACGTACGAACATGTAGGTCTTAAAAAGAGTGATTAGTAATCTTTGAACTTAAAGAAAAAACAGCAATTTTTAAGCATAGTATATGACGATATTCTAAATAAAATTGTATTTACGGAGAAATTCATCATTGCGAAAAGTGTATTGTCAACAATTCTAAAAAATCCTGAGAAAATTGAAACGGCTTGTGCTTTTAGCCACTTTGAACCTGGCCGGAAATACGCGTGCCGCAAAAAACGAAGAAGTCAAAATTGCACTAATACGATGTATTTGGAGTAATTAAAGTGAGATGGATTTATACATGGTGCTGTAGCACTGTATACTGTATTACAGTAAACAGTGCTACAGCACTATGTACAATTTCGCCATCGTGGTGAAAATGTTTCCAAAAAAAATGTAATGGGATTAATGTTTTAGAAGCCAAAAGGTGTACACATACCTTTTCTTTAATTTTACTGTACAAATTTACATATTTCAGTGCGTTTTTAGTTGCTTAATTAATTTTGCATCAATAACACGAACTAGTTTTGACGTGCACAAATTTTTGGGTCAAACAATTTTCCTGTTAATAAGATTTGACTGTGAAACAAACGGACCAAAACCTTTGAAAATTTGTGAAACTCTGAAAAATGTTCAAAAATTTAATGGAAAAGAAACCTGGAAAAATACTGGAATTTATATGTATAATAATAAGTTAGTAGTTTGTAACGCCATGTAAATTCTGTAAATTCGGTTGGAAGAAAATAAAATACAAAACTAAACATTCATCAAATACTTATGGCCACAACTGAAGAAAATACAGTAATAGTGCTATTCGGTGTTGTCAAAAGAAATTCAGAGTTTTAGAAACCTCATAAAACTGATGGCGGCATATTGAAAATTCACGTTCTCATAAATTCTTAGATCATGAAAAATTATGAACTTCAAGGGGCTGCAGAAAAACATCTATTCTGTTTTTCGCCTACCAATTTCTGTCTTGAAATTGCCATCCATTAGCTTATTCCAATTCTTATATATATATATATATATTTTTGGAGGTTTAACGACCACCGTGAGCAACTCGATGGGTTATAAGCAGTCATCGTAGCTAATTTAGGGTCTCTGGCTCCGGAGAAGGGAAAGAGCCAGTGCCGTAAGACAAACGCAAAATCTACGCCTCACCGGGAGTCGAACCCTGACCCTTTCGGACGAATGGTATGTAGCCGTTGCTTAGACCACTGCGCTAACGGGGCAGCCTTCCTCCAATTCTGTATCATAAGCTAAGATATTCCCTTTCTTATTAAAATTGTATAATGATTTTTGTCTTCTGTAGATTAATCTGCATGCTTGCCTCTTTGCTCTAACTCGTCAACTCTTGTACCCTGAAAAGGCGTATTTAAAAGGCGACATGGGCAGCCACTGTGTGCTGTCCGAAAACTAGTTTTCAATAACTTATAAGTCATGACGTATACAGTAATTTGATCGTCCTCTTGAGTTCCTGTATTATGAGAATTTGGTTTCTTCTCGTTAAACGTGTTTCTTACTTAAGGCCACAGATTCCTTCTTGATGAATTGAACGCTGGAAACTTAATAGGCCAAAGTGCAACCTACGTAGTAAGTCTCAAGAGGCAAGAGCTCGGGTGCTATTTGTGATACAATGATTTGTGGAAAAAGCGAACCAATACGTGAAACGAAAGACTGTTATTTCAGCAAAGTATACTTCAATGCTTGAGTTACTACCAATTGCTAACGGCGATCATTTGAAATGCTGACGTGCCCGTGGAATGAAAAGTTTGGATTTGACAGTTATTTGATTCACTTCTGAACCTTAGCCTTTTAATCTGAAGTGGTTGGATATGTCTCATTAAGAATTTCAGCTGTTACTGCTGAGAAGTTACCCGGGTTCCACGAAAGTATAGTTCAGTGAACAACTAATTCAGTAAGCTTTAAGTTATTATTGCAGTTTTACATTGAATCCAAGTCACGAAGTTAAGTTGAGCAACTAATACAGTTCAGTTTTACACTGAAGTCAAATCAGGAAGTTAAATTGAACAGCTAATTTAGTCAGCTTTAAGTTAATATTGCAGTTTTACATTGAAGCCAAGTTACGAAGTTATGTTGAGCAATTACTTCAGTAAGCTTTAATGTAATATTGCAGTTTAACACTGAAGCAAAGTCACGAAGTTAAGTTGAACAAGTAATTCAGTAAGCCTTAAGTAAATATTGCAGTTTTACTTTGAAGCCAAGTCACAAAGTTAATTTGAACAGTTAATTCAGTAAGGTTTAAGTTAATATTGCTGTTTTACTTTGAAGCCGAGTCATGAAGTTATGTTGAGCAACTACTTAAGTAAGCTTTAATGTAATATTGCAGTTTAACACTGAAGCCAAGTCACGAAGTTAAGTTGAACAAGTAATTCAGTAAGCCAAGTAAATATTGCAGTTCTACATCGAAGCCAAGTCAGAAATTTAAGTTGAACAACTACTTCAGTAAGCCTTAAGTTAATGTTGCAGTTTTACACCGAAGCCAAGACATGAAGTTAAGTTGCACAACTACTTCGGTAAGCTTTAATGTAATATTGCAGTTCCACACTGAAGTCAAGTCATGAAGTAAAATTCAGCAACTAATTCAGTAAGCTTTAAGTTAATATTGCAGTTTTACATTGAAGCCAAGTCACGAAGTTAAACCTTATGTGAGTTTGAAGCTTTTAGTGAGCGCAACTTATCGTTAAGTTACTTTCTTTTGTTGCAGAGGAAGTACCTAAACGATAAGTTCCCATTAAACATATGTTATCCAACCATTATTTTACTATTCAACTGCTATTTTACACAATAAACAGGTGTTGACATTAACTGATGACACAGACACACACACACACACACAAACAAATACGCGCGCGCGCACACACGCACACACACCTCATGCTGATATGGAGCCACCCTGTTGAGCAGTGGTCCAAGCGCTGGCTTCTGACCATTCGTCCGAGGTGGGCCCGAGCTAGAGCCCCGGATGTGGTACGTATGGTGGGCGTATCCTACTGAACCAGCTCTCACTCCCCTCACTAGAACTAGAGGCTCCAAATTTAGGATGAGCAACTGCTTGTTGCCCATTGAGTTGCTCACACGGTGTTCATTAAACACCAAAACAAACACTGATGTAGAGTGATAAAGCAAATCGCAGGTAGTCACACAAAAACAACTTTAAGTGTGGATACTGAATGATCAGAATATTTTTACGAACAGCCTGATAATTCCAACAGATCTTTTTAGCATTAAAGCACTCGCAATAATTTGCATGTTGTGATTCCCGTACTGTGATACCGTCACTCTTTTGTATATTTCATAATGCGGAGTTTTGAAAATAAATTCTGATATGAACACGAAAGAATAATTTTTGCGATTCATATAGTACACAAATAATGCGTCACCTGTCGGGGGGGGGGGCACAATTTAACGGCTTCTATTAACATCGAACACTAAAAGAATTCGCTTGTTTCAGATTCAGCTTTAATGTCCAGCCAAAATTGGGTGAGAATAACAAGCATAACAGTTGCATTTTGTCTGGAATTCAGAACTAGATTCCAAGCCGCCAAGCATTATAGAACGGCTGAGATAATATTTACTGCAATTAATATTGCTAATTAATAAAATCGTATTGATGGCTACATTCAGAATCTTGAATTCCATCCTGTTGAACTTCTAGCGCCATATCGTAATGTTTACTTCTCATGTTCCCTTGTTTATTTCAGTAACCCTAAATTAGGGATAGGCTGCACCCATCTCTAATGAGCCCCCGAGATTTGTTAAACTATCAAAAATAAATAGAAGCTACATTTCTACAAATAAGTCATAAATGTTTAACTAATGTGATTCAGAGGCTTGAAAAGAATAAAGTGATAAATCAGGAAGTTTCCTCTACGGCAGCATAAAAACGTACATCAAAAATTGTAGGCTTTTCCAGATTTTTTTTTTCTATTCATATTGAACAAATTAAACAGTTCGATCTCACTGAAAATATCATCCACTCGCTCTGAATTTCTAACGTATAGATACATTTAAAAACTTTCTAGATATCAAGACGTATGCGTAGGATTTCGTGAGTCATCAGAAACTCATAACAGTCGCTGGAAAGCATTTCATTGCATTTGTTGTGACGTGAACTGAATGCTCGTAATATTACTCCCACGAAAATATTATACTTAGAAGCGCTGTTTTAAGTGATTCGTGTGTTATCCTTTCGAAGGTCATAAGTAGTTATAAGTTCATGCATTAGCGTTTCTTTGAAATCGCAGCTGGCTTTGAAGTTTTAAAGACTCTTCATAAATATCAGAAATACTTTTTAATTCCCCGGAAGATATGCTTCAGTGAAACCTCTTGTGATTGAAGTTTATAATAGCACCAGTTGCTAAAATTACTATCTTGTGTGATTCACTGTATGAAATAATGGCTGAGAAAGAGGAAACTTCATTGAAAGGAAATATTTGTGACGAAGGAAACTCTTCCTTATTTTCTCGTTTAAGTACACCACGCGCATAGACTATTAAGAAAGAAAACATATTACGTTCCTAATTTAGAGTTTCTCACTTTGCGAAAGGGAGGAAAAGAACTGAACTAAAAATGCAACAGCCATGCCTCAACTAGGATTCGAACCATGGATAATGACCTGAAAACATGCATATCAATCTATCGGATATAGTGGGGGAAAATGAAACAAAAAACAAAAACAGAGAGAAAGATGACGCTTGTTTTCTACACTACTTAACAGCGTTTGAATTGCCCAGTGGTCCGCTTGTCATTGGTCAGTGAAACTTTCGCCGGACCACTGAACTATTGATTTTTCTGGCCCGCATGGCCAGAAATTTTTTTTTTTCCTAAGTTGTCACAAGTTAAAAATTGTATTTCTATTTCTTTGGTGTACGGTTTTCTTTTTAGGCGGTATATAACGAAGTAAATTTCTCCGTCATTTTTAGTCTACGCCGGGATTTGAACCCGGATCCCCTCATTCCGGAATAAGTCACTCTACCAGTTGAGCTACGCGGACGTTTTATTCTGATTAATATCTGCCTTTATGTCGTGTGCGTCCTTCTGGCAGGTACGTCACATCTCCTGGTACGTTACATCATCTCCCCCTTATTTTTTTTTTTTTTTCGAAGTGCTGGAGAAGGGATTCTCTTATTTTTCCTATCTCGCGGTGTGGAAATAACATCACACCATTGCGAGATTTCGAACGGTCGGGTCATCCGGATAGTTCGGGCGCCATTATAACGAAGTAAATTACTCCGTCATTTCTGTCCACACCAGGATTCGAACCCGGATCCCCTCATTCCGGAATAAGTCACTCTACCAATTGAGCTACGTGGACGTTTGTTCTGACTCCTATCTGCCTTTATGTCGTGTGCGTCCTTCTGGCAGGTACGTCACATCTCCTGGTACGTTACAGGTAAACTAATGAAAGGTTCATGAAATGCTTTTGGATAACATCTATTTTATTTTTGTCTCTGGAGTGGAAAAACAGCAAATACAGAAAGGCAGTTTCCCAATCCTTTTCTTGCAACGGCAACAATTTTTGTTATCTCCATCCCCACCATTCATAATGAGCAGAAGTAAGCACAATAAATACCTTTCTTGGATTCGCCCAGATTAGTGAATGTAGCAGACACTGACATCAGGCTTTGTTTCTGCCCCAAGAAAACACACTGACGGAGGACGCCAATTGGATACGTGAAGGTAATTTTTTTAAAACAGCAATTCACACGAGACAGTGTTCAATGAGGGACTAAAACTAATTTCGTGGTAAAGTAGGAGGGATAAGTAATAAGACTAATAAAATAAGGAAAAAAGCTAAATCCTAAAGGATAAAACATAAAAAAGGTTGTGAATTTTGTACCTTTGAAGTCTTCTTGTTCCCTTCTTACTTAAAAATAGATTGACAATGCACTCTCCCTCTCCTATACCACCAATCTATCGCTCCTATACCACCAATCTATCGGAATCTTATTCTGGAAACATTCTCTGTTTTGTGAGTTGCACTTTCAAATCGGATGCTTTAAAAACAAACAGTGGAGATAATTTCATTGAAATGGTACAATATTTTCTGCATATATTGTAAATGTCTAAGTTTCTTTTGTTTTTGTTTTTTACGGACCAGTAGCCATTTTGTTGGACCAGTGATTTGCAAATCCTAGTGGTCCACTGGGCCAGTAGAAGATTTATTTCTAATTGTAACACTGCTTAAAGTTCCCATGTGCTTAGCGAAATGCACCATCTTTGTAGAAGACAAATACTTTCCGACGCAGTAAGGTAATTCGCACATCACACATATCTGAATAACAAACGAATTCACTCGAAGAAATAACTATGCTCAACGTTGGTTTTGCCTTGAATGTACTAGGTATGAATAGTTTTAAAGATTATAAGTCTTTCCCTTATACAGTTGAATCGCGATTTAACGTTTTAGGAGGTAACACCAAAAAACGAACGTTAAATCCGGAAAATTGTTAAATGCGGAAATGCAATTTTTCGAAAATGCGATTTGAAATGCCTTGTGATGGCAACCATCCGGTTGTTTTTTGTTGCATGTTACCATGCGAACAAGTGAAACAAATGAGTCATGCAAAAAAGTACATTGCAGATATCAACTGGAAAATATGTATGTAATAATAATACATTAAGAAATGCGTAATTTGTATAAGTACGTACATTATTGTTTGTGAAAATTGAATCAAGAAAGAATCACGTTATTCCAATGAAATTTATATCACAGATTCCTCATGCTAAAAGAAATATGGACATAAATCAAGCTTCTTTATCCATAACTAATTTTATCGATAAGTTATAAATCATAAATCAGATTCTTTTATCGATAACTAAATTATCGATAAATCAAGCTTCTTTATCCGATAACTAATTTTATCGATAAGCTATTACTCATAAATCGATAAGCTATAAATCATAAGCGCAAATCGGGAGATGCGGGTTCGATTTCCGTTCCAGGAAAATAAATTTTAAAATTTCTGTGGTTCTGTTACATGGAAAGAACAGCTTGATTTATGTCTATATTAATTATTCCATGTGTTTCCCATTTGCTGCAGGAGATAACTGATTGCCTTTGTAGAGCTATACAACATTTTCTTTTCGCTTCAAAACTCAGTATCGTGTGAAACCACCTCGAGCAACAATATCAGACTCTACACGGCTTGGCCCAAGTTTTCACTCGATGCCTTAGTGAAAGGAAGATTCCTGAGGATTGGAACATCGCTACAATGATCCTGCTACATAAAAAATGTGACATTGAGGATCTTAGGAACTACAGACCTATCAGCCTCCTATCAGTGGTTTATAAAATCTTCACTAAAGTTCTTTCACACCGCTTGAAGGTAACACTGGACATGGCTCAACCGAGAGAACAAGCTGGATTCAGGAGTGGCTACAGTACTATAGATCATATCCACGTACTGAGAGAACTAATTGAAAGAGCGAGGGAATATGAACTTCCATTGTGCATGGCTTTCATCGATCATGAAAAGCCCTATGATTCAGTGAAACCATCAGAAGTTACAATGGCATTGAAATCCAGCGGTATTGAAGATGCATACATTAATATTATTAATAACATCTATGAAAATGCAAGTGCAAAGATTCGGCTGTTTGAAAATACAACACACATAAAAATTGGAAAGGGAGTGAGAGAAGGTGACACCATATCTCTCAAGCTCTTTAATGCCACTTTGGAAAATGTCTTTCAATCACTGAACTGGGAAAACAAAGGGATAAAGATTAATGGAGATTATCTAACTCACCACCGTTTTGCTGATGACGTAGTCATTTTTGCAACTACCCCATCAGAGCTGCAGAGTATAATCCAGGAACTTGCTGACAAGAGTAAAGAAGTTGGATTAAAAATGAACTTTCAGAAGACAAAAGTGTTGTTCAATGTTTTTACAAGAAATGAAGATTTATCGATTGATGGAGAAAAGCTAGAGATAACAGATACATACGTTTATCTTGGACAGAAGATATCAAGTGAGGGTCACATTGATGAAGAAATTCATCGGTGTATAAAACTTGCTTGGAGAGCTTTTGGAAGAAACAGAATAATTTTTAAGAGCAATATGCTATTATGTCTTAAAAGAAAAGTGTTTGATCAATGCATCCTTCCAGTGCTTACGTATGGTGCAGAGACGTGGACCTTAACTAAAAGAGGCATACAAAGGCTGCAGACAACTCAGAGAAGCATGGAGAGGTGCATGCTTGGTGTAACCAGGAAACCAGGAGAGATAAGAAGAATAACTCGTGGATCCGAAAAATGACAAGAGTGGAAGACATCATGATCAGATCCCTGAAATAGCAATGGGCTGGACATAGTGCCAGAAGGACAGACCATCGATGGACAGGCGAAATTTTAGATTGGATTCCAAGGGACAGGAAAAGACCCAGAAGGAGACCACATGGGAGATGGGTGGATGAAATTCGAAAGTATGCGGGAGTGACATGGACTAGACTGGCACAAGACAGACCGTTGTGGAAGAGGCTTGGAGAAACCTTCCTCCAGCAGTGGATTAATAATGGTTGACAAGGATGATGATGATGACACCGCGTGGCATTGAATGAAAGAGGTTTTTGATATTGTTCTATGGAATAGCCTGCCAGGCTACTTCTATGCGGGACCAAAGTTCATTCATGGTCAATGGCGGAGGCGCATGACGGGCCAATCGCCTAGCTACCGTGTCTCAGATATGTTTCAATCGAGGACATATCCGGAGATCGTGCTGGCCAGGGAAGAAGCGCTAAATGCCATGCATGGAAGAGGTCTTGAGTATTCCAGGCTACACGTGGCCGAGAATTATCCTGCTGGAATATAGTTCCAGGATAACTCTGAAGGATGGGTATCGCCTCTGCTTCTAAAAGCATCCCGGATGTATCGCTGGCTGTTGAGGGTTCCCTCAGTTCGTATCAGGCGAGGACGCGAATTGAACCGAATGGCGCCCCAAACCATAACGCTTGGCGTTGGGACACTATGACGCTGCTGCTGTTCGCTACGAAATCTTCGAACACGTATATGACCATCATGGTGCATCAAATTGAATCGTGACTCGTCAGAAAACACGACCTGTTGCCAATCAGTGCTTCAGTGTGTGCTTTCGAGACTCCATTGCAACCCAAGGCGTCTGTGGATCCGGTCAAAAGAATGCGCAGCAATGGGCTGTTAGATGCCAGTCTTCTGTTAAGCAGACGCCGTCGAACTGTGCTGAAAAACAAAGCCGGAGCTGTGAAAGCGCTCCACTGCTGCGCTAACACCGTGGATGTCGCTGTGCGATCGGTCACTGCCATGCGGTAGAGATTGCTATCATGCCGTGCAGTTGTGCGATTCTGAGGTCCATTTCACAGATTTCTGTGTTTCCGACCATCATTTGCCCCACTGATGCCACGTTCGCATGACTGTACTGGCGTTTCGTTCCATACGAGTGGCAATTTCGTGGTAGAAAAATCCAATCTCCCTCATCTCAAAAATCTTTCTTCACTCAAGTCCGTCAGGTGTTCATAATGCGGCCTTCTTTGGCGACGGGGCATAGTGAGACACAATATCGGCTCTTCACTGATTAAAACATTTCGTCTGAACCAGCTCTATATACCCATGACCGGACAGTTCGGAGGACACCACACCGTATGACGAATGCATGTCGCAACCAGTTGTACATATCCTGTAAGTTTCAAGCTATACCAGCAGTCTTCTTGGTGCTACAATTGTCAGAAACAGTGGTGTACCTAAGAACTCTACTCCTTTTCCAAGTAGAGTTCTATTGCACTATAAATAGCAGTGTGATGTCACATTTGAGTAGACTCGAAAAATAACTATTTTTATTTTGACGACAGCAAACAACAATTACATATTTTTTAAGCGTTAGTGCAATAGAGCTCTACTTGGAAAAGGAGTAGGGTGCTTATGTATTTAAATTTTTCTAAACCTGAGACTGCTTCGCTGAAAGAAACATGTTAATTTTCCTTACTATCATTTTCTTTGTCGTCATCTGCTCCCGCATCATCACAAATTTCGTCTATGCTTGCTCCTTTATAATCACAGTCTACATAATCGTAAAATGTTAATGTGGATTTGCTTTTTCCCAGTGATTTTCTAGCACTAGTCACGTGACATGGTACTACTTTAGTGAAGAATTCCTGCACTCGGTGTGTTACGTGTGAGTGTGTCTGTAAGAGCGTGCGAAATAAAGCCTGTGCCGTCAAAAATATTGATAAACAACTCATTCCGCTACCACCGCTTTACAAGGTACTATTCTCTTCCCCCTTGATGGGAAGAAAAGAAAACAGGAAAGGCACAGCGGCCTTGATGGTTAAACGCATTTTTGTTCAAACTGCAAAGGAAAAAAAAACATTAAATTCGGGATAAAAAAGAAGGCCAAGTTCTGGGTTGATAAATAGAAACGTTATAATGCAAGAAAACATTGACGTCGAAACGTAAGATGCTGTTATTTTAACGTTATGTAGATAGAAAAAAAATGGGGATTTCAAAATGTGGCTTTAAATTCGGGAAATTGTTACATCTGGGAAACGTTAGATCGCGACTCAACTGTATTTGGAACTTATGTATCTTACGATAATTAGCCACCCATGCTTCGTCTCTTTAGTGTGCGGCTTTCGAATATGCACCCCCCCCACCCCCGCCTGTAAAAGCGATCTTTCATTAGCAAGTAGGGTTCCACGAGCAGCACGCAAAACGGTGTGTTATGTGCAGAAACTGAGGCACTATAATACAACTTAATAATTCGTAGACTGCTTAGTGGTTTTGCGCATATAAATACCCTGTATAAAATTTAATAGCACTTTAAAGGTTTCAGATTTAATATTTGTTGCTTAAAGCTAACTCGAAAGAATATTTACGCTTTTTCAGAGTATTATTCATTACATCATTAAGACACGTTTTTCTTTCTTTAAGAGGTTCCTAAGCTTCTTAACATAAATGGGTTTTGTATGATTTAAGATGCACTGAGCCATCTTTCGCAACATTCTGAAAACATTTAATAAATTCCCAATGTAAGTTTTAGTTAAAACAAACAGTACGGTCTTATGCGAGTAAAATATCGGCATGAGGAAAATGATGCATATATACACTATATTGACAAAAGTCACATGACACACCCTCAAAAGCAAATGAACGGATCCGCTGCGTTGTTCAGATGCTCGGTACAGCTGCGAACGGTATAAAAACAAGCCTGCAGCTGACCGCAATCATATCGCACTGTGAGGTTGAGTGAAAATGTCGCGGCGGGGGAGAATTGACTTGGAGAAAGGAAAGATTATTGGGTGTTATATTAGTGGGCTGTCCATATGAGAAATCGAGAGGCGTCAAAACATACCCAAATCAACTGCTTTGGATGTACTGAATAAGTGGAAGACACATGGCGTGCTTGACGCAGAAAAATGTACATGCAGACCAAAGAAAATCAGTGATAGATGACGTCGAAGCCTCAGGAGAGTCGTTACAGCTAATCGACGGAGTACTGCACAAGACCTCAGTGTACAGGTGAAAAAAAATGCTGGAACCTCGGTATGCATACGTACCATTCGCAGATAACTTCATTCCATGGGTTACGGTGGTCGTGCGGCTGCTCATAAGACTTTCATCTCCACTCGGAATGCTACTCGTCGTTTAGCACGGTGATCAGAACATCTATCGTGGACCGTAGATCAATGGAAACGGGTCCTATGATCTGATTAATCCAGATATACGATCCATGAATCTGATGGCCGTGTGTGGGTGTGGCGGCAGCCGGGGATACGCTATTTACCACAGTGTACTGTTTCTGCGATCAAGTTTGGAGCTGGCAGTGTACTAGTTTGGGAGTGTTTTTCGTGCAATGATCCCATCCCATTGGTTATCGTGGACAAACCTATTAACCAGCACGTCTACCTCGATATTCTGGACAATTAAGGACTGTTAAGGCGTGGTTTGGCAATAATTACGAATCGTTTGTGGATGGCCAGCACAGAGCCCTGATCTTAATCCCATAGAGCACATATAGGATGAATGAGGACGCCGCATAAGAAGTTTGGAACCAAGGCCTACTACTATGCAACAGTTAGTGGTAGCTTTATGTACTAAATGGAAGCGCATACCTATCGCTGTGTTCCGAAACCTTGTCGAAAGCATCTCTCGAAGGGTCAGTGCATGCATTAAGGCCTTAGGTAAACCGACACCGTACTAATGTATGCCAATAAATGCAATGTTGTGTTTCTTTTCTAGGTGTCCGGTGATTTTTGTGTATTCACCTTAAGTAAATGTGATGCAGCGATCTGTTCAATTCAAATGTTCTACAGTAGCTTCCAAAGAAACTGCAGCATCACCTGCATGTGTAATGGTTGTCGACGTGTAAAGCTTATTTTGTGGATGAAAATTTTGCAATAAGAGTTTCATACGAACAATACTTAGGAACGGAACGTAACAGCAATTCGCAATGGAATATTCTTAGAATTGTTTATGTGGCAGAAGGAAAAGGTACTGATATCTGAGTATTCGCAGATAACAAGAAATGACGTCATGAAAGCAAATTAGTGAGTCCTCATAACATTTGGCACTTACGTAAGCAACGAGAAAAGCCTCGGGGAAAGTAATGACCCACTTGTCAGACCCCCTTTTTCTTTAACTACAGAGAAAAGGCATGGACAGAGAAAAACGTTTGATATATTCTGATGACTGCTTGTGGTACCAGACAGTGCTGAAAGCTTTCTGAAGTTAACGTGGTTTTTGCAGCTTTTTAACTGCAAGAGGCTTTCGCATGGGGTTCCAAAAAATTTTCAACGCGATTGAGGTCTAGGATCGCTCCTTGGTCATGAAAGTGCACTAAAAGGCATTTCGCGCAACCGATTCGTCATCTATTTAGAAAATAACATTATGACAGTGTACAGACACAACATACAGCATGTTGCGACATTATGAATGATGACAAAACAAATATGAGAAGCACGAACAGTTTTAGCTCTGTGGAAGAGTACTTAATCGTCTTGAAAAATGCACTCGTCTATCCAAACTGGTCAGACGTGTTACATAATAAGACTGACTCTCGGATATCTCTACGTCTGTGCATTCACTGACCCATTCACGCGATGTAGCCTGCCAACTCCGTAGTAAGAACTGATTCTCCAATCCAAATGACTTTTAGGAAACTTCACATTAAGAATTACACAATCAGGATGGAATTACTCGTCTCGCCTTCTGATCGCAAACTGCTGCCAGTCTGAGCAGTTACGGATGAATTTTGATTCATCTTAGAAAATAAGCTACACGGACTTACATTGTTCTCCAGTCTACCTTGGTCCATTCCAAACCGCATTTTATTCTTTCTGGGAAGACAGGTTTCCAGAACAGCTTGGAATAACAGGGTCCTAATTGGTTATAGCACTTGCTTTCGAGTCTATATGCTCTTCCCATTCCGTTTTTAAGTCTATGGTAAGAACCACATTGATTTCCCAGATCCCAAACGTTTCGACACAAATGTCTCGGGTTACAGCAACACTCTTCTTCGCCCACTTTCGAATTTTCTAGCTGCAGAGCATGTTGTGGAGAGTTTCGACAGAAAACAAGACGCTGTAGATTTATTTCAGTGGAGTGCGAGAAGCAATTAGACATAACACTCTTCTTCGCTCAAAAGAACTGATACATACTTCTAGCTTGGTGTTAGTTGCATGTACATTTCTATTGCAACGTCCCCTGTAGCTATTTCACAACTGGTCTTCCTTTTATAGTTTCCTACGTGGATTACGAAATAACACATACAATTCCAGCATCGACTAGCCTCTGTGAAAAGCGTTTCATGCCATACACTTACAATATCACAAGCCTGTAGAATGTAGCACTCATGAATTTGGTGAAAGAGCCAATTTCCCTGACCACTCGGACACCAGGGCAAAGGGGCATATCCGACTGAACTTTGCTGTCTGATTGATGTTCAGTATCATATGTTACCAATTACTCAACATCCAGCTGAAATATTCAATCCAACACAGTCACTCGCCTGATTTCTCAACATACAGCTTAAATATTCAATCCAACACAGTCACTCGCCTGATATCTCCAATACAGTCACTCGCCTGATTTCTCAACATCCAGCTGAAATATTCAATCCAACACAGTCACTCGCCTGAAATCTCCAATACAGTCACTCGCCTGATTTCTCAACATCCAGCTGAAATATTCAATCCAACACAGTCACTCGCCTGATATCTCAACATCCTCGCCTGATTTCTCCAACACAGTCACTCGCCTGATTTCTCAACATCCAGCTGAAATATTCAATCCAACACAGTCACTCGCCTGATTTCTCAACATCCAGCTGAAATATTCAATCCAACACAGTCACTCGCCTGATTTCTCAACATCCAGCTGAAATATTCAATCCAACACAGTCACTCGCCTGATATCTCAACATCCTCGTCTGATTTCTCCAACACAGTCACTCGCCTGATTTCTCAACATCCAGCTGAAATATTCAATCCAACAGTCACTCGCCTGATATCTCAACATCCACGCCTGATTTTTCCAACACAGTCACTCGCCTTATTTCTCAACATCCAGCTGAAATATTCAATCCAACACAGTCACTCGCCTGATATCTCAACATCCTCGCCTGATTTCTCAACATCCAGCTGAAATATTCAATCCAACAGTCACTCGCCTGATATCTCAACATCCTCGCCTGATTTCTCCAACACAGTCACTCGCCTGATTTCTCAACATCCAGCTGAAATATTCAATCCAACACAGTCACTCGCCTGATTTCTCAACATCCAGCTGAAATATTCAATCCAACACAGTCACTCGCCTGATATCTCAACATCCTCGTCTGATTTCTCCAACACAGTCACTCGCCTGATTTCTCAACATCCAGCTGAAATATTCAATCCAACAGTCACTCGCCTGATATCTCAACATCCACGCCTGATTTTTCCAACACAGTCACTCGCCTTATTTCTCAACATCCAGCTGAAATATTCAATCCAACACAGTCACTCGCCTAATATCTCAACATCCAGCTGAAATATTCAATCCAACACAGTCACTCGCCTGATATCTCAACATCCTCGCCTGATTTCTCAACATCCAGCTGAAATATTCAATCCAACAGTCACTCGCCTGATATCTCAACATCCTCGCCTGATTTCTCCAACACAGCCACTCGCCTTATTTCTCAACATCCAGCTGGAATATTCAATCCAACACAGTCACTCGCCTGATATCTCACCCTCCTCGCCTGATTTCTCCAACACAGTCACTCGCCTTATTTCTCAACATCCAGCTGAAATATTCAATCCAACACAGTCACTCGCCGAATATCTCAACATCCTCGACTGATTTCTCAACATCCAGATGAAATATTCAATCAAACACAGTCACTCGCCTGATATCTCAACATCCTCGCCTGATTTCTCCAACACAGCCACTCGCCTGATTTCTCAACATCCAGCTGAAATATTCAATCCAACACAGTCACTCGCCTAATATCTCAACATCCAGCTGAAATATTCAATCCAACACAGTCACTCGCCTGATATCTCAACATCCTCGCCTGATTTCTCAACATCCAGATGAAATATTCAATCCAACACAGTCACTCGCCTAATATCTCAACATCCAGCTGAAATATTCAATCCAACACAGTCACTCGCCTGATATCTCAACATCCTCGCCTGATTTCTCAACATCCAGATGAAATATTCAATCCAACACAGTCACTCGCCTGATATCTCAACATACTCGCCTGATTTCTCCAACACAGTCACTCGCCTGATATCTCAACATCCAGCTGAAATATTCAATCCAACAGTCACTCGCCTGATATCTCAACATCCTCGCCTGATTTCTCAACATCCAGCTGGAATATTCAATCCAACACAGTCACTCGCCTGATATCTCACCCTCCTCGCCTGATTTCTCCAACACAGTCACTCGCCTTATTTCTCAACATCCAGCTGAAATATTCAATCCAACACAGTCACTCGCCGAATATCTCAACATCCTCGACTGATTTCTCAACATCCAGATGAAATATTCAATCAAACACAGTCACTCGCCTGATATCTCACCCTCCTCGCCTGATTTCTCTAACACAGTCACTCGCCTGATTTCTCAACATCCAGCTGAACTATTCAATCCAACACAGTCACTCGCCTGATTTCTCAACATCCAGCTGAAATATTCAATCCAACACAGTCACTCGCCTGATATCTCAACATCCTCGTCTGATTTCTCCAACACAGTCACTCGCCTGATTTCTCAACATCCAGCTGAAATATTCAATCCAAAACAGTCACTCGCCTGATATCTCAACATCCTCGCCTGATTTCTCAACATCCAGCTGAAATATTCAATCCAACAGTCACTCGCCTGATATCTCAACATCCTCGCCTGATTTCTCCAACACAGCCACTCGCCTTATTTCTCAACATCCAGCTGGAATATTCAATCCAACACAGTCACTCGCCTGATATCTCACCCTCCTCGCCTGATTTCTCCAACACAGTCACTCGCCTTATTTCTCAACATCCAGCTGAAATATTCAATCCAACACAGTCACTCGCCGAATATCTCAACATCCTCGACTGATTTCTCAACATCCAGATGAAATATTCAATCAAACACAGTCACTCGCCTGATATCTCAACATCCTCGCCTGATTTCTCCAACACAGCCACTCGCCTGATTTCTCAACATCCAGCTGAAATATTCAATCCAACACAGTCACTCGCCTAATATCTCAACATCCAGCTGAAATATTCAATCCAACACAGTCACTCGCCTGATATCTCAACATCCTCGCCTGATTTCTCAACATCCAGATGAAATATTCAATCCAACACAGTCACTCGCCTGATATCTCAACATACTCGCCTGATTTCTCCAACACAGTCACTCGCCTGATTTCTCAACATCCAGCTGAAATATTCAATCCAACAGTCACTCGCCTGATATCTCAACATCCAGCTGAAATATTCAATCCAACAGTCACTCGCCTGATATCCCAACATCCTCGCCTGATTTCTCAACATCCAGCTGGAATATTCAATCCAACACAGTCACTCGCCTGATATCTCACCCTCCTCGCCTGATTTCTCCAACACAGTCACTCGCCTTATTTCTCAACATCCAGCTGAAATATTCAATCCAACACAGTCACTCGCCGAATATCTCAACATCCTCGACTGATTTCTCAACATCCAGATGAAATATTCAATCAAACACAGTCACTCGCCTGATATCTCACCCTCCTCGCCTGATTTCTCTAACACAGTCACTCGCCTGATTTCTCAACATCCAGCTGAACTATTCAATCCAACACAGTCACTCGCCTGATTTCTCAACATCCAGCTGAAATATTCAATCCAACACAGTCACTCGCCTGATATCTCAACATCCTCGTCTGATTTCTCCAACACAGTCACTCGCCTGATTTCTCAACATCCAGCTGAAATATTCAATCCAAAACAGTCACTCGCCTGATATCTCAACATCCTCGCCTGATTTCTCCAACACAGTCACTCGCCTGATTTCTCAACATCCAGCTGGAATATTCAATGCAACACAGTCACTCGCCTGATATCCAGCTACAGTAATCTGATTATGAGGGAATTTTTGCAAATCTTCCGAGTTGGACTTGGGTTTGAGACATGCTTGATATGTTTATCCTAGTAGCTTGATCTGAACATTCACGAGACCAGTGATCATAAATCAGAGACGGGTGGCTCATAACTATATATGCTTATAGACGTGATTTAACACTAAAGCAAAAAATAAAATAATAATCATTCTGATACATTCACTTATCCATCAGTTTACAGTAGAGTGAACAGACCAGGAATATATGTCGATCATTTAAATGGATAAATCTTTCGACGGATTTCATTTTCATTGCTCGGATATTGTTTCCTTGGATTTTTTCCGGTGGCATTTTTTCCTAGATTCATGCAGTTCAGCTAGTCGTTCAAAAGTTTAACAAAGTACGGGGTGTCCATAAATTGAGTATACAACTTCAGTATGCTATTGAAAAAAACTACAATAAACATCCACTTACTTTTTATGTCAAGTGGTTTAAGACGTGAGTCCAGCGGTCAGATGATCGGGGGTTCGAGCCTGAGCTGATCAGCGAAAGATTTTTATTCAGTTTGAGTGAAAAATTTCCCCAGCGTGGGGACGTCATGTTGTAAAACTTCCTCTGGGGAAAATAAAATTTCCTAGTCGGGAAAAATAAAATGGCGCACAAAAGATGGTGACTCATCCTAAAACACGTGGTGGACAAAATGACCACGCGGAAGGAATAAAAATTTCCCGGTCAAGAAAAAATAAAAATGGCGCTGGGCAAGCAATCTCCTCGAATCAAGCACTGGCGGTGGTGGCGGTGGTGTCCTTCCCTCCTCCTCCTCCTAACCACACGCAACCGTAACAGTAGGTGAGCGCGTGGTGATCCAAGATAGCGTTTGAGAGGACACGTGACCACGTGGTGAGCAGTGGTAGAAGTCCGTGGACAGCAGTGGGTGGCGTTGGGGAGGTCAGTGGGCAGCAGTGGAGGGGGCCGTGTGGCACCATGCCGCACCGTGCGGCACTTCCTTTGTTACAGGATTTACCTATTCCCACTCTGATATATTATATAATGCATTCTATGGCAGGTTCTGGAAAATAAACTACTTTTTTAATGTCAGTAGGTCTCCACGTGTGCTCCGTTGGTTGCTGATATCTAAACGACAGTCCAGTTCCACCCACGTACGTTGCAGAATGTCAGGTGTAACAAGGAAGAAGGCTACAGTAATGCGTTTTTTTAGCTCAGTGATAGAAGTAACCTTTTCTTGTACACAATGTCGTTAATAAAGCCCCAAAGAAAAAAAAACGCATGGGGTAATATCAGGAGAACGGGGTGGCCATACCGTCGGACCGCAACGTCCAATCCAACGCCCTGGAAAATGGTGGTCTAAAGTTCTGCGTACATCCAAAGACCAGTGCGGAGGCGCTCCGTCTTGCTGGTAAATGATGTCTTGGATATCCTGGAGTTGTGGAATAGCGAATTGTTCTAACATGTCCAGGTACGTTGTGCCAGTAACGGTTGGTTCATCGAAGAAAAAGGGCTCTGTTTTCCATCAAGCGAGCCCTTCAAGACACTTCCTGTTGCTTTGAATTTATTTACCCATTGTTCGATGCTCCTTGGTGTCGGCGGCTGTCTCTTGTACTCCGTTCTGAACTCACACTGAACTGTTGCTAGATATTTTGACTCCGCAAACCAAAACACACACGCTGCTTCCTCCAATGGAGAAACCATGTATGTTGTATTCCGTGTTTGACGAGATTTTTTATTACTTGAGATATCTGGCGCCATCTATCATCTGACTTAACAAACTTTAGCACTATCCACGTCCCCTGACCTTTAAAGTAAGGTGTTTTTTTAAATAGCATACTGAAGTTGTATACCTCATTTATGGGCACCTTGTGTATCGTTATTTTACCGAAACAGTGGCGTATGACTTGGGCCTTAGGCGATGCGGTTTAGAGAGGCCCGCAAAAGCAACGTTCGACCAGGTGCTTGAAACTTAGTACTTTTCCGGTCAAACCAGAATACTTAAAGCTGTTCACTTGGTTTCAAAACTTCTTCAATCAAATGATGTTGATCTTAAGCAGACACCAGCTCTTCAAAATACTGCTGATACACTCTCTGATTATAGGAATAATTTCCAAGAGGCAAGGTGGTCTACATTTTCTCTCGAAAAGACATGGGGTATTGACACTCACTTTGAGGATTGAAGAGTTCCTAAATTCAAGAAACATTTTGATGAGTTGGCTCAGGATGAGCGATAATAAAATCCAGAAAAGCGTTTCCTAACAGCTGTGTTTGAGAGTAGGTTAGACATCATTGTGAACCAAATCCAAACTAGGTATGAAATATTTGGGGGATTTGTATACAGTACTTACTCCTCAATTTATGTCAAATGCATCGGATGAAGACTTAAATAAGAAGGCAGTACAATTTTTAGTAGAGTGCAAAGAAGACCTGACAGAAGGGTTTCCTTCTCAAATTCAAAGCTTTAGACTTACTCTGAGGGATGAGATAAAGTCCAAAACATCAATTAGGGGATTAGCTGATCTGTTACTAATGGATACCTACACTTTGGCACTTAGCATTCCAAATCTCTGAACTGCATTTCTGCTGTTCCTGACCTCATCAAGTGACTGTATCCACAGCTGCCCTATCTTTTTTTTTTCAAAATTGATATTAATAAAGAATTATCTGCGCAGTACCATATCTGAAGGAAGACAAAGTGGTCTCTGCATTTTAAGTAAAGAGTGTGAAAAAGATAGTTGACGTAAGTGAAGCGGTGGGATTGGCTGGTATCTATTGCAAAATACCAGCCAATCACACCGCTTTAGGTAGCATTCAAGACCGAATTCATTGCTTTGTTATAGCTGGTAACTGGTAAGTGATCTCTTTGCCATACTCTTACTCAGTGGCGGTTGCAGAAATTTGAAAAAGGAGGGGGGGACCTTAATACCACTATCAGTTTGATCGAATGTCAAAATGTCTTACCCTTAAAGTCATAGGATGGAGAGGGGGTGTTCGATACATGTATAATGGATTTAACATTTTCTTTTTGGAGAATGAGATGTGTGATTACATGAGTATTTTGATCGGGTCTATTAAAAAGTCATTTTAATTGCACGAATTTATTGAATAACGCTTTTAAATAAAGAATGGAATGTATATTACACGAAAGTGAGTCAGTCTCCTTGGGTGCATTCGGACAAATCTCTCCAAAAACTCATTAACATTTTTAGGGCTATATTTTGGTGAATATGCATTAAACCTACTCCTGTAAGACGCTGTTGGTCCATTGTGGTTCTTAGATATGCTTTCATCCTTTTTATAGCTGAGCAGGATCTCTCTAGCATCTCTGTTGTAACGGAATTAACAGCTAGTACTATTAGCAGGCATTTCATGTTCTTCAAGCAAATTAGATCTTCATTGATTTGAATTGCTTTTAATGCCTTCTATGGCAGGTTCTGAAAAAGAATCTACTTTTTTTCACACTTTCCATCGGCTTGACGCTTGATTGATTCCTTTCTGAAAAAGGCGACATCAAGAGTTTCAAGAACTATCTGGATTATTTTACAAGCTTTAACGGTACAAAAAATAGACACATGTGTAATTTTAACAAGGTGTAAAAATACAGAAAATTAAAGATTTTTTCCCTTGGGGGGGGGGGGGCACCTCTAAGCCACCTCTGTAACCGCCTTGCTCTTACTAATGAATTATTATAATTTCTTAAAACAAAAGTAGAATTAGAATCAGTTTCGTTGTGAGGTAATAATGAACAATCCTAAATAAATTAGGAGATAACTAATATAATTCGTGATTGTAATGGCTGTTTTGGCCACGGTTTTGCATTTCATAATGACAAGAGAGTTAACCAAGTACTTTCACAGGACTTTGTCTGCATCGTTTTAAATTATGATTCCCTGACAATGCGGACAAATCCCGGTTTATAGTTATTATTAAAGGCAGAACAGTGGCTAAAACAGTCATTATAAGGTGCGATTATTAAATTAGTAATTATTTAGGATTATTCATTATTTCTTGTGTCATTTATTGAGGTGGTTGAGTTAGATGACTTTGAGGAGAGGGGGCCCGAAAATAAATTTTGCGGGGGTGGGCAAGCTTAATCCGTAACGTCACTGACCGAGAGCACAAAACGAACAATGGAAAACTGTCCAAGGAACTAGTTGTAACATAACTTAACACAATGGAAAACTGTCCAAGGAACTAGTTGTAACATAACTTAACACAATGGAAAACTGTCCAAGGAACTAGTTGTAACATAGTTCAATAATTTGTATTATTTCAGTTTTTTTCTCGTGTCCTGTACTAACAACAAATGCATAAGAGGTATCCAAATAGCTTGCTTCAGTTAATTCGATGCGAGTAGATACTTCCATTTTATTTAGACATTCTGGTTCTTTTCTGTCCAACTCTTAAATAAGTTTAAAATAATGTATTCAGATTTTTTACTGTCAGCTCAGTTGGCTGCATGCGCGCGCATACTTTAGTACCACGAGTGTCTCTCAAATAAAAGACTTCGGCTTTGAATGAATTGCTAAAAATTCTTGGCCCTGTTGGAGTTTCCTGTATCGTGGTTTTTGTGATATCTAATAGCGAAACTAGTTCAGTCTTTCGGTAAAAGGGAAAAAGATCTTCGGTTGGCAGGCAAATCCCCGATCATTTCACAGTCTCAGTTAATGCCTCCAGACCTGCCGTGGTGTGGAAAACGGAGCGCGATATTCAAAGCTGCTTCCGGCCAGAGAAATCACCGAAATGTCGACCCAGGAAGCGACGTACTTCGCTTGCAAGATTGACTCAGTGTTCCTGCTAGCTACTTTTTTTCTTATGCGGAGGGGGGTGAGAATCCCCCCTTACACTGCTCTCTTTTCCTCAATATAAGGGAAAATCATATGCGATTTTTTGTTTCCTACCCTGTTTCTTGCATCCTCTCTTTGGAAATGTGAAATGTCGGATTGCTGATTTTAGAATGTGGGCAAAATCAATCCCTTCTGTTCCTGACGTCGCGTATCAGTATTACCGTCCCTGGGCTTTTGAATATATATGCTCCAGAAGGAAAAGTTACGCACATGGAGACAGGTTCTGATCAGAATTCAGTCAGGACACTTGCAACAGCATAAATTCTTCCTACCCCTCTTTTCCATAGAATCCGTTTTCAAATATTCTTTAGATTCTGTTTTGCTACAATTTCTTTCTCCATTTCCTTCCCAGCGTAACTCCTATCGTATTCTTGCAACTTTGTGCATCGATTTTTTTCTATCCTGTTTTAAAGAACCTAGCATTGTCATAAATCGTGTGAACTCCATTTTTTACCGCTCTTCAAAAACGGTAGCCAGATTTTTGGTATTCAGAGATTTTGAAACCACGGGAAAAGGTATAGAGTATGTATTGTCGCTTATCGCTGTTTAAGTTAGAAATATCAAGTTTGGTTTCTTAAAGAAATTCTCGACATTCGTGGGGGCTGTGTTATATACTCACAAAAAGAGATGAAAGTCTTTACATATAAACTGCACACTAGGCATCACCAACCTGCTGCATTTTTTATGTGAACGAACTTTAAATTTTGAGAATGGGTAAAATGCCTCTATCCGTAAATATTCTAATAACGGGCACTATTAATCTAGTCAGCATTCTACACATAAAAAGATGTATTATGATACATCAGAGCCTATTTAAGAGGAGGGGCTAAGGGAGGGCTGCAGCACCTGGCCCCGCATTTTCAAGGGGCCCCAGAATAATGCAGGATGTTTGAAGATTTGACAGAGTTCTGCAGTTATTATTATTATTATTTTTGCAGATAGCACAGCAAAAACTATAACAAACTGTCTTATGAAATTTTTTTTTCGATTTCTTGCTGTTTTTCTTGGTGGAGTCGACAAAAAATATACTCAACCCCAGTCCATCCTCAAATCTTTCGAAAGCATTAATTAAGTTTTTTTGTACACATCTGTGATTGGAGAAAATTTTCATACATAAAGAATTCGTTTGAATCATGATATTTGGATCATACTATTTTGTCCACTACTTCAATATAATTTCAGAAAGCTGAAACCAACCGGGGGGGGGGGGGTTAAAGCACTGGTATCCATTTTTCAACCATGTATAATTACATCTTCTTCATACCACTGATTCGTCCATGAATCATGGGATACACACTTCAATACGCCGGATATATGTTTATGGCTTCTTCATCATATTTTTGGGAATGTTTTATCCTACATATTTTTATTTATCCACTTATTGTGAAGTTCTACATGTGCCATTAATAATGGAGCCCCAAAATACTGTCCAGCCGCCGGGCCGTCTCCTTAAATGTGCTCTATGATACATACGTAGACGGATAACTTCCTTGAAATGAACAGATTTCCGGCAAAGAAGAGTAACTCCACATCTTAACTTTTAAAAAATGGAGGGGACAAATATTTATTTAATCTAATTACATAACTACAACTATAGGCAAAACTAAAAATTCATCTCCTGATTTACCCCGGTGGTCAAGTGGTCAGAGGCCCTGATTTCTGGCTACTAGTACTTTCTTGGCCGGGGTCCAAATCCCGAAAAAGACATGTGTGGTGTCAACTCCATCTCCTTTTCAATTTACAGAAAGCCTACACATGTCCCAATTATTATTCCAAATTCTTCAGTTCACTCACCCCATCATAAAACTGCAGCATTCCACTTCTATGTCAGACGTGCTTTTATGTGCACCTCTTCTACAGAATTCAGGGAACAGGAGTTATCCATAGTTAAAAACCTTTCTCTTCAAAACGGTTTCTCATCCTCTCTGATTGATGACCTCTGTTCTTGGTTTTCTTACCCATTTCGTTCAGCTTTGATTCGAACCAAGAACACCGAACAGAAATCATCGCTCTTTCCACGTTAATAAGTGAGTCTAGGAAAAATTCTCATCGGCCGCCACTCTTCCCGGTGGCGACCGATGAGAATTTTTCCGAGACTCATTAACGTGGAAAGAGCGATGATTTCTGTTCGGTGTTCATGATCCTCATCGAGTGTTTGAATTAATTGAAATAACCGAACCAAGAAACCATGCACTTATATTGACCCTCTTCCGTAAATACCAACCTTGACCAATGTATTGTAATACAACGTTCATGTTCGAAATACGCTATGAATATAGATCTTCGTACAGAAAATATTTTTGCTTTTATTAGGAGTTACAAAGAACATAACAACATTTTAACTTCGGCCGGGGTCTACCTCATTCCTTTGAGTAATAACTTTAACTCTGGTTCCCCTGTATCACATACAACCTACTATGTGGGTAGTACTAAAAGAAAACTAAAACATAGACTCTCTGAACACCAACGCTCATTGAGAAATCAAGTTCGTACCACAGCACTCACGAGAACTTGACTCGACAAGAATCTAACACCCATCTGGTCTGATGTTAAACTTATTTCGGGTTATAGAAACGAATGGATGATGAGATGCGGGAAAACTGTCGTTATTTACAAATTGCCGAATTCTTGCTGCAACGATGATTATCCTGTTAACCTACGCAGACCTTGGTAACAGCTCATAAACTCTATTGAACGTCGCCAGCGTAATCTTACGTTATTATCACAGCATTTAACTACATGTGATCACCTGACGTCTAGCTTGTTAACCGTACATGTCCATTTCCTTTAAAGGTCATTTCATCGGAGGATGAGTTTATCGAAAACTTTGGATTTCATTACAGGATCTGTTGAAGCATGGTGGCAGCTCGGAAGACAGACCACCGAAACGTTAGGGAATCATACTCAAATTGCAGTTTTGTTTTCTCCGCGTCACAAAGAGCGCAGAAATTTAGGTTTAAGAAAAAAATAATTAATTTTAAGTCCCGAGGCCTCGACTTAAACCATTTTATCAGATTTTGATCGTGCGTGCTCATGTTCATAAGGTTTACAAAAAACCTTATGAGCATTAAAAATTCCCAGATCTAGGCCTAAGGCCTTAAAATTAATGTTTTAGGTTTGAGCAAGAATGCACCATATTTTATTTTAAATATTATGTAACACTCATGAATATGAGTAAGGTTAAAAACTGATAAAATGGCCTCTATCTAGGCCTACGGTCAAAAAATTAATGTTTTGTGGTTGAGTAAAAGATGGAACATTATTTACTTGACTTGCCATTAAACCTTATGAACATGAGCTCGGGGGATTAAAATTTGATAAAAAGGACCAGATCTAGGCCTTATAATTAATGTTATATTTCGAAAAATTTACTTATGGAGAGGTGTTTCGTAGAAATTAAAAGTGAATTTTTTTATACACTCCCATAACGTTTAGGTGGGTAGTTTCTCAAAAACCCTCACCACACTTCAACAGATCTCTAACAACAAAATTTTCGATAAACTGACCATACGGTGAAATGATCTTTCGATATAATGAATTTTTAGGAGAAGTAATTATTCGGTAAAATGAACTTTTCGATCAAATGACCCTTCGATGAAACGAAATTTTAGGTAAAGTGACCTTTCGGTGAAATGAAGTTTTCGGTCAAGTGACCCTTTGGCGAAATGTAATTTCGATCAAGTGATGTTTGGCGAACTGATTTTCGGTCAAATGATCTTTCGATCAAATGAACGATACCCGGTTTTAAGTTAGAAATATCATTTAGCTTTCAACAACCTTATTTTTACACCTGATGATGGGAACAAGTTGAATTTCCCGAAAGTACATGTGTTTTAATGTTTTTAATGAATAAATGCGTCAACGTGCCTCGACGGTAATTATCTTCACCTCGTGGCCCTTTTTAGTGCGTAGTTGAAATATATCAAGGTGGTGGTGTGGTTAGTATTAATGTCTTAATCATGGGTGGTGTGTTTGTTTTACAGCTCATACTATCACCCATCTCTGGAACCAGCGGCTCAAAATTAGGGACGATTGACAGCTCAGAATTGTTGATATTGGTTGCTAAATCCCAAAACAAAACAAAGAAAATCCCTTGATTTGCAAACCTTAAAGTTTACCGCTAGGAAAAAGAAAAATTCCACTTCCATGGGATACTCGTGCCAGTTGTGAAACTTTTGCTCTTCATTTCTCAGTTCTTTTACATCATATACCAATAAGTAAAATAATGTTCACATTCGCTGCAGTTTATTATGCAATTTCAGTGGCATGAATACGAAAAATTCCTTTAGGTGACTGGAAACCAGACCTGCATATATCCTCTTATATTATTATAGTTTTAAGTGTACAATTTTCTCACTAGATGGTGTTACAGTTTACTCGTATTTGCCATCATACCACAGCACTAAAAATTTCGACCTATTTTTATACGAGACTGTTGCAACCACAAACATAATTTAACGCATTTGTCAGATTTTGTTATGCAAAATGCCATCGCTATTTGGAATAAACGTAAACTTTTAGTTCGACGATATTTCAATTTCTGCAGTTCTAAATGCGAATATTCCTGTTTCAGAAGCTGGTGTGCATAACGACGGATACTACATTGACACTTCCTGATTTTCAGGAGCATAATTCTTGTTTCTACCAGGTAACTGATATCATAATATTGATGTTCCACCATTTTGTAGTTTTCCTTTCGCACCACTTCGTCGCGTTTCCCTTTTTAGTGTTGGTACAATTACGAAAAAGCTTAATCATGAAAGAAATACGGGATTAGACCGTACAATACAAATTTTGAAGATGACAATCGCCGCCGCGGTGCCGCAGTGGTCTAAGCGATGGCCTCTGATCATTCGTCCGAAAGGGTTCCGGGTTCGGGTCCCAGTGAGGCATGGATGTTGTGTTTGTCTTACGGCACTGTCTCTCTGCCTTCTCTGGAACCAGTGACCCTAAATTAGTGACGGGCGACTGCTTTTAGCCCATTGAGTTGCTTACGGTGGTCGTTAAGCCTCCAATAAAAAAAAAAAAAAAAAAAAAAAGGTGGCGATCCGATTTTTAGTCTAAGCAACCGGCATTCATGTTTAGCGAATCTGGAGGTTAAGAATACCATCCTGTGATTGCCCGGAGGAGCAGATTAACCTCCAGATTTGCTAAACATGAATGCCGGTTGCTTCGACTAGCGAATCCTGTGATGGTTATATTCAAATTAATCGGTAACTTGAGACTTGCTCGCTCTGGGTGGTGTAGTGGTTAGCATACCCGGGCGTTATCTGGGAAACGCGGGCTCGAGTCCAGCTCTAGGATGATGAAATTTTCAAGTTTTTGGATATTATCTGACTTACCATTCTTGTCACATTTACACCAAAATCGGATTGTCATCTTCAAAATTTGTACAGGGCTTAATGTTGTTAAATATGTTAAGGATATGTTAAATACATTTTTCACCTGACACACGCCCAGTAATTTCTGTGCATTTTCTTTATCAATTGCAAGTACTTCCCCGACACCATTTCCCACCTAGAAGAACTATATGTTTCTTACCTGGGCAAACTGTATCGAATGCCATCACCAACTGTACAAACGCATATGCAAATTATGTTTCTCTGTACTTCTGTCTGTCTCGGGGGAAATATTTTCCCTTATGTACAGTAATATTATCACTCCCGGATCTTATCTAACCTGCTCTTCAGCTACAATTCTTTCCTCTCATATACTCTTCAGCTACAAATCTTTCCTCTCATATACTCTTTAGCGGCGAACTGTGTTGACTAAACAAGATCGGAAGGCACACCATTAAAACATACGTACCTTCAGCAGGACACTTCATAAATTCCGTCACTAAAAACGCTCTGTTAGATACTTGATGAAAGGTAACTGTTGAAATATGCACTGTACAGAGTCTTCTACAAATTTTAGTAACCAGAGTTGGAAAAAGGGTCAAAAATTTTGTACCCGGACAAAAAGTAATGTTAATGCTTTTGGATTAAGCAACTTGTTGTATGTTTAATTTAAGTTTTTGCTGTGTTCTTGATAACATATCAAGCTTCAGAATACGTTTCACAGCAACACCAGTTTTCACAAGTTTATGATGAGTTGAAAGTTTCCAAAATTTGGATGTGTTCATCATTGCATCTCAGAAGAAAGGGGCACTTTTCCTTTTCCTTCTGAGGACACTCTTCCTTTATATTGCATGACAGATCATTTTCCAATCCGTGGGCACCAGTATCGAGCACAAAATTCCAGATGTTTCCTCGGATTTTTTTTTTTTTCAAAAATGAAACGAAAATAAAATCGGGCCAGGAACACCTTGACCCGACCCGTTTGACCCGCTAGAAATTGTCAACCGGCAGGCCCATTGACCCACGACCCGTTTCCATCTGTGGTAGTAATAACTCAACGGTTAAAGAATTTAAAAGAACCATTGACATGTACACTGTTAAAAATTGTGCGGTAGGTTGCCCCAAAAAGCGGTGTATACCCCAGCTGCACCACTTTCTGAGAAAAGATACACCACTATATGATGCAAACAAAACCCACCAGCATGATGCAAAAAACCCCACCAGTTTGAAGCAACTCTGCACCGTAATGTGGTGCAACCTCGTACCATAACGTGGTGTAAAGTTGCACCGTATTGTTGGATTTTGTTTGCACCACACAGTGGCGTAAAGTTGCTCCGTATTGTTGGGTTTTGTTTGCACCACACAGTGGCGTAAAGTTGCACCGTATTGTTGGGTTTTGTTTGCACCACACAGTGGCGTAAAGTTGCACCTTATTGTTGGGGTTTGTTTGCACTACACAGTGGCGTAAAGTTGCACCGTATTGTTGGGTTTTGTTTGCACCACACAGTGGCGTAAAGTTGCACCGTATTGTTGGGGTTTTGTTTGCACCACACAGTGGCGTAAAGTTGCACCGTATTGTTGGGTTTTGTTTGCACCACACAGTGGCGTAAAGTTGCACCGTATTGTTGGGTTTTGTTTGCACCACACAGTGGCGTAAAGTTGCACCGTATTGTTGGGTTTTGTTTGCACCACACAGTGGCATAAAGTTGCACCGTATGGTTGAGTTTTGTTTGCACCACACAGTGGCGTACCTTTTCTCGGAAAGTGATGCAGCTGATGTAGCACCACTTTTTGGTGCAACCTAGCATAAACATTTTAACAGTGTAACAGCAAACCACGCTGCAAACGGGTTGTGGTACCAGATAATTTCCTTCCTCTACAAAATTTGGTTTTCACTTTAAAAAAAAAATCAAGAGTATCTTGAAGATCCTATTTCCGACTAAATCACCATGAAGATCATTCTGGAAGTTGATATGTTCACTTGCCACTTAGCAACTTTTTTTACGCAATTAATATTTATACTGTATTTACTTGGTGACTGATCGCCTATGCGTAATGGTATTGGTATCTGTATTGGTATCTCTTCCTTGAGTAGATGACTTATCAAGTCTACCCATTAATTTGACCAATCAGCCAACATTTTAACAATTGTCCCAGAACTGATAAACAGTTGTTTCTTTCTAAGATAATTGTGGGACAGACACTGATTTCGGAATATCTACCGGAGAATCCCTTTGTACTCTGCGCCAGGAGTGTGGGGTTGATGGGCCACCACAATGAATAGCAGTGTGTCCTTCGAGATTACAAAAGTAAGGTAGGGCATACTAATGACCCTGGCTACAAATCCAACGACTTACGCCTAATTGATGATAGTTCTAGATTAGTTAGTTTTTAACAACCTGCTTGGTCCGGCGGCACTTTTCTAACATAAGTACAGAAAATTTTACTATGTCATTTCAGAGCAAATGCCGAACGTTTAGACAGATGCAAACGCCTTTTTAAGGATATAACTTTTTATGTAGAAAAGAACTGAAATGAAATAAAGGACTATTATTCGTAAGCACCGAAATCAATTTTTAGACATATATAAAGCTCAAATGAAGTTAACAGTTGTTATTCACAAGTATCAGAATAATTATTCGGATGTTCCAAAAATTTCAGTCAAAATGAATACTTGAAGATCGGACTCTTTTCAAGTGGTGCCAGTTCGCTCCTGATTCCCTTCCACATCTATGAGATGCAGCGAAAGGCATGAAGCTCGAATAAAAAAGTAAAGCAGATTTTGTACAATGTAAGTTCGCAAAATTTACGATATCACAACCCTCCTCTAAACTGCACATTCCTTTATATGATGTAGCGTTCGTAACTACTAATTTGACCGCCCTGGTGGCGCAATGCTTTAAGTCCTGGCTTCCGATCATTCGTCTGAGATGGGTCTGTGCTCAAATCCTGGCGAGGATGGATGTTGTGTTTGTCTTAAGACACTGGCTCTCTCTCTTCTCTGAAACCACTGTCCCTAAATTAGGGACCAGCGACTGTTTATAGCCCATCAAGTTGCTCACGGTGGTCGCTAAAGACCCCTACCCCCCAAAGAAGAAACTACCATTTTATTAGAACTAGATTATAGATGAAAATAGGCACGTTTCTTTGTGTATTAAGCGTCGCATGTTTGAAAAGAAAATGCTGTAAGGTGTTTATAAACTTAAATTGTATTGCACTGACGAAAATAAACGTTCAGCTCAAAGAAGTGACTGTTTTTTAATGGCACGTGACCACTGTTTTTGTCCGTTTTGCTTCTATACACAAGAGAACAGCGCAGAGAAGTTCGCAAATGATTATGTTTCCATGACAAACATAGAGCGAAATTTCCCAGCAAGTTTTGAAAAAAAAGGGAAAGGAGGGAGGGGGGGTAATAGAACTGAGTACCCGGGCCAAAGTCTTCAAACGTAGGCAGCTGAGAAACACCAGAGAGTACAGACCAAGTCAGCCAGATTCCAGAATAGGCCGGATCTTTAAACTACACTGAGGGGCCACTTTATTATGACCACCTGACAGTTTTAAGCAAATGAGCTATGGCTTCACGCTGTTGCCGCCAGAGGGCGAGGCTAGTGTAAAAATGGAAAGCTTAGTGCTTGCGACAGTAGTAGAAGTGATTTTTGGGTGACGAGATGGGTAAAACATGTGATTTGACGGACTTTCAGCGTGGGATGATTGTAGGAGCTCGGAGCCACGGACAGAGTATCACCGAAACCGCGGCATTCATGAAATGTTCCAGAGCAACTGTTGTTAAAGTGTTTAAAGACTGGACTGTCAGCCATAAAACTGGGTCTGTACATCCAACGTGTGGTCGTCATCGACTAGTGACTGCTCGGGCTGAACAGAAAGTGTCCAGACTGGTAACAGACAACAGAAGGGCAACAGTGCAGCAAATTACAGACCATCTTAATCAAGGATCCCCTCAAATGATCTCTGCACGCACTGTTCGCCGTACACTGCATCGGATGGGATATGGCAGCCGAAAGCCTGTTCGAACACCTTTGATGTCTGCAGTTAACAAGAGAAAACGTCTCCAGTTCGCACAGAAGCACAAGGATTGGACAGTCGATAATTGGAAACAAATTATGTGGTCCGATGAATCACGTTTTCTGTTGCACCATGACGATGGCCGAGTGCGGATTTGACGGACACAGCACGAAAGCGTGGACCTTAAATGCATTGCTACAACTCTTCAAGCTGGTGGAGGCAACGTTATGGTTTGGGGAATGTTTTCCTTGCATGCTTTGGGCCCTTTAATTCGTGTTGATCAACATATGACTAGCACATCGTATCTAAACATCGTTGCGAACCAAGTACATCCTGTCATGTGGAAGGTTTATCCCAATGGCGATGGCTACTTTCAACAAGATAATGCGTCTTACCATAGTGCTCGTATTGTACAGGATTGGTTTCAGGAACATGCTGGTGAGTTTACTTTGCTTAGGTGGCCCCCACAATCTCCAGATGTCAACTCCATTGACAATTTGTGGGATGAAGTTGAACGAGCCATCAGACGGCTGGATCTACAACCCTGCAATCTCATACTCCTGGAAAGTGCTATTCATCAAGCATGGTCTCAGATTCCACAAACCACCTATCAACATCTCGTGGAGTCCATGCCACGAAAAATCGACGCAGTATTAAAGGCAAAAGGTGGCCCAACGAAGTACTGAGGGGGTGGTCATAATAAAGTGGCCACTCAGTTTATATGAAACCTAATGCTGCTCCGGGAATAGCTAGTTACACATGCTGTTCGCAACGAGAGGACTGTTGAATGTCGTGACAGAAGAAGTTGCGGTTGCCAACAACGTCCAGCTAATTTCGAGGGCTAAAGCGCCTACAAACAGCAAAAATGGATGGAACATTTGTTGACAAGTGCTGACAGACGAACAAGTGAGGAAGCATGTCTTTTGTCATATAACTATTACCACTAGCGCTAAGCGCAATTTGTGAATCAGACGGAAAGTGTTTTCCGTGTCATCCTCTAGCAAAGTTAATGCTTGTCGGCTTATAGCGGTAATCTCTCGGAAGTGTTTTTTTTTTTTTGATTGGAGGTTTAACGACCACCATGAGCAACTCAATGGGCTATAAGCAGTCGTCCGTCCCTAATTTAGGGTCACTGGTTCCAGGGAAGGGAGAGAACCAGTGCCGTAAGACAAACACAACATCCATGCCTCACCGGGATTCGAACCCGGACCCGTTTCGGACGAATGATCAGAGGCCATAGCTTAGACCACTGCGGAAGTGTCTCTCAAACTATACAATGTCAAGCCATATCCCTAGATTTGTAGCTCATTGAACATACTTATTTTAGAAAATGATTGGCTATTTAGGCTCGTTCCCGACCAGGTCAAATTATAATCGAGACAAACTACGCAGTAGGAGTTGGCCGGTCCTTGAGACAACGCTAACTTTACTCCTTAGTGCCAAGACAGCATAACAGCAATAACTGTTATATACTTAAGTGCATTCTGTACAATTAAAAACATTATGTGAAAACACAAGTTTGTCTGTGTTCCCTTACTCCGGAGTAAGTCGCTTTCCCAACTGAGCTACGCGGACAGAATGTCTCGCTGCAGATTTGTCGTCTTGACACACGTGTTCACCTCTGTAGTACGTCACAATTACATTGTGCTGTAAATACAATAATATTATGAGTCTTAGACTACCTGTGTAGATGTGCCCATTTTCGAAGTATTCCACTCAGTTTTTTATTGGGTGGTGCAATTTTTATAGTGCCACCGAAAATATTTTAGTGATATATTATTTATTTAAATTTCCCTAGATTTATTCCATATATATATATATATGCACGAAGTTTTCAAGAATATTTTTTTGCGTGACATACGTTTACCAAAGGGATACATTTTAAAACCACAATTTTACACGGTTTCCGAAATTTCAGCATTCGAAAATTAACATAAAGAACAAATTACACCGCACTTTCTCCGTCTTTACTGCTTCGAGCACTTGCTGTTTCTGTCTCCATGCATCGCTTGTCACACACGCAGCGAATTTACACCTTCCAGTAATTTTTAATGAATAAACCGCTAACATTTAAAAATACTTTTTTTTCTCTTCCATGTTTACTACCAAATCTCACACCGATTTGACACGTGTCTGTCGACGTCAGGTGATTACGCTTGACTGCCGAAATTGATTATGTTTGCGACAAGCAAACAACAGTCCAAACTTCTCACCGAAGCTGCTTCAAAAAGCTTGTCCATCAACAATCAATCGGGAAACCTGTTGCAGTTCATCAACAAGAAAAGACGATAGGCAACGCAAGTGAATCTTTCAACTAATTTAATTTAATAATTTTTCAAAATAAATTTAATATGTCAACTGAGTCAAACATCCGGGTAAGTGAAACAAGATGTCGATTTAGATATCAATTACCATATTATTGAGTTAGGTTTAATTACTTATAAATGTCCTTTATGTTTTTTGAGCTTCTCATTTTCTTCTGGTGAACTGATTATGAGAGAGAAATCTGGTAATACATAGCATCTTGACTGATTTCGCTTTTCTCCACATATTACGCAAAAGAAGCAATTATGTGACATGCACAGTTGGAAACGGGTCAAAAATGTTAAACACGGACCTGACCCGGAAGTCACGTAATTGGACCTGAAACGGATAAATCTGCTTTGAACTATAAATTCGAAACTCAATTTATAATGATACATAATCATATATGTATATACAAATGGCGTTCAAAAAGTGTCTCTGTAGTGGGTATCATAGGTTATATGCTTGTAGGTTATATAGAAATCATATAAATGTGTTAGGTAAAAGTACAATTTACTCACATACTTAAGATAAAGTGTTGAAACTGTCGTTCTTCACATAACCAAACGGTTTTACACATGTTTTCAAACACATCTGCCAGAGTCAAAAAGTCCCTCCGTAGTAATGTTAATGCTGTTCCACTTAATTTCTATAGTGCTACAGTCAAAAGCTTTGAATTAAGTAACTTGTATGTTAAATTTCATTGTTTGCTGTTTTCTTGATGACATATCAAGGTTTAGAATATATTTCAGTGCAACACCAATTTTCACCAGCTTCTGATAAGTTGAAAATTTCCAAAATGCGGATGTTGATTTTATCATCGCCCCTAAAAGGGATGAAACACTCATGAAATCAACATTCACATTTTGAAAACTTTCAACTGATCACAAGCTTGTGAAAATCGTTGTTGCTGTGAAACATATTCTGGTTTCTTAATAAGATGAAACAACTTTCAGCATTCACTCTTCCCCTTTTTGTTTTCAACAAGAAGGTATTTGTTGCCCTTTATGCCTTTTTCAATCTCCTTAATATTAAATTCACCCAAACTAAAAATTAAGGAATTATTTCCGACACGACATGCAATGGAACGGGATGTTAGCACGTCAAACCAAAACCTATGAATGCTCAATGCAAAAGATGCGATGTGAAAAGTAACTCTCAGTCTCGCAATGTGACACGCGGGATGTGAGAGAGTGAATCATCAGAGAAGCAGGCAACAGGGGTTTACCTGTCTCTTGCTCCGGACAATCGCACGGAAAACAAATGTAAAGGAAGTATCGTTTTACGATATAGATGGTCGAAATCTTTTTTTTTTTTTTGCTTTAAGAAAGAGACGGCAATATTTTTGTATGACAAAACATTTTTCACTTTGCTGGCACCAGCATCGAGCACAAAATTCCACAACGCGCATTTTTTTTGAAGTATTTTTTTTCAAAAATAAAACGGAAACAAGTTAGTAAATTCATGCAATGCATTGATTATAATACGCTTTCCAACATACCAGAAATCATTACTCAAGTTATGAGGATAATGGCTGTGGAATAAATCTCGGTCCTGTGACCTGACCTTTGATCCCATTTCGATTATATTCAACAGAACTGGTTCAGTATACCTGCGAAATAACATGATAAAATTCTGTTGCAATCGCAGCATTTTTACGTAAGCTATGATGCATAAAGGCTATGGAATAGATCCCGTTCCTGTGTCACAACCTTTGACCCCATTTCTCCCATTTTCAATAGGATTCGTCCCCAGGCAGGCCCCTACAACATACTAACATTTCATCCAAATCGAAGCAGTTTTACGTAAGTTATGACGCATAATGACGATGGAAGTGATTCCGCTCCTATGTCCTGACCTTTGGCCCCATTTCGCCCATGTTCAACAGGGTTTGTTCCCAGGTAGTCCCCTGCCACATACTAAAATTTCATCGAAATCGAACCTTTTTTACGTTAGTTATGACGCATAACAGCAGTGGAATGGATTCCGCTTTATGTCCTGACCTTTCACCCCATTTCGTCCATTTTCAATAGGGTTCGTCCCCTGGTGGTCCCTTACCACATACTAAAATTTCATCGAAATCGAACCGTTTTTAAGCGAATTATAGTGCCAACAGACAGACGGACGGACGGATGGAATAATCTGGAGCATATACATTTCTTCAACCTACGGTTGGAAAGCGTAAATAAAACCAGGCCAAAATCAAGTCAGGAGCACCATGACCAGACCACCCATTTGATTTGCAAGAGATTGTCGACCCGTTGATCCGTTTCTATCTCTGGTGACATGAGGGGAATAAGAGGGCAAAACGGCTCGGGATGGCTAAATTTGGTCGTACTCAACTGGTCGTGTGGAGTACTACATCGAAGAGATATCAGTGGCGAAAACACGTGTGAGAAGTGAGAATACCTGGGCGATGTCAATGGGAATCTTGCTATCCCGTACACCGATTATCCATTACATTATGACCACTTACCTAATGAGCTGTAGCACCCTCTTTAGCAAGCAAAACAGTGGCCACTTGGCGAGGCATCGACTCGATGAGGTGGTGATAGGTATCCTGGGGTATCTGGTACCATAATGTCAACAGCAGGTCCTCCAATTCCCGTGCATTTCGGGTTGGTGGTGATTTAGCGCGAATCCGCTTTTCTAAGTCGAACCACAAATGTTCGATTGGGTTCATGTCAGGTGAATTTGGAGGCCAAGACATCAACAGAAAATCACCAGCATGTTTTTTCGAACAACTCCTTGACGATTCTGGCCATGGCGCATTATCCTGTTTGTAATGTCCATCACCAGCAAAAAACTTCATAGTTGCCATGAATGTGTGTACTTTGCCCGCAACGATGCTCAGATACCTGACAGCTGTCACGGATTGTGCTATTTGGATAGTGGCACCTAAAGTGTCCCAAGAAAACATTGCCCACAGCGTAACACTGCCGCAGCTGGCCTGTTTTCGCCCATGGCCTCCGTTGGTAATTGGCGTATCCGCGCTCGGCTGTCTACGTGACGCACCAGGAATCTTGATTCATCAAGCAAGGCCACTTTCTTCCAATCATCCACGTTCCAATCTCGATGATCTTGGGCTATTTCATGCGTTGTTGGCGAGGACGTGCAGTAAGCATGGGGGCCCGGCTGGATCTTCAGCTACGCAGGTGTATGCGCAGAAGGGTGCGATGAACTGTGTGCTGCGACACATTTCCCTGATTACGACTGTTGTAGCTGTGGAGGATTTGTCGAATTGTAGCCCTGCGGTCGCTGTGAACAATGCGCAAAAGCATCTGCTCTCCTCTGGCATCATTGAGCTACGGACGACGGTTCGTCGTTTGGCCATCTGTGCACCACGTTTCATACGTAGTCACTGCAACGGCACGTGAACAACCCACAAAGCCACGCCATTTCCGAGATCGCAGTTTCGAGTCGCCGTGCCACCACAATTTGTCCTTCATCAAATTCCGATAAAGCGGCAGTTTTACCCATTTTGACTCCGAACACTCTACTAACCGAAGGCCGGCCCTCGGGTTGTATATATACTGCTCTGTGAACTTCAGCTGGGCCACCGTTCGGTCTCCAGGCGCGCTCATTTCTCTAGGCTGTGGTTGGTCATAATGTAATGGCTCCTCGGTGTATATACCTCTATCAAGGGCTTCTCCATAGGGATACGTATGGTTGGCTAGTCCCAGCATCGCATCTTGTTGAAAGCGCATGGGGATGCAACAAAAGTCGGCTGAGTGCTGCGACAGTGGTTTGAGGAAGGTAACGTGAGTCATCGTAGTGAGATTGGTGAACTCAGACAGACGTTCGAACGCCCAGCTTTATTTTGCAATCCATGGCAACCTCAGAATCCACAGTGGGCGACATTCGACGAGGTGTACAGGCACAGTTATGAGCATTCCGGTAACAACAAGGACTGTGAATATCAGATTGACTGAAACAAATTTGTGCTCTCCCTAGCTACTGCGATGACGGCCAATCACAGGGGCACATCGTTACGCAAGATTCCAGTAGTACCGTACCAAACATGAGTGGAGAAACGAATGGGACCATGGCGTATTCAGCGACCAGTGTCGCTTCTGACAATCGCCGACTGAGGTTCTGGAGGTGAATGTGGTCGTCATTCTAATCTTTCTTCCATCCGTGAGAATCACACGGCTCTTGAGCCTAGTTCTACGGTTTTGTTTGTTATCAGTTTGAACAACCGTTCACAGCTCGTACGATTAGGGGTACAGTGACAACACAAAAATACGTCGATGAGGTGCTGCAGCTGGTTTTGTCTCCCTGTTATACCAGATGTTCAGTTTCAACAAGATAACTCCAGTCCGCACATTGCTAAAGTAAACTGACGGTGCCTACAAGGTGTTCAGAGGCTGCCGTGGCCAGCCCGATCCCTAGACTTCTCTTAGCGATACAACAGAACACCATCCGGTGATTTTTCCCCTCAATGCCACGCGGTGTTACCGAATGAATAACTAAGTATTGCGATCATATGGCACATGTGCTGTCTCCTTGCCTATCGCATTCATGTAATCCCAAATCACTTCTTTCGCACCTATCTGTCTACTGTGTGGTAAGTTTCATTTCACTTCGTGCAGGTGTGACATATGCTGTATCGAGCAGTGTAGTTTCAGGGGGACAGTTTGGATAGTTTCAGTGGGGTAGGATATCAATGTGGTAGATCCTACCAATCCTCCAGTCGTAGGGAACAGCTTCCTGTATGGCATACGTGTTTCACAACGTGCATTTAACGATTTGCAAATTGGCCACGAAGTTCAAAATCTTGATTTCATAGCGTCATTACTGAAAGCAAGAGCTTATAGTTACTGAAGCAATCCGAAAAATAAGCGAAGTTGAAAGTGTTAGTGTTACTCGGTGAGCGTAAATCTGATTGAAGAAGTTCGAAGCTGATGACATAAGCTAGGAGAGGAAGAAAAGTTCGGAAAGACCCTCTTTGGATAATTCGAAGCCCTGTTCACGGCAGCGCCTTCCAAATGTCGTCCCCACTGGAAGTCCCTAGAACAACGTCACTAACCACCTGCACAACCTGAGAAAGGTATCCAGAGGATGGTGCCCCAGCTTGGGTTCAAAGACACGTTGAGGTTTGCAAGGAACTGCTTAAGAATCCATGATAGATTCAGTTCATCCAGCAGACACTTACTGGAAATTAGAAGTGGATCTACCTGTGTTATCCAGACACCCACAACAGATGGTTGAACCAGGTGAAGTAGATTTACCTGTTCCCAAATACGGCCGAGGAAAAGGCCTGCGTGGTGGAAAAACTAGGTTGTAATCCACTTTGAGCGTGCACCGGATGGCCGGGCTATAAATGTCCAACTATATTCCGAGCATCTGGATCAGATGTCGGAGCAACTGAAGCTACAGTATGCTGTTTTAGTCAACCGAAAGCTGGCGCTCCTTCAACAGGATGATGCCGTCGTTCTGACCCAGGAAAAGTTCTACGCATACTTAACGTTCAACCCTGACCTGGCACCCTTCTGATCAACACCTGCTGCCCCACAGTATCCCTTCTGCTGGTTCGTACCATACGGGATAGCCTTCGTTCACCCCTATCATCAATGAAATGTGGTCTGACCACACCTTGCAGGCGGTTCGCGGGTTTTCACTCCTCAGCACCACTTTTTAAAAGTACTAACCACAGCTGACCGTGAGCACCCAGCAATCCTTGCAGTCTCGGAAGTGCTCTGATCTAGTCGTCTGGCCATTATAATTTCGCATTTGTCAAACTCATTTAAGTCCACTGCCGTTCCCGTCTCAAGAGCAAGAATAACACTGATTAACAGTGCTCAGTATCCTATATTATCAGTGCTGTCTTAACATTTTCGGGGGCCCTGCTTTTATATATATAGAACATATACAACATATGGTATTATTACAATACGTGGTTATTTTTTTTATTCACATATGGCATTATTACATTATATACAACATATGGATATATATATATACAACGTATGAGAATTATTATACATGTTATCGTTATAGTATGAAATCCGTTATTTCATAGAATACCCAGTTATTTCATGAAAAAACTGATCAAGTCAGTTAAAGCGTAAAACTCACTTGTATTCTATGGTTTAACTAGTTATTTCATAGAATAACGATCTACACCCCGTTAAAGTGTAAAATAACCGAGTAAATAAATCCCAAATTCAGAAGGCTGTAAAGTGAGAACCACTGGTCAGAAATAGCATACCATTTTCAACCCACTATAAAGTGTTATATAATAATAATGATATTAACTTTTATACTTCGTTTTGTTATTTATAGATTTTTCGGAAATAAGTTGTACAGAAGATCTGCAAATTGTATTTTAATGAACTGAATGTTCAGAGGGAAAGAGAAAACTCTAAAGAATGTTTGGAAATTCAAGCTAAGAAGATGAAATTAATGTCAGATAAATCTCATTCTGAAGCCTCTGTGGGGCTTACAGTCCATATCCCAGTACCTGAAGTTGACAGAGGAAGGGGTGACGCCAGATCTATTTTAGCTGTTATCATGAAAATAACTAAAGAAGGATTTTTCAATTGGGAACAAGAAACGGCCGCATAAAACAGCTATATTCCCGATCCCAGTTCAGCGTCTGTGAACAGAAACTAATTCAGATCGAAGAAGTGCCGGATATAGAGAAATCGCTCCGGTCGGTTGCTACAGCTCAAAGTTTAGGTACCGGTCAGGGATTTAAAAAATGTTCATGTAAAACGCAGTGTGTCAACAAAAAAATGTATTTGTTTTACAAATAATGTTTTATGCAATTCCAAATGCCATTTTAGTAATCCCTGTTGTGTAACGTACCAGGAGATGTGACGTACCTGCCAGAAGGACGCACACGACATAAAGGCAGATAGGAATCAGAATAAAACGTCCGCGTAGCTCAATTGGTAGAGTGACTTGTTCCGGAATAAGCGGACTCGGGTTCGAATCCCGGCGTAGACCAAAAATGACGGAGAAATTTACTTCGTTATAATGGCGCCCGAACTATCCGGAGGACCCTGCCGTTCAAAATCTCGCAAGGGTGTGATGTTATTTCCACACCGCGAGATAGGAAAAATAAGAGAATCCTTTCTCCAGCACTTCGAAAAAAATAAATAAATAAATAAATAACAAAAAATAAGGGGAGATGATGTACCTGCCAGAAGGACGCACACGACATAAAGGCAGATAGGAATCAGAATAAAACGTCCGCGTAGCTCAATTGGTAGAGTGACTTGTTCCGGAATAAGCGGACTCGGGTTCGAATCCCGGCGTAGACCAAAAATGACGGAGAAATTTACTTCGTTATAGTTGTAACAAATGATTATTTTGTGTCTTTATATAAATAACATTTTGTATACTGCATAATTCAGCCAAATTGTTTATTTTACACTTTAACTGTCTATCATTAGTTAATTTATAGAATGCCTAGTTATTTCATAGAATAACTAGTTAAAGTGTGGAATTATTAATTTATTACACGCTTTAGCTAACTTGATCAGTTATTTCACGAAATAACCAGGTATTCTATGAAATAACTGAATTTTACACTTTAACGGTAACATATACACCACCATCACCGTGTTATCCTTATGAAAAGAAATATTCAATATGCACTAACGTTTTAAATACCACTTGAATGAAAAATGGTACATGACAAAAACTGTAGAACTCCATGAAGTGTACTAAATACATTCACATGATGTTGCTTAGCAAATTACAAGAAAATGGGTGCTCTCAGATATATTATGTTTCTTCCCCATACTACAAATTATTCAACGAAAATTAAATTAAAACAGAAGAAATAAATAAACCAACCAGCGCCGTTTCCAGACAAAATGACGCACCGGATAGAAATGCCTATATGAGGCCCCCATCATTGTTATTTGTTTAAACAGCAACGATTGAAAAAAATTATGTATAAGTAGCCCAGGTGGGCAAACCCCGGTGATAAACATACGGGAACTTCGTCATGTGGACAACACAAATGACTGCTTAAAAGGAAAAAAATGATTCTGAAGAAATGGTATTTGTGCGTAGCCCTCATAGCCCTGGAGTCACAAGCCTCGTCCTCACTCGGAATTGGGAGGGAGGTCGGCTTTCTTTGTTCCTTATTTTGTCACAAAATATCCACCCTAACACTTAACTTTCCTCCTAACGCCTCGAGAAATCGAATCTACGAGCAAGATTTTTTTTAAAAAGGCAAAAGAAATTCCAATTTTTGGGATTGGTGTTTCTCCTTTTCTTTAAATAAATAAAAAAACCTGCTGGTGAGTGTTAAAGAGTTTGAATTTTTGCAAACCCCCAAGACTCTTGGGGCGCTGGGAGGCCCAGTTCAGGTGGGGGCCCTGGGCGCCGGCCCCTTTGGCCTACCCCTCAAGCCGGCCATGATTATTTATACCATTTAATGACCTTCACACGCACCGTCGTTTACCTCGATTTCAATAAAGATGCTCTGCCCATAATGTTTGGCTCTTCCGTGTTATGCGTTCCTGTTGTTATTTCACTACATTATTTGTGATACGTTGCTGCTCAGTTCTCCATGCGTATAATAGCCTTATTTATTACATTATGTGCAGGGGTGTACTGATAGCCCCCGCAACCCCTGCAGTGCGAGGTGGGGCGTCATGGTTAAAAGGGCCTCTAGCCTGAGCAAAAAGATTTTACAAAATTTTTTGCGGAAACTTCGCACGAAACTAGTTAACGAAATAGCCAAGAATTAGGGCAGCTTTGAATGAAGTAGAAAAGCATTTTTTTTTTCTCAGTATAAAATACACTGCTGGCCACCCAAAATGCAACACCAAGAAGAACACGAGATAGCAAAGACAGATTTACTGGACACATAACAACAGATACAAAGATGAAACGATTGAGCTTACAGGCCCGTGCGACTTGCGGAACGCGCAGACATCAATAGTTCGTGTGGCCCCCATGGCTGGCAATAACGGCCGCTACACGCCGCGGCATCAAACGAAAGAGGCTTTGGATGTTGGCTTGAGGTATGTCAAACCAGGCTGCTTCCAAACGTTGCCACAGTTCATCAGGCGTATCCGCGGGTGGTGCCTGCCGGGCCACTCGGTTGTCGATCGGCGAACAGACGTGTTCGATGGGCGACATATCGAGAGAACAGGTGGGCCACGGCAGCAGTGACACCTGATGGGCCATGAAGAATTGTTGCACGATGCGTGCCATGTGCGGGCGCGCATTGTCCTGTTGAAACGTGGCCCCTGGCAGGTCCTGCAGGTAAGGGAGGACTACAGGCTCCAAAACGTCGGAGATGTATCGGTGGCTGTTTAGTGTACCGGCGATGTGTACCAGAAGGGTGCGGGTGTTATATCCAATTGCGCCCCAAAGCATAACGCCAGGCGACGGACAGTTATGGCGATGCATAATGCATGCGTCATACAGTCTCTCGCCGCGGTACCGCCACACGCGGACCCGACCATCGTGGTGTTGCAGGCAGTAGCGGGATTTGTCGGAGAAAACAAGGTCGTGCCATTCCGTAGTCCAGGTGCGGCTTTCAACGACCCCCTGCCGCCGCACTCGCCGGTGGTGTAACGTCAATGGTAATCGTAGCAATGGGCGCCGTGCGACAACTCCCCGCTCCTGCAGACGACGTCGAACGGTACATGCTGACACAGGTTGTTGCGCAACACACCCTAATTTCTGCGCTAACGTTCGTGATGTGGCGGTGCGAGCCTTCAATGCCCGCCGCACAACATGCCGGTCCTCTCGGTCGGTGGTGTGCCGCGTCAGCGGCAATCGTTCACGTCGGTCCGTCCGTCCCTCCTGCACCCACCGAATCCATACTCGCATCACTGTGGCTGGATGTCGTCCCACACGGGCGCCGATGTCTCGGTACGATAAACCACTGTCGCGATAAGCCACTATTCGTCCTCTGTCGAACTCCGAAACGTTCTGGAACGACTGCCTGATTCTGCGACGAGGCATCACGAATCTTCCCGCGCACAGATCCGGCAGCGCAACACACTTCCACTACTTACACCCCGCCTTCTGTGCACCCTTCTTATAGTGCTTCTCGGTGACGTGCCGGGCGCACATTATTTGCATATGCCCTGCAAGACTAATCGTTTGCATGTTCTCTCGCGAGCGACGCATGCTACAAATTTCAGGCCAATCGGATGCTTCCTTCTTGGTGTTACATTTTGGGTGGCCAGCAGTGTACGTAAAATCTTCAAAAATCACTTTCGTTGCTTTATTCATATGAAACTAGTTAAAGAAATATCTAAGAATTAAAGCAGCTTTGAATGAAGTAGAAAAGCATTTTTTTCTCTCAGTATAAAATACGTAAAATCTTCAGAAATCATTTTCGTTGCTTTAGTTCATAAGAACTGATGACGGGAAAGCAGTTATTCAAAAGAATTTGAGGCCCCTTGTAATAGCCCTTGCTGTTTCAAGGGGCTTCAAGTTCACGGGTGACCCCAAGTTCATGGCCCTTGCAAAAGCTTGAACTCAGGTTTGTTAACAAGAGAATATAAAAATATATATATCAGTTCAATAAGCAGAATTGTTATACCAATGAGGATAAGGGGTTATGCATTACAGTTTTTTTGCACATAACTATGCATCCTTCCGAATACAATAAACTAAAAGGTTTTCTTCTCAGCTGCAAAAAATCAGAGACCTGTGTCCTTTTTTTTTTTGTAAAAAGGTCGAAAGATTTTTTGTGTGCAAAACATTGTGGCATTATGTTTTGCACATAGAAAAAGTTCTTAATCGTTACTTATTTATTTGCTTACTTATGTTGTGACATTTCGTATAAATCAGAAAAGTCATTGGACAACCGTCATACGGCAGTTGTGTGTTTTGTGTGTGCAATCATGGGGCATTTCAAATCAGAAAAGTCATTGGACACCGTCATACGGGCAGTTGTGTGTTTTGTGTGTGCAATCATGGGGCATTTCAAATCAGAAAAGTCATTGGACACCGTCATACGGCAGTTGTGTGTTTTGTGTGTGCAATCATGAGGCATTTCAAATCAGAAAAGTCATTGGACACCGTCATACGGCAGTTGTGTGTTTTGTGTGTGCAATCATGGGGCATTTCAAATCAGAAAAGTCATTGGACACCGTCATACGGCAGTTGTGTGTTTTGTGTGTGCAATCATGGGGCATTTCAAATCAGAAAAGTCATTGGACACCGTCATACGGCAGTTGTGTGTTTTGTGTGTGCAATCATGAGGCATTTCAAATCAGAAAAGTCATTGGACACCGTCATACGGCAGTTGTGTGTTTTGTGTGTGCAATCATGAGGCATTTCAAATCAGAAAAGTCATTGGACACCGTCATACGGCAGTTGTGTGTTTTGTGTGTGCAATCATGGGGCATTTCAAATCAGAAAAGTCATTGGACACCGTCATACGGCAGTTGTGTGTTTTGTGTGCAATCATGGGGCATTTCAAATCAGAAAAGTCATTGGACACCGTCATACGGCAGTTGTGTGTTTTGTGTGTGCAATCATGGGGCATTTCAAATCAGAAAAGTCATTGGACACCGTCATACGGCAGTTGTGTGTTTTGTGTGTGCAATCATGAGGCATTTCAAATCAGAAAAGTCATTGGACACCGTCATACGGCAGTTGTGTGTTTTGTGTGTGCAATCATGAGGCATTTCAAATCAGAAAAGTCATTGGACACCGTCATACGGCAGTTGTCTGTTTTGTGTGTGCAATCATGAGGCATTTCAAATCAGAAAAGTCATTGGACACCGTCACACGGCAGTTTGTGTGTGCAATCATGAGGCATTTCAAAAAGTAGCCTTAGTTCTTTGAAATAATAAATTTCCATGATATGATTAACTTTGACGTAAGTATTTTGTGCAGTAATTTGTATCGGTAACCAGGGCAATCATTTTAATTATAACTTACACATTTGTGTTTCACGCAATAAAGTGAAATAATTTTGATTTTACGAAAATTAATACTCGTAGGTTCCTAAGAATTTGATTTATTAAAACACCCGTAAAGCCTAGTTAACAATGTGGAAGTTAAAATTTTGAGAAACTGGAAGCTAATGGATTTTCGCAAAAGGGCCTCGAAAACATTCTTTGCTGGGGGGCCTCTAGTTTTTCCGGTACGCCACTGATTATGTGTCGTCGTCTCCCTCTTCCGCTCACGGCGGGTTGAGTTCCTCAAAGACGAAAATTCCATCTATTAGGATGTTTGGCGAATTAATGCAGCCGGATCGCCTCTCCGCTGCTGCATATCGGCATAAAGTGCGTCCGGGGCCGACTTCACAGCAAATCAACTACGCATTCGCGTTCCCAAACACAAGGGGTCTGCGAAAAAACCCGGAAAAGCCGCAGACAAGATGGCCGGCAGACCGGGATTCGTACACACGTCAGCCCACACAGCGACTTAAACAACTGGGCGATGCCGGTGGTACATTATGTGTGACTCTGTTTATTACGTAAAATGCTCTATACAAAAGTGTTTAAAAGAAATATGTACTTTTTAATGATGCCCGAAGCATCAAATTTTCAATTGTTGATTTACGATGCACATTCGCCCGAGTTCGATTATTTTACTTAATATTTAGGGTGAGGTTTTATGCCATACGTACTTTGTGAAGCGAACTTTATGCGCGGAAAGATCGATTTACAGAGGGAGCTTTTGTAGCTCCATATCAGGCATGTCATAATCTCACGGTGCCAAGTCCGTATTCAGATAATAAGTTTCGAATTGGGCCACACGTAGCTTATGTTAAGATCTAATATTTAATTCATTTTGGTAAAAAAAATTAATTCATGCATTTTCTGATATGCAATTCTACCTACTTTATTTATTTTGCTCGGAATTAAAGTAAAAGAAAAAAAAAGATTCGAGGTTGTTACAAATTATTTGAAGTACCAGAAAGCATATTTTCAATGCGTTTCAACGTTTTCGATGCCGCTACTAAATTGAAATGTGGCTGCACAGTTTTTCACTGCCTGGTTTCCCAAACTTAAATTTGATAAATTGACTTTTACAGGTACCTTACACATTTCTTATCAGTATTTGCACATGTCCAGCCTAAATTCTTATGCTAATGATACCTTTACATTGATGTTGTATTGCGTTGGTGCGAATGAAATGTCCGGCAAAAAAAAGGACTAGCACACGTGGACGGCGAGAACGGAAACGTAGGACAACTTACCTAGGCAAAATAATTCCCCTCGGCATCGACACATAGTTGCCATCTGTCCGGCAAGACCATGATCCCGGAACGTAAAAAGTCTTGTGGCTGAGACCCGAAGAAGTCATCAACTGCACGTTGAACCTCGTTGTCTGTCGTGAACTGTTTCCCGGACAGGAAGTGATCCAGGCGACGAAACAGATGATAGTCTGTCGGAGACAAGTCCGGGTAATAGGCAGGATGAGGCAGTGCTGCATAGCTCACTGCAATTACTATAAGCATCGTTCGTTGTGCGACATGAGGGTGGCCGTTGTCCTGGAGCAGAAGACCACCATGTCTGTTGACCAAAGCCGGTTGTTTCTTCAGCAATTTCCGGTGCATCCCATGTAATTCAGCACAATAACGTTGTGCAGTGATGGTTTGGCCTCTTGCCAAAAAACTCCGATGAATTATCCCGGCTGTGGACCACCAGACAAGGAGCATAATCTTGGTGTATAAGGACGGCTTAGAATGCCGTCCAGCAGGTTGTACCTTGCTTAACCATTGTGCAGATCGTTTCCGATTATCATGAAGGACCCACTTCTTGTCGCAGGTTACGATTCGATGCAGTAGAGGTTTCTGTTTATTCCTGGCAAGCAGCGACGTGCAGACTTTCAAAAGCCTAGTCATGTTGGTAGTTGTCAACTCATGCGGCAGCCACATGTCCAGCTTTTTGAACTTACCCAGCGCAGCCAGATGCCGAAAAACTGTCGTGTGTGGGCACCTACCTTTTCCGCTATCTCAACGACACGTTTTTCGGGAGTCCACTTCAACCATACGTAACAGAACATCGTCAGAAACAGCAACAGGTCGGTGGTCACGTGCTTCGTTTTGCAGGTTCGTATCTCCGCTTCGAAACTTCGCAAACCATCGCCAGATGGTTCGTACGTTCGCTGTATTCTCTCCAAATGCACTAACGTTTCGAGCGGCAATTCCTGCAGATGGCCCAGTTTAAATTCATACAGGAAGATGACTCTCAAATCCAGTGTCTGCAGGTTTCCTTTGCAAGCCACGTTACTTCCAAACATACCACGCCTGAATTTCGTTCTTCACATACGTGCTAGCTATTTATAGTAACTCTGTGACGTAATACCCGCAACACCTGTGGGTGGTTCCATTCCGCTGTTGTGGGGACCTGTCTTCATTCGCATCAACCCAATGTATTCAGCGCATGTCAGTGTTTGCAATTTCAACTGAGAATGCGAGTTATTGAAACTATTAATATTTTATCTTGTGAACAAAATATCTATTAAGGTGGACGTCAAGTAATTTTGCTTTCTATACTTCCAATGGAAAAACTTCCGTACACGTTTTCTTCAAAATTAATGCGTTCCCAAGGAGGAAAATTTGAACATCAATTAAAATAGCTTCATTTTATAACTTGGAATATTTAATGTTTTCTAAAACATAACCATAATTATGGAATCCAACATTTGTTTGTCTACTGACGTCATCAACGTACAGGTCGCGCCATCTTTTTTCTGGTTTGAACACCACCAAAAGAAAAGTTATTGATTTTTAATATAATTATGGTTATGTTTTAAAAATATTAAGTATTCCAAGATATGATATGAAGCTATTTTAATCGACGTTAAAATTTTCATCCTTGGGAACGCATTAATTGTGAAGAACATGTGTACAGAAGTTTTTCCATTGGAAGTATAGGAAGCAAAATTACTTGACGTCCACCTTAATAACCACAATAAGAACATCACTATTCCATCATTTCTAAGAAGGTATTTCTCAAATTTTAAAAAACTTCCAAATTTTTTTTTTAATATGGTAACCAAAGAACTTCCGTGTATTATGAATTTCCTTAGATTTCCTACCTTTTACGCCTTATCTGATGACTTTCCTTCCATTTCCTTTGCTTCCATTTTACTCTATACCAGGTCAAATCTGGTAGAGGGAAATAGGATGGCGACGCCAACTCAAAACGTCTGCCCTTGATCGTGCAATCAGTTTGCACATTGCATTATTTATTACCCAACTCTGTCCAAGTGAAGGCCATAAAAGCATTTCAACCACTGTTTCCAGACAAATGAATTGTTTAAATGGGTGGTGCGTGTTCTGATCGCATGGTCAGAATATATATCATTAATCGATGGCGTAAAATATTTGCACTGAGCGAAGCCTTGAGACTCGAGTTCAAGCTCAAAATCTTGATTCCAAGTTTTATCATTAGCCACGATTTTTTTTAACTCACATCTTCTGCTTATAATACCTGGGCATGGAACTCCTCCTGTTAGGGAGTCTCAGCTGTAGTATGTTCTCCACGTTCGCTGTCCCCGAATGATAGGACCTCCAGTAGGAGAAAAGAAAATTTCAAACGCATTAAATAGATAAGAAAAATGGATATTGAGATCATACTTTCTTGGAACCTTGCAAATAACCACCAGAATGAAACACAACCAGATGTAGCGTTCAACTAACAGAAAACATCAAAAGTCTGAGAAATTCTCCAAACATGAGAACCTTTAAATGGAAATCCAAAGGAACTGGAAACAGAATATAACACATATCCTACCAGTTGCCATTTAAGCAACCTCAGTGGTACCTATTTAATCTTTTAATATCAGATGGATGTTGATTAATTGATGAATGAATTAACTAATGAGATTAAGAAAAATAAAGCTATTTCACTATTATTTTATTTTTCGTGTCGGTCAAAGTTTGGGTAGGCTATTTCAGGACAAAATCACAAAATCATTTCGTCCTGAAGATGCTTTGCCGCCCCGGTGGCGCAGTGGTCTAAGCGATGGCTTCTCTGATCACTCGCCAAAAGGGTATGGGTTCGAATCCCGGTGAAGCATGGACGTTGTGTTTGTCTTACGGCACTGTCTCTCTCCCTTCCCTGAAACCAGTAGTCCTAAATTAGGGTCGCGCGACTGCTTATAGCCCATTGAGTTGCTCACGGTGGTCGTTAAACCTCCAACCAAATAAAAAAAAATGCTAAGCCAACGCACAGAGAAACCTTGGTCGACACCAAAAATTAAATAATTGGGAAATAACATTCTTAATCTTATAACCATCATAACGATTGTAGTTAAAAGTTCGTGGAACTATTTAATTAATGTTCTTAATTAGTCCTTAGTTAACTTGCTGAGCACAGAAACCACTTGGTAGCTCATTAGAAAAAAAAGACAACGTCCAGGGTGAAAAAGAATCAGCGTTTAGGCAACCTGGAAGCTGTTCTTTATTTCCACGAATTCCGGTACACTTTAATTTGATAATTATCAAGTCGTAATTCACCAGATGCAACTTAACAGCCAGTATACATATAAATTTTGGAGGGGTTTGGTATGGTGCAGAGACGTGGACCTTAGCTAAAAGAGACATACAAAGGCTGCAGACAACTCAAAGCAGCATGGAGAGGTGCATGCTTGGTGTAACCAGGAGAGATAAGAAGAGGAACACGTGGATCCAAAAAATGACAAGAGTGGAAGACATCATGATCAGAGTTAAATCCCTGAAATGGCAATGGGCTGGACATACTGCCAGAAAGACAGACCATCGATGGACAGCCGAAATTTTAGATTGGATTCCAAGGGACAGGAAAAGACCCAGAAGAAGACCACATGGGAGATGGGTGGATGAAATTCGAAAGTATGCGGGAGTGACATGGAGGAGACTGGCACAAGACAGACCGTTGTGGAGGAAACTTGGGGAGACCTTCGTCCAGCAGTGGATTGATAATGGTTGATGATGATGATGATGATGATACATATAAACGCAGAAATCTCAGCCATATAGCTACAGGATGTTAATTCATCTGTCCACATAAATTTATAATAGTCCACCATTTCGTTATTCCACGTAAACTTTTCATTTATATTTTGACTCACTATCATCGTTGCCAAACTGTACAAGCTGTTCGCAGAAGTAATTTGCAGTTCGTTCGGTGAGCAAATCTTAAACCGAGAAGTAACGAAATTTACATAATAAACAAAAAATCAAGTATATTAGAGGTATATGTCACACCCTAAAAATTGAAAGCATTGGGATTGACACAAAGACTACTTCGCCCAATCCAAAAGGCAGTAATTCTGCTGACCTGCCACATCACTACACTGTTAAAAGTTTTGTAATAGGTTGCACCAAAAAGTGATGCTGCAGCGCTTTCGGGTCAAAGGGAAACCATCGTGTGATGCATGAAATACACAAAAGCATGATGCAATAATACAGCATGGTATATATGGTATCCAACCTGAATGGTGCGAAGTTACAGCCATTGCAACATGTTTATGTATGTTTCATGCATCACACAATGGTTTACATTTCCTCCTAAATTGGTGCAACTGGTGTAGCACTACTTTTCGGTGCAACCTACTACAACATTTTTAACAGTGTAGAAATTTTCTGAATTCCTACATTTGAGATGATTATAATTATCTCAGTCTTTTGCTCACCGGAACAGGCCGAGAAAGTCAATAGTAATAATAATAACAATAATAATAATAATAATAATAATAGGAAGAAGAGTATGTGGTATGTGCAGTGAGATCATTGAACACATCTACGGAGGATGCGCCACGCTAGAAAACGTTGACTATATGCAGCGACATAATAATTTTGCTAACATGATACATCAGCAATTAGCGCACAGTTCAGAACTAATAAGTGTCAGAATTACCATACTATAAATATTAACTCACTGATGTACTAGATAATAAACAATACAAATTATATTAGAATTTTGAGATTAAAACAGACGTAACCATATCTGCCAATCGTCCAGGCATAGTGCTATATGACAAAAGGCAGAAGGAAGCAGTCATTTTCGGCATATCGGTACCGTTAGACCGTAATATGCAGAATACCTATGCAACAAAAATCAACAGGTATGTGGAACTAGCTGCGGAAATTAAACAGATGTGGAAACTGAAAACAATTTACATATGTCCTTTGATTATCTCTGCAACTGGTATAATTCCTCATATATCTCTGCAGCTGGTATAATTCCTCATATTCCTCATACGTGATGCTTTAGATCTACAACACCTAAGACCCAAAATCCAAGATGCAATAATTCTCGATACGTGCCACATCGTAAGATGATTTTTAAACCATGAGTAACTATGTCTTTCCTTGACTTTATGACCGTTTTGACAAGTGGGCCGTGCTACAGATGCCATGAGAATGTAGGAGGAAAGACCTAAGCCATCTCACCCTAGTATAATGAAAAATACGTTGCTTCTGAAAATTAAAATTAATATAAAGAAATAATAAAGGTTATTAAATAATAGAGAATCGGGCGTGCATGCTATTGCTGTAGTTGATAAAATTAAAATATAATAATAATTATTATTATAATATAGAGATCCCTGGAGATGCCAGAGTCGATGAAAAAGAACTGGAAAAAATGACTAAATATAGAGACCTGACCATAGAAGTTACCCGGTTATGGACTAAACACACAACAATAGTCCCCATTGTCATCGGGACACTTGGAACAATCTCAAAAAATTGCAGCTTTCTGATGTATCACCTACAGAACTGCAGAAAACAGCTTTACTTGGGACATCATATATTTTAGCGCCGATTCTTGACTGATACCTAGGTCTCCAGTGGAAACTCGTATCAGCTCAACAATACCAGTCAATGATAATTTTGTTGTTTACGTTCGATTGCCATAGGCTGTGCTTCGAATATTTCAAATAAAGAAGATAATAATATTAAATAGTAACACTGTACTAGTGATCCGTTTTATTGACGTAGGAAGTAGACATATTAGCGTTTCCAAGCTTTCGCACATCAACCAGATGGCTTTCTCAAGGAAGTTAGACAGAAACTGAGGATTCACCAAAAATCGAAAGTAGCAACTGAACAAATAACTAGGAGGCGAATGAATAATTAATACACATAATTGATGTGGATTAGGAACATCACACGGAAGTCGTCGCTCTTTCCACGTTTATAAGTGAGTCACGGAAAATTTCTCAAAGGCCGCCACCGGAAATCGAACCCAGGGTCTTCCAGTTACGCGCCGGACATGCTACCACATACGACTAACTGCCGTGTGGTTTGGCAGTTTGTCATATGTGAGTCTAGAGAATTCAAGGCCGCTGTGATGCAGTGGTAGCATGTTCGGCGCGTAACTGGAAGACCCTGTGTTCGATTCCCGGTGGGGGCCGATGATAATTTTTCCGTGACTTACCTATAAAAGCGGAAAGAGCGATGACTTCTGTTTGATGTTCCTAGTCCACGTTAGCTGTGTGTATTGCTTATGGCCCATTCAGTTGTTCACGGTGGTCATTAAACCTTCAATCAAAAAAAAAAAAAAAAAAAATTGCCAATTAGAATTTTTTCTGTACATTTTAAAATTCAATTTTCAATTTCTCGCGAAGTAGTAATCAACTCAAAACAAGACTTTCACAGCTTTTAAAAGAACTGAAGTCAATCTTTTAGAATTGATCGCTGCGGTGGTTGAACGGTGTACGGCTCTGGCCTCTGATCATTTGTCCGAGATGGGTCCGTGCTTCAATCCCGGCTGAGGCAAGGATGGGGTACTTGTATTATACGGATGTATTTGAATATTACTTAATATTATGAAACAGTGACTTTAATTGCGGAACGTGGAAAACTGTAAAGCATTTCCGCTTCAACGAAGCGATTCAGAGCAAACTTTCTTATATGTGAAAGAAATCCCTCTCACAGCCAGCCCCAAACAACATTAGAGGGAAATGACGCTTCCGTATCCCTCCACACAAAGAAAAGGGACAGACTTCCATTCTACATGCAGTATGGAGAATCTATCACCAACGCTCTGAACATGAAGACATACACTGAAGAGCAATTGAATTTGAGACAGCTGGCGTTATGCAAATATGACGCTGTGACCGGCCCTGTAAACGGAAACGACATGACGTATGCAGCGATCCGACGACATAAGGAGTGATGCAACGGGAATCAGTAAGAGTCGGACGCAGTATGGGTAAGACGATGGAATACAGCGCATTTGATCGTCGACAAATTGTCAGGGCCCGACGAATGGGCCACTCCATCTCGGAAGTCGTGCAGGCACTGGGATTTTCACGAGCCACTGTGTTACGGGTGCACTGTGAGTACATCGAATCCGGTAAAATCATCCCTGCAAGGGCCAACTGCCGTGGACAACAGCGTGTGGAGGAGAGGGATCATCGTCGGCTAGCTCGCATTGCAACAGCGGATAGCCAGGCCACAGTGCGAGAAATCACTCTGCAATTTAACGCTGATGCACAAAAACGTGTAAGCAGCCACACCATCCAGAACCATCTCTTCGCTATGTGGTACAGAAGCCATCGTCCCACGAGGGTACCGCTGCTGACCGCACATCACAGGGTGCAAAGATTAGCATGGGCGCGGGAACATCGCCACTGGACCCTAGACATGTGGGAAAATGTTGCCTGGACTGATGAGTCGAGATTCGCGTTGGTACATGCGGATGGGAGGACACGAGTACGGCGCAAACCACATGAAGCGATGGATCCTTCTTGCCAGCAGGGGACTCCTCAAGCTGGTGGGTGTGGCATTCCCGTCTGGGGACTGTTTACGTGGACTGAAATGGGACCCTGGTACGTGTGACATCGTCCCTCACAGGTCAACGTTACCGGGATATCTTGGACGGCCATCTGCTCCCGTTTGTGCGTCTTCAACATACTACTGGGGACCTCACCCTACAACAAGGCAATGCACCGTGCCATCGCTCCCGAATTGTATCCGAATGGTTGGATGAACACTCCACCGACGTGACCTCGCTTTCTTGGCCGGCTAGGTCACCTGACCTCAATCCCATCGAGCACGTCTGGGATGCCATCAAGAGAGATGCTCGAGGCTCTGACCTCCCTCCATCAAATCTTCGTGAACTGTGGAAGCTTGTTCAGGAGTCGTGGATCCATATGGCTTCCCAACGCTTCCGGTGTCTTGAGTCGATGCCGAGACGAATCGCCGCCGTCATCAGGGCGAAAGGTCGTGCTACAAGTCACTAGACAGGTATCTCTAATGCTCTTCAGTGTAAATCAGTTGACGGCCACTTGCGACACAAATGGGCAGTATTCACTGTGAGAAAATTAATTTTCAGCAGGTGAAAAGATTGACCCTATCGCATGAAAAGACAGCCAATTAAAGAATGTGCGTGGAAGATCATGACACGGTTCCATCCCCGCAAAATAACAGAGGAAAAGAAATGGCCTTTGAAGTCAAATGCTGTTCGGGGTTGAGATGCAATTCTCTGAGACAGTAGTAAAGAAGGAAAAAAAGGCACTAATTCTTTGGAGGGTGCATGTAAAATTAGGAATGACCCACTTCCCGGTATTAGTAAATATAATATTCCCTCTAATCAAAAAATAAACGCTTTACTTGCGATTTAAACCATTTGTTTTCTTCGTGCTTCCATGGCATAGGGAACCTGCAATCTTCATTCAATCTTCTAAAGTCATACAGTCTTCAGAAATCATAAGGATTTTACGTTTGCAAAGACACCAGCAAAGCGGGACACTTGTCTGATGGCTGTGTCCCATCCATGGAACTAGTGGCGCTAAACTAGGAACAAGAGACTATTTACAGACCTAATGTTGTGCTAAACCCGGAAACAGAAAATATAAGACCTAATGCGACAAAACCCAGAAACAGAAAATATAAGAACTGTTAGAATTCAGACGATCTCCATTTTGAAAAAAATTTCGTTTTATTTATTTATTATTTTGTGTGTGTGTGGTGCTTTTAGGTATTTCATGCATTGGTGATTATGGTAAATTTATTTTGTGTCCATTAAGAAAGTGTTTCATTTTGCGCAGATTCTCCATATCGAGATACTGATATGCTTCCACAGAACTACGCTAAGCTGTTCGGTCATTTGCTATGTAACGTTCTTCGGCTTGACGTCCACAGTTGCCGTACCAGTCGGAATTTTTTTTTATAGGGGGGTTACGAATTTTTTTTATATACAACTAAATGTATTATGAGTGCATTTTAAAAATATGTGCAACATTCCCACAAAAATATTCAAAAAAATATTGCTGGAAATCATTATTAATATTCTTATCCTATATTCTTGTTACCACATAACGGTTGATCACTTTTTTTTATATTTATCTGTGCAGAAAACAATAACACTACACTACTTACTGTTAAATGGTCAAACGATGCAAGTAATTCCAGAACGAAATGAATATTTACCTACTAGTGAAACATTTGATTTGCATAATGGCGCTTTTTTCCATTGTACAGTAACACTAACAATACCTGACGCTGACGACACTCATTTCGACAAATATTTTTTTATTTGACTCAACTCTTATGCTACTTTTACTTACTATTACTTGAGTCGTATTTCCAGCCTTCTGGAGTTTTTTGATGGTTCATCTAAAACTTCTTCACCTTTCGATGTGTATTCTCGTTAAATGCGAAGTAATGCTAACCCACTGATCCTCAGTTCTGATATAGTATTACGGAGATATGATTTTAAGAGACGAAATGTTGAAACCGAGCGCTCACTTTCTAAAGTTGTCACTTTTAGAGTACCTAGTACGCGAAGCAAAGGTTTTATATAGGGTAACACATCACTGCAGCACAGTTATAAAACACTTAATGCATCGTTTGGCCAGTACTACTTTTCTTTGTGGGCAATCCTACGGTACCACAACTTTCAATTCTGCGATTAGTTCTTCTTGCCAGATATTCAAGCCACCTGTATAAAATTCAGTTAAAGTTATAAAACCATCTATGTCTTGAGAAAATGGTGGAACATCGGCATTTGTTGGGAAAAGTGACTTGAATCCCGATAAGACCGATTTGCGTGCGAGAAATCTATTTTCCAAAGCACTAATAAATATGTCTAAAGATGGCACATAGATTGAAGTCTGTAATAGCCTTTTGGGTTTTCTGTGTTTATGTTACAGCGATGGTTTTTTAGGTGATTTTTGGTATTTTAATCATAACTCCTTGCTTTTGAGCGTGCTTTAGAGTAATCTGAAATAAGTCATGGAACTCAAATTTGGCGTTGCCTCGTCGCCACAGAAACTTTCAGTATACTCATGCATTAGCTTTTCATGGAAAGGGGAATCCTGGTCCTTGGCTTCTTGTTGCTTCCTCGTTTTCATGGAGAAAACGCGCTCAATTGTTGCCAAGAGACAAAAAAACAATTTCAAATACTAACAAAACTTTGCCTTTTAAAATCGTGTTTTTAAAAAAATCGAAAGGTTCCAAATTTTAGGGGAGGTTTAGCACACAAGTCCCCCTTCTCGGGCACACCACTGCAATCGAAGCTATCGTTTGTGGGTGATAAGTTAACCTAAAACTTCATCACCGAAACAAAAGAGCAGTGCAATACGCTAGTCAAGGAACTCGTAGAAACCTCAAAACCCGACAGAGAGACAAATACACACACAAAATCGAATTGCTTTATGAAAAGAAGAACCGAAAAATAATCATCTGGTGTCGATTTTCTGGGTTTTATTCTGAGGTGAGATGCAGAGGAATTTTTACATGCTCTTTCTTCAGTGTGGGTATTTTGTTTCTATGAAGCGCGCGCGCCTGTACTGCTTAATTTAGCACGGTGACTTCTTGCTTTCGATCAATACTAGAGACAATCGCTCAAACTAAATGCGAAATAATATAATTCTTCCATAGAAACTAAGCAGTATGATTCGATTTGACATATTTACTCATTAGTGGTGTATAAGAAGTGAATATTGTTGGTAGTGGGGTAACCAGAAGTTTTACGGGGGCTGTCCTTTGGGGACCCCTGGGTAAAAACACTCCTTGTGAGAATAATCACAAAATCTTCAAAAGCGAAAGAAAACCAACCTTTCTCTGAGGATGGGGTTAAACCAATAAGGTGAAATTGGCAAACCTATATCCTGTATTTGTCTGTTTAAGCAATATTTCTTATGAAATGTAAATACATGTATTTAAATACAATAGATTCCGGTTGATCGGGCCGTCGGTTAATCGGGGCAGCCATTTATTTGGGGTAATTCTTAAAGAACATCGCAAATTCGCTCTTTGTTATAAAGCTTCGCATAATTGGGGCAGTCGCTTAATTGGGCCAATGTGTTCTATCTCCGAGATGTCCCAATTTACCGGAATCTACTGTAAAAAGAAAAACGCTGCTGAGAAAATGCTTTGCATATTTTTGAAAGTGGTATTTATTTACAATGTAATAAAACTCAAACCTCAAGGGGATGGGTTCGGACCCGAGGATGCTCCCCGGCTACCCCTCTGATTGCTGTATTTCATGTCAAGCTTAGTCACACGTATATTTTAACACGCGATTAAAAATTTTTTTATCTATATCACACATCTCACAAATGTTATCTAACCCATTAAGCTGGCGATGTACCTGAACCAAATGATGCCCAAAGTTTTCTGCGCTCCCCAACGTTCACATAGCGGCCGAGTTGTAGGAAAGCTACGACAAAATATTTCCTTCCCCCCCTCTCATTTCAGAGCAATACTGACATAAACCTGTCATGCATGATAAGCTTTCGCTTCTTGTCATTTCTTCTCTGCTCAATGACCCTAGACATAATAAGAAAGAACTAGTCCCCCTCACACGGACATCATGCCACTGGATAGATGTTTGAAGTCACTTATATAAGTGACTCAAATATGTCCTCTCTACTTCATTAGGTTCGTTGTTGCCATTGTTATAGCTACTTTTTTACGCTTTCCAACCGTAGGTTGAAGAAGCGTATATGCTCCAGCTTTGTCCGTCTGTCAGTCTGTCCGCACGATAACTCGCTTAAAAATGGTTCGATTTCAATGAAATGCTAGTGTATGGTAAGGTGACGAATCCTATCGAAAATGGACGAAATGAGGTCAAAGGTCAGGACATAGGAGCGAAATCCATTCCATCTACCTTATGCGTCATAACTTACGTAAAAATACTTCGATTGCGACAAAACGTTATTATGTTGTTTCGGAGGTATACTGAACCGGTTATGTTGAATATAATGGAAATGGGGTCAAAGGTGAGGGCACAGGAGCGAGATTTTTTCCACAGCCATTTCCCTCATAACATGACTAAACATGCTTCGATTGCGACAAAACTTTAGTATTTTTTTCGGAGATATACAGAACCGGTTCTGTTGAATATCGTCGAAATGGGGTCAAAGTTCAGGGCACATGAGCGAGATTTATTCAACAGCCATTATAATCATAACTTGACTGAAAATGCTTCTATTACGACAAAACTTTAGTATGTTGTTCTGGAGGTATACTGAACCAGTTCTGTTTAATATCGTCGAAATGGGGTCAAAGGTTAGGGCACAGGAGCAAGATTTATTCCACAGCCATTATCCTCATAACTTGACTAAAAATGCTTCTATGGCGATAAAACTTTAGTATGTTGTTCTGGAGGTATACTGAACCAATTATGTTGAATGTCATCGAAATGGGGTCAAAGGTCAGGGCAAAGGAGCGAAATTTATTCCCCAGACATTATCCTCATAACTTGAGTAATGATTTCTGTTATGTTGGAAAGCGTAACATAATCAATGCGTTGCATGATTTTACTAACTTGTTTTAGCAGGTAATCGCTAAGAAACAATTAGTTTCAATTATCCCCTTCCGTGATCACTTTGAATAATAAAGCTAAGCAACGCTTTCTGAAGCACAGGTACACTTGTTCCAGCCGCATTCGGTTCAGTTCTTAGACAGCGGCTATAATTTTTCGAGCGGAATTCAGCCCATTTAGTTAACTTCGAGTTAATTCATTCCGCGGTTAAATTCCTAAAAAATATCAGTGCCGACCCTCGTACATTTAAACACTACAAAAACCCGAAAGCACATTTCCATGCTGCGGACGCATTTTGTTTTCAGTCGTTGCCACGTTTGTTTAGCGTATTGGGAAACAAGTAAAAGTCGTTCGTTCGCAGATCTTTAAAACACCAACTGCCGCTTATGTTAACAAACGCTACTTTTTAAACATCCTCCTCCTATTCCTTGTTATTATTCCTCAAATTGCTAAACATGAGGTTTAGAGCGATGGATATTTTCTGAAAATATACTTCCAAAAGACTCACAAAACAAATTGCGGTGTTGAATGTTGCATTCAAACTCTTAAATCTTTCAAGGATTCCAAGGAAGCTGTTAAGGCAAAATCCGAGGCCGGATTTCACGTGAACAAAGTTTTCTCTCCAGTCAACCACTACAGGGCCGATCCTCCCTCCTCTGCAACTTCCTAAACTGCTTCCCCGGCTGTTTTCCCCTCATCTTTCCTCAGACCAACACCTAATCCTCCCTTGCATCCGGCGTCGCCTTTGACACAACACCCCAATGAATATTTGATCAACTTCCGCTAGCCAAGTTCTCTTCAACATTTTGTGCAAACTTGGCTTTGCAGCGCATCAACCCCCGTAGGAAGTGAAAAAAAGAAGAAAACAGAAGAAGAAGAAGAAGAAGGAAAGAAAAAAATAGAACACTCCTTTCATTTTTCCCTCCCAACCTCGTGAGTCAGTTGTTGGAACAGGAAAAAAAGCAAAAGTGGAGAAAAAAAACTACTGCATTAGACAGGAATGCAAGAAAGAAATAACCAAATTTAAACGTCTATGGCAGCTTATTCTAAAAACATTCTACTGACTTGCTTTCCACACACACACACACACACACACACACACACACACACATTACGTAACACCTATCAGATTATTTTCAATTACTTTTGGAATGTTCTTGGGTTTTGCGTTTTTTTTTAAACAATAGACCGTGCAATCCTATAGGTGTGTCAACTGCGGGCAATATTACCCCGGTACAAGTACTAAAGATACACCAAAAAGGAAATAAATATGCATGTTCCCTTCAATGCCACACGGTCAGAAGCTTTTCCAATCAGTTAACTAGGATGACAAAGGAACAAAAAATAATGAAGATTATTTGATCCACCGGAATTTTGATAGCAACAGTTCTTTTTGAAAGTTCCTCTTTAGACCTGTAGAGTGTATTCCAGGAGCTTGTTGACAAAAGTAGAAAAGTGGGCTTAAAAAGTTAACTTGCAGAAAACAAAATTGATGTACAATGCTTTTACAAGAACTAAGGATTTAGCGATTAATGGAGTAAATCTGGAAGTAACCGTTGCCTACACGTACCTTGGGCAACAGATATCAAACGAGGGAGAAATCAATTGGCGTACACATCTTAGTTGCAGAGAGTTTGGAAGAAACATGAAGGTTTTCAAGAGCAATTTTTCCATTACTTATGCATTTAAAGAAAAGTACTTAATAAATAAATACATCGCTCTCTCCACGTTCCAGAAACGCACAGCATCCGAAAAATTGTTTTTCAGCCGCCGCTGTGGAATTGAACCAACAGAACTCTCGATATCTAGCCGAGCGCGTTACATATACGCCACGGTGGCCAACAATCCACGGTGCTATGTGTATTTTTAAGTCAGCTTCTGACATCATAAATCCGATCTCATCTTACGGATTTATGATGTCAGAAGCTGACTTAAAAATACACATAGCACCGTGGATTGTTGGCCACCGTGGCGTATATGTAACGCGCTCGGCTAGATATCGAGAGTTCTGTTGGTTCAATTCCACAGCGGCGGCTGAAAAACAATTTTTCGGATGCTGTGCGTTTCTGGAACGTGGAGAGAGCGATGTATTTATTTATTAACTGTCGCCACATATTTGGAGTATTTTCACCTTGAAAAGTACTTAATCAGTGCACCCCCCCCCCAATGTTTACTTATGGATCTCAGCTATGAACCTTTACTAAAAACAGATATTCAGAAGGTTCAAACTACTGAAATAAACATGGAGAGGTGGATAACTGGTATATCCAGAAAAGATAGGAAGATCAGGAAGATGACGAGAGTTGTATCTTCATATCAAGATGAAATCAATGAAATAGCAATGGACTGGACATATTATTAAAAGAACGGATCACATTTGAAAACTAAAATACAGGAGTGGATTCCAAGGGGCAGGAAAAGACCCACCTGCCAGCAGGACGCACACGACATAAAGGCAGATAGTAATCAGAATAAAATTATGCCTTATGTCAGCAGATTCCTATCTGCCGACATAAGGCAGATAGGAATCTGCGTAGGAGCGACTTGTTCCTGGAATAAGCGGCCTCGGGTTCGAATCCCGGCGTAGACCAAAAATGACGGAGAAATTTACTTCGTTATAGATGGTTTTGTGAAAGTGATGTTCTTACCACCAAACGTAGCACCTTTGTTACAACCAATGGATCAAAATATGATACAAACTGTTAAGATCCAATACAAAAAAAATCTACTCTACAATGTGATAAGCAAAGAGGAAAGCATCCTCGATTCTCTGAAGGCCATTGAGGTCAAAGATGTCGTTTACAATCTTGCTCATGCATGGGAAAACGTATCGACTAATGTATTGGTCACCTCGTGGGGCAAATTTTGGCCTACACTGCCATCAGCTCAAAAAAACTAAAATTAACGTTCAAGAAGTTCCTGACAGTGATGATTCGGCTGTTACAGACCTCCAAGAAGCCATCGCCATGCTGTGCAGTGATGAATCTGAAAGTCTGACTGTAGTTGACGTAAACGATTGGCTCATTGGGAATAGAGAAGGAAATTTCCAACTGGTGATTGATGAAGAGATCATCCCAGATGTTTTAGATGACAATGAAGAGGAACAAAGGGACCAAATGTAAAACAAGTTAATGCCATACAGCACAGTAGTGCAGTAATGCATTTACCACATGTGTCATGTGGGCCAATGAAAACGATGTAGCAGCTGCTGACGTACTGGTTTTAAAAAGACGGAAAGAACAAGTTATGAAACTGTCTTTAAAAGCAAAAGAAAAAAAAATTGACGAGTTTCTTGTACCCTCTACTGTGCAATTACCTAACTGAGTATTTTGCTAACTTGTACGTAAGTATATTAATAATCAGTGATTTGTTCCTGTACATACTATGTACAGTACGTACCGTAGTTCTATTTTTTATTCAAAATCCAGTAATCCGACACCCGCCGGTCCGATATGTGTCCGATCACCGAGACTTCACTGTATTTTATGAAATAAACAATACAGCAGAATATTGAAAATGTAAATTTTCCTAATACTTTAATAAAATTGTACTTGCGTATCTCAGCGTCATTCTGGAAGGTAACTGCGCTTCATTTCCATTGCCTTCAAAATGTGGATCTTGATGAACGTTCAGCAATGCAAGTCGAAAAAAGTCGAGATACTGTGCATCTCGACTTGCATGAGGAACAAGAGAGACCAAATGTCGAAAAAGTCCAGATACTTTGTATCTCGACTTTCTCGACTTGCATTACTGAACGTTCGTCAAGATCTAATTGGATATGAAATAGATACTGTGTTTCACAGATACATTTTCTGGCGCCTGAGAGTAGAAAATGTACTTTCTGGAGTGGCTGTTGAGATAAGATGCGTTGATAGATTTTTTAGTAATTTCTTGATATTGGGAGTAAAAACAACAACAACAAAAAAAAAAAAAACCCCAGCAGCTTCTCAACTTGATAAGGATTCTATCGTAGTCGCTGTGGTCTTTCATTCCTCTTGTCTTACTGTTAATAAGGCCATCTTCCAGGAGTGTGAGTGAATCTTGTGGATGTCTGCTTGCCCAGTGGAAAAATATGCCACTGAAACGAATTCAAAGGGATTCGAAAGAATCCGGGACTTCGTCGGAAAAAAATGTCATTTGTGTCAGTTTTTTTACCGTTTTTCAGATTCATCCTGATATTTTTAAAAACAAGATTTAAAACTCGGCTTTAAATGAGAAAAAGAAATCATGTGATTCGGCGTTCCGGGAGAAAAATGTGCCTTGATATCCAATGGGAGGGGTGAGGGGTGGGGGCTTGAGCCTCCTGAGTCCCTCCCTTTCCTACGCCAGTGGTGGAGGCGTAGTCTTGAAGAAGGCTAAAACCCTGCCTGTTAGTCGTGTGGGAAGTGCGTATGAGGTGTTAAGCTGCTGTTTAAAAATCTTCTGGTAGTCCGTTGCTTACAAAAAAGTATTGTCGTGGGAACATTTCAAATAAATGTATCCCTCTTATCGTCAGAAAATAGTACTAAAAGGTAAATTATCCTGGGTGCGCGATAGAGAAAGAACTTTCAACATCATCTCGTTCATTGTTTTTCTTCCAGTATGAGGGCTTCATGATGCCTGTGTTGGAGAAAAGGTTTCTTTTTTTGGCTGGATTATAGTGCTCTTGGTTTTTGAGAAGGGGTTTGGCTGTTGACCATGGTAAGAACTGGTTGCCACCGAGCACCAACGAAGGAGAATACTTGATTAAAGATGGAGAAAAAAAAACAAGTGGAGCCAAAAAAGAGGAGTAGAAAAAGTTGAAATATAGCATTAGTAAATCCTCCATGCTAATGCATGGATCCACGGAAAAGAGATCAGAACAGTAAACTAAAATTAAAAGAAAGAAAGAAAAGAAAAAATAACGCTATTCGGGTGTTATTTTGCCTCCAGCGATAAGGAATGTGCAGCTCAACACCAACAAGCAAATTGAAAGAATGTGTTCTAAGTTAAAAAGCAATGCCACCTTACGCACGATTTAACAATTTAATGTTAAAAAATATATACAAGTTAAAAATATATACACATTAATTAGACCTTTCGAGTTTACAATAAACTCATCCTGAGATGCAATACGATGCACAAACACAAGCGACAATGTGTTAGTTATACTAACAATATACTAACACCTTGTCGCACACACAAGCGACAAGATGCTATACTAACACCTTGCACACACAAGCGACAAAATGTTATATTAACACCTTGTCGCTTGTATTTGTGCATTGTATTACATCTGAGAATGCATTTATTGTAAGCTCGAAAGGTCTGATGTGTATATATTTTAACTTGTATATATTTTTTAACATTAAATTTTTAAATCGTGCGTTAGACAGCATTGTTTTTTAACTTAGATCATTTTTAGCACGAAAATATCCTATTTGATGAAAGAATGTGATTTATTATTTTATATTTCAAGAGCGTTTCCTTTCTCCCCCTTTTGATTTCATGTTTTGAATTTTATCTAATGGTCTATACATTTCTACATAATTATTCGCTAAGGAAGAAAAATAATAAAAGGAGAATAAAAACAAAGTAAAACTTGCGTCTGTATTATTGCGAAAATGCATATTGTAGCTAAACGCAGAACCCCGATGATGATATAGCGTAAAGTATTCTTACCTTTGCATCTCACTTTTCTAATATGATATTTCTTTTCAGTATTATCCCAATACACAGTTTGGTATCTTTAAAACTGAATCAACAGTTGCATTCAAATTCCAAATCTCGATGCTCAGTCCAACTTGACAGAGTTTTAAGCTCGTAGTAACTCCGTTTTTATTCTGCACGTGCTTCCCGTGTGTACGTCTGTGAACACAGAACTATCGCTTTTATAAGTCAGACTGTCTAAAACGACATTTCAGCGAACCCTGCTGCGTATGGGGCTCCGATGCAGACGGATGGTCACTGCACCTATCGAAAGTGCATCGGCAGAAAAGGCTTACATTTTCACGGCAGTATCGGAATTAGACCTCCGCTGATTGGCAAAGGATTGCCTTCTCCGATGAATCACGTTTTCTGCTTCATCCGGACGGATGGACGTTGGCGTATAAGACGAGAAACATCGGAAGACAAAAACTCTTCAACCATTGCTGGTAGAACACAAGCTGGTGGGGGCAGCATTATGGTCTGGGGGAATGTTTTTGTGGTATTCCTTGGGTCCACTCATACCTGTGGAAGGCAGAAGGCACTACGGGCCAAATTCGTTATGAGCCCCATACATGCACGTACACCCATACATGCTGATTGTCTTCCCAGATGGGATCTTCCAGCGCTTCAATGTGACGTGTGACACAGCTAGAAATGTCCGAGAGTGTTTGGAAGAACACGACGAAGACTTCAAAGTACTTCCATGGGCCCCTAATTCCACAGACTTAAACCCAATTGAGCATTCTGTGGGACAACCTCAATTGTGTTGTTCGCTCTATGGATCCTCCGCCACGCGCCCTCCAGCGGTTGTCAGATGCAGTCAGCATGGCTCCACATACCTGCGAACACCTTCCACCACCTTACTAAGTCACTCCCAGCCCGTCTGGCTGCTGTCACAAAATCCCTTAAATCTACAAAAATCGAAAAGCCTTGAAAATCTAAATGCGCGAACATCTGCATAAAATAATTCTCAAGATAAGTATCTGAAAAGTAAAATTGAAGTTTCTCTATTCAGCTATATATATGTATATAATTAGCTGCAAACAACAAACCGAAAACGAAAGATTTTGAAAAACTGAAAATCTAAACTGGCACAGAGGAGCAGAGAAGAATTCTCAGGTAAACAGCAAAAATATAAAAGACACAATTGTAATATACTCCGTGTTTTTACGCGGAGCCAAAAATACTAGAGAAAAAATAACAAGTTAGTAAAATTATGCAATGCACTGATTATGATACGCTTTCCAACATACTAGAAATCATTACTCAAGTTATTACCCAAGTTATGAGGAAAATGGCTGTGGAATAAATCTCACTCCTGTGCCCTCACCTTTGATCCCATTTCGATGATATTCAACAGAACTGGTTCAGTATACCTCCGAAATAACATGATAACGTTTTGTCGCCATTGAAGCGATTTTACGTAAGTTATGATGCATAAGGGCTATGGAATAGATCCCGCTTCTGTGTCCTAACCGTTTGACCCATTTCTCCCATTTTCAATAAGATTCGTCCCCAGGCAGGCCCCTACAACATACTAAGATTTCATTCAAATCGAAGCATTTTTACGTTAGTTATGGCGCATAATGGCGATAGAAGTGATCCCGCTTCTATGTCCTGACCTTTGACCCCATTTCGTTCACTTTCAATAGGGTTCCGTCCCAGGTGTTCCCCTACCACATACTAAAATTTCATTGAAATCGAACGATTTTTACGCGAGTTATCGTGCGGACGAACATACGCACACAACGCGTGACGTAAGAGGCAGATGGGAATCGCGACTATCTGTTCGCAAGAGTGTGACGTCATAAGGCTTTAATAGGATCCGCACATTTGTTTGTCAACTGACGTCATGAAAATACAGGTCGCGCCATCTTTTTTCTGGAGAATTAATGCGTTCACAAGGATGAAAATTTGAACATCGATTAAAATAGCTTCATTTTATAACTTGGAATACCTAATATTTTCTAAAACATATCCATAATTATGCAATCCAACATTTGTTTGTCTACTGATGTCATCAAAGTACAGGTAGCGGCATCCTTTTTCTGGTTTCAACACCACCAAAGGAAAAGTTATTGATTTTTAATATAATTATGATTATGTTTTAGAAAATATTATGTATTCCAAGTTATAATAAGGAGTTATTTTAATCGATTTTCAAATTTTTATCCTTGGGAACACATTAATTGTGAAGGAAATGTGTACAAAAGTTTTTCTATTGGAAGTATAGGAAGCAAAATTACTTGACGTCCATCTTAATAATATGGGATAAGGGCGATGGAATGGATCGCAATCCTATGTCCTCACCTTTGACCGCATTTCGTCCATTTTCAATAGGGTTCGTCCCCAGGTGGTTTCCTACCAGATACTGAAATTTCATCGAAATCGAACCATTTTTACGCACGTTATGACGCATAAAGGCCATGGAATGCTTCCCGCTCTTATGTCCTGACCTTTGACCCCAATTCACCCATTTTGAATAGGGTTCGTCTCCAGGAGGTCCCCTACGACATAGTAAAATTTCATTGAAATCGAACAATATTTCCGCAAGTTATGACGTATAAGTGCAATGGAATGGATCCCGCTCCTACGTCGTGACCTTTGACCCCATTTGTCCCATTTTCAACAGGGTTCGTCCCCAGGTGGTCCCTTACCACATACTAAAATTTCATCGAAATCGAACCATTTTTACGCCAGTTATCATGCTGACAGACAAAGCTGGAGCATATACGCTTCTTCAACTTACGGTTGGAAAGCGTAAAAGCAATGAAAACAAACAGCGAAAACAAGTGAAGAAAGTAAAAAATATTGTAAATAGTGAGCTATGGCTTTTTCCAGGACCAACAAAGTTCCCCCATTTACTCATCTCTACAAAGATCTAGTTGACGCATAACATAGCAGAAACCCATGCTCAACTAGGTCTTTGTAGAGATGAATAAATGGGGGAGCTTTGCTGATCCTTTAAAAAGTCATAGCTCACTGTTTACAATATTTTCTGCATTCTTTGCTTGTTTCCGTGCTTGTTTGCATTGCTTTTAATTTTTCTCTCCAGTATTTTGCATCAAACTATATACTTTACATCATACTGTATATACGTATTATATATAGTATGATGGGACAACACGAGGAATACTTCATTGTGTTGTTAGTTAATAAATCGTTAGTTGTTGTGTTAATACTCCCCATCATACTAAGCGCAAATTATCCAGAACTATGGCCTTGTGCGGTGTAACAAAAACGAGGTAATGACGACGTGTTCTGTGTAGGCAAGAGCAAAACCAAGGTTCTGTGAATTTTAAAACATATACGTGGAATAATAGCTGATTTAAATGTAACCGAGTGTTGTTCTGTAACTTTAACGGTTCAGCAATCTATCGAAACCAAAAATGGTGATTTAGTCCATCTTGGAAAGTGTTCTTCTCTCAAACTTTTGCTACTATTTGTGTAATCAAGCATAGTAATTTCATACTGTCTTATTCTTTCTGTCTTATTCTCTATTTAAACACAGATATACATATTCCCCCGCCCAAAAAACTAAGAATTCGCTTAAATCGACTTTATGACGTACACGAGTAAAAGGGTATTTTTGCTTTTAAAAGTCCTACACTAGAGAAAGCAGATAACATGATTTCTTTTATCACTTTCATCTTGGCTTGTCGGGTGTTTTCATTCCGCAGCGAAGGAGATACACACACACGCACACACACATACTGGAGGAACAAGGGCAGGCCGACAACTGTGCGGCTTCTTATTTTTAGCTGTGTCAATCAAGTGATAGTTTTCCTTGGGCACTGTTACAAGTTTGCTCTCCGGAAGAGAAGGCTTCTGTGATAGAAAGAGCTGATAAGTACCTTCCCATTCTTCCAGGGAAAATTCTTTCGAAAGAAAGATTCTTTTTATCTCCTTACCTTTGATTCCTTCCTATTAAGAAACGTCTTTTGTGTTCTTTTAGAGGAGGAGTTTGGCAATTGAGTGGTAATAAACTTGGGAGATTGTGAAGGATTCTGACGGATGCTGTAATATCAAAATGACTATCGTATTGCAAACCATAAAACACACTGGCTTTGTTACCACTTAATTATATACAAGAACATAATGTTTCTATCGAAGGGAACACTTAATAGATCCCGTAATCAATGAGTTTCATTGCTCAAGGAATGCTAAACAAGACAAAAACTGAGCAAAATGTTAAAAAAGTATCATTACTAACCAAGTTCTAAATTGGAATGCGATAACGCCGCCCCGATGGCGCAGTGGTCTAATCGCTGGCTTCTGATTATTCGTCCGATGCGGATCCGTGCTCGAATCCCAGTGAGGCATGGACGTTGTGCTTGTTTTACGGCACTGTCTCTGTTCCTTCCCTGGAACTACACACAAATTAGGGACGGGCGACTGCTTTTTGCCCTTTGAATTGCTCACTGTGATCGTTCACTCCCCCCACCCACTTTTTGCCCTTTGAATTGCTCACTGTGATCGTTCACTCCCCCCACCCAATTAAGAAAAATGCGATAAATAAGATAGTGAAATTATTAAGTATATCGTGCAAATTTATGATATATTAAATTAGTTCTTCGTCTCACCGATTCTGTACCTGAAAAGACTTATTTTTCCGTTAAAAATTCACATAGCTTACACCATGGGCAACTTTTATGGCTACAAGCAGTAGCTCGTTCCTCATTTGGGGCCACTAGTGTCGGGAGGGGGAAAAAGAGAGAAGATGGCGTTCTTTAAAAGGTTTGCCTCAAGAAAAAGTTCTTATTTCAAAGATTTTATTCCAAGAAATAAGTTTTTTTTTATTTCGGGGATTAGTGACCACCAATAGGCAATTTTTATGGCTATAAGCAGTAGTTTGTCCCTAATTTGGGGCCACTAGTGTCGGGAGGGGGAAGAAAAAGAGAGGAGATAGCATTCTTTAAAAGGTTTGCCTGAAGAAAATGTTTTTATTTCGAAGATTTTATTCCAAGAAATTAGTTTTTTTTTATTTCGGGGATTAATGAATACCACGGGCAACTCCTACGGCTATAAGCAGTAGCCTGTCCCTGATGTGGGGCTACTAGTGTCGGGTGGAGGAAGCGTCAACGCCGTGGGATAGCACTGACGCTGGAACCCTGATTTTGGACGACTAGCACCTGGCTGGGACCCAGCTTTTGGACGACTAGCGCCTGACTGGGACCCAGCTTTTGGAAGACTAGCGCCTGGCTGGGACCCAGCATTTGGACGATTAGCGCCTGGCTGGGACCCAGCTTTTGGATGACTAGCACCTGGCTGGGACCCAGCATTTGGACGACTAGCGCCTGGCTGGAACCCTGCTTTTGGACGACTAGCACCTGGCTGGGACCCAGCTTTTGGACGACTAGCGCCTGGCTGGGACCCAGCTTTTGGACGACTAGCGCCTGGCTGGGAACCCAGCTTTTGGACGACTAGCGCCTGGCTGGGACCCAGCTTTTGGACGACTAGCGCCTGGCTGGGACCCAGCTTTTGGATGACTAGCGCCTGGCTGGGACCCAGCTTTTGGACTACTAGCGCCTGGCTGGGACCCAGCTGTTGGACGACTAGCGCCTGGCTGGAACCCAGCTTTTGGACGACTAGCGCCTGGCTGGGACCCAGCTTTTGGGACGACTAGCGCCTGGCTGGGACCCAGCTTTTGGACGACTAGCGCCTTGCTGGGACCCTGCTTTTGGACGACTGGCACCTGGCTGGGATCCAGCTGTTGGACGACTAGCGCCTGGCTGGAACCCAGCTTTTGGATGACTAGCGCCTGGCTGGGACCCAGATTTTGGATGACTAGCGCCTGGCTGGGACCCAGCTTTTGGACGACTAGCGCCTGGCTGGAACCCAGCTTTTGGACGACTAGCGCCTGGCTGGAACCCAGCTTTTGGACGACTAGCGCCTTGCTAGCGCCTGGCTGGGACCCAGCTTTTGGACGACTAGCGCCTTGCATTTTGGACTACTAGCGCCTGGCTGGGACCCAGCTGTTGGACGACTAGCGCCTTGCTGGAACCCAGCTTTTGGACGACTAGCGCCTGGCTGGGACCCAGCTTTTGGGACGACTAGCGCCTGGCTGGAACCCAGATTTTGGATGACTAGCGCCTGGCTGGGACCCAGCTTTTGGACGACTAGCACCTGGCTGGGACCCAGCTTTTGGACGACTAGCACCTGTGACACCACGGACAGGTGCGGCCAAAAAAATCATCAAGAAATACCAGAGTGAGTCAAAACGTCGTCGCATTTGTAGCTAAAAAATTTCAGTGGTGCAAGAAAGCCATGCATGCTCGTCTCATTTTACAAATGCTGGCCTTTGTTTTCGATAGTCCTTTACTAATACTTCACCAGAGCTATGATCCCACAGTGGTGTCACTCGGTAGGTTTATAGGACAAAAAAATTTGATGACAGATTCGACCTTCATCACTAAAGCAAAATGCCGTTCTTGTAGGAAGTGAATGGGACATGGAGGGAAACAGGTGGTAGTCAGACGTGATAAAATCTCAACTGTATCCACTGCGAACAACTCTTGAGGTGTGACTGAGAATATTATTCACTTGTACCAACGTCCACCTCCTATTGATGAGCACTGGGCAGTGAGCAGCTTTGGCTCAGAGCTCATGGACCTGCTGCAGTTTTTAGGCATAGAGGTTTCCGTCCACTTATGGCGATGCGAGCCCAAAACCAAATGTCCTATCGATTTGACAGCAAACTACGACAACAAACGACAAGTTGCACAGCTTGCTGGGGTGTCTATTCATGGGAAACCCATTCGATGACGCTTGGGAGAAACCTAGCTGGTGTAGGCATGTGGTTTTAATGTAGTGAATGGTAGTTACGATTGCTTGCTAACTGTGCGTACAGTATCTGTCATATTTCTGGGGAATTTGTCATGAAAAAGCAACAGAGGAGCATTACGGACTTTGTAATAAATTCGTACTATGCATACTTTGAAGTGAAACTTAGGGACTTAGACACATAGCATAGGATTTAATTAAGTTCTGTGTTGAAAAAATGAGGCAATATACAAAAAGTACGAAAAATGCCACTCTTCCTTTTGAACCAAACATATGAAAGCAACCAAAAAATCGCAGTTATGACTGCTATTTTTGATTTTGTAATGTACAAGGGTGTAACACTTAAAATAAAAAGTGATTTTGTGTCGAAATCTTCTGTCTGCTCTACGACCTATTGCTCATGGATCAGGTGTACCAGTTCCAATACAATCTGAAACCTTTGAATATGATCCTGTAAGCTTTGAAAGAGAGGGAGGTGATGTACCAGGGAACTTTGCGTAAAGAGCACAGTGAAAGCTCTCACCAGTATACAAAGAAAATGAAGAGAAGATTTCAAAGCAAATGGTATATCAACTTGATGGAGACTGCTGTTGGAAGTTACACAGGTATACGACACAAAAAGCACTTAAATGGAAGTGTAAGAAGCGCAGTTTTGAAGGGAAAAGACAGAATTTTACAAGAAGAAATCTGAAACTCATTAAACATAAGAACAAAATATATGTACAAATGTTTTAAACATGATGTGTATGCCTTCAATTTTAAAAGTAATTCTTTCTACATTTTTCCTATTAAATAATCTAATAAATTTTAAGCATACTCTGTCCATCATGTGTTTCATAAGTTTGTAAAATAGCCTTACGTACAGAGTAAAAGTAAAATTGTATTTGCAGTCAACATTGTAAATATGTGCAATAGCTGTCAAAAAAAATCCAAACAAGTTTAAATGCATACCTTTTGTAGACCTTTGATATCACAACTAAAGAGGAGGTAACCTTTTTAGACCAGGTGATAACATTTAAAGAGAAGGTGCTCAGAGCTGTATAAAGAAAGATTTATGGGACGAAAGGCAACCGAATTTGGTAGAATACTCTCACGAACATGCCCTCGCGATTTATGGAAAGAAAAGTTCCATTTTGTGCTACCAGGGTATATTCTGCGCTGCAGTCGCCTAAAAAACGTGCAGGTGTGATCACAATATAAATGGAGGTGTTTACAGAGCTATGTACCGATATCGGATTTGGATGAAACGCAATACCACACGGTATGATTACTACCGCGAATATGCGATCTCGCTGTAGGAAAACACGAACTGACTAAGCATGTGGCAAGGTGCAAAAGTTACGGAAAACGTTTAAAAGCTAACTGGAAAGTGTGATTACCTTTTAATTTGGTGCACGTTCGAGACATGGTTGAATTGGTCCTCTACTCAGATGTTCTAAACAGTGCATGCATTGAACGACGTTCTCCGAAATCCGTTGAACGCAACTGCTCCGTATGAATTTGTTCCACATGCTGTACCATTCTGCCTTTTAAGACTGCCGAATCGGGAACATAGTCCTGATAAGCCCGTCTGTTGAGGTGTCCCCACAATCGAAAATCACAGGGAATAAGCTCAGGCATACGGGGAGACTGGCTGTAGGAAATGCACGATTAATCACTCTACTGTTGGTCAACTGTTGTCATAACAGCTGCTGTACCAGCAATGCAACGTAAGGAGGTGCTCCGTCCTGCGTAAATATGTCGAGTCATGAAGTTGTGGAGTATTTTTCAATACCTGTGGACATTAACGGCACAAGTCAAACGTCAGGCTGGACGATTTTTTTCGATAAAATACGGCCCGATGATAGATGATGACGTAAAATCGTACCACTCTGTAACTTCGATATCTTAGACGACACGTGGGTTTTTCTCAGTTCAAATGAGCAAATTCTGAAAGTTAATACTACGGCGCAGATACAAATGAGCCTAGTCACTCCACAAGATCTTGCAAGGCCATGCATCGCCCATCTCCATGCGACTAAGGAATGTGAGAGGAAACTTCACTCGGGTTTGCGTGTCACTATGAAGCAATTGTTGAGTATGGTTGACCTTGCAGGGATAAAACAGCAACATTTTGTGGAAAATCTTCCACACCGTTGTGTACGGCATATATAGTTGTCGTGATATTTGTCGTGTACGGCTGAAACCTGGTGTGTTACTGATTCCATTAACAACGACGGAAATAGCTACTTCTTCCGTCTCTTGTGTGCACCATCATCCCGGTCTCACTTCTCGTACCATACCATCACTTTTCGCAAGTTTGTGATGGTCATTGGGTCTCTCCTCCCATGCTTCAGTCGCGGAATTCTCGAAACACACAAGTGCATTACGGGTGTTTTGGTAACATACCTTGACAAGCAACGCACGTCCAGGTAACAGCCACAGCACTTACCATCTGTACGAATGGTAAGTTGCGTTACCTATCGTCTTTATATAAACTCAATCGGCGGTGGACGTCGTGCGGTATGCAAATCGAGCTTTTTTCTGGCGTTCGTAGAGTCACATATCCTTGGTGGCACAAAATGGAACTTTTTTTCATATACAGTGAGACCATGTTCGCGAAAGTAATCCTACCAAGTCTGGTTGCGTCGTCCCCTAGATGATTTGCTACACTGCTCTGAACACTTACTTCCCCTGTAACTGTGATCACCCGGTTTTTACCTAAGGTTTATAAAAGATTATTTAAGGTGTGCTTGTGAAATACATTTTCATTACATCCCTTCTGACAGAGTAAACTCATGGCTGCAGCTAGAACTATGGAAATAGAAAAATCGAAAAGATAGAGAAAGGAAACGTTTTTGTCTCTGATGGATGGACGATTAAATAGATCTTATGAACTTAAAGCTGAGATTTCCCCCGTATTCATGCATTCCAAATAAATTTTGTAGTAAGATTTACACAAATTGAGTACGTAAAAATGTATTTTGCTTGGGTTTACCGTCGTGATACTCGTAATCTAATCACTGACAGCAGTTAGAAATGAGAATATACATATTACAACTTAAACGTTATATCTGGGCATGGCCGGTTGCATTTGATCTCGTATGCAACAAACATGCGCCGCCCCGGTGGCGCAGTGGTCTAAGGCGTTGGCCTCTGATCATTCGTCCGTAAGGGGTCCGGGTTTGAATCCCGGTGAGGCATGGATGTTGTGTTTGTCTTACGGCACTGGCTCTCTCCCTTCCCTGGAACCAGTGGCCCTAAATTAGGGACGGGCGACTGCTTATAGCCCATTGAGTTGCTCACGGCGGTCGTTAAACCTCCAATCAAAAAAAAAAAAAAAAACAAACATGCGAAACGAAATGAACCTGAGAAATATCTCAAGATGCTGGTGTTCCAGTATATTTTCCGTGAACGAACTAAGTATTACAAGCATTTATATGAATATAATGAAATCTGCGTTGGCGGTCACTCGTATTCGGCGGTCAACTGCCGAAGCTAGCAGATTTGTTTTGCACGGATGTTATTACCAATAGAAACAATGCATAAGGTGTACCTTTGGCGGCCAGCTGCATGACGCAGACACTGGCAGTCAGTTTTGAAAGTCATAAGAGAATATACTTGCATTCGCAGTCACCAACATGTGGAACTTTTAGAAAAATCCTGTTTAGGAAGCTCTAGAAAGTTAACAAAGAGACTGTGTGTAAAACAATATGAAACACCTGTTGCTTTTTCTTTTTCTTCCATCACCCTTTATGGAGAGTGTGAATAGTTGGTGGTCCTTGGGGTCTGTCAAGTTCTTAGAATTTTGTTTGCAGAAGGTATGGTTTCTGTTAACTATGGTATGCATGTTCGATCTTTAATTGCTCTAAATGAGTCCGTGAAGCCCACGGAAAGGTTCATCCCACTTATCCCAACGAACTTAACCTCAATAGTGGCCGTATTGTTTGAGCACGCTGAATGGTTCGCTCCGATAGCAAAAGAAAAAGAAACGCTCACTTTAAAGAAGAGAAAGGAGGAGGAAGATGGAAATGGCTTCAAAGCTCAACCGCCGCAGTGCTGCAGTTGCGTTCGGCATCTCCTTACCTTTCATTACCTTCAAGGAACATTTTGTAGAAGAGCCCGATTTGCGACAACGTACTTATTGCGAACACTTTACTCCATTTCTCAGTGTTACTTATGGCTCTTAGTGAAAGATTTACTGAATAACATTCCTAAAGAACAAAACGGCATGAAAAAAAGAAAGAACAAGCACTTCACAGCAGGCTACATTAAAAAAAGCAAGTCTTTTTAATTTTATTTTCACGTGGGAAAGCAAGATATTTTGGGCGGTGGCGCATTGGTCTAAAATCTGGCTTATGACCATTCGTCCTTGAAGGGTCAGGGTTCGAATCCCGGTGAGGCATGGATGCTATGTTTGTCTTACGATACTGGCTCTCTCTCTCTCTCTCTCTCTCTCTCTCTCTCTCTCTCTCTCTCTTCCCTGGAACCAGTAACCCTAAATCAGGACGGACGACTGCTTACAGCTCATTTTTTCACAGAACTGGGGATGACCTTGTTATACAGATTGCAATGCACATGAATGCGTCCTTAAAAAATCAAATTCAGCGAACATAATGCAATAGTACAAGCGCCAATTCTGGAAATTATATTACACTAATATTCTCACTCATAATAAAACATCACTGATAAGGTAGTCATTGAAATAAAATGTCAAAGCTAGACATTAAATTTTTAGCTCAAATTTCGGCTTATCGAAACTATTGCAGATGTCGACAATTGGTGGTGTGCTCATAACTCGAAGCAGTTGGCCTGGAATATTTGTTTCCCATCCAGTATCATATCTTAAGGTTTTTCGTCAGAGCTTTTGCATTTACTTTCTGGTATCATAACATCATCAACAGGCAGTATAACAAAACAGCACAATATGGATTTGCAAGAGACGCAACTCAACACGGTAAAAATATAAATGAGTCCGGAACTGCGGGGAATATTGGCGCAGCGAATTCCCCTATAGCGGCAAATAACTACAGGACTTTTATTTTCTGGCGTTCTCAATTTTGCGATAAGCTTCGGTGAAAACATTCAGTGGGAGTATCATGGCATTTAAAGGTGTTTCATGGACTTGTAGATGAATCTGTTATTATTAAGAGCAATTTTTATAGCGTTTGCATACGAAGCAGCTTCATAACATTGTCTTCCATACTTCATAACATTGTCTTCCATACTTCATAACATTGTCTTCCATACTTCATAACATTGTCTTCCATACTTCATAACATTGTCTTCCATACTTCATAATATTGTCTTCCATGAAGGGTTTTTTCTTTGTCACGTTCTTCGACTTTCTTCGGCGACATATTAAATTGTCGTAAAGTCAGGGAAATAAGTAAACTTCAGTTTTTGAAATAATTCTGTGCGACGAAACGCATATAGTGTGCACTCATGTCACAAAATAAATAAGTATTTTATCCAATTTCATTTCGTTTATGCATTCCCACTGTCTCCTTATAATGTTTGTCTTTGAACAAAATATCTCACATAACACATACAATTTCTGCATGCCAATTTTATTCATTTTTTGCTATAAATTTGCCTTACAACACACACACACACACACACACACAAACGCGCGCAAAATGTTTTCACAAGGAAATGCCATTGAAATTATCGTTTTAGTTCCGTGAAATAATGAATTCGGCCAACGTAGATCTTCTGAAATTATGGTTTCGAGAGATATCTTTACTGTAAAGAAGGGGTTAGCAACCTAGAAGGCCCCCGGTGGCGTAGTGGTCTAAGCGATGGCCTCTGATCATTCGCACGAACGGGGTCCGGGTTCGAATCCCGGTGAGGCATGGATGTTGTGTTTGTCTTACGGCACTGGCTCTCTCCCTTCCCTGGAACCAGTGACCCTAAATTAGGGACGGGCGACTGCTTATAGTCCATTGAGTTGCTCACAGTGGTCGTTAAACCTCCAATCAAAAAAAAAAAAAAAAAAAAAAAAAACCTAGAAGGCGCTGAGCGATGGTTCATGGGGCTCGGTAAGTTCCAGGCTCAAAACATAGCAAAAAAAAAAAAAAAAAAAAAACAGTAGCGCTGGTAAATAACAATCATATCTTGCATGTTATTTTTCTTTAAAACAAAATTACTGTGAATAAAAAATACCCTTATTTGACCCTTTCGCTGCTGAATGTGAGATGAGGGGGCGATGTTGTGGGTGTGGTGATCCCCATCTCACGTTCCTCCCGCTAAATGTTACACTACATCTGGATGACCAAAATTTGAGATAATAGAGAAAAGGACAAATATTTCTTCATCTTTATAAACATTGGGAAGGATTTTTGTGACAAACCTAATGTGTTTTCTTTTGCCGTAATTTCACCACAGGGACGTACAGGTTTCTTCCCAACTTAATGGCGCACTTAGCTCACGAACGAATTACAGAACGATGTCAATACTTGAAATCTGCAGGGCAATGTTTTCTTTCCTTGTTAAAACTGACTTAATTCATTTTTGGAACACCCCATTCGACCTAACTCTTTTTAAATGAATGAATGATGAAGATTTGAAATTCAGAATTCTTAATTGAAGAAATTAGGAAAAATAAAATTCGGAGAGCTGCGGAAAACTCGTTTATGATATTTTCCAGATGGATCAGCTGCTACGCTGCGTTGCTACAGAACTGTAGTGTGATGTATATCTTTATCCTTCCTTTTGAGTGTCTGTGTTCTCATGTAAATTTGGTTTCATCTCATTAAATATTTTTTGACTTAACGCCACAGAATTTTCAGGGCGAGCTTTTTAAAAGTTGACAGCCTCACAGTGGGTTAAAGTGAATTCAAAAAGGTAAATAGACTAAAGCCCGATAAGAATTGTTGAGAAAGAGTTATGTAAGGAGACTGACAACTCATGTCCTGAAAGATATGCTATGAGAGGAGTAAGATATGTAATATAAGGTTACACTTCTTTTTCATATTTAATGACAAAGAGCGATAATTGCCAAACGTGTATTGTTAGGTAGTAGTAGACTGAAGCGCCTTCACTTTTATGTTATAAAGACATACTGTTTTGACGCATACTTTATGTGCTGGAAGATATAATAAAGTGGCGTAAACTGTAAGCTTATTTGAAAGTGTCTATTTAGAGATTTCCATGTTTAATTATGGACTGCTCTTACGGACAAGCAACGATACCAATTGAAATCAGAAGGGTTCAGCAAATTAAGCCCGCCAGTTAACATTAAGTTGAAGTTAAACCGTAAACCAATATTTCCTACAATCTCTTAAACCTTACCCCAATGAGCCATTACATTACAACCACCCCCAGCTTACTGAAATGAGCGCGCCTGGAGACCGAAGAGTGGCGCATGTGAAGTTCACAGAGCAGGACCGGCTCTGTGAACTTCACATGCGCTACTTCAACCACTCTATTAACCGAAGCTTCCAACCACTCTATTAACCGAAGCTTCCAACCACTCTATTAAGCGAAGCTTCCAACCACTCTATTAACCGAAGCTTCCAACCACTCTATTAAGCGAAGCTTCCAACCACTCTATTAACCGAAGCTTCCAACCACTCTATTAAGCGAAGCTTCCAACCACTCTATTAACCGAAGCTTCCAACCACTCTATTAACCGAAGCTTCCAACCACTCTATTAACCGAAGCTTCCAACCACTCTATTAAGCGAAGCTTCCAACCACTCTATTAACCGAAGCTTCCAACCACTCTATTAAGCGAAGCTTCCAACCACTCTATTAACCGAAGCTTCCAACCACTCTATTAACCGAAGCTTCCAACCACTCTATTAAGCGAAGCTTCCAACCACTCTATTAACCGAAGCTTCCAACCACTCTATTATCCGAAGCTTCCAACCACTCTATTAACCGAAGCTTCCAATCACTCTATTAACCGAAGCTTCCAACCACTCTATTAACCGAAGCTTCCAACCACTCTATTATCCGAAGCTTCCAACCACTCTATTAACCGAAGCTTCCAACCACTCTATTATCCGAAGCTTCCAACCACTCTATTAACCGAAGCTTCCAATCACTCTATTAACCGAAGCTTCCAACCACTCTATTAACCGAAGCTTCCAATCACTCTATTAACCGAAGCTTCCAACCACTCTATTAACCGAAGCTTCCAACCACTCTATTAACCGAAGCTTCCAATCACTCTATTAACCGAAGCTTCCAACCACTCTATTAACCGAAGCTTCCAACCACTCTATTAAGCGAAGCTTCCAACCACTCTATTAACCGAAGCTTCCAACCACTCTATTAACCGAAGCTTCCAACCACTCTATTAAGCGAAGCTTCCAACCACTCTATTAAGCGAAGCTTCCAACCACTCTATTAACCGAAGCTTCCAACCACTCTATTAACCGAAGCTTCCAATCACTCTATTAACCGAAGCTTCCAACCACTCTATTAACCGAAGCTTCCAACCACTCTATTAACCGAAACTTCCAACCACTCTATTAACCGAAGCTTCCAACCACTCTATTAACCGAAAGCCGGTCAACACGAGGACCGGCTTTCGGTTAATCGAGTGCTTGGAAGCTGCCGATTCATTGGAGTTTGATGAAAGACAAATTGCGATGGCACGGCACCTCGGAACTACGATCTGGGAAACGGAGCGGCTTGTGGGTTGTTCACGTGCCGCTGTAGTGAGTACGTATCAAAAGTATTGCACAGATGGCCAAACGACGAACCGTTGTCCAGACGCGTGTCGTCCGCAACTCATTGATGCCTGGGGAGCGGAGACTGTCACGCATTGTTCACAGCGACCGCAGAGCCACAGTGCGACAAATCACCCGCAGCTACAACAGTGGTAATCAGGGCAATGTGTCACAGCACACAGTTTATCACAGCCTTCTGCGTATGGGCCTGCGCAGCCGAAGACCGAGCCGGCTCCCCACGTCATCGCCAACAACGCATGAAATGGGCCCCAAATCATCGAGATTGGGCTGTAGATGATTGGAAGAAAGTCACCTGGTCTGACGGATCAATATTATTGGTTCATCACGTAGACGGCCGAGCGCGGATACGCCGATTATCAACGGAGACTATGGCCCCTGGATGCACTGTTGGGCAGAAACAGGCCACCGGCGGCGGTGCTATGCTGTGGGCGATGTTTTCTTGAGACATTTTAGGCCCCATTATCCCCGTAGCACAATCTCTGACAGCTGTCAGGTATCTGAACATCGTTGCGGACCAAGTTCACCCATTCATGACAACTGTGTTCCCTGCTGGTGATGGCCATTACCAACAGGATAATGCGCCATGCCACACTGCCAGAATCGTCAAGGAGTGGTTCGAGGAACATGCTGGTGACTTTCTGTTAATGCCCTGGCCTCCAAATTCATCTGATATGAACCCAAACGAACATTTATGGTTCGACTTGGAAAAGCGGGTTCCCGCTAAATCACTACCACCCCGAAATGTACGTGGACTGGAAGAGTTGCTATTGTCATTGCGATACCAGATACTCCAGGATACCTATCGCCAGCTTATCGAATCGAAGCCTTGCCGAATGGCCGCTGTTTTGCGGGCTAAAGGGGGTCCTACAGCTTATTAGGTAGGTGGTCATAATGTTAATAACTCATCGGTGTACTATTCTATACTACCCGAAAAATTCCTTTACTTGAAGAAAGTTCTATTTACGTTGCTTTCGTCTTTTAACAAATATTTCCACACATGAAGATAGTTTTGAATCCGCATTGAAGCCGCCTGATATTCATCATTATATTTTATACACATGAAGAAAGTTTTGAGCCGTCCCGGTGGTGCAGTGGTCTAAGCGATGCCTTCTGATCATTCGTCCGTGAAGTGTCCGGGTTCGAATCCGGTGAGGTATGGATGTTGTGTTTGTCTTACGGCGCTCGTTCTCTCCCTTCCCTGAAACCAGTGGCCCTAAATTAGGGACGGGCGACTTGCGTTTACAGCCCACTGTTTTGCTCACGGTAGTCGTTAAACTTCCAATAAAAAAGAGATAATTTTGAATCTACAATGAAGACGTCTGCACATTCAGAAGTCTCGGTGAAACTGAAAATTGCCTCCCCGGTGGCGCAGGGCTCTGATCATTCGTCCGTAAGGGGTCCGGGTTCGAATCCCGTCGGGCATGGATGATGTGTTTGTCTTATGGCACTGGCTCTCTCCCTTCCCTGGAACCAGTGACCCTAAATTAGGGAAGGGCGACTGCTTATAACCCATTGAGTTGCTCACGGTGGTCGTTAAACCTCCAATCAAAAAAAGAAACTGAAAATTACGAATAATATACTCCTGTTTGTTACAGCGGAACTAAAGGAAAAGGACCCCACAGAAAACACAGGAGACTCAGTCACTACAAAACCTGTAATTACTTATTTTATAAATAGTTACATCAAATGTGAATTTAATTGAACTTCTCTCATTGGAAGGTAAAGAAATATTTATTTGGCTTCTTTGTTATACTTTCGTATCATTCCAATTATTTATAAAACTGAACTTCCTTCAAAATAAATTATTTGTTTATATTTTTTACCATTAATAATAAATCAAACTTTATTTTCTTAAATATGCGTTCTCTCTCTTTATTAATTATTAAGCCTGGTTCGAAGACGTGTTAGTTAATATGAAAATTTTGAGGGCGCATGAAAGGCCAATAAAATATTCAACATTTTATTGCTAAATGTTGCAGAATACCAATAAAAAGTTGAAAGAGTAAGTAGACTTGACTTTTATGGCCATTGATATTCTGACTTGAATACCACTCGAGAACAATAAAAGGTTCAAATAGTAGCAACGGCTTCCGATCATTCGACATTCATGGCCGTTGTGCTTTTTAGTCAGGGTCGTTGCTAGGGGCCGCGAGGGGAGGCTGAGCCTCCCCTGAAAATTTTTGAGTCTCTCCTACGGAAGACTCAACTACTGTAAAAATAATTAGCCCATGCCATACCTGGAAAAAAATTAACCAACAAAGTTCAGTATAACACTTAAGCGCTACATATCGAACTGACTGAGACAAAAAAGCCCGTAAATCAGCTGACAGAAGATCATGCCCATCGAGCTATCAATATGAAAATTGGAAGTTTTAGAACACTGAAATATTTTTACAGACGGTCGTTTAAGATACAGCGATACAGCTCGTAGATCAATTTATCGCTCTTACTTCCACGGTAAACTGTTGCAGTCGTGTACCTTATCATCGTCCATTTCCCATTACTCGTTACGATTACTCATTTTTGAAATGATTTGCATTCAGTGTGGTCTGTCACAAAAAGTTTAGGCACAAAGAAATATCGACGTAAAAGTACTAAGCCCAGAAGTTCGGAGTTTGTATTCTGTTGCTTCATAAAAATTAGAAGCAAAGGAACATAAACATTGAAAAGCAGGTGAAACATTTGAAACTACATCACGCTATGCAATGGGAAACCAATACATGCAACGGGTATAGTAATTATACGAGGGTTGTACCGAAAGTAATGCAAAAGTGAGCAAAACTTGATTATTAACTGACAGAGTTTCTTAAAATTGCCTATGTTGGTAGAGTAACTCTTTCTCTATACAAATGTACTACTCAACATAGTTTCCATCGCAAGCGAGGCATTTGCGCCATCGCTGAACCCAACTCTCGAATCCTCTTTGAAAAGAATCAGGTGTGGGCTGTTGTACCCACTTCTTCACAGCCACCTTCACCTCTTCTGTGTCATCAAATCGTTGTCCCCGGAGACTGTCCTTCATGGGATCAAACAGGTGGAAGTCGGAGGGCTCCAGATCTGGGCTGTACGGTGGATGGGGGACCGCCGACCAGCCTAATTTGTGGATCGCCTGATTTGTTGCCAAAGCTGTGTGTGGTCTCGCAGTGTCATGGTGAATGTGGTTCGTCTTCACATTCTTCTTCGGTCTTTTCCTTCCTATGGCTTCTGTAAGTTTCTTGAGTGTCTCAGTGTACCGCTCTCTGGTCATGGTACCGTCACGTTTCAGAAAAACAAAGAGAATGACACCCCTGTCATCCCACAAAATAGTCACCATGACTTTCTGTGCTGATTGCTGGCTCTTGAACTTCTTAGGCCTTGGTGAAGAGGTGTGACGCCATTCCATGGATCGATTCTTCGTTCTCGAATCGTAAATATACGCCCACGTTTCATCCCCTGTCACCAGATAAAAAACGTGTCTTCATTGGCTTCAAACGCTTCCAGCAGATCAGAGCAGACTTCCACCCTTTTCCCCCTTCAATTCGGGTGTCAACTTCCGAGGTACCCACTTTGCACACACTTTCCGATATCTTACGTCTTCTACAATTTCCTGTATGGCATTGTGACCACAGTCCAGTTGTGCAGAAAGCTCAAGAATAGTGACTCGTCCCTCCGTGCGAATCAATTCATCCACTCGCTGACAATTCGTGTCAGTGGTCGCAGATGATGGTCTCCCACTGCGTGGTTTGTCTTCAATGCTGGTTTCCGCTTCGTTAAACTTCTTCATCCATCTGTGCACATTCCTCTTGTAAATGGTGTCATCTTCGCAAGCATTATCTGTATTCTATCTGTATTCTATTATCTGTATTCCATCATTATCTGTATTCTATGAATAGTTAAAGCTTTCTGTGGATGTCGAAGAGCCTGCACCGTTCTTCGTCAAGAACTCAATGACGACACGTTGCTTCTTCTTGGAGTCCATTATTTACCTGCTATGAAGAAGAAGGGTAACTATAGAGAAAGAGTTACTCTACCAACATGTGCAATTTAAAAGACCTCTGTCGGTTAATAAAAAAGTTATGCCCACCCTTGCATTACTTTCGATATAACACTTCTACATATCATTCCGCGGAACTAGGGAAATCTAGCAGATTATATTTTACCGTCAAATGATTTTTGAATCTAGATATTCAAAGAAAGGTTGTTTAAATGATCAATAAAGGGTTTTAATACAGGTTTCAGGTAGTTTTAAGATCGGTTGTTAGGTTTTGAATATCTAGCTTCAAAAATCATCATCGTGTACAGTCGGTAAAATATAATCTGCTGAATGGTGCACGAAATGAATTACTGTTGAGGAAAATGAATTACTGTTGAAGAAAATCTACATGTTGAAAGTTTAAACACAATAGAAAAAAACATACCGTTATTAGACATGAATAATGGTATTTAAAGGCACTTGTATCAGTTCAAAAACACGTTTCTCGATGGAATAAATTAAATTCTGTAGGTTAATTTTCCGGTTAATACAATTTTTAATTAACAGTTTATTAACTATTCATCGTGCAAAAAATAATTAGTATGTTGCCTTCGGTCTACCTTGAATGATTTTTCTTAGAAGTTCTCACAAATATTTCGTCCGCATTCTTTGAATCGCTTAACTTAGAAGAAACAATCAACGGTATCGTATTAACGTAGTGGCCAAAATTGTGGAAACCTTTGGAAAAAGTGTATTTTTGAGGTTTGATGGCTCATAACACCACCTGTGTTTAGAGTAATACCATAAAATTATATATCAATGGAAAGATAATTTTATCAAGAATGTAATGCAACAAAGTTTTTTTGTTCCATTATCTGTACTGTATGAACAGTTATAGCCAAATAACCAGAAAAAGGAAGCACAACTTGCTTAGGTTGATATGAAGTAGCTTTCCTTCATTTGAATGTAGCCAATGAGCATGAGTGTTTAGAGAGCCAATCAGGTGTCATCTTGTTTTCGCAATGAACCAATGAGGTCACAGTAGGAATCAGCTATTGATGTCATGTATTGGAGCTGAGAGGAGGACATTTGTCAGTGTATTATGTGATTGCTATCAAGTTTTGTTTTGTGTGTGTGTGTGTGTGTGTGTGTGTGTGTGTTCTTTCATTTAGTGAGCTTGTAAAACGTAATAAAATTAAAGGAAATGGCGCAAAGAGTTGACTGGTCACCAAGAAAGCGATATAAGAGAGTACTATTAAGTGAACAAAGCTTCAGTTATGAAGAAATTAGAAGAAACATTGGTGGAAACTTAACCAAAGGTGGTATTTCTAAATTTTTGAAGAGGTGTAAGGAGACTCAGTCACTACAAAAGCAGACTGGCAAAGGCAGGAAAAAGTGCACAACAGCAAGTGATGATAGAAGAATTAAGAGACTGACTGTGCCTAGGTGACAGAAGAAAATCGTCTCGGTGTATACAAGATGAAATGGAGCAATGCAATGTGAAGTTGAGTACAAGGGCTGTTCGGCGCAGGTTGCAGGAATTTGGTCTAAAATCTAGAATTCCACGAAAAAAGCCATTTTTATCTCTCAAACAAAGGTTGAAAAGATTAAACTGGGCTAAAACCCATGCTAACTGCACTGCGGAACAATGGGACAGTGTTATTTGGAGTGATGAGACCAAAATCTCCGTTTGGTAGTGATAGCATAAAATACGTAAGGAGAAGAGCCGGAGAAGATTTGCATCCCGATTGCATTACATGTACCGTAAAACACCCAGTTAGTGTTATGATCAGAGGTTGTATGACATCAAAAATTGTGGGCGGAATTTGCATGATTAATGGGAATATAAATGGCCAAAAATGCATTATTGAAGTACTTGAGCCCAAACTTAAGCCTTCCGTACGTGATCTTTTCCAAGATAATGAAGCATTTATATTTCAACAGGATTCAGCTCCATGTCATGTTGCTGCTGTGTACAAATAGTGGTTTCAAGATAATCATATTCCACTGCTGCAATGCCCTGGGAATAGCCCAGACCTTAACCCCATTGAAAATCTATGGAGCCGATTAAAGAAACTTAGTCAGAAGCAACCCAGCAATAAAACCCAATTAATAGAAACAATAATCGAATCTTTGTTTCTCATTTAACAACTGCAGAACTAAAAAACTTGGTTCACTCTATGGCAAGGCGTTGTAAGGCCGTAATTAACGCTAAAGGTTGCCCAACTAAGTATTAACTGACACGGTGAGAATTTTTGTATATCTCATTTTTTCTATGTGTTTCACTTTTCTTCTTTATAACTGCTGTTCTAATACAAACTCCTTCATATACGTTATCGCGTTACATTCTTGATGAAATTATCTTTCCATTGATATATAACTTTATGGTATTACTTAAAAACAAAATGGTGTTATGAGCCATCAAACCTCAAAAATAGACTATTTCCAAAACGTTTTAACAGTTTTGGCCACAACTGTATATAAAAGATCCGTTTTCCAATTTCTACCAAAGCGACAATAAACAATTTTTCAAACAAAGCTCGTCTTGATTGGTTAAACAATTTTTGAGTCAAGCTCTTCGGAGCCAGACTTAACACCACGGAACGTTTCAGTACGAAGAGTATTCACATAAAAGTAATATCAGTGTTCTGCTGGGACGTAGACATTTAACTAATATCTGCAACCCAAATACACTACTAAAAATATTACAATGCATTTAAATTCAAGTTATTAAATTAAGAAATTTCAATTTATTAAGCAAATGATGGAATGTGGTTGTTTTATGTAACAGCAAAGCCGATGTTTTTCTTTTTCGAACTTTTCTAGGTTTTTGATTAGTCCGAATAAGAGCTCTAATTTTTTTCCAGCTAGAAAATGGGACTGGCCTCCACAGCGGATTTCCCGCTGAGAACAACATACACGTTAGCACTCTTGAGTAATCGTAGTCAACACACACGCCTTGGACCTGAAGATCACCCAGACAGACCACCCTGGAAGGCATTTGCTCAGATTTAGACCCCTGTGGTGAACCAAGTGTGGGACTGAGTTGCGCAATTTTTCTCAGAGATCTTCTTTTTTTTTTTTTTTTTTTTTTTTCGTCAATCTGAATGAACTTTTCTTCATTGTTTTCTTACATATTCCGACTTCCTTTTCGCCCACGACGAAAACATTTTTTTCTTATGGAACGAATGTATCAGCGAATGTAACAAGAAACAAAACAGCTTACTCAAAATTTCATTGAGAGATATTTTTTGTCCAGCTCTCATTAGTAAACCAGAAGATGCAGGATGACATATGGCTTAAGAAAAATGTAAAAGTTTTTTGTTTTTGTTTTTGTTTTTCAGATTGAAACGTAAAAACGTCAGTTTGCTTGCCGAATATCATTCAAACTTTTTAGGTTAAGAATGAAATAGTCCCAAAAAGAAGCATGGAGAGATGCATGTTTGGCGTAACCAAGAAAGATAAAAAGAGGAACTCGTTGATAAGGAAATTGACAAGAGTGGAAGACATCGTGATCAGAGTAAAATCCCTGAAATGGCAATGGGCTGGACATATTGCCAGGAGAACGGACCACGGATGAACAACCGAAATTTTAGCCTGGATTCCAAGGGACAGGAAAAGACCGAGAAGAAGACCACGAGGGAGATGGATGGATGGAGGAGACTGACCCAAGACCGTCCGTTGTTGAAGAAACTTGAGTAGACCTTCATCCAGCAGTGGATTGATAATGATTTATATTGATGATGATACGTGTAAATTCGAATTTATAGTTCAAAACAGATTTGTCCTGGTCAGGTCCGGGTCGGGTCCAATTATGTGGCTGACGGGTCCAAAATTTTTGACTCGTTTCCAACTCTGATCCAGATCATCTATACTCATAAAGATCATCAATTCACCATAAAAGTGTACTACTGGGAAAGGCTAGAGAGCCTCATCACATCTCGTCGTGGAACGCAAGAACGGTATCCATCCGCGTTAATGCGCTCTTCTACTGTTTCCTTTCTGACCCCCCCGCCCACCCACACATATTACAAGCAGTGGGGATTGTCAGTGGGGGTCTGGTGGAGGCCGAACAGCTTTCCCTACTGCCTTCGAGTTTCCCCGATTGTCAATTTATTGTCTCTGTGTTGTTAATGTTGGAAAAGGTCTTCCACTCTTTCCCCCTGTCCGAGTTGTATCCCAAGTGGGGCAGAAATAGCCGAAAGTGCGAAGCTCTTGATTCAGCAACTTCTTAAAACAAATTTATTTCTAAAAGCGCTCTAACTTCTAGAATTTTTTTTTAGATAGCAGTTTTGTCTGATAAACTGTTGAGCAAACAGAAATGGATCATAAACAATAATTTTGATGCTTTTCGCTCTAAATGCTTGGACCTATTTTTCGTAGCGGAGGTAGCTGCTTCTTTCCTTAAATTAGTCAATCGACATCTTTTGAAACGACGGCGATACTTCGTAATGGACCCTCAAACTCATCTTTCAAGTACAAAAACGATTTGTTTACAAATACAAGAATCGTTCGGCTAACTATAAAGACACTATAACTTCAAGTGAAACTACGACAACAGTTTATAATTTCGATTATAGGAATGGTTTATCACTTCCAGTGAAATGACAGCGATGCTCTCATTAAGTTGACGAATCTGTCTTGCTTACCCTTTCAAGTCGAAATTATTGCTACGCTAAATTTTACGCTGTAATTTCTTTTTCTTCATATTAAACAAACTTGTTAACTCTTCAGTTATTTAAAAACTAACACACAAGTTCTTATTTAAATGCAGTGAAACTCTAAAAGAACGCACGACCTGGTTAGTTGGTGTACGTAAAGACGCGTTCGTTCGCACATCGCCGTAATGCTCCTCTCCGCGACTACGGACTACTCTAGTGACGTCACAAATCGGTGCGCGAGCCTGTTAAGCTATTAGGGGTGATGGTATAGTACCATTTTCGTACACAGATGTGATGATCTGTAAGTAGTTAGGTATGCGTGAAGGAAGGATCACATCAAGGCCGACTAGAAAACACAAAGTCATGACTTTAGAGAGATGAGTTCCCTCTTTTAGCGACGTCACGCGGAAACCAAGTCTTGCGATTGGTTTCCAACGCTGTCGTGTGTGACGTCAAGCACGACACCGACGTATCAGGCAGTGTAACATAAGCGTAATGTCACAAACGGAAAATACACTTGCTGGAAAACGTGCGTACCTTGGAAACGGAAGGGAATGGGGTAGAAAGTTAGAAGACTTCCAGCATCGCTACACAGAGACAATAAATTAACAATTGGGGGAGGGGATGTTCTTAAACAGCCGTTACTAGGCGGAGGGAAGAAAGGACGATGCACTGAGCTTTGGTTAGGCCATAAAGCTGTAAATTCGGAGGAGGAATCTGTGCGGGAATAATGCCTGATGGCAAAGACAGGAGTAAGAGTATAACTGATTCCGTTTTTGTATTTCACGAAGACGCTGTGAACTGGCTGCCAAATCTACTAGAATCAGGCGCGCAACTGGGAATATTTTTTGCGGAGGGTTATGATACCGATTAAATCTGTAGGAAAAATACGCCAAATATTTTCATGCAATACTAATATATTATTGATATCTTTGTGGAAAAGGAAATGTTTACACCAATTACTATCACTAGATATTTAATTGATATTATGAAAATAGGAATCGCTATTGAGCGAATTAAAGTACAGAAATTAACAAAGTAATTTATAATAAAATGATAAAATAATAAATTCCATTATGAATTGTCAGATAAAAAGAATGCAAGTATTTTATCATAAACATAATCACAATATAAAGGCAGTACAATGAGACCTGTGTCTCTTGTGTCTGAGATATCTCCTGTCTGAACGACGAACGGCAACTGCTGACTATTTTTTATTGTTCTGATGTTTCATTGAGTGCTTAATTACATGAAGAAAAGAGGGAATGCTAGTCATGGATTTAGGTGTTTGACCAAAGACATCCACTTTGACGGGCGAATTTTAAAGCCGAGTAGCCGGTAGCAGAAAATCCTACATTTTCTTCATACCCTACCTAGCCTGGGCTGTTTGACCCTGTTGGGTTCGAACAGTTAAGGAGTAGGAGATTTATACCAGCGCCGACCTTGCTCAGTAGGCTTCACAAGGACAAGTTTATCCCGCTTTTCGACTCAATGGGATATATGGGTAGTAAAAACAAAAATATAATTGTGTCGTCTGTGTTCTACGGCCAGTTATAGGTAGAAGGCTTGACAATGTGGGAAAGCGCGGAACGTTTACTGTTTTACCTCGTGAGGGTTCAGCGGAGAGGAAAATTGAATCAAACTGAGACAGAGATACAGGAGTGTGACGTATATTCTAAATCAACTTTCCTTTTTAGTTTCTTTCCTTATGTAAATCTTGAGTTTATTCTCAGTTATACTTCACTCTTAACGTGATATATTTTCTCTCAAACGAATACTGTTAGCAACATAATTGGGGTTGAATGAACGTGACGTATGCCTGATATGAGATAAGAACGAGAGATAAAAACGACGACAAAACTGTTGCTTGGCGAGCGTTGTTAAAGAGAGCGTTGCTTGGAGAAGTGTTGCAAGTTGAGCGTTGTGTTGCAGAGCGTTGTGTTAAGAGCTGTGTGGTGTGTGGAGAGCTTAATGCGAAGTACTATGTGATGTTATGATTTGTTATGGAAGTGCTACATCCTGAATAAAGCATCTTTTCCGTAAGTTTGATTTCTGTTGTTTACATGTTTCGTCTGGCCGTTAAGGTTTAATTTAGGAATTATTTCATCTTATGGTTATGTTTTTAAAATAACGTGAAAGTACGAAAAGACTTCTACGTCATAGGAGATAGGAAAACGGCATTGCTAATGCCAATCCTAAAAAAATACTCTAGGATTTGGAGGAGTTGCGACGCGCCTTTGCACCGCAGGACGCACATGAGATAAAGGCAGATAACAGTGAGAGCACATGTCCGCGTAGCTCAATTGGGAGAGCGACTTACCCCGGAGTGAGGGGATCCGGGTTCGATGCCGTCGTGGACAAACCTGTGTTTTCACATTGGTGCCCGAACTTCCAGGACGATCCGGCTGTTAAGTTTCTCGCAATGATGTGATGTTCTTTCCACACGGCGAGACAGGAAAAATGAGAATCTCTTCTTCAGTGCCTCGAAAAAAGAAATCAGTGTGATGTTACGTTCCACACACCAAATTGTCTGGGATTTCTCAAATGCACGTTCTTCATGGGATGACTGCCTACAGCGACACGTGGTCCCGGCTGACCCATGGACCATGACCCCAGCTCTCTTTCGGGAAGGTGGGGAGGCGATGTGACGTGCCTACACCGCAGGACGCACATAAGATAAGGGCAGATAGCAGTGAGAGCACATGTCCGCGTAGCTCAATTGGGAGAGCGACTTACTCCGGAGTGAGAGGACCCGGATGCCCGGCGTGGACAAACCTGTGTTTTCACAGAGTTTCAACCCTTAACACACTATCCTGATTGCGCCCTTGGCCAGAATAGTACAATCTTAGGTTAATTTGGAGTAGAGTCGTCACTCTGTGCTTCTGAAATGTGAACTACAGTCGCCCTTTTTTTTTTTTTTTTTTTTTTTTTTTTGCTAGTACAGCCGATTCTATTCGGAGAGGCATATGTGACACTAGCGTGAGTAGCGAAACACAAATTTACCAGTGACGTTATCGAATCCGCATCCATCTGCTCCGGAGCTAAATGCTTTCCCAATTATGCCATACCGACGGAATTTATCGCTGCAACTCTGCTGTTTTGACATGTGCTTCATTTCTATAGTACATCACATACACTGTGTGGCAAATAATTTTTAAGACTGGGTCTGTAAAATGAAATCTAAACAAGAAATTATCATTTGTTTGGGTTTGTTATTCCAAAATAAGTCCCACCGGCTTCAATACACTTGTTACAGCGATTTAATAATGATTCGAATGCCTGTTCCAGTTCACTTTGCGGAATTGCCTCCAAAGCACGCGTCGAAGCTGTTTGTATGGTCGAAATATCATCAAAATAATACCCTTTTAACGTCATTTTAACTTTCCGGAATAAATAAAAGTCGCAGGGTGCTAAATCAGGTGAACACGATGGATATTTCAACACACAGACGTTATTTTTCGCCAAAAATCTACGAACAAGAAGTGAGGTGTGACTGGGTGCATTATCGTGCAACAAACACCAACTGTTTTCATCCCGATATTCTGGACGAATGCGACGAATTCTGCCCATCAAACGCCTCAAAACATTTAAATAAACTCACCAGTAATTGTTTGTCCACTTGGAACAAATTCTTTCTGGATAATAACCCTTACTATCGAAGAATGTAATGAGCGTTGTTTTGATTTTCGATGGAACGTTTCTTGTTTGTTTGGCTTGTGGTGAGTTTTTTGACTTCCATTCCGCACTTTGTCGCTTTGTTTTAGGATCATATTGAAAACACCATGTTTCAGCACCTGTAACAATCGATTTTAAGAAGTTTGGATCATTTTCAGCGGCTGAAATGATGTCTCTGCAATGTTGACTTATCCTTGACTTTTGTTCATTGGTTAACGTGTGTGGAACAAATTTAGCACAGACTTTTCTTTTGCCCAAATCTTCATGCAGGATGGTTCGAATCGTTTCTTTGTTGATGTTTAAAGACTCTTCCATCATTCTAAGTGACGCACATTGATTGTTTGCCACGAAATCACGCACTTTTTTAATAATATCAGGTGTCCTAGATGAACTAGGTCTTCCGGTACGCTTATCATCTTCTAGCGTATCTCTTTCGTCCAAAAAACGTTTGTGCCACAGGACAACATTTGATATAATTAAACAAAACTCACCGTAAACTTGTTTCATCATTTGGTACGTTTCCGAGGCACTTTTACCAAGGTTTGCGTTAAATTTAATAGCAGCCCTTTGTTCCATCTTAATAATTCTACATGAAAAAAATTTTACTTCTCTAATGAACGGCCGTTTCGTTTGAGTTACTTTAACAACTGCGCAGTACTTTTGACAGAAAGCAAGCAGATGGTCACGGTTTACAACGCATTCGCGATTACACTGGTAACGCCACCGTGGGCTGAAATCTAGCGCCAGTCTTAAAAATTCTTTGACGCACTGTGTATATCCTTCTTCCCCTATAAGAAAAGCGGAGGCACGAAACCGTAGGTTTCGGGTCCCCCGCAAACCGTACTTGAAGAAACTCTCTGTAGAAGAAGGACTTCTAACTAATTCCAGACCGTGTGTGGAAGAATCATCACATATTTTTCGAAAGGAAGAAGTTTTTATTAAATCCAGACGCCGTGTGGAAAGAACATCACACATTTTTCGAAGAACCTAACTGCCAGTAGATGCATTTCTACGTTCCGATGCCAATGTGAAAGCACAAATTTTCTGGTGACGGGGATCAAACCATCATTCTTCTATTCCGAAGCCGAATGCTTTCCCAATTAAGCTACACATACGGAACAGATCGCTGCAACTTTGCAAGAGTCTTGACATATGCTTCACCTTTGTAGTACGTCACAAGTGTCGCCTAAAGGGAAGTGATGGCGACTTTCACATTTTGTCAACAATAAACATCTTTAGCTTCACCCCCTTGACACAGTTACGATGAACTCACACTAGAAGTATGAAGGTAGAGGTGAATCGATAAACGAAAAACAGGTAGATTACTCGTCGTAAAAAATTAACAAATTTGAACAAATGGTTATTGACTATTTAATTTGAAGAAAAAAATATCGTTGACTAGCAGAGTCTCGTTTCAAAATGCTAGATAATCTAACATCGAAGACGAAGACATCTCACACCTTTTTTATACAGGGTAATTCAAAATGATTATCCCAAATGACAATACCTGGTTTATGAACATAGGAAATCACATTGTTTCACAATAAAGAAGAAAATTTAGAATTTTGTTTCCATACCTTACAAATGTTCTATGTGACTCCCCTGGGTTACACGGACATCTAACCGGTAATCCATTTCACGTCATACATTATGAAGCATGTCCGTAGTCACTGATGCCAGTGCAAGCTGAATGCGCATGTTTAGTTCTTGCAGTGTTCCCGGCAAAGGTGTCACATACACATGGTCTTTGACATGGATTTCGGACATTTGGGCACCGGACATTTGGGCACCCGGACATTTGGGCACATTCATTTTTAAAGCAATGAAATTGCGCTGCGTTAAAAATTATAGTGTTCCTATATTTCTCCCTACTTGAGCAAGTGGTGTGCCCAAAAAATTTTTTCACTTATATCTCATAATCATTAAAAAATTGAGACATATTTACGATTTTCTGTCTGAAAGACGGGGCGGACATTTCGGCACCCGGACATTTGGGCACAAATGTTTAAGGGGCCGTATAACAATTGCCATTTCTTGGGCCACTAGTAAGAGTTTGACAGAGAAAATGTTCGCCGTAAGTTACTTAGGCACTAATTATTTACCGGCACGTGCCTACTCAGCAAACCAGTCGGGGGGGGGGGGGTAAGTCAAAAGTGTAAAATATGAAGACTTTCTCGTCCGATCTGGAGATTTTCAGCATTTACAAACTACAACTGGAGACATTATCTCAGGGCATGAGCCTACTGAGCAAACCTGTCGGGGGGTCGGGGGGGGGGGGTTAATACTAAAAGTGTAGAATATGAAAAATTTCTCGTCCCACGTGCCTACACTGAAAACGGGGGGGGTAATACTAAAAGTGCAGAATATGAAAAAATTCTCGTCCGATCGGGAGATTTTCAGCATTTACAAGCTACAACCCCCCCCCCCGCACGACAGGTTTCCTGAGTAGGCAGATGCCTTCAGATAATGTGTCGAGTTGTAGCTGCTAAATGCTAAAAATCTCCCGATCGGACGAGAAATTCATCATATTTTACACTTTTGGTATGCCCCTCCCCTCCGAAAAAAACACAAGGTTGCTGAGTAGGCACATACCCTCAAATAATGTGTCCAGTTGTAAATGCCAAAAATCTCCCGATCGGAAGAGGAATTTTTCATATTTTACACTTTTGGTATTGCCCCCCCCCAATCGCCGACGGGTTTCATGAGAGTGCACATGCGCTGAGAAAATTTGTCGAGCTGCAGCTTGTAAATACTGAAAATCTTCCGATCGGACGAGAAAGTCTTCATATTTTACACTTTGCCCCCCCCCTCACATACACAGGATTGCTGAGTAGGCACATGCCTTCAAATAGTGTGTCGAGTTGTAGCTTGTAAATGCCAAAAATCTCTCAGATCGTACGAGGCATTTTTCATATTTTACACTTTTGATATTAACCCCCTTCCCCCCCATCGCCTACAGGTTTCCAGAGAGTGCACATGCGCTGAGAAAATTTGTCGAGTTGCAGCTTGTAAATGTTGAAGATCTCGCGATCGGAAGAGTAGTGAGAAATTCTTGATATTTTGCGCTTTTGGTATCCCCCCCCCCGCACTAGTTTTCGGAGGCAGCAGATGCCCTCAGACAATTCGATGACCTGTAGCTTGTAATGGCTGAAAATCTCCCGATCGGAACAGAAGTTCTTTGTGTTTCATATTTTAGGTTTTAAGCCGACAAGTTTCCTGGGTTTGCTCATACTCGCAGAGAATTTGTTTAGTTATAGCTTATAGAAAAATATCGTAAATAAGAAAATACGAAATTACGAACATTTTATGTGTGTTAGGGGGAAGGGGTGGCTAAGAAAAATCCTTACCTACTTCAAGGATGTCAAACATTTAAAAAAAAGGTTTCGTCTATTTTAGTGTTTTAAATTTATCAAAAATTTGGCTATATTAACGGGGGCACCCACCCTCACCCCCATGGACACCCTTGGCGCTATGTAATCATGAATATGATGTAATCCATATTTATGATTATGAGCTATGTAATCCCGATCCAGGACGACGAAATAGTCAAGTTTTCGGATATTATGCTTGTCATATTTACACCCAAAAAAACAAAAAAACGTATTGTCATCTTCAAAATGTGTGCATTGTAATATTTTTTTAAATTCAATTATAATTGTCGTTTTTCTTACTGGAAACGTTTTCTCCATTCAATTCCCCTCAAAGCGAAAAAAAAAAAAAAAAAACCGCAATTTTTGTACGGCCCCTCAAGATTTGTGCCCAAATGTCCGGGTGCCCAAAAAGTCCGGTGCCCAAATGTCCGGGTGCCCAAAAGTCCGGTGCCCAAATGTCCTAAACTCCTTTGACATAACATGGTCTTTCACATGACACTTTTCAAACTCCAACACGCAAACGTCTTTGCTGCTATAGTCATTTCTTCCCATTGGCTTTGACGCACGGGTAGCTCACTTTCCTACGTCACCATAGCAACACAGCAGTAGGTTCCAATAAAATTCCAAACTGTCTTCTTTCTTGCGAAGGGATATCAGCTGTCTATTTATCTTCATAAACACGTTATTGTCATTTGTAACCGGGGCAATCATTTTGAATTACCCTGTATTTTTGTCTGACTGGCTGGCAGTGATATCACATGGAATCTTAGCAGTGACGAAGCGTGACTTTGTAGGTAAGGGAAGCAATGCAGTTAATATGCGATAAATAGGTGGCAAAAGTGATATGAATGAAAATTTATAATAATTAAAATCAGCAAGTGACCCATAGTTTATATGCTACGTTGACAATACGGCATGGCAGAAAGCATCGTAAGCCCCCCCCCCCCCCCCAAACGCCACCACGCGCGGTACCACCAAAAAGAAATGTCTATGTAGAAGTTCAAGTGCAAAGATTTATAAAAAAAATGTTCAGTGAAAATGTTCAAAAGCAAAGAAACTTGCTTACCCACCCCACATAGCGAAAATAATTGGGGGTTGCTTCTATTGCAGCTGAGAAGGGCTCGGGCTGTTGTGACGTATATTCTAAATAAACTTTCCTTTTTAGTTTCTTTCCCTATGTAAATCTTGAGTTTGTTCTCAGTTATGTTTCACACTTAACGTCATATCTTTTCTCTCAAACGAATACGTTTGGTAACATAATTGAGGTTGAATGAACGTGACGTATGCCTGTTTTGATAAGAACGAGAGATATAAACTACGAGTAAACTGTTGCTTGAGAGAGCGTTGTGTTGTGGAGCTGTGTGGTGTGTGGAGCGTTTAATGCCAAGTGCTATGTTATGTTGCGATGTGTTGGAGAAAACCTTGAATAAAGCATCTTTTCCGTAAGTTTGACTTCTGTTGTTTACATGTTTCGTCTGGCCGTTAAGGTTTAATTTGGGAACTATTTCATCTTATGGTTATGTTCTTTAAAATAACGCAGAAGTACGAAAAGACTTCTACGTTATACTGTAGAATATTTACTGCGGTTCGGGCTCGGGCTCTTAGAGAGTGGGAGAGCGGGAGATTTTTTTTATTTATAAATGTGATTTTATATGAGTTGTAAAATCACAAGAATTATCATATAAAATCACATTTATATAAATGTGATTTTATATGATTTTTATAGAGAATGTTTTTTTTTATTTATAAATGTGATTTTATATGATTTTTATAAAGAATTGTTTTTTATCTATAAATGTGATTTTATGAATATGAAAATGATCCAAAAGACAGAGAAAGTATTTTTTTCTAGAATGTAGTCTTCGGAGTTTTGGGAGTTCACGTGGCCATGTACTGTAGATGTGCCAGAGTCCATTGCTTCCATGGCGCTTACATTCCTCAGAAGAGTCCCAGAAACAAATAGCTACACTAATAAAAGTAACGCTTACTTTTATATTCCTGAAATAATGACATGTCACTGCTAAAGAACGTGCAACATAAAACTACTGAAAGTTCAAACCATAAGCCAATAATGAAACTGAATCAACTAATTATACTAACACAGAAAACTTTTGACAAATTGCAACTTCAAACTATTGTTACGGGAGTCCTCTGAGTGCTGAGTCTGACCAAAGAATATACAGTATAACGCGTGGTCTGACTGAACGTTTAGAAAGAGCGCATGCTCACGTTAGTGACTTTATCCTTGAAACTCTCTGTTGTGGTTCTGCCTTCGGCACCGTGGAAGCGTTTGGGATAGAGATGGGCTTAACTGTGATTTCCGTGTCACAGTTGATAACTGTGACTGTTCCACAAATGTAACAGTGATTTGTAACTGTGAAAAAGTCGCAGTTAAGGATCCTTTTAACCGCCTTACCCAAACCGAACGGTGACAGTAACAATTTGGATTGGAACGGGATAGATTTGACAGGGAAAGTCGTGGGGTCAAAGTGACAAGGTTTTCCAAGTGTTGAGGCGCACTTGCACTTTTGAACGGCGTTCTGCTTGAACCAACAACATGAAACGTTATTTACGAAAATCTTAATATCAAACGAGTGATACAACTTTTAAAACTGTACGACAAATAAAAAGTGCAACATCAAGACAGGGAGAAAAATAAAAAACAAGCAGTGCACGATGTAAAATTCTGAATAAATTTTGCTTGCCCATTGCTGGAAAAGTATAATACAATTATTTCTTCAAACAGGTCAAAACAAATAAAGCAGCAAATAACGAATTCGGACTTGGTTTCCGACAAACATTTAATATCTTGGAAAAAGAAAAACATTTAAGATATTGGGAGGGAGAAGAAAATCACACTGAAAATGGCAGTTTCATCATTATACGATAATTGCGAGCCTGCTGTCTGATTTGGGGAAAAATAAATGACACGCGGTTGGGGTTTTTTAACACTCAGAGTTTAGTAAGAAATATAATTTTATTTTTCATAACTTTGAACCAAAATAATAACAAATTTCAGTTTTTAATATTATTATATAGAATCGGTGAACAAACACTATGAGCTCTTTAGCCCTGCAATCCTGGGAGAGAATTTAAAGAAGGGAATGAAATGCTGCAGACAATATCCAGTAACCAAATGACAAGAGAAATATTATTATAGGATTAGACGCAATTTTTTATTGTAGAATGCAAAAATATATAATCATAAAACAATATTACTTCAATTTTGAATATCTGCATTGGGATACAAACATGAATTTTTAGAAATTAAAAAAAAAGGTCATCCTGAAATTCCGTTTTTTAAGTTTCAAATGCATGCATTTGTGCTACAGAAGTTTGTGGGGTTTTATAAATAAAAAACTGTAATATGTTCTTTTTAATTTGTTGAAAGATTTTCTGTGTTGTTTCACTGTACCTGCATTGATCGTGCAGGTAGATATATTTGTACATGATTTACAAATCCCTATAACAATAGAATCTGACATAGAAACAGTGTCGTGCACAATAAGATAGAAGTTGGGTTAAAAAAAAAAAAAGGTCATGATGTACAGCGCAGTATTTAGACCGACCCTGCTTTGTAGTAGTGAAAGTTGGGTGAGAAACAAAGGCCTCATGAGATTCGAGGTGGCGGACATGAGGTTTTTAAGAAATATCAAGGGAGAAATATATGGGTCCAGTGGCAAGACAGAATTAGAAAAAGTATTAAAATAATATTGGTAATTAGTATTTTGGTATTAAAATCAGCCATTATGTTTACTGCTGAACTAAATCCAAACTTTCTGTATAAATTAAAAACTACAAGAACAAACTACGATAACTGTATAAATCAGAGACAGACCGTGCCGTTAACTTAGGACATTTATCGTGATTTGATTTTGAGTCGTGAAGTGCGTAAACAGACTTTTAGAACTGTTACTTTTCGCCGCTGCTCGTGACAAGGCAACCTTCAACCGACAGAGTGATTTTGGATTGGTCCTATTTAATACTCGTTTGGGCGCTGGCGACAGCAGAACCCGAAGTAGTGAATTTGGAACTGTTACTTTTGGTTGCTGGTCGTAACTGTGACAGTGATATTTCAGTAACTGTGACAAAATAGCAGTTACGTGATTTTCGACCCATCTGCAGTTTGGGAGAATGCTTCCTCACGCTCTATGCTTAGCACAGTATTACTGGCTGTGGCTGGCCACTATGCGGGTGGGCATGCCGTGCTACTGAGGTTCAGCTGGATGCATTATCTGCGTTGCTTCCAACGACCGACTTACGTACGCGAAATTTGTTGTTGTTTTCGTAAAAATACAAATATGAATTTGCTTTCTTAAAAATAAAAGTAACTGAAAAAAATACCCGCTGCGTTATGTTGGTGTGATATCTTTATTTTACTTTAATGCTACATATTTTTAATTCACGCAAAAGAAAGCGCATGAACCAAAGGGAAGCAATGCTTCCCTTGCTTCCATTGACGCTTCGCCACTGAATCTTAGTAGTTCAGACATGACGTTAAGTACGGAAAGTATAACGAGTGATAACAAAAAATTCACATAAGAGACAGTAAACAAAAACGATTTTTTTGTTTCGGGGTCTAAAGACCACGTCAACAACTGAATGAGCTATAAGCAGTCACCGGTCTCCAATTTCAATACACTAGTTCCAGGGAAAGGAGAGAGCCACAGCCATCTATTTAACAGCCAGACCCATCTCTGACGAGCGATTAACGGCCAGCGCCTCGTACCTCTCGGTCACTTTGGCTGCCGGAAATTTAAATTGGTAATATACGTCACACGTAATTTTCTGCTGCCTCAATGAGTTTCGAGTTACCTTGAAAAATCAGTTAGAGATAAAAACCATGTCGTCTCACCTTATGCTGAAAAGCGTTTTGGGACTTTGCTGTGCAGAATTTACCCTAAATGTTTTATTCACATTTACACGGAAAATGACTATGTTGGCCCGAAACATGCGTCAGCAATAAATGTAAAGTGGAAACATTCATAGTCACAGACATACTTAAGCCTTATCCGGCCGAAATTCCATATCAGTTGCTTAATATATGAATTGCAAGTATCTAAGCAGAAGTTAAATGCACGAGCGTATCGGAAAATCATTCAGATACCTAAAATTTCGATATTCTACCTTATTTTTCGATACGTGCTTAGAAGCAAATGGATGAAAATATTCTGCTTTTATATTCAACAATCTGCAAAGTCAGGTAGCATTTAATACCGCTAAATTGACAAGCCCGGCACAACGAAAATCGGCTTTGGAAATACTTTAATTTATGCTGCCCTGTTTGGGTAAATTAACCTATCTGCAGGAATTACAATAAAAATTTCAGTAAATAAAATATGATCTCTCATAGTCTATCAAAAGGTCATATATTTTCATTAATGGAACACATATAAACAACAAAGGGTACATATTGAAAATAGAAACATTCAAATACTCCTCTGGAATATGTTTCATTGTAAAAGTAAATGATGTCGGTCATTCGAAGTGTTAATGCATTTATGATTTTACCTCTCCCATTTTCTCAATCAGACGTTCATATATTTGACAAACAAATATTACAGGATGTCCTGTCGCCTTTTAACATACGCTGCATAACAGTGGTCTGAAACCACTGGACTGAGCTCGTTGATATGCTAAGTTAAATTTCCTAACTGGAATTTAATTCCCCAAACCCCTGATGTGTACTACAATTTCGTAAACTCTGTTCATCCGTTATATCGGTTGCACTGTTAGGTTCTAATAGCGTTTATTTCGGCTAGGGATAAATGTCCTTGCAAAGAGGAACTTTACGCGAGTATTTGCGAATCGTGAACAATTTTTAAAGTTTAGATCTTTGTGTTAGTGCGCTTTGTAATAAAGATAAATGACAAATCCGGGTCATTCTCTCAGGTGTTCACCCGTAAACATTAATGTGGATAACTCAGAAAACCTGAAAATCATACTCTCTCAGAGCGGGGAAGGAACCCTCAGTTCGAGTATGATAGGAATTAACAGCTGAGGAATTCATTTTCGTGGTATTTCACAAAGCTGGGAATTTCTATTCTGCATATCTTTTATCGAAATGCATGATGGGTGCTACAAAGGGGGGAATTACCAGTAGTGTAATTTGATTCATTTCGCCATATTAATATAGCATGCAACAACGCAGTTTTAAACTGTTTTGGGTTTCATTTCCCGAAAGCCTTTTTACACAGAAAATAGTCATCTTTGACTAACCGTACGTTTGCTTTAGAAATCACATACGTATCATTCTGTATTGATATTGAAAATAAATGATCAACAATCAAAATATTTCTACAGATGTTACATGTTAAAGGAAAACAAAAAAGTTTTTCCCTTTAATATTCTGAAAGTACAGACATACATATCCCAAAACTCTTCTTTGAGATTCCCAAAAGGACGCTCATACTGAAATTTAAAACTGATAGAATTAGATTTTATTTACTGTTTATCAGTGGCGTACCGGAAAAATCGAGACCCCCCCTCCCCGCGGGAAATATTTTCGTGGCCCTTTTGGGGGAAAATCAGTTAGCTTTCAATTACTCCAAATTTTAACTTCCATATCATTAGCTAGGCTTTAAGGGTGTTTCAATAATCAAATTATTTGGAACCTACGAGTATTTTTCGTAAAATCAATATTATTTCACTTCATTGCGTGAAACAAATGTGTACCTTATATGTAATTAAAATGACTGCCCTGATTACCGATACAAATTGCAACACAAAATACTTAAGCAAACGTTAATCATAGCATGCAAAATTTGTTAGCCGCCCCGGTGGCGCAGTGGTCTAAGGCGTTGGCCTCTGATCATTCGTCAGTAAGGGGTCTGGGTTCGAATCCCGGTCAGGCATGGATGTTGTGTTTGTCTTACGGCACTGGCTCTCTCCCTTCCCTGGAACCAGTGACCCTAAATTAGGGACGGGTGACTGCTTACAGCCCATTGAGTTGCTCACGGCGGTCGTTAAACCTCAAATAAAAAAAAAAAAAAAAAAAAATGTTATTTTAAAGAACAAAGACCTGCTTTCTGCAATGCCTCACGATGGCACACACGAAACATGCAATTGCTGTGTGACAGAGTCTAATGATTTTTTCCGATTTATACGAAATGTCACAACATAAGTTCGCAAATAACTAAGTAACGATTAAGAACTGTAACACAAAAAAGGCAAAACTGCTTAAATTATTTACTTTCGAATATAAAAAACACACTTATCATACACTGAAGAGCAATTGAATTAGAGATACCTGTCTAGTAACGTGTAGCACCACCTTTCGCCCTGATGACGGCGGCGATTCGTCTCGGCATGGACTCGACAAGACACCGGAAGTGCTGGGGAGCCATACGGATCCACGACCCATGAACAAGCTCCCACAGTTCACGAAGATTTGATGGAGGGGGGTCAGAGTCTCAAACATCTCTCTCGATGGCATCCCAGATGTGCTCGATGGCATTGAGATCAGGTGACCTAGCTGGCCAAGGAAGCGAGGTCACGTCGGTGGAGTGTTCATCCAACCATTCGGATACAATTCGGGAGCTGCATTGTCTTGTTGCAGAATGAGGTCCCCAGTGGGATGTTAAAGACGCCCAAACGGAAGCAAATGGTCGTCCAGGATATCCCAGTAACGTTGACCTGTGAGGGACGATGTCACACGTACCAGGAGTCCCATTTCAGTCCACGTAAACAGTCCCCAGACGAGAATGCCACTCCCACCAGCTTGAAGAGTAACCTGCCGGCAAGAAGAATTCATCGCTTCATGTTGTTTACGCCATATTCGTATCCTGCCATCCGCATGTACCAACGTGAATCTCGGCTCATCAGTCCAGGCAACATTTTCCCACATGTCTAGGGTCCAGTGGCGATGTTACCGCTCCAATGCTAATCTTTGCACCCTATGATGTGCGGTCAGCAGCGGTACCCTCGTGGGACGATGGCTTCTGTACCCCATAGCGAGGAGATGGTTCTGGATGGTGTGGCTGCTTACACGCTTTTGTGCACCAGCCTAAAATTTCCGAGAGATATCTCGCACTGTGGCCCGTCTATCCGCTGTTACAATGCGAGCTAGCCAACGATGATCCCGCTTATCCACACGCTGCCGTCCACGGCAGTTGGCCCTTGCAGGGATGGTTTTACCGGATTCGATGTACTCACAGTGCAACCGTGATACAGTGGCTCGTGAAAATCTCAGTGTCTGTACGACTTCCGAGATGGAGTGACCCATTCGTCGGGCCCCGACAATTTGCCCACGATCAAATGCGCTTAGATCCTTCGTCTTACCCATACTGCGTCAAACTCTTACTGGTTCCCGTCGCATTACTCCTTATATTGTCGGATCGCTGCAATCGTCATGTCGTTTCCGATTACAGGGCCGCCCACAGCGCCACATTTGCATAACTCCAGCTGTCTCTAATTCAATTGCTCTTCAGTGTAATGCCGCAATGGTTTGCGCATAGTAAAAAGAAAAATGTTTTGACTTTGTTATAAAAAACAGGTCTCTGATTTTCGTTCACGCGAAGAACACTTTTTAGTTCATTATATTCGGAAGGATGCATAGTTATGTGCAAACAACTGTGATACATAGCACCTTATCTTCATTGGTACAAAAATTCCGCTCATTGAACTCACATTTTTTTTATTTGTTTGTTTGGAGGTTTCACGACCACCGTGAGCAACTCAGTGGAATATAAGCAGTCGCCCGTTCCTAATTTAGGTTGTAACTGGTTCCAGGGAAGGGAGAGAGCCGTTACCGTAAAACAAACACAACTTCCATGTCTCAGCGATATTCGAACAGGACCCATTTTGGACGAATGATCAGCAGCCATCGCTTAGACCACTGCGCCCCTGGGACGGCGCCATTTTTTATTTTTTTTTTTTTTTTTGAGCCCCTTGTAACAGCGAGGGCTATTACAAAGGCCCTCAAGTTCTTTTGAATAGCTGCTTTCCCATCATCCACTTTTTGTGAACTAAAGCAACGAAAATTATTTCTAAAGATTTTACGTATTTACTGAGAAAAAAAAAGCTTTTCTTCTTAAAACTTCATTCAAAGCTACCATAATCCTTGACTATTTCTTTAATCAGTTTCATACGAAGTTCCTGCAAAAAAAAATTCTAAAATTTTTCTCCTCAGGCTAAAGGCCCTTTTAACCAGGAGCCCCCCCCCCCCCCGCACTGCAGGGTTTGAGGGGGCTATTAGTACGCCCCTGCTGTTGATGTATCAAACGTTTCCATTTACAGCGATCTCGGCATGCTACTCAACCTTCACTGATATCTATCACACGTCTAACAGGAGAACTTCTGTTCACTAATCCCCCGATTTGCCGCCCCGGTGGCGCAGTGGTCTAAGGCGCTGGCCTCTGATCGTTCGTCCATAAGGGGTCCGGGTTCGAATCCCGGTGAGGCATGGATGTTGTGTTCGTCTTACGGCACTGGCTCTCTCCCTTCCCTGGAACCAGTGACCCTAAATTAGGGACGGGCGACTGCTTATAGCCCATTGAGTTGCTCACGGTGGTCGTTAAACCTCCAATCAAAAAAAAAAAAAAAATCCCCCGATTTACTTTGTCTCGACTTACGTCACCCTGCATTTACGTATCTCTACCGAAACTGTACAAAAAGGGTGGGGTTCACGATATTTTTTGAGCGCTTTTGACATCATGCGCTTGGAGGGAAAAAGGGTGATTTACGAGTGTGTTTCACCGCCCTGTCTAAAAGGAATGGCATGGAGGGGAAACGCGCAGATGCAGCTAGAGGAGTTAGGATGCGGGGTAAGTATTAATCCCAGATGCGTATGTGAGCGGAGCACGTGGCGAAATTCGGAACCGAAACGTTCTTGAAGAGTCCGAGGAATCTGACCCAAAGCCTTTGGGAAGAACAACGACGGTTTCAAAATTGAACAAAGAGCTAAATCTCTCGATGCTGGGATGAAGATCCTTAAGAACATTGATTTTGACGAGCAGGGAGTAACAACAACCAGAAAAGGAACGAAAAGAATGCTCGCAGCTATGAGGAGATTCTAAGGAGAAAAAAGATGTCTTTGTCAGTCCAGACTTTAGTGCTGAATTTCTACCAGTCTTCAAATACTCTTGCATCGCCACATGACCGTCCAATTTCATAGTTATGAATATAATACATGTGAGTACGAAAGATCTTTGCAATTGACACTGACAATTGTCATAAATTTTGATTCTGTTCATGTTAGCTCTAAATTTTTGTTAAGTACAAATGAATATGGTCTTTTTTTTTTGAGGGGGGGGGGTAATTGTCCGATACGACCCTGCCTATTTTAACTTTCTGCCTGTGGAAAAACCTATTTCGACTTACGTCGTCGGTCTAAAAATGAATTATTGCGTAACTTCGAGGTATTACCGTACTTCATAGTCACTGTCATTTTCTCATCCAGACATTCCTGAATCTGGTCCTCCCATAATTTCTTTGGCCTTTTTCTACCTTTCTTTCCTGCCACTTGTGCTAAATCTTTTAGTAAGCATCTCATCACTCATTTCTTTCACCATGGACAAACCACCTTAGAATATTTGTTGCTACCTTGATAACAAAATCTTACTTCACATTACATATCTGCAACATACACAGTGCGTCAAAGAATTGTTAAGACTGGCGCTAGATTTCAGCCTACGGTGGCGCTACCGGTATCGCGAATGCGTTATAAACCGTGACCATCTGCTTGCTTCCTGCCAAAAGTACTGCGCAGTTGTTAAAGTAACTCAAACGAAACGGCCGTTCATTAGAGAAGTAAAATTTTTTTCACGTTGAATTATTAAGATGAAACAAAGGGCTGTTATTAAATTTAACGTAAAACTTGGTAAAAGTGTCTCGGAAAAGTATCAAATGATGAAACAAGTTTACGGTGAGTTTTGTTTAAGTAGATCAAATGTTGTCCTGTGGCACAAACGTTTTTTGGACGGAAGAGATACGCAATATGATATGCATACCGGAAGACCAAGTTCATCTAGGACACCTGATATTATTAAAAAAGTGCGTGATTTCGTAGCAAACAATCGATGCGCGTCACTAAGAATGATGGACGAGTCTTTAAACATCAACAAAGAAACGATTCGAACCATCCTGCATGAAGATTTGGGCAAAAGAAAAGTCTGTGCTAAATTTGTTCCACACACGTTAGCCAATGAACAAAAATCAAGGAGAAGTGCACATTGAATAGACATCATTTCAGCCGCTGAAAATGATCCAAACTTCTTAAAATCGATTGTTACAGGTGATGAAACAAGGTGTTTTCAATATGAACATAAAATAAAGCGACGAAGTGCGAAATGGAAGTCAAATAACTCACCACAAGCCAAAAAAAACAAGAAAAGTTCCATCGAAAATCAAAACAATGCTCATTACATTCTTCGATAGTAAGGGTATTATCCAGAAAGAATTTGTTCCAAGTGGACAAACAATTACTGGTGAGTTTTATTTTAATGTTTTGAGGCGTTTGATGGGCAGAATTAGTCGCATTCGTCCAGAATATCGGGATGAAAACAGTTGGTGTTTGTTTCACGATAATGCACCCAGTCACACCTCACTTCTTGTTCGTAGATTTTTGGCGAAAAATAACGTCTGTGTGTTGAATCATCCACCGTATTTGCCCGATTTAGCACCCTGCGACTTTTCTTTATTCCGAAAACTTAAAATGACGTTAAAAGGGTGTTATTTTGATGATATTTCGACCACACAAACAACTTCGACGCGTGCTTTGGAGGCAATTCCGCAAAGTGAACTGGAACAGGCATTCGAATCATTATTAAATCACTGTAACAAGTGTATTGAAGCCGGAGGGACTTATTTTGAATAACAAACCCAAACAAATGATAATTTCTTGTTTAGATTTCATTTTACAGACCCAGTCTTAAAAATTCTTTGCCACATTGTGTATCTTTGTTCTGATCATGTGAGGAACTACAATTTCCCCCTGAGTAAAGTATCTCTCCAGCACACAAACTACTTCTAGCCTCTTCTGCAGTACCCAAGTTTCACTACCGTACGTCATCAGAGAAGGAACAATTACACTTTCGTACACAGCCATTCGGGAGGTTTCAGAGGACACGAGATTCCTGTGAGTTTCAAAGATGAATTCACTCACTTACTAATTTCATCATCTAATCTGTTTTCTTTTTCAAACATGCTTCCAAATTCCCTCAGCTAGTCTCTATCTCTGTACCATTTAGATTCATTTTGCAATCACACACACAAACACAAACACAATACTAACAATTCCTCGCTCAAAATCCATAATATTCTAAACGTTTCTCCACTCTATTTTCACTTCTTTTGTGTTTTCTATCAAACACCTAAAAACCTTGTTCACAAAAATAAGCACCATTCTGTTTAATGACTGCGTTTGGAATATCCTTCCGTTCTGCGGCGATACTTTTTTCATGTGAAATCTTTGAAGAAGATTTGAAAGCCTACGGCACCGCTGCTTCACATCTTTTTAAACACAGTGGTCAAACGGATGCAGAAGAATTAATCTATTTTGTTAAATGACATTATTTTCATGATTGTTTTTGCCAAAAAATGCAAACGGAAAAAAGTAACAATAGGGAAAAAAAGTAATAATACTTGTACTGTCTCGCCAACTACTGAGTTTTACTGATGGCATTTCCTTTCTAATTTTTAAGAATTTTTTTCTTCCCTTTCTCGATTGGTAACTTCGAAGCTGTTTTTCTAATATATTGGTTTTATTACAACTTTGTAATATAGTCTTTTTGATTAAATTTTATTGTTACAATCGAATTTTGCTTTCAGATTTAATGAGCCAATGAAGGTTTATTACTTCAAAGCTAGATATGGCTTTGTTACCTTCGACTCATTAATTTAGCGAAAGTTAACGTTAAAAATTGTATTTGATATCATCTAATTGAAAATCGTTTCCCATTTTCGTCAGTTCTAGCGGAGATATTGGAATGGCTCCTCAGTAGCATTCGGCCTGCCGTAAATGGGCCACTCTCTTTACGCTTTCGTGTTCAGAGAAAACGCTATTTTTAACCGTTTCTCTGCTTCGGCTGTTCATGAAGTTCAGTTTGAATTACTTTAGCTCTGAAAACGATTTTTCGACGAATGTTCAGAGTATGGGGTATTTCGAGCTCATAGCTTTTTCTTACAAGTTTAGACTTTAATGAGGGATTTCTCACGATGAGGGTCAAAGTGGTGATAATGAACATTCAGTAACTGGCCAGATGGTTCGAAAGAGGGAGCGAGCCAGTAAAAGTAGCCTGCACTTTTCTCGGGGAAGGAGAAAAAAACAAAAGCAGTTTGAATCTACTGCTTGAAGGACTCAGCTGGGGTGATTCTTTGTCCGACGGAGAGTTTTTCGGCTTCCCGAACAAAGAAGGGAAGCTGGAGGAAATTCGAGATTTTTTTAGATTGTCCGATGCCGAGAGGAGATCAAAGCAGAAATTAAGCAGGGAATGGGAATTTGGAAGCAGAGAGCTTGCCTAGGAATATGCCAAGACGATTGATAGAAACAACAGGAGTAGATCAATGTGTAAAAATAAAAGGAATAATATAGAAATCTAGACAAACATAATCCATGACTTTCCTCATATACATCATAAAATCAAGAACACCACTGCGGTAGACAAAGGTTCAGTGGTGGTGGCGGAGCAGGGTGAGATATTGGCTTCTGATCATTCGTCCGAGATGTGTTCCCAGTCGCACCCCTGACGGGGCATAGTTCGTGTGCCTGTCACAGGGTGCTGGCTCTGTCCCTTCCCTGGAACCAGATTGGGGCCGGGAAACTGCTTACAGTCCTAAGCGTTGGCCATGATATTCGTCAATTCCTTCTCCCCTCCAACTCCCGAAACGGTCTTTCATTGTAATATGGAGAGCTCAGAGCTATAAGCAGTTTCCCGGCCCCAATTCGGTTCCAGAAAAGGCACAGATTCAGCACCATGTGACAGGCACACCAACCATGTCCCTTTGGGGTTCGACTTCACATTGACTCGTTGTGTTATATTATTATTACTAATTGCCAGGTACAGCGCTTTTGAAATGATATAACTTGTTTGGCATGTTAGGTTTTGCGGAACTGATGCCTTTCCTAGATGTGTCGAAACAATTGTTCTTACCTTCGTTATACTGTCGCTAATTCCTCTCCCGAAAATGCAGTTATGTTGTTAACAAACCTTGGGTCAGCCCGCTGGGCCATGCTGTGCGCTACAATTCTATACATTGCGAGTTCGAACTCTTACGCAATAAACATCTGGCTCTCGGCAAACGTACGCGTGGCACATTATAAAATATGCGGATCTACAAACACAGTTTAACTCGTTTAAACGCTTTTCAAGGGACCAAGTAAAATTTACGTATAAACGATAAATGAGAAACACGTGTAAGTGCGAAACATATTAACGAGGTTCGACTGTAGTTTCCATAAAGCTCAATTAGTTTCTGTATATCGATAAATTAACCAAAAGGGTGCATATTTGTGATGAGTATCAAGAGCGTGTTCAGGCTTTGTCACTATTAGCCATTTAACTTGGGGTGAAAAATACGCTCGAACGTTGTTTCCCTACGGAAACTTTCAAACTTCCTTGTTGAAGGGTCAATAAAAGTCCTCGGTAATTTTTAACACTGGCACATCTTAAGCTGTTTATAGACCGGTTGATTTTTTTTTTTTTTCGTTCACCATCTGTCAACTGGAACGAATGGTTACTTCTTTGTTTATTGGAGGTTTAACGATCACCGTGAGCAACTAAATGGGCTATAAGCAGTCGCCCGTCCCTAATTTAGGGTCACTGGCTCCAGGGAAGGGAGAAGAGCCAGTGCCGTTAGACAAACACAACATCCATGCCTCACCGGGATTCGAACGAGGACCCCTTTCGGACGAATGATCAGAGGCCATCGCTTAGACCACTGCGTCACCGGGGTGGCAACGGATGGTTATAGGAGTACTTTTAAGTGAGGGTCATTCATATTTTGTAAATGGTATTTACACATTTGAAAAAAAATTGAAGACAGTACACTGGTATTCTTTGTTGATAATTTATGCTATGCATCTTTCGCATGCGAAGTTCTTTATAGGTGTGAAATAAAACCAGTGATTCGAGAATGTACATTTATTTACCTACGACACATTGCATTTATTCGCGTCATCCAGTATCACACCGAGCCACAGTCCGGTACATACCAAGTGGTATTAAATCAGAACAATAAGGTTTACTAATTCTTGACATTGAGCGGTGCTTCGCTTGGTGGATTAATGAACGTTATTTTCGTACACCCAAGGGAAGAAGATATGTGAGTCATAAAAGTAAATATTTGCTAAAGTATGGCGGTAGCAATAATAGTATTTCGACTGAATAGTTTTTCTAAAACAATATTTATTATTATTATTATTACTATTCTTATTGTGATTACTGAGATTTAAACGAACGTAAGAAACGACCCTGACGCCGATGAAATGTGATGTAGCTACGGAAGTCCATCTGACCTCAAAATAGAAAGAAAAAGTGTGACCTCAAAATAGAAAGAAAAGCTAAAGTGTGACCTCAAAATAGAAAGAAAAGCTAAAGTGTGACCTCAAAATAGAAAGAAAAGCTGAATCGCAAGTGTGTTAGGGAGGGGGATTTGTAACTTTTGGTGTAGGGGATATCTACAAGTTACATACACACTAGAGCGTAATATATCATTTTAACCATTTAACGACCATAACGCCCAAAACGCCTGTACATACAAACGACCACAGTCGCCAAAAACGCCTGTCTAGAGTGAGCCAGTTTTCCTACCCTTATCAGTTCTTCAAATTTTCTCGACCTATGAGGGATCAGCAGGAGTCATTCTCAGTCAATATTGTTGTTATTAACAAAGAAGTGAACCCACAGACAGTTTCGGGCGTTATGGTATTCTGAGTGTTAAAGGATTTTTGGGCCATGGTCGTTAAAGGGTTAAAGCTGTCGCCAATAGCAGGTAAGCTCCCTCCACCCCTTGAGGAGGTCGAGAAAAGGCCAATTTCCCTACGACGCACCTTTTTCGAGATATTTGAGAAAACAAACCTAGGTGGCTCACCGCTTACTTCCGTTACCCATTTCCGTAATATAGAAATTTTTGCATGGGATTTACTTTACTACTGTAGGGTAAAATGTATAACATCAAAATGCCGTGAAGAACTCGTTTTGGAGCATTGAAGACATTTTTTTTTTTTTTTTGATTGGAGGTTTAACGACCACCGTGAGCAACCCAATGGGCTATAAGCAGTCGCCCGTCCCTAATTTAGGGTCACTGGTTCCAGGGAAGGGAGAGAGCCAGTGCCGTAAGACAAACACAACATCCATGCCTCACCGGGATTCGAACCCGGACCCCTTTCGGACGAATGATCAGAGGCCATCGCTTAGACCACTGCGCCACCGGGGCGGCTTGAAGACATTCTGATACGAGGAAAGCGAATTCCACGTCGCTGAGGCCGTAGCAAGGGGAAGGCCCAGATGAGCACATACGAACCGTTGAGTCGTGGACGACCACGAGGTTATTGTTTCTGATTGGCATAGCCGCCCACCGCCGCCCTGGTGGCGCAGTGGTCTAATCGATGGCTTCTGACCGTTCGTCCGAGATGGGTTGGGGTTCGAATAACGGTGAGGCATGGATGTTGTGTTTGTCTTACGGCACTGGCTCTCTCCATTCCCTGGAACCAGAGACCCTAAATTAGGGACGGGCGACTGCTTATAGCCCATTGAGTTGCTCACGGTGGTCGTTAAACCTCCAATCAAAAAAAAAAAAAAAAAAAAAAAAAAGCCGGCAATCATTGTCAATATCACTACGTTTGTCAATATATTTTTCTTTAAGACACCTGAGATGTCTCCTTGTATTTCTGTTTCTCTGAATAAAAGCGAATTTTGACCTCTGATAAGGGGAATTCTGAGAAAATGATTCCTTCTCATAATGTTCACAGACCTCAGATATTCCGTATACAGCCAGAGAGAGGAAAAGCTGTTTTAACGTGACTGTAAAGATAATACAGCTTGCAAAATTAGTTTTCTACTTCATTATGGGATCTCTTGCAATATTTCTTTTTGATTAACGCACTGTTTGTCGGAGAAACATGGCACGTCAAGTTTCGATAGTTTAGGACAATTCAAGCAGAAACTTTTCAGTTTTGAAAGTCATGGAACATTTAGTTGCTTTGATATAATATGAAGTGTGGTGTGACAAGGTCCTCACGTTATGTGTGTGTGTGTATGTGAGCCAGCGCGCGCGCTGTGCGACGCGTTTTCGTTCCTTCAAATACAATATTTAGCATATAAGCTAATCATATCCTATCTAAATTAGAACGAGAGCGAGCTGAATCGAGTGTATGTGTGTGTGTGTGTGTGTGTGCACTTTTGTGTAGGTGCTAGACACGATGGGCGTTTGCTTTAGTACGTGATGCAAATAGCGATGGGTAAATATGTTAGCCTGCACAGAGTTCGAATATCAAATGTCACTGCTTCCGGAAGTTCGGGACGCAAACACGAGATGATAATAATGGTTGTAAGGAGTAAGTACACAGTAACAACTGAAATAAAGCATGGTCCTGCACTTTTGTATACGAAATATGGTTGATCTAAAAAAAATAGTATCACTACTGAACAGATTCAAAGCTAAACAGCAAACGCTTGATAATGTAAGCCCATTGTGTCTCTCCATATTAAGTACACTCACGAGCAATTTGATGATGATAAAAGAATAATAACAAAAGAACCGTCATCATTGATCTGCGGATTAAGTGATTATCCCGTAAGTGAGGTCTTAAAATTGTCATCAGTCTTTGTGTTTTTAGAACCATAGAACTCTTGCCAGAACATATGCTCTGATCATGACCCAGTGGCGTAATGGTCTAACCGATGGCTTCTGATCATTCGTCCGAGATGGGTCAGGGCCGCCCCGGTGACGCAGTGGTCTAAGCGATGGCCTCTGATCATTCGTCCGAACGGGGTCCGGGTTCGAATCCCGGTGTGGCATGGATGTTGTGATTGTCTTACGGCCACGGTTCTCTCCCTTTCCTGGAACCAGTGGCCCTAAATTAGGGAAGGGCGACTGCTTGTAGCCCATTGAGTTGCTCACGGTGGTCGTTACACTTCCAATAATAAAAAAAAATATCATGTGAGGAACGAAGATGTGTTTCAGATGTGTAATGGGAGGCCAAATGTCCGTAAAGCGGAGACAAATTTTCTTAGGTGGTTTGGCCATGTTGAAAGAATGAGTGATGGGATGCTTACTAATAGAATTTTATTTTGTCAGCCCAAGTGGCAGAAAAGAAAGCTACAGGAAGGGCAAGGCAATCATACGAGGACCGGGTTCAGAAATGTCTACATGAAAAAAAAAAAAAAACTATGAGTATGAAGCACATTTTTCTCTTGAATACCGATCCACATGATTTTTTTAAAGCCGAATTTTAAATCATGTTCATTAAAAATATCAAAATCAGTGGCGTACATTCGAGGCTAGCTAAGCTAGCTGCGAAGCCCAAAGAATGCACAAATAAAACTGAATTAAATATATACAAATAAAAGTCAATTATCAACGGTATTGAAATATGTCGATGTTTTCGCTGCGAGAAAAATCGCCTGCGGATTCGCTTCCTTGACTCAGTCTGGCGAGCGAAAATCAACGGCATAACGCAAGCAGCTCTTCCAGAGTCTTCGCAGTTCTAATGCGAAAACCTTTCGTACAATCGCCTTCTAGCGTTTCCATGACAACATGAATCAGTTGGTGGAGGGGATTGGCCCATTGCTTTTGGAAACGGTTCTCCCCGAAGAAAGAAGACAAACTATTTCAGTCACTCGCATACTCCCGCCCATAAGAGTGTTTCGCGAGAGTTGTTTAAGTTTTTGGGAAGTGTCAATGAATTAAAATCAGAGATATTATATCTTAAATTCGTGGCTTTGTTGGATTCGAACTGTTTTGATAAATTTTGTGATAGCTTCTCTGAACTTCTACAGTCAGAACTTAAAGAACTCTATGCTTCAAATTTTGATACAGCTCGACTAAAAAATGAACTGAAAGTGTTTTATTCCCTTGATGAATACAAAAACAAATCAGTAAGAGACATTACGTGTTACATAAAGTTGAATAAATTGGGCATAGTTTAGTGAGGTACACAAATTAGCAGACCTCATATTAAACTTTCCATCAACAACTGCAACTGCCGAAAGTTTTCCAGCATTAAAAATAATCAAGATATATCTTAGAGCCACACAAGAACGTGCACATTCGAAAAACTTGGCTGTTTTGTCAGTAGAGAAAAATATTCTTTTTAAATATGGACAAGTACTCGGAAGAAACATTTTATGAAAACGTAACACTCAAGTTCATGCAAAAGGAAAGAAGAATGGAGTTTATGTACAAATAAAGTATTCAGAAGAAAAATGGAGTTCATGCACAAATAAGTGTTCAAATCCTAATCTTCATAATGATTTAGTATTATGTTAGCAATGGCATGTACCTAAAATAAAAAAAAAAAGTTACTTCTATTACTTAACAAATAAAAATTAAACTTCGCAATTTAAAAAAACAGTATTGGGGGAGGGGAGAGGGGAAGGGTGAGATAGCAAAGGTCTCGTACCCAAGATACGCCACTGATCAAAATGAATCTGAAAAACCGATAAAAAAACTGATTGAAATCACATTTTTTTCCAAGGAAATCGAGGATTTCTTCCAATCTCTTTGAATTCGTTCCATTGGCGCATTTTTCCACGTGCAAGCAATACACACGCAAGGTTCACTCGCTGTCGCTCACACTCCTGGAAGATGCCTTTATCTCTTCTCTTCTCTATCATCATCATCATCATTGTCAACCATTATCAATCCACTGCTGGACGAAGGTCTCCCCAAGTTTCCTCCACAACGGTCTGTCTTGTGCCAGTCTCCTCCATGTCACTCCCGCATATTTACGAATTTCATCCACCCATCTCCCATGTGGTCTTTTTCTGGGTCTTTTCCTGTCCCTTGGAATCCAATCTAAAATTTCGGCTGTCCATCTATGGTCTGTCCTTCTGGCAGTATGTCCAGCCCATTGCCATTTCAGGGATTTAACTCTGATCATGATGTCTTCCACTCTCGTCATTTTTCGGATCCACGAGTTCCTCTTCTTATCTCTCCTGGTTATACCAAGCATGCACCTCTCCATGCTACTTTGAGTTGTCTGCAGCCTTTGTATATCTCTTTTAGTTAAGGTCCACGTCTCTGCACCATACGTAAGCACTGGAAGGATGCATTGATCAAACACTTTTCTTTTAAGACATAATGGCATATTGCTCTTGAAAATTATGCTGTTTCTTCCAAAAGCTCTCCAGGCAAGTTTTGTACGCCGATTAATTTCTTCATCAATGTGACCCTCACTTGATATCTGCTGTCCAAGATAAACATACGTATCTGTTATCTCCAGTTTTTCTCCATCAATCGATAAATCTTCATTTCTTGTAAAAGCATTGAACATCACTTTTGTCTTCTGAAAGTTCATTTTTAATCCCACTTCTTTACTCTTGTCAGCAAGTTCCTGGATCATACTCTGCAGCTCTGATGGGGTAGTTGCAAAAATGACTACGTCATCAGCAAAACGAAGGTGGGTTAGATAATCTCCATTAATCTTTATCCCTTTGTTTTCCCAGTTCAGTGGTTGAAAGACATTTTCCAATGTGGCATTAAAGAGCTTCGGAGATATGGTGTCACCTTGTCTCACTCCCTTTCCAATTTTTATGTGTGTTGTATTTTCAAACAGCCGAATCTTTGCACTTGCATTTTCATAGATGTTATTAATAATATTAATGTATGCATCTTCAATACCGCAGGATTTCAGAGCCGTGGTAACTGCTGATGGTTTCACCGAATTAAAGGCTTTTTCATAATCAATAAAAGCCATGCACAATGGAAGTTCATATTCCCTGGCTCTTTCAATTAGTTCTCTCAGTATGTGGATATGATCTATTGTGCTGTAGCCACTCCTGAATCCAGCTTGTTCTCTCGGTTGAGCCATGTCCAGTGTTACCTTCAAGCGGTGTGAAAGAACTTTAGTGAAGATTTTATAAACCACTGATAGGAGGCTGATAGGTCTGTAGTTACTGAGATCCTCAATGTCACCTTTTTTATGTAGCAGGATCATTGTAGCATTGTTCCAATCCTCAGGAATCTTCCCTTCATTAAGGCATCGAGTGAAAAGGCATCTCTTCTCTATATACGTATATAAAACAGACTGTGTGTGTGTGCGTCGGTCAGATTTCACATAGAATTAGGCGACCTAGAGCGACGAAATTTGTTATGAAGGTACCTGTAGACATCTTCTGGTGCACCTCGAAGCGATTTTTTTAAAATTTGAATTTGATTTCTAGTTATTTAATGTTACGCGTTTCTACCCGATCGGAGTGGGTCTTTCCGCTTTGTTGACATCAACCTGATCACACCGAATGTTAAGGCCTGCAGAAAAGTAGTTAACCATAAATTTTAGGCGTTTCTTTTTTAGAATTCCGTTTCGACTATTTTCATTCGTAAATACATTTATTACGCCCTTTTTTGTAAGCGTTGTTTGCCGATTGTATTATGACCTTGAGGGCGGAGAAGAAAAAAATAAAATAGAATGTTGTTTTTCAGTCTGCGTTAATAATTCAAAAGTGTCATACGTCAGAAGGTCATCGTACTGTGGCGACGTTGTGAGCTAGAAAATAGAACGTTGTTTTAACGTAATTCTAAAAAAGAAATGGCCCAAATTTATCGTGAACTACTTATCTTCGCGTTGGGTGTGATCAGGTTGCATGCAAAGAAAGCGGTAAAGAAAGCGGAAAGGCATATTTTTTTTGTTAAGCATTGTTTGCCAATTGTATTATGACCTTGAGGGCGGAGGAGAAAAAAAGAAAATAGAACGTTGTTTTTCAATCTCCGTTATTAATTCAAAAGTGTCATACGTCTGAAGGTCATAACTAGCCCGTCAACGACGGGTACAACAGGCTAGTTAACAATAAGACAAGAGGAAAGACTAACTACTACGATAGAATCCTTATCAAGCTGTAAAGCTCAAATTGTGTGTGTCTTTTTTGTTTTTACCCCAATATTAAAATATTACTGAAAATTCTATCAACGCTTCCTTTCTCAATAGCCACTCGCAAAGTATATTTTCTACTCTCGGGCGCCAGAAAATGTATCTTCGGAACACAATGTCTAATTCTCGAGTTTTTTTTTATTGGAGGTTTAACGACCACCGTGAACAACTCAATGGGCTATAAGTAGTCGCCCGTCCCTAATTTAGGGTCACTGGTCCCAGGGAAGGGAGAGAACCAGTGCCGTAAGACAAACACAACATCCATGCCTCACCGGGATTCGAACCCGGACCCCGTTCGGACGAATGATCAGAGGCCATCGCTTAGACCACTGCGCCACCGGGGCGGCAATTCTCGAGTTTCTGGACTTGATTTGCAGAACATTCATCGAGAAGTAGAAGTAAATACAAGATCTACATTTTGAAGGCAATGGAGGCGAAGCGCAGTTACCTTGCACAATGATGCTGAAATATGTGAGTACAATTTTATTAAAGTATTAGCAAAACTTAACATTTTAAATATTCTGCACCATTTCTATTGATTTCATAAAATAACTAATTTTAAAATTGTGCCTAATAAATAACTCCGAGAAATTGAATACTGAGAGAGAAGTACTCAATTTTATATTAAGCGCATTTAATAAATATATAGTCCCCCAAATTACATAAGGCTTTGTATCAAAACTTTGCAAATCAGTATGGTAAATTCGATCGTTTTCAATCTGACAAATCGACTTTCTTGAGGAGCTAATCTCCGAATCTCTTAAAATAGAGCTTATTAATATGTTTGCATGTACTTATTTCCTCATGATATATCACTGCTGGCGTTTTCTGTTGTTATTTAGGTTTGATGATCCTAAACGAACAGGCATATAGGAAGAGTCATCAGCCGTCCCAAATCAGAGACGGGCTACTGCTTATAGCCCCGCGAGTTGCTCACGATTGCGGTTACCCCCCCCCCTCCCGCCCCTCCCGTTGGTTGCGCAGTGGTCTCAGCAATGGCTTCTGATCATCAGCATTCGTCCGAAATGGGTGCGGGCTCGAATTCCGTTGAGGCATGGATGTTGTGTTTGTCTTACGGCACTGGTTCTCTCCCTTCCCTAGAACCAGTGGCCCTAAATTAGGGACAGGCGACTGCTTATAACCCCGCGAGTCGCTCATGTGCACGTTAAACCCCACCCTGGAAGTGCAGTGGTCAAAGCGATGGCTTACGAGCATTCGTCCGAGATGGGTCCGGGCTCGAATCCCGTTCAGGCATGGATGTTGTGTTTGCCTTTCGGCACTGGCTATCTATAGCCCATTGAGTTGGTCACTGTGGTTGTTAGACCTCCAATAATCCCCCCCCCCCACACACACACCACTACCACCATCAGAAAAAAAGTTAGTCATTTTTACATTACGAATTTAATGTAGACAATAGCAGTCTGTTGTTGAAAAGGCAATAATGATTAATGAAATGCTTTTATTGCTGCACCAATTTAATGATACTATGCTAATAAAGTTACCATCACATTTTCTGGCGCTTGTTATTATTGCTTAGGTTACTAACATAAAGTAACAACACTGAAAGAAAAGTTATCGTTACGTTACGAATTAAATGTGGACAATAGGAGTCAATACAAATTTTGAAGTTATGAATCCGTTTATTGGGTGTAAATATGACATGAATGATAAGTCATGTTTACACCAATAAACCGATTCACAACTTCAAAATTTGTACTGTGCAATGGTGTAATTCCGTATTTCATTGATTGATAAGAGTCAAATGTTGAGAAAACCGAAAGGGCTTTTATTATTGAACAGATGAAATGCAAAACTCTGGAAATCTAATGCTGAAGCGAAACCAACATTGAAAACAAACCACGCAGTGGGAGACCATCATCTGCGACCACTGATACGAATTGTCAGCGACTGAATGAGCTGATTCGCGCGGAGAGACGAGTCACAATCCGTGAGCTTGTTGCACTACTGAACTGTGGTCACAATGCCAAACAGAAGATGGTGGAAGGCTTAGGGTATCGGAAAGTGTGTGCAAAGTGGGTACCTCGGCAGTTGACACCCGATTTGAAGGAGGGAGGAGTGGAAGTCTGCTCTGATCTGCTGGAAGCGTGTGAAGCCAGCGAAGACACATTTTTTTCCCGATCTGATAACAGGGGATGATCCACCTTTTGGTTCAATGAAGGACAGTGCCCCCCCCCTGTGGTGCAGTGGTCTAAGCGATGGCTTCTGATTATTCGTCCAAAAAAGGGTCCGGGTTCGAATCCCGGGAGGCATAGATGTTGTGTTTGTCTTATGGCACTGGCTCTCTCCCTTCCTTGGAACCAGTGACCCTAAATTAGGGATGGGAGGCTGCTTATAGCCCATTGAGTTGCTCACGGTGGTAGCTAAACTTCCAATCAATCAATGAAGGACAGTCTCCAGGGACAACGATTTTAAGACATAGACGAGATGAAAGTGGCTGTGAAGAAGTGGGTACAATTGTCCACCCGTTTTTTTTTTTTTTTTTTTTTTGAAAGAGGATTCGAGAGCTGTGCTCAACGATGGCACAAATGTATCGTTTGTTATGGAGACTATGTTGAGTAGTATCTCTGTATAGAGAAAGAGTTGCTCTACCAACATGTGCAATTTGAACGACCTCTGTCAGTTAATAAAAAAGTTATGCCCGCTTTTGCATTACTTTCGGTACAACGCTCGTACAATTACTGCTTTTGTATCATTAGAAAAGGACTGTACATATTTACTTCTATTTACATTTGAACAAAGATTGTTGTACTCTTACAGCAGTAGATGATTTTCTGAAACGCACCACTACCGCTAAAAGTAGTAGTATGGTAATCCACCATTGTTCTTCGCAGAGAATAAGCTGTTTAATTTAGTTTTCAAGCTACTTCAAGAATGTAAAACTCCTGGGTAAATAAATAAAAAAAAAAAGCGAGAATTTCCCCGTCGACTATTTTTTGTGCTGTCAGAAAAGTCGTTTCTGAAATGTCTTAAGCTAAGTTGGATGTTTCCCAAAAATTGCTGAGAAGCACTTTATTTCCCTTGCCACAAACAAGTGCTGCAAAACTGCGGTTATAAGTGAAAACAAAAAAGCAACTTTAAAGGTCTGCCCTTATTGGTGGCTGAACAAACAAGGTAAGTAAAGTAAAAAAGCCGTGGTGATACGCTGTGCCGGGAGCATCCCCTTAAAAGCGTCAAAATATCTCACGTCAGGTTATTTGACATTCCAAGGGCATCACTCAGGGAGAAAGAGCTGCATCCATTCAGGAACATCTATCGGTAGAGTATTTATTCTCTCGCTTCCTCATTCCCTCTCCTCACAAATCCTCTCCCTATTCCCCCAAGCGGCCTATCTTGCTTCTCCCTGGAGTCTGCAGTTCTCCGCGCGATGTTCGGAAACCTTACGAATGGGGCAGCATCCCTCTACGGTATCTGGATGTGGCTGTTTTCATCGCCGACCCCGTCGCCCACTTGACTGCTCTTCCCTTACTCAGTCGTTTATCCATCGTTTTAATACCTCCCATTCGTGGATCCTTTTCATCTTTTCAACCACTTGGCTAGCTTTTTTTTCAGAGATCAGGCTTTTATCATCCAGCGTTGAGTTCCGTTATTACTAATAGAAGCTCAAAACCTCCTACAACATTCCTAGTTCTGCCTTCTATTTGTGATAGAGTGAGTGACTTTCTGCCTGTTTTACCTTGTTTCTGTTTTTTCACGATAAAATGTAGAAGTGGGGAGACCTTTCTTTATTTGCTCTATAAAATTTTCCAATGCTTTCAATCATTTCAGACAAAGAGCCAATAGAGCATACTATACATAAACACTCAGATCTGTCTGTCTCTCTGGAACGCTTGACATCACAGCAACGTCTGCATTGTTGCGCCATCACTTATCGAACAATTCGTGTGGGCTGCCAAAATGATTGCCTGTTATATAATAGCAGGCGATCACTTTTAGATGTCAAGATGATCGCGTGCTAATTTAAAAACATTGGATTATCAATTACTTGAATTTTATTTATTCGATATACAAAATTCGAATTAAAATCTTAATATCACGGTGAAGTTGCGTTTGTATATTAATTTAATTTAGCACAATTCGAATCTTAATTTGTACGCTTTAATTATTTCTTACTTTTTTAATTTAACTAACTTTCCGAGTTTAGTGCTGATTATATTATACACTTTGAAAAATATCGATGTATCTAAACGCTGTAACCTACAATAAAAACTGAAATCTTCAGATGTCAAAGTGAACAAGATTGCGTTTAAAAGCAGATGTCGCAGAATAGCACATTGTCGAGAATATACAATGTAGATAGTTCCGATTTGTAATACCAGATATCGCATTATTATGTAGAAAAAGCTTTGGTATGAAGTTTTAAACTAACCGTCGACTAGGACAGTCTAAAACAAGCCGTGGAGGGAGTAACAAGTGTGCTGGAGAAAAAGTAATTTCACGCGAAAAATCAAAGTAAAAGTTATTAAGGTAAATTTACAAGAAAACAACTTTCCGAGTTTAGTGCTGATTATGTTACACATTTTGAAAAATATTGATCTATCAAAACTCTATAATCTATAATTGTTAAACAACAAACAGTTTACACATTATGTTATTTATCGCGAGGTCTTTTGAAATAAATTAATAGCATATATTTTTTTGTTCTAACATGAATGTGTTCTTACTATATAAGTTTTCATTATGTTTCCTTACAGAAATCTGGCGTCTATTTTTTTCTTTTTCAATCTGCTTCAATAAAAATTTCATTTTGTCACAGGACGGGCAACATTCCTATATATTAACATTTCTTTAAAGCCTAATTCATCATGAATTCCTTTTTCAAGAAAAAGCCGCAAAGGAAATGGACATGGAGACATCCCAATGGATTGACAAGTGAAATTGATTTTATTATGTGTAACAAGAAATTTGTCATGAAAGACTGCAGTATGCTAAACAAGTTCAACACAGGTAGTGACCACAGAATGGTACGAAGTAAGATGCACCTCAATGCTAAACTCGAGCGTGGCAAGCTCATAAAACAAACAAAGTGTATTGACATGACCAACCTTAAAAAACATCATAATACCTTCAAATTGGAACTGAAGAACAGATTCTCTGCTCTAGAAGGTCGAACGTTGGAAGAAGTGGACATCTCTGAAGTTAACAGAAAACTAACCAATGCTCTTATGGAAACAGCAACAAAAATTGCTGTTACTAAGAACAAGTTGCATATGAGCAAATTATCAGGAAAAACCAAAATTCTGATGCAAAAAAGAAGAGAGATGAGGACAACTAAAGGTGACGTGACTTCCAAAGTGGAATATATAGAGCTATGCAAGACAGTACGAAAAAGTATCACTGAAGACGTAAGGAAATTCAACTGTGAACTAGTGAAGAAAGCAATTGAAAACAATCAAAGCCTGAAGATAGCAAAGGGACATCTGAGTAAATGAAGAAAACAGATTATGGCTCTGAGAAATAAAGAGGGTTCTGTAACAAGAAATAGCGGCGAAAATTTGACAAGAGTGAAAGGTTTCTACTAAAAACTATATGAAAGGGATGATACATGTACTCCAAACATTGTGACAGTTACCAATAGCAGAATTCTTCCAGTCTTCCCAGAAGAAGTTGCCAGTCAAGAATATGAAGCGGGGAAAAGCTCCAGGAGAAGATGGAATTACTGTAGACATCATACAAGAAACAAGTGGACAAATTGAAACAGTACTCGTCCAAGTTTTCACACAGTGCCTTAATGAAGGAAAGATTAGTGAGGATTGGAACAATGCTACAATGATCCTGCTACATAAAAAAGGCGACAATGAGGATCTCAGGAAATACAGACCTATCAGCCTCCTATCAGTGGTTTATAAAATCCTCACCAAAGTTCTTTCACACCGCTTTAAGGTGACACTGGACATGGCTCAACCGAGAGAACAAGCTGGATTCAGGAGTGGCTACAGCACAATAGATCATATCCACGTACTGATAGAACTAATTGAAAGAGCGAGGGAATATAAACTTCCGTTATGCATGGCTTTTATCGATTATGAAAAGGCCTTTGATTCAGTGAAACCATCAGCAGTTACAATGGCTTTGAAATCCTGCGGTATGGAAGATGCAAACATTAATATTATTAATAACATCTATGAAAATGCAAGTGCAAAGATTCGGCTATTGGAGAATACATAACCCATAAAAATTGGAATGGGAGTGAGACAAGACGACACTATATCTCCCAAACTCTTTAATGCCACTTTGGAAAATGAATTTCAATCACTGAACTGGGAAAACAAAGGGATAAAGATTAATGGAGATTATCTAACTCACCTTTAATTTGCTGATGACTGATGACGTAGTCACTTTTGCAATTACCCCATCAGAGATGCAGAGTATGATCCAGGAACTTGCTGACAAGAGTAAAAAGGTGGGATTAAAAATGAACTTTCAGGAGACAAAAGTGATGTACAATGCTTTTACAAGATATGAGGCTTTATCGATTAATGGGGAAAAGCTGGAGATAACCAATACCTACATTTATCTTGGACAGCAGATATTAACTGAAGCTAACATTGATGAAGAACTTAACCGGCGTATAAAATTTGCCTGGAGAGCTTTTGGAAGAAACAGTATAATTTTCAAGAGCAATATGCCATTATGTCTTAAAAGAAAACTGTTTGATCAATGCATCCTTCCAGTGCTTACGTATGGTGCAGAGACGTGGACCTTAACTAAAAGAGACATACAAAGGCTGCAGACAACTCAAAGTAGCATGGAGAGGTGCATGCTTGGTGTAACCAGGAGAGACAAGAAGAGGAACTCGAGGATCCGAAAAATGGCAAGAGTGGAAGATATCATGATCAGAGTAAAATCCCTGAAATGGCAATGGGCTGGACATATGCCAGAAGGACAGATCATCGATGGACAACCGAAACTTTAGACTGGATTCCAAGGGACAGGAAAATACCCAGAAGAAGACCACATTGGAGATGGGTGGATGAAATTCGAAAGTATGCGGGAGTAACCTGGAGGAGACTGGCAAAGACAGACCGTTGTGGAAGAAACTTAGGGAGACCTTCGTCCATCAGTGGATTGATGATGATGATTATGATTTAAAGCTTAAAAACAGCCGTCCTAGGACTGACTATACGCTACTATTACAATATCCAAAAATTACTGGATTTATTTCTTATAACGATGCGTAATGTAGCATCATTTTTTACCTATGAGTTCAACGATCCACAGGAGCAGGATGTTCCCCGCCTATAAATTAGGGCCGCTGGTTTTAATTTTGAAACTGGTGAATTCTAACATATACTGTTAAAAATTTTGTGGCAGGTTGCACCAAAAAGTGGTGCTACGTACACCAGCTGCATGACTTTCTGTAGAAAGATACACCATTGGGTGATGCAAACACACACACCAACCTGCTGCAACTTTACACCATCATGTAGTGCAACCTTGTACCATAATGTGGTGCAAAGTTCCACCATGCTGTTGTGTTTGTTTGCACCACACAACGGTGTATCTTTCTTGCGAAAGTGGTACAGCTTGTGTAGCACAACTTTTTGGTGCAACCAACCACAAAATATTTAACAGTGTACGCACGTCCAGAACACGGCTGGTAAGACCATCAGGTGACAATACAGACGAACCATTGGAATCATGAAGGCATTTGTAATGAACGTAGGAAGAAAACTGGCACATTCATCTAAAGGAATCACCCATCTTTAATTTATAGTCACTGGTTGTAGGGAAAGGAGACAGCTGAAGTCGGAAGAACAAACGCAATATCTCCTTTTTTACGCTTTCCAACCGCAGGTTGAAGAAGCGTATATGCTCCAGCTTTGTCCGTCCGTCCGTCCGTCCGTCCGCACGATAACTGGCGTAAAAATGGTTTGATTTCGATGAAATTTTAGTATGTGGTAGGCGACCACCTGGGGACGAACCCTATTGAAAATTGGACAAATGGGGTCAAAGGTCACGACGTAGGAGCGGGATAATTCCATTACCCTTATCCGTCATAACTTGCGTAAATATGGTTCGATTTCAACGAAAGTATACTATATGGTAGGAGACCGCCTGGGGACGAACCGTAGTCAAAATGGGTGAAGTGGGGTCAAAGGTCAGGACATAAGATTGGGATGCATTCCATTGCCCTTATGCGTCATAACGTGCGTAAAAATGGTTCAATTTCGATGAAATTTCACTATGTAGTAGGGGACCAGCTGGGGACGAACCCTATTGAAAATGGACGAAATATGGTCAAAGGTCAGGACATAGGATTGCGATCCATTCCATTGCCCTTATCCCATATTATTAAGGTGGACGTCAAGTAATTTTGCTTCCTATACTTCCAATGGAAAAACTTTTGTACACATTTCCTTCACAACTAATGTGTTCCCAAGAATGAAAATTTGAACATCGATTAAAATAACTTCATAATATAACTTGGGAAACTTAATACTTTCTAAAACATAACCATAATTATATTAAAAATCAATAACTTTTCCTTTGGTGGTGTTGAAACCAAAGAAAAGTTAACGCGACCTGTACTTTGATGACGTCAGTGGACAAAAAAAAATGTTGGATTGCATAATTACAGTTATGGTTTAGAAAATATTAAGTATTCCAAGTTATGAAATGAAGCTATTTTAATCGATGTTCATATTTTCATCCTTGGGAACGCATTAATTGCCCAGAAAAAAGATGGCGCGATCTGTATTTTCCATGACGTCAGTAGACGAACAAATGTTGAATTGCATAATTATGGTTCTGTTTTAGAAAATATTAAGTATTGCAAGTTATAAAATGAAGATATTTTAATCGATGTTCAAATTTTCATCCTTGGGAACGCATTAATTGTGAAGAAAATGTGTACAGAAGTTTTTCCATTGGAAGTATAGGAAGCAAAGTTACTTGACATCCACCTTAAAGTAGCAATTCTTGTATGTATGTATGTGCATTTTATTTTGAAAACGGCTCTAAGAATTTTGATGAAAGTCGTTAACCTACCGTTTTCTGGTACTAGAAATCGATTTAGCTCGATCTCGACTTTAGAAGAATCGTTTAGTGGGTTAAATAACCTCCCCGAATTATAACGTTTTTAGTGATGACGTTGTTCCATTAATGTTACCAATGCTTGGAAATCTTATGACGTTACAAACTCGCGTTTGAGAATGTTGGCGCGTGGTCACGCCATCTGTCTCATTACGTCACGCGTTGTGTGTGGAGCCTATTAAAGTTTTATGACGTCACACTCTTGCGGCGAGCAGATAGTCGCGATTCCCATCTGCCTCATTACGTCAAGCGTTGTGTCCGTCAGCACGATAACTCGCGTAACAATCATTCGATTTCGATGAAATTTTAGTATCTGGTAAAAGATCACCTGGGAAGGAACCGTATTTAAAATGAACGAAATGGGGTCAAAGGTCAGTACATAGGAGAGGGATCCATTCCATTGTTGTTATGCGCCATAACTAACGTAAAAAAGGTTCGATTTCGATGAAATTTTAGTATGTGGTAGGGGACCACCTGGCGACAAACCTTATTGAAAATGGGCGAAATGGAGTCAAAGGTCAGGACATAGAAGCGGAATCACTTCTATCGCCATTATGCGTCATAACTTATGTAAAAATCCTTCGATTTAGATGAAAGGTTAGTATTTTGTAGGATCTTGCCTGGGGACGAATTCTATTGAAAATGGGCGAAATGGGGTCAAAAGTTAGGACACAAGAGCGGGATCTATTCCATAGCCCTTATGCATCATAACTTACGCAAAAATGCTTCGATTGCGACAAAACTTTATCATATTATTTCGGAGGTATAGCAAGCCGGTTCTGTTGAATATCATCGAAATGGGATCACAGGCCAGGGCACAGGACCGAGATTTATTCCACAACCATTATTCTCATAACTTGAGTGATAACTTGAGTAATGATTTCTGTAATGTTGGAAAGCGTATTATAATCAATGCATTGCATGATTTTACTAACTTGTTTCTTTTTGATTTGAACCAAGACCCTGCAGAATGAGAAGTAGGTACACACGCCTAGGCCAATCTATCGATCGGCGACGAAGACAGTTTTGACTTCGTTTCTGAAAAACAAAGCATAAATCTCATTTTTTCTGTGTTATCAACACAAAAAGAATGACATTCATTCTTTGTCCAAAAGCCCCAGGTAAACCGAAATTTCCAGTTGTTTAGCAAATAATCTGCCATGTAATGTCCTCACCCGTGAGATTAATGACATTCATACAGTACTATCAAGCATTATACACTATATTGACAAAAGTCAGCGGACATTAAGAAGAGAAACGCAACATAACATTTATTGGCATACATTAGAACGGTGTCGGTCCATCCTTGGCCTTAATGCATGCACTGACCCTTGGAGATATGTTTTCGACAAGGTTTGGGAACGCAGCAATAGGTATGCGCTTCCATTCAGTGCATGGGCTATAAGCAGTCGCTCGTCCCTAATTTAAGGCCATTGACTCCAGGGAAGGGAGAAAGCCAGTGTCGTAAGAGAAACACAACATCCATGCCTCAATAGGATTCGAGCCCGGACCCATCTCGGACGAATGATCAGAAGCCATCATTTAGACCACTGCGCCACCGGGCCGGGAGGGGGGGTAACAGCCACCACGAGTGACTCACGGGGTTATAAGCAGTCGCCCGTCCCTAATTTAGGGACACTGGTTCTAGGGAAGGGAGAGAGCCAGTGCCGTAAGACAAACACAACATCCATGCCTCAATGGAATTTAATGTTGCTTAGTCATAGGCCGTGGTTCCAAACTTCTTATGCGGTGCTCTAATTCATCCCATAGGTACCCGATGGGATTAAGTTCAGGGCTCTGTTCTGACCAGTCCACACACGATACGCCGCAACAGTTCTTTCTTTATGGCTCGATGCATTATCCTGCTGGTACCAATAAGGCTCGGTTCCATAGCATTGCCACAGAGTTTGTAGGGCATAATTGTTCAGAATATAGAAGCAGACGTGCTGGTTAACAGGTCTGTCCACAATAACCAATGGACCGGAACCATACCACGAAAAACACCCCCACACGAGTACACTGCCAGCTCCAGACTTGACCGTAGGAACAGTACACTGTGGTAAATAGCGTTCTCCCGGCTGCCGCCATACCCACACACGGCCATCAGAATCATGGATCGTGTATCTGGATTAATCGGTCAGTAAGACCCATTTCCATTGATCTACAGTCTACGATAAATGTTCTTTACACCATGCTAAACGACGAATAGCATTCCGAGTGGATATGAAAGGCTTGTGAGCAGCCGCACGACCACGGTAACCCATGAAATGAAGTTATCTGCAAATGGCACGTGTACATACCGAGATTCCAGCGTTTTTACTCACGTGTACACTGAGGTTTTGCGCAGTACTTTGTCTATTAGCTTTAATGACTCTTCCGGGGCTTCGACGTCCTCTATCACTGATTTTCTTTGGTCTGCCGGTACGTTTTGCTGCTTCAGGTACGCCATGTGTCTTCCACTTATTCAGTACATCCAAAACAGTTGACTTGGATATGTTTGAACGCCTCTCGGTTTCTCTTATGGACAACCCACTAATATAGCGCCCAACAATCCTTAATTTCTGAAAATCAGTTCTCTCCCGCCGCGACATTTTCACTCGACCTCACAGTGCGATATGAAAGCGGTCAGATGAAGGCTTGTTTTTATACCGTTTGCAGCTGTACCGCGCATCTTAGCAACACAGCGGATCCGTTCATTTGCTTTTGAATGGGTGTCCGGTGAATTTTGTCAGTATAGTGTATATAACTGTGGCCATTTATATAATTAGTGTTTCCACAGCGTTGATTTTGTTTACAGAATTATAAATCATAATGAAGGATTCAGGCCAGTCATATCTGTTTAACCAAACGCATATCGCCAAAACGTTTTTTGACTGGATTGATAGCAAAGCTCCTTAGTTTTAAAAAAGCTTTCGTACAAAATGGGTACGTCAGTGCCGTAGACCAAATAAAACCTTTGTTACTAATCTTACATATTCAAGAATCTACTCCTTCACAAATCGATAGATTGCTCTGAATACCAGTCCTTCCCGGTTTATACAGGGTGATTCAGAATAATTGTTCAATAATTTACAGAGAGGTCAGGAACGCAAAACCAAGCACTAATAACATAGGAACATGGGGTCGCAAATGCAAAACAGAGGCGCTACACGGTCACAAAGACAGAGACAGTTATCACAACGTTGGATGGGCAAAATGATTTAATTCGAAGGCTACAAAAAATAAGACATGATTTTAATAAACTTTTGGACCGCAATTAACATTTCACAGTACCTTTACAGGATGTTCTCGAAGTTGCGGCCTTGCGCAGTAACACACGCTTCACAGCGACGGCGCATCGACTGGCGGACGTGGGCAAACATGCCTGGTGTATCACTAACAACTCCAGCTGCTGCAACGATTCGTGCCACCAGGTCCATGTCGGAATCAACAGCGATATCATACACCATAGCTTTCAAATAACCCCACAAAAAAGTCAATGGGGACAGATCAGGTGAACGGAGTGGCCATTGAACGGGTCCACTGCGATCAATCCATCGCTTCGGAAATGTTGCGGCCAGATACTGGCGAACATTGCTGGAGAAATGCGCAGGAGCTCCGTCGTGTTGAAACCACATACGCTGTCGCACTTGGACGGGTGCATCACTCAGCAATTCCGACAGGACCTCTTGCAGGAAGATGAGGCAATTGTGTCCATCCAGTCTCGATGGCAATATGTAGGGTCCGATCAGACATTCGGCAACCATACCTGCGAATATATTTACGCTACAGCGACGTTGCACGGCACGCGGCCGTATGGCTCGGACATTTTCATGTGCCCACGCGTGCATATTGTGCAAATTACAGATGCCCTCCAGTGTGAAAGTCGCTTCATCAGAGAAGAGGACGTAGGACGCGAAGTTCGGCTCCCCGGCAATCTGCTGCGAAAACCAACGTACGAAAGCCACACGCTGCGGGTAATCACTGGCATTCAGAGACTGCACACGCTGTACATGGAATGGGTGTAAATTATCCTCGTGTGCGACGCGCCATACGGTGGATTGCGATACATGTAAGCGAGCAGAAATAGCCCGGGTACTGGTCCCCTGATTGTGTGTGATATCATCCAAGACGGCTTCTTCCAAGTTATTTGTCCGCGTCGTTCTGTTAGCTCCAGCATCACGATTTCGCACATTGAAACTTCCCGTTTCACACAATCGGGTATGCAGCAGTCCGAACATCGTATGAGCCGGAATGTGTCTGTCGGGAAACCGTTCCTGATACAATTGCCTGGCAGCGGGTCAACTGCAGTTCGCTGCACCATACATGAGATGCATATCCGCCATCTCGCTTTTCGTGTAGCGATACATCTTTCTTCACAATCCTGACACAACTGACAACCTCCGCTAATTCCTCCTGCCAAAAGCACCGGCCGACACACAGAGCCCTCCTGTGACTCTGTTTTGATACACCAGTCATGTTTGCCCAAGTCCGCCGGTTGATGCGCCGTCGCTGTGAAGCGTGTGTTACTGCGCAAGACCGCAACTTCGAACACTTCCTGTAAAGGTACTGTGAAATGTTAATTGCTGTCCAAAAGTCTTTTAAAATCATGTCTTATTTTTTGTAGCCTTAGAATTAAATCATTTTGCTCATCCAACGTTGTGATAACTGTCTTTGCCTTTGCGACCGTGTAGCGCCTCTGTTTTGCATTTGCGACCCCATGTTCCTATGTTATTATTGCTTGGTTTTGTGTTCCTGACCTCTCTGAAAATTATTGAGCAGTTATTCTGAATCACCCTATATAATGTTCGACAGAAAAAATTTGAGAAGATTTCTCCTTGATCAACACACATCCATAAATCATGTATAACAATGCTACGGGGAAAAACTTCCTTTCTTTATTCAGTATAGGAAATGAACACTCACTGTCCAGAAGGTAAAATCATGGTCTAAATTTTACCCAAGTAATAAATGAAGGTAGGTCCCAAACTGCTCATTCATCGGGCATTATTTGATATTAAAAGGTTACACTAATATCTTTTTCCTGCTTAACACATATCAACTTTCATCTTCGTTAGATATGCTATCAAAAATGTTTAAATGATAGATGAATGGGTAATCCAAATGATGTGCTAGATCTTTGGAGAACTTCTAAAAACTATGATATCAAAAATATTTATATACATCTTCCTTATTACAGAATGAGCTTGCCTGGCTTAGATATATCCCAAATGGATTCCACTTACAGAAGTCTAACCCATAGGTCCCATTCACCGGTGAAGAAATTTGGAATTTCTGAATTATTTTGCTTGGCAAATGCTTTCTGAACAAGTTGCAGCTGAATTCTATTGCAGTCCGCTGGAATCCGCCTTTATTCACGGCAATGTATTTAGTCAAAAATAATGGAATGATGAAGTTACATTCTTAGCAAAAAGTCTTGAAGTCAAAGGATATTTGTTAACAGAAATCAGTATTGTTAAATGAAGGGTTGTACGTAAAGTATGTGTTGAGAACGTCCAAGCCGTCAACGAAGTTAAGAAATTAAATCTAAGCATTGCCATTACCTGTTGGTAGTTATATAGACCTATTTGCTACGGCACACAACTCGCATGACGCTAATGAACTCTACGCGTCTTTCGGATGATGCATATCCATTATTCTTGAACCTTAGATCAATGGAAGAAGGTGCTATGGAGCGACAAATCAATTCACACGTTGTACAAGTCAGCTGGTCAAGTCTGGGTATGTAGAATATCCGATAAACACCATCTGCTTGAGTGCATAACTCCAACTGTGAAGTTTGAAGGAAGTACAATCGGACCGGTTCGGTTAAACGCAATGCATTGAGCCTAAAATCCGTAAACTTCCACACTGATGTTATTTACACAACTTTACCTACTCTTCGACAACGTTTTTGAATTTGCGGAAGTATAAGAAGAACCTGTGAAATCTGTGGGAAGAGGATGTGGAATATCACATTAAAAATTAAAGTTAACAACTTTATGTTTTTCTCTGTTGTTTAATTTAAATGAGTCACATGCACTTGATCTTTTGTTAGATCATACCTGATCTTCCCATCAAACCACAGAGTTGTTGAAATGATTTCTAGGAAGCTGGAAAATTTCGATAATGCAAACAGTCCAGTTTGATGTAGCAAATATTTCTTAAAACTGACGGTCTGAAGAAGTGATTTTTGAAAGTATGATCTTTCTACGAAATTATTTGGGTATATGAGCAATGCCATTCATGAAAGGCACCAAACTTCCATCTCGTGATTATACTAACAGTTGCTGCATTGCACCCCATATCGAATTAATTAATGCCTAAAGCTTATATGCTGTATATTGACTATTCGAGGAAACAGCACGTACGAGAAGGAAGGGACAGAGTGGTACCACATCTCCCAAGCTCTTCAACTATCGTTCAATAGTTAAACTGGGGAGACAAGTGGATAAAAATTAATGGAAGTTATTTAACCTACCCACGTTTTTCTGATTTCTTTGTCATTATTGCAGAAACACCCTCAGAGCGGCAGTTCATCATCTTGAAACTTGCTCAAGTGAGTAAAGTGCCGGATTAATGAAGACTTTACAGAAAAAAATTGTTATATATATATATATATATATATTCTATAAAGAAGATACCTAAGCAAAAAAATACATATAAAATTTTGACTCACACCTAGTACAACATAGAAAAGGTTATGTATCTACCTGTGTGAGTAAAAGGAGAAAAGATAAAAAAATAAAATAAAACTACTGAATGTAGAAGGTGTCGAGAATACTGAGCCTTGGCTTTATCAAGGACCAGCAAAAACTCTGCATTTTCTCACTTCCACAAAGACCTAGTTGGAAATGGGTTTCTGCAAGGCCATAGATGCAAGTAACATTCCCACCTAAAATAGTTTAAAATATATATATATGTCATGTCCTCCGTAGAGTTGCATGACCTAGCACTAGTTAACAATTTCGCTTGCATCCATTAACCTTCCTGGCCCGACCCATGCTCTTCATCTGTTACTATTAAACAGAGAGAAGAAGATTAAAGAGAACTCAAGCTGTGAGAGTGACATAATAATTAGAAATGATTTTCAGCCATAACGAAATGCCAAGTTCGTTTGAGAGAGAATTTAAACCTGAAAATCAATGCAAAAGAAATCCAAATTTTTACATTGCAATTAAAAAAGGAAATATTAATTTTTAACGAACAGATTTTTGAAAGAAAACTTGAGCCTAAAACCCCCCTACTCTACAACTTATGACAGCACGAAAACGAGAATAAGTTAAAGATAATAATTAACTAAAGAAAACTTTGTGAAAGTTATATACCTTAAACAGTTAGTTGCAATATGTACAAAGTATTTCGGCAGTGCTTTAAGTGCATAATTAATTAGTTATTAAGAACTTAACTACTTTGAAAAAACAGCGCATAGAAAAGGAACAAGCTTAGCCATCTTCTGTTCCTAGGTACCCCAAAAGACGCTCAAAGTTACAAAGAAAAGAAAGAGTTAAAACCCGCAAAAATGTTAACAGACAAACCAATGCCTAAAAGCTGAAAAGCTAAAAAACAACAGAGAAAAAGTACATGAAGTACAAACATTGAACTTATAAAACCTAGAACCCAAAAACAAGGAAGAGAGCTTACCTCTTGTGTGACAAAAACTTTTCTCCTCACAAGAGAAGAACATGGCTGACCACTTCCGCCACTCCCTAGTTGCTAGGGGGCAGTGAGGGTGGGGCTGATGGCCTCCTCATACAGCAAGAAACCAACGCGCGGATATTTTAACCAGAGAAAAAAATATATATAAACTTAAGACTGTGGATCTGTATGATCAGAAAGAGCAGAATTAACTCTCCAGAATACATGAGAAATATTATAAAATACACGAGCAGTGTATTTAATAATCTTTGCATGTATTAAATCACCTTAGTGAGCTTCTATAGATTAATCAGAATCTTATTAATTTTAATGTTGGTTTTACTATTTTTAGTATAGCTATCCTAGTGATGAATAACTAGTTTTCTTTTTATTTGTTTTTATTTTCTTTTATAAACAGATTTTTAAGCTTTTTTGTGATTTTGTTTATATTATTTAATTTTTTGTTTTAATAGGACCGTCATATCCATAGCACTAAGGTTCCTTTAGGTAGTTAATAGGCATCCTCTAGCCAACTTCCTTACGGCTTTGATTGGTCAGAATCATATTATTAACTGTGTAGAAAATTAAAGCAGATCTGCCAACCTTACTCTATTATTCAGAATAATTTTTCTTAAAGTTCTTTTGATGAAAGAAGAAGGAATTTCGTTCTCTAGAAAACTTTCTAATAGTATATTAATGTGGTAATTGAAGTCCAAATTGTTGCTGCAAATTCTTGAAAGTCTTAGGACCTGAGAAATTAGTACATTCTCAATTACTTTGGTTGAAATGTTATTATTCCAGTGTAGATATTTAATTACTTTGAAAGGAAAATTAACTCTTTTATCAAAGAGGCTAATAGATGGGTTACCCTCTGCATGGGTCGGGCCAGGAAGGTTAATGGATGCAAGCGAAATTGTTAACTAGTGCTAGGTCATGCAACTCTACGGAGGACATGACATATATATATATATTTTAAACTATTTTAGGTGGGAATGTTACTTGCATCTATGGCCTTGCAGAAACCCATTTCCAACTAGGTCTTTGTGGAAGTGAGAAAATGCAGAGTTTTTGCTGGTCCTTGATAAAGCCAAGGCTCAGTATTCTCGACACCTTCTACATTCAGTAGTTTTATTTTATTTTTTTATCTTTTCTCCTTTTACTCACACAGGTAGATACATAACCTTTTCTATGTTGTACTAGGTGTGAGTCAAAATTTTATATGTATTTTTTTGCTTAGGTATCTTCTTTATAGAATGTGAATTCTGAATTTTCAAAACTGCTGCGTTGCGCGTTTTGATCTTCAGGTTATTTTGCAACCTTCGTTTTAAATTCTAAAGTTTTTCCTTAGTCTTCAGTTTTGCTCTTAAGTAACTAATTTCAATTTATTATTTAGCAGCTCATGCGCAAATTCTAGTTGAAATGTTTTATTATTATTTTTTTATTACTATTTTTTTATTTGAGGTTTTTTTCATTTTCTAATTTTTATTTTTGTATGTTTTGGATGCGGCTTTTTTGGAGTGTAGTTTATACTCGAGTTTGGTCTTTTCTTGGACTGCTTATTTCTAAAAAGTTTTTCCTAGTTGGTTTGCTCAGAATTTGTATGTTTTGGCCCAAGTGGAGTTCTAAGGACGATGAAAGGATTGGAGGTCAGCTCAGATATTTTAAGTCCTCCCGCTCGGTTAGGCTAGCACCCTTTCCCATAGTGTATGAACTCGCTGGCAAAGGTAATCTAAAGTTATGAAATGACAAACGTTGTTTGACATGTAAATCTGCAGATCCTAACCTGTATTCTTCTGTTGAGGATAATTGCTCCAACAAGTTTTGCAAAGCCTACAATACCATCTATAAGCTCACCTGTACTGTCTGCAACCTTAGCTATATTGGCCAAAGTAAAAATCCTCTTCATCTTAGGATTAATGGTCACAGGTCTCTAGTTAACAAGTTCTCTAATTCAGGAGTGAACCCCTCCACAAACGCCAACCAGTACTCTACCTTTGAATTAGAGCATTTCCATACTCATGGTTTTGACAAAGTGAAACTAGAGGTACTACATATTATCCCTGACCTCTATGCTCGGCTAGAAACTGAATCCCTTGAAATTTTGCAGCATCAGTCTCTTTATCCCTATGGCCTTAATTCCACTCTATCTGACAATAAGCATAATCAGCATAAATTTTCAATTCGTGAACTCTTCTTTCTTGTTAATAATAAGAGCTGCTCTAGAGGTAATAGAGGACAGAGGTTATTTCGCACATCAAGCAAAGTTGATTTTGCTAACTTGCTAAAAACTCTGGAAAGCTTTAAAACTGGCACTAATTTTGTTAAAAATACTTACAAAATTCTCAAGTCCTTCAAGCACTCTGTCCTTAAAAGTTTTTTCAAATTCTGGAATGAAACTGCTGACCATGTTGATAAGCATGTTTTTGCTTTGGTTCTGGACATTCTTAAACATATTCTTAAAGATAAAATTTCTCTTAAAGAATTTTCCAGTAATTTTGTTACCATCAGGTTTCTAAATAAAGCCTACGATAATCTCAATGTAAGGAAGCTGTTCTACAATAATGCAATTTTTTTTCCCATCCACAGGCACCAGTCTATTGTAAGTTTTAAATATGTTAAGACCTTAGGGTCAATAGTTAAAAAACTACAAACTTAACTCTTCGAGCTACATTCCTGTAATTACTACATGTTCTTGTGATGAACATAAAGAAACAGTTCACTATGATAAGAATTACAACCATATTATCACCGGAAACTTGAGTTTTGTTGAAAATGAAAAGCTTAGGAATTTATTAGAGTATGGCTCTAAATTCAGACCTTCCTTCACAATTTCCAAAGAAAGGATTCTTGAGAGCTTCACTCAAGATGTTAATAGGTACATAGTAAAAACCAGTTTAACGTACAATCAGCCTATTGAGGCCTTCGCAGAATGGAAATATAATATAATCAATAGCTTCACCGGTGAGTTGGCAGGTCTGGACTTTTGTTTCGACAGAAATCTCTTTTTCTCTGGAGAAGCTAAAAGGTCACTCTCCAAACTACAAGACCAATTTATTTTTACCACTACGGATAAAGCTAGCAATAATTTTGCAATTATCTGTAAGAAGTTCTATTTTGAATTGTTAACTATGGAACTCAATAATAGAGTAACATACGAGCCCGTAAGTTATTCTACCAAGCAGTTAGAAAATCGGTTTAAGGCATTCTTCAAGAAACTTAAAATTCCACAAACTAGAAGATATGAGCCTGAATTTCCATTTCTTTTTGCAACGGTTAAGTTTCATAGGGATCCTGTGAAGTTCAGGTTCATAGCTAGTGGAGTAAGGAGTCATAAAAAGAAAATAGATCTTGCTTTTTGAAGATGTCTTAAAGAAGGTTTTGAAACACATTAGAAACTGTTCTAACTTGAAGTACAGAGATTTTTGGATAATTAATAATAATGCAGAAGTAATTTCTACTATACTCAAAGTTTGTCCCCTAGATATTAATAGTTATGATTTTGAAAACCTATATACTAATCTGCCTCTATCAGATATAATCACTACCTTTAAAGAGCTGTATGCAGAATTTAAACTTAACCAATTTGTTAATGTAGGAACTTGGAACTCTTATCTCAATTGCTGCATAGAAAATAACCATATCTTATATAATAATACTCTCTATAAGCAAGTGAACGGTATTCCCATGGGAACATCAACGTCCACGAATATCGCTAATCTATTCCTGTTCTTTAAGGAATATAAATTCATTAAAAATCACCCCACCTGCTCAGATAACTACCTTTACACTTTTAGATATATTGATGATCTGCTGTGTATCAATATTTCAGAAGTTATAGAGAGTGATTTTGATAATATCTATCCTAGCTCTCTTAACTTATGTAAAACCAACCACAGTAATCAGGAACTTGAGTTCCTAGGCTTAAGCATTAAGCTCAACAGAGGTAACCCATCTATTAGCCTCTTTGATAAAAGAGTTAATTTTCCTTTCAAAGTAATTAAATATCTACACTGGAATAATAACATTTCAACCAAAGTAATTGAGAATGTACTAATTTCTCAGGTCCTAAGAATTTCAAGAATTTGCAGCAACAATTTGGACTTCAATTACCACATTAATATACTATTAGAAAGTTTTCTAGAGAACGAAATTCCTTCTTCTTTCATCAAAAGAACTTTAAGAAAAATTATTCTGAATAATAGAGTAAGGTTGGCAGATCTGCTTTAATTTTCTACACAGTTAATAATATGATTCTGACCAATCAAAGCCGTAAGGAAGTTGGCTAGAGGATGCCTATTAACTACCTAAAGGAACCTTAGTGCTATGGATATGACGGTCCTATTAAAACAAAAAATTAAATAATATAAACAAAATCACAAAAAAAGCTTAAAAATCTGTTTATAAAAGAAAATAAAAACAAATAAAAAAGAAAACTAGTTATTCATCACTAGGATAGCTATACTAAAAATAGTAAAACCAACATTAAAATTAATAAGATTCTGATTAATCTATAGAAGCTCACTAAGGTGATTTAATACATGCAAAGATTATTAAATACACTGCTCGTGTATTTTATAATATTTCTCATGTATTCTGGAGAGTTAATTCTGCTCTTTCTGGATCATACAGATCCACAGTCTTAAGTTTATATATATTTTTTTTTTTCTGGTTAAAATATCCGCGCGTTGGTTTCTTGCTGTATGAGGAGGCCATCAGCCCCACCCTCACTGCCCCCTAGCAACTAGGGAGTGGCGGAAGTGGTCAGCCATGTTCTTCTCTTGTGAGGAGAAAAGTTTTTGTCACACAAGAGGTAAGCTCTCTTCCTTGTTTTTGGGTTCTAGGTTTTATAAGTTCAATGTTTGTACTTCATGTACTTTTTCTCTGTTGTTTTTTAGCTTTTCAGCTTTTAGGCATTGGTTTGTCTGTTAACATTTTTGCGGGTTTTAACTCTTTCTTTTCTTTGTAACTTTGAGCGTCTTTTGGGGTACCTAGGAACAGAAGATGGCTAAGCTTGTTCCTTTTTCTATGCGCTGTTTTTTTCAAAGTAGTTAAGTTCTTAATAACTAATTAATTATGCACTTAAAGCACTGCCGAAATACTTTGTACATATTGCAACTAACTGTTTAAGGTATATAACTTTCACAAAGTTTTCTTTAGTTAATTATTATCTTTAACTTATTCTCGTTTTCGTGCTGTCATAAGTTGTAGAGTAGGGGGTTTTAGGCTCAAGTTTTCTTTCAAAAATCTGTTCGTTAAAAATTAATATTTCCTTTTTTAATTGCAATGTAAAAAATTTGGATTTCTTTTGCATTGATTTTCAGTTTTAAATTCTCTCTCAAACGAACTTGGCATTTCGTTATGGCTGAAAATCATTTCTAATTATTATGTCACTCTCACAGCTTGAGTTCTCTTTAATCTTCTTCTCTCTGTTTAATAGTAACAGATGAAGAGCATGGGTCGGGCCAGGAAGGTTAATGGATGCAAGCGAAATTGTTAACTAGTGCTAGGTCATGCAACTCTACGGAGGACATGACATATATATATATTTTAAACTATTTTAGGTGGGAATGTTACTTGCATCTATGGCCTTGCAGAAACCCATTTCCAACTAGGTCTTTGTGGAAGTGAGAAAATGCAGAGTTTTTGCTGGTCCTTGATAAAGCCAAGGCTCAGTATTCTCGACACCTTCTACATTCAGTAGTTTTATTTTATTTTTTTATCTTTTCTCCTTTTACTCACACAGGTAGATACATAACCTTTTCTATGTTGTACTAGGTGTGAGTCAAAATTTTATATGTATTTTTTTGCTTAGGTATCTTCTTTATAGAATGTGAATTCTGAATTTTCAAAACTGCTGCGTTGCGCGTTTTGATCTTCAGGTTATTTTGCAACCTTCGTTTTAAATTCTAAAGTTTTTCCTTAGTCTTCAGTTTTGCTCTTAAGTATATATATATATATGTATATATAATAATTCTTTTACAAAAGCTGAAGATTTATAGGCTGTTTGAGCAAATTTACAAGAGACGCCTACGTCTACCTTCGACAAGAGATATCCTGGAGAACCATATCGAAGAAGGAATTAATAGGTTCATATTACAGATGGAAACGGGTCACGGATCAACGGGTCAACGGGTTTACAATTTCTTGCGGGTTCAACGGGTCGGGTCAAGGTGTTTCTGACCCGGTTTTATTCCAGTTTTATTTTTTAAAAGAGAAAAATATATTCCAAAGAAAAATGCGCGTTATGGAATTCTGTAGTCGATATTGGTGTCCACGGAGTAAATAATGATTTGCCATGCAAAAATATTGTCGTCTCTTTCTTAAAGCAACGAAGATTTCCACAGATCGACGTCAAACACACCGACACCGTATAGTTAAAAGATACTTCCTTTGGGTTCTCTTACAGTGCGATTTCCAGGGCAAGGTACAAGCAAACGCCATTCGCCTGCTTCTCAGCTGATTCACTCTCTCCGCGCGAAGTTCACTGTATGACTAAAAGTTACTTTTCACATCGCATCTTTTCGTTGAGCATTCAGAGGTTTTCGATTGATGAGCTAACATCCCGTTCCCATGAAATGTCATGTCGAAATTAACTTCTTATTTGTTAATATGGATGGATTTAATATTAAGGAGGTTGAGAGGCCAACAAATACGTGCTTGTTCAAAACCACAAGGGGAAGAGTGAATGCTGGAAATTGTTTCGTCTCATTAAGGAACCGCTGAATAATTCTGTGTTGTTTGCTCTTGCTAGTTGTTCAAAATGTGGGAAGTGTATAATTACAAAGAAAGATGTCGACGGTGTAATACGAGATTATGGAAAGAAAAATCTAACGGACTATATGAAAGTATGCGAACCTCCTTCAAAGCGTGGAAAGAGTGAACAATCTAAATACATTTAAAAAATACATTTGTGTAATCGTAAATAATGATTCCCTTTTGTAATATACTCACGGTCATAGTCAGCCATTACTTCTGGATTACGCAAAATAGTGGCACAAAAAATGGCACTAAAATTTAGCAAGTAATCAAATTTTATTATTAAAAAAGGATTTCAGTAATTAAATAGCAAGCAGTTTTTGGGATGAATATATATATTACGTTTATTTGTATATACATATAAATTGGGTTTTGAATTTATAGATCAAAGCAGATTTGTCCGGGTTGGGTCCAGTCATGGGACGTCCGGGTCCGAAATTTTGACCCGTTTCCAACTCTGGTTCATATAATTTGACTGCAGTGCATTCGGAAGAATAGTACAACTTTCAAGAGCAATTTTCCATTATGTCTTAAAAGAATGCTATTAAATCAATGCATCCTTTTTACTATTAAATCAATGAATCTTTATTACTATTAAATCAGTGCATCTTTATTACTATTAAATCAATGCATCTTTATTACTATTAAATCAGTGCATCTTTATTACTATTAAATCAGTGCATCTTTCGGGTTCTTACTTATGAAACAGAGACATGGACCTTAACTAATAAGTTAGTAAAATCATGCAGTGCATTGATTATGATACGCTTTCTAACATATACCAGAAATCATTAGTCAAGTTATGAGGATAATGGCTGTGGAATAAATCTCGCTCCTATGTCCTAACCTTTCACTCCATTTCGCTCATTTTCAATAGGGTCCGTCCCCAGGTGGTCCCCTGCCACACACTAAAATTTCATCGAAATCGAACAATTTGTACGCGAGTTATCGTGCTGACGGCAGACGGACGGACAGACAGACGGACAAAGCTGGAGCATATACGCTTCTTCAACCTACGGTTGGAAAGATCAGTAACTGAGAAAGACATGAAGAGGAACTCATAGATAAAGAAAACGACAAGAGTTGACAACATCATGATCAAGACAAAAACCCTTAAGCGGCAATAGGCTAGATATACAGGGTGTTTGTAAACTGTTTTTGACAAAAGAAGAGGTGTGATAGTACCCATCAAGACGAACAATATTTACAATGGAACCTAGGGTCGCATTCCACTCTGAGTGTCAGAAAAGAGTAAAGCTAGATGTCCAAGTTGAACTTTCAACAGTGCAAAGAAAGAGAATTAACGACAGCATAAGTTGCACAATCCCATTTATGGAGATCAGAGGGACAGACTCAAAGTAGATGCTCAAAGTGGCGGCCACGGGTGCTGTTGCACAATTCACACTGGCGAATGAAAGACTGGCGCACCCTCTCGAAGACTCCTGGTGTCGTGTTTATCCTGTCCGCTGCAACAACGATTCTCGCTACGAGATCTTCCACGGAGTCCACAGGCGTCTCGTACACCAATGGTTCCATGTGCCCCCAGAAGAAGAAGTTCAGTGGGTTTAAGTCCGGTGAGCGTGGAGGCCTATCCACAGGTCCGCCACGTCCAATCCATCGTGCGGGATATGTGGCATTCAGGTAGTGTCTACTGCACCTTGATAAGCCAATCCGCCGCAACTGTCGATGCTGCGTCTTTTCTCTGGCAATTTGCATACGGTAAATGCTTGACGGTGATGTTCTGGCGATGTGCTACTTCTCTGGCACGAAAGAAATGACGTCTGAGGTGACGACTTGTGCTTATTGGACTTATTTCGGAGTTCATCTTTTCTGACACTCAGAGTGGAATGCGACCCTTGGTTCCATTGTAAATATTGTTCGTCTTGATGGGTACTATCACCCCTCTTCTTTTGTCGAAAAAGTTTGCGAACACCCTGTATTGCTAGAAGAACTGTCAATCTTTGGACAAATGAAATACTAGACTGAATACCAAGAGACAAAAAAGACCCAGGTGACGATTATGTGGGATATGGGTGGATGAAATTCGACAGTAAATGTCATGATTAATCAGTTGATTATCAATCCACTTCTGATGACATTGAAGAGAATTGCTCAAGACCGAAAGTTGTGAAAAGGACTTAAGGTAGATCTACATCAAGCAGTGGATTGATAAAGGTTATGATAACAGCCGCTCGGGTGACCGCTGGTCGCTTGTTTCCGATTATTCACTTAAAATGGTGTGACGTATGTATGTTCTAATGTAACTTTCCTTTTAAGTTCCTGTTATCTATATAAATTTTAGTTCGTTTTTCAAACTTAACGCCACATTTTCTCTCTCAGTACATGTTTTGTGGCAACCTCAATTGAGGTCAGGAGTAGAATGGCGTATCAAGTGCACAGAAAGATAAGAAGGGTATTTACGATGTATCGGGATTCTGCTCTCATTAGATATTCGGGGCTCTCATTGGAATTCAGCTAAAGCTTGTTTGTAATTGATTTGAAAAGAGATTTATTATGCGAGCTTAGACCAACTCGATGTTTAGAGTTTGATGTTATTGTTTAGTTCGATTATCACTCTATTTTGACCATCGAAGACTTTTATTAAAAACTAATGTGACTTGGAGATGCAGTATATATTTCAAACTAATGTGACTTGGAGATTATTTGATATTACGAGCATTGTTGAGCTATTGAAATGTGTTCGATGTGGTGCTATCATACATGCCTGAATCGGAGTAAAAAATTAAATTTGTAAGAACACTTGTTTTCATGGAATCTCTAGACGTATTCCTGAAGTGAGATTTCTGTGCTTTGTTGCGTACTTTTGCAACTACTAAGTTAATTAAAGCTATCAGGAGCTTCGCATAAAAACTACGGAACATTTATATCGAAGCAGTATTCTGATTAACTTAATAAAATGTTCTAACGAGACTGACTTTTCTTCATACATAATTAACTAAGAACATTACTGTAATCCTGAGTTCGAGTTCTTTATGTGGCATGGGTGGTGCTTTTGTCCGATGGCGGAGGCTCTGTCCTGTTGTTGGAACCACTGGCTTTACATTAGGGTAGGGAGACTGCTTATAGCCCTTAGAGTTGCACGTGGTTGTCGTTGAACTCCACGAATAGGAAAAAAAAAAAAAAAAGACGATGATGATATGCAGCACAAATTTCCCTAATTTGTAATATTGACGGTGACATATTGTGAGGGTTCGGATTTCATTTTTTGAATAGTTATAGAAAACATAACGTATTGTGCCTTTTGCAGGATTCTGAAGAGACAAATTCTGAAGAGACAATCACCTTTTCCCTCAAGCACAAATCACGTTTCTTTAACCTTATGCTAGTTAAGTTAGTGAAGTTACTTATCACGCGTTCTTATAGGATACGAGTACGGTAATAAATTAAGTTAGTGAAGTTACTTATCATGTAATTAGTTAAGTTAGTCTCAGTTTCCAGGAAAATAATGCCTAAATATGATAAGTAACTTCATATCGTGATAAGTAACTTCATATCCTCCGAAACCGTGAGGAAATATGATAAGTAACTTCATAGCGTGATAAGTGTAACTTAATATCGTGATAATGCACCGAGCCATGGAAATATCATAAGTAACTTTATATCGTATAATGCCGAAATATGATAAGTAACTTCATATCGTGATAAGTAACTTCATATCCTCTTACAAAGATATGAAGTTACTTATCACGTAACTAGTTAGGTTTGTGACGTTACTTATCACGCGTTGTTATAGGATACGAGTACGGTTAAAATCACGTTTCTTTAACCTTATGTTAATTAAGTTAATCATGCTTTTTTAACCTTATGTTGGTTAAGTTAGTTTAGTTTTGGCTGTTCACTGATTGTTTCTTTAACCTTATGTTAGTTATGATTTATGGAGAATGGCAAACGAGAAAATCTTTATTGAGCAATGCTAACAGTCGAACATTTATTTAGGGAAGAGCACTCTAGGATAATTTTTAAGGAAGGTGTGCAATAGTATCTTTAGAAGAAAGGCGAGCACTAATATCAGATAAAGGAATAGCTAAATTTATATCTTTATCAAGGAATGTGAGTAATTGCTCTTTAATTTTGAATGACGAGCAATAGAATTTTCTTAAGGAAGGTAAGTAATAATAAACTGAAGTACCATTGAATTAGAGATATCTGTCTAGTAACACGTTGGACCACATTTTGTCCTATTGGAGGCAGCTACACGACTAGGCATGGACTCCAGGAGCTCATGAAAGTGTTCTGCAAATATTGCCAGCCATGCCTCCTCCAAAGCTGCCATGCCCATAATTCCCTCACGTTCGTAGCCAATGGGACACGTGCCCGAACAGCCTATTCGAAGGTGTCCCAAAGTTGCTCGATGGGGCTTAAATCAGGGCTTCTAAGTAGCCATTGGAGCGTTTTCACTGCAATAGTCAGGTTGGACCTGTGAGATGGGCAATTATCTTGCTGGAATACGTAACTGGCACTACGATGCATGCTGGACATGAATGGGTGGGAATAGTCAGCTGAATATCCATATATTTGGGAACACTCAAAGTTGAATGTACACTTGTGAAAAGTCAAAAAAAAAAAAAAAAAAAAAAAAAAAGAAACTCCAGTTGAAGACACCCCAGACCATTACAGAATCATCACTAGCCTGTACTGTTCCAATGTGACATGAAGTGTCCATGGCTTCACCAGATGGACGGCAGATCAGCACTCTCCCATCGGCTCAATGCAGTTTAAATCTGGATTCATTACTCCAGGCTCTCCGCACTCTCCCATCGTCTATATGCAGTTTAAATCTGGATTCATCCCTCCAAGCTATCCGCTTGCAGTCCTCTGTTGTCCAGTGTCAATGTGTTTTTGCCCAGGCATGGCGATGAGCCCAGTGTCGTGCCGTTAACAATGGTACTCTGGTGAGCCGGCGGCTCCCGCCGAAACCTAGCTGTTAAACAGTACGTTGCACTGACAAGGCGACTTGATCCAGTGTTCAAACCTGTGGTGATCAGTTGGAAGAACGTGACCCAAAAGGCGTACACCACGAGCCGTCAAGCTTGGTCATCATCATCATCATCATCATTGTCAACCATTATCAATCCACTGCTGGACGAAGGTCTCCCCAAGTTTCCTCCACAACGGTCTGTCTTGTGCCAGTCTCCTCCATGTCACTCCCGCATACTTTCGAATTTCATCCACCCATCTCACATGTGGTCTTCTTCTGGGTCTTTTCCTGTCCCTTGGAATCGAATCTAAAATTTTGGCTGTCCATCGATGGCCTGTCCTTCGGACAGTATGTCCAGCCCATTGCCATTTCAGGGATTTAACTCTTATCATGATGACATCTCTGTAATTCATTAGGGAGCTTGTTCTTTTTCCAGAATTTTCGTATTCCTGTAACGCTCTGGTCAGTGTAGCACGGGAAAACACCAGTGTGTTGACGACTTCCGAGATGGAGTGACACATTCCGCGGACGCCTACAATCCGCCCTCTGTCAAAAGCTCCGAGATGGAATGACACATTCCTCGGACACCTACAATCTGCCCTCTGTCAAAAGCTCCGAGATGGAGTTACACATTCTGAGAGCACCTATAATCTGCCCTCTGTCAAACATTCCGCGATGGAGTGACACATTCTGCGGGCACCTACAATCTGCCCTCTGTGAAAAGCTCCGAGATGAAGTGACACATTCTGCGGGCACTTACAATCTTCCCTCTGTCAAAAGCTCCGAGATGGAGTAACAAATTCTTCGGGCACCTACAATCTTCCCTCTGTGAACAGCTTCTAAATAACATGTCTTACTCATCAGGCCTGTAATCGATCACTACTAGGGAAAGACGACATGAACGATGACTGTATTTCACCACAAATTTGACCGGGTATGCTTGATAATACGGGATAGAAGCCAAACATTTACATAACTTCTTCTATCTATAATTCAATGGCACTTCAGTGTATGTCCGTAATGCATCCGTTTCCAGTTAACAGAGGTCTAAATATGTCTTATTTCTCATATGAACTTTTCCCCGCTCCCACTTTTATACCCATATGGCGTTTTTATTTCCCCCTTTCATACGATTTACTGGTTTTTGACAAAATGGTTTTAAAATAGTCACTTAGTGTTAAGCTAAGGGTGACCCTCTTGTGATATAATCCCAAAATACGATTGTCTGTAACTTTTCCATTTGTTTGTTGACTGTACGTTTCACAATCTATATCGTGAAATGTACAGTCAACAAACTGCGAAAATCGTGTAAACTGCAATGAGAGCCTGATTATGAGCAAGAAACGAAGAAACGGTGCCCATCATTTCAAAAGCAGAGGCGATTTTCTTTCCCGCTGGGAGTCTGTTATTACTCTTGCGGAGTTAATACTAAAATTTGGTGAAAACAATATTTGCTGCTGCTGTCATCTTTTCATGTATGCGCTTCTTATGAGGGTGTAATGGTGTTAATTCCAAGGGTGGCATAAAAATTAGCTAAAACATTCATTTTAATACTAGAAACCTCACCAAACACGCACACGCGCAAACACACACACACACACACAGCTGGCACGCCATTTCGCAGAAAGTGTTGGGTGTGGACGATAAACAATTGATAATACATCAGTCCTGAAGCATACGTCACAGAAAAACGTTTCGTGGTATCGTTTTGAAAGACAATTGATGCCAGAATTATATTACTCTACGGTTGCGAGCAAGGGCATTTGTTTTCAAGTTAATGAATGTTTGTCGGATTAATTTTACATAATCACTGAAACTGCTATAAAAAATTATGATTTGTAGACATTTGTCGAAAGCGTCTCCATAAAAATATACATCGACGAGCCATTACATTATCTAGTCCTCCAATGTTAAAGGGTTTTATAGTTGCTTCTTTTGGTCGTTAAACCCAGAAGCAGCAAAAAAAAAAAAAAAAAAAAAAACAAGTTAGTAATATTATGCAATGCATTGATTATGATACGCTTTCCAACATACCAGATATCATTACTCAAGTTATGAGGATAATGGCTGTGGAATAAATCTCGTTCCTGTGCCCTGACCTTTGACCCCATTTTGATGATATTAAACAGAATTGGCTCAGTATAATTCCGGAACAACCTACTATAGTTTTGTCGCATATGAAACATTTTTAATCAAGTTATGAGGATAATGGCTGTGGAATAAATCTCGCTCCTGTGCCCTGCCCTTTGAGCCAATTTCGATGATATTTTACAGAACCGGTTTAGAATACCTCCGGAACAATATGATAAAGTTTTGTCGCAATCGAAGCATTTTTACATAAGCTATGCCGCATAAGGGCAACGGAATGGATCCCGCTCCTTTGTCCTGACCTTTGACCCCATTCATCCATTTTCAATAGGGTTCGTCCCCAGGTGCTCCCCTACCACATACGAACATTTCATCGAAATCGAACCATTTTTGCGCGAGCTATCGTGCGGACGAACGGACAGACAGACAAAGGGACAAAGCTGGAACATATACGCTTCTTCAACCTACAGTTGAAGAAGCGTATATATATAATCGAACCATTTTTACGTAAGTTATGACGTATAAATATCATCGAAATTGGCTACGTAACAAATTAGTAGTTCAACCTACGTAACAAGTTAGTAAAATCACGCAATGCATTGATTATGAGACGCTTTCCAACATACCAGAAATCATGATTCAAGTTATTACTCAAGTTATGAGGATAATGGCTGTGGAATAAATATCGGTTCTGTGCCCTGACCGTTGACCCCATTTCGGTGATACTGAACAGAACCTGTTCATTATACCTCCGGAACAACATACTAAAGTTTTATCGCAATAGAAGGATTTTTAGTCAAGTTATGAGAATAATAGCTGTGGAATAAATCTTGCTCCTGTGCCCTGACCATTGACCCCATTTCGATTATATTCAACAGAACCGGTTCAGTATACTTCCGGAACAACATGATAAAGTTTTGTCGCAATCGTAGCGTTTTTACGTAAGTTATGATGTATAAAGGCAATGGAATAGATCCCACACCTATGTCCTGACCTTTGACCCCATTCCTTCCATTTTCAATAGGGTTCATTGCCAGGTTGTCTACAAGCACATACTAAAATTTCATCGAAATCGAACCATATTTGCGTAAGTTATGACGTATAAAAGCAATGGAATGGATCCCGCTCCTATGTCCTGATCTTTGACCCCATTTCGTCCATTTCCAATGGGGTTCATCCCCAGTGGTCCTCTACCCACATACTAAAATTTCATCGAAATCGAACCATTTTTACTCGAGTTATCGTGCGGACGGACGGACAGACAGACAAAGCTGGAACATATACGCTTCTTCAACCTACGGTTGGAAAGCATAAAGAAATAGCGAGTACACTGGTGCTCTTTGTAAATAATTTATGCCATGAATCGATCGCATGCGAAGATCTTTTGTGGGTGTGAAATAAAACGAGTGATTCCAGAGTACACATTTATTTTCGTACAGCCCATTGCTTCTACTAGCGTCACTCACAACCACACCTAGCCACAGTCCGGCAACTAAAACGTAAAAACAAACAACAGTCTAGGGTTTACTAATTCCTGACATTGAGCGGTACTTAGATAGGTGGGCTAATGAAAGTTATTGTCGTGAAACCAATGAAAGAAGATATGTGAGTCATAAAAGCAAATATTTACTAAACTATGGCGGCGGCAATAGTAAGTATTTCCACTATTTAGTTTTTCAAAAACATAATTTATTATTATTCAGATCTAGACAAACAAAAACGAACGCCCCTGACGTTGATGAAATGCGATGCGGCTAAGAAAGCTCATCTGCGCATGCGCAAGCTAACATCTGACCTCAAGATAGAAATTAAAGCTGAATCGCAAGTATATTAGTGAGGGGGATTGGGAACATGTGGTCTAGGATATCTGCAGGTTACACCGCATCGTATTATGCATCATTTAAAAGTTATCGTCCATAGCAGGCCCCTGCTTGAGGAGTCGAGAGGAAGCCAAATTTCGGTACGACGCATAGGTTACTACTGTCGGGAAACATGCATAGCATCAAATTGCATTTTTGTAAAGGCTTTTATCACACCTAGCATGAATTTCTCTTAAATTACGCAAGTTTCAATGAGATATTGTTACGTTCGTGTAAAATATGACGAAATAATGTTCGGCGATAGTTTACTTACATATATTGTTGAGTAACAATGAAATTAACTGTACAGGGTAAGTCAAAAGTTGCAGGAAACCCTTGTATTTCGGAAACGAGAAGAAAAATGAAATATCTGAATACCCCAGCAGAGAATCGGTGAGGGCGCCTATTTATTAGGCTACTTCTGGAACATGGCCACCATCTTAAAATCCGCCATATTGGATCAAAGCCAAATTTTTGAAATGGTAAGGGGATCATGTTGCGTATTAAATAAGACCAGAATTTCCACAGAAATTGATTGCCGTAATTAGATTTGATATATGTGTTGTAGTTTACAAGTTTTTCACACAGAAAGTTGATATAACCATTGTTTGTTGCAGGTAACTGAAGAAGGCATTGCCGCCCCGTGTGGCGCAGTGGTCTAAGCGATGGCTACTGACAATTCGTCCGAAAGGGGTCCGGGTTCGAATCCCGGTGAGGCATGGATGGTGTGTTTGTCTTACGGTACTGGCTGTCTCCCTTCCATGGAACCAATGGCCCTAAATTACGGACGGGCGACTGCTTATAGCCCATTGAGGTGCTCACGGTGGTCGTTAAACCTCCAATCAAAAAAAAAAAAAAAAAAAAAAAAAAAAAAAAAAAGAAAGAAAGAAAAAAAGACAGCATTGACGAAAGAGGAGAGGATTGAGGTTGATCCTAATGTCTGGGGAACGCACGCAGCTGCCGCATCATAGCCGCAGACTTCAACAACCGAAACCCAGAAAAACCAATTTTACACAGCACTGTCGCATTCTCCGCTTCACAGGGTGCTTTAGAGGTTGTTATTTCAACTTTCTATGTTGATAACTTGTGAACCACAACAGATATGTCAAATCTGTTTACTGCAATCAATTTCTGAGAAAATTCCGGATTTGTTTGATATGCAACATGACCCTGTTAGCATATGAAAATTTTTATCTTGATCTAATATGGCGGAATTCAAGATGGCTGCAATGTTCCGGAAATAGCTTAGAAGATAGTCCCCTCACCGATTCTTTGCTGGGGTATTCAGATATTTCATTTTCCCTCCCGCTTCTGAAATACAAGGGTGTCCTGTGAATTTTGACTCACCCTGCATATCATCATCATCATTATCAAACATTATCAATCCACTGCTGGACGAAGGTCTCTCCAAGCCACTTCCACAACGGTCTGCCTTGTGCCAGTCTCTTCCATGTTACTCCCGCATACTTTCGAATTTCATCCACCCATCTCCCATGTGGTCTTCTTCTGGGTCTTTTCCTGTCCCTTGGAATCCAATCTAAAATTTCGGCTGCCCATCGATGGTCTGTCCTTCTGGCAGTATGTCCAGCCTGTTGCGATTTCAAGGATTTAACTCTGATCACGATGTCTTCCACTCTTGTCATTTTTCCGATCCACGAGTTCCTCTTCTTATCTCTCCTGGTTACACCAAGCATGCACCTCTCCATGCTTTTTTGAGTTGTCTGCAGCTTTTGTATATCTCTTTTTAGTTATGGTTCATGTCTCTGCACCATACGTAAGCACTGCAAGGATGCATTAATATGTATATGTATATACTCATCGTCAAAAACATAGTTGCACCCAGAAGGAAGCAATCGTCAGGAATGAAGCTTGACGGGTAGGTTTGACATCGTGAGCCATGCAAATGATTCAAGTATCACGCTCGGCCGTGCATGTGACGCCAGCAAGGAGGGGTCGTAGCGCTGTGCCTTACCGGCTATATGAGGTTATCCCGTTGCGTGTGCTTGTCATTCTAACTCGTGTTGTTGTGTTGATTGCATCCTTTGCAAGTGAAGTATTCCTCGGAGAAAAGTTCAGAAGCAATTCGAGCAGTTGAAGGAGTTCGAGGGGGCCGCATCGTATGGCTCAGGGAAGCGGGATCGTCTTATCGCCGTATTACGCGCCATACCGGTCGTGTGGATATCACCATAGCACGCTGTGGACGGCAGCGGATAGAACAAGGCATGCAGCAGCGACAGGAAGGGTCTGGTCGACGAAAAACGGAGAGAGAGGACCGACGAGTTGCCCGGCATTCGCGGAGTGACCCAACAGCCACGATTTTCGGATATTCAGCGAGCAGTGGTGCCCTCCATAAATCGTTCGATTATTGCCAGCACCAGACGGCTGCACGACGTAGGACTACACGCACGCAGATCGTTACGACAACTGCCTTTAACGGCATTGCATCGTCACCAAAGACTGCAATGATGTCGTGGCAGACTGTCATTGAGTCACTCAGAATAGCAGCGGGTGATCTTCAGGGACGAGTCCCGCTTCTGTCTTGCAGGAGACGACCAACGAATCTGTGTGTGAAGGCACCGTGGTCAGCGCTAAAACGAACGGTTTGTTGCTTGTTGTCGAGCGTCACGCGTCCAGAAGGCCTAGTGTCACGATATGGGGTGCAATTGCTTACGATGCCAGATCCCCTTTAGTGCTTATTACAGACACTTTGACATCCCAACGTTACGAAAATTAGGTACTGCAACCAGTGGCCATACCTTTTCTATACACTCACTCCGGTGCGATTTTCCATCAGGACAACGCTCGTTCGCATACTGCTGCTGTTTCGAGAGCTTGCCTTCAAGGCACTGACACAATGTCGTGGCCAACCGCATCGCCAAACCTATCGCAGATTAAAATTCAAGCTGCATGGGATGGCTTATCGCAGGACACCATTAGGAACCTGTACATGCCGAGACGTCTGTCATGCTGAGTGAGCAAACATGGCAGCCCGAGCCATACTGAGATATACCGCTTATTGGCTTGTAGCTTAATAAATAATGCCCATATCAGTTTCAATATTTAATCATTTATTGTTCCTGGTAACCTTTACCTTACTCCTGTTGGCTTGGTTTATTTTATGTATTGTGGTGGACGCCAACTCATCAGAATATTGGTTGGTCTGATTGAATAGTAAATACTTCCAGCGGATTGGTAGATATCTCTGGCGACTTCCTCAACGTAATTCCCGCTAAAATCTCTCTACCTCAATCCCATGCTAACGCGTTTGTCGTGCCTTGTCTCCGAGCAAAATTCTTCCTACTTTTTCCCTCCAAGATCTCCAAGAAGACTCCCTCCGATTATGGCTCCTATCCGTTCCATTCCTCTACACAATCTGTCCCCTTGATGCTCTTGACGAAAGACGTTCTACTGTTAATTGCTTACTCCTATTGTCCATGACGGGTTCTGAGAGAGAGTTCGACGACGGCTGGGGTGAAAGAGGGTGTCCTTTTGTTCGTGGGTGGTCCTACGGTCGACGAGAGAATGACCTTTCTCCGAAAGGAATCTGTGCTGAGCGCCTTTTTGGCTGGGGAGGAAATTTCTCACTCTCATCGGAACACAAAATAACAAAAGTTACAATTTAAATAAAGTTTAAATATTTCCATATAACTCTCGCGAATAGCATTGCAATCCGACTCGTCCTTCTGGGTGCAACTATTTTTTTGACGATGAGTGTATATGATAAAAGTTAAACCACTGAAATGGGATTGAGCTGGATATATATCCAGAAGAATGGACCACTGATGGACAACTGATATTTTGAAATTTTAGACTAGATTCCGAGGAACAGGAAAAGACCCAGAAGAAAACCACGTGGGAGTTGGGTGTATGAAATTCGAACGCATGCGGGAGGGACATAGAGGACACTGCCTCAAGACAGACCATTGTGGAAGAATCTTGGGGAGACCTTCGTCCAGGAGTGGATTGATAATAGTAGATGATGATGATGATGATGAAAACATCATCAACCATAATGATGATTGATGATGATGATGACATCATCATCAACCACTGTCAGTCCACTGCTGGACGAAGTTTTCTCGAAGTTTCTTCCACAATCATCTGTCTTGAGGCAGTGTCCTCCATGCCACTCCCGCAAGCGTTCGAATTTCATTCACCCAACTCCCATGTGGTATTCTTCTGGATCTTTTCTGTTCCTTGGTAGCCAATCTAAAATTTTGATTTTAAACTGGATACCAAGGAACAGAAAAAGACCCAGAAGATGTCCATCAGTTGTCCGCTCTTCTGGAAATATGTCCAGCCCATTGTCATTTCAGGGATTTTGCTCTAATCACGATGGTATCCATTCTGATAATTTCTTGATCCATGAGTTCCTTTTCTTATCTTTCCCGTTTAAGCCAAGCATGCATCTCTCCATGCTTCTTTCAGTAGTTTGAAGCTTCTACATATCCTTTTTAGTTAAGGTGCTTTTTTTAGTAGTTTAGTTACATGCTTCTTTCAGTAGTTTGCAGCTTCTACATATCCTTTTTAGGAGGGATGCATTGATTAAAAACTTAGACATAACGGTAATTTGCTGTTGAAAATTGTGCTGTTTCTTCCAGATGCTCTCCTAACAAGTTTTATAAGCTGATTAATTTTTTTCATCTGAACAGCCCTTGCTTGACATCTGTTACCTAAGGTAAATGTAGATATCGCTTATGTCGAAATTTTCCCCATCAACCACTAATCTTCGTTTCTTGTAAAATCATACAAGAAGCAAGTGGAGAAATTGAAACAGTACTCGCCCAAATTTTCACTCGATGCCTTAATGAAGGGAAGATTCCTGAGGATTGGAACACCGCTACAATGATCCTGCTACATAAGAAAGGTGACATTGAGGATCTCAGGAACTACAGACCTATCAGCCTCCTATCAGTGGTTTATAAAATCTTCACTAAAGTTCTTTCACACCGCTTGAAGGTAACACTGGACATGGCTCAACCGAGAGAACAAGCTGGATTCAGGAGTGGCTACAGCACAATAGATCATATCCACGTACTGAGAGAACTAATTGAAAGAGCGAGGGAATATGAACTTCCATTGTGCATGGCTTTTATCGATTATGAAAAAGCCTTTGATTCGGTGAAACCATCAGCAGTTACCACGGCTCTGAAATCCTGCGGTATTGAAGATGCATACATTAATGTTATTAATAACATCTATGAAAATGCAAGTGCAAAGATTCGGCTGTTTGAAAATACAACACACATAAAAATTGGAAAGGGAGTGAGACAAGGTGACACCATATCTCCGAAGCTCTTTAATGCCACATTGGAAAATGTCTTTCAATCACTGAACTGGGAAAACAAAGGGATAAAGATTAATGGAGATTATCTAACCCACCTTCGTTTTGCTGATGACGTAGTCATTTTTGCAACTACCCCATCAGAGCTGCAGAGTATGATCCAGGAACTTGCTGACAAGAGTAAAGAAGTGGGATTAAAAATGAACTTTCAGAAGACAAAAGTGATGTTCAATGCTTTTACAAGAAATGAAGATTTATCGATTGATGGAGAAAAACTGGAGATAACAGATACGTATGTTTATCTTGGACAGCAGATATCAAGTGAGGGTCACATTGATGAAGAAATTAATCGGCGTACAAAACTTGCCTGGAGAGCTTTTGGAAGAAACAGCATAATTTTCAAGAGCAATATGCCATTATGTCTTAAAAGAAAAGTGTTTGATCAATGCATCCTTCCAGTGCTTACGTATGGGGCAGAGACGTGGACCTTAACTAAAAGAGACATACAAAGGCTGCAGACAACTCAAAGTTGCATGGAGAGGTGCATGCTTGGTATAACCAGGAGAGATAAGAAGAGGAACTCGTGGATCCGAAAAATGACGAGAGTGGAAGACATCATGATCAGAGTTAAATCCCTGAAATGGCAATGGGCTGGACATACTGCCAGAAGGACAGACCATAGATGGACAGCCGAAATTTTAGATTGGATTCCAAGGGACAGGAAAAGACCCAGAAAAAGACCCCATGGGAGATGGGTGGATGAAATTCGTAAATATGCGGGAGTGACATGGAGGAGACTGGCACAAGACAGACCGTTGTGGAGGAAACTTGGGGAGACCTTCGTCCAGCAGTGGATTGATAATGGTTGACAATGATGATGATGATGATGACATCAGTTTTGTTTTCGAAAAGTTAATGTTTAATCCCACTTTTTTACTCTTATCAGCAATTTTCTGGGCCATACTCTGCAGTTTTTGCAAATATATGTATATACGTAGTCAGAAGAAATAAGAGTGTCATTAATAAGCCAGGGTTTCAAACTTTTGTCTCTGTTTAGATCTTTACTCTAAACAAAAATAAGAGCTTGAAGCCCTGGCTTATTAATCAAGTGCAAAGCAAACAAATAAATAAATAAAGCTTTAAAGTGAAGAAAAACAAAAAGCATTCGTCTATTTGTATATAAATTTCTATATGAAATGGACTAGTCCTTTGCGATCAGGAGGTGATTTCTTTTAATTTATCACTATGATAGCCCACTGACCTAAAAATCAACCAGTCAGTGTCTGTACCCACGACTATGGGAAGATAATTATCCTTTGTTCGTGGCTGTATGCTACTATTGTTAACTGCTCTGCTCTTGCAGAGCCTTCCCCCAAACTCATTCCATGCTCGTTGTCCATATAAAATTCATATTTTTTGCCAGTTTCTGCCCGTGAAATCATTTTCCCATTTCTTTATGAGCCGTCAGCAAATGGCTGATCCTATCAGGGTCTCAATTATGGCAGTCATCCATGACATTAGGCAATTGCAAATGGAAACACCACCCCATGAGGAAAATCGATCTGTTCTTCCCCATCGGATAAATAAATCCCCAACCAAAAGAAAAGAGGAGTGGGTAGGAGAGAGAGAGAGAGAGAAAGAGAGTGAGAGAGAGCGACAGAGAGAGAGAGAGAGAGAGAGAGAGCGCGCCTCCCTCGTAAGTTAATCCCTTAGCCGGGCTGAGTGTTTGGCAGGCAGGGGCCTTGCAGATGATGGTGGGGGGGGGGGAGAACTGCAAGAGGAACGCACACCTGCGTCCCCGGCAAAATAGGGACCAAAAGAAGCCTGATAACAACCGTGCTTGTCAGAGAACGGTATCAGGTGAAGCTGATGGGGTCTTTGCACTTTGTTTTCTCACGAAAGAGGACGGCCATCTTCTGCCCGACACTCGATCTCGATGCCATGACACGTGTCTCAAACGGAACAGTAGTATCTCATAACAAGCTGTTTCTGCAGACCAATGAGATCCAAATAGCATTCTTACGAATACAGCACAATGGAAACACCACGATGCATTTTATACTGTGCCTGCCAAGGCACAAATGGTCCACTACTAGGTTTTCAATGAAAATCACTCCACTGCCAGTTTGAAGCACCACAGAAATAAAAGAAAAACTGAACAAAATGGTAAATGCAAAGTGAATTAGGTAGCTGTTTACAGAAGATCATAATACAATTTCTAAAATTCATTAACAAAAAACGCCTCTGCAGATAAACTTATTTAACTCAAGTTTAACTGTAGGTTTAGCCAGGGCCGGATTAAGGTGGGGTCTATAGGGGCTATAGCATAGGCGTAACCACTGGGGGAGGGCGGGTCAGAGCCCCTTCATATTTTCAGAGTCGGGGGTGCCTAATGTAGAGGACCCCCCTCTCCCAAATTTTTCGGGAATATAATGATATAATGCGCGCTTTTTTATGATGTGAACCGACGAAATTTAATAATATAAGATTATGATTTTTCGTAGAATGCAAAAACGTGTATAATGTGTACTTAATAAAACAGCGATACCAATTCCTAATAAGCAAAGTCAGCTCTACAACTTTGTATTTTACATTTCTTCCCTATCTATCATAGTTTTACAGTTGTGTTCGCTAAGTTCCACAGTTCGCCAACAGAGGCGCCTATGTCGTGCCCGTTAGATCGCGCCTCAGTAACTAGTTTGCTCCTGTGTGTGTGTGTAGGGAGGGGTATCTTAAACTATTTCATACAGTATGTATATATTATTGTATATATATCACAAAGGGATGTAAGGTCAGGTGATGCGTAACATCACAGCCTCTCCTTGACAAATGTCAACCCCGCCTTCTCGTGGTGCATCCTGTTCCCACTAAAGGGGCTCTGACGACCGCCCATAGCGGTATAACTATACCATCGGGATCAGAGGAAATGCTATCCCACACTCACCAACCCGCTTGGCCAGCGTGGTGAGTTATGGCCAAACCCCTCCAAAATGATTCCACAACTTAAATCTTGGCCCTCAGTCTCCGGCAGCTGGAATGTATCTGGCCAAGGCAGCGGCCAGTGCGACATGAAGGCAGAGGGTGCTAAGAATCCCCGGAGGACCGGACTAGGCTGCCATTTGATGCTGACCTTGGCTACTTACAATGGACGCTCCCTATCTTCTGATTCAAGGCTTCTTGAATTGGAAGAGGAACTACAAAGGATCAAGTGGGACATCGTGGGGCTAAGTGAGGTAAGGAGAAAAGGAGAAGATCTCATCGAACTGAAAAATGGACATCTCTTCTACTATCGTGGGACAGATACTGGCAGAACTAGTGGTGTTGGATTTATAATAAACAAGAAACTGAAGGATAAAGTTGTAGAAGTTGAAAGTTCCTCTGACAGAGCTGCACGACTTGTTATCCAACTCTCGAAAAGATACCAGGCTCAGATTATTCAAACTTATGCACCCACCACAAGTCATCCTGAAGAAGAAATTGAAGAATTTTATGAGGAAATTTGTCATCTAAATAATAAAGGTAAGCAGCACTTGAAAATAATTATTTGAGATTTCAATGCAAAAATAGGGCAACGGCAACAGAATGAAACTTCGGTAGGTAAATTCGGTCATGGCAACAGAAACCAGCGTGGAAATACTCTCGTTGAGTTTGCAGAGGCAGAAGGGTTTTTCATCTTGAACTCCTTCTTCAAGAAAAAGCCACACAGGAAATGGACATGGAGACATCCAAATGGGACGACAAGTGAAATTGATTTTATTATGTGTAACAAAAAATTCGTCATAGAAGACTGCAGTGTGCTAAACAAGTTCAACACAGGTAGTGACCATAGATTGGTGAGATGTAAGATGCACCTCAACACTAAACTTGAACGTGGCAAGCTCATAGGACAAACAAAATCTATTGACATAACCAACCTTAAAAAACACCATAATACCTTCAAGTTAGAACTGAAGAACAGGTTCTCTGCTTTAGAAGGCCTAACATCGGAAGAAGTGGACATCTCTGAAGTTAACAGAAAAGTAACCAAAGCTCTTATGGAAACAGCAACAAAATTAGCTGGGTCTAAGAACAAGTTGCATGTGAACAAATTATCAGGAAAAACCAAAATGTTGATGCAAAAAAGAAGAGAGATGAGGACAACTAAAGAAGATGTGACTTCCAAAGTGGAATATATAGAGCTATGCAAGACAGTAAGAAAAAGTATCACTGAAGACGTAAGGAAATTCAACTGTGAACTAGTGAGGAAAGCAATTGAAAACAACCAAAGCCTAAAGATAGCAAAGGGACATCTCAGTAAGGGAAGAAAACAGATTATGTCACTGAGAAAAGAAGATGGTTCTGTAACAAGAAATAGAGGCGAAATTTTGACAAGAGTGAAAGATTTCTACTCCAAATTATATGAAAGGGATGATATATGCACTCCAGACATCATGAAAGATACCAGTACCAGAGTTCCTCCAGTCCTTCCAGCAGAAGTTGCACATGCAATCAAGAACATGAAGCGAGGAAAAGCTCCAGGAGAAGATGGAATTACTGTAGACATCATACAAGAAGCAAGTGGAGAAATCGAAACAGTACTCGCCCAAATTTTCACTCGATGCCTTAATGAAGGAAAGATTCCTGAGGATTGGAACACCGCTACAATGATCCTGCTACATAAGAAAGGTGACATTGAGGATCTCGGAAACTACAGACCTATCAGCCTCCTATCAGTAGTTTATAAAATCTTCACTAAAGTTCTTTCACACCGCTTGAAGGTAACACTGGACATGGCTCAACCGAGAGAACAAGCTGGATTCAGGAGTGGCTACAGCACAATAGATCATATCCACGTGCTGAGAGAACTAATTGAAAGAGCGAGGGAATATGAACTTCCATTGTGCATGGCTTTTATCGATTATGAAAAAGCCTTTGATTCGGTGAAACCATCAGCAGTTACAATGGCTCTGAAAACCTGCGGTATTGAAGATGCATACATTAATATTATTAATAACATCTATGAAAATGCAAGTGCAAAGATTAGGCTGTTTGAAAATACAACACACGTAAAAATTGGAAAGGGAGTGAGACAAGGTGACACCATATCTCCGAAGCTCTTTAATGCCACATTGGAGGGTGTTTTTCAGTCACTGAGCTGGGAAAACAAGGGGATAAAGATTAATGGAGATTATCTAACCCACCTTCGTTTTGCTGATGACGTAGTCATTTTTGCAACTACCCCATCAGAGCTGCAGAGTATGATCCAGGAACTTGCTGACAAGAGTAAAGAAGTGGGATTAAAAATGAACTTTCAGAAGACAAAAGTGATGTTCAATGCTTTTACAAGAAATGAAGATTTATCGATTGATGGAGAAAAGCTGGAGATAACAGACACGTACGTTTATCTTGGACAGCAGATATCAAGAGTGGGTCACATTGATGAAGAAATTAATCGGCGTACAAAACTTGCCTGGAGAGCTTTTGGAAGAAACAGCATAATTTTCAAGAGCAATATGCCATTATGTCTTAAAAGAAAAGTGTTTGATCAATGCATCCTTGCAGTGCTTACGTATGGTGCGGAGACGTGGACCTTAACTAAAAGAGACATACAAAGGCTGCAGACAACTCAAAGTTGCATGGAGAGGTGCATGCTTGGTGTAACCAGGAGAGATAAGAAGAGGAACTCGTGGATCCGAAAAATGACAAGAGTGGAAGACATCATGATCAGAGTTAAATCCCTGAAATGGCAATGGGCTGGACATACTGCCAGAAGGACAGATCATCGATGGACAGCTGAAATTTTAGATTGGATTCCAAGGGACAGGAAAAGACCCAGAAGAAGACCACATGGGAGATGGGTGGATGAAATTCGAAAATATGCAGGGGTGACATGGAGGAGACTGGCACAAGACAGACCGTTGTGGAGGAAACTTGGGGAGACCTTCGTCCAGCAGTGGATTGATAATGGTTGACAATGATGATGATGATGATATCACAAAACTTAAAAAGCTGTAACTTGCAAACAAATGCAATATGATTTCTGGGAAACCGCACCCTGCTGCAGGTTTCAAACATAATCAGCATAGTAATAAAGTCAACCACAGATAACTTATAATCCTAATCATCATCATCATCATTGTCAACCATTATCAATCCACTGCTGGACGAAGGTCTCCCCAAGTTTCCTCCACAACGGTCTGTCTTGTGCCAGTCTCCTCCATGTCACTCCCGCATATTTACGAATTTCATCCACCCATCTCCCATGTGGTCTTTTTCTGGGTCTTTTCCTGTCCCTTGGAATCCAATCTAAAATTTCGGCTGTCCATCTATGGTCTGTCCTTCTGGCAGTATGTCCAGCCCATTGCCATTTCAGGGATTTAACTCTGATCATGATGTCTTCCACTCGTCATTTTTCGGATCCACGAGTTCCTCTTCTTATCTCTCCTGGTTATACCAAGTATGCACCTCTCCATGCTGCTTTGAGTTGTCTGCAGCCTTTGTATATCTCTTTTAGTTAAGGTCCACGTGTCTGCACCATACGTAAGCACTGGAAGGATGCATTGATCAAACACTTTTCTTTTTAAGACATAACGGCATATTGCTCTTGAAAATTATGCTGTTTCTTCCAAAAGCTCTCCAGGCAAGTTTTGTACGCCGATTAATTTCTTCATCAATGTGACCCTCACTTGATATCTGCTGTCCAAGATAAACATACGTATCTGTTATCTCCAGTTTTTCTCCATCAATCGATAAATCTTCATTTCTTGTAAAAGCATTGAACATCACTTTTGTCTTCTGAAAGTTCATTTTTAATCCCACTTCTTTACTCTTGTCAGCAAGTTCCTGGATCATACTCTGCAGCTCTGATGGGGTAGTTGCAAAAATGACTACGTCATCAGCAAAACGAAGGTGGGTTAGATAATCTCCATTAATCTTTATCCCTTTGTTTTCCCAGTTCAGTGATTGAAAGACATTTTCCAATGTGGCATTAAAGAGCTTCGGGGATATGGTGTCACCTTGTCTCACTCCCTTTCCAATTTTTACGTGTGTTGTATTTTCAAACAGCCGAATCTTTGCACTTGCATTTTCATAGATGTTATTAATAATATTAATGTATGCATCTTCAATACCGCAGGTTTTCAGAGACATTGTAACTGCTGATGGTTTCACTGAATCAAAGGCTTTTTCATAATCGATAAAAGCCATGCACAATGGAAGTTCATATTCCCTCGCTCTTTCAATTAGTTCTCTCAGTACGTGGATATGATCTATTGTGCTGTAGCCACTCCTGAATCCAGCTTGTACTCTCGGTTGAGCCATGTCCAGTGTTACCTTCAAGCGGTGTGAAAGAACTTTAGTGAAGATTTTATAAACCACTGATAGGAGGCTGATAGGTCTGTAGTTCCTGAGATCCTCAATGTCACCTTTTTTATGTAGCAGGATCATTGTAGCATTGTTCCAATCCTCAGTAATCTTCCCTTCATTAAGGCATCGAGTGAAAATTTGGGCGAGTACTGTTTCAATTTCTCCACTTGCTTCTTGTATGATGTCTATAGTAATTCCATCTTCTCCTGGAGCTTTCCCCCGCTTCATGTTCTTGATTGCATGAGCAACTTCTGCTGGGAGGACTGGAAGAACTCTGGTACCTTTCATGATGTCTGGAGTACATGTATCATCCCTTTCATATAGTTTGGAGTAGAAATCTTTCACTCTTGTCAAAATTTCGCCTCTATTTCTTGTTATAGAACCATCTTCTTTTCTTAGAGCCATAATCTGTTTTCTTCCCTTACTGAGATGTCCCTTTGCTATCTTTAGGCTTTGGTTGTTTTCAATTGCTTTCCTTACTAGTTCACAGTTGAATTTTCTTACGTCTTCAGTGATACTTTTTCTTACTGTCTTGCATAGCTCTATATATTCCACTTTGGAAGTCACATCTTCTTTAGTTGTCCTCATCTCTCTTCTTTTGCATCAACATTTTGGTTTTTCCTGATAATTTGTTTACATGCAACTTGTTCTTAGACCCAGCTAATTTTGTTGCTGTTTCCATAAGAGCTTTGGTTACTTTTCTGTTAACTTCAGAAATATCCACTTCTTCCGATGTTAGGCCTTCTAAAGCAGAGAATTTGTTCTTCAGTTCCAACTTGAAAGTATTATGGTGTTTTTTAAGGTTGGTTATGTCAATACATTTTGTTTGTCTTATGAGCTTGCCACGTTCCAGTTTAGTGTTGAGGTGCATCTTACATCTCACCAATCTATGGTCACTACCTGTGTTGAACTTGTTTAGCACACTGCAGTCTTCTATGACGAATTTTTTGTTACACATAATAAAATCAATTTCACTTGTCGTCCCAATTGGATGTCTCCATGTCCATTTCCTGTGTGGCTTTTTCTTGAAAAAGGAATTCAAGATGAAAAATCCTTCTGCCTCTGCAAACTCAACGAGAGTATTTCCACGCTGGTTTCTGTTGCCGTGACCGAATTTACCTACTGAAGTTTCATTCTGTTGCCGGTGCCCTATTTTTGCATTGAAATCTCCCATAATTATCTTCAAGTGCTGCTTACCTTTATTATTTAGATGACGAATTTCCTCATAAAATTCTTCAATTTCTTCTTCAGGATGACTTGTGGTGGGTGCATAAGTTTGAATAATCTGAGCCTGGTATCTTCTCGATAGTTGGATAACGAGTCGTGCAGCTCTGTCAGAGGAACTTTCAACTTCTACAACTTTATCCTTCAGTTTCTTGTTTATTATAAATCCAACACCACTAGTTCTGCCAGTATCTGTCCCACGATAATAGAAGAGATGTTCACTTTTCAGTTCAATGAGATCTTCTCCTTTTCTCCTTATTTCACTTAGCCCGACGATGTCCCACTTGATCCTTTGTAGTTCCTCTTCCAATTCAAGAAGCCTTGAATCAGAAGATAGGGAGCGTCCGTTGTAGGTAGCCAAGGTCAGCATCAAATGGCAGCCTAGTCCGGTCCTCCGGAAATTCTTAGCACCCTCTGCCTTCATGTCGCACTGGCCGCTGCCTTGGCCAGGTACATTCCAGCTGCCGGAGATAATCCTAATACAGAACCCAAAATAACACCCCTAAATTCCTGATAAGAGAACATTTTCCAAAGACCAAAAATAAAAATAAAAAAGAAACAACCCGCCCCCCTCCCAAAGAAAAAAACACAACCTGAATTAAGAGTAAACAAGCATTTTCAGATTAATGTACCCCGGAACATCTGCAACCAATAGACAGATATCTTAATAAATTTTGTAACAAATATATATTTCTCCTAGGCACTCTGTCTTCCCTACCTCAACGTTTTTTGTACTGCTTGAAGAACATAAAACAAATAGAACTTACTTGTAACTCTTAAATGAACAACATATAACCTGAAATAGAATGGTGAATCTCGTAAACTCAAAAAACTCAAACTCAAACTCTCCAAAGCAGTAAAGTAAATACACCTGGCGGTTAAGGTCGGTAATCGCTTTTTACGGTGAACTTTAATTCGAACGAGGTACTTTCCGAAAATAATGTAAATATGTTATTATGTCATCGATGAAAGTTCAGGCTGTTAGAGCTCTCATATATATGTATACATGTAACCGGGGGGGGGACTCCGATCACTGTGTATGTGTGATCGACCCCCCCCCCCCGATTTTGAAACATGGTTCCGCCACTGAGCTATAGCCTTAGGGCCGACCATGATCGAGGGCACAGGAGGCATGCCTGGGCAAGTAATATGTAGAGAGGCAGAGAGAGCGAGAGGAGGGGGGGGGTTATAAAATAGTTTTACTTTGGTTTCGTGAGATTTTCCACTTGGTCAGAAACAAAGGCTAGATGACGAACAGATTTGAAGGCAGTGATTCACCAAGGGGAAAGGTTTCATGTCGCAGTGTACAGCGATGTTGGGGAGAGACTCAGTTTTTTCACGTTACCCACACATACCTCCAATTTGCGCTTGGAACCATTAATGGTCGAAGTCCCATGAGGTTTCTCATTGCATAACAAAAACGATGTATTAAGAAAAGTATACAATGCTAAATCATTAGAAAATCCAAGACAAAATGTAGGAATCTTAAGTGTTTAACTCATGCTCATGTGAGAACAATAAAAAATACAGTGATTTATTATGAACACTTTGCAGATAATTTAGTAGTTACAGTTTCGTGTTTTAACGGACTTCATAATGATTCCCCGTAATAAATTCTTTGCGGGGCCCACTCAGATGTCTTAGCCTTGGGGCCAATGGCGTAACCATGTTTCAAAATCTGGGGGGGGGGGGTCCGATCACACATTGTATGTATACATATCCAATATATAATCATCATCATCATTGTCAATTATTATCGATCCACTGCTGGATGAAAGTCTCCCCAAGTTTCTTCCACAATTGTCTGTCTTGAGCCTGCCTTCTCCATGTCACTCCGGCATGCTTTCGAATTTCATCGATCGTTCTCCCATGTGGTCTTCTTCTGGGGTTTTTTCTGTCCCTCGGAATCCAGTCTAAAATTTCGGTTGTCCATCGGTGGTCCGTTCTTCTGGCAACATGTCTATTCATGCTGTATAAGATAGAGTTTGGGACGCCCTCTCCTTATACACACACACACGCAGGACCAAAGAATTGCTGAGGAACGATCTAACGGACACGACATAGGCGCATCTGTTGGCGAATTGTGGAACTTAGTGAACACAACTGTAAAACTATGATAGATAAGGCAGAAATGTGAATTACAAAGTTGTAGAACTGACTTTGCTTATTAGTAATCTACACTGCGAACCACCCAAAATGCAACACCAAGAAGAAAGCATCCGATTGGCCTGAAATTCGCAGTATGCGTCGCCCGCGAGAGGACATGCAAACGATTAGCATTGCAAGGCATATGCAAATCATATGCGCCCGGCACGCCACTGAAAAGCACTATAAGAAGGATGCACAGAAGGCGGGGTGTAAGTAGTGGAAGTGTGTTGTGCTGCCGGACCTGTGCGTATTAAGCTTCCTGATGCCTCGTCGCAGAATACGGCAGTCATTCCAGCACGTTTCGGAGTTCGACAGAGGACGAAGAGTGGTTTATCGCGACAGCGGTTTATCGTACCGAGACATCGGCGCCCGTGTGGGACGACATCCAGCCACAGTAAGGTAGGTATGGAGCCGGTGGGTGCAGGAGGGACGGACGGACCGACGTGAGCGATTGCCGCATCCGCGGCACACCACCGAACAAGAGGACCGGCATGTTGTGTGGCGGGCATTGACGGCTCGTACCGCCGCATCACGAACGTTAGCGCATGAATTAGGGTGTGTTGCGCAAAAACCTGTGTCAGCACGTACCGTTCGACGTCGTCTGCAGGAGCGGAGAGTTGTCGCACGGCGCCCATTGCTCCGATTACCATTGAGGTTACACCACCGGCGAGTGCGGCGACAGTGGGCCGTTGAACGCCGCACCTGGACTACGGAATGGCACGACATTGTCTTCTCCGACGAATCCCGCTTCTGCCTGCAAAACCACGATGGTCGGATCCGCGTGTGGCGGCACCGCGGCAAGAGATTGTATTACGCCCGCATTATGCATCGCTATACCGGTCCGTCGCCTGGCGTTATGGTTTGGGACACAATTGGATATGACACCCGCACCCCTCTTGGTACGCATCGCCGGTACACTCAACAGCCACTTCTACATCACCGACGTTTTGGAGCCTGTAGTCCTCCCTTACCTGCAGGACCTGCCAGCTACCACGTTTCAACAGGACAATGCGTGCCCGCACGTGGCCCCACGCATCGTGCAACAATACTTCATGGCCCATCAGGTGTCATTTCTACCGTGGTCCACCTGTTCTCCCGATATGTCGCCCATCGAACACGTCTGTTCGCTGATCAGCAACCGAGTGGCCCGGCAAACACCACCCGCAGCTACGCCTGATGAACTGCATGTTGCAACGTGTGGACGCAGCCTGGACCGATATACCCCAAGCCCACATCCAAAGCCTCTTTCGTTCGATGCCGCGGCGTGTAGCTGCCGTTATTTTCAGCCATGGGGGCCACACGAACTATTGATGTCTGCTTGTTTCGCAAGTCGCACGGGCCTGTTAGCTCAATCGTTTCATCTTTGTATCTGTTGTTATGTGTCCAGTAAATCTGGCTTTGAAATCTCGTGTCCTTCTTGGTGTTGCATTTTGGGTGTGACCAGGAGTGTATGTCGCTGTTTTATTAAGTACACATTACACACGTGTTTGCGTTCTACGGAAAATTACAATTTTATATTACTAAATTTAGTTGGTTCACATTATAAAGTGTGCATTATATCATTATACTCCCGAAAAAATGGGGGGGGTCGTTTAGGTTGGGTACCCACCCGCCAGTGGTTACGTTTATGCTAGGGGCCCACTAAGGTCTTAATCCGTCCCTGGTTTTAGCTGTATCTTTAAGTTTATTGTTTACGCTCCTTTTGTGTTTAACCATACGAGACTGCAATTGTTCGTAATGAACTTCGTGAACATCAGGGCCGTAGCTACCGGGAGGAAGGGGAAGGTAGGGGGCGGCTGCTCTCCCAGAATGCTCATTCCAGGGGCGTAAATTCATGCTTTGGGGGATGTAAAAATAGCAGTTGTAACTGAAAACGAAACACCGTTCAGTATTTTCTTTTTGAAGACTTGACTTTGTCTCATACAGTATCCTACGCAGTTACCTAAGGTACAGACTACGGAGTAACGTAAACTGTGAGGTGTGAACATCTCATATCCATGAAAGGAATTTTCCAAAACAGTGAATGGAGTCATACAAAACAATATACTGATATGCCTGACCTCTATGACCTTTCCAAACATGTCGTTGGGATAAAGAGCCAATTAATCATTTGTGTTCTGCCGCAAGAAGTCTCTCTGAGCGTTTAACCTTGAATGGAATTTTTCCAAGCCCTACACCTAAAGCTTCTTATTGTTACGTTCACTACCCCGATGCTCATTCGTTCTGCGTTTTTGTGGAGTGTCGCGTTGCAGGGGTTCACATAACGTTTGCACTTTACTTGGGTTCTTGGGTATTTAGCAAGTTTTTAGATTTTTAATAAAATTATGTCAAAAACCTGAAGTGCGATTTTTCAACGATCATAATTACTTTCTTATGACGGCGGGGCGTGAGAAAGTAAAAACCACATATTATTTGAGTAGAAGTAGATGGGGCGTAATTTTAAACCCGTAGGGCCGTAATTTCAAATGTGGCCTTCCCACATAAGAAAAGCTTGTTACGGTCCTGGTGAACATGCATTAAATTTTAGAAATGACTTTAGCGTTCGTGTTGCCTGGTGTGACTATATTTGTTAACGACTTCACAGGCTTTGTGTGTGTGTGTGTGTGTGTGCTTTTTCAGCCACATATTCAAGTTATAAAATATAAATTAACAGTAGCGCGCGTTAACCAAAAATCAACGCCAGAAATAATACCCCCTTTTTTTTGCGCTTGATTTTAACAATATTCTATTATGAGGATTTGGACTTTTCCAGTGAGAGCGAGACCTTTAATCCCCTCGAATCATCATACCTCGCCGTCTCGAATCACAATACACGCAAGGTATAGCTTCGTTTTTATACACTCAATCATTTCACAATAAAAAAAGAAAGAAAGAAAAGTTCAGCTTTGCTCGCCCCTCTGCACTTGGCGCCCAGTTTGACGACACCGCTCACATCGCCCTAAGGCCGGCCCTGTTATACTTATCATAACACTATTCAAACTGCGAGGGAAACAATAAACATCTTAACGTACGGACAGCATGCAGTTCTACTTCTAACAACTCTGAGGGCGTTATCTACTATTTGAATTATTTTCTTCACTACATCAATGTTTACATTATATGCTGCACCTACTCACTGCCAGTGAGGCCAACTTGAAATAATTCTTCAGGGAAGTAATGTATCGTTCAGTCAGTAAACGCTAAACCAGAAAATATAACTAAATTTACATACGAAAGCAAAAACTCAAAGGGAAAGTTAAATAGATGTATGTGCACCTGGGTTATTATTACTAACCACTTTAGTTTGCTCTTATTGCCTAGTTGCAGCTCTTTGTACATGAAGGATATATCACAAAGGGAAATACACGGTCGAGTTACATTAGTGTGACCACCAGCTAATATCCGGAGTAACCGCCGTGTGCAGTGCGGACAACAGCTAGGGAGTGACTCAATAAGGTGCTGGAAGGTATTCACAGGTATACGGAGCCATGCTGACTGCAGTTCATCTGACAGCTGCTGGAGGGTGAGTGGTGGAGGATCCATAGAGCAAACAACACGATTGAGGTGGTCCCACAGATGCTCAACTGGGTTTACATCTGGTGAATTAGGGGGCCAGGGAAGTGCTTTGAAGTCTTCATCGTGCTCTTCCAACCACTCTCGGACATTTTTAGCTGTGTCACATGTCGCATTATCCTGCTGGAAAATTTCATCCGCCTGAGGGAAGACAATCAGCATGTATGGGTGTACGTAGTCTGCAAGGATGGATTCATAATGAATTCTGTCCATAGTGCCTTCCACAGGTATGAGTGGACCCAGAGAATGCCACGAAATCATTCCCCAGACCATAACGCTGCCTCCATCGGCTTGTGTTCTTCCAGAAATTGTTAAAGAGTGTTTGTTCTCCGATGTTTCTCGCCTTCTACGTCAACGTCCATCCGTTCGTTGAAGGAGAAAACGTGACTCATCGGAGAAGGCAATCCTTTGCCAATCAGCGGAGGTCCAATTCCGACATTGCCGTTGCAAAAGTAAGCCTTTTCTGTCGATGCACCTTCGTTAGCATAGCTGCAGGGATCATCCTTTGGCACTGGAGCCCCATAATCAGCAGAGTTCGCTGAACTGTCGTTTTTGACACACTTCCGGCAGCCCCCTGGTTCATTCGGCCAGTGAGTTGCTTCACTGTAGCGTGTCGGTCGGCTCTCACTCACCTTCGCAGCCGACGTTCACCTCTCACATCAATGGCACGTGGTGCTCCGCAGTTTCATGTCGCTTATTCGCAATGGTGCCATTTCGCCAATCACGACACACTTTAACAACAGCAGCACACGAACAGTTCACAAACTGCTTTGTTTCAGAAATACTGCCAGCCTTGGCCCGAAAGCCGATAATCATCCTTTTTTGCAAATCGAATAAATCGCCCATTTTATCCATGACAGCAGCGAGTGATATCTTTTCTGAATTCCTACAGAACACCTTATATACCCTCCAAGCCATCTCGCGACACGTGCCATCTTGGCTGTATTTCTTTGCTGTGAAGAAACGAATTTTAACACAAAAGAGCGATAAACATGGTGAGTGACTTCGTTATCACTCACTGTGTTGCTGACTCTGAAGTCAAAGTTAAAATGAGTGCAAGAAAAAATCAGGGAAAGACCCCCCCCCCTCCCCACCACCCCTACCCCCTAGCATAAAATGCCGGAGCGTTGCAGAAAACGCTGTATGCTGAATTTTATGTTGATGATCACCGTTGAACAACTGAAACACTGGACTGGATTCCAAGGAACAGAAAAAGAGCTAGAAGAAGACCATGTGGGTGATGGATGGACAAAATTAGAAAATATGTCGGAGTGACATGGAAAGATAGTCTCAAAAGTGAAAGTTGTGGAAGAAACTTAAGAGAGAAAATTGTGGAAGAAACTTGGGGAGACCTTCATCCAGCAGCGGATTGATAATAATTGACGATGCTAAGTACACACGCATACATCATGTTGTGTGAATGACCGCTCCAGTGGCAAAGTGGTACGAACCGCTGTTCTCCAAATATTCTCCGGAGATGCGCCCGGGTTCGAGTCATGAATGAGGCAAGGGTGGTGCGTTTGTCTTGCAGCACTGGTTCCCTGCATTTCCTGGAACGAGTTGTCCCAAATTTGGGACGGACGACTGCTCATAGCACATTAATTCGCTCACAGTGGTCATTAAACAGCCGAATAAAAAAAATGTATAGCGAATGTACCGCGTTGCACTAGAAGTTGTAGCCTGGTTAGACAACCTAGCTATTGTAATAACTATCTTTGCTGTTGATATTATTATGATTGCAAATATAAGCCACCGAAGGGAGGAGTGTGTCGCATGTGTATGCACACTATATTATAAAAAGTATTCGGACACCACAATGTTTTGGGACAAAGGCTTTATTATCGTAATTAGTAGTTAGTCCGTCCACCTTTTGTTTATATAACAGCAGCACCAGGTCGAGGCATACTATAACCAGATTCCGGAAGGTTTCGACAGGAATAGCTTCCCATTTGTCCCGCAAAGCTGCTTCCAGGGTGGAGAGCGAAGATGGTCGTTGTAGTCGATTTCATATCCGTGGCTCCAGTTCATCCCAGAGGTGTTCAATGAGATTAAGATCAGGAATATCAGCAGGCTATTCCAACAATTCCGCCTCATTTTCAAAAACCAGTTCTGCGCACGCCGTTCGGTGTGGCAGGAAGCTCGATGGTGTTGGAAGATAATGGCCATTTCTATAATACTGCCACATTGTTGGTAGCACAGAATTATCTAGAATTTCGAGATACACTTCAGACATGGGCGGATTTATGGGGTACCACGGGGTGCCCGGCACCCCAAGGATTTATGGGGGAAAAAGAATAATATAGCTTTGAAAACATAAACATTACAAAAAGTGTGGATAATTTTGAAAAAAAAAAAAGTGCCACAATATGTATTGCAAGGTATACGACAAAGTAAAAAGAAATTATTATTATCATTATTAATATTATTATTATCATTATTATTAGACGTGTAGTGGCAGATTACTATAAAATTTTTAAAATGGCAACATTTATAAATTATTATTTTGTTTAAATTTTGTACAATTGTTTACCACCGTTTTTAAGATCGTAATACTTTACCCGTAATAGCATAAATATTTTTTTCTTTGCATACTGTCCTTCTGACAGCCTGCTTACTGTAGTAATGCGGTGACAAGCTGATAGCATCTCCGAGTGAACTGCACTGCAGTGGTTGAGATACCTGCTTACTGGTGTTGACCTAGATAGAGCGCAAGAGTGTAACAACTGTAGTTGTCCTAGTTCATTATTAGGCCTCAGTAAATGTTATGAAATCTAAACTTATTTAAAAAGCGTCTAATAAGCTTATTTAAATTAGTCAGAATTATTTCTGAAAGAATGACTTTTGTTTGTGCTTTTTTCTTAGTACAATCAAAATATTGCACTTTCTTACGACGGTTTAAATTTCACCTCTGCACTCTTCCCATTTCCATAAATAATGCCATTAAGCGGGAAAACTGTGCGAATTAAAATGGAAGACAAAAATATTAAAAGTACAGCCTTACACAGAAAGACGAACGCACAGAATCACTTTCTCAGTTCTGCGAACCATAAAAGGACTGTGTTACATGAAGATTTTTAATATTAATACTTTCGCAGGAGAAAAACTCTGTGTAACATCATTTATGCGATTTGTAGTAATGACTGACGGCACATTACACTCTCTAGTATTGCCACTTGTAAAGTACTACAGAGGTGAAGCACATGTCAAGACGGTAAAAGCTGCAGCTATAAATTCCGTCGGAGTAGCTTAATTGAGAAAGCATTCGGCTCCGAAGCAAATTGACATGGGTTCGAGCATCGTCATCGGCAAACTAATCTCCCTAAATCCGTCTATGGCTTCAAAGTTCATGGTTTGTGTTATAATAACCAACGGGCCGAACCCCATGCATAAAAAACAAATCCATACCATGATAGAGCCTCCGCCGAACTTAACAGTTGGAAGAAAACAGTCCGACGAAAATCGTTCGCCGGGCTGACTCTAAACACACCCATCGGATTGGATGAGTGAAAACCGTGACTCATCACTCCAAAGAACAGCTTTCCAGTCGCCCACAGTCAATGAACGACGGGTGGCAGTCCAGGAAACGGAGCTTGACATTCACGGCAGTGATGTGTGGCTTCTGTGTGCTGATGCTCTACCGTAATGACCCACACTGTGTGACTCTCTGCGGATAGTTATGGTACTAATCGAGCCATTCAATTATGGTACTAATCGAGCCATTCAATTATGGTACTAATCGAGCCACTGCAAACATTTCCTTCTTGAGCAGCGATAGAAACGGCAGAGGAAGAACGAGATTTCCTAACATTTCTTACCATGGCTCTTCTGTCACGTTCCATCAGTATGTGCGGCCTTCCTGGACGTTTTTGTATTACTGTAGTTGCACCACATTACTTCTATCTCTTCATGGAACCACTTACAATTGATTTCGGTATGTTTAGTTTAGCTGCAACGCTGCGTATGGTAACGTTACCCAAATAATATCCTATGACCAGCCCACACGGGAACTCGGAAAGTTCACGACCACGCGGCATATTCGCTTCAAAGTTACTGATAACATCACAGAACATCTATATATTAATTCTATAAGGTTTTTTAATGTAAGTTGTATTTTGAAAGAAATGCTGAACGTAAAGATATGGTTGAGGTATAAAAATAAAATTCTTACGATGTAGATGTATCAGTCGAAGGGAAAAATGAGATTGGGACAACGGTTTGGGCTTCGTGGGGCGGCAAAGTTCCCATGTAAAGTCTATGGAAGAAGCGTGCGGTTGACTCACGCGCTGTTGAAGGCGGCGTATGGAGTGACTGAGATAGTCCAAAGTCCGAAGTCTTTTCTTTTCTGAGCGAACCGTTGCGCAAAGCAACGCTAGCAGGCATTATTTTCAAAGTTCCTCTCATCGGAACAGCGAACACTCTCGAAGACCTGATTGCGTTATGCCGTTGGATTGTGCGATATATATATACAATTTAATATTCATTCGATCCAGTTTATTCACGTAAGTAAGACGTTTCCCATTATGTAAAGATGTAAATAAACATTCCGTTGACCATTACGGGCGACTGCTTATAGCCCATTGAGTTGCTCACGGTGGTCGTTAAACCTTCAGTCAAAAAAAAAAAAAAAAAAAAAAAGCACGAACCTCGACTATTGTTTTACTGAAGTGGTTGAATGAATTTGTCAATCATATAAAGTTAACATTTGTTGTTTTATATGAGTTTATTCTTTTCAAAAAAAAAAAAAAAAAACTAACCGTCGATTCCGACTGTGAAGAGTATTCCCAACTCGAATATCTTTTCAACAAGATTTACAAACACAGTTGTGACTGCCGCCCCGGTGGCGCAGTGGTCTAAGCGATGGCCTCTGATCATTCGTCCGAACGGGGTCCGGGTTCGAATCCCGGTGAGGCATGGATGTTGTGTTTGTCTTACGGCACTGGCTCTCTCCCTTCCCTGGAACCAGTGACCCTAAATTAGGGACGGGCGACTGCTTATAGCCCATTGAGTTGCTCACGGTGGTCGTTAAACCTCCAATCAAAAAAAAAAAAAAAAAAACAGTTGTGACTGAAGATGAGAGTGAAAGAGTGCGCTATCCAGTTGAATTTTCGCACACGATCGAGATGAGTGGACTTCCGCCTCACATTTTACGACTGAAAAAGGGTTCAGTCGTGATGCTCATCACAAACCTGGCCGCCCCGGTGGCGCAGTGGTCTAAGCGCTGGATTATGATGATTCGTTCGTGAAGGGTCCGGGTTCGAATCTCGTGAGGCATGGATGTTGTGTTTGTCTGACGGCATAGGCTCTCTCTTTTCCCTGAAAACAATGACCCTAAATTAGGGGTGGGCGACTGCTTGTAGCCCATTGAGTTGCTCACGGTGGTCGTTAAACCTTCAGTCAAAAAAAGAAAAAAAATCGCGAATCTGGACTGTTGTCTTTTTTGAAGTGGTTGAATGAATTTGTCAATCACACAAAGTTCACATTTGTTGTTTCATATGAGTTTATTCTTTAAAAAAAACAAAAAAAAAAAAAAAAAAAAAAAAAAACTTACTATCGATTCCGACGGGTTTCGCTTGGTATTAGCTTTGTAGACGTACCTTCCCACTCACAGCGTAACATCCTGAGCAACCGTTCTTTGCACTTATGCAAATATTTGCAAGTGTCCGAATACTGTTGACAATATAGTGTATGCGGTATATATGTGAGCTAAGTGTATTTCAGTATATGTAGTATGTACTACACTGAAAAAAAAATTAGTGGTATGAATTCACTAAGAATTCCTGAAAATAACGTGCAGCAAAGTTGCTGGAAGGTCTTTTTTCCACCGTTTTAGGAAGTTTTCGTTTTGAATAACGGCAACATTCAGTACTTTGACAGATTCGCTGTTTTCACTAATTCCATTTTTTTTACAGATACAACCCTCTAGTTTCCAAAAATTTCGATTTAACATTTTTCAATATTTGTAACCCGAAAATGCTTAAACTTTCGCTGGCGTCACGTGAGTGGAGCGAGATAGCTTAGGTTGTTATCACGACAACAGCTATACATTTTTTTTTTATTTTATTTTTTTTATTTTTTTTTTGATTGGAGGTTTAACGACCACCGTGAGCAACTCAAATGGGCTATAAGCAGTCGCCCGTCCCTAATTTAGGGTCACTGGTTCCAGGGAAGGGAAAGAGCCAGTGCCTTAAGACAAACAAAACATCCATGCCTCACCGGGATTCGAACCCAGACCCCTTACCGACGAATGATCAGAGGCCAGCGCCTTAGACCACTGCGCCACCGGGGTGGCTTTTTTTTTTGATTGGAGGTTTAACGACCACCGTGAGCAACTCAATGGGCTATAAGCAGTCGCCCGTCCCTAATTTAGGGTCACTGGTTGCAGGGAAGGTAGAGAGCCAGTGCCGTAAGACAAACACAACATCCATGCCTGACCGGGATTCGAACCCGGACCCCTTACGGACGAATGATTAGAGGCCAACGCCTTAGACCACTGCACCACCAGGGCGGCCAGCTATACATGACTATACATGCGTTTCACAAAACTTTGAACGTCGAGCCGAGATATTTTCCTTTTCAAATGAGTGAAGTCCTTTCTCGGATGAATTAGAACTCACTATGTCTTGCACGCGAATACAAAACGCTGCAGACTGAGCCCGCAAGACGCTTCCCATGCCCCTAGGTTTACAGCAAAAACACAGGAGCGTATGAGTCGCGTGAATTATTAAATGTCTTTCGCCATGAATGCCATTTCATTATCCATTTTATTTTCAGTAGGAACTCATTATGTTTCTGAATGGGATTATGATTTTATTTTTTCCGTAGGAGGATTTAATACAAACTAGACAAAACCCATCTGAATAGACGGTTAGTTATTTTTTTTTTTTTTTTTGAAAAGAAATAACTCATATGAAACAACAAATGTAAACTTTATTTGATTGACAAATTCATTCAACCACTTCAATAAAGACAGCCGCTTCGGTGGCGCAGTGGTCTAAGCGATGGCCTCTGATCATTCGTCTGAACGGGGTCCGGGTTCGAATCCCGCGAGGCATGTTGTGTTTGTCTTACGGCACTGGTTCTTTCCCTTCCCTGGAACCAATGACCCTAAATTAGGGAAGGGCTACTGCTTATAGCCCATTGAGTTGCTCACGGTGGTCGTGGAACCTCTAATAAAAAAAAAAAAAAAAAAAAGACAGGTTGGGGTTTTTGTTTTTTGCTTTTTATTTTTGGCTAAAGGTTTAACGACCATCGTGGGCAACTCAATGGGCTATAAGAAGTCGCACGTCTTTCGCCATAATCGCTTAGAACTGATGAGCTGCACGCTCATCCCGTTCCATTTAAAGGTTGTATTGGCCGCAGCATTATGCAAATATTCGAAATGCTTCACCAGTCATGCCCTCCTCGGTATTTGCATGTTTCCATTCACACCGCGACTTTTCTTGTGGCCAGACAGTGTATAGCAACTCCACACACTTAATTATCTTAAGACAATGGTTCTCTGTTTAATAAAGAACGTCGAAGATGGTGACGGTTGAATGGTTATATAACGCTACTGTGATTTAATATCGGCTTGTTCTTTACAAGCATGCTGACTGCACCCATCTACTGAAAAATTTTCATTTAACAGTTTCCGAAAATTCTTGAAACAGTAAGCCAGCTGCAGTACTTATAGCGTTTGCTAATTCAGATAAAGGGTTCGCTAAGAGAAAATTAAAGCTTCTGGGGACGCATATCTACGTAGTTGAAATGCGATGCTCTTTGCTCGTAGGCGTTTCGCCTTTGGTGAAAGAAATTCACAAGAGTTTGACTTAAAGTAATGTGACGGATCACTTTATCCCCGAGAAAACGAAACGGGCAATTCTTCTCGCTGTGAAGCGAATAGTTGTTGAAATGAACTGTCCTAACTTTAACATTGGGACATCTGCGCTTCTACAAATAACCGTCATTTGGAAAATTTAATATTGCGTGTTGAAACCTTTGACCCTTATGACGGTCTCTCGTTTTCGTGGGATACTGTACACCAATTTTTCGTAAATGTCCGCCCATATCTTCCGCCATTCGGCCTTCAAAGCAATGAACCAGTTCAGCTTTGATTGGTAGTGGTGTGTGTGTGTGGGGGGGGGGGGATCTCTTCTTCTACGCACCCGACTATGCAATTCGTCGTAGAGATTCTCTATAGGGTTCAGATTAGGACTCTGGACTGTTCAGTCCAACTTTTCTACGCTCAGGTGATCAAACTAATCTGTAAAAACGCGAGCAATCTGACAGAAGGCGTTGTTCAACTAATAGAGTTAGGGATGTTTCCCAAAGTACTGCCACAAAGTTGGTAGTGCATAATTCCTCAGAACAGTTAGTCAGAGCTTAGCATCCGAAAAGATGGATGTTTCCCAAAGTACTGCCACAACGTTGGTAGTGCATAATTCCTAAGGACGGTTAGTCATAGCTTGGCATCCGAAAAGTACTTCCACAACGTTGGTAGTGCATAATTCCTAAGGACGGTTAGTCAGAGCTTAGCATCCGAAAAGTACTGCCACAACATTGGTAGTGCATAATTCCTGAGAACCGTTATTCAGAGTTTAGCATCCGAAAAGATGAATGTTTCCCAAAGTACTGCCACAACGTTGGTAGTGCATAATTCCTAAGGATGGTTAGTCAGAGCTTAGCAACCGAAACGATGGATGTTTCCCAAAGTACTTCCACAACGTTGGTAGTGCATAATTCCTAAGAATGGTTAGTCAGAGCATAGCATCCGAAAAGATGGATGTTTCCCAAAGTACTGCCACAACGTTGGTAGTGCATATTTCCTAAGGACAGTTAGTCAGAGCTTAGCATCCGAAAAGATGGATGTTTCCCAAAGTACTTCCACAACGTTGGTAGTGCATAATTCCTAAGGACAGTTAGTCAGAGCTTAGCATCCGAAAAGATGGATCTTTCCCAAAGTACTTCCACAACGTTGGTAGTGCATAATTCCTAAGGACGGTTAGTCAGAGCTTAGCATCCGAAAAGATGGATGTTTCCTAAAGTACTTCCACAACGTTGGTAGTGCATAATTCCTAAGGACGGTTAGTCAGAGCTTAGCATCCTAAAAGATGGATGTTTCCCAAAGTACTGCCACAACGTTGGTAGTGCAAATTTCCTAAGGACAGTTAGTCAGAGCTTAGCAACCAAAACGATGGATGTTTCCCAAAGTACTGCCACAAAGTTGGTAGTGCATAATTCCTAAGGAAGGTTAGTCAGAGCTTAGCATCCGAAAAGATGGATGTTTCCCAAAGTACTGCCACAACGTTGGTAGTGCATAATTCCTAAGGACGGTTAGTCAGAGCTGAGCATCCGAAAAGATGGATGTTTCCCAAAGTACTGCCACTACGTTGGTAGTGCAAATTTCCTAAGGACAGTTAGTCAGAGCTTAGTATCCGAAAAGATGGATGTTTCCCAAAGTACTGCCACAACGTTAGTAGTGCATAATTCCTAAGGACGGTTAGTCAGAGCTTAGCAACCGAAACGATGGATGTTTCCCAAAGTACTGCCACAACGTTGGTAGTGCATATTTCCTAAGGACAGTTAGTCAGAGCTTAGCATCCGAAAAGATGGATGTTTCCCAAAGTACTGCCACAACGTTGGTAGTGCATATTTCCTAAGGACAGTTAGTCAGAGCTTAGCATCCGAAAAGATGGATGTTTCCCAAAGTACTTCCACAACGTTGGTAGTGCATAATTCCTAAGGACAGTTAGTCAGAGCTTAGCATCCGAAAAGATGGATCTTTCCCAAAGTACTTCCACAACGTTGGTAGTGCATAATTCCTAAGGACGGTTAGTCAGAGCTTAGCATCCGAAAAGATGGATGTTTCCTAAAGTACTTCCACAACGTTGGTAGTGCATAATTCCTAAGGACGGTTAGTCAGAGCTTAGCATCCTAAAAGATGGATCTTTCCCAAAGTACTGCCACAACGTTGGTAGTGCAAATTTCCTAAGGACAGTTAGTCAGAGCTTAGCAACCGAAACGATGGATGTTTCCCAAAGTACTGCCACAAAGTTGGTAGTGCATAATTCCTAAGGACGGTTAGTCAGAGCTTAACAACCGAAACGATGGATGTTTCCCAAAGTACTGCCACAACGTTGGTAGTGCATAATTCCTAAGGACGGTTAGTCAGAGCTGAGCATCCGAAAAGATGGATGTTTCCCAAAGTACTGTCACAACGTTGGTAGTGCAAATTTCCTAAGGACAGTTAGTCAGAGCTTAGTATCCGAAAAGATGGATGTTTCCCAAAGTACTGCCACAACGTTAGTAGTGCATAATTCCTAAGGACGGTTAGTCAGAGCTTAGCAACCGAAACGATGGATGTTTCCCAAAGTACTGCCACAACGTTGGTAGTGCATATTTCCTAAGGACAGTTAGTCAGAGCTTAGCATCCGAAAAGATGGATGTTTCCCAAAGTACTGCCACAAAGTTGGTAGTGCATAATTCCTAAGGACGGTTAGTCAGAGCTTAGCATCCGAAAAGATGGATGCTTCCCAAAGTACTGCCACAACGTTGGTAGTGCATATTTCCTAAGGACAGTTAGTCAGAGCTTAGCATCTGAAAAGATGGATGTTTCCTAAAGTACTTTCCCAACGTTGGTAGTGCATAATTCCTGAGGACCGTTACTCAGAGTTTAGCATCCGAAAAGATGGATGTTTCTCAAAGTACTTCCACAACGTTGGTAGTGCATAATTCCTAAGGACAGTTAGTCAGAGCTTAACATCCGAAAAGATGGATGTTTCCCAAAGTACTTCCATAACGTTGGTGGTGCATAATTCCTAAGGACGGTTAGTCAGAGCTTAGCATCCGAAAAGTACTTCCACAACGTTGGTAGTGCATGATTCCTAAGGACGGTTAGTCAGAGCTTAGCATCCTAAAAGTACTTCCACAACGTTGGTAGTGCATAATTCCTAAGGACGGTTAGTCAGAGCTTAGCATCCGAAAAAATGGATGTTCCCCAAAGTACTGCCACAACGTTGGTACTGCATAATTCCTAAGGACGGTTAGGCAGAGTTTAACATCCGAAAAGACGGATCATTCAGAATGCGGGACACCAATCTGGCATTATGTTTTCGTTTTCCCAGATCGTCGCATGGAATCTAATGGCAGATAAACTTACTGATGCCCACCGACTCGGCCAATAGTCTTACTGTAATTCGGCGATCTTTCTTAAATTGATTCCGCACCTCTTCAATTTTTCCCCTGTCCGCACACTGGAGAGACGTTCAGATCTCGGATCATCGCCAAAGTATTCCCGCCCGTTACGGAACCGAGCATATCATTCGAAAACTTTGCTACGGGATAATGCTGTGTCCTCATAGGCTTCTTTTTGCTAGAAATTATTAAAAGAACTATGACTGTCAGAGTTCCACGACATTTTAACTAGAAGCCTCAGCTCATGTTTAATAGAATTGCAGGTGGCGTTGCGCGAACTGTTTTATTTCTTTGCTCTAGCGAGCGTTGCCTGGATGCCCGTTTTGCTGACGTCGGTAAGTCTTCTACGCAGTTTGATCTTTGACTGAACAACAACAATGTCGGTGATATCTGGAGGGTGTGCGTGTTGGAATAGTGAGTTATTACATTTGTGTGGAGATGTGTTTGAATAAATGTTCAGTTGTTTTCATTCAAAGAATTTATAACAAATAGCTAGTTTAATTTGATGAATTGTGGCATCTATTTGCTCTCTGCTGACTAAAGGCCGGATCGTCGTGCAGCTGGTAAGTGGTTTACTGCGTTACATAAAAGGCTATCATCAATTATAGATTTTATTTATTTAGAAATAACTAACACTTTTAACATTTTGTAAGTTCCAGTATCTGATTTACCAGACTTCCAACACGAACGGCTGTTTACTCTCTGCTCTTCCATGGCTAAGATAAAATGGGACGAGAAAGCTTGCGATGACTACTTTAATGTCCATCTGCCGCCTGTCGGAACCGACATAAACCAGTTTCCAACTGTTTGCTGATTGGCCAAGGACTGCTGTCTTGTTGTTTACACGTTATATTTTTATCCAAGTATTGTTACGTCAGTTACGCGTTCAGTCCTGGAACTTACTGAACATAGGTTGTATTGTACAACCCATGTGACAATTTTTAGTATTTCATTCGGATGCATTAACATTACAAAAAAATAAATTATTCTGTTCAGAATTTGCGCTTCGAAGGCGGACAGGACATTTTATATTAAAATATAAAGGGAAAGTAGTCTATTTTTTTTTTTTTTTTTTTTGATTGGAGGTTTAACGACCACCGTGAGCAACTCAATGGGCTATAAGCAGTCGCCCGTCCCTAATTTAGGGTCACTGGTTCCAGGGAAGGGAGAGAGCCAGTGCCGTAAGACAAACACAACATCCATGCCTGACCGGGATTCGAACCCGGACCCCTTACGGACGAATGATCAGAGGCCAACGCCTTAGACCACTGCGCCACCGGGGCGGCAAAAGTAGTCTATCACGAATATAAATATTTTCATATTTCAACATGTAGTCCAATGATTTATTTGTAATGTTATTTACACTCAGATTTTGTAAACAACCCCGTTTTACCTACATTGGCATGGTCTTTTAAAAAAGACTCTTTTTTTTTTTTTTTGATTGGAGGTTTAACGACCACCGTGAGCAACTCAATGGGCTATAAGCAGTCGCCCGTCCCTAATTTAGGGTCACTGGTTCCAGGGAAGGGAGAGAGCCAGTGCCGTAAGACAAACACAACATCCATGCCTGACCGGGATTCGAACCCGGACCCCTTAGGGACGAATGATCAGAGGCCAGTGCCTTAGACCACTGCGCCACTGGGGCGACCTTTTTAAGACTCTGTGAGGGGTGTTCTTTCCAGTAATCCATGTGTAGTTTCTTCAGGCATCACCGAAAAGTTGGCTTTCAGTAATTTTTCTTTCTTTTCTTAAGTGAAAGCCTGAAAGCTGACTCACCGAGGATCCTTACTTCAGTATTGCTAGAGGGTACGCCATGTTATCTTCGATCAAAGGTAACTGGAAACGACAGATAGATTCTGAAAAAAGCAGCAGCTAATCCCCGTGCTGAACCATTTTTTTTTTTTTTTTTTTGATTGGAAGTTTAACGACCACCGTGAGCAACTCAATGGGCTATAAACAGTCGCCCGTCCCTAATTTAGGGTCACTGGTTCCAGGGAAGGGAGAGAGCCAGTGCCGTAAGACAAACACAACATCCATGCCTGACCGGGATTCGAACCCGGACCCCTTGCGGACGAATGATCAGAGGCCAGCGCCTTAGACCACTGCGCCACAGGGGCGGCCCGAACCATTTTGTCAAAGCTTACCTATTCTTGTGAAATTTCTCAACTTAAATCATGTTGCTCTCTCAACTTAAACATGTTTTAAGAGATCAGGTTATTTGAAATGTTTGACTCGGCATTATAATGCCTATCGAAAGAACGGAAATGTGATCTAAAGCTTTTCTGATACGAACAAATGATAAATACAAAGTTGTACATATATTTCCTAACTTTTCAACGATAGATATTTTTGTTTAGGGCAGCAATAAAAACTAGAAGAAGTCGCCCGTCCCCTATTTGGGAGCACTGGTTCCAGGGAATGGGAAGAACCAGAATCGTAGGGCAGGCGCACAGCCAATGCTTCTTCGTGCACTTCTTTTTCAAAAGTCCAGCCAGAAACCAGCGCCTCTGACCACTCGGCCACCGGAAAAGATCACAGTTGTCTTGACTGGTGGTATAAGTGAACATTGCTTTTCGCATGAATTCTAAAAGAGAGTTCATTTTAAATGGGATAAATGAAACCCTAAACCCGATTTTCTCGTTTACCTTGTGAACATTTTTATCTACAGGTTGAGATGATAATTTCCACAATGAATAGATATGTAGCTGGGAGAGAGATGCTCAAATTAACCAGATATGTAACATCTATAGCATACGTATTATACAAACATATGGCATGCATTCTGTGACACAGAAATTATACTACATGGAAGACTGGAATCAAGTAAAGATTATAAAAGAGACAGGCTGTGTTTGATGAACATCACGTGATTACTGTCACAAAGCGGATGCACACATTCGTTTCGCACACATACAGAGCTTGTAGTGGTACTTTCCGCATACCTATTATTATTTTTTTTGATTGAAGGTTTAACGACCACCGTGAGCAACTCAATGGGCTATAAGCAGTCGCCCGTCCCTAATTTAGGGTCACTGGTTCCAGGGAAAGGAGGGAGCCAGTGCCGTAAGACAAACACAACATCCATGCCTCACCGGGATTCGAACCCGGACCCCGTTCGGACGAATGATCAGACGCCATCGGTTAGACCACTGCGCCACCGGGGGCCATACCTATTCAACAACGTATGTTCTAAAACTTTCAGTAAATAATGCTTCTTTGATCAACTTCTCTGTGGCATCAATAATTGGACAATTATTCCGTTCATGAGCTCCTTTGCTCTAAAACATTTCGTGCATTTGTTTACTAATGAGAACAGCAGTGGGTCGTCATCATTCATTGAAGTTGATTAATTGCCTTCAATGAATGTCTTTATGTTTTCGATACGTTCTTGGTGATCCTGGAGCCAGTTCTGTTATTAGACATCCTTTCAGATGCACTCAAGCAGCGAAGGATCTGGCGATTGAGGTGGCTATCACAAACACTTGAAAGGCTTGCCACACTGTTGAGAAATGCGTGTGATATGTGGTCTAGCATTGTCGTCCTGGAATGCGGCGTTTGGTGTGATTTGAAGATTGGTAATACCATAGGTTGAAGAATGGCATCCACATACCGCTGAATGGGTGAATAACCACTCTGGTTACTATAGAAATGGCTGCCTGTCGTAAGAGATGCTTCCCACACCATAATTCCAGCAGCGTAAGCTGAATGGCGCGCACTGATACACAACGTGGAAGCTTTTTCATCCGTATGTCACTGCACTAGACTTCTGCCCCAGAAAAATGCTGGGCTTGTCCCTGAAGAAACCATTTTGCCATTTGTCTGGCCAATCAGCTCGTTTGTAGTTCCACTGCAATCTGTGACACTTGTGACTTTGACTGCCCAGTATGCAGAGGTAAGTGCATCTTCCTCGCATGCAAACTTCGTGTATGTAATGCATAGGGCTAAGAGATAATGACTGTGTCCATATGTCGTTCTGATACAGGATATCTGTTGGAAAGTATCGTTTTCAATAAACAGCTATCGGGCGAATCTGCAAATCATCGCCATACGTAAGCATTTGAGAACAAACGGAGCCTGAATGAAGTTGTGAAACACTTTTCCATATCCGTTCCCGCTCTGCTCGCTCGTGTATCATGTCCCAAATGTGCCGCAGTTCGTAGGGTATATCATTCTGCTTTCCATTGCCTTACCATACGACCTCACTCAAACTCTTTGAGTTGATTGAACATCCGTCTACACTGAAGAGCAATTGAATTAGAGACAGCCGGCGTTATGCAAATGTGGCGCTGTGGGCGGCCCTGTGAACAGAAACGACATGACTTATGCAGCGATCCGACAATATAAAGAGTAATGCGACGGGAATCAGGTAGAGTCGGACGCAGTATGGGTAAGACGAAGGATCTAAGCGCGTTTGATCGTGGGCAAATTGTCGGGGCCTGACGAATGGGTCACTCCATCTCGGAAGTCGTACAGGCAGTGGGATTTTCACAAGCCACTGTGTCACGGGTGCACCGTGAGTACATCGAATCCGGTAAAATCATCCCTGCAAGGGCCAACTGCCGTGGACAAAAGCGTGTGGATGAGTGGGGTCATCGTCGGATAGCTCGCATTGAAACAGCGGATAGGCAGGCCACAGTGCAAGACATCACTCGGCAATTTAATGCTTTTGCACAAAAACGTGTAAGCGGCCACACCATCCAGAACCATTTCCTCGCTATGGGGTACGAAAGCCATCGTCCCACGAGGGTACCGCTACTGACCTCACATCACAGGGTGCAAAGATTAGCTTGGGCGCGGGAACATCGCCGCTGGACCTTTGACATGTGGAAAAATGTTGCCTGGACTGATGAGTCGAGATTCACGTTGGTATATGCGGATGGCAGGATACGAGTACGGCGCAAACCACATGAAGCGATGGATCCTTCTTGCCAGCAGGGTACTCTTCAAGCTGGTGGGTGTGGCATTCTCGTCTGGAGACTGTTTACGTTAACTGAAATGAGACCCCTGGTACATGTGACATCGTCCCTCACAGGTCAACGTTACCGAGATATCGTGGACGACCATTTGCTCCCATTTGTACGTCTTCAACATTCCACTGGGGACCTCATCCTGCAACAAGAAAATGCAGCTACCAAATTGTATCCGAATGGTTGGATGAACACTCCACCGACGTGACCTCGCTTCCTTGGCCAGCTAGGTCACCTGACCTGAACCCCATCGGGTACATCTGCGATGTCATCGAGAGAGATGTTCGAGGTTCTGATCCCCCTCCATCAAATCTTCGTGAACTGTGGGAGCTTGTTCAGGGGTCGTGGATCCGTATGGTTTCCCAACGCTTCCGGTGTCTTGTCGAGTCCATGCCGAGACGAATCGCCGTCGTCAGCAGGGCGAAAGGTGGTGCTACACGTTACTAGACAGGTATCTCTAATTCAATTGCTATTTAGTGAATATATAACGTACAAATGGCCTTTTTCTTATATGGTAACCAGATTGACAGGTTAGGTTAGGTTTATTCAACTTAAATTGTCCATTTTTTTTATCGAAGACAAACATCCCTGCTACTAACTGGATCTCTGTCGTCTGCTGCCTTTGTGGAGTAGTAGTCTGAGGGTTGACCTGTGTTAAACGTGCCTCATCCGGGCTCAGGCTCGAGTTCCAAATGAGGCATGGGTGGCGGGCTTGTCTTACAGCACTGGATCTTTCTCTTCCCTGGAACCCGTGGTACTGAAATAGGGACTGCTTACATCCCATTGAGTGGATCGCAGTGGTCGTAAAACCTCCAAACAAACAAACAAACAAACACAAACAAACAAACACAAACAAACAAACAAACAAACACAAACAAACAAAAAGGAAACACCTGTCATCTCCTTCCCCCTCATTTTAAACATAGCCAGACACGAGTTTTCCTCATCTGTTTATATTACTGCCCTGCACACACTACCTGCATAACCTTAGCACTGCTGCTTCCTTCAGGGGTATTTTTTCATCAGGAGCGTCATGTTAAGGCATAATGACAATGTACTTTAAAAAACTGCATTTTTCGCCCAAATCTATTGCAGCAAAGTTCTGCGCACCTGCTGCCTCCGAAGGTTGCACCCTTAACTAATATCCATTGGATGAAATTTTCCTCAGGCTGCCCCGACCTGGTCTAAGCGTTGGCCACTGACCGTTCGTCCAAGTGGCACGGCCCTGGCCCTCTCCGCTCCATGGAACCAGTGGCCCTAAATTAGGAATAGGTGACTACCTGCACTGGTGTACAAAAATTAAGGACGAAGAGGAGAAATTAGTATAACAGCGGAAGACGAAGAGGAGAAATTAGTACAACAGCGGAAGACGAAGAGGAGAAATTAGTATAACAGCTGAACGAGCAGGCAGAACGGACTGGAAAGACCACTCATGAGATAGACTAGGGTCCGGTACGGTAGGGCATGTGCATATATGCAGCATGACGTAGGAAGGGGGAGTGTCGGAAGGATATAAAGCACACCGGTGGTGTACGCTCAGCAATTCGGTGAAAGCTATTGCACGGTGTACATCGATTTGAACGACGTCGAGTTGCTGCCACCGTGGGATATGGCCAACAGGCAATCCAGTAGACGACATCTGGATGACTTTACCCGAGGTCGCGTCATTGGGAAGTTGACTAGTGTGGCCGAGTAGTACCGGATCGCTCACAGCATCGTTTCACGTGCTTGGAGAGCATTTCAAACGACAGGAACAGCTGTCCGAGAGTTTAGCACTGGTCGTTCACGAGCAACCACGGCGGCGGACGACCGGTATATTGTCCTACAGGCGAGAAGAGACAGACGGCAGACAGCGGGGGAAATCGCAAGGCACATGCAACAGACAAGTGGACGTCCGTTATCGCGTTTTACCGTGGCTAGGAGGCTGCACAAAGGTGGTCTATTTGCACGACGACCAGTACGGTGTGTGCCATTAACGCCTGCTCATCGGAGACGGAGGTTTCTGTTGTGCCAGGAATACAAGAACTGGATACATCAGCAATGGGGTTGAGTTCTCTTTACGGATGAGAGCCGATTTAGTCTGACGAGTGATTCTGGACGTATACGCATCTGGAGAAAGCACGGAACACGCAATCACACCTCCAACATCATCGAAAGGGACCGGTTTGGAGGTGGCGGAGTTCTCGTTTGGGGCGGCATCATGCTTGGTAGCCGTACTGACCCCCGCATCTTCCAAGGAGGTTCAGTCACTGGTGTCCGCTATTGTACCGAGGTTCTCCAGCCTCACGTGCGTCTGTTTAGAGGTGCTGTGGGTCCTGAGTTCCTCTTCATGGACGAAAACGCTACACCTCCTCGTACAGTGGCTGTCGCAGAGCTGTTGGAGAGTAAAGATATTCAACGCATGGATTGGCCCGCAAGGTCCCCGGACCTAAATCCAATCGAAAATATGTGGGACCTTCTCGGGAGACGCTTGGCAGCACGTCACCAGCCGCCAGCAACGATTCCGCAGCTGCGATTGGCGCTACAAGAGGAATGGGCCGCGATGCCTCAACAGCTCCTTGACAACCTCGTCCTCAACATGGACAGACGTTGTAAATCCTGCAACGCAGTCAGGGGTGATTATATCCCCTACTAAAGGCTGGATTTTTCTTGGCAGCCGCCTGTCACATGGACGTTTCTGTCTTCTGTCCAGTTGTGCTCGAAGCTACCTTTTCAATAAAGCGCCTTTGTATTCTTTGGATTCCTTGTTTGGATGGTTTTGCTCACTTGTTTCATATTCTTACATCTTGGGGATCTTATGGTATGATTTGAGTCGATGTGGAGCACTTCTGCACAACATTAAATTCGAAAAGCCGTCTAGTCCTTAATCTTTGCACGCCAGTGTATTTATGCCCTTAGATCTGCTGACGGTGGTCGTTAAACCTCGGGTGAATAATAAAAATTGCTGCAGCCGTTAATCTCTTTGAGTATCAACAAATTGGTATCCTAATCCTCATTTGATTTCAAGTGTCGAACATGAGATTTTTCTTTCACGAGTTAATTTTGGTTTTACTTTTTCCCTTTTCCGTGTAGTTCTTTGGATCATGCACTTCTGAACGCTCTTCGCCACCTTGCTGGCACCGTAGCCTAGATACTGGCTTATGACCACTCATTCGAGAAGGGTCCGGGTTTGAGTCCCCATGCGGTATGGATATTGTGTTTCCCTTACGGCATTGGCTCTCTCCCTTCACTGGGACCAATGGCCCTAAATTAAGATGGACGACTGCTTATATCCCACTGAGTTGCTTACAGTGGTCGTTAAACTTGAAAATAAAACAATAAAGCTCTTCTCCGGTTTTCTTAAGATGTTTCACTGTAATTGCTTAAAGATTGATTATCTCACGGTGGTCGTTAAACCTGCAATAAAAAAAAAAAGAAAAAAAAAGAAACAGTGGGCTATGAGCAGTCGAGGGTTTTTCAGAAAAACCAACGCCAGTTCCTAATTTAAGGTCACTGGTTCCAGGGAAGGGAGAAAGCCAGCGCCGTAAGACCATCACAACATCCATGCTTCACCGGGATTCGAACCCGGACCCATCTCTGAGATAGTTTCTTGTTGGGCTCTGATATTTTCGTTTGGTGTAATGCATGAAATAAAATAAAGATTTCTGTAATGTCATTCGAAAGAAACTTATCTCACAATTTCAGATTTATTTGAACTGAAATTATGAGATAACTTTTTTTTATTTAAACTGAAATTATGAGATTCATTTAAACTGTTTTTTAGATTTTTCTTTGGTAAATAAAAGTAATAATTGCAAATCGGAATATTGCCACAAATGACTCGGCATTCGGAATCAGGTATAAAACCAGAAAAAAAGAAAACCGCTCCACCTATTGAAGGTTAAATTTTAGTAAACGTTTTAACAAAGTCAGTTTGATGAAAAAACCTCGACGATTGGATTCTTTTTCATTCCGAATCAACGATTTGGAGTTTTTTTTTCTCCAGTAGAGCACATTTTGCTTTTATTTTCTTAAGGGTAGGAACAAATTAAGTCGAAATGTGTGGTGAAAGTCACTAAATAAAAAGAAGCAAATTTATTTCTGATTTTTTGACTTATTACTATCACTAAATGAATATAAGCAGCGCGTGGTAACTTCCTTTCAAGGTAAACGCTTAGCAAATGCTTCGTGTTTCTTCCACTGTTACACAACATTCATAAAGTCACAAAATCTTGTTTCAGGTAAATTGTTCTTTAAAACCCTTTTCACAAAGTCACTGGGTGATTTATTTTTATTCTGGCCCTTCATATTAAAGATGTGCATGCGATCTACTTTTCTAGAATTATCTTAACTTCTCGCACATGAAACAAAATGACAGAGATGCACCGTTGAGCCGTTACATTATGAACACCTACTTAATAAGCTGTAGGATCCCGTTTATCCCGCAAAACAGCGGCCACTCGGCGAGGCATCGATTCGATGAGGTGCCGGTAGGTATCCTGGAGTATCTGGTACCATAATGTCAACAGCAGGTCTTCCAATTCCCGTACGTTTCCGGGTGGTGGTGATTTAGCAAGAACCCGCTTTTCCAAGTCCAACCACAAATCTTTGATTGGGTTCATGTCAGGTGAATTTGATGGCCAGGGCATTAACAGAAAGTCACCAGCATGTCCTCCGAACCACTCCTGGACGATTCTAGCTGTGTGTCATGACGCATTATCCTCTTGGTAAGGGCCAACACCAACAGGGAACACAGTTGCCATGAATGGGTGAACTTGGTCCGCAACGATCCTCAGATACCTGACAGCCATTCAGGGATTGTGCTATTGGGATAATTGGGCCTAAAGTGTCCCAAGAAAACATCGCCCACAGCATAACACCGCCGCCGCAGGTCTATCCCCTCTCCCCCAAAGTGCATCTAGGTGCCATAGCCTCCGTTAGTAATCGGTGTATCCGCGCTCAGCCGTCTATGTGATACACCATGGAATCTTGATACGTCAGACCAAGTCACTCTCTTTCAATCATCCACGGTCAAACCTCCATAATCTTGGGCCCATTTCATGCGTTGTTGGCGATGACGTGCAGTAAGCATGGGGACCCGGCTGGGACTTCGGCTGCTCGGGCCTTTTTGCAGAAGGCTGCGCTAAACTGTGTGCTATAACACAATGCCCGGATCACCACTGTTGTAGCAGTGGGTGATTTGTCTCACTGTGGCTCTGCCGTCGCTGTGAACAATGCGCGACAGTCTCCGTTTCACTCTGGCATCAATGAGCTGCGGATGACACACGGCTGGACAATGGTTCGTCGTTTGGCCATTTGTGCACCACTTTTGATACGTACTCACTACAGCGGTACGTGAACAACCCACGCGCCTTGCCGTTTCCGGGATTGTAGTTTTGAGGCTCCGTGCCATCACAATTTGTCCTTTATAAAACTCCGATAAATCGGCAGCTTTTCCCATTTTGACTCCGAATACTCTACTAACCGAAAGCTCTGGCTATATACTGCTTTGTGAACTTCACCTGCGCCACCATTCAGTCTCCGAGCGCGCTCATTTCTGTAGGTTGTGGGTGGTCATAAAGTGTGGCTTATCGGTGTAGACGATATTATGTTTCCTAGTGGGCATTTACATGTAATAAGGAAGACGCCTGACAGAAACTATCGGAAAGAGAGTCGATGCATTTGAAATGAGGTGCTATAGAAGAATGTTACGATCCTTTTTTATCTCTAAAGACCAATTTTTGAGCAAATAACAAAAAAAACTTTCTAATCGCGTGAATTATATTTAGATTTATGTATTGTAAGCAAACCTTTATCTACACTGACGGAAAAAAAATTCCAACACCAAGAAGGGGTTGTGTTAGATAAACGACAGTTGGTAGGCGGTGAGAGTACATCTGTAAGATGACGTCTATGCAAATTTCGCGCTCGGCGCATACGTGTGGCGCTAGTAGCGCCCTTCGGAACATGCAAAGCAGGTTTGCTGTAAATACGCGCTGTAACGTTCGTGAGCGTTAGTTATCGTTGAGATTCGACGTAGGGTGTTGATGTTAGTCAAGAATGCCTTTAAGAAGACGAAGAAGCCATTATCAACAGCTCACGAAGTTTGAACGAGGTCGTGTAATAGGGATACGAGAAGGTGGATTTTCTTTCCGCAATATTGCAGAACGACTTGGTAGGAATGTAGCCACTGTGCATGATTGTTGGCAGCAGTGGTCAAGGGAAGGTACTGCCTCAAGAAGATCGGGATCTGGTCGGCCACGTGGCACTACTGAGAGGGAAGACCGCCGTGTAGGGCGATGGCCGTGGCTCATCGTACCGCATCTGCGGCAGCAATTCGAGCTGCAGTTGCCACCACAGTGACACAACGAACTGTTACAAATCGGTTACTTGAAGGACAGCTCCGAGCCAGACGCCCTGTAGCGTACATTCCACTTACTCCAAACCACCGCCGTTTGCGACGTCAGTGGTGTCAAGTTACAGCTCATTGGAGGACGGAGTAGAGATCTGTTGTGTTTTCTGATGAAAGCCGGTTCTGCCTGGGTGCCAGTGATGGCCGTGTGTTGGTTAGAAGGAGGCCAGGTGAGCGCCTGCAACCAACCTGTCTGCGGCCGAGACACACTGGACCTACACCTGGAGTTATGGTCTGGGGAACAAATTCCTATGACAGCAAGAGCACATTCGTGGTTATCCTACGCACCTTGACGGCACAGTTGTACGTCGGTCTGGTGATTCAACCTGTTGTGCTGCCATTCATGAACAGCATTCCAGGGGGTGTTTTCCAACAGGATAACGCTCGTCCGCATACCGCTGTTGTAACCCAACATGCTCTACAGAGTGTCGACATGTTGTCGTGGCCTGCTAGATTACCAAATCTTTCACCAATCGGGCACGTATGGGACATCATTGGACGACAACTCTAGCGTCACCCCCAACCAGCATTAACCGTCCCTGTATTGGCCGACCAAGTGCAACAGGCATGGAACTCCATCCCACAAACTGACATCCAGCACCTGTACGACACAATGCATGAACGTTTGCGTGCTTGCATTTAACATTCTGGCGGTTACACCGGTTATTATTGTACCAGCATTTCACATTTAAAATGGCTCTTCTCGTGCTTACAATAAGCTGTGATCTTGAAACCTTAATCGATTAAATATGTTACCTGTACGAATGTATTGCCGCCATTTCATTCCTCTACAAATATTTTTTCGTGGTGTTGGGATTTTTTTCCGTCAGTGTAAATTGATTTAAGTAGAGAAAAGAAATAAACGCCGTTATATGATGCCTTAACTGATTTTTACACCCTCTTCTGAAGCTGAATCTAAAGAAATTAAAAGTAAAAGACAAACTTCATTTGGTTGAAGAAACAAATAATCTGCGATATGCTAATGACATAGCATATACGCAGAAAATGGAGAGACTTTAAAAATCTGGTTATTACAGTCTTCAACAACTTTGGAGTGAAAATAAATATGTGGAAGGCAAAATAAATCATTATCACACATACGCGCGCGCGCGCGCACACACACACACAAAGATGATAAAGAACAGCACATTCTTCTCGATAACCCGTATGTCGAGCAAGTGGGTCATTTAGCACGTCTTAGAAGTTTAACAAAAAAGGGAAGGTCTCAGCAGGAAATAAAGAAAATAATTCAAAGAGTCATGATTGCTTTTTCGAGTACAAACTGAGCGGGGAGAGCTTTGTAGGGTCTCATCAGTTCTTCATGGAACTATGCGATAGAAGAAAAAGAAGCGCGTTTCACTCTGAAGATCTGAATAAATATACCACAGAGACATTTAGTCTGGACATGGTACGACATGCTACTGTATGTTTCGTTCTTTTCTTGCTAACTACTTAAATTAACGCTGCAGTACTCTTAGTAGTTTAAAATAAAGTAAAATAAAAAAAAAATTAAAAACTTGCCTCATTACTATAACAAAGAATTTTCTTTTTTTTTTTAATATACCAAAGAATTTTCTTTCACTAAATTTCTTAAACCGTAAGAAACTAGGCAAAACCATTACAGAAGAAATATTCTGGCTATTTGTAGTCAGCAAATAGCTTGGCGTGTTCGTGATGCGTTAAGGTTTTAATCCACTGATCTCGTATTCATAAAGTTTACATAAGAAGTCAAGTTAATTCCAATTAAATCAAGTTACCATGAAAGAAATACGGGATTACATAATACAATACAAATTCTGAATATTACAATCTGATTTTTGGTGTAAATGTGACAAGGATGGTAAGTCAGATAATATCCGAAAACTTGAAAATTCCATCGTCCTGGAGCGGAAATCGAACCCGCGTCTCCCGGATAGCGCCTGGGTATGCTAATCACTACACCACCCAGAACGACCAAGTCTCAAGTTTCCGATTAACTTGAATATTGGTTAGTTTACCCCTGGCGCTCTCTAGAAGACTGCTAGCATACCCGGGCGCTATCAGAACTACCAAGTCTCATGTTTCCGATTCATTTGAATATTGATTAGCATACCCGGGCGCTATCTGGCAGACGCGTGTTCGGGTCCCACTGCAGGACGATGAAATTTTCAAGTTTTTGGATATTATCTGACTTACCATCCTTGTCACGTTTACACCAAAAAACAGATTGTTATCTTCAAAATTTGTATTATATGGTGTAATCCCGTATTTCTTTCATGGTTTATGTGCTCCTCCGGGCAATCACGGCATAGGATTCTTAACTTCCAGATTAGCTAAACATGAATGCCGGTTGCTTCGACTGGCGAATCTTGTGATGGTTATATTAAAATTAATCGGAAACTTGAGACTTGGTCGTTCTAGGTGGTGTAGTGATTAGCATACCCGGGCGGTATCTGGGAGACGCGGATTCGGGTCCCGCTCCAAGACGATGAAATTTTCAAGTTTTCGGATGTTATATGACTTACCATCCTTGTCACATTTACACCAAAAATTGGATTGTCATCTTCTAAATTTGTAAGTCAAGTTAATTTCATATAAGGAGCTGCGATTTCACTTAGGCACAAAGTATTAAGGAATAGACTCTGGGAATAGGCTTTTTAAACAGTTTTTATTCCATCGGGCTCATGTTCATATCGTTTACGTAACATGTCAAGTTATTAATATTGCGATTTTATTAAGACACAAAATATTAATTATTGGGCTTTAGGTCTAGGTCTTTTTAGCTATTTTTATTCCGCCATGCCCATAACGTTTACATAACAAGTAAAGTTAATATTATGCTAAGTTAATAGCTTATAACGTTTACATAACAAGTAAAGTTACTCTTATTGCGCTATTATTTAGGCACCAAACATTAATTTATAAGCCCTGGGCCTTTTACCAGCATTTCCTTTGCAGATGTCATATTCCTAAAGTTTACGTATAACAAATCAAGTTAATAGTTTTGGCTTGTACTTAAACATAAAATATTAACTACTAGGCTTTTAGGCCTAGGCCCTTTTAACAGTTTTTATTTTATCGATGTCATCTATATGTTTAATAATATTGAACCTTCACTTTGGCATCAGACGTTATTAAGGCCTAGGCTCAAGACCCGTAATTATTTAATAATTACTATAAATTAATAATATAAATTTAATACATAAGTGAAAGCGCAGCTATCAACCACCACATTGATAAGGTAAACGTTATGAATAACAGCATGGTAGATTTAAAACTGTTAAAAGGCCCATGCCTGGACCATATCTCTGATCCATAAGTTACTTATGGATCAGTGATATGGACCTTAACTAAAAAAAACATACAGGGGCTGCGAACAACTGAATGAAGCATGGAGAGAAGCATTCTTGGTGTAAGCAGGAAAGATAGGAACAAAACAACAACTAATGGATTAAGAAAATGATAACAGTGAATGACATAGTGCTCATAGTAAATACCCTCAAGGGATAATGGAATGGACATAGCCGAATTAAGGAGGGTCTAAAGGCGTTATAGCTTAGGGGCACACTATTACCAAGTGCCCAAGAGGCATACCGATACACAACAAATAATAATTTACACAGCTTATATATGTACATAGAGAGAGAGAGAGAGAGAGAGTTTATATGTAATATAGTTTTACTTTTGTCTCGTACGATTTCCACTTGATCACAAATAGAGGGTAGAAGACAAACATGTTTCAAGTGAGTGATACACTAAGGATAAATGTTTCATGTCGCTGTGCATAGCGCGGGGTTGGTGAGATTATTTCAGCTTTTTTTACTATCATCCATCCACAGCTACTTGCACATGTAACCGGTAATAGTCGAACTCCCCCGTGTCTTGAATTGCATAACTAAAGAGATGCACTAAGAAAAGCATGCAGTGGTATACCATTAAAAAAAATCAGGACAAAATCTAGGAATCTTAAGCTTTTAGCTAATGAGAACAATGGAAAATACAATGCCTTTTTATGAAAACTCTGCAGATAATTTATTAGTTTGAAGAATGCACTGCGTATTAATTATCACAAGAATATGCCAGAATTTCGTGTTTTGGCGAAATCATAATGATTCTCCGTCATAAGTTCTTCCCCACTCAGATGTCTTAGACTAGGGACCACTAATATCTTAATCCGGCTCTGGGGATGGACATAATGCTAGAAGAATTGACCACCGTAGGACGACTGAAATACTAGACTGGATACTAAGGGACAGGAAAAAACCCAGAACAAGGCCACGTGCAAGATGGGTGGATGAAATTCGAAAGCATGGCGGTGTAATATGGAAGCAATTTGTTCAAGACAGAAAGTTATGAAAGCGACTTCATCCAGCATTGGGATGAGAATGACAACAAATGAGGTTTTTAATGCTGTCGAGACACGATTAATAATGGAAATAATTGCAATTTTTAAAAGAAGATACTTTTTATTAACAATTAAAACCAGCTAAAAACAAGTAGCAATATCTTTCAGACCCACTATGGGTCCGTCATCAGTTACAGTGAGGGTGAAGCGTGGTTATATAGCGGAAATAATTACCCGTAATGCGTTAGCATGGCAAAGTGTTGCTCCAACTTTTGCACATGCGCATTTGACATGTATACTTATACAAAACATGTAAATAAACTATATGGTTCAGTTATGAATTTTGATGGTGTGTAAAATGATCATTATACACACCATTTTGATGGTGCGTATAATGATGGTGTGCACACAAGGGCGGACTGGCCCAGCGGAATACCGGGACATTTTCCGGTGGACCATTCGAGAAATGACCCACATTCACCTTTTTTTTTTTTTTGTCTGAATATTTTAGAAAGAACGAATAATTATTTTGGTACTTATGAATAATATAATGGTAAACTTCATTGGAGCTTTATTTCCACCTGAAATATTATTTTCCTTAAAAAAAAAAAAAAAAAAAACTTTCTTTTTCTCTATTTACTCTTAAAATAAGATAGCAAAGTCCTCTGCACGCCTGTGAAAAAATTGCCTCCTGACCAAGTACGCTGTTATAAATTAAGCTAACTCTAACTACAGTTAGACGTAAGTTGCTGGATTTCGGAACCCAGGGTCATTGGCGTGACCTACCCTCGTGTGGGAGTCTATCGTCCCTACACACTTGTCCACTGACTGATACAGAGCATGTTTCTGCGGCTGAGTATTCCAAAATCTGTGTCCCATATGCATGCATCTCAAAAGAACCGAAGGTTTACCAGTACTAGCTCATGGATCAAAATAATGGGCAGACTTAGAAAACGCCTCTGCATAAAGAGGAGATATCAATACTATTGCTCAATAGGAGATCAGTGAGCAAATAAATATAAATCATTTTGCATAGGAAAATTTCTATGTTGCATGTGTACATTTTAACTTTCAAAATGATCTTCATAGTAATTTCGATGGAAATGGGGTCTTCAAAAGACTAGTTTTTTATGGGTTTTTTTATTGTAAAAATCAAAATTAAAAAAAAAAAAAATAATTTGGTGCAACACTCCGTTTTGAGCGTGGTTTGGTGCTACATTCAATCACGAAAAGATTTTTAAAATTGTTTCACCGTTTATTCGCTAAAATTTGTTCACAACTGAAATCGTTTTATGATTCATATTTCAACAGTTCTACTGCGTCTAGGATCTAACAGAATGTTTTTTCCATGACGGAAACACGTACCTACATGAGATTAGGTGATCTAATGTAGGTACGTGTGTCTACATGCCATCTCAGGGGTACATGTAGGTATAGTGGATTGCAAGACTAAAATTCGCGGCCTGGTTTGGTCGTCCCAATCTGCCCCTGATTATACAACATTTTGATGGTGTGTATAATGATCATTATACACACTATAACGAAGTAAATTTCTCCGTCATTTTTGTTCACGCCAGGGCTCGAACCCGGTCCCCTCATTCCGGAATAAGTCACTCTACCAATTGAGCTACGCGGACGTTCGTTCTGACTGCTATCTGCCTTTATGTCGTGTGCGTCCTGCTGGCAAGCACATCACAACACCATCGAAACTCATAACTGAATTGTAAAGTTTATTTACATGTTTTGTATATGGATACATGTCAAATGCGCATGTGCGAAAGTTGGAGTAACACTTTGCCATGCCAACGCATTCTGGGTAATTGTCTCTGCTATATAACCACGATGCTTCACCCTCACTGTGCCTGGGCAGCGGGTGGCCTAGTGGTCAACGTTCGTGACTGCCACGGAGAAGACCTCAGGTTCGATACCAGGTAGGTACGAACGCTCGAACCACTAAATATCCGCCGTGCGTCAGATGGGCACGTTAATCCGTCGGACCCCAGGTACTGTCCCCCTGGGGGCCGCGAGTGGCCTAGTGGTCAGCATTCGTGACTGCCATGGAGATGACCTCAGGTTCGATCCTGGGCAGGTACGAATGTGCGAACCACTAAACACCTGCAGTGCATCGGATGGGCACGTTAAGCCGTCGAACCCCGGGCACTGCCCCCCCCCCGGTAATAAATAAGGGTGCCTTCCTCCCCTTTCTACCTCACTTCCGTGTCATTTTCCTATCGGGCATTCTACCCCAAATCTCCTAGCTTCCTATTTCTAAGGGTTGTTTAAGACCTGGGGTTAGACACTCCCTTCCTAAAATCCTCTACATCTGATCTGATCTGACTGGTCCTCTGGTTATAAATAAGGACGTGTTCCTCCCCCTTTCTTCCTCTCTTCCGTGTCACTTTCCTATCGGGTACTCTAGTCCAAATCTCCTAACTTCCTAATTCTAAGGGTTGTTTAAGATCTGGGATCAGACACTCCCTTCCTAAAATCCTCTACATATGATCTGATCTATCACACTTTGCCTGATGACGGACCCATAGTGGGTCTGAAAAATCTTGCTACTTGTTTTTAGCTGGTTTTAATTGTAAATAAAAAGTATCTTCTTTTAAAAGTTGCAATTATTTTCATTATTAATCGTGTCTCGACAGCATTAAAAATCTCATTTGTTTCAACTGGCACGACTCTGAAAAAAACAACAACAAGAACTTGGGGATGAGAATGATTGAGGATGATGGTGATGATAAATTGTTTTAAAGTGGAGTTCTTGAATACACATAAGGCAAAAAAGTGAATCTTTCGAAATGATCTTCAGTACAATTGCCATAAACTTGCAGTGCAATTTTCACATCTAGTGGAAAATGTTTCCTTTTCTCTTCGTTAAACGCTTCTCTAACATTGCACTGAACATCATGGGAGACGAGCAGTATAGCATCGATTATCCGAAATAATACGTAGCAAGAAATTTTAGATAAGTGATCAACTTATGAATTAGACAGATACCAATGGAAAGAAATCGGAATGAATCAGAAGGTTGAAAGTAATGTTTGGCATTTACAGCAAATTAAGTACATGGAAAACATAGCATGTGTGTAACAGTAGTTCTTTTTTTTTTTTTTTTTTTTTTCTGATTTTTTTTTAAGCTTTCGCACGTCAACCTGATGACTTTTTCAAGGAAGGTAGCCAGCTCACTGCAAACTGAATAATAGAACACTTCAACAATTTGAACGCCGTGACTTGACTAGACAAAAATGAATAGACGCAAATGTGATTATTCTTTCGAAGAAACGACGAGTCACGTTGGTTTTGCATGCGGTACCGTGGAAGAAAACATAGCATTATTTGAAGAATTGATTCCAAATGCGTGGCAACTCTAGAGAGACGCTATCATTGCAAGCCTCGCTGTTGGTTATAATCTCTAAGGTTTCGCGAATGGCAGCGGATTTGTGAAGCTAATTTCTTTATATCATGCCACAATAGGATCAGTGTACTTGAACTTGACTTTTTTTAATAGGGAAGTGGTTATTTTTCCGTCCTTTGTATCTGATCTGGTTGATGTGCGAAAGCCTGGAAACTTTGATTTCCATTCTACGCCAAGAAATTCGGACTAGTAGTGTAGTTATACTATTTTAAGTATAGTTGGTGTATAGTTCCTTATTATTAATTACTAATTAAGGTAATAGTAATGTTTACAACTCAGAAAAAGACCCGTGATTTTTTTTCTGTCTCGATGCTGATATAATTTTTGATAAAGGATTTTGGGGTAATCGTTTTTCGGATAATTAACATTTATTTCGCTTTCCTAAAGTTGTGTAAAATAACAGAAACTCTTCGCAAAACATTTCTGCCCGATTCTTATCCAGCTGAATAATAGACACAGCTCTCAAATGATCAGCAGTATGCATAGACATCAGAATTAAACAGTGCTAATAATTTCAACACTGATAAACAACTAATCGGAGAAATTCTTAATAGCGGGAAACCTTTCATAGAAAATCTTTGGATATTTACATTTCCACGCCCAATATACTTGATAAAAAAAGTAACAAATTCTCCTATCGAAGTTATAGCTGCGTTTCGAAAAACTTGCTCATAAAGCGGAAAAGAGTAATACGGAATCGATTTTCTCCTTGAACGCAACGCAACATGTGGAGAATTCTTCTTTGGCTATCATTTCAAACTTGAGTTTCATTTCGTTTTATCATCTTGAATTTCTATACGGCGTGTGAACAAATGTATGCTAGCATACCTGTGAGCATGTATTAGCATATAATTAAGATGCATGCTCCATAATTTTGTTTTTTAGTACCTTTGAACAGTGGTAATGTTTGAAATGTTTTTTTTTTCCGTAAGCGCTGTTCCTTAACGCATTCGTAAAGGCATCCTAACAAAAAATAAGAAAATAGTAAATAACGAAATGAGGTTATTTAAGTTGTGGAATGAACTCGTTTTATATAATTTAGTACGCAGTTTTTCCTTGGTCCACGAGAAGCGGCCTAATTTAAATAAAAGATTACGATACATAAATGAAAATAAAAACATGAAATAGGCATTATAACTAAAGCAGCTGTTTTCTGTAATGGAAATAATACAGGAAATGTGCTGGTTGATTGGTTGGTTAGTGTTTTGTGGCGCAAGGGCCTTGATCGGCCAAAGAGCACCAAGTCTAATGATTTAAAATTGACAAAAAAAACAGGAAATGGACAAAATATTTTTTATTTTTATTTGGAGATGAGTCCAGAAAATCGGACAAAGTTTTGAAGACTGTGATGGTGAAGATTAAGAAAACCCATTTTTTCCAGAAAAATAAAGATATTAAGTTTTGTTCAATTGTTATGTTAAGTTTTGTTCAATTGTTGTTCGATTGTTACTTTGGAACTATTTTGATGGAGAGCTCGTTAAAAAAAAATTCTTGATTGAGATTTGCTTTAGTATAGACTTGATACGGTGCTACTTTAAAAACCTTGATTCATAGGTTATTTAATCTTGTAAAAAAGTCTTGATTTGGAATCGTTTAAAAAATCCTTGACCGCTGTCTTTTAAAAAAATAGCGCCGATCAAAATCTACTTAAAAAATCATAGATGTATAAATTGTTTTTGATGAGGGGGCTGTATGTTACAAATCCTGATACCGAGCTGCTTTAAAAGCCTTAATAAAGAACCATTTTGAATACACGTGATTTCATTACGTGTATTTGAACCATTTTAAAAACATATGATGGGATCATATGTATCTAAACTAGTTTAAAAACATGTGATGAATTCATATGCATTTGAACCATTTTAAGAACATATTATGAATCCATAGTATTTGAACCATTTTGGGAATATATGACGAAATCACCATTTTGGAGACATATGATGAAATCACCATTTTGAAAACTCATGATTATATAAAAAATTTATGCAGAACTGCTTTAGAAGCAATGTATATAAATACTGTTGAAGGAGTAATTTAACAAAGATGAAGAATCATTTCGCATGACGTGGGAAATTATTTTGAAAAACTAAATCGCGTTATTGCAAAAGTGCATTACGTAGTTGGCAAAAGTTTTTTCGACAAAATTTTTTTATATAGAAATGTGGCCCTAGCGGCAACGCTAAAAGATAGAAAGCCTCTAAATGTTTTTCACATCTTGGTCACACATTACGAAATACACAGTAGATGACCTTTAAATATTTTTTTGCTGTTGTTTTCAATTATATGGTAGCATGCATCATTGATTTACATTTCAGTATCATTCTGTTTCTATTTGACTACATATTTTTTACATCCACTGAGATTACATGTGTTTCATTTGAGCGTTACAAAAATCTTAGCACTTCGTTAAAGCACGAGCGGTAACGGATTTCCAACCGCCACGCTGCACCTTTCAACGTAACAGAGCAGAGTGAAAACATAACGCAACTTTCCGTCTTTGGTAATATACCAAACAGGCGAATATTGTTTCAACCATTCCTTTGTTTTATTTGTTTGTTTCTGGGTGGACCACAATAACCAATACTTAGGGCTATAAGAAGTGTCCAGTCCCTTATTTAGGGCCAGTGTTTCCAGGAAAGGAACAGAGCCAACATCATCAGACAAATAGGAAATCCTAGACACGGAGCTAGGCCCATCTCAGACGAATGGTTAGAAACCACAGCCTAAAACCACAGGGCTGCCAGTTGTTCTTAACGAAAATACACATATTCTTAACGACCTACATCGCCGCGCCCGGTGGCGCAGTGGTCTAAGCTATGGCTTCTGATCATTCGTCCAAAAAGTGTCTGGGTACGAATCCCGGTGAGGCATGGATGTTGTGTTGTGTTTGTCTTACGGCACTGGCTCTTTCCCTTACCGGGAACTAGTGACCCTAAATTAGGGACGGGCGACTGCTTATAGCCCATTGAGTTGCTCCCGGTGGTCGTTAATCCCCCAATAAAAAAAATATATAAATAAACGACCTACACACAAGCAATTTTTAAAAAGATATCCTCTTGGAGAATTCAATAGATTTAGACTAAACTTAGATAGGGACATTGGTGATGTGCAGTTGACAGTTGACTTGGGTATCCCCACGCAGTGGTACAGGCCCAGGCGACAAAAAGGCGGACAGCAAGGCTTTCCAACAGTGTATAGCAATCGAAGAACATGGGTAAACGTGGTGATCTGAGAGACTTTGAGCGCGGTCGCATTGTCGGCGCAAGACGGATGGGGTCATTCGATCGCCCAAGTGGTACGAACCGTAGGATTCCAGAGGGCAACCGTATCAGCGCAAGACGGATGGGGTCATTCGATCGCCCAAGTGGTACGAACCGTAGGATTCCAGAGGGCAACCGTATCAAGGGTGTACCGCGAGTATACCATCGATGGACGTACCAGAGTCCAGATAGCAAGCCGACCACACGCCATTGATGATTGCAATCAATGTAGACACTCCAGGAACGTACAGGCTGTCCGTATGGCAACGGCGGCGCAAATCACATCCAGGCTAAACGTCGGAGGGCCAAGCAGAGTCAGCGCACGCAGCATAATATGTGCTACGAGAGCTGACACCCTACGCGTGTGCCACTGTTGATTGCTCGTCATCGGACATTACGCCTTCCTGGTGCCGGGAACATCAAAACTTGACCACTAGTAACTCTGCGTCATGTGGTCCGATGAATCCCGTTTCCAGCTGTATCGAGCTGACGGAGGGAGCGGGTGTGGCGTCGACAGCATGTGGCCATAGCACCATCGTGCCAGGTCGGCTCTGTTCAAGGCGGTGGTGGCTCTGTGATCGTTTGGGTAGCCTTTTCACGAGACATATTAAGTTCCTTGGTGTATCTGGAGAGGTCCTTAACCACTGAGCGCTACCAGCATGTGCTGGCTGGTCACTTACACGCTTTCATGGTCCTCGCGCAACCTGGAACCGAGGGTCTGTTTCAGAAGGACAATGCGCCGCCCCACCGTGCTACAACCGTAAAAACATGGCTCGAGGAACACTCATCTGAGTTTGGAATCATCCAGTGGCCCCAAAGTAGCCAGATTTCAACACTGTGGAAAATCTGGGATACGGAACATCAGATTCGTGGATCCTGGGCCAACTTCTTGGGCGGACTTGTGGACAATGCTGCAAAAGGCATGGCTGGCATACTCTCCGGAAACTCTCCGGCACCTCGGCGTGCACAGGCTGCTATTCTCGCTAAAGGAGGACCGACACGATGTTAGGTTGGTATCTCTAATGTTTTGTCTATTAAGTGTATATCCGTGGTCTGTCATCATGTCAGTGTTACTCAGAACACGAGAACAAATATTCCATATTGTACTCGTACAAAATGAATAATCAAAGATCTCCATTTCACGAAAATTCAGGCACGGCTACTTCAAATTAATTGTCTTCTTTTACAGAAACTCTTTTCCGGTTTCTGAAAAAAAAAAGGATACTGTATTGATCCTGCGAATAGGAGAAATTAATGACCCTCTTGACGAAATGCATGAATAAAGCAAAAGCGAAATTGTTTTAACATGGGAAACTAACCCCTCAACTGAAGAGTAGCGATTTTGAGGAACGAAAACTTCTGTCGGTAAACTCGTTCTATTTTTCTCCCTCTTTCCTGAGTCGTGTCTTTAAAACAAATGCCAATTTTTTTTTTTTTTTTTTTTTTTTTTTTTGCTGTAAGTTTATTCAACTTCCTCCTCTTCCATGTGAGAAAATGAATAATCTCATGAGAACGGTTCAATAAATAAAGCCACCAGACCTTCAACGGAAAAGCAAAAGCACTCCTTTAAAAGCAATGAAATTCTAATTAATGAAGGGGACAGACAGGTTCAAATGTACACCGTAAAATATGCGACCAGAGGAGCATATTGTATTTTGCACTGTTGAAGAAAGGTAATTCCGAACGAAATCAATAAAGAAGGCAATTTAAAATAACAGTGAAGAGCAAAATAAAAGCTGAATCAGAGGTAAAGAACATATACAAGAAGGAGTCACACTCTTCTAATAAATCAGAATGCCCATTCTGCTAAACGTTGAAAGAAAAGGCAATTGTTTAAAAGGATATTCTCTGAAAAGAAAAAAGGTCGTAAGAACAAAAAATTTTCTGTAGACCGAATACTTTTTTAAGGGTTTGGTTCTGTGTTTAACAACTACCATGAGTAACACTTAGAGCTATAGGCGGTAATACGTCCCTGATTTTGGGCTACTGATACCAGGGAGGAACTTCATGCTAAAATTCAAATGGAAAAGGCTCTTGAGTTTCTAAATACAAAAAGTAGAATTTCGTCAGCAAAAGAGAAGTTTTAGGATCTTCAAATTCGTGCAGAAGTAATCAAATATAATATATAATATAATAATAATAATAGTAAAAAATATTATTATTATAATAAATAATAATAATAATAAAATAATATCGTTCCTTGTAATATATCCAACAAACAGAGAACAACACAAATTAATTTAGTTACAAATTACTTTTCCTATTATTTTATTACAATGTAGTATTGACGTATGTATTCCAGCATAATATTTTCTTTCTTTCACGATACTTACCACGTTGTTTAAATAATTTGAAACTACGTGAAACTGTGTCATATATTATACCTCGTGTCTATATCATGTCACGTAACCTACTCTATTTAAACGTATTTCTTTTTTTCCATGGGCGCCTGCAGGAAATTTTTCAAGGGGGGTCAAAAGTAATTAATTAAGATTTGGCTAATATGTAGAAAACAGTAATTCGTGAAAATGAAAGATTAATACTATTACTATTACTACTACTTACTTACTACACTAGAACACCACTACTACTATTATTATTATTATTATTAATTGATGCTGCTCTTGAAGAAAGTGTATGTTAGTAATAGTCATGTATTATCATGTAGATTGGTAACTGTTTTCAAAATAATGAACAGTGTCGAGCAGGGCCACGCCAAGCCTTTTAAGTTCAGCACACACCACCCTGAGCGGAACTTGTTTGGGCGTACTACGACCTTACGGTTTGCTAAGTTCTCCGTTTTCACGTTATCGTTTTCCAATTCCAAATTTCCAATAAAATTGGGATATTAAATTAAACGCCCCAAACTCCATATTTCCTTGTGGTCCAGTTCTGTGAGTGTAAAAAAAAAAAGTAATAAATAAAATAAAATGAAATAAAATAAATCTATAGGGGGTCAAGTGACCCCTGTTACCCCCCCCCACCCCACCTGTCGGCACCTATGCTTTCTTCTTCTGTTTATGTATCTGACGATGGGTTCTAGGGAAACCTGAATGAAAGTTCTTATACCTAAAACTATGTACAATAAAATCTTTAAATTCAGACGATGAATTTGAATTTGTATTGTGTGTGATTCTTCTGATCAAGATCGTGCATCGAAGGCAACTACCTCGATTACTTTTTGATTAAAAGAGAAGTTGACTAAACAGAATTTGTTTCTTAGTGTTGAAGACGAGAAGTTCTTGCAGCACATTTACCTATTTCGAGCAATGTTCAAACGGAATTATTTTTATGAACACTCAAGTCGAATCATAAGCCCAATAAATCTTGAATAATCCCCTTTTAGTCTAAGATGCATCCTATTTACATGCTTCGATGTAAATTTGAACAATCGCGTACAGCAGTTTTTCATTTGTTCTTGAAGCGTATCTGTTAGCTTACCTACGGCTGTTAAAATGTTATGAAGATAAAACTGTATTTATTTGCTGTAAAACTGAGCAGTAAGATCAAACTCACGTAAAAAAAGTGCACTAGGATTATCGTTCGCTTAGGCGTTCCCAGTTGGATGAATACAGATGGGAAAGCGTAACTGAGAAGTCGCTCTTCCGAACACTTAAATGAGGAGATGAACCATGGGAGCAAAACACATTGCTATTTTAATTTTATCATCTTCCGTTCCAAGTACACCACCGTCTTTTTTGCAAACAGTTAGCATTAGCAAAAGTATTTTGTTTTATGCTTTTTAAAAGGAATCCCCAATTTTATTTTATTTTTGAGGAGGAATAATATGAAAATGCGGTTAGCAGAGCATCCACATCAATGAAATTTTCTTACATCAATTGCTAGAATGCCGTCGTGCAATCTTATATCGTGCAACGACGGCATTCTAGCAATTGATGTTATTGGCACGAATTTCGTCAACGACTTCAAAAATTTTCTAACAATCAATAAATCATTTCTTTCACGAATAATAGGATAACCTAGCTGCATGTGCTAATGCTGCCAGTTCCGCAGCATTTCTGATTTCTTTTTTTTTTTTTTTACCAAAGTAGAGCAACCTTTATTTTCAGAAAAACTGCACTGGAAAAAATTTGCTCGCGATAGCATCAGTAAAATGGGTAATCGTGCAACAGTTGGTAGTCGACTCAAAATAATAATCTGTAAATTCAGGTTACTGATAAAAAGTAGTATAATTTTACGCACGTATCGATAAGTTTCACTGTTATTCAAGAGCAATGTACAGAACGAACTACTGGTAAAATATACTTAACCTCGCGATGAAACTAACTGAAAAAAATGTTTCGATTGCAAACTTCACATGACAAGGAACACGAAACTGTTCGAAGACATTTTACAACGGAACTTTATTCTGATACAGTGGCTTTGAGTCTGTACCTGATAAATGAAAAATAATTCCTCTATATGGGATAGGTCTTTCGCTCTTTAAATGTGTTAAGAGCCCAAACCTTAAAATTAATTAAAATCAACGAGTAAATAAAATATGCAAATTTAAGTACATAAATTGCAAGACGGTTTCTTGTCTTCAAAGTTGCATACTGTTGCCGTTTAAAAAAGTAATTGCAACTGAATGTCGAGTGTGTTTTTTTTATAGATGAAATATAGAAATCGTAGACTGCGTTGATTTCTGGACTTAATGTTTAAACCATACCATTCTATAGAATCATGCCATAAAATAAAAAGCTTGAGGGTGTTTCTATTACAGTTGTAATCACATTTATTCTCTTGTTCTTGGGAGCAGGTTTGTAAGCGATTAGCACTTTTAAAGCATGTATGCTTGGTTCCAGTTCACCATAAGTGAGCGGACTGGCAAGAATTTCAGAAAAACATATGACTGTCGGCTCTTAATTTCCCATTTCTGTCTTCAACACGTTTTTTAAACCTCAAGCTTTTTTGCCATATAAAATTTCTCTCTCACTCTCAATCAAGACACTGCCGGAGCATTCTTCCTACCTTAGCAAGCTCTGCATAGTTTTCAGAATGCTTTTCAGAAGTTTCTCCTGAATTATACGTAACAAAGGAAATATCTGAGATTTATTGAAAAATAATATTTCCCTGTGCTTTAAATCGATCCCAAATGATAAAACTATTTGTTATCATGGTACGGATAACTTGAAAATGTATGCTAATGCTTCAAATATTAGAGAACTTGTTTTCTGTAATTTCATTCCGTACGTCCGTGTGCAACAGCTGGAATAAAACTTACGTATTTATTGGTAATTATCTAAAACATGAGTGGAAATCGAAGTTTCTTTTTTAGTGTATAAATCAGGCAGTAGGTTTGGAAATGCTAACCCAGTGGCTAAATGCTTCACATTTTTTAACTGGTAATGATGGATAGCATTTATTAAATTGAGACACTTTGCATAAAACTTTTGCGGCGTAAAATAACTGTAGGCAAATTTTGTGTTCCCCTTCAATAATATTAAAGAACTTTCCTCAATAACCGAGTAAAAATTAAATAAAGCTTATATCCGTAGATAATCATTTTTTTACTGTACTCTATATTTCCTCAGCATTGATGAAAAACACCTGTTTTCTTAAAATAATGTAACTGTACTAGTAATCTGAATTTCTTGGCGTAGAATAGAAATCAAAGGTTTCAAGTTTCGCACATCTACCAGATGGCTTTTTCAAGGAAGGTAGGCAGCAGCCTTCTTTGAAAAAGCCATCTGGTTGATATGTGAAAGCTTGGAAAATTTGATTCCTATTCTACGCCAAGAAATTCGGATTACTAGTATAGTCATACTATTTTAAGTATAGCTGGTGTACAGTTCCTTCTCATTAATAACACTTGTTTTCTGTTGAAATAGATGATAGAACGATAAACGGTGGCAGATATTCAAATGCTTTAAAGAGTGAATGATTCCATATAGGGAGAGGTAAAGGTGATTTCCGAAAAACTAAACCTCACTTTTTATTGCATTGTATTAGAATTTAGAAATTAAGCATTGACATTTTCACTTCATGCTGACGACAAGCGCCGTACATATTATTTACATATTGAAGGCTGCATGAAAATTCGTAAACTATTTCGGAGAAGAAGATCACTCTTAAATTTTATTTTCTATGAGATAGAGCTTAACTGTTCTAAAAAGGAGGTTGTTATCACTGTTGCCATCGCATTAACTGATGATCTATTACTAAATTAATGCATTTCTTCAGAGAAAAATTGTGTAAACTTTTATTAAAATCAATTAGAAAATATGTCATTTTTCTTTTTCCTCACTCTGACTCTCTTTTTTTTGGGGGGGGGGGGAAGTACGGGAGAAACTATCTGCCCCAGAAAAAGACTGCTGTGTTTGCTTTAACTGTTACCGTGAAAAATAATTTTACCCCGTAAAAAAAGGCGCTGCTAAAGGCAAAATTTATCAGTTTAGAATTTCACCTGACTTGCAAACACCCGCTATTTTTTTATAGATAAGTAAGTGAAATCATGCGAATCATCGGCAGAAACATAAATGAGAAAACACTTATTAAGATTTTTTCACCCGTTTTTTTCTGTTTTTCCCATTTTAGTTCTGAAAAGATTACTCAAAATAACTCAGAAACAACGAAATAACAAAACAAACAAAGGAAACATTGCACCATTCACTTGATTTTGCAAAACTAGGCTTCCTTGCCATACAAACAAAATAAAAAGTTTTATAATTGGATGAGAAAAGTTGAAAGATTGTAAAGGATATCGTATACCAATTTTGAGCTTTCTCAATTCCTTACTTTTGCTATTTTTAACAGACTGTTCTGACCAAAATCTACTTATTTCCTTCCTTGATGTAAAATCTGTGGTATTAAAGCAGTCGGAATGGCTGCCCACGATACCACCAGTGTCATTATCGAGGAAACTCTTTCGCTCAAATGTGCAACCACACTCAGGCATTTTCGCTTCTTAACAGGAGATTGTGTATTCCTTATTTCAAATGTTTCTTGACTGTGTTGTTTGTCTTTCCAATTAGTGTGCTGCATTCTTATTTAGAAATTATTTTTCCAGGATAAAGAAACTTCTTAAGGTATCGATACAAATCTTAAACCTCCATTCTGTACATGTTGAGCTTGTTTCCAAGTTTCAAAATATCACATAAACCAGGGTTACCATAATCTCCATCATAAAAGGAGGACATTTTACACTTATCGGTCATGAAAAAGAGAACATATCAGCGAAAAAGAAGGACATATAGGTAAGCAAAATTTTAATAAATCAAATGAACATTTGGAAAGTTTTGCAATAAAAATTGTACATTATTGATAAATGAAAAAAAAAACTCCACTTAATTTTCACTAATTAAGTCATGCAGTCATCCCGTTTCAAAAACGTTCAACATATTAATAGGTAAGTCTATGTTGATTTTCTGCATATATATATATTTTTCTGGAAATAGTAACATTATCAATAAATATGGGTTTCTTTTCAAATAGGCATGGAATTCAGAGCTTGAGATTTCTTTGAAGTTACACTACAGAAACAGAATATCTTTAATGGAACGTACAATTAACTTGTTTCTTTCCTTCGTCCATTGATTTTGTATAAATGTAAAAGGTCTCTCAACATTTGCATTGTGAGGAGGAGCCGCTAAAAAAATTGTGCAGTCTTTAGAAATTTCGAATGACAGTCAATATTTCTCGACTTTTCAAAAAATTTGGTTCCCTTCTGAGGAGCTATCAGCCGATTGAATTCATCATTAATCTCATTTTCTACAAATTTGTTCGCATTGCTTAATTGATCAAATCATTTAACAGCACCAATTGGAACCCCTTTATCAATTAAACATTGTGCAGAGATTTCCATATCGGTACTTTGTGTAGGGTCATCCATATGAAACATGAGAGGTCTTTCGAAGGTTTCTTCCATTTATCCGAATATTCCACGCAACTGCTTTCACTTCACATCATCGCAAATGGTGGTTACCCCACCATCGTTAACTCGAATACACTTTGGTTTCTGTTTTAAAACTAGGGTGTTCAACCCAAAGAAGCATCAGTCACCGCTAATTACCAATACTACACAAAACCTAGTAACCAATAGCTGCGCGAACTAGCGTAAACTCGAACCAAACCAAAGGACTGTTTATGTTTGTTGCTAAAAAGCCGGACACTAATTTTTTTTAAATACGCCCAAACGCAGTATTAAGGTCAAAAAGAGAGGACATGTTCGTCTAAAAGAGGACATATGGTAAGCCTATACTAAATACAACTGTTTTCCGGTACATTCGCTTTGATCTGTGTCTGTGTTCAATATATTTATCACTTTTGTGTGTGTGTAATCATTTGAGTGAAACCCAAAATGCATTTTTGTCAGCAAACTGAAATTAATATGCTCATGAAATATTGCTCCTTTTGTCCAGAAATTTGTTTTCATTTGCGTGTGCATGTGTTAAAGAAAAGCAAACTTACCTTTCACGGGAGCAACAGGAGGCGGTTGTACCCCGTCGGGTGGTAGTGAAGACGGTTTAGGGATGACTAACGGCGTGACTGTTCCCTCTTTATGGTTGGGAATGATTGAACTGTTTTCTGCACATCGCACTGGCCTCATGCAAATGTTCACAGGTGAGCTTCTGATGTCAGTTGGCGAAGCAGAATTTTGTGGCACTTCCAGCCTTAAGTGGCACATAAGGCTACTGGCCGAGATGTTACTGCTGTCCATGTTGCCATTGGTCATCTGTTCCTGAGACCCTAGGCACACAGGGGAACAACTCTTCCCCGACGTCGAGTTAGGTGAACACGAATTTGATTTTTTACTGTCCGGGCACGTGAGGTTGAGTGGCTGGTCTAGAGGTCGGTGAATTTCTTCCGTGTGTAGATGTTGGGGCAAAGTTTGCTTGGAAGAAAAGCTCCCGTTGACCATAGGTGAGGGTGAACTGTACTGCGGAGATGGTGGCATGGACATTTCCGGCGTATCTCTCAATCCCAGAATGTCCACGATGAAGTGAGGGGTTGGATACCTTGGTGGTTTTCCGTACACGTGTGGATGCCAAGTCCGGATGGCTGTGAGTGGGGGCAAAGGATGCTGAGAAGGTGGAGTGCTCGAATGCTGTCCCTGAACGGAGAATGGGGGCGAACCCGATCCGTTCTGTTGCATGGCATAGAATTCTTGCATGTTCTCAGAACTTCCGAGATAAGCGGAAAAAGAAGCGGTGCTGTTGTCTCTCTTCCGCCCGCGTGGCGATCATCCGAATTGGCCGTCGACGTAAGCTCGACTGAGATCCGCGGTGGAGTGCGGCCTCTTCTGCCGCCGGCACAGCATCGACGACGGTGGCTAACAAGGGGTAGAACCCACGTCCTCTTCAATCAATAGCAGCAAGCCGCTCTGACGGGCCCCGCACAAAATGTCTTAATTTAAATGCGGCGCAATTAATTCTGAATCACTTGATGCTACAAAAGCTCCAGCGCTTCCTAGCTTGGAAGGGAGAAGAGAGTGAGGGATGACTGAGAGCGAGAGAAAGAGGGAAGGAGGTGGGGGAGCAAAGACGGTCGGGGGGTTGCAAAGTGTGCGGAGGGAACAATCTGGTGGCGTAATGGAGCTGACGAGTAATAGCAGTTGCCTCTGAGTCCGCGAAATGAGAGGATGTTTTGGGCTGCAGACAGGTTAAGCAGATTAGAAACGAGAGGCAAGTACTAGAGATATTTCCACTGTCACAGTCCAGCCCAGTTACGTCATTTGGTCTCCTGGCTCTGCGATCTGTTTTACAAGTGAGGTTGGAGTGAGTGGCACCAGAGAGACAGAGAGAGTGAGGGGATAATCCGCCGTCTCCATGGAAACCATCAGTGTCCAAGTTTCTCCCCCAGCGATTCGCGAAGCCGGTGTGCTTCTTTAAATGAAGTGGTCCTTTCCCCTTGCCCTTCCCATCCGCCAACACATACGCACTGGCTGTGCCGTATTTATGTCTCGGAGTCACAGCAGCAGAGAGAGAGAGAGAGAGAGAGAGAGAGGAGGAGGAGGAGGAGTCTGTCCCGGCGGGGAATAGGAACCCGATTCCCCTTGTGTTTGCACGTGGCTAGGGGATGAATGTCATTATCAGCCCATCTCATCTCTAATTAGTTCTCGGGATACAAGCTCGAATCTGTAATAAATGGAGAATTATGCGTCGCGAGTGCTTTCGTTTTCTGACATTGTTAAAGTAGATTAATTTCTGAAGAAAGCACAGGTGAAAAAAATATATACATGTGCACATTCCTACTGTGACGTACCTGCCAGCAGGACGCACACGACATAAAGGCAGATAGCAGTCAGAACAAACGTCCGCGTAGCTCAATTGGTAGAGTGACTTATTCCGGAATGAGGGGACCCGGGTCCGAGCACCGGCGTGAATAAAAATGACGGAGAAATTTACTTCTTTATAATGGCGCCCGAACTATCCGGATGACCCGGAAAGTTCGCAATGGTTTGATGTTATTTCCACACCGCGAGATAGGAAAAAATCAGAGAATCCGTTTTCCAGCGCTTCGAAAAATAAAAATGTGTGATGTTGCATTCGACACACTAAATTGACTGGGAGTTCTAGAGTGCACGTTCTACAACGGATGGCTGCCTGCAACGATTCATGGTCACGGCTGACCCGTGGGCCATGCCCCCGGCCCTCTTTCGGGGGAGGGAGACGTGACGTACCTGCCAGCAGGACGCACACGACATAAAGGCAGATAGCATTCAGAACAAACGTGCGCGTAGCTCAATTGGTAGAATGACTTATTCCGGAATGAGGGGACCCGGGTTCGAGCCGCGGCGTGGATAAAAATCACGGAGAAATTTACTTCTTTATACTACATTTCGTTGACTACTGGAAAATCTAAATTCACGAATGTATTGAGAGGTGGTCGCCGTATTTTACCAGTAAAACTATCAAACAAAGAAGCTCTAAGAAACAACTTTTTTTTAATATATATTAGAGAATATATATGGTATATTTGGTTGCTTATTGTTTTTTTTTTTGTATTTGGTTGCTTATTGATTTTTTTTTTGTATTTTGTTGCTTATTGGTTTCTTTTTTTTTTTTTTTTTTTTTTTTTTTTTGTGTGTGTTTGGTTGCTGCTTGTTTTCGAAAACGCCGAACCGAAACCGAAAAGTGCAGATTACGTGACTTCACATAACTTATGATTAAAAGGTTCCGGTCCGGTTCTACTTTTTCTGTCTGCATGACGATCACAAAGAAAGGCGTTCAGCGTGAGATTGATTGTTACATTTTCATGAGCGTACTGATAGCTCCCGCGACCCCGCAGTGTGATGGGGGAGGGTCACGGCTAAGAGAGCCTCTAACCTCAACAAAGTGATTTTACAAATTTTTTTGCGGGAACTTCATATGTAACTGGTTAAAGAAATTGCCAGGAATTTTTGACGGCAGCTTTGAATGAATTATTAAAAGAAAACCATTTTTTTTCAGTAAATAAATGGAATTTTCAAAAAATAATTTTCGCTTTAGTTCATAAAAACCGGATGACAGCTCTTTCAGCGGACTTGAAGTTTGATTTCACAGCCATAACAATCGTTCCTATACATGTACATTAACAAGAGAACGTGAAAGAAATATCAGTTGAATGAATGAAATTTTTGTATCAATGAGGAGAAGGAGTTACTTAATACAGTTGTTTGCATATAACTACACATCCTTCAGAATATAATGAGATAGAAGATGTTCTTCACGGCAACATAAACACAGAAACCTGTGTCATTTTTTTTAACAGTCAAAAAAAAAAAATACTTTTACTATGTGCAAAACACTGTGGCATTAAGAAGTGTTTTTTATTATATTCGAGTAAGTAATTTAACTAATATTGCATTTTTGTGCTAAAACTCTTAATTGTTACTTACATTCTATATTTTCGTATAAATCGGAAAAGGTCATTAGACCCTGTCCCATGGCAGTTACGAGTTGTGTGTGTGTGTATGTGTGTGCGTGTGCGTGTGTGATCGTCAGGTATTTCAAAAAGGCTGGCCTTAGTTCTCTAAAAGAATAAAATTTGCATGATATGATTAATTATGATGATTGAAAAGTATCTGGCTGTTGGTAAGAAAGTTTTTGCTGCCTTCATAGATTTAGAGAAAGTTTACCACCGAGTAAACAGGACACTTTTGTGGAAGGTATTGAATAAATATGGTGTTACTGGGAATCTACTTAATAGTGTAAAAGCCATGTATGCTGGCAGTAGAGCTTCTGTACGAGTGAATGGTGTTTTATCAAAATAGTTTTCTATTGGTGCAGGAGTCAGACAAGGTTGTGTAATGTCACCATGGCTATTTAATATATTTATCGATGCGTGCATGCGTGATGCCAAAATAGATGATAGTGGTTTATGTCTTGGTAACATCCGTGAGTGCAGATTGCTGTATGCTGATGGCACAGTCTTCTTGGCAGAGAGCAAAAGTGATTTGCAGAGTATGTTACCCCGGATGTATAAAGTTTGTATGAAATTCAAACTGTTTTGAGCTAGGAACTCTTAGCACTGTATGTAATATACACTGAAGAGCAATTAAAGTAGAGACAGCTGTCGTTATGCCAATGTGGAGCTGTGGGCGGCCCTATAAACGGAAACGACATGACGTATGCAGCGATCCGACAATATAAGGAGTGATGCGACGGAAATCAGTAAGAGTCGGACGCAGTATGGGTAAGACGGAGGATCTAAGCGCATTTGATCGTGGGCAAATTGTCGGAGCCCGACGAATGGGTCACTCCAACTCGGAAGTCGTGCAGGCACAGGGGTTTTCACGAGCCACTGTGTCACGGGTGCACCGTGAGTACATCGAATCCGGTAAAACCATCCCTACAAGAGCCAACTGCCGTGGACCACAGCGTGTGGATGAGCGGGGTCATCGTCGGCTAGCTCGCATTGTAGCAGCGGATAGACGTGCCATAGTGCAAGAAATCACTCTGCAATTTAACGCTGGTGCACAAAAAGGTGTAAGCAGCCTCACCATCCAGAAGCATCTCCTCGCTATGGGGTACAGAAGCCATCGTCCCACGAGGGTACCGCTGCTGACCGCACATCACAGAGTGCAAATATTAGCATGGGCGCGGGAACATCGCCACTGGACCCTAGACATGTGGTAATATGTTGCCTGGACTAATGAGTCGAGATTCACGTTGGTACATGCGGATGGCAGGATACGAGTACGGCGCAAACCACATGAAGCAATGGATCCTTCTTGCCAGCAGGGTACTCTTCAAGCTGGTGGGAATGGCATTCTCGTCTGGGAACTGTTTACGTGGACTGAAATGGGACCCCTGGTACGTGTGACATCGTCCCTCACAGGTCAACGTTACAGAGATATCCTGGACCACCATTTGCTCCCGTTGGTACGTCTTCAACATCCAACTGGGGACCTCATCCTGCATCAATGCAATGCACCGTGTCATCGCTCCCTAATTGTATCCGAATGGTTTAATGAACACTCCACCTATGTGACCTCGCTTCCTTGGCCAGTTAGGTCACCTAACCTAAATCCCATCGAGCACATATGGGATGCCATCGAGAGAGATGTTCGAGAATCTGACCGCCCTCCATCAAATCTTCGTGAACCGTGGATCCGTATGGCTTCCCAACGCTTCCGGTGTCTTGTCGAGTTCATGCCGAGACGAATCGCCGCCGTCATCAGGGGGAAAGGTGGTGCTACACGTTACTAGACAGGTATCTCTAATTCAATTGCTTTTCAGTGTAAGTATAAATGGCACGGTGATTGGCCAGGTGAATGAGTTGGTGTATTTAGGGAGCATGTTTGACAGAGAAAACAAATTGGGTGGTGAAATTAGGAGGCGAGTGAATTCTTCATTGAAAGTCATAGCTGCTTTGGGAGGTTTTCACAGGAATGATGAGTTCTCAAGAGAGTCCCATATGGCTGTGTATGAAAGTGTAACTGTTCCTACTCTGATGTATGGCAGTGAAACCTGGGTACCACAGAAGAAACATAGAAGTCGTTTGTGTGCGGGAGAAATGTGTTACTTTGTGTGCTGGAGAAAGACACGTTCTGTTTGTGTGAGAAATGAAGATGTGTTGCAGTTGTGTAATGTGAAGCAAAATGTTGTTAGCTAATTGGAGACTAATATACTTCGGTGGTTTGGGCATGTTGAAAGAATGAGTCATGAGTTGATTACTAAGAAATTAGTTTTTAGCCCAAGTGGCAGGAAGGAAAGGCAGAGGAAGTCATGGGAGGATCAGATTCAGGAGTGTCTGCATGAGAAAAAGATTATGAGTGTGAAGTATAGAAAATCTTGTGTATATTGTGTGATAGATGACAGTGAAGCCCGAGTCATGTGTCAAGATCGCTGTAAATGGAGAAGTTTGCTACGGCAACAGTAAGTAAATAATCGGTTAAAAATTTATCTAGTTGCTTGTATTTCTTTGTGGAGCTAACATCTGAATCTCAGAGAACAGATTAGTGATATGTATGTATGTATGTATGTGATTAATGTTGGCGTAAGTGTTTTGTAGTACTTTGGAATGATATAAAACTAGGATATTATTTTAATTACAACGTGAGCATTTATGTGACACGGAATGAAATCTAACAATTTTCGTTTTGCGAAAAATTCCAGTAGGTCCCAAATAATTTTAACTATAAAAACGCCCGTAAAACCTAGGTAATAAAACGGGATTTAAAAATGTCAGTAATTGAAAGCTAATAGATTCTCGAAGATATTGTTTGCGGGAGGAGGAGACGAGTTTTTCCGTTACGCCACTGTATATTTTGCACCCTATAAATTGCTTTAAAGTGTAGAATAATAAACAAGCAGAATAGTAATAACTTGAGGAGAATTACAGGGAGAATCGAACCCGCATCTCTCTATTCCCATTCGAGCGTGCTGTCCGTTACACCACCCAGGACACTGAAGTTCCAAGTGTCTAATGATCAAGAACCTAATAAACTTCAGAATGTACCCCAGATTTTAATTTTTTCTGACGTAATGTTGCATGCAGACGAATAAGCGAGATAATAACTATAATGTTTGCCGGTTTAATAATTATGTAGGTGTTCCACGGATTTATGAAAAATATTTCGTCCATATTTCCCATTTTTAAAGTATTTGGTGTACAAATAAGTTTTAAAGCGTTTCTTGTGTGACGTACCACTAATTTACATATCTGGCGTTCCCCCGCTTTGTTGTCATGTGACCATAACTGTCCAGAGTATAAAATGTGACACAGAAGTTTGCTGAACAGTCAAACGCACTTGCACATCGGTAGGTGAAAGATGGCAAGCGATTCTGCATTTATTCGATAACGCATTCATTACGAATTTCATCAAGGAAAAAGTGGGGCAAAAGCATGTGCATCGATTTAATCTGTTCTATTGGAGAATATCGTATCGAAAAGCGCGTGTGAGTTTTGGTTTAGGCGGTTTAAAGCAGGTGGTTTTGATGTTAGCGATCGAGAACGTAGCGGCGCCCCGGAGAAGGTTGCACATGAGGAACTGCAAGCATTGCTGGATGAAGATTCGTCTCAAACGCAAAAAGAACTTGCTGAACAACTGAGGGTAACTCAACAAATCATTTCCAATCGTTTACGCGCAATGGGAACGATTCACGAGGAAGGAAAATGGGTGCCACATGACCTGAGTCAGAGGAACAAGAATGAACGTGTCATGAAGTATTTGAATCTGTAGAATAAACACCACAGAAAGTCTTTTCTGCGGAAAATCGTTACGTATGATGAAAAGTGGATATGGTACGACAATCCCAAACGCATAAAACACTGGTTAGACCCAGATGAAGCAACGACTTCGACACCGAAATGCAATATTCACTCCAAGAATGTTCTTCTGTGCATCTGGTGGGATATGAAGGGTGTACTCTATTATGAACTATTGGAACAGGGTCGAACTGTTACTGCTGATCGCTACAAGCAACAATTGCCGCTATTGAACCAGTAAATCTGTCGGAATCATCCTTTCACAAGCAAAGGATTGCATCCCGTAAAATTACTGCATGACAACGCTAGGCCGCATGTCGCGAAATCGGTCAAGGAAACGTTATTGACGCTTGGCTGGGAAGTTTTTGGAGCACCCGGCGTATAGTCCCGACATACCCTCTTCAGACTATCATTTGTTACAATCGATGCAACATGGTTTGTCTGCTGTACGGCTTCGGGAATGTGACGAAGTGCGAAAATGGGATGACGACTTCATCGCGTAACAAGACGAAGCATTCTTTACGGCCGGAATCCGTCAGCTGCCCGATTGATGGCGGAAGGTTTTTTTTTTTTTTTTTTGGTTGGAGGTTTAACGACCACCGTGAGCAACTCAACGGGCTATAAGCAGTCGCCCGTCCCTAATTTAGGGTCACTGGTTCCAGGGAAGGGAGAGAGCCAGTGCCGTAAGACAAACACAACATCCATGCCTCACCGGGATTCCAACCCGGACCCCTTACGGACGAATAATCAGAGGCCATCGCTTAGACCACTGCGCCACCGGGGCGGCAATGGCGGAAGGTAACAGATAATGACGGCGCATATTTTGATTCGTAAAGGTATTGTTGTTTTCTCTCAGATTGCATGTTGCGTTGTCTTAAAACTCTTTAAAACTTATTTGTACACCTAATAAATTTCATTGGCAGTGTAATAATAATATGCTCAGCCCCCTTCCTCAATCAAAAGACAATTCAGACACGCTCAAGATTTGGCAAAGCAAAATTTTGTACGGAAAATATCCAAATTCATTAGATCTGGAAGATATTGACAAAAACTCTTACTACTGTGCTTAACAAGAAAGAAGACACCGAATTTTCTAGTGTAATGAGAACGTCGTTTGAATTCTTTCCGGCACGAAAAAAATATTTCAAAGTAGTTTTTTGTAAAACCAAAATTCAGCGATAAAGAAAATGCACCTGCACTCCCTAAAAAATCTGCGTTTAAAATTGGACAATGCTAGCAGTGTGCTTTATGGTGCACGGAACCTGTTAAATAAAAAGAATAAACCGAATTCTTACAATCGTTTGTCCACAAACCGAAATATCTGCTTTCTACCAATAGCGGCTGCAAAAATCAGAAATTGTGCACAAAACGTTTCCCATAATGGAATATTTCCTAGGAGAAAGAGATTTTTCAAATCGAACAATAAAAAGAAGCAGGACCGGTTTAAGGCCTTAGTAGTCCCCTAGGCTAAGGCATTTGAGTAGGCCCCCTAAGCTAAGACATCTGAGTGGGCCTTCAAAGAACTAATGAAGGAGAATCATTATGAAGTCCGTTAAAACACGAAATTGCAGCACTATGCTTGTAATATATAATATACGCAGTGCATTATTCAAACTATATAATAAATTAGCTGCAGAGTTTTCATAATAACTCACTGTATTTTCTATTGTTCGCCGCCCCGGTGGCACAGTGGTCTAAGCGATGGCCTCTGATCATTCGTCCGAAAGGGTTCCGGGTTCGAATACCGGTGAGGCATGGATGTTGTGTTTGTCTTAAGGCACTGGCTGTCTCCCTTCCCTGGAACCAGTGACCCTAAATTAGGGACGAGCGACTGCTTATAGCCCATTGCGTTGCTCACGATGGTCGTTAAACCTTCAATTAAGCGATGGCCTCTGATCATTAGTGCGAAAGGGGTCCGGGTTTGAATCCCGGTGAGGCATGGATGTTGTGTTTGTCTTACGGCACTGTCTCTCTCCTTTCCCTGGAGCCAGTGACCCTAAATTAGGGACAGGCGTAACCCATTGAGTTGCTCACGGTGGTCGTTAAACCTCCAATCAAAAAAAAAAAAGAAAAACCTTCAATCAATAAATTTTCTATTGTTCTCATAAGAACATGAGTTAAGAGCTTAAGATTCCCAGATTTTGTCTTGGATTTTCTAATGATTTAGAAAATCCAAAGACAAATCTGGAAATTGTATAATTTTCTTAGTGCATCTTTTTTTTTAATGTAATGTAAGGCCACAGGGTACTTCGACCATGAACTGTTCCAAGTGTAAATTAGGAGGTGTGAGTGGAATGCAGTGAAAAAGCTGAAACTGTCTCGCCGACCCCTCTGTACACAGCGACATGAAACCTTTATCTTTGGTGAGTCACTGCCTTGAAATCTGTTCGTCTTCCAGCCTCTGTTTCTGATCAAGTGGAAATCATAAGAGACAAAAGTAAAACTATTTCATAAACCTCTCTCTCTCTCTCTCTCTCTCTCTCATACACACTCTCTCTCTCTCCCTCTCTCTCTCTCTCTCTCACACACACACACACTCACACACACACACTCTCTCTCTCTCAATCATTTGCCCAGGTATGCCTCGTGCGCCCTTGGTAATGGTGGGCGCAAATGCTTTAGGCACTGTAGACCCCATCCCATAATCCGGCCCTAAGAAAAAAGATATGGAAGGAAATGTGATGCAATTTTACGCTTCCTATAGCGAGAAAGTTGTGGGTTCCATAAAGGAGAATATGCGTGTAAAATAGCCTTCGTAACGAAGAGAATCACACCAAGAAAGGATGTTCCAACGGATCTTTAGAACCTGATATATTCTTTTAAAAGGAAATATATATGCTGATGACCCCTGGTTTCAGAACTGTGAATAACAGAAAAGTAGAAAATACGCGCAAAGTATTCCTCATAGCAAAAGCTATGCGAAGGAAAAAGTATATTTTTCAGTTTTTCAACGACAACTTCTGCGAGGAAATAGTTTTATATATAGGCCTCTAGCGGGAAAACAGTGCATTATTTATAGAAGATAATGCCCCCAATCTTTACCGCAGCGAATGGCATACAGTACAAAACAATTTTTTTGATCGGATGTTTAGAATCGGATGTACAGTTGCAAACATAAATATTATGCACACTTAACACCATCTAACGGCACAACTGAGCATGATAAAAAAAATGTGAAATTATATGTAAGATGTTCACGCCAGTGTAAATGGTATCAGATGAAAAAAAAAGAATTTTTCAAAGTGGACTTTCGGAATAAGATGTTATTTTGACCAAGAAATCAGGTTAAATGTTTTGTTTTGGAACCGAAAATTAATTTTTAAGATTTGGTTTGTAGATGCGTAGGTACTGCTACAAATATGTCGTAAACAGAAAGGTGAACTTACATCCTCTTGTGGCAATATTGTGCTTTATGAAATATCAGAAATTATATGTAAAACGTTCCTCATCAGATACGTTGTTCGGCAAAGTTAACATTTTTCAAATTGTACTACTGCAAATAGAGATACGGTGAAAAATATAATATACGTGTACGCCAGCTCGAGAAAAAGCTGTGCATTATTATGAGCAGAAAATATGCACGAAAAGTTTTTCTTGGTGAGTAGTATCTGACAGGAAAAGAGTTCTTTCAATGTATTTTTCAGGAACATAGGCATTGCTGCAAGCACACCAGAAACACGCACTTACGCCCTCTAGGGACAAAAGTGTTCTTTCCGAAAAATTAGCAATTATTTGCAAAGCATTCCACCCCACGGAAGCTATCCGACGCAAAAATACATTTTTTAAATCTGACTTTTAGAAGCACAGATACACAATTTACATTCGGGCCCCTTAACGGAAAACAGTGCATTACTTGAAAATGAAACTGTGCCCAAGCGGTCTTCTTTGTAGGTGGAAGAAATAATTTTTGAAATCGGAAATTTAGAAACAATCCAGTGAAAGAAATAATTTTTGAAATCAGAAATTTAGAAACAATGATGTGGAATAAAATGTGTTTTGGATTCGATGTCATCTGTTTTTACGCCCTCTAGTGGCGAAGTTACACATCAGTAAAAGATCAATATGTAAAGACTATCGTTACCACATTTCAGGGTTTTCAGTGCAAAAATAATTTTTTAAGTCGGAATAACACGGGCAGAAATATGGTGTCTACAGAGAGAGAGAGAGAGAGAGAGAGAGAGAGAGTAAGAGAGAGAGAGAGAGAGAGAGAGTAAGAGAGAGAGAAAGTAAGAGAGAGAGAGTCAACTCCGTCGATTGCGCTGAAGCCGAAAAGTATGCATGCGCTCAGATTGCCCTACCAAAGCCGGCTAGAAAATACAAGGTCATGACATTAGAGAGATGAGTTTCCTCTTTTAGTAACGTCACGCGGAAACCAAAGCTTCCAATTGGTTTCCAACGCTGTCGTGTATGACGTCAGACACGACATGGACGTATCAGTCCATTTTGTATGCGAGTGACGTCACAAATGGAGGGAACTCATCTCTCTAATGTCATGACCTTGAACTTTCTAGACGGTCTTGGCCCAACCCACAAAGCATATGCGGTCGCTTGTAACCATTCCACGATGGGGTTGCACGTCGTCATTAATGTTGTGAATAATCACCACCCCCTTTTTGGTTTTGTGCTTTTCATGCGTTTATTTTGATAGGTACATACTGCATAAACAACTGTTTTATTGAAAATCATGAAATACGTGGCGTCAGTTGAGTAAATAAATCCATCGCTCTTTCCACGTTAAGCAACGCACAGCAACCGAAAAACTGTTGTTCGGACGGCGGCCCGACGGCGGCCGAATAACCGTTTCTCGGTTGCTGTGCGTTGCTTAACGTGGAAAGAGTGATGGATTTATTTACTCAACTGTATTTAGATGATTTTCATCTTGGATCTCGCCCTTTGGGTTATTGCTATAAATTATATATAGCCAGTGCCGTTAATGCCCACCAGATGGAGACGTCTCAGTAGCTGAGCCCATCTTACGGATTTATGATGTCAGATGCTGACTGAGAAAGAAAAACACACATAGCACCTTGAATTGTTTGCCGCTGTGGTGTAAGGTTAACGCGCTCGGCTAGATATCGAGAGATTCGGGATTCGATTTCCCGACGGCGACCGAATAACAATTTTTCGTTTGCTCTGCGTTGCTTAACGTGGAAAGAGCGATGGATTTATTTACTCAACTGTTTTATTATTATTAGCTCATTACTTTTATTTTTTTTCTATCTTCATGTTATGATTGGAAAAACAGCAGAATGAACGGTAGTGCTTCATGTTCGTCGGATGCTCCGAATATTAATGTAGTGAGTTAAAGTATTTGTGTGGTTGCGTTTGTAATTTCCTAGAAAAAAAAGTATAATTTTTGAAATAAAAATAGGAAGATTTGTGCTTAAAGATGGAAAAAAAAAACATGAGAGAGAAGCGATATAAAACAATTTAGCAGACGAATGAAACTCTCAGCTTTAGTGATTAAAAAGTACTTAACATGACAATAAAGTACAATTTTAATAGCATTTGCTACTTATTATATACCATATTGTGTGATTCTGGTAACACTGTCAAGAAGGTCACGCTTTGCCACGGTCAGCAATTCATTCATGGACATCTTTAGTTTAGTTTCTAAATGTTTCCCCACCAGTGAGCTCTCTGACAATGGTTTACCGTCCACAAACAGAAACTGTTGGCCGACGGGCCAACAATACCTCCAAAGAAAAAAAAACACAAAAAAACATCGTGCATAGGATTCGAGGATACGTTCGTTGAGTTTCTGAGCAGTGCGACCGTTGATAATTGTACCATCACTCGCTAGCACACAGTTTCCCCCGTACGGTCCCCTTTCCCTGATGTTGCAGGAAAGATATCGTTTTCCTGATGATCTTAAGTATTTGACAAAACATGTAAGTATATAACAAGCTCCTCAAATTTTTACTTACCATAACTATATATGCTGTCTCTCAAGTCTTCAAAATACTCAGTGTTGGCCCTGGAAGACATAGAAGTTTATCACTCCTGATTTCCAAGGAGTGCATAAATTAAGGAAGTTCCACTGATCATTTTCTAAATTAAGCAGAATTTTTGTTACAATTGCCATACATATCCAGTGAGCAGTGGAACAGTATGTAAACACTTTGATGTACCACCGAATTTGCAAATTAACGACAGCTCTAAGGCGTGTGTCTTTCATTCGGGAGTTAGCAACACCACGATTGCTATTGCTTATAATTTTCGTTCCATATGCCTTCCCGACGTCATTTAAATGACAATAATAGACAGAGGGCCTTCGAATGAAGAGGGCCAGTCAAATGATTCAGGAAGTGGTGTTAGCTGCAAAATACAGAAATATGCACTAAACGGATGTCCCAAGGTTAACCACAGTATGGAACAGCTGAGGATGACCGATGTGTAACCTTAACTACAAACCCAATAGACACATGATATTTTGTCAATTCTCCTGGAAGCTTACTCGGCAACGGAAATATCATAATCAAGGAGTACTGTATCCAGAAGGCTTCGTAAAACAGGTCTGTATTCCCAGAACCCACGAGTCTCTATCCTCCATACCCATGGCCACAAAGCAGCTCGATGAGTCTGGAGTAGACAGCATCGCCGTTGTATACCTGAGCAGTGGGGACATGTTTTGAAGATAAGTCAGTACCTTCGCTATAAACTGGTTCTTGACTCCAGTGCATCTAGGGAGACGTAAGCACCCAAAATTACCCCTCCAATATAATCAGAAGCGACAGTTTTGAAAATGGACAGTGGCGCAGGCAGGCATCATGATTACACGTCTTCGTTTGAGGAATTTTGATTGGCCACAGGCACCAAAAAGAGATTATAGAACCCCATGTACTGATTTTTCGAGGTGCTGTTTGTCCAGAATTTCAGTTCATGGACGATAATGTTCGTCCTCACAGAGCAATTGTTGTGGATGGATACCTGGAAAATGAAGAAATACAAAGAATAAATTGACCATCCAGGTTCCCAGACTTGAAATCCGTCGAGCAAGCTTAGGATGCTCTAGAACAGCAAGTTGTAAGTAATCAAACCTCCTCCAGGAGCAATCTGCGAGCTGAAAACTGCTATGATAGCAGAATGGGAACGTCTCCCTCTTAAGCTCATGAACCACCTTGTCGGGAGCATGAGGAATCGTTGTGAGCTATTGGGGTGTTCTGTGTAGCAGTTAGGAGTGACCGCTCAAATTCATAACCCCAAGCGGACACCGAAGCACAAACGTCTGCAATTAGATATTTACATGCTTTTAACATATATCATGGACAAAATGCACTTTTTTAATATTTTGCAGAAATGTGATTATTCATGTCAAAAAATACACTGAAGAGCAATTGAATTACAGATACCCGTCTACTAACGTGTAACACCACCTTTCGCATGATGACGGCGGCGATTAGTCTCGGCATGGACTCGACAAGACAAAGGAAGCGTTGGGAACCCATACAGATCCACGACCCCTGAACAAGCTGCCACAGTTCACGAAGATTTGATGGAGGGGGGTCAGAGCCTCGAACATCTCTTTCGATGGCATCCCAGATGTGTGGGATTGAGGTCAGGTGACCTAGCTGACCAAGGAAGCGAGGACGCGTCGGTGGAGTATTCATCCAACCATTCAGATACAATTCGGGAGCGTTGTCACGGTGCATTGTCTTGTTGCAGAATGAGGTCCTCGGTGGGATGTTGAAGACGCACAAACGGGAGCAAATGGTCGTGCAGGATATCCCGGTAACGTTGACCTGTGAGGGACGATGTCACACGTACCAGGGGTCCCATTTCAGTCCAGGTAAAAAGCCCTCAGACGAGAATGCCAACCCCACCAGCTTGAAGTGTAGGCTGCTGGCAAGAAGGATCCACAGCTTCATGCGGTTCGCGCCGTACTCGTATCCTGCCATCCGCATGTACCAACGTAAATCTCGACTCATCAGTCCATGCAACAGTTTTTCACATGTCTAGGGTCCAGTGGCGACGTTCCCGCGCCCATGCTAATCTCTGCACTCTGTGATGTGCGGTGAGCAGCGGTACCCTCGTGGGACGATGGCTTATGTGCCCCATAGCGATTGAGATGGTTCTGTATGGTGTGGTTGTTTACACGTTTGTGTGCACCAGCGTTAAATTGCCGAGTAATTTCTTGCAGTGTGGCCCGTCTATTCGCTGTTACAATGCGAGCTAGCCGACGATGACCCCGTTCATCCACACGCTGTTGTCCACGGCAATTGGCGTTTACAGGGATGGTTTTACCGGATTCAATGTACTCACGGTGCACCCGTGACACAGTGGCTCGTGAAAATCCCAGTGCCTGCACGACGTCTGAGATGGAGTGACCCATTCGTCGGGCCCCGACAATTTGCCCACGATCAAATGAGCTTAGATCCTTCGTCTCACCCATACTGCGTCCGACTCTTACTGATTCCCGTCGCATCAGTCCTCATATTGTCGGATCGCAGCATACGTCATGTCGGTTCCGTTTACAGGGCCGCCCACAGCGCCACATTTGTATAACGCCAGCTGTCTCTAATTCAATTGCTCTTCAGTGTATATCTATGCAAGATTTTATTAAAATTTTGTGTAAGTTTCATAAAAATATTTGAATTTATGACTTACTACCTTAGTCAACGCATACCAGGGAATTAGAATGATGACCGCATGTTTATCGTTTGGAAATTTGACGACCACCGCAAGCAACACAATAGCCTTATAAGCAATCACTTGTCGCTAAATTATTGCCCTGGTTCCAGGTACGGAAGAAAGCCAGTACCGTAAGACAAACACACCATCCATGTCTCACCTGGTATTCGAATTCGGACCCATTTCGGGCGAATGAATTAAAGCCAGTGCTTTAGACCACTCAGCAGCCGGAACGGCGCCTTATCGTCTTCAATTCTGACCAAGGTTCTAATCTTTTGGTTGTGGAAAGATTCGGGAGAAAAGCGATTTGGTAAAAACAACAAATCTTATACAAATGTGCGATATGTATGTTGGCTCCTGCATAGTCTAAGAAGTCACTATTATTAAATGAAAGTCTTTTTTACAAAAATTATGGTTCCAGTTGTTGTAATGAAGACTTACCAAGATTCATACCATTACCTTGGAAAAAGTTAATTCAAAATTTGTCCATTGACAATGTTAATACTGAACACTAACTAATTTGATAATTCAATTTTAAAATATTTTCTAAATTTGATGGAATTTAAATGTGTCTTTGTGCTATAATATGTATACTCCCACGGTTTATGTTAATGTTGTACATGATTTGTTTAACAAGACTTGTTCTATTCCATTTAATGTTGTTATGATACTGACAGTGTGAGTATATAATTTATATATTTATTTCAATCAACATATATTCGACATTTGTTTCATATGATATTGTTTTCGATTTAACAGTGTGTTTACGCATGCGCACATTTACGTACTTTACGACATCGTCTGTTATAATATGAATCTTTACTTGATTCATTCTACTGATTCTCGTACCTGAGGATGGAGTACCTGGTGTTCCGAAAGATCTTGTACATACACTATATTGACAAAAGTCATCGGACACCTAGAACAGAAACGCAACATAGCATTTATTGACATACAATAATACAGTGTCGGTCCACCTTTGGCCTACACGTGTCTTCACGAGCTCCGTGTTTGAGTGCTTCACGTACGTGTTTTGTGTGTCCCTTCATTGTTCTTCTGTGAGTGTGCCGAAGTTAAAGGTCTGTGCTTTCGTTTAAGATCCCTCGCGAGCTGGTGAATGCTCATTTCATTTCGTTATCAGTGTTTTAATTTCCACACCGAGCTGCTCGTTTTCTTCGTTAACCCTTGCCATTAATTATGGCATCCGCCGATGAGGGCGCTGTTCCCTCCCGCATCGCTGCAGCTCCTCGCGTCGCATCTTCAACGACAGACGCAGCCGATCAATCATCTTCGCTTGCTAGTGCAGAGCCTATTAATTTCCCCCTGTCATTTGCACGTCTTCTCCTGCTCAGGTCTCCGACACTGCCATTGAGAACGTGGATGTGACGTCCCTGGCCTCTGTTGGCGATGATGAATACATGGACGTCTCCGATGGCGTCACTAATCTGCCTTCTACGGTTTCTACTGCCTCTGCTTCCAGTACATTGTCTCATGCTGCGACAATGCCTTCCAGAGGAGGCGTTTCTGCACGCACGTATTCTGCGATTCCCTCTGCTACTCCACCGGCTACATCCTCGTCTCGTCTTCCCCTTATGGATTCTTACGTCACTCTCAACGTTGACACCATCTTATTGGACATTCCCAAGAACTCTCCTGCTGGTCAACGTCTTCATTCGACCCTCGAGTTAAGGGTTTGTTTTGATGTGCTGCCCGACACTCTTTTGAAGCAGTACAGCTCCGCTCTCAAGAAGATGCTTCCTTCCGGTGCCATCACCCACCTCACCCGAAAGCAACGACTTGTGATTGTTTATTTTTCGAAGAAAGTATTTGCCGAGCTTGTCTTGTCTCGGGGCCTATAAATTGGCGATCGTCACCTCTTAGCCGAATCCATCGCCCAGCGTACTATTCTGGTCTCTCTACATCTGGTACCCCCGGAGATCTCTGATGATTTGCTTTGTGCTGCACTTAGTCGATGCGGCAGAGTAGTCGTCCCAGTGAAGACACTCTCCCTTCCCTCTCTGACCCCGAGGATTAAGATATCTATGGCTTCCGTAGAACTGCTCGCATCATGTTCCCGTCGGAAGACAATCTCATGAAGTATCCACGGTTACTCGATTTTCGTTGCGGTAACGAGCGCCGCCGGATTGAGCTCTTCAGCTCTGCTCATTGCTCACGCTGCAAGGCTTACGGCCATCAGCAGGCTCATTGCTCCCATGCAGAGCCACTGACTCCTGCAGCTCCAAGGCAGCATTCTACCTCCTCTTCCGTTTCTGCTGCCATGCCTCATCCTGCGTCTGCACCTCCTGGACCCAGTTCTGACGAAAATCTGATTAAAGCATTCGATCAATACGCGTCTTCCGTTGTGTCTTCCTCCACTCTGTCGGATTTTCCTCCGCTTGACTCCTCCTTGCCTTCCCGTGTTCTCTCTCCACCGGAGGACATCGCGGTTGATCTTCAAGCTTCATTCGCCGTCGGCACTTTTGCTCCCGGCGATGACGTGGACTTTTCCCCTGATTCCACATATCATGTATCATCGATCCACGGCAAACGTCGCTCTTCTATCAGTACCGAGGTTCGGAGGAAAAAGAAGAAGTACCCTTCTCCGACTGGCCGCCCACATCGTTCTACCCGTCTAGCAGGGGTGGAACGTTGAAGAGGAAGAGCTAGAACGTGTCACCCCTGTCACGTTCTAGCTCTTCCTCTTCAAAGTCCAAGGGTCCTCTGCCGACGTTTGAAGATTTCTCGACTCTGCTTACCAATGCCTCTCTTCCTTCAGAACCTGTCTCCTTTGAAGATCTTTACGAGTATCTCACTCATAAAACAACGCGGGAGGCTTCTCTCATTTTTTTTACAGCAGTTTGAAGCAGTTCTTCCAGAGGTCTTTAACCAAGCAACCTCCATCCTCAAGGCTTCTCGCATAATGACAAGCAACCCGACTACGTCTTGTGGTGTCGTGGTATCATCAATCGCTTCAACACATTCCAGAAAGCTACCACAACTGCCCTTCATCCGACGTCGGACTTACCATTCAAGGTCGCCACTCTCAATTGTAGGGGCTTGCTAACCCCCTCGCTAACGCTCTCGTTCTGGAAGATTTCTCGCCTCTTGAGGCCGACTTACTCCTTCTGCAAGAGACGAACATCCACTCTTCGACAAGTTTTCATTGATGGCCAGTTGAGACTTAACCTTTTACCGTGATTTCCGTTACTCTGTGCACGGTGGTCCAGCAGGAGTAGCAGTCTGCCCTCACCGCATGCCGTAAACGCTCCTTGTATGCTACTATGCTACGTGGTCGCCAGTAACCCAGTGGTTTGCTGTTACACCAAGTCCGTTACATCTCACGGTGAGTTAAGTCTCTGCATTAACTTTTAGATGTTCGTTCGCACTGCGATACTTCGCCTATGATAATTTTGTTCTTCCACAAGCATTGTTCTGTTTGCATCACGTTGTAAATTTGTCATTACTCATTCAATATACATATCACCGCTTTTATCAGTTTGTATCATTCCTGTTATTTTTTTTCCTTTGGGAGTTTCCACGTTGCTCGTCTCCCCTGTTTTGTTACATCAAAGCGATTCTGAAACCACCTTTGGCCTACACGTGTCTTCACGAGCTCCGTGTTTGAGTGCTTCACGTACGTATTTTGTCTGTTCTATCAATGTTCTTCTGTGTGTGTGCAGAAGTTAAAGGTCTGTGCTTTCGTTTAAGATCCCTCGCGAGTGGGTGAGTGCTCATTGTTTTTTATTATCACTGTTTTAATTTACACATCGAGCTGGTCATTTTTCTTCGTTAACCCTTGCAATTGATTATGGCATCTGCCGATGAAGTCGCTGTTCCCGACCGCATCGCTTCAGCTCCTCGCGTCGCCTCTTCAAAGACAGAAGCAGCCGATAAATCATCTTCGTTTGCTAGTGGAGAGCCTCTTAATTTTCCTCCTGTCATTTGCACGTCTTCTCCTGCTCAGGTCTCCGACTCTGCCATTGAGAACGTGGATGTGACGTCCCTGGCCTCTGCTGGCGGTGTTCAATTCGTGGACGTCTCTGATGGCGTCGCTAATCTGCTTTCTTCAGTTTCTGCTGCCTCTGCTTCCAGTACATTGTCTCATGCTGCGTCAATGCCTTCCAGAGGATGCGCTTCTGCACGCACGTTTTCTGCGGCTGCCTATGTAATTCCACCGGCTTCTTCCTCGTCTTTTCTGCCCCCTATGGATTCTTACGTTACTCTCAACGGTGCCACCATCTCATTAGACACTCCCGAGAACTCTCCTGCTGGTCAACGTCTTCATTCGACCCTCGAGTTGGAGGTTTGTTTTGATGCGTTGCCCAACACTCCTTTGAAACAACAGAGCTCCGCTCTCAAGAAGATGCTTCCTTCTCGTGCCATCACTCACCTCACCCGAAAGCCACGAACTGTGATTGTTTACTTTTCGAAGAAAGAATATGCTGAGCTTGTCTTGTCTCGTGGCTGATCAATTGGCAATCGTCACCTCTTAGCCAAATCCATCGCCCAACGTCCTGTTCTGGTCTCTCTACATCCTGTACCACAGGAGATCTCTGATGATTTGCTGTGTGCTGCACCTTGTGGATGCGGCAGAGTAGTAGGCCCAGTGAAGGCTCTCTCTCCTCTTCACCCTCTGACCCCGATGATAAAGATATCTATGGCTTCCGTAGAACTGCTCGCATCAAGTTCCCGTCGGAAGACCATCTCATAAAGTTTCGTTGCGGTAACGAGCGTCACCGGATTGAGCTCCTCACCTCTGCTCATTGCTCACGCTGCAAGGCTTACGGCCATCAGCAGGCTTATTGCCCCCATGCAGAGCCACTGACTCCTGAAGCTACAAGGCAGTATTCTAACTCTTCCTCCGTTTTTGCTGCCATGCTTCATCCTGTGTCTGCACCTCCTGGACCCAGTTCTGACGAAAATCTGATTAAAGCATTCGATCAACACGCGTCTTCCGTTGTTGCTTCCTTGACTTTGTCGGATTTTCCTCCGCTAGACTTCTCCTTCCCTTCCCGTGTTCTCTGTCCATCGGAGGACATCGCGGTTGATCTTCAAGCTTCATTCACCGTCGGCACTTTTGCTCCCGGCGATGAGATAGACCTTTCCTCTGATTCCACATGTCGTGTGTCATCGATTCACGGCAAACGTCGCTCTACTACCAATACCAAGGCCCGGAGGAAAAAGAAGAAGTCACCTTCTCCGACTGTCCGCCCACATCGTTCCACCCGTCTAGCAGGCTCCTAGTCTCCCCTGTCACGTTTTAGCTCTTCCTCTTCAAAGTCCAAGGGTCCTCTGCCGACGTTTGAAGATTTCTCGACTCAGCTTACTAATGCCTCTCTTCCTTCAGAACCTGTCTCCTTTGAAGATCTTTACGAGTTTCTCACTCATAAAACATAATCGGGAGGCTTCTCTCATCTTTTTACGGCAGTTTGAAGCATGTCTTCAAGAGGTCTTTGACCAAGCAACCTCCAACCTCAAATTCCTCCGGCATAATCCCAAACAACCCGACTACGTCTTCTGATGTCGTGGTGCCATCAATCGTCTCAATACATTCCAGAAAGCTGCGATAGCTGCCCTTCATCCGACGCGGACTTATTCATTCAAGGTCGCCACTCTGAATTGTAGGGGGTTGCTTACCCCCTCGCTAACGCTATCGTTCTGGAAGATCTCTCGCCTCTTGGGGCCGACTTACTCCTTCTGCAAGAGACGAACTGCCATTCCTCGACACTTTTACATAGATCGCGCACTTGGGACTTCACCTTTTATCATGTTTTCTGTTACTCTGTGCACGGTGATTTAGCAGGAGTATCAGTCTTCCATCTCCGCATGCTGTGAAGGCTCCTTCTAAGCTAAGTGGTCACCAGTGACCCCGTGTTTCGCTGTTACACCAAGTCCGTTACATCACACGGTGAGTTAGGACTCTGCATTAACTGTTTGATGTTCTTTCGCACTGTGGTGCGTCGCTTGTGATAATTTTGTTCTTCCTGAAACATTGATCTGCTTGCATCACGTTGTAAATTTGTCATTACTCATTCAATGTACATATCATCGCTTTTATCAGTTTGTAGTATTACTGTTCTTTTTTTTTCTTTGAGACGATTCCATGTTGCTCGTCTCCTCTGTTTTGTTACATTGAAGCGATTTTTGAAACCACCTTTGGGCTTAATACATGCACTGACGCTTTGAGACATGCTTTCGACAAGATTTTGGAACACAACGATAGGTATACTCTGCCATGCAGTACATAATGCTGCCGCTAACTGTTGCTTAGTAGTAGGCCTTGGTTCCAAATTTCTTATGCGGAGCTCTAATTCATCCCATAGGTGCCCTATGGGATTAAGATCAGGGCTCTGTGCTGACCAGTCCACACACGATACGGAATTATTTTCAAACCACACCGTAACAGTCCTTTCTTTATGACTCGGTGCATTTTCCGGCTGGTACCAACAATGCTCGGTTCCATAGTATTGCCACAGAGTTGGAAGGGCATAATTGTCCAGAATATCGATGTAGACGTGCTGGTTAACAGGTTTGTCCATGATAACCAATGAGCCGGGACCATACCACGAAAGACACCCCCAAACGAGTACACTGCCAGTTCCAAACTTGACCGTAGGAACAGTTTCGAACTGGCCGGGGAACGCTATTTACTGTGGTACATAGCGTTCCCTCGGCGGCCTCCATACCCACACACGGCCGCCCCGGTGGCGCAGTGGTCTAAGGCGTTGGCCTCTGATCATTCGTCCGTAAGGGGTCCGGGTTCGAATCCCGGTCAGGCATGGATGTTGTGTTTGTCTTACGGCACTGGCTCTCTCCCTTCCCTGGAACCAGTGACCCTAAATTAGGGACGGGACGACTGCTTATAGCCCATTAGTTGCTCACGGCGGTCGTTAAACCTCCAATCAAAAAAAAAAAAAAAAAAAAAAAAAACCCACACACGGCCATCAGACTGATGGATCGTGTCTCTGGATTCAGCAGTCCACACGACCCGTTTCCATTGATCTACAGTCCATGATAAATGCTCTTTACGCTATGCTAAACGACGAATAGCATTCCAAGTGAAGATGAAAGACTTACGAGCAGCCGCACGACCATGATAACCCATGGAATGAAGTTCTCTGTGAATGATACGTGTACATACCGGGGTTCCATCATTTTCACTTACCTGTACACTGAAGTCTTGTGCAAGTACTCCATGGATTAGCTGTAACGACTCTGCTGAGGCTTCGACTTCCTCTATCACTGATTTTCCTTGGTCTGCCGGTACGTTTTCCTACTTCAAGCAAGCCATATGCCTTCCACTTATTCAGTACATCCAAAACAGTTAACTTGTGTTTGTTTAAACGCCTCCCGGTTTCTCTTATGGACAACCCACTAATATAACACCCAACAAGATTTCCTTTCTCAAAGTCAGTTCTCTCCCGCCGCGACATTTTCACTCAACCTCACAGTGCGATATGATCGCGGTCAGCTGCAGGCTTGTTTTTACTCCGTTTTCAGCTGTACCGCGCATCTTAACAACGCAGCATATCCGTTCATTTGCTTTTGAAGGGGTGTCCTGTGATTTTGGTCAATATAGTGCATGTCTTGGCAATTAAAAGATTATTAGACTATGAGAGGATATGTACTTTAGTTTTTATCGTGTAGCGACGGCACTTTCGTTTCTTGACTGATGATTAGCGCGATGAACTGAACTTTCATGATGTATGTTGAACGACCTAGTAAGACCTTTGTTCTACTTTTATTAGATTCCCCTAACGTGCGTAGTAATTCTATGTGCTTCCGTCGTGTCTCCGTCTGAGGTAAGTTTTAAAAACTAAAATATTGATGAAAAATGCCCTGTACCATCTCAGTTTTGTTAACTTTGTTATGTAAATGTTGAGCACGCAGTATTAACGCGCACTTCAAAAATTTGAGCAGATACTGTTCCTTATGTTAAATTGCTCAAGAGTAGCTTCTTTCTATCTCAGAGATCTGTCAAAGTTATTAACAATGATTAGAATTGAGAAATGAGAATGAATGGCATTAATTGAGAGTGTACAGAATTAGTGAAATAATAATTCCTGTAATAGTCAAGAATAGACACTCCTCCTCTTCAACAAGAGTCGGAGCTAAGAATTCACTAAATGCCTTCACCGCTCTAATTCACCTGTTAAAATGATTAATTATTCCTTAACGAAAGTCATAATTACATTACGAACAAAAGATCGCAATGGGTGATACGTTCCTGAAATAATTTCGCAGATAGCTCATCGAGACAAATTTCGTCTCATGCTCCGTAATGTGCATTATTTTACTGAAAGTTAGGGATGCTTATGGTTAGAAAAAAGCATGTTATTGTTATTGAAGGAAATTAATATTGTGTCAACGTACTTTTGGTTTTCATCACTTCAGTAGAAAAATTTCAGTCGCGTAGAAGAATGATAATAATTTTACTAACATTTCAACTCCCGTGAATTCCACCACGGAAGGCAGTCGATCCGACGGTTTCCTAATTTTGCTTTCCAGTTTATCCCAGGAAATTTTCCTTACTTTTGAGCAAAAAGCTTTGCTCTAGCTATTGCAGGGTTACAGCATTACCATTTTTTTACAATTGGGGATATATAGCATGAAGTGTTTAGTCGGAAGGGCCTGGCATGGGCTCCCCAGAAAGTCCACAATTCCAGACTTGTTTGGCATTTTTTCGTTATTATTCCCGGCACTGATGCCAATGGTTTTTATTTTCTTTTTGTTTCTGGATTTAACGACTACCGTGAGTACCTCTGAGAGTCATGAGTTCCAGTGAAGCGAAAGATAAGCGCTGTGAGACCAATACACCACCCATTCTTCATCCGGGATTTGAACCTGGAGTCACTACAATGAACTGCCAGAATCCAGCGCTTAGTTCACTGCACCACCTGGACAGCTCATTGGCCTTAGTTCGTGCCATGCAAAACAAGCTCACGCATTCCTGAATTTCATGTATTTTTAGTTTGTCTGTTTGTTTCGGGGTACATTGACTACAGTGAACATTGATGGCAAGTTAAGCAGTCGCCTGTCCCATTAGAGTCGATAAACTGTGTTTTCTCGCTCTTGTGACGAAGTGTTTTTCTGCCAGTGTTTTGTCCTTTTTTGTGTGTTGTATTTGTTAAGGTCAGAAGATCATAAGCTTCTTTTCAGCCTTACAGAGCCAAGTATAATGTGTATGCAAAAGTTTCCGCCGTTTTAAGAAGAAAGGAGACAGGAACAATCAGGAAACCAGTACACATTTATTCAACGAAATATTGGCAGTCAGCATCAATGACCTTTTGCCATTTTTCAGGTAAAAAATGAATTCCCCTGTGATAGAAGGACTTTTGAGCTGAAGAACGCAGTTACGAAATTCTCCACCTCTGGAACTGTGGTGAACCGCTCTTGGGCTACGCAATGTTGCATAGAGCAAAATAGATGGAAGTTTGAGGGTGTAATGTCCGGAGAGTAAGCCGGGAGCGGGAACACCTCCCATTGTAACTGTTCAGGGGTTGATTTCGTGATGGAAACGGCATGTGGTCTAACATTATCATGTAACAGGATGACTGGACGGCGTGCTTAACCTGTCCATGGACGTTTTTCTTGATTGTGGCGTTCAGTTTCATCAACTGATCACTATATCGTTGTGCAGTGATTGTTTCGCCCAGTTTCAACAGTGTGAAGTATAGCACTCCATGCATATCCCCCCCACACACACAACATCCCCTTTTCCCCGTGGATATCCTGTTTTGAAATGAATGTTGATGGCTGGTCTGGGTCGACCCAGGATCGCTTGCGAACGGGGTTGTCGCAATAGGCCCAATTTTCAACCCCGGTGACAAGCTTCCACAAGAAATTGCTCCCTTGAAACCTCTTCAGCAACGACATGCAGATGCCAAATCGTTAACATATATTACGCTACGTTAAAGTATGCGAAACTCACTTGCCAATCTTTTGAATCTTCCCCAAGGCCTGTAGACCCCGTACCACAGTCGATTGAGCCATTTTCAAACGTTTCGCCAGTTGAGGGCTCTATTTTGTGGCATTTTCTTGCAACAGCGATTCCAGCCCCTCGTCTGCGAGTTCCTGCGGTCTACCTGCACGTGGCTTGTCTTTCGAGCTTAGATCGCCTTTCTTAAACCTGGGAAACCATTCTCGACACGTCCGCTCACCTATAACCGTTTTGCCATACGCCTGACATATTGAACCATATGCTTCCCTCGTACTTTTCTCTAAATTAAAAATGAATAACAAACAGTGTCGCAAATTAACTTTATTGACCGCCATGCTTGGCTTCATGTACAAACTGACAACACGAGTCGCCGACAGGTTGGACCCATACAGCGCCCGCTAGCAGGGGCGGCTTAAACTTTTGCATACCCCTAATAATTTGTTCATAGAAACTTGATTTGTGTGCTATATATGATAGTCTAGTAATGCTTTAACAACATCTCGTCCGCAGACAAAGTTTCGTCCATTGTTCCCAAGTGAATAGCTCAAGAAGAGTTGAGTTTGTCATTGGAGTGTACCGCGTTTTCTGCCCCACCAGCTACCACATCTGCCCTGCTAGCAGCCACTGATTTGTCGGTTCCTATGTGTCATACAAGGCTCTGACGTCACATGGGTTGTCATCCTCTGGGCTCAACAGCGCGTTTCAGTTGCCTTCATCACACCCTGTGCGCTTTATCTAGCTACAGAACAATTTTTGAGTACGTACATCATGTCACGGCCAATTGAAAAGCCAAATAAAGATGGTTTCACCTTGTTGGAGTCTTTCGCAGCATCAACATAATCCGATGTAAATGACTAGTGTGACTGAACTACCGTTTACCTCTGCCCGTCTGCTTCCTAGACAGTTGACGTCATCCTCTATCTTGATACCGAATTCGTGGTCGGCATTTCGAACCACATCGGCCGCCCCGGTGGCGCAGTGGTCTAAGCGATGGCTTCTGATCATTCGCACGGAAGGGGTCCGGGTTCGAATTCCGGTGAGGCATGGATGTTGTGGTTGTCTTACGGCACTGGCTCTCTCCCTTTCCTGGAACCAGTGGCCCTAAATTAGGGACGGGCGAGTGCTTATAGCCCATTGAGTTTCTCCCGGTGGTCGTTAAACCTCCAATCAAAATAAAAAAAAAATAAAACAAAAAGAACCACATCGATGAGGACAGCTTTACTCCCAGTATAGATGACTACCGTTGCTGCTGCGGTGCCATCAGCTTTTCCAATTCCATTAAAAGTGATGAATTCTTTGATTTCAGGCCGTCTTGTGTACGTTCTTCAGCCCAACCAAAGGTTTCGGCTCATCTTCATTCCTAAGCTTTCTGATTGATTATATCTTCTTCATTTCCGGAAGAGCTACGGGGAAGGCTGCGGTTCAGTCGTGTTCGGCATTTCCAACCACATCGATGAGGACAGCTTTACTCATCTATAGATGACTACTGTTGCTGCTTCAGTGCCATCAGCCTTTCCAGTTCCATTAAGATTGATGAATTCTTTGATTTGAGGCCGTCTTTAGTACGTTCTTCAGCCCAACCAAAGGATTCGACTTATCTTCATTTCTAAGCTTTGTAATTGACTTCTACATCTTCCTCATCTCCGGAAGTGCTACGGGCAAGGTTGTGCTTTAGTAAGAAACGAATCCTGTGCTGTTGTCATCATCCTCCCCTGTGCAGGCAATCATGGAGTCGTGGAATGTTCAACCGTCACGTCACCTGACGGGGAACTAGTAGTCTTAAATTAGGGCAGGGAGACTGATTGCAGTCCTCTGAATGGCGCATGTAGGTCGTTAACTCCCCCTTCCTCCGAAAAATAATATAGTAAAAACAAAACAACAAGAAAAAAATACACACAGCCCGTTCGAAGCTGCACGATATGACCGCATTTACATTCCGCTGGCTTACGCCCAGTCTGCTTCTCGCCTCTGGTGATTGCTTTTTTATGTTTCCGATCGTCAATTTGGTTGATTGAAGCTAATTTGGTATTGGATAATGCCAAAAATCATCTAATCACTGCCGTTTGAAATGAATCAGCTTTCTCAGGGAATATCTTTCAAGACCTGTGTCAAAATTGCCTGGCGCTTAAGCATAGCTGCTGTATTCATGTCCCCGACGAAACTGGGATCAAATCTCCGCTTCCGAAGAGTTTCACTTTGCTAAACAGCTCCTACAGCTCAGGTGAGTGGGTAAACTCTAGAGGATTTATAAAACACGCCCGACAGGCTCATCAGATTACACCATCAATACAACGGATTTAAAAGGCTTGTGTGAGATACGGCGTCAGAATATCACTATGTCATGAAATCTGATACAGCGTCTGATTATCACCATGTCACTAAGTGTGAATGTCTTACTGGTTCCTGATGATCATACAAAAATCACGTAACAAAGCGCAAACGCTATCTGCTGTATTCACGACCCCGACGAAACTGGGATCAAAACCGAAGGAAATCTATAAATTTGTTCACACATATTCCTTAGATTAATTTTCTGAGATTTTGGATCTTCAGCTTAACCACAGTTCTTCTCTCACGTACACTTCACTTCTTCAATAGGATTACCGTCCAACTTTGGAGACGTCAGTCACAGTGGAAGAAGTGAAAACAGCAGTTTGTTCTGTTCACAACGGCCTTGTCTTGTACCTGCGCCTGATATCCTGATATTTTGTTCTACACAAATCTTTTCAACATACTCCTGCCGTATTTGTGTTTCTGGTACAATTACTTGTTTTACTGGCCGACTCGATAGCGTTCTTCCATCTCTTAACATTACTGACCGTCTCACTCCGTTCTTGAATGGGAAGCAATTTCACCGTCGTATGTGACCATCTTGCCATCATCTCACTAGATCAGAGGTAAACCTTCAACCAGGTGTCTCTTTCGTACCTCCACACCCTCATGCACAAATATGGCTTTCCACTCAAATACTGATCTGCTCTCACTGTATTTTACTCGAACGCAGGTGTAAGGGTAAACACATACGACATGATTAACGGCAAAAATTCTCTCCGAAAGGAGGATCAGATAAGGCTGGACTATTTTAGGGTAGCTGTTTTCTCTCGTTTTCCTTTCGTTTGAGTGCTCCGAAGTTGGATTCTGTTACCACCTTGCAGTCTCTCATCGAGGCCTGCGCGCTGCCAGATTGTGACTTCTGCCTACGTTGAAAACTTTACTGTTTGTTCACAAGATTCCAAACTAGCTGTCGCTGAGGAAGCTTACCAAGATAATTCCTTAGCTTCGGGTGCCAGTTTAAATGTGAGAAAAGTGCAGGGTTGTGGCATAACACGCAGCGACAGTGTGACCAATCGCCACTTGTTACACAGCAGTTAATGACCTTCCAAAAGCTTTTGTTGTTGTTTATTCGAGATTTAACGACCACTTCAAAAATTCTAAGGGCTCTGAGCAGTCGCCCGTTTCTAATTTAGGATCATTTTTTCCAGAGACAAATGACAGCCAGTACCGTAAGACAACTACACCACCCATGTTTCATCCCGGACCCGAACGCAGGATTCGCTAGAATGAACGAGACCACTGCCACAAGTGTGGTGGTCGCATTCATTTCATTTTTTCATTTTTCACAAGGGTGGTGGTCTAAGCCCACAAGGCCGCCCGGTAGAGCAGTGGTCTAAGCGATGGCTTCTGATCATTCGTCCGAGATGGGTCCGGGTTCGAATCCCGTAAGGCATAGATGTTGTGTTTGTCTTACGGCACTGGCTCTCTCCATTCCCTGGAATCAGAAGCCCTAATGGTCGTTGAACCCACAATCAAAAGAAAAAAAAAAAGCCCAGAAGGGCGTAGACCACTGTCACAACTGTGGCTCAAAAGTTTCCTGTAGTTCACCTTGGAGTTCAAGCAACAGTAGAAAGCCTCGCAGGGGGTGGGGTCTCTGGAAGACACGCTAAAGTTGACCAGCCTCGCAGCATATGCACCAATAAAATCACCTCTCACTTGGCTTCATTAATTTATAATAATCAACATTGCCCTCTTGAATATCTTTAAAGTGTTATTTCCTTAATGCAGCTCCATTACGGCGACACAACGTCTCCTGGTTAGTTTTGTACAGAATCAAAACAGTTGGGTTATTGCCACAACTATTAGTCTTCCGGTCACACATTTTAGTTTCCACAAATTTTTCCACTTAAAACAAGATTCAAGAATTTAGTGTTGCTTTCTTTTCTCATCACATACATCAGATTCATCCAGATGCCTCTCTCACAACAGAAGTTCCCTTTCGTGCAGCCACGTGTCACCTTACACCCCCTTTCCGTTTAAAATGTACTTGGTATCACCAGACTACGTTGCCTTCCAAAATATTACCAAGAAGCTCATGCTTTCTGGAAGAACTTACCTGAGACATTGAATGATGCCCAGGCTCCTCAAAATGCTCTAGAACGCTCGTTTCCTCTTGGGCAATTCGCCCATTCAGCCACTAAATGCAACTCACTTTCGGTTTCACTCAAGAATTACATCTGTGGAACACCTTTTTCTATTAAAAGAAATAGTTTAATGAATTAATATCGTCGAAACTTCCATCCGCACCGGAAAATGTAGCGAAAGTTTATCAGCTTAAAGCAGAGCTGCATCGCGTTTTCCTAGATTTTATTAATTCCGAAATCTGTCGATACCTTCTTCAGCACCAACAGAAAACAATGCATTTTGTCATCCCTTCACGCAATGTACCAGTTCCTTCATAATCTTCAGCAGACATCTACTGCTCACTGGTTCTCCAAGACTCTACATCTATCTTGCTGTACTTCCTAACACGTCATCGCAGCGATTATTCACCGATGTGCCATTACATCATAACCACCCCCAGCGTAGAGAAATGATAACTCCTGGAGACCAAAAGATGGCGCAGCTAAAGTTTACAGAGCAGTATATATACAAGCCGAAGCCAGGTGTTCGGTTAGTAGCGTGTTCGGAGTCATAATACGAAAAGCTCCCGATTTATCGGAGTTTGATAAACGGCAAATTGTGATGGTACGGAGGCTCGGAACTACGATCTCGAAAACGGCGCTGCTTGTGGGTTGTTCACGTGCAGCTGTAGTGAGTACGTATCAAAAGTGGTGCACAGATGGTCAAACGACAAACAGTCGTCTAGCCGTGTGTCGTTCACAGCTCATTGATGCCAGAGGGAAACGGAGACTGTCGCGAATTGTTCACAGCGACCGCAGGGCCTCAGTGCGACAAAGCACCTGCAGCTACAACAGTAATGATCAGGGAAATGTGTCGCATCACACAGTTGATCGCAGCATTCTGCGAATGGGCCTGCCTAGACAAAGACCCAGTCGGATCCCCATACTCACTACACGTCATCGTCAGCAACACATGGAATGGGCCTAAGATCATCGAGATAGGACCGTGGATGATTGGAAGAATGTGGCCTGGTGTGACGAATAAAGAATCCTGGAGCATCACGTAGACGGCCGATCGCGAATACGCCGATTTTCAACGGAGGCTATGGGACCTGGATGCAGTGTTGGCCGGAAACAGGCCAGCGGCGGCGGTGTTATGCTGTGGGCGATGTTTTCTTGGAACACTTTAGTCCCCATTATCCCAATAGCACAATCTCTGACAACTGTCAGGTATCTGAACATCGTTACCCCATTCATGGTAACTATGTTCTCTGCTAGTGATAGCCATTATCAACAGAATAATGCGCCATACCACATTGCCTGAAACGTCAAGGAGTGGTTCGAGGAACATGCCGGTGACTTTCTATTAATGCCCTGGTCTCCAAATTCACCTGACATGAACCAAATCGAACATTTGCGGTTCGACTTGGAAAAGCGGGTTCGCGCTAAATCACCACCAACCCGAAATCATTGGGAACTGGAGAACCTGATGTTGATATTATGGTACCAGATACCCCAGGATACCTATCGCCGAATGGCCGCTTTTTTGCGGGCTAAAGGGGGATTCCTTCAGCTCATCAGGAAGGTGGTCATAATGTGCTGGCTTATTGATGTAGACCATTCTACTTAAAACTGTCAACCCACCACTTGAACGTGAAGTAATATGGCGTATGTTTCGTGGAAAAGTAGGGATTGCAGCTACATTTAATCGATTTCGTACTTGAACTGCAGTGAGTTTACATACGCAAACTGAGTACGAGTATCTTAGCTTCTGTCCGCAGTTTGCTGCAACATCGCAACTGCATAAGATGCGCGTATTTTATTGGGTGGTCCGAAAAGTCATGACGTATTTTAGCCATGTTTTGCAAAGGTCATTTATTGATAGAAAGAACAAAGATCAGTCAATGATATAATGCCTGTTTTCTTCGATAATCTTTTGCCATCTTTCAGTGAGCTGCAGAATGCCTCGTTCGTAGAAGGACCTGCCTTTCGCGGCGAAAAACTGTACAAGGTGCTGATTTACAGCCTCATCTGAATTGAACGTTATACCACGCAAGGGCTGATGAAGAGAACGAAACAAGTAGAAGTCTGACGGCGCAAGGTTAATCGAGTATCCTGGGTATGGCAACACATTCCACCCAAGCTCCAATAATTTTTGGCGGGTGATCAAACTTGAGTGTGGTCTCGCGTTGTCGTGATGGAAAACGTAGCACCTTTACTATGAATGATCTCTGGACGTTTCTGGATGATGGATTCGTTCAAACTGTTCAATTGCCGACACTACACATTCGAATTGATTGTTTGGTTCCGTGGTAGGAGCTCGAAAAACACGACACCTTTAAAATCCCACCACACTGAGACCAGAACCTTCCGCTGATGAATGTCTGCTTTGGATGTCGTTTGAGGCGAAGCAGCACGTCGGGACCAAGACCGTTTGCGCAGCACATTGTTGTACACAATTCACTTTTTGTCACCAATTATCAGTCGCTTAAAAAAAGGATCGTTTTCCTCAGGTTTCATGAGGATATCGCAGATGTTTATACGCGCCGTCAATTGAGCTTCTTTGAGTTCATGAGGAACCCACACATCGAGTTTGCTTACGTATCTCAGCTTCTTCAGGTGGTCGTGAACGCTTGAATGATGGATGTGCAATGTGTCTGCAATCTCTCGTGTCGTGTAACGTGGGTTTGACTCGATCAATGCCTTGATTTGGTCTTCATCATCCTCGGTGGGCCTCCCGGACCGAGGAGCATCGTTGAGAGCAAAATCACCAGCACGGAATTTCGCGAACCACCGCTGGCACAAACGTTCTTGTAGAGCATTATCACCGTACACTTTACGCAACTTTTCACAAGCTTGACGCGCGTTCTTCCCTTTACGGAAGTAAAGCAGTAAAATATGGCGAAAATGCACAGTTTGGTCTTCCATCTTCAACTTGACGTCAAATCTCCGCAAATCAACCTAATCGCTCACTATTCCTTTTAGACTGCAGCTAGAACTGGCACCTGTTGAATGCTATAGCGATAACAGAGCATGCCTCTATAGTACTTCCAAAACCGCCCAACCGCCATCGGGTGCCAAAATACGTCATGACTTTTCCGACACCCCAATATATTGTTCTGGTTAACATTTCAATTTATTTGCTTCATAGTTTCTCACGCACGACGTCCCCAAGTATGTCACAAGCCTTCGTTAACGGAAATTCGTTTTTTAACTCATTGGTCTGAACTATGCCGGATCATTCTGATGGATTCTGTCTCACGATTTTATTAACTCGGAGTCCGCCGGGATCATTGTTTTCAGGTTTCCAAATGTGCGAAGATTATGTTTATAATCTTTTAGCCTTCTCTTATACACTGGTCGGTATTGTCAATTTTTAGATTTATAGTATGGGCTTTTGTAATAAACTGGCTTTCTTGCAATGTAATACACATACTGGGCATTGAATTAGAAACGTTTATTCAATACCGGGTTGGAGCTCTTTTAGTCCGAATCACAGCACTTATGCTGTTTGGCACATATTCCACAAGAATTTAGTGTGCATCTACGTCTACAGCATAGAGGGAATTCACCAGAAAATCTTTAACTATCTCAGATTTGACGGAAAAGGACATTTTTCATTGATCCGCTTTTCTAATACGTCCCATACAGTCTCCGTGGCGTCCAGATATGGTGGCAGCCTAGGAAACGGTGGATGTCGGTGTCATAGTCTCTTAACTACTGCTGAACACATCTTTCTCGATGGATAGCAGAGTAGTTGACCACGAAACAAGTGCCACCTGCTGGATAAAGAATCAATCTTGTAGGATGGAATCGATTGGAAACAATGTTATATACACTGAAGAGCAATTGAATTAGAGACAGCTGGCGTTACGCAAATGAGGCGCTGTGGGCGGCCCTGTAAACGGAAACGACATGACGTATGCAGCGATCCGACAATATAAGGAGTGATGCGACGGGAATCAGTAAGAATCGGACGCAGTATGGGTAAGTCGAAGGATCTAAGCGCATTTGATCGTGGGCAAAATGTCGGGGCCCGACGAATAGGTCACTCCATCTCGGAAGTCGTGCAGGCACTGGAATTTTCACGAGCCACTGTGTCACGGGTGCACCGTGAGTACATCGAATCCGGTAAAACCATCCCTGCAAGGGCCAACTGCCGTGGACAACAGCGTGTGGATGAGCTGGGTCATCGTCGGCTAGCTCGCATTGTAACAGCGGATAGACTGGCCATAGTGCAAGAAATCACTCGGCAATTTAACGCTGGTGCACAAAAACGTGTAAGCAGCCACACCATCCAGAACCATCTCCTCGCTTTGGGGTACAGAAGTCATCGTCCCACGAGGGTACCGCTGCTGACCGCACATCACAGGGTGCAAAGATTAGCATGGGCGCGGGAACATCGCCACTGGACCCTAGACATGCGGAAAAATGTTGTCTGGACTGATGAGTCGAGATCAACGTTGGTACGTGCGGATGGCAGGATACGAGTACGGCGCAAACCACATGAAGCGATGGATCCTTCTTTCCAGCAGGGTACTCTTCAAGCTGGTGGGGGTGTCATTCTCGTTTGGGGACTGTTTACGTGGACTGAAAGGTGACCCCTGGTACGTGTGACATCGTCCCTCACAGGTCAACGTTACCGGGATATCCTGGACGACCATTTGCTTCCGTTTGGGCGTCTTCAACATCCCACTGGGGACCTCATTCTGCAACAAGACAATGCATCTCCCGAATTGTATCCGAATGGTTGGATGAGCACTCCACCGACGTGACCTCGCTTTCTTTGCCAGCTAGGTCACCGGACATCAATCCCATCGAACACATCTGGAATGCCAACGAAAGAGATGACCCCCGTCCATCAAATCTTCGTGAACTGTGGGAGCTTGTTCAGGGGTCGTGGATCCGTATGGCTTCCCAACGCTTCCGGTGTCTTCTCAAGTCCATGCCGAGACGAATCACCGCCGTTGTCAGGGCGAAAGATGGTGCTGCACGCTACTAGACATGTATCTCTAATTCAATTGCTGTTCAGTGTAATCCTTGGAGGACATTCGACTTACCAGCAACATCAGGAAACCCATTCCACACGAAACAGAACGTGTCTTGCACCATGACATCACCTCCGAAACCTTGACTTGTGTTTAAAAGGTAACCTGGGTCCATTGCTTTATGGGGTTCATGGCAAACACTCTGCCTGCCGTCTGTACAGCACAACATGTACCGCTACTCGTCGGATCACATGACGTTTTACCAGTCATCCAGTGTCCACTCACGGTGCACCTGATACCACTGCAGTAGTTTCTGTATAGGCATGCGACTGCCAATACCGATCCTCTTCAATTTCCTGCTTATAGTTCACTGAGGTATGGGTCGGAAAGAGCTTTAATTGAATGCTTCTGTGAGTTGCTGCACACAGGATGTCCTGTTTCTCCGTACAAGCTTTCTCAGACGACGGCGATCTCGTTCCTGGCAGATTGCCGTCGCGCCACAGTTGAGCTACTTAGACAAGCAATGTGCGTTATTTTTCCCACGGATTAACACCCAGAGATATCTCACCTTTTCAGAAACAAATCAGCTCTCCTGTTTTTAAAATCGTCGCTCCAGCCAGATGGGCTCTCACAATAAGTCATTCATCGAACTCCAAAAGATCCTTTGTTTTCACCCTTGTGATCAAATCTACTGACAATTACCGACAAGCAGTAGTCTTAAGAAGTTGCACAGATAACGTGGTGACGCACTTGACCACGTATTTTGCATATACGTTGCGTAAGTGATCTTTACGTATCTCTGCATAAATGTTTCTAATTCAGTGGCCCGTGTGTATACAGCTCCCGTTATCTATGTACTTACCTGATTTGAATTCATTTATGTAATTTCCTATTGCTAATGAAGGTTTGAATGGATGATCTCTGATAAGGTTTAATCCCTACATTTCTATAGCCAGCTGGAACTTTTGTGGGTGGAAAAAAAATAGGAATTTTTCGAAGCGGAAGCAGAGTGCTCTCATAAGCACGAGTAAAGAAAAAGTATTGAAAAATTAGGGGTTTCTCGTTAAAGAAGGAAATTATAAACTAACCTACCGTACTTAGCAAACGTAACTGCCGACAAACCTCTACAAAGGCCGGTTGTGAAATAATAATCGAGGGATCGATCCCAGTAGATTGAGTTGCCCCCGAACCACTGTTGGATGGACACGTTAAGAAGTCGTCCCCTAGGAGTTCGATTTCCCCGTTACATTCTGTTCTCTCCTCCTGCCTATTTTCTTTCGCGTTCGAAGTGTTCGTTGTGACGTTATAGTCTGGCACTCCTACTTCTCTAACGTGTCAACTCTTTATGTATCTGTGTCCCTTGGGACTTTTGTGTCACGGGATATAGGCAGTTGCATATAATAATTTCTATGGGTGTAAACACTGCAAGCAGTTGCTGCGTTTAAACCCCTGCTATCACGGAAGCTCTCTCATGCAAGGACGAAGAAACCAATAAAATTGATTGAAAACTATCCTTGACTGCAAAGCTACTGGTTCCATAGAGGTGAGAACCTGCGTTGTAGGAAAAGCACAGCTGCCATGCTTTCTTCGAGCCTAACCCGTTCCTCAGACCTCTCAGCCAGCGAGGCACCAATATCAGTTTTAGGACAACATCCTTAGAAAAAAAAAAGTCATCATCTTAGGTTAAAAACACACACACACGCCCCTCAAACTATTAGGGGTATGCAAAAGTTTCCGCCGATTTAAGGAGAAAGGAGACAGGAACAATCAGGAAACCAGTCCACATTTATTCAACGAAATATTGGCCGTTAGCATCAACGACCTTTTGCCGTTTTACATTCAATAAATGAATGCCCCTGTAAAAGGACTCGGGTATTGAGCTGAAGAACGCAGTTACAAAATTTTCCATCTCTGGAACTGTGATGAACCGCTGTTGGGCTAGGCAATGTTGCATAGAGCGAAACATATGAAAGTCTGAGGGTGCAATGTCAAGGGGAGTAAGCCGGCTGCAGTAAAACCTCTCAGTGTAACTGTTCAAAGGTTGATTTCGTGGTGGCACTGACATGTGGTCCAGCATTATCATGTAACAGGATGGCTCGGCGATGTCTTTTACCTGTCCATGGGACTGATCGCTATATCATTATGCAGTGATCGTTTCGCTTGGTTTCAACAGTTCGAAGCACAGCACTCCGTGCATATCCCACCACACACCCAATAGCACCTTTTTCCCCGTGGATATCCTGTTTTGCAGTGGATGTTGATGGCTGGCCTGGGTCGACCCAGGATCACTTGCGTACGGGGTTGTCACAATAGACCAATTTTTCATCCCCGGTGACAAGCTTCTGCAAGAAATTCTATCCTTGAAACTTCATCTGCAACTACATGCAGATGCCCAGTCGTTGACCAATATTACGCTCCGTTAAAATATGCGGAAGTATTTACCAATCTTCTGGACCTTTCCCGATGTCTGTAGACGCCATACCACCGTCGATTGAGACATTTTCAAACGTTTCTCCAGTTGGGTGGTCGATTGTGTGGCATCCCCTTGCAACAGCGATTCTAGCTCCTCGTCTGAAAGTTCCCGCAGTCTCCCTGCGCGTGGCTTGTCTTTCAAGCTTAGACCACCTGTCTTAAACCACGCAAACCATTCTCGACACGTCCGCTCACCCATAACCGTTTCGCCATACGCCTGACATATTGAACCGTATGCTTTACTCGCATTTTTTCCTAAATTAAACATGAATAATAAAAGTGCCAAAATGAACTTTATCGACCGCCATGCTGGGCTTCATGTACGAACTGACAGCACGCGTCGCTGGCCGGTTAGACCCCTACAGCACTCGCTAGCGGGGGCGACTGAAACTTTCGAACACCCCTAATAGTTGTGCTTGTACAGTAGCTCATCACGCCTAAGATGGATTTCTACTTATCAGTATTTCACAGTTAATCTGTTTTCGCCAAACCGGTAGCGCAGTGGTCTAAGCGCTGGCTTATGACCAATCGTCAGAGACGGCTCAGAGTTCCAATCCCGGTGAGCCATAGATGTTGTGTTTGTCTTACGCCACTGGCTCTCTCCCTTCTCTGGAACCAGTGGACCTAAATTAACAACGGGCAACTGCTTATAGCCCATCGAGTTGCTCACGGTGGTCGTTAAACCTTCAATCAAAAACATGTGTTCGCTGTCTTGGTTTATTGACTGCAGTTCTATACCTGTTTTAAAAATATCGTCTTTATGACTGCTTGTTCTTCTACAAAATCAGATTTTCTTGTGCCTCTTGGAGTGCTGAAACTAGCTGTTTTTCTCAGGAAACTTTCGAGTAGTAAATGAAGGCTTTCAAGTTACGTAAAAACAAAGCAATTATCCAATATACGAAGTTAATTATACAGTGTGATTGTAAACTCCTTCAACAAAACAAGAGGGTGATTGTACACATCAAGATGTACAATATTTGCAATGGAACCTAGAGCCGCATCCCCTTCTAGTGCCAGAAAAGAGTAAAGTTACATATCCACATTGATTCTTCAACAGTGAAAACAAAGAGACATGCCTAATTTATGAGTTGCACAATTCCAATCGCATCAGAGAAAGACTCAAAGGAGCTGCTCAAACTGGCGTCCGAGGGCGTTGTTGCACAGCTGACACCGGCGAATGAAGGACTGTCGCACCCTCTCGCAGACTCCCAGTGTGGAGTTGATCTTGTCCGCAGCAACAGTGATTCGTGCGAAGAGATCTTACATGGAGTCAACAGGTGTCTTGTATATCAATGTTTTCGTGTGCCCCCAGAAGAAGTCCAGTGGATTATGGTTCGGGGAGCGTGGAGGCCAATCCACAAGTCCACCGCGTCCAATCCACCACCTGGGATATGTTACATTTAGGAAGTGTCGGACCTTGGTGGCAAAGTGTGCTGGTGCCCCATCATGCATAAACCACATTCCCTCCTTGTGGTGAGCGAAACATCCTGCAGCAGACCGGAACCACTTGCTCCAGGAACACACGGTACGCTCCGCCGATCAGTCGACGGGCCTTGGACGCCAGTTGAGCAGCTCCTTTGAGTCTTTCTCTGATGCGATTGGAATTGTGCAGCTCATAAATTAGGTATGTCTCTTTGTTTTCATTGTTGAAGGATCAACGTGGATGTGTAACTTTACTCTTTTCTGGCACTAGGAGGGGAATGTGGCCCTAGGTTCTATTGCAAATATTGTACGTCTTGATGCGTACTATCACCCTTCTTGTTTTGTTGAAGGAGTTTACAATCACCCTGTATATATGCACTTAAGATTCCGCACTTGTGATGTAGAGGTAGAATAAATTGTCAATGTTTATTCATAATTAAATGTTTTATTAACGTCGACTATAGTTTCGCAGAGCATTTGGCTCGATGTTAATAAAACATTTAATTGTGAATAAACGGTGATCATTTATTCTATGAGGGTAATTATTAGTTGTTCTCCTCTTTATTAATAACACATTCCCAAACTGTGGCCAGTCGACGAACATGATTAAAAGTACCAGTACCATTAATTCTGTGCTAATTGTTTGCGACTAGGAGATTAAAATCGGAGCATCAAACATCTCCCCTTTCGAATGGTCAAAACAGCTGAGAACACTGGGGTTCATTTTTGGTAAATATAGTGGATGAGAAAGCTCTGCTCAACCGTTCTGTTGAAGCCAAAAATCCGGGCCTATTGTGGCCGTGCTTTGTCGTGTGCGAAGATCAGATCAGATCATATGTACAGGATTTTAGGAAGGGAGTGTCTGACTCCAGGTCTTAAACAACCCTTAGAAATAGGAAGCTAGGAGATTCGAACTAGAGTTCCCGATAGGAAAGTGACACGGAAACGAGGTAGAAAGAGGGACGAAGACGCCTTTATTTATTACCGGGGGACCAGTACCCGGGGTCCGACTGCTTAACGTACCCATCCGACGCACGGCGGATATTTAGTGATTCGAGCGTTCGTACCTGCCTGGGATCGAACCCGAGGTCTTCTCCGTGGCAGTCACGAACGTTAACCACTAGGCCACCCGCGGCCGTCGTGTGCGAAGACATGACGCTATACATGATATCACAGCGCTCATGCCGGGATATGCTTCACTAGAAATTACTTATATCACTCCCGTTTCATAGTGTTATTCTATTCATACGTCTCGCAAAGATTCACGCCGCAAACATCCTTGCCAGCGACCAGTAAGATTTTATTTTCATGAAACTGTGCAACAGGTCAAGATACAGCGACATTGACTGATGTTATTGCTTGGGTACTTAAAATTCCACCAAACTTTCATCTAATCAAATGTACCTTGTGAGCATCCCACTATTGCGACGATGCCATGTTACTGCGTGCAATTTCGTAGCGTAATTCCTTTTGTGCCGTGGTTAGTGTATGCGGTACTCACGCAGCTGGTTTTCTCATCGATCCTAAATCTTCCGTCATCATGGTGTAAACCATATGACGTATACTCTAAATTAACTTTCGGTTTTGGTTGTCTTTTTCTATGTAAATTTTGAGTTCGTTCTCTTTTAGCGTTTAAACCTTAATGTTATATTTTGTCACTCACTGAATGTTATGTTGGAGGCAGTCGTGAGGTCAAGAGTAAATGACGTGTACATGTTTGACAAGAGAAGAACGAGATATAATGACCTAAGCTAGCTGACAAAGTGGGTTGTGGTGTGATGTGGCATGTTGTTTGATAGATTACTGTAGCTATTTGTTGTAATTGGTAAATTAGATGTAAATACGTCGAATTTTAAATACGTAAATCAGATGTAAATACGTCCTTATAGAGGTTCAGTATTTTGAATTATGCTGATGTAATCATTTGTGATAAGTTATGAATCTGAAGTGCCCTGCAGTTTTGGCAATAAAGACCATTTGCTGGTAAGTGTATGTTAGATCACCTAATTTAGTTCAGTTTTAGAGCAAATGGCTATGAAGACCATTTGCTCTCTTCTGGCTGTTAGATCACCTAATATATGTCGTTCAGTGTATAATTTAGAATTGTTTATCAATTATCTATCCGAGGTTTAACAGTACATAGTTACAGTGATATGAGAAACAACCGACTGATGGTACGAAGGTAATGTTTAAGTAGTGACATACGTATTTAATCGACAAACATTACAACAGTTGTATGAGGAATAACCAGTTGTGTGAAATGGTCATCGGTACAACAAGTAGATATTGAAGGCGAGAAAATTACTTACCAGTAGGTATTACTACCCAATTAGTTCATTTATTACGAAAAGCGGAAGAATTTGGTCTTGGAGCCTTGGGTACTAGCCTTTTAAGAGTACTGAAAGGCCTCTTGGATGTGACGTTGGGCTTTTTGTCTGGAAACTAAAATCAGTTAACCGCATCTTTGAGTGATGTTCTGCGTTCCTTGTAGCCTTTAATTCCATTGTGCACCACATATTTGACCTCCTGCTACACACCGAAGACTTTATGCCACACCCTCTGAATACTGAAAGAAGTTAGTAAAATCATGCAATGCATTAATTATACACTCACTTCCAAAAGTTAAGCACGCAGAGGGAGAAGTTAATTTCCGGAAGCCAATCGGAACTGGAGAGGCTGCAATTCGCCGCAGCGGTAGATGGAAGTATGCAAATGTGGTAGGTAACAGCGAATCACGGTGTCTTGCCGAGAAATATGCAAAACAGGCAGTCGTATAAGAAGCCAGCACTCTGAAGGGGTACAGGAGTTGCATGCAAGTGCTGCTACAAGGTGTTGAGAACTGTCGCAGGATTTGTTTTGAAGACAGACTTGATTTTATGGCTTCCAGAAGACGATTGGAAGATTTTGAGCGCTGGCGTGCCGTCGGACGCATTGAAGCCGGACAGTCAATCACAGATGTTGCTGGTTTCTTCGGCGTGAATCATTCCGTCATTTCACGTTTATGGGAACAATTTCTAACCAGCCAAACAGTTGTCCGCAGACCTGTGGCAGGTCGCCCAAGGGTTACGACCCCCGCGGAAGACCGATATATTGCTGTTGTAGCGAAGCGGAATCGAAGAGCGACGTCCACACGTGTGACATCTATGGTTACGGCGGCCATTGGTACTACGATATCTGCCACTACTGTGCGTCGAAGGCTACACATGAAGGGACTGTACGCCCATGTATCACGGGTTTGTGTTCCTCTATCCGTCCAATCCAAAGGGGCACGATTAAAGTGGTGTTGCCAACATGTCAATTGGACTGTGTCTGTTTGGGGCAATGTTATGTTCACGGATGAGTCCAGATTTGCCCTGCAACCCGATGACAAGCGTGCACGGGTGTGGACGGAAGAAGGCACACGCAATCGACCCCAGAACATCACCGAACATCATGCATTCAGAGGTGGAAGCATCATGATCTGGGCAGGAATTTCGTTGGGATACCGCACCGACCTCCACATCTACAGACGTTGTTCTGTGACGGCTGTACGGTATCGGGATGAAGTCCTAGACCCCACTGTGCGTATGTACGCTGCAGCAGTTGGTCCTGCCTTCGTTTTAATGGACGATAATGCGCGTTCCCATAGAGCTACCATTGTCGACGACTACCTGGAGAGTGAGGGGATTGCGCTTATGGAGTGGCCGGCGTACTCGCCCGACCTTAATCCCATTGAAAATCTTTGGGATGCCCTCGGCCGTGCTGTGTGCTCACGTCTCCCGCCTCCAACCAGTCTAACAGCTTTGGAAACTTCTCTACAGGAGGAATGGCGATTACTGGACTCTGCGGTGGTTGATCACCTCATAAAAAGCATGGTCAGACGTTGTAAACTTTGTATGCAGATGAGGGTTGCTCACATACCCTATTAATGTCGGGTTTTGTTGTTTGTTGTGACTTTATTACTCACTTTGTAAATGACTCCAATTTGATGTCATCTCATAATTTCTGAAAATTCAATATTATTTTCTTCTCTGTCTGTATTTCTTTGTTTTGATTCATTAATAAACATATTTCCTACTTTCCTGCCGCATTTCGTGTCAATCCAAGCAGTACTTCTCCATTTTTTCACATCTTACTGCTCCGTGCTTAACTTTTGGAAGTGAGTGTAATACGCTTTCCAACATACCAGAAATTATTACTCAAGTTATGAGGATAATGGCTGTGGAATAAATCTCGCTCCTGTGTCCTGACCTTTGACCCCATTTCGATGATATTCAACAGAACCGGTTTAGTACACCTCAAGAATAACATACTAAAGTTTTGTCGCAATAGAAGCAGTTTTACGCAAGTTATGAGAATAATGGCTGTAGAATAAATCTTGCTTTTGTGCAATGACCTTTGACCCCATTTCGTTGATATTCAAATATCTTTTGTCACAATCGAAACATTTTTTGGTAAGTTATGATGCACAAGGGCAATGGAATGGATCCCACTCCAGTGTTCTGACCTTTGACCCCATTTCGCCCATTTTCAATAGGGTTCGTCCCCAGTGGCTCCCTACCACATACTAAAATTTCATCGAAATCGAACCATTTTTACGCAAGTTATGCCGCATAAAGGCAATGGAACAAATCCCGCTCTTATGACCTGCCTGACCTTTGACCCCATTTCGCCCATTTTCAATCGGGTTCGTGCCCAGGTAGTTCCCTACCACATACTAAAATTCCATCGAAATCGAACCATTTGTACGCAAGTTAGGACGCATAAGGGCAATGGAATAAATCCCGCTTTTATGCCCTGCCTGACCTTTGACTCCAATTTGCCAATTTTCAATAGGGTTCGTGCCCTGGTAGTTCCCTACCACATACTAAAATTTCATCGAAATCGAACCATATTTACGCATGTTATGACGCATAAAGGCAATGAAATGGATCCCGCTCTTATGGCGTGACCTTTGACCCCACTTCACCCATTTTCAATAGGGTTCGTCCCCTGGTGGTCCCCTACCACACACTAAAATTTCATCGAAATCGAACCATTTTTACGTGAGTTATCGTGCCGACAGACGGACGGACGGACAGACCGACGGAAAAAGCTGGAGCATATACGCTTCTTCAACCTACGGTTGGAAAGCGTGAAAAAGATACAAACTTAAAAAACAAAAAAACAAAAAAAACACGATTTTTCCTACTTTGACTGGTGCCTCAGCTGCTTCATCATTATTACACCTAGCACTAGCCGATCGGTGGGCACGTACTGAGCCCGAGGTACGTATCACGCAACTGCCAGATATCCATCGAGTTTATATTAGGTGGAGACACCACTCCTATCCACGCAGTACTGGCCGCCATAAGTCACGGCCCTTGCTGTATATGACGTCACATCCAGGCAAGAAGCTGCTTTGAAACTACTGAAACCAACGGAACAAAAGATTTGAGGCGTATAGACAGATAAAATGAGGAATTCAATAATCTTTATCAATTATACAAGCTTACTGTTTTATCAACTACATAATTTAGTTCGTCTTTTTCCTGTATGTAACGTCACGCCAAAGATTAACTGTGACCTCTTACGGCAGAGTTAGTGCTGTCTCCAGCCAAGGCTGAACTGGATCCTTGCCTTGCTCCAGCTAATGTAGCTCGATGCAGACATCGCCTGTGTTGCCACTTTAGGTCTCTAAAATGTACAGCAAAGAAAGTGTTCGCGTGCTTCTCCCGCCGAGGTATGTATTACGCAACCGCCAGACATCGCCTGCGTTGCCACTTTAGGTTTCTAAAATTTACGCCAAAGAAAGTGTTCCCGTGCTTCTGAAAACGAGGTACGTATTACGCAACCATCAGACATCGCCTGTGTTCCCACTTTAGATTTCTAAACTGTACTCCAAAGAAAGTGTTCGCCTGCTTCAATAATATTTTGTAACTCTGAAGATCTTGAAAGAAGAAATTATTCCGGCAATCTTACGAATCGATATTTTCTCGATATAGGATCCAACTATCACTCCCGTTTGAAGCTGTTAATTTCCCCCCCCGTACATCCTAACAATTGTTCGCTACATTTATGAGCCAACACATCACTAAATTCGTGTTAACACCCAATTTCCTGTAATCACGTGGTCCCTATGACTTTTGATATGGTAGTGTGCACAGTCATAGATAGAATTTTAAACATAGTCTTTTACTAAAACTATAAGCTGCTCGAAACTTAGTTGCAAGATGATGATTTGTGGTAGGAATAATTTCTACGATTAATAAGTTTCTTACCGGTGTATTTGTCAACAAAATCTAGAATTTTTAGGGTACGACAAATTACGTGAATGAATATTGTTCGCTGTGGTGGAGACTCGAACATACGTATCTGTACGCATCTACTCACTCAGGGCTTTGAACCAAACAATCAACCAGCAATCAAACGACTAGCAAATACTTCAGTGCATGCGTGAAACCGGAAGTCATTGGTCCTCCCCGAACAGAAGTCATTATTAGAGAATGCAAAATAGATGGCGACGGATGATACGCCTCTGACGTTACATAGCTAATAATTTATCAAGGCAGCCTTTATGTTGCCTAATATGATCTGAGATAGTAGTTTAAGCTTCGACAGCTTGTTTCTTGACTACGCATCCCTTATGAAGATTGAGACCGTAGAGTAGCATTTAGCTACGTATCAAAAGGAGGAACCCAAGCAGATCTCTATGCTAAATAGCGTTCCTACTGCTCCTTTCCATCCACAAAGCAAGGGTTTCGCAATGCTCTAGTGGACAGTTGAAAGCACAAGCCTACAGAAGCGTGACCTTCCTACGTTAATTAACTTAGTTTGGAGGTATTAATAAGGTCCGTGAGCTCCCAGCCAATACGGAGTTATGTGTGGAGATGGGCATAGACGTGGCTGTAGCGCGGAAGGGTGGATGCCCGGGAGCATGATGGTGATGGTGATGATGATGCTGTTGAGAGGGAAGACGAGAGAAGGGATAATTTGCAAACGCAAGGATAAACGGACAGCATGGATTGGCATATAATGAACTGAAGCAGAGGGATACAGCGATAGTAGGAGGGAGAGAAAGCGCTGGATAAACGTCACCCCGCAATAATATATGAGAGATGGAGAGGAAACAGCGCCTCTAATTCATTACTGGCTCTGCTATTAAAGGACGATCGTCCGGTAGGTAAAGCATTGAAAGTTTCATCGCGTTAATGGCCAAACTAAGCTGGCCATTACGTCAGATAATGTTGATGCACCGAAAATATTCAGTTATTTCGATAGACTAAACAGCGACTTGACTAAAGTAAACAGTCTGAATTTGTTGACGAAAGCCACGGATCTAATGTGTTATAGTTTTAATTAACCCTTTATTCTGTGTATTTTGACCGAATTGCTGGGCAAGATCAGATGATTTAAATCATAAATGATTGTCTGATCTCCATTATTAGGCTATGTAATCAAAAACCAAAAAAGGAGGGCAAATATGTGCGCTCTTATTATTTGAATAAAACCATCGGGTACAGTGGATTCTTTTTCTTCCCGTCTTCGCAGAAGATTATATTTTCAAACACATCTTTAGCCATTGCGAAGAAGACACAGGAGAAATATGTTGCCTAAATTTCAGATCGGGTACACAGTTCAATGTTTTCATCACAGCTTTTGAATGTTACCCACAACATCAAAATAACAGCCTTTCAGTAGCTTTGAAAACTGGAAATCTCCGGGATAAATCCGGTGAGTACGGTGGAAACAATGCATTGTAAAAAATTGTGTCGTAGGTTGCACCAAAAAGTGGTATTACACCAGCTGCACCACGTTTTGAGAAAAGATACACCGTTTTGTGGTGCAAACGAAACACAAGAACATGGTGCAACTTTGTACAATCTTATGGTCTAAGGTGCAAAGTCACATTATGGTGCAAAGTTGCACCATGTATTTGGGTTTCGTTTGCACCACCCAGTATTGTTTCTTTTTTTAGAGTGTGGTGCAAGACCACTTTTTGGAGCAACCTACCACAAAATGTTTAACAGTGTGGTACGCAGACTATGTTGCTGGCTATTAACTCCGTAAATGTGGTTTTTCGGTTTCGCACGTTGTTATGCGAAAGGAAGCGACTCCTTACTTCTCTGTACTGAAACCGCACACAAAAGACTCGCTGCAACAAACTGTTCAACACGTCCAAATAAAGTGCGGCAGTAATCATTGGGTGCAAACTCTCTTGTGCGCAATTCCCTCGTTACGATTGAAAAAAATGAGCTCAACTCCGATCTTTCTTGACGCATTGTTTTGGCTTGGCTTGCCAGCCGTAAAAATCGAACTCAGGAAAGTTCGATTGGCTTTCAGCAGCTTCAGCGAGTGAAAGCCAACCGAACTTTCCTGAGTTCGATTTTTACGGCTGACAAGACATGGCGCCTTCCAAACTAAAGCAACAAATTGTAATTGGCAAATCCTCCCAAAGCCAAAACAATTCCTGAAGAAAAGTGGGAGTTCAAAACAATGCTCATCGTTTTCCATGATAACGAGGGAATTGCGCACAAGAGTGTTTTTACCCAATGACTACTGCCACACATTATTTAAACGTCTTTAACAGTTTATCGCAGATAGTCTTTCCTGTGCGGCCTCAGTATAGATAACTACGATGTCGCTTCCTCTAGCACAACGTGCGAAACAGCAAAACCACATTTTGGGAGTTAATAGCCAGCAAAATTGTCTGCGTACTACACCATTAAAAATTATGTGGTAGGTTGCATCGAAAAGTGGTCCTACACCAGCTGCATCACTCTCTAAAAAAGAAATAATACTGTGTGATGCAAACGAAACCCCAAAATATGGCGCAACTTTGCACCATAATGTGAAACAACTTATACCATAACGTGATACAAAGTTACACCATGTTCTTTTGTTTCATTTGCACTACACAATGGTGCATCGTTTCTCAGAAAGGGGTGTAGCTGGTGTAATACCCCTTTTGGTGCAACTTACCAAACATTTTTAACAGTGTATTGTTTCCACCGTGTTCACCGGATTATTTCCAGAGATTTCCAGTTTTCAAAACTACTAAAAGGCTGTTACTTTGATGCCGTGGATAACATTCAAAAGCTGCGATGAGAACATTGAATAGTGCACCCGATCCGAAGTTTAGGCAATTCAACATATTTCCCGGTGTCTTTCTCGCAATGGATTAAGATGCGTGTGAAAACATTACGTACTTCTGTGAAGATGGAGAAAAATAATCAACGGTACCCGATGCTTTCTCTCAAATAATAAGAGAACACATATTTATTTTTCATTTATTTTTTTTTATTTTTGATTACAGAGCCTAGTAATGGAGATCAGAAAATCATTTATGATTTAAATCATCCGATTTTGATCGGATTTCAACCCTCGGGCGCTGACTTTCAAAATATAACTGGGGGCTCGGAAAATGTTCAAATTATGTTTAACTTGCAACGCCGAAATGTTTAAAAATAATAAAAACGAACTACCTATGTATTTCTTAAGGATTTAAATTTAACTTCAATTGCATATAGTCAGAATATAGGGCTCTACAACATTCAAAGGCTGCCTGAAATTCTTAAAAAGATGCAGCTAATCTCTAAAAAGTATAGTACTTCATTTCTTAGATATTTATTTAATTTATTTTGGTGTTGTAAGGGCAGCAACATTCTTAAAATGTTATGTCAAAATTAGTCTCAGTTTTCGACACCCGAATATTAGCGTACTAGTGGCTTAAGTGCTTACCTTACTTTCTTAAATCAAAACAAATTTTTATCTTCGTCGATCATTTTGTTGGATGAATTTGTCTGCTACTTCGTCGTCTTTGAAGCTTGAGGTGATTTCCCAATGTATGTTCACAATTGCCATATTAATTCGCGTTCGAGCCAGAGTCGATCTGACATACGATTTAACACGACGAAAGCTTGAACACCATCTGTCTGCTGTGCAGATCAACACCGGTATAGTTAAAATTATAAGAATAAACTTCACACGATCCGGTAACATATTAGCAAGGAATATATCCTTTCTGAAGAAATTTGCAACGCCCTCAAAATAAGTTAGAATTCGCGATCACAAAATGTCAGATGACATATACACTGGCGGAAAGTGAAAAAAGAACACCAAGAAGGAGACGTCTGATACCAACGAAATTTATACAGCATAATAACGGAATACAGAGGACAACGTGATCAAAACATTATGGCAAAATACAGCTGTATTTGCTGGTAAACTGAAAAATAGCATTTCCATGTAACATGGTTAGTACGAGGTTGAACCGCCATGAACTGCGTCACACTGTGCAATTCTGGCATGGCGTCTGTCGTACAGATGTTGGATGTAAGTTTGGGGTATTGAGTTCCAAGCATCCTCAACCTAGACGCGTAAAACGGGGATAGTCGTGGCTGGCCGTGGAGACCGGATAAGTCGTTGTCCCATAAAATCCCACACGTGCTCAATGGAAGAAAAATCCGGTGAACTTGCAGGCCATGGAAGTTGCCTCACACCCTGAAGTGCATGTTGCGTTGCACGTGCCGTGCGAGAACGTGAGTTATCTTGCTGGAAAACACCACGATGGACCGACCTTACAAATGGCACAACAACGGGTTGAATTATGTTGTTGATGTAGGAGGTGCTGTTTAATGTACCCGGTACAAACACTAGTTGTGTACGGGAATGACAGCTGATCGGTCCCCACACCAGGAGGCCAGGTGTAGGCCCTGTGTGACGCTGGCGGATGTAAGAAGGGTGGAGACGCTCCCCTGTACGTCTGCAAACACGCATACCGCCATCGGAGGCTCCCAAGCAGAATCTGCTTTCATCGCTGAACACGGCAGATCGCCATTGCGTTCTCCAGTGCAGACGTTGGCGACGCCACTGTAGCCGTTCCTGATGGTGGGCTGGAGTAAGAGGTACACATGCCAGAGGCATACGTGCACGTAGTCCTGCATCCAGTAGACGGTTGCGGATTGTTCGCAAAGTCACCTCAGGTGCAACGGCAGCTCGGATTTGCGTCGCAGTGGATGTTCTACTTGACAACGCCGTTCTTCTTATGCGTCGATCGATCCGCTCATCAGTCCGTCTGTGACTCCCGGTTCCACGTTTTCTCGAGTGGGAATGTTCCTCGGACCATCTACGCTACCATCGTACCACCACCGATACTTCCCGTCCAATTCGCTCCGCAATACGACGATTCGACCACCCGTCCTCACGGAGTCCGACTAGACGACCTCGCTCAAAGTCCGATAACTGCTGAAATCGTACACGTCTTCCATGTCCAGGCATTGCAGCGCTTCTTCAGGGTCTTCGCACGTGTCCGTACGCCAACGACTGATTACATTCACTTCGCCGTACTCCTTAAATACCACTAACAATAGTTTGCATATTATGCCGTGCTGTGCCGTAAGCGCTTACCGGTTGGTCCCGAAATTAACATTCCACCTACGTAAACTCGACCCCATTAACATATGTAAATTTCATGATCGTCCGCCAATTTTTTTTGGTGTTCTTTTTTCACTTTCCGCCAGTGTATGTATGTATCAACAGCCTTATTTCTTCTGTAACAATACCTCATCCTGAACTCTTAGCGTCGGCGCCGGGGTAACATATTAGCTAGGAATAAATCCTTTCTAAAGAAATTTGCAACGCCTTCATGATAAGTTAGAATTCTCGATCACAAAATATCAGATGACATAGATGTATGTATCAACAGTCTTATTTCTTCTGCAACAATACCTCATGCTGAACTTTAGCGTCGGCGCCGAGGTAACATATTAGCTAGGAATAAATCCTTTCTGAAGAAATTGGCATCGCCCTAAAGATAAGTTAGAATTCGCGATCACAAAATGTCAGATCACATAGATGTGTGTATCAACAGCCTTATTTCTTCTGTAACAATACCTCATGCTGAACCCTCGGCGTCGGAGCCGAAGTGACTGTTCTTGCGCGTGCGTTGACAAATGTGGAGCAATCGATCATTCATACACCTTCGTTTTCTTCAAATCTTGGGATATTATTCACAGAAATGTTTCCTCATTAAGGCAAAGAGTGTCTAAAATGCCATGGAGCGTTGTACTTTGGTCATTAATAGTGACTTCTAGCATATTTTTAATCAAGTCTGGTGTTTGCGCCGTTTTTACTGGAGCCCAACGTTCTTTGTCTTCCACTGATTCTCCTCTTTCATGGCAGAAACGATTATGCCACCTGATAATACACATGCTTCATCTCTCCATACACATGCTTCTTCTCTCCATACACATGCTTCATCTCTCCATACACATGCTTCATCTCTCCCTACACATGCTTCATCATTTGAAACATTCCCGTGCCACTTTTGACCAGTCGTTCACAAAACTTGATGTTTTCTACTTATTCCATTGTCTCTTCACTACACATACACAAGATAAATGAGCAGTTCAACTTACACTATGATCTCAAATGCGGGAATTTCCACCGTCTTTGACTGCTGTGCTCGAGAAACATGCGCTCTTTCATTTCATGTTTACTTCATGAAGTCAGAACCATCAGGAATCGTCTCATAACATGAGTTTCGTTTTTCAACTGCCGCCCTGTGAACATTACAAGCAATAGCTAAAAAATGCAGAAAACAACACATCCAGTTGCCTTAGGGTAAAAGTGGTTGAGAAATAAAGCAGGTTAACTCAGTTTATGGACCTTTAATTTACTTTCAGAGCTACTGAACTTGTCTTTGCAGATATCCTTTTCGTTACATTTATTACAGAAGCACCAGCTGCCTTTGTCTCGGAATACGGTAAAGGTCTTTGAAGAACGAATTACACTGAGCGCTCAATGAATTGCGACCACTTACCTAACAGTTCAAGGGCCCTCTTTTCTTCAGGAAAGCGGCCTCGATTCCGCCTGGAATCGACTCCACGAGACGTCTGTAGAGTTGCGTGGGAATTTACAACTGAGATGTTTGCATTGTGGTTCACGGTTCCAATGTGAAGCGGGTGGTGTGTCTTGCTACATCACATGGCGTTCACCGTATCCAACAGATGTTCAACCGTGTTGAGACCAGTCAACTTGGAGAGCGACTTATTCTAGGTCCCGAAGCAGTTCCTTTTAGTAACCGGCGTCCATACGCATCAGAGGTTCCAGTTCATGCAAGCTAAACATGCCCCATATCACAAAAGCGCTCCCATCTGCCTGGATAGTCGATGCCATGTATGTGGGGTCCATAGCCCAGGCTTCTGACTCCAAATACGGACTCAATCATTGGCCAAATTTACGTATCGTGATCCGTTGGTGAAGCACACTTGCTTCCAATCTTCTGTTGTTCCATCCGCTTGCTGTTGTCATCAGCAGAGTCGTTTACGTTGATGGATTGTTGTTAGAATAGGATGGCGTATAGGGTGTCTGCTCTTGTACGCCATTCGTGCCAGCGTGCGAATAATAGTCGCGCGGGATATTGTCTCTGGTTTACACATATTGTATTGAGCTATCAACTGAGAAACTGTGCTATCGTGTACCTTTCACCGCCCTTTGCAATAGTATCAGCTGTTGGTTGTTTTGTCATTTCGTCACCATTTCTGCCACGCTTAAACCACTGAGGCCATCAAACTACGCCACAAATGGCGTAGTTTCAGAAATAGACGCACCAACTTTTCGTGCGCTCAAAATTTGACGTTTGGTAAACTCCGATAAATCCTTTGTTTTTACTCACCACGTCCGTAACTTTGCTCTTAACTGAACCACCAAGACTTCTTCCTCGTTATGAGGTATAACCAGTGATGTGGTTCTAAATAAAAAAGTGCGTTAGCGGTGAAAGGATTAGTCAAAAACAACCCGGAAAGAAGATCTTCAAAAAAAATTTTTTTTAAGTTTGACCTGTTTTAATCATTTGTAATTTCTAAGTAAATTTTGTTATACATGATTTTGTTAATTTTTTTAAAACTGCTGAGTTTAGGCAATTTAAAACAAAAAAATGTTACGTGTGAGTCATATACCGAGAATATAATTTTTATTTCTAAAAGAAAGAAAGTGCCTTTGTGTTGAACGTAATTCTAAACGATTTTAAATATTAAGTATTAATAATATTCTAAATATTCAGTGGTTTTTTATTGATTTGGCTTATCAGCCTCTCTTATGAATTTGGGTAGGTAGCAAAATTCATAGGAGATTCTGATAAGCCAATTTGAATTTGGGTAGGTAGTAAAATTCATAGGAGAGGCTGATAAGCCAATTTGAATTTGGATAGATAGTAAAATGCATAGGAGAGGCTGATAAGCCAATTTGAATTTGGGTAGGTAGTAAAATTCATAGGAGAGGCTGATAAGCCAATTTGAATTTGGGTAGGTAGTAAAAGGCATAGGAGAGGCTGATAAGCCAATTTGAATTTGGGTAGGTAGTAAAATTCATAGGAGAGGCTGATAAGCCAATTTGAATTTGGGTAGGTAGTAAAATGCATAGGAGAGGCTGATAAGCCAATTTGAATTTGGGTAGGTAGTAAAATTCATAGGAGAGGCTGATAAGCCAATTTGAAATTGGGTAGGTAGGTCTCCTATGAATTTGGGTAGGTAGGTCTCCTATGAATTTGGGTAGGTAGTAAGCGGCCACGGTGGCGTAGTGATCTAAGCGATGACTTCTGACTGACTATTCGCCCGATTGGGTCCGGGTTCGAATTCCGGTGAGGCAGGGATGTTGTTTGTCTTACGGCACTGGTTCTCTCTTTTCCCCGGAGCCAGTGGCCCTAAATTAGGGACTGGCGACTGCTTATAGCTCATCGAATTGCTCACGATGGTCGTTACCCCCCCCCTCCCCAAAGGATATCTTTTGTGTGTAGGAGGGGGCGTTTAAGGAACACCATGAGTATCCAGTGCCATAGGCAGTCGCCCGTCACTGATTTGGGGCCACTGGTCCCTAAAATGGGAGAGCCCTGAGCCTGCTTCGTCCTGGTCTCGAGTTCGGTACCAGCTCCAGCGATTAGCCAGAAGCCAACGCCTCTGACCTCTTTTCCAGTGGGGCTTCCTTTCGCGTTACCCGTAAAGAACGAGGAGATGAGCTAAGCGATGACTTCAGTAAAAAATCCAACTGCAACCATGAAACAGTTGTCAGTTATGCTATGTATTTATTTAATTTTCCTGTGTTGATTTATTTCCGGTTGGTAAAACTTTAACGTACGGAAAATCAACCTCCTATAACGTTATTTTGAAGATTGCGGTCGTAACAAAGAAGTTATAATTCTCTTAACACCAAAACTCTTGTTATTCATAAAACGTTACAGAGCGTGAACCGACTGTAACACGATCATTACTTTGATATACGAATATTTTTGCGTATAAAACACAACAATTGCTATTTCTGCCTACATGGCCATCTATGGGTACCTTTGTCCAGCTTTAACCATGAAAAGTGCCTTAGCGATGCTAAGCCTAGAAAAAAGTGCCTTAGCGATGCTAAGCCTAGAAAAAAAGTGCCTTAGCACCGCTAAGCCGCGCTAACGCACTTCTACATCCCTGGGTGTAACTCGCTATACATAAGGCTGGTCGTACTTCAGTCAGGACTTAGTGTGACCTGGAGAAGGAGACAGGAGAAACTGGTCAGTACTGTTTCTGGAAAAAACACACCTTGTTCTCGGCTATAAAACAAAATAATGATGCTATAGGATCCTCAGGGATATTTTATTTTTCCCAAGCAGCTATTCAACATTTGAAATTTCACAAGACTTCGGTTGTCAAAGGCTTTCTCCCTAAAAAGGCGCCTCCAGGCTTCGCTTGCTTTGCTTATCGGCTTGAAACACCCTGCTCTTAAAACTTTTGCCCATTCTTTAATTTGATGACGTTTAGCGACCGTAAGTACTGTTTGTTCAACAAGCGATTTGCAAAGAACGTCAAACTTAAAATAAGAGGGTCATAAAAGTTCTGCAAACGTTAATCTAAAACGAAAGCAGATGATGCAATCGAGAAAATGATTGCGTCATGTCAAAGTCACACTCTTAGCAACGCAGTGGTGTAAGAACGACGCGCTATCATTTGCTGTATGGACGTAGGAGGGTTTGTAAATGGAAGCTTGCAGCTCCTCAGGTCGAGACACAGCGTTAGACCAGTACTCGTACGTGAAAGTAGAAACTCTGCGGGGGAAAAACTCCGACACAGAGATCCACACTGCCTTGCAAGAAGTTCGTAGGGAAGGAACTTGTGATCGAAGCACAATTTCTTTCTGAAGACAAAGTTGAGACCGAAAATTCGTCAAAATCGCCCCCAGTGAGAGCGATTTGGCTTCATGATACCGTATCGTGTCATGGTGCAGCGCCTGTACAGGGACTTTTATTGAAATATGGCTGGGAAACTTTTTCCCACCCACCATACCACCCTGATCTCAGTCCACCCGACTTTGATCTTTTCCCAAAGTTAAAAATTCGTCTCCGTGGCATCCGTTACGAATCGCTGGACGAACTGTGGGCGTGACCCGAGTAACACGACAGCTGAACAAAGATGGCGTAATACAGGGAATCCAGGATCTATCTCACCACTGGCAAACTGTCCTTAGCCGCGGAGGGGATTACATTGAGCGATAATAAGGTAAGTTCTCTCCGTTACTTCACACTTTTCTCAAAAATGGACAGCGTGTGGAGCTTTTGTTATGTCCCCTGTATTTACCCTTTAACCGGCTTGAACGAATTAACTCGGGATTAGCAAAATGGGGTGAAATCGGCTTCAACGAATTTACTCGTTATTTAAGAAGCGGGCCTAACACGGATGGAACGAGTAAACCTGCGCATCAGGAAACGTTGTCTTTTTCTTAACCTTTTCATTCAAAGTTGTCATTAAAGTGAATGATTGGCACTAATACTTTCTGTCTTATTACCAGCTAAAGTGTTATTACAATTGCAATGTACCTAAGAAAGCAGTCTGAGTAACTTGTTTGCACCCAGTGGCATAATGTCCGTGTCGGGGAGCTAGTATTTCCCATCATGCCTTGGGTCATGGTGAAAAGCTTAAAGGACTATAAAAGGGAACGCTTCTCACATTGTGATACGCTTATGGTCGGTACTGCTGAAATGAGAGGGGAAAACAATTTTCTTTTCGCACTTTTCGCAAAACTCAGCCTCCATGTGAACATTTCTACTTGCGAATCGCAGAAAATTTTGGACACCATTTGGTTCAGGTGCATCTGCCTTTTAAAGGGTTAAAACACCACATACACTATATTGACAAAAGTCACCAGACACCTAGAAGAGAAACACAACATAGCATTTATTGACATACACTAGTACGGTGATGGTCAACCTTTGGCCTTAATGCATGCACTGACCCTTCGAGACATGCTTTCGACAAGGTTTTGGAACACGGCGATAGGTATGCGCTTCCATTCAGTACATAATGCTGCCGTTAACTGTTGCTTAGTAGTAGGCCTTGGTTCCAAACTTCTTATGCTCGCTCTAATTCATCCCATAGGTGCCCTATGGGACTAAGATCAGGGTTCTGTGCTGGCCAATTTACCCACAATACGGAATTATCGTCAAACCACGCCATAACAGTCCTTGCTATATGGCTCGGTGCATTATTCTGCTGGTACCAACAAGGCTCGGTTCCATAATATTGCCACAGAGTTGGTAAGGCATAATTGCCCATAATATCGAGGTAGACGTGCTGGTTAACAGATTTGTCCACGATAACCAATGGGCCGGGACCATACCACGAAAAGCACCCCTACACGAGTACACTGCCAGCTCCAAACTTGACTGTAGGAACAGTACACTGTGGTAAATAGCGTTTCCCTGGCTGCCGCCATATCCACACACGGCCATCAGATTAATGGATCGTGCATCTGGATTCATCAGTCCATAGGATCAGTTTCCATTTAACTACGGTCCACGATAAATGTTCTTTACACCATGCTAAACGACGAGTAGCAATCCGAGTGAAGATGAAAGGCTTATGAGCAGCCGCACGACCACATTAACGCATGGAATGAAGTTCTCTGCGAATGGTACGTGTACATACTGAGGTTTCAGCATTTTTACTCACCTGTACACTGAGGTCTTGTGCAGTACTTTGTCGATTAGCTGAATCGACTTTCCTGAATCTTCGACGTTCTCCATCACTGATTTTCTTTGGTCTGCCGATACGTTTTGCTGCTTCAGGCACGTCATGTGTCTTCCATTTATTCAGTACATCCAAAACAGTTGACTGGGGTATGTTTAAACGGCGCTCGGTTCCTCTTATGGACAACCCACTAATATAACACCCAACAATATTTCCTTTCTCAAAGTCAGTTTTCTCTCACCGCGACATTTTCACTCAACCTCACAGTACAATATGATCGCGATCAGCAGCAGGCTTGTTTTTATATCCTTTGCAGTTGCACCGCGGATCTTAACAACGCAGCGGATCCATTCACTTGCTTTTAAAGGGGGTGTCCGGTGACTTTTGTCAATATAGTGTATATTGTAATCAGTAGGAATCAAATGCTGTGTCGGAAATTGGAGAGCATGAAACAGTTACATGCTGAACATTTGCCAAGGTCAGCACTCAATTCTTTAAATCGTAATGCAAAATTGTTATATGGAAATATTTAAACTATAATTAAATAGTAAATTTTGTTATTTTGTGTGCAAATGGCAGCTAAAGAAATTCACGCTCAGTTAAAATAGGCACTCAGTAGATCCTGAACCTTGGGACCTCCTACGAACAAAAGGACCCCCTTCCCCTCCGTTGTTGGAGGACACTCTCCCTCAGAGAAAGAGCCCGCCAGGGATAATCTGAGTAAGCAATTAACAGTCAACTTCCTACGTCAGGAGCATCTTCCTTGGGGACAGATAGTGAAAGGGAATTAGACGGAGTTTGCATAAACGGAAGTCTGGTTGGAGATTTCAGGGGGAATGACGAAGGACTTTGCTCGGACACAAGGCAGAGAGAAACAACTTTTGCACTGAATGAAATAGAAGCAAATTTTGGCGGAAATTACGTAGAGACAGTCGCCCAAAATACCCATCACCCGCTGGAAGTATATACCATTTATTTTGACTAGTCGATACTTCCCATCTCTCCACCAGTCTGAAGAATAAAGATATATGCAGACGAAATCATCTGTCATTACATTCAATTTGTTTAACTACTTATTTATATGCTTCCCTGCACCAATGACAGGAACCTGCAAACAACAACGATTCGTCTGATAAGTTGGCGTCCACTTCAACACTTAAAATTAACCATGCCAACGAAATCTTTACACTATACAAATTGTCATTCACTGTATTCGTACTTGAATATTTTATCATTCGAACGTATCGGGAAATTATGATGTACACTTTCCATTAGAGAAATTGGTTAATTATTTTTCACTATTGTCCTAGGTGTAGTCAGTGATCGATCTTAAGTCGTAATTCTAAAAGGGAGGCTTGCTTGGAATAAAACTGTTTACCATACTATTTCTGTAACGACCAGAGAGAACTGAGACCGTGCTGTGTAATCTGCATTAGCGTCGACATGAAAATGTTCTTTTCACGTGTGCATCACGAGAAGCAAAAAAAAAAAAAAAAAATAAAAAACTTTCTTCATTTGTGTTATTGTTGTTTCATTGCGATCAACATGTTTGCTAGAGACAAATTTACATTGCTTTCTCGATGCATACAGTGCTTTAGCACCGGGCTTGACTTAGAAAAATTATTTTGTTTAAACATAGGGGATGTGTTTGTCAAAATCATTTCTGTTACATTCTTTTTGAAAGAGGAAATTCATGGGTGCAACTATCGAAACAGAGGAGCAAATAGGGCCGAATGGTCTGAAGCAGGGGCTTCCGATCAGTCTTCCGACACGGTCTCGGGCTCGAGTTTCGGAATACGCCTGACTGGCGCTGGCTCTGTCTTCTTCCTGGAACCAGTGTCCCCAAGTTAGAGACAAGCGAAAAAAAAATGAAAGAAAACATACTTTTTTATCACAATGGGAAGACAATAAATGCAGATTATAAAGCATTACGATTAAAACAAAATGTTATTTCAGTATTCATATACACAGTCGAGTCACATTATTGTGACCACCTCCTACTTTTGACGTCAACAGCGCGTGGCCAATGAAAGAAGGCACGTGTCGTGAGCTGGCTTGGAGGGTATATAAAATGTACTGTAGGCAATCTGAAAGCATATCACTCGTTGTTTTCATCGATAAAAGGAAAGATTTATCAGTTTTGCAAAAAAGGCATGATCATCGGATTTCGGGCCAAGCGTGGCAGTATTTCTGAAACAGCGCAGTTTGTGAACTGTCCGCGTGCTGCTGTGGTTAAAGTGTATCGTGATTTGGAGAAATGGCACCACTGCGAATAACCGATGTGGAAACTGTGGAGCACCACGTGCCATTGATGTGAAAGGTGAACGTCGGCTTCGAAGGTGCGTGAGGGCCGATCGGCACGGTACAGTGGACCAATTCACTGAACCAGGGAGCTACCGGAAGTGGGTCTAAAACGACAGTTCAGCGAACTGTGCTGCGTTTGGGCTCCAATGTAGACGGATGGTCACAGCAACTATGATAACTAAGGTGCATCGGCAGAAAAGGTTTATATTTGCACGGCAGTATCGGAATTGGACCTCCGCTGATTGGCAAAAGATTGCCTCCTCCGATGTCATGTTTTCTGCTTCATTGAACGGATGGACGTTGGCGTATAAGACGAGAAACATGGGAGAACAAACTCTCTTTAACCATTTCTGGAAGAACACAAACTGGTGGGGTCAGCGTTATGATCTGGGAAATGTTTTCGTGGCATTTCCTGGGTCCACTCATACCTGTGAAAGGCACTATGGACCGAATTCGTTATGAATCCATCCTTGCAGACCACGTACACCCATACATGCTGATTGTCTTCCCTGGGGAGGATGAGATCTTCCAGAACGACAATGCGAGGTGTCACACAGCTAGAAATGTCCGAGAGTGGTTTGAAGAGCACGATGAAAACTTCAAAGTACTTCTCTGGTCCTCTAATTCCGCAGACGTAAACCCAATTGAGCGTCTGTGGGACCACCTCGATAGTGTTGTTCGCTCTATGGATTCTGCAGCACTCACCCTGCAGCAACTGTTAGATGCACTGCAGTTAGCATGGCTCCACATATCTGTGAACACCTTCCAGCACCTTATCTAGTCATTCCCAGCTCGTCTAGCTGCTGTCCGCGCTGCACACGGCGGCTACTCTAGATATTAGCTGGTGGTCACAATAATGTGACTCGACTGTGTATTTTCCCAAAAAACTATTACTACACTGCTAACAGTATTTACACTCTGCATAAAAAGTGAAATTTGAAGAGGTAGTATTCATAATGCAACCATTGACTGCCGTATAAATCAGAATATACAGATTGGATCTTAAACATTTTACCAGCGCTTTGCTGAATACAATTCAGTTAATAAATAAATTAACAGGGAGATCATTTTTTTTAAACTAAACTGTTTTATACCTTAATGTGGGCTACAACGGATTAGGAACTTAAACTCAAGAAAATTTTGAAAATTAACTGGACTTCATCCAATTTCGAAGGCATTTTTTTTATTCGTTGGCATGACCGAAATGAGACAAAATGTGCAAGAATGCCTCAAAGTGTCTTAATTGCTGCTTCAACGGCACCCCTTTAAATGAGGCGACGCAAACCTACCTCCCACACACAAACACACATACACGGAGACTACGCAAAAGGGGCCCCAAATGATGCATGAAATAGGCCCTCAGTAGCACCAGTGTCAGACAATCCAACACTTCGGGATGAGCTACATGGGGCTCGGTGAACGAGCGCTGTCCGCTCGTAGGAAGCCTCCGTCTCATGCACGTTCAAAATTAAACCGTTAATTTAATTACACCGATGTTCACGCCGTGAAGCTGGTGGGGGAAAGAAAGTGTTTGACACGTCATTCCAGTGTGGGGGAAGTTATTTCCATAATGGCGCCGTTCAGTACTTTCTTCGCTAATTAATGTAGTCGGGCAGTTTTACGAGATCACCAACTCAAAAGGAGCCACAGCTAGTTACAAGACTTTATGTCCTAGTTCCGAGACACTTGCCGTAATGCTGGAAGACCGAAAGTGAGTTACAATGATATCCCAGCTCTCTCCCACCCCTTCCTCTGAGCCTCTCTCCCCTCCCTCCCTCCTTTCACTTTTCATAAGACAAGTTAATGGTGGATTCTCGTGATAAATCTGACTATTCCGACCCGCCCGGCTGGTGTCGTACTCATACCTGAAACTCGCAGTTTTGCGCCTTAAGTGTGGGTTGGCTCAACGCGGGGAAAATTTTTCATGAGCTGTCTTGGGTACACTGGGGTCCTCCAGATGAAAATGAAAGAAGAAGAAGAAGAAGACGGCGACGAGCTGAAACGGGGTCTAGAACATGGCAATTTCGGAGACGGTGAACGCAGGGTATCTTAAGATAATCCTTTCACTTAATATTGGTCTCTGTAGTGTCTTCAGGATTAATTCCGGAAAAGGTGCGCTGAAACGGGAGGATAATAGGTCTCTGAAGGCCAATTCCGAGCAGGATGGGCTGTTTCCTCGCTATTAGCTATGGCGTGACTACTTCGATTGTAGTTGGCACGATGTTACTATTCCGGCACTGAAAATAAAACAGCACTGCAGAACATTGGTTTTATTGGGTCGTCTTTGTCGCCCTGAGAATATATTTTTTGAAACGTTTCGTACCTTGATTTAAGTGACAAGGCACAGCTTCCCCTGCGTCGAAAGAGTTTAAACGCTTCTTAGTAAAGATTATGCTTTTTGTTTTTTTACACCCCTAGAAAGAAATCGATTGGACAAGCTTTTGTTGCCTTGAGAATTTTTGTTTCGTTGGTCGCATTCATGTGTCAAGTGCTATTTTTGATATACATTCATAAAATACTTTTAATTTACGCATCTGAAAAAGAAATGTGCGAAACATTCTGTTTGAAAATCAAATTACTCGTTGAAATTTTGATTGGTCAATTTTTTTCTGTTGGTCGTAATAATGTGTCAAACTTAAAAAGGGATATAAACAACACTTGCCGTTTTTACACGATATTATAAAAGTCGAGGATGCTGACTATAAAGCTTTAATAAAAAGGTTTAATACATTAGTACTTTCAGGTCTACTATAGACCACTCTTCAGATTTGAATTAATCGAACTCTGAGATTACATATGGTTATATCAAGAACAATGCCAGATTACAACTTAAAATTTGAGAAGTAAAACACACATGTGACGTAGTCAATCACAAAACCTGTGCACGAGAGTCAACGTCTTGTGGGAGGGGGTACTGTTTGTTCAAAATAAGGTTCTTCCAAACCCCCGGAATGAAATTAGGTAAATCATCATTGCAACAAGAGTCAAAGTTCTTAAGTATAAATAAACTTTCTGTAAATAACAAATTTGATTTACATAACGGAGATGCCAGAATTGACAAATTGTCCCAATCTGGAAAAAACTTACCACTGTTAACTGCTCTTGCCAAGGCAGTCGTCACATATGTATTTTACTTCTCAAGTTTTAAGTTGTAATCTGGCATTGTTCTTGATATAACCATATGTAATCTCAGAGTTCGATTAATTCAAATCTGAAGATGGGTCTATATTAGACCCGAAAGTACTAATGTATTACAACCTTTTGATTAAAGTTTTATAGTCAGCATCATCGACTTTTATAATATCGTGTAAAAACGGCAAGTGTTGTTTATATTGACTCATACACGAATTAAGCTTTAAAACGTTAAAAAGGGATATTTTTGATTCACTTTTAGAAAGTGCTTTTTATTTACGCTACTGGAAACAAAGGTGTAAAACCTTCTGTTTAAAAATCCAGCAACACAACGATTGGGCTAGTCTCTTTTTTTTTTTTCAACCAGATTTTTAGCACGTCTTTTATAAAAAAGATCCTGCTCAAGTCACCGGTTTGTCCGTCCGTCCGTCGTCCGTCTGTGGACATCATATCTCTGCAACTATTATTCCGATTTGAAAAATTCTTTTTGCATTAGAAAACTTGAAATGTGCGAATCGTGACCCTTTATTTTATTTTTTGTATTATCCACAATTTCTCCACTAGAGGGCGTGAATACAGACGATATCGAATCCTAATACATTTTATTCCATATATTTGCTTCTAAACATCCGACTGAATTTTTTTTTTTTACCTTTCGGTTCCATTTATGTCGAAGACTATTTTAAGTATAGTCACTTTTTCAAGTTACGCATAGATTTTCCGCTAGCGGGCGAAAAGTAAATTCCGTTTCCCCAGATATCTCCACTTCTAAAACTCCGATTTGAAAATATTTTGCCTCTGCCGATACAGATCCCGATGGAAAATCTTTTGCATATAATTTCTGATTTTTGGTAAAGAATGCGTTGGCTACCAAGGGGCGTAAGTGTTAATTTCTACTTATGATGCATTTGCTACAAAATTTGAGCTTCCAAAATTTCGACTGAAAAATTCGTTCGTTAAGCGATGCTACTCACACCGATAAACCCTTTCGGAAAATTTTCACCTTAAAGTATTGCATGGTTTCTTTGCCAGGGGGCGTAGATGTACAGTATATCTCATTTTTTTTCAATGTCTCTGCTTCTAATGGTACGATTGGAAAAACTTCTTCTTAATTGAATAAAGTGTCCGATGGAACATTTTTTTCATATTATTTCAAAACTTTCAAGTAATGCATAGACTTTCCGTTAGGGGGCGTAAGGGTAAATTTCGTTTTCCCCGATATCTCTGCTTCTAAAACTCCGATTTCAAAAATTCTTTCATCACCAAATACAGCTCCTGATGGGAAATCTTTTGCATATAATTTCTAATTTTTTTAAAAAAAGGGTTTGGCCACCAGGGGGCGTAAGTCTTAACTTCCACTTCTGATGCATTTGCCGCAAAATCTGAGCTTCTAAAATCTCGATTAAAAAAAATTCATTCGTAGACTGATACTACTCACTGCGGTAAACATTTTTGGAATATTTTCTTCTTAAAATAATGTATGGTTTCTCCGCCAGGGGGCGTAGATGCATAACATATTTTTGTCAATATCTCTACTTCTAAGAGTCCGATTTGAAAAATTCCTTCTTTGTTGGATAGCGTTTTCGGTGCGAAATGTTTTTCACATAATTTCAAAATTTTCAAGTAAATCATAGACTTCCGCTAGGGGGCGTTAAGGCAAATTGCGTTGACCTCGATATTTCTGTAACTCCAATTCGAAAAATTCTTTGTGAACCGGAAACACCTCCTGATGGGAAATGTTTTTCGTATGATTTCTAATATCTGGTAAAGAATGGTTTGGCCACCATTGGGCGTAAGTGTTAATTTCTGCTTCTGATGTATTTGCAACAAAATCTGAGATCCTGAAAACTCGACTGAAAAAATTCTTTCCTGGACAGATAACTCTGCATGTTTTTCTCGACAAGGGGCGTAGATGCATATCTTATATTTGTCGATATTTCTGCTTCTAAGAGTCCGATTTGAAATATTTTTTTTCGTTGTTGGAGAGCGCTTCCACTGCGAAATATTTCTCACATAATTTCAAATTTTTCTCAACGTACAAGAGTGCAAGCAGAGGACGTAAGTTCACGATTCCGTTTACAGCAATATCTGCGGGATTAAAGACCCCAATTGAAAAAAACTTCTTTCTTCGGTCAGGTACTACTGCTTTCCATACCGGTTCCGTTGACTTTTAATAGCTTTGATAAATTTAATTCACGTCAGAACGGATTCAAAAGACTTGCTCGTTGCACCCGAAAAATTCGATGTAATCTTTCTCGTTTTCTTTGGTTGCAATATAGTGTCAGATTCAAAAGGAGATAGTTTTGACACACTTTTGGAAAGTATCTGGAAATAAATATGCGAAACATCCTGTTTGAAAATCAAGTATCACGTTGTAATTACGACTAGGCTAGAATTATAGGATCTGTCTTCTAAACATTTCGATGGGTAATAATCAAAAAGGTTTTAAAATGCCGGTAGTGAGTGACTTACAGATGGTGCTTAGAATGTACCTTTTTTTCTACCTGACTATGATTTCTTTAGCTTTCACTTTACTTACCTGTAATTTCGGGAACCTGACGTTTCTGTAGTTATTGCCTAAAAATAAAATACACTGACGGAAAAAAAAATCCCAACACCACGAAAAAATAGTTGTAGAGGAATGAAATGGCAGCAATACATTTGTATAGGTAACATATTTAATCGATTAAGGTTTCATGATCACAGCTTATTGTAAGCGCGAGAAGAGCCATTTTAAATGTGAAATGCTGGTGCATTAATAACCGGTGTAACCGCCAGAATGTTGAATGCAAGCACGCAAACGTTCATGCATTGTGTCATACAGGTGCTGGATGTTAGTTTGTGGGATGGAGTTCCATGCCTGTTGCAATTGGTCGGTCAATACAGGGACGGTTAGCGCTGGTTGGGGGTGACGCTGGGGTTGTCGTCCAATGATGTCCCATACGTGCTCGATTGGTGAAAGATTTGGTGATCTAGCAGGCCACGGCAACATGTCGACACTCTGTAGAGCATGTTGGGTTACAACAGCGGTATGCGGGCGAGCGTTATCCTGTTGGAAAACACCCCCTGGAATGCTGTTCATGAATGGCAGCACAACAGGTTGAATCACCAGACCGACGTACAACTGTGCCGTCAAGGTGCGTGGGATAACCACGAGAGTGCTCCTGCTGTCATAGGAAATTGCTCCCCATACCATAACTCCAGGTGTAGGTCCAGTGTGTCTCGGCCGCAGACAGGTTGGTTGCAGGCGCTCACCTGGCATCCTTTAACCAACACACGGCCATCACTGGCAACCAAGCAGAACCGGCTTTCATCAGAAAACACAACAGAACTCCACTGCGTCCTCCAATGAGCTCTAGCTTGACACCACTGACGTCGCAAACGGCAGTGGTTTGGAGTAAGTGGAATGCACGCTACAGGGCGTCTGGATCGGAGCTGTCCTTCAAGTAACCGATTTTTAACAGTTCGTTGTGTCACTGTGGTGGCAACTGCAGATCGAATTGCTGCCACGGACGCGGTACGTTGCGCCACGGCCATACGCCGTACACGGCGGTCTTCCCTCTCAGTAGTGCCACGTGGCCGGCCGGAACCCGGTCTTCTTGAGGAAGTACCTTCCCTTGACCACCGCTGCCAACAATCATGCACAGTGGCTACATTCCTGCCAAGTCGTTCTGCAATATTGCGGAAAGAAAATCCACCTTCTCGTAGTCCTATTACACGACCTCGTTCAAACTCCGTGAGCTGTTGATAATGGCTTCTTCGTCTTCTTAAAGGCATTCTTGACTAACATCAACACACTGCGTCGAATCTCAACGTTAACTAACGCTCACGAGCGTTACAGCGCGTATTTACAGCAAACCTGCTTTGCATGTTCTGAGGGGCGCTACTAGCGCCACACGTATGCGCCGAGCGCGAAATTTGCATAGACGTCATCTTACAGATGTACTCTCACCGCCTACTAACTGTCGTTTATCTAACACAACCCCTTCTTGGTGTTGGGATTTTTTTCCCGTCAGTGTATGTTAGCATACCGAAGCCTAATGTCATTTCCTCATTGTATACAATTTCTAAAGGAGACGTTTTCAGTGTCCACAAATAACCTGTTATAAATTGAAAAAAATAAAAAACAAAACTCGCTTGTATAGTTAATATTTATACTGATAATGCAGCAAAGTGCTGTGAAGACCTGAAATTTAACTACTAATACATTTGCACATTTATGGATTCTCCCTCCCCCCCCAACGCTAAAAATCATCTGAGATTTTTAAAACGCCTTTTGTAAAGAAAGATCATACTTATGTTATTACTTAATCCGTCCGTCGGTCTGCTTGTGGACACCATATCTTTGCAACTAATTGTCTGATATGAAAAATTCTTTTTGTATTTGGAAACTTGAAATGTAAGAATGATGATCCTTACATTCAGGTTTGTTTCTTTGATGCACAACTTCGCCGCTTGAAGGCGTAAATGCAGATGATATCGAATTTAAAATACCTTTTGTTGCATATATTTGCTTCTAAATATCTAATTGAAATATATTTATTTTTCCTCTCGATGCCATTAATATCAAAGATTATATTAGGTACAGTCAAGTAAATCATAGATTTTCAGCTAGAGGGCGTAAAAGTAAATTGCATTTTCCCGGTATCTCTGCTTCAAAAAATCCGATTTGAAAAATTCTTCTTGAAACTGATACTATTCCTAATGGGGAAATGCTTTGCATATAATTTTTACATTTTGGTAAAGAACAGTTTGGCCACGAGGAGGCACAACTGTTTATTTCTGCTTCTGATTCATTTGCAGTAAAATCTCAGCTTCCGAAAATTCGACTGAAAAAATTATTTTACGGACCGATACCGCTCATCTCAGAAAACCTTTTGAGAATACGTCATTCTTAAAACAATGCATAGTTTTCCCGTCAGGTGTAGATGTGTCGGTATCTTTGTTTCGAAGAGTTGGATTTGAAAAATTCTTTCTTTACTGGAGAGCCTTTCCGGTGCGAAGTGTTTCGCATATTTCAAATGTTTCTTAACGCACAAGTGTGGGACTCGAGGTCGTAAGAACTTCTAAAAGTCATGTTTTAAAAATTCATTTTGTATTCAATCGCTGTTCCCACAATCAAACATTTACCATGAGTTTTCTAGGATTTGTACAATGGCCGTTCCATAAAAACTGAGAGTAAAATCACACAAAATGAAGAAAACAGGTACAGCAAAATATCTGCTGTTCTTTTTCAAAGTATCTTCCCTCGGATGATATGCAACGGTCCCATCGTTCAGTCCACTTTCAAAAGCGTGTGGCGAAGGCATTTTGTGGAAGCTGCTTTAGCGACCCCTGTACAGCTTGAATAACGTCAGCATCTGTGTTGAATGTTACGCCACGTAACTTCTCCTTCATTGTTGGAAATAACCACAAATCGCACAGGGCGAGGTCAGGACTGTAAGCAGACTGTGGAATGATCTCAATATTGCATTTCGTAAGAAACTGTTGAACACAAGCAGCCACATATGTGGGGGGGCGTTTTCATGGTATAAGGTCCACTTGCCCAACAGTTCCGGTCGCTTAATCGATATGTGTCGTCCCAGACGCTTCAAAACTGAAATGTAATCCTCAGCATTGACAGTAATTTGTGGTGGAACGGCATGCTGGTAGACTACACCTTTATGATTGACAGTAATTTGTGGTGGAACGGCGTGCTGGTAGACTACACTTTTATAATCAAAGAAAATTATCATCATCACCTTGCAAGCTTATTTGGTTTGGCGGACCTTTTTCGGAGGAGGCGAGCTTGTGTATTTCCAGACACTCGTTGCGCCCTTTGTGAGGGAGTCGAAATAGTGGACCCATGTTTCACCGAGAGTTAATACTGTATTTAGAAAGTTTGGACCCTTTGCAATCATTTGTTTCCACTCATGACACACCTGAACTCTAGCTAACAACTGTACTCTCGTCAGGCGATGAGGTGCACGTCTGGAACACACACACACGATGCAGCAGTAATTTGCAGCGTAGAATGCGGAATGCTGACGTTTTTAAAATATAAGTTGACGCAGCTATGTCTTTACACGTCATTCTTCGATCTTCTTATACGCTTTGTAACAACACTTTCACGTCGATCAGGCCTAGGAGCCAGTTCTGCCGATAAACAACTTTCTTTACGCTTTCCAACTGCAGGTTGAAGAAGCGTATATGCTCCAGCTTTTTCCGTTCGCCCGTCTTGACAGACGGGCGAACGAGTTATCGTGCCTGTCCGCACGATAACTCGCGTAAATATGGTTCGATTTCGAAGAAATTTTAGTATGTGGTAGGGGACCACATGGGGACAAACCCTATGAAAATAGGATTAATAGGGTCAAAAGGTCTCGACATAGGAGCAGGATCCATTCCATTACCCTTATGCGTCATAATTTGCGTAAATATGGTTCGATTTCAATGAAATTTAGTATGTGCTAGGGGACCACCTGGGCACGGATCCTATGAAAAATGGAGCTAACGAGGTCAAAGGTCAGGACATAGGAGCGGGCTGCATTCCATTGCCTTTATGCGTTATAACTTACGTAAAAATGGTTCGATTTCGATGAAAATTTTAGTATGTGGTAGGGGACCACCTGTGGACGAACTCTATTGGAAATGGGCGAAATGGTGTCAAAGGTCAGGGCATAGGATCAGGATCCGTTCCGTCGCCCTTATGCGTTATAACTTACGTAAAAATGCTTCGATTAAGACAAAACTTTGTCATGTTGTCACGGAAGTAAACTTTAGCGGTTCTGTTGAATGTCATCGAAATGGGGTCAAAGGTCAGGTCATAAGAGCGAGATTTATTCTACAGCCATTATCTTCATATAACTTGAGTGATAATTGAAGTAATGATTTATGGTATGCTGGAAAGCGTATTATAAACAATGCATTGCATGATTTTATTAACTTGTTTAAAATCATGGTGCCATCAAAAAATCGTTGATTCACCCAAACATTTATCTTTGTAAGTTTTTATCTTTAAATTAACTGTTTCTGGAGCCGTTTTACCCCAACGATAGCAAAATTTTATCGCCCAATGCACTTCACTTCTTAACTCTGGATCACTCACTTCCATAACTGTATGGCGAAATGCAGACGTACCTTAAACAAATGCGTAATATCAAAACCAGAATCGTCTGCTACGGCTAATGACTGTTACCATAGATACTTCCTTAATTCAGTTAGTCGTCTGCGTGCTTATTTTCCCTCTTTGCGATGTTACCAACTCACAAAAAATTACTCTCAGTTTTTATGGGACAAGACATTAAAGATACATACCTAATAGCATGTTAGTCCTCCTCTACCGCGAAAAACAGTCTGTACATGCCGATGCATCAACTCCTCCAGATGCCAGAGTGTTTTCGTCGGTAATGCCAACCATATCTTTTGCAGCATTGCCCACAACTCCACTCGAGACGTTGGTCCAAGATTTATGGATGTTACACTGCCAGAAAGAGAAAAAAGAACACCAAGAAGGAATTGGCGGACGATCATTAAATTTACATATGTTAATGGGGTCGAGTTTACGTAGGTGTGATGTTAATTTCGGGACCAACCAGTGAGCGCTTACGCCACAGCACGGCATAATATGCAAATTATCGTCGCTGGTATTTAAGGAGTACGGCGAAGTGAATGTAATCAGTCGTTGGCGTTCGGACAAGTGCAAAGACCCTGAAGAAGCTGCAATGCCTGAACATGGAAGACGTGTACGATTTCCGCAGATATCGGACTTTCAGCGAGGTCGTCTAGTCGGACTCCGCGAGGACAGGTGGTCGTATCATCGTATTGTGGAGCGAATTGGACGGGAAGTATCGGTGGTGGTACGATGGTGGCGTTGATGGTCCGAGGAACATTCCCGCACGAGAAGACGTGGAACCGGGAGTCACAGGTGGAGTGATGAGCACACCGATCGACGCATAAGAAGAGCGGCGTTGTCAAGCAGAACATCCACTGCGACGCAAATCCGAGCTGCCGTTGCACCTGAGGTGACTGTGCGAACAATCCGCAACCGTCTACTGGATGCAGGTTAACATGCACGTGTGACTCTGACTCCAGCCCACCGTCAGGAACGGCTGCAGTGGTGTCGCCAACGTCTGCACTGGAGAACGCAATGGCGATCTGTCATGTTCAGCGATGAAAGCAGATTCTGCTTGGGAGCCTCCGATGGCCGTATGCCTGTTCTCAGACGCATAGGAGAGCGTCTCCACCTTTCTTGCAGCGGGCAGCGACACACAGGGCCTACACCTGGTCTCCTGGTGTGGGGAGCGATCAGCTATCACTCCCGTACACAACTAGTGTTTGTACCGGGTACGTTAAACAGCACCTCCTACATCAGCATCATTCAGCCTGTTGTTGTGCCATTTGTAAGGTCGGTCGATCGTGGTGTTTTCCAGCAAAATAACACACGCCCACACACGGCACGTGCAACGCAACATGCACTTCAGGGTGTGAGACAACTTTCATGGCCTGTACGTTCACCGGATATGTCCCCCACTGAGCACGCGTGGGATTTTATGGGACAACGACTTATCCGGTCTCCACGGCCAGCTACGACCATCCCCGATTTACACGTCCAGGTGGAGGATGCTTGGAACTCAATACCGCAAACTTACATCCAACATCTGTACGACAGACGCCATGCCAGAATTGCACAGTGTGACGCATTTCATGTCGGTTCAACCTCGTACTAACCATGTTACATGGAAATGTTATTTTTCAGTTTACCAGCAAACACAGCTGTATTTTGCCATAATGTTTTGATCACGTTGTCCTCTGTATTCCGTTATTATGCTGTATAAATTTCGTTGGTATCAGACGTCTCCTTCTTGGTGTTCTTTTTTCACTTTCCGCCAGTGTATGTTCCTTTCTACAGGATCCCAGAGAGCTTCCACGAGGTTTAAATCTGGGGACCTTAGTGTACATTGGACGGTTCCAAACTCAGATGAGGGTTCTTCGAATCATGCCTGTATGGTTGCGAACCGGTAGGGTAGCGCGTTGTCCTGTGAAACAGAGAATCGGCCACAGGATGAGAATAGGCCGTGAAAGCGTGTATGAGATTAACCAGCACATGCTGACAGTAGTTAAGGACCTCTCCAGACACACTAAGAAACTTAATGTGGCACATTAGATGGCTTCGCAAACCATCACAGAGCCACTTTCGCCCTTGAACAAAGCCGATCTGACCATGGCCAAATGCTGTTGATGCCACACCCGCACCCTCCCGTCAGCTCGGAAGAGCTGGGAATGGGATTCATCTGACCTCACGAAGCGCCACCACAGTGCAGAGGTCCAGTTTTTAAGTTTTTGGCATCAAGCGAGGCGTAATTTACGATGACGAGTGGGCAACAGTGGCACACGAGTTGGGAGTAGGCTCCGGTACCTCATGGTATACGGCGTGAGCCATACCGTTCACTCGGTGACGCTGCTGGGGCTTCCGACATTTAACTTGGATTTGTTTTGCGCCGCCGTTGCCAATCGGTCGGTCGGTACGAGTCTGGATAGTCGTCCACCGCTTTCTCTCTAACCCTTGATACCGTTGCCCTTTGGAGGAACCCTAGTGTTATCACCACTTGGGAAATAGAATTACCCAACTGTCTTGCTCCGACACTGCGCCCACGGACAAAGTCGCTCAGATCATCACATTTATCCGCTATTCACCTATTTATCGCCTGCGTTCGATATGAATCTGTTTCATTCTGAGCCGGGAGGGTGGTGGTATTGAGGTGGGGGGGGTGGATGTCAACTTCCCATCATCCTTATTTCTATTGTCTTGTCTATGGAATATTAAGTTCTATAAGTTCATTCTGTTCTTCATACCATGTTCGCATTTCCTGTTTTATTCCGTATACAATAATCGCAGCATAAGCGGTTTTTAGTGGTTCCGGGAAATATTTACGTTTAAGGTTTATTTCATCCCACCATTAACTACAAGTTTAAACTGCTTAACTTGCTTTCGGGATTATTCCAAACTGTTCGTTTCGTTCGTTAGAGCTAGAACATTAATTAAGCATGAGTATACACTTTTCAGAATAACGGACAGGGTGAGCTTTTAGACAGTACTTACGTAAATCCAATTCCACTCTGTATTATATCAGTCAGAATGTTAATCTCTTTATAAACACGTCGTTCTCATCAACAATAGATTCACATAGTACAACCTACTCACTCAGAACATGGCTTCCCATAACATCGCTCAGTAAATGGATTATGCAGTATGGCTCTGAAATTTTGCGTACTACAGAGGTAAAGCACGTTTCAAGACGACAAATCTGCAGCGATACATTCCGTCCGTGCAGCTTAATCGGTTAGAACAACTCACTCCGCAGCGAGGAGACGCAGATTCGATCGTCATCACCGACAAATTTGTGTTTTCACATAATATTGCTCTCAACTCTGGATATAATCTGTTCATACGAAGTCGCTCTGCTCATCAAATACAGCTCTGTTCAACATCTGCTCATACAAAACATTTGCCTTTTAGCTCAGAATATTCAGTACCTTTCATTTGATTTGGTTTCATTCCGGCTCACTGTCAGGCTACCAACTTTTCCAACCTCTTTGGGAGAAACTGTGGCGTTAAGTCAGAAAATATTTGAAGAAAAGAAACTAGACGCTTGAGTTAATGTGTTCTGTGTTACACGAGAACACAGAAACTCAAAAGCAAGTTTTATTTACAGATATATATCATATTTCAATAATTATTTGGAAGCTTTCATCAAATAATGTACTTTATTAGAAAGGAAAAGAGAGGAAGGAGAAAGAAACTGAAAGAAGAGTTAAACCATTCAGTCACTACTGTCAATTTTTTTCCTTAAAAGGGATTTAACATTCTTCATCATCGAAAAATAATTGGCTATTAGGCTGGGAACGAAACCAGAAATTTAACTTTTAATAGTGTCCGAATGGTTGGATGCAATTTGCATTCACAGGCAACAAGAGATGTACTAACGTCGGCGGGTATTAACTTTTTTGGTGTCTTTTTTCGTTTTCAGTACTTAACCTCATAAGATACGACTTTACTCTTGTACGAAACACAGATTTCCAAAATAAGGCTGTGAGGAATGTAGTAAATTGACTTTGTCCTGCGACATTTTATAGGTAATTAGAAAATACTAAGTGCATAAATGCACATAGTGAATAGTACGTAGCTAAAAAAATTGAATCTATAACTAATATTTACAGAACCAAAATGCTGTTCTTCACGTGTTTATACTAGCAATTTTAAACAGAAGTCAACAGGTTGCTCGTAATATTAACTAAAAGCAAACTACAAGCAGCACAATCAAAAGGACCTACCCCAACTTTGAAAAGTAGGCGTACATCCATTGTCGTCCGGCTTCCTCTGCTAGTGAACGAATATCGCGATAGAAAAGACATACACTGAAGAGCAATTGAATTAGAGACAGCTGGCGTTATGCAAATATGGTGCGGTGGGCGGCCCTGTAAACGGAAACGATATGACATATGCAGCGATCCTACAATATAAGGAGTGATGCGACGGGAATCAGTACGAGTCGGATGCAGTATAAGGATCTAAGCGTATTTGATCGTGGGCGAATTGTCGGGGCCCGACGAATGCCACTCCATCACGGGGGATTTTCACGAGCCATTGTGTCACGGGTGCACCGTGAGTACATCGAATCCGCTAAAACCATCCCTGCAAGGGCCAACTGCCGTGGACAACAGCGTGTGGATCAACGGGGTCATCGTCGGCTAGCTCGCATTGTAACAGCAGATAGACGGGCCACAATACAAAAAATCACTCTGCAATTTAACGTTGGTGCACAAAAACGTGTAAGCAGCCAAACCATTCAGAACCATCTCCTCGCTATAGGGTACAGAAGCCATCGTCCCACGAGGGTACCGCTGCTGACCGCGCATCACAGGGTGCAAAGATTAGCGTGGTCGCGGGAACATCGCCACTAGACCCTAGTCATGTGGAAAAATGTTGCCTGGACTGATGAGTCGAGATTCACGTTGGTACATGCGGATGGCAGGATACCAGTACGGCGCAAACCACATGAAGCGATGGATCTTTCTTGCCAGCAGGGTACTCTTCAAGCTGGTGGGGGTGGCATTTTCGTCTGACGACTGTTTACGTGGACTAAAATTAGACCCCTGGTACGTGTGACATCGTCCTTCACAGGTCAACGTTACTGAGATATCCTGGACGACCATTTGCTCCTTTTTGTGCGTCTTCAACAACATCCCACTAAGGACCTCATCCTGCAAAAAGACAATGCACCGTGCCATCGCTCCCGAATTGTATCCGAATGGTCGGATAAACACTCCACCGACGTGACCTCGCTTCCTTGGCCAGATAGGTCACCTGACCTCAGTCCTATCGAGCACATCCGGGACGCCATCGAGAGATATGTTCGAGGCTCTGACCCCCTTCAATCAAATATTCGTTAACTCTGGGAGCTTGTTCAGGGGTCGTGGATCTGTATGGCTTCCCAACGCTTCCGGTGTCTTGTCGAGTCCATGCCGAGACGAATCGCCGCCGTCATCAGGTCGAAAGGTGGTGCTACAAGCTACTAGACAGGTATCTCTAATTCAATTGCTCTAAACGGTAAAAACGATCAATTTAGTAAAACGTGAATAAAACGGCACCAAACCGAGTACAAAACGGTGAAATTTGAATGAAATGAGAACATTAAAATCGATTGAAAAGTAAAACCAACGAAGTTAAAAGTTGAAAAATACAAAACTACGGAACCTATCTACATTCTACCCATGCTATCAGCATCCATACATGTTTCGGCAAATATTATGCCTTCATCAGTGGAAGAGTTCACTAGTGCCTAATCCTCCACAATCGACTCAGATGTAATATGACATGCCTGAATGAAACGACAGTATGTTAACTTCGTCGCATAAGCTACGAACCTATGAACAAAAATACCGTATCGCGCAGTTCTTGTTTAGCGCCATCCGTGGGGATTTAGCCGACGTATTTGTCCTGCTGATCGACCAAGCCAAGCAAGCAGAGTTTATTTGACTTCCGTTTAATATTACGTTGATATACAGAATATAACAGGTATCTCCATGCGTGTGGAATACCGATAGGTGAATTACTGTTACAACATTTCCCTTTATATTTTTCAATAATTAGAGCCTCTGAAGGGAGAATTTGTTTATGCGATCGAAGTGATGTTAGAATCTTGACATTTTCCCTATCGGGTACAGCATTGTGTTCGATGCAATATTCAATAAGTGCTGTTTTGGGTTTTTTCTTTTCCCAATCGTATACGTGTTCTTTTAGTCGAGTAATGAGGCGTCTCTAAGTACTGCCTATGTACATAGAATCTTTTTGATTGGGGTTCGTTATTATCGGGATACAATATACGCCCGATTTATCGAAGATTGACTTGTCATTATAAGTCAAAAAGGCACCATTATTGGTGATAGTTTCAGCCAAATATATTTGATGCTCTGCACACTCTCTCTTTAACAAATTGGTAATAGGTGGTAAAAATGGATTTGATAAGTTAACTTTATATTCACTTTTTTTATTATGCAAAATTTGAGCGTTATTTTTGATATTGTTGTAAATGAAAGTAATCAATCTACCACTATAACCAAATGCTTCTGCAGTATTCCTGATCCACTGCAACTCAGCCTGTTCAGATTGTGAGGAAAAAGAATGTGTAATTGCTCTTTTGATATGGTAAGAAAAATTAGCTGTCTTGTATTTCCAGGGATGCCATGAATCACATGATCAACGCTGGAACATAAGCTGGCTATCTAAAAGCTCTGTATTCAATAGAATCATCGTAGCGGAATGAACTCAAATCCAAAAAAATTAGTTTGTTATAAATTTCTTTTTCTAATGTGGTCCTAATAGTAGGATCATCATCATCGTTGTCAACCATTATCAATCCACTGCTGGACGAAGGTCTCCCCAAGTTTCCTCCACAACGGTCTGTATTGTGCCAGTCTCCTCCATGTCACCCCTGCATACTTTCGAAATTCATCCACCCATCTCCCATGTGGTCTTCTTGTGTGTCTTTTCCTGTCCCTTGGAATCCAATCTAAAATTTCGGCTGTCCATCGATGATCTGTCCTTCTGGCAGTATGTCCAGCCCATTGCCATTTCAGGGATTTAACTCTGATCATGATGTCTTCCACTCTTGTCATTTTTCGGATCCACGAGTTGCTCTTCTTATCTCTCCTAGTCACTCCAAGCATGCACCTCTCCATGCTGCTTTGAGTTGTCTGCAGCCTTTGTATGTCTCTTTTAGTTAAGGTCCACGTCTCTGCACCATACGTAAGCACTGGAAGGATGCATTGATCAAACACTTTTCTTTTAAGACATAATGGCATATTGCTCTTGAAAATTATGCTGTTTCTTCCAAAAGCTCTCCAGGTAAGTTTTGTACGCCTATTAATTTCTTCATCAATGTGACCCTCACTTGATATCTGCTGTCCAAGATAAACGTACGTGTCTGTTATCTCCAGCTTTTCTTCATCAATCGATAAATCTTCATTTCTTGTAAAAGCATTGAACATCACTTTTGTCTTCTGAAAGTTCATTTTTAATCCCACTTCTTTACTCTTGTCAGCAAGTTGCTGGATCATACTCTGCAGCTCTGATGGGGTAGTTGCAAAAATGACTACGTCATCAGCAAAACGAAGGTGGGTTAGATAATCTCCATTAATCTTTATCCCCTTGTTTTCCCAGCTCAGCGACTGAAAAACACCCTCCAATGTGGCATTAAAGAGCTTCGGAGATATGGTGTCACCTTGTCTCACTCCCTTTCCAATTTTTACGTGTGTTGTATTTTCAAACAGCCGAATCTTTGCACTTGCATTTTCATAGATGTTATTAATAATATTAATGTATGCATCTTCAATACTGCAGGATTTCAGAGCCATTGTAACTGCTGATGGTTTCACCGAATCAAAGGCTTTTTCATAATCGACAAAACCCATGCACAATGGAAGTTCATATTCCCTCGCTCTTTCAATTAGTTCTCTCAGTACGTGGATATGATCTATTGTGCTGTAGCCACTCCTGAATCCAGCTTGTTCTCTCGGTTGAGCCATGTCCAGTGTTACCTTCAAGCGGTGTGAAAGAACTTTAGTGAAGATTTTATAAACTACTGATAGGAGGCTGATAGGTCTGTAGTTTCCAAGATCCTCAATGTCACCTTTCTTATGTAGCAGGATCATTGTAGCGGTGTTCCAATCCTCAGGAATCTTTCCTTCATTAAGGCATCGAGTGAAAATTTGGGCGAGTACTGTTTCGATTTCTCCACTTGCTTCTTGTATGATGTCTACAGTAATTTCATCTTCTCCTGGAGCTTTCCCCCGCTTCATGTTCTTGATTGCATGTGCAACTTCTGCTGGAAGGACTGGAGGAACTCTGGTACTGGTATCTTTCATGATGTCTGGAGTGCATGTATCATCCCTTTCATATAATTTGGAGTAGAAATCTTTCACTCTTGTCAAAATTTCGCCTCTATTTCTTGTTACAGAACCATCTTCTTTTCTCAGTGCCATAATCTGTTTTCTTCCCTTACTGAGATGTCCGTTTGCTATCTTTAGGCTTTGGTTGTTTTCAATTGCTTTCCTCACTAGTTCACAGTTGAATTTTCTTACGTCTTCAGTGATACTTTTTCTTACTGCCTTGCATAGCTCTATATATTCCACTTTGGAAGTCACATCTTCTTTAGTTGTCCTCATCTCTCTTCTTTTTTGCATCAACATTTTCGTTTTTCCTGATAATTTGTTTACATGCAAGTTGTTCTTAGACCCAGCTAATTTTCTTGCTGTTTCCATAAGAGCTTTGGTTACTGTTCTGTTAACTTCAGAGATGTCCACTTTTTCCGATGTTAGGCCTTCTAAAGCAGAGAACCTGTTCTTCAGTTCCAACTTGAAAGTATTATGGTGTTTCTTAAGGTTGGTTATGTCAATACATTTTGTTTGTCTTATGAGCTTGCCACGTTCCAGTTTAGTGTTGAGGTGCATCTTACACCTCACCAATCTATGGTCACTACCTGTGTTGAACTTGTTTAGCACACTGCAGTCTTCTATGACCAAATTTTTGTTACACATAATAAAATCAATTTCACTTGTCGTCCCATTTGGATGTCTCCATGTCCATTTCCTGTGTGGCTTTTTCTTGAAGAAGGAGTACAAGATGAAAAACCCTTCTGCCTCTGCAAACTCAACGAGAGTATTTCCACGCTGGTTTCTGTTGCCGTGACCGAATTTACCTACTGAAGTTTCATTCTGTTGCCGTTGCCCTATTTTTGCATTGAAATCTCCCATAATTATTTTCAAGTGCTGCTTACCTTTATTATTTAGATGACAAATTTCCTCCTAAAATTCTTCAATTTCTTCTTCAGGATGACTTGTGGTGGGTGCATAAGTTTGAATAATCTGAGCCTGGTATCTTTTCGAGAGTTGGATAACGAGTCGTGCAACTCTGTCAGAGGAACTTTCAACTTCTACAACTTTATCCTTCAGTTTCTTGTTTATTATAAATCCAACACCACTAGTTCTGCCAGTATCTGTCCCACGATAGTAGAAGAGATGTCCACTTTTCAGTTCGATGAGATCTTCTCCTTTTCTCCTTACCTCACTTAGCCCTACGATGTCCCACTTGATCCTTTGTAGTTCATCTTCCAATTCAAGAAGCCTTGAATCAGAAGATAGGGAGCGTCCATTATACGTAGCCAAGGTCAGCAACAGATGGCAGCCTAGTCCGGTCCTCCGGGGATTCTTAGCACCCTCTGCCTTCATGTCGCACTGGCCGCTGCCTTGGCCAGGTACATTCCAGCTGCCGGAGACTGAGGGCCAAGATTTAAGTTGTGGAATCATTTTGGAGGGGTTTGGCCATAACTCACCACGCTGGCCAAGCGGGTTAGTGAGTGTGGGATAGAATTTCCTCTAGTCCCGATGGTATAGTTATACCGCTATTGGCGGTCGTCAGAGCCCCTTTAGTGGGAACAGGATGCACCACGAGAAGGCGGGGTTGACATTTGTCAAGGAGAGGCTAAGATGTTACGCATCACCTGACCTTACATCCCAATAGTAGGATCATCATCATCATCATTGTCAACCATTATCAATCCACTGCTGGACGAAGGTCTCCCCAAGTTTCCTCCACAACGGTCTGTCTTGTGCCAGTCTCCTCCATGTCACTCCCGCATATTTACGAATTTCATCCACCCATCTCCCATGTGGTCTTTTTCTGGGTCTTTTCCTGTCCCTTGGAATCCAATCTAAAATTTCGGCTGTCCATCTATGGTCTGTCCTTCTGGCAGTATGTCCAGCCCATTGCCATTTCAGGGATTTAACTCTGATCATGATGTCTTCCACTCTCGTCATTTTTCGGATCCACGAGTTCCTCTTCTTATCTCTCCTGGTTATACCAAGCATGCACCTCTCCATGCCTCTTTGAGTTGTCTGCAGCCTTTGTATGTCTCTTTTAGTTAAGGTCCACGTCTCTGCACCATACGTAAGCACTGGAAGGATGCATTGATCAAACACTTTTCTTTTAAGACATAATGGCATATTGCTCTTGAAAATTATGCTGTTTCTTCCAAAAGCTCTCCAGGCAAGTTTTGTACGCCGATTAATTTCTTCATCAATGTGACCCTCACTTGATATCTGCTGTCCAAGATAAACATACGTATCTGTTATCTCCAGTTTTTCTCCATCAATCGATAAATCTTCATTTCTTGTAAAAGCATTGAACATCACTTTTGTCTTCTGAAAGTTCATTTTTAATCCCACTTCTTTACTCTTGTCAGCAAGTTCCTGGATCATACACTGCAGCTCTGATGGGGTAGTTGCAAAAATGACTACGTCATCAGCAAAACGAAGGTGGGTTAGATAATCTCCATTAATCTTTATCCCTTTGTTTTCCCAGTTCAGTGATTGAAAGACATTTTCCAATGTGGCATTAAAGAGCTTCGGAGATATGGTGTCACCTTGTCTCACTCCCTTTCCAATTTTTACGTGTGTTGTATTTTCAAACAGCCTAATCTTTGCACTTGCATTTTCATAGATGTTATTAATAATATTAATGTATGCATCTTCAATACCGCAGGATTTCAGAGCCGTGGTAACTGCTGATGGTTTCACCGAATCAAAGGCTTTTTCATAATCGATAAAAGCCATGCACAATGGAAGTTCATATTCCCTCGCTCTTTCAATTAGTTCTCTCAGTACATGGATATGATCTATTGTGCTGTAGCCACTCCTGAATCCAGCTTGTTCTCTCGGTTGAGCCATGTCCAGTGTTACCTTCAAGCGGTGTGAAAGAACTTTAGTGAAGATTTTATAAACCACTGATAGGAGTCTGATAGGTCTGTAGTTCCTGAGATCCTCAATGTCACCTTTTTTATGTAGCAGGATCATTGTAGCATTGTTCCAGTCCTCAGGAATCTTCCCTTCATTAAGGCATCGAGTGAAAATTTGGGCGAGTACTGTTTCAATTTCTCCACTTGCTTCTTGTATGATGTCTATAGTAATTCCATCTTCTCCTGGAGCTTTCCCCCGCTTCATGTTCTTGATTGCATGAGCAACTTCTGCTGGGAGGACTGGAAGAACTCTGGTACCTTTCATGATGTCTGGAGTACATGTATCATCCCTTTCATATAATTTGGAGTAGAAATCTTACACTCTTGTCAAAATTTCGCCTCTATTTCTTGTTATAGAACCATCTTCTTTTCTCAGAGCCATAATCTGTTTTCTTCCCTTACTGAGATGTCCCTTTGCTATCTTTAGGCTTTGGTTGTTTTCAATTGCTTTCCTCACTAGCTCACAGTTGAATTTCCTTACGTCTTCAGTGATACTTTTTCGTGCTGTCTTGCATAGCTCTATATATTCCACTTTGGAAGTCGCATCTTCTTTAGTTGTCCTCATCTCTCTTCTTTTTTGCATCAACATTTTGGTTTTTCCTGGTAATTTGTTTACATGCAACTTGTTCTTAGACCCAGCTAATTTTCTTGCTGTTTCCATAAGAGCTTTGGTTACTGTTCTGTTAACTTCAGAGATGTCCACTTTTTCCGATGTTAGGCCTTCTAAAGCAGAGAACCTGTTCTTCAGTTCCAACTTGAAAGTATTATGGTGTTTTTTAAGGTTGGTTATGTCAATACATTTTGTTTGTCTTATCAGCTTGCCACGTTCCAGTTTAGTGTTGAGGTGCATCTTACATCTCACCAATCTATGGTCACTACCTGTGTTGAACTTGTTTAGCACACTGCAGTCTTCGATGACGAATTTTTTGTTACACATAATAAATCAATTTCACTTGTCGTCCCAATTGGATGTCTCCATGTCCATTTCCTGTGTGGCTTTTTCTTGAAAAAGGAATTCAAGATGAAAAATCCTTCTGCCTCTGCAAACTCAACGAGAGTATTTCCACGCTGGTTTCTGTTGCCGTGACCGAATTTACCTACTGAAGTTTCATTCTGTTGCCGGTGCCCTATTTTTGCATTGAAATCTCCCATAATTATCTTCAAGTGCTGCTTGCATTTATGAACTTATCAAGTTTCTCTCTAGAATGTTGCCAGAAGAGATGAGATAATTTTTTATATGATGAGATAATTTATAAACAAACATTTGGAGCTCCCACTCTCCTGCTTGTTGGCAGAAGTAGTATTACAGCATATTGAAAAAACAATCTTCCAACAACCTAACCTGGACTCACCGTGTTTATACCTACGCTACGTAGATGATGTTCTTCTCTTCTGGCAACATTCTAGAGAGAAACTTGATAAGTTCATAAATGCATTTAACAGCATTTATCCTACTATTAGGACCACATTAGAAGAAGAAATTGGTAAAAAACTATTTTTTTTTTGGATTTGAGTTTATTCCGCTACGATGATTCTATTGAATATAGTGTTTTTAGAAAGCCAACTTATGTTCCAGCATTGATCACATGTGATTCATGCCATCCCTGGAAGTACAAGGCAGCTGCTTTTTCTTACTATATCAAAAGAGCAATTACACATTCTTCTTTCTCACAATCTGAACAGGTTGTGTTGCAGTCGATCAGGAATACTGCAGAAGCATTTGGTTACAGTGGTAGATTGATTTACAACAACATCAAAAATAACGCTCAGATTTTGCATAATAAAAAAAGTGAATATAAAGCTTACTTATCAATTCCATTTTTACCACCTATTATCAATTTGTTAAAGAGAGAATGTGCAGAGCATCAAATATTTTCGGCTGAAACTATCACCGATAATGATGCTTTATTGACTTATAATCACAACAAGTCAATCTTCGAAAAATCTGGCGTATATTGTATCCCGATAATAACAAACCCCAATCAGAAAGATTCTATGTACATACGTAGTACTAAGAGACGCCTTATTATTCGATTAAAAGAACATGTATACGATTGGGAAAAGAAAAGACCCAAAACAGCACTTATTGAATATTGCATCGAACACAATGCTGTACCCGATGGGGAAAATATCAAAATTCTAAAATCCCTTCGATCTCATAAACAAATTCTAACTTCAGAGGCTCTAATTATTGAAAAATATAAAAGGAAATGTTGTAACAGTAATTCATCTATCGATATTCCACACGCATGGAGATACCTGTTACATTCTGTAAATCAACGTAATATTAAACGGAAGTCAGATAAACTCTGCTTGCTTGGCTTGGTCGATCAGCAGGACGAATACGTCGGCTAAATCCCCACAGATGGCGCTATACAAGAACTGCGCGATAGGGTATAGGTGTTCATAGCTTATGCGACGAAGTTAACATACTGTCTTTTCATTCAGGCATGTCATATTACATCTGAGTCGATCGCGGAGGACTGGGCACTTGTGAACTCTTCCACTGATGAAGGCATAATATTTGCCGAAGCATGTATGGATGCTGATAGCATGGGTAGAATGTAGATAGGATCCGTGGTTTTTTCATTTTCAACTTTTAACTTTGTTGGTCTTACTTTTCAATCGATTTTAATGTTTTCATTTCATTCGAATTTCACCATTTTGTACTCGGTTTGGTGCCGTTTCATTCACGTTGTACACAATTGGTCGTTTTTACCGTTCGTTGTGATATATGTCTTTTCGATCGCGATATTCGTTCACTAGCAGAGGAAGCCGGACGACAATGGATGTAGGCCTACTTTTCAAAGTTGGGGTAAGTCCTTTTGATTGTGCTGCTTGTAGTTTGCTTTTAGTTAATATTACCAGGAACCTGTTGACTTCTGCTTAAAATTGCTAGTATAAACACATGAAGAACAAAATTTTGCTACTGTAAATAGTAGTTATAGATTCATTTTACAGGTATTTTACAGCAGAGAGTCGCTGTGTTCTTGCACGAATAAAGAGAGAGACAGAGAGAGAGAGAGAAATATGCGAAGTCAAAGTATAAACAAAAAGTGTAGTGATCCAAGAAGAAATGTTGAACTTCTAACATAATGTATATTCAAACTCAGTGAAAATAACTGAAACTAACCTCACTGACCCGGTGGCGCAGTGGTCTAAGCGCTGGCTTCTGGTCATTCGTCCGAGATGAGATTCTTTTCAAATCCCGGTGAAGCATGGATGTTGTATCTGTCTTATGGCGCTGGTTATCTCCCTTCCCTGGAACCAACGACCCTAAATTTGGGACGGGCGACTGCTTATAGCCATCGAGTTGCTCGCGATGATCGTTAAACCCATAAACGGAAAAAATCTTACAAATTTAAGGATAAAAACAATACACAAACTGTATCAAATAATATCGTAAAGTGCGCGTTTTTTGAATTGACTGTATGAAAGCAATAATAATAATGCTTTAGGTGAAAATTTTCTTGAAGGGTTAGGATCTCTAGGAACCTCCTAATGGTTACGTCCCTTCCACCTATATAACACGGAATGCGAAGGAAGGAACAAACTATTGGGTCAGAAAGACGGTAATGTCTGCAAATCCAAGGCACAGAAAAGTGCTAATTACAGTATATACAAGTACAAATCGGTCCAGAGTGTAGTTGTCATCATCTGCTACGACCTACTCCCACCAATTGTACAGATTTTGGATACCTTGCCTGTAGAATGTGACGGCTTGTACGCAAAGAAGTGAGTAAGTGCGGGTTCGACATCGTTCCGGTTGGTGAGCCTCTGTATGTCCAGGAAACGCTATAACGACCGGAAAAAGTGGTGGTAGTTGCTTGAAGGTAATATCCGGGGAATAGACTGGATGCGGCAGCAGCTCCCTGCCTAGGTCCATGATCTTATGACAGGCCATCTTTGTTGTTTATATGACAGGCCATCTTTGTTGTCTATTGTAGGAGGATGCCCTTGCGAATCAGCAGTGCTGGTGGTTTCGACGTCAGCGATGCGCGCATATCGTCGAGATGACGGTAGTACACGGTTAAAGTGGTGTTTCCCAGAAGCAGGAAAAAAACACGACACTCCGTATATCCTACCCAAACATACAGCAGGACTTTACGTGGGTATAAGCCAGTTTTAGGAGTCGGCATGGGCTTCTGTTTTCGTTCTAACTACTGTTTGTTTCCGGGCCCTGACATTGTCATGAGGCCCCCATTACTCTTCACCTGTCACAATTCGATCCAAGAACTGTTCAACTTGGTCACGTGCAAGGCAGGAAAACGCATGTACTCATGCGATTTGCTTTCTGATCAATTGTAAGTTGATGGGGTACCCAAACTCTCTTGTGCACCTTCCCAAGTTGACGCAGGTGCGTGATAATGCTCGTGTGGGTAGTCCCCAGCCATTCGGCAAATCACACGTGGGTCGGTCTCCGCTAAGGTCTCCAGCATATTCATATCTGTTATTGTGGGACTTTCGGCTTTGGGACTATCTGACAGGTCAAAATTTGCCTCTCGAAACCGTTCAAACGAACGACAGCACTGACGATGTGATATGGTATTGGGATACACACTGGTAAATGTTCCTTACAGCACTTGCAGGGCTGCAACAGCGACGACACTCATACAGCATGCAATGGCGGATGAGCTCCTTCTCCACTTCCATGTTAATCTTCGCCTTCTGACGGCTAACTGCCACCGACTTAAGCTGCCTACCAGCTGATGTTATGCCACTGGCTTCAGCCACCTACCTGCTGATGTTCTGCAACTGACTAAGGCCACCTACCTGCTGATGTTCTGCCACTGACTAAGGCCACCTACCTGCTGATGTTCTGCCACTGACTAAGGCCACCTACCTGCTGATGTTATGACTTACAGTCTTCGTCTTCTGATGGTTAACTGCCACTGACTTAAGCCACCTACCTGCTCATGTTATACTACTGACTTAAGCCACCTACCTGCTAATGTTATACCACTGACTTAAGCCACCTACCTGCTGATGTTATGCCTAACAGTCTTCGTCTTCTGACAGCTAACTGCCACTGACTTAAGCCACCTACCTGCTGATGTTATGCCACCTGCTTAAGCCACCTACCTGCTGATGTTATGCCACTGGCTTAAGCCACCTACTTGCTGATGCTATGCCACTGACTTAAGCCACCTACCTGCTGATGTTATGCCACTGGTTTAAGCCACCTACCTGCTGATGTTATGCCACTGGCTTAAGCCACCTACCTGCTGCTTACAGTCTTCGTCTTCTGATGGCTAACTGCCACTGACTTAAGCCATCTACCTTCTGATGTTTTACCACTGACTTAAGCCACCTACCTGCTGATGTTATGCCACTGGCTTAAGCTACCTACCTGCTGATGTTGTGCCTTATAGTCATCGTCTTCTGACTGCTAACTGCCTCTGACTTAAGCCACCTACCTGCTGATGTTATGCCACTGACTTAAGCCCCCTACCTGCTGATGCTATGCCACTGACTTAAGCCACCTACCTACTGATGTTTTACCACTGACTTAAGCCACCTACCTGCTCATGTTATGGCACTGGCTTAAGCCACCTACCTGCTGCTGTTATGCCTTACAGTCTTCGTCTTCTGATGGCTAACTGCCACTGACTTAAGCCACCTACCTTCTGATGTTTTGCCACTGACTTAAGTCATCTACCTGCTGATGTTATGCCACTGACTTAAGCCACCTACGTGCTGATGTTGTGCCACTGACTTAAGCCACCTATCTGCTGATGTTATGCTTTACAGTCTTCGTCTTCTGACGGATAATTGCCACTGACTTAAGCCACCTACCTGCTGATGTTATGCCGGTGTGTTGCGCAATCTCAGTGGCCAATGTGTGCTGTGACCGGTGCTTCGACTTCGGGTAACTCGTCATCGCACATTACTTTCTTTCCAATCCAATACTTTGATGTATTAAGGATTCTTCTTCCCGCTACGAAAGCCAGATGAAGGCTCTAGTGGGCCCCTAGGCTAAGATATCTCAGTGGGGCATCATGGCTACGACATGTGAGTGGGCCTCCAAAGAACTTATGACAGACAATCATTACTAAAGTCTGTCAAAACACGAAACTCTAGCAATATGCTTGTGATAATTAATACATAGTGCACTCTTCAAACTAATAAATTACTTGCAGAGTTTTCATAAAAATTCGCTGTATTTTCCACTGTTCTCACAAGAGCATGAGATAAAAGCTTGAGATTCCTAGAGTTTGTCTAGGAATTTTTAATTATTTTGCGTTGTATATATTTTTTTTGGTGCATCTTTTTTGTTATGTAATGTGAAATCACTGTGTGTTTCGCCCATTGACGGTTCCAAGTGTAAACTGGGAAGTGTAGGTGGATGGTAATGAAAAAGCTGAAACAGTTTCGCCGTCCCCGCTGTCCTCAGCGATATGGAACATTCACCCATTAGTGAGTCACTGCCTTGAAATCTGTTCGTCTTCTAGCCATAGTTTGTTATCAAAAGGAAGTCATAAGAGACAGCAGTAAAACTATTTTACTTCTATATGTAAATACATAAGCTGGTATCATTTGCGGTGTAGCTGCATGCTTCCTGGACCCTTGGTAATGGTGGGGCCACAGGGTTTTAGCCCCGGTAAACGCCCCACCCACTCCCTTAATCCGGCCTTGCCCGTTACATGTTTTGAATTTTTGCAACATTGCTGTGCGTTAAATACAAGCGTGATTTCGTAAAGATTTTTGAATTACCACTTTAGAATTTAATGATTGTCATCTGAAAAATAATTTTGAATTACTACTTTAGAATTTAATGATTGTGATCTGAAAAAGAATTTTGAATTACCATTTTGGAATTTAATCCTAAATGATTATGTGTATTTGAGATAATAAACTTCTCTAAAAGCGAAAATAGGAGAAACTAAAATAAAATATCTATAACACATCGATTTTCCAAAGAAATATTAAGCATCATGAAATCCACTTAAATCGCTTTAAATTCGTGTGAGTTTAGCACTCACACGATTTTCAGATTTTTTTTTTTTTTTTTTTGTAAAAGTGAGCAACGAAAATGACCCCATTTTTCAGTAAATCGTTTTGTGGTGCTCCTTGGAATTCTTTCCTTTTTTAGTTGCTGCAACATATACAGTTGTTAGAATCACATTTTTTGTTTCAAAACTCCGACGATCGAAGCAGCACAGGCGAACATCGAAGATAACGTGGATTCTTTGTTTTTGGCACACTAGCAGTAACTAACCGAAAGAGAAGTTAACCCAGTTTCCCTAGCGAATTGAGAATTAAGTGCTCTGATCTTCTTTTTCCGTTCTTCTTCTTCTTCTTTTTTTTTTATGGGAAAGTCAGAAATAACAAAGAAATTTACCACGAAGCCTTAAAGTGCCTCATTAAGACATAAACAGCAAATTCTTACTAGTTGTGTCATTTTGCCTCCATCTCTTTTACTATGATGTCTACAAAATCCCTTTCGGTTTTAGTGTCATATTTTTCTTTCTCATCTTTAGCATGCCAAAGCAATAGATGTCATTTTAAAATCATAAGTTATGGTCCTAAATAAATTACAAAAAACTGAAGCGGTGCTACTCTGCGGAGGTACAGTTTTTATGCTTTTGGCATCAAGGAAGGCGTAATTTACAATGACGAGTAGGCAACAGTGGCACACGAGTAGGGCGTCGGCTCCCGTAGCACAAGGTATGCCTCATGCGGCGTACCGTTCATTTGCACACGGTGCTCGAACTTCCGACGTTTAACCTGGATGTGTTTTGCGCCGCCGTTGCCAATCGCTCAGTCGGTACGAGTGTGGATAGTCTACGTTGACCTACATTGATCCTGGTAATCAATAGCGTGTGATCGGTTCTCTCTGGGAGATGGTATAACCGTCGCTGGTACGCTCGCAGATACGGTTGCCCTGGGGAACCCTAGGGTTGTTACCACTTGGGGGATAGAATTACCCAACTGTTTTGCGCCGACAATGCGTCCAGGAACAAAGTCGCTGAGATCACCACGTTTACCCACGATCGTCGATTGCGATACAACGTTGGGAAGCCCTGCTTAGAGGTCTGCACGGGCACTGGCCGGGTCGGGCCTTTGGTCATTTCTAAGTTGGGAAAACGGGCTTAGCCGGGTCGGGCCTTCAATATTTAATGTAATATTACTGATTACTTTGTGCTATTCCGCCAATGTGCTTGGCTCTACGGTGACTAATGGAACACCTTGGATTTTGTTTGAAATATTGCGACAGTTATCCTGCTTTGAGACGCTGGTTCGGGCCCTGGCCACCCCAGTGGTCCAGAGATCAGCTCGCGACGTCTTGCTGGCAGCCGACCTAGCGCACTTTGGCTAGGTTTCCGCTCGGTCTGGCGGGATAGGCCGTTAAATTTTTTGGGTTGGCTGGGTGATTGTCTACCCCTCGAACAGCTTTGATTTTTTAGGGGAATAATTTCCCTTTATTGACGACAACAAAGGATTTACACACATCTATACACTGTCCTCATGCTTAGGACTTACAACATTGAGAGATTAAAACTAGTGTATTTACAAGGTATTTACATTGGTAGTTCACTTGACCTCAGACTTTTGCCCTCATTCCGACTCCGAGTCGCTTTCGGTGTGCACGTTCACCTCTTGCATCTCGGTTCCCGTTTGACTGGGGGAAATCGTGTGCTACTGGAGGGTTAGCCTCTCTACTAGGGCTATTATTCCCCTCCTGTTAACGGAGGATTGGATGAGCATATCCGATCTTCGCGTTCTTTGCACACCTGGGATCAGTGTGTTTCTCCATTCGGCGAAGCCACTGCTTTCAAGAACGCAGTGTTCAATGCTTGCCGCCCGATTTCCACAGGGACAGGTGCAGTTCCTGATTGCGAATCTGACCAAGTATTCAGGGCAGATGCCCTGGCCGCTGAGTACTTGATTCAGGAACTTGTTTGTCTGTGCACGTTTGGTCGAGACCTTTGGAAACACTCTGTGTGTATTCCTCCTTGTATCTCCCGTGTCCCTTCTGACCTGCCATTCGGCCATGGTCTGACGTGCCAATGCTGCGCGAATGCTCCTGCACGGCGTTCTGCATTGCACGTCTACCGTCTCTTTCAGCGTGGCTTCCTTTGCCAGCTGGTCCGCCCTTTCGTTTCCCTGGGTCCCGATATGGCTTCGTACCCAGAGGAAACTAACTGCCCCATCTCCATCCTCCCTCAGGAGGGTTTTAATCCTCTGGACGATGGGATTTCTTCCCCTGAATCTACTCAGAGCCTGTAGTGCTGCCTCACTCTCGGAGTAGAGTGATTATTTCGTCGCTTCTCCTGGGGATGGCCCAGGTGAGTGCCTTTTGTATCGCCAGAAGTTCTGTTTGGAAGACAGAAGCGTTCTGCGATAGTTTTACGCATTCTGCTGTCGCTTCGTTCCCATCCGAGAACGCGCAAAAACCTGCACACACTTGTCCCCTTAGCTTTGAGCCATCAGTGAATAGCTCATGCCCAACTCCCGTGGGCTTCGCCTTGTCCCACGGTGGGCAAATTTCCTCTGCCGGGTGGATATTCCAGTCCACGCTTTCCATCTTCATGTTGGAGGCTCGATGTGGCACACCGAGAAGGTAGGCGTCCTCACCTGACCTTAGGCAGTGCATTGCTGCCTCCCTTTCCACTACTAGGTCTGCCGGCTCACACCCCACCAGCACTTGAAGTGTAAGGGTCGAGGTTGTGCGGAAGCAGCCTGTGATCCGTAGTAGGGCCAACCTTTGGATTTCATTTATGCCCCTCTTCATTCTGACGGTGGGGGTCCACCATGCTCCACTGACATATGTACAGACACGGGCCGAGCAGGGGTTTTTTTATGAGCAAAACAATCGCTAAAAACTCGCAACATACAGCAGCAGGATGACATTGAATAATTTACACTGTTGGAAAAAATAGAAGTTTTACGACATCCTCCCCTCCTGCAAAACAATTGGAGTAGGTCAGCTCCCTTAGTTTTTCAATTGAATGTGATACTTTCTCTCTCAACTTCTACCCTCCTCTCATATTTAAGGGCAGGCTATTAACTGCAGTACTTCTAAACCGAGCCACCCGTTCGCAGACGATCTTTTTTATTGTTCTGGTCGGCGGCACTTTGTTCTCTAGATATATGAAAAGCTTTGAAGTTGTCTTAAATGGCATGAGAGAAATGGATGGGAGAAATGTGTATGAATCTGTGCCGCATTTCCCCCATTTGTACTCTCAGGCAGCCGTTTTCAAAACTTCTGTGACACCGGTTAGCTGGACAGTCTGTCGTTGTTTTCCCTTAGCATATGCACAGTTCAGTGTGCTGATAAATACTCTTCCATACTTATTATGCAGTTTAAAAAAAGCGAAAGATTTTCGCGAAAATATCGCTTCCGGAGAATATGTACTTGTAGACAATGTGAAGGGGAAAAGCGATATTTGGAAATATTGTAAATTACTGTCCCGTTCTGAAACTAGTCGACCGGAAAACGTTGTGCAGTGCACTAAATGCAAAAACTTTTTGAGTGCCCCCCCCCTCCCACGTACACAAGAGACATATTGAGTTCCGGCGCTATGATATGCCAGTAGAGATAGGTGCAGTTTATAAAGCCATAAAATCTTCTCCCAGTAGAACGATCGGACTCATAATTCTGGATATTTCGTACTTTTCGAATTAACCGCTGTCCCTCCTTATCCCCAAAGATATTACCGGGTCAGGCGGTAGGGAATGATAATTTGAAAACCAAGTAAGATTTGTTTGAAAGGCATGTAAATTGTCCTTTTCATGCAATATTTTTTAATATACAACTCCCCCCCTCCTCGTAAGTCACGTGACTTATACAGAGTCTCAGAAATATTCTGAATTAAAGTTTACTGTAATAGAATACGTGTAGCAATTAAGAAAACGAAAACTCTTCAGGAGTCGAATGACCGAGTGCACCAGGTGTCAAATTCGTGTTTTGGTAATTGCTGAAATTTCAAGGGCCGGCCCGGGCCTTGGACTTGCGGGCTTGGGCCGAACCGGGCTTTCCAAATTAAGGCCCGTGCAGACCTCTAGCCCTGTTGTTTGCCTATTTATCTCCTGCGTTTGGTATGGGTCTGTTCCACTCTGCGCGGGGGATGCCAATGTCAACTTTCCATCCCCCATATTTCTAATGTTTTGTCTATTGAATATTATGTTCTATAGGCTCATTCTGTTTTTCATAGCATGTTCTCGTTTCCCGTTTTATTCCGTATAGAATAATCCCAGTATAAGCAGGTTTTATGTGGTTCCGCGAAATGCTTATGTTTTAGGTTTAACTCATCCCGCCATTAACTTCGAGTTTAAACTACTTAACGTGTCACTTGGTGAATTAAATTTTACTTTTCGGAATTATCCCCGAAAGTAAACTAATTTACCGATAAACAAATACAAAAAATTGCAGATGTACGTAAAAATCACTTAAACAGCGAGTATGCAACATACATGGTCACCTTTGTCACCATATGACCTTGAGTTTAAGACTGCTGCTCGACAGTGATCTTCAGTAGTATCGATCACTATGGAAACAAGAAAGATGACACCGAATTTTCGGTTGTAATGAGCACGTCTTTCGAATCCTCTCCGACGCGAATAAAATTTTTCAAAATTGTTCATTGTCAAAAAAACCGGTTGGAAAAAAAACAACAGGATTTCTACAATCGATGGAACAGCCAGAAATAGAAACAGATACTTACTTCCAACAGAGGCTAAAAAGTATTTTACGAAAATTAACAAATGGTGCGCAAGAATTTTCTCATAGCAGAACGAGAGAGACAAAAACATTTTCAAATCGAAAAGTTAAAAGAAGAAATATACACTGCTGGCCACCCAAAATGAACACCAAGAAGGAAGCATCGGATTGGTCTGAAATTCGCAGCATGCGTCGCCCGCGAGAGGACATGCAAACGATTAGCATAGCAGGGCATATGCAAATCATGTGCGCCCGGCACGCCACCGAGAAGCACTACAAGAAGGCTGCACAGAAGGCAGGGTGAAAGTTGTGGAAGTGCGTGGTGCTGCCGGAACTGTGCGTGAGAATCTTCCTGATGCCTCTGTGCAAAATACGGCAGTCATTCCAGCACGTTTCGGAGTTCGACAGAGGACGATTAGTGGCTTATCGCGACAGCGGTTTATCGTACCGAGACATCGGCGCCCGTGTGGGACGACATCCAGCCACAGTGAGGCGAGTATGGATTCGGTGGGTGTAGGAGGGACGGACGGAAGGACGGGCCGACGTGAGCGATTTCCGCAGCCGTGTCACACCGCCGTACGAGAGCACCGGCATGTCGTGCGGCGGGCATTGACGGCTCGCACCGCCACATCACGAACGTTAGCGCAGGAATTAGGGTGTGTTGCGCAACAACCTGTGTCAGCACGTACCGTTCGACCTCGTCTGCAGGAGCGAGGACTTGTCGCATGGCACCCATTGCTCCGATTACCATTGACGTTACATCACCGGCGAGTGCGGTGGCAGTGAGCCATTGAACGCCGCACCTGGACTACGGAATGGCACGACATTGTCTTCTCCGACGAATCCCGCTTTTGCCTGCAACACCACGATGGTCGGATCCGCGTGTGGCGGCACCATGGCGAAAGACTGTATGACGCCCGCATTATGCATCGTCATACTGATCCGTCGCCTCGCCTTATGGTTTGGGGCGCAATTGGATATGACACCCGCACCCCTCTGGTACGCATCGCCGGTACACTCAACAGCCACCGCACCATCTCCGACGTTTTGGAGCCTGTAGTCCTCCCTTACCTGCAGGACCTGCCAGTGGCCACGTTTCAACAGGACAATGCCCACCCGCACGTGGCACGCATCGTGCAACAAGTCTTCACGGCTCACCAGGTGCCACTGATGCCGTGGCCCGCCTGTTCCCCCGATATGTCGCCCATCAAGCACGTCTGGTCGCTGATCGGCAACCGAGTTACCCGGCAAGCACCACTCGCGGCTACGCCTGATGAACTGTGGCAACGTGTGGAAGCAGCCTGGACCGACATACCCCAAGCCCACATCCAAAGCCTCTTTCGTTGGATGCCACGGTGTGTAGCAGCCGTTATTGCCAGCCATGGGTGCCACACGAACTATTGATGTCTGCGTGTTCCACAAGTAGCACGGGCCTGTAAGCTCAATCGTTTCATCTTTGTATCTGTTGTTATGTGTCCAGTAAATCTGGCTTTGCTATCTCGTGTCCTTCTTGGTGTTGCATTTTGGGTGACCAGCAGTGTAGAATGAAACATGGTATAAATTTACGCCTCCTAGCTGAATAATTTTGCATAATTGAAAAGTTGAAAATATGCGAAAAGTATAATGCGTGACAAAAATTGTGCTAAAAAAAGAGAACATTTCAAATACGTCTACCGGAAGCAGAGATAGCAAGAAAAAGGTTTGAACCTTTACGCTTTCCAAGTGGGAAAGTTGTACATTATTTGAAGAGGATAATGTTCTCCATCCTTATTGTAGCAATTGGCATACAGTGAAAAGGGAAAATGTTCAGTAGGGGTTTTAGAAGCGGAGATACAGCTGCGAACAGAACTACACAGACACCACCTAGCGACAGAACTTTGAAATACAGAAAACTCCTCAAGTACAAATCTAAAGTGTTCTACTAAGAAAATGGTATCCGTTTTAAAAGATTTTATTAAATCGGATATTTGGACGCAGAGATAACCAGTTAAACAAATTAAACATTTGTGTCCCCTAGCGGTGAAACTGTGCATCATTTTAGGAAGAAAATACACATAAAGTTTTCTCATAGCTTGTAGTATCTGACGGGAAAATATTTTTTTCAATTGGGTATTTAGCACGGCAGATATTGTTGTAAACGCAAACGTGACCTTACGCCCTCTAGTAGCACACTTGTGTGTTAAGAAAATTTTTAAATTATATGAGAAAAATATCTCACTGGAATAGCACACGTCGATGAAGAAAGAAATTTTCAAATTGTTCTTTTGCAGAAGAGATAACAGCAAAAATAAGATCTGCAACTAAGTCCCCTGGCGGAAAAAGTATGCACTATTTTGAGCAGGAGGTATTCTCGAAAGGTTTTCTGAGGTGAGCGGTATAGGTCTACGAAATAGTTTTTTAAATCCCGTTTTCAGAAACTCAAATTTTGCCGCAAATACATCAAAAAGATACAAAAATGCTTACGCCCCTGATGGCTAAAAAATTATCCTCTACCAAAAATTAAAACTTATATTTTGAACATTTCCCACCAGGAGCTTGTATCCGACAAGGAATTGTTTTTTTTTTCTTTTTTCAAAAAAATAAAAATTGGGGAAGTCGCAATTTATCTTTATACCCATTAGCGGAAAATTCATACATTTCTGGAAAACGAAACTGTACCCAAAATAATCTTCGTTATATGGGTTATCGGAAAAGTCATGACGTATTTTAGCCATGTTTTGCACAGGTCATTTATTGATAGAAAGAACAAAGATCAGTCAATGATATAATGCCTGTTTTGTTCGATAACCTTTTGCTATCTTTCAGTGAGCTGCAGAATGCCTCGTTCATAGAAGGACCTGTCTTTCGTGGAGAAAAACTGTACAAGGTGCTGATTTACAGCCTCATCTGAATTGAACGTTATACCACGCAAGGACTGTTGAAGAGAGCGAAACAAGTGGGAGTCTGACGGCGCAAGGTCAGGCGAGTATGCTGGGTGTGGGAACACATCTCACCCAAGCTCCAATAATTTTTGGCCTGTGATCAAACTTGTGTGTGGTCTCGCGTTGTCGTGATGGAACACAACACCTTTACGATGAACGAGCTCTGGACGTTTCTGGATGATTGACAAGACAAGACGCTTTGAATTTTGTGCCGAATGCAGCACAGTTTTGAAAATGACGCTTTGCCGATCACTTAGTCTTCACCGATGAAGCTACATTTCACGTGAGTGGTCAGGTAAACACGCACAGTGTTAGCTTTTGGGGACCGGAGGAAAGCGAACATTCTGTGCCACTATCACTGCACTTGATTCAGATACCTTACCTCGAGTTTGGGCGGATATGGATTACCAGCTCGATGTGTGTCGTGTGACTAAGGGTGCACGCGTAGAACATCTGTGACTATCTCTAAAAAACTTGAAACATCCCCCTACAGTTCCGTTGCAGGTATCATAAATAATATTACATCGTTCTTGTTTTATATTGCGTTGAAACTGTATACTTCTTTATGAATCACCCTGTATTATCATTACAGCTAATTCCTTCGAACGCAAATATCATTACAGCAACTTCTTATGCGTTCAAAGGAAGATGCTGTAATGATAATATATATGATTATTGCGTTTAAAGGAAGTTGCTGCAATGATAATTAATATATATGATAACTGCGTTCAAAGGAAGTTGCTGTAATGATAATTGCCCTTGGAATCTACCTGATATTTAGGGACGTTTTTTGTCTAAACGTGTTGGACAATCCTCCATTGTCATTTTCATGTAGGACTTCTGTCCACAGGGAGTAGAGTTTAGGTCCCAGCCACCTACAGCGAGATCGCCTTTTGGGCAGGACGCAGAAACGGAAGGAATGAGAGCAAGTCTAGCGACTTTTGACAGAACAGTTTGTAGTGAGATTAGAGTACAGTAGATGGCGCCACCGTACAAGTACGATATTGCACATAGATGGGTGAGAGAATTTCAGGGAGGACATAGGAAAGGATACCCATTTAACCAGTGGGTCCAGCCTGGCGGCCGTCACTTAACGTGCTCGTCCGATGCACGGCGGATATTCAGCGATTGTTAGTAAATCACACCATCTCTGAAAGATCAGTCCAGGCTAGAACCTGGGGACCCAGCATCGATAATCTGAAACACTAACCACTAAGCCATCCGCAGCTCGTTGGACAATCCTCAGAACTACATACCTTTTTATCACGTCTTTTATAAAAAAAGATAGTGCTTATTTTACCGGTTTGTCCTTCTGTCCGCCTGTACCCAAGATATCTCTGCAATTTTTAGTCCGATTTGAAAAATTCTTTTTGCATTGGGAAGCTTGAAATATGCGAATGATGGTCCTTTATTTCGTTTTTTTTACGATTTCGCCGCTAGAGGGCGTAAATGCAGATGATGTCGAATTCAAAATTACGTTTTATTCAACATATTTGCTTCTACATATTTGCTTCTCTAGTGACCATAGATTGGTGAGATGTAAGATGCACCTCAACACTAAACTGGAACGTGGCAAGCTCATAAGACAAACAAAATGTATTGACATAACCAACCTTAAAAAACACCATAATACTTTCAAGTTGGAACTGAAGAACAGATTCTCTGCTTTAGAAGGCCTAACATCGGAAGAAGTGGATATTTCGGAAGTTAACAGAAAAGTAACCAAAGCTCTAATGGAAACAGCAACAAAATTAGCTGGGTCTAAGAACAAGTTGCATGTGAACAAATTATCAGGAAAAACCAAAATGTTGATGCAAAAAAGAAGAGAGATGAGGACAACTAAAGAAGATGTGACTTCCAAAGTGGAATATATAGAGCTATGCAAGACAACACGAAAAAGTATCACTGAAGACGTAAGGAAATTCAACTGTGAGCTAGTGAGGAAAGCAATTGAAAACAACCAAAGCCTGAAGATAGCAAAGGGACATCTCAGTAAGGGAAGAAAACAGATTATGGCTCTGAGAAAAGAAGATGGTTCTATAACAAGAAATAGAGGCGAAATTTTGACAAGAGTGAAAGATTTCTACTCCAAATTATATGAAAGGGATGATACATGTACTCCAGACATCATGAAAGGTACCAGAGTTCTTCCAGTCCTCCCAGCAGAAGTTGCTCATGCAATCAAGAACATGAAGCGGGGGAAAGCTCCAGGAGAAGATGGAATTACTATAGACATCATACAAGAAGCAAGTGGAGAAATTGAAACAGTACTCGCCCAAATTTTCACTCGATGCCTTAATGAAGGGAAGATTCCTGAGGATTGGAACAATGCTACAATGATCCTGCTACATAAAAAAGGTGACATTGAGGATCTCAGGAACTACAGACCTATCAGCCTCCTATCAGTGGTTTATAAAATCTTCACTAAAGTTCTTTCACACCGCTTGAAGGTAACACTGGACATGGCTCAACCGAGAGAACAAGCTGGATTCAGGAGTGGCTACAGCACAATAGATCATATCCACGTACTGAGAGAACTAATTGAAAGAGCGAGGGAATATGAACTTCCATTGTGCATGGCTTTTATCGATTATGAAAAAGCCTTTGATTCGGTGAAACCATCAGCAGTTACCACGGCTCTGAAATCCTGCGGTATTGAAGATGCATACATTAATATTATTAATAACATCTATGAAAATGCAAGTGCAAAGATTCGGCTGTTTGAAAATACAACACACATAAAAATTGGAAAGGGAGTGAGACAAGGTGACACCATATCTCCGAAGCTCTTTAATGCCACATTGGAAAATATCTTTCAATCACTGAACTGGGAAAACAAAGGGATAAAGATTAATGGAGATTATCTAACCCACCTTCGTTTTGCTGATGACGTAGTCATTTTTGCAACTACCCCATCAGAGCTGCAGAGTATGATCCAGGAACTTGCTGACAAGAGTAAAGAAGTGGGATTAAAAATGAACATTCAGAAGACAAAAGTGATGTTCAATGCTTTTACAAGAAATGAAGATTTATCGATTGATGGAGAAAAACTGGAGATAACAGATACGTATGTTTATCTTGGACAGCAGATATCAAGTGAGGGTCACATTGATGAAGAAATTAATCGGCGTACAAAACTTGCCTGGAGAGCTTTTGGAAGAAACAGCATAATTTTCAAGAGCAATATGCCATTATGTCTTAAAAGAAAAGTGTTTGATCAATGCATCCTTCCAGTGCTTACGTATGGTGCAGAGACGTGGACCTTAACTAAAAGAGACATACAAAGGCTGCAGACAACTCAAAGCAGCATGGAGAGGTGCATGCTTGGTATAACCAGGAGAGATAAGAAGAGGAACTCGTGGATCCGAAAAATGACGAGAGTGGAAGACATCATGATCAGAGTTAAATCCCTGAAATGGCAATGGGCTGGACATACTGCCAGAAGGACAGACCTTAGATGGACAGCCGAAATTTTAGATTGGATTCCAAGGGACAGGAAAAGACCCAGAAAAAGACCACATGGGAGATGGGTGGATGAAATTCGTAAATATGCGGGAGTGACATGGAGGAGACTGGCACAAGACAGACCGTTGTGGAGGAAACTTGGGGAGACCTTCGTCCAGCAGTGGATTGATAATGGTTGACAATGATGATGATGATGATGATTTGCTTCTAAGCATCCGATTGAAAATAATATTTTATCTTTCGATTCCATTTATGTCGAAGAGTATTTTAGATATAGTTACTTTTTCCAATTACGCATAGTTTTTCGGCTAGGGAGCGTAAAAGAAAATTACATTTTCCTCGATACCTCTTCTTCTAAATGTCCGATTTGAAAATTTTTTTTTCTGCGGATACACCTCCTGATGGAAAATCTTTTGCATATAATTTCAAATTTTTGGTAAAGAACACTTTAGCCACCAGGTGGCGTAAGTGTTAATTTTTGCTTCTGATGTATTTGCCATAAAATCTGAGCTTCTAAAATATCGATTGAAAACATTCTTTCGTGGATTGATGCCACTCACATCGATAAACCTTTTCGGAATATTTTCTTCTATAAATATTCCACAGTTTCTCCGCCAGGGGGCGTAGATATATATCTTATTTTCGTCAATATCTCTACTTCTAGGACTCCGATTTAAAAAAATCCTTTTTTGTTGGATAGTGTTTTCAGTGTGACATGTTTTTCATAAAATTTCAAAATTTTCAAGTAATTCATAGACCTTCCGCTAGGGGTCGTAGAGGTAAATTGCGTTTACCCCTATATATCTGCTTCTAAATCTCCGATTTGAAAAATTATTTCTGCACCGGAGTCCGATTTCAAAAATTCCTTCTTTGTTGGATAGCTCCTGATGAGAAATCGTTTGCACATAATTTCTAATTTTTGTAAAGAAAATTGTTTGGCAACCATGGGGCGTAATCCACTTCTGAAGTATTTGCAGCAAAATATGAGCTTCCAAATTCTCGATTGGAAAAAACGTCGTTAATAGACCGATGCTACTCATGTCGACAAACCTCTTAGAGACATTTTCTTCCTAAAATCATGCACGGATCCTACGCCAGGGGGCGTAGACGTATATCTTATTTTTGTCAATATCTCTACTTTTAGGAGTCCGATTTCAAAAATTCCTTCTTTGTTGGATAGTGTTTCTAGTGTAACATGTTTTTCATATACACTGCCGGAAAGTGAAAAAAGAGCACCAAGAGGGAATTGGCGGACGATCATGAAATTTACATATGTTGATGGGGACGAGTTTACGTAGGTGTGATGTTAATTTCGGGACCAACCGGTAAGCGCTTACGCCACAGCACGGCATAATATGCAAATTATCGTCGGTGGTATTTAAGCAGTACGGCAAAGTGAATGTAATCAGTCGTCGGCGTACGGACACGTGCGAAGACCCTGAAGAAACTGCAATGCCTGGACATGGAAGACGTGTACAATTTCATCAGTTATCGGACTTTCAGCGAGGTCGTCTAGTCGGACACCGCGAGGCCGGGTGGTTGTATCGTCGTATTGCGGAGCGAATTGGACGGGAAGTATCGGTGGTGGTACGATGGTGGCGTAGATGGTCCAAGGAACAATCCCACTCGAGAAGACGTGGAACCGGGAGTCACAGACGGACTGATGAGCGGATCGATCGACGCATAAGAAGAGCGGCGTTGTCAAACAGAACATCCACTACGAGGCAAATCAGAGCTGCTGTTGCACCTGAGGTGACTGTGCGAACAATCCACAACCGTCTACTTGATGGAGGACTACGTGCACGTGTGCCTCTGGCATGTGTACCTCTGACTCCAGCCCACCGTCACGAACGGCTGCAGTGGTGTCGCCAACGTCTGCACAGGAGAACGCAATGGCGATCTGTCGTGTTCAGCGATGAAAGCAGATTCTGCTTGGGAGCCTCCGATGGCCGTATGCGCGTTCGCAGACACACAGGGGAGTGTCTCCACCCTTCTTGCATCCGCCAGCGGCACACAGGGCCTACACCTGGTCTCCTGGTGTGAGGAGCAATCATCTACTACTCCCGTAAACAACTAGTATTTGTACCGGGTACGTTAAACAGCACCTCCTACATCAACAACATCATTCAGCCCGTTGTTGTGCCATTTGTAAGATCGGTCCATCGTTTAGTTTTTCCAGCAAGATAACGCACGCCCACACACGGCACGTGCAACGCAGCATGCACTTCCGGGTGTGAGGCAACTTCCATGGCCTGCACGTCGTTCACCGGATTTGTCCCCCATTGACCACGTGTGGGATTTTATGGGACAACGACTTATCCGGTCTCCACGGCCAGCCAAGACCATCTCCGATTTACGCGTCCAGGTTGAGGATGCTTGGAACTCAATACCACAAATTTACATCCAACACCTGTACGACAGACTCCATGCCAGAAATGCACAGTGTGCGCAGTTCATGTCGGTTCAACCTCGTACTAGCCATGTTGTATGGAAATGTTATTTTTCAGTTTTCCAGCAAATACAGCTGAATTTTGCCATAATGTTTTGATCACATTATCCACTGTATTCCGTTATTATGCTGTATAAATTTCGTTGGTATCAGACGTCTCCTTCTTGGTTTTCTTTTTTCACTTTCCGCCAGTGTAATTTCAAAATTTGCAAGTAATTTGCAGACTTTCCGCTAGGGAGCGTAAAGGTAAATTGCTTTCCCCTTATATCTCTGCTTCTAAATCTCCGATTTGAAAAATTCTTTCTTCACCGGATACAACTCCTGATGGGAAATCTTTCCACGTAATTTCTAATGTTTGTAAAAAATGGTTTGGCCACCAGGGGCCGTAATTCTTAATTTCCGCTTCTGATGCATTTGCGGCAAAATATGAGCTTCTAAAATCTCGATTGCAAACAATATCGTTTGTTGACTGATACTACTCATATCGACAAACCTTTTAGGAACATTTTCTTCTTGAAATAATGCATGGTTTCTACGCCGGAGGGCGTAGATGTATATCTTTTTTTTTTGTCAATATCTGTACTTCTACACTGCTGGCCACCCGAAATGCAGCACCAAGAACGACATGAGATAGCAAAGCCAGAATTAGTGGACACATAACAACAGATGCAAAGATGAAACGATTGAGCTCACAGACCCGTGCGACTTGCGGAACACTCAGACATTAATAGTTCGTGTGGCCTCCATGGCTGGCAACAACGGCCGCTACACGCTGCGGCATTGAACGAAAGACGCTTTGGATGTGGATTTGGGGTATGTCGGTCCAGGCTGCTTTCACACGTTGCCACAGTTCATCAGGGGTAGCCGCGGGTGGTGCTTGCCGGGCAACTCGGTTGCCGATCAGCGATCAGACGTGCTTGATGGACGACATATCGGGAGAACAGGCGGGCCACGGCAGCAATGACACCTAATGGGCCGTGAAGACTTGTTGCACGATGCGTGCCACGTGCAGGCGCGCATTATTCTGTTGAAACGTTGCCGTTGGCAGGTCCTGCAGGTAAGAGAGGACTACAGGCACCAAGACATCGGAGATGTAGCAGTGGCTGTTGAGTGTACCGGTGATGCGTACCAGAGGGGTGCGGGTGTCATATCCAATTGCGCCCCAAACCATAACTCCAAACTACGGACCGGTATGGCGATGCATAATGCAGGCGTCATACAGTCTCTCGCCGTGGTGCCGCCACACGCGGATCCGACCATCGTGGTGTTGCAGGCAGAAGCGGGATTCGTCTGAGAAGACAATGTCGTGCCATTCCGTAGTCCAGGTGCGGCGTTCAATGGCTCACTGCCACCGCACTCGCCGGTGATGTAACGTCAATGGTAATCGGAGCAATGGGTGCCATGCGACAAGTCCCCGCTCCTGCAGACGAGGTCGAACGGTACGTGCTGACACAGGTTGTTGCGCAACACACCCTAAATCCTGCGCTAACGTTCGTGATGTGGCGGTGCGAGCCGTCAATGCCCGCCGCACAACATGCCGGTCCTCTCGTTCGGTGGCGTGACGCGGCTGCGGAAATCGCTCACATCGGTCCTTCCATCCCTCCTACACCCATCGAATCCATATTTGCCTCATTGTGGCTGGATGTAGTCCCACACAGGCGCCGATGTCTTGATACGATAAACCGCTCTCACGGTAAGCCACTATTCATCCTCTGTCGAACTCCGAAACGTGCTGGAATGACGACCATATTCTGAGACGAGGCATCAGGAAGCTTCCCACGCACAGGTCAGGCAGCACAACACACTTCCACTACTTACACCTTACGTTCTTTGCACCCTTCTTATAGAGCTTCCCGGTGGCGTGCCGGGCGCACATGATTTGTATATGCCCTGCAAAGCTAATCGTTTGCATGTCCTCTTGCGGGCGACGCATGCTGCGAATTTCAGGTCAATCGGATGTTTCCTTCCCTGTGTTTCATTTTGGATGGCCAGCAGTGTAGGAGTCCGATTTGAAAATTTTTTCTTTGTTGGATAGTGTTTCCGGTGCGAAATGTTTTTCCTATAAATTCAAAATTTTCAAGTAAATCATAGACTTTGCGCTAGGGGGCCCAAAGCTAAATTGCGTTTTCTGCGTTGTTTCTGCTTTTAAAACTCCTGTTTGAAAAATCCTTCCTGTATCGGATACAAGACCTGATGGAAAATATTTTTGACATAATTTCTAATGTTTGTTAAAGAACGGTTTTGCCACCAGGGGCATAAGTGTTAATTTCTGCTTCTCACGTATTTGTAGGGAAATCTAGCTCCTGAAAAATCAACTTTTTTTTTCTCGGACCGATACCGCTCTTATTGAAAAACCGGATAAAAGCAGAATGCACAGTACGTACTGAATGACGTAGGCTATTATATAGGTTTTATGAAGGGAAGCTGCTATTAATTAGCTTGAAATATTGCGATCCTTGCTTTGTTATTACATGAATTGTGATAAGTTGAAAGTGTTCTCTTACTTCCCCTGAACAACATAATATACAGTTTAGAGAATTTCACAATAACACTCCAGTCAATCAAACAATGGCTCCTGACATCCTGTGAAGCAGAAAGTTCGTTTTATTTGAGCTAGTATTCCGCTTTTTTGTGTAAACAGCGTTTACCTTCCCCAATTATTTGTACTTTGTGAATTAAGTTTTACATGGACTTAATTTTTAATTAAAGATTTAATAAAATGCTTTCAATAGAAACGTTGTGGTCTCTATAATTTATGTGTGGTGATATTACACTGGCGTGCAAATATTAAGGACGGGACGGTTTTTCGAATGTAACATCGTGCAGAAGTGCTCCACATCGACTCAAATCATACCATCAGATACCCAAGATGTAAGAATATCGGACAAGTGAGCAAAACCGTCCAAACAAGGAATCCAAAGGATACAAAGTCACTTTATTGAAAAGGTAGCTTCGAGTACAACTGTACAGAAGACAGAAACGTCCATGTGACAGCCGGCTGCCAAGAAAAATCCAGTCTTTAGTAGGAGATATGATCCCCCCCCTTTGACTGCGTCAAGGAGCTGTTGAGGCATCCAGGCCCATTCCTCTTGTAGCGCCAATCGCAGCTACGGAATCGTTGCTGGCGGTTGGTGACGTGCTGGCAAGCGCCTCCAGAGAATTCCACACGTGTTCGATTGGATTCAGATCCCTGGGATCTTGCGGGCCAATCCATGCGTTGAATATCTTCAGTCTCCAACAGCTCTGCGATAGCCACTGTACGATGAGGTGTAGCGTTGTCGTCCATGAAGAGAAACTCAGGACCCACAGCATATCTAATCAGACGCACGTGAGGCAGGAGAACCTCGGTACAATAGCGGACACCAGTGACTGAACCTCCTTGGAAGATGTAGAGGTCAGTACGGCTACCAAGCATGATACCGCCCCAAACGAGAACTCCGCCACCTCAAAACCGGTCCCTTTCGATGATGTTGGAGGTGTGATTGCGTGTTCCCTGCTCTCTCCAGATAAGTATACGTCCAGAATCGCTCGTCAGACTAAATCGGCTTTCATCCGTAAAGAAAACTCTACCCCATTGCTGATGTGTCCAGTTCTTGTGTTCCTAGCACCACAGAAACCGTCGTCTCTGATGAGCAGGCGTTAATGGGACACACCGTACTGGTCGTCGTGCAAATAGAACACCTTTGTGCAGCCTCCTGGCTACGGTAAAACGCGATAACGGACGTCCAGTTGTCTGTTGCATGAGCCTTGCGATTTCTCCCGCTGTTTGCCGTCTGTCTCTTCTAGCCTGTAGGAAAATATACCGGTCGTCCGCCGACTCTCGGACAGCTGTTCCTGTCGTTTGAAATGCTCTCCAAGCTCGTGATACGATGATGTGAGCGATACCGAACTCCTCGGCCGCACTAGTCACACTTCGACCTTCTTCCAACTTCCCAATGACGCGACTTCGGGTAAAGTCATCCAGATGTCGTCTACTGGATTGCCTGTTGGCCATATCACACGCTGGCAGCAACTCGACGCCGTTCAAACCGATGTACACCGTGCAATAGCTTTCACCGAATTGCTGAGCATTTTGATCATTTGATCATATGATCATATGTAGAGGATTTTAGGAAAGGAGTGTCTGACCCCAGGTCTTAAATAACCCTTAGAAATAGGAAGCTAGGAGATTTGGGCTAGAGCGCCAGATGAGAAAGTGACACGTAACCGAAGTAGAAATGGGGAGGAAGATGCCCTTATTTATTACCGGGGAGGCCAGTAGCCCGGATCCGACGGCCCAACGTGCCCATCCGACGCACGGGGGATATTTAGTGGATTGAGCGTTCGTACCTGCCTGAGATCGAACCTGAGGTCCTTTCCGTGGTAGTCACGAACGTTGCCCACTCGGCCACCTGCGGCACCGAATTGCTGAGCGTACACCTCCCGTGTGCTTTATATCCTTCCGTCACTGCCCCTTTCTACGCCATGCTGCATATATACACATGCCCGACCGTACCGGACCCGAGTCTATCTTCTGAGTGGTCTTTCGGTCCGTTCTGCCTGCTTGTTCCGCTGTTATGCTAATTTCTTCTCTTCGTCCTTAATTTTTACACACGAGTGTATGAGTTCTAAACAGACTAGGTTTCTTTTGTGACAACTTCGTTTCACAAAGGCAACCTGGATTTTCACATCAATTTTAAATATGTAATATTTTGAATTACGCGTGAAAGTAGCGACGTATAACTTTAACTTTCATTTTTAGTTTCTGTCCCCTATGTAAATTTTGTTACCTCTTAAATACACTTTTTATTCATTGCCATTCATTTAGTGGATCAACCCGGTCGTGAGGGGGACGAATCTCGAGCTGCAAATCCAAACGGGATCACCACCAGCCGTAATTCAACAATCAGCTTCTAGGGCTTACACTCACAGAGAAGATTTAGATCTGACTGACCGGACCTGTTATAGGTTTTGGAGCCGAGAACGAGAAACGAAGTGACATTGGGTGGAACCTAGAGACTCACGACAGGAAAGTGGATATTGCGCGCGTCTCTGATACGACACAAATTCAAACTAAACACTAGGAGAGGGGGAAATAGGAAGGGATGTGTGTGTGTGTGGGGGGGGGGGAATCAGAAGCCCAGATTTTTAACTGGAGGAGGGAGTCTGTCCCACAGATCGAAGGGTTTCACGTGCCCATCCAATGCACGGCAGATATTTTGTGGTTCAACTCATCTAACCTATCTGGGTCAGATCATGGGACCATTCCCTGGGCAGGCAGACGTACAACACAAATTTCTATTGTGAACGTCATATCGAAACCACGTAATTTCACATTCACAGATGTTTTGGCAAAAACTGGTCTTCCAGCAGAGCAACAAAATGATTATCGGTTAATGACGTGTCTACGAGGACCAGAGGACCCAAAAAGTGCCACGTAAAGACACCTCACACATGTATGGAACCACCACCAGCTTGCACAGTGCCTTGTTGACAGCTTGGGTCAATGTCCTCATCTGGTCTGCGCCAAACCCTAACTCTACCATCAACTCGTAACAACTGGCAGCGTGACTCATCGGACCACGCCACATGTTGCCAGTCTTCCAGGGTCCAATTACGGTGTTCAAGAGCTCAGGTGAGGCGCTGTGTCCGATGTCGTGGTGTTAACAAAGGCACTCTGGTGGATCTTCTGCTCCCATACCCCATGGACGCTAAATTACGCTGCACTGACCTGAAGGATATGTCTCTAGTACCTCCTATATTGAATGTGGATGTTATTTGAGACAGCGTCATTCAGCATCCGTGGTCGGCCACTACACTATCCACGCTGGATGGTAATACTCTCCATGAGGTATTCGCGGTTCACACGTGACACCGTGTATCGAGGAATGTTGAACGTTGCCACAACTTCGGAAATTGAATGGCCCATCCGTCTGGTTCCCACTACCGTGCTTCGTTCAAACTCCGATAATTCACGTCGGTTTGCCGTAATCCTACTGGCGGTTTTTCAACCTGACTCACGAGATTACACCTCGCAACTAATAAAAATCGTGGCGTGTGTCGAAGCCTTTATACAATGGCAGCACCAGTTAAGAATTTGCATACTGCCATCCCATGACTTTTGGCACTTTGGTGTAGTTGAAGTGTAAATAAAATGACAAGCTGGTTGACAAAGGAACCTGTCAAACGAATGTTGTCTGCTACTCAAACACATGTAGTGTTCTTCCAGCGATAACAGGTCTCTCCCAATACGTTTTAAACTGTATCTACTTGAAGTTGTGTTGTTAGTACGAAAGCGTAGTTCTTCGAGTGAAATTGCAGAGCTGTTGGATACGGAAATAAAAAGCCGTTTTTTATGCTTTCCAACCGTAGGCTGAAAAAGCGTATATGCTCGAGCTTTGTTCGTTTGTCTGACTGTCTATCTTTCCGCACGATAACTCGCGTAAAAATGGTTCGATTTCGATGAAATTTTAGCATGTGGTAGGGGACAAGCTGGGAAGGAACCCTATTGAAAATGGGAGAAATGGGGTCAAAGGTCAGGACATAGGAATGGGATCCATTTCATCGACCTTATGCGTCATACCTTACGTAAAAATGCTTCGATTGCGATAAAACTTCATCATGTTCTCCCGGAGATGTATTAAACCGGTTCTGCTTAATATCATCGAAATGCTACCAAAGTTCAAGACACAAGATCGAGATTTATTCCACAGCCATTATGCTCACAATTTGACTAAAACTGCTTCTGTTGCTAGAAACTTTAGTATATTGTTCCGGAGATATACTGAAACGGTTCTGTTGAATATCATGGAAATGGGGTCAAAGGTCAAAGGGAACAGGAGCGAGATATATTCCACAGCCATTATCCTCATAACATGAATAATGATTTCTGGTATGTTGGAAAGCGTATCATAATAATCAATGCATTGCATGATTTTACTAAATTGTTTTCAGTAAGTGCATTTCTCAGAATTTTGATTCCTGTGTCCGTTTGGCACTATTTCTATTGCTGTTATCTTTATTTAAGTACTAGTTCTAGATATCTAGGAACTATTTGAGAATAGCAAAATATTCGCAACTGACATTATAACATTATAAAATGTAATATAATTTTTTTCACACACTGTTAATTCTTTCTTCACATGTGAGTATTTTACTGCGTAAATAACAATATTTATAACGCACGAATTATACTAATTGATTAACACAAATTTATTTTCTTCGATTAATTAAATCTCAGGCTGCATTTCTGAGAAACTTATACAGCATTCGCTTTTTATTTCATCGTTCATTTTTCTTCCACTTCCGTAAATATATCTGATGTGTTAATTGAAAGCATTGCCGATCTACATTTTAATTAATCGTTCAAGAACGGAACGCCCGCAAAGAGGTATCAATTTAATTCGGTACACTGCACTTTTTCTTCACGGAAAGGTTCCGTTTGGGGGCCTAAGATTCCTCAAATACATCAGCACAACACCAGTGTTTTCCCATTAAATATTGGATTTCAATTTTAGATTTGTACAAAGTGACGATAACTGCGAAAATCACTGCAGCAGGCAGAAATATTTTTCGATAAAATCCTGATAAATAACTGGAAGAGTGAGTGATAATCAGAAGCCGGTGTTTTCGTCAACTTGGGTATCACGAAGATTAAATGAGAGAAGGGTAGTAGTGTACGTGCGAGGTGTTGTGGATACGAAAAAAAAAAAGGGGGGGGGATACCTGTAAAGAATCGGACGTTTTGCTTATCTGTCTAGCCGTGGCCCGTGATAATTCGAATTGGATGATGCTCTGAGTAGTGCGAGACCATTTAGGCCTTCGGCAGTAATTATGCGCCATATAAATTTCCCATTCATTACTGGCATCGGGCTGAGGAGGTGGGAAATGCTAATGAATTTCAGTATCAGGTGAAATCGTTAATCAATTAGTTTCTTCGCGCTGCACGACCGGGAGACCTTATCGGGATAATTCCTCTTCCGATTGGGCGACGACGACGACGACGACGTTGGTACAGTAACCGAAAATCCTAAACGGAGTAAAATTACTGAAAAAGAGAAAATGAGTTTCGTTTTTCTTCTTTTTGCTTCGGTTTTTGATTCTCCTAATCACACGGCCAATTTAATACGGAGAGAAAAGAAAGTGATTTAAGTGGTGTTGATGAACAGGGAGCTCCTCTGGTGCTGGCAAGAGGCCAGGCGAAGGGTGGATTCGAGTAAACATCAGCAGGGATGATACCTGGTCCGCTAATGATACCTTTATGGAAAGCAAACCGGGCTTCATTTCAGAAATCGTGTTTATATGAGCCAGCGAGTGTTTCTTGAAGCCTACGAGAGAAACGTTGGTTTTCTCATATTTTCTTAATCGTTTTTTTCTCCCATTTTTTCCCTACTAAAATTCCAACTTCTGTCTCGCTGTTCTCCGGGTTTGTTCCCGATCTTGGTCTCGTAACTGATTTTCTCCTAACGGCAACCAATCTTGTTTTATTCAGTGATAGACAAAAAAGTTGCCAACATACAATCAGTTGGTTAGTGTAAATCGGTAGTTGCCAGTTTGAGGTTCTTCGTAATTTCAGAATGCGGCTGTGCTAATGAAGTTTCGTGAATGCTATCGTAACGCGTTGAAGAAGAGGTTGTGAAAGGTGCGGTAACTTGCACGACGCAATCATGAGTGAACATGTCCGAAATCGTCACTGAGTTGATTTTGATTGATTGATTGATTGAAGGTTTAACGACCACCGTGAGCAACTCAATGGGCTATAAGCAGTCGCCCGTCCCTAATTTAGGGTCACTGGTTCCAGGGAAGGGAGAGAGCCAGTGCCGTAAGACAAACACGACATCCATGCCTCACCGGGATTCGAACCTGGACCCCGTTCGGACAAATGATCAGAGGCCATCGCTTAGACCACTGCGCCACCGGGGCGGCGTCATCGTCACTGAGTTGTAAGAAAGGGATTTGTTCGTGACGCGGATCAAAATCACGCCCTCTCACTCCGGAGTAAGTTGCTCTCCCAACTAAGCTACACGGACAGAATATATCGCTACAGATTTGTCGTCTTGACACGTGCTTTGACCTCTGTAGTACGTCACATCATATTTCTCTTAGTTATTTGTTTTTTTTTAATTTGTAAGCGAAGGACGAACTTTCATTAATTCTAGACGATGTGTGCAACAAACATCACAAACTTTTCCGAAGAACTCAACACCCAGTACATCTATTTTTACGTTCGGGTGCCAATGTGAAAACACAAATTTTTCCGTGACGGAAATCGAAGTCGCGCCCCCTCGCTCCGGGGTGATTGTTACAGTTACACGTACGGAATGTATCGCTGAAAATTTGTCGTATTATCACGTGCTTTACCTCTGTATTACGACACATGTGCCACAGAGAGCGTGTCGCGGCAGATGATACACATGTGCACATTGTTGGAGAGTAAAAATGAAGCAAAAAAAATAACATCAAATTCTGCTTCAAAGTGGACCGCTGATGCGTCGAATCACCCACCGTGATCTCCTAATCTAGCACCGGCTGACTACTTTTTGTACTCCCCAACTGAAATTAGATGTGAAAAGAAAGATATTTGCAAACGTGTCGGACATTCAAGCGAACGTGAAGACTCAGCTGCAAGCAATTACAAACAAGACTATTCTCCTTGCTTCCAACAGTTATAGAAACGGTGACAAAATAATATTGTATCCTGGGGGTATTGATTATTTTGTAACGTAAATTTTCTTAATTTTACCTGTTGTTAATTTTCAAAATGCATTAACCGAACTTGTTGTAACACCTAGTAAAAGATGACATATCAAAATAACGACTGATTAGAAATTAATGACATTCGGTAGAAATATACACCAGGGAAAAAAGCATATGAATAAAGGTATGCCCCGTGAGCCGTGTTCGAGAAGGCACATGCAAAACGCCACGCACATAAAGCACACTGTAAAAGGGAGCACAGTAGGACGCTCGCCACATCGTTTCCCGTGCGATCCAAACCCCGTCAGCTTGCAAGAAGTTTTGGAGAACTTGCAGACGAATATTCACGGTAGTTTGTACACTGCCGGACAATTGCTAAGGACGGATGACAATAGCAACGATAGCAACCATAAAATAAAAGGCAGGAAAATGTGGAAATTAGCATAAGTGCGGGATACAGTAAGACGTGTTGTGAGTATGCAAATTTTGGATTGCCGAACTTGTTCGTGACGTCATAGCGCTGATAAGAGATATAAAGGATTTGACGCGTGTTGACCGTTGTTGTTCAAACGCAAAGTTGAAAGGGAAAGAATCAATTGACGAACTTGCAATTTTCAGTATGTCTTCCCGACATCACCTAGATGATTTCACGAGTGGCCGTATTATTGGCAAGATTGAAGAAGGGCGAAAAATAACAGATGTTGCCAGGGAGTTCGACGTCAGCCAGAGTGTTGTTTCAAGGCTTTGGAAATCATTTCAAACAAATGGAGAGTGAAGCAAACGTCACGGGGGAGGTCGTGTTCGCAGTACGACACCTGCAGAAGATCGGTACATAGTGCTATCAACAAAAAGACACCGGCGCAGCACAGCTAGTGAGGTAGCAAATCAGTTTATGGCTGCTACTGGCAAGCGGATCTCCTGAAAAACTGTCGCCAGACGTTTGCATGAAGGAGGACTATACGCCCGCCGTCCTGTTGTGTGCACCCCATTGTCCAGTCGTCACCGTACCGCCCGTTTGCAATGGTGCCATCAACATCGCAATTGGGCTGATTACGACTGGTCTGCTGTCCTCTTCTCAGATGAGAGTAGATACAGTCTATCGTCTGATTGTCGACGACAACTGATCTGGCATGATAGTGGTACTGCATATTGTCCAACAAACATGCAGGAAAGGGACCGATATCCGACATGTAATGTCATGGTATGGGCTGGCATCATGATCAATGGCCGTACGTCCCTCTATGTGCTTCCAACTGAGACTATGACTGGCCAACGATACATTAATGATGTTCTGCTACCTCATGTTCGCATGTTCCGTGGTGCTGTTGGTGATAGATTCATTTTCATGGACGACAACGCAACATGTCATCGAACAGTCGCTGTCCAGGAGTGTCTTGAGAGCGAGAATATTCAACGCCTCGTATGGCCAGCACGTTCTCCAGATCTGAATCCCATTGAAGATGCGTGGGATGTTTTGGGGAGGAGTCTTGCTGGTCGCCAATGCCCTCCAATAAACAAGGACACCCTCATCCGTGCACTGACAGAGGAATGGGATAAATTACCCCAACAGCTGCTTGATAATGTTCTGCAAAGCATGACACGACGTATGGAATCTTGCATCGCCCTCCATGGTGGCCATATCCCGTATTGACATCTTACGTCGGAACGTCTGCGGACGGTAATTACATTTTTTTCACGTTTACGTATTCTGCACAAAATGGCCTGTTTATCCCTTGAACACGTTCCAAAGCCTTCTGGATTTCAGAGCACAATAAATTGTCTTTCTTGTAATGTCCTGGCATTCTGACATTATTTTATTTCACTTGGCATCCAGCCACACTTACTTTTTTATGCGCTATATAGCCGTTTATGATCCGTCCTTAGCAATTGTCCAGCAGTGTATGTTTCGGGAAATTGGATAGCCATTTGTCGGATGTTGTCCGGGCACACTCAAGCTGAGCTAGTCAGAGTGCATAATGTCTCTTTAATGGCCATCGCCAGGTTATAATGATGATATCAGTAATGTTGGAATGTTGAGCCCACACAGAACTGGGAGCATTCCAGGGCGACAGATACCTGAAATTATCAGCGAGAGGGCACTATAATGTAACAGCCAATTTCGATCTCTCCTGTGCTTCAGGCTCAATGATGTCAAGAGTAAATTTGTCCAGATCACTTCGTGAGTTGCGTCTGTATGCTAACAGACCGATGGCTTGCCTTCCCTTAACTCCTTCTCAAAGATATCTCAAGACTTGATGCAAGCAACATCCCATCTGAATTGAACAGAAATAAGCTAATGTACTCACCACGGATGAGTCCCGTTTAAGTGTAACTACGGATTCGCGACGAGTGCTCACCTGAAGAGAACGCGAAACAATATCCACTGCATTCGGGAAAGGAGACAACTGCGGGAGAAGAGGTCTTCTTATGTGGTTAGATATAATGCTGGATAAGCCCTACGCCGTTCCACATGTTTGAGAGTTGCACAGTGCATAATCAGAGGTACGCAGAGATGGTTCTTGAGCACTACGCAAGACTCTTTAGAAAATCTGAAGGCGTTGAGTAAAGTGATAATAAAACAAGGTTTTCGTGCCACAAAGAATACTCAGGGTGCTGTTAATGCACGATGTTCAAACTTGCTGAATGGTTCCAGTTATAGGCAAACTTTAATAACTAAAATCACACACGTTAAAATATATTTACATAGTTAAAATGACATGAGTACTTTCGTGCTCTCTACGAGCACATCATCAGATGAAAGACCAAGTTGGAGTTCCAGAAACACATTTATACACTGGCGGAAAGTGAAAAAGAACACTAAGAAGGAGACATCTGATATCAACGAAATTTATACAGCATAATAACGGAATACAGAAGATAACGTGATCAAAACATTATGGCAAAATACAGCTGTATTTGCTGGTAAACTGAAAAATAACATTTCCATGTAACATGGTTAGTACGAGGTTGAACCGCCATGAACTGCGTCACACTGTGCAATTCTGGCATGGAGTCTGTCGTACAGATGTTGGATGTAAGTTTGGGGTATTGAGTTCCAAGCATCCTCAACCTAGACGCGTAAATCGGGGATGGTCGTGGCTGGCAGTGGAGACCGGGTGAGTCGTTTTCACATAAAATCACACACGTGCTCAATGGGGTACAGATCCGGTGAACGTGCAGGCCATGGAAGTTGTCTCACACCCTGAAGTGCATGTTGCGTTGCACGTGCCGTGTGTGGGCGTGCGTTATCTTGCTGAAAAACACCACGATGGACCGCCCTTACAAATGGCACAACAACGGGCTGAATGATGTTGTTGATGTAGGAGGTGCTGTTTTACGTACCCGGTACAAACACTAGTTGTGTACGGGAGTGGTAGCAGATCGCTCCCCACACCAGGAGACGAGGTGCAGGCCCTGTGTGTCGCTGGTGGATGCAAGAAGGGTGGAGACGCTCTCCTGTGCGTCTGCGAACACGCATACGGCTATCGGAGGCTCCCAAGCAGAATCTGCTTTCATCGCTGAACACGACAGATCGCCATTGCGTTCTCCAGTGCAGACGTTGACGACACCACTGCAGCCGTTCCTGACGGTGGGCTGAAGTCAGAGGTACACATGCCAGAGGCACACGTGCACGTAGTCCTGCATCCAGTAGACGGTTGCGGATTGTTCACACAGTCACCTCAGGTGCAACGGCAGCTCGGATTTGCGTCGCAGTGGATGTTCTGCTTGACAACGCCGCTATTCTTATGCGTCGATCGGTCCGCTCATCAGTCCGTCTGTAACTCCCGGTTCGACATCTTCTCGTGTGGGAATGTTCCTCGGACCATCTACGCCACCATCGTACCACCTCCGATACTTTCCATCCAATTCGCTCCGCAATACGACGATACGACTACCCGGCCTCGCGGAGTCCGACTGGACGACTTCGCTCAAAGTCCGATAACTGCTGAAATCGTACACCTCTTCCATGTCCAGGCATTGCAGTTTCTTCAGGGTCTTCGCACGTGTCCGTACGCCGACGTCTGATTACAGTCACTTTGCCGTACTCCTTAAATACCACCGACAATAATTTGCATATTATGCCGTGCTGTGGCGTAAGCGCTCACCGGTTGGTCCCGAAATTAACATCACACCTACGTAAACTCGACCCCATTAACATATGTAAATTTCATGAGCGTCCGCTAATTCCTTCTTGGTGTTCTATTTTCACTTTCCGCCAGTGTATATGGGTGCCGTTCCCAAACATTCTCAATGAGGAGAAAAATTCAAGAACGTTCACTTGCTTTAACGTAATATGAGAAAATAGAGGCCTATAGAGTTCCATTAATGATGGGCAGAGTCTGCTATGTAAGAGGTGGAAACCGGAATCGAAGACAGTAAAGTTTTTTTTTTTTTATTGAAGGTTTAACGACCACCGTGAGCAACTCAATCGGCTATAAGCAGTCGCCCGTCACTAATTTAGGGTCACTGGTTCCAGGGATGGGAGAGAGCCAGTGCCGTAAGACAAACACAACATCCATGCCTCATCGGGATTCGAACCCGGACCCCTTTCGGACGAAAATGATCAGAGGCCATCGCTTAGACCATTGCGCTACCGGGGCGGCATAAATTTTCCAGGAATGGGAAATGTAGCTCGGTACTTCATCATTGCAACAAGTGTCCACTCGATGCAAAATATACAGACTCTCTGTAAAGAGTACTGTTTCCCTCGTTGTAGAGGTATATAGAATGGAGACGTCTGTCCAAAATGGGTAATGTGTACCAGCTGAAGAAAGCCTGGCTAAAGCAGTCGATGACGAGCCATTTTTTACACTATATTTATGTTCCTTAATTCTTGTTTGCAGTCTCCGTAGGGTTGAGCCGATATATATAAGGTCCTTGTCTTGAGGATCGGCAAATTTCATAGTAATGGAATAGATGTCACATTTGTCCAGCAATTCAACACGGTCCCGATCATTTTATTCAACACGGTCCCGATCAGATAATTCTTTGGCTGAGTAAAGTCTTAGGCAAGACGCTCTTTTACATAGGGTTTCGTCGGTCTATTATTGCCTCTAAAGCGAGGATATCACACGATGCGTTTGTAATCCAGGTTTGTTGATCTTAATTATATTGAAGATATCTGAGATGCTGTGGAGAGAAGCATTGATGCTCTTCAATTCTCTCACAGAGTCTTCTAGAGACATGATCGATGTTAACGAAACAGTTGTATACTACTTTTTGTGAAGATTACAACACCATGTAGGACTGCTGGCATTAGCTTGAAACTTACAGGAAATGTACAACAGGTTGTGAAATGCAAATGATTAAATGCCACTTTCCAGTTAATAAAGATAATTCTTTGGCATTTGTATCTGGACCGGGAGTGAGGAGGGCTATTTATTCTGGGCTTGATACAAATTGCCATAGGCCGCGGGTTAGTGGATTCCTACGGAGAAGGGAAAGCCTCTTCAAACTGCACGCAGTGAGTAGCTCCCTGCTTATTCCGTTGAGCAAAGTACGTAGATTGCAGCGACTCCCGATCTTTTTTGGATGCCCGGCCGTCTGAAACAGTTCAGGAAGAAACGAAGGTAAAAGAAGAAAAAAAAAAAAGAAAAAGAAAAAAAGAAATCGTACAAATATACCGGGGGGGGGGGGGGGTAAGCGAGTGAAAGTCCGGAAGAGGATTTTTTTAATTAATGCATGTACAGGTTAGTCATAATTTTCGGGCTCGTTCGGGCCCGGGCTCTATCTTGTAACATTAAATTCAGGCTCGGTCGAACTGGGCTCCATTTCGTAACATAAACTTTTGAGCTCGGTCAAGCCGGGATCTATCTGGTAATAAAAAATTCGGACTCATTCGGACGCCTGGGCTGTATCTTGCATTATAAAATTCTGGCTCGGTCGGGCCCGGGCTCTATCTTGTAATATAATAAAAATTAAGGATCTGTCGCTCCTGGGCTCCATCTTTTAATATAAAATTTGGGCTCGGGCTTTATCTTGTAATATAAAATTCGGGCTCGGTCAAGCCCGAGCTCTATCTTATAATATAAAATTCGGGGTCGGGCAAGCCCGAGCTCTATCTTATAATATAAAATTCGGGCTCGGTCAAGCCCGGGCTCTATCTCGTATTATAAAATAAGGGCTCGGTCAAGCCCGGGCTCTAGCCTGTAATATAAAATTCGGGCTTGGTCGGGCTTAGACCTCTAAAAATTGAGACCGAACCCAGCAGTGCAGCGTATTAGAAAGCATTGTTTCCCCTTTAACTTTTTTACTCAGAATGCTTCTTTAAGGAGATGATTGACACTAATTCTTTCCCACTAATTACCTGCTAAAACTGCTGTGATAGTGGCGAGGATCCTAAGAAAGGAAAGAGAAAATGTTTGAGACATTTGTTTCTACCCAGTGTCATGATGTCTTTGTCAGGAGGACTAGCCCTTCCCAGTCATGCCTTGGACTTTGAAGCAGAGAATGCAGCACTAGAAGCGAGCTGTTATCACCAGTGAAAGACTTATGGACGGCAGTGCATATACACTGGCGTGCAAAAATGGAGGACGAGACGGTTTTTCGAATGTAACGTCGTGCAGAAGTGCTCCACATCGACTCAAATCATACCATAAGATCCCAAGATGTAAGAATATGGGACAAGTGAGCAAAACCGTCCAAACAAGGAATCCAAAGGACACAAAGGCACTTTATTGAAAGGTAACTTCGAGCACAACTGGACAGAAGACGAAACGTCCACGTGACAGGCGGCTGCTAAGAAAAATCCAGTCTTTAGTAGGGGATATGATCACCCCTGACTGCGTTGCAGCATTTACAACGTCTGTCCATGCTGAAGACGATGTTGTCAAGGAGCTGTTGAGGCATCGCGGCCCATCATTCACTGAATTGCTGAGATATGATCATATGTGGAGGATTTTAGGAAGGGGGTCTCTGATCCCAGGTCTTAAACAACCCTTAGAAATAGGAAGCTAGGAAATTTGGACTAGAGTTAAGTGACACGGAAGCGAAGCAGAAAGGGGCAGGAAGACGCCCTTATTTATTATCGGGGGGGGGGCAGTACCCGGTGTCCGACGGCTTAACGTGCCCATCCAACGCACGGCGGATATTTAGTGGATCGAGCGTTCGTACCTGCCTGTGATCGAACCTGAGGTTCTTACCGTGGCAGTCACGAACGTTGCCCATTAGACCACCCGCGGCCGAATTGCTGAGAGTTCATCGCCCGTATGCTTTATACCCTTCCGACATGCTGGATATATGCGCATGACCTACCGTAACGGACCCTAGTCTATCTCCTGAATGGTCTTTCGGTTCGTTCTGCCTGATCGTTCCGCTGTTATGCTAATTTCTCCTCTTCGTCGCTAATTTTTGCACACCAGTGTATGAGAGTATGAGATTGGGAAAGGACTTGCTTAGCTGTAGCCTTCGTAAAACTTGGCGGCTATGTGAACATTTTTGTTTGGGGAGCGCAGAAGATTTTTGGCACCGTTTGGTTCCGGTATGTCTGCCGCTTAAAGTGTCAATTGTTTAATAATTGTATTGCCTTCAACTCAGCATCCGAATTCTTTAGTGGCCTCATTGGTCCAAGTGGCCTCATTGGTCCAAGACATAGGCGTAATTGGACAAAAAGCTCGGGGGGGGACGAATAAGTGTAAACTGACGTTTTTCCTGTGGGAGGCACAAAAACGGAAGTGTAAATAAATATTTTCCTATTAGGGATGGCCATTCTTGGAGGCAGTTTCTCCCTAAATGTTATAAAGGTTGGGTTTTTTAAGTGCATAACTAAGAGTTTTTGCTGTGCATTACTCTTCAATCACTGCTGACACTGAACGATGAAGAGGAGTCCAGCGTATTTTTGACAAGACGCTAAGTTTTCTTAAAATAAAATCCATTTTTGTTTTTACAATTTTTCTAAATATTATATATCTTCTGCTGGTGTATGAATAATGTTATACATGTGTATAATGTGTTTTCTACATTGATATAATTTTGCCGTGAGTTTACTTCCTCAAATAAACGAATCACATCCATTTCTAAAAGGTGAGCATAACAGAGTGGGTATAAAACTCTTGGTTCTTCCTGTTTGAACTTCGTAGCGACTTCATTAAATCTTCCATTCATATTTGCTACTCCATCGTAGGATTGATCTCGCATTTGACAAACCTGAAGTTGGGGGCTAGTTCCACCCATGCTACGTCCGTGGTCTGAGACCATTAAGAATCGAGTCGGACCATCAAAATCAAAAAGATGGTGATCCGGTGGATCAGTCACTTTTTTCAAGTAATGTCACTTATTTCAGAAAAAAAAATACATGAAAGCTCAGTTTTGATTGAGCCGTCTGTTTGGTATATAGAACTACGACTTGCAGATCGGAGAGCAGAAATGAGCTAATCGAGTATGGTTTCAAAGCGTTTATTTAATTTGTTATAGCCAACACAGGTCTATGATACGAAAAGCAGATTACATAACTTTTACAAATAATGCTGTATACATTGCGAACACAAAGCAGATCGATACACGAATATCCCAACGTGGTGCTCTGTCTTCTTGGGCTTCTTATATTCCTCATTACTTACTCTTGCCTCTCGTTTGGTTTTCTCCACTTTTGCTAGAGCTCATTCTGCGAATTCCACGGCATTGTCGCACGAAAAATTTTTTTATAAATTTTAGTTTGAAATACAGCTATATGTTCTTTATATATTCGAATAGATCTCGTTGAGATCTTTAAAATGATACCACGCACAGTCGTTTCGCACTCACGGTTGTCCAGATAATCCTCGATATTGTCAAAAGTGTCCACCGGTTCCACAAGAAAACAGTTTTTTAAATGTTTAGTTCAAACCACTGCAAAATGTTCTTCCTATATTTGAATAGATCTCGTCGAGAGCTTTAAAACGATACCACGCACAGTCGTGCTGCGCTCACGGTTGCAGCGATTGACTGAGTCAACGCGGCGGTACACCCGGAAATATTACATCATCTCTCCCGCGCACAGGGAGCGAGGGGAGCGTCGCGCGCACGATGTATTGCGCGGTACGCGAATTGATTGGACTTCATGCTTTTTTCGAATATGCTAACACGATTAGTGTGCGACACGTATTTTTAGCGCTATAATAATTTCAATGGGGACCTATTTTTGTCACAGACGGTCTGCCGTAAGTCACCCCATGCTATCCGCGGAGTTAGACGCAATCCTACGTCAAAAGCTGCAGCATTTTTTCCCAGCGTAGAGAGAAAATGCAACATATTTTTCGTTCATGATGCAAAACAAATAACCTAGTAGTTTATTATCATACTCCTAAAAGTCCAGCGAATGAAAACTGCGCAGTCCATGCATTGGTGAAGGAAAATTTCTAAGTGAAGAGCAAACAGCCCTGGGCAACCTCAAAAAGCTAAATTTGCTAGCCAGCCAAGCACCATGCCAAAAAAGAATCTCTGCCACACCGTGGAAAACCCGCAAGGAGACTACGATAAGTCATTTCACTTGAAGCAGTCGAGAAGACTTTTTGAAGAACTCAGGTCTTTGGTTGACTGATATGGTGAATCCAAAATTCAAACGGCAAATATAGAAGTTGAGTCGATTTCTTTAACCATTTAACTGGCTAGAACGAATTAACTCAAGGTTAGCAAAATGGATTGTTCCAGCCAGGTTCGGTTTACCAGTGCGGCTGGAACAAGTGAACTTGCTCATCAGAAAATTCCCCCCTTTAGCTTTGTTATTCAAAGTGGTCATTTAGGACAAATATTATCATTAATTCCTTATGATTGATTACATGCTAAAAAATTCTATAACAATAGCAGCAAACCCTAAGAAAGGAGCGAGTAATGATTTTTTTCAAGTACGTCAACCCCCACCTCCTTAATTCAGAATATTAATTTACTTGGATCATCTATAGAAGTGGTTCAAAGTCATAACTATCTTGGTATCATTATTAAGCACGATTTAAAATCGAATTCACATGTTGACTTCCTTTCTGATAAAATCTCAAGAAATATGTTATTAGTGGCCAATTTAACCCCAAAATTAAGGATTTTATTATACTACACTTTAATTCAGTCTCATCTAATCTATTGTATATCTGTCTGAGGATCGACTACTTTATACAATATGAAAAAAACTTCAGTCGTTACAATATAGATTCATAAGACTATTACAATTTAAACTACAAAATACTCAGTTTTTCAAATACAGCCTTTCAGGCTAGACTCAGTCCATATGATTTTAATATACTAACTATTCAACAATTGCATATCTATAGTATAGGTAAACTAATGTTTTTGAGAATTAAAAATGGTTACTACCAAGATTTAATTACAATAAGTACTCACAGTCATGATTACTCCACGAGACAAAAAACAACACGTTTCCACAAACAAAACGATTTAGATAATTTATTAATTATATTGGTCCTGCACTATGGAATACATTTCCTACTGATATTATATCACTTAATAATATTAATATGTTTAAAGGAAAACTCAGGCATTTCTTACTGACCAAAAGCTCATAATGTATTATTACCTTTATTAATTGATAGTACCACCCTAGCTGTGTTTGATATTATATGTGGGCTTGACTTGTTAATGTGTTTTTGCATTTTTTTTATTTTCATGAAAATTTTGATGCTGTAGGAGAAGAGGGCACGTCAGGCGTATCGGGTCTTTTCCCTCCTCACTCTCTGTTGTTGCAAAAATATATTATTTGTGTTATATATTTATGATTATGTAACACCATGTCTGTAACAAATAAAATGCAATAAAATGAAATGAAATGAAACATACTTGGGTCACTTGTTTTTACTCAGCAGTCCCAATGTCAAGGAGACTAGCCCATTTCCATCATGCCTTGGGTCATGCAGAAGAGAATTAAGGACTAGGAGAGTGCACTTATTACCATTGGGGTGTTTGTTGTCGGTACACTGTTAAAAATTTTGTGGCAGGTTGCACCAAAACGTGGTGCTACTCCAGCTGCATCATTTTCTGAGAAAAGAAACACCATTGTGTTTTGCAAACAAAACCCAGCAATAAGGTTCAACTTTTCACCACGTTATGGTACAAGGTTCCACCATATTGTTAGGCTTATTTTCCATCACAGAATGTATCTTTTCTAAGAAATTGGTGCAGATGGTGTTGCACCACTTTTTAGTGCAACCTACCGCCAAAAGTTTTAACAATGTACTGTTGAAATGAGAGGGTCAAAGGAACTGTTTCACCGTAGCTTTTACATTTTTGTTTGGGCAGCGTAGAAATTTTTGGCACCATTTGTTTCATGCACACTGAAGAGCAATTGAATTAGAGACAGCTGGCGTTATGCAAATGCGGCGCTGTGGGCGGCCCTGTAAACGGAAACGACATGACGTATGCAGCGATTCGACAATATAAGGAGTGATGCAACGGGAATCAGTAAGAGTCGGACGCAGTACAGGTAAGACGAAGGATCTAAGCGCATTTGATCGTGGGCAAATTTTCGGGGCCCGACGAATGGGTCACTCCATCTCGAAAGTCGTGCAGACACTGGGATTTTCATGAGCCACTGTGTCACGGTGCACCGTGAGTACATCAAATCCGGTAAAACCATCCCTGCAAGAGCCAACTGTCGTGGACAACAGCGTGCGGATGAGCGGGGTCACCGTCGGCTAGCTCGCATTGTAACAGCTGACAGACGGGCCACAGTGCAAGAAATCACTCGGCAATTTAACGCTGGTGCACAATTACGTGTAAGCAGCCACACCACCCAGAACCATCTCCTCGCTATATGGTACAGAAGCCATCGTCCCACGAGGGTACTGCTGCTGACCACACATCACAGGGTACAAAGATTAGCATGGGCGCAGGAACATCGCCACTGGACCCTAGACATGTTGGAAAATGTTGCCTGGACTGATGAGTCGAGATTCCGTTGGTACATGCGGATGGCAGGATACGAGTACGGCGCAAACCACATAAAGCGATGGATCCTTCTTCCCAGCAGGGTACTCTTCAAGCTGGTGGGGTAGAACTTTCGTCTGGGGACTGTTTACGTGGACTGAAATGGGTCCCCTGGTATATGTGACATCGTCCCTCACAGGTCAACATTACCGGAATATCCTGGACGACCATTTGCTCCCATTTGTGCGTCTTCAACATCCCATTGCGGACATCATCCTGCAACAAGACAATGCACCGTGCCACCGCTCCCGAATTGTATCCCAATGGTTGGATGAACACTCCACCGACGTGACCTCGCTTCCTTGGCCAGCTAGGTCACCTGACCTCAATCCCATCGAGCACATCTGGGATGCCATAGAGAGACAGATGTTCGAGGCTCTGCCCCCCCCCCCCATCAAATCTTCGTGAACTGTGGGAGCTTGTTCAGAGGTCGTGGATCCGTATGGCTTCCCAACGCATCCGGTGTCTTGTCGAGTCCATGCCAAGACGAATCGCCGCCGTCATCAGGGCGAAAGGTGGTGCTACACGTTACTAGACAGGTATCTCTAATTCAATTGCTCTTCAGTGCCATGTTAATTATTTTGTACACATTTTTCGAAGATTATTACTTGTAGAGTTTGAAAATTTGAGTACAAATAGAAACGACCTATAGCTAATATGTGCCACAGTTATTATTCCGAAAAAATTGTTAGATTTTGTTTTTAATTCAATTTATCTGAATCAAAAGTATTCGAATTTGGGCGCTAGATGGCGACATAAGTTTGCTTAGCAGTGTTTCGATCTGGAAGAAACGAAATCTCTCATTTCTGTCTGATTTTTTTAATTATCTAGGGAAAATAGAAATAAATGAATGGGGCCAAAAGTGAGCCTGGAATCTTGTCTCCTATAAATCATCTTAAATCCCACTGTACGTTCATTCTTTGAAGAGAAATTGTGTACATTAGCAGAGAACCCCTGAATTTGAACTATAGAAACTCCGCCTACATACTAAGCTTCACCCAAACAACGTTATTGGTTAAAACAAAGAGAGCGTGTTTTGTCTTTTCTTTGTGGAACCAACGAGAGACTGCTTCCATTCAGAATATGGCAAGGTCTGCAATGATTCAGTGACGCAAACTTCTGGGACAGTCCCTCAAGATGTAAAAGCCACGCCCAGTTGCGCCATCTTTCGCAGAAGATGAACCCTAACACTCATTCAGATACAGCCTTAAGGGATTAGAAAAGTCAATATATTCTTGCAATGTAGACCCAAGAAAATTGTCATGGGTAGAGATAAATTGGCAGTATCATATTGGACATGGAAATATTTAGGCTGTAGTTGATGTTTTCCTTGCACATCAGACGAGTGTGAACAGGGTTTCAGAAATATAGGGGTATATTAGAACAAACTGACGTAACAAGCAAATTATTTCAGACTTAATGAGGATATTACTAGAGCCCCTGGATATTATTACCCAATTTGGTTCACTTTCCTCAGTGTCAGCATGGATCTAATCACGTTTAAAGAAAAAAAAAAATTCCCGAACCTTACAACCGTCAAAATACAGTGAAATCTCTGAATAATGGTCACTGCTCGGACCGGTGAAAGAGTGACTGTTGTTGAGAAGTGACTATTGTTTTACGGTTAGGCCTAAGCTAACATTTCTAGTCCATGGTATATGTACAAAAGCAGAATAAAAGCACGAACCTTATGCACAAAGAAAACCATCGCGATGCTTTCTCCAAAGACTGAGTAAATATAACAAGTAAATAAATCAATAAATGATTATGTAGAGGATCTTAGGAAGCTCTTTCTGATAGCTGGTCTTTTAACAGAGGTCTTTTAACTGGTACCAGGTCTTCCCTTTTTGCTTGGTCTCTTAACAACCCTTAGGAATAGCAAGTTAAGATATTAGGGTTATTATACACTATCTACCAACAAGTAATTGGACACCCCTGCAATCGACGATATCTGCGGTCCTGATACACGTCACGGCCGCCGCCGCTAAATATCGTGTGGGAAACAGCAACGCAACCAGTCGTATGCCAGATGCCACGCAGTTCGGAGCTCTCTGATTTCGAGAAAGGTGTAATCGTCGGGTATCACAGAAATGCCCGATCCATACGGGACATATCCAGCGAGTTGAAATGCCCAAAATCGACAGTGGCCTACGTGATTGGCAAGTGGAAGAAGAGAGGTGACTGTCGGAATGTGCCCCAACCCGGCAGACCCACAAAACTGGGAGTTAGAGACCGACGGGTGCTGGCCAGAGAAATTCGAAAGAACCGCACCAAATCGACGGGCCATATCCGCGAGGAGTTTCAACAAGCATCCGGGAGTGTTCTTTCGATGAATACCATCCGTAAGGAAGCCCATCTGTTCGGTTATCATGGACGTGCTGCCTCCCACAAGTCTTTAATCACCAAGTTCAATAGCGCTGCTCGGATAACGTGGTGCAAAGAACGTCGACAGTGGATCGTTGAACAGTGGAAACAGGTTCTCTGGAGCGACGAATCAAGGTTCACCCTCTACCGTTCGGATGGCAGGGTCTGGGTTTGGCGTCTACCTGGAGAACGCCTCCTGCCGGAATGTATTGTGCCAACTGTGAAGTTCGGCGGCTGTGAAATTATGCTATGGGGGTGTTTCTCCTTTTATGGCACGGGACCCTTAAACTGCTACGTTGTGGCAGTTTTACTGGGTGGACCCATGTTACTTTCAGGATGGCAATGCCACCTGTCATGTTGCGAGGTCCACCATGGCTTGGTATGGTGACAATGGGGTAAATCGAATGGACTGGCCTGCGCAGAGTCCTTAACCCTATCGAGAACCTCTGGGACGAGTTGGAGCGTCGATTTAAGGGGTGCCCCCACCGTCCGAAATCGGTGAAGGAACTGACCTGTCTTCTCCAAGCCGAGTGGAAGAAAATACCGCTAGCCGTCGTTCAACGCCTGGTTGAGAGTACGCCCCGGAGGGTCGCAGCTGTAATCGCCGCTCGTGCAGAGTCCACCAACTATTGAAGGTGAATAAACTTCGTTTTCCTTTGCTATCACAGGTGTCCAATTACTTGTTGGTAGATAGCGTACGTTATAAAAAAGAAAAATGTTAGACTGTGAAGTGTAAATGCACAGTTTGCCGGCCACTCTCTCTGAAAACTAGAAACAAAGCCCACAGGTATCAAACCAAAAGATTCCACCGCCAACGAGCAACATTCCAGGCATCAGTAATTTTCCCCGCAGAGTCCGACGCACCACTGTAACTTACACGTGAAGTGGAACTCGTCTGACGTAGAACCAGTGTTGCCATTCTACTGATATATCAGTAGATCTGCTGATTTTGACTCCGGGCCGTGGATGGCCTAGTGGCCAACGTTCATGACTGCCGCGGAAAGGACCTCAGGTTCGATCCCAGGCAGGTACGAACGCTCGATCCACTAAATATCCGTCGTGCGTCAGATAGACACGTTAAGCCGTGTACTGGCCCCCGGTAATACATAAGGGCGTCTTCCTCCCATTTTCTACTTTGCTTCCGTGTCACTTTCCTATCGGGCACTCTAGCCCAAATCTCCTAGATTGCTATTTCTAAGGGTTGTTTAAGACCTGGGTTCAGACACTCCCTTCCTAAAATCCTCTACATATGAACATGATCATTTTGACTCCTGTTCTACTGATAGATTTTCGTAATCTACTGATTTTTCTCTGTTCGAAGAACATCTACACACTCAAGTGCATGCTGTATAAGACCATTTACTGGTCCAATAAACAAGACTCAACTGAAAACTGGCCTGAAGAGAAAAAGCTGACAAAGACAAAATTATTGAACTCCTGCTACCTATATCTTTTTGGAAATTCATACTCGTTTTCATTAAATATTTTTTGTTTTGGATATTTTATTCGTAATACATATTATTATTCTGCAGTACACAGATTCTCCCTATTATTTTGTTAAAACCCAGAATATTAGAAAAAGACTGCAGTGCGATATTTGTGTTAATTATACTTTTTTAGAGCATAGCACTTATTTCATGTACTTTAGGAACATCTGGGTATCGTTTAGTATAGTCTAGTGCCGAAGCAAGAATACCAAAAATTTTGGTATAAAAGATGTTTTTCGACGGTTTCTATACGAACAATGTGTTCTGAATCCGAATTTGATGGATTTCACTCTGTATCTGTTGAGCGTTTTGAATTATGACATCATCAAAATGGCAGCCTTCTAAATACATCATTTTACTGTTATACAGTATTACAATAATTCATGTAGCTATCGTTTTTGGTATCGAATTAAAGCTCTACTTATGTAGAAACTATATATGCATGTATTTTGATAAAATTACTTTTATGACGTCATCAAAAAGGCCATCTTTGTAACAGCGGCAGAGTTAGCAGTAATTAGCAGGGTTAGCTCTAACCTTGAGCAATAATTTGAAATAAACATGTACAAATGTACATCCTCATGTGCAGCTCCCAGCAAATTGTAGTCTTATTTGACAATCAGTAACCAGGTCTTACCACGGTGAGGTGGCTGTAGAGAGACCCACCTAATTCATCCCAACCAGCCTACCTTGATGGGTTGTAGTCAGTTAGGTTGTCGAATCATGACTATCATCTTCAGTCTCGATAATCCTTTTAGTATATGAATTTTCACATTCTTCACTTCCCGTGCAAGTGCAAAATGGTGTAGATGAGAGACTACTCATTTGGTATTTACAACATCTATTACAATTCCTTTCACTGTCGCAATTGCAACTTATTACCTTTAAAATCTCATTTGGTGCTACGGCAGTTGCTGTTGGTATAGTCATTGGTGAAAGAGATTTTGATTCGTCATTCTTCCTCCAACCGTAATCACTCCAGTTGACATCAGGAAGACAATGTTTGATTGTTGCTTGTTTCGAGACAAGTATCATGGCAAGAGAATGTGTAGACTAGTCCGTTTTGGGAAGATATATTGGCGTCAAAATTGTCAGCTACTATTTGAACGAAACCTAAAGATGAATCAGCGAGTGGAGGCACAGACTTTTCCATGGCAGTAGGTGATGCTACAGATCCTTTGAAATGAAGGTACTCTTTATACGAACAACTAACTCCAAAATCATAGAGTCGTTCAATCATGCTTTTTGTCTCTCAATACATTGCCGATGCTCACTTGTAACTTAGTGTATCTGTTCTGTACTTGGCCTGTTAGAATGTTTCCTACCATAATACATGGTAACGACGGTGTCTGCGAAGGTTTTTCGCTAGCAACTTGAGTAAGAAGCTTCAACATTGTTGGAATAACTTCTCTAGCAGTTACACAGCGGTCAATTCTAGTTTGGTATTCTTTTTTATTCACTGTAAGTCCTTGTGTTTCCATGTTGATCGTGTTTGCTACTACTTAAATAGAATATTTGTCAATATCGCTTTCTTGAAGGTGCAGTATTTTTATGGCCGCATGCTGTAAGAGATTTTGCATATCTCTTACAGCATATTTTTAACAGTTCACCATTAAATTCCTTACTTAGCTTAAATATTAATGAGTTACGGTTTAGTATTGTGTCCCCCGCACCGTTATATGACTTCTCAAGTTCCACAGGTGACCAGATCTTTTCTCTATCTTGGACCACAATGTTAACAACTTGATCATAAGCCATATCTTCCTTTACTTCAGACGTTGTTCGCTGGACAAATAGTACTTTCCTAAGACTCATGAATTTGTACATACACTCCCAGTGGTGTCTTCCGTCTGCTGCATGTAAATCTGACACAGCTCGTTTTAGACAAAGACTAACTCCATTTGACCACATATCACTCCGCTCGGCGCACTTTTCATCCATGGCATCTTTAAAGGTTTTAGTACCTGTAGCATCTATACAGTCCTTCGTACGACACTCACTTGCTGTTACGCCATCTGGCAGGATTCTTGCTGTCCTTCTCGATTATACAGTCTTTTCCACAAAATATACAGGGTTTTCGGGGGAAAAACCCCTGCTAGATTGACTTCTACATATTCATTTAGCTACTGGCACTGTACTCGTTGCACTATAATTCGAACGTTTCTCTATCTCCCTGTCAATGAGAATTTAATTATATACGAGGACACACAATACTTCTGACATTTTAGTTTGAGAATCTTATTGTTTTTCTATTTATGTTGAAGTTTAACATTAACACTGTCACCACGTTCTTTACTCGATTCTATAATGGTACGAATGCGAGCTTCACCTGATGTAAATAGATGGGCGTCTGTAATGGTACACTTAAAAAACACTCTCCGTCTTCTTCCACCATTAACAAAACCGGAACGACCAAAGTATTTCAAAGTTTCATTGGAGCACTTTATATTTGTTTTATTGTCTTAAACACCAACTGTTTCACCTTGGTATAATTCAAGCAAAACTTCAGGATTCCTGAAAATAGGGGAAAAACTAATGAGCAGTGTGATACCTGTACTGTGAATATCTTAAACTGTTGTTGTATGGCGTCCATTTTGATGACGTCATAAAAGTAATTTTATGAAAATTTATGCATTTATAGTTTCTACATAAATACAGTTTTAGTTTAATACCAAGCACGATAGCACTACATGAATTATTGTAATATAGCAGTAAAATGATGAATTTAGAAGGCGGACATTTTGATGACATCAGAAAGGTAATTTTATCAAAATACATGAATATATAGTTTCTACATAAAAAGAGCTTTAATTTAATACCAAACACGATAGCACTACATGAAATATTGTAACTAAACGAAACCCGTCGGAATTGACGGTAAGATTTTTTTTTTTTTGAAAATAATAAACTCATACGAAACAACAAATGTAAATTTTATTTGTTTGACAAATTCATTCAACCACTTCAGTAAAGACAATAGTCCTGGTTCGTGATTTTTTTTTTTTTTTTGTGACTGAAGATTTAACGACCACCGTGAGCAACTTAATGGGCTATAAGCAGTCTCCCGTCCCTAATTTAGAGCCACTGGTTCCAGGGAATTGAGAGAGCCAGTAACGTAAGACAAACACAACATCCATGCGTCACCGGGATTCGAACCCGGACCCTTCACAAACGAATTATGATAAGCCAACGCTTGGGCTATAAGCAAATCGCCTGTCCCTAATTTAGAGTCATTGGTTTCAGGGAAGGGAGAGAGTCAGTGCCGTAAGAGAAACACAACATCCATGCCTCACCGGGATTCGAACCCGGTAGACGAAACCCGTCGGAATCGACAAATAGTTTTTGTTTGTTTTTTTGTAAAGAATAAACTCATATGAAACGTTTATTTATATCTTTACATAATGGGAAACGTCTTACTTACGTGAATAAACTGGATCGAATGAATGATAAATTGTATGTATACATCACACAGTCCAATGGCACAACGCAATCAGGCGTTCGAGTGTTCGCTGTTCCGATAAGAACTTTCAAACAAATTCCTGCTAGCGTTGTTTTGCACAACGGTTCGCTGTGAAGAGAGACTTCGGACTTTGGACTATCTGAGTCCCTCAATACTTTCGCCTTCAACAGCGCGTGAGTCACTTGCAGGCAATCGGATGTCAACCGCACGCTTCTCCCATTGACTTTACATGGGAACTTTGCCGCCCCACAACGCTCAAACCGTTGCCTCAATCTCATTTTTCTCTTCGACTGGCACATCTACATGGTAAGATCTTTATTTTGATACCTTAACCAAATGTTTACGTTCAGCGGTTCTCTCACAACTGGTCTCACAGTAAAAACCCTTAAATAACTAATATATAGATATAACAGTAAAATGATGTATTTAGAAGGCCGCCATTTTGATGGCGTCATAATTCAAAACGCTCAACAGGTAAAGAGTAAAACCTATCAAATTCGGATTCAGGATACATTGTTCGTATAGAAACCGTCGAAAAGGATCTTATATGTCGAAATTTTAGGTTACCTCAGAAAATGGCATTCTGGCACCAGACTAGTAGGAAGTGTAAGTACAGAGGATGAGTCAAAAGTATTGAGCCATTGGATAGGAAGACTTCAAACATATGTAAAGTACAAACGAATACAATTCAATCTTCGAAATACAAGCCATTATGTTCTCCGGTCTGAATTGTTTCTTTCTGCCAAATTGTGAATTCCCGCTCTGTACCACTCCTTGGGTTTTGAGGTGAAAACCTCCTGGACCCAGGCTTCCACCTCACGATGGTTTCGGAAGGTTCTGCCTTGGTGGAAATTTGCCATCGACCGAAACAAGTGGTAGACACTTGGGGCAAGGTCTGGGCTATGGGCAGGATGTGGAAGAAGTTCGATTCAATCGAGCTCCCAGATCTTATCCCTCGTTGAACGGGCGGTATGGGGTGGTGCGTTATTATGCTGAAGGAGAACCTGTTTTCTGTTGAGCAGGGCCGGGAACTTATGGACCAGAACTTCGTACATCCTCTATAGTTGTTGAGATTAGAGCGCAGCGGAGACGCCAAGCCTAGCTGGAACGAATTCAAAGTGTATGGGCCCCTCAAAAATTCCACCAAACACACAACATGACTTAGTGTTCGAAGCGTCCCCGCTTAGCGACGGGTTCTGGAACCTGGCCCGGGTTAATTCACTGGTTTCGCATGTCGGAATTACGGAAAAAGATCCACTTTTCATCAGATATGACAATTCGCCTGATGAAACGTTCGTTTATGGAGTGGTTCAGCAGCTCCCTGTACAATTCCATCCGTCTTTGAGCTTGTGCTGTGGTCAATTCGTGGGGTACCGCTCGGCAGCTACTATTGACCTTCCCAAGTTTGTGGAGGTGGCGAACCACACTGGATTTTGATACCCCAATCTCGTCCGACAATCTGCGAGTGTTTGTGGTTGGTGGTGCCTCAATGGCTTCATGCTAGGCTTCCGAGTCCACCGTTCGGGGTCTGCCAGAGCGAGGCCCATCTTGAAGGCTGGTGTCCTCCTTGTTAAAGCGAACAAACAATCTTTTTGCTGTGGCGTGCTGACTACACCCACACCTTCCACTGCACAAATTTCGGCGACCACCGCAGGATGCGCAGATAGTCATTTTTTCCAATAATGACGCAACAGTACTCGAACTGCCGTTTTCGTCCATGTTCTGAAAGCAAAAACAAAAAAAAACAAAAAAAAACACACACACACAATTAATTTATATTCATGTCCACCTCCAAAGCAAATTCTGATAGCCCATGAAATGCTCTTTCTACCTGTAAACAAGTTCCAGTCCACGATAGTTTTTTTCCGAGAAAAACACATCTCAAACTACCTCTCACATGGCTCATTACTTATGACTCACCCTTTGTATATGATAAATGAACGGAAGTTTACGTGTTGAATAAACTAAAAAATATGAACAAGTAACCTTCACACACGTAACTCACTCGAAGAAACTCCGTAGTGATTTTTAAGAACTTTTAATAAAAGTCATACGACTTCACAATCCGTGAGATCTTTCGGGACACCTTGTTCCCATCTTCAGACAGGCTGTCTCAGTCCGGTGCGTCCCCTATATATACACACTGAAGTTACAGCAATGACGCATATCACAAATAAGCATGCGCACACAGTTTCACTCCCCTCCCAATGTTCTCAGATTAGGTACAGACTTAAAACATTATAATAATTGTAAACACGCGTACATCTCCCACTCAATTGAATGCCATCATTTTACAACACAGATACACACAAACACCAATCAATCACCTGCTACAGAATACACATACTACAAATTCTCTGTATATGACTTTTTGTTTTTAGGAAGAATACAAGTGGGACCGATTAACTGTGGCCACATTAAAAGGCAAATTTCAAGATTATTTACACCAACATTAGTTTTCATGAAGAGCATTATTTTATAAAACTGATCATCAGTAATATCTTATAAAAAAGTGACTCAGACTTGCATTGATTTTAATTTTCATTCCGGTGTTGAATAGTAGTTTGTGGAGTACTGGTAATATTTTACATACCAGAGATTTAAGTGATCCTTCATATTGATGAATGCTTATGATGAAGGAACACTTAATATGAAGGAATACTTACTACACTACGTTTGACCGGAGGTATATATTTCAAGCAAAAAGATCTGATCTGATTTCTACTGATTTTTTTCGGTTCAGGTCTACTGCGTTCAGGTAAAAGTATCTGGCCGCACTGCGTATAACTAATTTTAAGGCCTCTTTCACACGGAGCGGATGCCGCGCGCGCGCGCTTTTTTAGCTTTGCTTTTACACAAGCGGCCCGCAACAAAATTCTGCACGCATATTAAAACAACTTTTTGTCAGACAAACTCATGTCGCTATCGAATGAATACCTGTCCTTTTTCGAGCCTATTTTTTTGAGAAAATAAAATAAAAACGTTAGCAAAGAAAACGAAAAACCTTTTTTATAGTTGTATTACTAGTTAACAAAAAACAGCTATTCATTCAAAATTTATTTTTAACAAATAGACGAATTAAATTTTTAATTTTGCTTTTAAATTAAGTTCATAAAATTCAATAAACGTTTACCTGTTCTTTACACCACTACTTTTTTAACATGAAAAGAAAGAAAGAAAGAAAGCAACCGTACCATTCAAATACTTGACAGAGACTGAGAAGTTGCGGTAAGAGACCGTGCGCGTCTGCGTCCTGTGAAGATTTGCGTTCTGTTCAATGAACAAAACAAGTAAGTGCAGTGCAGCAAAAATTTTGACATCGACGGGTGCTCCCGTTCGCACTAACACCCGCTTCGTGTGAAAGCCTGCACCAGAACCATCGGATAAAAATTCATGCTGATCTGCACTTGTATGGGGGCGCAGGCAGTACCCGTTCCGTGTGAGAGAGGCCTAACTCCGTTTTCAATTATGCACACCGCTTGACCCACCGTTAATCTAACTCATTCTAGCCGGGGCATAGTTCCTTTCGCAATGAACATACTTTGTTTTTATCTTACCCCTCACGCCGAAGTACCTACAATTCCAGGGACAATCTGTCCTTTAGATCTCCTTCAGGACTGAGAGGGGTGTCCGTTGACCGAAAACAATTATCAATCCACTGCTGGATGAGGATCTCCCCAAGTTTCCTCTATAGCGGTCTTTTTTGGGCCAGTCTCTTCCTACATGTCACTCCCGTATGCTTTCGAATTTCATTCACCCATCTCCCACGTGATCTTCTTAGTCTTTTCCTTTCCTTTGGAATCTCATCTAGAATTTCGTTTGTCCATCGGTGGTCGGTTCTTCCAGCAACTTATACAACCCATTGCCGTTTCAGGAATTTTAATCTGATCATAATGTTATCCACTTTTCTCATTTTCCTTATCCACGAGTTCCTCTTCTTTTCTTTCTTATTTTCTTATGGCTAGTCTTCTCCATGCCACTCCCGTATGCTTTCGAATTTCATCCACACATCTCCCACATGGTCTTCTTTTTGGTCTTTTCCTGTCCTTCGAAATCGCCTTTACAATTTCGGTTGTCCATCGTTGGTCGGTTCTTTCGAGAACATATCCAGGCCATTACGGTTGCAGGTATTTTACTCTGATCATAATGTCTTCCACTTTTGTCATTTTCCTTATCCACAAGTTCCTCTTCTTATCTTTCTTATTTTCTTATTGCTAGTCTCCTCCATGTCCCTCCCGTATGCTTTCGAATTTCATTCACCCATCTCCCACGTGATTTTCTTCTTAGTCTTTTCCTTTCCCTTCGAATCTCATATAGAATTTCGGTTGTCGATCGTTGGTCGGTTCTTTCGAGAACATATCCAGTCCATTACGGTTGCAGGGATTTTACTCTGATCATAATGTCTTCCACTTTTGTCATTTTCCTTATCCACAAGTTCCTCTTCTTATCTTTCTTATTTTCTTATTGCTAGTCTCCTCCATGTCCCTCCCGTATGCTTTCGAATTTCATTCACCCATCTCCCACGTGATTTTCTTCTTAGTCTTTTCCTTTCCCTTCGAATCTCATATAGAATTTCGGTTGTCGATCGTTGGTCGGTTCTTTCGAGAACATATCCAGTCCATTACGGTTGCAGGGATTTTACTCTGATCATAATGTCTTCCACTTTTGTCATTTTCCTTATCCACAAGTTCCTCTTCTTATCTTTCTTATTTTCTTATTGCTAGTCTCCTCCATGTCCCTCCCGTATGCTTTCGAATTTCATTCACCCATCTCCCACGTGATTTTCTTCTTAGTCTTTTCCTTTCCCATGGAATCTCATATAGAATTTCGGTTGTCCATCGTTGGTCGGTTCTTTCGAGAACATCTCCAGTCCATTACGGTTGCAGGGATTTTACTCTGATCATAATGTCTTCCACTTTTGTCATTTTCCTTATCCACAAGTTCCTCTTCTTATCTTTCTTATTTTCTTATTGCTAGTCTCCTCCATGTCCCTCCCGTATGCTTTCGAATTTCATTCACCCATCTCCCACGTGATTTTCTTCTTAGTCTTTTCCTTTGCCTTCGAATCTCATATAGAATTTCGGTTGTCCATCGTTGGTCGGTTCTTTCGAGAACATGTCCAGTCCATTACGGTTGCAGGGATTTTACTCTGATCCTAATGTCTTCCACTTTTGTCATTTTCCTTATCCACAAGTTCCTCTTCTTATCTTTCTTATTTTCTTATTGCTAGTCTCCTCCATGTCCCTCCCGTATGCTTTCGAATTTCATTCACCCATCTCCCACGTGATTTTCTTCTTAGTCTTTTCCTTTCCCTTCGAATCTCATATAGAATTTCGGTTGTCCATCGTTGGTCGGTTCTTTCGAGAACATATCCAGTCCATTACGGTTGCAGGGATTTTACTCTGATCATAATGTCTTCCACTTTTGTCATTTTACTTATCCACGAGTTCCTCTTCTTATCTTTCTTATTTTCTTATGGCTAGTCTCCTCTATGTCACTCCCGTATGCTTTCGAATTTCATCCACACACCTCCTACGTGGTTTTCTTCTTGGTCTTTTCCTGTCCTTCGGAATCTCCTCTACAGTTTCGGTTGTCCATCGATGGTCGGTTCTTCCGGCAACATATCCAGCCCATTGCGGTTACAGGGATTTTACTCTGATCATAATGTCTTTCACTTTTGTAATTTTCCTTATCCATGACTTCCTCTTCTTATCTTTTTTATTTTCTTATGGCTAGTCTCCTCCATGTCACTCTCGTATGCTTTCGAATATCATCCACACATCTCCCACGTGGCCTTGTTCTTGGTGTTTTCCTGTCCTTTGGAATCCTCTACAATTTCGGTTGTCCATCGGTGGTCGGTTCTTCCGGCAACTTATCCAGCCCATTACCGTTTCAGGAATTTTACTCTGATCGTAATGTTTTCCACTTTTGTCATTTTCCTTATCCATGAGTTCCTCTACTTATCTTTTCTGGTTACACCAAGGATGCATCTCTCCATGCTGTTTTCAGTTGTCTGTAGTCTTTGCATGTCTTTTTTAATTAAGATCCACGTTTCTGCACCACACGTAAGCATTTTAAGGACGCACTAATTAAACACTTCTTTTAAGACATAATGCCATATTGCTCTTTAAAATTGCACTGTTTCTTCCAAAAGCTCTCCATCCAAGTTTTATACGACGATTAACTTCTTCAGCAATGTTACCCTCACTTGATATCTACTGTCCAAGGTAAATGAAGGTATGGGTTATATCTTGCTTTTCCCCATCGATCAACAAATCTTCATTTCTTGTAAAAGCCTTGTACATCAGTTTTGTCTTCTGAAAGTTCACTTTTAATCCCACTTCTTCATTCTTGTCAGCACGTTCCTGGATCATACCCTGCAGTTCTGAAGGGGCAATAGCAAAAATGACTACGTCATCAGCAAAACAAAGGTGAGTTAAATAATCTCCATTAATCATTATCCCTTTGTTTTCCCAGTTCAGTGATTGAAAGACATTTTTCAATGTGGCGTTAAAGAGCTTGGGAGATATGGTGTCACCTTGTCTCACTCCCTTTCCAAATTTTATTGGTACTGTATCCTCAAATAACCGAACCTTTGTACTTGCATTTTCATAGATGTTACTAACAATACTAATGTGCCGCCCCGGTGGCGCAGTGGTCTAAGGCGCTGGCCTCTCATCATTCGTCCGTAAGGGGTCCGGGTTCGAATCCCGGTCAGGCATGGATGTTGTGTTTGTCTTACGGCGCTGGCTCTCTCCCTTCCCTGGAACCAGTGACCCTAAATTAGGGACGGGCGACTGCTTATAGCCCATTGAGTTGCTCACGGTGGTCGTTAAACCTCCAATCCAAAAAAAAAAAAAAAATACTAATGTACGCATCTTTAATACCGCAGGATTTCAAAGCCATCGTAACTGCTGATGGTTTCTCGGAATCACAGGCCTATTCATATTACATAATGGGAGTTCATATTCCCTCGTTCTTTCAATTAGTTCTCTCAGTACTCCTTCAGAGTTGTAGAGTATGATCCATCAACTTGCTGACAAGAGTAGAGAAGTGGGATTAAAAATGAACATTTAGAAGAGAAAATTGACGTACAATGCAATACAAGAAATGAAGATTTTGCGGTTGGTTGATGGAGAAAAGCTCGAGGCAACCGATACCTGCATTTACCTTGGACAACAGATATCAAGCAAAGGTCACATGGATGAGGAAATTAATTGGCGTATCAAACTTGGATGGAGAGCCTTTGGAATAAACAGAACAATTTTCAGAAAGCAATATGCCATTATGTCTTAAAAGAAAAGTGTTTAATCAATGCATCCTTCCAGTTCTTACATACGGAGTAAAGACATGGATCTTAACTAAAAATGACAAACAAAAAGGACAGGAAACGACATGGAACAAAACCAAGTAGGAAATGGATGGATTAAATTATGAAACATGCCGGAGTGACATGGAGGAGAGTGGCTCAAGACAGGCAGTTGCGGCTTTAAAAAAAATTATAGAATCCGGAACCTTTGTAAAATAATAACAACACAGACAGTTTATTCCGCTGAATCAAAAAGGCTTGGGTCTCCTCTAGGGCTTGTTAATAGAATGCTTGATGGATGGCCTTCACTTCCGTGCTATCGCCAGTAGACCCGAACTTCGTATCTCCCGAAAACCTTCACTTCGGCTACGCCACCCCAATATTCATCGCTCTCTGGAAAAACATCGACGTACAGTTCAAGACTTCTCTCGTCATACTTAAGGTCCCGTCTATCTCGCTTTCACTCCCAAAGTCAAAAGTGTCCGTTTTTCTCTTAAAACTACAGAAAAACTCCACTATCGAATTTCCGAGTTAATTTCCCCTGCCTGGAACTACTTGCAAACCCCCTTTATCTTGTGTTTTACTCATTTAGGCGCCCTTGAGATAATCGCCACACAAGACAGGTGCAATACACTTCAAATGCTTACGTACTAAGCCGACTGTAATGTGGCTGATCGCGTGTATCTGACAGCAGCAGCTTTAAACATGCTGATTTAGACCGCTCTGCCCGAAAATGGCGCGAACAAAGAATTCCACTTGGAATGGGGCCTTAAAGAGTTTGGGAGATAGGGTGTCACCTTGTCTCACTCCCTTTCCAATTTTTATTAGTACTGTATCCTCAAATATCCGAACCTTTGCACTTGCATTTTCACAGATGTTATTAATAATGTTAATGTACGCATCTTCCATACCGAAGGATTTCAAAGCCATTGTAACTGCTGATGGTTTCACGGAATCGAAGGCCTTTTCATAATCAACAAACGCCATGCATAATGGGAGTTCTTATTCTCTTGTTCTTTCAATTAGTTCTCTAAGTACATGGATATGATCCACAGTGGTGTAGCTACTCCTGAATTCAGCTTGTTCTCTTGGTTGAGCCATGTCTAGTGTTACCTTCAAGCGATGTGAAAGAACTTTAGTAAAAACATTATAAACCACTGATATGAGGCTGATGGGCTTGTAGTTCCCGAGATCCTCAACATCACCTTTTTTATGGAGCAGGATCATTGTAGCATTGCTCCAATCCTCAGGAACCTCTCCTTCATTTAGACATCTGGTGAAAACGTGGGCAAGCGTAGTTTCAATTTCTTCACTTGCTTCTTGTATAATGTCCATGGTAATTCCACCTCCTAATGGAGCTTTTCCCCTTTTCAAGTTCTTAATTGCATTTGTAACTTCTGCAGGAAGAATTGCAGGGACTTTGGTACTGGTTACCAGTACCAAAGTCCCTGAAGTTATTCAGTGGTACCTGTCGCAATGTCTGGAATAGATGTATCTCCCTCTCATAAAGTTTTGAGTAAACATATTTCACCCTTGTCAAAATTTTGCTTCTATTTCTTGTACCAGTCCCATCTTTTTTTCTCAGTGCTCTAATCTGTTTTTTTTTCCTTACTGAGATATCTCTTTGTTCTCTTCAGGCTTTGGTTGTTTTCAATTGCTTTTCTCATTAGTTCACAATTTCATTTCCTTATGTCTTCAGTGACACTTTTCCGTACTGTCTTGCATAGCTCTATGTATTCCACTTTGGAAGTTACGTGTTCTTTATTTGTCCTCATCTCCCTTTTCTTTTGCATCAACATTTTTGTTTTTCCTGAAATGTACTTCATATGTAACTTGATCTTAGTACCACTATTTTTGTTGCTGTTCCCATAAGAGCCTTGGTGAGTTCTATGTTAACTTCAGAAATATCCACTTCTTCCGATGTTAGGAATCCTAAAGCAGAGAATCAGTTCCTCAGTTCCAATTTTAAGGTATTATGATGTTTTTTAAGGTTGGTTATGTCAATACATTTTGTTTGTCTTATGAGATTGCCACGTTCGAGTTTAGTGTTGAGGTGCATCTTACATCTCACGACACAATGATTTATGACTCAGCTAAATTTTGAAATATATATATATATATATTTTAAAATTTAGCTTCTGTCTTTTCTTCATGGATCATCCCCCCCCCTCTTCCTTCGTTCCATTGTTCTGGATCCACCTTTGATTTCTTCGTATTATAAATAAGTTGCAGTACAGATTGACCCCAAAGCAGGAGAATAAAATCCTGCTTACAGTACAACGGTTTTTCTTTTTATCGTCTTGCGAGGTTTTTTTCCCACTGTGATATACCAGATAGGAATCTCTATTCTGTGTTTCGTAGAAGCGAGAATTCATGACGACATTCGCATCTAAAATGGAATTTTCACATTCTTCACCTCGTAATACCCTTTATTATGAGAGGAGCTTTGACTTAAATCAAAATGTGTTAAACGTCTTCTATTAAAGGACTACTAGAAAGGCAGGAGGTAGTAATCTGCAATAATGGAATTTGTGCAATCCGTGAAATAAATAAATGTTTTTAAATCGTCTTTATGTTTTATATTTAAAACAAAAAGTACAGAATTTCTGTCAATCAGCTTACATTTATTCTAATACGTATGGCTCGGTTTTATTCTTGACTATTTCGGAGTTAACCTGAACTTTTAAGCTGAGATATTCTCTTGGAAAATGCGAAAGGGCTTGTCGTTTTCGCATCTCTTAAATTAACGCTCTTCATAGCAGACGAGGCCGCGGAGACGGTAATCAGCGTGGACTGCGGCGAGTTCATTGCTGCTAGCGACAACGTCCCTCTCCCCCTTCCCACCAGCCATAAATGATATCGGTGGGCAGAAGCCCGTGAAAATTCTAGATTACAACATATTAGCAATAATTGCATATCTCTGTTCGTTCGAGATAAACGCTACCGAAACTTTGGCTATCACTGGGAGCCCACCAGCCCGACAGAGGATTTTGACAAGTGATAATTTGTACTGAAATGCCCGCTCTTTCCTAAGAAGATGCACATAAAGTCGCTTCTGTCTGTTTCTTTTCTAACCTTGATGTCAATATCATCAAATAGATGGAGTGAAGTACTTACTGCTTTTAAAGAGAGAACTGTTTACTCTGACATTGGCTTTCACATTAACCAGATCGATACACTTAGACATAATATATGAAAGCTCAATTTCTTTTCATTATGCATTGAGATCTTAATATTTTGTAATAATCACGGCATGCAACTGAATACTTCTGCCCCCAAAAAGCAGAAACAGATCACACCATATATTGTATAAGATAAGTGAAATTCGTAAGGGCTTCTGACAGATTGCTCCGTGAACACTTGCTATGTTTTAAAAATTAGGAACAGATGCGACGGACTTATTTATAAAAAAAAAATATTTCTACGATTAAAATAAGTTTTTGGAAGAAGTAAAGGTTTTTAAAATGGTTTAAAAATATATATTCCTCTTTGGCAGTGTAGCGTGCGGTTACTCTCTTTTCTCCTAAATCTACGCATTCATGAGCAAAAAATGTTATTATGGCAATTCGTAAAGCATCACATAAATGCACGTACTACTGACGCCACCGACCGGCGAGGGTGATTGTAAACTCCTTAAAAAAAACGATAGGGGTAATAGTACTGTTACAGAGATTTTATACTAGGTTTTAGGATTTCATATAAAATCTCAAAATGCAACCTTTTCCCATCTCGTTCTCCCCCTCCTTTGTCCCCACAAAGCGTGAGAGAAATTTCTCAGAGTCTGTTCCCCATTAGAAACCGGATGCACGGTTATTTACTAAAACGACATTTTGTCTATGCTTAGTATCTGCACATTGTTTGTTGAATGTAGATTAACTCTATCGTGCCTCTTTTGATGCTTTTCAGGTTTCAATTTCAATGCGGCCGACTAATGCACTAGCCGCTCACATTTTACTTTGAGGTTTGAGATTTACCGAGGGCGGCGTGGTTGTTTCTCACGGGGAATTTTAGGATATGCCTAAGGGCAGTTTTGGAGACAAGAGAGCGGAGGCGGGAAGACACTTGTCTTTGGTCTAGGAGAGCGAGCGGTCACGAAAAGTACGACAAGGTGATTGCCACAGGGTAGGTCTCGGGTGGACTGGCAGATTAGAGGATTTCGCGACAGCGCGAGAGATGCAGGAAAGCAGGACTTAAGAAAAGAGGAATTGGAGTTTTAAGCGGGAGAGTTAGGAAATATAGCATAGCTAACGGACAGCCTTTGCAAGCAATTAAATGAAGGAAAAAATAAAAGTTTCTTAGACCTATTTACAAATGGCAAGAATTATTTGCATACAATTATTACCATTTGGTTATTACGTGTTAATTACTGTCATCATCAACCATACAAGACTTAGCAACTCAACCACGCAATATTTATGAAGTTAATATGAACATGTTAACAACAGGAAACAAAGATAGAAGCCAAGTTGTTGTTTTTTTTTTTTTTTTTTTTGATTGGAGGTTTAACGACCACCGTGAGCAACTCAATGGGCTATAAGCAGTCGCCCGTCCCTAATTTAAGGTCACTGGTTCCAGGGAAGGGAGAGAGCCAGTGCCGTAAGACAAACACAACATCCATGCCTGACCGGGATTCGAACCCGGACCCCTTACGGACGAATGATCAGAGGCCAACGCCTTAGACCACTGCGCCACCGGGGCGGCCCCAAGTTGTTAGCAGTACACATCAAGACGAATAGTATTTGCAATGGAATCTAGGGCCGCATTCCACTATTAGTGCCAGAAAAGAGCACGTTCGAAAAACGTCCAGCAGGCATACGAAGTTCCAACCAGTGCATGAGAAGCACAAGATGCAAATTAGGTGCGCTGAACACGTGCGTAGACGATGAGGAGCAAACATTTAAAAACGCAAACGAACCCGTTCAGCGATATTACCGTGCGAAGATCACATGAGAATTGACGCATACGTCTGACTGGCGGAGCGTACCGTGTGTTCCTGGAGCAAGTGCTTCCCGGTCTATTACAGGATGTTCCTTCACAACATGAAGGGACATGTGGTTTATGCATGATGGGGCCCCAGCACACTTTGCCACCGAGGTCCGATACTTCCTAAATGCGACATATCCCGGTCAGTGGATTGGACGCGGTGAACCTGTGGCTTGGACTCCATGCTCCCCGGATGTTAATCCACTGGACTTCATCTTCTGGGGCACATGAAAACATTGATGTAAAAGACACCTGTGGACTTCCTGGAAGATCTCGTAGCGCGAATCGCTGTTGCTGCAGACAAGATCAACACCACACCGGTAGTCTATACGAGAGGGTGCGACAGTCCTTCATTCGCCGGTGTGTTTTGTGCAACGACGCTCTTGGACGCCAGTGAAATTGTGCAACTCATAAATTTGGTATGTCTCTTTGTTTTCACTGTTGAAAGCTCAACGTGGATATGTAATTTTACTCTTTTCTGGCACTAGGAGTGGAATGTGGTCCTAGGTTCCATTGCAAATATTATTCGTTTTGATGTTTACTATCACCCCCTCGTTTTGTTGAAGGAGTATACAATCACTCTGTATACACTGTTTGAAAAAGATAAAAATAAAAATAAAAAAGCACCCAGAGAAAATCGTTCAATCCTGATGAAACCCCGCATGCAAGTACATCTGGGGCGAATATGAAAATGATTAAAATAAGTTATACGACCAATGACTTAATAGTGACCAGTCACAGCGCGCATGGGAACCGCACATCGAGGAGGGGTGTATCAAGTGCATAGCTCGCACGCAGGGACACTTGTGACAACCAGTTACGATCGCATTAACATCCCCGGACTGTGAGGATACCTCGACGTAGGATCCGTGTACCATACGAGCAGCTGAGCGAATTTGAGAAACGATGTACGCTGCTGGCCATTAAAACAGCAACACCAAGAAGGACAAAAGATAAGATAGTCAAACTGAGTTTATTTATGCCTTATAGTACAAGGATGAAGTGATTAAAATTTGAGGCAATTTGGATGCATAAAACGGACAAAATCAGTAAGGAGAGTAGCCAACATGGGCATGAATAACCGATGCCAGACGGCACGGCATACAGCCGAAAAGACTCTGGATGTCATTTTGGGGTATTGCATTCCACGGGGCTTAAATTTTGTGCCAGAGTTGAGTTCATCTACTGTAGTCATCGGTGGTCGTTGTTGGGCCACTAGCTCCGTGACCAGTGACCAGACGTTTTCAATAGGCACAAGATCTGGTTATCGCGCCGGCCAAGGGAGTAGTGGAACATACTGGGCATCAAGGAAATGTCGGACGTTGCCTGCGACATGCGGTCGCGCATTGTCCTGTTGGTAGATGGCTCTCCGACGTCCCTGCACATACGCAACAACCACAGGCTCTAGCAACTCGGAGATGCAACGCTGGCTGTTCAAATCTCCGGCTATACGTACTAGACGCGTGCGGGATGCATATCCAATGGAACCCATACCATTATTCCAAGTGCTGGGCCGGTATGATGCTTCGAAATGCAAGATTCCACGGGCCGGTTCCCACGGTGGCGCCAGACACGGAAACGGCCGTCATGGTGCTGGATGCAAAAGCTGGATTCGTCTGAAAAGACGATGTCATGCCATTTCCGCGTCCATCTGCGTCGTTCAGCGCATCATTGGTACCTCAGACGCCTGTGCTGTTGAGTTAAAGGTAGGCGCAGCAATGGGCGGTCCGTGCAGCTGCAAACGACGTCGCACCGTACCTCCGGATACCTGTTGTTGTGCCACAGACCCGAATTGGTGAGGCAGGGTCCGTGATGTGCTGGTTCGATCCCTAAGGGGCATGCGCACAATATCTCGGTCTCCTCGGGAGTTGGTGTGTCGGTGCTGTTGGGATCCTTCCTGTCGCTCCGTCGTACACTCCTGGACCCATCGATTCCAAATTCGCATTATAGCGGTTGGATTTTGCCCAACGAGAGCACCACTTTCGCGGCACGATAATGCACAGTCTTGGTACGCTACGATTCTGCGGCGATAGAATTCCGACACGAGCTGGGAAGCGTCCCGTCTTCTTACACGATTCTTCCTAAGACCTTCTGTGAGAAAAAACCGCGAACAAACACAATTCCACTATGGAAAACCAGCTCTCTAATTTCCTTTCTTACACTGCTTCTAGGTGGCGTTACTGGCGCAAATGATTTGCATCTGCGCTGCGCTGCTATTCATTTGCTTGCCCTACCATGCTGTACGCAACATGCCAATCTCAGGTCTTTCGGATGCTTCCTTCTTTATGTTGCTATTTTAATGGCCACCAGTGTGTAATTAGGCTGAGAGAGGCCGATTGGTCAAGTCGTCTTATCTCCAGGAATTTGGGTTTGAGCGACCCGGCCATCAAACGCTGTTGGAGACAATGGGTCAAGAGGAGGGCACAAACCAGTGGCCCGCGGGAAATGGACGGCCGAGAGCAACGACAGAGCGCTAATATCGAGCGATTGTGAGTATTAGCAAATTTTATTGAACTCTTAGGCATAAAATAATACAGGCGCACCACAAAGTGGGAAAAACAATAATTAAACAATGAATGAAAGTAATGACAATATCAACAGATAAATGCGGCTACGCCGGTCAAAATAATATGAAAAATGCTAAACTCACACAAGGTGGTAAAATACACGACACATGAACCGCATGAACAAAACCGTTTTCGTCGCCCTCAACCATCAGTGGATATGTTGCGTCGTTTACAAGTATGGAAGTGGCATCCGGACTGTTGCCAGACGACTTATGGCACGGGGACTATATTCGAGGAAGCAACTTCGCCGCCTGCCACTGACCAGGAACATCTCCGGCACCGATTGCAGTGGTGTCAGCTCGAATGAACGTGGGATAGTGTTCAGTGACGTCGTGTTGTCTTCAGTGACGAGTCACGGTTTGCACTTGGCGCCGATGACCAGCGCATACGTCTTTGAAGACGAGCAGGCCATCGCACGGATCCTGTCGTTACCGTGGAAAGTCACACGGCTCTCACACTGGGAGTGAATGTCTGGAGAGCTATTCCTACGAAAGTCGGTCAACCGTGGTAGTCCGCCGTAGCACCCTTACGGCTCAACAATACGTCGACGACATTTTACGACCTGTTCTGTTGCCATTCCAGTCGCAGCCTCACCAAATAATTTTTCAACGGGATAATGCCCTGCCACACACTGCACGGCTCTCCCAGACGACCTCCGCAATGTCAACACCCTCCATGGCTAGCCTGATCGTCCGACCTCTCACCGGTAGAACATGTTTGGGACATAATAACCTACGCCCATACCGGAATGTCGGCAAACTAGCGCGCAATTTGGACATCATCTGACATGTTACAGCACAGGACAATATCTGTGAACTGCATGCGTCTATGCCACGCAGGGTAATCTCTTGTATACGAGCCAGAGGGGACGCTACACCGTACTGACTTGTTCCACCCGTGTTGCTGTTTTATCGGAATAAATGGCCCAACTGCTCTGGACTATACCAGATTTCATCGGTTTTTTTGGGGGGGGAAGAGTGTGTATTGCCCTGGCATTAATATCCGGACATACCTTTACTGATAGTGAATTTGGTCCTAACTGAGCATCACGTCACAGACCCAACTGAAAATATGTCCATAGGGCCATGATAAGACAATAGGGGACCGGGATAGCCCAATGGTAAGAGCAATCGGCTGCTTGGTCGAGGGCTGCCTTCTAGCCTGAACGCTCCACCCACAATAGACCCGCCGTAATTTGGAGGACACGTTAAGTCAGCGATCCCGTGGTATTGGAACTCCAGTTAAAATTGTCATCTATTGCTTCCCTCTCAATGCGCACACTCTGTTCCAGTATCGTCTGCTATTCTGCTACGATGTCAGTTCGCTCTTAACTCTCTGGCACACTTAACCATTTCTACCTGTCTTTTCACTTCCCTATCAGGGCGTCTATACCCGTCCTCTCTTACTTCTGCTTCTAGGACGCGGCGTATAGCAACCTTAGGGTGAAGGAATTCACATACCGGCCATGGAATTGGAAACTTTTATTAAAAACAGGGTTGGACCTCCATTATCCCAAATTACAGCACGTATGGGGTTTGGCATATATTCCGCAATGTATTGGAGTGCATCTACGTCTGCAGCATACCATAGACGTAGATGCACTCACAAGACAGTCCAGGCGTTCACAAGACAGTCATTTTGCTGGCCCAGATTTAACGGAAGAGGACGGATCAGTTTTTCTAACATGTCCCACATATTCTCAATGAGGTTCGGATCCAGGCGGCATTGTGATGGTCAGTGAAGATGGTCGAAGTTACTGTAATGCTCGCTGAATCACTGCTGAACACATCTTGCGCGATGGAGAGTGGTATTGTCGTTCATGAAACAGTCGTCATCTGTTGGATAAAACTTCAGCATTGTAGGATGGATTTGATCGGCAACAATGCTTAGATATAATTAACGGAGGAGGATAACCAACTTTCTAGCAATATCAGGAGAGCCGTTCTGTGCCAACATAACGTTCGTCACACCATGACACCACCTCCAGAACCTTAAGATTACTTTACAAGGCAAGCTGGGTCCATTGCTTCATGGAGTTCCTGTCAAACTATCTGCCTACGGTCGGTAGAGAAGAAGGTGTACTGCTACTCGTCGGACTACTTGACTTTTTTTTCAAGCCTTTCAGTGCCCAGTTACGGTGTTCCAGACACCACTGTAGGCGCACTTTACGGTTTTTCGAAGAAATCTGTGATTTCCGTGCAGGCATTCGACTGTCAGTGCCGATCCTTGTCAATTCCCTGCGTATTGTTCGCTGAGATATGGATCGAGAATAGCCTTGATTGAATGATTTGGTCAATTGCTGCACACACAGGGAAACCTTGTTTTTTCGTAGAAACTTCAAAAACCTATAATACGGTGCAAAATAAAATTTATTAATCAAAACAGTTACCGCCAGTAGCAACGCTCTTTGGCCAACAAGATAGAAGTTTCTGTATGCCTTCATGAAAAACTGTCTAGCTTCGGGGTATGCAAACACACACACACACACACACACACACACACACTCTCTCTCTCTCTCTCTCTCTCTCTCTCTCTCTCTCTCCCATGGAAACAGTTTCAACGCTTGTTTCATTCACAAACGATTTACTTTGTAGAAAAGTGCCCAGGAGCTTGAAGTGATGGTCCGTAGAGGACAGGTCAGGAGAAATAAGACGGATGAGATAAGCCTTCGTACCTCTACAGACTTTGGATCGACTAGGGTCTGACGTAATCATGGAGAAGTATGAGCCCATCGTGATTGAATAATGGGTGCTGTTTGTGTACGTATTACGGAGGTGAATCACGCGTCAAGGCCTGCATGGGTAAATTCCGTCCGGTGTAGCTTAGTTGGGAGAGCAACTTACTTCGGAGTGTAGGGGCGCGATTTGGATCTCCGTCGAGGACAAACTTGTGTTTTCCAATTTGGCGGAGAGTTTCCCATGTGTAATATCAAGTTCTTGACACTACCATGGTTCCTTGTTATGTTGCTATGAATGTTTTAATATGTTCTTTAAATGGTATATACTGAGTGGCCACTTTATTATAACCACCTACCAGTTTTAAGCAAATGAGCTATGGCTGCCCGCTGTGGCCGCCAGAGGGCGAAGCTAGTATATAAAGGGAAAGCTTAGTGCTTGCGACAGTAGTAGAAGTGATTTTTGGGTGACGAGATGGGATAAAAAATGCGATTTGACAGACTTTCACCGTGGGATGATTGTAGGAGTTCGAAGCCATGGAGCGAGTATCACCGAAACCGCCGCATTCGTGAAATGTTTCAGAGCAGCTGTTGTTGAAGTGTTTAAAGACTGTACTGTCAGCCAAAAAACTGGGTCTATACGTGCGACGTGTGGTCCTCATCGACTAGTGACTTCTCGGGCGGAACGGAGAGTGTCCAGACTGGTAACAGACAACAGAAGGGCAACAGTGCAGCAAATTACAGACCATCTTAATCAAGGATCCCCTGAAATGATCTCTGCACGCACTGTTCGCCGTACACTGCATCGGATGGGATATGGCAACCGAAGGCCTTGTCGAACACCTCTGCTGTCTGCAGTTAACAAAAGAAAACATCTCCAGTTTGCACAGGAGCACAAGGATTGGACAGTCGATAATTGGAAACGAATTATGTGGTCCAATGAATCACGTTTTCAGTTTTACCATGCCGATGGCCGAGTGAGAATTTGGCCGAAACAGCGCGAAAGTATGGACCCTAAATGCATTGCTACAACCCTGCAAGCTGGTGGAGGCAACGTTATGGTTTGAGGTATGTTTTCCTGGCATGCTTTTGTGCCCTTTAATTCGTGTCTGACTGGCACATCATATCTAAATATCGTTGCGGACCAAGTGCATGCTGTCATGTGGATGGTTTATCCCAATGGCGATGGCTACTTTCAACAAGATAATGCGTCCTGCCATAGTGCTCGTATTGTACAGGATTTGTTTTAGGAACATGCCGGTGAGTTTACTTTGCTTAGGTGGCCCCCACAATCTCCAGAACTCAATTCCATTGAGAATTTGTGGGATGAAGTTGAACGAACCATCAGACAGCTGGATCCACAACCCTGCAATCTCACACTCCTGGAAAGTGCTATTCATCAAGCATGGTCTCAGATTCCACAAACCACCTATCAAAATCTCGTGGAGTCCATGCCACGAAGAATCGACGCAGTATTAAAGACAAAAAGTGGCCCAACGAAGTACTGAGGAGATGGTCATAATAAAGTGGCCACTCAGTGTATAATGTGATTTTTTATTTCGGTTCTTTAATTTTTGGTTTATTGTGGATTTGTAATTAACTTCGTGTAACATGTCAAAAATAAATAAACTTAACTAAATAAACTAAATACCTGTCCGCTGTGATTGTTTGACACTGCTGTAAGAGAGAGAAATGGATCACACCACCTGCAGATCACCAAACATTGACTAACAGTTTCCTAGGATGGAGGTGAATTTGGAACATAGTTTTCCTGGCTTCTTGGTGAGTTTCGGGGCTTCACTGTGGTCGAGCATTGCCCCAAATATCTGCTACTCTCATACAGCATCCATTTCTCACCAAATGTGACGACACCCATTAAAATGTCGTTCTTTTGGTTACAAGTAAGTAGAGCAGAGAAGACATCAAATCGTCGTATTTCGTGTCCCATTTATCCATCTTCTTCACTTGCATCTGGTCGGTAAATGTAACGGATTGGCTGCAGAGTGGGAGCTATTGGCCAAGTTCTCGTACCGTTTAACGTGAATCAGAATTAGTAAAAACCATTAACTCAGTATCATCGACAGCTCCTTCTTGTCTACAGCGTGGTTCACGGACAAGAATTTAGCAAACCAATGTTGCGTCTTACGTTCACTAACAGTGCCTTCCCCATACGTTGTACTGATGGTACGAGTTGCCACCGATGCATGGGGTCCAAGTTTAAACTCATAAGTAAATAACACGAATTTGTCTCTGATCCATCATCCTCTTCGCCGTAGCACAATCCTCTTAGAAAATATGCCACTGACGAAATGGGCAGTACTTTATAAGCAACAACCTTGAGGCTTTAAATTCACATATAACCAGTAACATCGCGCGATGTATTAATATCTAAGTTACCTACCGTGTGCAAAATCCAGCATTTCATTTGCAGCATAGTTATCATCATCGTCAACCAATATCAATCCACTGCTGGATGAAGGTCACCCTAAGATTTCCCCCAACGTTGAGGAAGTCTCCTCCATGTCACTCCGGCATCCTGTGGAATTTCATCCACACTTTTCCCACTTGGTCTTGTTCTGGGTCTTTTGATATCCAGCCTAAAATTTCGGGTGTCCATCGGTGGGCAGTTCTTCCGGCAACATGTCCAGCCCGATACCATTTCAGGAATTTTACTCTGATCATAATGTCTTTCACTCTTGTTATTTTCCTGATGCACGAGTTTCTCTTCTTATCTTTCCTGTTTACACCAAGCATACGTCTCCCCATGCTGCTTTCAGTTGTCTGCAGCCTTCGTACGTCTTTTTTAATTTAGGTCCATGTTTCTGCACCATACGTAAGCACTGGAGGGACGCACTGATTAAACACTTCTTTTAAGACTTAATGGCAAATTTCTCTTGAAAATTGCACTGCTTCTTCCGAAAGCTCTCCAACCGAGTTTTGTAAGCAGATAAATTGCTTCATCAATGTGATCCTCGCTTGATATCAGTTGTCCTAGGTAAATGTAAGTATCGGTTATCTCCAGCTTTTCCCCTCCAATAGATAAATCTTCATTTCTTGTAAAAACATTGTACGTCACTTTTGCTTTTTGAAAGTTCATTCTTAATCCCATTTTTTTACTCTTGTCAGTAAGTTCCTGTTCCCACTGAAGGAATTCTGACCACCGTCAGATAGCGCGATAAGTGTGCCACCGAGACTAGGGAAATATTATTCCACACTCACCAACCTGCTTGGCCAGGGAGATCCAAATGATTCAACAACTCAAAAAAATTGACCCTCAGTTCAACTTGATACAGCAACGCACATAAATATACCCATTCCGTATTATGAGAGGATCACCTAAGACACTGGTAGAATAAGAATGGACTGAATGGAGAAAGGATCTGTTGGCCATGAAGGTCCGCAGCTACGGGAAGGACAGGGCTGCCCTTACAGAATGGTCATTCCAAGGGCGTAAATTCATGCCCTGGGGGATGTATAAGATAGAAATTTAACTAAACAAGTTAGTAAAATCATGCAATCCGTTGATTATGATGCGCTTTCCAACATACCAGAAATCATTACTCAAGTTATTACTCGAGTTATGAGGATAATGGCTGTGGAATACATCTCGCTTCTGTGCCCTGACCTTTGATCCCATTTCGATGATATTCGACAGAACCAGTTCAGTATACCTCTGGAATAACATGATAAAGGTTTGTCGTAATCGAAGCATTTTTATATAAGTTATGGTATAAGGGCGATGGAATGGATCCCGTCCTATGTCCTGACCTTGGACCCCATTTCCTCCATTTTCAACAGAGTTCGTCCCCATGTTGTCCCCTACCACATACTAAAATTTCATCAAACTCGAACCATTTTTACGCGAGTTATCATGCGGACAGGCAGACGGACAAAGCTGGAGCATATACGCTTCTTCAACCTACGGTTGGAAAGCGTAAAAAAGAAAGTTACATACTTTAGTATTATCTTTTTAAAGACTTTGGTTAGTCTCGTGCAGTATTCCATGCAGTTAACTTAAGTGCATATTAACATACACTGTGAGTTGTGGAGAACATCTCATATCCATGAAGGGAATTTCCCAAAACAGTGAATGGAGACATAGAAAGCAATATGCTGATATGTCTAACCTCCATGACGTTTCCGAAAATGTTGTTAGGATGAAGAGCTAATTAATCATATGTGCTCTGTCGCAGAAAGTTCTTTGAGCGTTTACCTTGAACGGAATTTTTTCAAGCTCTACCCTTAAAACTTCTTTCAATTGTTACGTTCACTATCCGATACACATTCATCGTACGCTGGTTTGTTTTTCGTTCTGTATTTCTGCAGAGCGTTGTGTTGTCGGGTTTCACATAGCGTTTACGCTTTACTTGGTATTTTTAACCTGTGGTTCTTGTCAAAAACATGAAATGCCATTTTTGAACGATCATAATACTTTCCTATAACAACGGTGTGTGAGAAAGTAAAAATCACGTATTATTTGAGTGGAACTCGAAGGGGCGTAATTGCAAGTCTCGCCCCCCTCCCTTTAAATAAGAAAAGCATGCTACGTCCTGCATGAAGTTGTATGATTTAAAGGAGTTATCTGGATTAAATTATTAGGAACTTCAGAGAAGAGCTCGGGACTGGGAGCTTTAGTAAATTCATGAGAAAGAGAGAACCTTCGACGCGGAAATCGCATAAAATGATAATGATGATAAATAATGATTTTCGCATTTCAGACACCTTTAAGTATACAACCTTTTTAAGAACAATCCTTAAAAAAATAGACATGCTTATTTACATGAAGAAGGCCCTTAATGTATCCTGTCGAAATATATCTATACCGCCCATCTCTCATTTTAAGTGCATTTCCGAAAATATTTTAAGTTAAATAAAATTACTGTGGCTTTCAGCGCTCGCGAAGAATTTTGTGTGTTGTTCTGCCGTGACTTTTATCTTCTCGATTGTTCACATTCTATGTTACAATCTCACTATTTAAAAAAAATTAACTGTTTCTGGCCTTCTGAATGTTCTTGAAGTCCGTTAACAAAGGAGACGCCAGAATTTGAATGCAGGTTTTCAACAGAAAAAGGAAGATTATTGGGTTTCTTTCATCCTTCGATATTCTTCGAGTGTACAATAATTCAAGAACACTGAAGGGTATCTACATCTTGAAATTTAAAATATCATTACTTAGAGTTAGTTGAAAAGAACATTCTTTATTTAAACTTTTATTGAATCTCATTTCTGAGAAGCAGGTCCTTTTCACATGACGGATCCAATTTCGTGCGAAAGCAATGACTTTGCTGTTTCTGACAGATGCAAATTTTGTGTTTTCAGCTCTCAGTATTCATACAGTTTATTTCATTTCGAAGTGCACAGATATTTGGAACGCGCTTTATGTTTACGTGATTTCATTAATTTTAGTACAAGTAGGTTTCTCTTCCTCTCTATTGTTTTTTTAGCACGTCTTTTGGAAAAAAGATCGTGCTTATCTTATCGGTTTGCCCGTCCGTCCAAACGACTGTGGACACCATATCTCTGCAACTAATACTCTGTTCTAAAAAATTCGTTTTTCATTAGAAAGCTTGAAATGAGCAAATGACGATCTTTGCCTTTGTACTTTTTTCCGATGCAAAACTTTGCCGCTACAAGGCGTTAAAACAGATGATATCGAATTCAAAATACATTTTATTACATATACAAAGATTGTTCCATGAAAACAAAGAGTAATTTTTTTTTCGATTTGACCAACTGAATAAAGGAAGTATCTATGGCAACAGTCACACTGCCGGAAAGTGAAAAAAGAACACCAAGAAGGAATTGGCGGACGATCATGAAATTTACATATGTTAATGGGGTCGAGCTTACGTAGGTGTGATGTTAATTTCGGGACCAACCGGTGAGTGCTTACGCCACAGCACGGCATAATATGCAAATTATCGTGGGTGGTATTTAAGGAGTACGGCGTACTCCTTAAATACCACCCACGATAATTCGAAGTGAATGTAATCAGTCGTCGGCGTACGGACACGTGCGAAGACCCTGAAGAAGCTGCAATGCCTGGACATGGAAGACGTGTACGATTTCAGCAGTTATCGGACTTTGAGCGAGGTCGTCTAGTCGGACTCCGCGAGGCAGGGTGGTCGTATCGTCGTATTGCAGAGCGAATTGGACGGGAAGTATCGGTGGTGGTACGATGGTGGCGTAGATGGTCCGAGGAACATTCCCACACGAGAAGACGTGGAACCGGGAGTTACATACGGACTGATTAGCGGACCAATCGACGCATAAGAAGAGCGGCGTTGTCAAGCAGAACATCCACTGCGACGCAAATCCGAGCTGCCGTTGCACCTGAGGTGACTGTGCGAACAATCCACAACCGTCTGCAGGATGCAGGACTACGTGCACGTGTGCCTCTGGCATGTGTACCTCTGACTCCAGCCAACCGTCAGGAACGGCTGCAGTAGTGTCACCAACGTCTGCACTGGAGAACGCAATGGCGATCTGTCGTGTTCAGTGATGAAAGCAGATTCTGCTTCGGAGCTCCGATGGCCGTATGCGTGTTCGCCGACGCACAGGGGAGCGTCTCTACCCATCTTGCATCCGCCAGCGACACACAAGGCCTACACGTAGTCTCCTGGTGTGGGGAGCAATCAGCTATCACTCCCATACACAACTAGTGTTTGTATCGGGTACGTTAAACAGCACCTCCTACATCAACAACATCATTCAGCCCGTTGTTGTGCCATTTGTAAGGTCGGTCCATCGTGGTGTTTTCCAGCAAGATAACGCACGCCCACACACGGCACGTGCAACACAACATGCACTTCAGGGTGTGAGACAACTTTCATGGCCTGCACGTTCACCGGATTTGTTCCCCATTGAGCACGTGTGGGATTTTATGGGACAACGACTTATCCGGTCTCCACGGCCAGCCACGACCATCCCCGATTTACGTGTCCAGGTTGAGGATGCTTGGAACTCAATACCCCAAACTTACATCCAACATCTGTACGACAGACTCCATGCCAGAATCGCACAGTGTGACGCAGTTCATGGCGGTTCAACCTCGTACTAACCATGGTTACATGGAAATGTTATTTTTCAGTTTACCAGCAAATACAGCTGTGTTTTGCGATAATGTTTTGATCACGTTATCCTCTGTATTCCGTTATTATGCTGTATAAATTTCGTTGGTATCAGACGTCTCCTTCTTGGTGTTCTTTTTTCACTTTCCGACAGTGTATTTGCCGTGGCAGACGATTCTGGTTTTTTTACTGCGCATTTGTTTAATGTACGTCTGCATTTCGCCATAGAGCTATGGAGGTGTGTGTGATTCAGAGTTAAGAAGTAAAATACGTTGTGTGATAAAATTTAAGGAAGAAAGCTTACAAAGATAAATGTTGATTTAAGGAAGAAAGCTTACAAAGATAAATGTTTGGGTGAGTCAACGATTTTTAGATGGCATCATGATTTCAAAAAAGGGCGTTTGTCAGCAGAACACTCTCCAAAGCCTGGTCGATCCAAAAATGTTGTTACGGAGCGTATTGTAAACACTGTTTGGGCAATCCTGCAAGAAGATGCAATAATGACTTGCGAAGACACAGCGGCGTCAACTAATATTTCAAAATCGTCGTTATTCCGCATTCTACGCGACAAATTACTGCATCGTGTGTGTTCCAGATGAATACCTCATCACCTGACGAGAGAACAATTGTTAGCCAAAGTTCAGGTGCGTCATGAGTGGAAACAAATGATTGCAAAGGATCCAAACATTCTAAACACAGTAATAACTGCCGATGAAACGTGGGTCCACTATTTCGACCCCCTCACTAAGCGCGCAACGAGTTTCTGGAAACATACCGGCTCGCCTCCTTAGACAAAAAGTTCCGCCAAACCAAATTAGCTGGGAAAATGATGATTATAATTTTTTCTTTTATCATAAAGGTGTAGTCTACCAGTATTGCCGTTCCTCACGCAAATTAAGGTCAATGCTGAATATTACATTTCAGTCTTGAAGCGCCTGCGACGACACACATTGATTAAGAGACCGGAACTGGTGGATAACGCGCTTCCACATGTGACTGCTTGTGTTCAACAGTTTCTTACGAAATGCAGTATTGAAATCATGCTACAGCATGCTTACAGTTCTGACCTCACCCTGTGTAATTTCTGGTTGTTTCCACCAATAAAGGAGAAGTTCCGTGGCGCGACATTCAGCACACATGCTGCTGTTATTGAAGCTGTACAGGAGTCGTTAAAGCAGCTTCCACAATATACCTTCGCCTCATGCTTTGAAAAGTGAACTGAGCTATGGGACCGTTGCATATCATCCGAGGGAAGATATTTTGAGAAATAGTAACATATATTTTTCTGTACCTATATTTCTTCATTTTGTGAGATTTTACTCTCAGTTTTTATGGAACGGATGTTGTACACACATTACTTCTAAATATGCGATTGAAAAAATTATTTCCTCTATTCGATGCCATTTTTAACGAAGATTATTTAGGACACAGTTCCTTTTTCATGCAATCCATAGATTTTCCGGTAGGGAGCGTTGCGTATCCCCCTATATTTCTGTTTCTAAGTTTCTGATTTGAAAAAAAATTCCTGCACAGGAAACAGTTCCTCGTGGGAAATGTTTGGCATATAATTTTTAATTTTGGGTCAGGAATGGTTCGGCCACCACGGGGCGTAAGTGTTTATTTCTACTTCTTATGTGTTTGAAGAAAAATCTAAGCTTCTGAAAACTGGATTGAAAAAATCTTTGCCGCCCCGGTGGCGCAGTGGTCTAAGGCGCTGGCCTCTGATCATTCGTCCGTAAGGGGTCCGGGTTCGAATCCCGGTCAGGCATGGATGTTGTGTTTGTCTTACGGCGCTGGCTCTCTCCCTTCCCTGGAACCAGTGACCCTAAATTAGGGACGGGCGACTGCTTATAGCCCATTGAGTTGCTCACGGTGGTCGTTAAACCTCCAATAAAAAAGAAATAAAAAAATCTTTCGTGACCGATACCGCTTACCTCGGATAATCTTTTCAGAATACTTTCTTCTTAAAATAATGCATAGTTTTTCCGCCGGGAAAATGTATGTATCATATTTTTGTCGATATCTCTGCTTCTGAAAGTCCGATTTGAAAAATTATTTCTTTGTTGACAAGCGTTTCCGCTGCGAAATGCTTCTTACATAATTTAATATTTTTCTTGGCGCACAAGTTTGCTACTAGACGGTGTAAGTTCACGCTTCCGCTTACTGCAATATTTGCGGGACTAAAAACCTGATTGGTCGCCCTGGTGGCACAGTGATCTAAGCAATGGCTTCTGATCATTCATCCGAGATGAGTACGGGTTCGAATTCCTGTGAAGCATGGATGTTGTGTTTGTCTTACGGCGCTGGCTCTCTCCCTTTCCTGGAACCAGTGGCCCTAAATTAGGGACGGGCGACTGCTGAGTTACTCACGGCGGTCGTTTAACCTCGAACAAAAAAAAACCCCAAAAAAACCTGATATTCAAAAAAAAAAAATTAATACTTTTCTTGGCGCACAAGTTTGCCACTAGAGGGTGTAAGTTCACCCTTCTGCTTACTGCAATATCTGCGGGACTAAAAACCTGATTGGTCGCCCTGGTGGCGCAGTGGTCTAAGCGATGGCTTCTGATCATTCATCCGAGATGAGTACGGGTTCGAATCCCTGTGAGGCATGGATGTTGTGTTTGTCTTACGGCGCTGGCTCTCTCTCTTCCCTGGAACCAGTGGCCCTAAATTAGGGACGGGCGACTGCTGAGTTACTCACGGCGGTCGTTAAACCTCAAAAAAAAAAAAAAAACCCCGAAAAAACCTGATATTAAAAAAAAAAAAAATTAATACTTTTCTTGGCGCACAAGTTTGCCACTAGAGGGTGTAAGTTCACCCTTCCGCTTACTGCAATATCTGCGGGACTAAAAACCTGATTGGCCGCCCTGGTAGCGCAGTGGTCTAAGCGATGGTTACTGATCATTCATTCGAGATGGGTCCAGGTTCAAATCCCGTGAGGCATGGATGTTGAGTTTGTCTTACGGCGCTGGCTCTCTCCCTTCCCTGGAACTAGTGGCCCTAAATTAGGGACGGGCGACTGCTTATAGCCCACTGAGTTACTCACGGCGGTCGTTAAACCTCCAACAAAAAAAACACCAAAAAAACTGATATTAAAAAAAAATTAATACTTTTCTGGGCGCACAAGTTTGCCACTAGAGGGCGTAAGTTCACCCTTCCGCTTACTGCAATATTTGCGGGACTAAAAACCTGATTGGTCGCCCTGGTGGCGCAGTGGTCTAAGCGATGGTTACTGATCATTCGTTCGAGATGGGCCCAGGTTCCAATCCCGTTGAGGCTTGGATGTTGTGTTTGTCTTACGGCGCTGGCTCTCTCGCTTCCCTGGAACTAGTGGCCCTAAATTAGGGACGGGCGACTGCTTATAGCCCACTGAGTTACTCACGGCGGTCGTTAAACCTCCAACAAAAAAACCCCCAAAAAACCTGATATTAAAAAAAATAATAATACTTTTCTTGGCGCACAAGTTTGCCACTAGAGGAACCGTAAGTTCACATTTCCGCTTACTGCAATATCTGCGGGACTGAAAACCTGATTGGTCGCCCTGGTGGCGCAGTGATCTAAGCGATGGTTACTGATCATTCGTTCGAGATGGGTCCAGGTTCGAATCCCGGTGAGGCATGGATGTTGTGTTTGTCTTACGGCTGTGGCTCTCTCGCTTCCCTGGAACCAGTGGCCCTAAATTAGGGTTGGGCGACTGCTCATAGCCCACTGAGTTGCTCACGGTGGTCGTTAAACCTCCAATAAAAAAAAAAACCTGATTGAAAAATCCTTTTTCAGTCACGTACTAGTAACTATGAAAACTCTTTGTGTGCATTTTTTCCCCACAAGAGTACACAATTTCGCCACTAGGAGCGCCAACGTTTAAACTGTTTTCCTCAATATCTCTACTTCTAGATGTGTCATTTAAAAATTTCTTTCAGCACCGGATGCCATTTACTCTGTAGAACACTTTACGTAGCATTTGAGTTTTATAGTTCACAGTTCTGCCGTTAGGTGGTGTGTTTGCAGCTGTATCTCCGCTTCTAATAACCTTATTGTAAAATATCTTCTTTACTGGATGCCCTTCGCTACAATAGAAATGCGGAGCGTTATCTTCTTTAAATAATGCACTTATTTTCTGCTAGCGGGCGTAAAGGTTAAAACCTTTTCCTCACTGTCTGCTTCCGGGAGATGTATTTAAAAAGTTATTTTTCTTTTGCATAGATTTCTCCATGAAGAATATTTTTCACCTATTTTCAACTTTCTTACTATGCAAACTTCTTCCGCTAGGAGCTGTAGTTTCCTAAGTTTTCTGAAGGCGAATGTTTCCTTCTACATATTTTCTTTTAACTTTTCGATTTGAAAATCATTTTGTCTCCGATGCCTTTCTTCTGCCATGAGAAGCTTTTTTGCACCATTTGCTAGCCGCTGTTGTAAGTAACTAGCTGTTTCTACACAGTCGTTATTGTGACTACCGCCAATGTGACCACCTCCTACTTTTGACGTCAACAGCGCGTAGCCAATGAAAGAAGGCACGTATCGTGAGTTGGCTTGGAGGGTATATGAGGTGTGCTGTAGGCACTATGAAAACATATCACTCGTTACTGTCATGGATAAAAGGAGCGATTTATCAGATTTGCAAAAAGCGGTGATTATCAGCTTTCGGGCCAAGGGTGGCAGTATTTCTGAAACAGCGCAGTTTGTGAACTGTCCGCGTGCTGCTGTGGTTAAAGTGCATCATGATCGGAGAAATGGTACTATTCCGAATACGCGACTTGGAAACTGCGGCGCACCACGTCTCATTGATGTGAGAGGTGCATGAGCGCCGATCGACAAGCTACAGTGGAGCAACTCACTGGCCAAATGAACCAGGGGGCTACCAAAAGTGTGTCTAAAACGACAGTTCAGCGAACTTTGCTACGTATGGGGCTACCGGAAGTGTGTCTACAACGACAGTTCAGCGAACTTTGCTACTTATGGGGCTACCGGAAGTGTGTCTAAAACGACAGCTCAGCGAACTTTGCTACGTACGGGGCTACTGGAAGTGTGTCTACAACGACAGTTCAGCGAACTTTGCTACTTATGGGGCTACCGGAAGTGTGTCTAAAACGACAGTTCAGCGAACTTTGCTACGTACGGGGCTCCGGCGCAGACGGATGGTCACTGCACCTATGCTAACGAAGGTGCATTGGCAGAAAAGGCTTACATTTGCACGGCAGTTTTCTGCTTCATTGAACGGATAGACGTTGGCGCACAAGATGAGAAACGTCGGAGAACAAACACTCTTCAACCATCGCTGGAAGAACACAAGCTGGTGGGGACAGCGTTATGGTCTGGGGGAATGTTTTCGTGGCATTCCCTGTGTCTACTCACACCTGTGGAAGGACCGAATTCGTTATGAATTCATCCTTGTAGACCACGTGCACCCATACATGCTGATTGTCTTCCCTAGGGCGCATGGGATTTTCCAGCACGACAATGCGAAGTGTGACACAGCTAAACATATCTGAGAGTGGTTGAAAGAGCAGGATTAAGACTTCAAAGTACTTCCCTGGCCCCCTAATTCCCCAGACTTAAACCCAATTGAGTATCTGTGGGACCACCTTGATCGTGTTGTTCGCTCTATAGATACTCACTCTCCAGCAGCTGTCAGCATGGATCCACATACATGTGAAGACCTTCCAGCACCTTATTGAGTCACTCTCAGCCCGTCTAGCTGTTGTCCGTGCTGCACACGGCGGTTACTCTGGATATTAGCTGGTGGTCACAATAATGTGACTAGACCAAAAATTTCTGGATGTTTGATCGATTGTAGAAATCCGGTTGATTTCTTTTTCTAACATGTTGCACTGGAGTTGAATAACTTTGATAAATTTAATTCGCGTGAGACGGCATTGAAGAGACGTGCTCATTGCAACCAAAAATTCGGTGTCATCTTTCTTGTTTTATTTTTTAAATAATATCGTCGCCGATTCTTTGAAAAACCACGTGCATCTAAAACAACAGTGTACTTATGGTGTCATTTCTGTGTCTCTCCCTATGGACAAAATATGAGGGGTTTTCATTAAAGAAGTCACAAACAATTACACCAGTCTGCAAATTTAAATTTGTTGTCAGATAATTTCTTAAAAATAGCTGTTCCTGAATCAATTTTTGACGCGGATTCTAGAAATTACTTCCATTTTTCTCTATCACGTCAGGTTTTTAAAGAAAATAAGAACTTATGTTTTCAAGATTTTAATTATTATAAGCACAAAAAAGCAAACACAATGTCCCACAAAAACTTTTTTTATTTACAAAAACACTTTAAAATTGCTATAAAGAACTGACCTGTGACTAGTCTTTAACAAAACAATAAGCAAACAGTGTTCCATTAATTTTCAAACTGTCTTTTTTTACTTTCTTGCAGATCCTCCTTTATCTTTACTGTCCCTCTTCAACAACCAACAATAGTCGGCCATCATAGTTTCATTCCATCTCCCCTTGCTACCCTCTTCTCCATCTCCTAAATATCCTGGTGAAAGCGTTCACCATGCTCTTCACTATAATGTCCCAGATTTTCTGGAAAGTAGTCGATATGGGAGTGTAGAAAGTGAACTTTTATACTCATGTCACAACCCAACTGCTTGAAGTTTTCCAACATTGTTTCAACAATTTTTCTGTAATTAGGATCTTTGTGATTCCCTAGAAAGTTTTCGGTTACAGATCGGAATGCTCTCAATGCGTCTTTTTCTCTCATTCATTGTTTTATCAAAATCTTTATCCTTCATCAGTTTTTTATTTGAGGGCCGACAAAAATTCCAGCTTTCAATTTTTCTAGGGTGATGAAGGGAAATTTCATAGAAAGGTACTTGAAGCATGGCCCATCTTGTGGTAGAACCCTTACAAACTGCTTCATCAACCCCAATTTGATGTGTAGTGAGGGAAGCAATACTTTTTGGGGGTCTACAAGTGGGTCATGCAGGATGTTTTTAGTCCCAGGAACAAAATTTCTCCGCTCTGGCCAAACTCTCATCGTCCAATGCCTTTGCTTTACCCTACTGTCCCATTCACACAGAAAGCAAGGCATTTTCGTGTACCCAGCTTGTTGTCCTAATAGCATTCCTATTATTTTGAAGTCACCACAGATAAGCCCTTTGTGTTCCTCATACTGCATATTTGTTAAAAGTACCTTCATGTTATTGAATGTCTCTTTCATTTTAACTGAGTGGGCCACAGGAATGGACCCATACACATTCCCATTATGCAGTAGCACGCCTTTGAGGCTCCTCTTGGACGATTCAATAAAAAGTCTCCACTGAGTAGGATCATGTCCAATACCATAGAAGTGCATTAACTCGTTGATGTTATTGCAGTAAACCAAGGAATCGTTCTGTGAGAAAAAAGGAAGTACTTCTTTTTCTCTGTGTTGGTAACCATGAAAAATGTGTTCCTGGAGCCAGAAGATTCTTACTTTTCAAACGGGAGCCAAGTAGTTCTGCAGATTCCTTAGGCAAGTTCAGATCACGCACTAGATCATTAAGTTCTTTCTGGGAGAACAGTTGTGGATTAGAGTCGTTTTCCGGCTTGTCGACATCATCACTATCGTCTTCGGAGATTGCATCACGTTCACATTCATCATCTTCCGCCACGTTCTCTAACACAGCTGGAGAAAGAGGGGCAGGCAGATGTTTTCCATGTGGAACTGGCCTAATGGCTGAAGGAATGCTGGTACACACAATTTTGTTCTTATTTTTCGAATTGCAGCTGTTAACATTAACTAAGCAGAAGTAACAGTCGTTCAGGCGGTCTTTAGGCTCCCTCCACACCATAGGTATTGCAAACGGCATGCACGTTTGCTTCCCTTTGTCCACAACTTTAACCTCTCAACACAATAGCGGCACACTTTATGTGGTGCCCATGCCTTATCCTGATCACCAAGATGCACTTTAAAATAAGCATAGTAAGCTTTCTTCACAAAGTCTGTGATATCCGTTCTTTGCTTAAGCACTACATAATTTTCACAAATGTAACAGAACACATTAGGAGAATTTACACACTTGCGTTTTGACATTGTAAGACTACGCACTCACAATAGAGACAGCAACTTAGAACAGCTGTGTAAATCTGAACAGAAAGAGCAATGGACTGGAAATGTGAGCATCTGACTGGTGGGAATGCTATTTTTGGATTCTTGCCAATTCCCTTTTCAGATTTTCTTCTACAAGTGGGAATGCTATTTTTGGATTCTTGCCAATTCTCTTTTCAGACTTTCTTCTACAAGTGGGAATGCTATTTTTGGATTCTTGCCAATTCTCTTTTCAGACTTTCTTCTACAAGTGGGAATGCTATTTTTGGATTCTTGCCAATTCTCTTTTCAGACTTTCTTCTACAAGTGGGAATGCTATTTTTGGATTCTTGGCAATTCCCTTTCCAGACTTTCTTCTACAAGTGGGAATGCTATTTTTGGATTCTTGCCAATTCTCTTTTCAGACTTTCTTCTACAAGTGGGAATGCTATTTTTGGATTCTTGGCAATTCCCTTTCCAGACTTTCTTCTACAAGTGGGAATGCTATTTTTGGATTCTTGCCAATTCTCTTTTCAGACTTTCTTCGACAAGTGGGAATGCTATTTTTGGATTCTTGCCAATTCTCTTTTCAGACTTTCTTCTACAAGTGGGAATGCTATTTTTGGATTCTTGCCAATTCTCTTTTCAGACTTTTTTCTACAGGTGGGAATACTATTTTTGGATTCTTGCCAATTCTCTTTTCAGACTTTCTTCTACAAGTGGGAATGCTATTTTTGGATTCTTGGCAATTCCCTTTCCAGACTTTCTTCTACAAGTGGGAATGCTATTTTTGGATTCTTGCCAATTCTCTTTTCAGACTTTCTTCGACAAGTGGGAATGCTATTTTTGGATTCTTGCCAATTCTCTTTTCAGACTTTCTTCGACAAGTGGGAATGCTATTTTTGGATTCTTGCCAATTCTCTTTTCAGACTTTCTTCTACAAGTGGGAATGCTATTTTTGGATTCTTGCCAATTTTCTTTTCAGACTTTTTTCTACAGGTGGGAATACTATTTTTGGATTCTTGCCAATTCTCTTTTCAGACTTTCTTCGACAAGTGGGAATGCTATTTTTGGATTCTTGCCAATTCTCTTTTCAGTCTTTCTCCTACAGGTGGCTAGTTGGCAATACTCCAAAAGTAACCTTACGTTGCTTTGACGACGATTGGCAAAATAGATAGCTTAAATGCCTCCCGCTAAAACGCACCTGACTGGCAGATGTAATGCTATCAGCGATAAATCTCCGAAATCAACTTGGGTCGATTGTGCAAAAACTGTATGTGATAGAAGAAAACCAAGACCAGTTCTGGAATCAGCATGAGAAATTGAGCTAAGCACATATATTAGTTTTCAATCATCTGATCTCATGCAAACTAGTGTTATTTAAAAAATGCTAAGTGAGATACGAACTTGAATTTTATTTTATCATTAACTTTACATTTCCCCTTAATTTCCACCAGGGGCGGCGAATGGCCTAGAGGTCAACGTTCGTGACTGGCACGGAGAAATCTCAGGTTCGATCCCGTGCAGGTACGAGCACTCGAACTGCTAAACGCCCGCCGTTCGTCGGATGGGCACGTTAAGCCGTCGGATTGGGTACTGGGCCGCCAGTTATAAATAAGGACGTCTTCTTCCCCCTTTCTATTTCACTTCTGTGTCTCTTTCCTATCGGGAACTCTAGCCGAAATCTCCTAGCTTCTTATTTCTAAGGGTTATTTAAGACCTGGGATCAGACACGTATTTCCTAAAATCGTCTACATATGATCCGATCTGATTTTAATTTCCACCAGTATTAATACACTTATCCCAACGCTTTAACAGTGCGTGGAAACCTGCAGAATAGAGGTCTTGGGACTATTGTCTCAGACACATTTGCACTTCATATTCAACCACCTTGGGCGCCCATATAAGATAGAAAGAGGGGTCATTTCCCCCTCCTGGAAATCTGACTATGCCCTTTCTCTTTTTGGAAGGTGCTACTGAGATTTCGCGATAGCACTAAATCCGATTGCTAATCTTTCCAGAGAATTTCTGGATGCTTGTATTTGCAGTAAAAGTTGGAAAAAGTTATGGATTTCCAGAAGAACAATAGGAGATTCACAGTGGAAAGTAATAATGAAATTTTCCATTGCATGTTGGAGAACAGCGTACGGATCTACCATATGGAAAAGTATGAAAGACGAAGAAATGTAAATTTTATCTTCCTGTACAGCAGCTATTCACTGCCGGACCAAGATCACTTGAAGTTTTTCCCAGAAATTTGTCTTGAAGGTATTTTTTTCATTCTGGACGACCAATTTGAGGTGTCTAAGGTTTCGGGGGCGCATGTGACAAAAGAATCAAAAGCGCGACAAAGAAATGTCATTATTGTCCTAATATGTTATTTGGTTTTTTATATTTTGTACGTAGCTTTTGTGTCTTCTGGCTTCCAACAAAAATTATGTGTTGGGAGTTTGGTAAAAACAGTTAGATAACAAGAAGGCATAGTGGAAATTTACATATGGTATTTGTGTATGTTATTCGTAGTTGCAATTTCTGTTTCCCCTCCTGAAAACTAATAGGAGGCCATGCCAAACACTTCCTTATCTGCAAAATGTTTGCCGAAGAGGCGAGTTTCTAGCGGACGAAGCAGGTGAAAATCGCTCGGGTCTAAGTCGAAGCTGTAAGACGGATGTTCAAAAAATTCCCAGCCAAGTTGCTAAATTTTCTGCTGGATTAATCGAGCCGCATGAAGTCTGTTGTTGTTGTTGTGATGGAACACTACTCCTCTACTGATGGCCTGGACGTTTTATTTTTTAATTGCATCCCGAAGCATCAAGAGAATTCCACAACACGATGCCGCATCCACATTCTGACCTTTGCTTCTGGGAATGGGCTAGCAGTAATCCTTGACAAATCCAAAACAATGTAAACATAACCTCCTCTCCTCTAGTCATGGATCTTTTTTCCGAATTGCATCCCGAAGCATCAAGAGAATTTCACAACACGATGCGGCATCCACATTCTCACCTTTGCTTCTGGAAATGGGCTAGCAGTAATCCTTGACAAACCCAAAAGTGTATAAGAATAAGCTTCTCTCCTCTAGTCATTATGCCTGGACCGTTGTTTTGAATTGCGTCCCGAAGCATCAAAATAATTTCACAGCACGATGCAGCATTCACATTCTCACCTTTGCTTCTCGAAATGGGCTAGCAGTACTCCTTGACACACCCAAACCAGTGAAAGCATGCATAACTTTCACTGCTGATGGCAAAATTAGGAATTTCTTGGTCAAAGGTGAAGAGGGATATTTCCGTTGTTTTCAAGAACGCTTTGATTTGGATTGGTAGTGATGCACCCATGATTTCGTCCCCAGTAAATATCCTGTTAAGCTTGTCTTCTGCTTCACATGCGTACCGAAAGCGATGTTGCAAGGATAGTTGAATTCAGTTCAATTCTCGTTTCTGAGCCAGTTCTCTGGGCACCCACCGAGCGCACACTTTCTGGAAATTCAAACTATCGTGCATTATGTTGTAGGCAAAACAATGAGAACATCCTATTGCAGTTGCTACACTGCCTATCCTTACTTGCTTGAAATCAGTTCCTCCATCCGCAGCACAGTTGCTTCTGTCGCAATCTGAACAGGACAACCAGATCGGTCTTCACCAACATCTATTGAGTGTCCTTGAGAGAATTTATGGACCCAGTTGTGTACCGCTATAAGAGACAAACAAAGACACCACGATGATAAAATGATCATATGTAGAGGATTTTAGGAAGGAAGTGTCTGACCCCAGGTCTTAAACAACCCTTAGAAATAGGAAGCTAGAAGATTTGGGCTAGAGTGCCCGATAGGAAAGTTACACGGAAGCGAGGAAGACGCCCTTATTTATTACCGGGGGGCTAGTACCCGGGGTCCGACGGCTTAACGTGCCCATCCGACACACGGCGGATGCTTAGTGGATCGAGCGTTCGTACCTCCTGGGATCGAACCTGAGGTTCTTTCCGTGGCAGTCACGAACGTTGCCTACTAGGCAACCCGCGGCTCTGATACGCCGATGAGGTACTGCAGCCTCTTTTATTGCCGTATGTCCATGGGCGCACTGATAGCCCCTGCAAACCCCGCAATGCGGGAAGGGCCTCATGTTTAAAAGGGCCTCTAGCCTGCGCAAAAAGAATTTGCAAATTTGTTTGTGGAAACTTCATATGAAATTGGTTAAAGAAATAGCCAAGAATTTAGGCAGCTTTGAATGAAGTATTAAGAGGAAAAGCATTTTTTTCTCAGTAGTATATAAAATCTTTAAAAATAATTTTCGTTGCTTTAGTTCATAAAAACTGGATGACGGGAAAGCAGCTATTCAAAAGAACTCGAGGCCCGTTGTAATAGCCCTTGCTGTTACAAGGGACCTCAACTTCACATCCCTTTTTTTGCAAGATAATGTTAAAAAAAATATCAGTTTAATGATCGGATCTTTTTTATACCAATGAGGATGAGGTGTTATGTATTACATTTTTTTGCACATAACTATGCATCCTTCTGAATGTAATGAACTAAAAAGTGTTCTTCGCGGGAGCGAAAAATCGGAGACCTGTTTCATTTCTTTTTTTATAACAGAGTCAAAATTATTTTTCTACAAAACATTGTGCCATCATGTTTAAGTGTGCTTTTCATATTCCACAGTAAATAATTTAAGTAGTTTTACGGTTGTTGTGCTACAGTTCTTAATCGTTACTTATTTATTTGCTTACTTATGTTGTGACGTTTCGTATATATCAGAAAAGTCATTGGACACCGTCACACGGCAGTTGCGTGTTTTGTGTGTGTAATCATGAGGCATTTCAAATCAGAAAAGTCATTGGACACCGACACACGGCAGTTAAGTGTTTTGTGTGTGCAATCATGAGGCATTTCAAATCAGAAAAGTCATTGGACACCGTCACACGGCAGTTGCGTGTTTTATGTGTGTAATCATGAGGCATTTCAAATCAGAAAAGTCATTGGACACCGACACACGGCAGTTGCGTGTTTTATGTGTGCAATCATGAGGCATTTCAAATCAGAAAAGTCATTGGACACCGTCACACGGCAGTTGCGTGTTTTGTGTGTGCAATCATGAGGCATTTCAAATCAGAAAAGTCATTGGACACCGACACACGACAGTTGCGTGTTTTATGTGTGCAATCATGAGGCATTTCAAATCAGAAAAGTCATTGGACACCGTCACACCACAGTTGCGTGTTTTGTGTGTGCAATCATGAGGCATTTCAAATCAGAAAAGTCATTGGACACCGTCACACCACAGTTGCGTGTTTCGTGTGTGCAATCATGAGGCATTTCAAATCAGAAAAGTCATTGGACACCGTCACACGGCAGTTTGTGTGCGTAATCATGAGGCATTTCAAAAAGTAGCCTTAGTTCTTTGAAATAATAAATTTCCATGATATGATTAACTCTGACGTAAATATTTTGTGTAGTAATTTGTATCGGTAACCAGGGCAATCATTTTAATTATAACTTACACATTTGTGCTTCACGAAATAAAGTGAAATAATTTTGATTTTACGAGAAGTACTCGAGGTTCCAAAGAATTTAATTTGTTAAAACACCTATAACGTCTAGTTAATAATAAACTGGTGTGCAAAAATTAAGGACGAAGAGGAGAAATTAGCATAACAGCGGAAGGAGCCGGCAGAACTGACCGAAAGACCACTCAGGAGATAGACTAGGTTCCGGTACGGTAGGGCATGCGCATATATGCAGCATGATGTAGAGGGGAGTGTCGGAAGGGTATAAAGCACACGGGCGGTGTACGCTCAGCAATTCGCTGAAAGCTATTGCACGGTGTACATCGACTTGAACGACGACGAGTTGCGGCCACCGTGTGATATGGCCAGCAGGCAATCCAGTAGACGGCATCTGGATGACTTTACCCGAGGTCGCGTCATTGGGAAGTTGCAAGAAGGTCGAAATGTGACCAGTGTGGCCGCGGAGTTCAGGATCGCTCACAGCATCGTTTCACGAGCTTGGAGAGCATTTCAAACTACAGGAACAGCTGTCCGAGAGTTTAGCAGTTGTCGTCCACGAGCAACCACGGCGGCGGACGGCCGGTTTATTGTCCTACAGGCGAGAAGAGACAGACGGCAGACAGCAGGAGAAATCGCAAGGCACATGCAACAGACAACTGGACGTTCGTTATCGCGTCTTACCATGGCCAGAAGGCTGCACAAAGGTGGTCTATTTGCACGACAACCTGTACAGTGTGTGCCATTAACGCTTGTTCATCGGAAATGGTGCTTTCTGGGGTGCCAGGAACACAAGAACTGGACACATCAGCAATGGAGTCGAGTTCTCTTTACGGATGAGAGCCGATTTAGTCTGACGAGCGATTCTGGACGTATACACATCTGGAAAGAGCAGGGAACACGCAATCACACCTCCAACATCATCGAAAGGGACCGGTTTGTAGGTGGCGGAGTTCTCGTTTGGGGCGGTATCATGCTTGGTAGCCGTACTGACTTCCACGTCTTCCAAGGAGGTTCAGTCACTGGTGTCCGCTATTGTACCGAGGTTCTCCTGCCTCACGTGCGTCTGTTTACAGGTGCTGTGGGTCCTGAGTTCCTCTTCATGGACGACAACGCTACACTTCATCGTACAGTTGCTGTCGCAGAGTTATTGGCGAGTGAAGCTATTCAACGAGTGGATTGGCCCGCAAGGTCCTTGGACCGAAATCCAATCGAACGCGTGTGGGACCTTCACGGAAGACGCTTGGCAGCACGTCACCAGCAGCCAGCAACGATTCCGCAGCTGCGATTAGCGCTACATGAGGAATGGGCCGCAATGTCTCAACAGCTCCTTGACAACCTCGTCCTCAGCATGGAGAGACGTTGTAAATCCTGCATCGCAGTCAGGGGTGATCATATCCCCTACTAAAGACTGGATTTTTCTTGTCAGCTGGCTGTCACATGGACGTTTCTGTCTTTTGTCCAGTTGTGCTCGAAGCTACTTTTTCAATAAAGTGCCTTTGTATCCTTTAGATTCCTTGTTTGGACGGTTTTGCTCACTTGTCCCATATTCTTACATCTTGGGGATCTTATGGTATGATTTGAGTCGATGTGGAGCACTTCTGCACGACGTTACATTCGAAAAACCGTCTTGTCCTTAATTTTTGCACGCCAGTGTATGTAAGTTAAATGTTTGAGTAATTGAAAGCTAATGGATTTGCGCAAAAGGGCCTCGAAAACATTTCTTGCGGGGGGAAGGAGGGATCAAGTTTTTCCCGTGTGCCACTGAGTATCTCCGTGGTATTCCTCATGCTCAGTTTCATTATTATAACGCCCGTCCACAGACTACAGACATCAGCAGAGTTTGCCTTCAAGGTTTCCAGGTTCTGTTCTGGCCAACGCGATTCTCAGACTTTTTCCCAATAGAGAAGGAGTGACGTCATTAACAGATGACGTCACTCCCCTGCACCACTTCCTCGCAATATCGATGAATTGTGGCACAAGTCAACGGCGCAGGGTCACCATCCGGTTACTTTTTCATGCGATGGGCCACTATGTTGCGGAATTTATAACCCGACATGGCAGTCCAACGACCTACTGACTCAGGCCACGTGATGTTGGCTTCTCTCTTAGGCTCCTGAGGCCACATGATGTTGGCTCCAGAGGCATAGCATTGAGCTTTCCACGTTCGCATGGCCCCTTTGCTCACCGGACATCAACTCCATAGAGAACTTATGGGACATATTGGAATGAGCTGTTCGTGATCAACCATCCCCACCTACATCTCTATCTGCTCTACGCTAAGCACTCTTAGATTGTTGGTCAGCGATACCTGAGTCTGTGTTTCGGAACCTCATTGCGTCCGTACTACGACGTTTGGGTGCTGTCCTAAGTGCAAAAGGTGGTGGTACGTAATAATTTGTCCTTTCAGTGTATATGACACTTTGTCGCATGTAGGTGTGCTGGCTCTATACTGACCAATACTCATCATTGCTGTAGATCAGTCAAAAGGAGGCCCTATAGTTTCCTTCCTTAGTCTTACCGTGCGCAGAAAAAGTTCAGGTCAGCTGTACATTAGCAGCTGTTCAGTCCATTACGGAGATAATGTGGAATTGCGTGTCAAACTTAAGCGCATTAATTAATAGTATTTTTTCGCTTGTTTTACTGTAAGCTTACCTGAATACTTCGATGTAAAGTAGGTCCCATGTTATATTACAGGATCTGAAAAGATTCGTACAAAGCTGATTGTTCCTGTGCCGATTCGTCGCAAGACAATAGGCCCAAATACAAGATTCGTCCCCTGGTGAGATTCAGCCAATATTCATTTGTCCAAGGAAAGCACTTCCAACACACGAACCGAAATCAGCTTTCTGTGTCAGTGGCCACAAATAATTCAAAACAGTTTTCGTGATAGCAAGCGAGCAAGATTTCGAAGAAACTGCAACGGTCTAAACCACACGGAAAAGGAACATCAATATGAGTTCCTTGCCATCTGTTTTTTGCATCACTAAAATTTTGAGTTCTGTAATGATTGGCACAAGAAAAACTTTTTTTTTTTTGAATTCACTAAAGTATACGAGAGAAATCAAGAGAGACTGTGCCGATCATTAGTCCCTGATATTTGCATTTCCTCGTGAGCGCACTGTAGCCATGGCCGGGTGTTCCCTCCGAAATATAGCGCTATGGGAAGATGGTATGAGTGTGGAGGTCTCAAAGTACAATCTTCATGTTAGAAGTCACAGAGTAGATAAAAATCCGGCAAGTTAGTTTCGAACACAGTTTTGCCCACAAATTCATCCATTCGGAGCTTCGAGGTAACTCACGCTTTCACGCAGCAGCATATTATTTATATCCATTTTGTTTAACACACTTTACTTGATGGGAACAGGCACAAACACGTGCACTTAGGTAAAAGAAATTCTGTAGTTTTCTTGAAGAAAGAAAACGTTTCGCCAGAAAGTAAAAAAAAAAAGTAGTTGAAAGAAATAAAGGGACTCTAAAGCAGTGGTTGCAATACAGGATTTCGCAGATTCTCGCTGTTTCTGGTGATTCCCTGAAACATGGACGATGTCGTTTAAAGGGTCGGATAGCAACTTGCTTAATGTCCAACTGCTCAAGTGCTGAAGAGCACATAAATCAGAGTTACTATTCCTTTTGCTCTTCGTGTACTGAGCACGGTGGAGCGAGGACAGTTAGATCCTCTTCATGAGCAGAGAGCGACAATCATTATTGATCGCACCTGAGAGAAACCCGTGGTCAATTCGAGCTATAAAGCGGTCTATAAAGACGACATTAGTCTTGATTTGACCCTCGAGAGCTCGGAGGATCCTCACGGGAGAAAGAATCGTGATTCCAAGGGATTGGAAAGTAGGGGGCGTCATTAGTTACGTCGTTACTAGGTGAGGTAAGGTCGGATTCTCATTACACACACACGCTATTAGGCGAACGATTCCTTCTATAAGGCAGCAGGAGAAACAAAAAATATACTCATGTACTATGAAGATGAACGATGTCTCCACAGGGGAGCTAGTGCTTTCCTTCGAGAATGAAAAGTGGCGGTTGATACTCTTTCCCAACAAATAAAAATATTTATCAGATTTCATTCACTCCTATACTCTGCACGAATGGCGAAGATTAATTTAAACTCTTAGTGTTTTATAATCTGCGCATTTGAAGCACATGCCTTATTGAATTTGGCTTAATTCCTTTCGAACCGTTCTACAGAACTTCTGAGGTTGTAGTCCGTGTTCCTAACGCTTTTAGTAAAGAGGAGCGCTCGTCTGCCTGTAATTTTTGAAGGGGGCCTCCAGTGTATCTAGCTGTATTTGCAACTCTCTTGTTCCTCTGGTCTAGAAGCATTTTTGCTGCTTATCAGTATTGTTTTGTAAGCTTCAAACTGCCAGTTTATTTCGGTGCTGGATGACTTTTAAAACAAATTTACACTAAAAGAATTCTTTTAACAATGTAAAAAGTTAAAAGCCTAAAATGCTTGAAGTTTTGTTCATCACTATAAGATTCTCAGACCTCTTTAAATACGCATTTATGTTTTATATATTCACAAACTGATCAGAAGAAATGTAGAGGACAACACGCGCCAGTAAAAGAACGCAGCAAGCGGTTAAACCTCTTGCAAACTCCTAAACGAGTCGTACCACCATGATTGTGATGGGTGCAATATTGTTTAGAAAGAGAACTACACTGAAGAGCAATTGAATTAGAGACAGCTGGCGTTATGCAAATGTGGCCCTGTGGGCGGCCCTGTAAACGGAAACGACATGACGTATGTAGCGATCCGACAATATAAGAAGTGATGCGACGGGAATCAGTAAGAATCGGACGCAGTATGGGTAAGACGAAGGATCTAAGCGCATTTGATCGTAGGCAAATTGTCGGGGCCCGACGAATGGGTCACTCCATATCGGAAGTCGTGCAGGCACTGGGGTTTTCACGAGCCACTGTGTCCCGGGTGCACCGTGAGTACATCGAATCCGGTAAAACCATCCCTGCAAGAGCCAACTTCCGAGGACAACAGCGTGTGGATGAGCGGGGTCATCGTCGGCTAGCTCGCATTATAACAGCGGATAGACGGGCCACACTGCAAGAAATCACTCGGCAATTTAACGCTGGTGCACACAAACGTATAAGCAGCCACACCATCCAGAACCATCTCCTCGCTATGGGGTACAGAAGCCATCGTCTCACGAGGGTACTGCTGCTGACCGCACATCACAGGGTGCAAAGATTAGCATGGGCGAGGGAACATCGCCACTGGACCCTAGACATGTGGTAAAATTTTGCCTGGACTGATGAGTCGAGATTCACGTTGGTACATGCGGATGGCAGAACACGAGTACGGCGCAAACCACATGAAGCGATGGATCTTTCTTGCCAGCAGAGTACTCTTCAAGCGGGTGGGGGTAGCATTCTCGTCTGGGGACTGTTTACGTGGATTCAAATGGGACCCCTGGTACGTGTGACATCTTCCCTCACAGGTCAACGGAACCGGGATATCCTGGACGACCATTTGCTCCTGTTTGTGCGTCTTCAACATCCCACTGGAGACCTTATCCTGCAACAAGACAATGCACCGTGCCATCGCTCCCTAATTGTATCCGAATGGTTGGATGAACACTCCACCGACGTGATCTCGCTTCCTTGGCCAGCTAGGTCACCTGACCTCAATCCCATCGAGCACATCTGGGATGCCATCGAGAGAGATGTTCGAGGCTCTGATCCCCTCCATCAAATCTTCGTGAACTGTGGGAGCTTGTTCAGGGGTCGTGGATCCGTATGGCTTCTCAACGCTTCCGGTGTCTTGTCGAGTCCATGCCGAGACGAATCGCCGCCGTCATCAGCGCGAAAGGTAGTGATACACGTTACTAGACAGGTATCTCTAACTCAATTGCTCTTCAGTGTATGCGCTAATGTGTTGTTCAAATGTGTTGTATTAAGGTATTACTAGTATACTTCCTGGTTCCATATCAGCGGATGCAACCGCAGAAGGAAGCGTAAGGATTCACGTCTTCAATACCTGCTGTAAGCAGAGATTACGTAAACGATAAAGAAATCGTTGGAACCGTCACTATCTGATCAAACGTATCCTGACATTTGCCGTTCCGTCAGCTTCTCGCAATAGGAAAGAAAGTGATATCGAGTTGGTCCATCATTTGCTGCAATCACAGCCTCTACTCTGCTGGAAAGGCTTTCCACTAGAGTTTGGTTCGGAATTGCTTTTTATTCTGCCAAAAGACACTGGTTAGGTCAATCATCAACGTTGGGCGGTTCGGCCTAGCTGGCAGCGGCGTTCCAGTTCATCCCAAAGCTATCAGGCCAGAGCCAGTCACGTTCTTCCTCACCAATCTAACTATTTTTACACGAAGGCGAGTCAAGTTCTTCCTCACTCATCTAACTACTTATACACGAGGTTCGCTTTGTGGACAGAGGCATTCTACTGTAGGTCAGGGATTCGCAACTTGTGGGGCGTGGTCCCCTAAGGAGGAGCGAAGTATCTAAAGGAGGGGCGCGAAGAAAACTGGAAATCGAAGGAAAAACTATTTATTGAAACAACAACAGCAGCAAAAAACATAAAATACATTCTGAAAATAAAATAATACCTACCCCGTGACAATAAATGTACGAGCACCGCAAGCGTGGTTGTTGTAAAAGGTAAGAAAAACGGACTCGTTCGCGTTTGTAAGGAAAACTTAATAATAAAGAAAGTACTCAACTTGAGCTATGGTTTACAACAAAAAATCGGTACGAAAACTGTAACAGGCATCTCGAGATATGCCTAGAAGCATTACTCCTCCCAAAACTTGGAGACAATAAATTTAAGCGCACCCAGCTCTCGTCAGACTTTGCTCGGTTAGACTTGCAAGAATTCACGATACGGTAGACGGGTGATGACGATCAGAAATTTGCAAAGATCTATGCATACAATAGATTTCAACAGATATTTTAAACAGCTCAATACTACAGAGGTTGTGTAATGTAAAAATTATATTGCCATTACGCAATTACAGTGTTCAGATAGCAATAGCTAACTAACCCAAGTAACAAGTGTGGTGTTAGCAACGTCCCAGTAAAAGGATTGGAAGAGGGGCGCAATAAAAATTGATATGGAAAAGAGGGCGCAATAAAAATTGATATGGAAAAGGGCGCACGATAAAAATTGATATGGAAAAGGGGGGCCACAAATACAAAAAAGGTTGAGAAACACTGCTGTAGGTAAAGGAAATGGCTTTCACTGAACCGTTGCTATAATAATACTGGGGGCACAGAATATCCGAGAAAGACATTATGGTCCCCAGGTTTAGATTCCCGGGCACTAGAACTCGCGAGCTCAGCCCAAACCATGAAAGACAGTCACAGAGAACGATGCGACCTCCACTGAACTTCACAGTTGGTACGACACAGTCAGACAGGTAGGTGTTCACTCGACATCTTTCAACCGGACTCGTTCGTCGGACTGCCAGATGTTTAAGACTCATTCATCACTCTAGAGACCGCGTTTCCACTCATTCAGCGCCACTGGAACCAAGATTTTCACCACTCCAACCGACGCTGGACTTAAACTTGTTGGTGTTAGGCTTGTGTGCGGCTACCCCGGTCATTTTCAGAATTGTATCAAGTCTGAGACTACAGGTCAAGCGGGCAGTGGACGGCCGAGGCCCACGACAGATTGCGAGGATCGAGCAATTGTGAAAGCCGCCCGAACAGAGCCGAATTCTTCGCTCTCAACCTTCATTACCATGTTGCGTCTTCTACAGCTACGGAAATGGCCATCCGAACAGTTGCCAGACGACTTGCGGTACGAGGGCAACATTCGAGGAAGCCACTCTGCAGCCTATCACTGACTAGCCAGCATTGCCGGCACCGGTTGCAGTGGTGTTGGGCCGACCAACGTGGGATAACATCCAGTGGCGTCGCGTTGTCTTCAGTGATGAGTCGTGGCTTGCATTTGGTGCCGATGACCCGCGCATACGCATCCGGAGACAAGCCGGGGCCAGCGCACGGTTTCTGCCTTTACCCTACACAGCTCGCACAATGGGAATGACTGTGGAGCTATTTCCTACAATAGCTGGACACCCTCGGTTGTCTTCGGCACCACCCTCACGGCTGAATGGCACGTCGACGACATTCTGCGGCCTGTTGTGTTGCCATTCTTGTCGCAGCATCACCAGGCCGTTGTCAACAGGAAAAAGCCCAGCCACACACGGCACTGTTCTCTTACTTCTGCTTCCGTAATATCGACACCCTTCCATGGACAGACCGATCGCCTGACCTGTTACCAGTCGAACATGTTTGGGACATGATGGGGCGCCACCTACGCCCATCCCGGAATGTCGGCGAACTGACCCTCATTTTGGACATCTTCTAACATGCTATAGCTCAGGACAGCATCCGTGAAATATACGCGTCTTTGCCACTTCGGGGAAGCGCTTGTACCCGAGCCAGAGTTGGCGCTACAACGTAATGACCTGTTCCACTCGTGTAGCGGTTTTATCCGAATAAATGGCCCAACTGCTATGAAATTGCAATTAATTCCTTTCCTATGTATGTGCATCGCACATACTAATTTTCATCTCGATTGGATGACTCGTGCTCGGTGTTTTTTTTTTGTTTTTTTACGCTTTCCAACCTTAATCTGAAGAAGCGTATATGCTCCGGCTTTGTCCGTCTGTCTGTCTGTCTGCCCATCCGTCCACACGATAACTCGCGAAAAAGTGGTTTTATTTCGATGAAATTTTAGTATGTGGTAGGGAACCACCTGGGGTCTAACCCTATTGAAAATGGGCGGAATGAGGTCAAAGGTCAAGACATAGGAGCGGGATCAATTCCATTGCTCTTATGCGTCATAACTCGCGTAAAAATGGTTTGATTTCGATGAAATTTCAGGATGTGGTAGGGGACAACTGGGAACGAACCCTATTGAAAATGGACGAAATGGGGTCAAAGGTCAGGACGTAGGAGCGGGATCCATTCCATTACCCTTATGCATCATAACTTGACTAAAAATGGTTCAATTCCGATGAAATTTTAATATGTGGTAGGGGACCACCTGGGGAAAAACCCTATTGAAAATGGACGAAATGGAGCAAAGGTCAGAACGTAGGAGAGTGATCCATTCCATTGCCCTTATGCGTGATACCTTGACAAAAAATGATTCGATTTCGATGAAATTTTAGTATGTGGCACGGGACCTACTGGGGACGTACACTATTGAAAATTAATGAAATAGGGTCAAAGGTCAGGACAAAGGAGCGGGATCCATTCTCTCGCCCTTATACGGCATAACTTACGTAAAAATGCTTGGATTGCAACAATACTTTATCATGTTGTTCCGGAGGATTACTGAACCGGTTCTGTTTAATATAATCGAAATGGGGTCAAAGGTTAGGGCATAGGAGCGAGATTGATTCCGCAGCCATTATCCTCATAACTTGAGTAATGATTTCTGGTATGTTGGAAAGCGTATCATAATCAATGCATTGCATGATTTTACTATTTTACTAACTTGTTTTTTTTTTTTTTTGCAAAGAGTATATTTTGCACATTTTCTCTTTTTTTACGCTTTCTAATTGTCGGTTGAAGAAGCGTATATACTCCAGTTTTCTCCGTCTGTCTGTCTGTCCGTCCGTACGATAACTCGCGTAAAAATGATTCGATTTTGATAAAATTTTAGTATGTGGTAGGGGACCATCTGGAGACGAACCCTATTGAAAATGGGTGAAATGGGGTCAAAGGTCAGAATATAGGAATGGGATCCATTCGATTGTTTCTTATGCGTCGTAACATGTGTAAAAATGGTTTGATTTTGATGAACTTTTAGTATGTGGTAGGGGACTACATGGGGACGAACCCTGTTGAAACGGACAAATTGGGGTGAAAGGTCAGTACATAGATCGGATTCATTCCATGGTCGTCACGCGTCATAACTTACGTAAAAATGCTTCGATTGCCACAAAACTTTATCATGTTGTTTCGGAGGTATACTGAACCGGTTCTGTTGAATATCATCGAAATGAGGTCAAAGATCAGGACACAGGAGCGAGATTTATTCCACAGCCATTATCCTCATAACTTGAGTAATGATTTCTGGGTATGTTGGAAAGCGTATCATACATAATCAATGCAATGCATGATTTTACTAACTTGTTAATTTTTGCAATGCATGCATGATGTTTCGCATAATGGAACGTCTTTACCTGGTAATCCCATCTTCTTACCTTTTTTTTCTTTTTCTTTTTTGTCGTTTTTGCTGTGGCTATTTTTTTGCACGCACATAAAAGTGACCTCTGCCTTTCTGAAGTGAACACCGATATGCAGTGGAATCTCGGTTATACGTTTTTCGGTGGGATTTCCTTTAAAAACGTATAAATGTAAAAATCGTATTCGGTTGATGCATAAGTCCATGCCGTTTTATTTCACGTGTATTTCCCAGGTCAGTAGTGACGCTGCAGATGGCCAGTTGTATATCAAAATGTAGCCAGTAATATCATTTATCTAAAACATATTGCGGTGTGTGATTGTGGCTAATGGTTTTATGGTTTTCAGGTCCGGAAGTGCGGAATGTTAAGTAGCGAGGAATGAACATTTTCGAGATCTGCAACTCTACGAGTATAACAAAGGATCCACAGCCGTCGAGGCTACTCGACAAATTTGTGCTGTGTAAGGGGAGGATGCTATTGCTCTGAGGACAGCCCGCAAATGGTTTGAGCGGTTCCGAGGTGGCAATTTCGACCTGAACGACTCTCAACGCTGAGGTTGTCCATCTCACTTTGATGATGATCGTTTGAACCATCTCATCCACTTGGATCGACGTCAAACCACACGCGAATTGGTCACTGAGATGGACTGTGGTCAGTCCACAGCGGTGCGACACCTGGAACGTATGGGAAAGGTACAGAGGGTGGGTCTTGGGTGTCTCACAACAAGAATAAGCGTTTTGCCATATGTGGTTCCTTGCTCGCCCGTTATCGCGAATGTTCTCAGCAACACAAACCCTTTCTGTCACGTATTGTTACCGGAGATGAAAAGTGGTGCCTGTACGTGAATTTCTGGCATCGGAGAGAATGGTTAAGCCCAAACAAGACGCCCACACCACTTCCAAAGCAGGACCTTAATCTTGCAGAGATCACGTTGTGTGTCTGATGGAACGCGGAAGGTATTATTCACTGGGAAATGCTGCCCAGGAATCGGACCATCAACGATGCACTCTATTGTGAGCAACTCCGCCGTGTGGAGGGAACAATTCAGCAGAAACGGCCACATCGGCGCCATGGTTTCTTCCAACATGATAACGCACGCCCTTACAGTGCAAACCTGACCAAAACGGCCATTCAGGACATGAGATGGGAGATCCTTCCACATCCGGCCTTTTCCCCAGATGTCACTCCTTCAGACTATCACCTGTTCTGATCACCGTCGAATGCACACCATGGCAGAACATCCAACAATGATCTTGATCTCCAGAATTTCCTTGATGATTTCTTCGCGGCAAAACCTGCGCGTTTCTTCAAGAATGGCATTGCACACCTATCCAAACGTTAGGACACCATCGTAAACATGGGGGGGTAAATACATAGTAGATTGATTCCGTTTTCCCTTCTGATATAAAACATTCCTGAGGTGCGGTGAAATAAACGGCATGAACTTATGCAACAACCCAATATATAAATAGTGAATATTTTGCTTGCTACCGTAAGCCTATGTCTATTTTGACTTTTGTGCTATTGTTTTAATCGAACTGCATTTTTAGCACGTCTTTTGTAAAAAAAGATCGTGCTTATGTTACCGATTTATCCGTCTGTACGTCTGTGGACACCATATCTCTGCAACTATTAGTCCGATTTGAAAAATTATTTTTTGCATTGGGAAGCTTGAAATATGCGAATGATGATCCTTTATTTTGTTGTTTCTTTTATGATGCACAGTTTCGCCGGTAGATCGAGTAAATTCAGATGATATCGAATTCAAAATACATTTTATTCCGTACATTTGCTTTTAAACTTCCGAGTGAAAAAATTATTTTGCCTTTCGTTTCCATTTATGCCCAAGACTATTTTAAGTATAATCACTTTTTCAAGTTACGCTTAGATTTTCCGCTAAGGGGCGTAAAAGTAAATTACGTTTTCCCCGATATCTCTACTTCTGAAACTCAGATTTGAAAAATTCTTTCTGCACCGGATACAGCTCCTGGAGGAAATCTTTTGCATATAATTTCGAATATTTGGTAAAAAAACGGTTTGGCCACCGAGGGGCGTAAGTTTTAATTTCTGCTTTTGATGTATTTGTATCAAAATCTGTGTTCCTAAAATCTCGGTTGAAAAAAAAAACTCTTCCGTGCACCATTACCACTCATGTCGATAAACCTTTACGGAATATTTTCTTCTTAATTTAAAATAATGCATGGTTTCTCTGCCAGGGGCGTGATGTACATCTTATTTTTGTCAATATCTCTACCTCTAAGTGTCCGATTTGAAAAATTCCTTCTTTGTTGGATAGCGTTTCCGGTGTGAAATGTTTTTCTTATAAATTCAAAAATTTCAAGTAATTCATAGACTCTTCGCTAGGGGCCGTTATGGTAACTTGCGTTTTCCGTGATATCTCTGCTTCTAAAACTCCGATTTGAAACTTTCTTCTTGTATAGCATACAGCTCCCGATGGAAAATGCTTTACATATAATTTCTAATATTTGACAAATAATGGTTTGGCTACCAAGGGGCGTAAGTGTTAATTTCGGCTTCTGATGTACTTGCAGCAAAGTTTGAGTTCCTAAAAGCTCGAGTGGACTGATAATGCTCACATCGAAACATTTTTTAGTATACTTTTATCCTTAAAGTAATACATGGTTTTCCTCGCCAGGGGCGTAGATGCATATTTTATATTTGTTGATATCTCTGCTTCTAAGAGTCCGATTTGAAAAATTATTTCTTTGTTGCAGTGCGTTTTCGCTGCGAAATATTTCTCATATAATTTAAATTTTTCTTAACGTACAAGCCTGCCACCAGAGGGCATAAGTTCACGTTCCCGTTTACAGCAATATCTACGGGATTAAAAACCCGATTGAAAAACTTCTTTCTTCGGTCAGATACAATTGTTTTCCTAACCGGTTCCATTGACTTTGAATAGCTTTGATAAATTTAATTCGCGTCAGAACGGATTCAATGGATTCGCTCGTTACAACCGAAAATTCGGTGTCATCTTTCTCGCTAGAACTAGATTAAGAAATTCTGTAAGATCTCAGATTTTCAAAATAAATAAATTAACTTACCCTTGAAATACTACAGTGTGCTATGCATAAAACCGGCCCCAAACGCAGTTTGGGTTACACTTGTAATGTAGTATATTTCCTATTTGGCGCTGAAAACTATTAGCCACTATCGCGCATGCGCGTATGAGTTCAGTGATCTCCAAGCTCCGTGAGAGTCTGCATATGAGTCATACGGTATTTAATTGAACAACGCGATTTTATTGTTTCGCAGGGCCTCGGATAGCCTAATGGTCAACGTTCGTGATTGCTACGGAGAGTTCTCAGGTTCGATCCCAGGTAGGTATGAACGCTCCAACCACTAAATATCCTCCATGCGTTGGATGGGCACGTTAAGCCGTCGGACTCCGGGTAGTGCCCCCCCCCCGGTTATAAATAAGGGCGTCTTCCTCCCCCTTTCTACCTCGCTTCCATGTCACTTTCCTAACGGGCACTCTAGCCCAAATCTCCTAGTTTCTTATTTTTATGGGTTGTTTAAGACCTGGAGTCAGACAATCCCTTCCTAAAATCCTCTACATATGATCTGATCTTATTGTTTCATTTTGGTTCGTGAAGGATTTCAAACTAAATATCCTGGTGCAATGTTCATGCAGAATCAACGATCCAAGACTTAATGGAGAAGTGGCACACGTTTGGTTCTGCAATCAACGCACAGAGAGCGAAACAACGAATTGTACGCTCACAGAAAGATGTCACCGACGTAGCGAGTCGCATGGAAAGCTACCCCAACGAGTAAATACGCCGTGCAACCCAGCGGACAGGCGTTACCCGTAGGTCAATTCTTTCTTGGAACAAGATGAAGCGACTTGCCATATTTCTGACCGCTCACTAGCTCGAATCCACAGTGATTTTACTCAGGAAATGGCAATCAGTAAGGGTCTATGGCCATCCCAACTTTTGCCTCTGGGGCTCCCTAAAAGGGAAAGTCTCCCGCCACAACCCTCGAACTTAGGAAATGTTGAAAATCAACATACGGCAAGCGATCTCTCGCATTTCAGTCGCTGAATTATGGGGCATTTTCCTGACCATGCTTCGGCGAGCTGAATAATGCATTGAGGCAAGTGGCGACCGCTTCCAAGGAGATACACTTTTCCAAGATTGACATGTTCATCAACATATGTAAAAATGCTAATAAACGTGTCAACTGTTTACATTACAGCCTTTTTCTAAATTAAAAATATCGTTATTTACCATACCAAATGTACCTGAAATGTTTGGTACATTATGACAAGTGGTGTAATGCTAATTGAAAAAGTGAAGGTACACGCGGGGCCTTTAAGTCATCAATACCTTTCCTTTCTTACTCCCACCCCCATTCAGCCTCTCCCATTTTTACTTTTTTATATTTATAGCATAAGGTAGTATAGTGATCAGTCGAAATCAGACTTCCGGATTTACACGATTTGGCAATCAGGGAACAAGATTTTACCATTTTTGTAAGAAAACACTAAAATGTTGGGTCCCAAACTCGGGCCGTTTTGTGGTGCAAAAACTAAAATAAGCCCCATGTTATCGAGTAAGATGTCGTTGAAAGCGGGAGCTAATTTAGAGCCATGGTAAAAGGCATTTATTACTGGGAGTTTTAGTTCTCGAGACATTTTGATAGAGGCAGTTTTGATACAACAAGGACAAATTCTATAGACCGCCTGAAAGCAATCGGTAGAACAGCCTGGATATTTATTGCTTCGACGGAGTTTTTCCGCCTGTGTGAAACGGACCTAAATCTCCAGAGAGAAAAATCACCTCCTCAGTTCCCAGCGCAATTAAGGAGTACTGGACTAAATTAACTAAAATTCACAACTAGACCCCTTAATAATGACTAGATTAATTAAATTCGAAATTACAATAATTTTCAAACGGCAGAATCCCCACTTCAACGTTCTTCACAAAAGTAGAAAAAGGAGTTTCAAGAGACTGCCAAGAGAGAATGTATTTAGAGACTAACTCTACCTTCAAAGAAACATGAGACTTTAATTCCATTAGCGGTGCAGTTGTTCTGCACCGCTAGTGGAATTAAGTTTTTATTGGAAAAGAGTTATACGACATTCGCATTTTAAAAAGAAAGAAATTATGCTGTGTGGGGGGGGGGTTTACTGGAACGCCTACCGGCTAGAAAAAAAAATAAAATGTACCGGAACGCCGTTCCAGCCCCACTACACCAGAATAGGAAAGTGGTCAAAAATTTTGGACCCGGACCCGGCCGTCACAAAATTGGACCTGACCCGGACCTGAGCCGGGCAAATCTGCTTTGAACTATAAATTCGAATTTATCATCGTCATCATCATTATCAATCATTATGGATCCACTGCTGGATGAAGGTCTTCCCAAGTTCTTCCACAACGGACTGTCTCGGGCCGGTCTCCTCCATCTACCCAACTCCCACGTGGTTTCCTTTTTGGGTCTTTTCCTGTCCTTTGGAATCCAATCTAGAATTTCGGCTGTCCATCGGCGGTCCATCCTTCTGGCAACATGTCCAGCCCATTGCCAATTCAGGGATTTTACTGAACATGATGTCTTCCATTTTTGTAATTTTCTTTATCCACGAGGTACTCTTCTTATCTTTCCTGATTACCCAAAGCATGTATCTGTGCATGCTTCTTTCAGTTATCTGCAGTCTTTCTACGTCTTTTGTAGTTAAAGCCCACGTCTCTGCTCCGTACGTAAGCACTAGAAGGATACATTGATTAAACACTTTTCTTTTAAGACGTAGTGACCTAAAATTGCACTATTTCTTTCAAAAGCTCTCCAACCAAGTTTTATACGCCAATTAATTTCTTCATCAATGTGACCCTCGCTTGATATCTGCTGCCCAAGGTAAATGTAAGAATTGCTTAATTCCAGCTTTTCCCCATCAATTGATAAATCTTGATTCTTTGTGAAAGCATTGTACTTCAGTTTTGTCTCCTGAAAGTTCATTTTTGATAAAATTTCTTTAACCTTCTCAGCAAGTTCCTGGATCATACTCTGCCGCTTTGAACAATTATCTCAAAGACCTCTGAAGGGTTCTTTCAAATATTATTTTTTGTTTTCAACAATAAAACTGCAATAAAACCGGGTCGAAATCGGGTCAGGAACACCTTGACACGACCCATTTGACCCTCGAGAAATTGTCGACCGTTCACCAGCTGACCCGTGACCCGCTTTTACCTCTGCACTACACCACTGATTATGACCAAAAAAACTGTTTTGGGGCTGATTTTATGTGCACCACGTGGTAGGTAGTAAATCGGAATAAGATTTCGTTTTATATCCAATACCCTTATTACATATCCTTTACTTATAAGCATTGCTCTTTTCAAAGCAGTTTGTCTACTAGTTGATTAAGCATTAGTGCCGAGTAAAATATTCACTAATCTTTGCTTGTTTCAAATTTTTTACGTTCAGAGAGAAAAAAGAATTCTGAACGTTATTTAGTAAATTTTGAGTTGCGTCGTCCATTTTATGGCTGCAAAAAAGAAATTGCGTGACGTACTACAGAAGTGAAAACATGTGTCAACACGACAATACTGCCGCGAGCCATTCTGTCTGCGTAGCTCAGTTGGGAGAGCGGCTTATTCCGGAGTGAGGGAGTACGGTTTCGATGCTCGTCGCTGAAAAACTTGTGTCAGCGCCCGATTATGGAAAATGAATCTACTGGCCGATGGGTTCTTCGAAAAACGTGTGATATTTGTTTCACACATTGTTTGGAATTAATAAAAAATTCCTTCTTCGCCTCAAAAAAAAAAAAAAAAATTAAGAGGGAGTGACGTGACGTACTACAGACGTGAAAAAATGTTTCAAAACGACAAATGTGCTGCGAGACATTCTGTCCACGTAGTTCAATTGGGAGAGCGGCTTACTCCGGAGTGATGGGACACGGATTCGATTCGTGGACAAACTTGTGCTTTTATAGTTTTCTTGGTTCTCCCGAAGTTATAACATACTGAGTGACACATAAAGAAATCAAAGAACAGTTTTTTTATATCCTTAAATACAAAATTTAACGTGCAAATGAAATACGTGCAGAAAAAAAGTACAAATGAATTACGTATAGTTACAGACCAGCGTAGAATTACATATAAAAGCGAAAAACGTATAACCGAGGTTGCAGTGTATGTTGTTTCTTATTTTTTTTTTTTCAAAGTGCTACTCAGAGTTAGAATAACGACTACGACGGCACAATTCTGCTGACTGCAATAAACCTTTCACTACATCGAATATTTTAAACCTTCACACGTGCAACAACTTATCAGAGCGTATTTCGTGAAGGATGCTTTTACATAAAACCGGCATCAAACCACCTTATCTACATGGCTACACACAACACCTTACGAATTCCGAACGAAATCTAAACTACGGGGAATAATACCTCATGATATTCTCCCCATTGCATCCATACTCCGCTATTTTCTGAAGCGTCATACTGACACTCTATTAAAGATGGTCCGGGATTTAGTCGATATGACGTCTTCCCCCCGCATCGCATTTTAATGGTTCCCTAATAGCCTCGGCATGGAAAGCACCCTCCATAAGCTGTTCTCGGTTTATCTCCTTCCCCACGTCTTCCCCTTTCCTCCGTGTTCCCCCTCAACTAGTTCCAATTCACGCAGTTACATATCCGTCTCTTCCATCTCCTCCTCCCTCCCCTCTCTTCCCGTTCTCCTCATCTCGATTGCATCCTACTGATGCACCGCCCACTGCCTAACCCTCTTCTTCTTCATCATCCGGAGATCAGGAAGCTTCCTTTGGCGATGGAAGAGGCGAGGAGTGTTCCCTTGAAGTTGGGAATAAGCTACGTATGGTCGATTAAACCCTATTCAAAGAAAATGCTACAAATAGATCTGTCTCGTAAAAGACGATCATCATGACCGACCTATCTGAAGGATACAGAAGCCTATGTTTACAGGAGGAAGAGTTTTCAAGGAAATTGTAAATACTGCCACAAGCGTGAAATTAGTCTAAAATGTACTACGCGTCTTACGGATTAGAGAAATCTATTGTTCTGTTCTGAGGCTTTGGTATTGAGGCCAACTTCATTTAGCTCCCTTTGAATACAGTATTTAAATCCTGAAAATCCGACAGAACTGAAATGCTTAAAGTTTGACTGAACCTTTTCTCTGGATTTCCTTATTAACTAAACATACTTGATGGCTAGATTCAGCATTATAGTGTATTGCATTTTTGATTAATTTGGCCTAAAAGAAAGTTTAACATTTTTTCGTCTCACACGTACACGGAAGCAATTCCACTAGCAGTGCAAGTATATCGTTATGGAGATTGTACACGCAAAAATAAATGCGAAGGAATTTGGTTCAAAGCGAGTAATTTAACTTTCTGGATATGGTGACAAATACGCTCTTGTAGCATTTAATGCTCCCTGTTTATGGTAGCAAATGGAAAGGGGAACGAGACTAGTTTCAGAACGGTAAGCATGATGCATTGTTATGGCATCCCAGTGGACAAGGGCGTATTTAGAGGGGGAGGCTAAGGGGAACTTCGCCCGCCGAAAGTGTTCCATTGTTTATTATTTTGGGTTAAAATGTGACATTTGAAAAAAATTCTTTAATTTTTTTCTATTTTTCATTAACTTTTATTTTGTTCTGGAGGATTTCAAAAACTTTCATTTTACATCGCCCCCCACAAAAAAATTCTGTATACGCCCCTCTCAGTGGGCAAAGACTTGAAGGTCAACATGGCCACTGACACATGCATGTGTTTCATCCATTTCGGTTCATTTGTACTATAACTAGAGCGCAGTATAAGCAACTGTGATTACTGGAGCCTGTAGATCAGAATCGGATTAATGGGGAAGCTAACGAGGCTACAACTTAAGGGCCCACCATTGCCAAAGACCCCGGAGGCATGATGCAGAACTTATATCATTATCATCGTCTTTGTGAACCATTATCAATCCACTGCTGCTGGATGAAGATCTCCCCAAGTTTTTCTCACAACTGTCTGTTTTGAGCCAGACTCTTAAATGCCATTCCTGTATGCTTTCAAATTTCACCCATCCATCTGCCACGTGGTCTTCTTATGGGTCGTTTTCTGTCCCTTGGTATCCACTTTAATATTTCAGTTGTCCATCGGTGGTCCGTTCTTTTAACAATAGATCCAAACCATTGCCATTTCAAGGATTTTACTCTGATCCTGATGCCTTCCACTCTTGCCATTTTCCTTATCCACGAGTTTCTCTTCTTATCTCTCCTGGTTACACCAACCACGCATCTCTCCATGCTACTTTCAGTTGTCTACAGCTTTTGTATGTCTTTTTTACACTTTACAACCGTAGGTTGAAGAAGCATATATGCTCCCGCTTTGTCCGTCCGTCTGTCTGTTTGTCTGTCCGCGTGATAACTCGCGTAAAAATGGTTCGATTTCGATGAAATTTTAGTATGTAGTAGGGGACTACCTGGGGACGAACCCTATTGAAAATGGGAGAAATGGGGTCAAAAGTCAGGACATAGGAGTGGGAGGCATTCCATTGCGCTTATGCGTCATAACTTGCGTAAATATGGTTCGATTTCAATGAAATTTTAGTATGTCGTAGGGGATTATCTGGGGATGAACCCTATTGAAAAGGGGTGAAGTGGGTTTACAGGTCAGAACATAGGAGCGGGATGCATTCCATTGCTCTTATGCGTCATAACGTGCAAAAAATGGTTCGATTTCGATGAAATTTTAGTATGTGGTAGGGGACCACCTAGGGACGAACCCTATTGAAAATGGGCGAAATGGGGTCAAAGGTCAAGACATGGGATCGGGATCCATTCCATCCCCCTTATCCCATACTATTAAAGGAGCAATTGTTGTATGTATGTAAATTTTATTTTGAAAAATGGCTCTAAGGATTTTCATAAAAGTCGTTAACTTATCGTTTTCTGGTACTAAAAATCGATTTAGCTTGATCTCGATTTTGGGAAAATTCGTTTAGTGGGTTAAATAACCACCCTGAATTATCATGTTTTTAGTGTCATGGCGTCGTCCCAATAATGTAACTCATTCTTAGAAATTTTATGACGTCACACTCTCGCGATTGAGATGTTGGCGCGCGGTCACGCCGTCTGTCTGATTTCGTCACGCGTTGTGTGTGGATCCTATTAAAGTTTTATGACGTCACAGTCTCGCGAGCAGATGGTCGCGAGTCAAATCTGCCTCATTACGTCACGCGTTGCGTGCGTATTACGTATTACTTTTATTTTCTTCTAGAACAAAAAGTGAGTCGTGCCAGCTGCTTGGAGTTGATGCGTAGTGCAGTAGAAGCAGCGGAACGCTGATGTGTTTTTCCCTTCAAAAGGTAAACTGTTAATACAGCATTTTTTGTTTGTTACGTTTTTGAATAGTCACTTGATGACGAGCGTATCCGCTGTGCTAAAATATGATTAGTTCATTTTTATTAATTACCATTAACAGAGTATCACGTGGATGGTAAAACAACATAAAAAAATATGGCTGGTCGACCCCCTACGAAACGTGGACGTTTCAACTTTAATAAGAAGAATAAGTTGAATAAGGCACTGTTGGAAAAAGAACAAGCGGAAGAAATAAATATGGAACAGCTTGGACATTCAAGAGCCGATGGTTTCCGATCACATTCCAGCCTTTCAACATATGACCTTCCATTGGAAGAAGATCAGCCTACAAGAAGACCATTCCGAGCAGCTAAGGCGAGGAGCATGGAAATAATGTCCGACATTATTATAACCCTCAATGAATCTATATCGGAAGAAAACCTCGAACAAATGCGGAGAACAAATAGACAGCGAATCGCAGCTGAATCATCCGAGGAATTAAAGTAACCAGCGCTTGGAAGAACTACGAAGCCGTTCATCGCAGTGGATCGCAACCGAAACCGCGGATGAACGTGTTCAGCTACTGGAACACTTGGGACAACGTGCAACTGAGCGACTTAGCATTACAATACTTGGAAATAACATATCCAAATAAAAGAAAATGTGCCCTTATCCCCCTTTAACCGAGCGATGTTCGGTGTTCCTGACATTGCGTTATAACTTATGTAAAAATGCTTCGATTGAGGCAAAACTTTATCATGTTGTTCAGGAAGTATATTTTACCGGTTCTGTTGAACGGCCATTATCCTCATAACTACAGCCATTATCCTCATAACTTGAGTAATGATTTGTGGTATGTTGGAAAACGTATCATAATCAATGCATTGCATGAATTTACTAACTTGTTTGCTTATGAGCCAAGTCTCTAAACTGGAGGGATGCATTGATTTAACACTTTCCTTTTAAGACATAATGGTACTTTGCTTTTGAAAATTGCATTACTTGTATTCCTTTGAAATGCTCTCCAACCAAGTTTTATGCGCCGATTATTTCTAAAGATTAAAAGAGGCTGCTTTAAGGTAGTAAGTGACTTAAGTAGAGTGAACGTTCCATGTCACTCTGTACTGTGAGAACTCGTAAAGTGATCTATGCCGCCCCGGTGGCGCAGTGTTTTAAGCGATGGCTTTTTTTTCTTCTTTTTTCTTTTTTATTGGAGGTTTAACAACCACCGTGAGCAACTCAATGGGCTACAAGCAGTCGCCCGTCCCTAATTTAGAGCCACTGGCTCCAGCGAAGGGACGAAGCCAGTGTCGTAAGACAAACACAACATCCATGCCTCACCGCGATTCGAACCCGGACCCCTTCCGTACGAATGATCAGAAACTATCGCTTAGACAACGGTGCTACCGGGGCGGCGCGATGGCTTTTGATCATTCATCCGAGATCCCATACAGCACAAAACGTTTAAGATATGTTTCAGAGATATCGTACAATTACGTTTCAGCAACATCTGTTTTGGGACAACTCTTTGTACATTACGGTTACGTTAAAAATAGCATTCACCGATACTACTGTTTTATAGTTTACAATGTACATAATTGCTACCTTGATGTTATATTCCTGCGATATTTAAGATTTTTGGTTTGGCAACGGCGCTGTTGCACATGTGCATTAGTGTCATTTCACCGAAGCACTCTCGTAGTCGTTCCATGTGCTACTGGGATATTCTTTGGTGACATTGTCGTACTCGAGTTAGCTAATTAGTGTACTCTAGTGTCCGTCCTTAAGTTTTGCATGCCAGTGTATAATATCTTAGTACGTTTGTTGGTTTTGAATCAGAAAAAAGTCTCAATAAAAGTAGTAGTTAGTTTGTAAAGGTGGAAAAAAACATAATGTTGATACACTGACGGAAAAAAAATCCCAACACCAAGAAGGGGTTGTGTTAGATTAACGACAGTTGGTAGGTGGTGAGAGTACATTTGTAAGATCACGTCTATGCAAATTTCGCGCTCGGCGCATACGTGTGGCGCTAGTAGCGCCCCTCAGAACATGCAAAGCAGGTTTGCTGTAAATACGCGCTATAACGTTCGTAAGCGTTTGTTATCGTTGAGATTCGATGTAGAGTGTTGATGGTAGTCAAGAATGCCTTTAAGAAGACGAAGAAGCCATTATCAACAGCTCACGGAGTTTGAACGAGGTCGTGTAATAGGGCTACGTGAAGGTGGATTTTCTTTCCGCAATATTGCAGAACGACTTGGCAGGAATGTAGCCACTGTGCATGATTGTTGGTAGCGGTGGTCAAGGGAAGGTACTGCCTCAAGAAGACCGGGTTCCGGCCGGCCACGTGGCATTACTGAGAGGAAAGACCGCCGTGTACGGCCTATGGCCGTGGCGCATCGTACCGCGTCTGCGGCAGCAATTCGAGCTGCAGTTGCCACCACAGTGACACAACGAACTGTTACAAATCGGTTCCATGAAGGACAGCTCCTAGCCAGACGCCCTGTAGCGTGCATTCCACTTACTCCAAACCACTGCCGTTGTCGACGTCAGTGGTGTCAAGCTAGAGCTCATTGGAGGACGGAGTGGAGATCTGTTGTGTTTTCTAATGAAAGCCGGTTCTGCCTGGGTGCCAGTGATGGCCGTGTGTTGGTTAGAAGGAGGCCAGATGAACGCCTGCAACCAACCTGTCTGCGGCCGAGACACACTGGACCTATACCTGGAGTTATGGTCTGGGAAGCAATTTCCTATGACAGCAGGAGCACTCTCGTGGCTATCCCACGCACCCTGACGGCACAGTTGTACGTCGGTCTGGTGATTCAACTTGTTGTGCTGCCATTCATGAACATAATTCCAGGGGTGTTTTCCAACAGGATAACGCTCGTCCGCATACCGCTGTTGTAACCCAACATGCTCTGCACGTATGGGACATCATTGGACGACAACTCCAGCGTCACCCCCAACCAGCATTAACCGCCCCTGTATTGACCGACCAAGTGCAACAGGCATGGAACTCCATCTCACAAACTGACATCCAGCACCTGTACGACACAATGCATGAACGTTTGCGTGCTTGCTTTCAACATTCTGGCGGTTACACCAGTTATTAATGTACCAGCATTTCACATTTAAAATGGCTCTTATCGCGCTTACAATAAGCTGTGATCTTGAAACCTTAATCGGTTAAATATGTTACCTATACAAATGTATTGCCGCCATTTCATTCCTCTACAACTATTTTTTCGTGGTGTTGGGATTTTTTTCCGTCAGTGTATATTGAGAACTTTAACTACTACGCAAGTTTTGAAAACAAAAATAGAGTAAGATATGCATTAAAAGGTACATTTCGTTGATTAATCATGAAGAAATTTAAGTCATCCTACAGAAAAGTAATATGATTTATGGAAAAAAATAATGTATTTCTATAAAATAACGTATTCACAAGCATTGGACTTCTCGTTAGTTCCTACAGAGCACTGTAAGAGCGAGGCGACCCGTGGTCGAGTGGGATAATGCATCTGCTTACAAACCCGCTGGACAGGCGTGGTTGAGTGGGACAATGCATCTGCCAAGAACAGCGGGTTCGAGCCTAGAGTGATCTTCTAAGATTTGTGTTTCCTTGGGAAGAAATCCCCCCCCCCCCCCCGTCGTGACGTCACACTGTAAAATTTCGCGATGGGGAAAAACAAAATAGCGTACAAAAGATATCGGTGAGATCATGTGAGGAGATAAAATAAAAAAGGTAAGACCATGTGGTGCAAATAAAATGGCGAACAAAACATGTTCGGTAAGACTACGTGGAACACAAAATGTTATGGCTGAACACATAGAGAAAATGGCTGACGAAAGATGGTCGGAAAGATCACGTGGAAAAAATGGCTGCGACTGACGTCATGATTGAACAGGAATCGACCATACCCACATCCGTTCTTGAGGCAGCACGTGGGCGGCTGGGGACGGTCGTGGACAGCTTTCTTTGTTACAGAAATCACCTATTATCACGTAACAGTAATATGATGATGTCTCAAATACGTTACAGTAACATGAAGTTGGTACGTTGAAGTTACAAAGACCTTTCTCTGTAACGTATCGGTTTTGTTTCAAAGTTATGTAACGTTTGAGGACATTTTGATGTAACCGTAAGGTTTCTGAAACATTTCTGTTACATTGCGCAACGTATCTGAAAAGTCTCAATGTTTCAGTGCTACGTACTTGTAACATATACGAAATATTCTGTGCTGTGTGGGATGGGTCCGGGTTCGAATCCCGGTGAGGCAGGGATGTTGTGTTTGTCTTACGGAGCTGGCTCTCTCCCTTCCCTGGAGCCAGTGACCCTAAATTAGGGACGGACGTCTGCTTATAGCCCACTGAGTTGCTCACGGTCGTCGTTAAACCTCCACTCAAAAAAAAAAAAAAAAAAAAAAGTGATGATCTATATGTTTGTTATAACGTACTATGTAAATGTGTTGGTCTTTTACACGGGAGAACTGCGAATCTTATTACATGCCTTCTGAAGAGTTGCATCTTGATCCTGCATTCTGGACAGTAATAAATGAAGAATTCGTTAATACGTTTATTGAATAGGGACCGTCTCATTTCCGAAACCTTGATCAGGACTTCCCGCTTCCATCCGTCAATATGAAAAGCAAGAAAAACATTTGCTTTCCATGAAATTATTTGAAAAAAATTCTTTCAAATGGTGAAAATTGCTGCATGAAATGGCACATGCATTATAAAATGGCATGCGCCATTTCATGAGTGTGTATATGTAACCGACTACTACTGTCATTGGATTGAATTATGTGTGAAGACTTTAGAGTCACGTTGTATCAGTGGATTAAATCTTTCAGTGAGTGAAAGAATAAAACCGTGGATTGATTGTATTAATCTCTTATATTTTACGTTGATTCTTTTATCTGGTCTCTAGACGTCAGCAGATAATTAATTATGTTATTCAAACAGTTTGCATTAAAGCTACAGCTATCATGAGCTTAAAATATAGCAAACAACTAGATAAAAAATCTAGAAAAGGACTGTCACAAAAAGAAGTATTTTTGTTGAGCAATGCTGTTTCTCGTTCGCATCAAAGTCTACAGAAAGCCGAAGATTGTCTTATGCTCGTAAAATACACCAATGAGCTATCACATTATGACACCTACCTGATAAGCTGTAGCACCCCCCCCCGCCCCTAGCCGGAGAAAAACAGCGGTCACTCGGTGAAGCATCGATTCGATAAGGTGGTGATAGGTATCCTGGGGTATCTGGTACCATAATGTCAGCAGCAGGTCCTCCAGCGCTTGGCATCAGCTCCGATATTTTTGAGTATAAAGTTCCGTTTATAGTACCTTCCCAGTTCTAATTTTCTGTTTATCGTGTATCTAAAGGTCTAGTGCATCGTTTTGTTCTACTTTCCGATTCGTAAGTACGATATTTTCTTCATTCCAAGCTTTATTTACCTTCTGGTCGAGCTGGTCAGACGAACTGCTGGGCGCCGCCATTAGTAATGACGGCTTCCGGTGGAGATTTCATGTTCGGTAGCCCTACTTCCACTCTTGCTGTAACCGGCGACGCTACGCTGATTTCTTCTCATGGCGCTGTTCAACTGCCCTCTTCCGGTGCGTCATTCGGCACCTCTTCTCCTACTGCTGCCCAGTCAGACAGCTATTCTGATACAGCTTCTACTGTGATTTCTGGTGATGCAATGGATATTCAAGATGACGTCACTCCTCCACCTTCCACAGCAGCTCGTTTTCCATCGTCTTATTCTGCTGCAGCGACCTCTGCATCTGATCGCCAATCCTCCATTGTGTTACAGCAAGTCGATGCTTTGAAACCTCATGTTCGTCGCACCGGCAACTCCATTCATCTTCATATTCCGGTGTCATCTGTTCAAGCTCAAAAGTTCTCCTCGCATATGGCCTTAGGAGTCTTTTTTTAAAGCTCTTCCCGATACCAAGTTGAAAATTTATGCTACGGCAATTAAGAAGCTTTTATCTCCGTCTGCTATTACTCATCTATATCGTCGGGCTCGGACTATTGTTGTTTATCGTTCCCAACCTGCCCATGTGACCTCTCTTTTGCAGAAAGGTATTACTATTAATAATAACATCTTGATGCCCAAACCTGTGATACAGCGCCCGGTTAACGTGTCGTTTTACCCGGTGCCACCTGAAGTCACAAATGTCATGCTCCTTTCAGTTATCTCATCTCTTGGTCGCGTTGCCGGGGATGTCGTAACCTACTCGGCAGCGCCCAACGACTTTGAGGATCGCCATATTTATGGTGCTCGTCGCATGGTGCCTGTCATTTTTTCTTCTCAGGATAACATTGCAACTTTACCTACACAACTTAGTGTCCATTGTCACGGTCAACGGAGACACATCGATCTCTTAACTGAGTTCCACTGCAGCAAGTGTAAAGGCCTGGGGCATTTTTATAAAGAGTGTCCTGGACCTTCCTCTTCTTCTGGACTTTCTTCTGGATTGTTATCTACGTCAGAGCCTGTTGATACACCCCCCGTCTGGTTCTCGTGAAGAGCCTGAATTGCGTGCTCCTGATTTTACTGAAGCTCACTTTCCTCCTCTCCTTGGTTCTTCAACTTCACCTGAACCGTTTACATCTACTTGCTCGATTTCTGAGCAGGACGTTTCTGCTCAGGTGGTGCTTTCTACTTCTCCTGTTGAGGCTCCCTCTGAGGAGGTAGCCATGATTACCACTGCTTCTTCGGCAACTGAACTCGATGATTACCGCGGCGCTCGCAGTGCTTTAACAACTGCTCAAGACGCTCCCGAACTGCTTCATCTTCCTATTATTCCTACTACAGATCCCACTGGTGTGGATGACCTCACCATTACTGGTGATACTCTTGTTGATTCCAGTGGCCGTTCCACAAAACGCGCCGTCTTCAAAGCTCCTAGCGCTCCAGCTAAACGTGGACGTTCACGAGTGTATCGTTCTCGCTCATCTTCTAGCACTCGTTCTCCTTCAGCGTCCCCTAGAGAGTGTTGCCTAACGAATAATCCAGAAGAACTTGCAGAAGCCACGCTTCAAGCGCAATTCGAAAAGTTTTGTCAAGATAACGAAGTGCACACTCGCCCCTTTACCCATAGACAACTGTTTCGTCTATTTTCGCTCTTCCGGGATCCATCGTTTGACATGGCCGCTTACCTTTCGCACTCCACTTTCCCTCCAGATGATGTTTATCGTCGACTAACGTGTATCAGAGCTGATCTTGAGGCTCTTTGTAAGACTGACAGTACGCTCCTTCCTTGTCATCTTCGGCTCTGTGGAATGGAGGAAACCGCTCAATTGTCTGCTTTATTTCTTCGTCACTCTCCTGCTGATTAGTAAGACTTTTTTCTGACTTAATACTTGCTCCTGTACAAGTTCTATGTATCTACAGCGTTTCTGGACTTTCCTTTCCTTCCAGATTGGACTTTATAGTGTGGCATTGAATGTCATTTTTTCCGGATTATTTCCGAGCCTTTATTGTACATATGTCAATTTCTGTTATTACTTCTGCATCCGTGTTTTATCTTTCCACATGTTTTCATCTGTAGATATTGTCACTCATTAATCTTCTTTTTGTTTCCATCGCACGAGATGCGCTTGTATCATCATTTTATGAATAAAATATATTGTTGAACTCCTCCAGTTCCCGTACATTTCAGGGTGGTGGTGATTTAGCGCGAACCCGCTTTTCCAAGTCGAACCACAAATGTTCGATTGGGTTCATGTCAGGTGAACTTGGAGGCCAGGGCATTAACAGAAAGCCACCAGCATGTTCCTCGAACTACCCCTTGACGATTCTGGCAGTGTGGCATGGCGCATTATCCTGTTGGTAATGGCCATCACCAGCAGGGAATGCAGTTGTCATGAATCGATCAACTTAGTCCGCAAAGGTGTTCAGATACCTGACAGCTGTCAGGGACTGTGCTATTGGGATAATGGGGCTTAAAGTGTCTCAAGAAAACATCGCCCACAGCATAACACCGCCATCGCTGGCCTATTTCCTCCCAACAGTGCATCTAGGTGCCATAGCCTCCGTTGGTAATCGGCGTATCAGCGCCCGGCCGTCTACATGATGCACCAGGAATCTTGACTCGTTAGACCAGGCCACTTTCTTCCAATCATCGACGGTCCAATCTCGATTATCTTGGGCCCATTTCATGCGTTGTTAGCGATGACATGCAGTGAGCATTGGAACCCAACTGGGTCTTCCGTTACGCAGACCCATGCGCAGAAGGCTGCGATGAACTTTGTGCTGTGACACATTGCCCTGATCACCGCTGTTGTAGCTGCGGGTAATTTGTCGCACTGTGGCCCCTGCGCTCCCTGTGAACAATGCGCGACAGTCTCCGCTCCCCTCTGGTATCAATCAACTGAGAACGACACACGGCTGGACAACGGTTCGTCATTTGGTCATTTATGCACCGCTTTTGATATCCACTCACAACAGCGACACGTGAACAAGCCACAAGCCGCGCCGTTTCCGAGATCGTAGTTCCAAGGTGCCGTGCTGTCACAATTTGTCTTTTATCAAACTCCGATAAACTAGGAGCTTTCGCCATTATGACTACCAACGCTTTACTAACCGAAAGCCGGTCCTCGGATTATATATATATACCACCATTTGGTCTCCAGGTGTGCTCATTTCTCTAGGCTGGGGGTGGTTATGATGTAATGGCACATCGGTGTATTTGCCTCCAGATTGTTACATCCATAATTCAGTCGACATATCAAGAAGTCATTTCATAAATGGAACGACATTAACGCGATGGTCTCCTCGGAACTTTTGCTAATGAAAGTGAAAACTTGACATCCTTCTCAAAGAAAATGAGAGTATTGGGTACTTACTCTATGCGGTGTGTCCCAATGCAAAAGCGGCAACGCTTGCACGGTAATGAAGGAAAATTCTTCCACATATAGAAGGTGATTTAACGGGTTAAAACGAAGAAGAACCAAGCGTAATGTCCCAAGTAATGAATCTAGTGAATAATTTAGAAGGTTTTGGAAATGTCGACAAAGAAAGCCTCGATGAGTCGTTGCAAAGTGATACACCTGGGCCAGGATTACAATAATATATCTGTGATCAGTGATGTATTCGCGCATCTCCTCGGGGGTGCTTAGCCCCCCCCCCCCCCAATGCACGAATGCCCCACGTAATCTTTTAGCGATCACACCTCATGTTTAGCCTAATCATTTTCGTGTATTTTTGTGTGGAGAAATTAATTAAAAAACTTAAGAAAATGAGAGAAAATTTTATAATAATAAACACCACACACACACACACATCCATCATCATCATCATCAACAATTATCAATCCACTGCTGGACGAAGGTCTCTCCAAGCCTCTTCCACAACGGTCTGTCTTGTGCCAGTCTCCTCCATGTCACTCCCGCATACTTTCGAATTTCATCAACCCATCTCCCATGTGGTCTTCTTCTGGGTCTTTTCCTGTCCCTTGAAATCCAATCTAAAATTTCGACTGTCCACCGATGGTCTGTCCTTCTGGCAGTATGTCCAGCCCATTGCCGTTTTAGGGATTTTACTCTGATCATCATGTCTTCCACTCTTGTCATTTTTTTGATCCACGAGTTCCTCTTCTTATCTCTCCTGGTTACACCAAGCATGCACCTCTCCATGCTGCTTTGAGTTGTCTGCAGCCTTTGTATGTCTCTTTTAGTTAAGGTCCACGTCTCTGCACCATACGTAAGCACTGGAAGGATGCATTGATCAAACACTTTTCTTTTAAGACATAATGACATATTACTCTTGAAAATTATGCTTTTTCTTCCAAAAGCTCTCCAGGCAAGTTTTATACGCCGATTAATTTCTTCATCAATGTGACCCTCACTTGATATCTGCTGTCCAAGATAAACGTACGCATCTGTTATCTCCAGCTTTTCTCCATCAATCGATAAATCTTCATCTCCACGTGGACTTTAATCTGAAATTTCTATCATCCTTTGGTAAAACATTAAACTGCTTCCAATATAACAAAATATTTGCTCCCTAATTTTTAGCAATAGCGAATTATATTAGAAATTGTTGCCATCAAAAAATTGTTTTTCCTGTGTGTGGGTGGTTTACACTCTACGACAAAAAAAAAATAAAAAAATTAAAAAAGACACATCAAACTGGCATCCAAACAGTTGGTTAGTTAGTTCGTTTTTCACTACGTGCTAATGTAAAGGAGCTAAAACCAAGTGGCAGGAGAATGGATTACAACGTACGTTTTCAGGCAACGCTGTAATGATTCTTTAATAATCAGAAAAATGCTTACAGTAAGGCGGGGACATTTTTACCACTCCTAAAGTGTTTTAGGGGAGAAGGGGGGTATTTCTTCCAGTACAGCGTTATCTTACTGGCATCCTCAATATTCTACACCTCCCCATGGTGAAATCCGTGGTGCGTTACTGACATTTTTACATTTTTAATTACTTGTGTGTGTGGATTTCTTGGAATTTGCATTTGCGATACACGAGCATAAGAAAATGTTTATACCCTATTTAAAAATTTGTTATATGTATTAATATATAAGTTGTATAACAAAACTGTGATTATGTGTATATAATCAGTCCCAAATTTTCAGCCCCCTCAATATTTGTTATTGCTCCCCCGGAAAAAAACTCTCTGAATGCAACACTGTCTGTGATGCAGATATGGTTGCTCTGCGAATCAACCCAAAATGGAAGAAAGTGAAGAAGAAACTAACGAGCCCATAAGTCGCACCTTAGCGCTGCCCTGCGTTGGCATTTTGTTAAAGTAAATTGCTTAACGATATGATAGCAGTAAAAAATAAATAAAGTATAGACATAACGATGTGATAGCAGTAAAAAAATCGGACTGACATTAGAAAATGCTTAAAGTATTGAAAACAAGTAAAGATTGTATGTTATCCGATTAAATGATGAATAACTTGCTGATGGTATTTGTAAAATGTAAGAAAATATAAATTTCGCATTATACACTGTAAAAACATAAGTGGTGTGAATTAACAGAAAATTTCTGAAAATAACGTGCAGCAAAGTAGTCAGTAGGTGTCCGTTTTTTTCAGAAATTTCCGTTTTTAAAAGTGCCCGTTTTTTTACATTCCGTATTTTCACAGATCTTCCGTAATCAGAAACTCCGTTTATTTCAGAAAAAATCTATGTCAAGTTTTTCCGTATTTAAACTGAAATTCCGCAAAATCGACGACCCTGCATTTTTCAGTCCTTACCTGACTGCAGTAGAAGGATAATCCTTCCACTGCGGTCAGGATCGATTCCCCGTCGTTTGGGTTGATTCAACAGGTAATTTACACCTTTAACGACTGAGCCACAAACTCTCGAAAATCCGATTCACGTGCATCGTTAAACAGATTGCGCGAGGATGGACATTTTTTTCTTGTCATTAATGCCAGGGATTTAATCATTTTATTTTTTGTTGGAGATTATTATTTTTCTGAATAGGTTTGTAATATCATTTTTTTTTTCTTTAGGAGGACTATTCACAAATTAAACATTTTTCATCGTGATTCTTCGAAGCAAAAAATGCTTTGCAACTTGATTTTTTTAAACTGACAATGACTTTTAGTTATCTTTAAAAAAGGTGAAATGTACTTTTTATAGTAATATTCCACACACACACAAACTCCTAAATATAAAATTTACTTTTGCCAGCTATTATAGCTTATGTCTTAAGTTGTCCAAAGGCTGATACATAGACATCTTATAATCATCTGTACAATAAGTTAAGTACCCGCCTTCTTACCGTAACGATATATAATAACAAATAGCTGGTGCACAAAATAGGAGAGAGGAGAAGAAATATCCTCTGCCACAATAAACAAAATTCATGCGATATGCTATCCACAATATGCGATCTCGCAACGGAACATCGACAGACAACTGACATTTAAAGGTTAATCAAACCTCAAGTATTCCCAACTATTGCTCCTATAACCTGTAATTTTTCGTCATACGGATATGGAAAAAGTGAGAACGGAGTTTTTCCGTTAATATACGAAAGGAATTGCGGAAGGCTTCTGAAAATTCAGAATTTTCCGTTAACACATCTCTAAAAGGTAATTTACTGTCAATGTAAGAAAGAAATTGTGGAAAGGTTTCTGAAAATTCAGAATTTTCCGGTAACACATCTCTAAAAGGTCATTTACCGTCAATGTAAGAAAGAAATTGTGTAAAGGCTTCTGAAAATTCAGAATTTTCCGTTAACACATATCTAAAACGGTAATTTACCGTCGATGTAAGAAAAAAATTGTGGAAAGGTTTCTGAAAATTCAGAATTTTCCGGTAACACATCTCTAAAAGGTCATTTACCGTCAATGTAAGAAAGAAATTGTGTAAAGGCTTCTGAAAATTCAGAATTTTCCGTTAACACATCTCTAAAACGGTAATTTACCGTCGATGTAAGAAAAAAATTGTGGAAAGGTTTCTGAAAATTCAGAATTTTCCGTTAACACATCTCTAAAAGGTCATTTACCGTCAATGTAAGAAAGAAATTGTGTAAAGGCTTCTGAAAATTCAGAATTTTCCGTTAACACATTTCTAAAACGGTAATTTACCGTCAATGTAAGAAAGAAATTGTGGAAAGAATTCTGAAAATTCATGGGAAAGGTTTCTCCTTTCTCATGCCTCATCCGGAATTAAAACCCAACCCAGATCGTAAGACTTGCCAGAAACCAGCGCCTCTTAACACACGGCAACCGGAGCAGCCGGGAAGGCACGCTTGTTGAATAGAGGAAGATAACCCATTTTGAAAGCCAATGCAAGTAAGGGTACTAGGAATTGAAGGACTAAGAAGATGCAAGAAAGTGGGGGACATAAAAGAAATCAAAGCAGCAAGTGGTGATCACATAAGAGATAGAAAAATTAAGACTAGTTCGACCGATAGACCCTTAGGCTGTCTAGGATAATAGTTATCGAAAAGGGGGAAAATAGTGGTCTACAACGCCCTGAGTTTACGTCTCAGGTTGATTAATGCACTAAATCTGAGACCAATTGAAGATGTATTTTTACACTCTGATAACACTTCTTCTTTTCATTTTCTTTTAAGTTATACAGAGGGTTAGTGGAACGTTTTGCAATATTTGGATCACTTTATGTCTTCATACGTACCTTTATGACGAAAGCTGACTAGCATTCAAAGTATAGGCCATCGTTTTGCACCGTTTTTACCATCTGTCTGCCAGTTCTTGGATTCTACGGCGGTACCAGTTCTTGTTCTTCGAGTCAAAGAACTCGTTCACTCCAGCTGCCGCCACCTTCTCCTGGTTGTTGAAGTTCCGCCCGCGAAGGAAGTGGGCCATGGACCGGAACGAGTAATAATCCGACGGGGCAAGATCCGGACTACATGCTGGGTGTGGCATCAGTTCGATGCATTCAAGTTCCTGAAGTTTTGCTCGGTTCGTTCGCGCAGTATGAGGCCGAGCGTTGTCCTGCTGTAGGAGAGCGCGCTTTCTGTTCACTAGTGTCGGATACTTCTCCTCCAAAACGGCATACATCTGCTCCAGCTGTTCAAAGTAGAGGTTGGCGTTGATGGTCCGACCGTCTGGAACAAATTCGTAATGGATTATTCCCTCGAAATTCCACCAGACGCAGAGCATCACCTTGTGCTAGAAGTTCCCACGTTTGGCAACAGGTTCAAGAAGCTGGTCCGGGCTCAGCCACTGCCGTTGTATGTTAGGATTACGGAAATAGACACACTTTTCATCGCAAATAACAATTCCCTTGACGAAATGTACATCGCGTCGGGTTTTTTAGGAGTTCCGTGAACATTTCCACTCGGTGTTTTGCTTCAGCTGGCGTCAGTTCGTGAGGGACAATGCGGCAGCTCCTGGAGACCTTGCCGAGGTCCTGAAGGTGACGAACCACGGTGGTCTGTGATATTCATAGCTCGCCCGATAATCTCCGAGTGCTGGTTGTCGGAGTTGCCTCTACGGCCTGGCCCGAATCCTTGGTCTCTGCCTATCTGACTTTGACTGATCATTGAGGTTCCTGTCACCTAAGCGAAATTTCTTGAACCATCTGGTTGTGGTGCTGTGGTCCATGGAACCTTCTCCTTTTGCATGACAAATATTTCGTGTTGCTTCAGTAGTGTTATGGCCCAGTTCAAATTCGTAGAACAAAGGTTCCCTAATTAGCCGGTTGTTGCTGTGTATCTTTTAGGCGTCCCAACCAAAGACAGAACGACGACATGCAATGCACAGCAACGACTACACTTTATATCCCTTTTTTTTTTTTTTATTGGAGGTTTAACGACCACCGTGAGCAACTCAATGGGCTATAAGCAGTCGCCCGTCAATAATTTAGGGTCACTGGTTCCAGGGAAGGGAGAGAGCCAGTGCCGTAAGACAAGCACAACATCCATGCCTGACCGGGATTCGAACCCGGACCCCTTACGGACGAATGATCAGAGGCCAGCGCCTTAGACCACTGCGCCACCGGGGCGGCTATATCCCTTTCGACTGACTGCAGTTCGCGGCTTGAACTAGTTTAAACACGTGACATACCCACCGCAACATATGCGTTTATGCAAATATTGCAAAACTTTCGACTCACCCTCTGTGTAATCCTTATGCTATAGAGCACTTCTCGTGAGTCATTCGTAACTTTTAGACTAATGTAGAGAAAATATCTTTAATTTAGTTTCTCACACACAGTCATGCAAAACATTTTTTTATCAGTTTAAGAACTCTGTATTCTGGGACATATCGGACATTTTGTTCTGGATTGATCAATTCGCCTCAAGCGTTTTCTGCACTAGAACATTTGCTCTTTAATACGCAGGTGAAATTCTTGCTTCAGTTTTATTATTCTTTACCTACTTATTTCGTTATTTTTTATTTATTGTATAAGTCATCACTTATTTAAAATTACGAAGGATTTAAAAACTTATTTCAGACCACTTATTGAAAGAAAACAAAAAAAAACCCTTTTATTTCTCACCCCCCCCCCTAAGCTTAAACTTCTAAGAATTATTCAAAGTAGAACTACTTCAGGAATACGTATTCCATTTACCGCAATTTCCGTCGCATAATCTGCGGATTATCTGTTAAGAAGTTATAAATATAGGCTCTGCGCACTTCTAGAACAGCTCAGCTTTTTCAAGCAGACTGATGCGGATAATACGCATAGTTGATGTTACCGTGGTGATATTCATAATAAATCATATTACCAATGGGGATAATACGACGATTTATAACAAGAAAAGCAAGTTTTAGAGAAACTTTGAGTTTTAAAAAATTTGGGTCATTAATGTCAAGAGTTTCGAAAATTACCGAAATTGCGTTAACAACAGAAAAACGTTACGTAATACGAAGACAGAGGGACCGCAAATAGTTGGAAATAAGTTTGTTTATTTTTACTTACAGCCATTTTTAAAGAAAAGGCGACGGAACAAAGGTCAGATAAGATCAGATCATATGTACAGGATTTTAGGAACGGAGTATCTGACCACAGGTTTAGAAATAGGAAGCTAGGAGATTTGGGCTGGAGTGTCCGATAGGAAAGTGACACGGAAGCGAAGTAGAAAGGGTAAGTAAGACGCCCTTATTTATTACCGGGAAACCAATACCTGGGGTCCGACGGCTTAACGTGCCCATTCGACGCACGGAGGATATTTAATGTCTCGAACGTTCGTACCTGCCTAGGATCAAACCTGAGATCTCTCCGTGGCAGTCACGAACGTTGACCACTAGGCCATCCGCGGCAGTCGACGCAACAGATGCGATGTAAATTTGCTCTCTCGGGCGGTCACGTGCTGAGATCATGCTCAACGTCACTTACTTTCGTGGGTGCTGCGGGTCTAACTATGGAACTGCACAATACGGAACACAACTACAGAAATATCAGGTCTAATTGCTATACAACTGCGGTACTCCTAAAAAAAACTCCTGGCTTTTGCTCTTCACTCATCTAAAAGTCACAAAAAAGCAGTTTTGTTTTGTTTTGTTTCTTGTAATAAGTTCGTTTTTTTTTTTTTTTTTTTTTTTTTCCTATTTCTTTCGCCTGTTGGGTCATTCCGTGAAACACGACTTTTCTGTGTAGGAAATAGCGATTCCGGATCAACACCGTAGGTGTGGTGTAACGTATACTCTAGATTCACTTTCCTTTTGATTTTACTATCTCTGGTTATTTTGTTTTTCTATGTAAATTATCTTCTTACTGAACGAGATGTTATTTCACCCGCTGAATGAGATCTGGCAATGAGTGTAAGTCATGATGTGGTGGTAGCCAGTATAAATAGGCGCGTTCAACGATACGTAGGGAGAGCGTTTGTTGTTGTACGGAGAGCGTTGGTTTATGTGAAGGAGAGCGTTTGTTGTTGTACGGAGAGCGTTGGTTTACGTGAAGGAGAGAGTTTGTTGTTGTTGTTGTATTGAGAGCTTCGTTCTATGTGATTAGTTTGATTCTTCATTATTGTGAAACAAGTTGTGTGTGTGCGTTGGATGATCAAGAGTTACATAATAAAAGAGCTTTGTCGTAAGTACGTCTTTCTCAATTCATAGTTTTTGTCAGATCTCTGTCTGGCTGTTAGGTTTATGTCATTAGTTTATTACTATTAAAAACCAGCGTTAAGACTTTATTCATCCTAATTACTGCTACAACATTACTACCAGTTATAAGTTTGTTCAATACTATTACTACACTACTAGCAGGAGACTTTATTCATGATCTTAATTAACTAGTAACAACAACCATTTGAATTCCCTATTTGAAGCTTAGTACAAGCATATAATTCAGTAGCAGAAGCATTATACTTAGCTTAGTTGAAAGCTTTATTCATTATAATTAGCTTAGCTGGTAGAAGTATATTCATTATAGTGGATTATACGGGGATTTCCTTTTTATGAATTTCACGGTGTACATTTTTTGTTCCGTCGCAGATCATAGGCAGGAAAATTTCACGGTCTGCGGATTACACGAAAAAAATATTTTTTAATCTCAGTATGGACTCTAAGTATTCACACTATAATTATTTTCTTTATTTCATTCATTTCTAAAAAAGTGGCATTTTCAGAAGAAGATCAGTTTTCCTTTTCAATGATTCCCTTTACATAAAAAGCTTATCGAATAAACTAATATTTAAGAAATATTCTTAAAAGCCTGTTAGTTTATAAGTCTAAAAGTGATAGTCGGCTACGAATCACTAATTGAGTTAGATTTATAACTATAATAGAAGTAGCGCAACATTGTAATAAATCTGATAAAGGATTTCAACTACGAAATCATAAAACGTCTGATTATTTCACAACCTAATTATAAAATAACTTGTACACGTAAAAACATCATTCCAAAAATATCCTATTCGACATTTATAACCAAAAATGTTTGAATCACTTTTAGAACTTTGCGTTTTATTTACTGATTTCTTTTTTTTTTTTTTTTCAGTCTTTAAACTCAGACACTAATCTGTTTTTATTTTGTTGATTTCTCGTAAATGAATTATGCAAAATCAGGATTTTTATTTTTAACGAATGCTTTTACAACAAACGTGTTTCTCTGATAAGCTAATATTCAAGAAATGTTTTTAAATGTTGAAATATTATATTTCATCGTTTTAAATACATCATGAAATAGTACTAAAGACTTGCAGGAGTGACATAAAAGTTCCAAGTAGCAAAATTATCTAGTAAATAAAGCACCCGGTAGAAAACTGCCAATTATATTTCAACACAGTTATAACATATTTCAAAAATTATCTCTGCGTGACGGTTTTAGTGTGGAATCGCTTCAGAAATAATTTCGCATAATAATTTTAATTATTTTTAACAAGAGCTTCTACTTATTATGATCTAAGTTCATCAGCTAAAGAATTAATTAATTAATTCTGTAATGCTTCCGCAAGTGATATAAGTCCTAGTTGACTTTTGGAAGCATTTAACCGGACTTTAACAAATCATTTAAATAATTCATTCGCTCCTCCGTAGACTCGCCGGCAAATCTCAATACATTAACATTAATGCATTTCGAAAGGCAGAGCGATTGGAACAATTGTGTAACATCGTTTTCAGTGATAGTTCTCCTTATTCTCAACTCTCTTAATAACAGGCACTCAAGTACTTTCATAACTAGGGAGCATGGAGATTAAAGTTGCCTAACAACATTCCAAGTAAGGCAGAAGAGCTTGGTTCAAGGATCTAACTCGTTTAGTCCAACATCAAAGACAGTTCTCCACGATGTTGATGTGTTATATCCCATTTGTACACCAGTGATATAGCCTCTAGGGAGGCCTCCTTACCCTCTGTTGAAAACTCAGGGGGTTGCTTGTGTCCGGAATATGACCTGGTGTTCAACCCCTTCCATTGAGTTAAAGCTTTGACTGACTCCGCCGAGCTGTCTCTTTAGATGTACATATCCTGTCTTTCTCTCCTTTCGCAATATGTGCGATTTATCCTTCTCTCTCCGCCTCCTATTTCTCGTCTCTCAATTCCATTGCTCTCAGGCATCTTTCCTCCCTTGTTAACGTAAGCCTAAAGAGTCGCGTGCCAAAATTAGACACGTGATGTACCCGGGCAGTCGACAACTGGGGAATTTGCCGCCATGCAAACAACGCACGAAGCTGCTGTTAAGCGTAGTCCTGATGGACGGCTCAAGTCTCGCGAACACTAGTCACGCAGCTTCAAAAGACGCCGAAGGGAACCATTAAAATATATCGGACGCGAGATAGCGGGCGATTAAGCGCGAACACACTGGCTCGATTCTGCGGAGCGGCGATACCAGCTCTCCGGACACCGCTAATGGCAGGAGCACAGGAGGGAGAAGAAAAGATGCGAAGGATGAGGAGGAGGAGAAGAAGAAGAAGAAAAGGAAGAGGAGGTGGTTGTTTGTGTGGAATGCACGCCGGAGTCATTTGACGAGCACTTGAAGCAGAAAAGAGAACTCATCGTCTTAACGGGACTCTTTGGGGTTAGGGGAAGAAGAACAAGAAGAATTCTACGCTTCTGATCCCTTTTGCAGGAACAATGAGATACCTCAGGTTGAGAATTCCCCGAAGATAAAAATGTCCCGACCTATGATGGAGGGAGAGAGAGAGAGAGAGAGAATCAAGATATTAATAATAATGATAATAGTGATAGTAATGATATTAATGACTGATTGTTTTACTTTATTCATGGCAGGAATGAGAGTTTCGCTTGTTTGAAATATGTGCCATTCTTATTTACATCCCACAGTTCTGAATAGTCCCCTTGAGTGAAAATTGGCAAAATTTATACGTAATAAAAGTGACAAAATTTTATACTTATGTTTCGAGTGACACGGTGACTTTCGTATTCATTTCGGAATATACGTACATCAGGTTCTTCCGCTGATTCGCGGAATTAACGTTTTTATCTTCATCATTTGGGTCATTCTCGAGATCGATGCAAAACTGAAGAGAAACTCTTTTGGGGGATTAGTGGGGGGTCGTTTTCCGTCTGGGGACTGTATTACGTCTTTCGAAACTTTGAAAAACAATAGTTAAACGGAGTGAAGATTTCTCCCGTAATCATTTTTTTTTTCTCGCGATCTTTCATCTGCCCAATATTGTTGTTAAATGTCATTTTGCTCCATAAATATTTGTATTTCAGCTTTAAAATGGAGGTCAAATTTTCGAAAATAGAAGTTAAAGCAAAGTCAAGATTTCTTCCATCAAAGTAAATTTTTTTATCTCCCATTGTTTCTTCTGCCTAATATTGTTGTTAAATACCATTTTCTTATTCCATAAATATTTGTATTTCAGCTTGAAAATAGGAGGAAATTATACCGAAAACGGAAGTTAAACGGAATGGAAATTTCTTCCGTAAATTTTTTCCTTGTGATATTTCTTCTGTCCAGTATTATTATGAAATACCGTCTTGTTCCATAAATACTTGTATTTCACTATGAAAATGGAGAAAAACATTCCGAAAACGGAAATCGGATGGAGCGAAGATCTCTCCCGTAATCATAACATTTATGACAATGCTGCTAAAATTTGTAAGAATTGATGCATTGTGTTCAATATAGTATTTATCCTCTCCAAGTTACATCACTTATATAATCTTTACCATACTGAAAAAACCTTTAGCCTGAGGACAATGAACACGTCTTGTGTTTATTGTCCTCAAGCTGAAAGTTTTTTCAGTATGGTAAATGAAATTCTTGTCATTTGAGGGGGTGGGGTGGTGGGAGAGAATGGGAAGGGAAAATAGCAGTAGAAAAAAAAAATTAAGCAATGAATGTTGTCCGGCTGCAGAATCAACAAAAAAGGCGAATCTCGTTGTCGAACTTGTTAGGAAGAAAGCAAGGCTTGCTCAAAAGAGGAAACTTGAGATGTTGTTTTAGCAAGTATAACAACAAAAGAAGAAAAATACTAGTGCATTTGAAGCAGTGTCTCTTAAAACTATTCTATTTTGCTTCGAATTCAATAATTTTATGTGAATACAATGATCTGCTCCAGTTTAATCTCTAAGGATATAATATCCTTGGTCTGAACGTTTGAAAGTTTATCCTACTTTGGTGGCGCAGCGGAACGAGCGCTTTCTGGTTTTATTCGTCGAATCCCTGCCCCTTGAACAATACACTTTTTTGTTGTTGCTGTAATGTTCTAATGTTCATGAAACGTACTTACACATTTGGACATCACAAACAAAAGGAATACCTGTTTAGTAAAAAGTTACTCTAAATATATTATTTTCCCCATCATTAATTAAGGGATTTTACCTAATATCACTTTATTCTAGAAAAGAGTAACTGCCATTGCCGCCGCTGTTTCAGAAATTTCGCGGACTCGCGCTTTCCTAGCTCGCATCGCAAAAAGTACTGAACACAAAAACATGACATTTACATCGTTTGTAGAGAACTGTTTGGAGAACACGGTGAAATAAACCTTTTTTTGATTCTGGCGATACTTCAAGAGCTATTGTATTACAAAGTTAAGGAAAGTGAAGAGCTATTGCATTTCAAAGTTAAGGAAAGTGAAGAGCTATTGTATTTCAAAGTTAAAGAAAGTGAAAAGCTATTGTATTTCAAAGTTAAGGAAAGTGAAGAGCTATTGTATTTCAAAGTTAAGGTAAGTGCTATCAGTTCGCGCTCCGGACACCCCAACAGCAACAGAACAATGAAACTTTGTAGGCATGCATAGGGCCATCGCCGAATTTTTGCACCCCGTCGCCCTTTTTTTGAATTTCGATTTACTTTACGAGAAATTAAATTTTTAAATTTCACAAAATTATCTATTTCGGGATGGGATCTATTTAAAAAAAACGGATATATGGCAAACTATAAATCATAACGCATTGCAATATTTACAGCATTAACTCACAACCATCATCCCACTTTTAAAAAAAAAATAAGAAAAAGTTATTTTCTGATTTTTAAGCAATTTTTAAAGACGCAAAGAAAATGAATGCAAGGGTTTGTCTGTCTTCAGCGATAACCACACAGGAAAGTTCTGGTCCCGTAACCTGCTGCCATGGTGACGCAGCTATTTTTAGCGCTCTCTTCTCATTCGGTGAAAGGACAGGCTACAATCGAACTGATAATAGCGAAATGCTTAATGATGTAGCGACGCTTTTAAAGTTTGGCGTCTTCCGCCGGCAAACGTGAATACCTACGTGAATACAGGCTTTCGCCTCGTATATAAAAAGCAAAGCGGAAAAATGCGAGTGTGTTCGTCCGAGAATTGTTCAAACACTTTTAAATGGCCTGGAGATCTGAAAATTACGATGCTGATAGGTAGGAAAGTACGAAAACCAAGGAAAAAAGAAGAAAAGAAAAGAAAAAATAAATCAAAATGTCGGCTTTGGAACATTGTTTGCTTGAATTTTTTCGAATTGTTTGACCACTTTAAAATGACCTAGAAATCTGAAATTTGGCATGCTGGAAGGTCTGAAAGTCCAGATAAAAGCAAACGCATGAAAACCAAAAAAAAAAAAAGAAAAAAAAATAGCGCTTTGGAGCATTGTCTGCTGGAATTTTTGTACCACTTCTACACCTAGAAAAAAGTCTGAAAACTAAAAAATTCAAAAAGGGTGGCTTGGCTTTCCTGTTTCAAAATGCTGATTGATTGAAAGATAATTTTGTCAGAATCATTGAAATGCTTTGAAAATTTCAAATTTTGATTTAAACTCAAGGGGCGCCAAAGCCTACTCCGTTTTACGGCAAACTGTATGCAATGACGTCACGACGCTGTTCTAAATCGTAAAACAGTTACGGATTTTAAATTACTTTTCTTTCCCTTAATTACTTTTCCCTTTCTTTAATTTTATGTTCGAAAAATGATTTTATAGATTCACCGTTCGAAAAAAGGGCATGATTGCTACTTTCCCTAAATAAATTACAGTGAACAATTTTATCTAACTCACGCTGGGTTATGTTCACACTTTTTTGCCGATTGTTCTGATTTTTCACTGTGTTAAAAACTTCAGTTTGTTTTTTCTTTCGTCCTCATCACTTAACCGCAGGAGCAATTGAAAAAAAAAATGACAAAATTCGAACCAGATTTCCAAGATGGGGAACTGAAAATCTATAAGATATGAAAATTATTTATTACTGAAAAAGTTGCACCTTACTAAATTTATTAGTAGGTTTTTTTTTTTTTTTTTATTGAAGGTTTAACGACCACCGTGAGCAACTCAATGGGCTATAAGCAGTCGCCCGTCCCTAATTTAGGGTTTCTGGTTCCAGGGAAGGGAGAGAGCCAGTGCCGTAAGACAAACACAACATCCATGCCTCACTGGGATTCGAACCCGGACCCCTTTCGGACGAATGATCAGAGGCCATCGCTTAGACCACTGCGCCACCGGGGTGGCTTTATTCGTAGGTTGCTAAATTTTAACTCACCTGTTGCACCTACTGTATGTATTGCTCTTTGTTTTTACCCGTACAACCTATCTTCTCGGAGAGTGGGATTTGGACAAAAGTCTCCCTACTCCGGAGAGGCTGCTCTCCAAATTTGATCTTCGATGGCATGCTTTTTGTCTATTTAACTCATACGTCAATACCCTCCCCCCCCTTTGAGAAAGGTCGGGGCACGAAGTCGCTCAGCAGGTTTCGGATCAACCGACAGCAAAACTCTGCGACCATTTCATTGCAGAAGTATTAATTTTTGATCGTTACGGCCGGGAAATGTTTTTTTCGTTCGAGAGTCAATATAGCATCAAATAGAACTCATCGCTCTTTCCACGTTTATAAGTGAGTCACGGAAAAATTATCATCGGCCGCCACCGGGAATCGAACCCAGAGTCTTCCAGTTACTCGCCGGACATGCTTCCACTGCACCACAGCGGTCTCGAAATTCTCCAGAATCACATACGACAAACTGCCAAACCACATGGTACGTTGCTTTATTTTGAGCCCCGCACAATGCTGGGGATTCACCACAGATGAACAGCAGCAACTGAACAAATAACTAGTAGGCAAATGAATGAAAAATGCACAGTTAATTGACGTGGATTAGGATTCCGTGACTCACTTATAAACGTGGAAAGAGCAATGAGTTCTATTTGTTGTTCGTAATCCACGTCAACTATGTGTCAATATAACCTTTCTTTTGCCAACAGTTAGATTTGAATCCATATCTTCCTACTCCAGAGTGGCTGCTGTCTCAATCTTGTTACGCAGGTAGGCTTTCCGCTGCTTTATTGTCCATTTGACACGCACGTCACAGGCGTGTTGTTCAGTGAGTTTAAAATAAGAGTACTACATTTCCAACCATATCAATGACCTTTTTTCAATGCCATTGATATGGTTGGAAATGTAGTAATCTTAAACTCACGGATAACACTGCTACTAGATACTAATAATAATAAAACTAGATATTTGATTTTTAAACAATAATGTGGAAACTGGGTTCTTTATTTGCCCTCTAAGAGCAGATGAATGATGTATCCAACACAACTGATCATCAATTATTAGCACGTCTTTTGTAAAATAAGATCGAGCTAATGCTATCGATTTGTCCTTCCGTCTGTCTGTGGATAACATATCTCAGCAACTATTTGTCCGATTTGAAAAATTCTTTTTGCATTTGGAAGCCTGAAATGTCGGAATGATGATCCTAGCATTCTGTTTTGTTTTTGTTTTTTTTTGTTTTTTTTTACGATGCACAACTTCGCCGCTAGAGGGTTTAAATGCCGATGATATCGAACTCAAAATATATTTTATTCCATGTATTTGCTTTTAAATATCCAATTTAGAAAATTATTTTACCTTTCGATGAAATTTATATCGAACACAATGTTAGGCGTCATCCCTTTTTCAATTAATGCATCGATTTTCCTCTAGTGGGCATAATAATAAATTGTGTTTTGCCTTACATCTCTGCTTCTAAACCTCCAATTTGAAAAGGTCTTCTTGCTTTGGATACAGCTCCTGATCGGAAAAGTTTACACATGATTTCTAATTTTTGATAAAGAACAGTTTGGTCACTAGGGGGCGTAGGTGGGTTTTTTTTTTTTTTCTGCTTCTGATGTTTTTGCAACAAAATCTGAGCTTCTGAATACTCAGTTGAAAAAATTCTTTCGTAGATTGATACGCACACCTCGAAAAACCTTTTCAAAATACTTTCTTCTTAAAATATTGCACAGTTTTTCCGCCCGGCGGCGTAGATGTATATCCTATTGCTGCCGACATCTCTGCTTTTAAAAGTCCAATTCGAAAAGTTATTTCTTATTTGGTGAGCGTTTCCGGTGCGAAATGTTTCTCATCAAATTTCAAATTTTCAAGGAATGCATAGATCTTCCGCTAGGGGGCGTAAAGGTGGATTCCCTTTCCCCCCGATATCTCTGTTTCTAAAACACAGATTTGAAACATTCTTCCTGCATTGGATACAGCGTCTGGTGGGAAATGTTTTTTATAAAATTTTTAAATAAGAATGGTTTTGCCGACAGGGAGCGTAAGTGTTTATTTCTGCTTTTGATGTTATCATCATCATTGTCAACCATTATCAATCCACTGCTGGACGAAGGTCTCCCCAAATTTCTTCCACAACGGTCTGTCTTGTGCCAGTCGCCTCCATTTTACTCCCGCATACTTTCGAATGTCATCCACCCATCTCCCATGTGGTCTTCTTCTGGGTCTTTTCCTGTCCCTTGGAATCCAGTCTAAAATTTCAGCTGCCCATCAATGGTCTGTCCTTCTTGCAATATGTCCAGTCCATTTCCATTTCAGTGATTTTACTCTGATTATGATGTCTTCCACTCTTGTCATTTTTAGGGTCCACGAGTTCCTCTTCTTATCTCTCCTGGTTACACCAAGCATGCATCTCTCCATGCTTCTTTAAGTTGTCTGTAGTCTTTCTAAGTCTTTTTTAGTTAAGGTCCACGTCTCTGCACCATATGTAAGCACAAGCACTGGAATGATGCATTGATGAAACACTTTTCTTTTAAGACATAATAGCATATTCCTCTTGAAAATTATACTGTTTCTTCCAAACGCTCACCAGGACGAGTTTTACTCCGATTAATTTCTTCATCAATGTGACTCTCACTTGATATCTGCTGTCCAAGATAAATGTAGGTATTGGTTGTCTAAAGCTTTTCCCCATCAATCGATGAATCTTCCTTTCTTGTAAAAGCATTGTACATCACTTTTGTCTTCTGAAAGTTCATTTTCAATCCCACTTCTTTACTCTTGTCAGCTTGTTCCTGGGTCATACTCTGCAGCTCTGATGGGGTAGTTGCAAAAATGACAACGTCATCAGCAAAACGAAGGTGAGTTAGATAATCTCCATTAATCTTTATCCCTTTGTTTTCCCAGTTCAGTGATTGAAAGACATTTTTCAATGTCGCATTGAAGAGCTTGGGAGATATAGTGTCATCGTGTCTCACTCCGTTTCCAATTTTTATGGGTGCTCTATTCTTAAATAGCCGAATCTTTCCACTTGCATTTTCATAGATGCTATGAATAATATTAATGTATGCATCTTCAATACCGCAGGATTTCAAAGCCATTATAACTGCTGATGGTTTCACCGAATCAAAGGCCTTTTCATAATCGATAAAAGCCATGCATAATGGAAGTTCATATTCCCTCGATCTTTCAATTAGATCTCTCAGTATGTGGATATGATCTGTAGTGCTGTAGCCACTCCTGAATCCAGATTGTTCTCTTGGTTGAGCCATGTCCATTGTCACCTTCAAGCGGTGTGAAAGAACTTTAGTGAATATTTTATAAACCACTGATAGGAGGCTGATAGGTCTGTAGTTCCTGATATCCTCAATGCCACATTTTTTATGCAGCAGGATCATTGTAGCACTGTTCCAATCCTCAGGAATCTGATGTATTTGTAGCTAAATCTGAGCTTCCGGAAACTCGACTGAAAAACTTCTTTCGTGGACCCATGCCGCTCTCCTTGAAAAACCTTTTCAAAATACTTTCTTCTTAAAATGATGTATAGTTTTTGCGCCAGGGAGCGTAGATGTATATCTTATTTTTGTCAATATCTTTGCTTCTAAGAGTCCGATTTGAAAAATTCTTTCTTTCTGGAGAGTATTTCTGGTTCGTAATGTTTCTCATTTACTTTGAAAATGTTCTTTACGCACAAGTGTGCCACTAGAAGGCGTGAGTTAACGTTTACGTTTTCAGCAATATCTGGGGACTAGAAACCCGATTAAAAAATTCGACTGTGGTCAGATACTACTGGCTATGAAAACACTTTCTGTGCATTTTCTTCCCAAAATAGTGCACAACTTTGCCGCTAGTGGGCGCCAAAGTTTAATCGTTTTTCTCAATGTCTCTGCTTCTACATGTGCGATTTAAAAAAAATTCTTTCTACACCGGTTTTCATTTACCTTGTGGAACACTTCAGATTAGTATTGGAGGAGTTTTATAGTTCAAATTTTTTCGCTTGGTGGCGTTTTTGTTCTTCGGTTCACAGCTGTATCTCCGCTTCTAAAAACCGTATTAAGAACTTATGTTTTTAACTGGGTACTATTCACTATAAATAAAGATGTGGAGCATTTTGTTTAAATAATGCACACATTTCCTACTAGTGGCGTGAAGGTCGAACCTTTTTCTCGCTACTTCTGCTTCCGGGAGAAATATTTGAAAAGTTTTGCTTCCTTAGCATAGCTATTAACGTCAAGAATATGTTTCACCTATTTTAAACTTTTCCATTACGCTTTTCGGTTATTCTTCCGCTAGAAGTTGAATAACTTTGATAAATTTTATGCGCATCGGAAGGGATTTAAAAGACGTGCTCATTACAACCTAAAATTCGGTGTCGTCTTTCTTGTGAAACTTTGCTTTTGTACCGCCGAAATGCATTGAAGTTTTGCGGGCATTTGTTAATTTAACAAACCCTTCCTTTCTTTCGCTCCAAAGAAATTATAGATGGGAATGCTCTTTCGTCTATTCTCCTTAGTGTTTAGGACTTCCCGGTAAGCTGGGTCTGCATAATTGCTACTGTGGTTCTAGTCTTCTTAAATGTGATTGTGTGTGATTTAGCACACGAGACGTTTCTTACACTTTCTAGTTGGTTAAGAGCATTTTTCTGCAACTGAGTCTGAGTGGGGGGGGGGGGGTGAAGACTTGCGAGGGCTATTTAAAACGAATGAATGATTACTTCTGAGAAAAGGTCTCGCCTAGTATTCCGGCACATAACGCGATGCTGATATAAAAAGCGCTGCAGCTTATTTTGATGTGTCTCCTCAACGCTTGATGCTGATACTACAGTGTCATTTTATTCGAGGAAACACGTCATCTAATCGAATTAAAAATCAACAAATCAAACTAATTTTGCGGTGAATTCGACCCACAGAGATTTTGTCCATACTGTAAACACAGCTTGTAAATTTTATTTGACTATTAGTATGCCGAAAATAGAGAAATATCGTTACTTCTGAAATATAACTCCCGTATCCTATTAGAAATACTTGAAAAGAAAGTTGATACGTTGCTTTTAAATACTGGGAATGGCTTATTAGGCATCATTTGTGGGCAATGTAATTGAAACGAAATACATTGATAGGACAAAAATCTTGGAATACCTACCTAGTAACGGGTAGGCCCACCTTTCGCCAGTCACACGGCATGGTATTAAGTGCACTAGATTAGGGGTGCACAGCCTTTGGGTCGGGACCCTTTTTGGTGTCGCGGGGATTTATTAAGGAGTCGCCATTTCGTTTTCCTTTTTTCCTTTTTTTTTTTTTTTTATAGGAAATAGAGTGGATACCAAATGAATACGATTAGAATTAGATAATATGCAATCTTTGTAATCCTGAGTTGTCTCAAATACTCTCGCGAACTGTCTCGGTGGAGATGTGACGTGCGCTCATCTGCAAAAACTCGGTACGTCCTGCACAGGAGTTGTTACACTCTACTCTCCGCTTCCCAATCCTAAGCTGTCTTTTAAATGTCTTTAAAAATTGCATATATAATTATAATTCTTAACCCCTTGTTTTATTTACATGGTGACATGTTGTCTCCATAACAAGATGTTTCTTCACTGGGGTCGCACCCATGAAAATATTGCGCATCAATGCACTACATCACCAAAGCGTTCCACGGGTATCTCCACCCGTACTTGCGTAATTCTGTCGCATTCCTGGGTGGAAAATCGAAAGCTTGAAGGGACCTTTTTCCACAGCACCCAAAAGATTTTCCACAGGGTTCATGTCCCGTAAATAGGTAGGTCATTCCAGGGAGGCAGCTTCTTCGGAATGATCTTCCAACCATGTTCTCACCACGGATCTGTGGGTAGGAGCATTGAATTTCTGAAAGAGTTACCACGGCTCTGTAGGGAGGAGCATTGAACTTCTGAAAAAGTCACCACGGCTCTGTGGGAAGGAGCATTGAATTTCTGAAAGAGTCACCACGGCTCTGTAGGGAGGAGCATTGAACTTCTGAAAAAGTCACCACGGATCTATGGGGAGGAGCATTGAACTGCTGAAAGAATCACCAGGGCTCTTTGGGGAGGGGTATTAAACTGCTGAAAGCGTTCAATACCCTTTGGGTGCATATTGACCATCAACGGATGCAGATGGTCCCCAAGAATGGACACTACCGTGAGATGCATCTACACAAACCGTAGGTCTCAAAGTTTGTCAGTTGAACACTTCCCAGACCATAACTGAGCATCTACTCATTAGCGTGAACAGCTCTTTGTTGACATGCCTGGCCCATCCATTGCTTCATGCGGCTTTTGCCAGATCTGCACCTTCCTCTCTGCGCGAAATAACTGAAAACGCGAGTCATCACACCAGGATACTCGTCTACAATCATCCAAGGCCGATACTTTTCGCCCTGTTGAGGGCGTACAGTCAGGCGTTAGAAATGGGACTCTGGTGGTTCGGCGGCTTCCATAACCTATTGCGGCTAATGATCACGCAGTGGTCTCGGTGAACACCGTTTTGTAACCTCCCTCGTTGAATTCAGAGGTGATTTGTGCCACTGTTGCTGTCCAGTTGGTAGAAGCTATGCGAGGAACACGTCGATGACTAAGTTCTTCCACCACCTCTTTCGCCAACAGCGCTGTCTACGATGCGATGTTATTTTGAAAATGGCGTTTTTCCGATACCCGGTTGAACGGGAATGCTGCAATTCTTGTACCACCTCAGCAATAGAGTGGCCCATGCGTCGAGCACACCCGTCTTCCAAAATATGTTAACTCACGGCGTTTATCCATAATGATATCGAATTACCGTCAACGTGAAGGCAGTAATGTCCTTTAACTTTTATACCTGCCAAGTAGTGGTATCGTCCTCTAACAAGAGGGGTGACAGAGTAGCTTTGCTCAGAAGCAAAGCACCTTATCATTTCTGTCCTCTCAGTGCACATTCTCACAAAAACTGCTTGCGAGATATGGACTACGATATACTTCTGTCTGTCTTATTCAGTATATAAAAAGATAAGTACACATGTAACCATCCGAAACTGAGTAAATGAACGGCTGGGGCTCGTAACAACGATTGATTCTTAAAGCAACAGAGAATAGCAATTACCTTTTCAGTAGCGACTACGGTGAAATAATCAATCATCTTCCGCCTGCCTGACGGGCAGGAAGGAAAGGTTGATCCTGGCCAACGAAACGCTAGAACAATTTTTTTCTTATACTGCTTAAAAACGCATTTTAACTGTAATAAAACTATTCCAACTACTTGTGATCAGAGATAAATATGGGTCATGGGTCGCGGCTCACCGAGTCGACTATTTCTTGCGGGTCAAACGGGTCTGGTTAAGGAGTTCCTGACCCGATTTGGACACGGTTTAATTCCAGTCTTATTTTTGAATAGAAAAAAATAAACTGCTGGCCACCCAAAATGCAACACCAAGAAGAAAGCATCCGATTGGCCTGTAATTCGCAGCATGCGTCGCCCGCGAGAGGACATGCAAACGATTAGCATTGCAGGGCATATGCAAATCATGTGCGCCCGGCACGCCACCAAGAAGCACTATAAGAAGGGTGCACAGAAGGCGGGTGTAAGTAGTGGAAGTGTGTTGTGCTGACGGACCTGGGCGTGGGAAGCTTCCTGATGCCTCGTCGCAGAATACGACAGTCATCCCAGCACGTTTCGGAGTTCGACAGAGGACGAATAGGGGCTTTTCGCGACTGCGGTTTATCGTACCGAGACATCGGCGCCCGTGTGGTACTACATCCAGCCACAGTGAGGCGAGTATGGATTCGGTGGGTGCACGAGGGATGGTCGCACACCACCGAACGAGAGGACCGGCATGTTGTGCGGCAGGCATTGACGGCTCGCACCGCCACATCACGAACGTTAGCGCAGGAATTACGGTGTTTTGCGCAACAACCTGTGTCAGCACGTATCGTTCGACGTCGTCTGCAGGAGGGGGACTTGTCGCACAGCGCCTATTGCTCCGATTACCATTGACGTTACACCACCGGCGAGTGCGGTGGCAGTGGGCCGTTGAACGCCGCACCTGGACTACGGAATGGCACGACATTGTCTTCTCCGACGAATCCCGCTTCTGCCTGCAACACCATGTCGGTCGGATCCACGTGTGGCGGCACCGCGGCGAGAGACTGTATGACGCCTGCATTATGCATTGCCATACCGGTCTGTCGCCTGGCGTTATGGTTTGGGGCGCAATTGAATATGACACCCGCACCCCTCTGGTACGCATCGTCGGTACACTCAACAGCCACCGCTACATCTCCGATGTTTTGGAGCCGGTAGTCCTCCTTTACCTGAAGGACCTACCAGCGGCCACGTTTCAACAGGACAATGCACGCCCGCACGTGGCACGCATTGTGCAACAATCCTTCACGGCCCACCAGGTATCACTGCTGCCGTGGCCCGCCTGTTCTCCCGATACATCGCCCATCGAACACGTCTGGTCGCTGATCGGCAACCGAGTGGCCCGGCAAGCACCACCCGCTGCTACGCTCGATGAACTGTGACAACGTGTGGAAGCAGCCTGGACCGACATACCCCAAGCCCACATCCAAAGCCTCTTTCGTTCGATGCCGCTGCGTGTAGCGGCCGTTATTGCATGCCATAGGGACCACACGAACTATTGATATCTGTTTGTTCCGCAAGTCTCACGGGCCTGTAAGCTCAATCGTTTCGACCCTGTATCTGTTGTTATGTGTCCAGTAAATCTGGCTTTGCTATCTCGTGTCCTTATTGGTGTTGCAGTTTGGGTGGCCAGCAGTGTATTTCGAAGAACTCTTCACAGGTCTTCGAAATAACACTTCGCCGCCCTGATGGCGGAGTGGTCTAAACGATGGCTTCTGATCATTCATCCGAGATGGGTCCGGGTCCGAATCCTGGTGAGGCATGGATGTTGTGTTTGTCATACGGCTCTGGCTCTCTCCCTTCCCTGGAACTAGTCGCCCTAAGTTAGGGACGGGCTACTGTTTATAGCCCATTGAGTTGCTCACGTTGGTCCTTAAACCTTCAATCAAGAAAAAAAATACTTCAGAGCTGCAGAGTATGATCCAGGAACTCGCTGAGAAGAGTCGGGGCTATTGATACAAGGGCTGGTTCATAGCGAAGCGCAACTTGCTTCCCGAGGAGGGAGACTGTGACGTAGCTCCGGAGGCAGCCGAGGTGCCATTGCTCTTCGCGAAAGAGGAATCCCCCTCCAATATTTAAGTGCGTGAAGCAAGAGTGGGGAAGGAATTAAGAAGAAATTCCGTGTTTATACCCCAGTAAACCCAACGGATATCACTGAAACACATTAAAAACAGGAGGACTAATTGTTTTGAAATCCTTAACAGAATATTTCATATTCGAAGATATAAAACCTAAATATTGTCAGCAAATACTCATGTTTTTGACCCCTGAGCAAAAGATTATCCAATAATGACCTGTCCATGGAAATTTCAAGTTATCTCCACAACGTATTTTATCATCTCAAGTCAGAAACAACAGCTTTTAATTCAGCCCCAGTAGATTCCAAGCCTTGAATTTTATTAAAAAAAGCGCTAATTTAGTCCTTTAGCAGTCAAAGAATATTGGCTGTTTCCATTGGATCCTTGGATTAAGACAAATTGGGTTGCCTTGAGAGAGCCCAGAATTTTGTCCATTCTGGTGTCGTAGAGATAATATGAATTTTGTCAAAGATTTAAACACAAGCTTTTCAGAGAGACTTAAACTTTCATGGCCTTTTCTCATTAACAAAAGGACATCGTGTTAAATGCCTGAATTACAGGTAAATTTTGCGCACCATCTTTTCAAAGTGCTTTGCGCACGGTAATGGGGTGCCACTTTTTCCCCTCCAGAAGTCATATAATTTTGTAGACAGAGCTCTGATTACGATGAATTTCGATACATCTTCAGGTATTCCGTTTTATCCGCTGCTTCCTTTGGGTAAGGTAACTTCTTTGGGCATACGTAAATATATCATGGATACATTTATTTAATCTTTCCAACTTGCTATTGTTTCTCTTAATGTATTTTAATTACTTCTTGAGTTGGCTAACCTGTTTTAACCAAGATCTTCTATATGATGTATATCTTTTTGATTTATGCAGAGACATTTTAGTAATCGTGCGTTTCTCACTCTTTTTAAAGCTTCTAGTGAACTTTCAAGATCAGATATTTTTTTCTGCCGTCGTACAAAAACTTTCCTTCATCTCTTAACATTTCAAACATTCTGAATTTGCGGAATTACTATCAGGATCGCCCTGAATTGAATCTACTCCGTCGCTGATATGGGATTTTTTTGGGGGGAGGATTCAAGGTTTTAATTCGATCCAAAGCAGTTTCTCTTGTGCTTCTTCTCATCTCTTGGTTTTATTTCTTTCGAATTCAATGTTGACAAACTAATATTTGGTACCAGATGATTTCAGTATCTTTCTTCAAATAGAAGTCATCGCTCTTTCCACGTTTAAGGAAAGTATATTTCTTTCTGGCAGACCAAGTAAACGATTCTTCAGGTCATCCTCATTATCATTGCTTTAAAAATGCTCACTGCAAAATCTGGAATTCTTTACATAAATATTATCTTATCTTCTGCATCTATTTATTCATTCTCCGAATACTTGTGGGTCCTGAAGAAAACAATGCAAAATTACATTTCGTTCCTTTTTATTCCTATACCTATTATTGTAAGCAGCAACGGCACAGCAAGCCATATAAGAAATATAATTATTGTTCCGCAAAAAGAAAACATCTCTTTCGCATTTCAGAAAACGTAAGCGATATTTAGCAGGCAGCAACTGGAAAAACATAAGCAACTGTCTTTCTCCACTGCTCAGAGCCGAGCTCTCGTTTGGCAACCGCAGAGTTTGGCAACTTAGTGACGTCACTCACACTGCGGAAACTCCCCCGTTGGGTATCAACGGTGCAGATGACACTTCAAAGGGAAGGTCCAGCCTTTGTCTCAATATCCCTGGAAAAGAGTGAAAGAATGGGGATTAAAAATTAACTTTCAGAAACGGATGTACAATGCTTTTACGAGGAATGAAGATTTATCAATTGAAGGGGGAAAGCTGGAGATAACCAATTCCTACATTTACATTGGGCAGCAGATATCAAGCGAGGCTCACGTTGATGAAGTAATTAATTGGCGTATAAAACTTGGTTATAGAGTTTTTGGAAGAAGCTATAATTTTCTAAGAGCAATATGCCATTAATGCCATTATGCCTTAAAAAAATGTTTAATCAATGCATTCTTCCAGTGCTGAAGTACCCAGCAGAGACGTGGACCTTAACTAAAAAATTTACCTTTTACCAATAAAGGTAAAAAGAAGAACTCGTGGATAAGGAAAATAACAAGAGTGAAAGACATCACGATCAGAGTAAAATCCCTGAAATAGCAATGGGCTGGACATATTGCCAGGAGAACGCACCACCGATGAACAACCGAAATTTTAGACTGGATTCCAAGGGACAGGAAAAGACCCAGAAGAAGACCACGTGGCGAAAATATTTGACACGTTTCCAATTCTGCTTGTGATCCCGTTTTATCCGATAGCATACCTAGGCGTTTTCTGGGAGACGCGGGTTCGAGTCCCGCTCCAGGACGATGAGAATTTTCAAGTTTTCTGATATTATCTGACTTACCATCCCTGTCACATTTACGCCAAAAATCGGATTGTCATCTTCAAAATTTGTAATATATGGCGTAATCTCGTATTTCTTTCATGATTTATCTGCTTCTCCGGGCAATCACGGGATAGGATTATTAACCTCCAGATTCGCTAAACATGAATGCCGGTTGCTTCGACTAGCGAATCCTGTGATGGTTAAATTCAAATTGATCGGAAACTTGAAACTTGGTCGTTCTGGGTGGTGTAGTTGTTAGCATACCTAGGCGTTTTCTGGGAGACGCGGGTTCGAGTCCCGCTCCAGGACGATGAAAATTTTCAAGTTTTCTGATATTATCTGACTTACCATCCCTGTCACATTTACGCCAAAAATCGGATTGTCATCTTCAAAATTTGTTTTATATGGCGTAATCCCGTTTTTCTTTCACAATTTTATATTGTTGATATTCCAAAAATGAATATCAGAACTTTCGGTCTTGTGCAGAAGTGCCGAGAAGGGCCGAGTTCAAGCCCGAAAGCCTGAAGACGACCTTGGGCCCGAACCGGATTCGGGCTCAAGATCGTCTTCAGGTTTCCGAACACGAACCGGGTTCGGGCTGCATAATATTTACTGTGGTTCAGTCTATGAGACAGAGACAAAGAGAATTTTATTCTTTTAAATGTAATTGCGTATGATTTAGCACACGGGACGTTTCTAATACTTTCTAGTTGGTAAAGAGAATTCTTCGACAATTGGGTCTGATTGGCCGCCCTGGTGGCGTAGTGGTCTAAGCGGTGGATACTGTCTATTCGTCCGCCATGGATCCGGGTTCGAATCCCGTGAGGCATGGATGCTGCGTATGTCTTAGGACGTTGGCTCTCTCCTGGCCCTGGAACCAGTAGCCCTAAATTAGGGACGGGAGACTGCTTATATCCCGCTGAGTTGTGACTAAACCCCGAATTAAAAAAAAGAAAGAAAAGAGGTCTGATTAGGTAGTAGAGACTCGGGATGGCTATTTATTCTGAGCTTGGGTAGCAAATGCAATAAGCCACGAATTGGTGGATTTCTGCAGAGAAGGAAGATCTTCTTCAAGAGAACTAGATAGTATGCTGATGAAATTTTGCCTCTTAACTTTACGCGGCAGCTCCCTGCTAATTCTTTTGAGCTAAGTACGTTGATTGCAGCGCCACCTGATCCGTCCGGGTGGCCGGCTGCCTGGCTGCCCGAGACATTTCAGGAAGAAACGAATAGTCAAAGAAAATCGAGAGGCTGTACTCGTACTATACAAATTGCTATAGTTCACTTCCTCACTCCAAAACTGAGAAAGACATCAGCTATTACAGACAGATAGGAAAGCGATAGTCTCGTAGAGGAGATTTATTTTATTAATACCTAAACATGTTAGGAGCCATCCATAAAGTACGTCCGTGATTTGTTACTACTTTTAGACCCCCTCCCCCTGCCCCATGTTACATTTTGTCCGATTGTTGACACCCCTCTCCCTAAAAAGTACGTCCTAATTCCCGCAACTCCCTTTATCTTTGACGACTGCTTTTAGAAGCCCGTTGAGAAACAGAAAGAAAACATGTAATTATTCAAAGGAATTTTCCACATATTTACACGTTTGCTTCAGAAAATATTTATTATTTAGGCATTCATTCAAGGCTGCAACACTCCCGATTATACCATCTACAAAGCACGATAGATTTGGTAGTACAGATACGAGAACTTAATATTAATATTTTGGTTTAGCTAAATATCATCAAAAATCTGAAATATTTCATAATTATTTTTAACTATTAAAAAAAGAAAAAAAGAAAAGAAAACGAAAGAATACCATCCACTATATTTTTGTAGCTGGGCGTCCGAATTACTAAACCTCCCCCTCCCCCATTTCACATTAGGTCCGGTTGTCAGGAACCCCACCACCTCCCCTGTAACCTCGGACGTACTTTATGGAGGGCCCCTTAGTCATTGTTTTCGAGTTGTTTTGGGCCCAGACTCTGCCTTGCAAGATGAAATTCGTGCTCGGACGGGCTCCGGTTCTTTAAACTGAGCCCGAATTCAGCACTCTTGTGCAGGGAACATTTTTTATTTGTTTCCGTTATTATTGATGAGATATTTTTTTCAGTATAGTATTTCAAAAGCTCAAGTTATTTCTCCAGATTTTTTTTTTTATACTGTAGAAATAAAATGCCGAAATATAATGTTCTGATGAGATTTAATGAGCTTCCGAGATTAATTTTTAAATAATTTTCGCAGTATCACCATATAAAGATTTTATTAGTTACTTTCTTTTTTCTTTTTTTTTTTTTTTTTGTTTGGAGATCTGAGGACCACCGTAAGCAACTCTGTGGGCTATAAGCAGTCGCTCGTCCTTAATTTAGGGCCTATGTTTCAAGGGAAGGGAGAGATTTGAGGTTCAAATCCCGTGAGCCATGGATGTTGTGTTTTCGGAAGGGAAACACAACATCCATGGTTCACCGGGATTCGAACCCGGATCCATCTGAGACGAATATTCAGAACCCAGTTCTAGTGCGTCTCGATTTTCAAGCTTTCTTAAAAGTTTATTACACAGGTGTTATTTGTTGATGACATTTTCTCTGGCAAATATAATTTAGTATTATATCTTACTGCTAGCAACATGAGTATCTAAGAACACAGTGCATGATACCTACTTTTGTCTACAGATTTATTTTTCGGCAACTTCTCCATATTTTTTCCTGATTTATTTTATTGATATAAAAAATATGGGTTCCTATTCTCTAATTCTTTAATTTGTTGATCCTTTATATTTGTTCTTAAGAGATAACATGCTTTTTTGGTTTCGGGGCATAATGGAAGCCATAAGGAGTCATCTGTAGGGCCATGGTCCCAGAGAAGAGGATAACCAGCGCCACGGAGCCAATGGTCCCAGAAATGAGTACAAACCAGAGCCTTAGGTCTTATGGTCTCAGAGAAGAGAAAAAAACAGCCCTGTTAGGTCCTATGGTCGCAGGGAAGGGAAAAACCAGTGCTGTTGAGTCTATGGTCCCAGCAAAGAGAAATAAATACCGCTGTAGATCTATGCTCTCAGGGAAGGTAAAGAACCCGTACCGTAGAAGCTTATAAGTCTCAAGGACGAGAAAGAACTAGCGTTCTAGAGCCAATGGTCCCAGAGAAGGAAAAGAACCAGCGCCGTAAGGCCAATAATCCCAGGAAAACGAACCAGTGTTGTAGATTCTATGGTCCCACGGAAGGAAAGAACCGCCGCCACGGTGGCGCAGTGGTCTAAGCGATGGCCTCTGATCATTCGTCTGAACGGGATCCGGGTTCGTATCCCGGTGAGGCATGGATGTTGTGTTTGTCTTTCGGCACTGGCTCTCTCCCTTCCCTGGAACCAGTGACCCTAAATTAGGGACGGTCGACTGCTTATAGACCATTGAGTATCTCACGGTGGTCGTTACACCTCCAATCAAATAAAAAAAAAAAAAAAGGAAAGAACCAGGCCAGCGTCGTAGGGTTCACATGTCCTAGGGGAGGAGAAAGGACCAACATCGTAAGGCCTAGGATGTCAGAGAAGGTAAAGAACAAGTACCATAGGGTCTATGACCCAATGAAGAGAAACAACCAGTACCTGAAACTGGTTGTTTCTCTTCCCTGGGCTTATGGTCACAAGGAAAAGATAAAACTAGCCCTTCAGGTCTTATAGTCTCAAAGAAGAGAAAAAAATAGCACTGTTAGGTCCGATGGTTCCAGGGAAGGAATAAACCAGCGCCGTCGGGTCTTTGATCTCAGGGAAAGGAAAGAACTATCCTCGTTGGTCATGTGGTCCGAGGAAAGGGAAAAAACTAGCGCCGAATGACTATGGTCTCAGATAAGGTAAAGAACCTGCACCACAGAACCTGTATAGTCTCAAAGACGAGAAAGAATCAGCGCCCCAGAGACTGTGATCCCAGGGAAGGAAAAGAACCTGCGACGTAAGGCCAATAGTCCCAGGGAAGAGAAACCCCACTGTCGTAGATTCTCTGGTCCCAGGGAAGAGGAAGAACCGAACGTTGTAGATTCTATAGCCCCACGGAACAGGAAGAACCGACCGTTGTAGATTCTATGGCCCCAGGGAAGAAGAAAAACCGAACGTTTTAGATTCTATGGCCCCACGGAAAAGGAAGAACCGACCGTTGTAGATTCTATGGCCCCACAGAAGAAGAAGAACCGACCGTTTAGATTCTATGGCCCCACGGAAGAGGAAGAACCGAACGTTGTTGATTCTATGGCCCCACGGAAGAGAAAACCGACCAGCGCCGTACTGTTTACAGATCCCAGGGGAGGAGATACGACCAATACCGTAGGGCCTAGTTTTCGAGTGAAGGTAAAGGAATCAGTATGGTAGGGCCCATGGTCCCAAGGAAGAGAAACAACCAGTGCCAAAAAAACTTTGGTTATCTCTCTTCTCTTCTCTGGAACCATAGGCCCAGAGAAGAAAAATAAACAGATCAGCAAAGTAGGGAAGATGAAAAACCAGTGCCGTAGGCCTATGGTCCGAGGGAAGAGATAGAATCAAACGCCATATACCTATGCTTCCAGGGAAGAGGAAGAACTAGCGTATAGTCCTATGGTCCCAGGGAAGTGAAGGAACCAGTGCCGTCGGGCTAAGCTAACACATCACCATACTTCATCTTGCAACTCGGGCGACTAGCCTGATGCCCACGCTTCTGACCTAATCACCCAGCCACTTAGGATTTTTCAAAGCATAATAACTTTTGTTTTACTTAAAATCGATTGGATTTTTTTTTCGTTATACTTAAAATCGGTTGGAATTTTTTTTCGTTATACTTAAAATCGATTGGATTTTTTTTCGTTATACTTAAAATCGATTGGAATTTTTTCGTTCCCCACATAATAAATAAATTCTGTTTTTGACCAAAAAGTTTAAGTAGTGCCATCAGCACATCTTCAGATTTTTAAATGTATTTTTCTTGAAGAGAAGAATAAAGAAACAGATCAGCGACGTAGATACACAACACAAGCACATGGCACATATAGAATAATGTAAGGGAAATTTACGCATTCCTTTGACGCATCGCTATATCCGTTCAGTGACCAATGAATAAAGACAACCAACCTTGACAGTTGAGATTGGTTTACTACACGAAATAAAACTCCAGTTATGCAACAGCAGTAATTACCTAATTGTTCGGGATACATGAAATGAGTGAGGAGACAATCAAGTGGGAAAGCAGAGCAATTTGATATTCAAAGAGGAATTATTGCTGAAACCCGGAGAAAATCTCTGAGGCAGCACGTGTGGCATCGAATCCATGTTATGTAATTGCAAACGCTTTGCACCGTACAACGGAAACAACTGAGCAAAAGGCAGTGCGTAAAGTGTATTGCAGAACACTAAAGAAATATAGAGGAGAAAATTGTTTTTTGGCATATCAGTCATATTTCCAAATTATATTTTGGGACTGATGGGTCCGTTCAAAAATTGTTTGATCTAGTTTTCGTTCGTTTTTATGGATTGTTTTTCTTATCAATTACATCTTTGCGTAGCAAAATGGCAACCCGCTGGGCCAGGACCGTTGCAAGCTTTTCTTATCTGGGAGGGGCGAGATTTGAAATTATGCCCGTTCGTTTTCAAAATTACGCCCCGTTGTGTTCAAAATTACGCCCTTCGCGTTTAAAATTAAGCCCTTCGTGTTCAAAATTACGCCCCTTCGTGTTCAAAATTACGCCCTTTCGTGTTCAAAATTACGTCCATTCGAGTTCAAAACAACGCCCCTTCAAGTTCAAAACAACGCCCTTTCAAGTTCCACTCAAATAATACGTAGCTTTTACTTTCTCATACACCGCCGTTATAGAAAAGTATTATGATAGTTCAAAAATCGCACTTCAGGTTTCTGACATAATTTTTTTAAAAATGTAAAAACTAGGTAAATACCTAAAACTATAGTTTCTAAATCCAAATAAAGCGTAAACGTTATGACAACTCAACACTCCACAGAAATGCAGAACGAAACACAAACCAGCGCAGAACGAATGAGTATCGGATGGTGAACCTGACTATAGGAAAAAGCTTTAGGGGTACGGATTGGAAAAATTCCGCTCAAGGTTAAACGTTCAGAGAACTTTGTGCGACAGTTCACAAAAGGTTAATTAACTCTTCAATTCATTGCATGTTCGGAAAGGTCATGGATGTTAGGCATATCAGCATATTGTTTTCAGTGGCGTGTATTCGAGGCTTGCTAGGCTAGCTGCGAAGCTCAGAGAATGCACAAATAAAAGTCTATTAAATATACACAAATAAAAGTCAATTATCAACGGTATTAAGATATGCCGATGCTTTCGGTGCGAAAAAAAAACACGAGCGGATTCGCTTCTTTCGATTATGAGAATCAGTCTGGTGAGCGATGATCAACGGCATAACGCAGTAGGTCTTCGAGAGCCTTCGCTGTTCTGATGCGAAGAGCTTCCATACTATCGCCTGCTAGCGTTTTCATGACAACATGAATGAGCTGCGGAGGTGTGTGGACCATTGCTTGGCGCAAAGGGTTCGCTCAAAAAAACGAAGCCTTCGGACTACTTGGGTCCCTCCATCGCGAGAGCTGTTTCAGTATGTGTGAAGTATCAATGAATTAAAAATCAGTGATATTATATCTTAAATTCGTGACTTTGTTGGATTCGAACTGTTTTGATAAGTTTTGTGAAAGCTTCCCTGAACATCTACTATCAGAGCTTAAAGAACTCTATGCTTCAAACTTTGATACAGCTCGATTAAAAAATGAACTGAAGGTGTTTTATTCCCTTGATGAATACAAAAGAAATCAGTAAGAGACATCACTTGTTACATAACGTTGAATAATTGGACATGGTATTTATTGAGGTGCACAGATTGGCAGATCTAATATTAAACTGTTCATCAGCAACTGCAACTGCCGAAAGAAGTTTTCCGTATTAAAAAGAATCAAGATGTATCTTAGAACCACACAAGAATATGTACATTCGAGCAACTTGGCTGTTTTGTTAATAGAGAAAAACATTATTTTTTAATCTGAAAAAGTACTCGGAAGAAAGATTTTATGAAAACGTAACACTCAAGTTCACACAAAGGGAAAGAAGAATGGAGTTCATGTACAAATAAGTCTTCAAATCCTAATCCTCATAATTATTTGGTATCATGTTAGCAACAGCATGTACCTAAAACTAAAAAAAAATGTTACTTCTATTACTTAACAATTAGGGGGGGGGAAGGCCAGGTCTCGGACCCAAGGTACACCACTGATTGTTTTCTTTGCCTCCATTCAGTGCTTTTCGGGAAATTCCCTTAATGGATATGAGACGTTCACACCAAGGAGGTTATATTACAGGAGACACCACTCCTATCCACGCAGCATTGGCCGCCATAAGTCACCGTCCGTGCTGCAAATGACGTCATGGGCAGGCACGACGCAGCCGTAGAAAAGAAGCTGCTTTGAAACCAATGGAACAAAAGATTCTAAGCGTATAAACAGATAAAATGAGTAATTCAATAATCTTTATCAATGATACACAAGCTTACTGTTTTATCAACGGTATAATTTAGTTCGTTTTTGCCTGCTTGTGACGTCACACCACAGATTAGCTGTGACCTATGGCAGCAGAGCCAGTGGTGTCTCCAGTAATATAACCTCCTTGGTTCACACCTCACAGTGTATGTTACTCTGTACCCTGGTTAACTGCATGGAATACTCTATGAGACTAACAAAAGTCTTTAAAAAGAAAATACTGAAGGGTGTAACTTTTCTTTTTTAGTTACAATTTCTATTTTTTACATCCCCCAGAGCATGAATTTACGCCCCGGGACTGCCCTCCCGGTAGCTACGGCCCTACGCTGGGCAGTTGTTTTTTTTGCTGGATACTGCTCCAGGTTCCTTCTTCTAACCATTTCCTTGTAGTATGCCAGTAAAAGTAGCTTCTCAATGTCATCATCGGAAAGCTATGCCTCACCATTCCTTCGAGATGGGCCCCGGGTTCGTGTCCGGATGAAGCATGGGTGGTGTGTTTGTCCTACATCACTAGCCCTCATCTTACCTAAGAACCAGTGGCCCTAAACTAGGGACCGGAGACTGCTCAAAACTCTTAGAATTTATAAAATCTGACATTTTGCCAGTGGCTATTTTCGAACACACGTCTTATTACTCCTGAGTGGTTGTTCTCCCAACTGAATTACGCCGACAGGTTTATCGCTGCTTCTTGTCCATTCGACTCATGCGTCACCTCAGCGGTACGTCATCTACGTCATGTCAGGTAGTACTTTATAAGTAACTATGAGCAACTAGTACTTTATAAGTTGTACTTTATAAGTTGCTCATAGTTACTTATAAAGTACTACCTGACATAGTTAATCCCCCCCCCAAAAAAAATAACAACAAATAATCAATGAAAACCCAAACGCATTGCTTGACACACTCAGTAGAATGATATCATATATTTCTTAGGATGATGTCATATATTTCTTAGGATGATGTCATATATTTCTTAGGATGATGTCATATATTTCTTACGTTCAGTCTGGACACGTATCAAATAAATAAATAAATAAAATGCTATTATCATATTGCAAAAACTCAGCTGTTATGCCATCTACCCCAGCGGGTTCATCAGTTTGAAAATATAGCTTCACAAATCTCTTATCTTGCCACCTTTGCTGGCCTCTACCCCAACTCTCTCTGTCTCTCTCTCTTCGCCCCCTCTCCCTCTCACCCTCCCTCTTCCCCCTCCCCTCTCACCCTCTCACTCTCCCCTCTCTCCCTCTCTGTCCCTCGCTCTATCTGTCTTTCTCTGTCCCTTTCTCTTCCTCTCCCTGTCTCTCTCTCTCTCTCTCTCCCTCTCCCTCTCCCCCTCTCTCTCTCCCTCTCCCTGTCTCTCTCTCTCTCTCTCTCTCTCTCTCTCTCTCTCTCTCTCTCTCTCTCTCTCTCTCTCTCTGTCTGTTGCATAATGACTTCAGCTCCAAAATCATATTTGCTTATACACTGAGTGGCCACTTTATTATGACCAGCTGACAGTTTTAAGCAAATGAACTATGGGGCTGCCCGCTGTTGCCGCCAGAGGGTGAGGCTAGTATAAAAAGGGAAAGCTTAGTGCTTGCGACAGTAGTAGAAGTGATTTTCGGGTGACGAGATGTGTAAAAAATGCAATTTGACGGACTTTCAACGTGGGATGATTGTAGGAGCTCGGAGTCATATAGCGAATATCACCGAAACCGCCGCATTCCTGAAATGTTCCAGAGCAGCTGTTGCTAAAGTGTTTAAAGACTTGACTGCAGGCCAAAAAACTGGGTCTTTACGTGCAGCGTGTGGTCGTCATCGACTAGTGACTGCTCGTGCGGAACGGAGAGTGTCCAGACTGGTAACAGAAAACAGAAGGGCAACAGTGCAGCAAATTACAGACCATCTTGATCAAGGATCCCCTCAAATGATCTCTGCACGCACTGTTCGCCGTACACTGCATCGGATGGGATATGGCAGCCGAAGGCCTGTTTGAACATCTTTGCTGTCTGCAGTTAACAACAGAAAACGTCTCCAGTTCGAACAGGAGCACAAGGATTGGACAGTCGATAATTGGAAACAAATTATGTGGTCCGATGTATCACGTTTTCATTTTTACCATGCCGATGGCCTAGTGAGAATTTGGCGGAAACAGCACGACAGCATGGACCCCAAATGCATTGCTACAACCCTTTAAGCTGGTGGGGGGCAACGTTATGGTTTGGGTAATGTTTTCCTGGCATGCTTTGGGCCCTTTAATTCGTGTTGATCAACGTCTGACTGGCACATCATATCTAAACATCGTTGCGGACCAAGTGCATCCTGTCATGTGGATGGTTTATCCCAACGGCGATGGCTACTTTCAACAAGATAATGTGTCCTTCCATAGTGCTCGTATTGTACAGGACTGGTTTCAGAAACATGCCGGTGAGTTTATTTTTGCTTAGGTGGCCCCAACAATATCGAGATCTCAACCCCATTGAGAATTTGTGGGATGAAGTTGAACCAGCCATCAGACAGCTGAATCTACAACTCTGCAATCTCACACTCCTGAAAAGTGATATTCATCAAGCATGGTCTCAGATTCCCCAAACCACCTATCAACATCTCGTGGAGTCCATGCCACGAAGAATCGACGCAGTATTAAAGACAAAAGGTGGCCCAACGTAGTACTGAGGAGATGGTCATAATAAAGTGGCCACTCAGTGTATATACACTGCCGGACAATTGCTAAGGACGGATGACAATAGCAACGATAGCAACCATAAAATGGAAGGCAGGAAAATGTGGAAATTAGCATAAGTGCGGGATACAGTAAAACGTGTTGTGCGTATGCAAATTTTGGACTGCCGAACTTGTTCGTGACGTCATAGCGCTGATAAGAGATATAAAGGATTTGACGCGTATTGACCGTTGTTGTTCAAACGCAAAGTTGAAAGGGAAAGAATCAATTGACGAACTTGCAATTTTCAGTATGTCTTCTCGACATCACCTAGATGATTTTACGCGTGGCCGTATTATTGGCAAGATTGAAGAAGGGCGAAAAATAACAGATGTTGCCAGGGAGTTCGACGTCAGCCACAGTGTTGTTTCAAGGCTTTGGAAATCATTTCAAACAAATGGAGAGTGTAGCAAACGTCACGGGGGAGGTCGTGTTCGCAGTACGACACCTGCAGAAGATCGGTACATAGTGCTATCAACAAAAGGACACCGGCGCAGCACAGCTAGTGAGGTAGCAAATCAGTTTATGGCTGCTACTGGCAAGCGGATCTCCCGAAAAACTGTCGCCAGACGTTTGCATGAAGGAGGACTATACGCCCGCCGTCCTGTTGTGTGCATCCCATTGTCCAGACGTCTCCGTACCGCCCGTTTGCAATGGTGCCATCAACATCGCAATTGGACTGATAACGACTGGTCTGCTGTCCTCTTCCCAGATGAAAGTAGAAACGGTCTATCGTCTGATTGTCGACGACAACTGATCTGGCGTGATAGTGGTACTGCATATTGTCCAGCAAACATACAGGAAAGGGACCGATATCCGATATGTAGTGTCATGGTATAGGCTGGCATCATGATCAATGGCCGTACGTCCCTCTATGTGCTTCCAACTGGGACTATGACTGGCCAACGATACATTAATGATGTTCTGCTACCTCATGTTCGCATGTTCCGTGCTGCTGTCGGTGATAGATTCATTTTCATGGACGACAACGCAACATGTCATCGAACAGTCGCTGTCCAGGAGTGTCTTGAGAGCGAGGATATTCAATGCCTCGTATGGCCAGCACGTTCTCCAGATCAGAATCCTATTGAAAATGTGTGGGATGCTTTGGGGAGGAATCTTGCTGGTCGCCAATACCCTCCAATAAACAAGGACACCCTCATCCGTGCACTGACAGGGGAATTTGATAAATTACCCCAACAGCTGCTTGATAATGTTGTGCAAAGCAAGCCACGACGTGTGGAATCTTGCATCGCCCTCCATGGTGGCCATATCCCGTATTGACATCTTACGCCTGAACGCCTGCGGACGGTAATTGCATTTTTTTCACGTTTACGTATTCTGCACAAAATGGCCTGTTTGTCCGTTGAACACGTTCCAAAGCCTTCTGGATTTCAGAGCACAACAAATTGTCTTTCTTGTAATGTCCTGGAATTCTGACATGTGTTTTATATATATATTTTTTAAACAGTCTTTTATTCCATTAAAGGTTTTAACTTGCCAGTGGTTTTAATTGGACTTTACTAAGATCGTGTAAAGACGACTGGAATTTATTCTGTGATATAACTGTAACAAGAAAGAATTATCTATTGTTTATTGTTAACATCCCTTATTATATCAGTAATGTGTTTCACAGCGAAACACCTTATATTAATAATATAAACAGCCAGATCTGTCTGCAACGCTTGACGTCACAGCAAAGTCTGCATTGTTGCGCCATCACGTATCGATCAATTCGCGTGTTCTCTCTAGATTTCAAAGTGATTCCGTGCCATATAATAGCTCGCGATCTAATGTCAAGGTGATAGCGTGCTTTATAATAACACGCGATCTAATATGAAGTTGATTGTGTGCTATATAATAGTATAAGCATGCGATCGCTTTGAGATATCAAGATGATGGCGTGCTAATTTAAAAACATTAGATTACACTGACTTTGTTACAAAAAAAACTTTAACAGTTTTGTGTGTATTTAAGGGTGCTTAAACCAAATATGAAGTCACAATTGCTCCACTGGGCTCCAGTTTCTTGTAATGGAACTCCCCATTGGGGTGAATGTTGTGTTACTTAAGGAATATCCCTATGTATTGGGTGAATGTTGTGTTACTTAAAGGGGCATCCCTATGTTTCCCAACGGAGACATCTGTCTGCAATCAAGATAGCTATGTCTCTGCGAGTAGACATACTGGCGCCATTACTTCCTGTTGTGCAATTCCTTCTGTGAAGGGAAACAAAGCAGGATTCTTGTCATTTGAATGTATTTAATCGGTATTTAAGGACGTTCTCGTGGTTTTAAAAAGTAACGTGGATTTGTGCAAAGTGTACGTTAAATAATGCGGCGTACATGTGTGAACCATCCAAACAGTTTCTCTTACATTTGTAGACGATTTACTTTAAAGTCTCAAAGGCGACATTTCACACCATTGATCAGAAAATCGTATGGACTTTATTTCCAGTGCAAAATGGGTGATGAAGGTAAATCTTGGGCGCCTCACATTTGTTGTAATACATGTATAAATTTGTTGACCGGCTGGTTAAAGGGATCACGTCAAATGCCATTTGCGGTACCAGTGGTTTGGAGAGACCGAAAGACCACTCAACAGACGGTTACTTCTGCATCACTAAGATATCTGGAATTACAGCTGAGACCAAAGACACGATTTAGTATCCCAGCATTCCTTCGGCCATAAGACCTGTTCCTCATGGTCCAGATTTTTATGTTCCTATACCTCCACAATCATGGAGTTTAGATTATAGTGATCCTGATGAAATAAATCCTCTCAGCAAAGAAGATGTTGAAGTAGAACAAGATCCTGATTTCTCGGAAGATTCTGTGCCTCACCTTACACACTGCTGTGCAAAAATTATGGACGAAGAGGAGAAATTAGCATAACAACGGAACGAGCAGGCAGAACGGACCGAAAGACCACTCAGGAGATAGACTAGGGTCCGGTACGGTAGGGCAAGCGCATATATGCAGCATGACGTAGGGGGGAGTGTGGGAAGGGTATAAAGCACACGGGCGGAGTACGCTCAGCAATTCGGTGAAAGCTATTGCACGGTGTACATCGGCTTGAACGACGTCGAGTTGCTTCCACCGTGTGATATGGCCAACCGACAATCCAGCAGACGACATCTGGATAACTTTACCCGAGGTCGCGTCATTGGGAAGTTGGAAGAAGGTCGAAGTGTGACTAGTGTGGCCGAGGAGTTCGGGATCGCTCACAGCATCGTTTCACCAGCTTGGAGAGCATTTCAAACGACAGGAACAGCTGTCCGAGAGTTTAGCAGTGGTCGTCCACGAGCAACCACGGCGGCGGACTACCGGCATATTGTCCTACAAGCGAGAAGAGACAGATGGCAGACAGCGGGTGAAATCGCAAGGCACATGCAACGGACAACTGGACGTCCGTTATCGCGTTTTACCGTGGCCAGGAGGCTGCACAAAGGTGGTCTATTTGCACGACGACCAGTACGCTGTGTGCCATTAACGCCTGCTCCTCGGAGACGGCGGTTTCTGTAGTGCCAGGAACACAAGAACTGGGCACATCAGCAATGGGGTCGAGTTATCTTTATGGATGAGAGCCGATTTAGTCTGACGAGCGATTCTGGACGTATACACATCGGGAGAGAGCAGGGAACACGCAATCACACCTACGTCATCTTCGAACGGGACCGATTTGGAGGTGGCGGAGTTCTCGTTTGGGGCAGTATCATGCTTGGTAGCCGTACTGACCTCCACGTCTTCCAAGGAGGTTCAGTCACAGGTGTCTGCTATTGCACCGAGGTTCTCCTGCCTCACGTGCGTCTGTTTAGAGGTGCTGTGGGCCCTGAGTTCCTCTTCATGGACGACAACGCTACACCTCATCGTACAGTGGCTGTCGCAGAGCTGTTGGAGAGTGAAGATATTCAACGCATGAATTGGCCCGCAAGGTTCCCGGACCTAAATCCAATCGAACACGTATGGGATCTTCTCGGGAGACGCTTGGCAGCACGTCACCAGTCGCCAGGAACGATTCCGCAGCTGCGATGGGCGCTACAAGAGGAATGGGCCGCGATGCCTCAACAACTCCTTGACAACCTCGTCCTCAGCATGGACAGACGTTGTAAATCCTACAACGCAGTCAGTGGTGATCATATCCCCTACTAAAGACTGAATTTTTCGTGGCAGCCGCCTGTCACATGGACGTTTCTGTCTTCTGTCCAGTTGTGCTCGAAGCTACCTTTTCAATAAAGTGCCTTTGTATCCTTTGGATTCCTTGTTTGGACCGTTTTGCTCACTTGTCCCATATTCTTACATCTTGGGGATCTTATGGTAGGATTTGAGTAGATGTGGAGCCCTTCGGCACGACGTTACATTCGAAAACCCGTCTTGTCCTTCATTTTTGCACGTCAGTGTAAGTCAGGAAGAATTAAATGTTCTGGTTCGTGACCTTCATATAGCAAAACGTCTGGCTGAAATATTATTTTCAAGATTGAAGGGACGGAATCTTTTACAACCAAGTACAAAGGTATATAGTTTTCGTCGACGACAGCAAGAGTTTGAACACTTATTTTGAAGAGTGAGGATCTTGTGTACTTCAATGATATAGACTTACTGTTTGAAGCCTTAGGACAGCAACACAAACCTGAATAATGGAGACTTTTTATAGATTCCTCAAAAATAAGCTTAAAAGCTGTCCTTCATAATGGAAACATGTATCCGTCAGCACCTGTTGCATGTGCTGCATACATGAAAGAAACATATGCTAATATGAAACTGTTGCTTCAAAGTATGGTATACAAAAACCACTCATGGCGTATTTGTGGCGATCTTAAAGTGATAGCTTTACTCCTCGGCCTACAACTTGGATACACAAAATAGTGCTGCTTCCTCTGTGAATGGAAGAGTCGGGACAGAAATTCCCATTATACCAAAAAGACCTGGCCTAAAAGACAGTATTTGATTCCAGGTGATAAAAACGCTGTTCCTGAGCCTTTAGTAAGTCCTCAGAATGTGTACTTACCACCGCTTCATATCAAAGTTACTTTTTCAGGACACATATACTTCCTGTCTTTATTTCTTTCAATTCATGCTGTCTATTGATTTGAAGGCACTTTGAATGAGACTGGAGCTGCTGCATGGATGCCCTATGAAGATATGGTACTGAACTTTTTAGGTAAATGGAACGCAAGAAAATTATAAAGAACTTGTTACTGAGCTTCTAGAAAACTATAAGGTCAGGAGATGCAATATGTCCCTTAAAATATATTTCCTTCACTCGCATCTTTTTCCCACAGAACTTAGGAGCTGTAAGCGATTAGCGCTGAGAACGTTTTCATCAAGAGATTTGTATGTACCATAGAAAACGCTATAAAAAAAATAGAGCTCTAAAATGCTAGCTGATTACTGTTGGACTCTAAAAAGGGATGTAGACAACCAAAGTACAGAAGAAAATCTAAAATAACTACTTTTTAAGGTAAGTGTAATTAATTGTTTGTAGCGAAATATACATGCCAAAATGAAGGCTTATTGTACCTACTATGAAACAACAGGTTACTCGATAACTATGCCCGATAGAACAATTTAGCAAGCAGTATTGTAATCAGCATGACAAATACTGTATGATTCGGCATATGCAGTCTTCGTAACAAAACAAAAAGTTTATTTTTGTTGCTTAGTGTCATCGATAGAACAATTTAGCAAGCAGTATTGTAATCAGCATGACAAATACTGTATGATTCGGCATATGCAGTCTTCGTAACAAAACAAAAAGTTTATTTTTGTTGCTTAGTGTCATCAATGATTCGAGTCCTATTTATCCGATCTACAAAATTCGAATCGAAATCTTAATATTGCGGCAAGTTGAGTTTGTATATTAATTTAATTTAGAACAATTCGAATATTAATTTCTACGCTTTAATTAGTTCTTAGTTTTTTAATTTAAGTAACTTTCCGAGTTTGATGTTGATTATAATATACATTTTTATAAAATGTCGATCTATCTAAATCCTCTAACCTACAATAAAAACTGAAATCTTGAGATGTCAAAATGAGCAAAATTGCATCTAAAAACAGACGTCGCCCTAACAGCACAATGTCGATAATTTAGATAATTTCGATTTGTAATGCTAGATGTCGCATTATTTTGTAGAAAAAGCTTCGGTATGAAGTTTCAAACGAACCATCGAATAGGTCACTCTAAAACAAGCCGTGAACGGAATAACAAGTGTGCCGGAGAAAAAGTCATTTACGCGAAAAATCAAAGCAAAAGTTATTAAGGTAAGTTTACACGAATACAACTGGACTACAAGGACAATTGTTAAACAACAAATATTTTACACAGAATGTTTATTTATCGCGAGGTCTTTTGAAAAACGGAAATAGATAGCATATAATTTTCAGTTCAAACGGGAATGAGTTCTTACTGTATGTTTTTACTTCATTTTCTTACGAAAAAGCCGGCGTCTATTTGATCTGTTTTCAATCTGCTTCAATTAAAAATTTCATCCTATCTCAGGACGGGAAACATTCCCTATATATTAATATTTATTTAAAGCTTAAAAACAAGAGTCCTGGGACGGGCTGCAGACTAGTTGTAGATATAAAACTCAAGTTTTATTTAAATTTTATCGATGTAATTGTTTTATAATGTTCTAATGTACACTGAAGTGCCAGAAAAACTGGTACAGGCGAGCGTATGCAAAATACATAGCAACGTCACCTATGCACGCACTCGGTTGCGTCCGCCAGTGCGTATATAAACCTTCAACCTAAGATAACAGTGTGCCCGTAGCTAGCCGTCAGAGCTGTTTTCGGCATGAGAATGACAAGTACTAACGATTTAAGCGATTTTCAAAGCGATGTTCATAGTTGGCGCTCGTGAGATGTGCCATAGTATTTCGGAGGTATAAACGAAGTTCGGATTTTCACGGACGACCATTGCAAGGGTGTACCGTGACTACAAGAATTCCCGAAAAACCTTCAACCTAAGATAACAGTGTGCCCGTATAAAGGCATTGGGTGAACTTGACCATCGTCGGCTGTCAAGAATCGTTTCACGCTATAGGCGTGCAACACTCTCGCAGGTATCATCGGAATTCAATGCTGGAGCCTCAACAAGCATCAGCGTCCGGACTGTGCAACGTACCCTGCACGATATGGGCTTTGGTAGCCGACGCCCAAATCGAGTCCCTTTGATGGGTACACGACACAGAGCTATGCGCCTCGCTTGGGCACTGCAACACCGCCACTGGAAACTTCATGACTGGAAACAAGTAGCCTGGTCTGACGAGTCGCGTTTTCAACTGTATTGGGCAGATGGAAGGATTCGTGTATGGCGCAAACTCCATGAAGCCATGGATCCCGCCTGTCAACATGAAACTGTACCGGCTGGTGGGGGGTCCGCAATGGTGTGGGGTGTGTTTAGCTGGACTTCACTGGGATCCTTGGTACGTCTAGAAACGTTTGTGACCGGCCAACGCTATGTGCGCATCCTTTCTGACGAGGTACACCCGTTCATGTCCTGCATTCATGCTGATGGGTTGGGCCTGTTCCAACAAGACAATGCACCTCTACACAAGTGTCGGGACGCCACATTATGGTTAGAGGAGCATTCACATGAGTTTAGGGTGTTGCCATTCCCACCCAAGTCCCCCGATCTGAACGTGATAGAACAAATTTGGGATGCCATGCAACGCGCTATCGAACACAGGAATCCGAGACCTCGGAATGCACCCGAATTGTGGAACGCTTTGCAGGAAGTATGGTGTGTATTGCCTACAGCATATTTCCAGAAGTTAGTGGAGTCCATGCCCAGTCGTATTTCTGCAGTCCTGCGCTCCCGTGGGGGACCTACTAAGTATTGGACTCGTGTACCAGTTTTTCTGGCATTTCAGTGTATATATTCTGTGTAAAATGTATGTTCTAATGACGTCACCCTGTCCTGTTTCACATGGACATAATGAGTTTTATAATATCTGACCAAAAACGCATATCTTGATACGTTACCCCCATTGTCGGAAAATTGTTCCAGCACAGGAATTCCTCACGCTCTACATCTAATGTGCAGTGTAGCAGAATGAATTCTTAACTTTCCAAAATGTGAAAGATAAAAACATGGTGGAAAATATAAAAGAAGACGAGAAAGAGTTGGAAGACTTGCTCACCAGAGCAATAGGTGTTTTACAGTCATTTGTAAACGTTTTTTTAGATCAGATTAGATCATCAGTAGAGGATTTTAGGAAGGGAGTGTTTGACCCCAGGTCTTAAAAACCCTCAGAAATAGGAAGCTAGGAGATACGGGTTAGAGTGCCCGATAGGAAAGTGACACGGAAGCGAGGTAGAAAGGGGAAGGAAGACGCCCTTATTTATTACCTGGGGGCCAGTAGCCTGGGCCGACGGCTTAACGTGCCCATCCGACGCACGGCGGATATATAGTGGTTCGAGCGTTCGTCCCTGCCTGGAATCGAACCTGGGGTCTTCTCCGTGGCAGTCACGAACGTTGACCACTAGGCCACCCGATGCCCAAAGATTTAAGATTTTCAAAGAAACAACTGATTACTAGTAAGAGATTTCTGAAAAAATGACGCCACAGATGAATATTTACATTCTTTAGAACACAAAAAGACCGAAATCAGTACTTTGTGGAGCAAACTTTATTTTTTTCATAACGGACAGAATACGATGTGGCAACGAGAGATTGCAATAGGAACTTGAAATGTCTTTGCATCACACGTACTTTATTGCGCCAATCACAGCTTGGGACTTTGATGGCTGTTTTTCTGCTACCTTGTCTTTTAAAATGGTCCACAAATTTTCGATGGGGTTAAGGTCGGGACTAGTGCCGGGCCAGTCAAGCACAGTTATGTTTTTCCTGTGCACGTAGTCCTTTATTGTCTTTGATCTGTGGCATGAAGCAGCATCACGCATAAATATTGTGCATCTGTGCATTTGCATATGAGTTAACAGCTTCTCGCGTAACATTTCCACATAAAACGGACCAGTCATGGGAGTGCCTGTTGGCAAAAAGGATAATAAAGCAGTACAGGATGGTGACATAGCACCCCATATCATCTGACTAGGTGGATGTCTCACTGTTCTAATGGTGTATTTTTCATCAAACCTTTTGCCTTCTGGTCGTCGAACATGTTCTTCACGTGATTCAAATTGACGCACGGTTGACTCATCGGAAGAAAGAACTTGGCCCCAATTTTCAGCTGCCCACGATTCATGACGCTTTGCAAACTGGAGTCTCTTCTTTTTCATGACAGAAGTTAGTCTAGGTTTATGTGCAGGTTTATAAGACTTTTATCCAAAATCTTTGCTAAAACGTCGAGAAACAGTGCAGATACTAATATCAGACCATTTTGAATATACAAATGCCTTCATTTTCTTGCACGAACTCCTCGGAGGACGAATAACTATTCGCCTTGGGGTATTGTCATCCCATGGGATTGTTTTCCTTGGACGTCCACTTCTCTTTCGGTAGCTGAATTCACCTGTATCTCGATATTTAATAACCGTATTTTGAATACCAGTCTTACTCACATTTACCTTTCTGCTTACGTCACGTTCGGAATATCCTTCATGATAAAAAGTCACTATTTGTACCTTCTGAGTAACACATAATGACACTTTTTTGCCCGTTTTTCGCTACGTAGAAAATACGTACGAAACCTCTCAGCATGTAAACTAGAAGCAAACTGATGCTCGCGCGCTTCCCCCAACTCTATCAACATCTGCCGCTGTAGGATGATGCAACACCGATAGGAAGTTGAGTAATAAAGACAGTAGCTGACGCAATCGGCAGAAATCTCCTAATACCAACAGGTGGTCTTAAACTTTCGCAAATGACTGTAGTTTGAAGTGCTCAAGGTCATATCATGCCGAGCACACTTAATCATTTTAATTAATAGCTCAATACATCTCATTCCACAGCTTCGAATGCAACGCAGAAAAGGAAAGTATAGCAATGCAAAAAAAAAAAAAAAAAAACAGCACGTACTATTTCAGGGACAGAAGATGTGATTGGCACCGTAATAAGGAGACCCGTCTGCGCGTTACTGAATTTCGTGCAAGGGAATTTTTCAATAAGAATTCGAAGGGGCCGTGATTTGAACGGCAGTCTGGTATCTTGACTAAATGCAGAGTGAATGTTTCCTCCTGTCCGCCGACGAGCAAAGTAGAGACTAGGGGAACATAAAATGAGAATTTGATGCCGGGAGTAGAATAGGGGTGACTGGAAATAAGTTGCATTCATTGTTCTTTCATAACCTGAAATTGGTTCTATTGAAGTGAGGTGACTCATGATTCCCCCATCTCCTGACCTCCGAGGGAGTTTGAGTCACTGATTTTCAAATCCACCTCACTTCCGCTTGGCACGTAGTCACCGATCTCAAACTGAGTTACCGTCAGGTCCCTTGGACACAACCATACTGGTTACATTCCTACCCAAAATAAAGTCGTAATAAAAAAAAAAAAAAAAACTTTACGGAAAGCTTTAAACGCCATGAGGTGGCATGTACACAGAGGTGCTAGTTTACTTGGTACAAATTTTCGAGGCACTTAAATGGCTCTTACACATAAGACAGCATGAGACTCATTCACAGGGATATACTTGAGGTTTGATTAACTATTAAATATCAATCCTCTGTCGGAGAACATGGTTTTGAAGTTCTGTAGCCCCCCCCCCCCCCCCGTTGGCGTAGTTGTCTAAGCTCTGGCTTATGGCCATTCGTTCGAGAAAGGGTCCGGGTTCGAATCCCGGTGAGACATGGTTGTTGTGTTTATTACGGCACTGGATGTCTCGCTTCCCTGGAACCAGTGGCCCTAAATTGACGGGCGACTGCTTCTAGCTAAGCTAGTAATTGTTTCGCGGCGCGAACTTCCGCAATTTTTTTTCTCGAATTTTAGGGTTTTTTCAGTAATTTCGCGAATATCAAATATATCCGCGAATTTTAGATTTTTCCTATTTTTGCCTCATTTTTATTATAATTTTTAGATTATTTTTATATTTAAATAATTATAGTACTGCCTTAATCAGAATTTACGCGAAAAATATATCGCAAAGTAATTCTACTCCAGAGTCCAAACCAGAACTTTAAACCTTGAATTACCCTTCAAGATTGTTCGTTACGAAGAGACTCTTATCGAACAAGCTTGACGGGTAATTCCAGGTCACATGCACTCTGTTGAAGAATGCACGTGCGGTTTTTCGTGATTTCCACCCCCTGCTGTTGAATGACCATGGCGACTTGCCGCACTAGTAAACCAAATGTCGTTAATTGTATTAGCAGTTTTAACTGGGAGAAGCAGCTCACAGAAAAGTGTGTTAGAGTTTCGCAGACGCCTAGCTTACAAAATTTTTGTGCTTTCGTGTGAGTATTTAGTTTAAAATTTCCTAGATATTGTTTGCTAATTTTGAGAATGATCCAGGTGAGTAAAATAAGTGCATCTCAAAGATGCAAGCTTTACAGCAACGGAACACTTCGTGTGAACAAAAATCAATTGTTCTGTTCGTGTCGCAACGCACCAGTGGATTTTTCAAGAAAGGACAGTTGTGAAAAGCATTCAGAAAGCAAGCTCCATAAAAAAAAAAGGTATGTCCGAAGACTCAACCGAAAATAATTCAGAAATGTGGTGATGAAATAATTGAGAAAAGAACTAAACAAGAATAGCATCACTCCCATACGTAGCACTGAAACATTGAGACTTTTCAGATACGTTAGCAAAGTAACAGTAATGTTTCAGAAACCTTACGGTTACGTCAAAATGTCCTCAAACGTTACATAACTTTTAAACATAGCCGATACGTTACAGTGAAAGGTTTTTGTAACTTCAACATACCAACTTCATGTTACTGTTACGTATTTGAAAGATATTTGTAACTTCGTTACATTACTGTTACGTATTTGAAAGATATTTGTGACATCATCATATTACTGTTACGTATCTACTACGTTAAACATTATAGTTTTAATAAACTTTGTAAAATCACAATAAAAAGTATTACACTCGACAGGTGTTTCGAAAGCAACAACAGTCGTATTACGAGTTGTTTACGTTTCACAGGTTCAACGCAGTCCGCTGTTCATTGGGAACAGTGGTGGCGTTTATATATTGATACAAAAAAAAAAAAAAAAAAATTGGTCCCAAATGAGGGTGTCGAATTTCTAGTATACATGCGGAATAGACAATGTTTCAGCGAAAAAAAGAAAGAAAATCAAATTCGTCATTTCTCTAAATATACCTACCGCTACGAAATTTCTCAGCTTCAAGTTAAAAAAAAACATGCTGATATAGTATAATAATACAACAACACAATCATCTACTTAGATTTTATAAAATGTTTTTTTTTTGGAATTTAAAAATTATAATAATCAAAACAGTCGCTTACTTTCAGATGATCTTGAATCACACAAAAAAAAAAAAAAAAAAAAAAAAAAAGGATGAAATATTAAATCAACTAACTTGCTAACTCGAGTACGATAGTATAACAAAAGAATATCCCAGTAGCATGTGGCCCCCGGTGGCGCAGTGGTCTAAGCGATGGCCTCTGATCATTCGTCCAAAAGGGGTCCGGGTTCGAATCCCGGTGAGGCATGGATGTTGTGTTTGTCTTACGGCACTGGCTCTCCCTTCCCTGGAACCGGTTACCCTAAATCAGGGACGGGCGACGGCTTATAGCCCATTGAGTTGCTCACGGTGGTCGTTAAACGTCCAAGCTAAAAAAAAAAAAAAAATGCGCATGCGCATCCACGCCGTTGCCAAACCAAAAAACTTAAAGATCGCCGGAATGTAACATCATGGCAGCAATTATGTACAATGGAAACTATAAAACAGTAGTATCGGTGAATGTTATTTTTAAGGTAACTCTAATGTACAAAGAGTTATGTTCCAAAAGAGATGTTGCTGAAACGTCATTGTAAGATATCTCTGAAAGTGTAACGAAAATGAGAGATTGTAACATTATCGATACATATCTGAAACGTTTTGTGCTGTATGGGTCAACTGACCTTTCGAAATTAACTGGTTCCTTTTGTGCAGCCAACACCCCACTTAGCTGTAGAAAAGGCACCAGGATAACTCTACATTAAAAAATTACTTGGAAAATTCTTTGAGGTACTGGTGTTATTCCAAATGGAAATTCGATGCGGAAATGTTGTTATGTGCCGAAAATAACTGATATTCACAAGTAACAAGTGAAAGATTTTTTTCTTTTAATCATTATCCGGTGCAAGCACTTTAGTAGACGAAACAACTGATTCAGAAGATAGGTACATTTTGAATATTCTTGCTGTTCCGTCACAGCTGAAACAAATGTTGAAACCTACAATACTGAAACCTCTTTGAATGCAATCTTACTAGAGTGCATGACTTTGGAATCCGTAAAATTTACAGCAGTCAGCAAGGAAATACTTCAGTGCGTTAATACGTATGAAATATCTTATACGAATATAACCGCTTTTGTGACAAACAACGCATCTTACACATCCAAAGCGTAGGGGAAAGAGCCTGGGAGCCGAATATTTGAGGAAAAGTCGCGAAATTTTGCGATTTAACCCCCCACCCCCACTCGCCGCCACCGGCGAAATTCGCCTTTTTTTCCCGGGGTAAAATTGCTACCCTACTTATAGCCCTTCGAGTTGCTCGCGCTGGTCGTTTAAATCTTCAATTGAAAAAAAAAAAAGAAAAAAGAAAAAGAAGTTCTGTAGTGAGATCGATATTGTGAATAGCATATCGCATGAAATTTTAATTATTGTGGCACAGAATATTTCTTCCCCTCTCTCCTATTTTGTGAACCATGTATTGCATGTTGTGCTATGTAAGAAACCTGGTGCTTAAATTACAGGTGACTGTATTATGTCTATGTATCAAAACATAGGCATAATATGTATCAAATATGTTCATACATAATATGTGTTTGTGTCTGTGTATCAAAACATGGACATAATACATATTAAATGGCCCCGTAAGACAAGAATTATAACAGCAATAAAGAGTAAATTTTATAATCAGGAGTTTTGTGAAATCTAATATATAAAACACAAAACGTCTGTTTGTCTGAAGCAGCAAAAACTCTCGAACGCCGAACTGTGGCATCGTGAAATTTGCATAGCTTATTAATACTGGAATTTCTAGGTCAACGCAACTATTCTAAAATTTCTAAGTTATATCATAACTTAAATGTAAGTTATGAATTAATTAATAAGCTAATCAATAAAGTCAGCGTCGTTTGATACGTCATCGTTATCTGTTCCAAATCTGAAAGCACGTGACTGCATTCATCCACAGGTGTTTCTGTTCTTTGAGGACTGTGCATAAAAAAATGCAAAAACGAACTTTGCGAAATCTTAACGAAACGGGCTGAAAATTTTATCAACACCAAGAATTGGTAATAAGAGGAGTCCCTCAAAGTTTTACCGGAATCCGGTCAAAACTTTTTAAAATAGACATGGAATTTTTAATTCATCGGTAAACAGAAATATATACGCAGAAACGGTTAATAAAATTTTGACGGCTCATTTAAAAAGTTATTTACCGATTCAGGCAAAATTTGGAGGCCATGTTCCTGTTAACGATTTATGGTGTTCATTAAAATTTCGGCCAGTTTCATAAAATATTCGCAAAGATACGTTTTTTTACTTTTTTATCCCAGAGATTCGTCCCTCAAAGTCGTCTGAAACTGAAAGCGCGTGATGCATTTGATAGTCGATAACAAATTGTTAACGAATTTTGTTCAGTCACTGTTCTAAGGCTATGTCTCCTGGACGCGTGTTAAATAATTCGTAATGCTTTTGTTCCGTTTGATTCTACAGCTGTATGTTGGAATGTCAAGAGCAAAGGATCCAACAAAATTATATATTGTCGCCGATGAAGGAGAAACCAAAAATGTTGTGTACGGCTAAGTGCTGAAATAATCACACTAGGAATAAATAATTTGTAATGATCGAATTTGTGAAATCAGCTTTTTTATTTCTTGCAAGCATCAATTTTTTTCCGATTTTTTCAGTGACATGTAAGGGAATATTAAATTAATAAGCCTAAACCCCGGGCAAAGCCGGGTAGTAAAGCTAACAATACTATAAAGCAGTGCATTTTACCTTTTCTTAATGATAATTGAAAGTCATTGTCAGTTTTAAAAGATCTGCAATCCCAAAGCTTTCCGTTGCTTCGAAAAAATACGATGGAAAAACAATGCGATTTGTAATAAGTTCTCCTACAGAAAAATAAAATTATTACAAACCCCTATTCAAAAATAAAACAAAAAAAAAAAAAAAAAAAGCAGGAAAGGTGACACCGAGGTTCGGATGTAATGAGGAGCACGCCTTTTGAATCACTTCTGACGCAAATTAAATTCAAAGCTATTCAAAGTCAATGGAACTGGTATGGAAAACTAGTAGTATCTGACCGAACGAAGAACTTTTTCAATCGGGCTTTTAATACCGCAGATATTGCTGTAAACGGAGTCATGAACTTACGCCCTCTGTTTCCAGACTTGTGCGTTAAGAAAAATTTGAAATTATATGAGAAACATTTCGCAGCAGAAATCCTCTCCCACAGAGAAATTATTTTTCAAATCGGACTCTTAGAAGCAGAGATATTAACAAACATAAGATATGCATATACGCCCCCTGGCGGAAAAACCATTCATTATTTTGTGAAAAAAGTATTCTCAAAAGGTTTTTCGTTGTGAGCGGGTGTGGGTCTAGGAAATAATTTTTTCAGTCGAGTTTTCAGGAGCTCAGATTTTACTGCAAATACATCAGAAGCACAAATTATGACTTATGCTTCCTGGTGGCCAAATCATTCTTTACCAAATATTAGAAATTATGCGAAAAGCATTTCCCATCAGGAGCTGTATGCGTTACAGGAAGAATTTTCCAAATCAGAGTTTTAGAAGCAGAAATATCAGGGAAAACGCAATTTACCCGAACGCCCCCCAGCGGAAAGTCTATGAATTGCTTGACAATTTTGAAATTTTTTGAAAAACATGTTCCACCGGAATGCTATCCAACAAAGAAGGAATTTTTCAAATCGTACTCTTAGAAGTAGCGATATTGACAAAAATAAGATATACATCTATATCCCTGGCGGAGAAACCATGCATTATTTTAAGAAGAAAATATTCCGAAAAGGTTTATCGACGTGAGTAGTATCAGTCCACAGACGATTTTTTTCAATCGATATTTTAGAACCTCAGATTTTGCTGCAAATACATCAGAAGCGGAAGTTAAGACTTACGCCCCGTGGTGGCCAAACCATTTCTTGAGAAAAAATTACCATCAGGAGCTGTATTCGCGAAAGAAAAACTTTTTCAGGTCGGAGTTTTAGAAGTACAGATATCGGGAAAAACGCGATTTACTTTTACGCCCCCTAGCGGAAAATATATGCGTAACTTAAAAAAGTGATTATACCTAAAATACTCTTCGACATAAATGGAATCGAAAGGTAAAAGAAATTTTTCAATCGGTTGTTCAGAAGCAAATATATGGAATAAAATGTATTTTGAATTCGATATCATCTGAATTTACGCCCTCTAGCGGCGAAAATGTACATCGTAAAAAAAAAAAAAACGAAAGAAAGGATCATCATTCGCATATTTCAAGCTTTCCAATGCAAAAATAATTTTTCAAATCGGACTAATAGTTGCAGAGATAGTGTCCACAAACGGACGGATAGACAAACCGATAACATAAGTACAATCTTTTTTTTTTACAAAAGACGTGCTAAAAGTGACAAGCTCCAACAGAATATAAAAAATGATTATTTCGGATTAATTCACCCACATTAATAGCAAAAAACATTTCATCATCGCGCAAACAGGATTTTACCTTATTCGTAATTGTACATTACGGGCGTCTCTGGCTCAACGGTAAGACCCGTGGTTCTCGTAGAAAAAGTCCCTGGTTCAAAGACAAGGGATTCGCAAAAAGGCTGATAAAGTCGAAATCGAGAATTTTGCAAAATTTCTGTACAAATACGGAAAAACCTGAAACGGACTTTTCTGAAATAAACGGGACTAGACGAAACCCGTCGGAATCGACGGTTGGTTTTTTTTTTTTTTGGAAAGGATAAACTCATATGAAACAACAAATGTAAACTTTATTTGATTGACAAATTCATTCAACCACTTCAGTAAAGACAATAGTCCAGGTCCATAGTTTTTTTTTTTTTCTGAAGGTTTGGGAACCACCGCGAGCAACTCAATGGCAAATAAGCAGTCGCCCGTCCCTAATTTATTGTCACTGGTTCCAGGGAAGGGAGAGAGCCAGAGCCGTAAGACAAACACAACACCCATGCCTCACCGGCATTCGAACGCGGACTCTTCACGAACGAATGATCATAAGCCAGCGCTTAGGCCACTACGCCACCGGGGCGTCCAGGTTCGTGATGAGAATCACGACTGCACCCTTTTTCAGTCTTAAAATGTGTGGCGGAAGTCCACTCATGTCGATCGTGTGCAAAAATTCAAATGAATAGGGCACTCTTTCACTCTCATCTTCAGTCACAACTGTGTTTGTAAACGTTGTTGGAATGAGATTCGCGTTGCGAATAATCTTCACCCGTCGGAATAGACGGTCAGTTTTTTTTTTTTTTTTTTTTTTTTTTTTTGAAAAGAATAAACTTGTATGAGACGACAAATGTAAACTTTATTTGATTGACAAATTCATTCAACCACTTCAGTAAAGACAATAGTCCAGGTTCGTGATTTTTTTTTTTTTTTTTTTTTTTTGAATGAAGGTTTAACGACCACCGTGAGCAACTGAATAGTCTATAAGCAGTCGCCCGTAATATTTTCACTAACAATGGTCAACGGAATGTTTATTTAGATCTTTACATAATAGGAAACGTCTGACCTACGTGAATAAACTGGATCGAATGGATATTAAATTGTATATATACATCACACAGTCCAACGGCATAACGCAATCAGGTATTCGATACTGTTCGTTGTTCCGATGAGAAGAACTTTGATAGGAATCCTGGTAGCGTTGCTTTGCGCAACGTTTCGCTCAGAAAAGAGACTTTGGATTATCTAAGTCCCTCCATGCTTACGCCGTCAACAGCGCGAGAGTCAACCGCAGGCGATCGAATATCAACCGCACGCTTCTCCCATATACTTTACATGGGAACTTTGCCACCCCACAAACCCCGAACCGTTGTCATAATCTCATTTTTCTCTTCAACTGGCACATCTACATGGTAAGACATTTATTTTGATACCTCAACCATATCTTTACGTTCAGCCGTTCTCTCAAAATAGGACTCACAGTAAAAAACCTTATAGAATTATTATATAGATTATTGACTATGGGAATTCTGTCAAAATGATGAAGTTATAAATAATTGAAACTTTAGAAAAAGGAAATTGCGTTAAAAGACGGACACCTACCTGCAACTTTGCAGTACGTTATTTTCAGGAATTTTTCCGTGAATTCACACCATTTATTTTTTACAGCGTGACATTCGGTGATCCTAGCAAAACAACTCACAAATTTTATTAACGAGAAAATGTGGTGTTCATCCAAATGAGTAGTTGTTTATAATTTATCAGACATATGTAAAAATTTGGCCCTAGCTAATTTATCTGTCGCACAATGTGACTTTCACTGACACCGGTGCCGCCCGTGTGGCGCGGTGGTGTAAGCGCTGGCTTCTGACCTTTCGCTCGAGGCGGGTCCGGGTTCGAATCCGATCTGTTGTGTTTCTCTTACGGCAATGGCTCTTCCCTGGAACCAGAGGCCTTGAATTAGTGACGGCCGACTGCTTATGACGCACCGAAGTTCTCACGGTGATTGTTACACCTTCAAACAAAAGAAAAACCGTATGTGGTGGAAATGTATGGACTGTATTGCAAACATAACTGTACTAAGCTTTATATAACTTTTTAAGTGGTATAATTCACGAATAGGAGCTTTTAAAAAAATCTTAAGAAACAAAAAGTTCAATGTCGCGGGCAATAAGACAGGAAAACAAAAAATATATGTTAGTAACTTTTTTCACGGTATTCAAAACATTAAACAATCATAAAAGATAGGTCATTTGTTAATAAATTCCGTGCTGCGATCAACGACGGCTGGCAAACAGATCAATTACTTTGTCATTAAAACTCCTTATGTTTTCAATAATTGATTTTCCGTTGTAAACATTGCAAGTGCTGTTAGCTGATCATGGCCGATACTGTTCCATAAAAAATTATTTATTCGTTTGAACGATGAGGAACAACGTTCTGGTTTTGCTATTGTCATTGAGGTGGTAATTAAATGCGAAGAAGTTTCACTGTTTGTGACGTACTTCAGAGGTGAAGCACTTGTCAAAACGACAAATCTGCTCTGCAACCGCACGTTCCGTCGGTGTAGTTTTGAGCTAAGTTCGGGCTCAATTTTCGGAGCCCGAGCCCGTCCGAGCCTTTGGTATATCAACCCGAGCCCGAATTTTATCGTGCAAGATACTATACTGTGCAAATTAATTGGGGCAAGCTATTTTATTCTCACAATTGTAATGTAATCGCCAGTTGATGTCGGAAACCCCCGTAAACCAGTTTTATCAGCTGTCAGGTGGTGTGACTGTCAGAACTTGAAAGTAAGAATGTGGTTTGAGCGGTTTTAAACAGGAAATAGGCACTTCAGCTTCAGTTGTGAGCTTTCGTGTGTGACAGGTGGATGTTAGTTTTTGCTCTCTGTGAGTACGTGTTGCTTTCGTGTATTGAAAAGTGGATATTCCCCCAAAGGAAGCGTGCAAAAATAATTGCTCTGAAGGATCACACTTCTATGACAGTGAGAGATATCGCTTCTGCAGTTGGTGTAGGCAAATCAAGTGTATCAAGACTGCTTACGCGATACAATGCATCTGGATCATCGTCTTCAAAAAGGAGAGGTAAATGTAGAAGAAAACGAAAAACAGCTTCACGAATCTATAAATATCTAATCAGAAATAGTAAAATGAATCCAAAAAAAAACAAGCACCGACCTTCAAAGAGATTTATTAGCTAGTGGTTGTGATGTTAGTGATTCAACTGTACGCCGTAGGCTTCTGGAAGTTGGTCGGAAGACAAGAAGAACAACGAAAAAACATATTTGAATGCGAAAATGAAGTTAAAACGTTTAGCATGGGCCAAAAAATATAAATCATGGACTGCTGACAACTGGAAAAAGGTAATTTTCAGTGATGAAACTCATTTATTTGTGCAGGGTTACCAAGCAAATGTCGTTAGACGAAGCAACTGTGAACTCTTAAGACCTGAGCATGTCAAACAAACTGTTAAACACCCTCTGAAACAGATGTTTTAGGGTTTTTTCACATGAAATGGCACTGGAAGCTTAGTTCCTGTTCAAGGTATGATGAATTCAGCCAAGTACGTAGAAATATTACAACGTAGGATTGTTCCATTCTTGCAAACTTTTGACGGGACATTTCAACATGACTTGGCCCCATGTCCCAATTCGAAATCGGTCAAGAATTTCATGCTGGAAAATCAAATTCATTTGCTTGATTGGCCTGGAAATTCACCAGACTTAAATCCCATAGAAAACTTGTAGAATATTTTGAAGAGACGTTTAGGTAAATTAGACTGTACAACCAATGAACGCATGATAACGAATGCTATAAAAGTGTGGTTCCATGATTATGAAGTCAAAAAATGTGCACTCAATTCGTGGAGTCAATGCCAAAACGAATTCAAGAGGTCATTTCTGCTAAACGAGTATATACTTCATACTAATACAGGTATTTATCAGTGTATATCAAGGCAGGGATGTAAGGTCAGGTGATGCGTAACATCACAGCCTCTCCTTGACAAATGTCAACCCCGCCTTCTCGTGGTACATCCTGTTCCCACCAAAGGGGCTCTGACGACCGCCAATAGCGGTATAACTATACCATCGGGATTAGAGGAAATGCTATCCCACACTCACCAACCCGCTTGGCCAGCGTGGTGAGTTATGGCCAAACCCCTCCAAAATGACTCCACAACTTAAATCTTGGCCCTCAGTCTCCGGCGGCTGGAATGTACCTGGCCAAGGCAGCGGCCAGTGCGACATGAAGGCAGAGGGTGCTAAGAATCCCCGGAGGACCGGACCAGGCAGCCATCTGATGCTGACCTTGGCTACGTATAATGGACGCTCCCTATCTTCTGATTCAAGGCTTCTTGAATTGGAAGAGGAACTTCAAAGGATCAAGTGGGACATCGTCGGGCTAAGTGAGGTAAGGAGAAAAGGAGAAGATCTCATTGAACTGAAAAGTGGACATCTCTTCTACTATCGTGGGACAGATACTGGCAGAACTAGTGGTGTTGGATTTATAATAAACAAGAAACTGAAGGATAAAGTTGTAGAAGTTGAAAGTTCCTCTGACAGAGCTGCACGACTCGTTATCCAACTCTCGAGAAGATACCAGGCTCAGATTATTCAAACTTATGCACCCACCACAAGTCATGCTGAAGAAGAAATTGAAGAATTTTATGAGGAAATTCGTCATCTAAATAATAAAGGTAAGCAGCACTTGAAGATAATTATGGGAGATTTCAATGCAAAAATAGGGCAACGGCAACAGAATGAAACTTCAGTAGGTAAATTCGGTCACGGCAACAGAAACCAGCGTGGAAATACTCTCGTAGAGTTTGCAGAGGCAGACGGGTTTTTCATCTTGAACTCCTTTTTCAAGAAAAAGCCACACAGGAAATGGACATGGAGACATCCAAATGGGACGACAAGTGAAATTGATTTTATTATGTGTAACAAAAAATTCGTCATAGAAGACTACAGTGGGCTAAACAAGTTCAACACAGGCAGTGACCATAGATTGGTGAGATGTAAGATGCACCTCAACACTAAACTCGAACGTAGCAAGCTCATACGACAAGCAAAATGTATTGACATAACCAACCTTAAAAAACACCATAATACCTTCAAATTGGAACTGAAGAACAGATTCTCTGCTTTAGAAGGCCTAACATCAGAAGAAGTGGATATTTCTGAAGTTAACAGAAAAGTAACCAAACCTCTTATGGAAACAGCAACAAAATTAGCTGGGTCTAAGAACAAATTGCATGTGAACAAATTATCAGGAAAAACCAAAATGTTGATGCAAAAAAGAAGAGAGATGAGGACAACTAAAGAAGATGTGACTTCCAAAGTGGAATATATAGAGCTATGCAAGACAGTACGAAAAAGTATCACTGAAGACGTAAGGAAATTCAACTGTGAACTAGTAAGGAAAGCAATTGAAAACAACCAAAGCCTAAAGATAGCAAAGGGACATCTCAGTAAGGGAAAAAAACAGATTATGGCACTGAGAAAAGAAGATGGTTCTGTAACAAGAAATAGAGGCGAAATTTTGACAAGAGTGAAAGATTTCTACTTCAAATTATATGAAAGGGATGATACATGTACTCCAGACATCATGAAAGGTACCAGAGTTCTTCCAGTCCTTCCAGCAAAAGTTGCACATGCAATCAAGAACATGAAGCGTGGAAAAGCTCCAGGAGAAGATGGAATTACTGTAGACATCATACAAGAAGCAAGTGGAGAAATCGAAACAGTACTCGCCCAAATTTTCACTCGATGCCTTAATGAAGGGAAAATTCCTGAGGATTGGAACAACGCTACAATGATCTTGCTACATAAAAAAGGTGATATTGAGGATCTCAGGAACTACAGACCTATAAGCCTCCTATCAGTGGTTTATAAAATCTTCACTAAAGTTCTTTCACACCGCTTGAAGGTAACACTGGACATGGCTCAACCGAGAGAACAAGCTGGATTCAGGAGTGGATACAGCACAATAGATCATATCCACGTACTGAGAGAACTAATTGAAAGAGCGAGGGAATATGAACTTCCATTGTGCATGGCTTTTATCGATTATAAAAAAGCCTTTGATTCGGTGAAACCATCAGCAGTTGCAATGGCTCTGAAATCCTGCGGTATTGAAGATGCATACATTAATATTATTAATAACATCTATGAAAATGCAAGTGCAAAGATTCTGCTATTTGAAAATACAACACACATAAAAATTGGAAAAGGAGTGAGACAAGGTGACACCATATCTCCGAAGCTCTTTAATGCCACATTGGAAAATGTCTTTCAATCACTGAACTGGGAAAACAAAGGCATAAAGATTAATGGAGATTATCTAACCCACCTTCGTTTTGCTGATGACATAGTCATTTTTGCAACTACCCCATCAGAGCTGCAGAGTATGATCCAGGAACTTGCTGACAAGAGTAAAGAAGTGGGATTAAAAATGAACTTTCAGAAGACAAAAGTGATGTTCAATGCTTTTACAAGAAATGAAGATTTATCGATTGATGGAGAAAAGCTGGAGATAACAGACACGTACGTTTATCTTGGACAGCAGATATCAAGTGAGGGTCACATTGGTGAAGAAATTAATAGGCGTACAAAACTTGCCTGGAGAGCTTTTGGAAGAAACAGCATAATTTTCAAGAGCAATATGCCATTATGTCTTAAAAGAAAAGTGTTTGATCAATGCATCCTTCCAGTGCTTACGAATGGTGCAGAGACGTGGACCTTAGCTAAAAGAGACATACAAAGGCTGCAGACAACTCAAAGAAGCATGGAGAGGTGCATGCTTGGTATAACCAGGAGAGATAAGAAGAGGAACACGTGGATCCGAAAAATGACAAGAGTGGAAGACATCATGATCAGAGTTAAATCCCTGAAATGGCAATGGGCTGGACATACTGCCAGAAGGACAGATCATCGATGGACAGCCGAAATTTTAGATTGGATTCCAAGGGACAGGAAAAGACCCAGAAGAAGACCACGTGGAAGATGGGTTGATGAAATTCGAAAGTATGCGGGAGGGACATGGAGGAGACTGGCACAAGACAGACCGTTGTGGAGGAAACTTGGGGAGACCTTCGTCCAACAGTGGATTGATAATGGTTGACAATGATGATGATGATGATGATGATGATCAAGGCATAGAATGATATAAAGACATAGTTTTGGAAAAAAGAGTGATTTTTTACTTTGTCCCAATTAATTTTCACAGTGTATTAGAGCCCGTGCCCGAACGAGCCCGACAACTGGCTAACCTGTTCAACCATTGTTGAAAAAAACATCTCCGTTTCCACTCTTCCACTCTGTCCTTTTCCTGCAATTAACCAATAGATTTCCCAAATGGGAAGTGGTTGGACGGGACTTCTATCTATTTTCATAGTGTAAATGTGCGATTTTCTTTGACGGTTCGTTTCCACCTGAAGTACTTCGGGCGGACGGACATCCAAAATGATCGGGCGGTGCTGCAATTGTTATGTTGCTCAAATAATACTAACATTATCGAGCCATAATGCGCTGAAATATGTGGTTGCTAAATAGAATTAGCAGGGAACTACTGCGTGGAGATAGGGGTAAATTATTGTCGGCATGCTATAAAAAATCCAATATCTCTAGTTCTTGAAAAAGCTTTTTCTTCTCTGCAGAAACACACTAATGCGCGGTCTATGGCATTTTCTACCCAATCCCGGAATAAATAGCCATCTGGAATTACCGCTCCTTAACCAGAACAAGTTGCCGAAGAATTCTATTTACCAACTATAAAGTGTCTCATTTGCAAAATCATATGAAATCACATTTATAAATACAAAAAAATTATCTCGCTCTCCCTCTCTCTAAGATCCAGAGACCGAGCCCACCCGAGCCCGAACCGCAGTAAATATTCTACAGCCCGAGCCCGATTCAGGCTCGTGCTCTGCTTCGGGCTTTCGGGCTCGGGCTCAGCCCGTCTCAGCTCTGGTGTAGTTTAGTCGGTCAGAACAACTGGCTCGGGTGTGAGGAAGCACGGACAAATTTGTGAACTTAACATTGGCGCCCGATTGTGTTAAATGGACTCTTCTGACCGTTGGGTTCTTCGGAAAATGTTGGATATTTGTTCCACACATCTGCTGGAATTAAATGAAAAATTCCTTCTTCGCTTCAAAATAAATAAATAAATAAAAATAAAAAATTAAAAAATAAAATAGGAGGGAGATAATGTGGCGCACTACAGAGGTGAAGCACGTGCCAAGGCGACAGATCTGCAGCGATACATTCCGTCGGTGTAGTTTAGTGGGTTAGAACAACTGGCTCCAGAGCGAGGAGGCGCTGATTCGATCTTCGTTACGGACAAATTTGCGAATTTCACATGTTTCATAAACGCACACTAAAAACAACTATGCGCGCTGAGCTCCGTGCATAGTTTGTTTTTTTAACATTTTAAAGCATTTGATTATGAGGTCCACATCATGTTTAAGAAACTGCGTAGCGTACGTAGTAAGGGATAATTTTCTCGGGAAAAAATATTTTGGCAAATTCAAACAAGCTGTGCAGTCAAACCGCTCAGTGACTTGATTAGTAATCAAATTTATAGACTTCTTTTGAAGCAATTGCTATCAAAACCCTGAGAAACAAACAAAACGGATTCTACTCAGTTGGGCTAAAGGTCAACATTAACGTTCCTCTCTTTACATAACGGAAGTCCAAATGGAGGATAAAAGGCCTGTTCCCCCAACCCCTCTGCGTGGAGTTTTGCCAACGAAGGGGATTCACCGAGATGCATGAAGGGGTGAGACGGCAAATTGTGTGAAGACTTCCCATCAGTTTTACGACTGTAAGAGACTAATTAAGATGCCCGGTGTGTAAGCAAAGTTGGATTTCAAAGCGAGACATCAGCAGACCATAAATGCCGCAATTTCCTGTTTTACCCCTCAAACTGTGTCAAACGATGTTCAACCAATGAAATAGGTTTTCTCGTAAAGGACTTGTGACATACCTGCCAGCAGGACGCACACGACATAAAGGCAGATAGCAGTCAGAACGAACGTCCGCGTAGCTCAATTGGTAGAATGACTTATTCCGTAATGAGGGGACCCGGGTTCGAGCCCGGCGTGGACAAAAATGACGGAGAAATTTACTTCGTTATAAAGACGCCCGAACTTTCCGGATGACCCAGACGTTAAAGATCTCGCAATGGTGTGATGTTCTTTCCACACAGCGAGAGAGGAAAAATAAGAGATTCCCTTCTCCAGCGCTTCAAAAAAAAAAAAAAAAATGTGTGCGACGTTGCATTCCACACACCAGATTGACTGGGAGTTCTCAGGTGCACGTTCTACAGCGGATGGCTGCCTGCAACGATTCATGGTCACGGCTGACCCGTGGGCCATCTTTCGGGGGGGGGGGGCTACAGATCGGCTGAAGGCGCAGAGGAAATGTCATGAGGTCGAACCAAGATGATCAGATGAGACAGAGGGTAAGCAGATCTGAGAAATTGGACTGCGGATGATTACTTTGCGTCGGAATAGCAGCGAATGACAGACTACGGTAACTCAAGGAGTGCGATAAAGAAGAAATAGAGGGGAGTAGATGACTTTATTTGCAACGGAGAGTCCAGTACCTCGGATCCAACGTCTTAACGTGCTCATCCGACGCACGACGGATATTCAGTGATTCAGAGCCTAATGGGATCGAACCCTCAACCAACTGGCATGCAGGCGGTTGCTCTAACCACTAAGCCATCCGCCGGCCTAGTGGATAGAGCAACCGCCTGGTAACAATTGGGTTCTTCTCCTTAAGTTTGGCTTGCATTCCTGTGTAGTGACCAGACATATTGCTATCATTATCGTATGATTGTCCTCTGCAGTCTTCAAATTAATGCCTTCTTTTTTCAGAAATTCTAGCAGAGCTGTAATCAGTTCTTTAGCCTTGTGAGAGCCAGTCTTCAGGAAAGTTAAAAACCTTTCTACTGGCTTCTCAGAAACAACATATCGCAATGACTGTCAGATGGTCAATATGAGCCAGGTCTGGTGTTAAATCTACTGAAACAGAGAAATACTTGGCAGTTTTAAGTTTTGCCACGATATAATTCTTAACACATTTTGTCATATGCAGAACAATTTCTTCGTAGGTGGTTGGTGGTAAGTGTGACTGCTTACCACTCCCAGGATTACCATATTCTTTAAGGTGACCCATCAGAAATGGGTCAAATTGAGCTAAAAGTTCCATAATTCCTAAGAAATTACCATTATGCTTGAATCCTACGATCTCTTCATGGCCTCTAAATGCCAGGCCTTTCTCAGCAAGAAAGATTGTCACGGCTACAACTCGGCGCAATACTTCCCTCCAGTATTTTTATTTTTTCTCAGTATGATTCTGTACTCAGCCTTGTAAACATTAGCCTGATGAAGCCGCCCATCTTCGGCGGTGAAAGCTAGCGATCTAGTGTTTTTAGTTTGTACTCTTACGCCAATTAAACGGAAATCGGCACGATCGTGTTGTAAATAGATTTTGTGTTGATAACTGCATGAGTAACTAGAATTAAGAAGTAGGTCATTGTTAAAAAATGTTTGTCACAATTTTTTTTATTTTCATAAAATAAAGTGATCTTTTAGTTATTACATTTTTCGTATAAAGGGGGCCCCTTTTGCCCCCCTATAAATCCGCCTCTGATAACAATTGAGCTACAAAAAAAGGATAGAGAAGACATTTGAGCCACTTGGCTTTACCCAGTGGCATGATGTCCTCGTGTCGGGGAAGGAGGGAGGGAGTGACGATCCCTTTCTCATCATGAACTGGGTCACGAATAGAAGGGAGCGTTTATCACTCTGTCAGGCTTATGGCCGGTACTGTTGAGATGAGGAGGAAGGAACTGTTTTGCAGCAGCTTTAGTAAAACCTGGCGCTCTGTGAATATTTCCATTTGGGGAGCACAGAAAATTTTGGACACTGTTTATTTTTCTTTCTGAAGTAAGGGTTAAACTCCTAAAAAAAAAGACATAGCTGTAGAAATTCGTTTTTTCTTTCTATGTATTTACAATAAATATTTACACTGATCATTTTATTGTGGTTCTACCTGAAAAAAGGAAAAATGTGCCATTCTCTTCAATTTCACTTGGCTTTGATATAAACTATGTATTCTTCCGCTATGTTGAAGTCCGGGATTAATGTTAAATAATCATTTTCTCGTCTTAATTTAAATGAAGACTTTTTACATACTAGTAAGTACATATACACTGAAGAGCAATTGAATTAGAGATACCTGTCTAGTAACGTGTAGCACCATCTCTCGGCCTGATGACGGCGGCGATTCGTCTCGGCATGGACTCGACAAGACACCGGAATCGTTGGGAAGCCATACGGATCCACGACCCCTGAACAAGCTCCCACAGTTCACGAAGATTTGATGCAGGGGGTCAGAGCCTCGAACAACTCTCTCGATGGCATCCCAGATGTGCTTGATGGGATAGAGATCAGGTGACCTAGCTGGCCAAGGAAGCAAGGTCACGTCGGTGGAGTGTTCATCCAACCATTTGGATACAATTCGGGAGCAATGGCACTGCATTGTTTTGTTGCAGGATGAGTTCCCCAGTGGGATGCTGAAGACACACGAACGGGAGCAAACAGTCCCCAGACGAGAATGCCACCCCCACCAGCTTGAAGAGTACCCTGCTGGCAAGAAGGATCCATCGCTTCATGTGGTTTGCGCCGTACTCGTATCCTGCCATCCGCATGTACCAATGTGAATCTCGACTCTCCCACATGTCTAGGGTCCAGTGGCGATGTTCCCGCGCCCATGCTAATCTTTGCCTCCTGTGATGTGCGATCAGCAGCGGTACCCTCGTGGGACGATGGCTTCTGTAACCCATAATGAGGAGATGGTTCTGGATGGTGTGCCTGCTTACACGTTTTTGTGCACCAGCGTTAAATTGCCAATTGATTTCTTGCACTGTGGCCCGTCTATCCGCTGTTACAATGCGAGCTAGCCGACGATGACTCCGCTCATCCACACGCTGTTGTCCACGGCAGTTGGCCCTTGCAGGGATGGTTTTACCGGATTCGATGTACTCACGGTGCACCCGTGACACAGTCGCTCGTGAAAATCCCAGTGCCTGCACGACTTCCGAGATGGAGTGGCCCATTCGTCGGGCCCGACAATTTGCCCACGATCAAATGCGCTTAGATCCTTCGTCTTAACCGTACTGCGTCCGACTCTTACTGATTCCCGTCGCATCACTCCTTATATTGTCGGATCGCTGTATACGTCATGTCGTTTCCGTTTACAGGGCCGCTCACAGCGCCACATTTGCATAACACCAGCTGTCTCTAATGCAGTTGTTCTTCAGTGTACACTGATCAGCCAAAACATTACAACCATTTACCTAATGAGATGTAGTTCCTCCTCTCACCGCGAAAAGCGCTCTCACCCAATGAGGAGATGTTTGTAGGTGTCTCTTGATATTTGGTACCATGATTTGTGACACACTACACAGGTAAAGCACGTGTCAAAAACGACAAATATGCAGCGATACATTCCGTCGGTGTAGTTTAGTCTGTTAGAACAACTCCCTCCGGAGCGAGGACACGCAGGTTTGATCCCCTTCCCCCGACAAATTTGTGAATTTCACAGACTGCAACAGAAGAACCCGCAAATTACGTGGTTAGGCTGGTGCTTCTTGTACGAATTTTTCCAACTCAAACCACAAACGCTCGATAGGATTCATGTCCGACGAATTTGGGGGCCATGGGGTAAGAAATGGAATTCCTCTTAAAGTTCTTGGAACCATTCCTGAACCTTCTTCGTATTGTTGCATCTTGTTGAAAGACGCCATTTCCGCCAGGGAGTACAATACTTGCTCAGGCACGATGTTCAGGAATGTGACAGCTGTCAGAGTTCGCTCTACAGGGATAATTGGTCGAAGTGTTACCCACGAAAATATATTCCAGACCATCACACTCCCTGCAGCCTCCTGGATCCGTCCCACAGTGCATCCAGGTGAGAAGGCTTCCTTGGATAAACGTCGCACTTCGTCCGGGATATGGTGTAACAGAAAACCGGATTCGTCTGACCACACTGTAAAAATAAGTAGTGTGAATTCACGGAAAATTTTTGAAAATAACGTGGATCAAAGTTACCGGTACGTATCCGTCTTTTTCAGAAATTTCCGTTTTTAAAAGTACCAGTTTATTGTAACTTCCGTATTTTCTGTAAACAGAAATTCCGTTTATTTCAGAAAAAAACCATTTCAATCTTTTCCGTATTTAAATTGAACTTCCGCAAAATTGACGACGCTGTACTTACCCAGATAATCCTTCCACTGCCGTCAGGATTGAACCCCAGACGTTTAAGCTGGCTCAACATGTAGCTCGCGCCTTTAACCACCGAACTACAGATGCTCTGGAACATGACTCACGTACATCGTAAAACAAATTCCGCGACGATGAAATTTTGTTTTTTGTCATTAGTGCGAGTGATTTAGTCAATTTATTTTCTGTTGGAGCTTAATTATTTTTCTGAATAGGTTTGTAATTTTTTTATTTTTTTTTTCTGTAGGAGGACTTTGCACAAATTAAGCACGTGTCATCCTGATTTTTCGAAGGAACAAAATGCTTTGCAACTTGATTTTTTTAAACTGACAATGACTTTTAGTTATCTTCAAAAAAGGTGAAATGTACTTATTTATAGTATTATTTCACAAAAAAACAAAAACAACTTAATATAAAATATACTCTAGATAGCTATTATAGCTTTTGTCTTAAGTTGTCGAAAGACTGATATACAGACATTTTATAATCAATCATCTGTACAATAAGTACCCGGTTTCTTACGGTAACACAATATATAATAAATAGCTGGTGTACCAAATAGGGGAAAGGAGAAAATATCCTGTGCCACAGTAAACAAAATTCATGCGATATGCTATGCACAATATCTGAACTCGCTACGGAACTTCAAAATTCGACAGACGATTCAAATTTAAAAGTTAATCAAACCTCAAGTATTCTTACCAATCGCCCCTATTACCGGTAATTTCTCGTCATGCAGATAGAAAAAAAATTAGAACGGACATTTTTCGTTAATATACGAAAGGAATTGCGGAAAGGTTTCGGAAAATTCAGAGTTTTCCGTTAACACATCTCTAAAACTGTAATTTAGCGTCAATATAAGACAGAAACTGAGGAAAGTTTTCTGAAAATTCAGAATCTTCCGGTGGAACGAAAAATCGCGAAATTCAGGTTTCTTTCCGTCATTTTACGGAAAAGGTTGTATCAGAAACATGCTTCGTTTATTCACGAAAGAAATAACGGAAAGTTTCCCGTGAATTTCAGAAAATGTTTTACAGTGCATGAGACTGCCTACCTGTCTTCTATGGTCCAATGTCGATGGTCACGTGGCTACTGCAAGCTTTTTTTTTTTTTTTTTGATGGAGGTTTAAGCAACTCAATGGGCTATAAGCAGTCGCCCGTGAGCAACTCAATGGGCTATAAGCAGTCGCCGTGAGCAACTCAATGGGCTATAAGCAGTCGCCCGTCCCTAATTTAGGGTCACTGGTTCCAGGGAAGGGAGAGAGCCAGTGCCGTAAGACAAACACAACATCCATTTCTCACCGGTATTCGAAACCGGACCCCTTTCGGACGAATGATCAGAGGCCATCGCTGAGACCACTGCGCCACCGCGGGGCGGCACTGCAAGCTTTGATGTCGGTGAACGGCTGTGCGGTTTCGTTTATAAGAACTGGATGTAAGGGAAATATTCAGTTTTTTTCAGAGGGCTTGAGGCTCCTTTTCACAGCCACATACAACATGTATATTAACAAGAGAATGTGAAAGAAATATTAGTTCAATAAATGAATGTGTTTGGACCAATGAGGAAAAGATGTTGCGTATGTATATTACAGTTGTTTGCGAATAACTACGCGTCCTTCAGAATGTAATAAACTAAAATATTTTCTTTCGCGGGGACTTAAACAGCCTTATGACAAAAAAAAAAAAAAAAAAAAAAAAAAAACGGCGATGTAAGCTAAAATTAGGAAGACATAGTAACTTGCCATGGGGATCCGTAGATATAGTTCCCAGCCACCCCGGTGACGCAGTGGTCTAAGCGATGGCCTCTGATCATTCGTCCGAAAGGGGTCCGGGTTCGAATCCCGGTGAGGCATGGATGTTGTGTTTGTCTTACGGCCCTGGCTCTCTTCCTTGCCTGGAACCAGTAACCCTAAATTAGGGACGGGCGACTGCTAATAGCCCATTGAGTTGCTCACGGTGGTCATTAAAACTTCCAATTAAAAGAAAATCCATAGTTCACAGTACCACGTACATTCAATAAGTATACTACGTACATTATGCACCTGAAAACGTTTTTTACTGGGGGCAACATCATCAGCGTTTGGTAAAATCTACACGAACGGAATATTCTGCCAAAATTTCTGCCAAGTCCTTCAAAATGTGTGCCCCTCCCCCTTAGCCCCCCACCCCCACCCCAATAGCCCTCCCAGTTCTCAGCGGCTGACGTTGCCACTGTTTTCATAGGAGTACATATTTATAGGATGTAATAGATTTTAGGATTTTCTGTTACCGACCGTTCGGCACTAAAATTCGTTTGGCAAAGTGGATGTCTGTGGTTAAATAAACTTCCCCCTGTTTTGGAAGTAACTGAACATTCTGTTATGAGGTCGTATTATATATGGTTCTTTCGGGTTCGATGCTTAAACCTTATAGTTGCAACTTATTGCGGAAAATTTATACCAAATACATAGTTCCGAAAGTTATAGTCCCAAATTGTTTATTAACTTATATGTAATACGTGCAGGGTGTCCCTGATTCATCTTGGTAAATTATATCTTATTTTTTCTGTACTTTCGCTGCGTATTCTATTTATCATTTGTTCGCTCTTTTGTTATCGTTGTCCCTGGGATCCCTCCAAAAGTATTCCTTCTCAAATCATCATCTAGCCAGCCCTGTTTCCTTCTTAGGCCCGTTTCACGCAGGCGGGAAAAAATCCGCAGAAGTAATAAAACCGTCCCGCAATTTAGTTTTTGGCTAGCCTTTACACATGCGGTTTTACAGCTACGTAGAACGGAGAAAAATAAAATGCCCTACGGATGAGCGGGAATCAAACTGGTGACTCTTTGTGCAACAGCACTTTCTTCGCCACCCCTCTCATAGGAGTGCATATTTATTGCCGTAGCGGACGATCCCTTGGCCACCTATGTATACATCTTGCCTTACACATACGTTTCTCTAAATTTGGACGGTACTTTCGCCGTCCGGTTTGTAGCGAACCCCCTGCGGAAGTTCTGCGGCTACCGCGTCGGAATTTCTACCTCTTCCGCACGTTTGAAAGACTCGGTATAACTCTGTAGTGCCGCCCCGGTGGCGCAGTGGTCTAAGCAATAGTCTCTGATCATTCGTCCGAATGGGGTCCGGGTTCGAATCCCGGTGAGGCATGGATGTTGTGTTTGTCTTACAGCACTGGCTCTCTCTCTTCCCTGGAACCAGTGACCCTAAATTAGGGACGGGCGACTGCTTATAGCCCACTGCGTTGCTCACGGTGGTCATTAAACCTCCAATAAAAAAAAAACAAAAAAAAACCTCTGTAGTCCGCTTGAAAGCGAGCAGTAGGACAGCCGGGAGATTTACTGCTTCGGCGGATTTTTTCCGTCTGTGTGAAACGGGCCTTAGAATTAGACTTCTCTCCTCCTAGAACTCTGTGATCTCCATTCTTAGCGTGACCTCCTGTGTCCAGAAGAGTCTGAACCCCCTGCTCGAAGGGGATAGTGAGATTCCCACGCCTCCATAATCACAATACGTGATCGTAGCGAAGCCTAATGAAACGATGAAAGATCTTAAGGTTTCCTGAAACGGCTCTTCAGGAAGAACGATTTCCTCAGAAACACCGATTTTATAACTTCTAATTACTGATTCCCGCCGCAGAAAGCATCCCCATACACCCCCATGCCTGCTGATCTTACGTGAAGATGAATTAAAACTAAAACCTTTTAAAATCTCCTCCTAAAACCCACATAACAATTCCATGAAACATACCACCAGAACAATATGAGTAAAACACAGTCGGCATTTGTCATTCAGACGGGAGATATCCCAGACAGAAGAGACGTACATTTGTTCACTGTATCGCCTTTATATTTTAGTTATGTTGATGATAAAGAATCATTATTTTTATCTGATTATACCTGGTGAAATTTAATATTTCATCATATTATAATAAATTACTTTGTTAATTTCTGCACTTTGAAAAAATTCACTCAATAGCGATACTTATTTTGATGATACCAATTAAATATCTAATGAAACAATAGGTGTAGAAATGCCTTTTCCCAAAGTTATCAATAATATGTCGACATTGCATGCAAATTATAGGCATGTTTTTCACATATTAATAGATTTCACCGATATCATAACCCTCCGCAAAAAAATTCCACTCGGAGTGCCTGGTGGTACAGTGCGTATTTTGTTTATAACATTGCTGCAAGAACGTTCAGGTTTCTGAAAACCCCCACCCAAATTCATTATATATATATACGTTCTGGCTGAGTCAACAATGGCGATCGTATATTGAGTTTTAAAGAAACTTTAACAGCAATTGTGCGGAGCTAATGCAATTATGTGGTCTTACGCTAACTAACCACAGCGGTTTCAAACGGACTTTTTCTTTATCATCATCATAATCATCATCATCATCATCATCATCAACCATTATCAATCCACTGCTGAACGAAGGTCTCCCCAAGTTTCTTCCACAACGGTCTGTCTTGTGCCAATCTCCTCCATGTTACTCCCGCATACTTTCGAATTTCATCCACCCATCTCCCATGTGGTCTTCTTCTGGGTCTTTTCCTGTCCCTTGAAATCCAATCTAAAATGTCGGCTGTCCATCGATGGTCTGTCCTTCTGGCAGTATGTCCAGCCCATTGCCATTTCAGGGATTTAAAGCTGATCATGATATCTTCAACTCTGGTCATTTTTCGGATCCACGAGTTCCTCTTCTTATCTCTCCAGGCTACACCAAGCATGCACCTCTCCATGCTGCTTTGAGTTGTCTCCAGCCTTTGTATGTCTCTTTTAGTTAAGGTCCACGTCTCTGCACCATACGTAAGCACTGGAAGGATGCATAGATCAAACACTTTTCTTTTAAGTCATAATGGCATATTGCTCTTGAAAATTATGCTGTTTCTTCCAAAAGTTCTCCACGTAAGTTTTGTACGCCGATTAATTTCTTCATGAATGTGACACTCACTTGATATCTGCTGTCCAAGATAAACGTACGTGTCTGTTATCTCCAGCTTTTCTCCATCAATCGATAAATCTTCATTTCTTGCAAAAGCATTGAACATCACTTTTGTCTTCTGAAAGTTCATTTTTAATCCCACTTCTCTACTATTGGCAGCAAATTCCTGGATCATACTCTGCAGCTCTGATGGGGTAGATGCAAAAATGACTACGTCATCATTAAAACGAAGATCGGTTAGATAATCTCCATTAATCTTTATCCCTTTGTTTTCCCATTTAAGTGATTGAAAGACATTTTCCAATGTGGCATTAAAGAGCTTCGGAGATATGGTGTCACCTAGTCACACTCCCTTTAAAATTTTTATGTGTGTTATATTTTCAAACAGCCGAATCTTTGCACTTGCATTTTCATAGATGTTATTAATAATATTAATGTATGCATCTTCAATACCGCAGGATTTCAGAGCCATTGCAACTGCTGATGGTTTCACCGAATCAAAGGCTTTTTCATAATCGATAAAAGCCATGTGCAATGGAAGTTCGCATTCCCTTGCTCTTTCAATTAGTTCTATCAGTACGTGCATATGATCTATTGTGCTGTAGCCACTCCTGAATCCAGCTTGTTCTCTCGGTTGAGCCATGTCCAGTGTTACCTTCAAGCGGTGTGAAAGAACTTTAGTGAAGATTTTATAAATCACTGATAGGAGGCTGATAGGTCTGTAGTTCCTGAGATCCTCAATGTCACCTTTTTTATGTAGCAGGATCACTGTAGCGGTGTTCCAATCCTCAGGAATCTTCCCTTCATTAAGGCATCGAGTGAAAGTTTGGGCGAGTAGTGCTTCGATTTCTCCACTTGCTTCTTGTATGATGTCTACAGTAATTCCATCTTCTCCTCGAGCTTTTCCCTGCTTCATGTCCTTGATTGCATGTGCAATTTCTGCTGGGAGGACTAGAAGAACTCTGGTACTGGTATCTTTCATGATGTCTGGAGTGCATGTATCATCCCTTTCATATAATTTGGAGTAGAAATCTTTCAATCTTGTCAAAATTTCGCCTCTATTTCTTGTTACAGAACCATCTTCCTTTCTCAGTGCAATAATCTGTTTTCTTCCCTTACTAAGATGTCCCTTTGCTATCTTTAGGCTTTGGTTGTTTTCAATTGCTTCCCTCACTAGTTCACAATTGAATTTCCTTACGTCTTCAGTGATATTTTTTGTACTGTCCTGCATAGCTCTATATATTCTACTTTGGAAATCACATCTTCTTTAGTTGTCCTCATCTCTCTTCTTTTTTGCATTAACATTTTGGTTTTTCCTGATAATTGGTTCACACGCAACTTGTTCTTAGACCCAGCTAATTTTGTTTCTGTTTCCATAAGAGCTTTGGTTACTTTTCTGTTAACTTCAGAAATATCCACTTCTTCCGATATTAGGCCTTCTAAAGCAGAGAATCTGTTCTTCAGTTCCAACTTGAAGGTATTATGGTGTTTTTTTAAGGTTGGTTATGTCAATAGATTTTGTTTGTCTTATGAGCTTGCAACGTTCGAGTTTAGTGTTGAGGTGCATCTTACATCTCACCAATCTATGGTCACTACCTGTGTTGAACTTGTTTAGCACATTGCAGTCTTCTAGGACAAATTTTTTTGTTACACATAATAAAATCAATTTCACTTGTTGTCCCATTTGGATGTCTGCATGTCCATTTCCTGTGTGTTTTTTTCTTGAAAAAGGAGTTCATGATGAAAAAACCTTCTGCCTCTGCCAACTCTACGAGAGTATTTCCACGCTGGTTTCTGTTGCCGTGACCGAATTTATCTACTGAAGTTTCAATTTGTTGCCGTTGGCCTGTTTTTGCATTGAAATCTCCCATAATTATCTTCAAGTGCTGCTTACCTTTATTATTTAGATGACTAATTTCCTCATAAAATTCTTCAATTTCTTCTTCAGGAAGACTTGTGGTGGTTGCATAAGTTTGAATAATCTGAGCCTTGTATCTTCTTGAATGTTGGATAACGAGTCGTGCAGCTCTGTCAGAGGAACTTTTTGAATTTTACAACTTTATCCTTCAGTATATATGTATATATATAGGGAATTAAACACTGTAGATATAATAACCTAACTGAAATTATTTAAAGATATAACAAATTATTAGTTGTAAATATCTTTCTACAGTAGCGAACAAAAGTATTTGGCGAAACACTTTTTCGACCATAATATTTTATTCTGCTACCTAATCGGGACATTTTGGGATATGATATGTGTTATTCGGTTGTAAACATGACCCATATGCAGATGGATCGAAAACTTTAACACAGATCAGGTACCGAGCTTAATCGCAAAGATCATACAAATTGACCAACAGAATAGGTGTGTATCGCACTCATTTAATGCAACGGTAACACAAAACAAGTACGAGAAAACCACAAAACAATAACTAATACTTTGTGTGATAACCACGAGACTTAATAACAGCCCCACAACGGGCCGGCATCGAGTCCACTAGCTTCTCGACAGTGACCTGCGGAATTCGCGCCCTTTCTGCAGACAGCTGGTCGAACTTCTGGGCCCTATTTGGCAGGTTTTCTTCGCACATCGTCCCTCCAGCTCCTCCCACATGTGCTCTATGGGGTTGAGGTCTGGAGATTGGCTTGACTAGTCTAGAAGTGTGACCTGTTGCTGCTGGAAGGCTGCCTTTGCTACTCTGAAGGTGTGCTTCGGGTCCTTGTCTTGCAGCATGATCCATCCGGGTGGCATGTTCTGATTTGCCCATGTGAAGACATCGTTGATGAGCATGTTTGTGTAGCTCTGGCCGGTCATTATTCCGTCAATTTTGATGATGAGGCCCATTCCATTGCGAGAGAAGGCGCCGTAAACCATGAGCGATCCTCCTCCGTGTTTGACAGTTGGCTGAGTGAACTGGAGGTTGAATTTCTGGCCACACGGACGTCGTACGTATCGGATGCCATCACTTCCGAACAAGTTGAACTTGCTCTCGTCGGTGAAAAGCACCTTACTGCAGTCCGCCGCGGTCCAGTGTCGATGACGGCGTGCGAATGCGACTCTGGCTCGTCGATTCTTGACTCCGATGAGCGGTTTCTTGGCGGGGCGTCTTCCATTCAATCCACCAGCAATGAAACGACGGGAGATGGTCATTCGGCTGACGTTCAGGCTGTCGCGGAATTCGGTGGCGATGTCCACAGCAGTCATGCCACTTTTATGCAAGCGTTTCTTGCCGCGCGTTTCGGAGACGGCAAAAAACGTCCGTTCTGTAAAGCAATGGGGACAAGCTATACCTTTTATGCACGACGTCGCGTTTTCTTGCAGTCGCGTCGTGAAAAACATGCCGTCGTGTTCTAGAGAACGCCGGGCAGCATAAAGACGCTCAACTTTTCCAAGTACATGGTGGGGAGTGGGACTATTTATGCAGACGTCGCGTTTCCTGCCGTCAGATGTGACGTACCTGCCAGCAGGACGCACATGACATAAAGGCAGATAGGATTCAGAACAAATGTTTGCGTAGCTCAGTTGGTAGAGCGACTTATTCCGGAATAAGCGGCCTCGGGTTCGAATCCCGGCGTAGACCAAAAATGACGGAGAAATTTACTTCGTTATAATTGCGAATGATGCAACTGTACCTCTCTTTTAATTCATCCAGCGTTCGAGTACGATTTCGGTGCAAATTGCCAATGAAAATAATTGCTGTTTAAGGAATAGCTTTTTCATCTTTTACATGCAATGTGTATGTAAAAGGTGAGAGAGAAAAATCCGGGAGAGTCAAATTACAGTTATTTTACTTGTGACAATACCATGTATAACGAAGATATTAGACACAATAAGAATAAAAAAAAATTAACGTATCGGTTGGGGGTAGAAAACTCGAAAGTACCCAAGACGTGCATCACTGCAAATGTTTAAGCCTCAAGTGCCCCAGTGGTGTTGGAAAAAAAAAAAAAGTTTTGCGTCTTTTACAAGAATTTTTACAAATTTGAACTACCCTGGTAATAAAAATCGGAAACAAATCAAACATTTTAATTGAAAAAGCAAAAGTCAAAAATTTTGGGCATCATGTTCAAGTGTTTTGAAAGCACACAGATTTTGAAATTTTTTGAAAAAAATATTAAATTAATGTAATAACTGCTGAAAATGTTATTGTCTTCGACAACAGGTTGTGATATTTTGGGCTGATATCTATCTAACAGCCTTAAAATCTAGGTTACATACAGACTTTTTGAAAAAGTTAGTCTGCATTTTATTTCCAAATCTCAACGCCCGCGGGGGAGGGGGGATAAGGAGTCTTTTCTGTTCTCGTACTCCATGTTATTGTTATGTGCTTGTGCACCCATTGGATTTCTGGAAAGTCGGCGCCCATGGCCCGCAGTTTTATTCCAAAACAAAATGCAAAACAATTACAGGGTTCGCCAACGTAAAAAAAACCCGTAGGGTTTTTCAAGCTGGGCCCAGCTGAAAAAAACACCTAATGGGCCACCTGGGTTTACTCAAAATGGATTCCATTTTTTTTTTTTTTGCTTCTACAAATTTGTAAATTTAATGAACACCCAATATAATATTTTTTTCACAAGTAATAATAATATGAATGATGAGGTTTCCTCAGGGGCGGATTTCCGGCTAGGCGCATTAGGCGCGCGCCTAGGGCCTCGCTGTTTGAGGGGCCCCGAAAACATATAATTGGATTTTCAGTTTAGGTTTTCACGGACCAAAGCAAATAAATTCTTAAAGCGACTACTTTGAATTGTGAAGTGATATTTAACTTTCTCATATTAATATCCCATATTTTCTTGCTGTTGCTGATATTCCGAATTTTCGAGTTCTTATCGATATACTTATTTTGAAAGGAACGGTTAAAATAATGACTCCCTTTTAGTGTAGGTAAAGGAGGTATTCACGCTTCCCACACTTTTCATTGTTTAAGGCGAATTCTTAACGAATCTAGGTTAAAAAGTCCGAGGAAAAAAAGTCCGAGACTGTTGATAAACGCGGAAAAAAAGTCCAGGAAAAAAAGTCCGAGGGAAAAAAGGCCAGGAAAAAAAGTCCGAGATGGGCGTTTTGACTGTCATCATGGGCATAGCAATAAGTCGATTGGACATACTGTTTGAATGTTGAAGGTGTGTGTGTGTGTGTGGGGGGGGGAAGCATACTTTCATTATTTACCTAGTGTTGTGGGGTTGCCGGAAAACCGCCACACAGGAAAACTGCCACACGTTTTTCATTAAGGGGCCGGGCACTAAGTGCTATTCCTCCGAGGAACACTTTCAATGTGCGGCAGTTTTCCAAGATTCCTATAATTATGTTGTGGCAGTTTTCCAAGGCGCCTAACGACGGGAAGGAGCTCCTTTGTTTGTCTGAATTTTCACGCCGGCTCATACTAGTTTAGAATGACTGACCACAAAAGTTCAACTGAAGGGAGGGGGTATAAAGATCGCCGTATATTTCTTAAAACTACAGTGTTCGACGAAACAACAGAATTACACATGATTCATGCTGTGTTCAGAAAAGGACGATAAGGCGGGATTTTTTAATAACGCTGCACTTGTGCTTAGGCACTAAATATTTACATAACATGTCAGGTTTGTAATACTTTTCTTTTACTTAATTAATTCATAGGGCCTATACCTTGGCCTTTTTAACAGCTTTTAATCCGCCGACTTCATATTCATAACGTTTACGTATCAAATAAAATCAATAGCATTGCGCTTTTGCGTAGGCACTAAATATTAATTTATAGGCCCTAGGCCCAGGCCTTCTTAACAGTTTTTATTCTACCAATATAATATTTATTTATTTTTTTTTTTTGATTGTAGGTTTAACGACCACCGTGAGCAACTCAATGGGCTATAAGCAGTCGCCCGTCCCTAATTTAGGGTCACTGGTTCCAGGGAAGGGAGAGAGCCAGTGCCGTAAGACAAACACAACACCCATGCCTGACCGGGATTCGAACGCGGACCCCTTACGGACGAATGATCAGAGGCCAACGCCTTAGACCACTGCGCCACCGGGGCGGCCCAATATAATATTGACAGCGTTTACATGTCAAATCAAGTTAATACTAACGCGCCTTTACTAAGGCACGGAATATTAATTCAAGAGCCTAGGCCCTTTTACTAGTTTTTTATTTAACCAATGTCATATTCGATCACAACGTTTACACATCAAATAAAGTTAATAATATTGCGCTTTTGCTTAGGCACAAAATATTAATTTATAGGCCCTCGGCCTAGGCCTTTTTGCCGATTTTTAATCAGTCGACTTCATATTCATAACGTTTATTTATCAACTTCAGTTAATAGCATTGCGCTTTTACTTAGGCACTAAGTATTAAGTCATAGGCCCTAGGCCTAGGCCTCTTTAATATTTTTTATTCTACCGATGTCATATTCATAAAGTTTATGTACCAAGTCAGGCTAATAGCATTCGCTTTTACTTAGGCATTCAATATTAATTACTAGGCATAGGGCCAATAAATTAATAACTAGTGCCTAAGTAAAAGTGTATTATGGTTAACTTCAGTTCATACATAAACGTTATGAATATGACATCGTTAGAATAAAAACTGTCAGAAAGGCCTAAGCCAAGGGCCAATGAAACAATATTTAGTACTTACGTAAAAGCGGAATATTATTAACTTGTGTTGATATGTAAACGTTATGAATATGGCATCCGTAGAATAAAAACCACTAAAAAGGCCTAGGCCGAGGGCCTATAAATTAATGTTTCCGTGCCTAAGTAAACACTCAATATTATTACCTTGAGTTGCTGAGTAAACGTTGTGAATATGACATTGGTTAAATAAAAAACTAGCAAAAGGGCCTAGGCTCTTGAATTAATATTTCGTGCCTAAGTAAAGGCGCATTAGTATTAACTTGATTTGACGTGTAAACGCTGTCAATATTACATTGGTAGAGTAAAAATTGTTAAAAAGGCTTAGGCCTAGGGCCTATAAATTAACACTTAGTGCCTAAGCAAAAGCGCAATGCTATTGATTTTATATTATACGTAAACGTTATGAATGTGAAGTCGGCGGATTAAAAGCTGTTAAAAAGGCCAAGGCATAGGCCCTATAAATTAATTAATTAAAAAAAAATATTACAAACTTGACGTGTTATGTAAATATTTAGTGCCTAAGCACAAGTGCAGCGTTATTAAAAAATCCCACCTTATCCTCCTTTTCTGAACACAGCATGAGTCATGTGTAATTCTGTTGTTTCGTCGAACACTGTAGTTTTAAGAAATGTACGGCGATCTTTATATCCCCCCACTCTCCTGTTGAACTTTTGTGGCCAGTCACCCTAAACTGGTATGAACCGGCGTGAAAATTCAGGCAAACAAAGGAGCTCCTTCCCGTTAGGCGTCTTGGAAAACTAAAACATAATTAGGAAACTTGGAAAACTGCCACACATTCAAAGTGTTCCTCGGAGGAATAGCACTTTGTACCCGGCTCCTTAACGAAACACGTGTGGCAGTTTTCCTGTGTGGCGGTTTTCCGGCAACCCCACCGCACTAAGTAAATAATGAAAGTATGTCCCCCCCCCCCCCCCCACCCCCAACATTCAAACAGTATGTGAAATCGACTTATTAGTTAGCCCATGATGACAATCAAAACGCCCATCTCGGACTTTTTTTCCTGGCCTTTTTTTCCTCGGACTTTATTTCCTCGGACTTTTTTTCCTAGACTTTTTTTCCTGGACTTTTTTTCCGCGTTTATCAACAGTCTCGGACTTTTTTTCCTCGGAATTTTTTACCGATTACCGCATAAAAGCGCTCTCAAGGTGGGATCAGCACGAGATCGACGGAGGATGCGTCTATTCTGACGCAACGTAGCGGAACGAGGCCTACCAGATCGCGGACTGTTCTCGACGGTCCTAGTTTTCTTATAACGTTGCAGGATAGCTGAAATGGACTGGTATCGGATCTTCAGGGCCCTCGCAATGTCGGTGACACGCATTCCGTATTCCATCATGTTCACGGCCGCCTGGCGAGCTCCAACAGGGATCTCCGCCTTTTTAGCCATTTCTGAAAACCTAAGATTGACTTATTATCACACTACACATCACAAAACCCACAAAAATCACAAGAAAAACATTAATACATGCGGCAAACAAATGGGTAATAATTGGCGACTCTTGAATATGGCCCATTTCGAACGACAAATTCGCTCAAAGCGAAATACAAACTACGCGGCATTGTTGTAACCTACGAATCAACACATATCATATCCCAAAATGACCCGATTTAGTCCAGCAGAAAAAAAAATTATGGTCGAAAAAGTGTTTCGCCAAATACTTTTGTTCGTTATTGTATGTAGAGTTTCTTTCAACATTAGATGCTTTTTTTGGTTTTTTTTTTGTTCTTGACGAAGGGTCAGGCCAGTTACGGCATGATTGTATTATTATTATTTTCTTATGTTATATAATTTTCCTTTTTAAGGGTTATTCTAATGGATTATTTGTTATATCAAAGTAGGGTATATATCAGTTGGGATGACTATTTGTGTTGCACATATACAAGCATGGCGTAACAGAAACCCACGCTTAAAAGGTCTTTGCGGAAACGAGAGTGTTACTCATGGTGATTCTTGAAAACGCCATAGATAGCAATCTCGAAATTTCTGCATTCATTTCCTACTTTCTTTTTGTACTATTTCCTGGTTTGCCTGTTTTCCTCAGTTATACGATACCTGCTGTTTTTAATCGCTTATAGCTCTTGAATTTTCTTTTCGTCTGCTTTTGCGCCGTTAGATTTTCAAGGTTTTTGCAGTTTTAAGGGTTTTTTTGTTTTTGTAACTTTCTGGTATATATATATATATATAATAAGTGTATTAACTCCTTTTAAATCTGTGGAAAAAGGGTCGATCGAGCTGTTCTCGCTTAGTGAGTGGTCCCTCTGATATGTTCGTAGGAAGCAAATCTATAGAGGCAATAGGTTGGCGAGTAGACTACGTCATCGCTGCTACAGAAATGCGTGTCGTGGCGCGATTAATTGTCACTCAGGGCACCCAACGCCCGAGGACATTTTACCGGGACTACGTGACGGGAACAAAGAGAGCAGGGGGATCATCATCGCTGGATACAGCCAATGGTGAATCGATTGCTTAGCCTTCAGAGGGGATAATGGTGAGAGTGGGGGAGGGGCGTGAGGGTGGAGGGGGCCACATGAGCTGGATGGCAAAGATTCGTAGTGAGGATGGACGAGAAAGCGGGGAGTGACGAAGGGTGGGGAGTAGAGTCGACCACGAGGCACACATCTAAGTGAGTGCTGTTTGGGCTGACATCAGGATATTGACCACTAGAGCTTCTCAGCACTTTCCCTGGTTTCTCTCTACGGTATCGGGTATTGCTTCTCCGCACCGTGCATTGTACGTGTTGGGGAAGAACATTGGATCTCACCAGCTTCCGGCTATTCCTACAGAATGACGTGCAGTTGAGTAAACAGGAGATTGTTGTGTGACGTGGAGATATCAGCTAGTGATAGTAACTACGGTAATCGCGCTATCACTGCTCCAGAAAATTTAAACGTCAGTGTTAAAATCCCTCACCCATCATCCTTTTAATTGACCGATTCTGTTGTATTTCTACGGGCAGACACTTCTCATGCTGCAAGACGCTTGAACATTTATTGAATATCTAGACATGAATTCAACAGAATGCATCGATTTTGTAAATTGAAATAATCACTTGAACTTTATTTTGAAATCTGGACTATCAGTGTTCATCAAAATTTCAGCTTTATTGTTTGCTATCTCCGTAAACAAACATTCTTAAAACCACTGAGTAAATCAGTTTTTTGAGATTGCTATCTGAAAAAAATAAAATAAACACACCTGTTTCCAAAAAACCAACTGCGCAGAGAGAAAACGTAACAATAATACCAACTAGTATGATAACAATAATTAATGTGTAATTCAGTTGTGAAGACCTGATAAAATGCAGTCGATATATTCGGCTGTAAGTTCCAGAAAAGGTCATCCATTTGGAAAAACAGAGCAACCACTCGAACTAAATTTGCTCCTCTAGACTATCATATATTGTTATTTTCTAAAAAATTAATGCATCTGGAGGAATATATGCTAATAAAACTATTTAGATGATCATAAAATCCTAGACATAATTAAGTTTCAAATATCAGATAAAATACGTTTCCAGCTGCACAGATTTCTTATTCTGTGAGACGACCATTAAAAATCTGTCCATGGATTTAATAGATTACATATATTTGGAAATCAAAACAACTGCTTCAACTAAATTTCGATAAACTATCATAGATTATCCAAATTTCAACATCATTGTTTACTCTCTTCTGTAAGCAAAGATCCATGCTAAAACCACCTCGTAATTCTAAAGAAAATGACTAATTTTTAGTAATAAGGCACTTGAACATCATATACAAGAATATCATGTACATCAATTTTTAGCACATCTTTTGTAAAAAAGATCGTGTTTATGTTATCGGTTCATCCGTCTGTCTGTCTGTGGACACCATATCTCTGCAACTATTAGTCCGATTTAAAAAATTATTTTTGCATTGGGAAGCTTGAAACATGCGAATGATAATCCTTTGTTTTTGTCTTTTTACGATGTACAGTTCGCCTCTAGAGAGCGTAAATGTAGATGATATCGAATTCAAAACACATTTTATTCCATATATTTGATTCTGAAAATCCGATTGAAAAAAATCTTTCAACTTTCGATTCCATTTATGTCGAAGTATATTTTAGGTATAGTCACTTTTTTAAGTTTTCCGCTAGGGGCGTAAAGGTAAATCGCGTTTTCCCCGATATCTCTACTTCTAACACTCAGATTTGAAAAATTCTTTCTGCACCGGATACAGCTATTGATGAGAAATCTTTTGCATATAATTTCTACTTTTTGGTTAAAATTGGTCTGGACACCAGGGGTCGTAAATCTTAACTTCCGCTTCTGATGCATTTGCAGCAAAATCTGAGATTCTAAAACCTCGATTGAACAAAATTCGTTTGCGGACCGATACTGCTCACATCGACAAACCTTTTCGGAATGTTTTCTTCTCAAAATAATGCATGGTTTCTCCGCCAGGGAGCGCAGATGTACATCTTATGTTTGTCAATATATCGGCTTCTAGTTGATCGACTTAAAAATTCCGTCTTTGTTGGATAGCGTTTTCGGTGTGAAATGTTTTTCATATAATTTCAAAATTTTTAAGTAAAGACTTTCGGCCAGTGGGCGTTATGGTAAATTGCGTTTTCCCTGATAATTCTGCTTCTAAAATTCCGATTTGAAAAATTCTTCCCGTATAGCATACAGCTCCTGATGGGAAATGTTTTTCGTATAATGGATCTTATTCACCTCGCTTTGCATAATGAGTTTTCCGTGTCTACGGACCAGCAATGGCTTTTTTACATGCATTTAACCATTGCTTAACAAGACGTTACGTTGTAGGGGTTAAGGAAAATCGCGATTTTCGTAAATTTATTAACGACATGCTAACTTTTTCTCATCGTTTAGTTGTGATAATAATTCCTGTCACTTAAAATGTATAGAAGAAGGAATAGCTTTCCATAATTTTCCTCTGAAAAGACCGAAAGTGTTAAAAGAATGGTTGCGTGAAACGGAAGGTGATGATTTCCATCCCAATGTGCATTTTCAAATATATTCTGCCCACTTTAACGAGGAAGATTTTGAATATCATGGCACTAAGAATATAAGGCGATTAAAAGCTGGTAGTATTATTCCTTCTATATGTAATTTCGAAAAAAATTTGAAAAAGGGAAAAGGAATTGCATATCTAAATTGGTAAAGTGCGAATTAACTTCTACGTTCTTACTCCAAAGAGCGTAACATATTTATAATATCTCTTTTATTTAATGTCATGCTTTCATTTTGTTTTCAAGTAGATTGCTTAGTATGCGAAAATGGAAAGTTTTTAGTTGTTGCTTTTTTAATCCCTGTTTGTTTCCATATTATCTATTTGTCTACACTTCTAAATATTACGTAAAAAAAAAAAAAAAAAATTCCAGGCTTATGTTTCTAACGTTTAGCCAATGTCTCACAATAAGAATGTGAAATTTAATATACCATGACTGAGAAAAGCTTCATTAAAAATTTCGCCATGATTAATGATGACGATGTTGTCCTGCATCATTTCAAATAAACATGGAACATAAAATTGTCTTGGTATATTTTTGCAACTTTGATTTGGTCTTTTAAGAAATCGATTTCAGTTTCTCCGCCCTGTAGCTCTAATAATTCGTAGGCATACTCCAGGAAGTTAAAATTTTTAAAATTGGCCAACAGCAAGAGATAATCTAATAGCGACAGTGAATCAGCGGCCATGTTGGTTCGTAGAACTCCACTTGTGACGTCACATGAATAAGATCCATTTCTAACTTTTTGTATAGAATTGTTTGGCCACCAGGGGGCATAATCGTTAATTTCTGCTTCTGATGTATTTGCAGCAAAATCTCAGCTCCTGAAAACTCGACAGAAAAAATTCTTTCCTGGACCGATACTACTCACATCGAGAAACCTTTTGAGAACACTTTCTTCTTAAAAAAATGCATGTTTTTTCCTCCAGGGGGTGTAAATGCATATCTTATATTTGTCGATATCTCTGCTTTTAAAAGTCCAATTTGAAAAATTCTTCCATTGTTCAGTGGCTCTCCCAGGAATTCCTGTTGAGGGGTGCTAGATGTATGTGTAGGTATGTGTGCATGCGCACATAGAACACTGAAGAGCAATTGAATTAGAGACACCTGGCGTTATGCAAATGTGGCGCTGTGGGCGGCCCTGTAAACGGAAACGACATGACATATGCAGTGATCCGAAAGTATAAGGAGTGATGCGACGGGAATCAGTAAGAGTCGGACGCAGTATGGGTAAGACGAAGGATCTAAGCGCATTTGATCGTGGGCAAATTGTTCGGTCCCGAAGAATGGGTCGCTCCATCTCGGAAGTCGTGCAGGCACTGGGATTTTCACGAGCCACTGTGTCACGGGAGCACCGTGAGTACATCGAATCCCGTAAAACCATCCCTGCAAGGGCCAACTGCCGTGGACAACAGCGTGTGGATGAGCGGGGTCATCGTCGGCTAGCTCGCATTGTAACAGCGGATAGACGGGCTACAGTGCAATAAATCACTCGGCAATTTAACGCTGGTGCACAAAAACGTGTAAGCAGCCACACCATACAGAACCATTTCCTCGCTATGGGGTACAGAAGCCATCGTCCGACGAGGGTACCGCTGCTGACTGCACATCACAGGGTGCAAAGATTAGCATGGGCGCAGCAACATCACCACTGGACCCTAGACATGTGGAAAAATATTGCCTGGACTGATGAGTCGAGATTCACGTTGGTTCATGCGGATGGCAGGATACGAGTACGGCGCAAACCACATGAAGCGATAGATCCTTCTTGCCAGCAGGGTACTCTTCAAGCTGGTGGGGTTGGCATTTTCGTCTGGGGACTGTTTACGTGGACTGAAATGGGACCCCTGGTACGTGTGACATCGTCCCTCACAGGTAAACGTTACCGGGATATCCTGGACGATCATTTGCTCCCGTTTGTGCGTCTTCAACATCCCACTGGGGACCTCATCCTGCAACAAGACAATGCACCGTGCCATCGCTCCCGAATTGTATCCGAATGGTTGGATGAACATTCCGCCGACGTGACCTCCCTCCTTGGCCAGCTAGGTCACCTGACCTCAATCCCATCGAGCACATCTGGGATGCCATCGAGAGAGATGCTCAAGGCTCTGACACCTCTCCATCAAATCTTCGTGAACTGTGGGAGCTTGTTCAGGGGTTGTGGATCCGTATGGCTTTCCAACGCTTCCGGTGTCTTGTCAAGTCCATGCCGAGACGAATCGCCGCTCTCATCAGGCCGAAAGGTGGTGCTACACGTTACTAGACAGGTATCTCTAATTCAATTGCTCTTCACTGTATATATATATATACACACTGCTGGCCACCCAAAATGCAACACCAAGAAGGACACGAGATAGCAAAGCCAGATTTACTGGACAGATAACAACAGATAAAAAGATGAAACGGTTGAGCTTACAGGCCCGTGCGACTTGCGGAACACGCAGACATCAATAGTTCGTGTGGCACCCATGGCTGGCAATAACGGCCGCTACACGCCGCGGTATCGAACGAAAGAGGTTTTGGATGTGGGCTTGGGGTATGTCGGTCCAAGCTGCTTTCACACGATACCACAGTTCATCAGGCGTAGCCGCGGGTGGTGCTTGCTGGGCCACTCGGTTGCCGATCAGCGACCAGACGTATTCGACGAGCGAAATATCGGGAGAACTGGCGGACCACGACAGCAGTGACACCTGGTGGGCCTTGAAGAAATGTTGCACGAGGTGTGCCACGTGCGGGCGCGCATTGTCCTGTTGAAACGTGGCCGCTGGCAGGTCCTGCAAGTAAGGGAGGACTACAGGCTCCAAAACGTCGGAGATGTAGCGGTGGCTGTTGAGTGTACGGGCGATGCGTACCAGAGGGGTGCCGATGTCATATCCAATTGCGCCCCAAACCATAACGCCAGGCGACGGACTGGTATGGCAATGCATAATGCAGGCGTCATACAGTCTCTCGCCACGGTGCCGCCACACGCTGATCCGACTATCGTGGTGTTGCAGGCAGAAGCGGGATTCGTCAGAGAAGACAATGTCGTAACATTCCGTAGTCCAGGTGCGGCGTTCAACGGGCCACTGCCGCCGCACTCGGTGATGGTGTAACGTGAATGGTAATCAGAGCAATGAGCGCGGGGCGACAAGTCCCCGCTCCTGCAGACGACGTCGAACGGTACGTGCTGACACAGGTTGTTGCGCAGCACACCCTAATTCCTGCGGTAAAGTTCGCGATGTGGCGGTGCGGGCCGTCAATGCCCATCGCACAATATGCCGGTCCTCTCGTTTGGTGGTGTGCCGCGGCTGCGGCAATCGCTCACGTCGGTCCGTCCGGCCCTCCTTTACCCACCGAATCCATACTCGCCGCACTGTGGCTGCATGTCGTCCCACACGGGCGCTGATGTCTCGGTACGAAAAACCGCTGTCACGATACACCACTATTTGTCCTCTGTCGAACACCGAAACGTGCTGGAATGACTGCCGTATTCTGAAACAAGGCATCAGGAAGCTTTCCACGTACAGGTCCGGCACCACAACACAATTCCACTACTTACACCCCGCCTTCTGTGCACTCTTCTTATAGTGTTTCTCGGTGGCGTGCCGGGCGCATAAGATTTGCATATGCCTTGCAATTCTAATCATTTGCATGTCCTCTCGCGGGCGACGCAAGCTGCGAATTTCAGACCAATCGGATGCTTCCTTCTTAGTGTTGCATTTTGGGTGGCCAGCAGTGTGTATATATATATATATATATATATTCTATAAAGATACCTAAGCAAAAAAATACATATATAATTTTGACTCACACCTAGTACAACATAGAAAAGGTTATGTATCTACCTGTGTGAGTAAAAGGAGAAAAGAAAAAAAAATAAAATAAAACAACTGAATATATATGTATTTTTTTGCTTAGGTATCTTTATAGAATGTGAATTCTGAATTTTCAAAACTGCTTGTATTACCACCGCAGTTGTTTTTCAGGTTATTTTGCACCCTTCGTTTTAAATTCTAAAATGTTGGTTTCCTTAGTCTTCAGTTTTGCTCTTAAGTATATATATATATATATATATACAATTCAAAATTTCATATGTGTATATATATCATCATCATCATCATCATTGTCAACCATTATCAATCCACTGCTGGACGAAATTCTCCCCAAGTTTCCTCCACAACGGTCTGTCTTGTGCCAGTCTCCTCCATGTCACCCCTGCATACTTTCGAATTTAATCCACCCATCTAACATGTGGTCTTCTTCTGGGTCTTTTCCTGTCCCTTGGAATCCAATCTAAAATTTTGGCTGTCCATCGATGATCTGTCCTTCTGGCAGTATGTCCAGCCCATTGCCATTTCAGGGATTTAACTCTGATCATGATGTCTTCCACTCTTGTCATTCTTCGGATCCACGAGTTCCTCTTCTTATCTCTCCTGGTTACACCAAGTATGCACCTCTCCATGCTTTCTTTGAGTTGTCTGCAGCCTTTGTATGTCTCTTTTAGTTAAGGTCCACGTCTCTGCACCATACGTAAGCACTGGAAGGATGCATTGATCAAACACTTTTCTTTTAAGACATATAGGCATATTGCTCTTGAAAATTATGCTGTTTCTTCCAAAAGCTCTCCAGGCAAGTTTTGTACGCCGATTAATTTCTTCATCAATGTGACCCTCACTTGATATCTGCTGTCCAAGATAAACGTACGTGTCTGTTATCTCCAGCTTTATTCCATCAATCGATAAATCTTCATTTCTTGTAAAAGCATTGAACATCACTTTTGTCTTCTGAAAGTTCATTTTTAATCCCACTTCTTTACTCTTGTCAGCAAGTTCCTGGATCATACTCTGCAGCTCTGATGGGCTAGTTGCAAAAATGACTACGTCATCAGCAAAACGAAGGTGGGTTAGATAATCTCCATTAATCTTTATCCCCTTGTTTTCCCAGCTCAGTGACTGAAAAACACCCTCCAATGTGGCATTAAAGAGCTTCTTAGATATGGTGTCACCTTGTCTCACTCCTTACCAATTTTTATGTGTGTTGTATTTTCAAACAGCCTAATCTTTGCACTTGCATTTTCATAGATGTTATTAATAATATTAATGTATGCATCTTCAATACCGCAGGTTTTCAGAGCCATTGTAACTGCTGATGGTTTCACCGAATCAAAGGCTTTTTCATAATCGATAAAAGCCATGCACTATGGAAGTTCATATTCCCTCGCTCTTTCAATTAGTTCTCTCAGCACGTGGATATGATCTATTGTGCTGTAGACACTCCTGAATCCAGCTTGTTCTCTCGGTTGAGCCATGTCCAGTGTTACCTTCAAGCGCTGTGAAAGAACTTTAGTGAAGATTTTATAAACTACTGATAGGAGGCTGATAGGTCTGTAGTTTCCGAGATCCTCAATGTCACCTTTCTTATGTAGCAGGATCATTGTAGCGGTGTTCCAATCCTCAGGAATCTTTCCTTCATTAAGGCATCGAGTGAAAATTTGGGCGAGTACTGTTTCGATTTCTCCACTTGCTTCTTGTATGATGTCTACAGTAATTCCATCTTCTCCTGGAGCTTTTCCCCGCTTCATGTTCTTGATTGCATGTGCAACTTCTGCTGGAAGGACTGGAGGAACTCTGGTACTGGTATCTTTCATGATGTCTGGAGTGCATGTATCATCCCTTTCATATAATTTGGAGTAGAAATCTTTCACTCTTGTCAAAATTTCGCCTCTATTTCTTGTTACAGAACCATCTTCTTTTCTCAGTGCCATAATCTGTTTTCTTCCCTTACTGAGATGTCCCTTTGCTATCTTTAGGCTTTGGTTGTTTTCAATTGCTTTCCTCACTAGTTCACAGTTGAATTTTCTTACGTCTTCAGTGATACTTTTTCGTACTGTCTTGCATAGCTCTATATATTCCACTTTGGAAGTCACATCTTCTTTAGTTGTCCTCATCTCTCTTCTTTTTTGCATCAACATTTTGGTTTTTCCTGATAATTTATTTACATGCAACTTGTTCTTAGATTCAGCTAATTTTGTTGCTGTTTCCATAAGAGCTTTGGTTACTTTTCTGTTAACTTCAGAGATGTCCACTTCTTCCGATGTTATATATATATATATATACACTGCTGGCCACCCAAAATGCAACACTAAGAAGGAAGCATCCGATATATATATATATATATATATATATTCTATAAAGAAGATACCTAAGCAAAAAAATACATATATAATTTTATATATATATATATATATATATTCTATAAAGAAGATACCTAAGCAAAAAAATACATATATAATTTTGACTCACACCTAGTACAACATAGAAAAGGTTATGTATCTACCTGTGTGATCAAAAGGAAAAAAGGTAAAAAATAAAATAAAACAACTGAATGTAGAAGGTGTCGAGAATACTGAGCCTTGGCTTTATCAAGGACCAGCAAAAACTCTGCATTTTCTCACTTCCACAAAGACCTAGTTGGAAATGGGTTTCTGCAAGGCCATAGATGCAAGTAACATTCCCACCTAAAATAGTTTAAAAAATATATATATAAGTCATGTCCTCCTTAGAGTTGCATGACCTAGCACTAGTTAACATTTTCGCTTGCATCCATTAACCTTCCTGGCCCGACCCATACTCTTCATCTGTTACTATTAAACAGAGAGAAGAAGATTAAAGAGAACTCAAGCTGTGAGAGTGACATAATAATTAGAAATGATTTTCAGCCATAACGAAATTCCAAGTTCGTTTGAGAGAGAATTTAAACCTGAAAAACAACTAGACTTAAGCATTAAGCTCAACAGAGGTAACCCATCTATTAGCCTCTTTGATAAAATAGTTAATTTTCCTTTCAAAGTAATTAAATATCTACACTGGAATAATAACATTTCAACCAAAGTAATTGAGAATGTACTAATTTCTCAGGTCCTAAGAATTTCAAGAATTTGCAGCAACAATTTGGACTTCAATTACCACATTAATATACTATTAGAAAGTTTTGTAGAGAACGAAATTCCTTCTTCTTTCATCAAAAGAACTTTAAGAAAAATTATTCTGAATAATAGAGTAAGGTTGGCAGATCTGCTTTAATTTTCTACACAGTTAATAATATGATTCTGACCAATCAAAGCCGTAAGGAAGTTGGCTAGAGGATGCCTATTAACTACCTAAAGGAACCTTAGTGCTATGGATATGACGGTCCTATTAAAACAAAAAATTAAATAATATAAACAAAATCACAAAAAAAGCTTAAAAATCTGTTTATAAAAGAAAATAAAAACAAATAAAAAAGAAAACTAGTTATTCATCACTAGGATAGCTATACTAAAAATAGTAAAACCAACATTAAAATTAATAAGATTCTGATTAATCTATAGAAGCTCACTAAGGTGATTTAATACATGCAAAGATTATTAAATAAACTGCTCGTGTACTTCATAATATTTCTCATGTATTCTGGAGAGTTAATTCTGCTCTTTCTGATCATACAGATCCACAGTCTTAAGTTTATATATTTTTTTCTCTGGTTAAAATCTCCGCGCGTTGGTTTCTTGCTGTAGGAGGAGGCCATCAGCCCCACCCTCACTGCCCCCCAGCGTCTAGGGAGTGGCGGAAGAGGTCAGCCATGTTCTTCTCTTGTGAGGAGAAAAGTTTCTGTCACACAAGAGGTAAGCTCTCTTCCTCGTTTTTGGGTTCTAGGTTTTATAAGTTCAATGTTTGTACTTCATGTACTTTTTCTCTGTCGTTTTTTAGCTTTTCAGCTTGTAGGCATTGGTTTGTCTGTTAACATTTTTGCGGGTTTTAACTCTTTCTTTTCTTTGTAACTTTGAGCGTCTTTTGGGGTACCTAGGAACAGAAGATGGCTAAGCTTGTTCCTTTGCTATGCGCTGTCTATGCGCTGTTTTTTCAAAGTAGTTAAGTTCTTAATAACTAATTAATTATGCACTTAAAGCACTGCTGAAATACTTTGTACATATTGCAATCTACTGTTTAAGGTATATAACTTTCACAAAGTTTTCTTTAGTTAATTATTATCTTTAACTTATTCTCGTTTTCGTGCTGTCATAAGCTGTAGAGTAGGGGGTTTTAGACTCAAGTTTTCTTTCAAAAATCTGTTCGTTAAAAATTAACATTTCCTTTTTTAATTGCAATCATTTCTAATTATTATGTCACTCTCACAGCTTGAGTTCTCTTTAATCTTCTTCTCTCTGTTTAATAGTAACAGATGAAGAGCATGGGTCGGGCCAGGAAGGTTTATTGGATGCAAGCGAAATTGTTAACTAGTGCTAGGTCATGCAACTCTACGGAGGACATGACTTATATATATTTTTTAAACTATTTTAGGTGGGAATGTTACTTGCATCTATGGCCTTGCAGAAACCCATTTCCAACTAGGTCTTTGTGGAAGTGAGAAAATGCAGAGTTTTTGCTGGTCCTTGATAAAGCCAAGGCTCAGTATTCTCGACACCTTCTACATTCAGTTGTTTTATTTTTTTATCCTTTCTCCTTTTACTCACACAGGTAGATACATAACCTTTTCTATGTTGTACTAGGTGTGAGTCAAAATTATATATGTATTTTTTTGCTTAGGTATCTTCTTTATAGAATGTGAATTCTGAATTTTCAAAACTGCTGCGTTGCGCGTTTTGATTTTCAGGTTATTTTGCAACCTTCGTTTCAAATTCTAAAGTTTTTCCTTAGTCTTCAGTTTTGCTCTTAAGTATATATATATATATATATATATATATATACACTGCTGGCCACCCAAAATGCAACACTAAGAAGGAAGCATCCGATTGGTCTGAAATTCGCAGCTTGCGTCGCCCGCGAGAGGACATGCAAATGATTAGAATTGTAAGGCATATGCAAATCTTATGCGCCCGGCACGCCACCGAGAAACACTATAAGAAGAGTGCACAGAAGGCGGGGTGCAAGTAGTGGAATTGTGTTGTGCTGCCGGACCTGTGCGTGGGAATCTTCCTGATGCCTTGTTTCAGAATACGGCAGTCATTCCAGCACGTTTCGGTGTTTCACAGAGGACAAATAGTGGCGTATCGTGACAGCGGTTTTTCGTACCGAGACATCAGCGCCCGTGTGGGACGACATCCAGCCACAGTGCGGCGAGTATGGATTCGGTGGGTAAAGGAGGGCCGGACGGACCGACGTGAGCGATTGCCGCAGCCGCGGCACACCACCAAACGAGAGGACCGGCATATTGTGCGATGGGCATTGACGGCCCGCACCGCCACATCGCGAACTTTACCGCAGGAATTAGGGTGTGTTGCGCAACAACCTGTGTCAGCACGTACCGTTCGACCCCATCAGAGCTGCAGAGTATGATCCAGCAACTTGCTGACAAGAGTAAAGAAGTGGGATTAAAAATGAACTTTCAGAAGACAAAAGTGATGTTCAATGCTTTTACAAGAAATGAAGATTTATCGATTGATGGAGAAAAGCTGGAGATAACAGACACGTACGTTTATCTTGGACAGCAGATATCAAGTGAGGGTCACATTGATGAAGAAATTAATCGGCGTACAAAACTTGCCTGGAGAGCTTTTGAAAGAAACAGCATAATTTTCAAGAGCAATATGCCATTATGTCTTAAAAGAAAAGTGTTTGATCAATGCATCCTTCCAGTGCTTACGTATGGTGCAGAGACGTGGATCTTAACTAAAAGAGACATACAAAGGCTGCAGACAACTCAAAAAAGCATGGAGAGGTGCATGCTTGGTGTAACCAGGAGAGATAAGAAGAGGAACTCGTGGATCCGAAAAATGACAAGAGTGGAAGACATCATGATCAGAGTTAAATCCCTGAAATGGCAATGGGCTGGACATACTGCCAGAAGGACAGATCATCGATGGACAGCCGAAATATTAGATTGGATTCCAAGGGACAGGAAAAGACCCAGAAGAAGACCACATGGGAGATGGGTGGATGAAATTCGAAAGTATGCAGGGGTGACATGGAGGAGACTGGCACAAGACAGACCGTTGTGGAGATAACTTGGGGAGACCTTCGTCCAGCAGTGGATTGATAATATTTGACAATGATGATGATGATGATACACATATGAAGGACTCTGGCGTAAACCATGGTAACCAAAACTTCTGTCATTGTGAGATACGTAGCTTACAAGTAGTAAAAAAATATAAACGTTTGCACTTACCATAAATTGAAAGTTGTATTCTGGCGCCGTATGTAGACATAAATGCATATAAATACTCTAAAATACTTATATTACCACCGCAGTTGTTTTCCGCACGCAACTAATTTTTTTACAAAAATGTTGGTTACCATAGTTTATGCCCGAATCCTTCATAAATGTATATATATATATATATATATATATATTATACACTGCTTGACAATTGCTAAGGACGGATCATAAACGGCTATATAGTGCATAAAAAAGTAAGTGTGGTTAAATGCCAAGTGAAATAAAATAATGTCAGAATGCCAGGACATTACAAGAAAGACAATTTATTGTGCTCCGGAATCCAGAAGGCTTTGGAACGTGTTCAAGGGACAAACAGGCCATTTTGTGCAGAATACGTAAACGTGAAAAATGCAATTACCGTCCGCAGGCGTTCCGGCGTAAGATGTCAATACGGGATATGGCCACCATGGAGGGCGATGCAAGATTCCACACGTCGTGTCATGCTTTGCACAACATTATCAAGCAGCTGTTTGGGTAATTTATCCCATTCCTCTGTCAGTGCACGGATGAGGGTGTCCTTGTTTATTAGAGGGCATTGGCGACCAGCAAGACTCCTCCCCAAAGCATCCCACACATTTTCAATGGGATTCAGATCTGGAGAACGTGCTGGCCATACGAGGCGTTGAATATCCTCGCTCTCAAGACACTCCTGGACAGCGACTGTTCGATGACATGTTGCGTTGTCGTCCATGAAAATGAATCTATCACCGACAGCACCACGGAACATGCGAACATGAGGTAGCAGAACATCATTAATGTATCGTTGGCCAGTCATAGTCCCAGTTGGAAGCACATAGAGGGACGTACGGCCATTGATCATGATGCCAGCCCATACCATGACACTACATGTCGGATATCGGTCCCTTTCCTGTATGTTTGCTGGACAATATGCAGTACCACTATCACGCCAGATCAGTTGTCGTCGACAATCAGACAATAGACTGTATCTACTCTCATCTGAGAAGAGGACAGCAGACCAGTCCAATTGCGATGTTGATGGCACCATTGCAAACGGGCGGTACGGTGACGTCTGGACAATGGGATGCACACAACAGGACGGCGGTCGTATAGTCCTCCTTCATGCAAACGTCTGGCGACAGTTCTTCGGGAGATCTGTTTGCCAGTAGCAGCCATAAACTGATTTGCTACCTCACTAGCTGTGCTGCGCCGGTGTCGTTTTGTTGATAGCACTATGTACCGATCTTCTGCAGGTGTCGTACTGCGAACACGACCTCCCCTGTGACGTTTGCTACACTCTCCATTTGTTTGAAATGATTTCCGAAGCCTTGAAACAACACTGTGGCTGACGTCGAACTCCCTGGCAACATCTGTTATTTTTCGCCCTTCTTCAATCTTGCCAATAATACGGCCACGCGTAAAATCATCTAGGTGATGTCGGGAAGACATACTGAAAATTGCAAGTTCGTCAATTGATTCTTTCCCTTTCAACTTTGCGTTTGAACAACAACGGTCAATACGCGTCAAATCCTTTATATCTCTTATCAGCGCTATGACGTCACGAACAAGTTCGGCAATCCAAAATTTGCATACGCACAACACGTCATACTGTATCCCGCACTTATGCTAATTTCCACATTTTCCTGCCTTCCATTTTATGGTTGCTATCGTTGCTATTGTCATCCGTTCTTAGCAATTGTCCGGCAGTGTATGTATGTATTTATGCATACATCATATATATATATATATATATATATATATAATTATGTATACAATATGTATATACACTGTATTGACAAAAGTCACCGGACACCTAGAAGAGAAACACAGTATAGCATTTATTGACATACATTAGCATGGTGTCGGTCCACCTTTGGCCTTAATGCATGCACTGAACCTTCGAGACATGCTTTCGACAAAGTTTTGGAACACAGCGATAGGTATATGCTTCCATTGAGTACATAATGCTGTCGCTAACTGTTGCTTAGTAGTAGGCCTTGGTTCCAAACTTCCTATGCGGCGCTCTTATTCATCCCATAGGTACTCTATGGGATTAAGGTCAGGGCTCTGTGTTGGCCAGTCCACACATGATACGGAATTATTGTCAAACCACGCCGTAACAGTCCTTGCTTTATGGTTCGGTGAATTATCAAACAAGACTCGGTTCCATAGTATTGCCACAGAGTTGGTACGGCATAATTGTCCAGAATATGGAGGTAGACGTGCTGGTTAACAAGTTTGTCCACGATAGCCAATGGGCCGGGACCATACCACGAAAAACACAACCACACGAGTACACTACCAGCTCCGAACTTGACCATAGGAACAGTACACTGTGGTAAATAGCGTTCCCCCGGCTGCTGCCAGATGGATCGTGTATCTGGTTTCATGGGTCCATAGGACCCGTTTCCATTGATCTAAGGTCCACGATAAATGTTCTTTACACCATGCTAAACGACGAGTAGCATTCCGAGTGGAGATGAAAGGCTTATGAGCAGCCGCACGACCACGATAACCCATGGAATGAAGTTGTCTGCGAATGGTACGTGTACATACCGAGGTTCTAGCATTTTTACTCACCTGTACACTGAAGTCTTGTGCAGTGCTCCGTCGATTAGCTGTAACGACTCTCCTGAGGCTTCGACGTCCTCTATCACTGACTTTCTTTGGTCTGCCGGTATGTTTTGCTACTTCAGGCACGCCATGTGTCTTCCACTTATTTAATACATTCAGAACAGTTGACTTGGGTATGTTTAAACGCCTCTCGGTTTCTCTTATGGACAACCCGCTAATATAACACTCCACCATCTTTTCTTTCTCAAAGTAAGTTCTCTCCCGCAGCGACATTTTCACTGAACCTCACAGTGCGATATGATAGTAGTCAGCTGCAGGCTTGTTTTTATATCATTTGCAGCTGTACCGCGCATCTTAACAACGCAGCGGATCCGTTCATTTGCTTTTGAAAGTGTATCCGGTGACTTTTGTCAATATAGTGCATAAGACAGACAGATATACATTAAATAGTTAGATAAAAGAGTTGACGTACGGGGCTTTGGGGGGCTTAAGCCCCAAAGCCCCCCCCCTCTCTCGGTGGGTGCGCCAGTAGTTTTGTTTGAGAGCGTTTCAGCTGCGAAATGTTTCTCATATAATTTCGAATTTTCTTAACTCACGAGTCAGCAACCAGGGGGCGTAAGTTCACGATTCCGCTTACAGCAGTATTTGCGGGTTTAAAAGCCCGATTCAAAAACTTCTTTCTTCTGTCAGGTCTATTGTTTTCCATACCCGTTCCATTTATATTGAATAGCTTTGATAAATATAATTCGCGTCAGAACGGATTCAAAAGAAGTGCTCATTATACACAAAAATTCGGTGTCATCTTTCTTGTTTTTAACTAATGCCACAGAGGTAATATATACGAGTAATAACAAATAATATAATGTAGATAAAAAATCGAAGAAGACATAACGAATGGATGTAACGGTTCCTATCACAGAAAACATCCGAAGAACAATGTCGGAGAAAATCTCGAAATATGAGAACCGTCGAATGGAAATCCAAAAGATCTGGAAACAAACAGAGCATAGCACGGTTGGCGGAAGACCGCCACACAGGAAAACTGCCACACGTCTTCGAGCAACCAGTAAAACCGCCACACATCGGAAAACCGCCACACATGAAAACTGCCACACAGGAAAACTGCTACATGCTTTCATTAAGGGGCTGGGCATAAATTGGTGTTCCTCCGAGGAACCCTTTGGATGTGTGGCAGTTTTCTGGTGTGCAGAAGTTCAAAGGGGGGGGAGAGATTGCTGTTTCTTGGCCTATATTGAGAATTGAATTGGGAACACCAAACAAATTTCTGGAAAATGTTCTATGTAAGCCAAGCGAGGATTGTTGTGTTCAGAAAGGACGATATAGTGGGATTTTTTAATAACGCTGCAGTTTTACTTAGGCACTAAATATTTACATAATATGTCAAGTGTGTAATATTTTTCTTTTACTTAATTAATTCACAGGCCCTACACCTTCGCCTTTTTAACAGCTTTTAATCCGCCGACTTCATATTCATAACGTTTGCGTATCAAATCAAGTCAATAGCATTGCGCCTTTACTTAGGCAGTGAATATTAAAATCATAGGCCCAGGCCGAGGCCTTTTTAACAGTTTTTATTCTACCAATGTCATATTCACAACGTTTACACATCAAGTCAAGTTAATAATATTGCGCTTTTACTTAGGCACGAAATATTAATTCACAGGGCCTACATCTAGGCCCTTTTTTGGTAGTTTTTACTCCACCGATGTTATATTCACAACGTTTACACATCCAAATAAAGATAATAATATTGCGCTTTTACTTAGGCGCATAATATTAATTCATAGGCCCTTGGCCTGTGCCTTTCGAGAGTTTTTAATCCGTCGACTTCAAACGTTTACATAATAACTCAAGTTAATAGCATTGCGCTTTTACTTAGGCATTCAATATTAATTACTAGGCTTTAGGCCTAAGGCCAATGAACTAATAATTAGTGTCTGATTAAAAGCACGATCTGATTAACTTCAGTTCATGCATAAACGTTATGAACATAACATCGTTAGAATAAAAACTGTTAAAAAGGCCCAGGCCTAGGGCCTATGACTTAATGTTTCCTGCCTAAGTAAAAGCGTAATGATATTAACTTGAGTTGATACATACAGTAAACTTTATGAATATGAAGTCGACGGATTAAAAAAATGACAAAAAGGCCTAGGCCTATTGCCTATGAATTAATATTTCGTGCGTAAGTAAAAGCGCAATGCTATTAACTTAACTTGATATGCAAACCTTGTGAATATGACACAGGTAGAATAAAAACTGTTAAAAAGCGTAGGCCTGGGGCCTATGAATTAATATTTTGTGCCTAAGTAAAAGCGCAATGCTATTAACTTGACTTGATACGTAAATGTTATGAATATGAAGTTGACTGATTAAAAACCGTCGAAAAAGCCTAAGTCTAGGGCCTATGAATTAATATTTCGTGCCGAAGTAAAAGCGCAATATTATTAACTTTATTTGATGTGTAAACGTTGTGAATAAGACATCGGTGGAGTAAAAACTATTAAAAAGAGCCTAGGTATAGAAATTAATAGTTCGTGCCTAAGTAAACGCCCAATATTATTAACTTGATTTGCTCTGTAAACGTTGTGAATATGACAATGATAGAATAAAAACCGATAGAAGGGCCTAAGCCTAGGGCCTGTGAATGAATATATTGCGCCTAAGTAAAAACGCAATATTATTAACTTGATTTGATGTGTAAACGTTGTGAATATGGTATTGATAGAAAAAACTGTTAAAAAGGCCTCGGCCTGGGGCCTGTGATTTTAATATTCAGTGCCTAAGTAAAAGCGCAATGCTGTTGAATTGATTTGATACGTAAACATTATGAATATGAAGTTGGCGGATTAAAAGCTGTTAAAAAGGCGAGGGTGTTGAGCCGGTGAATTAATTAAGTAAAAGAAAAATATTACAAACTGGACATGTTATGTAAATATTTAGTGCCTAAGTAAAAGTGCCGGGTTATTAAAAAATCCCACCTTAGGGTACTTTTCTGAACATAGCATGAATGATGTTGTGATTCTCGCTTGGCTTACATAGAACGTTTTCTCGAAATTTGTTTGGAGTTCCTAATTCAATTCTCAGTATAGGCCAAAAAACGGTAATATTTATACCCCTACCCCCTCCTCACACTCCCTTGAACTTTTGTGGCCAGTTGCCCTAAACTCGTATGAACCGACACGAAAATCCAGACAAACAAAAGAGCTCCTTCCCGTCGTTAGACACCTTAGAAAAATGCCACATATAATTCTGAAACTTTGCAAAACTGCCACACATTCGGAGTGTTCCTCGGAAGAACAGCAATTTGTGGCCTGCCCCTTGATGAAAAGCATGTGGCAGTTTTCCTGTGTGGCAATCTTCCGGTGTGGCAATTTTCCTGAGTGGCAATCTTCCCGTGTGGCAGTTTTCCTGTGTGGCAGTTTTCCTGTGTGGCGGTTTACAGTGAACCGCATAACACAGACTGTGCCAGTTGTCATTTCGGCAGCGACAGCGGTATTTAACAACTTTCAAAAAAAAAAAAAATCTCGAGGAATTAGGATTGCTACAGAGACTTCTTTATCTTAATTCACGTTCGTTACTGCCACGGAGAAGACCTCAGGTTCTATCATAGGCAAGTACGAACGCTCGAACCACTAAATATCCGCCGTGCGTCGGATGAGCACGTTAAGCCGTCGAACCTCGGGTACTGTCCCCCCCGGTATTAAATAAGGGCGTCTTCCTCCCCCTTTCTACCTCACTTCCATGTCACTGATTGGAGGATTAACGACCACCGTGAGCAACTCAATAGGCTATAAGCAGTCGCCCGTCCCTAACTTATAGGAAGGGAGATAGCCAGTGCCGTAAGACAAACATAACAGTTGTTGGCTTGATTTATTTTAAGTATTGGGGTAGACGCCAACTTATCAGAAGAATCGTTTGCAGGTTCCTGTCGTTGGAGCAGGGAAGCAAACAAACAAGTAGTTAAAATTGAACATTATGACAGATGTTTCCTTTTGCACATATCTTTATTCATCAGGTGGGGGGAAGAGGAAATATTGGAATAATAGTTGGTCAGATCGGATAGTAAATACTTCCAGCGGGAGTTGGATGTTTTGGATGGCCTTCTCTACGCTTTTCCCGCCAAATCTGTTCCTACCTTATGTGGCTACAAGCCCGCGTGAAAATCTCTTTCTACCTCGTCGTTTGTCCTCTTGCTTCCAAGCAAGACCGTTCCTACATTTTCCTCGAGATCGCCATGAAGACTCCTCTCTGTCCCATTCCTTTACACGTTGTGTTCTTGACGTAAGAAGAAATTCTTAATTGCTTGGTCCCTTGTACCCGTCGGCTAGAATGGGGCTATCCTTTTGTCCGTGGGAGGGGTCCGGCGAGAGAATGACCTTTCTCCGAAATGGATCTGCGCTTGGCGCCTTTCTGACTGGGGAGGAAATTTCTCACTGTCGTTGGCCCACAAAATGACAAAAGTGGCAATTTAAATATAGTTTTAATATTTCCATATAACACAGCCATGCCTCACGGGATTCGAACCCGGACCCCTTTCGGATGAATGATCAGAAGCCATCGCTTAGACTACTGCGCCACCGGGGCGGCAGTTAAACCTTCAATAAAAAAAGAAATGAGCTAATAAAAAGAACAATGAAAAGTGCAGTTCAACTTTAGACATCAGGTGGAATGCAATCGAATTCGCTTGTAATTCTAACCGAAGACTCTTTTGTTCTGCATGACGTCATAATCTCTTGAACATTTACCTGTGGTCAGTACACCCATTTTGAAATTTAAGCAATTATAGTTTTGTGAGAGAACTCATCTATCACAAATTATTGAAATTTTATAATTAATTTTTTTTCTTGTATTGGGGTTTAACGACTTCCGTGGGCAGGTCGATGGGCTATAAGCAGTCGCCCATCTCTAATTTGCGGCCACTGACTGCTGTGAGGGCGAGACAGCTAGTATTGCAAGACCGACACGTCATCCATACTTCACTAGGATTCGATTCCATACCCATCTCGTACGTATGATCAGAAGTTAGCGCTTAGAACACTGCGCCACCAGGACGTCAAAAGTTTGTCACGCTTTACCTTCTTCTTTAAACAATGCTGCTTAGTGAAAACCACAATCAAACTCTTAACCACAAAGCTAATTGTTATCGGCAAGGAACTCGAAAGTCATTATTTATTGTTTTCTGGAAATCAATGCCGCTATTGAAGAATAATTGGTTTTTAATGATCAGGCAAAATATGACCAAATGATTCAGCAACATTTCCAGCAGGAGGCATTTATCTTTTTGCCGAACTTAATAATCATTTATTTGATTATTGGCCCTGATTTCACAGGAACGCATCCGTACAAAAATTAAATGAATTATTTGAGCTCAGTTTTGAGCTCCGAAGTATCATTGGTTAATATTTTCTGAAAATCAAGGCCAATGGAGTTAAAATACGCTAAAAAATAACTGATATGATTCCGTTTTTGGATAAAATACAAACTACAAACCGGCTGCTTCTATAACACTTTTTATTTTTAATAGACTGATTTAATGAGCGCTGTGAGCACAGCATTGGTTTATAGGCACTCTCCGTGTCGGCCAAGAGGCACAGTGGTCTAAGCGCTATACTCAAACCAAGACGTGTCCATGTTTGAATTCCGGTGAGTCATGGATCTTGTGTTTGTCTTACGGCACTAGCTCTCTCCCTTTCTTGGAACAAATAGCTTTAAATTAAGGGTGACTGCTTCTTCTAAGAAATCAATCATCAAGTTGCTCAGGGAAGTCGTTAAACCCTCGAACGAAAAAACTCTCCGTCCCTAATCCCGGATCACTCTTTCTAGGGATTGGGATTGTCTTCCTAAGTTGGAATTGTGAGCGCTTTGGGCAGCATCCATGCTTCATCAAGGACTCGGGTACATCTCAGAAGAACGGTCGAAATCCAGCGCCTCAGCCGGACAGTCGAGTGATCATTTTGAATATTTATACACGGTCAAGTCACTATGGTGGTCACAATAAAGTGACGGTAGAGTCACTTTATTGTGACCACCATAGTGGAGGTGTTAGATGTATAAATGCTGCAAATTGTGATAAGAATATCCCCATTATTAAGAATGTAGTTTATGGTTATACAAGGAAAATAAGATGGGGAAGGCATCGCCCGAAGTAATAGGAATCCAAGATGGCGGCTATGTTTCAAAATGGCTACATGTGTTGAGATTTTGTTACAACTTTTTTTACACAACATACAAAATAGTGTTTGGTATCAACTTATATGTTTTTGAGTACAAAGATTTGGTTTTTTATGTTAAAAATAGGCTAGGAATAAATATGGAGAACATAGATGATCTTTCTTTGCATAAGGGGACGTTCTTATGACGAGTTCAGGATTTTATATTCGTGGCTCCTGTTTAAAATAATAAGATCCTTGTAAAAAGATTTCAATATTACTTTTAAAAAGATTTCAATATTACTTAATATGCCGCTAATTCCTATTATTCATTTTTTTTTTTCAAATTTGAGTAAGTGAAGGTGGCATTCTAAAAATGGCAAAGTGGCTCCGATTAGTTTCTGCCAGTGACCTGGGTGAGGAAAAATCGAAATCTGTTGAATGGATAATTTTTACACTGTGCCAAAACACATGTGCAAACAATTTGGTGTGTCCTGCAAATAATAAAAATGTGTCTTCACGTAACGTTGAATATGCAACACTTGCGAAAAACTTACAGAACTTTGAAGGTATTAATGCCTTATCCACGGATATAAATATAAATATGTTTGATAGCGGGATGGAACAAACATTTTTAAAAAGACATGCTAAGTGACAGAAAAATGTGCATTAAATTACAATTCCATAATGTTCGAAAGATCAAAGAAACGAAAACTTTCTGAAGGTGAGAAAGAAGAGCCGACATCATCATCGCATGAACGTAAACGCCGATCATCTATTTCTAAAGACGAGTGCTTTTTTGTGATGGTTCTGCGACAACTAAGGATCAATTGTTTAATGTTACAACGTTGCATGTAGATCAGAAAGTGAGGGAGTGTGCCACTGAACAAAGAAAGGGGGTTCTACTAGCAAAACATACTGGCGGCGATACGATTGCTCCTACACCATACAAAGTGCTGCTTGGTAGGATTGTACAACAAGTCTCGGAGTAGCCAAATGCCAACAATAAGCAGCAGTGTTCACATATGCGAGGGAGTAATTTTTGCAGAATAAGTTAAGTTAATTTCATGGAGAAAAGTGTGAAATATTCAAATAAAACACAACCAGTTTTCAAGGTAAGTGTCCTGACAAAAACATACAAGGTGCGACTAATGCAACTAATAGGAGTGGATGAGTAATTACACATTCCTGATGTACACACTTCAAGAGTACGACAGAGGATTCTTGCATATTTCCCGTATATGACGGCAAGCATGTCTGGCAGTGAGCATATTTAGGCATATGACAAACTGTTGGGGGACGCCATATTGCAAGCTTGTAAAGATGATCAAGATGAAGTACATCGGCCTCAGAGGAGAACGTCGCCTCCGTCGACTTGTAAAGGGCAATCGACGCGCAACAGTGCAGCAATTGACCGTGAAAATGAACGCTGGGGCACCCAGGTACATGTCCTCGATAACAGTAGAGCGAACACTGTTACGTATGGGTCTCCGGAGTCAACGCTGCGTCAAGGCGCCCATGTTAACCCAGGTTCATCGGCAACTATGTCTGCAGTTCGCCTGGGATTACCGTCATTGGACAGTGGAAGAGTAGGAAAAGGTTGCCTTCTCCAACGAATCGAGGTTTCTACTCCACAGAAGTGATGGACGGTGGCGGATATGATGTCAGACACACGAGAACTAACACCCGGACATTCTTGTCTGTCAAGCACAGTCCGGCGGTGGCCGTGTGCATGTCTGGGGGATGTTTTCCTGGTATGGCTTAGGATCGCGGGTACCACTGATTAGGTCCTCAAACGCTAGCTGTCAATCCTCGCTGACCACCTGCATCCCTTTATGTTGGCAGTTTACCTTGGCGGTGTTGGTGTGTACCAAACAGCTTATTGCACCCTGCCATTTCACTAAGGGGATGCATGACTGGTTCCAGGAACACGACAGCGATGTCTCCGTTCTCCCTTGGCCGGCGAAACCAATCCCGATCTCAATCTCATTGGGTATTTGTTGGATTAGTTGTATTTGGATTGACAGTTCGACCTGCCGACCCACAACCACGTTGTCTCCGAGACCTCCGTGCTCTGCAGTCCGAATGGAGGCGTGTACCTCGTGTAACCTTCCAGGGCCTCATTGCGTCGATTTCACACCGTCTCGTCGCTGTCATCCGGGCCAACGGTGGTTATTCTCATTATTAAGTAAGTGGTCATATTATTGTGATCATTATCATCATCATCATCATCAACCATTATTAATCCACTGCTGGATGAAGGTCTCCCCAAATTTCTTCCACAATTGTCTGTCTTGGGTCTGTCTCCTCCATGTCACTCCAGAATACTTTCGAATTTCATCCTTCCATTTCCCATGGGGGCCTTTTTCTGGGTCTTTTCCTGTCCCCCGGAATCCAGTCTAAAATTTCGGTTGTCCATCGGTGGTCCGTTCTTCTGGCAACATGTCCAGCCTATTGCCATTTCAGTGATTTCATTCTGGTTATGATGTCGTCCACTACTGTCATTTTCCTTATCCACAAGTTCCTCTTCTTATCTTTCCTGGTTACACCAAACATGCATCTCTCCATACTTCTTTGAGTTGTATGCAGTCTTTGTATGTCCTTTTTAGTTAAGGTCCATGTCTCTGCTCCATACATAAGCACTGGCAGGTTGCACTGATTAAACACTCTTCTTTTGAGACATACATTGAAGAGCAATTGAATTAGAGACAGCTGGCGTTATGCAAATGTGGCGCTGTGGGCTACCCTGTAAACGGAAACGACATGACATATGCAGCCATCCGACAATATAAGGAGTGGTGAGACGGGAATCAGTGAGAGTCGGACGTAGTATGGGTAAGACGAAGGATCCAAGCGCATTTGATCGTGGGCAAATTGTCGGGGCCCGACGTATGGGTCACTCCATTTCGGAAGTCGTGCAGGCACTGGGATTTTCACGAGCCTCTGTGTCACTAGTGCACCGCGAGTACATCGAATCCGGTAAAACCATCCCTGCAAGGCCCAACTGCCGTGGACAACAGCGTGTGGATAAGCTGGGTCATCGTCGGCTAGCTCGCATTGTAACAGCGGATAGACGGGCCACAGTGCAAGAAATCACTCGGCAATTTAACGCTGGTGTATCAAAAACGTGTAAGCAGCCACACCATCCAGAACCATCTCCTCGCTATGGGGCACAGAAGCCATCGTCCCACGAGGGTACCGCTGCTGACCGCACATCACAGGGTGCAAAGATTAGCATGGGCATGGAAACATCGCCACTGGACCCTAGACATGGGGGAAAATGTTGCTTGGACTGATGAGTCGAGATTCACATTGGTACATGCGAATGGCTGGATACGAGTACGGCGCAAACCACATGAAGCTATGGATCCTTCTTGCCAGCAGGGTACTCTTCAAGCTGGTGGGGATGGCATTCTCGTCTGGGGACTGTTTATGTGGACTGAAATGGGGCCCCTGGTACGTGTGACATCGTCCCTCACAGGTCAACGTTACCGGGATATCCTGGACGACCACCATTTGCTCCTGTTTGTGCGTCTTCAACATCCCACTGGAGACCTCATCCTGCAACAAGACAATGCACCGTGCCATCGCTCCCTAATTGTATCCGAATGGCTGGATGGACACTCCACCGACGTGACCTCGCTTCCTTGGCCAGCTAGGTCACCTGACCTCAATCCCATCGATCACATCTGGGATGTCATCGAGAGAGATGTTCAAGGCTCTGACCCCCCCCTCCATCAAATCTTCGTGAACTGTGGGAGCTTGTTCAGGGGTCGTGAATCCGTATGGCTTCCCAATGCTTCCGGTGTCTTGTCGAGTCCATGCCGAGACTAATCGCCGCCGTCATCATGCCGAAAGTTGGTGCTACACGTTACTAGACAGGCATCTCTAATTCAATTGCTCTTCAGTGTAATGGCATGCTGCTCTTAAAAATTGTACTGTTTCTTCCAAAAGCTCTCCATCCAAGTTTCGTACGAGGATTAATTTCTTCGTCAATGTGACCCTCACTCGATATCTGCTGCCCAAGATAAATGTAGGAATCGGTTGTCTCAAGCTTTTCTCCATCAATCGCTAAATCTTCGTTTCTTGTAAAAGCATTGAACATCACTTTTGTCTTCTGAAAGTTCATTTTTAATCCCATTTCTTTACTCGTGTCAGCAAGTTCTTGGATCATACTCTGCAGCTCTGAAGGAATAGTTGGAAAAATGACTACGTCATCAGCAAAACGAAGGTTGGTTAGGCAATCTTCATTAATCTTTATCCCTTTGTTTTCCCAGTTCAATGATTGAAAGACATTTTGCAATGTGGCGTTAAAGAGCTTGGGAGATATGGTGTCACCTTGTCTCACTTCCTTTCCAATTCTTATTTGTGCTGTATCCTCAAATATCCGAACCTTTGCACTTGCATTTTTGAAGATGCATACATTAATAACATCTATTATTGTGATACGACCGTATATAAGGGGAGTAGAGGTACAGACCTTCGCAGGAGAATCTAGTCAACACTATCATGGGGGGGGGGGTGAATCTGTCAACATGCCTTTGTAGGTGGTAGGAAGCAACGTGCATTTTCTAAATAAGAAAATTCAGAACACCTCGTTTATTGGAGTATTAGTGAAAAGCATATTGTGATAACAAAAACTGACTCGTAGGGACCAAATCACGTTTTTGAAACAAAGGATTTATGACGAAGTAAATTTCTCCATCATTTTTATGCCCAGGGGGATTCAAACCCTCAACTCTCGGCTCCGGAGCTCCGAGTGCTATCCACTATACTACACTGGCATGTGCTCTCACTGCTATCTGCCTTTATCTCATGTTCGTTCTGCGGGGCCGGCACGTCACAGATTTTTTTCTCCTTCCTAAATACATATTCGAATCCATGCTGTCCAAATTTATGTTAATATTTTTGCCTACAACATAACTACAAAATAAAAGCCAACTGTTCTCCACTTTTTGAAGAGTTCTCGAGAGTAATTTTAGATTTGAAGACTTGTAATGTTCGTGTAGATAGAGCTAACTGAACACTACATAAATCAGTTCTCAAAAACTTCATCTACAGTGGGACAGGAGTCGTTCAAGAGAGCGTCGAGAAAAAGTTACTTATGATTAGTCTTTATTCGGCCACTAATCCTTTGGCACTCAACAAGGCGTAATTACAACTCTTTTTTAATAATACTATCTTAATCAAACGAACGTGAGTTAATAATAATAACACTTGATTGCGAAAACAACATTAGAATATAACACGCAGCCTTCAAACAACATTAGAATATAACACGCAGCCTTCAAACAACTTCAATTGGACAACGTCTCTTCCACAATTAACATTATAATTTCCACCATCTTTCTCCGCACATCTGCTGTTGCTCAAGCATTATATAACGTTCAGTTCTCATAGGACACATACACACGTCATACGTTCCGACCTCAAAGATGTTGCCAACCGTACTCTTGCGAGAGAGAAGATATCACGTTATGTTTGAAAAACGATAAGGAGAATGAACTCAAATTTACGTAGAGAAAGAAACTGAAAAAGAAAGTTAAATTAGAGTATACGGTACAGACTAAATGTTTATCTCTAAATATTTTAAGGCGAAAATCCTCCAAATAAGTGCCGTCAGTGAATAAACAAAGACATCGCTCTTTCCACGTTCTAGCAACACACAGCAACCGAAAAATTGGCCTTCGGTCACCGCTGGGGAATCGAATCCCAGATCTCTCGATATCTAGCCGAGCGCGTTATATCGAGAGATCTGGGATTCGATTCCCCAGCGGTGACCGAAGACCAATTTTTCGATTGCTGTGTGTCGCTAGAACGTGGAAAGAGCGATGTCTTTGTTTATTCACGGACGCCACTTATTTGGAGGATTTTCACTTTGGATCTCGCCCTTTGGATTTAACTGCTATAATTAGTATATAGCCAGCGCCGCTAATGCCCACCAGATGGAGGCTTCTCAGTTGCTGAGCCCATCTTACGGATTTATGATGTCAGAAGCTGACAGAAGAACACACATAGCGCCGTGGATTGTTTGCCACCGTGGTGTAAGCTTAACGCGCTCGGCTAGATATCGAGAAATCTTGGATTCGATTCCCCAGCGGTGACCGAATAAAAAAATTTCGGTTGCCATGTGTTGCTAGAACGCGGAAAGGGTGATGTCTTTGTTTATTAGAATTTTAAGGCTTCGAAAAATTTGATTTCTTTTTTTTTTTATTGGAGGTTTAACGACCACCGTGAGCAACTCAATGGGCTATAAGCAGTCGCCCGTCCCTAATTTAGGGTCACTGGTTCCCGGTAAGGGAGAGAGCCAGTGCCGTAAGACAAACACAACATCCATGCCTGCACCGGGATTCGAACTCGGACCCCGTTTGGACGAATGATCAGAGGCCATCGCTTAGACCACTGCGCCACCGGGGCGGCAAATTTGATTTCATCTAACGACACCCAAAATTTTCTACACACTCCTATCAATATTTTCACCGCTCCTCCAGTTTGAAATTCCTGGATAAACCCCTTATCCAGCTTCTTATTCCTTCTATCAAGTTAGGCTAACGTCCCTTTATCGCCATATACCAATCAGCATTCAAATGTCTTAATAGCGAAAAAAAAAAGGAGTAGGAAACCGCGCTGTGGTGTTTAGTATACAGTAAAACTCCAACAGATGTGATTTACTTCATCATAATGCATACAACATTCTAGCGATGTGGCCGAGTAAAAACATTTATGAGATTCCAACTTAAACTCTGAGAGATTATAAAAAACCAAGGTTAAAGAAACCCTGCTGAGATGGTACGAAGCAGTCATTAATAAGAAAAATCCAAGTTGTCAAGATCTAGTTATTAATACACGTGGAAAGCAGATTACTTAGATGCCATTCGGTTTTGTCAAAACACAATTTTTTTCCCCGTTTCTCCAAACTTTTGAAATGAGTCTGCACCTAATATATATATATATATATATATATATAAAAAGGAAATGTTTCCTGCTTATCGTGTGAAAGAATCGAAAGAATTCCTCCTCCCGTATCCTTCCTCTGGCAACAACGACTGGTACGAAAATATTTTTAACGAAGAACAATGTCCAAAATTCCCGACCGCCAATGTATTTGCACAATCGATTTTGTGAATAAATTCTTCTTGATACCGTAATGAGCTGTGTAATTTAAATTGTCCCGTGTTACTCCCCCCAATATTTCTGTAATCAGAGATCGCACTTCTTCCATTGTTGTCACAGAATTGCCTTTTACCTTCGAATTAGAAAACTATTTATTCCTTGGCAGTGACTGAACGTGAGTGTGTGTGCATGTGTGTGTGTGTGTGCGCGTGCGAAATGCAATAGCTTAATTAAGTCTCCTCTTGTCAGGGTTTATCGACGGTATTTTCTCTTTTCTTAGTCTCGATGTCGTAACGGCTCTGCCCTTCTCAGTTAATAAGCCGTCATACAGGGATATCGACATTTGAAAGAGCAGAGCGAGTTGTTCATATATCTTAATTAAATTATCATAGGAAACATGTAACTGCTTTGCTTTCACCCACAACCGCAAGGAAATAATAAAATGGCGGAATTAAGTCTAGAGCGTGTGGCAACGGTTTTATCCGAGACATGTTGACTTCGATTTGGGGAAAGATCGGCCCCTTCGTTTGCATTTGTTGCAGCGCGAATAAAAATTCCCGAGTGCTGCGTAATGAGAATATTTTGTAAGCGCCCGGAATTCCCCTTCCTCTTGGCGAATTAATCGTCATGTTTCTTTTCTTTGTGTTAATAATATGAGAGAGTTTCGAGTACCAGTTACATAACCGCTTAGTAGCCGAGTACCCAACGGAAAAATGCTAATTTAGAACGTACTAGCTCGCCCAACCGATGAATTCGATTCGTTCGCTTTCCATGTAACATTTCTAAATGCAATCAATAGCAAGGCGAAGAAAGTCGCCCTGATATCGTAGATATGCGGTTCATAACAACGACCGTCTGTTTAAAAACTTGTAACCTTTATTAAGTTCAAATTCACCCTAAGTTATGCAAATTTGTGTCCCGTTCTCCAAAATTTTCTTCCTCTGTGTCACTTTGCTCATTATCCAGTGTACACGAAGTGCGATCGGATGATATCAAGTGACAGATTTGCTTGCAGATCGAGACGCAGAGGGAAAAAAAAAATACTTTTAAAGAACTTAAGATCATGTTGAATATACTATTGTACGAGTCACTGGCGCTTATTTTACATAAGAATGGAATATGGAGGATAATTACACATTCTAAAACTAATACATTTACAACGTAAAATAAGGTGAAACAGTTATTGTTATTGTTGAAAAATTTTCTGCATTTTTTCTTGTTCGGAAAAATACCCAACTGGTACACTGCAGAAAAATAAGTGGTGTGAATTCTCGGGAAATTTCTGAAAATAACGTGCATTGACGGTAAGTGTCCGTCTTTCAACGGAATTTCCGTTTTTAAAAGTTCCCGTTTTTTTCTTTTTCAAACTTCCGTATTTTCACAGATTTTCCGTAGTCAGTAATTCCGTTTATTTCAGAAAAGCCCGTTTCAAGTTTTTCCGTATTTATACAGTAATTCCGCAAAATCCAACACGCTAAATATTTCTGCCCTTACACGAGAGAATCCTTTTACGCAGGTGGTGTGGATCGAAACCAGTTCGTTTAGGTTGAAGCCGCGCGGAAATCGAACTCACGTTCAAAATTAAACGAATGTGCGATGATGATTTTTTTTTATTTATTAATGCGAGTGATTTAGTAACTTTATTTTCTATTGGAGCTTATTATTATTTTTTAATACGTTTGTAATACTTTTATTTTTTCTGTAGGAGGTTTTTATTACAAATTACGCATATTTTTCATCATGATTTTTTGAAGCAACAGGATGATTTAAAGTTCGTGATCTTTTTTACGTTTTACAACCGTAGGTTGAAGAAACGTATATACTCCAGCTTTGTCCGTCCGTCTGTCTGTCTGTCTGTCTGCACGATAACTCGCGTAAAAATGGTTCGATTTCGATGAAATTTTAGTATATGGTAGGGGACAATTTGGGGATAAACCCTACTGAAAATGGGCGAAATGGGGTCAAAGATCAGGACATAGGAGCATGATCCATTCCATCGTCCATATGCGTCGTAACTTACGTAAAAATGCTTCTATTGCAACAAACTTTAGTATGTTGTTCCGGAGGTACACTGAACGAATTCTGTTAAATATCATGAAAACGGAATCAAAGGTTATGGCACACGAGCGAGATTTATTCCACAGCCATTATCTTCATAACTTGACTAAAAATGCTTCTATTACGACGAAACTTTGATATGTTGTTTCGGAGGTATACTGAACCAATTATGTTTAATAGAATCGAAATGGGGTCAAAGGCCAGGGCACAGGAGCGAGATTTTTTCCACAGACGTTGTCCTCATAACTTGACTAAAAATGCTTCTACAAAACTTTAGTATGTTGTTCCGAGAGCTATACTGTAGATAAAACGACGCTCAATTTTAGGAGCCCGGTCCCAGGTTCTTGGAAAATTTTGCTTATCAAGGCTTGCATTTATGCATTATACACTGGCCAAAGATATGGCCCAAGCAAGGATTAATTTAAAAATCATCTGTTTAAAAAGTTTAGTTCAGTTAATCCACTTTACAATATTAATATGTTTTTAGAAATACTGTGCATAAAGCCAAATGTTCTAAAATATGGATTTGAAAATAAATAAATAATCAACGTGCCCTTCGACCGTATCAGGGGAATCAGTAATTTTGGTAAAAGTTGAAGAAAAGAAAATCGTTCAGAAACAAAAATTCCATTTGCTATTTCTTTTTGATTTCTAAATTTACTTTTATTTTGAATAAATTGCATTATAAAACGTACAACGCCGTACAGACAGTTGCAAGTGTTTGAAATTTTGACTCTAGAAAACTAATCTTTGCAATATAATTTACATATATGCTAATTGGTAAAGGTAGTTTAGAGTGATGTAGTAGAATATAAAAAAAAGCATGTAGGGAAATTTCCAAAAAAAAAAAAAAAAAAAAAAAAAGGAACGTGCAAGCATTCCAGACCAGATTATTCTGCATTTTGTAACATTAACAAAGCTTTGCGCTTAATAGTATAATAATCACAATATTATCATATGTGTGTGCAGTGTCCAGATCAAGTTCATCATGAAAAGAGAGAGAGAGAGAGAATTGCATCTACCACCGTGAGCAACTTGATGGGCTATAAGCAGTCGCCCGTCCCTCATTTAGGGCCACTGGTTCCAGGGAAGGGAGCGATCCAGCGCTCACCGGGATTCGAACCCGGACCCTTCACGGACGAATGATCATAAGCCAGCGCTTAGATCACTGCGCCACTGGGGCGGTGTAGAAGCCCTCATGGAGGATCATTAGGGATCTTAAATCCAATATATTTGCAGAAACAGAGTTTTTGTTAAATATGAGAGTCATTTATATTGTTCAAATGCCTGCGATAGTATTCTTGTACGTAAAAATTCTCAGCTAGGTAGAAAAGCATCTGCGCTTGTGGAGGATATAGATTCTAAAATCAATGAGTTCCGAAAATGACACTTTATTAAAAAAAATTACATTCATCTTTATCCTTCGAATTTCTATGGGATTTTTTTTCATTCTTCTAAGAAAAAATGTTGAACCAAGCTGAAGTGAAACCCGAGAAGTGTTGAACCAAGCTGATCACCCCTTAAAGCTCATTTTTTTCCTTTAAAGTAATCATCATCGTAAAACCCTAACTTTGGATTCATTTATTTAATTTTCAGATTTTTTCGTGAAAAATTTCGCTGCTATATGAATTTTTCAGCGCATTCGAAAATGAAATTTTCTGTTGATTCCACTTCACCTGAAAGAACAGAAAAATTATTCAATCTCCTCTCTTTGGATATATATTTTTTAAGTAGTGCTTCGGATCTTAACAATGAGAACGAAATATCAGTTTTATGATACACTATATTGACAACAGTCACCGGATACCTAGAAGAGAAACACAAGATAGGATTTATTGCCATACATTAGCACGGTGTCGGTCCACCTTTGGCCTTAATGCATTGCACTGACACTTCTAGACATGCTTTGGAAAAGGTTTTGGAACACAGCGATAGATATGCGCTTCCATTCAGTACATAATGCTGCCGCTAACTGTTGCTTAGTAGTAGGCCTTGGTTCCAAACTTTTTAATTGTACATCGTAAAAAAAAAACCCCAAAAAAACGAAATGAAGTATCATCATTCGTATATTTCAAGCTTAGTAGTAGGCCTTGGTTCCAAACTCTTTAATTGTACATCGTTAAAAAAAAAACCCCAAAAAAACGAAATGAAGTATCATCATTCGTATATTTCAAGCTTAGTAGTAGGCCTTGGTTCCAAACTTTTTAATTGTACATCGTTAAAAAAAAAACCCCCAAAAAAACGAAATGAAGTATCATCATTCGTATATTTCAAGCTTAGTAGTAGGCCTTGGTTCCAAACTCTTTAATTGTACATCGTAAAAAAAAATCGAAATGAAGTATCATCATTCGTATATTTCAAGCTTCCCAACGCAAAAATAATTTTTCAAATCGGACTAATAGTTCCAGAGATATGTTGTCCGCAGACAGACGGACAATCCGATAACATAAGCAAGATCTTTTATTACAAAAGAGCTGCTAAAAATGTTCTGTAATTTGAATTTGAATTAGTTGGAAAATCGCGCCCATTACCTCTTTCCCAGCATAAAATGACCTTGAAAATCCCCATAAAAATTTCAATAATCTAAAATGTAAAATTGCATGGTCAAGAAAGGTGCTATCATAAGGCTTACTGCAACAGAAGGAAAACAGTTTTGTGGTAAGCTCGGAAAGTCTCAATAAAAAAAGAAAAGAAAACAACTTACCAACGCGAACAACAACACCCCCCCCCCCCAAAAGAAAAACACAAAAATTTGGACCTAAAGTGAAAAGAGGCCCTCCCCCTTCCCGACCAGAAAAAATTAACCTATCAACAGGAAAAAACACTCTCCCTTCCCGGAGAAGGGCCAGAGAAATACGAAGAGAATTAACGCTTTTTTTTTTTTTTTTTTTTTTTTTGGCTACGTGAGGGAAGCTTTTTCAGCTTCAAAAGAGCTTCATCAATTATTTCTTCACCAGAAGAGAAAGAAGATTTCTTCCTCGAATGCCTAGGTGAGTCCCTTCGAGATCTTCTACCAGAGGATGGAAGAGACTGACAGATTGAAAGTTTTTGTTCAGAAGCTTTTTCCCACTGGCAGCTTTCACGAATCTCCGAACTGACACGGAATATCAGAGCAACTCAGGGATCCGCGAAAAGTGTACAGACGCCGTTCCATGAAAACTGAGAGTATTTTCTTTTTGAGTTGACAACAGTGCGAAGGGGGAAAATAACCACGCTGACGACTAACTGAATTAAGGAAGTATCCATGGCAGCAGTTATTAGACGTGGCAGACGATTCTGGTTTTGTTATTGAAAAGTTGTTTAAGGTACGTCTGCATTTCGCCATGCAGCTATGGAGGAGAGTGGTTTAGAGTTAAGAAGTGAAATGCGTTATGCGGTAAAATTTTGCTATCGTTTGGGGTAAAACGGCTCCAAAAACAGTTGTTTTTAAATGAAAAAGCTTAAATAGATGGGGTGAGTCTACAATTTTTAGATGGTACCACGATTTCAAAAAAGGGCGTTTGTCGGCAGAACTCGCTCTTACGCCTGGTCGACCTGAAAGTGTTGTTACGGAGTGCTGTTTGTGCAATCCTGCAGGGGATTGACGATACTTCGAAAATGTCGGCATTTTCGCATTCTACGCGACAAATTACTGCTGCATCGTGTGTGTTCCAGATAGGTACCTCATCACCTGACAAGAAAACATTTTGTTAGCCAGAGTTCAGGTGTGTCATGAGTGGAAACAAATGATTGCAAAGGATCCGAACTTTCTAAACACAGTAATAACTGCCGATGACACATGGGTCCACTATTTCGACCCCCTCACGAAGCGCGCAATGAATGTCTGGAAGCACACAGGTTCGCCTCCACCGAAAAAAGTCCACAAAGCCAAATCAGCTGGGAAGGTGTTGATGATAATTTTCTTTGATCATAAAGGTGTAGTCTACCAGCACGCCGTTCCTCCACAAATTAATGTCACGTGTATCACATTTCAGTCTTGCAGTGATCATAAAGGTGAAGTCTACCAGCATGCTGTTCCTGTCAATGCTGAGTATTACATTTCAGTCTTGAAGCGTCTGCGACGACACATGATGATTAAGTGACCGGAATTGGTGCGCAAGCGTACTCTACACCATGATAACGCCAGCCCACATGTGGCTGCTTCTTGTGTTCAACAGTTTATTACGAAATGCAGTATTGAAATCATGCCACAGCCTGCCTTTAGTCCTGACCTCGCCCCGCGCGCACCGGAGTGGCCGTACAGAAAAGGCAGGGCCACTAGTTGCAGGACCTCGTTAACGAAACGTTGGGCAGTCAAAGTGACTTTAATGAACACCAAAAGTTATCCGGCATCGTCGGCAATTTCACCCTACACCATGAGACCAGGCCTTTTGGACGTGTGACGCTCGACAACAAGCCGTTTATCTTGGTGCTGACCACGGTGCTTCCACACACGTATTCGGTGATCGTCTGCTCCAAGACAAAAGGGGAAGTCTTCACTGAAGATCACCATCTGCCATTCTGAATGGCACCATGGCAGTTTGGCACGACGCCATTGAAGTCTTTGGCGAAGATGCAAGGGTGTTAAGGGCAGTCGTCGTAGCGGTCTGCCTGCGTGAAGCACTACGTCGTGCAGCCGTCTGCCAATAATGCTGACACTAATCGGACGATGCATGGAGGGCACCACTGCTCGTTGAATATGAGCAATCGTGGCGGTTGCGTCACTCCGCGCATGTCGCACAACCCACCGGTCCTCTCTTTAGACATGTTAATGAACATAAATGTACACTGCTGGCCACCCAAAATGCAACACCAAGAAGGAAGCATCCGATTGGCCTGAAATTCGCAGCATGCGTCGCCCGCGAGAGAACATGCAAACGATTAGCATTGCAGGGCATGTGCAAATCATGTGCACCCGGCACGCCACCGAGAAGCACTATAAGAAGGGTGCACAGAAGGCGGGGTGTAAGTAGTGGAAGTGCGTTGTGCTGCCGGAACTGTGTGTGGTGGCACCGCGGCGAGAGACTGTATGACGCCTGCATTATGCATCGCCATACCGGACCGTCGCCTGGCGTTATGGTTTGGGGCGCAATTGTATAAGACACCCGCACTCCTCTGGTACGCATCGCCGGTACACTCAACAGCCACCGCTGTATCTCCGACGTTTTGTAAGCTGTAGTCCTCCCTTTCCTGCAGCACCTGCCAGCGGCTACGTTTCAACAGGACAAAGCACGCCCGCACGTGGCATGCATCGTGCAACAATTCGTCACGGCCCACCAGGTGTCACTGCTGCCGTGGCCCGCCTGTTCTCCCGATATGTCGTCCATCGAACACGTCTGGTCGCTGATCGGCAACCGAGTGGCCCGGCAAGCACCACCCGCGCCTACGCCTGATGAACTGTGGCAACGTGTGGAAGCAGCCTGGACCCACATACCCCAAGCCCACATCCAAAGCCTCTTTCGTTCGATGCCGCGGCGTGTAGCGGCCGTTATTGCCAGCCATGGGGGCCACACGCACTATTGATGTCTGCGTGTTCCGCAAGTCGCACGGGCCTGTAAGCTCAATCGTTTCATCTTTTTATCTGTTGTTATGTGTCCAGTAAATATGGCTTTGCTATCTCGCGTCCTTCTTGGTGTTGCACACTGGGTGGTCAGCAGTGTAATATTATTTATTTGTCATTAGACATGTTAATGAACATTATGGTCATTAGACGTTTTTATTTCCCGGTTATTAGACATGTTAATGAACATTACGGTATGGTACTGTGAAATTACGGTTTATTGACTGGCCACTCAGCTGCCGGTGAATCTATACCGTAATTTGACCCTGCAATTTTTTACAGTATATTTCGCTTCTGTGTCACTTTCCTATCTGGCACTCTAGCCCAAATCTACTAGCTTCATACTTCTAAGGGTTGTTTAAGATCTGGGGTTAGACACTCTGTTCCTAAAATCTGCAAATTTATCTGATCTGTTTTCGATCCATTTCATTGTAGCCGTGGTTAGAGCAGAGCGGAAACATTCGGTTTTGTGGGAAACTTGGTAAATCTGCTGCTGACAGAATGAAGTCCTGAACCAATCTGCTGCTGACAGAATGAAGTTCTGAACCAATCAGCTACTTACAAAATGTTAAAAGAACCGTATGGAGACACAGCATTATCCCTCAGCAGAGTTTCCGAATGGTACACATGTTTTTGTGACACGCGGGAATCGTTCGATGATGATCCGAGATCTGGGCGCACCTCCAATGTGCGGGGTATCAATCTGGCATTCAGTTTTCGTTTTCCCAGATCCTCGCATATAATCTCATGACAGACAGTCTTGATGATGCCCACCGTCTCAACCAAATGTCTTATGGTAATTCGTCGATCTTTCTTTAACTGATTCTGCACCTCTTCGATTTTTTTCCGCTGTCCGCACACTGGAGGGACGCCCAGCTCTCGGATTATCATCAATGGATTCCCACCCGTCACGAATCGAAAACTATGCTGCGGAATATAGAGTTGGAAACGGGTCAAAAATTTCAGACCCGGACCCGGACCCGACCCAATCCGGACCCGTAACTGACCCTGACAAATCTGCTTTGAACTATAAATTCGTGACTCAATTTATATAAACGTAATATATATATATTCATCACAATAACTGAAATCCTTTTTTAATAACAAAATCTGATTACTTGCTAAATTTTAGTGCCATTTTCAGTACCTCTATTTTGCGTAATCCAGAAATAATGGCTCACTATGACCATGACCATGGAGTATATTACAAAAGGGAATCATTATTTACGATTACATAAATGTATTTTTTTAGCTGTGAGTCTCCAAAATTTTTTTTTCAAATCGAATTATTATCAACAAGATATCGAATAAAATAGAGCATCAGTTCCACTTAGGAAGAAAACTGTGCGCTGTTTGAAATAGGAAGTGTGCGTAAAATGATTCTCGTAATAAAAGGTATCCGATGAAAATAAGGATAAACAAAGGCATCACTCTTTCCACGTTTATCAACACATAGCAACCGAAAAATTGCTTTTTCCGCCATTGCTGGGGTCTTACCCCAGATCTTTCGAAGTCTAGCCGAGTGCGTTCGCGTTCGCGTTACGCTACAATGGCCTCTGAGGTACGATCCCAGTGATTACCGGATAACAATTTTTGGTTGCTATGTGTTTATAAACATGGAAAGAGCGACGTCTTTGTTTATTCACTGACGCCACGTATTTACACGATTTTCACTATTGTTCTCGCCCTTTGGAAATAAGATTTTTTTGTTTTAAGAGGATTTTTAGAAGCGATTGCACGGAATAAAATTTATTTCGGGAACAAAAGTATTTGCATTTATATCCTCTAACAGCAAAGTAGTGCATAGGAAAAATACTGAAACGTATGTTGATGTTTTTTTTATTCTCACATTTCAGGTTTAGCAATATAACAAAAAAAAAAAAATTCCAGATGAGAGTAAAAGGTGTAGAGATACAGAGCTACACGCAGAAAGACGAACAGAGTGATCGCCACAAAGAAGGGTTAATAATAGGTCACATTGGCGTTTTCGAACGCCCTTGCAAAGTAGAGTAGAGACTTTTGCCAAAAGACATGCGCATTGCAATGCAGAATTCAGTATCGTCATTTTTGTTTTTCTGTTAAATTTATTTGAGACGATGGTGTCTCAGTAGATGACAGGCAAGAAGTTGCGGAAAAAGAATTTCCACCGGGAGGATAGACAGTTAACGCTGAATTTTACAGACGAGCGAACAGTCTGTTAAAAGGAATCCGGCGCGTTAGGCCAGAAGCGCTCGTGTCACGTGACTGCTTCTTGCTTCACGTCAACGCGCCTGCTCACAACTCGACCATTATCAAGCAGTTTATCTCACGGAAGGCCGCTACAGTGCTTCCCCATCACCCGTATTGACCGACTTGGCACCATCTGATTATTTTATTTCCTCCAAAGTGAAATCCCACTTGACAGGGCACTATTTCGAGAGCTTTTCAGAGATATAAAACAGCGCGACGAGAGAGTTAAATAGGGATTTATAAGCTCAGTTCTACGCACAAGCTGAGCGGTCGTACAAAGAGGTTCATTGAGTTGGGAGAGACGTATTTTGAAGATTAAATATTAATAATTTTTCCACGTAATTTCGATTTTTTATTAATGCAATCTTAAAACTATTCAGACACATCTTGTGCAATGGCAGTCTTAGAAATACAAAACACACATTGGCGGCATCAGAAAATCTGAGAAATGCATAGCTGCTTATTAATGCGAATTCTGTTTATTCGCTGGAGCACATGCGAGGGTCTATGCAGACGACTAAAGAAACTCAACTTTTATTTCGCAAAAGCTGGCATCAAATTCCGAGAAGCGTCTATCTGATTTGTACAGCTCTCCCGTTACTCTTATTATTTATTGTGATGTTATTTTTTATCACATATGAGGCAATATTCATTTCTGATGATAACACCAAAATTAAAATTAATTTCTTTACTTCAAAGCTGTCGGATAGGTGAGTCGTATAAGATTACACAATATTGCCGAGAAGTAATTTAAGACCGGTCGCTCAAAGAAAATTTTGCGCTTTAATGGAGCCCCTTAATGAAGAAAAAAAAAAAAAAAGATGAGCATTTTTCACAGTTCAGTCGCATCATTTTTATGAAGCCTTACTGATTTTTTTCTTTTTTTTTTTTTTTTCGATTTCTGAATTGGCACACAAAAATTAACAACAACATTTCGCCGACGTTTTCCCGGATTCTCTTGTCACTTTGGAAGATTTCAATTGCAGCGTCAGTTTGACCAAGGATTCTACTTCCGATTAAAACTAACATTTCTGAAGAAAACTAATTAAGGCTTATGTATTATGTAATCAGAGCTTTTGCTTCTTTTTCTTCCTCACAGTTTTTTCTTTGGGGGGGGATCTAATCAATAGCGACTAACTCCATGTTTAGCACGTCTTTCGTAAAAAAAAAAAAAAAAAAAAAAGATCACACTTATGTTATTATTTTGTCAGTCCATATGTCTGTGGACACCATACACTGTAAAAACATGAACGAAATTCACGAGCCACTTTCTGTAATTTCTTTCGTGAATTAACAAAGCATATTTGATTTCAACTCCAAATTATATGAAAGGGATGATACATGCACTCCAGACATCATGAAAGATATAAGCACCAGAGTTCCTCCAGTCCTTCCAGCAGAAGTTGCACATGCAATCAAGAACATGAAGCGGGGAAAAGCTCCAGGAGAAGATGGAATTACTGTAGACATCATACAAGAAGCAAGTGGAGAAATCGAAACAGTACTCGCCCAAATTTTCACTCGATGCCTTAATGAAGGGAAGATTCCTGAGGATTGGAACACCGCTACAATGATCCTGCTACATAAGAAAGGTGACATTGAGGATCTCGGAAACTACAGACCTATCAGCCTCCTATCAGTTATTTATAAAATCTTCACTAAAGTTCTTTCACACCGCTTGAAGGTAACACTGGACATATCTCAACCGAGAGAACAAGCTGGATTCAGGAGTGGCTACAGCACAATAGATCATATCCACGTACTGAGAGAACTAATTGAAAGAGCGAGGGAATATGAACTTCCATTGAAGATGCATACATTAATATTATTAATAACATCTATGAAAATGCAAGTGCAAAGATTCGGCTGTCTGAAAATACAACACACATAAAAATTGGAAAGGGAGTGAGACAAGGTGACACCATATCTCCGAAGCTCCTTAATGCCACATTGGAGGGTGTTTTTCAGTCGCTGAGCTGGGAAAACAAAGGGATAAAGATTAATGGAGATTATCTAACCCACCTTCGTTTTGCTGATGACGTAGTCATTTTTGCAACTACCCCATCAGAGCTGCAGAGTATGATCCAGGAACTTGCTAACAAGAGTAAAGAAGTGGGATTAAAAATGAACTTTCAGAAGACAAAAGTGATGTTCAATGCTTTTACAAGAAATGAAGATTTATCGATTGATGGAGAAAAGCTGGAGATAACAGACACGTACGTTTATCTTGGACAGCAGATATCAAGTGAGGGTCACATTGATGAAGAAATTAATCGGCGTACAAAACTTGCCTGGAGAGCTTTTGGAAGCAACAGCATAATTTTGAAGAGCAATATGCCATTATGTCTTTAAAGAAAAGTGTTTGATCAATGCATCCTTCCAGTGCTTACGTATGGTGCAGAGACGTGGACCTTAACTAAAAAAGACATACAAAGGCTGCAGACAACTCAAAGCAGCATGCAGAGGTGCATACTTGGTGTAACCAGGAGAGATAAGAAGAGGAACTCGTGGATCCGAAAAATGACAAGAGTGGAAGACATCATGATCAGAGTTAAATCCCTGAAATGGCAATGGGCTAAACATACTGCCAGAAGGACAGATCATCGACGGACAGCCGAAATTTTAGATTGGATTCCAAGGGACAGGAAAAGACCCAGAAGAAGACGACGTGGGAGATGGGTGGATGAAATTCGAAGGTATGCAGGGGTGACATGGAGGAGACTGGCACAAGACAGACCGTTGTGGAGGAATCTTGGGGAGACCTTCGTCCAGCACTGGATTGATAATGGTTGACAATGATGATGATGATTTCTGATACAACCTTTTCCGTGAAATGACGAAAAGAAACCTGAATTTCACGGATTTTTAGTACCACAGAAAAATTCTGAATTTTCAGAAACCTTTCTGCAGTTTATTTTATATATTGACGGCAAATAACCGTTTTAGAGATTTGTTAACGGAAAATTCTTAATTTTCAGAAACCCTTCCGCAATTCCTACTTTTTCCGTATCCGAATGACGAGAAATTACCGGTAATAGGAGCGATTGGTGAGAATACTTGAGGTTTGATTATCTTTTAAATTTCAATCGTCTGTTGAATTTTGAAGTTCCATAGCGAGATGGGATACTGCGGATAGCACATCGCATGAATTTTGTTTATAGCGGCACAAGATATTTCTTCTCCTCTCCCCTATTTTTTTTTTTTTTTTTTTTTTTTTGATTGGAGGTTTAACGACCACCGTGAGCAACTCAATGGGCTATAAGCAGTCGCCCGTCCCTAATTTAGGGTCACTGGTTCCAGGGAAGGGAGAGAGCCAGTGCCGTAAGACAAACACAACATCCATGCCTCACCGGGATTCGAACCCGGACCCCTTTGGACGAATGATCAGAGGCCAACGCCTTAGACCACTGCGCCACCGGGGCGGCCCCCTATTTTGTGCACCAGCTATTTAATATATATTATGTTGTGCTACTGTCAGAGCTGAGTTCGGGCTCAATTTTCGGAGCCCGTGGTATATCAACCCGAGCTCATCCGATCCCAAATTTTATATTGCACGATACAGCCCGGGCCCGAACAAGCCCGAAAACTGGTTAACCTGTTCAACAATTAATATAAAAAACATCTGCTTTTCCAAACTCCTACTCTCTCCACCTCCTGCAATTAACCAACGTCTTTCTCAAATGGGGAGTGGGGAAGGGACCTCTATCTATTTTTGCAGTGTAACTGTGCGATTTTCTTTGACCGTTCGTTTCCACCTGAAGTTCTTCATGCGGCCGGGCATTCAAAATGATCGGGCGGTGCTGCAATTGTTATGTTACTCAAATAATACTAACATTATCGAGCCATAATGCGCTGAAATATGTCGTTGCTAAATAGAATTAGCAGGGAACTACTGAGTGGAGATAGGGGTAAATAATTGTCGGCATGCTATCAACTATCCAATATCTCTAGTTCTTGAAAAAGCTTCTTCTTCTCTTCAGAAACACACTAATGCACGGGCTATGGCATTTTCTACCCAATCCCGGAATAAATAGCCATCTGGAATTACCGCTCCCCAACCAGAACAACTTGCCGAAGAATTCTCTTTACCAACTATAAAGTGTCTCATTTGCTAAATCATATGAAATCACATTTATAAATAAATAAAAATATATATCGCTCTCCCTCTCTCTAAGAGCCCGAGCCCGAACCGCAGTAAATATTCTACAGCCCGAGCCCGATTCGGGCCCGTGCTCTGTTTCCTGCTTTTGGGCACGGGCTCAGCCCGTCTCAGCTCTGGTTACTGTAAGAAACCGGGTACTTAACGTATTGTTTAGATGGTTATACGATGTTTACGTATCTGTCTTTGGACAACTTAAGACAAAAGCTATTATAGCTATCAAGAGTAAATTTTATATTTAGGAGTTTGTGCGTGTGTGTGTGCGTGTGAAATCTATATATATAAAAATGTTAAATTGGTTTGTGTACGCTTCAAAAAACTCAAAAAGTTCTGCACCGATTGAGCTCAAATTTTGACACGATATACAACCCGCTTCAAAGATTGTTTTTATCTATTTTTCGCGTCAGTAACATACCCGCGATCGCGAGAAAACAGCTTTTTCCTTCGACCATATATACTAATGGACTGCGCACTGGCAATAGCTGCATCAGAGCGTAATAAATGTATTCACGAATGAAAAGTCGTAATGGAATTCTAAAAAAGAAACTCCTAAAATTCATGATGAGCACAGCACGAGTTAACCATCTTTTTGCCCGAAGTCACGTGATTTCGTGGCTTGCGATGTTGGAGCCAGAAATTTTGATGCCATGCGCAGTCTATCAGTATATATGGTCGAAGGCTTTTTCAACGGTCAGCTGTGTACCAGCAAACGCGCCATCTGCCAGAAGCGAGGGGAACACTCTCCATACTAGGTGATCGTGTTGTTGTTATCTATTTTTGGCGTCAGTTACATACCCGCGACCGCGAGAAAACAGCTTTTCCAATGGTCAGCTGTGTACCAGCAAACGCGCCATCTGCTGGAAGCGAGGGGAACACTCTCCATACTAGGTGATCGTGTCGTGATTGAGCTGCGCCGTTCGCCAAATCGTAAGTAGAGGTTATGTTTTGTCTCTTATCTCTCATGGTTTTCAACCTAGAGCTGTGAGAGCCATAAGAGGTTATAATATTATCCCTTCCTTCTGTTCCAGTGAAAACCGAAATAATGCCTCGCAAAAAAAACGAATTTGGGTCGTCGCACTCACCACACAGAAGGATCGAGAAGACGGCTTTCGAATATGACTGAGGAAGAGCGGGCATACGTACGAGAGAGGAACAGACTAAGCACCATCCAGATGCGTAACACGGAACCAGCAGAAAGACGAGCAGCCAGGCTTGAGGATGCACGATTGCGAGCACGGCAGTCGCGTTCTGCAGCAACAGATTTGGTTCGTTCTCAACGGAATGAACGCGAGGCGTCGAGGATAGCTGAAACACGTACCCAAAGAACAGAAGATCTGATTCTGCAATACAATCGTCTTGCATTCCGGTACAATCCAGCTGTTGATTATAGTTCAAGTCCGCATGTTGTCATTGGCCAGATGAGTCATGTCTGTATACCTACTGCCAGGCTCTAACGTTCAATAAGCCGCCCCGGTGGTCTAAGGCGCTGGCCTCTGATCATTCGTCCGTAAGGGGTCCGGGTTCGAATCCCGGTCGGGCATGGATGTTGTGTTTGTCTTACGGCGCTGGCTCTCTCCCTTCCCTGGAACCAGTGACCCTAAATTAGGGACGGACGACTGCTTATAGCCCATTGAGTTGCTCACGGTGGTCGTTAAACCTCCAATCACAAAAAAAAAAAAAAAAAAAAAAAAGTTCAATAATGAAACGAATGGGATGTGTTGCGCTGGCAGGAAAATTAAATTGCCTCAACTTGAAGCACCACCAGAGCCGTTTAAAACTCTACTTGCTGGATCTACCGCTGAATCGAAGCATTTCCTATCGAACATCAGGAAATATAACTCTTGCTTCCAAATGACGTCATTTGGTGCGGAAATTGTGACTGCTCAATTCATGCCAACTTTTAAAATCAAAGGACAAATATATCACAAAGCTGGCTCCCTGCTCCCGTTCCGAGTTAGTGACCATAAATTCCTTCAAATGTACTTCATCGGTGATGATAGAGATGAAGTCGATGCACGTTGTGGAATACATACCTCGCTAAGAAGATCCATCATTTCGCAACTACAGGAGCTCCATGACGAAAAGAACAATTTGGTGCGTTTGTTCAAAACAGCAATGGATATGATGCCATCAGATACCCACAAGATTGTCATTCACGCCGACAAAACGCCCGCTGGAGAACATGTCCGAAGATATAATGCTCCAACTATAGACGAAGTAGCAATTGTCATAGTCGGAGATCAGTTCCAACCTAGAGATATTGTTCTCCATCGAAGAAACGATCAATTGATAAACGTCGCAGAAACTCACCGTTGTTACGATGCTTTGCAATATCTAGTTATCTTCTGGGATGGTGCCGATGGATATCATTTCAATATGAAGATGATAAACCCAGTGAATGGTGCAGAAATTAATAAAAAGTGCAGCGCAATGAACTTTTACGCCTACCGCTTAATGATTCGGAGGAACGAGGACAATTATATTTTGAAATGCCGTCAGTTGTTTCACCAGTACATTGTGGATATGTATGCAAAAATTGAAACGGAACGTTTGCTATTTCTTCGTTTGAATCAGACCAAACTCCGCTCCGAAGAATACATTCATTTGTGAGATGCAGTTGTGAATGACGGTAATACAACCAACGTTGGAAAGCTTACTATTTTGCCATCTTCATACATAGGCAGTCCACGTCACATGCAGGAATATGCTCAAGATTCAATGGCATATGTTCGTCATTACGGGCGTCCAGACTTATTTATCACCTTCACGTGCAATCCAGCTTGGGAAGAGATACAGCAGCTGTTACTTCCTGGGCAATCACCCGTGGATAGGCATGACATCACAGCACGTGTTTTCAGACAAAAGCTTAAGTCTCTGATGGATTTCATTGTAAAACATGAAGTGTTTGGATCTGTGCGCTGCTGGATGTATTCAGTAGAATGGCAAAAGAGAGGATTTCCACATGCGCATATACTAATCTGGCTATACGATAAAATAACTTCAGACGAAATCGACGATGTGATATGCGCTGAGATTCCACGGGCCGACGTCGATAAGGATTTGCATGCAGTTGTTATCAAAAACATGATACATGGACCATGCGGTACACTAAATCCGAATTCACCATGCATGGTAGACGGGAAAGGTTCTAAGCAATATCCTCGAGCATTCGCAGCCAACACAGTAACAGGAGACGATGGATATCCTCAGTATAGGAGACGATCAACTGAAGATGGTGGGAATTCGGCAACTATACACATGCGAAATGGTGATATTGATGTAGACAACCATTGGGTGGTCCCATATTCGCCTCTGTTGTCAAAAACATACAAAGCGCACATAAACGTAGAATATTGCAATTCGGTCAAATCGATTAAATACATCTGTAAGTATGTGAATAAAGGCAGCGATATGGCAGTTTTTGGTGTGCAACCAGAAAATAGTGACAGAAATGCAGTACGAGTTATCGATGAAATTGCACAATACCAGGCTGGAAGATACATAAGCAGCAATGAATCTGCATGGCGAATTTTTTCATTTCCCATGCATGAACGCAATCCAGCTGTGGTTCACTTAGCAGTACATTTAGAGAATGGACAGCGTGTTTATTTCACAGATGCAAATGTGCAACAAAGAGCCCTTAATCCACCTGGTACAATTCTGACTGCTTTCTTCACCTTATGTCAGGAAGACGCTTTCGCCAGAACACTGATGTACACAGAAGTGCCCTCTTATTGCACGTGGAATGTAACTAAAAAACATTCGTACGACGCAGACGAGGGGAGCCAGTCGACGGTCAACCTGGCATTTTCAGAGAAAATACAATTGGTAGACTTTATACAGTGCATCCTAATCAAGATGAATGTTTTTTCCTTCGCATGCTGTTGGTAAATGTGCCTGGTCCTAGATCTTTCCAGCAATTGAAAATTGTTGACGGCGTCACATATGCCACTTTCCGCAGTGCGTGTCAAGCTCTTAATTTATTAGAAAACGACCAACAGTGGGATATATGTATTAGTGACGCGTGCAACACTGCACATCCAAACCAAATTCGACCACTATTCGCAATTATATTGACCGCTTGCTTCCCTTCATCTCCCACAGAGTTATGGGAAAGATATCGATCGCATATGGCTGAGGATATTTTGCATTGAGTACGCCTAGAAAATGCCAATATGACCATGGAATTTACAGAAGGCATTTACAACGAAACATTGATAAATATTGAAGACAAGTGCTTAGCTATTGCAAATAAAGTTCTTAGTCAATTGGGAATGCCAGCACCCAACCGAACTACGACTGCTTCATTTGATGTGGATTTGCGCCGTGAACAGAGTTATAACACCGGTGATCTCCAGTCATATGTCCAATCAAACATTCCCAAATTAACATGTGAACAGAAGGGCATTTATGATCGCATAATGCAAATGATAAATGACGGAGTTGGGAGGGGGCCTTCTTCTTGGATGCGCCAGGAGGAACTGGGAAAACATTCCTTATCAGATTGATTCTGGCAACGGTTCGATCAAAAAATGACATAGCCTTAGCTCTCGCTTCGTCTGGAATAGCTGCGACATTGTTACCAGGTGGAAGGACTGCTCATTCAGCTCTGAAGTTGCCATTAAACATGCGAATCATCGAGACTCCCACGTGCAATATTTCCAAAGCATCCGGTATGGGAAAAGTATTACAAAAATGTAAACTCATTGTTTGGGATGAATGCACGATGGCACATAAAAAATCGCTTGAAGCTCTTGATCGATCGTTGCGACATTTGCGTGGAAACGTTCAACCATACGGGAATGCATTGATATTGCTCGCAGGAGATTTTAGGCAAACATTGCCTGTAATTTCTCGATCGACACCAGCGGACGAAATAAATGCTTGCCTGAAATATTCAACATTGTGGCGACACGTACGTACATTGCAGTTGACTACGAATATGCGTGTCCAGCTGCAGAACAATCAATCAGCCGAGGTATTCTCACGACAGTTACTGGACATTGGGAACGGGCAACTGCCAGTCGATGAGACGTCAAGACGAATATCATTTCCTGATATTTTTTGTAATTTAGTAACATCGAAAGAAGAACTGATTTGAAAAAGTATTTCCTAATATTCAAATTAATTATAAGAATCACGATTGGCTCAGTGAACGAGCTATCCTTGCCGCGAAGAATAAAGATGTCTATCAAATTAATAATGTTATTCAATCCAGCATTCAAAGTGGGGAAATTACATACAAGTCGATAGATACAGTTGTGGAAGCAGATGAAGTAGTTAATTATCCAACGGAATTTTTGAACTCACTTGATCTGACAGGGATGCCACCACACATATTAAAATTGAAAATAGGTGTGCCAATTATCATGTTGCGGAATATTAACCAGCCAAAACTCTGCAACGGCACGCGACTCGCAGTTAAAAAACTGATGAAAAATGTAGTGGAAGCAACGATTTTAACGGGGCCTTTCGAAGGTGAAGATGTCCTCATCCCTCGAATTCCCATGATCCCGACCGATACACCATTTCAATTTAAAAGATTGCAATTCCCAATTCGATTGGTGTTCGCAATCCCAATCGATAAAGCTGAAGGTCAATCTTTAGAATTGTGTGGTTTAGATTTCGATGCGGATTGCTTCTCACATGGACAACTGTATGTTGCGTGTTCCCGTGTCGGCAAAGCAGATAGCCTTTATATCTACGCAGAGAATGGAAAAACAAAAAATATTGTATACCCACAAGTATTGCAAAATTAAACTTCTATGAGACGTATGCTTTGTTTTGTTCCTCATTTCTCATCCATGCAACCACAATGTGCCACAGCTACGCGTGGCCGGGTATAGCTAGTAATTCTATAAAAAAGAACATTTCACCTTTTTTAAAGATAACTGAAAGTCATTGTCAGTTTAAAAATCAAGTTGCAAAGCATTTTGTTGCTTTGAAAAATAAAGATGAAAAGGGTCTGGTACGATTCGTCCAACGACGATTGGTCCAATGCCTATTCGTCCAATGCCGATTGGTCCAACGCCTATTCGTCCAATGGACAATTGGACCAAAGGTACGATTCGTCCAATAGAACGATTGCTCCAATGCCGGTCCATCCAATGGGACAATTGGTCCAATTCTGTCCGAAGTACTACTCGTGCTATAAAAATCTCAAAAAGTCCTATTACATGGAAAAAAATTATTACAAACCTATTCTGAAAAATAAGCTCCAGTAGAAAGTAAAATGACTAAATCACTGGTCTTAATGACAAAAAAACAAAAAAAAAAACATCATTGTCGCCCAATGATTTTTTTAAAATCTAAACCAACGTGTCTGTGGCTCAGTGGTTAAATGCGTGTGTTACCTGTTCAAACAACCCAGGTTCAATCCTGACTGGAGCGGAGGGATTATCTGGGAAAGGGCTGAAAAATTCAGGGTCGTCGGTTTTGCGGAATTTCAGTTTAAATAAGGAAAAACCTGAAATGGGTTTTTCTGAAATAAACGGAATTTCTGACTGCGGAAAATATGTGAAAATACGCAAGTTAAAATAAACGGGCACTTTTAAAAATGGAAATTTCTGAAAAACATGGATACCTAGCGGCAACTTTGCTGCACGTAATTTTCAGAAATTTTCCGTGAATTCGCACCACTTATTTTTTACAGTGTATTCTCTGCAAATGTAACACCGATTTGAAAAGCCCCTTGCATTCCAGTGTTGTTGTTTTTTTCGATGCGAAACTACTTCTCTAGAAAGCGTAAAAGCTGACGATATCAAATTCAAAATATATTTTGTTCTATACATTTTCTTCTAAATATCCGATTACAAAATCATTTTTCCCTTCGATGCCATTTATTAGGAAAACTATTTTAGGTGCAGTTTTTTTTCAAGTAATGCGCAGATTTTCCGCTAGGGGGCGTAAAGGTAAATTGTGTTTCCCCGAATATCTCTGTTTCTAAAAGTCCTATTTAAAACATTCTTTCTGCGTCGGATACAGCTTTTGATGGGGAATATTTTGCATATAATTTCTGACTTTTGGTAAAGAATGTTTTGACGACCAGGAGGCGTAAGCGTTTATTTCTGCTTCTGATGCATTTGCAGGAAAATCTGAGGTCCTGAAAACTAGATTGAAAAAAACTACGGTTTACCGGTACCGTTCACCTCGAAAACGTTTTGAGAATACCTCCTGCTTAAAATAGTGCATATTTTTTCGCCAGGGGGCGTAGACGTATATCTTATTTTTGTCGATATCTCTGCTTCTAAGAGTCCGATTTCAAAAATGCTTCCTTTGTTGGCAAGCGTTTCCGGTGCGCAATGTTTTTCATATAATCTCAAAATTTTCTTAACGAACAAGTGTGCCACCAGAGGGTGAAAGTTCAAATTTCCATTTACAGCAATATCTGCGGTAATAAAAAACCGATTGAAAAACTTCGTTTTCCGTCAAATACTACTAACTATGAACAAGTTAGTAATATCATGAAATGCATTGATTATGATACGCTTTCCAACATACCAGTAATCGTTACTTAAGTTATGAGGATAATAGCTGTAGAATAAATCTCCCATCTATGCCCTAACCTTTGACCCCTTTTCGAGTATATTCAACAGAATCGGTTAGGTATAGTTCCGAAACAACATGATACAGTTTTGTTTCAATCGAAGCATTTTTACGTAAGTTATGACGCATAAGGGCGATGGAATGGATCCCGCTCCTATGTTCTGACCTTTGATCCCATTTTGTCCATTTTCAACAGGGTTCGTCCCCAGATGGTCCCCTACCACACACCAAAATTTCATCGAAATCGAACCATTTTTACGCAAGTTGTGACTCATAAGGGCAATGGAATGGATCCCGCTCATATGTTCTGACCTCTAACCCCATTTCGGCCATTTTCAATAGGGTTCGTCCCCAGGTAGTCCCCTACTACATACTAAAACTTCTTAGAAATCGAACCATTTTTACGAAAGTTATGACGCATAAGGGCAATGAAATGGATCCCGTTCCTATGTTCTGACCTTTGACCCCATTTCGCCCATTTTCAACAGGGTTCTTCCCCAGGTGGTCCCCTCCCACCTACTAAAATTTCATCGAAATCGAACCATTTTTACGCGAGATATCGTGAGCACGGGCAGACATACACACGGACGGACGGGCAAACAGACAGACAGACAGACAGACAAAGCTAGAGCATATACGCTTCTTCAACTTTCGGTTGGAAAGCGTAAAAAAACTTGATGTACATTTTCTTCCCAAAGACATGACTTCACCGCTAAGAGGCGCAAATTTTTAATCTGTTTTTTATCAATATCTCTGTTTCTGCATGTGCGATTTAAAAAATGCTTTTAACATCGGATACCATTTACCTTGTGAAACATTTTAGACTTGTATTTGAGGAGTTTTGTAGTTCACAGTTCTGTCGCAAGGTGGTGTTTGTGTACTTCTAATTAATACAGACATTCAACGCGGACCAGGAACATCAAACAAAGACACTCGCTCTTTCCACGTTTATAAGTGAGTCACGGAAAAATTCTCATTCGCCGCCACCGGGAGTCGAACCCAGGGTCTTCCAGTTACGCGCCGGATATGCTTCCGCTACACAACAGCGGCGTCGAATTCCCCGGACTCACACACGCTAACTGCCAAGCCAATTTGACAGGTTGCTTCTTGGAGCCCCGCACAATGCTGGGGATTCACCAAAGATGGTAAGCAGCAACTGAAGAAATAATTAGAAGGGTAGCGGAAGCATATCCGGCACGTAACTGGAAGACCCTGGGTTCGACTCCCGGTGGCGGCCAATGAGAATTTTTCCGTGACTCACTTATAAACGTGGAAAGAGCGAGTGTCTTTGTTTGATGTTCCTGGTCCGCGTTGAATGTCTGTATTAATTATTCATTCGCCTTCTAATTATTTCTTCAGTTGCTGCTTACCATCTTTGGTGAATCCCCAGCATTGTGCGGGGCTCCAAGAAGCAACCTGCCAAATTGGCTTGTCAGTTAGCTTGTGTGAGTCCAATTGGCTTGGCAGTTAGCGTGTGTGAGTAAGATGCTAAGCAGCAACTGAATAAATAGTTAGAAGGGTAGCGGAAGCATATCCGGCGCGTAACTGGAAGACCCTGGGTTCGACTCCCGGTGGCGGCCAATGAGAATTTTTCCGTGACTCACTTATAAACGTGGAAAGAGCTAGTGTCTTTGTTTGATGTTTGTGTACTTCTGTTTGCAGCTGTATCTCCGCTTCTAAAAACCCAATGAGAAATTTATTTTTTTAGCGTGTGCCATTCGCTACAATAAAGATGGCGAGCGTTATACTCTTTAGAAAATGCACAGCTGTCCTGTTAAGGACGCGTAATGGACAAAATGTTTGTTTTCCTGTCTCTGCTTCCGGGAGACGTATTTGAAAAGTTCTTTTTCCTTAGGAAAGCTTTTGCCATGAAGTATAATTTTCGACTATTTTCAACTTTTCCATTATGTAAAATTCATCTGCTAGAAGGCATAGGGCATAGGAACCGACTATAGAGGGGCAAGGCGAATCTTGCCCCTCAAATAATATTATTGGAGGGAGGGAGGGAGGGCAGCGCCCACCCAATATTTTTGGTTCCGTTTCGTTAAATAATCTCTTTAGCATCATAAGGTGAACCAAGCTCCACTTTAGGAGGCCAAAGCGATTTATTTCCAAAATATTAATAAATAACAAAATAAATAAAATCATTTTTCCCATTCTCAGCATTGCTCATTTGATAAGAAACTGGACTGCCAGGTCAGTATCAATAGTGTTTAACATATTCTACTGATATATAGTAAATGATACAAACATTTTTATCATAAATAAAATACAGATACGTATAATCTACCGCCTTTATTTAACTATTCATTTTTTGCACTTCTTGATCTTTGTTTGAGTAACTCAGCTAATTTCTCATACTTTTTACTAAACTTTGGAAATCAAATCTCTCTGGATATTTTTATAAAATCACAGGCTGAATTTCAATTTTAAAAATAGTAATATTCAGCGAAAGAATATTTCTGTTTCCTTGCTCATTTGCTGAGGAGCAATTACACTTGCGTTTTAAAATATACGTTAAATCTCGTAGTTTATCTTTTCGCCTCCCCCTCTGCCCGCTCGCTCGCTCGCTTTATTTTCGTCTTGACAATGGAAGAGACATGCCCTTACCACGTCTGATGTCTTCACGCCTACCCCCCCCAATAATTTAGAGAAGTCGGCCCCCAGACTTAGAGTTATGTCACGTTTCCTTCTATATGTCTTCTTTTATCAAAAAGAGGTTATCGCTCTTTCCACGTTTATAAGTGCGTCACGCAAAAATTCTCATTGGCCGCCACCGGGAATCGAACCCAGGGTCTTCCCGTTACACGCCGGATATGCTTCCACTGCACCACAGCGGCCTCGAATTTCTCCAGACTCACACACACTAACTGTCAAGCCAATTTGGCAGGTTGCTTCTTGGAGCCCCGCACAATGCTGGGGATTCACCAAAGATGGTAAGCAGCTACTGAAGAAATAATCAGAAGGCAAATGCATAATTAATACAGATATTTGACGTGGACTAGGAACACCAAACAGAGGTTATCGCTCTTTCCACGTTTATAAGTGAGTTACGCAAAAATTCTCATTGGCCGCCACGGCCGCCCCGGTGGCGCAGTGGTCTAAGGCACCGGCCTCTGATCATTCGTCCGTAAGGGGTCCGGGTTCGAAACCCGGTCAGGCATGGATGTTGTGTTTGTCTTACGGCACTGGCTCTCTCCCTTCCCTGGAACCAGTGACCCTAAATTAGGGACGGGCGACTGCTTATAGCCCATTGAGTTGCTCACGGTGGTCGTTAAAACCTACAATCAAAAATCATTGGCCGCCACCTGGAATCGAACCCAGTGTCTTCCAGTTACAAGTCGGATATGCTTCCACTGCACCACAGTGGAAGCATATCCGGCGTGTAACTAATGAGTCCTTTCAGTGACTCACTTATAAACGTGGAAAGAGCGATAACCTCTGTTTGATGTTCCTAGTCCACGTCAAATGTCTGTATTAATGTCTTCTTTTAAATGTTCGATTTGAAGACCTCTTTGCCTCTGATATCATTCTGCTATGAGAAATTTTTTGTGCACCATTTGTTATTATTCATAACATACTTTTTAGCCACTGGTGGAAAGTAAACAGCTGTTTCTATGTATTTCTGGATGTTTTAACGATTGCAGAAATCCGGTAGATATTTTTTCTAATCTGTTCCACTGACTTTGAATAATTTTGGTAAATTTTAGTCGCGTCAGAAAAGACGTTTTCATTACAACCGAACGAAAATTCGGTGTCATATTTCTTGTTTTGTGTGGGGACAAAAGCTTTCAAATTAAAATTTCAATTTCTCTTGATCGAAAGTTATACTGTTTTATCAAGTAAAATTTTAATTCTTTTAATTGATGTGCTTGTTACCTGTATGAAAAGAATGAAGGTATCTTATATGTCGGGCCCGGCTGAAACATCAGGGCAATCTGGACGGCCGCCTTAGGCTCTTCGCCTTCACAGGGCCCTGCAATTTTGGAAATAAAAACAAAATCTCTTTTAGCAGATTTTTTTATATTTGTTATTTTTTTTAAGTTTTGTGGCACAAGAGGTCCTTAAAAAAAATGTGTTTTTTATAATGTTTTGCTTTAGTTTCCAATCAATTCCCTTCCCCTAACTTTCAAATAGATTATCGCCTTTCGTCATACAAATACTGAGATTTTCATATTCCAAATGATTATTCCAACCACCTTAATGTTTTGTGCTTTATCATTTTGTAACTCCCTGCTTTCATATATTCAACGATTTGTGTGTAAACCAGATACTTAAATTTAAAATATAACAAGTTAGTAAAATCGTGCAATGCGTTGATTATGATACGCTTTCCAACATACCACAATTCATTACTTAAGTTATTAGAATAATGGCTGTGGAATAAGTCTCACTCCTGTGCCCTGAACTCCGATCCCATTTGGATGATATTAAGCAGAATTGGTTGGGTGTACCCCCGGAAAAACATACTAAAGTTTTGTCGCAATAAAAGCATTTTTAGTCAAATTATGATGATAATGGCTGTAGAATAAATCTTGCTCCTGTGCCCTGACCTTTGACCCAATTTCGATTATATTTGACAGAACTGGTTCAGTATACCTTCGAAACAACATGATAAAGTTTTGTCGCAATCGAAGTAAGTTTACGTAAGTTATGAAGCTTAAGGGCGTTGAAATGGATTCTGCTCTTATGTCCTGACCTTTGACCCCATTTCGCCCACTTTCAGTAGGGTTTGTCCCCAGGTTATCCCCTATCACATACTAAAATTTTATTGAAATCGAACTATTTTTACGCGAGTTATAGTGCGGACAGGCAGACAGACAGACAGACAGACGGACGGACAAAGTTGGAGCATATAGGCTTCTTCAACCTACGGTTGGAAAGCATAAAAAGAACAATATCACTGTTGGCTTTGGGGCGATAAGTGTAGGCCAGTTGTCTAGTGACCTTAAATACATCAGCGGGTGTAAAAGTTAAAAATGTAACTAATTCCCATCAAAATTCAATCATTAAAACATGTATTAGGGGAAAAAGCTATTTATGCGAATTTATTTCAGAGGGGTCTTTATATTATTCGATGCGCAAATAAGTTGAAGATATCCTTTTATGATTTTTTGAACGGAAGTTTACATAAGAATCACAACACAACCTCGCCGAAAAGATAATTGTAGATTTTAACACTTTTTGCTTTTTCTCTCTATCACTCTGAGATTTCAATCCATATTTATGATTTTTTTCTTAACTTAAAGCAAATATTTCTTCGAGATAATAAAGCTTTTTGTATGATAGCTTTCTTTATTGTTCTTTATGGACGATAATTTTTCACGTAATAACTTTATTACGATGTGAAATTTGTTTTCTAGGGCACGCAATGAAACAATGCTTTTCATTGCACTACTTATTTAGCATTATTAGTACAGTAGAGTCTCTGTATAACAAACTTCAATTTAACGAAATCTTCTATTTAAAGAAATTTTCCACAGAACCTTGATTTTGAACGGCATTTACGTGTAAATTTATCTCCATATTACGAAACTCAATTTCTATACAAATTTTGAAGTTGTGAATCCGTTTATTAGTGCAAATATGACATGAATGGTAAGTCAGATAATATCCGAAAACTTGAAAATTTCGACGTCCTGGAGCGGAAATCGAAACCGCGTCTCCTGGATAGCGCCCTAATATGCTAACCACTACACCACCCAGAACGACCAAGTGTCAAGTTCACCATTAATTTGAATATAACCATCACATTATTCGTTAGTTGAAGCAACCGGCATTCATATATAGCGAATCTGGAAGATTAGAATCCATTCCCGTGAATGGCCGGCGGAGCATGAATGCTGATATAAGCTAAACATGAATGCCGGTTGCTTCGACTATCGAATCCTGTGATGGTTATATTCAAATTAATCGGAAACTTGAGACTTGGTCGTTTTGGGCGGTGTAGTGGTTAGCATACTCGGGCGCTAGCCGGGCGACGCGAGTTCGATTTCAGCTCCAGGACAACGAAAATTTCAAGTTTTCGGATGCTATTTGACTTACCATTCATGTCATATTTACACCAATAAACGGATTCACAACTACAAAATTTGTATTGTACAATAGGTGTAAGCCCGTGTTTCATTCATTGATCAATTTCTATATAACAAAGCGTTTTTTGACTAAAAATGACTAATTTGTTTGTGTGTGTGTGTGTGTGTGTGTGTGTGTGTGTGTGTGTTTCAAAATTTTGCTTTACAGTTTTTTAGGACGTGGATGGGAGCAAAGTGTCCTTAATTCCTCATCTTGAAATTTTTGGTTCTGTGAGGTGCCTGGAGTTTTGCCGCAAGAGAGACAACACGTGAGGAGTCATATCTATGGAGACGGCACCAAGCAGCTATTTTGATAGCACTGGCATACCGCAAAAACTGGAGGGCCCGCAGCAAGAAACATTCAGGGACCATTTTTTTTTAAATCATTCAATTTTCATATATTACACCCATATTCATTTCAGAGCTTAAAACCAATTTTGCATTTGTATTCAAATTACCAATAATTTAATAACGATCTCGATTTTGCAACAATTTCATGTAAATCCTCCTTAATTTTATATTATATCTAAACTCATAACATTCAGAAAAACGTAATTCTAAGATCAAGATGTTTATTTGCTTCCTGACTATGTGAATTTTGTTAGATTTTACGTCATGCTGAGGTCGTTATTAATACTAACAGCAGAGCTTGGGTCATTTTATTGAGAGTGAAGTTTTAGTAGCGAAAATTTGTGGCGCAGTGATCTAAGCGCTGGCTTATGACCATTCGTCCGAGAAGGGTCGGGGTTCGAATCTCGGTGAGGCATGGATGTTGTGTTTGTTTTACGGCCTTTGCTCTCTCCCTTGCCTAGAACCAGGGGCCGAAAATTAGGGATGGGCGACTGCTTATAGCCCATTGAGTTGCTCACTGTGGTCGTTAAACCTCCAATCAAAAAAAAAAAGAAAAAAATTAGTGTAAGACTGATTCTAACACTAGTAAATAACATGATATTGAAGTGTGTATCAAAAACGATTTACTTACAGATTAGTCACCCTTTCTTCCTAGAACTACGGCAGTTCTCGTGGTACCGCGACATCCACGGGAAAAAGGGGAGGGGGCTGGGCTAGGTTCGGGGAGAACGGAGGAGACTTTAGTAACGAAAGCTAACTTCGCCCCTCCCAGTCTCTTCCTCAACCACCAGCCGACCTTGAAAAATATCATGCTCTGCGTTTTTAGAAAAGTCATTTTTAGAGTGTTCCGTGGGACATCCTTCCGGGGCCCCCTCAGACCCCCCTCCGCACTGCGGGGGTTACAGGGACTCACGGTACGCCCCTGGTGGATAGCAAGTCCGTCTTAGGAAAAACATTCCACGTAGTGAGACCGGTTGTAAGTGGTGTGTGCCTCACTCTGTAGTTACGAATTCCTTCTCATTCAATCAGTACCCTTGACTCGCTTGCGTTCTTTGCTCAAAATGTCGAAAATAAATTGCCTGTCTTTTACGAAACTTTTAGATGATGTTGATCAAGGAATGAGGAAGAAAGAAGAAAGATGTGGCTATAAAGTATTTTGTAGCCGCAAGAAGTGTGTCAACAGTTTAAAAAAATCGATCTGCATTCAACATGAAAGCAGTAGGAATATGCGTAGAAAAGGATTTAAACAGTGTTCATATGAAGACTTCGATGCCGCTGTTTTAAAATTGTTGAGGATGGTTCGAAACAAAAAATGTGCCAGTCTTCGGTCCGATGATCCAACGAAAAACCTTGGAATTTGCTAAAGATTTAAGGCACTAAACATTTCAGCCAGCGTCGGATTGCCAGATAAATTTAAAAAAGAGACATGAAATATCGTATAAAACTGTTTCAGAAGAGGTGTGTGAAAAATGGAAAAAAGTATTGTGAAATGTTTGAAAGAACATCCTGCAAAATAGTTTTTTATTGCAGATGAAACTGCTTCTTTTTTTTTTTTAGTGTTTACCGAATAAAACTTTAACATTTAAGGACGACAAGTGCTTCGGAGGAAAGCATAGCAAATCAAGTAGTATATCTGCTATGTTATGTGCGAATATGATGGAAGATGGAAGAGAAAAAATTTAAACCTCTGGTAATCGGAAAAATTAAAAACCCGCAGTGCTTTAAAGGCACAAACTCTTTAGAGGTAGACTATGGAACACCTGGTTACTGGGAAACACGATATTGTCACCCCTCTCGCTAGTGGACAAACCCAACGCTTGGCAAGTATATATAGATAGAAGGATATCAATTCACGTTGACGATAATTCAATATCAATATCGATAAACATCATGAATTAACAGAGTTTGACAGACCGATGGTAGTTGGTGCACGACATATGGGCCATTCTATTGGGAAGGTGGTACAGTATCTCCATTCAGCAGCCCCGCTGGTGTGGTGGTATAAGCGATGGTTTTCGATCATTCGTACGAGATGGCTCCTAGTTCGAATACTGGTGAGGCATGGATGTTGTGTTTGTCTTACGGCGCTATCTCTCTCATTTCCCTGGAACCAGTGGCCCTAATTTAGGGACGGGAAACTGCTTATAGGCCATTGAGTTGCTCACGGTGGTCGTTAAACCTCCAATCAATAATAATAAAAAAAAAAATCCCCGTTCGATAATATCAAGAGTGTATCAGCAATACGCCATTTCCGAAATAACATCATATCCTGGACAGCAGTGTGGGCGGCGAAATATGGCAAATGAACGTGCCCGCACCTTGCATATTAGCAGCTAACCAGAGCGCGACAGTGACATAAATCACCGCCGAATTAAACGACGGAGATGCCAGAAACTTCTCCACAAAGCACATCAAGCGAGATAATCAGTGGCAGTAATTATGGAAGCAGCGGAACTACCAGAGTCTGATTGCCATCGCGAGATCACCAGACTGTTCGCCTCAACTGGCTGAAAGAACATTGACACTAGACCTTGGATGGTTGAAGACGGATCTCTTGGTCCGATGAGTCCCATTTCCAGTTATTTTTACCAGACGAGAGCGTGCAGATCTGGCGGAACCTCACAGAACGATGGATTTGGCATATCAATAAGGAATTTTACAGGCTGGTGGAGGTTCGGTTATGGCTTAGGGCTTGCTCAACTGGCACACGTAGGGACGTCTGTTCCGTCTAGATGTATCTCTAAACGGTGCGCACTACGTCTCTATCCTCCCAGATCATCTGCACCCGTTTATGGTCATCATGCACTCACAGGACGATGGACTCTTCCACAAGGTCAATGCGCCTCCCCACAGAGCCTTGGTGACTGGAATATGATTAGAAGGGCATTCCGCAGAAGTTCCCACCTTGGAATCCCCATTCGCCTGATATGAACCCTGTGAAAAATCTTTGTGATGCTGTGGACAGGTCCATTCAAGCTTTGAATCCTTCACTCTGGAATGCGACGGAATTTCGGACAATGGTGCAGCAAACATAGGTGCAGATACCTGTGGTACACTTTCGTGACCTAGTGGACTCCAAATTTTTAAGACTTGGGCATGACACAAGGACCACAAATTATGCAAAGTGCTTTCCTTTTTTGTTTAGCGGATTGATTGACCGCAAAATCTCCATGAAATGAGTGAGGTCTTCTTAATATGTCCTTCCCAATCAAGAAATGTTTCCACTTCGAAACCTTCTCATCACCTCCTAGAAGGAAAGAGAAAGAAAAAAAAACACCATATGAGGGGCATTTGCTTTTTTGTTGCACGAGTTAGACAATTAACGATAGATACTCTATGATGATGGAATCGTTTCATGACTTTACGGCACTTTTTAGTCTTAATGTAAAAAAAGTGAGATAGAAGAATTTCTCTACCCTCTGTGTGGGAGAAACTTTGCTGATTTCACAGGGTGCAGTAAGCTACCCTCTGCCATTCTGTTGTAGACAAAATTGCAGGAAATGGAAAATTAGTTCATTGTGATGTGATATGGTGATAAATAAAAACACGCTGACAGATGCGATACTATGAAACGTATAAGAGAGAGGGGAAAGAGAGAGAAGGGGAGAGAGGGAGAGGGAGAGGGAGTGAGAGAAGGAGAGGGAGAGAGAGAGAGAGAGAAAGAGAGGGAGGGAGAGAAAGAGAGGGGGTGAGAGAGAGAGAGAGAGAGAGAGAGAGAGAGAGAGAGAGAGAGAGAGAGAGAGAGAGAGAGAGAGGGGTGTCTTTAGTTTAAGTTCTAGGCCGAGAAATGAAAAAAAAAAACATGCAAATATGGTTCTCAACAAGATCCTGTAATTTACGGAGCCCGTGGGAACAATGCTTATACAGTCTTTGATCTGGATCTAAACTTACGGGTTAGGTTCCCTTGCAGCAGCGCGTTGTTGGAAATAAAATTATTTAAAATAAATTTAGTCCAACATGCACGTGCATAGATAGCCCCAGGGGATAGCGGGAGGCAATCTCAAGCCTTGTGACGATACTTAGGCCCCAGGGGATATAGGGGGGTCGGAAAAGTTAAAGGGTCAGTTCCCAAGGAGGGAGCGAAGTGACGTTCCCCGGACGGATTAGATGAATTCCAGACTGGTCAAGTGACCTTGGCATCCGCGGACAAGGTGAAGCTCAGAAAGTCAGAAGGTCTTCACTGGTCAAGAGTGGTGTGCGTGTAGCGACAAGGGACAGACGTGGGTAGTGAGTGCCGAGTATGACGAGAGAGAGATGAAGTATGCCCAGCGTTGAAAAACGGAGAACCGAGTTCGGATAGCGCCAGTCAGCTCAATTAGGTGGATATGCCCAGTGTTGAAAACCTGAAAGACATATGGAGATACCAGATAAGTTATTTTTCTTTTCCCTGTTATTGCATGTACTTGCTTAAATTAATTCATAACCCTATTCAGAGCACGTGGCGTGTGTATTGGTCATGATCAAACAATGAAAACCCAGTTAGCTAGGTAAAACATTTAGGTAAAGCATAGGAGAAAAGGAACTAGAAGTAAAATGAATCACTAAGCTTTGCACTTATATATATATATAGATAGATGTATGCAGAAATGATCGGAGACGTTATAGAGAAAAATCGTAATAAGAGTAAATTTTATCTGTAAGGTATTGTTAACGGCTGCACCCACGCACGTGGTACCTTAGTGTTCCTAATTCTCACGTATTAAACTATTTTGATTACTTCCACATAAGATTCCTGTTTGTTTTCCTTATAATCACACAAGACATAAGTTAAGGTATGTGTAAAACAAGATATGTGTTTATGTTTCTGATTTCTTTCACGAGCGGCACCTTTACTCCCCCACCATTCCAGTGACGGGATAAAGGTGAATCACAGCGCCGTGCTTTATTATATGCCAGTACATATAAGGGGCACGTTTTTGTCCATATACGATCACTGTAGAACAAAAGTCCCATAGTTATAAAAAGGCACGATAAAGTAAATTTAATCGGTAAATGATCTGTAATTGATGCACCTATAATTTGTTCATAATAATAAATATAAAACTAAAATTAACACCTTGTATTTAACATTGATGACAGTAACACGTGTTCCAGTGAATAGCATTAACACGTGTGCCATTGTTCATAACTTTAAAACGTGTTCCGTATTGGAATGTGACGTTGGTACCGATTAACGTTTGAAGATAACTATGGTGAATTGGTTAAATATTTGTTTATAACATATGATTATTCCTATGATTATAACGTTAAAATAATTGTTTATAACAGCGTAATTCGTAAAGGTTCAGTGCCTTCATGTACCTTTACAGGTTAGGCGCCGTTGCAGGGAAGTGGGATATTTCCAACAGTAGTTCAAATTTTACCTTGTTGTTCAAAATTCAAACAAAATTTTGTATACATGATTTCGAATCACGCGTCACCCCCACCCCCCTTTTTATTTACAAGTGCCACTGAAGTTTCAAAATGAAATACATCCATGAACACATATGCACTCGAGCATTAGAGAAAAAAATATATATAAAAGAAATGGAGAAAGAAAAATCTCTGTCAGTGGAATCGAATCATGAAAGAAGACGCATTTAACGATATCACATCCTTCTTGTCCCTTGCGCCATTCGAAATGGGAATTCGTCTCTATTCTTTAAACGACGTATGGAATCCTCCTTATGTGGTCATCAAGCGAAGTGGAAATCTCGTCTTCCTCCCCCTTCTTTCATGGAAGAGACAGTGCCTGCTCTGCTGGGCAATATGATCCACAGCATCGGAGAACATTCATCTGCCAGAGGGCAATCCCGCTGATAGAAAAGAACGGATTGTTAACGAGGGACTACTACCAACTCTCACGCTCGTGGGAGATCGGGAGAGCATTAGCAGGATATTGTAGACTCAGGGGAAGTTCCGTGGGAGCACCCTAGTCATTGATATGGCAGGGGGGGGAAGAGACACAAGCCAAGTGTAAACAAAGGATCAAACTTATCTCACCACCTGTGAGCTTCATTTAGATTACTGTGTGGAATCGGCGTTTCAAGCCGTGATTTAAAAGTAACTGCTATCATTTATGTTTCCGTTATAGTTTGAAATATTCGAATTGTCATTGAGAAATTTGTGTTGTGGGCAAACACACGGATTTCCTCAAAAGGGCGACGGAAAATCAGAAACGTTCGTGCGAACACTGCGTTGCATCTTTACAAACAGCTCAAAATGTGCAAATAAAAGTGAGTCCTTATTGTGTTTTAATAATTTATTTAAAAGCTTGTAATATTGCACGTTTCCTACAAGGGGTTTTTATGCGTTTCTCTGAAGAAAAAGGAACGATTTTTGTGGTATCAGTATATTACTCAATGGCTATTAGAGGTTGATGCTAGTAAATGTGATATTCCTCTATCGCGGATACAGGTAGGAGACTGCCACTTTTTCATAAAGCTGTACCATGAAAGAGCACTGCCGCTGTCCTCTGGAATAAAAATATTAAAAACATATTAACGATTCACATTTCATTCTTCTGTACTCAAGTATTCTTGACCATGTGTTACGAAAAATAAAGAAATGGTGGCTAAGGTTTTGGCATCAGATACTGCATGATCAAAAACAAAAGATTGGTTTTATAAATTACGTAAAACAGTCTGTTCAGGGATACTGACTCTACGAATTTTTGTTGTTCAACACGTAAAGAGACACAATCTTGAATTATTCAAAGCTGATTACATCTTTCACGAAATTCTTTACAAAATGAGTATTTCAAAGGCTTGCAGTTTATCTTAATTTTGCATTGCTTCTGTAGGACACTTAAGAACAGATATATAATGCTTTTAATGTTCTCGGAAACTTCATGGGCAGGGTATGTTAAAAACACAAGCCATGTGGTTCATACCCTGTTGTCTTTAATTGCATTCTTATGCCTACTTCCTTCATCCTTCCTCACGCAAAGTACCTTTCAGGTAATCTTACTTTAATTTTTTATTGGATAATGACCTCTTCCTATGTTGCCATTGTCACTGCCGTTTTTAGAGATATTGAAACGGAAGTACAAATATCTGAAAGGCTGTAATTAGTAAGGAGATAATAAAAATTAATTAACTATACAGTCAGCTCCCTTATAAAAAAATGGTTCATCTTTTTATATTTCCTCAGAATGGCAAAACTCGGGCACTTCATCACCTTAACAATATGCAGCTAAATTAAATTGAACTTCTCAACAAGCAAAATGTATTCTTTATCTAGACAGTTAAATCTTAATAATTTTGTCGGGTTGCTCACGACTATAACAATAAAATTTGAATCTTAGCTCTAGTTTTCATGATACACTGCTTAGCTATCAAAATAAAAAATGAACAGAAACTAGGGATGTATTTTACCATGTGATGGCAGCACAAGGGTGTGAGAGTGTATGGCTATAAGAGTGTGAGAGTGTATGGCTATAAGAGTTTAAACATGAGGCAGCGGTTTTCATTTCCTGACCGCATTGTTGTTCGTTTTATGTTACAGTTGACGTCTCTTAGCAGTTTTGAGTGTGTTTTTATAGATTTTCCACAAATTTTAAGCCAAATATGCCACGTGTATATGTTAATAGTGCTGATAACTTTTGTTATGTGAATGGGGAAGTAACATTTTCCGGCAAAGAACTTCACCGTAACGTCTTTGATACGGAACGCTTACTATTATCACCTTCGGTACAAGGTTGGTGACCCAAATAAAAATGGGCGCCACATTTATGTTGTAACAAGTGTAAAACCGGATAAATGGCAAAGGACGCTGTATGCCTGTCGCTGTACCAATGATATGGAGACAGCATGCAGTTCACGACCGTAGCAAGCTTTTTTGATCTGGGAGGGCAAGACTTGAAATTACGCCCCTTCGATTTCAAAAGTACGCCCCTTTGAGTTCTACTGAAATAATACGTAGCTTTTACTTTCTCACATACCGTCTTTATAGGACATTATTGTGATCGTACAAAAATCGCACTTCTGATTTTTGGCATAATTTTTTTAAGAATTAAAAAACTAGTTAAGTACCCAAAAAACACAGGTTGTAAATACAAATAAAGCGTAAACGTTATGTGAATTCCGACAACACAACACTCCACGAAAAATAAACCAGCAGAACGAAAAACAAACCAGAGCAGAATGAAAGAATATCAGATAGTGAACGTAACACTAGGAAGAAGCTTTAGGGATAGGGCTTGGAAAAATTCCGTTCAAGGTTAAACGCTCAGAAAACTTTCTGCGGCAGAGCAAAAATGATTAATTAGCTCTTCATCACAACGACATGTTCGGAAAGGTCATAGATGTTAATCAGCATAATGTTTTCTATGCCTCCATTCACTGTTTTGCAAAATTTCTTTCATGGATATGACATGTTCGCACCTCGTAGTGTATGTTGCTCTGTACTCTGCTAACTGCATGGAATACTGTATAAGACAAACTAAAGTCTTTAAAATAAAATACTGAAGGGCGTAACTTTCTTTTTTAGTCACAATTTCCTATTTTTTATATCCCCCAGAGTAAGAATTTTCGCCCCTTTAATGGAAATTCTGGTAGGGCAGCCGCTCTCCCTGTAGCTACGGCCCTGACACAGATCAAGTAACAGATCGCTACTTTTGTTCGGTGCCTACTATTACCAAAGGTTTTCAAAGAAGAAAAAGTGGACAGTGATCTACAATAATCTACTATTAGCTATACGTCCAGTACCACACGGACAAGGCCTTCCTGTACCTGAATCGCCAAGGAGTATCATCTCGAGTCTCATGATGAGGGACGAAGGTGGTGCCAGAGGTAAGTCTTCTGAGCCAAGTACTTCTACGGACCTTGAGTTTAATGTCTATTTGCGGGGCCGCGGGTGGGCTGGTGGTCAACGTTTGTGACTGCCACGAAGAAGACCTCAGGTTTTCTCCGTGGCAGTAACAAGCGTTCGATCCCCGGCAGGTACGAACGCTCGAACCACCAAATATCCGCCGTGGGTTTGATGGGCACGTTAAGCCGTCGGGCGCTTGGTACTAGCCCCCCCCCCCGGTAATAAATAAGGGCGTCTTCCTCCCTCTTTCTACCTCGCTACCCTGTTACTTAAAACGAAGTAAATTTCCCCGTCATTTTTGTCCACGCCAGGCATCGAACCCGAGTCCCCTTATTCCGGAATAAGTCTCTCTACCAACTGAGCTACGCAGACGTATTTTCTCTCTGCTATCTGCTTTTATCTCGTGTGCGTCCTGCGGGGCAGGCACGTCACACACTTTCTTATCGGGCACTCTAGCCCAAATCTCCTAGCTTCCTATTTCTAAGGGTTGTTTAAGACCTGGGGTAAGACACTTCCTTCCTAAAATCCTTTGCATGTGATCTGATCTAATCTGAATGTCGATTTGCCTACTACTATACCACATAAAATGAACTGAGTGATCTCATTAGGGACTTGGACCTTTCTAAAAGTAAAGCAGAAGTTTTGGCCTCAATATTGCAATAGTGGAATCTTCTGAAAAATGAAGTAAAAATATCCATCTACAGGAGTAGGCAGATGGATTTAACTTCTTTCTTCAGTATGAAAGACACTCTTGTTGCCTGCATCAACGTAAACGCCCTAATGAAGGCACTGAATATGGATCACAAACCTCAAGAGTGGAGACTTTTTTATCGATTGCAAAAAGCTGAGTTTAAAAGCTGTACTACTACTACACATTGGAAACGAACTTCTCTCAGTTCCTATTGGTCATGCACCTCAAATGGAGTAGTCTTACTCAAATATAAAACTTTTTCTCGAAGCCATCAAGTATTGTGACTTCCAGTGGCAGGTTTGTGGGAACCCTAAAGTCATTGGGCATTTACTAGGCACGCAACTATGATGTACAAAGGTTTGTTGCTTCTTTGTGAATGGGACAGTAGGGCATTTTCTTCTTGGTTCATAAAAAAATGGGCCGCTAAATCTCTAGAGTTAAAAATGGACCTTGAGTGGCTGGAAAAAAGTTGTCTGATCCAATGAATCTCATTTTGTATTGCACCATGCGGACGCCCAGTAAGTGTGTGTCGTTTACCTGGTGAAATGTAGGCACTAGTATGCACCGTTCGACGGAAGCAAGCCGGTGGAGGAAGTGTAATAATTTTGGTAACGTTCTGCTGGGAAAACCTGGGTCCAGTCATTCATGTGCGGGAAACTATGATGTCTACCCTTACCTAAACATTATTGCAGACCAGGCACATCCTTTATTAGCAACGGTATTCCCCTCTAGTGGTCCCTAATTTCAGAAGATAATGCGCCATGCCACACTGTTCTGATTGTTCGCGAATGGCTCGCGAATCATGAGCAATTCTTCCAGGTATTGCTCTGGCATCCAAATTCCCCAGACATCAATCCAATCGAGCACCTGTGGTTTTTTGTTGGAACAACAAATCCGATGCGGGACGGCTCAGTCACGCAGCTTACAAGAGTTAAAGATCTGCTGGAAACGTGTTGGTTCTGGAAACCCCAAGACACCTTTAGAAATCTTCTAGAGTCTATGCCCAGTCGGGTAACAGCTAATTTGATAGCACTTAGAGGACCAGAATCCTGTTAAGCAAGTGGTCATTATGTTTATCTATATATCATATATACACAGTCGTATCAGAAAAATATGACCACCTACCTAATAATGAGAATAACCACCCTTGGCCCGGATGACAGCGGCGAGACGGCGTGGTATGGATGCAATGAGGCCCTGAAGGTTGCCCGAGGCACACGTGCCCATTCGGACTGCAGAAGAGCACGGAGGTCCCCTGAGATGACGTGTTTGTGGGTCGGAACGTCGAACCTGTCGATTCAAATAGTACCACAAGTGTTCTGTGGGGTTGAGGTTGGGCGATTTCGCCGGCCAAAGGAGAACGGATGCATCACTGTCGTGTTCCTGGAAACAGTCACACAACGCCTCCGCAATGTGGTAGGGTTCATTGTCTTGATGGTAGACACCATCACCACCAGGGTAAACGTCCACCACCAGGGATGCAGGTGGCAAGCGAGGATGGAGAGGTAGCCAAGGGCGTTCAGGGACATATCCAGTGGTCCCAGATCATACTAAGAACACATCCCCCATACATGCACACTGCCACCGTCCGCCTGTACTTGACCGACAAGCGTATCCGGGTGTTGATTATCGCCATATCTGTCACCGCCCGTCCATGGAATAGAAACCTAATTCGTCGGAGAAGGAAACCTTTTTCCACTCTTCCACTGCCCAATGACGGTAGTCTCATGCTAACTGCACGTGTCATTGCCGATGGACCTGGGTTGACATGGACGCCTTGACGCAGCATCGATTCCTGAGACCGATGCGTAACACAGGGTTCGCTCTACACTTATCGGAGACACGTACGTGTGTGCCCCAGCGTTTATTTGCGGGCTCAATTGCTGCACTGTTGTGAGTCGATTGCTCTTTACCAGTCGACGAAGGCGACGTTCTTCTCTGGGATCGATGTCCTTAGGGGCTCCACAGTTATGACGTCGTGAGGTACTTGGTGTGTCAGCGGTCTTCTCTTGGTACACCTTTACTACAGCACCTCGCGAACAGTTCTCGAAGACTGCTGTTTCTGAGATGTTTCCACCCTCGGCGCAGTAGCCCACTGTCATTCCTATTGAAACGTCCATCAAATCACTACCTCTGCCTATTGTCCTCACGCAACGCACTATGGCTCATCTGTCCTGGCAGGCAGCTGATATCTCCGTGTGGTCGACCTTGTCGCGTGCACACTGTGAGGCCCCCTGGCGAGTACACTGTGATTCTGGGGGTGGTCATATTATTCTGGCAAGACCGTGTATATATATATATATACACTATCTACCAACAAGTAATTGGATGCCTGTGATAGCAAAAGAAAACGAAGTTTATTCACCTTCCATTTGGTGGAGCCTCCACGAGCGGTGGTTACAGCTGCTACCCTCCGGGGCATACTCTCAACCAGGCGTTGTACGACGGCTAGCGGTATTTTCTTCCACTCGGCTTCGAGAAGACAGGTCAGTTCCTTCACCGATTTCGGCCGGTGGGGACACCGCTTAAGTCGACGCTCCAACTCGTCCCAGAGGTGCTCGATAGTGTTAAGGTCCGGGCTCTGCGCAGGCCAGTCCATTCGATTAACTCCACTGTCACCATACCAAGCCATGGTGGACCTCGCAACATGACAGGTGACATTGTCATACTGAAAGTAACATGGGTCCACCCCGTAAAACTGCCACAACGTAGGAAACGCATGGTCATCCAAAATGGTGCAGTAGTTCTCGGCGTTGAGTCTACCAGGAATTGCGACCAAGGGTCCTGTGTCATACCAGGAGAAACACCCCCTTAGCATAATTCCACCGCCGCCGAACTTCACAGTTGGCACAATACATTCCAGCAGGAGGCGTTCTCCAGGCAGACGACAAACCCAGACCCTGCCACCCGAACGGTAGAAATTGAACTTTGATTCGTCACTCCAGAGAACCTGTTTCCACTGTTCAACGGTCCACTGTCGACGTTCTTTGCACTACGTTAGCCGAGCAGCGCTATTGGACTTGGTGATCAAAGGCTTGTGGGCGGCAGCACGTCCATGATAACCGAGCAGATGGGCTTCCTTACGGATGGTATTCATCGAAAGAACACTCCCGGATGCCTGTTGAAACTCCTCGCGGATGTGGTCCATTGATTTGGTGCGGTTCTTCCGAATTTTTCTGGACAGCACCCAACGGTCTCTAACTCCCAGTTTTGTGGGTCTGCCGGGTCGGGGCACATTCCGACAGTCACCTCTCATCTTCCACTTGCCAATCACGTAGGACACTCTCGATTTTGGGTACTTCAACTCGCTGGATATGTTACGTATGGGTCGGCCATTTCTGTGATACCCGACGATTACACCTTTCTCGAAATCAGAGAGCTCCGAACTGCGTGGCATCTTGCATGCGACTGGTTGCGTTCTTGTTTCCCACACGATATTTAACGGCGGCGGCCGTGACGTGTATCAGGACCGCAGACATCGTCGATTGCAGGGGTGTCCAATTACTTGTTGGTAGATAGTGTATATACATTGCACGCTATCTATCCATCTTCCTCTCTCTCTCTCTCTCTCTCTCTCTCCCTATATTTTTAAGTGCGAAGCCCCTAAACCGAGCAGGGCATTCAGTCCTTTGCCTCAAGCATGTCTTTCCCCTGAAAATTTGAAACTGAATTTCATTCGTTAACTCTAGATCTGTAAACATTCTTGTGCTGTTGTTAAAGTTAATTTTGACGGTAAAGATGCACTCCCAGAAAATATTCATGTGAGTGTCTCTTGACTAAATCCAAAGTTTCAAGAAAATGCTCGAGTGCGATGTGCTTTAAGTTACACATCGCCCAACGTCTTCTTCTGCAAAGATACCTGATGATAAAATATTAAATCCGGGATACGGAGTATTATAAGAACTTGAATTAAGAAGAGGTTTATTTGAAACTGTAAAAACTCATTTCATTCAGAGCTAAAGAACGTTATTCAAACCAACGTGTGTTTTTGCGATGTTGGAAATAGTCTTCATTTCGGTTTTACAATGAAATATCAGCTTTAAACAGCTTTCATCCAACTTGATAAGCTTCTGCTTATCACAAAAATTCAACAGTTGCATGGTAAGTTTAATAATACGGCCTTTATAAATGGAAGCACGATATTTTAAAATGCAAAGACATAATTTTATAAAATCTGATTTCAGAATCAAGAACACCAGTTGATATATCACTGACTAAATTAAGTTGTGGATGGACGTGATGACGGGAGTGAATTGAACGAGCGCAAATCCATAACCTATCCGAAGTATTCTAATGAAGTATTCTAAAATATTAAATCTGTATCCCAGATTTAATATTCTATAATACTTCGTCTTGTGACGCGATGAAGTCCTCAACCCATTTTTGCACTTCGTCACAAGTCCGGAACCGTGCAGCAGACAAACCATGCTGTATCGATCGGAACAAATGATAGTCCGAAGGGGCTATATCAGAACTATACAGCCGGGTGCTCCAAAACTTCCCAGCCAAGCATCAATAACGTTTAATTGACCGATTTCGCGACATACGGCCTAGCGTTGTCATGCAGTAATTTCACGGGACGCAATCCTTTGCCTGTGAATTGACGTTTCCGACAGATTTCCTGGTTCAATCGCAGCAATTGTTGCTTGTAGCGATCAGCAGTAACAGTTTGACCCTGTTCCAATAGTTCATAATAGAGCACACCCTTCACATCCCACCAGATGCGCAGAAGAACTTTCATGGAGTGAATATTGCGTTTCGGTGTCGAAAAAACACATGCAGTGTCTTTTGCGTTTGGGATTGTCGTACCATATCCACTTTTCATCACCCGTAACAATATTCTACAGGAAAGACTTTCTGTGTTGTTTGTTCTACAGATTCAAACACTTGATGACTCGCATATCCTTGTTCCTCTGGCTCAGGTCATGTGGCACCCATTTTCCTTCCTTTTGAATCTTTCTTATTGCGCGTAAACGATTGGAAATGGTATGTTGAGTTGCCCCCAGTTGTTCAGTTAGTTCTTTTTGCGTTTGAGACGAATCTTCATCCAGCAATGCTTGCAGTTCCTCATGTGCAACCTTCTGCGAGGCGCAGCTACGTTTTCGATCGCTAACATCAAAATCACCTGCTTTAAACCGTCTAAACCAAAACTCACACGTGCTTTTCGATACGATATTCTCCACCAGAACAGAACAGATCGATGCACATGCTTTTGCCCCACTTTTTCCTTGATGAAATTCGTAACGTATGCGGTATCGAATAAATGAAGTATCGCTTGCCATCTTTCACCTTCCGATGTGCAAGTGCGTTTGACTGTTGAGCAAACTTCTGTGTCACATTTTATACTCTGGACCAGTTATGGTCACATGACAACAAAGCGGGGAATGTCGGATATGTAAATTAGCGGTATACGTCATAAACAATAAATGCTTTAAAACTTATTTGTACACCTAATACTTCTCTTTAGAATGTGCGTTGTTTACGTTTCCGTAGAAAGGTTATCAAAATAGCATCCGAAGAGTCATGAAAATTTAATTGTTCTCCGCTCTTTTAATTTCTAAATTTAAGAGTCTTTTCCAGGTTTGTATGGCCAGGGGGCAAATGAGGAGGTTGGATAGGAATTCACTGAGGGGATCACTAGTAATTGCTCTGTTTGTTTTCTTTACAAAATAGGGGATTCCAACACGGAAAGTGGAGTTGTGAAAATACAATTTGGCGGTGACGAAAATCTAAATCACGTCTCCTCGCTCCGGAGTAAATTGCTCTAACCGACTAAGCTACTCCAATCACTAATCTCTAACCGACTAAGCTACCCCAATCACTAATCTCTAACCGACTAAGCTACCCCAATCACTAATCTCTAACCGACTAAGCCACACCAATCACTAATCTCTAACCGACCTAAGCTACACCAATCACTAATCTCTAACCTACTAAGCTACACCAATCACTAGTCTCTAACCGACTAAGCTACACCAATCACTAATCTCTAACCGACTAAGCTACACCAACCACTAATCTCTAACGGACTGAGCTCACAAATCTGCAGCGAATATATCGCTGCAGATTTGTCGTCTTGGCACCTCTGTAGTACGCCACAGAGTCTAAAGCTACACTAGTGCTCTTAAGACTGCCCCGGGACAGTGAGAGTTCAGGAAGTGGCTGACAACTACTTTGTAGGAGAGAAGTGCAAGGCAAAGTCGCTGGATTGAAGGAAGGGAGTTAAGAATGGAGAGGGGGGGGGGGCATTGTGTCTGCGTGGTACGACGTTAAAAATTTGATTTAGATAAACAAAAACATTTTCCTTTAAATTGTTCGAATACTTTCGTAAGCTTAAATGCAAAATTTTGAAAAGCAATTTAGGACGATGCATTCAGAGCAAGCAAAAAGTCAAAGGCGACATTCTTGTATCTTACACCAGTGGCGTAACTAGTCAGTTACGTGTATGGGTGTGTGTCCAGGTGGAGGAGGTGAGGATTGCACGAATGAAAAGCACTAAAAATTTGTTTTTCCAGTGTTTCGTAAAAAAAAAAAGATTGCTATCAAGCTTGCACCACCAAAAATAATTCTCACCCACCTGCTGTCGTCCATCCAGATTAAGAAGTCTAGTGACCAGGAACAGAGTCGGATTAAAGGGGGTCTTCGGAAGCTGAAGCTCCGGGTCTCCACTGATACTTAAGAATAAATTTTGTAGGAAAAAAGAATTTACTTAAAATGTTCTGAAATTGCCAGCATTTCTGACACTTAAAGGTATATCATCATCATCATTGTCAACCATTATCAATCCACTGCTGGACGAAGGTCTCTCCAAGTTTCTTCCACAACGGTCTGTCTTGTGCCAGTCTCCTCCATGTTACTCCCGCATACTTTCGAATTTCATCCACCCATCTCACATGTGGTCTTCTTCTGGGTCTTTTCCTGTCCCTTGGAATCCAGTCTAAAATTTCAGCTGTTCATCTGTGGTTTGTCCTTCTGGCAATATGTCCAGCCCATTGCCATTTCAGGGATTTTACTCTGATCATGATGTCTTCCACTCTTGTCATTTTTCTGATCCACGAGTTCCTCTTCTTATCTCTCCTGGTTACACCAAGCATGCATCTCTCCATGCTGCTTTGAGTTGTCTGCAATCTTTGTATGTCTCTTTTAGTTAAGGTCCACGTCTCTGCACCATACGTAAGCACTGGAAGGATGCATTGATCAAACACTTTTCTTCTAAGACATAATGGCATATTGCTCTTCAAAATTATACTGTTTCTTCCAAAAGTTCTCCAGGCAAGTTTTATACGCCGATTAATTTCTTCATCAATGTGACCTGATATCTGCTGTCCAAGATAAATGTAGGTATTGGTTGTCTCCAGCTTTTCCCCATCAATCGATAAATCTTCATTTCTTATAAAAGCATCGTACATCACTTTTGTCTTCTGAAAGTTCATTTTTAATCCCACTTCTTTACTCTTGTCAACAAGTTCCTGGATCATACTCTGCAGCTGTGGCGGGGTAGTTGCAAAAAAGACTACATCATCAGCAAAACGAAGGTGAGTTAAATAATCTTCATTAATCTTTATCCCTTTGTTTTTCCAGTTCAGTAATTGAAAGATACTTTCCAAAGTGGCATTAAAGAGTTTGGGAGATATAGTGTTGCCTTGTCCCACTCCCTTTTCAATTTTTATGGGTACTGTATTCTCAAATAGCCGAATCTTTGCACTTGCATTTTCATAGATGTTATTAATAATAATAATGTAGCATCTTCAATACCTCGTCGATTATGAAAAGGTCTTTGATTCGGTGAAACCAACAACAATGGCTTTAAAGGTAAATATGAATACCTTATGTTATCATCTGAAAGTTTTTGTTCACACATACTAACGGAAACATTTTTTCTCTACTAAGATAATGTGTTTAAATACTTCTGAATACAATGTATACTGTTGCGGTTTTCAGGTGCGGACTGGCCGCCCAGATCCTGGGAAAAATTCCCTGTGGGGCGCCATACTCGGGGCCTGCATGTAGACCTTACACTTGCTCAAAAATAAAAAAATAAAATAAAAAGTATAATGCATACTACTTGTACTTCACCATGTTTCTAGAAGGAAACCAAATCATGCTAAAACAGAAAAGTTTGTTTACCACTTTCAGGGCTTCGGGGAAAAAAAAAAAAATTATGTAGCAAATGTTCTGTTAAGCCAAATACTGCTTTTGATACAATTCCCGGACTTTTACACTTAAGCACTGTCTCTTTCAGATGATGATTCCCTGTACCTTAACCCGCGTTTGCTCAAAATCAATACAATATAATCAAATATATATTATTATCAGTAATTTGGATAGAAAGCCGAAATTTTGTTGTGCGCGTTAATGCATTGGTATACTTTCGCTAAAATTTTATAAACGAGATCTGCATATTATATTTACTACTTTTTGGACTTTATGTAGTTACACAAATTCTTGAACCGCAGTTTTCGGAAGTCTTTCTCAGTTACAGAAAAAATGCTTTTTTCCATTTAGAAGTAATGAGATTAACAGTTTTTGCTTTCTTTAATTTTTCCCACCTTGAAAATTTACTCTAAAATTCTTTTGCGATTCTATAAAATTTTCAATTTTTTCAATATTTTTTTGTAGTTAGTTTTTTTTTTTTTTTTATGATAAAGGCCTTGAAAAAAAAATAATTATGGCTCATTTGGATTTTCCTTCGCACTAAAAGTGAAGAAAATATGTCAATTCTGAATTCAGTTATCGCAATTAAATTCATGAGACTGCATTAAAATCTTCATCTCTCTCTGGGAGAACGTACCTTGTCTATTGCTTCAGCAATGGAATTTGTTTTCTCTTACACTAAATTTTACTAGGGATATCTTATGCTGAGAGGTTATCTTATGCTAAAACGTAGTTAATTAATTATTATTGCAGTTAATTAATTATTTCAATACAAATATCGCAGTAAGTCGCAAACTCCTGTTTATAAGATGTTTAAAGAACAGAAGCGTGCCTAATAAGGCAGGGTAGACCAGGTTGAATGAAGCCCCGGGAGCAGCTCAATAGGGAGTACAAAAATCACTAAATATCATCTGACAAAATTTGGAATTGAAACTTTTCCACCTGTTTTTGGTACGATTTTTCCTTTGCTTTTCTTTGTCATTTGTCCATTTACAAAATTTACTTATAATATGCTTCACCAGTTTCAGTAAACTTGGCAAAATAAAATGCGCATTTCTTTCTCAAAGTGCTCAGGAGATATTAGTTGTTCACGTTCGAAAATGAAGACTCGGTCGTAGATATGTTGCAAAAGAAGAATATCGTTCATACCGTTGAAGATTCTCTGGGGGCTATTTAATCACTACTGCGACTGCGAGCCATGACTTACAGCTACATCCAGTCCTTTTGATATGGTACTGTAGGTCCGAAGCAGTTGAGAAGAGCCGTACAAGCTATCAGTCTGATTGCGACGTTAATTTTGTTTTGCAGAGGAACATATATAAGTATATTTATTTACTTATATTCAGTTACACGTACCATAAAAATTATATATATATATATCATCATCATCATTGTCAACCATTATCAATCCACTGCTGGACGAAGGTCTTCCCAAGTTTCCTCCACAACTGTCTGTCTTGTGCCAGTCTCCTCCATGTCACTCCCGCATACTTTCGAATTTCATCCACACATCTCCCATGTGGTCTTCTTCTGGGTCCTTTCCTGTCCCTTGGAATCCAATCTAAAATTTCGGCTGTCCATCGATGGTCTGTTCTTCTGGCAGTATGTCCAGCCCATTGCCATTTCAGGGATTTAACTCTGATCATGATGTCTTCCACTCTTGTCATTTTTCGGATCCACGTGTTCCTCTTTTTATCTCTCCTGGTTACACCAAGCATGCACCTCTCCATGCTGCTTTGAGTTGTCTGCAGCCTTTGTATGTCTCTTTTAGCTAAGGTCCACGTCTCTGCACCATACGTAAGCACTGGAAGGATGCATTGATCAAACACTTTTCTTTTAAGACATAATGGCATATTGCTCTTGAAAATTATGCTGTTTCTTCCAAAAGCTCTCCAGGCAAGTTTTGTACGCCGATTGATTTCTTCATCAATGTGACCCTCACTTGATATCTGCTGTCCAAGATAAACGTACGTGTCTCTTATCTCCAGTTTTTCTCCATCAATTAATAAATCTTCATTTCTTGTAAAAGCATTGTACATCACTTTTGTCTTCTGAAAGTTCATTTTTAATCCCACTTCTTTACTCTTGTCAGCAAGTTCCTGGATCATACTCTGCAGCTCTGATGGGGTAGTTGCAAAAATGACTATGTCATCAGCAAATCGAAGGTGGGTTAGGTAATCTCCATTAATCTTTATCCCTTTGTTTTCCCAGTTCAGTGATTGAAAGACATTTTCCAATGTGGCATTAAAGAGCTTCGGAGATATGGTGTCACCTTGTCTCACTCCTTTTCCAATTTTTATGTGTGTTGTATTTTCAAACAGCCGAATCTTTGCACTTGCATTTTCATAGATGTTATTAATAATATTAATGTATGCATCTTCAATACCGCAGGATTTCAGAGCCATTGCAACTGCTGATGGTTTCACCGAATCAAAGGCTTTTTCATAATCGATAAGAGCCATGCACAATGGAAGCTCATATTCCCTCGCTCTTTCAATTAGTTCTCTCAGTACGTGGATATGATCTATTGTGCTGTAGCCACTCCTGAATCCAGCTTGTTCTCTCGGTTGAGCCATGTCCAGTGTCACCTTCAAGCGGTGTGAAAGAACTTTAGTGAAGATTTTATAAACCACTGATAGGAGGCTGATAGGTCTGTAGTTCCTGCGATCCTCAATGTCACCTTTTTTATGTAGCAAGATCATTGTAGCGTTGTTCCAATCCTCAGGAATTTTCCCTTCATTAAAGCATCGAGTGAAAATTTGGGCGAGTACTGTTTCGATTTCTCCACTTGCTTCTTGTATGATGTCTACAGTAATTCCATCTTCTCCTGGAGCTTTTCCCCGCTTCATGTTCTTGATTGCATGTGCAACTTCTGCTGGAAGGACTGGAAGAACTCTGGTACTGGTACCTTTCATGATGTCTGGAGTACATGTATCATCCCTTTCATATAATTTGGAGTAGAAATCTTTCACTCTTGTCAAAATTTCGCCTCTATTTCTTGTTACAGAACCATCTTCTTTTCTCAGTGCCATAATCTGTTTTTCCCCTTACTGAGATGTCCCTTTGCTATCTTTAGGTTTTGGTTGTTTTCAATTGCTTTCCTTACTAGTTCACAGTTGAATTTCCTTACGTCTTCAGTGATACTTTTTCGTACTGTCTTGCATAGCTCTATATATTCCACTTTGGAAGTCACATCTTCTTTAGTTGTCCTCATCACTCTTCTTTTTTGCATCAACATTTTGGTTTTTCCTGATAATTTGTTCACATGCAATTTGTTCTTAGACCCAGCTAATTTTGTTGCTGTTTCCATAAGAGCTTTGGTTACTTTTCTGTTAACTTCAGAAATATCCACTTCTTCCGATGTTAGGCCTTCTAAAGCAGAGAATCTGTTCTTCAGTTCCAATTTGAAGGTATTATGGTGTTTTTTAAGGTTGGTTATGTCAATACATTTTGTTTGTCTTATGAGCTTGCTACGTTCGAGTTTAGTGTTGAGGTGCATCTTACATCTCACCAATCTATGGTCACTGCCTGTGTTGAACTTCTTTAGCACACTGCAGTCCTCTATGACGAATTTTTTGTTACACATAATAAAATCAATTTTACTTGTCGTCCCATTTGAATGCCTCCATGTCCATTTCCTGTGTGGCTTTTTCTTGAAAAAGGAGTTCAAGATGAAAAACCCTTCTGCCTCTGCAAACTCTACGAGAGTATTTCCACGCTGGTTTCTGTTGCCCTGACCGAATTTACCTACTGAAGTTTCATTCTGTTGCCGTTGCCCTATTTTTGCATTGAAATCTCCCATAATTATCTTCAAGTGCTGCTTACCTTTATTATTTAGATCACGAATTTCCTCATAAAATTCTTTAATTTCTTCTTCAGCATGACTTGTGGTGGGTGCATAAGTTTGAATAATCTGAGCCTGGTATCTTCTCGAGAGTTGGATAACGAGTCGTGCAGCTCTGTCAGAGGAACTTTCAACTTCTACAACTTTATCCTTCAGTTTCTTGTTTATTATAAATCCAACACCACTAGTTCTGCCAGTATATGTCCCACGATAGTAGAAGAGATGTCCACTTTTCAGTTCAATGAGATCTTCTCCTTTTCTCCTTACCTCACTTAGCCCGACGATGTCCCACTTGATCCTTTGTAGTTCCTCTTCCAATTCAAGAAGCCTTGAATCAGAAGATAGGGAGCGTCCGTTGTACGTAGCCAAGGTCAGCATCAGATGGCAGCCTAGTCCGGTCCTCCGGGGATTCTTAGCACCCTCTGCCTTCATGTCGCACTGGCCGCTGCCTTGGCCAGGTACATTCCAGCTGCCGGAGACTGAGGGCCAAGATTTAAGTTGTGGAGTCATTTTCGGGGGGTTTGACCATAACTCACCACGCTGGCCAAGCGGGTTGGTGAGTGTGGGATAGCATTTCCTCTAATCCCGATGGTATAGTTAAACCGCTATTGGCGGTCGTCATAGCCCCTTTAGTGGGAACAGGATGTACCACGAGAAGGCGGGGTTGACGTTTGTCAAGGAGAGGCTGTGATGTTATGCATCACCTGACCTTACATCCCATATATATATATATATATATGAACTCGTGGATCCGAAAAATGACAAGAGTGGAAGACATCATGATCAGAGCTAAATCCCTGAAATGGCAATGAACTGGACATACTGCCAGAAGGACAGATCATCGATGGACAGCCGTAATTTTAGATTGGATTCCAAGGGACAGGAAAAGACCCAGAAGAAGACCACATGGGAGATGGGTGGATGAAATTCGAAAGTATGCAGGGGTGACATGGAGGAGACTGGCACAAGACAGACCGTTGTGGAGGAAACTTGGGGAGACCTTCGTCCAGCAGTGGATTGATAATGGTTGACAATGATGATGATGATGATGTATATATATGTATATATATACACTATACTGAAAAAAAAGTCAGCGGGCACCCCTCCAAAAACAAATTAACGGATCCGCTGCGTTGTTAAAATGCGCGGTACAGCTGCAAACGGTATAAAAACAAACCTGCAGCTCACTGCGATCATATCGCACTGTGATGTTGAGTGAAAATATCGCGGCAGGAGAGAATTGATTTTGAGAAAGGAAAGATTTTTGGGTGTTATATTAGTGGGTTGTCCATAAGATAAACCGAGAGGCGTTTAAACATACTCGAGTCAACTCTTTTGGATGTACTGAATAAATGGAAGACACATGTCGCGCCTGAAGCAACAAAACGTACCGGCAGACCAAAGAAAATCAGTGATAGAAGACGTCGAAGCCTCAGTAGAGTCGTTACAGCTAATCGACGAAGTACAGCACAAGACCTCAGTGTAAGGGTGAGTAAAAATGCTGGAACCTCGGTATGTACATGTACCATTCGCAGAGAATTTCATTCCATGGGTTACCGTGGTCGTGCGGCTGCTGATAAGCCTTTCATCTCCGTTCGGAATGCTACTCGTCATTTAGCATGGTGTAAAGAATATTTATCCCGGACCATGGATCAATGGAAATGGGTCCTATGGACTGATGAATCCAGACATACGATCCATCAGTCTAATGGCCGTGTGTGGGTATGGCGGCAGCCGGGGAACGCTATTTAATACAGTGTACTGTTCCTACGGTCAAGCTTGGAGCTGGCAGTGTACTCGTGTGGGGGTGTTTTTCGTGGTATGGTCCCAGCCCGTTGGTTATCGTGGACAAACTTGTTAACCAGCACGTCTACCTGGATATTCTGGACAATTATACCCTACCAACACTGTGGCAATACCATACAACCGATCCTTGTTGGTACCAGCAAGATAATGCCCCGAGCCATAAAGCAAGGACTGTTACGGCGTGGTTTGACGATAATTCCATATCCAGTGTGGACTGGCTAGCACAGAGCCCTGATCACAATCCCATAGAGCACCTATGGGATGAATTAGAGCGTTGCATAAGAAGTTTGGAACCAAAGCCTACAACTAAGCAACAGTCAGCGGCAGCATTATGTATTGAATGGAAGCGCATACCTATCGCTGTGTTCCAAAACCTTGTCGAAAGCATGTCTCGAAGGGTCAGTGCATGCATTAAGGCCAACGATGGACCGACACCGTACTATGTATGTCCATAAATGTATATGCAGCATGACGTAGGGGGAGGGGAGTGTCAGTAGGGTATAAAGCACACGGTTGGTGTACGCTCAGCAATTCGGTGAAAGCTATTGCGCTGTGTACATCGGTTTGAACGACGTCGAGTTGCTGCCACCGTGTGATATGGCTAACAGGCAATCCAGTAGACGACATCCGGATGACTTTACCCGAGGTCGCGTCATTGGGAAGTTGGAAGAAGGTCGAAGTGTGACTAGTGTGGCCGAGGAGTTCGGGATCGCTCACAGCATCGTTTCACGAGCTTGGAGAGCATTTCAAACGACAGGAACAGCTGTCCGAGAGTTTAGCAGTGGTCGTCCACGAGCAACCACGGCGGCGGACGACCTGTATATTGTCGTACAGGCGAGAAGGGATAGACGGCAGACAGCGGGAGAAATCATAAGTCACATGCAACGGACAACTGGACGTCCGTTATCGCGTTTTACCGTGGCCAGGAGGCTGCACAAAGGTGTTCTATTTGCACGACGACCAATACGGTGTGTGCCATTAAAGCCTGCTCATCGGAGACGGCGGTTTCTGTGGTGCAAGGAACAAAAGAACTGGACCCATCAGCAATGGGGTCGAGTTCTCTTTACGGATGAGAGCCGATTTAGTCTGACGAGCTATTCTGGACGCATACACATCTGGAAGAGCAGGGAATACGCAATCACACCTCCAACATCATCGAAAGGGACCAATTTGGAAGTGGCAGAGTTCTCGTTTGGGGCGGTATCACGCTTGGTAGCCGTACTGACCTCCGCATCTTCCAAGGAGGTTCAGTGACTGGTGTCCGCTATTGTACCGAGGTTCTCCTGTCTCACGTGCGTCTGTTTAGAGGTGCTGTGCGTCCTGAGTTCCTCTTCATGGACGACAACGCTACACCTCATCGTACAGTGGGTGTCGCAGAGCTGTTGGAGAGTGAAGATATTCAACGCATGGATTGGTCCGCATGGTCCCCGGACCTAAATCCAATCGAACACGTGTGGAACTTTCTCGGAAGACGCTTGGCAGCACGTCACCAGCCGCCAGCAACGATTTCGCCGCTGCGATTGGCGCTACAAGAGGAATGGGCCGCGATGCCTCAACAGCTCCTTGACAACCTCGTCCTCAGCATGGATAGACGTTGTAAATCCTGCAACGCAGTCAGGGGGATCATATCTCCTACTAAAGACTGGATTTTTCTTGGCAGCCGCCTGTCACATGGACGTTTCTGTCTTCTGTCCAGTTGTGCTCGAAGCTACCTTTTCAATAAAGTGCCTTTGTAACTTTTGGATTCCTTGTTTGGACGGTTTTGCTCACTTGTCCCATATTCTTGCATCTTGGGGATCTTATGGTATGATTTAAGTCGATGTGGAGCACTTCTGCACGACGTTACATTCGAAAAACCGTCTCGTCCTTAATTTTGGTACGCTAGTGTGTATGAGATAGAAGAATGAGGGAGAGCGGGGGAGCGCAATAGTTTATGGTTTGTCCCGGGCGCAGAAATGTTTATGCTGGCATAACGTTAAATTTAGGTGTAAAGTACTATGGAGTTGAAATACATGTCCAGACGACAAAGCTGCAACGATGAACTCTGTCGGTGTAGCTTACTGGTAAAGCATTCGGCTCCGGAGCAGAAGGATGCAGATTTATTCACCGACAACTTTGTGTTTTCACATTGGCGTCCGACTGTGGAAATGGATCTACTGGACGTTGGGTTCTTCGTTAAAAATGTGTGATGTTTGTTCCACACATCGTCTGGAATTAATGAAAATTCCTTTTCCGCTTAAAAAAAAAATAGAGGTCGATGATGCATACGATAGAGGTAAAGCACGCATCAAGACGACAAATGTGCTGCGATGAATTCAGTCGGAGTAACTTAATGGTAAAATATTCAGCTCCGGAGCCGAGGGATGCTGGTTCGATACCCGCCACAGAAAAATTTGTGTTTTCACATAGGATTGGGGGTGCGTTTATGCTAAATTTTTACAAAAAGTGGGTCACAAAAAGCAAGCTTCCAGGGCCGTTTATCGATCGTCAGCCCGGCACAGGTTATTTTTAAATTTAGTCTTTAATTTTTTATTTATTTAAAAGCCATTGTTATGGGTAGTCTGGCTATGTAAAACGATTAAAAATACATCTAACACACAAGCCGTTAGTTACGTATGAAGCATACTTTGAGTTAATAATAATGAGAATAATAACTATGATTTTATGGCAAAAATAATAGCGATACGAAGATTTCTTTCTGAGAGCATTACCCCCACTCTCTCTCAACATAGATAACCTAAGATAATGTTTCTCTAAAAACAAAGACAACAAAGATAACGTTTCACTAAAAATAACTGATAGCAAAATAATTTAAAGAAATAGGAAACGTTTTGAAAGAGGAAGCGATTCAGTGCCAACCCCGAACCACAGTACGGCATAATCTTGCTCTGACCAGGAATATATCTTCTAATTCCTTAACAAAAGTGAATTAAAATGCTATTATGTATTTTATGGATTTAAAGTTTGAATTTTTACTACACGCGAGTGTAACGAAAATTTTATTACTACACGCGAGTGTAACGAAAATGGCTCAAGAAATACTGCAAATATTATAAAAAATATTGATCATGAAAATATGGTGCAATGATATTCTTGATTATTTATTTTGAGATGATAAATAGCAAGCCATTGATAATAAGTGATCTACGAGAAAATTAGTACTGTTTCTATCTGCAGTACTAGTATGGTACAGTGGTGCGCATAACTAACTCTCTAACAAGGAAACGACTGCTGTTTCTTTTATCAGTATATGTAAATTTTAGCAGTAGGAGTAAATGACCTTTTCCTTCATCAGTGGAAGTACAAGTGCAGTAGTACATGATAAATACTTGAACACATCATCGGAGGAGGAGGATCAGCGTCATTTTCTTGTAGGACTTCCATCCACAGGGAGTAGAGTTTAGGTCCCAGCCACCTACAGCGAGATCGCCTTTTGGGCAGGACACAGAAACGGAAGGAATGAGAGCAAGTCTAGCGACTTTGACAGAACAGTTTGTAGTGAGATTAGAGTACAGTAGATGGCGCCACCGTACAAGTACGATATTGCACATAGAGGGGTGAGAGAATTTCAGGTGGGGTATAGGAAAGGATACCCATTTAACCAGTGGGTACAGCCTGGGGGCCGTCACTTAACGTGCTCGTCCGATGCACGGCGGATATTCAGCGATTGTTAGTAAATCACACCATCTCTGAAAGATCAGCCCAGGCTTGAACCTGGGGACCAAGCATCGATAGTCTGAAACACTAACCACTAAGCCATCGGCGGCTCTTGAACACATCATCATCAAGCAGGCCCGTATAAGTAGGTCCCTGACCCGGAGTGGGGCTGAAGTGCTATCTGCGGGAAGGGTGGGGGGAGGCTCGGTGTTCATCTTCAAGCAAACTTTTTCCATGGATACAAACGCAAGTTTGTTTGTTTTTTATTTTGTTTTTTTCACTCCCTCTGTTAATTTACTTCATTAGCGAATAAGTTGGAAATAGTAACACTATACTAGTGATCCGATTTATTGGCGTAGGAAATAAACACAGAAGCGTTTCCAAGCTTTCGCACATCAACCAGATGGCGTTGTCAAGGAAGTTAGACAGAAACTGCAAAAACAGGAACAGTTTCTGTCTAACTTCCTTGACAACGCCATCTGGTTGATGTGCGAAAGCTTGGAAACGCTTCTGTGTTTATTTCCTACGCCAATAAATCTGATCACTAGTATAGTGTTACTATTTTCTACATAATTGGTGTACTGTTCCTCGTTATCAATTAGCGAATAAGTTCTCCATGCCCAAACGTAAAAACAGGCAATTAGAATATAAAGTATGGAAATCAAGGGGGTAGAAGAAAATTAAACTTTCTGAAGTATAAAAAAATTCACCTTGTCTAAGTTTACTTGATTATGGTTAAGTTGCAGGTTCCTTATTGATGGATAAACTACTTAGTTTTTTAGTTTACTATTTTGGTCTCTTTCCACGCGTGGATCAGAACAACATCAACGATGAACTACTGATCGGTATTTCACTCTCCCTCCTCATCCTCTGTATTATTCGCTAAGGAGGTAGTCTCTTCTTACCGTGGTCAACAGCCAACCCTCATCTACTGGTCGTTTTTTACTCTCTCAACGCCTCTTTAATTATTCTCTAAGGAAGTAAGTTCTCTATCTCCATCTTTAATTACGCATTCTTCTTCGTTGGTGCATGGAGGTTGTCTCTTCTTACCGTGGTCAACAGCCAAATCCTTTCCCAACTCAAAACCCAAGAGCCCTCATATTCTCGCCAAAAAACTCTTTTATCCTACATACAGGCAACATAAAATCATTCCTACTGACCCTAAGGCAATAATTAAAAAAACGTAGAACGTTCTCTCTCTTTCTCTCGCTTTTGCTGTTGTGCAAGGATTTAGCTTTAGCACTATTTTCCAACGCCCATGGGATACACATTTAGCTACCTCCTCATCACCTTGCGACAACAATAACTTTATAAGGAAGTTTCTTAACAGCAGCTAGAATCTCGCGGTCACTTATCAAATGACAAACAGTGTTTTAGCTTTCTGCGCAACTACGCATCCATCTCGGCCTCTGTTTTTTCTTTTCTTTTCTTTTTTTCTTTCTTTCTTTTTTTTTTTTTCATTTTTTATAACATTTTTCCATATTTTATTTTTCTCTGAAAAAGAGGGTGGGGGTCGTTAACACCAAAAAGCTTCTGTGCCCCTGTGGTTGAGAATTATTTGCGCAGGTGCTCCTACTAATTCACTCAAAGAAGTAATGTGTGGTTTTTTTTTTTTTTTTTTTTTTTTGGTTATCCATCGTTCGCGCTGCAAAAATACAATTTTAATTTTTAAAAAGTTCAATGCAAAATAAATAAGGTACATTTACAGTATGTTTATAATGAAATGCAAGAGTAACTTTCGTAAACTAGCTGAAATAAAGGCTCGGCAAATTTACATCAACATCCATCTTCCTGGGAGGCTTGCTCGCCTCGCAAGGGTAGGGCTGAGCCCCTCCAGTCACCTGCTAACTATGGCTCTGTCATTAAGACGTTTTACGATTTCTTTGTTGCTGTTGCCTTATCTATACAAAAAGAAGTTGTTTTTGACCATTGTTAAACTAACGTAACTTCTTTACACATGTTTAAAACTCACTAAACTCGAACGAAAAAGAAACCGATCAGTGATTAACTGGGAGACACCCGCATCATCTCTAGCCGTAAAGCAAAAGCATCTGCAACTTGTAGAATCTCTTTTCATAGTTCTAGCAAATGATCTGTGTCGCTTTCAAATATCGCAGTTAAGAGAAAAAGTTTTTACCAGCCGTTAATCAAAAATTCGCGATAAGAAAATGTTCACTCTGTTTTCAAGTTAACTGAGGTGTTTGCATTCGATTCCTTTCTTGCACTGAAAATAATGTATCCATTTCTTCCCTTCTTTTTAATACGGAGAAAAATGATTTGTAAAGGCAGGAGTCTGCAAAAACATAGGTCCATTAGTTGTGCAAGTGATGCCTAAGTGAAAATGCTCGTTTCAAATAAAGTTAGTTGAAAGCAGAAAAATAGGGTAAAGATTAAGGAAAAGAGGAGAGAGAAAAAAATGGGGGAAGAGCAGTATCGGAAAGACACTTTATCGATCGAAGTAACTTGCACATCTGGACAAAGAGCAGAAGACGACAGGCCAATAAAGGGAAGAAAGGAGCACTGGGAGCGAAGGTGGGATATGGAGGATGAAAAAAGTACTCCTTCCTCGTGGCTCGCAGCAGAGAAGCATTATATTCTCGTAACGTCTTGAGTACACAGGGAGAGGAAAGCGAGGAGGGAGGGTGTGGGGTGTATGGAACATGAATGGAGAGCAATTAAACTGGCCCGAAGCAAATGCCGGAGTGCGTTGCAATTATGGCCAGAAATTAACGCCGTTCAAACTCCCGGTCTTTGGAGGTAGAGGGAAAAAGTAATTGAGGGAAAGGGAGGGTAGACAGTTGCTGTGCACTGAAGTAGAAGTAAAGGTGGGGAGGTTGCAGTGAGATAGGGCTCGAAGAAAGGTGATGGGTGGAAATTGGAGTAGGGGTTGCGGGGGAAAGGTTACACTGGGGAGTTCGGGAATAAATACGCGTCCCGCGTGTTCTCGGCAGCGACGCAGGCGAAATCGATACGAACTTCAGCGTGATGATGGCATCGGCACGCCTTCTCATTAGTAACTATGAGCAGTGACCATAATGAGTTAGGGTAGAGGGAGGAAAAAGATAGAAAGATAAGGAAATAGAGAGAGAGAGAGAGAGTAGGGGGAAGCGCAAGAGATATCCTGAAGGAAGGGAAAGGGAGGCAGAGGATGAAGAAAGAGCAGCATCCCTGTGTCCCCCTCCCCCAGATCTCTTCACTCTCTCAAACCCTTGATATCTGGAAAGAAGCCTTCCAAATCTCCCTCTAACCACCACTACTTCCTTCTCCTCCTACTTCTCATCCTTCTTCTCTTTTCCTGATGCGAAGGATGCCCGTAATTTGTTTTTGGCTCGTAATAATGAAAAGCAGTTTGAAAAGTGGGGGGTAGGAGGGGAAAACGACAGAAGAGTTCGGTTACGGATAAAAACGCGGAGAGCCTTAATAGATTCGCGCGGCGATAAGCAAATTTGAATTAACAAAACTCCGTGCTTGCATCCTTCGGAGAGCCAGTCTGCGTTAGTGAGTAGCGGGGTGTTACTGCAGGTAGAATAACAAGGAGACGGGTGACATCAATATGCAGGGTTTGTCGGAAATTCTGCAACAACTTCTCTGGAGGCCCCATGAAAGCTGATAATATAATGATTAAGGGGGTTTTTGCACCGCGCGTCTGTTTACAGCTTGGCACAGTTCTGACGTTGTTTAAATATGCATGCAGTTCATTCCGCGACAGCGAAGGCGACATCTTTTTGAAACCTCGGAGCAACGAATATTTTTCCAATTATTCCTCGTCTTTGCGTCTCGATGGCCTTTAGTGTACTTTTTGCTAAATGGCGATCCATTCTCGGAGCGCACCGGAGTTAATTTACGATCGAATATTCGATTGTGGGTTTTGTAAAGATAGTTTAATGGACTCTTTTAAACTTATGAACCAGAATTTCTCTTCTTCCTTTCTATATCGCTTTTTCTTTTTTTATCGCACTGCTGCACGGAGATTCCTTCACGTTTGAATCTTCAGTGAGTTCTTCCCCAATATGGTGATACCCAAAGTTTAGTTAAAATTGACTTATAATGAAGCGAATGAACGACAATGATCATGGTACAAGTGCTTCGCAGGTAATTTTTTTTTCTCATCGTTCTTATTACCCTTTGTACTCTCCATATTTGAAGGATCAATTTAAGTTGATTATGCAATCGCTCCTCAGTTTTTTCGTTCTTTTTTTTTTATTTGCTGCATTTTAGATATTTTTCATATGCCTTCTTCAAATGTATTCTTCAACTCTTAATTTATCATATTATGGCCCTTCATAGAGACACCTTTGCAACCTCTAGCCTTTCATTCCCCAACATCTAAGGGAATGACAATATTCATTCTGACAAAAAACGAGACTTTTTTTATTATTATTAATGTTATTTCTTTGTGCTATTTAATGCATATCCGCTGTGGATTTAAACAACAGCGTAGAAAATTTAACCTCTCAGTAACCATCAGTTGTTTTTTATTCAAGGAAAAATTAATCTTCCTATAATGCGAATGCATTTTTTTTACACGTAGATACTATGAATTTAAAGACTTTCAAATATACAGCGTGATCCTAAAATCACGAAACTCAGCATTTCATTTATTTTTGTTTTTAGATTAAACGCGATCCCATGGGCATCTAAGACCGTATGGTGCCTCTTACCTTTGATTTAGAGCCACTGGCTTCGGGTAAGGGGGAGCAGAGCTTTAACTGCAACCACCATGCTTCACACAGGAGCCCAAGCTCAACTCAGTTATTTAGCAACAAACCCTCGCCTCTAACCGCACAGCTTGTGGGAAGCCCCAAAATTTGAATTACTTTGTGGAGCACGGTAGTCAGCAAATAGGATTAAAACCTCGAAAAAAGGCTCGAAATTTGCGTCCGTGGCATTGCTAGTATTCATTATCTTCATTAGGGGATTTGTTAGGTGCTAAAAAACAGAACAATATTTATTTTTTATATGCTAATAATTTTAAAAATATTTGCTAAAACAGAAAAAACGTTTGCAAAAAAATAAGAAATATTTGCTAAAAATCAAAATATATTTACGTTAACCACAATATAACTATTTACCTTCTGTGATAAAAAAATAATGATAACCCAACTTACTAATCACATCTATAAAAGATAACTCAATTTACTAATCACAGCTATAAAAGATTCTCTACTTACTAATCACAGCTTTAAATTATAACTCAACTTACTAATAACAACTATACATTTGATGGAAATGGACAACGAATGTCATCTCGTGATCTTCTATTGCAAATCTATTCTTATGTTGTCACCAAACAATGAACAAGAAAGATGACACCGAATTTTCGGTTGTAATGAGCACGTCTTTCGAATTCGTTTTGACGCGAATTAAATTTTTCAAAGCCATTCAAAGTCAGTGGAAACAGTTAGGAAAACAATCAACCGGTTTCAACAATCGATAAAACATCCTGAAATCAGAACATCTGCTTAGTTCCACCAGCGGCTAAAAAGCATGTTACGAAGATTAACAAATGGCGCACAAAACGTTTCTCATAGCACAAGGAAGGTATTTTCAAATCGAAAGTTAAAAGAAGAAATATACGAGAGAAGGGAAGATTGTGTAACCCTATGCTTTCAAGTGGAAAAATTTTGTCACAACGGAAAAGTTAAAAATTGGCAAAATATATTCTGCACGGAAAAACCTATACGCTACGGAAAAATAACTTTTCAAATACGTCTCCCTGAAGCAGAAATAGCGAGAAAATTTTTCGACCTTTATGCCCCCTAGCGGGAAATCTGTGCATTATTTAAACAGAATAATGTTCCACGTCTCTAGTGTAGCAAATGGCATACAGTAATGAAGAAATTTCTCAATAGCGTTTTTAGAAGTGGCGATACAGCTGCAAACTGAAGCACAGAAACACCACCTACCGACAGAACTGTGAAATATAAAATTGCTCATATAAAGTGTTCTACAAAATTTAGATTGGATTCCAAAGGACAGGAAAAGACCCAGAAAAAGACCACATGGGAGATGGGTGGATGAAATTCGAAAGAATGCGGGAGTAACATGGAGGAAACTCGCACAAGACAGACCGTTGTGGAAGAAACTTGGAGAGACCTTCGTCCAGCAATGGATTGATAATGCTTGACAATGATGATGACAAGGTAAATGGCATCCGGTGTTGAAAGCATTTTTTAAATCGCACACATAGAAGCAGAGATATTGAGAAAAGCAAATTAAGCTTTTGCGCCCCCTATCGGCGAAATTATGCATTATTTTGGGAAGGAAATAGGCACACAGAGTTTGCATAGTTAGTGTTATCTGACCGAAGAAAGAAGGTTTAATCCCGCAGATATTGCTGTAAACGGGAACGTGAACTTGCGCTCTCTAGTGGCAGACTTGTGCCTTAAGAAAAAAGAAATTGAAATTATATGTGAAAAAAATTTTCTGCGGAAACACTCTCCAATAAAGAAATAATTTTTCAAATCGGACTCGCAAAAGCAGAGATATTAACAAAAATAAGATATGCATCTATGCCCCCTGGCGTAAAAGCAATATATTATTTTACGAAGACCGTATTCTCAAAAGGCTTTTCGATGTGAGCGTTATCAGTCCACGAATAATGCTTTCAATCGAATTTTCAGGAGCTCAGATTCTGCTGTAAATACATCAGAAACAGAAATAAAGTGTTGCGCCCCCTGGTGGCCAAACCATTCTTTACCAAACGTTAGAAATTACATGCAATGCATTTTCGATCAGAAGCTGTATCCGCTGCAGAAAGAATTTTTCAAATTCTGTGTATTAGAAGCAGAGATACGTATGAAAACGTAATTTATCTTTACGCCCGATAGCGAAAAGCCTATGAATTACTTGAAAATTTTTGAAATTGTATAAAAAAACATGTCGCATTGGAAACTGTATCCAATAAAGAGGAAATTTTTCAAATCGGTCTCTTAGAAGCAGAGATATAATAAAAAATAAGATATATATCTATGCCCCCTGACGTAAAAACCATGCATTATTTAAAAAAGAAAATATTCCAAAAAGTTTTATCGATGTGAGTGGTGTCGGTCCAGGAACGAATTTTTTCATTCGAGATTTTAGAATCTCAGATTTTGCTGCAAATGCAACAAAATAAAAAAAAATAACACTTACGCCCCCTGGTGGTGGCCAAACCATTCTTTTTAACAAAAATTAGAAATTATAGGCAAAAGATTTCCCATCAGGAGCTGTATCCGCTGCAGAATTTTTTTCAAATCGGAGTTTTAGATGCAGAGGTATCGGAGAAAGCGCCGTTTAATTTCACGTCTCCTAGCGTAAAATCTATGCGTAAGTTGAAAAAAATTACTATACCTAAAATAGTTTTCGATATAAATAGAACCGACAGGTAAAATAATTTTTTCAATCGGATGTTTAAAAATGTATTTTGAATTCGATATCATCTGCATTTATGCCCTCTAGCGGTCAATTGTGGATTTTGATAAAAAAAAAAAAAAAAAAAAAAAAAATAAAGGATCATCATTCGCATATTTCAAGCTTCCCAATGCAAAAAGTTGCGGAGATATGGTATCCACAGGAGGACGGACGGACAAGCTGATAATATGAGCACGATCTTTTTTACAAAAGACTTGCTAAAAAAAATGAATGTGACTACTGAAACTCAAGGAACGATATGGCCTGACCAAATGACTTGCAACTGGTGAAAATCTTTATTTAAAAACCATGAAATCCACAGACACTGCTAGTAGGAGTGAAAAATACGAAGTAAAACGGCAAACTCTGCAAAATGTTTTTTTTTCTTTTGCTTTTGGCATGGACTTATTTTCCGTGTGGACGATAATGCCGCATGATGTCACACCCACCCTTATTTTTTAGCAGGTATTTTGTAAAACAATATCGTGCTTATGTTATCGGCTTGTCCGTCTGTCTGTGGACACCATATCTCTGCAAGTCCGATTGGAAAAATTCTTATTGCATTGGGAGGCTTAAAATGTGAGAATTATGATCTGTGCGTACCGGTTTTTCCAATACAAAACATCACCGACATGTAGATGATATCAAATTCAAAAGACATTTTATTCCATATATTTGCTCCTAAATATCCAATTGAAAAAACTATTTCTTCCTTTCCACGCCGCTTATAACGGAGACTATTTTAGGCACAGTTTCTTTCTCAAGTAATGCATAAATTTTCTGCTAGGGGCGTAAAGGTAAATTACATTTTCCCCGATATCTCTGCTCTTAAATGTTCGATTTGAAAAATTCTTCTTCTATCGAAAACACTTCTTCATGGGAAATGTTCTGCATATAACTTCTAATTTTTGGTACGGAATGGAGTGGCCACCGGAGGGCGTGAGTGTGTATTTCTGCTTCTGATGTGTTTGCAGCAAAATTTCAGCTTTTTCTGAAAACTCGATTAAAAAAATTATTTCGTGGAACGATGCCTCTCACCTCGGAAAACCTTTTGAGAATGCCACCTGCTTAAAATAGCGCATAGCTTTCCAGCCAGGGGGCGTAGACGTATATCCTATTTTTGTAGATATCTCTGCTTCTAAGAATCTGATTTGAAAAGTTCTTTCTTTGTTGGAGAGCGTTTCTGGTGCAAAATGTTTCTCATATAGTTTCAAAATTTTCAAGTAATACATAGATTTTCCGCTTTTGAGGGTAAATGTAAATTACGGTTTCTCCGATATCTCTGCTTCTAAAACTCCCATTTAAAAAATTCTTCCTACATCGGATATAGCTTCTGATGGGAAAAAAATCCTAATCTCTGAAAAAAAAAAAAAATTTGGCCGCCAGGGGGCGTAATTCTTTATATCTGCTTCTGATTCATTTACAGCAAAATCTAAGCTTCTGAAAACTCGATTGAAGAAATTCTTTCGTGGTCCGATATCGCTCATCTAGCAAATCTTTTCAGAATACTTTCTTTTTAAAATAATGCATAGCCTTTCCGCCAGGGGGCGTAGATGTATATCTTATTTTTATCGATTTCTCTGCTTATAAAGACTCCGATTTCTAAAATTCTTTCTTTGTTTCAGATTGTCTCAGCTGCGAAATGTTTCTCATGTAGTTTCAAAATTTTTTAGCGTACAAGTTTGTCCCTAGAGGCTAAAGTTCACGTTTCTCTTTACGGAATATTTGCGGAAAATCCGATGTAGGCTAATTTTCTTTTTTTCTGTTAGATATTACCAACTATGGAAACTCTTTGCGCTTATTTTCTTCTCAAAATAGTGCACAGTTTCTCCACTAGAGTGCTCAAATGGGTTTTTCTTCTTTTTTAGTAGATCTGCTTCTAAATGTGCGATTTAAAAACATTTTTCAACACCGGATGCCATTTTTCTTGTGGGACACTTTAGGTTAGTATTTGAGGAGTTTGATAGTTCACAGTTCTGTTATCCGTTTGTGCACTTCTGTTTGCGGCTGCATCTCCTCCTCTAAAAACCCTATTGTGAAATTCCTTTTTTTTTTTACTGTATGCCATTCTCTGCAATAGCGATTATCTTCTTTAAATAGTGCAAATATCTCCCGCTAGGGGCCGTAAAGGTCAGTACCTTTTTTTTTTCGCTGTCTCTGCTTCCTGGAGGCGTATTTGAAAAGTTATTTTCCCTTATCATAGCTTTTTTCCATGAAGCATATTTTTTGCCTATTTTCAACTTTCCCATTACGCCACAGTTCTTCCGCTAAAAGGCGTATTGTTGTATCATATTTCCTTCTATATTTTTTGTTTTAACCGTTTGATTTGAAAATCTGTTTGTCTCACTTACCTTCCTTTTGCAATGAAAACCTTTTTGTGCACCATTTGTCAATTTTCGTAAAATACTTTTTAACCGCTGCTTGAAGTAAGAAGCTATTTCTATTTCTGGATGTTTTATGGATTCTTGAAATCCTGTTGAGTGTTTTTTTTTTCTAACCGGTTGCGTCAACTTTGAATAATTTTGATAAATTTAATTCACGTGAGAAAGAATTTAAAAGACGTGCCGAAAATTTGGTGCTGTTACGTTTTTGTTGCTTTTCTTCGGCTTTGGATTCGAAGGATCCTTTTTTACTCACAAACTTGCAATGAAGGGCAGAACACTCGTTAACATTGGTGTAGTGAGACCGGAACAGCATTCCGGCAACTTTTTTTTTTTTTTTTTTTGCGGGCACGCGATCCGGCAAACTCTGTGCATAATTTGTTTTCTTTATTTTTTTAAGATGCCAATGCCTTACGATTATTTTAAAAAAATGCACAATTAGTGGAATTAACGTTCCCTGTTTTTTTTTTGGAGGTAGAGCTAGTCTTTAAATCCATTCTTACTGGGCAGATCAGATCAGATCATGTGTAGAGGATTTTAGGAAGGGAGTGTCTGACCCCATGTCTTAAACAACCCTTAGAAATAGGAAGCTTGGAGATTTGGATAGTGTCCCATAGGAAAGTGACACGGAAGCGAAGTACTAAGGAGGAGGAAGGCGCCCCTATTTATTGCCGGGAAGCCAGTACCCGAGGTCGGACAGCTTAACGGGCCCATCCGACGCACGGCGGATATTCAGTGGTTCGAGCGTTCGTACCTGCCTGGGATCTAACCTGCGGTTTCTTCTTGGCATTCACGAACGTTGACCACTAGTCCATACGCGACCCAATGAAACTACTTTTTGCACCAAGCTCGGACCTGCCCCAAACATGGCAGTCCGAGCTTGGTATAAAAATGAGTCCCTTGAAACTCCTTTTTATACCAAGCACTGACTGGGCGGCCCGGATGCCGGGAGAATTCCTGCTGAATCGCCATATTCTGGGCAGGTAGACATTATGGTAACTCATGGAAAAAAAATGAAGGAAAGTGACACGGAAGCGAGGTACAAAGGGGGAGGAAGACGCCCCTATTTATTACCGGGGGGCCAGTACCCGATGTCCGAAGGCTTAACGTGCCCATCCGACGCACGCTGGATATTTAGTGGTTCGAGCGTTCGTACCTGCCTGGGATCGAACCTGCGGTTTCTTCTTGGCAGTCACGAACGTTGACCAATAGTCCATCCGCGGCCCAATGAAACTGCTTTTTGTACCAAGCTCGGACCTGCCCCAAACACGGCAGTCCGAGCTTGGTATAAAAAGGAGCAGAAGCATTTGTCATTTTCATGCGATTTAGAGATGGTGTGAATTACTAACAATCGCTGAATATCCGCCGTGCATCGGACGAGCACGTAAAGTGACGGCCCCAGGCTGGACCCACTGGTAAAATGGGTATCCTTTCCTATGTTCCCCTGAAATTCTCTCACCCATCTATGTGCAATATCGTACTTGTACGGTGGCGCCATCTACTGTACTCTAATCTCACTACAAACTGTTCTGTCAAAAGTCGCTAGACTTGCTCTCATTGTTTCTGTGTCCTGCCCAAAGGCGATCTCGCTGTAGGTGGCTGGGACCTAAACTCTACTCCCTGTGGACGGAAGTCCTACATAAAAATGACAAATCCTGCGGCGTTATTATCTGTCATTTTCATGTAGGACTTCCGTCCACAGGGAGTAGAGTTTAGGTCCCAGCCACCTACAGCGAGATCGCCTTTTGGGCAGGACACAGAAACGGAAGGAATGAGAGCAAGTCTAGCGACTTTGACAGAACAGTTTGTAGTGAGATTGGAGTACAGTAGATGGCGCCACCGTACAAGTACGATATTGCACATAGATGGGTGAGAGAGTTTCAGGGGGGACATAGGAAAGGATACCCATTTTACCAGTGGGTCCAGCCTGGGGGCCGTCACTTTACGTGCTCGTCCGATATTCAGCGATTGTTAGTAAATCACACCATCGCTGAAAGATCAGCCCAGGCTTGAACCTGGGGACCCAGCATCGATAATCTGAAACACTAACCACTAAGCCATCCGCGGCTCTATAAAAAGGAGTCCGTTGAAATTCCTTTTTATACCAAGCAGAGACTGGGTGGCCTGGATACCGGGAGAATTCCTGCTGGATCGCCATATTCTGGGCAGGTAGACCTTATGTTAACTCCTGGAGAAAAGTGAATATATATTTATACTTCAAAATTCTGGTCAAATTGGGCCTAGCACAATTTTGATGTACCCCTTACCTATTTTCGACTTTCAAACTTAACCCTCGTCCCTTTGGACCGATATCCTCTACCTCAGTCGCTTTTGCCAATTACTGCATTTGCAGTTAAATAATCATTACAATCTAATCAAATACACTATCAACATTTTTTGGGTTGCGAATTTTATATGCATGTGTGATTGTTGTTTTTCTAACGAGATCTTCATCTGATTTACTGCATTTGGGCATTATAGTTACATGAATTGTTGAACTGTAGTTCTGAAAAGTACGTATCGGGTACAGCAAAAAAGACTTTCCATTTGAACGTGATTAAATAAAAATTAATTTTCGCATTCTTTAATTTCTCTCACTTTATAAATTTGCTCTTAAATTCTTTCAAGTCTGAACATTGTCAGTTTTTCGAAGACATTTTTTTTACGTAATTATTTTATTAATGATAGATAATTATTAAAAAATAAATGAAATTTTAGCGCATTTGGATTATCGTTCTCGCTAAAAGGGTAGAAACTATTACAAATTCTGTATTCAGTTATCGCAACAAAATGTATAAGGATGAAAAAAAGTCTTTGACAGTCTGTGTCTTGTCTGGTGCTTCTCAGCAACCGAAGTGATTGTGTTGTTACATTAAATTGTACTAGGCACCTACGTTCTACGAAAGTGAGTAAAATACGCAAGGAACGCTTATAGCTTAGTAAATCCGCTACTACTCTGTAAGCGTTCCTTGCGTATTCAGGACCTAGTGTATTTAAATATTGCTCCAATAAAAAGCAAATGCAATGATTCATAGACTTCTGTCGAAAGGATGCTTAAAATATAAAGGCTGATGCTGACTTTCAAGCCTATGAGCACGTACCACAAGTCATCCTGAAAAAGAAAGCGAAGAGTTCTAATCCGGAATTCGACTTCTAAAGAAAATGATAAGCAGCACTGAAGATCCTTATGGGTAGTTTCAATACGAAATTACAACAACAAAATGAAATCACGGCAGCTAAATTCGGTCTTAGCACGAGAAACCAGCGTGAAAATCCTCTCGTCGAATTGTGAAGGGTAAAGGGTTTTCAACATGAATTCCGTTTTCAAGAAGAAAGCAAATATGAAATGAACACTGAAACACACAAATGGGGTGACAAGTAAATTTATTAGGTGTACAAATAAGTTTTAAAGCGTTTTAAGACAAGACAGCATGTCATTTGAGAGAAAAAAACAATACCTTTACGAATCAAAATATGCGCCGCCATTGCCTATCTGCTTCCGCCATCGGTCAGGCAGCTGACGGTTTCCAGCCATGAATAATAACTTCGTTGTGTGACGCGATGAAGTCGTCAACCCATTTTTGCACTTCGCCACATGTCCGGAACCGTACAGCAGACAAACCATGTTGCATCAATCGGAACAAATGATATAGTCTGAAGAGGCTATGTCGGGAGTATACTCCGGGTGCTCCAAAACTTCCCAGCGAAGCGTCAATAACGTTTAATTGACCGATTTTGCAACATACGGCCTAGCGTTGCCATGCAGTAATTTCACGGGACGCAATCCTTTGCCTGTGAATGGACGTTTCCGACAGATTTCCTGGTTCAATCGCAGCAATTGTTGCTTGTAGCGATCAGCAGTAACAGTTTGACTCTGTTCCATTTGTTCATTACAGAGCACACCATTCATATCCCACCAGAACTTTCTTGGAGTGAATATTGTGTTTCGGTGTCAAAGTCGTTGCTTCGCCGGGGCTACCCAGTTTTTTTTTTTTTTTTTTTTTCCAATTCGGATTATAATACCATATCCGCTTTTCATCACCCGTAGCGATTTTCCACGGGAAAGATTTTCTGTGTTGTTTATTCAACATATTTAAACACTTCATGACACGCTCATCCTTGTTCCTCTGGCTCAGGTCATGTGGCACCCATTTTCCTTACTTTTGAATCTTACATATTGCGCGTAAACGATTGGAAATGGTTTGTTGAGTTACCACCAGTTGTTCAGCTAGTTCCTTTTGCGTTTGAGACGAATCTTCACTCGGCAATGCTTGCATTTCCTCATGTGCAACCTTCTGCGGGGAGCCGCTACGTTCTCGATTGCTAACATCAAAATCACCTGCTGTAAACCGTCTAAACCAAAACTCACACGTGCTTTTCGATACGATATTCTCCCCCAGAAGAAAACAGATCGATGCACATGCTTTTGCTGTACTTTTTCCTCGATGAAATTCGTAACGAATGCAGTGTCGAATAAGGGAAGTATCGCTTTCCATCTTTTCACCTTCCGATGTGCAAGTGCGTTTGACTGTTGGGCAAACTTCTTTGTCACATTTTATACTCTAGACCAGTTACGGTCACATGACAACAACGCGGGGGGAATGTCGGATATGTAAATTAGAGGTATACGTAACACCAAAAACGCGTTGAAACTTATTTGTACACCTAATAATTTCGTTATGCGTAAGAAGAATTTTGTCATCAAAGACTGCAGTATGCTTAACAGTTTTGCCACAAGAAGTGACTGCAGAATGATGAGATGGAAGTTGCACTTTAACACAAAACTTGAAAGACACAAGCTCGTAAAGCCAACGAAAAATACTGATATAGCAAATCTTATAAAGCATAAAACAAATTTAAAATTTGAAGGGATAAACCAATTCTCCGCACCAGAAGCTCTCACAACAGAAGAAGTATGATGCATATTTGAAGTTAAAAGAAAAATTACCAAGGCCCTTATCGGAATAGCGGGGGAAAAAAAAAAAGAAAAGGTGCTACGAAGGACAAACGCCACATGAAGAACATATTAGGAAAAACAAAAGCGCTGAAGCAAAAAGGAGGAAGATGAAGGTGAATAAAAAAAATGTGACTTCCAAAGTAGAATATATAGACAGTGAGAAAATATATCACATAAGAAAATTAAATTGTGAACTAGAAAATAAAGGACAAATGAGAACAACCAAAGCCAGAAGAAAACAAGGGTCGTCTCAGGAAGAAAACAAATTATAGCACTCATAAAAAAATAGGGTATTGTTACAAGAAATATAAGAACAACATTTTTAAGTGAGTCAAAGAGTTCTACACAATACTACACTGGTGTGCAAAAATTAAGAACGAAGAGGAGAAATTAGCATAACAGCGGAACGAGCCGGCGAAACGGACCGAAAGACCACTCAGGAGATAAACTAGGGTCCGGTACGGTAGGGCATGCGCATATATGCTGCATGACGTAAGGGGGTGGGGGTCGGAAGGGTATACAGCACACGGGCGGTGTACGCTCAGCAATTCGGTGAAAGCTATTGCACTGTGTACATCGGTTTGAACGACGTCGAGTTGCTGCCACCGTGTGATATGGCCAACAGGTAATCCAGTAGACGACATCTGGATGACTTTACCCGAGGTCGCGTCATTGGGAAGTTGGAAGAAGGTCGAAGTATGACTAGTGTGGCCGATGAGTTCGTGATCGTTCACAGCATCGTTTCAGGAGCTTGGAGAGCATTTCAAGCGACAGGAACAGCTGTCCGAGAGTTTAGCAGTGGTCGTCCACGAGCAACCATGGCGACCGACGACCGGTATATTGTCCTACAGACGAGAAGAGACAGACGGCAGACAGCGGGAGAAATCACAAGTCACATGCAACAGACAATTGGACGTCCGTTATCGCGTTTTACCGTAGCCAAGAGGCTGCACAAAGGTGATCTATTTGCACGACGATTAGTACGGTGTGTGCCATTAACGCCTGCTCATCGGAAACGGCGGTTTCTGTGGTGCCAGGAACACAAGAACTGGACACATAAGCAATGGGGTAGAGTTCTCTTTACGGATGAGAGCCGATTTAGACTGACGAGCGATTCTGGACGTATACACATCTGGAGAGAGCAGGGAAAACGCAATCACACGTCCAACATCATCGAAAGAAACCGGTTTGGAGGTGGCGGAGTTCTCGTTTGGGGCGGTATCATGCTTGGTAGCCGTACTGACCTCCACATCTTCCACGCAGGTTCAGTGACTGGTGTCCGCTATTGTACCGAGGTTCTCCTGCCTCACGTGCGTCTGTTTAGAGGTGATGTGCGTCCTGAGTTCCTCTTCATGGACGACAACGCTACACCTCGTCGTACAGTGGCTATCGCAGAGCTGTTGGAGAGTGAAGATATTCAACGCATGGATTGGCCCGCAAGGTCCCCGGACCTAAATCCAATGGAGCACGTGTGGGACCTTCTCGGGAGACGCTTGGCAGCACGTCACCAGCCGCCGACAACGATTCCGCAGCTGCGATGGGCGCTACAAGAGGAATGGGCCGCGATGCCTCAACAACTCCTTGACAACCTCGTCCTCAGCATGGACAGACGTTGTAAATCCTACAACGCAGTCAGTGGTGATCATATCCCCTACTAAAGACTGAATTTTTCGTGGCAGCCGCCTGTCACATGGACGTTTCTGTCTTCTGTCCAGTTGTGCTCGAAGCTATACCTTTTGAATAAAGTGCCTTTGTATCCTTTGGATTTTTGTTTGGACGGTTTTGCTCACTTGTCCCATCTTCTTGCATCTTGGGGATCTTATGGTATGATTTGAGTCAATGTGAAGCACTTATGCACGACGTTACATTTGAAAAACCGTCTCGTCCTTAATGTTTTGCATGCCAGTGTATATGAAAAAGGGGAAATATTGTGGTTGGTGCATATGAAATGTCCGGCTTGAACGAGCACTGGAGACACGCCTCCACCACAGCGGAATGGAACTACCCACAGGTGTTGCGGGTATGACGTCACAGAGTTACTATAAATGGCTAGCATGCGTGTGAAGAACACGGTTGAGGCGTGGTTTGTTTGGACGTAACGTGGCTTGCAAAGGAAACATGCAGACGCCGGATTTCAGAGTCATCTTCCTGTATGAATTTAAACTGTGTCATTCTGCAGGAATTGCCGCTCAAAACGTTAACAAAGCGTTTGGGAAGAATACAGCCAACGAACGAACCATTCGGCGATGGTTTGTGAAGTTTCGAACCTGAGATTCGGACCTGGAAAACGTAGCACGTGGTGACCGACCTTTTGCTCTTTCTGACGATGCTCTGTTGTATGTGTGGTTGAAGCGGACCTCCGAGAAATGTTTCGTGAGATAGCAGCAGAGGTAGGTGTCCACCACACGACTGTTCTTCGGCGTCTGTTTGCGCTGGGTAAGGTCAAAAAGCTGGACATATGGCTGCCGCATGAGTTGACAAATGCCAACAAGACTAGGCGTTTGAAAGTCTGCACATCGCTGCTAGCCAGGAATAAACAGAAACCTCTACTGCATCGAATCGTCACCTGCAACGAGAAGTGGGCTCTTTATGATAATCGGAAACGATCTGCACAATGTTTAAACAAGGCTTAGCCAGCTGAACGGCATACTAAGCAACCCCTGCCGCCCCGATGGCGAAGTGGTCTAGGTGATGGCTTCTGATCATTCGTCCGACAGGGGTCCGGGTTCGAATCCCGTGAGGCATGGATGTTGTGTCTGTCTTACGTCACTGGTTCTCTCCCTTTCCTTGAACCAGTGGCCCTAAATTAGGGACGGGCGAATGCTTATAGCCCATTGAGTTGCTCACGGTGGTCGGTAAACCTCGAATCAGAAAAAAAAAAAAAAAGCCACCCCTACACATCAAGAAGATGATACTCTTTTTCTGGTGGTCTACAGCCGTGATAATTCATCGGAGTTTCTTGGCAAGAAGCCAAACCATCACTGCAGAACGTTATTGTGCTGAATTACACCAGATGCACCTGGAAATTACTGCAGAAACAACTGGCTTTGGTCAGCAGACATGGTGTTTTTCCGCTCCAGGTAAACGCCCGTCTTCATGTCGCACAACGAACGATGCTTACACTAAGTGCCTTAAGCTATGCAGCACTGCCTCATCCTGCCTATTACCCGGTCTTGTTTCCGACAGACTGTCATCTGTTTCGTCGCCTGGATCACTTCCTGTCCGGGAAACAGTTCACTACAGACAACGCGGTTCAACGTGTCGTTGATGACTTCTTCGGGTCCCAGCCACAAGACTTTTTTCGTTCCGGGATCACGGCTTTGCCGGACAGATGGCAACTATTTGTCGATGCCGAGGGCGATTATTTTGCCTAGGTAAGTTGTCATACTTCTCCGCTCTCGCAGTCCACTTGTGCTGGTCCTTTGCCGGGCATTTCATTCTCACCAACCCAATAAACAGGCACCACAGTCCTTCCTTTTCTCCCGGTATAGAAGCTATCCATGCAATTATGAACATGAAAAGGAAGAGCACCGGGGAAAGACGGAAATTCCATGGATATTGTACAAGGCCCTAGTTGAAAAAAGGGAACTACATCCATGTAAGATTTAGCTAGAAGTCTCAATGTAGGAAAGATTTCGGAGGACTTGAGCAATGCTACTGTGATCCTGCTACATAAAAGAGGGGAACTTGAAGAACTCCTATCAGTTGTTTGTAAAATCTTCAATCAGGCACTGTGCGCAAAGTTTCAAGCAAACAGTGTACTTAGCTCAACCAAGAGAACAAGCTGAATTCAGGAGCTGCTATATCACAACACATTATATCCATGCACACATTATATCCGTATACGAACGAGAATGATATGAATGCGGTTTTGCATTGTATCAGGAGATTCGTGAGGGTTGGATAAGAGTTGATTTTGTACGGAGACAATTATTTTGAACGTGCTTTTGATATGTGTGTCAATCACGCTGAATATTACCTTCCTTGTTCTATAAGTCTCAAGTAATTGCCGAATTTAGCGATACTTGACAATTATTGATTGATTACGAATTAGAATTATATTTTGCTACCTTTTGTGTAACTGTTAAGGACCAATGAAACAAAGTGAACTTCGTAAGTAAGAATCTTCATTGCAACTGGCCGTTATTTTTATTAAATGCCCATTTAGCTCTGTCATGTATAACTAAGCTACCCAGAACACAACAATAAGACGTACGGAACATTTCAGAAGGATCTACAGTGAAGCCAGTCACTGTGGCAAATTTACGCTTTAGTAAGAATATTGCTTTATAGTGAAGTTATTATGGATTTTTTAGTTGTTCTTCAACAGTTAAAAATATCTACATCCGTTTAACACTAAAAACCTACAGATCTAAAACTTGATGAAGTAAATTTATCCACTGAAATCATATAAGGATGTTCTACTAGCAGGGGTACCCGGTATTTCCTGGGTTAATTTAATTTTTGTCCTAAAAAGAAATAAAACAAAATGGAATGTAGAAAACCTAACCGTCACTGCCGACGCAGAATGTTATGATGCAATAATATTTCTGCCCCCTACCCAACACACACGAAAAAAAAAAAAAATTTGAAATATAAAGAACAAAAAATTCGATTTAGTTAATTTACTTTAACGAAACAAAAAAGAAAGGAACAGGAAAGGAAATACTTACTTTCGAAGATATATCTATAGAACTGCCGTGCATCTGGCGTGCGCTTTTGAGAATCACGCGTGATTGAAATGCATCACGTCGCTTGCATGTGACTTGACATTGATCATCCTTTTGTTTATCGTTTAGAAATTTGAATATCTGGAACTCTCTATTTACATAACATTATATCTCTGCCTGATGGGGCAGCCTGTTGGTGGTGAAAACTAGCGTAAAACTAAACAAGTTAGAAAAATCATGCAATGCATTGATTGTAATACGCTTTCCAACATACCAGAAATCATTACTCAAGTTATGAGGATAATGGCTTTGGAATAAATATCGGTCCTGTGCCCTGACGTTTAATCCCATTTTGATTATATTTAACAGAACCAATTCAGAATACCTCCGAAATAACACGATAAAGTTTAGTTGCAATGGAAGCATTTTTACGTAAGTGATGATGCATAAGGACTATGCAATAGATTCCACTCCTGTGTCCTAACCTCCGATCCCATTTCGCCCGTTTTCAGTAGGATTCGTCCTCAGGCAGGCCCCTACAACATACTAACATTTCATCCAAATCGAATAATTTTTACATAAGTTAAGACGCATAATGGCGATGGATGTGATTCCGCTCCGATGTCTTGACCTTCGACCCCATTTCGCCCATTTTCAATAAGGTTTGTCCCCACGTAGTCCCTTACCATATACTAAAATTTCATCGAAATCGAACCTCTTTTACGTTAGTTATGACGCATAAGAGCAGTGGAATGGATCCCGCTCCTATATCCTAACCTTTGACTCCATTTCGTTCACTTTCAATAGGGTTCCTTCCCAAGTGATCCCCTTCCACATATTAAAAGTTCATCGAAATCGAATGATTGTTACGCGAGTTATCGTGCGGACGGACATGCGCACACAACGCGTGACGTAATGATGCAGATGGAAATCGCGACCATCTGCTTGCAAGAGTGTGACGTCATAAAACTCTAATAGGATCCACACACAATGCGGGACGTAATGAGACAGATGGCGTGACCGCGCGCCAACATTTCAAGTGCGAGATTGTGACGTCATAAGATCGTTCCCAGGTGGTCCTCTACCACATAATAAAATTTCATCGAAATCGAACCATTTTTACCCCCGTTATGATGCATAAAGGCAATGGAATGCATTCCGCTCCTATGTCCTGTCCTTTGACCCCACTTCACCCATTTTCAATAGGGTTCATTCTTAGGTGGTCCCCTGCAATATACTAAAACTCCATCGACATCGAACCATATGTACGCAAGTTATGACGCATAAAGGCAATGGAATGGATCCCGCTCCTATGACGTGACCTTTGACCCCAATGCACCCATTTTCAATAGAGTTCATCCGCAGGTGGTCCCTTACAATAAGCTAAAATTTCATCGACATCGAACCATATTTACGCAAGTTATGACGTATAAGGGCAGTGGAATGGATCCAGCTCCCATGCCGTGACCTTTGACCCCATTTCGTCCATTTTCAATAGGGTTCATCCCCAGGTGGTCCCCTACCTCATACTAAAATTTCATCGAAATCGAACCATTTTTACGTGAGTTATCGTGCAGACAGGCAGACGGACAAAGCTGGAGCATATACGCTTCTTCAACCTACGGTTGTAAAGCGTAAAAAATTGAACTTTTTATGAAAATTTTGCATGGGGGCCCCTTGACCCCGGGCACCGACCCCTTCCCAAAACCGTCTACGGTCAAAGTGCCATGACATAGAATACCGAATGTGGTGGTTATAAAATGAAAACTGTAGATTTCACAAAAATTTTGTGTGGGGACCCCTTGACCCCGGGCTTCGACCCCTTCCAAAAACCGTCTACGGTCTAAGTTAGAGTACCATGAGATAGTATGCCGAATTTGGTGGTTCTAAATTGAAAACTGTAGACGTTTTCTTGAAAATTTTGTATGGGGCCCCCTTGGCCTCCCTCGGCTCCGACTCCTTCCATAAAACATGTACGGTCTAAGTTAGAGCACCATGAGATAATATATCAAATTTGGTTGTTCTAAATTGAAAACTGTAGAACTTCTTACAAAAATTGTGTATGTGAAGCCCCTTGACCCCTCGGCTCCGACCCCTTCCAAAAACTATCTACGGTCTAAGTCAGAGTACCATGAGATAGTATACCAAATTTGGTGGCTCTAAATTGAAAACTGTAGAAATTTTAACTAAAATAACGAAATTTTTGTATGGGGGCCCCCTGGAACCCCTGGCTCCGACCCATTCCAAAAACTGTTTACGGTCTAAGTCAGAGTATCATGAGATAATATACCAAATTTGGTGGTTGTAAATTGAAAACTGTAGAACTTTTTACGAAAATTTTGTATGGAGGCCATTTGACACACCCTCCCCCGGGCTCCGACCCCTTCCTAAAACCATCTACGGTCTAAGTCAGAGTACCATGAGATAGTATACCACATTTGGTGGTTCTAAATTGAAAACTGTAGAACTTTTTACAAAAATTGTGTATGTGAAGCCCCTTGACCCCTCGGCTCCGACCCCTTCCAAAAACCATCTACGGTCTAAGTCAGAGTACCATGAGATAGTATACCAAATTTGGTGGTTCTAAATTGAAAAATGTAGAAATTTTAACTAAAATAACGGAAATTTTGCATGGGGGACTCCCTTGACCCACCGCCCCCGGACTCCGATCTTTTCCAAAACCCTTGTACGGTCTAAGTTTGAATACCATGAGATAGTATACCAAATTTGGTGGTTCGAAGTTGAAAACTGTAGATTTGTATAGCGGACAAACAAATAAATACACAAACTTTCACTTTTATACAGTATATATAGATTAGCCCGTTTCTCTCATTCGCATGTCATACATGTGTATAACATACGCGAAAAGAAAAAATTCTCCCTCCTTTTGTTTTATATTCCACTTGCAGCATAACGAATTTATTCGTGTCATTTTCTTTTAAACATAACAGGGTAAAATTACGAACGGGTGACTTAATTCTAACATGATTCTTCCACACTTTCCTAAACCTGTGTCTGTTCTTTCAAAAGTAACTGTATCATCCAAATTTATTGCTTTTTATCTGCTTCTTTGTTCGCGTCTTTCAGTATTCATTTCCTTTGCAATGGGATACGTGTCCGGCATGATAAGAATCTGACGAATATCTTTGGAGTGTTATATGCTGGATAAATTTGTTTTGGTGGAATTGTTTGCTATCGATTCTATCCCACTTGGTCGCGGGAGTTAGAACTTTCTTCTTTGTTCATTCGCAAAAGTGCCGAGATCAAATGGTAAGTCAGACTAACAAGTGAAGTTACAACTTTGCTCAGAGAGTCGTTATAGTTCATTAGTGTGTAACTCGTGCCATGCACGATTGAAAAAGTTGTGAATGAAGTTTTTTCTTCTCATATAACACATAACACGAATCGTAATAAAATGCGTAACTATAATAAACGGTTAAATTATTAATGGGCAGTCTCATGGTCGCCGAAAGGTGGTCACTTGACCCCCCTATGGAATTATTTTTCCCTTTATTTTATTTTATTTATTACTTCTTTTTTACACGCACAGAACTGGACCACAAGGAAAGATGAAGTTTGGGGTGTTTAATTAAATATCCCAATTTTATTGGAAATTTGAAATTGGAAAACAATAACGTGAAAGCGGAAAACCTAGCAAACCGTAAGGTAGTACGTCCAAACAAGTTCCGCTTAGGATGGTGTGTGCTGAACTTAAAAGGCTTGGCGTGGCCCTGCTCGACACTGTTCATTATTTTGAAAACGGTTACTAATGTGCATGATAATACATGACTATTACTAACATACACTTTCTTCAAGAGCAGTTATTGTTTTCAAATTAATAATTATAATAATAATAATAGCAGTAGTAGTGTTCTAGTGTAGTAAGTAGTAGTAATAGTAACAGTATTAATCTTTCATTTTCAGGAATTACTGTTTTCTACATATTAGCTAAACCTTAATTAATTACACTTGACCCCCCTTGAAAAATTTTCTGCAGGTGCCCAAGGGCAGTCTATAAGATGGATTACCGCCAACCAAATTTTCGTAATATTCCCAGTTATTTTTAATTAATATAGACCATAATTTTAATTTTTTTTCGTAATATTCTCATTAAATTCATATACTACTCATATACGAATTTAACGATGACGTTCCTCATAATTGTATAAACATGTGCTTACCCTTCGTTAACGAGCTTGCATTGGAGTATTGAGGCATCCTTTCAGTGACTGGAAATGATATCGTGTTTAGATAACTATCATCATAATTGTCAACCATTATCAATCCACTGCTGGACGAAGGCCTCCCCAAGTTTCTTCCACAACGGTCTGTCTTGTGCCAGTCTCTTCCATGCTACTCCCGCATACTTTCGAATTTCATCCACCCATTTCCCATGTGGTCTCCTTCTGGGTCTTTTCCTGTCCCTTGGAATCCAGTTCCAAAATTCCAGCTGTCCATCGATGGTCTTTCCTTCTGGCAATATGTCCAGCCGATTGCCATTTCAAGGATTTTACTCTGGTCATGCTGTCTTCCACTCTTGTCATTTTTCTAATCCACGAGTTCCTCTTCTTATCTCTCCTGGTTACACCAAGCATGCACCTCTCCATGCTGCTTTGAGTTGTCTGCAGTCTTTGTATGTATACAATGGGGTTAAAAATGTGTTTCATTAAAAAAAAAACATATGAATATGGTCTGAATTAATGTGCGGAAGAACTCATCACATCAGGTATATTTCTGAATATAGTTCTCCTTATCTCCAAACTCTATGCACGTTCTTTACATGTGAGTGGAGTGAGTAGTTAAGTTTCCCATCAATGTATGTACTATAGAAATGTAGTTACCTGAATCCTGCAGTGAAAATACCAAATCAAGAGGTTCCTGGAATTACCCTTTATCTCAAAAGACTAGTAGTCCCATTATTGATAACGTTTCATTAAAAATATTTATTACAATTTGGTATACAAGTTTTCAAATGTTCGTTGACTTTAACTAAATTTATAAAATTAAAATCTGAAAACAAACATCAAGAAATTATTAAATACTAAGTTAAAACATAGAACCTTAACTTTATCACAGTCTTCTCACTTCCGTGTGATCTTCGGAATCAGCAATGCATTTCGATACATACCTTAGTATTATTTTCAATCTGTTACGTGGAGGCTCCCGGATCATATCAGATTATATGTAGAGGATTTTAGGATGAGGGTGTCTGACCCCAGGTCTTAAACAGCCCTTAGAAATAGAAAGCTAGGAGATTTGGGCTAGAGTGCCCGATAGGAAAGTGACACGGAAGTGAGTCAGAAAGGGGGAGAAAGACGCCCTTATTTATTGCCGGGGGCCAATACCCGAGGTCCGACGGCTTAACGTGCTCATCGGACGCACGGCGGATATTCAGTGGTTCGAACGTTCGTACCTGTTGGGATCGAGCCCGAGGTCTTCTCCGTGGCAGTCACGAACGTTGACCATTAGGCCACCCGTGGCCCGTGGAGGCTCCCAAAATGACCAGAGTATATACATATATATGGGAAATACCAATCATTGGTTGTCATGCCACTATCTACGTCCCTGACTGTCTCCCATGTCATGTTTCTGCCATGTAGCAGATTGTTGCCAAACTGCTTTAAGTTTACTTGAACTTCTGGATCCTGGGTTGTTCCTTCCAACATTTTTTTATCATATACTTTTTTCTTTTGAGTGTATAGATGTTTTTTTTTTTTTTTTTGCTTGCATTCTTGTTCTTCATTTAAAATTATTCTCCAAGGGTGAATAATATTTATAGGGTTAATCTTGTTGCAATTTTTATCTCTAGTTTTTTCGATAATTAAGGCTTCTGAAAATCTTAGTTTTTGTTCAGAATCCTGATCTGTAATAATTTTAACATTATCGAAGCCTGGAGTGCATTTGTTATCCATACAATACTCAACTAATGCAATCTTTTTCTCACGTTTTCTCCAATTATCTTTGTGTTGAATTCGATATAATAGGCGATTCTTTGTGCTACCTATATAATAGAACAGAATAATGAGTTGTCTTTCTTAAATGTATTAATTACTAAAAAACCTCAACGTCTGTAGTTCAGTGTTTTTCGAAAGAATACTTACACACCGGTTTTTATTCGGGCGGATTCGTTCCACCCATGGACTTATAAGATCTCTGCGTTCAGATATTTAATACAACGTGCATTTACCTTGTGTAGCACTAATCAACTTAGAAATGAAGAATTGGATTGGATTTACAATACAGCAAAAACATATGGATATGAAAGTAACGTGATTGGCAAGTTGATTTATGAGTACAAATATCGACCAGTGTCACCCAAAAAAAGAAAATGTTGCGTACTGTGGTAGTTTCCCTATTTACCATACATCTCATTCTTATTGAAAAGAGAATGCCATAAGGTCCAGAAAGACACTGGGCTTAGTGCAGCTACATATGGAGACATTCTTCTTAAGAATAAAGAACCAAAAAACCTGTTAGAAAAGACAGGAATGTACCAAGTGCCAATCTTGCATCAAAATGGGAAAAAATCTGGAAAATAATACACATATATAGGTAGCACAAAGAATCGCCTATTATATCGAATTAAGCAACATAAAGATAATTGGAGAAAACGTGAGAAAAAGACTGCTTTAGTTGAGTATTGTATGGATAACAAATGCACTCCAGACTTCAGACCTTCTTCTTTCTAACCTTTTTCCTTCATTAATTTTAATTCTTCTTTCCACCGCAGCTTTTTCTAAAAAAAACCAAATACCTTTCAGCGCTAATGTTAAAATTATTACTGATCAGGATTTTGAACAAAAACTAAGATTTGCAGAAGCCTTAATTATCGAAAAAACTAAAGATAAAAATTGCAACAACATTAACCTTATAGATATTCCGTACCCTTGGAGATCAATTTTAAATGAAGAACAAGAATGCAAGCAAAAAAGAAAACATAGATACCCTCAAAAGAATAAAGTATATGATAAACAAATATGGGAAGGAACAACCCAGGATCCAGAAGTTCAAGTCAGCTTGCAGCAGTTTGGCAACAATCTGTTACACAGCAGAAACAGGTCATGGGAGACAGTTAGTGACGTAGATAGTGGCATGACAACCAATGATTGGTTGTCATGCCACTATACATATATATATATATATATATATATATATATATATATATATATATATCATCATCATTGTCAACCATTATCAATCCACTGCTGGACGAAGGTCTCCCCAAGTTTCCTCCACAACGGCCTGTCTTGTGCCAGTCTCCTCCATGTCACTCCCGCATATTTACGAATTTCATCCACCCATCTACCATGTGGTCTTTTTCTGGGTCTTTTCCTGTCCCTTGGAATCCAATCTAAAATTTCGGCTGTCCATCTATGGTCTGTCCTTCTGGCAGTATGTCCAGCCCATTGCCATTTCAGGGATTTAACTCTGATCATGATGTCTTCCACTCTCGTCATTTTTCGGATCCACGAGTTCCTCTTCTTATCTCTCCTGGTTATACCAAGCATGCACCTCTCCATGCTTATTTGAGTTGTCTGCAGCCTTTGTATGTCTCCTTTAGTTAAGGTCCACGTCTCTGCACCATACGTAAGCACAGGAAGGATGCATTGATCAAACACTTTTCTTTTAAGACATAATGGCATATTGCTCTTGAAAATTATGCTGTTTCTTCCAAAAGCTCTCCAGGCAAGTTTTGTACGCCGATTAATTTCTTCATCAATGTGACCCTCACTTGATACCTGCTGTCCAAGATAAACATACGTATCTGTTATCTCCAGTTTTTCTCCATCAATCGATAAATCTTCATTTCTTGTAAAAGCATTGAACATCACTTTTGTCTTCTGAAAGTTCATTTTTAATCCCACTTCTTTACTCTTGTCAGCAAGTTCCTGGATCATACTCTGCAGCTCTGATGGGGTAGTTGCAAAAATGACTACGTCATCAGCAAAACGAAGGTGGGTTAGATAATCTCCATTAATCTTTATCCCTTTGTTTTCCCAGTTCAGTGATTGAAAGACATTTTCCAATGTGGCATTAAAGAGCTTCGAAAATATGGTGTCACCTTGTCTCACTCCCTTTCCAATTTTTATGTGTGTTGTATTTTCAAACAGCCGAATCTTTGCACTTGCATTTTCATAGATGTTATTAATAATATTAATGTATGCATCTTCAATACCGCAGGATTTCACAGCCGTGGTAACTGCTGATGGTTTCACCGAATCAAAGGCTTTTTCATAATCGATAAAAGCCATGCACAATGGAAGTTCATATTCCCTCGCTCTTTCAATTAGTTCTCTCAGTACGTGGATATGATCTATTGTGCTGTAGCCACTCCTGAATCCAGCTTGTTCTCTCGGTTGAGCCATGTCCAGTGTTACCTTCAAGCGGTGTGAAAGAACTTGAAGATTTTATAAACCACTGATAGGAGGCTGATAGGTCTGTAGTTCCTGAGATCCTCAATGTCACCTTTTTTATGTAGCAGGATCATTGTAGCATTGTTCCAATCCTCAGGAATCTTCCCTTCATTAAGGCATCGAGTGAAAATTTGGGCGAGTACTGTTTCAATTTCTCCACTTGCTTCTTTTATGATGTCTATAGTAATTCCATCTTCTCCTGGAGCTTTCCCTCGCTTCATGTTCTTGATTGCATGAGCAACTTCTGCTGGGAGGACTGGAAGAACTCTGGTACCTTTCATGATGTCTGGAGTACATGTATCATCCCTTTCATATAATTTGGAGTAGAAATCTTTCACTCTTGTCAAAATTTCGCCTCTATTTCCTGTTATAGAACCATCTTCTTTTCTCAGAGCCATAATCTGTTTTCTTCCCTTACTGAGATGTCCCTTTGCTATCTTTAGGCTTTGGTTGTTTTCAATTGCTTTCCTCACTAGCTCACAGTTGAATTTCCTTACGTCTTCAGTGATACTTTTTCGTGCTGTCTTGCATAGCTCTATATATTCCACTTTGGAAGTCACATCTTCTTTAGTTGTCCTCATCTCTCTTCTTTTTGCATCAACATTTTGGTTTTTCCTGATAATTTGTTTACATGAAACTTGTTCTTAGACCCAGCTAATTTTGTTGCTGTTTCCATAAGAGCTTTGGATACTTTTCTGTTAACTTCCGAAATATCCACTTCTTCCGATGTTAGGCCTTCTAAAGCAGAGAATCTGTTCTTCAGTTCCAACTTGAAAGTATTATGGTGTTTTTTAAGGTTGGTTATGTCAATACATTTTGTTTGTCTTATGAGCTTGCCACGTTCCAGTTTAGTGTTGAGGTGCATCTTACATCTCACCAATCTATGGTCACTACCTGTGTTGAACTTGTTTAGCACACTGCAGTCTTCGATGACGAATTTTTTGTTACACATAATAAAATCAATTTCACTTGTCGTCCCAATTGGATGTCTCCATGTCCATTTCCTCTGTGGCTTTTTCTTGAAAAAGGAATTCAAGATGAAAAATCCTTCTGCCTCTGCAAACTCAACGAGAGTATTTCCACGCTGGTTTCTGTTGCCGTGACCGAATTTACCTACTGAAGTTTCATTCTGTTGCCGTTGCCCTATTTTTGCATTGAAATCTCCCATAATTATCTTCAAGTGCTGCTTACCTTTATTATTTAGATCACGAATTTCCTCATAAAATTCTTCAATTTCTTCTTCAGCATGACTTGTGGTGGGTGCATAAGTTTGAATAATCTGAGCCTGGTATCTTCTCGATAGTTGGATAACGAGTCGTGCAGCTCTGTCAGAGGAACTTTCAACTTCTACCACTTTATCCTTCAGTTTCTTGTTTATTATAAATCCAACACCACTAGTTCTGCCAGTATCTGTTCCACGATAATAGAAGAGATGTCCACTTTTCAGTTCAATGAGATCTTCTCCTTTTCTCCTTACCTCACTCAGCCCGACGATGTCCCACTTGATCCTTTGTAGTTCCTCTTCCAATTCAAGAAGCCTTGAATCAGAAGATAGGGAGCGTCCGTTGTAGGTAGCCAAGGTCAGCATCAAATGGCAGCCTAGTCCGGTCCTCCGGGGATTCTTAGCACCCTCTGCCTTCATGTCGCACTGGCCGCTGCCTTGGCCAGGTACATTCCAGCTGCCGGAGACTGAGGGCCAAGCTTTAAGTTGTAGAGTCATTTTGGAGGTGTTTGGCCATAACTCACCACGCTGGCCAAGCGGGTTGGTGAGTGTGGGATAGCATTTCCTCTGATCCCGATGGTATAGTTATACAGCTATTTGCGGTCGTCAGAGCCCCTTTAGTGGGAACAGGATGCACCACGAGAAGGCGGGGTTGACATTTGTATATATATATATATATATATATATATATATATATATGGGATGTAAGGTCAGGTGATGCGTAACATCATAGCCTCTCCTTGACAAATGTCAACCCCGCCTTCTCGTGGTGCATCCTGTTCCTACTAAAGGGGCTCTGACGACCGCCCATAGCGGTATAACTATACCATCGGGATTAGAGGAAATTCTATATCACACTCACCAACCCGCTTGGCCAGCGTGGTGAGTTATGGCCAAACCCCTCCAAAATGATTCCACAACTTAAATCTTGGCCCTCAGTCTCCGGCAGCTGGAAATGTACCTGGCCAAGGCAGCGGCCAGTGCGACATGAAGGCAGAGGGTGCTAAGAATCCCCGGAGAACCGGACTAGGCTGCCATCTGATGCTGACCTTGGCTACTTACAATGGACGCTCCCTATCTTCTGATTCAAGGCTTCTTGAATTGGAAGAGGAACTACAAAGGATCAAGTGGGACATCGTGGGGCTAAGTGAGGTAAGGAGAAAAGGAGAAGATCTCATCAGAACTGAAAAGTGGACATCTCTTCTACTATCGTGGGACAGATACTGGCAGAACTAGTGGTGTTGGATTTATAATAAACAAGAAACTGAAGGATAAAGTTGTAGAAGTTGAAAGTTCCTCTGACAGAGCTGCACGACTTGTTATCCAACTCTCGAAAAGATACCAGGCTCAGATTATTCAAACTTATGCACCCACCACAAGTCATCCTGAAAGAAGAAATTGAAGAATTTTATGAGGAAATTTGTCATCTAAATAATAAAGGTAAGCAGCACTTGAAAAATAATTATGGGAGATTTCAATGCAAAAATAGGACAACAGCAACAGAATGAAACTTCAGTAGGTAAATTCGGTCATGGCAACAGAAACCAGCGTGGAAATACTCTCGTTGAGTTTGCAGAGGCAGAAAGGTTTTTCATCTTGAACTCCTTCTTCAAGAAAAAGCCACACAGGAAAATGGACATGGAGACATCCAAATGGGACGACAAAGTGAAATTGATTTTATTATGTGTAACAAAAAATTCGTCATAGAAGACTGCAGTGTGCTAAACAAGTTCAACACAGGTAGTGACTATAGATTGGTGAGATGTAAGATGCACCTCAACACTAAACTTGAACGTGGCAAGCTCATAAGACAAACAAAATCTATTGACATAACCAACCTTAAAAACACCATAATACCTTCAAGTTAGAACTGAAGAACAGGTTCTCTGCTTTAGAAGGCCTAACATCGGAAGAAGTGGACATCTCTGAAGTTAACAGAAAAGTAACCAAAGCTCTTATGGAAACAGCAACAAAATTAGCTGGGTCTAAGAACAAGTTGCATGTGAACAAATTATCAGGAAAAACCAAAATGTTGATGCAAAAAAGAAGAGAGATGAGGACAACTAAAGATGTGACTTCCAAAGTGGAATATATAGAGGCTATGCAAGACAGTAAGAAAAAGTATCACTGAAGACGTAAGGAAATTCAACTGTGAACTAGTGAGGAAAGCAATTGAAAACAACCAAAGCCTAAAGATAGCAAAGGGACATCTCAGTAAGGGAAGAAAACAGATTATGGCACTGAGAAAAGAAGATGGTTCTGTAACAAGAAATAGAGGAGAAATTTTGACAAGAAGTGAAAGATTTCTACTCCAAATTATATGAAAAGGGATGATATATGCACTCCAGACATCATGAAAGATACCAGTACCAGAGTTCCTCCAGTCCTTCCAGCAGAAGTTGCACATGCAATCAAGAACATGAAGAGAGGAAAAGCTCCAGGAGAAGATGGAATTACTGTAGACATCATACAAGAAGCAAGTGGAAGAAATCGAAACAGTACTCTGCCCAAATTTTCACTCGATGCTCTTAATGAAGGAAAGATTCCTGAGGATTGGAACACCGCTACAATGATCCTGCTACATAAGAAAGTGACATTGAGGATCTCAGAAACTACAGACCTATCAGCCTCCTATCAGTAGTTTATAAAATCTTCACTAAAGTTCTTTCACACCGCTTGAAGGTAACACTGGACATGGCTCAACCGAGAGAAACAAGCTGGATTCAGAGTGGCAGCACAATAGATCATATCCACGTGCTGAGAGAACTAATTGAAAGAGCGAGGGAATATGAACTTCCATTGTGCATGGCTTTTATCGATTATGAAAAAGCCTTTGATTCGGTGAAACCATCAGCAGTTACAATGGCTCTGAAAACCTGCGGTATTGAAGATGCATACATTAATATTATTAATAACATCTATGAAAATGCAAGTGCAAAGATTAGGCTGTTTGAAAATACAACACACGTAAAAATTGGAAAGGGAGTGAGACAAGGTGACACCATATCTCCGAAGCTCTTCAATGCCACATTGGAGGGTGTTTTTCAGTCGCTGAGCTGGGAAAACAAGGGGATAAAGATTAATGGAGATTATCTAAACCCACCTTCGTTTTGTTGATGACGTAGTCATTTTTGCAACTACCCCATCAGAAAGCTGCAGAGTATGATCCAGGAACTTGCGGACAAGAGTAAAGAAGTGGGATTAAAATGAACTTTCAGAAGACAAAAGTGATGTTCAATGCTTTTACTAGAAATGAAGATTTATCGATTGATGGAAAAAAGCTGGAGATAACAGACACGTTCGTTTATCTTGGACAGCAGATATCAAGTGAGGGTCACATTGATGAAGAAATTAATCGGCGTACAAAACTTGCCTGAGAGAGCTTTTGGAAGAAACAGCATAATTTTCAAGAGCAATATGCCATTATGTCTTAAAAGAAAAGTGTTTGATCAATGCATCCTTCCAGTGCTTACGTATGGTGCAGAGACGTGGACCTAACTAAAAGAGACATACAAAGGCTCCAGACAACTCAAAGAAGCATGGAGAGGTGCATGCTTGGGGTAACCAGGAGAGATAGAAGAGGAACTCGTGGATCCGAAAATGACAAGAGTGGAAGACATCATGATCAGAGTTAAATCCCTGAAATGGCAATGGGCTGGACATACTGCCAGAAGGACAGATCATCGATGGACAGCCGAAATTTTAGATTGGATTCCAAGGGACAAGAAAAGACCCAGAAGAAGACCACATGGGAGATGGTGATGAAATTCGAAAGTATGCAGGGGTGACATGGAGGAGACTGGCACAAGACAGACCGTTGTGGAGGAAACTTGGGGAGACCTTCGTCCAGCAGTGGATTGATAATGGTTGACAATGATGATGATGATGATATATATATACACTGCTTGCCACCCAAAATGCAACACCAAGAACAAAGCATCCGATTGGCCTGAAATTCACAGCATGCGTCGCCCGCCAGAAGACATGCAAACGATTTGCATTGCGAGGAATATGCAAATCATGTGCGCCCGGCATGCGACCGAGAAGCACTATAAGAAGGGTGCACAGAAGGCGGGGTGTAAGTAGTGAAAGTGTGCAAAACTTCCTGATGCCTCGTCGCAGAATACGGCGGTCATTCCAGCACGTTTCGGAGTTCGACAGAGGACGAATAGTGGCTTATCGCGACCGCGGTTTATCGTGCCGAGACACCGGCGCCCGTGTGGGAAGACATTCTGCCACAGTGAGGCGAGTATGGATTCGGTGGATGCAGGAGGGACGGATGGACCGGCGTGAGTGATTGCCACAGCCGCGGCACACCACCGACCGAGAGGACCGGCATGTTGTGCGGCGGGCATTGATGGCACGCACCGCCACATCACGAACGTTAGCGCAGGAATTAGGGTGTGTTGCGCAACAACCTGTGTCAGCACGTACCGTTCGACGTCGTCTTCAGGAGCGGGGACTTGTCGCATGGCGCACGTTACTCCGATTACCATTCACGTTACACCACCGGCGAGTGCGGCGGCAGTAGGCCGTTAAACGCCGCACCTGGACTACGGAATGGCACGACATTGTCTTCTCCGACGAATCCCGCTTCTGCCTGCAACACCACGATGGTCGGATCAGCGTGTGGCGGCACCGCGGCGAGAGACTGTATGACGCCTTCATTATGCATCGCCATACCGGTCCGTCGCCTGGTGTTATGGTTTGGAGCGCAATCGGATATGACACTCGCACCCCTCTGGTACGCATCGCCGGTACACTCAACAGATACCGCACCATCTCCGACGTTTTGGAGCCTGTAGTCCTCTCTTACCTGCAGGACCTACCAGCGACCACGTTTCAACAGGACAATACGCGCCCGCACATGGCACGCATCGTGCAACAATTCTTCATGGCCCCACCAGGTGTCACTGCTACCGTGCCCCGCCTGTTCTCCCGATATGTCGCCCATCGAACACGTCTGGTCGCTGATCGGCAACCGAGTGTCCCGGCAAGCACCACCCGTGACTACGTCTGATGAACTGTGGCAACGTTTGGAAGCAGCCTAGACCGACATACCCCAAGCTCACATCCAAAGTCTCTTTCGTTCGATGCCGCGGCGTGTAGCGGCCGTTATTTCTAGCCATGGGGGCTACACGAACTATTGATGTCTGCGTGTTCCGCAAGTCGCACGGGCCTGTAAGCTCAATCGTTTCATCTTTGTACCTGTTGCTATGTGTCCAGTAAATCTGGCTTTGCTATCTCGTGTCCTTCTTGGTGTTGCATTTTGGGTGGCCAGCAGTGTATATATATATTCTGGTCGTTTCGGGAGCCTCCACATAACAGCTTGAAAATGATACTGAGGTATGTACTGAAGTGCATTGCTGATTTCGAAGTGAGAGGACTGTGATAGAGTTAAGGTTTGATGTTTTAACTTAGTATTTTATCATTTCTTGATGAGGTTTTTTTTTAGATTTTAATTTTATAAATTTAGTAAAAGTCAACGAACATTTGAAAATTTGTATACCAAATTGTAATAAATATTTTTAGTGAAACGTTATCAATAATGGGACTACTAGTCTTTTGAGTTAAAGTGTGATTCCAGGAACCTCTTGATTTTGGTATTTTTACTGAAGGATTCAGATAACTACATTTCTATAGTACATACATCGAAGTGAAACTAAACTACTCAAGCCACTCACATGTAAAGAACGTGCATAGAGTTTGGAGATAATGAGAATTATGTTCATAAATATACCTCATGTGATGTGTTTTATTTTGTCAGTTTGGTTTTAACATTTTTTTGTATCATTATACAGTATAATAGAGAAACTTCGTGTGTTTGAGGTAATTTCGTAAATTACTGAACCGATTTGGTTAATTCTTTTACCGTTGGGAAGCTTATTTCTTTCCGGCGGACATAGGCTATTTGGTTTATTTATTAGTATTTTTTTATTATTTTTTATTATTTTTAGCTGTACCACCAAATAAGATTGACTGGAAGTAGTTCCCGATTTCCCGTGTATCGTTCCGCCTTGTTTACGTACAATCTGATTACACCCAACCTGAAAGAAAGTAGTTCACGATAATATACGGATTTTTTGGGGCTAATCTCGAAAACTACTGAACCGACACTGTTCGGAAGCTTACTTCCTTCCGGTGGACATAGGCTGTACTACCGAATAAGAACGCTTTCAAGTAGTTCCCGTGTATCGTTCCGCTTACGGCGGATTGTACAAAGAAAATGTAGCATTAAAAAAAATACTTATGACAATAAAAATTAGAGATGACAAATCTGTGGATCAGTAGCTTTCATTTAAAAAGAAATTCATGAAAATTGCTCCAGTGGGTGGCCCTGGCGGATTGTAGAAAGAAACGGCTTTGTGTTTTAAATATATAGATTTTATTCAATTCTAAGTTGGACCAATCAATTTTCCTGAAACTTTCACAGAGGTCGGGAGTCAACCAATTATGTACGACGTTCGAACAATTTTTGACACGTATCTGTAGATTTGCCCTCTTTCTCCGAATTCGACAAGTTACTCATTGCTTGAAAGCTTGCCTAATCTTGTCTTTGCTTATTAAAAACGAAAGCCGTGTCGTCATTTCTCCCTACGCTGGTGTCTCTTCAAGTTCTGTCTGTGTGTTCTATGCGTTTTTGCTATGGAGCCTACCAAAAGACGGAGAAAGATTTTACGTTTTTGCCGCTTGAGGACGATGGGAAAAAAGAACTCATGCCGATTTATCACAAGCATACAGCAATGAGCCAAAGCATTACCACCGCGCTTCTTTATGCGAATCGAAGTAACTGCAGGTAAACGACGGCGCGAGTGAAGATCATGAAGAGGTGTAAAATAACATCTGACACTGAGCTCTGTTAATCAGTGTTGTCCTTATTCTTCAGATGAAAAAGACAGCAGACTTAAGCGAGTTTTACAAATGCCAAATTGTAATGGCCAGACGACTGTGTCAAACCATTTCCGAGAAAGCAATAATTGTGAGGTGCTCAGGGCCGGCCGTGGTTAGTACCCACAAAAAGTGGTCCGAGGAGTGAAAAATCATGAGTCGCCAGCAAGTTGTGTGCCGACCACCGCTCATGAATCCTAGCAGTGAGTGAAGATTGTACCGTACGGTACGAGCCAACATAAAGGGCACTGTGGTGCAACTCGCCGGTAATTTGAATGCTGGTGACGATACTACGGCTTATCCGTGCTAGAGGTGTGCGAAGGCTATCCCGTATGGTATGAGCCAACAGAAAGGGTACTGTAGCGCAACTCGCCGGTAATTTGAATGCTGGTGACTGGAATAAGGACGAGAGTATAGTATGCTGGTGACGAGAGTACGGCTCATCCATGCTAGAGGTGAGCAAAGGTTATCTCATATGGTACGAGCCAACAGAAGGGATACTATGGCAGAACTCGCCGGTAAATTGAATGCTGGTGACGAGACTACGGCTCATCCGTGCTAGAGGTGAGCGAAGGTTATCCCGTATGGTATGAGCCAACAGAAAGGGTACTGTAGCTCAACTCGCCGGTAATTTCAATGCTGGTGACGATACTACGGCTCATCCGTGCTAGAGGTGAGCGAAGGCTATCCTGTATGGTTTGAGCCAACAGAAAGGGTACTGTAGCGCAACTCGCCGGTAATTTGAATGCTGGTGACTGAAATAAGGACGAGAGTATGCTGGTGACGATAGTACTGTTCATCCATGCTAGAGGTGAGTGAAGGCTATCCCGTACAATACGAGGCAACAGAAAGGATACTGTAGTGCAACTCTCCGGTAATTTGAATGCTGGTGACGAGACTACGGCTCATCCGTGCTAGAGGTGAGCGAAGGCTATCCCGTATGGTACGAGCCAACAGAAGGGATACTGTGGCACAACTCGCCGGAAATTTGAATGCTGGTGACGAGAGTAATGACGAGAATATACTGGTGACGAGAGTACAGCTCATCCATGCTAGAGGTGAGCCAAGGTTATCTCAAATGGTACGAGCCAACAGAAAGCATACTGTGGCACAACTCGCCGGAGATTTAATTGCTGGTGATGAGAGTATACTGGTGACGAGAGTACGGCTCATCCATGCTAGAAATGAGTGAAGGGTATCCCGCATGGTACGAGCCAACAGAAGGAATACTGAGGCGCAACTCGCCGGTAATTTGAATGATGGTGATGAGAGTAATGACAAGAGTATGCTGGTGACGAGAGTACCGCTCATCCATGCTGGAGGTGAGCCAAGGTTATCTCGTATGGTACGAGCCAACAGAAGGGATATTGTAGTGCAACTCGACGGAAATTTGAATGCTGATGACGAGAGTAATGACGAGAGTATGCTGGTGATGAGAGAACGGCTCATCCATGCTAGAGGTGAGCCAAGGTTATCTCATATGGTACGAGCCAACAGAAGGGATACTGTAGCGCAACTCGCCGGAAATTGGAATGCTGATGACGAGAGTATGCTGGTGATGAGAGAACGGCTCGTCCATGCTAGAGGTGAGCCAAGGTTATCTCATATGGCACGAGCCAACAGAAGGGATACTGTGGCGCAACTCGCAGGTAATTTGAATGCTGGTGACGGGAGTAATGTATCACACCACACAGTAGTCTAATGAATCTCGTTTCCTGTTGCATCATGTGGACGGGCGAATACGTGTGCGTCGTTTACCTGGGGAAGTGTTGGCACCAGGATGCACCGCTGGACAAAATCAAGTCGGTGGATGAAGTACATTGCCTGACAGAGAAAATGCCACACCATGAAGGAATACTCGAAAACAGACCAAACTGCACTCACAGATAGCCAAGCAGGTCCCGAAAAAATTATTTACTTGCCACATACAGACAAGGCTCCAGTGGCCGAATATACAGGATGATCAATAAGGAGTGTGGCCCCCATTCTGGGCGGTACAGCGCTGAATCCCACGTGGCATCGATGCAATGAGAGTCTGAATAGGAACCTGGAGTATCGTGGACCATGTGGTACTCAACCAGTCCGAGTCCACAGTTCATCTTCATTTTGCGGGGGTGGGAGGGTACTCAACCAACGTCCAATTGTGTCCGACAGATGCTCGATGGGCGAGAGGTCAGGGGATCGTGCTGGCCACGGAAGCATCCGCACACAGTGCAAAGGATTCAGGCTGATCCGAGCAGCATGCGGCCAAGAGCTATCCTGTTGAAAACCTGGGTTTGGAATGCCCTGAGGATACGGTAGTGCCACGGGCCGCAACACCTTATCAACATAGCTGCATGCCGTCAATGTGCCCGTAATGCTTAACCAGCAATGAGCGGCTGTTTTTGCTAAAAGCACCTCACACCATGACTCCACGTTTCCTGAACGTGTGGTTCTCCAGAATGGCGGAAGAATCCACCCGTTGGCCACGTCGCCTACGGACTCTCACACGGCGATCATCCGTGGTGAAACAGAATCGCGATTCGTCGCTGAAAAGCACACTGTTACAATCGGCACCCCCACGCAGCTCTGGAGCGATACCACGCCAAGCTGTGATGATGATTGCTCGCTGTTAAGGGTAGCCTTCGCAACGGTCGCATGGACAGAAAAACAGACGTAGCCAATCGGCGCGACACTATCTGAGTAGATATTGGAGCATCCAAGCCTTTCCCTACACTCCGCAAAATGTCGCCTGTTGTGGCCTGTGGGGTCGGACGCGATGATCGGTGCGCTCGGACGTCTATCTCCCTGCTCCGGTCCACCTACGACGTTTCACAGATCCTTCCTGCGACAACTTTCTCCAAATGCGACCGACGGTTGTGGCATCACGTTGCGTTTCTTTCGCAATACGACGCAAGGACCATCCGGCGGTACGAAGGCCTATACGATAACACCTCTCGTGAACTCATCCGTTTGACGAACTGGAGTACGAAGGCATTTTAACGGCATTGGCAGCCCTTGTTCGTTCCCCAGACGCAGTTACAGCAGAACCACTCACTTTTCGCGGCCGTGACGACTTTTCGCGGCCGTGACGACGTTTCGACTGATGGCATCACGGGCTGGTTGTCCGCTTATATCCGGCGCGCCGTCCTTGTAACTTGTACGTGTGCACCCACCCTACAATTTGCATGGCGCTGCGTTCACGTCTTCGTGGTGTGGCATTTTCGCTATCAAGAAGTGTATAATGCTTTGGGCAATGTTCCACTGGGAAACCCTGGGTTCAGCCATCCATGTGAAGGAAACTGTGACATCAAACACTTACGTAAACATTATTGCAGACCAGGTAATCCTTTCATGGCAGTGGAATTCCCCTTTAGTAGTGACTTCCTTCAGAAGGATAATGCTGCATGCTACACTGTCTGGATTAATGGATAATTGTTCGGGGAACATGAAGAAGACTTATAAGTACTGCTTCGGCCTACAAATTCCCCAGACATTAATCTAATCGAGTATCTGTGGTTTGTGTTTTAACAGCAAATCCATTCTGCGGCGGCCAAACCAAAAGTTAAAGGATCTTCTGGTAATGGGTTAGGACGCAGTGGCGTAACTACGAAATCTGCGCCCAGGAGCAGTTCCCGGCGTTGGCGCTTCCCCTCCCCCATCGACAGTTTGAGTTGCAAACCAGGTTGTCTATTTTAGTTCCTTTGTACACACAAAAAATGCAAATTAGTCTTCATAAGGGTGAAACTCCTTTAACGAACCCCTAAATTGCTGAAACTTCTTAACAATTTTTGTAAGGTTGGGGGATATTTTCCCTTTCCCTCTGTCTATGCTCTTGTATACTGTATCATGCTTTATTTAACCTTCCGTTGATGATGTGTGGTATATCACACCCCATGTTGATTTTTTCTTTAAATTAATTGAAAAACTCATTTATTCGTAAGGATAGTCTACATCCTACAATATACAAGTATACCCCACATCACCAACGGAAAGTTAAAAGTCAAAATCAAGTGAAACCAATTGTACCTAATTTTTTCTTTATGATTTAAGAAAATAATTACAAAAACTGAAGTGCATACATGTTTTTACATTGATATCTTCCCCTATTTAAAATTCCTTCCTGGCTTTTTTGTTTTGCAAAGTTGTCAGTCACGTGGTTCAAATGCAATGACCGAGCTCATGATCTTTCAATTGATATAGCTGCTAAAGCACTGAGGCGATGCTATATACATAAGTGCTTCTTAGGTAGTTCTTTATTACCTTTAATTTGTAGAAAGATCTCAGCCGTTGCAGTAGTCACTGGCAATTTCAGAAAAATTAAACATCAGTTACAACATCTGGACAACTGCTGGACACTTGACTACATATTAGTAGCAGTTTGGTAAGCTCCGGAAGATTTGAGAATTTTTGGAGATGGCTAACAAAACACATTTTCAGACGCAATAATTGTGGATCCAGATCTCCACAAACACCTGACGGATACGGTGCCGGTAGCCTATCTGTTCGGTGCAGCACCTCTACATCGGTCAAACAGTTGTTGGTAGCTGAGTTGTGGAAGACTTGAACTATTCTTTGTTTTGTTTTTTTAACATTTAATGATTCTTTTAATACGAAAACTTTTGCGCCCCCAAATTCTTGCGCCTGGAGCATACTTCTCCAACTGCTCCCCGGTATTTACGGCCCTGGTTCCACGAGACACCTTTGGAAATCTTGTAGCGTATATGTAGGGGCGTACTGATGGCCCCGCAACCCCCGCAGTGCGGGGGGGTCATGGTTAAAAGGGCCTTTTCTATTTATCTTTTAATCTTTTTGCCTGAGCAAAAAGATTTTACAATTCCTTTTTTTTTTTTTTTTTTTTTTTTTGCGAAAACTTCGTATGAAACTGGTTAACGAAATAGCCAAGAATTAAGGCGACTTTGAATGAAATATTAAGAGAAAAAACATTTTTTCACAGTAGATACGTTAAATCTTTAGAAATCATTTCGTTGCTTTAGTTCATAAAAAGTGGATGACAGGAAATCAGCCGTTCAAAAGAACTTGAGGCCCCTTGTAATAGCTCATGGAATTAGAAGGGGCCTCAAGTTCACTCCCTGCCCTTGCAATAATTTCTATGCAGGCATGTTAGCAACAGAACGTAACAAGAAAGATGACACCGAATTTTCGGGTGTAATAAGCACTTCTTTTGAATCCGTTCTGACGCAAATTAAATTTATCAAAGCTATTCAAAGTCAATGGAACCGGTATGAAAAACAATAGTATCTGACGGAAGAAAGAAGTTTTTCACTCGGGTCTTTAATCCCTCAGATATTGCTGAAAACGGAATCGTGAACTCTTAGAAACAGAGTTATCGACAAAAATAAGAAAATAAGATGTGACTTTACGTCCCTTGGTGGGAAAACCATGCATTATTTTAGGAAGAAAGTATTCACAAAAGGTTTATCCATATGAGAGGTATCGGTCCAAGAAAAAAATTTTAGTCGAGTTTTCAGGAGCCCAGATTTTGCTACAAATACATCAGAAGTAGAAATTAACACTTATGACCCCTGGTGACCAAACCATTCTTTACCAAACATTAGAAATTACGTGAAAAATATTTTCCGTCAGGTCCTGTATGCGATACAGGAAGAATTTTTCAAATCGGAGTTTTAGGAGCAGAAAAAGCAATTTACCATTGTGCGCCCTAGCAGAAAGTCTATGATTTACTTGAAAATTTTGAATTTATAGGAAAAACATTTCACATCGGAAACACTATCCAACAAAGAAGGAATTTTTCTAATCGGACCTTTAGAAGATATTGACAAAAATAAGATATACATTTACGCCCCCTGGCGTAAATACCGTGCACTATTTTAAGAAGAAAATGTTCTTAAAGGTTTGTCGACATGAGTAGTATCGGTCTACAAACGATGTTATTTTCAATCGAGAATTTAGAAGCTCATATTTTGCTGCAAATACATCAGAAGCGGAAATTAAAGTTTACGCCCCCTGATGGCCAAAGCATTTTTAACAAAAATTAGAAATTATGTGCAAACGATTTCCCATCAAGAGCTGTATCCGGTGCAGAAAGCATTTTTCAGATCGGAGATTTAGAAGCAGAGATATAGGGGAAAACGCAATTTAGCTTTACGCCCCCTAGCGGAAAGTCTATGAATTACGTGAAAATTTTGAAATTATATGAAAAACATGTCACACAGAAAACTCTATCCAACAAAGAAGGAATTTTTCAAATCGGACTCCTAGAAGTCGAGATATTGACAAAAATAAGATATACATCTACGCCCCCTGGCGGAGAAACTGTGGAATATTTTAGGAAGAAAATATTCCGAAAAGGTTTATCGATGTGAGTGGCATCAGTCCACGAAAGAATTTTTTCAATCGATATTTTAGAAGCTCATATTTTATGGCAAATACATCAGAATCAAAAATTAACACTTACGCCCCCTGGTGGCCAAAGTACTCTTTACCAAAAATTCGAAATTATGTGCAAAAGATTGTGCATCAGGAGATGTATCCGCTGAAAAAAGAATTTCAAGTCGGAGTTTTAGAAGAAGAGTTATCGATAAAAAATGGAATTTACGTTTACGCCTCCTAGCGGAAAATCTATGCGTAATTTGAAAAAGAAACTATATTCAAAATACTCTTCGAAATAAATGGAATCGAAAGATAAAATACTTTTTTCAATCGGATGTTTAGAAGCAAATATGTGGAATAAAACGTATTTTTGAATTCGACATCATCTGCATTTACGCCCTCTAGCGGCGAAATTGTACATCGTAAAAAAAAACGAAATGAAGGATCGTCATTCGCATATTTCAAGCTTTCGAATGCAAAAAGAATTTTTCAAATCGGACTAATAGTTGCAGAGATACCGTGGGTACAGACGGACGGACGGACAAACCGATAACATAAGCACGATCTTTTTTTACAAAAGACGTGCAAAAAAAATCAGTTTAATGAGCCGAATTTTTATAACAATAAGGATAAGGTGTTATGTATTACAGTTTTTTGCACATAACTAAGCATCTTTCCGGACATAATGAACTAAAAGGTGTTCTTCGCGGGAGCGAAAAATCAGAGACCTGTGTCATGTTTTTTCATAACAGAGTTAAAAGATTTTTTTTTACTATGTGCAAAACATTGTGGCATTATGTTGCGAGTGTTCTTTTATATTCCAGAGAAATAATGTAAGTAGTTTTAAGAGTTTTGTGTTACAGTTCTTAATCGTTACTTAGTTATTTACTTATCTTGTGACATTTCCTATAAACCAGAGAGCCGCCGCCGGTGGCGCAGGCTTCTGACCATTCGTCTGAGAAGAGTCCGGGTTCGAATCCCGGTGAGGCATGGATGTTGTGTTTGTCTTACGGCACTGGCTCTCTCCTTTCTCTGGAGTCAGTGGCCCTAAATTAGGGACGAGCGACGGCTTGTAGCCTATTGAGTTGCTCACGGTGGTCGTTAAATTTCCAATCGAAATAAATGGATAAATAACCGGAAAAGTCATTAGACTCTGTCACTCGGCAGTTGTATGTTTTGTGTGTGCAATCGTGAGGCATTTCAAAAACCAGGCCTTAGTTCTCTAAAATATTTTTTTCATGATATGATTAACTTTAGCGTAAGTACCGGGTGATTCAAAAGTCTTGCACATTTTGAAAACGTAATAACTCGCGGAGTTATGAGAGTAGGGCAACACGGTTTGCGTAGAAATGATCAGAATGACATCGGGTTTCTTATAAAATAATATGAATTTTTACTCATTTTACTTACATTTTTCATCGCCAGATGGCGCCATAGGCAAAAGGTCTGGAATAGTGGGTATAAAAGCAGTAGCTGGGAAGCAACCACAAGTCACAGCGGTCCGTGTCAGTATGCTGTCATTACCGGACAAAGCGCTCTTGGTGAAATTGTTCTATTGCAACGCTGAATGTGCGAGTGCTACGTTAAGAGCCTACCGGTCACTGAAAGGGGATCGTAATGGGTAAGGACCGATGGAAAGGGCTGCGCTGCGGCGAATGGTGAAAAAAACGGGATCTTTGGCAGCACGCCCACAAAGCGGTAGACCGCGAACACGTGCTGCTGCAGCAGAGACGATTACGCAGGAAAAGGATGTGATTGCAATGTCATCCACACATGGCGACTCCAGCGCTCGCCATGTTTCTCGGCAAACAGGCATTCCATACGGGGCTGTATGGCTAACACTACGACGGATTCTACACAGATACACGTACAAACTGCAACGGCATCACGAACTGCAAGCTGGTGATTACGTGCAGCGTCAGGAAGTTCGCAGCATGTTTTTTTCGACAAATGGATGTCGATGATAACTGGCTGATGAACGTTTTATGGACTGATGAGGCACACTTTTCCCTAAACGGAGCGGTAAACACGCACAACTGCCGCATTTGGGCCACAGAACATCCCCGAGCAGGCGTTGAAGCGCCACTTCATCAGCCGAAAGTGACAGTGTGGTGTGGATTCACGGCTTCCTTCATTATCGGCTTTTTTTTTTTTTTTTTTTGAAGAGGTCCGCGGCACCTCTTTCGAAACCGTTTCAGTGACAGGTGCACGTTATGCGAACATGTTACGAATGTACGTTATCCCTAGCTTGCAAGAGTGGGATGCAGTGAATCTGTGCACATTTATGCAAGGTGGAGCAACACCCCGCATTGCACGTTCCGTTAAGCAACTGCTGAAAGAAACGTTTGGCGCAAATCGTGTGTTGAGCCGACATTTTCCGCAGGCCTAGCCTCCTCGGTCACCAGACCTGATACCCTGCGATATCTGGCTCTGGGGTAACCTAAAATCACAAGTGTACAGATGTCGCCCCTCTTCATTGGCCATGCTGAAAGATGCCGTTCGACACCACGTGGCAGCTATACCACCGGACATGCTCTTCAATGCCGTCCACGGTGTTTTCTCTCGTCTGCAGGCAGTGCTGGAACAGAGCGACCATCACATTGAACACCTGGTACAATCAGGTGTCTAGTTTTCTCGACACTTCTAACCTGTGGTTGCTGCGCCATCTGGCGATGAAAATGTAAGTAAAATGTGTAAACATTTATGTGATTTCATAAAAAACCCGATGTCATTCTGATCATTTCAACGCAAACCGCGTTGCCCTACTCTCAAAACTCCGCGAGTTATTACGTTTTCAAAATGCGCAAGACTTTTGGATCACGCGGTACTTTGTAGTAATTTGTATCGGTATAAAACCAAGGCAAACATTTAAATTATAACGTACACATTTTTTTCAAGCAATAAAGTGAAATAATTTTGAGTTTACGAAAAATAATCGTAGATTCCAAAGAATTTGATTTGTTAAAACACCCGTAAAGTCTAGTTAACAATATTGAAGTTAAAACTTTGAGTAATTGAAAGCTAATTGATTTTCGCAAAAGGGCCTCGAAGACATTTTTTGCGGGGAAGGAAGGGGGAGGCAGGGGGAGTTTTTCAGGTACGCCACTGCGTACACGGAAAAGAGCTGTCTTGGCCGTCCCGGTGGCGCAGTGGTCTAAGCGATGACTTCTGATCATTCGTCCGAGATGGGTCCGAGCTCGAATCCCGGTGAGGCATGGATATTGTGTTTGTCTCACGGCGCTGGCTCTCTCCCTTCCCTGGAACCAGTAGCCCTAAATTAGGGACGGACGACTGCATGTCTTGCCCGTTGACCCCATTTTGCCCATTTTCAACAGGGTTCGTCCCCTGGTGGTCCCCTACCACATACTAAAATTTCATCGAAATCAAACCATTTTTACGCAAGTTATATGAGGCATAAAGACAATTTAATGGATCCCTCTCCTATGTCCTGACCTTTGACTCCACTTCGTCCATTTTCAAAAGGGTTCGTCTCCAGGTGAACCGTTATCATATACTAAAATTTCATCGAAATCGAACCATTTTTACGCAAGTTATGAGGCGTAAGGACAAAGGAATGGATTCCACTCCTATGTACTGACCTTTGACCCCATTTCGTCCATTTTCAATAGGGTCCGTCCCCAAGTGATCCCCTACCACATACTAAAATTTCATCGTAATCGAATCATTTTTACGCAAGTAATGAGGCATAAGGGCAATGGAATGCATCCCGCTGCTGTGTACTAAGCTTTGACCCCATTTCGTTCATTTTCAATAGGGTTCATCGCAGGTGGTCTCCTACCACATACTACAATTTTATCGAAATCGAACCATTTTTACGCGAGTTATCGTGCGGACGGACAGACGGACAGAGAGGCGAAGCTCGAGCATATACGCGTCTTTAACCTACGGTTGGAAAGCGTAAAAAAGAGCTGTCTTGGAGGCACGTGGAGGGCCAACATCATTTTAGTCAGGTGGTCATAATATTTTGACGCTTCGATGTGTAGGGGTTATATGCTTGTTTATATCGTACTGTGATAGGATGAGTGCTCAAATTCAGAGGTCAGCAGAGCTTCGAAGACCTCTCTTGTGGAGGAAGAGTAAAGGCGACCGTGAACGAAAAAAACAGCGCTGCTGTTGGCGAACTATTAAAGAAAACGCTCACTTCACCGTTCAGATAATAAGTCTGCATGTCGGTGTTTTTTTTGTTTTAAGGACCACCGTGAGCAATTCAATGGGCTATAAGCAGTCGCCCGTCCCTAATTTAGGGTCACTGGTTCCAGGGAAGGGAGTGAGCCAGTGCCGTCAGACAAACACAACATCCATGCCTGACCGGGATTCGAACCCGTACCCCTTTCGTACGAATGATCAGAGGCCATCGCTTAGACCACTGCGCCACCGGGGCGGCACATGTCGGTGTGTTGATTAGCAGCGTGGAAACAATTATTCAAGTTAAAGTTCAAAGATTTGTGCCAAATCGTGCCTCACAAATTCACAGAATGAAGAGAACAAGGCTAGAGTGCACTTTGCATGCTAACAACGTTTGAATCGAGTAGTCTCAACGATTTAAAAAGCATTATTAGAGGTGATGAGATGTGAATCTATTCAGTGACGTGCCGTGAACGTTATGTGTAGGCACGCAAAAATAAAAAAATAAAAAACATGCGATATTCCATCCTGTGATTTTTTTATTTTTCGTTTACTTTTTCTTAAAATATAGGCTTCGACATCAAAATCTTTAGTAGAACTTTATCAATTGTTACTAATTTTTTCTTAGATAATATGTCTTGTCCTTGCGCATATTGCGTGATTAGTTCTTTGTTCGCGCAATTTAATGGCGCAACGTATTAGTTCTCTCAAGCATTTATCCGAACCAAATTTATAAGAAGCTTTCAACCATTTGCAGATTGTTTTAGTGCTTATCCAGGCGGATCAGTAAGGAACGCTTAATTCACTTTTTTACCTAACGAAATCAAAACGAGTGAAATATATTTCTTTGAGTGAATTCAGGCTCACTTCAGAAAACCCAATGCTTTTTGTATCACAATTTTTTGAGCCAATAAGCTTTACATATCAGGTGGTTATCGGGGGATGATTATGATTTGGAAACTACCATGCGGAAAGACTTTTTACCCTCTGGGGGAGGGGGTCCACTTTCGTTGAAAAAGCCATCTTGTTGCTGTGCGAAAGCTTGGAACATTTTATCTTTGTTTTACGTTAAAAAATACGGATCACTATAGTATAGCGTAACTGTTTTAATTCTGAATTTTGACAATTTTTGAGTTTTTTTTTTTTTTTTTTTAGGAAAGAGTAAACAGTTTTTAACAGTTGCATTACAAAATAATAAACAAAGCCAGCGAAACAGCTTGGGAGATTTAAAACACTACAAATCTTCTTGATCCCAATGACTACAGTCTTGTGACGATTATATATATTAAGATAATACAACGTAGTTTGTCACAAATATTTACTTTTTCAAGCCGGCCATGGTTTCGCTGGGTATTGACCCAGCTTCATCAGGGCGAATCGTCTTGATGAAGCTAGCTAGGCCAATACCCAGCGAAACCATGGTCGGCTTGAAAAAATAAATATTTGTGACAAACTACGTTGTGTTATCTTAATATATACACTAGAAATCTTGTTTGTTTGGCAAATAGAAGCGTTGAAATATTCATCAGTTTGTACATTAAACCTACGTACTTAACGACGATGTTAAGTGACTTAAGTTTGAGGTTGGTGTTTCATTGCTTACGTATCCGAATTATTCTATAAAACTTAGGAAGCAAAAGACTTATTAATTTTGCATCATCCATTTCCTTTCTCCCCTTTTGAAGTTTGCAGCGCTTCGGAAAGGCAAGGAATATATAAAAATGTGGCTGTACAATTTTCCAACTGAGACTACGCACCAGATAGCAGATATCGTCAAAAGAAAACGAGCTTTCCATTGGTTGGCGCAACGCTCTCTTTTGCATTTCGACAGACATTTAACAAAAGCCCGAAAGCTAGTGGGAATAAACAATGCTGACAGAGGGAATGGATTCTGGTTCTCTGATTGGTTGACTGCCCAAGCCCTGAATGCAACGTTCGATTTCGCATCTAATGTTATGTCCTTGGCAAGCACCGCACAATCTCACATGAGTTCGGGCACTATGATACGAAGTTAGGTTTGCGTCCGCGCTTTGTTTCAGTTCCGGCTGAAATACACACAATTACGTGGATTTGGTTTTAAATAAAACTCTTCTAAACCAGGTACTTAGTTTAAATTTCCGATAAAAAACGGCAGCAAAGCTTTTCTTCGTGTAATTCTTTTTTTTTTTTTCAGAGAGCAAGCTTTTGCGTTTAATTAGGGCATGCCACGCATGCACTGCGTACAATGACCACACGCTACTGAATCTATTACTGTAAAACTTCTCGAAATGTATATTTGAGTTGCGGTAGATGAACCGCGTTATCAAATTCTGTGGATAGACTTTCGTCGTAGGAAGAAGAGGATGTTCACATTTTTTTCAATTCCCAAGGAGTGGTAGCCGCGGACACTTTATCTAAAAAGATGGAGGTGGTAAAGGACAATACTATACCATCATTTTATTGTTTATAATGGTTAAGGAGATGAAGGAGCAATGTTCAACAATATGCGTGTCAATGGTTCTTCACCTTCACGACAATGCCAGAGCACGTAATACTTGGCAGTTACGGCCAATCTGGAGCAGAAAAAAAGGTGAACAGCTGCCTCATTACGCATATCACCCGATCTCGCACCATGTAATTTTTGGTTGCTTTCAAAAATTGCAAAGAAGTTTGTTGGGTTGCAGGGCCGGATTAAAGGCGAAGGGGGCTTCGGGAGTCCTTGGAGGGGACATTAACTGATATACTTAAAAATAAATTGTATACCTTACTCCAGCCTTACTTATACAGATTTAAAATAACTTTTCCATATAAAATGCTGTAGAATCAAGGCCTCCCCGCCCCTTCCTTGTTTGAGCGTTAAAATATTTAACTATTGGAATATTCGGTCCAGTTTTCTGTGCAGAAGGATTCTTGGTTGTTTTGTTTCCTTTCTCTTGGCGATTGCTTCTAAAAAGCCCTAAAACAACACTTATGTTATTGCAGTTTCTAATGACTGTACAGAAAGGCTATGAAGGGAATGGTTTTCTAGACCCGCACACGTCCTATAGGAGCCTTTCTCCTTGCGTCCAGTGTCTAATCTCCTGTGCTTTGAAGGGATTCGACAAAGTAAGAAAGCAAAAATTATGTGTTTTTAATTAAAAGTGATTGATTTGGTAGTCTGGGTATGAAAACGAATAAAAATACAATTAATATACAAGCTTCTAGTTACTTAAAGCAGAATTTGCGTTTACAATAATAACAAGAAAGATGACACCGAATTTTCGGGTGTAATGAGAATGTCTTTTGAATCCGTTCTGACGCAAATTAAATTTATCAAAGCTATTCAAAGTCAATGGAACCGGTATGGAAAACATTAGTATCTCACCGAAGACCGAAGTTTCTCAATCTGGTTTTTAATCCAGCAGATATTGCTGTAAGCGGAATCGTAATCTTACGTTCTCTAGCTGCAGGATTGTCCGTTAAGAAAATTTGAATTTACGTGAGAAACATTTGGCAGCGGAAATGCTCTCCAACAAAGAAATAATTTTTCAAACAGGACTCTTCAAAGCAGAGATATGGACAACAACAAGATACACATCTACGCCCTCTGGCGGGAAAACCATGTATTATTTTAGGAAGAAAGTATTCTCAAAAGATTTTTCGATGTGAGTGGTATTGGGACCAAGAAAAAAAAATTACTCCAGTTTTCATGAGCTCAGATTTTGTTGAAAACACATCAGAAGCAGAAATTAACCCTTATGCCCCCTGGTGGCCAAACCATTCCTTAAAAAATATTAGAAATTATATGAAAAACATTTTCCGTCAGGAGCTGTGTACGATACAGAAAGAATTTTTCCAAATCAGAGTTTTAGAAGTAGAAATAACTCAGAAAACACAATTTACCTTTGCACCCCCTAGCGAAAAGTTTATGATTTACTTGAAAATTTTGAATTTATATAAAAAATATTTTGCATCGGCAACACTATCCAACAAAGAAGGAATTTTTCAAATCAGACTCTTAGAAGTAGAGACATTGGCAAAAATAAGTTATACATGTGCGCCCCCTGGCATAGAAACCATGCATTATTTTAAGAAGAAAATATTCCTGAAAGGTTTATCAGCCTGAGTGGCATCGGTCCACGAAAGAATTTTTTCAATCGAGATTTCAGAAGCTCATATTTTATGGCAAATAAATCAGAAGCAAATATTAATACTTACGCCCCATGGTAGCCAAAGTATTCTTTACCGAAAATCAGAAATTATGTGCAAAAGATTTTCCATCAGGAGCTGCATGCGGTGCAGAAAGAATTTTTCAAATCGGAGATTTAGAAGTAGATATATCTAGCAAAGCGCAATTCACCTCTACGTCCCCTAGCGGAAAGTCTATGAATTACTTGAAAATTTTGAAATTATATGAAAAACCTGTCACACCTGAAACTCTATCCAATAAAGAAGAAAATTTTCAAATCGGACCATTAGAAGCAGAAATATTGACAAAAATAAGATATATATCTACGCCCCCTGGCGGAGAAACTGTGGAATATTTTAAGGAGAAAATATTTCGAAAAGGTTTATCGATGTGAGTGGCATCAGTCCACGAAAGAATTTTTTCAATCGAGATTTTAGCAGCTCATATTTTATGGCAAATACATCAGAAGCAAAAATTAACACTTACGCCCCCTGGTGGCCAAAGTACTCTTTACCAAAAATTCGAAATTATATGCAAAAGAATTTCCATCAGGAGATATATCCGCTGAAGAAGAAAAAAATCAAATCGTAGTTTTAGAAGAAGAGATATATGGGGAAACGTAATTTACTTTTACGCCCCGTAGCGAAAAATCTATGAGTAACTTGAAAAAGTAACTATTCCTAAAATACTCTTCGACATAAATGGAATCCAAGGATAAAATAATTTTTTCAATCTGATGTTTAGAAACAAATATGTGGAATAATATGTACACTGGCGGAAAGTGAAAAATGAACACCAAGAAGGAATTGGCGGACGATAATGAAATTTACATATGTTAATGGGGTGTTACGTAGGTGTGATGTTAATTTCGGGACCAACGGATGAGCGCTTACGCCATAGCACGGCATAATATGCAAATTATTGTCGGTGGTATTTAAAGAGTACGGCGAAGCGAATGTAATCAGTCGTCGGTGTACAGACACGTGCGAAGACCCTGAAGAAGCTGCAATGCTTGAACATGGAAGACGTGTACGATTTCAGCAATTATCGGACTTTGAGCGAGGTCGTCTAGTCGGATTCCGCGAGGCCGGGTGGTCGTATCGTCGTATTGCGGAGCGAATTGGACGGTTAGTATCGGTGGTGGTACGATGGTGGCGTAGATGGTCCGAGGAACATTCCCACACGAGAAGACGTGGAACCTGGAGTCACAGACGGACTGATGAGCTGACCGATAGACGCACAAGAAGAGCGGCGTTGTCACGCAGAACATCCACTGCGATGCAAATCCGAGCTGCCGTTGCACCTGAGGTGACTGTGCGAACAATCCGCAACCGTCTACTGGATGCAAGACTACGCGCACGTATGCCTCTGGCATGGGGAGCGATCAGCTATAACTCCCGTACACAACTAGTGTTTGTACCGGGTACGTTAAACAGCACCTCCTATACATCAACAACATCATTCAGCCCGTTGTTGTGCCATTTGTAAGGTCGGTCCATCGTGGTGTTTTCCAGCAAGATAACGCACGCCTACACACGGCACGTGCAACGCAACATGCACTTCAGAGTGTGAGACAACTTCCTTGGCCTGCACGTTCACCGGATTTGTCCCCCATTGAGCACATGTGGGATTTTACGGGACAACGACTTATCCGGTCTCCTCGGCTAGCCACAACCATCCCCGATTTACGCGTCCAGGTTGAGGATGCTTGGAACTCAATACCCAAACTTACATCCAACATCTGTACGACAGACTCCATGCCAGAATTGCACAGTGTTTCCATGTAACATGGTTAACGACTTATCCGGTCTCTAGCCGTGGAGACCGGATAAGTCGTTAACCATGTTACATGGAAATGTTATTTTTCAGTTTACCAGCAAATACAGCTGTATTTTGCCATAATGTTTTGATCACGTTATCTTCTGTATTCCGTTATTATGCTGTATAAATTTCGTTGGTATAAGACGTCTCCTTCTTGGTGTTCTTTTTTCACTTTCCCCCAGTGTATTTTAAATTCGATATCAACTGCATTTACGCCCTCTAGCGGCGGAATTGTGCATCGTAAAAATGAAATAAAGGATCACCATTTGCATATTTCAAGCTTCCCAATGCAAAAGGATTTTTCAAATCGGACTAATAGTTTCAGAGATATGGTGTGTAAAGGCGGACGGACGGATGGACTGACAAACCGATAACATAAGCACAATCTTTTTTTTACCAAAGACGTGCTAAAAATAACAACAATACCGTAAAATATTTTCTGAAATTTAAGAGCCACTTTCCGTGATTCCATTCGTGAATTATCGAAGCATATTTCTGATGCAACATTTTCGGTGAAATGACGCAAAGAAAACCTCGATTTCACGGACATTTCGTCACACCAGGAAAATTCTGAATTTCCAGAAACCTTTCCACAATTCCTTTCATATATTGACAGTAAATTGCCATTTTTAGCACGTCTTTTGTAAAAAAAGATCGTTCTTATGTTATCGATATGTCCGTCCGTCCGTATATACCCACGATATCTGCGCAACTTTTAGTAGTCCGTTTTGAAAAATTCTTTTGCATTGGGAAGCTTGAAATATGCGAATGATAATCCTTCATTTCGTTTTTTTTTTACGATGTACAATTTTGCCGCTGGAGAGCGTAAATACAGATGTTGTCGAATTCAAAGATACGTTTTATTCCACATATTTGCTCCTAAACATCCGCCTGAAAAAAGTTTTTTATCTTTCGATTCCATTTATGTCGAAGAGTATTTTAGATATAGTAACTTTTTCAAATTACGCATAGATTTTCTGCTAGTGGGCATAAAAGTAAATTACATTTTTCCCGATAATTCTTCTTCTAAAACTCCGATCTGAAAATTTTTTCTTCAACGGATACACCTCCTGATGCAAAATTTTTTGCATATAATTTAAAAGTTTTGGTAAAGAATACTTTGGCCACTAGGGGGCGTAAGCGTTAATTTTTGCTTCTGAGGTATTTGCCATAAAATCTGAGCTAAAATCATGATTGAAAAAATTATTTCGTGGACTGATGCCACTCACATAGATAAACCTTTTTGGAGTATTTTCTTTTTAAAATATTCCACAGTTTCTCCGCCAGTGGTCGTAGATGTATATCTTATTTTCGTTGATATCTCTACTTCTAGGAGTCCAATTTGAAAAAAAAATTCTTTGTTGGATAGTGTTTTCAGTGTGACATGCTTTTCATAAAATTTTAAAAATTTTCAAGTAATTCATAGACTTTCCGCTAGGGGGCGTAGAGGTAAATTGCGTTTCCCCCTATATCTTTGCTTCTAAATCTCCGATTTGAAAAATTCTTTCTGCAGCGGATACAGCTCCTGATGAGAAATTGTTTGCACATAATTTCTCATTTTTATAAAAAAAAATTGCTTGGCCACCAGGGGGCGTAAACCTTAATTTCCGCTTCTGATGTATTTGTAGCAAAATATGAGCTTCTAAATTCTCGATTGAAAAAAAAAGTCGTTTGTAGACCGATAGTACTCATGTCGACAGACCTTTTAGAAACATTTTCTTCTTAAAATAATGCATGGTTTCCACACCAGGGGCGTAGACGTATATCTTATTTTTGTCAATGTCTCTACTTCAAGTAGTCCAATTTGAAAAATTCCTTCTTTGTTGGATAGCGTTTCCGATGCGAAATGTTTTTGCTATAAATTCAAAATTTTCAAGTAAATCATAAACTTTCCTCTAGGGGGCACAAAGGTAAATTGCGTTCTCTGCGTTATTTCTGCTTCTAAAACTCCGATTTGAAAAGTTCGGCCTGTATCGCATAAAAGACCTGATGGAAATATTTTTCACATAATTTTTAATGTTTGGCTAAGAATGGTTTGGCCACCATGGGGCATTAGTGTTAATTTTTGAGTCCGATTTGAAAAATTCTTTCTGTGTTAGAGAGCTTTTCCGGTGAGAAATGTTTTTCATATAAATTCATGTTTTTCTTAACACACAAGTTTGCAACCAGAGGGCGTTAGCTCACGATTCAGTTTACAGCAATATCTGAGGGATTAAAAATCCGATTGAAAAACTTCTTTCTTCCGTCAGATACTATTGTTTTCCATACCGGTTCAATTGACTTTGAATAGCTTTGATAAATTTAACTTGCGTCAGAACGGATTCAAAAGACGTGCTTATTACACCTGAAAATTCGGTGTCATCTTTCTTGTTCAGATGTGTTAACGAAAAATTCCGAATTTTCAGAAACCTTTCAGCAATTTCTTTTGTATATTAACGAAAAAACCACAGATCCATATGACGGAACATTTCCCGTAATAGGAGCGATTAGGATGACGTAGCTTATATGTTCGGTAAACTGATCTCTGAATATGGAATATGACCGTTGGGGACTTAAAATTAACGAAAATAAAACTGAGCGCTTGTTCTATAATCCCAGAGACTTCATTGAAATATCCGATAATATTACGTTGAGAACAGTTGAGGGATTTAATTACCTCGGATTCATAATACATCAGGATCGTAAATGTCATCATGACATTGATCGGAGAATTCCGGAGGGTAGGAAAGCTATTGGTTGTCGGAAAAGTCATGACGTATTTTAGCCATGTTTTGCAAAGGTCATTTATTTATAGAAAGAATTAAAATCAATCAATGATATAATGCCCGTTTTGTTTGATAACCTTTTGCCATCTTTCAGTGAGCTGCAGAATGCCTCGTTTATAGAAGGACCTGTCTTTCGTGGCAAAAAACTGTTCAAGGTGCTGATTTACATCCTCATCTGAATTGAATGTTATACCACGCAAGGACTGTTGAAGAGAGCGAAACAAGTGGAAATCTGACGGCGCAAGGTCAGGCGAGTATGCTGGATGTAGCAACACATTCCACCCAAGCTACAATAATTTTTGGCGGGTGATCAACTGATGTGTGGTCTCGCGTTGTCGTGATGGAACACAATACCTTTACGATGAACGAGCTCTGGACGTTTCTGGATGATGGATTCGTTCAAACTGTTCAATTGCCGACAGTACACATTCGAATTGATTGTTTGGTTCCGTGGTAGGAGCTCGAAAAACACGACACCTTTAAAATCCCACCACACTGAGACCAAAACCTTCCGCTGATGAATGTCTGCTTTGGATGTCGTTTGAGGCGAAGCAGCACTTCGGGACCAAGACCGTTTGCGCAGCACATTGTTGTACACAATCCACTTTTCGTCACCAGTTATCAGTCGCTTCAAAAAAGGATCGCTTTCTTCACGTTTAATGAGCATATCGCAGATGTTTATACGCGCCGTCAATTAAGCTTCTTTGAGTTCATGAGGAACCCACACATCGAGCTTGCTTACGTATTCCAGCTTCTTCAGGTGGTCGTGAACGCTTGAATGATGGATGTACAATGTGTCTGCAATCTCTCGTGTCATGTAACGTGGGTTTGACTCGATCAATGCCTTGATTTGGTCGTCATCAACCTCGGTTAGCCTCCCGGACAGAGGAGCATCGTTGAGGTCAAAATCACCAGCACGGAATTTTGCGAACCACTGCTGGCACTGACTTTACGCAACAGTAGAGAGAAAAGCTAAGTTTGACGTATATTGACTTAACATTGTGCACCTCACGGGGGTCGCAGAAGGGAGGGAGGGCGGAACTCCACCTGATGTGCTCCTCACGAGTGAACCTACCGGAAGTTTGTTATCTCGGGAGATAACGTATTTATTGAACTTTGACAAATATTTGGGTAATCTTTTCGTCGAGCTGAAAATGTATTCATGCTTTTATTCCTGATTTATTCATTATAACTTTTTCAGACTCCCGAACTTTGGATTTTTTTTTATTCGTAATTTGTTCGTGTATTATTTCTTCTCTGTTTTTTACTTTCAATGTCATTTATGCTAATTCTTAGTGTACTAGACCTTCCTTATTGAAATTAATTTTTTCCTAACATATTTCTTATATCAGATCTAATTACTTTTTTCAGTTTTATTGTTCTTCTGTCTAACATATTTCTTGTATCAGATCTAATTATTTTATTCAGTTCTGTTATTCTTCCGTCTAATATATTTCATGTATCAGATCTCATTCTTTTTTTGGGAGGAGTTATTCTTTTAATCTAACATATTTCTTGTATCAGATCTAATTCTTTTAATGAGGAGGGGGAGTTATTTTATCTAACATACTTCTTTTATCTGGCATATTTCTTTTATCTAACATACGTTATTCTTTAATCTAGCATATTTTTATTTTTCTCTGCTTGTGAATTAAAATTCAATGAAGGCTTACAATATCACAGTAAAAACCTTAGGGAATAAAATGCTCTGATGGTCCCAGCGAGATTCGAACTAGCAGTCCTAGAACATCGGATCACTGGGAAAAGATGCTTGAAAGAGAAAGATGGTTGAACATCGGATCACTGGGAAAAGATGCTTGAAAGAGAAAGATGGTTGTTCATGGTGTTAAAATGTTTTGGGGGACTTTTCTTGGAATTTAATTTAAACTGGAGTGTGAGGGGAAGTGTACGTTACTTGTGTTGTGAACGAGTTGGTGTGAACATGAGTTTTTCTGTTACGGTGGATCGTCTCTCGTTGAACTGTTGTAATGGAGGAAATGATGAAACAGACATATCGCACAGCCCAGAAAGTAGGAAGTTTAGGTGGTCTCGATGCTTTATACCGTGCTGTCTAAAAAGAAGGAGTCAAGAAAAAGACGTCAAGAAATGGTTGAACGGGGAGAAAACTTTCACCCTTCACAAACCGGTCAGATGATATTTTCCGAGAAATAGAGTTATGGTTAATAAAACAGACCAAAAGTTTCAAGCAGACCTAGCCGATGTCTCCAGTTTGAGTCTACATAACGATGGATTTCGTTACTTGCTGACATGCATTGACATATTTTCCAAATATGCATGGGTGATTCCCTTTAAGCAAAAGTTGGGGTACCATATCGTTCAAGCATTTCCCAGATATTCAAAAATAGAAAGCCAGTAAAACTTCAAACAGACAAATGAATTGAATTTAAGAACAAAGTGTTCCAAAGGTTTTTAAAACAGAACGGAGTGCATTTTTTTACGACAAACAACGAGACGAAAGCAAGTGTTGTGGAGAGATTCAATCGCACGCTCAAAACAAAAATTTGGCGTTACTTTACAAGTCAAAATACGAAAATACGTTTAAATTCATAGACGTGCTCAACGATTTAGTCCATAGTTACAATCATTCTCCCCATCGAAGTATAAAAATGAAACCTGTAGATGTATACAAAGATAATGAAAAGCAAGTGTTTCTCAATCTGTATGGTGATCTTAAGTGGGAAAAACCTACCTTCAACTTTCAGGTGGGGGATCACGCGAGGATTAGTAAAGCGAAATTGACATTTGAAAAAGTATACGAATCAAATTGGGCAGAAGAAATCTTTGTGGTGAGTGACCTTGTTCCCAGATCCCCTCCCGTCTAGAAAGTAACAGATTTATTGAACAAAGAGCTGGAAGGAACTTTTACGCTGAAGAGCTTCAAAAAGTCACTCTGTCCGAGACCTTTCCTGCGGAACGTGTTCTGAAGAAACGCAAAAGAAAAGGAAAAGTGGAATACTTTGTTAAATTTAAAGAGTATCTCGATAAATTTAATTCTTGGATCCCCGCGGAAGACTTGACCTCTCCATAAAACCGACCTTTTTTTTAGATGAAACATCATTCGTCAACATGAATTTCTATCTGACGTTACCTAATGACAGCTCTCTCCGCTGCTTTTCAGACAATAAAATTTCTCATTTCATCCCGCGTCTTCCTTCCCCGATCAAACTCAATGGCTACTGGGAAGTGGGACTCGTCGAACTCATCTACCCTCATTCCTGGTTTAATGTGAAAGCAGCAAAAATCCCTGCTGGATATTATGATTCGGTAGGAGACGTGGTAAAAGCCATGTCCCAGCATTGGTCGAAAAAAATTACGATGCTTTTTTAATAAAACCACGAGGCGGGTCAAAGCAGCTTTAACTCATGGTTCTCAGCTGGAGTTATTTCCCGGAATAGCTGAAATTCTAGGTTTCCAACCTGGAGTGTATTTAGCATCAGAAGGGAGTGATGAAACAAATTCATGGAAATTTCGTAGCCGATCTGAACACGTCGCTTTCCCTATTGTACGTGTACAACGATATTGTGGAGCCTCAGCCTGTGGGAGACATGGTTTCCCCTCTCCTTCGCATGATTAAAGTGAGCGGAGAAGACGAAGATGTGGTCAGCGACTGGTACGACCGCCCTCATTATTTTCCTCTTGCAAGAAAACATTTCCAAACCGTCGAAATCGTTATAAGGAATCACTATAAGTACCATTTGAACGCGGGAGAGCGATCGTGGAACTTCATTTTCGTCTCAAGGCTCTGTAGTCATGTACGAACCATACCGCTGTTGTACAAAATCTTTCGAGGATTATTACGTCAACCAAACTGGAAAAGGTTTAGTCTACTATCAAGGAACGTCATTTCAAAAAGGGTATGGGCTTGGAGGACTTTTTCGTTCGTTATTTAGAGCGGCGGTACCATTATTCAAACAAGGTGCAAAAACGCTTGGAAAACAAGTCTTTCGAACGGGGGTCGAGTTGGCCAATGACGTCATCCTCGGTAAGGACGTGAAAACAGCAGCCAAACAACGAGCTAAAGAAGCAGGACAAATACTCACTGGCAAAGCAGCTAATAAAGTGAAGAAAATGTTGGGAGGAAACGTTAAAAGAAAGAGAAATACGAAGAAACGAATCATTCGTTCAAAGAAACCCAAAAGCACACGATATTTTTTGATCCGTAAAACCATGGCTCTGATTCACAGTCATTCTTCCGTATGTTTGAAATCTGAGCTTGATTTATTTGCTTTACCACCTACCCAAACGAGCATAGAAAAAGGACAATGGATCGAATATCACCCATTGGCCAACATTCGAGATGGAGGACCTCTGGAATTTAATATTTCTGGGAGTGGAGAAGAATACATGGACTTATCTTCCAGCCAACTCTACGAGAAAATTAAAATTGTGAAAGCTGACAATTCTGCCCTAGCTGACAAAGAGCCCGTGGGTCCCATTAACTGTTTTCTTCATTCTCTGTTTTCCCAAGTCTACATCAGTTTAAACGAAAGAGTGATTTCGTCCTCAAGCAACACGTACCCCTACAGAGCTTATATTGAAACTCTTCTGAATTATGGAGAAGAAGCAAAGAAAACCTGTTTAGCATGTGAAGGGTTTAACAAGGATACAGCCGGACATCTGCACGAAATTAATCCCACGAATGCTGCAACGAACAACGCTACGAGCTCGTGAAAGACAGCAAAACGTTGGATATGATTGGAACCTTGCACTGTGATTTATGTTTTCAAAACAGACTGCTACTCATTTTAGTGGACGTAAAAATTTAACTGGATCGAAGCAAACCAGATTTCTGCCTCGTTTCCTCCTCCGAGACCCCCAATTACAGAGGTCTTGTCGAACACGCATCCATTTTTGTGAGCAAAGTGAAAGTCAGCCCTGGAGTTGCCATCGGTCGTGAAAAAGCTTTAGAAAAATCTCCTGCCAAGTATCCCATTGACCGTGTTTTAAGCAAAGTGTATTCCGTCTCTCAAGGAAGTATGTCCTTCATGCAAGGCAACGTATTCCTAGGACAAATGCCCAAAAGACTGGTTATTGGATGTGTAGACAACGATGCTTTTAATGGTACGTATAAATCCAACCCCTTTGAATTCAAGCATTATGATGTCAACTTTATCGCCGTGTACGTTGACGGACAGCCAGTTCCTCATAAACCTCTAGAACCCAATTTTGAAAAGGGAAACACAATTCGTTCCTTCTCTAGTCAATTTCAAGGAACCCGGAAACTGGGCCAGGACCTTTGAATATTTATCGATCGTGCGGAATTTTCCAAAAGATACACTCTTTATGCATTCGACCTCAGTCCAGACCTGGGTGATGGAGGACATATGAACCTGATACTACAAGGAAATTTAAAAGTGGAAATCGAATTGGGAAAAGCTTTGCCTAAAACCAATTTGCCTCCAAGTTTGAAACTGTAAATATTAATGATGTACCTCTTCAAAGTTCGTTTACGGCCATATGTGGTCAATTTTGTATTTTTTTCCTTTATTCTAGATGTCGCGGGAAAAGCTTGTACTCCATTCTAAGAAATTTTCGACGGAAATCTGAAACAAACGACGTGCGTGTATTTCATTTTGTTCGAAATAAATTTGGAATTGTAACAAAATTTAGAATTTAAAATAAAAATTGATTTCGACTCTATTTTATGTGTCTTAAAATTATTTTGTTAGTTTTGGAATGACCTCAGTTGACAACATGGAAGTGCCCAGACTACAACATCCTTTTACAGCACTGATAGCAGGGCCTACGGGCTGCGGGAAGACTCAGTTTGTAAAGCGCTTACTTCAGCATCAAGAGGAAGTCATATCTCCCCCTCCCGAACATGTGGTGTGGTTCTACGAGGTTCATCAAACATTGTATGATGAAATAGAAAACGTGACATTTGTGGAAGGCCTCCCTCGAATTTTCGTGACTACATGAAAGGAAGAACGCTCTTTGTCATTGACGATCTCATGACTGAATGCGGAAGCGACAAAAAATTAACGCACTTGTTCACTAGAGGGAGCCATCATTTCAATGTGTCTGTGATATTCATTACTCAAAATGTTTTTCATAAAGGCAAAGAAATGCGAGAAATTTCTCTGAATGCTCATTACTTGTTTCTGTTTAAATCCCGAAGAGATGCGAATCAAATCACTCATTTAGGGAGACAGTTGTACCCTAGCAAACTTAATTTTTTTCAAGAAGTGTATTTGGATGCTACAAAATCCCCTTACAACTATTTATTGATTGATCTAAAGCCTGAGACAAAGGAAGAATTAAGATTACGCTCCCAGATACTTCCGAGAGATATTCAAGTAATATATCAACCTCGGTGAAATGAAATAAGTCTCAGTTTTCATCATGACGTTGTCTAAACAGCAGGTCCAACTTTTATGCATGATTCAACACTGTTCAAAAAAGGTATTAAAAGACCTAATATCAAAATGTAGAAAAAATGGAATTAAAGCAATGTGCGAAGTTTGTAAGAATACGTTAAAAGGAAATGCTCCGCTTACTCCCACCCAGAGACATTCATTGCAACGGCATAAGCACACCTTGCGAGCACTCTCTCGAAAAAAGACGCCTCTGTAAAAAAAGAGGAAACTCCTTATTCAAAAAAGGAGGATTTTTAGGCATGTTGATTCCTGCTTCTCTCAGTGTATTAACGACTCTGCTTACGAAATAATGGAATTTGCCAAGAAAATGGTTCTGATTCCCGAAGAACGGATTTCCCGTCATGTGCCAACAGATCTTCTCACATTGATCAATAAGAGTTCCAAGTAGTTGTTAAAAAACTACTGTGTCAAGAATGCCATATGTAAGAAGTTGAGGTTCGATGAATTGTTCAAGCATGTCAAGAAACACAGTTCCTCTAACCGTAGCCTGTGCAAAGAAGGAAGGTCCATAAATCTTTGACTGAGCCACACCAAGCCAATTATTCACTTTTGGTGTGCCTCGTTCCCATTGACAATAGTCAATTGGTTCCTCGTCCGCCCAAACGCGACAATTATGTCGATTAACCTTTCCACATGTGTGGAAGGTCGCTTCATCACATTTTTTTGACTTAATCGTCACTTTTAATTAGATCAATAAACTCAGCGCACATTGCTGCTCTGCGTGGATAATTTTCTTCTTGCAAGTTGTGAAACGCCTGAATGTGGTATGGCTGTTTTTTTCAAATCGCATCGTGGAATTATGTGGTGCCCTACAGTCGACAATTGCGGATTTTGCTTCCCGAACCAATTTGAATCTTACCACAGATTTTCTTGGGCGCCTATTTCTGCTGTCGTCAGATCCGGTTCTCTGAAATCTCGTTAATGATTCACGAATAGCCTTGTCTGTTAGACCTTTCTTATGAAATTTTCTCTCAAAACTGTCTCTAATTTCCCCTTATTTCATTTTTTTTATCTCGCATGTTACCACACACTCGTTCTTTCACGTTCATCATCAGTAATATGGGTTTGGAATGGAAAATTTATAAATTACACAAAATTCGAAATACTACTACACTTTTTTTAAATACTCAAATGTGCACTAGAAGTACATATCCTTATGCCAGCAAAACATTAAAAAAAACCAAAAAAACTAATATTACCGAAATAGATTGTGACTTTTGAGATACCCTGTAGCTGGGTTTAATTAACTCTTAAATTTCAATCGTCTGTCGAAGGATTTCATTTTGAAGTTTTGTAGCGAGATCGGATATTATGAATGGCATATCATATGAACCATTGTGGCATAGGACATTTCGTTTCCTCTCTCACATTTTTTGCATCAGCTATTACAAGAGATGGACGACGAAACTGAAGCACGTGAGTTTAGGAATTATTAAACAATTATATCTTTGAGGGTTCATCCGCTTTAGAACATTTAAACAATTATTAAACAATTTAACTGAAACACGTGGTTTTAGGACATTTAAACAGTTATTAAAAAATTATATCTTTGAGGGTTCATCCGGTTTAGGACATTTAAACAATTTAACTGAAATACGTGGGTTTAGGACATTTAAACAATTTAAAGACATAACTGAAACACGTGGGTTTAGGGCATTTAAACAATTTAAAGACATAACTGAAACACGTGGGTTTAGGACATTTAAACAATTATTAAAGAATTATATCTTTGATTGTTCATCTGGTTTAGGACATTTAAACAATTATTAAACAATTTAACTGGAACACGTGGGTTTAGGACATTTAAACAATTATTAAACAATTTAACTGGAACACGTGGGTTTAGGACATTTAAACAATTTAAAGACATAACTGAAACACGTGGGTTTAGGACATTTATACAATTATTTAAACAATCTAAAGTCATAACGGAAACACGTGGGTTTAGGACATTTAAACAATTATTAAGCAATTTAACTGAAACACGTGGGTTTAGGACATTTAAACAATTTAAAGACATACCTGAAACACGTGGGTTTAGGACATTTAAACAATTTAAAGACATAACTGAAACACGTGGGTTTAGGACATTTAAACAATTATTAAACAATTATATCTTTAAGGGTTCATCTGGTTTAGGACATTTAAACAATTATTTAAACAATTTAAAGACATTTAAACAATGTATCAGTATGGTGTAGGGCCTCCTTAAAGGCTAATAGAGCTGCAATTTGTCGTGGGAAGGACGGATACAAGTCCTGTACAGTGGTCAGAGGGAATTCAAATCATTCCTCTTGCAGAAAAGTAGCTAGTTCACAACGTGATGCTGGTGAAGTTAAACGTTTCCTGACTCGCTCCTCCAGAACACACCAGAGTGGCTCAATAATGTTCAAGTCGGGTGACTGCGCAGGCCATGACAGATGTTCAACCTCACTTTATCTCAGTAAACCAGTCTCTTCCATCAGTTTGGCTCTGTGTATTGTGCGTTATCACCCTGATACACGGCTCCACCGTCAGGGTACAAAGTTTGAACAATTGGGTGCACCTGATCCTCCAGAATTGTCCGATAGTCTTTGGCAGTGATGTGTCCCTCAAGAACAACCAGCGGGCAGACAGACTGCCACGATATCTCTGCCCATTCCATCACCAACCCTCCTCCGTGTGTGGGAAATAAACAGTCCGGGTGCTAAGCCTGTGAGGGATGGCTCCACATGTAAACTCTCCCGGTTGTGAGAAAGATAATGAAGGAAGATTCATCGGAGAACAATACACATTTCACGTTGTCCAACGTCCACGATTTGCGCTGCTGGCATCATTGCAACCGACGTTTATCATTCATACTGGTGATCCAGGGTTTGGTGATAGCAACATAACCGTGAATGTTGACCCGGTGAAGCTCCCGACGAACAGTTTTGACAGAAACAGGTGAGTCGCGGTGCTTATATTCAACTCTACGGTGAGTTGTGCAGATGTGGCTATATTTTTTTGGCTACCATCCTTGTTTGCACCCGGACGTTCCTATCAGACAGCTTCCTTTTACCTCGACAGTTACCCCTATTGGATGTGGTTTTTCCCTGTTGCTGGCATTCCGACATGACCCTGGATTCCGTGGCTTGCGATATACCACAAAGACTTGCTGTTTTGGACACAGATGCACCGGCGAGATGCGCACCAACAATCTGTCATCTTTGAAACTCGGATATGTCTTCCATTATATTTTGTGGTTCGCACTTTTTCACGTCCAGCTGTGCTACTTCTCTGTTAACGCAACCTTCACACTCCGCTCTGGTCGATCGACTGCGAAATAGATGCCGGCTGGCCATCAGGTAGCGCGTACAGCGACGTGACACGTGTGGTGCTATTTGCGCAGGGGTTCAGTTTCGTCGTCCACCCCCTGTATATATCGTGTTACTGTAAGGAACCGGGTACTTAAGTTGTTCAACGCTTGCCTGAAATCCTCTTCACTCCACACTACATGCCGCCTCAGGCACAAAACTCCCGCATTTGCTGGCGTGACACTTAAACGTGTCATTCAAATGTGTGTGTCTGTGACCATCTTTAGAAGGGAGAATGATGTTTGAATAACTTCTTAAACCCAGTGGGATGATATCCGTGTCTGGGGGACTAACCCTTCTCCATCATAGAGCAGAGAATGAAGGTCTAGAAGGAAGCGATTTCACCCATAACCGGTTTATGGTTGGTACTGCTGAGGTGACAGTGTGAAAGTAACTGTTTTGCTGCAGCTTTGTGAAACATTTCTGTTTGGGGAACGCAGAAAAGTTTGGGCACCATTTGGATCAAGTACATCGGCTGCTGAAACATTGGCAGACTGACGATCCGTAAACGACCCTGGAAGCTTTTTTGTGCTGCCCACTGTCCGAAAAAATTGGCAATGTATCTTATCCTTAAAAAAAAACCGGCATGTCTGTGTTTGCTGTTTAGACATCTTTTCAACGTAAGTCTACGAATCATTACAATTTTTTTTTTTTGTATTGAGGCAATAATTAAAAACATTTCACCCATTTTTCTGAACCACAGATCTCTCGTGAAATTTTATGTAAGAACGAAATTACTTCCGTTGCTATAGCAACAGGCAAAGCACGTTTCCTCAGAGAGACTGTGGGAACTTCGTTCTTATGAACTACAAGCAGTCACCCGTCCCTAATTTAGGGTCACTGGTTTCAGGGAGGAGATAGAGCCAGTGCCATAAGATAAACACAACATCCATGCCTCACCGGGGTTCTAACCTGGACCCACCTCGGAAGCTCCTCCACCACCCCACCCACCCTCACCCAGCCCCATTCTAAGCGATGGTTAGAAGCCATCGCTTAGACCATTGTGCCTCCGGGGTGGGGTGGGTGAGGAGCTTCGCTTTTAGTGACGGAAAGCCAATTATGCCCAAAATTAATTTCTTTTTCAAGTGTTATCTATCATGAATAAAATAATTACGAAAAATTTCTTTAAAAAACTGAAATTTTCCAGAATTGCAAGAATTTCAGTGCAAATTCATAAAGTGAATGAAATTAAAGGATGTGAAAATTAGTTTTTATTTAATTTCACCTTCAATTGCGAAAAAATTGTTCTTCCTGTAGTTGTAACAGACTTTCCGGAACTGGAGTTCCAGAACTCGTGAAACCGTTAAAACAAGAAAGATGACACCGAATTTTTGGGTAAAATGAGCACGTCTTTTGAATCCGTACTGACGGGAATTTAATTTACCAAAGCTATTCAAAATCAACGGAACCGGTATGGAAAGCAGTAGTATCTGACTGAATAAATAAGTTTTTCAATCGGGGTTTTAATCCCGCAGATATGGCTGTAAACGGAAATGTCAAATGTCCCTCTGGTGGTAGACTAGTGCAAAGAAATAATTTTTCAAATCGGGCTCTTAGAAGCAGAGATATCGACAAATGTAAGATATGCATCTACGCCCCCTGCAGAAAAAAACGTGCAATATTTTAAAAAGAAAGTATTTTCAAAATGTTTTTCGATGTGAGCGGTATCGGTCCATGAAAGCATTTTTTCAATTGAGGTTTCAGGGGATCAGATTTTACTGCAAATACATCAGACGCAGAAATTAACTCTTACGCCCCCTGGTGGCCAAACCATTCTTTATCAAATATTAGATTATTACATGCTGAGAATTTCCTATCAGGAGCTGTATCCGGTGCAGAAAGAACTCTTCAAATCGGAGTTTTAGAAGCAAAAATAACACAGAAAACGCAATTTACCTTTACGCCTCCTAGTGGAAAGTCTATGCATTACTTGAAAACTTTGAACTTATGTGAGAAACATTTTACACCGATTACGCTATCTAACAAAGAAGGAATTTTTCAAATCCGGCTTTTAGAGGCAGAGATATTGACAGAAATAAGATAGACATCTACGGCTCCTGGAGGAGAAACCATGAAATATTTTAAGAAGAAAATATTCCGGAAAGGTTTGTCTACGTAAGTAGTATCAGTCTACGAAATAATTTTTTCAATCGAGATTTTAGAAGCTCTGATTTGGCTGCAAATACATCAGAAGCAGAAATCAACACTTACTGTTGTTTGCTTAACCATTTTACACTGGTGTGCAAAAATTAAGGACGAAGAGGAGAAATTATCATAACAGCGGAACGAGCAGGCAGTACGGTCCGATAGACCACTCAGGAGATAGACTAGGGTCCGCTACGGTGGGGCATACGCATATATGCAGCATGACGTAGGGGGAGGAGTGTCGGTAGGTTATAAAGCACACGGTTGGTGTACGCTCAGCAATTCGGTGAAAGCTATTGTACGGTGTACATCGGTTTGAACGACGTCGAGTTGCTGCCACCGTGTGATATGGCCAACAGGCAATCCAGTAGACGACATCTGGATGACTTTACCCTAAGTCGCGTCATTGGGAAGTTGGAAGAAGGTCGAAGTGTGACTAGTGTGGCCGAGGAGTTCGGGATCGCTCATAGCATCGTTTCACGAACTTGGAGAGCATTTCAAACGTCAGGAACAGCTGTCCGAGAGTTTAGCCGTGGTCATCCACGAGCAACCACGGTGGCGAACGACCGGTATATTGTCCTACAGGCGAGAAGAGACAGACGGCATACAGCGGGAGAATTCGCAAGGCACATGCAAGAGGCAAATAGACGTCCGTTATCGCGTTTTACCGTGGACAGGAGGCAGCACAAAGGTGTTCTATTTGCACGACGACCAATACGGTGTGTGCCATTAAAGCCTGCTCATCGGAGATGGCGGTTTCTGTGGTGCAAGGAACGAAAGAACTGGACACATTAGCAATGGGGTAGAGTTCTCTTTACGGATGAGAGCCGATTTAGTCTGAGGAGCGATTCTGGAGAGAGCAGGGAACACGTAATACACCTCCAACATCATCGAAAGGGACCAATTTGGAAGTAACGGAGTTCTCGTTTGGGGCAGTATTACGCTTGGCAGCCGTACTGACCTCCACATCTTCCAAGAAGGTTCAGTCACTAGTGTCCGCTATTGTACCACGGTTCTCCTGCCTCACGTGCGACTGTTTAGAGGTGCCGTGGGTCCTGAGTTCTTCTTCATGGACGACAACGCTACACCTCACCGTACAGTGGCTGTCGCAGAGCTGTTGGAGAGTGAAGATATTCTACGCATGGATTGGCCCGCAAGGTGCCCGGACCTAAATCCAATCGAACACGTGTGGGACCTTCTCAGGAGACGCTTGGCAGCACGTCACCAGCCGCCAGCAACGATTCCGCAGCTGCGATTGGCGCTACAAGAGGAATGGGCCTCGATGCCTCAACAGCTCCTTGACAACCTCGTCCTCAGCAAGGACAGACGTTGTAAATCCTGCAACGCAGTCAGGGGGATCATATCCCCTACTAAAGACTGGATTTTTCTTGGCAGCCGCCTGTAACATTGACGTTTCTGTCTTCTGTGCAGTTGTGCTCGAAGCTACCTTTTCAATAAAGTGCCTTTTTATCCTATGGATTCCTTGTTTGGACGGTTTTGCTCACTTGTCCCATATTCTTACATCTTGGGATTTTATGGTATGATTTGAGTCGAATTGGAGCACTTCTGCACGACGCTACATTCAAAAACTGTCTCGTCCTTAATTTTTGCATGCCAGTGTATATCAAAAATAAGAAATTATATGCAAAATATTTCCCATCATGAGCTGTATCCGCTAAAGGAAAAAAAAATCAAATCGGAGTTTTAGAATCAGAGATATCTGGGGTTAAGCAATTTACTTTTACGCCCCTTAGCGGAGAATATACGCGTGACTTGGAAAAGTGACTATGCCTAAAATAATCTTCGACGTGAATGGAATCGAAAAGTAAAAGAATTTTTTGAATTGGATATTTAGAAGCAAATATATGGATTAGAATGTGTTTTGAATTCGATATCATTTGCATTTATGTCCTCTAGCGGCGAAATTTGAATCAAAAGAAAAAACGAAATAAAGGATCATCATTCCCGCATTTCAAGCTTCCTAATGCAAAAATAATTTTTCAAATCGTATTATTGGTTGCGGTGATATTGAGTCAACAGACGGACGAACAAACCGATGATATAAGCACAAACTTCTTTTACAAAAGACGTGCTAAAAAGCATAGTGTATACATTTAAAAAGCAACAACCTAAAAATTTTTCCGTCGGTTAACCTCAGTGTATTAACTACACAATGAATTGAGCGTTTCTATCCCAAACTATTGATAGCATCTTTGAGTAGATTGTATAGATTATTTAACTGCAATTGGCAAAAGGGTACCGACTTGGAGGAGGTCAGCCTAAAGGGACGGAGCTTAAATTTAAAGTCGAGAAAGGGGAAGGGGTGTATAAAATGCGTACAATGTTTGACTTAACAGAACATTTGCTATATACACTGGCGGAATGTGAAAAAAGAACACCAAAAAGGAATTGGCGGACGATCATGAAATTTACATATGTTAATGGGGTCGAGTTTAAGTAGGTGTGATGTTAATTTCGGGACCAACCGGTGAGCGCTTACGCCACAGCACGGCATAATATGCAAATTATCGTCGGTGGTATTTAAGGAGTACGGCGAAGTGAATGTAATCAGTCGTTGGCGTACGGACACGTGCGAAGACCCTGAAGAAGCTGCAATGCCTGGACATGGAAGACGTGTACGATTTCAGCAATTATAGGACTTTGAGCGAGGTCGTCTAGTCGGACTCCGCGAGGCAGGGTGGTCGTATCGTCGTATTGCGGAGCGAATTGGACGGGAAGTATCGGTGGGGGTACGATGGTGGCGTAGATGGTCCGAGGAACATTCTCACACGAGAAGACGTAGAACCAGGAGACACAGACATACTGATGAGCTGACCGATCGACGCACAAGAAGAGCGGCGTTGTCAAGCAGAACATCCACTGCGACGCAAATCCGAGCTGCCGTTGCACCTGAGGTGACTGTGCGAACAATCTGCAACCGTCTACTGGATGCAGGACTACGTGCACGTTTGCCTCTGGCATGTGTACCTCTGACTCCAGGCCACCGTCAGGAACGGCTGCAAAGGTGTCGCCAACGTCTGCACTGGAGAACGCAATGGCGATCTTTCGTGTTCAGCGATGAAAGCAGATTCTGCTTGAGAGTCTCCCATGGCCGTATGCGTGTTCGCAGACGCACAGGGGAGCGTCTCCACCCTTCTTGCATCCGCCAGCGATACACAGGGCCTACACCTGGTCTCCTGGTGTGGGGAGCGATCAGCTATCACTCCCTTACACAACTAGTGTTTTTACCGGGTACGTTAAACAGCACCTCCTACATCAACAACATCATTCAGCCCGTTGTTGTGCCATTTGTAAGGTCTGTCCATCGTGGTGTTTTCCAGCAAGATAACGCACGCCCACACATGGCACGTGCAACGCAACATGCACTTCAGGGTGTGAGACAACTTCCATGGCCTGCACGTTCACCGGATTCGTCCCCCATTGAGCACGTGTGGGATTTTATGGGAAAACGACTTATCCGGTCTTCACGGCCAGCCACGACCATCCCCGAATTACGTGTCCAGGTTGAGGATGCTTGGAACTCAATACCCCAAACTTACAACCAACAACTGTGCGACAGACTCCATGCCAGAATTGCACAGTGTGACGCAGTTCATGGCGGTTCAACCTCGTACTAACCATGTTTCATGGAAATGTTATTTGTCAGTTTACCAGCAAATGCAGCTGTATTTTGCCATAATGTTTTGATCACGTTATCCTCTGTATTCCGTTATTATGGTGTATAAATTTCGTTGGTATCAGACGTCTCCTTCTTGGTGTTCTTTTTTCACTTTCCGCCAGTGTAAGTTTTTTTTTATTTTTCTGAAGCCGTCAAAGTGTTGAACACCCTTTGCCGTTTTAATATAACTTGGTTTTCTTTTGCAAAAATATTGAAATACCAGTTTACATATAATTTTTTTTCCTTGAGTTGGCATAAGGTCTACCTGCCCCAAATATGGCGGCCCACTGGGAGTTCTCCCGGTACCCCGACGGCTCAATACGCGCCTGCGCTTAAATAGTTAAAGAGCAAAGTTCTGAATTAAAGATTTCTTATTCTATTAAGATAAGCTATAGGGTGCTTTCACCCCCACTGATAAAGCGTTCTTACCATTAGTCGGCAGAACTGGGAGCTGGTGATATGTGTTTTAGAGAATCAACTACCAGGCTCGTCTTTTGCAAGACGAAAAAACAAACTTTTACAATAATCACGTGTGAACCCTTTCTTCTTGCATTTATTCCATCTTTCTTTTTCTCTTAGGAATAATTCTTATTAGTTGTTGTAAAAACTGACCAACATTTAACCGCGCTATTTGTATTAATAAACAAAGATACATTTCTCTTTGTATTCATAATGGGCTCCATTTGCATGCGGTTACCGCAATGAACCATTCTCCTTTGCGAAATTTTCTTGGATAAAATCGTAGTCATTTAAATAATTGATGTCAGGAAACTTATAGAAGGGTATCGCCTGTTTTCTTCCGTCCTGTATCCCTCTATTTTCATCCCATAAAACCTCTCGTATTTCTGGTCCCTAATGAGAGAGTGATAAAGACATTCGTTAAGTCAAAAAAGAAGAAAAAACACGAAAACTCCTGTCTCTGTTTCAAGAAAGCATTTTTTCCCTTCCTCGGCCTTTGTGGCAGAAACAATAGACTACATGACTTAAATAATTTTAATGATTCGTTTCCTTATTTTGAGGGTTTTTCAAAATAATTACCGACGAGACTATTAAACCTAACATCTTCGTTCTCCTTAGGAATGCCATTGTGGAAGACATTATCTTTTCCTCAAGTCATTGTTTAAGACATCAAGTCCGTTTATTTCTTGAAACTTCAGAAAGCAAAAGCACAGAAAACACCACGCACAAATGTAATGCTCTCAATTGTTTTTCATCTGCCAACAGTAAAAACAAGCGGATTCTTCAGATATAAGCTGGTCATTAAGCTCCACGCATCGCCATACAACTCCCCTGTTTATTTCATTAGGACAATTAAGGGAATGCCTGAAAATCCGCTTGCTCCATTTTCTTCTGCTTTGCTTTATTTCGTCGTCGTCTTTTTCAGCAAAACAAAACATTTTGTCGACGCAGATTAAACAAATCAGTTTACACATTCAGCGGCGTAATTTAGCGTAATGGCAACTCCCGTTTTTCAAACCCTAAATAACTAGGGATATTTTTGTTCATTGTTTTCTTTTCGAGAAGCGAAGACAATGAGATGCCTCCGCGCTTCATTCAGTGGCGAATTAGGCGAAATTGGTGTCAATTCTGTTTTCTGGCGTATCTCCGCAACCAACAGTGTTTGAGAAATACCAAAGTTTATTCTCCGCAGTGCGATGACTGCCGCCATTAAGGTTGCATTTCGTTGCTTCGCAAACACTAATTAATGTAATTAATTTGTTTCGTTTTGGATTTCCTAAAAAAATAAAATGCAAAAGTTAGAAATGCTTAAATTTTTCTCCAGGTACACCGATCAAGTTATAATTGCGTATCATTAAGTCTTTTTGACGTAGATAATTAGATAAAACGACATGTGCACTACTGACTTCTTTCAACGCTTTTATTCTAATACTGCCAAAAATCGTTTGATTTTTCCCACCCTTTCCACACAAAAAGAAAGTAAAAACTTCTTGTGAGAATAAGTTTCTCAGGTCACTCAAGTCTTTCGTATCGCTATCAATTTCTAAAATGTTGGAGTTAGAGAAAAAAAAAATCCGTACTCTCATTTTATATGCATGCTATGCACTCGGCAGATGCCGTGTTACTAAATTACACCGCTGCAATTTTTTTCATGTGAAAAATAAAACCAAATATGAGCACTCCGAGACACCATTGTTTTAAAAGATTTGGTGAAGCTGAACATACAACAGTACACTGTGTGTATTATGTTCCCCTCCACCCCGGTGGTAGACTGGTCTAAGCCCTGGCTTCTGACCATTCGTCCGAGATGGGTCAGCGTTCGAATCCCGAGTGGGGCATGGATGTTGTGTTTGTTTTACCGCACTGGCTCTCTCCCTTGACTAGAGCCAGCGGCCTTAAATTAGCAAAGAGCAACTGCTTATAGTCCATTGAGTCGCTCCCAATGGTCACTAAACCCACAATCACAAAAAAAAAAAAAAAAAAAAAAAGAAATCTCTTCAAGGTAGGAACAAAAAGAAAGTAAAAATTTATGGTGAGAATAAGTATCGCAGGTCATACTGTGAAAACACAAATTTGCCTGGGATGGCGCTCGAACCTCAATCCTTCAGCTCGGAAACCGAGTGATTTCCCAATTAAGGTACACCGACATGTGCTTATCATCACTACTTGCCGCCTTGACCTCTGCATCTCCTCTTTAGTGTGTCAGATACACGCGATCCCCCCCCTTCATGAGAAAGGCGGGGACATAAAATCGCAGGCTTCAGATCCGCTACGAACCATGAAGTAACTCTCTGTAGAAAAAGGAATTCTCACTAATTCCAGACGATGTGTGGAAGTAACATCACACATTTTTGGAAGCGAAGAAGGAATTCCCATTAATTCCGTACGATGTGTGGAAGGAACATCACACATTTTTCGAAGCGAAGGAGGAATTCTCATTAATTCCAGACGGTGTGTAGAAAAAGTACCGCACATTTTTCGAAGCGATGAAGGAATTCTCATAAATTCCGGGCGATGTGTGGAAGGAGCATCACACATTTTTCGAAACGAAGAAGGAATTCTCATTAATTTCGGACGATGTGTGGAAGGAACATCACACATCTTTCGAAGCGAAGGAGGAATTCTCATTAATTCCAGACGGTGTGTAGAAAAAGTACCGCACATTTTTCGAAGCGATGAAGGAATTCTCATAAATTCCGGGCGATGTGTGGAAGGAGCATCACACATTTTTCGAAACGAAGAAGGAATTCTCATTAATTTCGGACGATGTGTGGAAGGGACATCACACATCTTCATCTTTCGAAGAATCTAATAGCCAGTAGATTCATTTTTACATTCGGGCGCCAATGTGAAAACCGAAATTTGCCGGTGGTGGCGCTCGAATCCGAATCCTTCTGCTCGATAACCGAATACTTTCCCAATTAAGCTACACCGACAGCTGCTTATCAGGAGTAAAAAAAATGGATAATCATGTCATATGCATGCTTTGCACTCGACAGACGCCGTGTTACTAAATTTACACAGCTACAAATTTTATCATGTGAAAAATAAAACAAAATTGCGACGCCATTGTTTAGAGGGATTTAGTGAAACTGATCATATGTAGAGAGTTTTTTAGGAAGGGAGTGTCTGACCCCAGGTCTTAAACAACCCTTAGAAATAGGAAGCTAGGAGATTTGGGCTAGAATTCCCGATGGGAAAGTGACACCGAAGCGAAGTAGAAAGGGGAGAAAGACGCCATTATTTATTACCGGGGGACCAGTACCCGGGGCCCGACGGCTTAACGTGTCCATCCGACGTATGTCGGATATTTGGTGGTTCGAGCGTTCGTACCTGCCTGGGATCGAACCTGAGGTCTTCCCCGTGGCAGTAACAAACGTTGACCACTAGGCCAGTCGCGGCCCAGTAACTGATCATACAACAATACATGCATATTGTACCCCGCCGCTCCGGTATAGCGGAGTGGTCTGACACGCGAACTTCGACCATTCGTAGGCGATGGGCTCGGGCTCGAGTCGTGGATGTGTAGGGCAGTGCTGCCAGCCACTTTCACCTGAAATCAGTATAGATCAGAGCTAAAAAAATCAGTCGAAATCAGTAGATATTTTTTTCTTGAAATATGCGCCCCCTTACAAATGTATTATTGGATGTAATCTCAACATGAAATAACAGTTAAATCTACCGGTATGTCAAATATTACCAGTACTCCACAAACTACTGTTAAGAAGCTGAATGAAAATTCTAACCAGAACAATCCTGAGTTGCTTTTTTATAAGATATTACTGATGATCAGCAAAATAATGCTCATCATTAAAACTAATGTAGATGTAAATAACCATGGCATTTGCCTTTTAATGTGGACACAGTTCGATCTGTCCCACTTGTCTTCCTAAACACAAGGAGTTGTACTTACACTTCTTACTCAACGATACCCAGATGCTGCCAAAGTACGTGAAATAAGTGCTATACTCAGAAAAGTATCATTAACACAAATATCGTACATTAGATGCTTTCCTGAAATTCTGCGTGTTAACAAAACTAGGGAAAAATCTCTGTATAACAGACTAACTAGGACAAGCCGCAAACGGTAACCGATAACTCGGGTACAGTTGGCAAATGTTGAGCGAAGCTATTGCAAAATCTAAGCTCATTAAGGCTTCTGTTATAACAAATTCTAAAAAAACAAATACGTAAAATTTATGACTTCCAGAACAAAAGTACGAAACATTCTAAAAAAAAATGCCAAAAATTTATCAAGAACTACTTTCCCTCACGCCTTCATGTTGGTTGTGATCAGGTTTCATGTAAACAAAGCGGAAAGACACACTCAGATCGGGAACCACGTTTATCATTTGTATTGCGAAAGAGAGACACACATACACAAACTTCCCTTAATTATTATAGATTAAGCAAGTGTTGAGCTAACAGACGGGGTCTTTCCGTTTCTTCGTTTTTCAATTAAAACGATTTTTTTTTTAAATAATGTTAGTGAGCCGACTTTCGTGAAAAAGGTTCAAGTAAAAAGGCCATCTAGTTTTAATTGAAATTCCTCAATGACACGGAATTTCGGGAAACGGAGAGCTTCAAAACCTGACCATGGACGATATCCAATCGCATGCCAAAAATCACGGTGATCGGGTCAGTCATGTCGTAGCTATGAACAACAAATTATTATCCAAATGCATGCCAAAAATCATGGTGATCGGATGTGTCATGTCGTAGCTATGCCCGAACAACTAATTGTCCCGAGTCTCGTATAGAGAGTAGATTTTTTTCAATTAAAAATTGGTCAGTTGTTTAATGGTCATTATTTTTATACGACACAACCAATCACCATGATAACAAACCCATGTCACTCACCATGTCCTTTCCTTTCTCTGTGGCAAGTGTCACCGCGATCGGCTGAAGATCTTTGGAGGAGATAGGTAACAAACGACTTCTTCTCAAAACCCGGAAAACACCCTAAAAATGCAAGTTTTTGGACGATTATTCCTCAATGACACGGAATTTCGGGAATCGGAAGGCGTCCAAATCTCACCATGAACGATACCCGATCGAATGCAAAAAAAAAAAAAAAAAAACCCTTTAATCGGATGTGTCATCTCGTATTTATGCCCGAATAGCTAATTGCCTCGAGTCTCGTTAAGAGAGCTCCGCTCAGCCTTCGGCCTCATTTCGCTCAATTAATTATCTAGAGTAAAAAATATTTCATAACAAACAGTACGATTTAAAAAAAAATAATGAGTAGCAGGTGTTGAATAATTTTAGTTTTGATCAGCCTTTTCTCTTCAGACCAATTCTGAGGTGAGTCTTGTCCATTGGATCAGCAAATGACGAGTACTAAAAGAATGCATATATTCTTAAACAGCGTGTCCTTGAGTGTGTAGCTGGTCTTAAAACGGAGAAAAAATAAATAGATAGAGAAAATCTAGCAGTATACAGAAATCCAAATCAGTAGATCTTCTGAAAAATCAGAAGAGCAACACTGATGGTGGGTCTCTCCGATGGTACCTGCTCTGTCCCTTCACTGGAACTTCACCTGGCGACAGGTTGCTTATAACCAAGGTTGACTTATAACCATACGAGCTGCTCTTGGTGGTCATTAAACCATGGTCACCAACCTCAAATTGTACGCATATGGCACTATATTGCTAAAAATATATGAGGTGGCTTCATTAGTGTAAAAAAGTACAGCCTCCTGTGCGACATGGATGGTAAGCTTGCCTTACGGCGTTGGGTCTCCTCCACCTCTGGAACCAGTTGCCCCAAGTTAGGTGCGAGTGCCTGCTTACAGCCCGTGGAGTTACTCATTGTGGGCATTGAATCCCGATACGAAGAAAAAGGAAAGCGTTCCCCAAATTTTATTTTCCAATTTTCGGTCTCTGACTTTGTGGCACTTCGTAAAGTAATGAATTCAATCCATGCTACGCTGTCATCTGACATTGTGTTGTCAAAATAATGTGGCATGAATTCATTATGAATACAATAAGCCAAAAACCAGCGGCGTAAAAACATAAGAGAGGGGAGGCTGAACAGTGCTTAATTTTTTACTACTTCTTATTCACCTGAGCCTCCCTCTCTCATCATTAAAAAAATAATTATAATATTGCAGAAATATAAAATTGATAGTTATCATTTATATAATTTAATTGGTTTTAAATCTAAAATAAATTCATTAGTTTAATTTAACTTAAAATTAATGTAATCCCGAGATCCCCAGTTTTAATACAATTTTTCTCAACAAAGATCTAAGCTTTCTTTTCATGAGCAGGCAAGCTCTCTTCGAAAAGAGAGCTTGCCTGTTCAGTCTTAGATACACCCGAAGCTGAGCCATTGGGTCTGTTGAGTAACGCTGGCGAATGTTGACAGCAGTAACGAAATATAGAGAAATATTTCTCGTTTTCTGACGCAGTTGTGATTCTGTCTCACAACTTATAATATTAAGTATTATTTTTCTTGACTATTTTTTTTTATAAAATATCATCGAATATAATGCGAAGAATGTGCGCCTACGGATAAGCGGCCTCTGAGTTCAACACTCAGGCAAGAATGTTTACATGTAACCTTTTTCACCACTAGATGGCGTGAAGCTCTTAGTTTCATGCCGTGTAAGTCATTTGCACACAGTATTTAAGAACATTAAGCGTATATGAGGAATTTTTTCCAGGTGTTACAACCACCGTGAGCATCTCGACGGGCTGTCTGGACTCGCCCATCCTGAATTTAAGGCCACTGGTTCCATAGAAAGGAGGAGCCACTAACATAAGACGAACACAACAACCATGTAACACCGGGATTCGAACCGACACACATCTGGGATGAACTGTCGCTTAGACTACTGTGCCACCGAGGCGGCAGAGGATTTCCTGGATTTTCAGGACATTACAGGTACAGAATTGGAAACGGGTTAAATATTTCGGACTCGGATCGGTCCCGGACGTCCCATTACTGGACCCGATCCGGACCCGTAACTGACCCGAAAAATCTGCTTTGAACTATAAATTCGAAACTCAATTTATACACTGCTGTACAAAAATTAAGGACGAAGAGGAAAAATTAGCATAACAGCGGAACGAGCAGGCAGAACGGACCGAAAGACCACTCAGGAGATAGACTACGGTCCGGTACGGTAGGGCATACGCATATATGCAGTATGACATAGGGTTAGGGGGTAGTGTCGGAAGGGTATAAACACACGCGGGGTGTACGCTCAGCAATTCAGTGAAAGCTATTGCACGGCGTACATCAGTTTGAACGACGTCTAGTTGCTGCCACCGTGTGATATGGCCAACAGGTAATCCAGTAGACGACATCTGGATGACTTTACCCGAGGTCGCGTCATTGGGAAGTTGGAAGAAGGTCGAAGTGTGACTAGTGTGGCCGAGAAGTTCGGGATCGCTCACAGCATCGTTTCACGAGCTTGGAGAGCATTTCAAACGACAGGAACAGCTGTCCGAGAGTTTAGCAGTGGTCTTACCCGAAGCAACCATGGCGGCGGACGACCTGTATATTGTCCTACACGCGAGAAGAGACAGGCGGCAGACAGCGGGAGAAATCGTAAGGCACATGCAACAGACAACTGGACGTCCGTTATCGCGTTTTACCGTGGCCAGGAGGCTGCACAAAAGTGGTCTTTTTGCTCGACGATCAGCACTGTGTGTGCCATTAACGCCTGCTCATCGGAGACGGCGTTTCTGTGGTGCCAGGAACAAAAGAACTGGACACATCAGCAACGGGGTTGAGTTCTCTTTACGGATGAGAGCCGATTTAGTCTGACGAGCAATTTTGGACGTATACACATTTGGGGAGAGCAGGGAACACGCAATCACACCTCCAACATCATCGAAAGAGACAGGTTTGGAGATTGCAGAGTTCTCGTTTTGGGCGGTATCATGCTTGGTAGCCGTATTGACCCCCGCATCTTCCAAGGAGGTTCAGTCACTGGTGTCCGCTATTGTACCGAGGTTCTCCTGCCTCACGTGCGTCTGTTTAGAGGTGCTGTGGGTCCTGAGTTCCTCTTCATGGACGACAACGCTACATCTCATCGTACAGTAGCTGTCGCATAGCTATTGGAGAGTGATGATATTCAACGCATGGATTGACCCGCAAGGTCCTCGGACCTAAGTCCAATCGAACATGTGTGGGACCTTCTCGGGAGACGCTTGGCAGCACGTCACCAGCCGCCAGCAACGATTCCGCGGCTGCGATTGGCGCTACAAGAGGAATGGGCTGCGATGCCTCAACAGCTCCTACAACCTCGTCCTCAGCATGGAGAGACGTTGTAAATCCTGCAACACAGTTAAAGACTGGATTTTTTTGGCAGCCGCCTGTCACATTGACGTTTCTGTCTTCTGTCCAGTTGTTCTCGAAGCTACCTTTTCAATAAAGTGCCTTTGTATCCTTTGGATTCCTTGTTTGGACGGTTTTGCTCACTTGTCACATATTCTTACGTCTTGGGGATTTTAGGGTATGATTTGGGTCGATGTGGAGCACTTCTGCACGGCGTTACATTCGAAAACCTGTCTCATCCTTAATTTTTGCACGCCAGTATACATCTATACATATAAACGTAATATATATATTCATTCCAATAACTGCTTGATATTTAATAACTGAAATCCTTTTTTAATAATAAAATTTGGTTACTTGCTAAATTTTAGCGCCATTTTTAGTGCTACTATTTTGCGTAATCCAGAAGTAATGGCTGACTATCACCGTGACCATGGAGTATATTACAAATGGGAATCATTATTTACGATTGCACAAATGTATTTAGATTGTTCACTCTTTCCACGCTTTGTGGGAGTTGCGCATACTTTCATATGGTCCGTTAGATTTTTTGTTCCATAATCTTTTATTACACCGACGACAACTTTCTTCGTAATCATACACTTTCCACATTTTGAACAACAAGCAATAGCAAACAACACAGAATTATACACCGGTTCCTTAATGAGACGAAACAATTCCCAGCATACACTCTTCCCCTTGTGGTTTTCAACAAGCACGTATTTGTTGGCCTCGACAACGCCTTCCTCAACCTCCTTAATATTAAATCCATCTATATTAACAAATAAGGAGTTAATTTCGACATGACATGTCATGGGAACGTAATGTTAGCACATCAATCGATCGAAAACCTCTGAATGCTCAATGTAAAAGATGCGATGTGAAAAGTAACTGTCAGTCATACAGTGAACTTCGCACGGAGAGAGTGAATCAGCTGAGAAGCAGGCGAATGGCGTTTGCCTGCACCTTGCCCTGGACAATCGCACTCTAAAAGGATGCAAAGGAAGTATCTTTTTGCGATATAGTGTCGGTGTTGTCTGACGTCGTTCGGTGGAAATAACAATATTTTTGCATGGTAAATCAGTATTCACTCCGTGGGCACCAGTATGGAGTACAGAATTCCACAACGAGCATTTTTCTTTGGAATATATTTTTCGCTTTTCAAAAATAAAACGGGGATAAAACCGGGTCAAAATCGGGTCAGGAACACCTTGACCCGACCCGTTGGACCCGCAAGAAATTCTTGACCAGTTGACCCGTTACCCGTTTCCATCTCTATACAGGTGGGCAGACCTTTATGGTCACGTTTAAATTTTGCAAGACGGAGAACTTTCGGCTGCCCAGGTGACCGAGTTGTCTGAAAACCATTCATCTGAGATGGGCCTTGGTTCAAGTCCTGAGTGAGGTATGGTTGGCGTTCCTTTCTGATGACGCTTGGTCTGTCCCTTTCCTGGAACCAGTGGCCCTAAATTACAGACAGGTGGCTGCTTAACACCCTCAAAGTTGGTTACGGTGGTCGATAAACTCCGAAAAAAAAAAAAAAAAAAAAAAAAAAAAGACGGTATAGATGACACCAAATTTTCGGTTGTAGCACGTCTTTTGAATGCTTTCTGATGCGATTTAAATTTATCAAAGTTAAGGAAGCGGTTAGGAAAACAATCAACCAGGTTTCTACAATCCATAAAACATCCAGAAACAGAAACACTTACTTACTTCCATCCGTAGCTAAAAAGTATGTTACAAGAATTAACAAATGGGGTACAAAAAGTTTCTCATAGCACAAGAAAGGTATCAGAGACAAAGAGATTTTCAAATCGAACAGCTAAAAAATGAAATGTGGAAGGAAACGTGATATAAAAAAGCAATATAGAAAAAATTCCCCCTACGCTTCTAGCGGAGTAATTTTGCGTAATGGAAAAGTTGAAAATAGGCAAAAAATATTCTTCATGGAAAAAGCTATGCAAAGGAAAAACAACTTTTCAAATACGTCTTCCAAAAGCAGATATAGCAAGAAAGTTTTCGACCTTTACGCCTCCTAGCCGGAAATCTGTGCATTATTTAAAAGAGGATAATGCTTCACATCGCTGTTGTAACGAACAGCATACAGTAAAAAATATATTTCGCAGTACGGTTATTAGAAGCTGAGATACAGCTGTAAACAGAAATACACAAGCACCACCTAACGGCAGAACTGTGAACTATAAAGCTCATAAAAGCTTCTCATAGTAGAAGAAAGGCATCGGCGACAAAATGATTTTCAAATCGAAAAGTTAAAAGAAAATATGTAGAAGAAAACATACATCTTCAGAAAACTTACGAAACTACACCTAGTGGAAGAATTTTGCATAATACGAAAGTTGCAAATAGGTGAAAAATATTCTTCATGGAGAAAGCTATGCTAGAGAAAAATAACTTTTCAAATACATCTCCCGGAAGCAGAGATAGTAAGGAAAAGGTTTTAACCTTTACTTTCGCTAGCAGGAGATCTGTGCGTTATTTGAAGAGGATAACGCTCTACATCGCTATTCTAGCGAACGGCATCCAGTAAAGAAGATATTTCGCAATACGGTTATTAGAAGCGGAGATACAGCGACAAACAGAAGTGCACAAGCACCACCTAACGGCAGAACTGTGAACAATAAAACTCAAATACTAACATAAAGTGTACCACAAAGTAAATGGCATCCGGTGTTGAAAGAATTTTTTTAAATCGCACATGTAGAAGCAGAGATACTAAGAAAAACAGATCAAACTTTCGCGCCCCCTAGCGGCGAAATTGTGCATTATTTTGGGAAGAAAATGCACACACACAGAGTTTGCATAGCTCAACGAAGAAAGAAAATTTTCAATTGGGTTTTTAATCTCGCACATATTGCTTTAAAGGAAGCGTGAGCTTACACCCTCTGGTGGCAGACTAGTTTGTTAATAAAAATTTGAATTATATGAGAAACATTTTGCACCAGAAATGCTCGCCAACAAAGAATAAGCTTTTCAAATCGGATTCATATAAGCAGAGACATCGACAATAATAAGATATACATCTACGCCCCTGGCAGAAAAACTATGTGTTATTTTAAGGAGAAAATATTCTCAAAAGGTTTCCCTAGGTGAGTGGTATCGGTCCACGAAGGAGTTTTTTCAATCCAGTTTTCAGAAACTCAGATTTTGCTGCAAACACATCAAAAGCAGAAATAAAGACTTAGCCCACTGGCAGCCAAACCCTTCTTTACCAAAAATTAGAAATTACATGAAAAATATTTTCGATCAGGAGCTGTATCCGGCGCAGAAACAATTTTTCAAATCGGAATTTTAGAAGCAGAGATATCCGGGAAAATGCAATTTACAATTAACACGCCACACACCCTACCCCCATCCCGTAGTGGAAAGGCTATGCAGTACTTGTAAATTCGAAATTATATGCAAAACATTTAGCACCGGAAGCGCTATCCAAGAAAGAAGTAATTTTTCAAATTGGACTCTTAGAAGCAGATATATTGACAAAAATAAGATATACATCTACGCCACCTGGCGGAGAAACCATGACTTATTTCAACAAGAAAAATACTCCGAAAAGGTTTATTGACCTGAGCATTAGCGGTACATGAAAGAATTTGTTCAATCGAGCTTTTAGAAGCTCAGATTTCTCTGCAAACACATGAGAAGCAGAAATTAATACTTACGCCCCCTGGTGGCCAAACCATTCCTTACCAAAAATTCGAAATTACATGAAAAACATTTCTGATCAGGAGCTGTATCTGGTGCAGGAAGAAATTTTAAAATCGGAAATTTATAAGCAGAAATATCCGGGAAAACCCATTATACTTTTACGCCATCTAGGAGGAAATCTGTGCGTAACTTGAAAAAGTCCCGAAGTAAATAATCCTCGATGTAAGTGGAATCGAATAGTAAAAGAATTTTTTCAATCTGACATTTAGGACCAAAAATATGAAATAAAATGTATTTTGAATTCGATATCATCTACATTTACGACCTCTAGCGGCAAGATTGAGCATCTTAAAAAATAAAAAAAACTGAATGCAAGGATCACCATTCTCATACTTCAAGCTTCCTAATACAAAAGGAATTTTTCAAGTCGGACTAATAGTTCTAGAGATATGGTGTACACAGACGGACGGATGGATAAACCGATAACATAATCACGATCTTTTTGTTACAAAAGACATGCTAAAAAGAAGAAGCATTTTCTGGAAAGCTATCGGAATTCTGGTTCAGTAATTTGGTTTTAATGCAATGTTCAGAATTTCACAGCAAAACGGAAAAGCACGCTAATCGACAATGATTTTTGGCATTAAAGTGCAGGCAGCATTTTTCTTACTTCAATTAAATGGGATTTCCGTTTGACATCGTGGAAGTTCTATAAATGTTTTAGAAGTACTTGACTCGGTGAATAAAAGGACTGTTTCTCGTCTGCTTGCATAATGTTAAAGTCTCAGGTCTAGTATGAAAGCGGAGGAGAGCAATTTGAAAGAAATGTAATGGATAATTAGAAAAAATGAGAGAAATCTGAGTTTTAGGTATATTTTTAGTATTTCTTAGTGGCACCACTTCTATTAAAAGCATATAGATTTTCAGCTAACATTAAGACGAAGAGAACTGAATTACTGCATCTGTTAAATGAATCGGTTCACGTAAAAACATATGTTCGGAAACGAGATTTATTATTAATTAGTTATTATAATTATCTTAGTTGTTATTATAAAAGAATAAAAAAAGTTAGTAAAATCATGCAATACATTGATTATGATAGGCTTTGCTTTCCAACATACCATAAATCATTATTCAAGTTATTGCTCAAGTTATGAGGATAATGGCTGTGGAATAATTGGGGTCAAAGGTCACGGCACTCCTTGACCCCATTTCGATGATATTAAACAGAATTGGTTCAGCATACCTCCGAAACAACATGATTGAGTTTTGTCTCAATCGAAGCATTTTTAGTTAAGTTATGAACCATAAAGGCAATGGAATGGATCCCGTTCCTATGTCCTGACCTTTGACCTCATTTCCAATTGGGTTCGTACCCAGGTTTTCCTCTACCACATACGAAAATTTCATCGAAATTGAACCATTTTTACTTGAGTTATCGTGCGGAAATACAGACAGACAGACGGACAAAGCTGGAGCATATAAGCATTTTCAACCTACGGTTGGAAAGCGTGAATGAGTTCGTGTCTTTTTCAAAAATGAGGCACAAGTACTAGGAGCTATCATAAGCCCAGAATGTACGCAAAAACAAGTTAGTAAAATCATGCAGTGCATTGATTATGATATGCTTTCCAACATACCAGAAATGATTACTCAAGTTATGAGGATAATGGCTGTAGAATAAATCTCGCTCCTGTACCATGACATTTGACCCCATTTCAATGATATTCAACAGAACCGGTTCAGTGTACCTCTGAAACAACATTCTAAAGTTCTGTCGCAATCGAAGCATTTTTAGTCAAGTTATGAGGATAATGGCGTGGAATAATTATCGCTCCTGTGCCCTGAACTTTGGCCCCATTTCGATTATATTAAGCAGAATTGGTTCAATGTACCTCCGGAACAACATACTAAAGTTTTGTCGCAATCGAATAATTTTTACGCAAGTTATGATGCATAAGGGAATGAAATGGATCCTGTTCCTATGTCCTGACCTTTGACCCCGTTTCGCCGATTTTCAATAGGGTTTGTGCGCAGGTAGTCCCCTACTACATACTAAAATTTCACGGAAATCGAACCATTTGTACGCGAGTTATCGTGCGGACAGACAAACAGACGGACAAAGCTGGAGCCTGTACGCTTCTTCAACCAATGGTTACTGCGTATCAGATCATGTGCCAATTTTTAGCTGGGTAGTTGGCGCCAATGCGTGCCGGCTCAAGAATCTTCCAAACGGCCGTCTTCCTAGACTTTTTGCACACAACCGTAGCAAAGGTTTACCGTGAATAGTGTGATACGCAAAATGCTTCCAGAAATCGGCTGTCCTGCTGCCCAAAGCAGGTGTTGGCCCCCGGAGGTCAAAGGGCAATGACGAGAATCACGCAAGCGACAAACGAGCCACAGCCTGGCAAATCACAATTCAGCATTGGTGTGCCGAGGGTCACGTCCAAAAGTACTGCGTACCAGATCAGACCATACGGCAACAAGTTAGTAAAATAATGCAATGCACTGGTTATGATACGCTTTCTAACATACCAGAAATCATTATTCAAGTTATTACTCAAGTTATGAGGACAGTGGCTGTGGAATAAACCTCGCTCCTGTGCCCTGACCTTTGACCCCATTTCGATTATATTCAACAGAACCGGGTCAGTGCACCTCTGGAACAACATGATAAAGTTTTGTCGCAATCGAAGCATTTTTACGTAAGTTATGAAGCATAAGGGCGATGGAATGTATTTCGCTCCTATGTCCTGACCTTTGACCCCATTTCTCCAATTTTCAATAGGGTTCGTCCCCAGGTTGTCACCTACCACATACTGAAATTTGATCGGAATCGAATCATTTTTACGCGAGTTATCGTGCGGACAGGCAGACGGACAAAGCTGGAGCATATGCTCTTCTTCAACCTATGGTTGGAAAGCGTAAAAAATATGACACCAAATTTTCGAGAGTAATGAGCGCTTCTTTTGAATCCTTCCCGACAACAGGAAAAATTATTTTTTAAACTGGAGTTTAAGGAAAGAAGAAAATTACAGTTCATTCATTTCAAATAATACGAAATAAGATCTCTTTATTTAATTAATTAACGTTTGCCTTAAGTTTCAACGAACATAAACGAAGCATACACTAAAAAACAGCGTCAGCAAAGCGACGGGCTAAAAGCTAGTTCATTGAATGAAAGAAAGCCTGACAAATACTTCTTGATGTACTCTGTGTAGATCCTTGCCTTCATTACTCTTTGTTTCCTCACCTCCTTGTCTGTGGGTTAGGCCATGAATTTTCAGTAAGTTCCAATACCTTTTGCCATAAATTTCCTAAAGAAAAGAAATGTAGATAAAATATTTTAGGACTAGAAAAAAACCCGTTTATTCTCAAAATTTAAAATTAGAGGCATGTATTTTTTTTTTTAATTAAAGTCTCAAACAAGGGTAAGCTGTAGCGTTCTTTACTATTTGAAACGTGTATAGGTGACTTACTGAACACTAGATAAAGTTTGATCTTCTTAAGTACATCAAACAGAAGACATCACCCTTTCCACATTTATAAGTGAGTCACGGAAAAACTCTCATCGGCCGCCGCCGGGAATCGAACCCGGGTCTTCCACTTACGCGCTGGACATGCTACGACTGCACCACAGTGGCCTCAAATTCCTCCAGACTCACATGCAACAACTGCCAAACCACGTGGCAGGTTGCTTCTAGGAGCCCCGCACAATGCTGGGGATTCACCAAAGATGGTAAACAGCAACTGAACAAATAACTAGGATGCGAATGAATAATTAATAAACATAATTGGCGTAGATTAGGAGCATCAAAGAGAAGACATCACCCTTTCCACGTGTATCAGTGATTCACGGAAAAACTCTCATCGGCCGCCACCGAGAATCGAACCCAGGGTCTTCCACTTACGCGCCGGACATGCTACGACTGCACCACAACGGCCTCAAATTCCTCCAGACTCACATACAACTAACTGCCAAACCACATGACAGGGTGCTTCTTGGAGCCCGCACTATGCTGGGGAATTCGAGGTCGTTGTGGTGCAGTCGTAGCATGTCCGGCGCGTAAGTGGAAGACCTGGGTTCGATTTCCGGTGGCGGCGCCGATGACTGCTTTTCCGTGACTCACTTATAAACGTGGAAAGAGTGATGACTTCTGTTTCATGTTCCTGATCCACATCAATTCTGTGTATTAATTAATTCTTCTTAAGTATTTCACTTAAAGTGAAACATGAGTTACTCAAGAAAACTTGAAGAAAAGGGTTACTTACAGTTCACTTCACTAATGCGGAGCCACAACTCACTGTTCAACAGTATTTTTGACTTACCCTAATGGATATATTTTTTTTTGGAGGTTTAACGACCGCCGTGAGCAACTAAATGGGCTATAAGCAGTCGCCCGTCCGTAATTTAGGGTCACTGGTTCCAGGGAAGGGAGAAAGCCAGTGCCGTAAGACAAACACAACATCCATGCCTCACCGGGATTCGAACCCGGACCCCGTTCGGACGAATGATCAGAGGCCATCGCTTAGTTTCAATATTCGCTTTTATTTTTACTTAAAAGAATTAGAACAGAACATCCCCAACCTCACACGCAGTGTGAGAGAAGGGGAGAAATAAAACAAAATGTAGATATTTACAATGAAATGATAATTATACAAATGAGCAATGACAGGCATTGCATTATTTTCTGTAAACAGCAGTAGCTCTGGGATAATTGTTCATTGAAGTCTTGGAACATCACTGGAGCGAAACAATTTACAGAAAAAATTCGCGCAGTTCTAGTGACATGGGAATCACTGGTGGCACAGAGTCACTGTGCGGATGAAGAGAACTGTTTACAAAAGGTGACATCAGCAGGAAGCAAACACAATCCAGTTCCAGGAGAAAACATGGTGAGGGAACAGTAAAAATTGAAAGTTCCGACGTAGGTTTATTAAAGCAGCAGATGAACAGTCTGGGCACTAGAAAACTAAAACCAGGGACGACACGGCGACCATGTTGCAAAGAAGGCAGGTAACCGTGCCGTATCTTTCGCCAAGGAATATTCCAGGGTGAGTCTGGCTTTAACCCTGTTGCGGTAGTGTGCAACCAAGGAGGTAGAAAATGTGATAGGATCTGGATCTTGTAACTGTAGCAGGTGAGAGAAAATAATACATTTAGCTAGAATAAATAAATACGAACAAACTGGGAAAATAGATTAGAAACTTGTAGAACTGTGGCCGAGGAAACGATAATCTTCTAGAGTGAGATCACTGGTACAAGAAGGATGTGCAAGTTGGAACATACTGTGAAATAGTGGGATCAACGTTGGACAGTAAACAAACATGTGTAAGACGTCTCCAACGACGCTGCAAAAAGGACAGAGATCTGATGATACTATATTTCTTCGGAACAAAGTCGAAGGGACAGGCAGTCGATTGTGCAAAAACCTCCAGTGCACATTAAGTTCTGGGGAGAGGGCCGGTTAATGTTGGGCAGTAGACCAGACTGAGGTTAGTGCAAAAGAAGGAACAGAGGGAATAGGGCAAGGTACCGCAGAAGAAGAACGGAGAAAACGGTACAGGATGCTGGTGGAAAGACTGTGGAGAGCGAGGAGATCACCGGAAAAGGGAAGGAAGAACGGAAAAGGGAGAGAGGCAGAGGAAGCGGAAAGGAGGCCAGAGGAATCGACTAGGGAAGGAAAAAGTGATTGAAGAGCGTGTTTAAGTTTGAGGAAGTTATCAGAGAGTTCGGGCGAGGGTGGTAGAGTGGGAAAAAGTTCAGAAACGGGTTTCCATGAAAAATCGGGGAGGACCAGTTGGGTAACGGAGACTACACCAGCGTGTAGCCATGCGGGGAAAAAGAAAAAGTTGGCAGTAGGGGGTGGAGGACGGAGGAGAAAAAAGAGGCTCGGAAAGAAGATCAGGAGTGGAAGAGGGGGGTTGACGAATGAGCGGTAAAGAACGAAGGAACTGAACAGCTTCATGGTAGACTAGAGGAAAACGGGGGGAATGACAGTGTGAATATCCATCTTGAGAAGAAGATGGACGGTGAGGCAGGGATTAAGGGGGGAAGTCAGAACATTAAGCAGAAGAATGGAAGCGGAAGAGTCTGGTTAAACTGTCAAACGGAGGAAATTGAAAATTCTTACAGCTTTATAACGTATGGTAATCTCTGGCATATTGAGGCCACCACAAGTCGAAGGTAGAGACAATATTGAGGAAGATAATCAATGAGTAGATGACCAAACAATGCTGAGCATTGCTGATGTTGTTGCAGTTTGAACGTAGGCTGGTGGCGGTTGTGCAATCCAGGAATGATAAACTAACGAGAGGATGTGGGTGCCAGAAAGCCGTGCACGACTGTGGTAGGTCAAACAGCACTTGAGCTTGGACCAGTAAACAGCGGTGTGACGTAGTTTCCTGACGAGGGATCTCCAGGTGGCAGTCGCTGCTGAGACCCGGCTGCCAATGTGCACCCCAAGTATCTTTTGACTGGTGGAAGTCCAATGAGTGCCCCACGGTGTATCGGGGCGATGTCTCCAGGAGCCACACCACAAGCCTGTACACTTTGAAAGGTTTAACGAAGCGCCGGAAGCCGCAGCATACACTTGATACCATGCAAGAACAATTGTGAATTGCCATTCTTCTCGGATGAGAACTGTGAGATCATCGGCGTAGGCAATAAGAACGATAGAATGGTGCCTGGTGCTATGCTGAATGGTGGAGGGGGAGGTTGTAGAAGAGAACGGATAGAGCAAAGAAAAGGCTCAAAGACTAGAGAGAAAAGTTGTCCGGAAAGAGGACATCCTTGACGGATGCTTTTACGAAACGGAATGGGGGTTGTAAGGAAGGAGGCCGTTCGGATATGGACAACTGAGTCCTGGTACAGGGCAAGGAGGGCTGTGATGAAGACAGATGGGAAACCGAAGGCAGAGAGCACAGAGGCAAGCCACTGATGACTCACGTTATCAAAGGCCTGCCTCTGATCAAGATTGAGGAAGGCTAAAGGTTCGGAGGAAAGGTGGGCAAGGCAATATGAGTCACGGAGGAGATTAATATTAGTATGAATGCTTCGGCCAGGGATGGTGTACGTTTGGTCGGGATGTATGACGCTGGGAAGGACAGGGTTCAATCGAAGAGAGAGTATTTTAGTATAAATCTTGTAGTCAACATTAAGGATGGATATAGGACGCTAGTTATCCAACTCCAGCAGACACCCCTTCTTTGGAAGAAGAATGATGTGAGCTAGAGTAAAAGCGGGGGAAGAACAGATAAGGAAAAAGCAGCTGTAAAGCAAGACAATAGGAGAGGGTGTAGGAACGAGGAAAACGTACGAAAGAAATTAACTGTCAACCCGTCAGGACCAGGTAACGAGTGACAGTTAAGTAAGGCAAGTGACTGTACTACTTCTGCTGGGGTGATAGGCATAGAAAGAGATGTAACAAGATGCGATGGAATATGTGGTAAGGCACGAAGAATCGAATCAGCCTGCGGAGAACTTGACTGGAACTGAGCAAAACGTGACTGGAAATATGTTCTAACACCGGAGCAAATGAGAGTTGGGTCATTAGTAGCAGTTCCATCGGGTAACTTCAGATTACGGAGGTGATGAGCAGAACGTTTGTGGAATTCCAGTTGTTGAACCTGTTCACATAGATAGTCATTTGGCTGGAGATAAAGGAGCTTGAGGTGGTGAAGAGCTTGTTGGGAGACAGGAAGTTGCAAGGCACGAAGTTCAGCTTGGTAATGAGAAAACAGCAGAGAATCAAGATCTAGGGTGGAAAAAATCGAGCGTGCAGCATCAATGTTCATAGAGGCGGTGATACGTTTTTCGTGGGAATATTGTTTGGTATAAAGAAGAATTTAGGATTTGACATTTAACCAGTGTTGCAAGGGATAAGAAGCAAAAGGGGGCGTATATAAGGCTTGTTTGAGCTGCGATTGGATGGAATTCACGTAAGTTGAATCAAGTAAAATATCATCATCAAGAAGGGTCCAAGTACAATAGTATTGCCGAGGAAATGGACCGGTGTGAAGACACATTACGACACAGCTGTGGTCGGAAGAAACTGTCGGTGTGTGAGAAAGGGAGATAACTGAAGGAAGAAGAATTGAAGAAACATAAAACCGGTCAAGTCGGGCAGTTGTAGGGGAGGAAGTGGAGTACGAGCGCCAGGTGTACGAACGAAGAAATGGGTGCAGGTGTCGAAAAGAATCTTGGAGTTGTAGCTGGTTGATGGCTGTAGAAAGTGCTCTGGTAAGAAAATACCTGGTATCCGTGGAACCGTCCGATCTGTCGAGGGATGGGTCAAGGGTGCAGTTAAAATCACCACCTAAAATGACAATATCAGTGGCCGGAAGACCTTTAACACAGGAAACAAAATGCTCAAAAAGAAAGTCTGCATACTGTTGATTGCCGGAAACATAGATGTTGAAGATATGGTATCGGAAGTTGTGAAGTCGGAAAGACGGAAGCTGCCGGAGGTCACGATAAATCGGTTTTACCGTGATATCAGTAATGAAGGATCGAAGACGAAAATGAATGGCCACCGCAAGTCCTGCGTGAAGACTAAGTCGATGGGCATGGTAGAATTGAAATGGCCAGGTTCGCCACCGGTGGTATGGGGTGTTGGGATGGCAGTTAGTCTCCTGTAGCAATAATATATCCGCATCATGCGGTGTAATGTCTTCAATCACAAACGCATTGGTAGGAGGGACGGAGCATCCCTTACAGTTGAAAGAAAGTAATTTTAACTTGAAAGAGGTTGTAGTATTTGAATATTACTATCAGCACTTCTGTGAAGACTGGTTACACGTTTCTTTAAGTTAGATGTCTGTGCATTAGTGACTGTGTCAATTTTTGGCAAAAGAGCAAGTAGATTCTGAAGTTGGGTGATAATAGTAGGAAGCTGAGCATTACGTGATTTGAACGCAGTCTAGCTGCTTGAGAGGAGGTGACGGTTGATTGAGTATAATGAGAGCAAGATCAGAGGGTGCCAGCGGCCCGTCTAATGCAGGGAAAGGTTCCAGATATTCAGCGAAAGCTTTTTGATCCAACAATTTTGGAACAGCTGGGGACTTAAGAGATGTAGGAACTGCTGTTGGAGAGAAAGACTGTCGAATTGGCGAACGGGAACGAGAGCAGCGTGCAGAAGACGTCACTGGCGAGATGGAACTCTGTCTGGTACGTTTCAACGTGGGAACGCCGGGAGAAGCTGGTGGGTGTAGGACAGTTAGATCTGACTCCACATTAGGGGATCCAAGGGAAGAAGATGAAGCAACACGACGGAGGGGTTGCCATTCCTTTTCTGAGAGAATACCCTCCGAAGAACGTAGAGGTACCACAGCAGCAATGGGTCCAACGATGGAGAGGTGGCCAAAGTACCTGTAGTAGATATCGAAGACTTGGAGACTGATGATGAATCATCACCTGCTGGAGGAGAATCATCTGGAACAACAGTAGAAGGGATCAAGGACGTCTGTGGAGCCGAACTTGGTGTGGCCAGAGAAACTGGTGTTGGAGCCGAACTTGGTGTGGCCAGAGAAACTGGTGTTGAGGCTGGGGTGTCAACTTTGGGTAGTATGGAAATAGGGGGCTTGGCAGATACATGTGGACAACGTGATTGGATGTGGCCATATGCCTTGCATTTAAAACAATGCAAGGCAGTAACGATATCGATCCGGAAAATCTGCTTCCCTACAACCACAGTGAGGTCAGTAGGGCAATCAGCAATGGCATCTTCAGTAGGAAACAGGATCCTTGCTTGGCGACGCAGACCTAAGAAGTTCCTGTCATCTGGGTCTGTTGGTGCGGAAGACAGAGTTGGAATGGATCCAACTACTTTTCCACAACGGGAAAGGGCCGCCATTAAGTAATGGTCCTTGATTTCTGGTGGTACGGGGCGCTGCGTGAGCGGGACTCCCAGTAAGGTATGATCCCCAACATGCAGTCCGTCAGATAAGACGCGCTCCACAAACTCTGGCTTCGCAAAATAGATGAGAACAGCCCTAGGCTTTCTCGCCATATGGGTGATCGCTCCCTTAGGGAGGATTTGGCAAACGGCTAAGGAGTATTTCTTAAGGCTGGTGTCCGGGAGGGCATCAAAACATATGCCAAGTTTCTGTGTGCGTAAAACCTCCTGCCCAGCAGCTGAAGTTTCCGGAATTTCGATGCGTAATTTCTTGTTGTCTCTAGTGACAATCATATCAAGAGGCGTTGTGCATGGATTCTTCGCTGTAGAGGAAGATGAACTGGTACCCTTCACAACGGAAGCATAAGGTAGAGTTACCGTAGGAATGGGCGGAGATGGGGAGGTCTTGACGCAGTGCTTGCAGGAGCAGATGAAGTACCAGAGACAACGGATACTGAAGAAGTTAATGACGTCACGGTGTTGGAAAATGTCGGGAAATCAACATCCATAAAGTTGGAAGAAGAGGTGGTAACATCAGATAACGCGGCTTGGAAACCAGCTGCGTGTGGTTGTGACGATGACCGAACGTGGCCAGTTGGGGGCAGAGCTTTGCTATCAAGCTTCAGACCTGGCCTATCAGATGCGGTCGCCGCCATTTGCAATGGCTGGCTTGCTAAACCCGACCCTGGGCAAAGCCAGGACGGAAAAAGAGTTAGTACAAGTAAAGTTTTACTTACAGGACGTCAAAGTCGGACTCAATCGACACAGGAGACATTCACAACACAGGAGATACACAAAATGACGGCACACACACAAAAGAACACCAATAAACGCAGGTCAAACACGGAGCACAGGTCAACACAACCTTTACAAAGCCATCGCTTAGACCACTGCGCCACCGGGGCGGCTAATAATTGATATTAGTTAATAAGCATAAAACTTGATTAATATTAGTTAATAAACATAAAACTTGATTAACATTAGTCAATAAACATAAAACCTGATTAATATAAACTCCAACACTAAATGTATAACACCACCACTTGAACAAGCAGACGACGAGCAAACACAACTTAAAGTGAACGCAACTCCCACGATTATAACTTTTGGCTGCTGCTTCAATATTATACTATAATCGTCAAAAAAAGTAGTTGCACCTATAAGAAAGCAACCGACAGAAATGAAACTTGGTGGGTAGGTCTGACATCGTGAGATATGCAAATGACTCAACTATCACGCACGATCGCGTATGTGACGCAAACAAGGTGGGGTAGTAGTGCTGTTCCTGAATGGCTATATAAGGTCGTCTCGTTGCGCGCTTGCCATTCAGACTCGTGCTGTTGTGTTGGTTGCATAAGTGAAGTATGCCTCGGAGAAAAGTTCGGAAGCAATTGGAGCAGTTGGAGGAGTACAGAGGGGTCGCATCGCTGGGCGCCGGGAAGCGGGATGGTCTTACCGCCGTATTGCGCGCCTACACGAACATAGACCGTTACGACGACTGCCCTTAACATCATTGCAGAGACCTCATTTTAGACCGTTACGACGACTGCCCTTAACACCATTGCAGAGACCTCACTTTAGACAGTTACGACGACTGCCCTTAACACCATCTACAGACCTCACTGGCAAATGAGGTCTGTAGATGGTGTTAAGAGCAGTCGTCGTTAAGGGCAGTCGTCAGACCTCACTTGCCTTCCTGCGGAAGAGCCGAGGACTGGCAGTGAAGTTTGTGATCCAGAGCATAAGCCAACCTATGCTGAGGCTACAGCTAAACCCCCTTCCCAACCCAAAGTATCCGGAAAACCTCCCAGCAGGTTGACGGACAGCAAAGCCCCAAGTTTTGACTAGGCCAATTTCCTCGGTTGTTGATGCTCCTGCTAAGAGAAATGATGAAGTCAAGAGGCCAAGGAAGGAAAGGTCTCCCTTACCCATCGAAAGTGGGAAGCGGGATGACCTAACCGAGGTCGTCATTGAGCACCAGTTTGATCCACTATGCGTAGAGATGCAAGAGATCAACTCAAGCGTCTCCGTGATCGCGGAACTGGTACAGGCCACCAAAGACCCCGAGACATGTTTGCCATCTAACTTGTCCAAAAGGGTGCCACCGGTGGTTTGCAGAGGAATTAGCAACTGGCCTCTGATCTATGAGAGGATAGAAAAAGAGCTTGAGGAGACGGCGCCGGTAAAAATAATGGAGGATCGTACCACCATAAAAGTGAAGACTATTGCCGATCATCGGGGGTTGACATCTCTCCTTCAAAACTACAAGGTTGAGCTTTTCACTTTCACCCTGCCGACAGAAAAACCGCTCCGTGTTGTCATTAAAAGACTGGGATTGGGTGTCCCAGTCGATAGCATCAGGGAACAGTTGCGGGACTCCTTTGGTGTCACAAAGGTGTGTCGGCTTCAAAACAGCCGCAAACAGGACCTTCCACCTGTAATGGTTCAGCTCGTTAACACTGAACAAAGCCGGAATATCTTCCGGTTGGTATCTCTCCTTGGGGTTTCAATCTCGGTTGAACACCACCGAACTAAGGGCAGGATACAGCAGTGCTTCAACTGCCAAGGCTTTGGTTATGCCATGTCCAACTGCAGACAGAAGCCAAAATGTGTACACTGCGGCAAGAATCATGAGCAGGGAGTGCACGGTTGACAAGAAGACACAGCGTTTCTGTGTCAATTGCAGTGGTGAACATGGGGCTAACTGGCCCATTTACAAGCAGCTTGCCAACATGCTGCTAAAAAACAACAGGCAGAAACCAGAGCCGAAGCAGAAGATGTCAAAAAGCTGAGCCCCTACTAAACCTACTGCTGTTGACCCCAAACCGGTAAAGGAGAATCCCTCAGCTGCTTCCATGCCTTCCATCTCTGCTACAAGCTCCAAGAGGAGGAAAGGGAAAGGCAAAAGGCACAAAAACAAGACTACTGGTCAACCAGTAAAAGTTACGCCTACCCATCAGTCGGTAACAAAAGTGGCTCCATACCCTGCCACTACCGAGGTCACGGATCAAAAGCTGCTCTCAGAGCTTCTGGAGCGCATTGATCCCGCTGTCCTCAGACGTGTTCTAGTTGCCTGTCTGGTGGCTTAAGCCTGAGCTCCCGTGCCTAGTAGCGCATTATGGATAGCCATAACATAATGTTTAGGAATGCGAACGACATCAGGAATGAACTAGCAAACTTCTTGAAAGATCATGACATCGACGTTACTCTTATCTGTGAATACAAACTCACACCTAAAATCAAGCGAGTCAGTGTTGCGAACTACCAGGTGTTCCGGCAGGACAGAGATCCTCCCCTACAGGCACGCAGCAGGAGATAATGTCATTTTAGTCAGAATTGATTTAAGTGCATCCATCGCATCCTTCAAGGATCTCAAGGATATTGAGGCACTCGCTGTTAATCTAAAACAAGCTCAGGCTTGATTAAATTAGCTTCCGTTTATAACAGTCCAGGAAAAGTACCTTCTGATGATAACCTTGACATCCTCTTTGGGGACCCCATCTCCACTGTAGTGGCTGGTGACTGGAATGCTATACATCCTGACTGGTATGCTAAACATCCTGACTGGTATTCTAAACATCCTGACTGGTTTTGTCGTTCAACTAATAGTGCTGGGGTGGCACTATCGCAATACATTCACAAGCTGGATGTTACAGTTGCAAGTCCGGTCCATCCTACTTGCACCCCGTCACACGGGGTTGGCGATATCATTGATTTTGCTGTCCTCCAGTTCGTGAGGCATTTTCATCATGTCTCTGAAGTTTCTGGGCTTGACTCTGATCATGACCCAGTCCTACTGAGATTGAACGGAGTCGCAGCTACCCGGCGGACGATGGTGTATACTGATTGGAAGTTGCTCCAGGAAATTATTGCTCAGGTTGATCCGCCTACGGTGGACACTAGTACTCGCTCGAACGTCAACAGTGCGGTAGATAAACTCACTCTTTGCATACACGCAATCTTTGATTGATGTAGGAAGCCCTCAGCCCCTGCCCGAGACCCTTATGCACTTGCCCCACGTATTGTTCGGATGATCCGGGAGAAGAACAAGTTCCGGATGATCTGGCAGCTGTCGAAATCAGCCGACAACAGGGTTAGTTATAACTCGATTCGCGATCTCGTCAGGGAAGAAATCGGTGCGTTCAGGCAACTCCAATGGACCAAGTACCTTCTCAACGCAGGTCAACCTTGTCAGGATGATGTGTGGACCGTCCTTCGAAAACTCCGGTGTAGTAAGACTTTCATACTACCCATTCTCGGTCCACAGGGTTTGGTGTACGGAGATGACGAGAAGGTTGGGATCTTTGCTGGTGTCCTGGAGGAGCAGTTCTCACCTCATGAGATCCAAAATCCTAGTCACACGGATAGGGTCATGGTGGCTTTAGCTACATACGATCTTGATGATACATACGAGGTCATCTCGCCTGTTATTTTCCTCGAGGTAACTCGACACATCAAAAAGCTAAAGGTGAAGATAGCTCCGGAAGAGATGGAGTTTCGGAAAGAGCTGTTCAACTGCTCCCTGAGAGCTGGATTCTGGTACTGGTGGATATTTTCAACGGCTCACTCCGGCTGACGTATTGCCCCAGAGACTGGAAAAAGGCAGTGGTAGTTGTGCTGCCCAAACCTGGAACCAATCATACCATACCTGAGAACTACCGTCCAATATCTCTTTTGCCCGTCCTGGGTAAACTCCTGGAGAGGGTTATCCTCTCTAGGCTTTTAGAGTTCTGAGAACCTAATGGTGTGATTCCTGACGAACAGGGTGGTTTCCGGGCGAAGCATGCTACGACCCACCAGTTGATCAGACTTACGGAATTCGTTTCTGAAGGACGAGATAAGGGCGAGTATTCCTCTGCTGTCTTCCTGGACATCAGCAAGGCTTTTGACCGCGTTTGGCGTGATGGACTCCTACACAAGTTGAAGGAGCTTCGATGCCCTCGCGCACTTGTTGAGCCCACTTGTTGAGCTCAACAGGTGCAGTTTCACTGTTAAGATAAACCGTGAGTTTTCTTCGGAAAAGAAGATTCCGGCTGGCGTTCCTCAGGGTTCGTATCTTGGAACAACGCTGTTCTCTGTTTATCTGCACGACTTACCCAAACCCAAACAAGGGCAGGTGATGATGTGCGAAAATGATACAACTGTTGTCATTAGGTCCCTGAACAAAGGCAGAGCGGTGAAGCTCCTCCAGGACTTTCTCTCTCAGCTGGAAATCTACTACACTGACTGGCGGATCAAGATCAATTCGTCTAAGAGCAGTGCGCTGTTCTTTTTTGGATCTCTCCAAGGAGTATCAAAACTCGTTATGTTTCAAAAGACAATCACCTGGGCTACTTCCAATAAGTACGTAGGGCTCCAACTAGATTGTCGACTTTCGTGCTTGGCGAACACCAGCTACAGCACGAATAAAGCTAGATAATGCCTTCCGTAGCTAGCTCCACTACTCGAACGGAGAAGCTTCCTTACAAAACGGTCGTCAGGCCGATGCTTACCTACGCCTCCTCCATCTGGATTGGTATTGGTAGGAATCAACGAGAGAGAATCGAGTGGGTGCAGAGCCGAGCAGTTCGAATGATCACCGGGGCTCCTTCTTGAACCCCACTTAGGAACCTAAAGAACAGACTTGGAATAGAGAAGGTACATGAATTTCCCACCAGACTCGCCAAAACGTTCTTCAAGAAAGCGGAAACCCAACCTAACGGACTTGTTAGGGGCGCGGTTGATTACAATCCCAGAGAATTGCTTAGGTATCCCAGAACTAAGGCGGCGATCGTTGACCCCCGTTGACAGAGAGAGAGAGAGTAAGTATGCGAAAACTGGTGGGTGCTAGACAGACCACCACCCCCTTCTTTTTCAGATTGGCATCGAGATGGTGAAAATGGATCTGCTCGGGCATCTGGATTTGGTATCGTTGAGTTTCAGTCACTCCCTGGTGCGTAAGCGGCCGGGCGGTGTTGTGGTTCTCTGTGATATTGTGCGGTGCTTGGTTCTCCTTGCCCTCCTTCCCCCGAAGTGGTGTCACGGATCACCCTCTTATTTCACTCAATTTTTCTGTTTGTCTTTTCTATTGAGTTCATTTACTCAGATCTTCTAGCTTCTTGTTTCTAAGGACAGTTTTGGACCTGGGGTAAGACACTCCCTTCCTAAAACTTCTTCAAATATCGCAATTGCCATTCTGACTCGTGCTGGTGTGTTGGTTGCATCCTTTGGAAGTAAAGTTTACCTCTAAGAAAAGTTCGGAAGCAATCCGAGCAGTTGTAGGAGTTCGAGAGGGATCGTATCGCCGGGCTCCTGGAAGCAGGATGGTCTTATTGCCGTATTGCGCGCCATACCGGTCGTGAGGATATCCTCATAGCACGCTGTTAGCGGCAGTGGATAGAACAAGGCACACAGCAGCGACAGGAAGGGTCTGGATGACCTAGACGAACCACGGAGAGAGAGAACTGATGGGTTGTCCGAGATGCGCGGAGTGACCCAACAGACACGATTGCGCATATTCAGCGAGTAGTGGTGCCCTCCATGCATCGTTCGATTAGTGCCAGCACCATTGGCAGACGGCTACACGGCGTAGAACTACACAAACGCAGACCGTTACGACGACTGCCCTTAACACCATTGCATCGTCGCCACAGACTTCAATGGTGTCGTTCCAGACTGTCATGGAGACACTCAGAATGGCAGCGGGTGATCTTCAGTGACGAGTCCCGATTTTGTCTTGGAGGAGACGACCAAAGAATCTGTGTGTGGAGGGCGAAGATGAACGGTTGTTGTTGAGCGTCACGCGTCCAGAAGGCATGGTGTCACGGTGTGGGGTGCAATTGCCTGCAGAGTGCTGCTGTCTCGAGAGCTTGTCTTCGAGGCACTGATACTCTGCCATGGCCAGCAGCATCGGCAGACCTATCACCGATTGAAAATGTGTGGGATGCTATTGGACGAGCTATCCACGCTCCACCTCTACTGCACAATCTGCAGGAGCTGCGTGAGAAGGTTCAAGCTAGATGGGATGGCTTATCGCTTGACATCTTTAGGAACATGTACAACTCCATGGCGAGACGTCTGGCATGCTGTGTGAGCAAACATGGCGGCTTGACGCCATATTGAGAGACACTACTTATTGGCGTGTAGCTCAATAAATATTGCCTATATGAGTCTCAATGTTTAATCATTTATTGTTCCTGGTAATCTTTACCTTCCTCCCGAATAGTATTGCAATCTGACACGTCCTTCTGGGTGCAACTATTTTTTGACGATGAGTGTATATCTCCAGTTCTTATCTGTCATGTGCATACGTCATACTCCTTGACCTCAGGATTGTTGTTGCCAATCTCATTCTGTGACAGAGGAGATATAACGCTAAGGGTGAAAACGGTGAAAGAGAATGAACTCAAATTTACGTAGAGAAAGTAGCTAAAATTGAAAGTCAGTTTAGAACATACGGCACAAAGCAACAGAGCAAAAGATGCGAATTTAATATTAAAAAGTAAGTTTGCTGAGAACTATGAGAAACGTTTATCCAAAAATAATGCAGAGTGTTTATAAATGGACAAATTTTGAGCACACACTTGTTCTGCCGTCGATTCTGGTGAAAAAAGGACATGAAATGATAGGGTAGGAAAAGCTTTCCTACAGAGATATACAGGGTGTATAGTAAAGTCGCGCACCAGCCGCTTAACAGGCGATCAAAGGATCGTCGCGATGTGGAACCAACAGCATTGTTGCAAGTGCCAGAAGGCCGATTGCTTTAGCTTGACTTCAGCGCTCCTAGCGTCGAATTCACAAACTTAGCTCACCGCACTTCGAGAACAAGATAGAGAGAGAGAGAGAGAGAGCAAACATGTCAAACGGATGACATTGTAACTGAAAAAAGCAACCCAGCGGTTTCGACGGACGAGGGAGGGATATTCCTGTGTCACAATGCATCCTCTCCACCGTTTAGGGATAGTGTTGTCTCCAGACAGCAATCAGATGATATTATATCGCTAAGAAAAGCCTGTAAGGGGCCTGAATAAACCTAAGAAAAGCCTCTCTTTAGGTTCATTCTTAGGGAGATTGGGAATTCCCTACCCTCCCCTTTTCATATAACAGCTAGTATCGAGGTAGGATGTAAGTATTGCAAAACCTGATGATGGATCAAATAAAAATTTTCAAGCAAGCAAAGTTTATTTTATCCGAAATCATTGAATCTCAGGAGAAGCGTCCTTTTCCGTGGGTAACACAACAGCTGATCCCTTAAAACCTAGACTCTCAAACCCGGAAGTTTTGTCCGCGAATCTCATTTCCCATCCTCACCTGGTCTGGCCCTTTGCGTTTCCGCACAGAAAAATATGCCTTTAGGACACGTATCCCCCCCCCCCTAATGGCTCAACCAGCCGGCATCATCTTCTGTCTGAAAGGAGCTGTTGACCGCTTCTCCGCAGAAAGCCATATGGCCACTTACCTCATGTCTTATACAGAGACCCTCTTCTTTGTCCGAAAATATTCCATGTTTCTGAGAAGCCTTTGCTCTTGGGAACAGATGATAACTGTGAGAAAGTACAAAGATATAGAATGCTTAGAGCAGCTTATTGCGTAATTGACATAAAAAACTTTGCCCTTAAGTTATGGTCTCAGGGGATCCAGTTCTACAGGAAACCTTCTGCATAAAGGATGTCCGGCAGCCATTTCAGTTTTAACGTTCGTCGAAGCCGTTAGGGTGAATAGACAAAGTGTCCTAATCGCCTCCTCTTAGCGCAGGCGTATCTTTGGAGCTTAATGTCTTCGGAATTGCACTAGTAAACAGATTCTTGTATCAGTATGCAAAACAAAAAAAATTTGCACGCAAGTGCACTTAGGTGACTGATTTACCGGTCCGGGCAGCGGGTGGCCTAGTGGGCAGCGTTTGTGACTGCCACGAAAAGGACCTCAGGTTCGATCCCAGGCAGGTACGAACGCTCAATCCACTAAATATCCGCAGTCCGTCGGATGGGCACGTTAAGCCGTCGGACTCCGGGTACTGGCCCCACGGTAATAAATAAGGGCGTCTTCCTCCCCTTTTTACTTCGCTTCCATGTCACTTTCCTATCGGGCACGCTAGCCCAAATCTCCTACCTTCCTATTTCTAAGGGTTGTTTAAGACCTGGGGTCAGACACTCCCTCCCTAAAATCCTCTACATACGATCATGATCATGATTTACCGGTCCGTACAATGCCCTTGGGTACTTTTGCCTCTTCAATCTGCAGCCAAATTCTGCCGTTGACCACGTCTTCCGATTTGTAGAAAACGAATGATATTTTCGGAGTTCGGGGTGCACAGAGTTCACGATTTCGCCGCTTCAAGCACTGAAGTTCAGCCGATGGGATTGGTCATCCAGCACTTACTCCAATCCCGCTGGTTTTATATCGCTATGAGGTTCCATTCGCATGTGAAGTGGCTGGTGAACGATTTTACTATACGTATCTCTGTAGGATATGTTTACATGTCATACTTTCATCAATATCTGTGGTAGAACAAGTTCTCGAAGTTTGGCCGAACTTTTTAGAAACACCCTGTTTATACATAGTGGAAAAAAATATATTTTTCTGCTTCAGTCTGTCTAAAAGTAACACTTTTAGTAACGTTATAATCTCTGTGTTAAAAAGTCTTGCACTGTCAGTTTTAACGGAATATATTCAGTGAAAAATAAGATCTGAAAAGGAAACGGACAAGTTTAAAAGCCATCGTGAAACGTTGAAACACTGAAATTCCAAGTAACGAAATTCTGTAAACTGTGGAAAGTCTGCTGTCTCTTGACAAAAATAATGAAGTTAACTTGAACTCCTTTGCATTTGTAAGCATCCACGCCAGCCAAAACGTTCGATAATAATCATTCAGAATCTTACGTATTCAATCCATCGGGAAAGATAAAAATGTAAATGGTGTTCATAATTCCTCTTCAGTGTTTGCAGATCGGTTTCGTAAAATGGCTTGAGATGAAATTCAGTACTTCAGATACAAGATTGGAAAGGAAGCCACAGGACGTTAAAATCTTTAATTCGGTCTCTCGCACAAATGGCACCCGCCAATAGAGCATTTTTCAGCTTGAGCAGCGTTTATCTGACAGCGCTGAGTGCAGAATGAGATAGTGCCGATTGGGAACACAAAGGAGTGCGAGAACAAGAAGCTGATGAAGAAAAGTAAAGACGCTGGGAAAAAAAAAAAAAAAAAAAAAAAAAGGAAAGCAATTTGTGAAATAATTAATTATCCGCGCAGTGTATTTGCACTGTATTTTTACTAAACCTCTGCTGGCATTTTCTCCTCGTCCACTGAGAGAAAGAATAAGAAAGAGCGAAAGAGAGAGAGAGAGAGAGAGAGCTTAGTGCACACTTTCCTTTCAAAGTAATTAATCCTCCTCGACTGAGGATACCGTTCTTGTCTTCTTAGTAGGGGATGTGAATATTCATGAGAGGTTAATTTATGCAAGAGTTAGCAACAACTAGGAGTATCGATCACGGGCCCATTGTTTGCATGAGCTGTTAAACCCAGAGGACCCCCCTTAAAGCCCTCAGTGTGTTCCTTAACCAGGGGAAATTTATGCACAGATTTTTCTCGATAGCTACCAGTGTAGGGCCATCTCCTAGTGCACTATTTCATCAGGCATCAACCGAATAAAACCAACATTAGCAATTCCTTCAGCCCTGCTTCTTCAACCCCCGGTGCTGCTGAACCCTTTCGCCCCTATTTACATTCAGAGTCTTATTTCGGAACGTGATTCTGCCGCAGCTTATCGACGTGGAGTGGATGGGGGGAAAGTGAACGGAGAGGAGGGAGCGAGACAAGACATCGTTTCGAAAGAAAGGGCCAAAAGAAGCTGCGAAGTTGGAACACTGCTCTGATCTTGTGATAAAGCGGTGGCTAAGAAGAGAGCACACATTTTTGCCGTCAATTATCTCGTGAGACATATAACAAACTTTTCCTCACAGCAAAACTTTAGTGTTCTGTAATCAAACAGAAAATTAATCTCCGATGCTAAAAAAAAAAGAGCTTTAGAAAACTAATTCGAAGAGGATAACATGTCTTTGCATTTGCTGTTTAGAGGCTTAATTTCCTCCCGATCAACTTCTTCCCTAGCAGCTAAAAACTTTGGAACAATTTTTGGGAAGGCAACGTTCACTTATTTATTTCCTCTCTTTATTTATCTTCCCTTCCTCCTTTCTCTTTATTTTATCATCACAATTATCTAATGAAAGATGACTCCAAGAGTCAAATTTCGGCCCTTTTCTTAACAGGTTCTAGAAACGCTTGTTTATGTTCCGTTGTGGAGCTACTTTCTCGATCGACTCATTTTTTTTTTATTAAAATCACTCTGAAAGTGATGTCACGAGGGACTTCGTCTTCAGATGCGTATTGCTAAAATCCATTAATTACGAATCACAAATCTAAAATCAAATGGTTAAAATCAGTTAAAGAAGAAATTAAATACGAAGCTAAATGAAAATACAATAGAATCTGTTTTTAAAGAGCACCCTTGAACCGATGAAAATCCTCCTTAAATCCGCTTTGGGGATTAATATACATTAATCCAAAAGCGGATCTGATGTATGTATATGGATGTACGTTTATATTATATGTCCATAACAATTGGATATGACTGAAAGATTTAATTAATTAAATACATAAATTAAAATCACTTATGTGAATACATATTAACGGCGAATCCTTAAGCAGACATCATGTGGAAATATTTTTTGAAAACATGTTCTTTGTTTTGTTTTGTATTTATGTTCACCTAATTTTCGACAAATAATATTTTCATTATTCCCCTGATCCTCTGTAGAATCGTCACCAAGACATCCATTTAATATATGCCCACATAACCAGCGACGTCTAATGACGTCTATATTACACCCAAACCTGATCCAGTAGATGTCATGGATGAAATATAGACGTTCACAGGCAATCATTAGACATCACATATAGATATCCAGTGGATGTCCTTAATGAAAGAGTTCTGGAGTTGCCTAATCTGGACGTCCATCGGATATTATTCATAGGACATCTAATGGACATCCTTCATGGATGAATTGTGGAGCTGTTCGAGCATGCGCACTTTAAATATCCTGCTTCCACAGTTTCAATTTGCTGAATCCTGCACATCCGTGGATAAACGATGAAGTACGAGACAATTATGTCAAGTCGAAAAAGTGGTGCAGCTAGTGTAGCACCACATTTTTGGGGCAACCTACCACAAAATGTTTAACACTGCGCCAGTGGACGAAAGTAGAACTAATGTTCAACAGTCAAAGGCGTGCAAATCCAGTTTTTTTTTTTTTTTTTGCTTTTTTTTTTAATATATCACGTGACTGACACTAATGCCGTGGTTGCTCGTGGACGACCATGGAGCGCTAGTAAAAATCACGTGCTGTACCTGTATATATTCTCCTTTGCATGCATACCTAAAGTAGATTGTATCTATACTTTCTTTTTTTTTTTTTCAATAGAATACTGATTTCTGTTTCAGGGAATAAAGGTGACTATGACGAAGTAAATTTCTCTATCATTTTTATGCTAGGGGCGGGTTCGAATCCACATCTCTCGGCTCCGGAGCTCCGAGTGTTATTATTTAAAACAGGTATAAATGCTAAAAATACGTGAGAAGAGAAAGCGTAGGAGCTCATTTCAAGGAGCAGAAGCATGTGAAATATCTGTGCTATTCATTATAATCTGTCTGTTACTTTTCCTTAAAATAATTTTGATCTGCTCGTCACTTTTTCCTTGACCTGTTTCAAAAGGTAAACTTGCCGTCCCGGTGGCGCAGTGGTCTAAGCGCTGGCTTATGACCATTCGTCCGAGAAGGGTCCGGGTCCGAATCCCGGTGCGGCATGGATGTCGTGTTTGTCTTGCGGCATTGGCTCTCACCCTTCCCTAGAACCAGTGATCCTAAACTAGGGACGGGCGACTGCTTATTGCCCACTGAGTTTCTCAAGGTGGTCGTTAAACCCTCAATCAAAAAATATATATATATATATCATCATCATTGTCAACAATTATCAATCCACTGCTGGACGAAGGTCTCCCGAAGTTTCTTCCACAACGGTCTGTCTTGTGCTATATCATCATCGTCATCATTGTCAACCATTATCAATCCACTGCTGGACGAAGGTCTCCCCAAGTTTCCTCCACAACGGTCTGTCTTGTGCCAGTCTCCTCCATGTCACCCCTGCATACTTTCGAATTTCATCCACCCATCTCCCATGTGGTCTTCTTCTGGGTCTTTTCCTGTCCCTTGGAATCCAATCTAAAATTTCGGCTGTCCATCGATGATCTGTCCTTCTGGCAGTATGTCCAGCCCATTGCCATTTCAGGGACTTAACTCTGATCATGATGTCTTCCACTCTTGTCATTTTTCGGATCCACGCGTTCCTCTTCTTATCTCTCCTGGTTACACCAAGTATGCACCTCTCCATGCAACTTTGAGTTGTCTGCAGCCTTTGTATGTCTCTTTTAGTTAAGGTCCACGTCTCTGCACCATACGTAAGCACTGGAAGGATGCATTGATCAAACACTTTTCTTTTAAGACGTAATGGCATATTGCTCTTGAAAATTATGCTGTTTCTTCCAAAAGCTCTCCAGGCAAGTTTTGTACGCCGATTAATTTCTTCATCAATGTGACCCTCACTTGATATCTGCTGTCCAAGATAAACGTACGTATCTGTTATCTCCAGCTTTTCTCCATCAATCGATAAATCTTCATTTCTTGTAAAAGCATTGAACATCACTTCTGTCTTCTGAAAGTTCATTTTTAATCCCACTTCTTTACTCTTGTCAGCAAGTTCCTGGATCATACTCTGCAGCTGTGATGGGCTAATTGCAAAAATGACTACGTCATCAGAAAACGAAGGTGGGTTAGATAATCTCCATTAATCTTTATCCCCTTGTTTTCCCAGCTCAGTGACTGAAAAACACCCTCCAATGTGGCATTAAAGAGCTTCGGAGATATGGTGTCACCTTGTCTCACTCCCTTTCCAATTTTTATGTGTGTTGTATTTTCAAACAGCCTAATCTTTGCACTTGCATTTTCATAGATGTTATTAATAATATTAATGTATGCATCTTCAATACCGCAGGTTTTCAGAGCCATTGTAACTGCTAATGGTTTCACCGAATCAAAGGCTTTTTCATAATCGATAAAAGCCATGCACAATGGAAGTTCATATTCCCTCGCTCTTTCAATTAGTTCTCTCAGCACATGGATATGATCTATTGTGCTGTAGCCACTCCTGAATCCAGCTTGTTCTCTCGGTTGAGCCATGTCCAGTGTTACCTTCAAGCGGTGTGTAAGAACTTTAGTGAAGATTTTATAAACTACTGATAGGAGGCTGATAGGTCTGTAGTTTCCGAGATCCTCAATGTCACCTTTCTTATGTAGCAGGATCATTGTAGCGGTGTTCCAATCCTCAGGAATCTTTCCTTCATTAAGGCATCGAGTGAAAATTTGGGCGAGTACTGTTTCGATTTCTCCACTTGCTTCTTGTATGATGTCTACAGTAATTCCATCTTCTCCTGGAGCTTTTCCCCGCTTCATGTTCTTGATTGCATGTGCAACTTCTGCTGGAAGGACTGGAGGAACTCTGGTACTGGTACCTTTCATGATGTCTGGAGTGCATGTATCATCCCTTTAATATAATTTGGAGTAGAAATCTTTCACTCTTGTCAAAATTTCGCCTCTATTTCTTGTTACAGAACCATCTTCTTTTCTCAGTGCCATAATCTGTTTTCTTCCCTTACTAAGATGTCCCTTTGCTATCTTTAGGCTTTGGTTGTTTTCAATTGCTTTCCTCACTAGTTCACAGTTGAATTTTCTTACGTCTTCAGTGATACTTTTTCGTACTGTCTTACATAGCTCTATATATTCCACTTTGGAAGTCACATCTTCTTTAGTTGTCCTCATCTCTCTTCTTTTTTGCATCAACATTTTCGTTTTTCCTGATAATTTATTTACATGCAACTTGTTCTTAGACCCAGCTAACTTTGTTGCTGTTTCCATAAGAGCTTTGGTTATTTTTCTGTTAACTTCAGAGATGTCCACTTCGTCCGATGTTAGGCCTTCTAAACCGGAGAATCTGTTCTTCAGTTCCAACTTGAAGGTATTATGGTGTTTTTTAAGGTTGGTTATGTCAATACATTTTGTTTGTCTTATCAGCTTGCCACGTTCCAGTTTAGTGTTGAGGTGCATCTTACATCTCACCAATCTATGGTCACTACCTGTGTTGAACTTGTTTAGCACACTGCAGTCTTCTATGACGAATTTTTGTTACACATAATAAAATCAATTTCACTTGTCGTCGCATTTGGATGTCTCCATGTCCATTTCCTGTGTGGCTTTTTCTTGAAGAAGGAGTTCAAGATGAAAAACCCTTCTGCCTCTGCAAACTCAACGAGAGTATTTCCACGCTGGTTTCTGTTGCCGTGACCGAATTTACCTACTGAAGTTTCATTCTGTTGCCGTTGCCCTATTTTTGCATTGAAATCTCCCATAATTATTTTCAAGTGCTGCTTACCTTTATTATTTAGATGACAAATTTCCTCATAAAATTCTTCAATTTCTTCTTCAGGATGACTTGTGGTGGGTGCATAAGTTGTGGTGACTTGTGGTGGGTGCATAAGTTGTGGTGACTTGTGGTGGGTGCATAAGTTGTGGTGACTTGTGGTGGGTGCATAAGTTGTGGTGACTTGTGGTGGGTGCATAAGTTTGAATAATCTGAGCCTGGTATCTTTTCGAGAGTTGGATAACAAGCCGTGCAGCTCTGTCAGAGGAACTTTCAACTTCTACAACTTTATCCTTCAGTTTCTTGTTTATTATAAATCCAACACCACCAGTTCTGCCAGTATCTGTCCCACGATAGTAGAAGAGATGTCCACTTTTCAGTTCGATGAGATCTTCTCCTTTTCTCCTTACCTCACTTAGCCCCACGATATATATAAACTTAAAATTAAAAAAAAATATTAAAGAAATAAATCAACACTACAGTTTCATCGCAGTGTAATTAATTTGTGTTAGTCTCCTGCAGGGTCGTAGCTAGGACCCATAACCAGCAAGTTTTGCTTTTTTTTAAATCTCCTTTTATTAATTTACTTCGTTAGCGAATAATTATGCCCAAAAGTAAAAACAATAACTTAATACGAAATATGAAATAAAAAGGTAGAGAACGGAAGCACAACTCCCTTGTAATATAAAAAGTAAATCACATCCTTTGAATTTCCTTAATGGTGGTTAAGCTGCGCTCTCCTTATAGCTGAAGTCAAAATAACTCCCAATTTGCGTGACTTTTTTTTTTTATTTTGCTGTTCTGATTGCTTTTCCGCGGTTACATGCAATGGCATCCGAAATTTACTGATGCCATACTTGAACTTTTTCTGCTCCTCTAATTCGGTTCCACCCCCCCCTCCCCCCATCTTGAATCGCGTACTCTCCTTCGCAGGGGCTCGGTACATTGTTGGATGCAAAAATATTTAATAAATATTTTAGCACAACATGCGTATAGAAGTTTGTTTACCGCGTGGCCTGTAACCCACTCTGCAACGTCAGGTCCCAGGGGAGTCCTAGGGGGTTGCACGGGGGATTGGAAACCGCTCAGTTTGTCTAGAAAAGGGAGCGAACCGCATGACCTTGGGTGTTGTTCTGGCTTCCACGAACCAGGTGAAAGGAAAGGAAAATTCTTGAGATGTCCCAAAGATCGGAGGGTGAGCTGGGGAAGGGTAGAGATCAGTTCAGTTGGCGAGTAACAGTCGGAGGTGAACAATTCCCTTGGAGCTGAGGCGTGATCCGAACAGCTATGTGCCGGAGCGAATATAGATGACGTATGGTCTCCAAAAAAAGTCGCCTAAATGAAAAGAGTAATTCCGGAGACGAATTGCAAGAAGTTAGGACTGAAGTATGCCAAAGCCAGATAAGTTATTTTTCCTTCCCCTGTTTTATTTCATCTGCCTGATTAATGATGCTTGAAATCCTGAATAGAGAATGTGGCGTGTGTTTTTGTCATGCTTAAAGATTGGCAACCCCTGTTAGTTAGGTAAATCATTTAGAATAGAAGGAAGGATTCAAAAGTAATGAGATAATAAGCATAGTACTTGTACACTATCTACCAACAAGTAATTGGACACCCCTGCAATCGACGATATCTGCGGTCCTGATACAAGTCACGGCCGCCGCCGTTAAATATCGTGTGGGAAACAACAACGCAACCAGTCGCATGCAAGATGCCACGCAGTTCGGAGCTCTCTGATTTCGAGAAAGGTGTAATCGTCGGGTATCACAGAAATGGCCGATCCATACGTGACATATCCAGCGAGTTGAAGTACCCAAAATCGAGAGTGTCCTACGTGATTGGCAAGTGGAAGATGAGAGGTGACTGTCGGAATGAGGTCCGAAACGGCAGACCCACAAAACTGGGAGTTAGAGACCGTTGGGTGCTGGCCAGAGAAATTCGGAAGAACCGCACCAAATCGATTTGCCACATCCGCGAGGAGTTTCAACATGGGCCACATCCGCGAGGAGTCCGGGAGTGTTCTTTCGATGAATACCATCCGTAAGGAAGCCCATCTGCTCGGTTATCATGGACGTGCTGCCGCCCAGAAGCCTTTGATCACCAAGTCCAATAACGCTGCTCGGCTAACGTGGTGAAAAGAACGTCGACAGTGGACATTTGAACCGTGGAAACAGGATCTCTGGAGCGACTAATCAAGGTTCACCCTCTACCGTTCGGATGGCAGGGTCTGGGTTTGGCGTCTGCCTGGAGAACGCTTCCTGCCGGAATGTATTGTGCTAACTGTGAAGTTCGGAGGCGGTGGAATTATGCTATGGGGGTGTTTCTCCTGGTATGGCACGGGACCCTTGGTCGCAATTCCTGGTAAACTCAACGCCGAGACCTACTGCACCATTTTGGATGACCATGCGCTTCCTACGTTGTGGCAGTTTCACGGGGGGAGGGGAGGACCTATGTTACTTTCAGGATGACAATGCCACGTGTCATGTTGCGAGGTCCACCATGGCTTGGTATGGTTACAATGGGGTTAATCGAATGGACTGGCCTGCGCAGAGCCCGAACCTTAAACCTATCGAGCACCTCTGGGACGAGTTGGAGCGTCGACTTAAGGGGTGCCCCACCGCCCGAAATCGGTGAAGGAACTGACCTGCCTTCACCAAGCCGAGTGGAAGAAAATACCGCTAGCCGTCGTACAACGCCTGGTTGAGAGTATGCCCCGGAGGATCGCAGCTGTAAACCCGCTCGTGGAGGCTCCACCAACTATTGAAGGTGAATAAACTTCGTTTTCCTTTGCTATCACAGGTGTCCAGTTACTTCTTGGTAGATAGTGTGCATATATATATATATATATATATATATAGGAATGATCAGGAACGTAGTAGAGAAAAATCGTAATAATAAGAAAATTTATGAGAAAGGCTTTGTTAAAGGCTGCACCCACGCACGTGGTAAATTTGTGTTCCTGTACAGTTCACTAATTCCTGATTATTAAAACTTGTTACTTCCACTAAAGATACCACCATTTTATTATATCCTCATCCAAGACAGAATAATTAAGGAATGTGCGTATGTTTATAATATTATTTCACGAGCGGCACCTTTATTCCTCAACCATTTCAGTGAAGGGATAAAAGTGAAACACAACACCGTGATTTCTTGCATGCCCATACATACAAGGGACACGTTTTTTAGACGATCACTGCATAAAATTCTCACTAATTTCATTTCATTTAAATATAACATTGGCACCATCTAATTTAATTCAGACTAAAGTTAATTTTTATTAAATTATATATATATAACATTGGTGCTCGTTTAATTTGATAAATATAACAACATCTTACCGTGGTCAATGGACATACTACTTTTCATCTCAAAAACCAAGAGCACCAGAATCCTGCTAAAAAACAAAAACCAAAACACTGTTCTCCAGCACAAGCATCGTAAGACCATTCCTACTGGAAGTAAAACAAAGAATGAGATGTTGAAAGTTTTTTCTCTCTCTCACGGAAGCGCAAGGATTTCTCTTCAGCACTATTTTCCAACGCGTAAAGGGATACATTTAGTTAAAATGCCATCACGACAGCAAGTTTCTCCGGAAAACGAAAAAGAAAATAAATAAATAAATAAAAAAAACCACGCACAAAAGGAACCCCCCCCCCCCCCCCCAAAAAAAAACACGCCATTTCTCTCTTCTCTGGCCCCAAACACCAACAAGCCTTTTCTCCATGTAACAGGCAATCATTGGTGCAGCTGCTCCTGCAGATTCACTTTTAAAAGAAATATCTCTGTAGTTATTCACCATTTGAGCTGTATCGGCTCAAATTTTCTTGTTCTTAAAAAATGTATTTATAATAGTGAAAAGCATTTATCCTTATAATGAAATACAGTAGTCATTTTTATAAATCAACGAAAAAAAAAAGTTCACAGAATTTACAACAACATGCATTTTCCGTCGGGGGGGGGGGGGGACTTGGTTGCCTTGAAGGAGGGTCTCAGCCTTCCCTAGCTTCCTGCTAGCTACTGTCCTGGTGTCTCCTATTAGAAGATAGAACAAAAAGCTCTTATACAATGACAAATGAAATAAATAAATAAAAGTAGTAATAAAAACTAATAAATAAAAATAATAAGAGTCACTGTATATAATAAAAATGGTAAGTAAAAATAATAAAAAGGCGTGAACTTCAAGTTGATGAAATGGAAATGAGCAGTGTAATTTAAACCCCAAGAGAAAAATGAAAGATGAAAAAAAGAAAATGAAAGAACGTAAAAATCACAAAATAAAAATAGGATTAGTGAGAAAAAGGAAGACAGAAAAGGCTCAGGTCAGCAAAGATAGTGAGATTCGTAAAAAAAATATTCGATGATTCTCTTTTCAGTTGGTGCAATAAAACTATAACAGCGGAACAGACAGATAACAACAAATAAGAAAACCATCGTTAAGTGCTGACCGTGCAGAAATCAGAAACAAAACAGATCACAAGTGGTCATCTGCATTTTTAGCCGTTTTAGATTACTCGTGAGGAACAATCGCAGAGGCGTGACTAGGCGTTTTTACGCCCCGGGCGAACCACAAACATTGCGCCCCTATGCCTTTGATATACGTATATATGCATTACTAATTTACGTTTCAAAAAAAAAAAATTGGGTTCTTCGTAGTTATATATATTGAATTAGCAATCATTTCGGGCAGTGTTTGCTTTAAATATATATATATATATATATATATATAAGGGATGTAAGGTCAGGTGATGCGTAACATCACAGCCTCTCCTTGACAAATGTCAACCCCGCCTTCTCGTGGTGCATCCTGTTCCCACTAAAGGGGCTCTGACGACCGCCAATAGCGGTATAACTATACCATCGGGATTAGAGGAAATTCCATCCCACACTCACCAACCCGCTTGGCCAGCGTGGTGAGTTATGGCCAAACCCCTCCAAAATGATTCCACAACTTAAATCTTGGCCCTCAGTCTCCGGCAGCTGGAATGTACCTGGCCAAGGCAGCGGCCAGTGCGACATGAAGGCAGAGGGTGCTAAGAATCCCCGGATTACCGGACTAGGCTGCCATCTGATGCTGACCTTGGCTACGCATAATGGACGCTCCCTATCTTCTGATTCAAGGCTTCTTGAATTGGAAGAGGAACTACAAAGGATCAAGTGGGACATCGTCGGGCTAAGTGAGGTAAGGAGAAAAGGAGAAGATCTCATCGAACTGAAAAGTGGACATCTCTTCTACTATCGTGGGACAGATACTGGCAGAACTAGTGGTGTTGGATTTATAATAAACAAGAAACTGAAGGATAAAGTTGTAGAAGTTGAAAGTTCCTCTGACAGAGCTGCACGACTTGTTATCCAACTCTCGAAAAGATACCAGGCTCAGATTATTCAAACTTATGCACCCACCACAAGTCATCCTGAAGAAGAAATTGAAGAATTTTATGAGGAAATTTGTCATCTAAATAATAAAGGTAAGCAGCACTTGAAAATAATTATGGGAGATTTCGATGCAAAAATAGGGCAACGGCAACAGAATGAAACTTCAGTAGGTAAATTCGGTCACGGCAACAGAAACCAGCGTGGAAATACTTTCGTTGAGTTTGCAGAGGCAGAAGGGTTTTTCATCTTGAACTCCTTCTTCAAGAAAAAGCCACACAGGAAATGGACATGGAGACATCCAAATGGGACGACAAGTGAAATTGATTTTATTATGTGTAACAAAAAATTCGTCATAGAAGACTGCAGTGTGCTAAACAAGTTCAACACAGGTAGTGACCATAGATTGGTGAGATGTAAGATGCACCTCAACACTAAACTTGAACGTGGCAAGCTCATACGACAAACAAAATCTATTGACATAACCAACCTTAAAAAACACCATAATACCTTCAAGTTGGAACTGAAGAACAGGTTCTCTGCTTTAGAAGGCCTAACATCGGAAGAAGTGGACATCTCTGAAGTTAACAGAAAAGTAACCCAAGCTCTTATGGAAACAGCAACAAAATTAGCTGGGTCTAAGAACAAGTTGCATGTAAACAAATTATCAGGAAAACGAAAATGTTGATGCAAAAAAGAAGAGAGATAAGGACAACTAAAGAAGATGTGACTTCCAAAGTGGAATATATAGAGCTATGTAAGACAGTAAGAAAAAGTACCACTGAAGACGTAAGAAAATTCAACTGTGAACTAGTGAGGAAAGCAATTGAAAACAACCAAAGCCTAAAGATAGCAAAGGGACATCTCAGTAAGGGAAGAAAACAGATTATGGCACTGAGAAAAGAAGATGGTTCTGTAACAAGAAATAGAGGCGGAATTTTGACAAGAGTGAAATATTTCTACTCCAAATTATATGAAAGGGATCATACATGCACTACAGTCATCATGAAAGATACCAGTACCAGAGTTCCTCCAGTCCTTCCAGCAGAAGTTGCACATGCAATCATGAACATGAAGCGGGGAAAAGCTCCAGGAGAAGATGGAATTACTGTAGACCCCATACAAGAAGCAAGTGGAGAAATCGAAACAGTACTCGCCCAAATTTTCACTCGATGCCTTAATGAAGGAAAGATTCCTGAGGATTGGAACACCGCTACAATGATCCTGCTACATAAGAAAGGTGACATTGAGGATCTCGGAAACTACAGACCTATCAGCCTCCTATCAGTAGTTTATAAAATCTTCACTAAAGTTCTTTCACACCGCTTGAAGGTAACACTGGACATGGCTCAACCGAGAGAACAAGCTGGATTCAGGAGTGGCTACAGCACAATAGATCATATCCACGTACTGAGAGAACTAATTGAAAGAGCGAGGGAATATGAACTTCCATTGTGCATGGCTTTTATCGATTATGAAAAAGCCTTTGATTCGGTGAAACCATCAGCAGTTACAATGGCTCTGAAAACCTGCAGTATTGAAGATGCATACATTAATATTATTAATAACATCTATGAAAATGCAAGTGCAAAGATTCGGCTGTTTGAAAATACAACACACGTAAAAATTGGAAAGGGAGTGAGACATGGTTACACCATATCTCCGAAGCTCTTTAATGCCACATTGGAGGGTGTTTTTCAGTCGCTGAGCTGGGAAAACAAGGGGATAAAGATTAATGGAGATTATCTAACTTACCTTCGTTTTGCTGACGACGTAGTAATTTTTGCAACTACCCCATCATAGCTGCAGAGTATGATCTAGGAACTTGCTGACAAGAGTAAAGAAGTGGGATTAAAAATGAACTTTCAGAAGACAAAAGTGAGGTTCAATGCTTTTACAAAAAATGAAGATTTATCGATTGATGGAGAAAAGCTGGAGATAACAGACACGTACGTTTATCTTGGACAGCAGATATCAAGTGAGGGTCACATTGATGAAGAAATTAATCGGCGTACAAAACTTGCCTGGAGAGCTTTTGGAAGAAACAGCATAATTTTCAAGAGCAATATGCCATTATGTCTTAAAAGAAAAGTGTTTGATCAATGCATCCTTCCAGTGCTTACGTATGGTGCAGAGACGTGGACCTTAACTAAAAGAGACATACAAAGGCTGCAGACAACTCAAAGTTGCATGGAGAGGTGCATACTTGGTGTAACCAGGAGAGATAAGAAGAATAACTCGTGGATCCGAAAAATGACAAGAGTGGAAGACATCATGATCAGAGTTAAATCCCTGAAATGGCAATGGGCTGGATATACTGCCAGAAGGACCGATCATTGATGGACAGCCGAAATTTTAGATTGGATTCCAAGGGACAGGAAAAGACCCAGAAGAAGTTTACATGGGAGATGGGTGGATGAAATTCGAAAGTATGCAGGTTTCAAAATCGCTTTATTCTAATTTATCATAAGAAAACATAAGAGGGAGACGTACAGTATTTGGCATCTCACTGGGAAATAATACAAAACTGGGTGACATGGAGGAGACTGGCACAAGACAGACCGTTGTGGAGGAAACTTGGGGAGTCCTTCGTCCAGCAGTGGATTGATAATGGTTGACAATGATGATGATGATGATGATGACATATAATAAACAAAATTAACGTCATAATCTAATGTTGTAATCTCTTTACAGTTGGTGCAATCAGACTGTGACTGTTTTTACAGCTTTTCACAACTAGTTCTGACCTTCGGTACTGACCGAATATAGTTACATATACTACATCAAACTGACCGAATATAGTTATATATACTACATCAAACTGACCGAATATAGTTATATATACTACATCAAACTGACCGAATATAGTAATATATACTACATCAAACTGACCGAATATAGTTATATATACTACATCAAACTGACCGAATATAGTAATATATACTACAACAAACTGACCGAATATAGTTACCAGTCGTGGCTTGCAGTCAAATAGCCCCAAAAGAATCTTCAACAATGTGAATTACGTCCATATCTTATCCATTCCAAAAAAAATCAGGCCCTCTATCTATTATACCAAAGAAAAGCCGTGGCCCCTATTGTTGTCGACAAAGGCCGTTGTTCTTCTTTAGTTGAATGGACTATATATAGGACCGCAGCCTTCAACCGCTCCTTCATTTCTGAATGTCAGTAACTAGTATCCCCAGAACATTTTGAGTAAGAAATTCTAATTTTAAGGGTACCAGAAACTGGTGTAAAAGTTTCAATTCCAGTTTTAATCAGATTGCAAACAGTGATTTTTGCGCCCTCTCTTCAGCTGTGCCTTGGGCAGTCCGCGCCCTAGTCACGCCTCTGAATATTCGTTCACCCCCAGTTGGAGATCATGATGCAAATTGCACCAAGACTTCTGGTCAGTGAAGAGAAAACATCTCTTCGACGAGCTTACAATTCGTGGGATATTCTGTTTTTTCTTAAGTGATCCAAAAATATCGCGATAAAAAGGAGGACCATTTGCGCGTAGTTAGAGATGTGAGCTTTGATGTTGTGACATTTTGTGATATAGAATCCGTGCAGACGAATATGAATGGTCGTGACAACGGCGATGGTAAGAAACCCCGAAATATCTGCCCTAGAGGAGGCAATGAATAAAATACTAGAGTTCGTCTTTCGTCTGAAGAGTTTCCTGAGTGTCTTAATGGAGGTGAGCTGTCTTGTTAGGATGCCAAGGACTCTGAGCCGCCGGAGTTATGTGAGGAGATGTTCACTGGGTGCCAAATACCCGTGTCAAAGGCTCGTTTGTTTTGGAAGTCATTCTCCCAATTCTTCACGACTTGGAGGGCGAACTAAGCTTTCTATGAGAAAGAACTGGTTTCTTAAATGCTCTGTACTCGCCCACGCGCTGAGTAAAAATAAGTCTAGAGAATGATAAATCTTACAGAACTAGGCTTTGCAGCGTTTGATTCAGCGTATCCATGGCTTGCAACGTAAATCGTCGTAGGAATCTGATGACATATCCTTGGTTTCACATTAGTTAAATAGCACTCTGATGCTAAAGTTCTCTTTGAGGCGATAATTATCGCATTACTAAAATTAGAGAATTCATTTTTTGGCCGCAAATGTCGGGAGACACTTGAACGCTCCATCTAGAAGTAGATAATGTCACACTGAAGTAACTTTGAGCATGGCACCCGCCCTCTCTCATTTTCTGGTTATGTACAGAAATATTTTTTTTAGTAAAAAGTGCTGTGGAAAAAAAGATAAAATTGTCTTTCCGGGAACATATTCCAGCACATTTCCCGATGCACAAAATACAGCACTACCATCATGTCCAGAGATGGAAACGGGTCACGAGTCAGCGGGTCAACAATTTCTAGCGGGTCAAACGGTTCGACAATTTCTAGCGGGTCAAACGGGTCGATAATTTCTAGCGGGTCAAACGGGTCGAGAGTTTCTAGCGGGTCAAACGGGTCGACAATTTCTAGCGGGTCAAACGGATCGACAATTTCTAGCGGGTCAAACGAGTCGACAATTTCTAGCGGGTCAAACGGGTCGACAATTTCTAGCGGACCAAACGGGTGGACAATTCCTAGCGGGTCAACGGGTGGACAATTTCTAGCGGACCAAACGGGTGGACAATTTCTAGCGGGTCAACGGGTGGACAATTTCTAGCGGGTCAAACGGGTCGACAATTTCTAGCGGGTCAAACGGGTCGATAATTTCTAGCGGGTCAAACGGGTCGACAATTTCTAGCGGGTCAAACGGGTCGACAATTTCTAGCGGGTCAAACGGGTCGACAATTTCTAGCGGGTCAACGGGTCGACAATTTTTAGCGGGTCAAACGGGTCGACAATTTCTAGCGGGTCAAACGAGTCGACAATTTTTAGTGGGTCAAACGGGTCGACAATTTCTAGCGGACCAAACGGGTGGACAATTTCTAGCGGGTCAACGGGTGGACAATTTCTAGCGGGTCAAACGGGTAGACAATTTCTAGCGGGTCAAACGGGTGGAAAATTTCTAGCGGGTCAAACGAGTCAGCAATTTCTAGCGGGTCAAACGAGTCGACAATTTTTAGTCAAACGGATCGACAATTTCTAGCGGGTCAAACGGGTCGACAATTTCTAGAGGGTCAAACGGGTCGACAATTTCTAGCGGGTCAAATGGGTCGACAATTTCTAGCGGGTCAAACGGGTCGAGTCAAGATGTTCCTGACACGATTTCGACTCGGTAATATTTCCGTTTCACTTTCGAAAAGCAAAAAAAAAATAATATTTTTTCAAACTGAAATCCGCAATGTATAATTTTACACTCGATACTGGTGCTCGCGGATTGAAAAATGAGTCGTCATGCAATATGAAGGAGGAGAGTCCTCAGAAGAAAAAGTGTCCCTTCCTTCTGAAGGTAATGATGAAAACAACATTCACATTTTGGAAACTTTCAACTTATCATAAACTTGTGAAAATTGGTGTTGTTGTGAAACATATTGTTACGACTTTGGGGTAAGGTAATGAATTCGATTAGCAGGTTTTGCAAGAGGCGGGAACAGCATTAATTATTGGTTGAAAATTAACAGCTATTGGTTTCCCGCATTGCAAAAGAGGAGAAGAGATAAGAGCCCGTTTTCTAGGAAGGGAGAAATCTCGAGTGGAGCTTGCGTCGTTCGGTGTGAGGAACGCAATGCGCCCCCCTTCCTACGCGCGACGGTCAAATTGGGTGGTCGTTTAAGTACAAGATGTTTGAGAAGAGTGTCACCAGATCGGAAAGTTATGGCGTTTGCTAATCCGAACCTTGGCAGGACAAAGAAGTGTTCGTTAAGTTATGTGTTTGCCCACATCTTCCGAATGCAAAGACGTGCATTTCTTACCACTTCACCGTGCCGAATACTTTCAGAAAACAATAAAACTGACAGGAGAGTTAAAACAGACCCCTAACGAGTGAGCAAGGAATCTGTTAACGTCGTGAACAAGCGTAAAAGGGTAGTCTGGTTCCAAGCCGTGAAGGGAACTAGGCTCGGGATTGATCCAGCTCGGACTTAACGGCGGAAGAAAAGCTTCTGTCCGAAGATGCCGGCCAGCTATACAAAGTGCAGCCGGGTGGTTGATGTTACCATGAAGAAATAAGAGAAAGGAAGATGCCGCTTTTCCTGGTGCTTAATTGCACGAAGTACTGGATGTAAGTTCCTACAGAGAAACGCAGCATCATCTTGGAGGTCACACGAAGTGATGGAACTACAGCTCCGAGTGACTGAGGTGCACGACTGGTGATGTAGGCGAATCACCTTTGGACAGACGGACGGATCAGCTGGGACGAGCAGACGAACGGATCTTTCTATCACGTCAGCGGCTTCGTTCCACCACGACGTTGGTGCGCATGAATGCTTCCTCCTTATTTCATGCAGGTGAATGCCGTGCACGAGAGAAAGTGGGAGATGGGGTTCGACTCCCTCTCCATTGGTTATAGTGCGCGCTATGAAATGGGCGTGTCATCACACAGGTGCGCTTGGAATATAAATGCATCAAATATGGATACCCGCGGAAAAACTGCATATCTGTAAGTACTGAATTTGTGTATGAATGCCAGTTGTGGAATAATTGGCTCCGGTCAGCCAATTGACTTTCGTCGGCTGAGAATTCTTTTTAAAGCCGGACTGTATAGGCCAATGAGTAATCATTGAACTTTAATGATAAATTCAGCCTCAGAGCTATCCCGAAATGGGCAAGTGTATTTGACGCCCCTCCTTCACCATCCTCTGTATATAGACGCCTTCATCATTATCTTCATGTTTTACTTTAAATTGATTAAATGTCTGATGTCTCGTGCCAGTCCTGAAGTTGCATGAATAATTAATGAGTGTCGGAATTTCTTAGTTTTGATTAGCTAAATTCTTTTCGCCAGTATATAGATCTCGGCAATAAAAAAGAGCTCACAAGTAATTATTCGTAATTCTGATGTCTACCTCCGGGTCGTCGTCCATTGCCTGACATCCTGACACCTGAATTCTTGAAATTTTCTTTTATTCGATAATCTGGCGCCCCGGGGCGTAGCAACAATTTATTCTGAAGCTTGATATGTTATCAAGAAAACAGCAAAAACTGAAATTTAACATAGAACAAGTGGCTTAATTCAAATATTTTGACTGTAGTGCCATCAAAATTAGGTGGAACAGCCTTAACATTACTGCGGAGGGACTTTTTGATTGTTGCAGATGTGTTTGAAAACATGTGTAAGACAGTTAGGTTATGTCTTGCAAATGAAGGACGACAGTTTCAACACTTCCTGTAACTAAGTGAGTAAATTATTCGTTCCTATAACACGTTTGTTTGATTTCCATATAACCTAAGATGTCCACTGCGGTCAGGCTTTTTGAGCGCCCTGTATATATATTATAGTTCAAAATATATTTGGCCGGATTGGGTCCGGGTCAGTTACAGATCCGGGTCGGTTCCAATTATGACGTCCGGGTCCAAAATTCTTGATCAGTTTCCAACTATGATCATGTCTGATATTACCAGTGGCGGATCCAGAGGGGAGGCGCCCCCCTTCAGGACCAAAGAAAAGCTTCGGTTTGTTAGGACTTAATAACAAATTCAAATATTTTTTCGTGAAAGAAAGTAATACTTAAAAGTATATTACACTCCTAAATAAAGTGGAAGAATGTATAGACATACTAAGAACACTTTTTCATCTTGAAGAAAAATATCAGAAGGTCGACGGTTATTGCAGACGCTTGCGCCCCCCCCGCCCTCACGAAAATCCTGGATATTACAGTAGTAAGTTAGAAAGTGCAAACAACGAGAATGGTTATTGTAGCTGTTCCACTAAACAATAATATGCAAAAGATCTATTGTGAAAAGATCAGGATATGAAGTGAAGTTTCTTTTCGAATCAAACCTGAGAGGAGGATGGGGAACACGATCAGGTCTTTTCAGAGCCCATTTAAGGAGACAGGGGGCCCGGCGGCTGGACAGTGTTTTGGGCCTTGGTATTAGTGGTACATCTAGGATTTCACTATGTGTGGCATAATAAAAATACCCAGGAGAAAACATTCCCAAAATATGATGAGGAAGACATAAAAATATTCCCGCCGTGTTGAAGTGTGTATCGTATGCTTCATGAACGAATCAGTGTTAGCAAAAAAATGTAAAACTGCATGGTTAAAAAATTGATACCAGTTCAGTACTGCTTTAATCCCTCCCCCCGGGTTCAGTTTGTTGAAATTATATCGAAGTAGTGGACAAAATAATATGATCCAAATATCAGGATTCAAACGAATTCTTAATGCATGACAATTTCCCTCAATTACCGATGTGTACAAAAAACATCTGTAATACTTTCGAAAGATTTGAGGATGGACTGGGGCGAGTATAGTTTTTGCGGACCCCTCCTAAAAAAGCAGAAATAATCAGAAAGTTTTTTTCACAAGCTAGTTTCTCATAGTTTTTATTGTGCTATCTGAAAAAAACAACAACAACTGCAGAACTCTATCAATTCTTCAAGCATGCTGCATAATTCTGGGGCCCCCTTCAAAATGGGGGGCTCCGGGCTGCAGCTCGCTAGCACCCTCTTCAGTGTGCAGTGGGTCCTTTCAACAAAAGTGGATAGGTAAATCCCCATGGCTCATATTTTCCCTTCAAGAGCAGCCAAGGTCATAGATAATCAACTTTGCATTTACTGATTACTACTTCAGAATTTTCACAGTTTTTGAATTTTGCGATGAATTACGAAATGAATTATACCGTTGATCTATTTTTTTTTCTTTTTGTTGGTGGTTTAACTCGATGGGCTATAAGCAGTCGCCCGCCTCTAACTTACGGCCACTGGTCCTGAGAAAGACATAGAGCCAGTGCCGTAAGACAAACATAACATCCATACCTCACCGGAATTCTAACCCAGACCCATCACGGACGAATGGTCAGAAGCCAGCGCCTAGACCACTGCGCTATCGGGTCGGTTGATCTACTGTAACTTCAGGTGAAGGGACAGGAAAAATATATTATCACGCCCACTTTAGAACTCTTTCGGTTCTTGACCTTGAAAGTCGACAGAAAGTGTACAATTAATGCATACAAATTTGTTCCAAGTTTGACATCAGACACATGCAGGAAGCATGTATTTTATTATAATTCATTGCATTCAGATGTTTAAGTTGATATCAACGACATCAAAACATAGCAAAAATTTCTTCTCACAGATTTCCACTGGTCGCCCGTTGTCTGATTGGTGGGGCTGGCTACTAACCATTTGTCTGAGACGGGTGGTGGTTCGAGTTCCGGGTGAGACATTGGGTACTGCATTTATCTTACAGCGCAGGTTCTGTCCTTTCCTAGAACCAGTGGCCCCAACTTAAGGACGAAAGACTGCTATAGCCCTATAATTGCTCATGGCGATCGTTAAACCCCCCAACAGAAGAAATAAATGCCAATTATCCTTCAGTTTCACAGTTCCAATCTTGTTTCCAGATATGCATGTGCAAACACGATTATGAAGTTACTTGCACGCATACATCTCTTATTATTGCATAAAGCTGATACATCAAAAAGTCAAAACATTATGACCACTTGCCTAATAGGGTGTTGGTCTCCCACGTGCCACCAAAACAGCTCTTACCCGGCGAAGTATGGAACGTTACAAGATTTTTATAGGCGTCCTGTGGTATCTGACACCAAGACTTTACCAGCAGATCTTTAACTCTTGTTGAATTACGTGGGTGAGCCGCCTCACTGTTCAAACACAAACCACAGATACTCGATTGGATTGATGTTTGCGGAATTTGAGGCCAGGTCAAGACCTGGAAGTCTTCCGCATGTTCAACGGAACATTATTGAACATTCCGGACAGTGTGCGTTATCGTGATGGAGGACAGCACTACTAGAGGGGAATACCGTTGCCATGAAAGGGTGTATCTAGTTTGTAATGATGTTTTTTTAGATAAGCGGAAGATGTCATAGTTTCCTGCACAAGAATGACTGGACCCAGAGTTTTCCAGCAGAACATTTGCCAAAGCATTACACTTCTTCTCCCGGGTGGCTTTCCTCCCACTGTACACCCTGGTGCCAACACTTCCCCAGATAAACGACACAGACCAACCTGGCCGTCCGCATTGTGCAACAGGAAACAAGATTCATCGGATCAGATGACCTTCTGTCTATCATTCGAGGTTCAGTTTTGATTTTCACCTACGCTTTGTGGGCGCTTTCGACGGTGAACGAGGTTAGCATGGGTACTCAGAGCGGCCTGCGGCTACGTATCCTCATTTTCAGTAAGATCCGATGTATTGTGTGTTGTGATACCTTACTCCCGTCACCAGCATTCAAATTACCAGCGAGTTGCGCTACAATATGCCTTTTATTGGCTCGTACCATACTAGACTAGCCTTCGCTCACCTCCTAATATCGATGAGCCGTGTTTGGCCCACACCTTGCCGGTGGTTCATGGTGTTCCCTTCTTCGGATCACTTTTTGAAGGTACTAACCACGGCTGAACGTGAGTACCCTACAAGCCTTTTCGTTTCGGACATGCTCTGATCCAGCCTTCTGGACATTACAATTTGGCTTTTGTCAAACTCGTTTAAGTCGGCTGTCTTTCTCATCTGAAGAACAAGGTTAACACTAATTAACAGAGCTCAATATTAGATGTTATTTATACCGTTTCATGATCATTACACAAACCATGCTTTTCCTGTACTTGCTTCGATTTATAAAGACATGCTGGTCATAATGTTTTGGCTCTTCGGTGTGTGTGGGGGTTAATGTGGTTAGTGAAGCAAGAAAAAGCCTGCATCATGTTCCTGGAACCACTCTGAAGCAATGTGAATCTTGTGACATGGGTCACTGTCTTTCTGGATATATCTATTACAATGAGTAGAGAGTGACTCTATATGTGTGAGCTTGAAGAGTCTCCATCATGTCATCAGTCTCCATCATATTCCTAAAACCACTCTGAAGCAAAGTGTCTTGTAACATGGGGCACTGTCTGCCTGGATATATCTATTAGTACGCGAGTACAGAGTGACCATGTTTGTGTGACCTTGAAAAGTCTTCATCATGTCATGCCATCGGTCTCCATGATTGAAGAAGTTCCCATCATGTTCCTGAAATCACTCTGAAGCAATGTGAATCTTGTGACATAGAGAACTGTCTTTCTGGATATATCTATTACTACGCGAGTAGAGAGTGACTCTATATGTGTGAGCTTGAAAAGTCTCCATCATGCCAACAGCCTCCATCATGTCAACAGTCTCCATCATTTCATCAGTCTCCGTCATGTCATATCATCAGTTTTCATCGTTTCAATTATTGAAAAAGTAGCCATGTGCCTGAAACCACTCTGAGGCAATGTAAGTCTTGTGACATGGGTCACGGTCTTTCTGGATATATCTATTACTACGCGAGTAGAGAGTGACCATGTATGTGTGAGCTTGAAAAGTCTCCATCATGTCAACAGTCTCCATCATGTCATCAGTCTCCGTCATGTCATATCATCAGTTTTCATCGTTTCAATTATTGAAAAAGTAGCCATGTGCCTGAAACCACTCTGAGGCAATGTAAGTTTTGTGACATGGGTCACTGTCTTTCTGGATATATCTATTACTACGCGAGTAGAGAGTGACTCTATATGTGTGAGCTTGAAAAGTCTCCATCATGTCATCAGTCTCCGTCATGTCATATCATCAGTTTTCATCGTTTCAATTATTGAAAAAGTAGCCATGTGCCTGAAACCACTCTGAGGCAATGTAAGTCTTGTGACATGGGTCACTGTCTTTCTGGATATATCTATTACTACGCGAGTAGAGAGTGACTCTATATGTGTGAGCTTGAAAAGTCTCCATCATGTCAACAGTCTCCATCATGTCAACAGTCTCCATCATGTCATCAGTCTCCGTCATGTCATATCATCAGTTTTCATCGTTTCAATTATTGAAAAAGTAGCCATGTGCCTGAAACCACTCTGAGGCAATGTGAGTCTTGTGACATGGGGCACTGTCTTTCTAAATATATCTATTACTACGCGAGTAGAGAGTGACCATGTATGTGTGAGCTTGAAAAGTCTCCATCATGTCATCAGTATCCATCATGTCACGTCATCGGTCTCCATGATTGAAGAAGTTCCCTTCATGTTCCTGAAATCACTCTGAAGCAATGTGAGTCTTGTGACACGAGGAACTGTCTTTCTGGAGATATATATACAATATTACTACGCGAATAGAGAGTGACCCTCTATGTGTGAGCTTGAAAAGCCTCCATCATGTCATCAGTATCCATCATGTCACGTCATCGGTCTCCATGATTGAAGAAGTTCCCTTCATGTTCCTGAAATCACTCTGAAGCAATGTGAGTCTTGTGACACGAGGAACTGTCTTTCTGGAGATATATATACAATATTACTACGCGAATAGAGAGTGACCCTCTATGTGTGAGCTTGAAAAGCCTCCATCACGTCAACAGTCTACATCATGTCCTCAGCCTCCGACATATCATGTCATCAGTTTCCACCGTCTCCATCATTGAAAAAGTTTTCATGTGCCTGAAACCACTCTGAGACAATATGAGTCTTATGACATATGACACTGTCTTTCTGGAGACGTCTATTACTACGCCGAGTAGAGAATGACCATGTTTGTATCAGCATGATGAGCAACAATATTAAAATGATCTTAAACATTCATGGGCGGGCTCATTCATAACCTGTCTGCCATAAAAACAGCGCTTACACATGGGCGCCCATAGCTTAGTTTTAAGAAGGGACCAAACAGAAATTGCAACTATGAAATAACATATACAGTACAAACGCCATACACAAATTCACACTGTGCCTTCTTGTTATGCAACCGTTTCATCACGGTTGGCGGAAACCGCCACAGAGGAAAACTGTCACACAGGAAAGTTGTCACATGTTTTTCATTAAGGGGCAGGGCACAGATTGCTGTTCCTCCGAGGAACGCTTTGAATGTGGGGCAGTTTTCTAAGTTGAATTATGCGTGGCAGTTTTCCAATATGCCGAACGAAGGAAAAGAGCTCTTTTGTTTGTCTGAATTTTCAAGCCCATTCATTCGAATTCCAAACAAATTTCGAGAAAACGTTCTATGTAAGCCAAGCGAGAACTGTGCCTTAATTTGAAGAAATAAATTGCCGTGACTTAGTACATTTCTTAAAATTACAGTGTTCGACGAAACAACGGAATTACAGCATGACTTATCCTGTGTTCAGAAAAGGACGACAAGGTGAGATTTTTAATAACGCTGCACATTTACTTAGGCACTGAATATTTACATAACATGTCAAATTTGTAACATTTTTCTTGTACTTAACTAATTCATAGGCCCTACACCTTGGCCATTTTAACAGCTTTTAATCCGCCGACTTCATATTCATAGCGTTTACGTACCAAATCAAGTTAATAGCATTGCGGTTTTATTTAGGCACTAAATATTAATTCATAGGCCCTAGGCCTAGGCCTTTTTAACAGTTTTTATTTTCCCGATGTCATATTCACAACGTTTACATATCATGTCATGTTGGTAACATTGCGTTTTTACTTAGGCACTAAATATTAATTCATAGGCCTTTTAAACAATTATTATTCTGCCAGTGTCATATTCACAACGTTTACACATCAAGTCAAGTTAAAAATATTGCGTTTTTACTAAGGCACGAAATATTAATTCATAGGCCCTTGGCCTAGACCCTTTTACGAGTTTTTACTCTACCAATGTCACATTCACAACGTTTACATATAAAGTTAAGTTAATGGTATTGTGTTTTCACATTGGCAGTAAATATTAATTCCTAGTCTAGGCATTTTTAATAGTTTTTATTGTACCAATATCATATTCACAACATTTACCCATCAAATCAAATTAATAGCATTCCTCTTTTGCTTTGGCACTAAATATTAATTCATATGGCCTAGAGCTTTTTGACAGTTTTTAGTGCGTTCACTTCATATTTGTAACGTTTACGTATCAACTCAAGTTAATAGCATTGCGCTTTTATTTGGCGCTAAATATTAATTCATAGGCCCTGGGCCTAGGCTTTTTAACAGTTTTTATTCTGCCTATGTCGTATTCATAACGTTTACGTATCAAGTCATGTTAATAAAATTGCACTTTTACTTAGTCACTAAATAATAATTCATAGCCCTTAGGCGTAGGCCTTTCTAGAAAATTATAATAAGCGCAACATATTAACTTGTGCTGCTGTGTAAATTTTTATGAATATGATACAGTCAGAATAAAAACTGGTGAAAAGGAGTAGGCCTAGGGCCTGTGAATTAATATTTCGTGCCTAAGTAAGAGCGCAATATTATTAACTTGACTTTATGTGCAAACGTTGTGAATATGACATTGGTAGAATGAAAACTGTTAAAAAGGCCTAGGGCCTATAAATTAATATTTAGTGCCTAAGTAAACGCCCAATGTTATTAACTTGATTTGATGTGTAAACGCTGTGAATATGACAGTGGTAAAACAAAAACTGTTAAAAAGGCCTGTGAATTAATATTTAGTGCTTTAGTAAAAGCGCACTGCTATTAACTTGAGTGATACGTAAACAATATAAATATGAGTATACACTCAACAGCAACCGCTACATCTCCGACGTATTGGAGCCTGTAGTCCTCCCTTACTTGCAGGATCTGCTAGCGGCCACGTTTCAACAGGACAATGCGCGCCCGCACGTGGCACGCATCGTGCAACAATTCTTCACTGCCCACCAGGTGTCACTGCTACCGTGGCCTGCCTGTTCTCCCGATATGTCGCCCATCGAACACGTCTGGTAGCTGATCGGCAACCGAGTGGCCCGGCAAGCACCACCTGCTGCTACGAACTGTGGGAACGTGTGGAAGCAGCGTGGACCGACATAGCCCAAGCCCCTTTCGTTCGATGCCGCGGCGTGTAGCGGCCGTTATTGCCAGCCATGGGGGCCACACGAACTATTGATGTCTGCGTGTTCCGCAAGTCGCACGGGCCTGTAAGCTCAGTCGTTTCACCTTCGTATCTGTTGTTATGTGACCAGTAAATCTGGCTTTTCTATCTCGTGTCCTTCTTGGTGTTGCATTTTGGGTTGCCAGCTGTGTAAAAACTTGAGCTACTTCTTAGGAATCAACAAGGCCACAGCGTTCTCCTAACTTGAAATCGCTTTTATGTTCCACTCAGTGGTTAAGCATGGAGGATGCATCTGAATAGGTGGAAGTACTTCAGAAATGCATTCGCGACTTCTACATACCTTCAGGATGCTCTCTTCAATTAAATTTTTGAAACATTCAGTTAAATTGTATCTAAGTTCACAGTCCTCAATTGATGTATATTGAAAGCTTCGGGTTTCTTCAAGTACGATTTTTTGAAATTCTGAGCCCATTACCAATTCCTGGATACTGTCCCACACACCATCCAAAATAATTTGGAGTTTCTTAAACTGATTTCTGGTTAATGAAACTCCTCTTGTTAAGTGGAAAATCCCGCTAGCATCATAGAACTGTTTCTGGAATCGATGAAATTCACCATCTCTTGAAGTAGATAAGAAGAGTTCACTTCCAATGCTGTGAGTTTTTTCGGGCGCTCCCAGTTGAAAAACACGGGGTTCTCAAGTCCAAGAAGCAACTTGAACTCATCGTAATCCCACATGTAAAGGGGGTGAACAATTCTCCAGCCCTCTTGAATTCCCTAACATGAACTTTAATTACAGAAGAAAATACGGAAACAGTCATAAAAAGACTTCCTCCTAAATGAAAATAATGTTCTGGAATTGCTTCCAGCGTGATTGCAATGGGACAGCATTTGTCAAGTTAAACCTCCGGAACACAAGAGGTGACGATTGAAAACTCATCACAATTTTCAGATGGAATCAAAGCATTTGAACAGCTGGGGGAACCGACACGCTGCTTCTTTGCGTAAGAAGCAGAAACGTTTGAAAGATTCATACTGCTTCTTTTCCAATGAATAAAGGTGAAAACAAAATTCGTTAGCCAGATGAGGGAAGCAGAATTTAAAAGACTTGAAGGCCACTTAATTAGTTCGGAACTTAGAACAGAACTAAAATTCGCTCAGATGTTCATGCCTCTTGCCTGAGTAAGCAGCACAAGACGTTGAATCATCACCTAGGACACTCTCAAAAACAGTAGAATCACTGTGATTATTTCCTTATTTTGTCATCTCTTGACGAACACGCTACTGAATAATCACCATCGCACTCTAATCAGAAAAAGCTAACATCAGCTCAGGGCTTACATTACGTTTCTTAATGGAAATTCTTTGCGAGAGATAAAGACAAACGAAAGGATTTCATTATAATTAAACTCATTAACCTTACAAAATTAATTTTTCATATCTTGTTTGGGAGAATAAACTAAAATAAATTATTCATAGAGTATATAACAAGCGTAAAGAAAATCCACTTCGCTGACCTTCCACTTAACGTGGGAGTACGGAGCGCGTGAGAATTTAATCAGTCACTCTACCTTTAATGATTCCATCTTGGATTTAATGCTGCTTTTTTGAAAACGAGCGAACTAAGAAATACTTTGTTCTTCAAATTTTCACATAAAGAAAACACACAGTGTACGATTTAGGTAATCTTTTTGGAACAATTTGGGTGGCCCTTAAAAAGACCGTTATGATTTTTTTTAATATTAATAAAATTCGTCTAAATCCTTTGATATTTCCGCAACGGAATTTAATAGATCAATTGAGTCCAGAAATTCTTCCTCTGCTTTATGACTTAGATTCCAGACAGAGAGTTTTTTCAGAAACTGTTCGACAATTTTCTCGAAAGACAGAGCTAATATAATTTTGGTCATGTTTATATAAATGGAGAAGTCGTTTGAGAATTTCCATTCATTCCTGTCCGCCGTGTCATTCATTGCTTTACGGAGAGTTTCCTCAAGCAGAACATCACCATCAATCCATTGAATTCCTTCCTTTGCGACTTGCAATGCTTCCAGAATCAAATTATTTTTTACCAATGCTTCCAGAGTCAAATTATTTTTTTCCAATGCTTTCTCAATTAAAGCGGAAAAAGAAATGGAACGAAGAAACGTCTGTTGTATGACTCTTAACATATCAGATTCCTTATAAATCCCTTTAGTCCAATGTTCTCCACACAGAAAAATTTCAGATTTCAAAATCTCGCCATCCTGACCCACTTTTTCTTGAGTGAAATATAGTTCGTGGTAGAAATCGCGACTTACGCATTCCTTTGAGTGGGGATTCGCTCTCATGAAAGTAAAAATAATTTGACTCTGGAAAAGTTCTAAACGATGAGCCTCTGTAATATTTCCACTGTAAACGTAATCATATTCCACAGGCACAGGCATTTTAACAACACTTCGCAGAAAGATAAAGCTGTTCAGAAGTTCAAGCCATTCAACATCCTTCAAAATGGTTCCCGTAGCTGTAAGAACTTATAAGTCACCGATGCAAATACATTTTCGGACAGGAATCTGTAATTCTCCATCAAAACAAGATATCCGAATGAATCGATCGTCTTTTAAAGGAAAGCAATTTTCAGGCATTTCATTCTTCCTAAAGATGACACGATTTTCATCACATGTTGCTATGAGCAAATCCATTACAATTTTTTTCAGGAAACACAGAAGACGAGCTCTCTCCACGACCGGTTGAGTTCAACTGAGAGAATCTTAAACCTCTACGTCAATCAATCACCTTATAAGGATTGGACCATAACGATCATGTGACTTGGGAAGAGAACAATTCCTTTGGAAAGGGAAAAACACCTGACGCTGAACATGTATTAATAGGAACGAAATCGTTTCTTAAGAAGCATTTCCTCATCTCATGCCCTTGATTAAAATTGGAAGTAGGAAAAATATAAGTATTCAAAAAACAATGTAAAGGCAGGAGAACAGAAAACATAAATATATATATATATATATATATATATAAGTTTTATAAAAAAAGAAATTCCAGGGGAAAATATTGGAGGGACGAAAGGTTTCACATTTCTACTTCCTTTCCCTCAAAATTTGGCAAAGTCCAAAAAATCTCCGAGAAAATAAAGAAAAATCCTCCGTCTGCCGCCAGAGGATAGCACATAAACATCGAGTTGACATCCCTCTATGTCCATCCCCCAAGCATCCACTAAGACGTTGTCATCCTTCAAAAACAGGTTAACATCACTCAAAACAAAGTTCCAAGAAGAACCACAAGGAGCAGCACATAAACATCGACCAAACACACTAACGCCACCTACAGTAGGGAGACCGCGCTTCCTTACCCCTGTCAAGTCCCCCTGCTTCTGCTAATTTGTCAAAATCCAAAAAGTCTCCCGAGAAAATTGAAAAAAATTCCTCGGACTACCACCAGAGAGCAGCAGCATCGACAATCAGTTCAAAGAAAACACGTGACACCATCGCAGCAACAACCTGAGCAAAGTCCAATAAATACTGCTATCTCCAGAGATAAGCACGCACTTCGGTCCGTGGACAACAGCGGCATCTTGGAGTGGCTGCAGGCGGGAGAAACGGCACCTGCTCCTTCAGGACAACGCCCCAGCCTAATGTTAAGTCTATGGGGACTGTTGCTCCTTGCGTCCCGACCAGCCCTTTTATACTACTTTGGAACTAATGAAAAATAATTCCTACTTCGCTTCAAAGACAAAGAAAAAAAAATTAAGAGGGAGATGATGTGACGTACTACAGAGGTGAAAACATGTGTCAAGACGACAAATCTGCAACGAGACAATCTCTCCGCGTAGCTCAGTTGGGAGAGCGACTTACTCCGGAGTGAGGGGACACGGTTTAGATGCCTGTCGCGGACAAACTTGTATTTTCACAAACTATACTTTTATTTAAATAATGAATCCATCCATCTATCTCGTCCTCCCATGGCGGTTTGAGTCCAGAAAAAACTACTATGCACCCTTGAGAAAAGCGGGGAAAAAATGCAGCCGGCTTGCCATTCCTCTGCTCCATACGGATAAGGGACAAAGTGCGTCCAGGGCAGACTTCACAGGGAACTATCTACACATTCGCGTCCCCAAACACGGAGAGTCTGAGGAAAAACCGCAAACTAGATGGCCGGCAGGACCGGGATTCGAACACCTGTCAGAACACAGCGACTTAACCAAGTGCGCTATTCAGGTGGTAAATGGTGAACATAAAGTCATAAACATTCCAGTATTAATCCTTTCACGACACTATAATTTGTGTGATGTGAACTGGGCCCCTCCAGAAACCGAGGTCCCTGGACACAAACACCAAATATCTTGCCAATAATAAGCCCTGGTTTTGTGCACTGTGTCAGGAACGTGGTTTGACGTACGTGTTGGATTTAGTTAATGGATTAAATCTGTTATCGTGAGCGTTTACTATCAAAGGCATAAGCGTATATTCATTTAGCACAGTATTTTTTTACTTTGATGCTTATCCATCACTTATTAGTCGCGAAGAATGTATAATTTTAAAAGGTTTCATCTTAGAAAAAAACAACAACATTAAACTCATTTAAAATCACATCGAAACTTCTAGATTGAACTGATTAATGTTATTACAAAATTGTCGAATGTTAAGCATTAAATTCTCAGACAAACCGCATTTATCCTCGCAGAAAACTAGCGTTTAACTCATCGCTTTATCGAAATCCTTTCCTCTGAATAAATACTGCCCAGCAATTGAGCAACTGATTTTGAAACCATAATTTGCAGGCGAGTTCAGCCCATCGCTTGGTTGTTTGAAGAGAATCCGTGCGCCTTTATTGTGTTCGTTCGTCTTCCCAATTCAAGCCCCCCTCCCCCCAGTCCGTTTACCATTACCCTTTCGCAGCGCACATATAGAGGAGAGAGAGAGAGAGAGCCATGGAGCAAATTACCCATTGCCACGGGCTTAACCTCCGTAATTAGCTTGCCCCGTAGCCTGTCGGCCGTACATCTTCTGACGCCATAGTTAGTGGGAATTTGATGACAAAATTATAAACGTCATAGCGGAGATAGCCTGCACTTCCTGAACTAGAGGAAGCGAAGGCCCGCGAGCGATCCGGAAGATATCGATAGTTGCACTAATTGCTGCAACCGTCTCCGGTAAGTGAGACCATGTCGGGAAAGTCGTGTTGAGGGAAGGGTGTTAGAGGGAGCGAATGATGGGGGGGGGGGGGGGCAGGTGATGGCTTTAATGTATGTTTGATAGGCGGAAGAAAAGAGGGTCGATAGAATGATGCCGTTTCATTTGTTCTCTACACGCTTGTAATAACGCCCGAAGTCCTTATCTGCTGGGTAAGAGCAGATCACTTATGGAAAAGCGGAAGTTCAGAGGGAGGAAGACACATCGTGGTCGGGGGAAGGAAGAGAGTGTCACGTGTGTGGACACTAAGCAGGTTGCTGTATTTAGTGTGTGTGTGTAGAGAGGTTTCATTAGTTGGCATAGTGCATTGGGGGATCGTTTAGTTCAAAATTACATCGTGCCAAGAACGTTTTGGGGGAGTAGGCTGTAATTGGCACGAAATTGAAATCGGAAATTCGGACGTATGCTGGAAAATTGCGAAACAGAGCGAGTGTGTGTAATTTCTAACAGAAGCAAGCGAGTAAATGCCCCGTATTTCTAGATTTAATTACGTTTCTCCGAAAATGTGAGGCGTGATGCACTCAAATAAGAGAGAGATATTGAACACACGCAAAATCTAGAAGAGGATCAAGTTATGATCGACAGATACGTTAATGAAATGACGGAACGTAAGACAAACAATTCAGAAATAGAACTATGTTGGTTAATTTGTTAAATATTCCAATTCTGTTCCTTTTGATATGTAACGAAATGTGCGTCTTATCAGTCCGGCTGTGGACATAGTGTCTCCGCTTTTGAGGGTAGTTCAGAAAAACTGCCTTTGAACAGATAGAAGAAAGCATGACCGAAAACAAGGAACTCAAAACCTGGAAGATCAAAAGTTATGATCGATAGATGCGATAATGATATGATAATATAAAGTGGCGTGGAAGAGATTTAGTGGCGCTAAGCCGCTATTTTTCTAGCCTTAGCTACGCTAAGTGTTGATTTTCTAGGCTTAGGCGCGCAGGGAACTTTTCGTGGTTATATTATTGCACAAACTGGGCAAACAAATTTTTTAGATGATCAAATGTTCAAAAAAATAATTAATACTGTGTTTTACAGTCACTTTCAAAAGTTTAAGACCACCTCTTGGTATTAGGAGATTTCTGCCGATCGCGTCAGCTACTGTCTGTATTACTCAACTTCCTGTCGGTGTAGCATCATCCTACAGTGGCAGCTGTCAGCTGTTAATAGAGTTGAGGGAAGCGTGCGAGTGACAGTTTGCTTGTGGTTTTCATGCTGAGAGGTTTTGTACGTATTTTTTGCATAGCGAAAAATGGACAAAAAAAGCATCATTAAGGGTTACTCAGAGGGAACAAAGAGTGACTTCATATCATGAAGGATACTCCGAGCGTGATACAAGCAGAAAGGTGAATGTGAGCAAGACTGTTATTCACAATACGATCAAGAAATATTGAGGTACATGTGAATTTAGCGACCAAAAAGGAAGAGGACGGCCAAGGAAATGTACCCCACATGATGACAATACAACAAGGCGAATAATTATGCATTCTCCGAGGAGTTCGTACAAGAAAATCAAAGCCTTCCTATACATTCAAAATAGTCTGATATTAGTATCCGCACTGTTTCCCGACGTCTTAGCAAATCTTTTCAATTAAATTCTTATAAATCTGCACATAAACCTACTGCTGAAAATTGGGGCCCAGTTCTCTTTTCTGATGAATCAATTCCGCGTCGATTTGAATCACGTGAAGCACATGTTCGACGTCCAAGAGGCAAAAGGTTTGATTGAAAATACACCGTTAGCTCCGTGAGACATCCTCCTAGTCATATGATATGGGGGTGCTATGTTAGCATCCGGTACTGCTTTATTACCCTTTTTCCCAACAGGCACTACCATGACTAGTACTTTTTATGTGGAAATGTTACGTAAGAAACTGTTAAGTTATATGAAAGTGCATTCACAGATGCACAATCTTTATGCATGATGGTGCTCCATACCATAGATCAAAGACAGTAAAGACACTACCTGCAGAGGAAAAACATAACTGTGCTTGACTGGCAAAGGTAATACTCCCGACATTAAGCCCATCAAAAATATGTGGACCATTTTAAAGGACAAGATAGCAGAAAAACCCTTCAAATTCCCAAACTTTGATTGACGCGATGATGTACGTGTGGTACAAAGACATTTTAAGTCATTACTGTAAATCTCTCATTAAGAGTATGTCACACAGTATTGTGTACGTTATAAAAAACAAAGGTGGCGACACAAAGTACTAATTTCGGTCTTTTTGTGTTCTATAGAATGTAAGTATTCATCTGTGGTGATATTTTTTCAAATATCTCTGACTAGTAATTAGTTGTTTCTTTGATAATCGTAATTTTCAATAAATTGACAGGTGGTCTTAAGCTTTTGGGAATGACTGTATATGGAATCATACTCCCATCTAAAACGAACGTTTTCATTATAATGATGAGACTAAATCATTGCGTCATCTAGTAGGGCTTTTCGTGAATCATAAAGATTTTACTATAATTGCTTTTCGTAGACGGCAATCTTCAGAATAAAGTTTTCGGAGGCGGATTCTCCATGGGTTAAGATTTCATTCATAGGAAAAATAGCTCAAAAAAGTTATATAGCCATAGAGACTGTGTGGCAAGAGTTTTGATTGATTGATGCAGAGGATTTTAGAAAGCGACCTCAGGTCTTAAACAACCTTTAGAAGTCGGAAGCTAGGAGATTTGGGCCAGAGGGCCCGACAGGAAGGTCACACGGAAGCGTGGGGATGGAAGACGCCCTTATTTACTATAACCAGGAAACCAGTACCCGGGGTTCAACGGCTTAATGTGCCCTACCGATGCAGTGGGAATATTTAGTGGTTCGAACTTTCATACCTAACTGGGACTGATCCTGAGCCTTTTCTGTAGCAGTCACGAACGTTGGCCACTAGGCCATCAGCGAGCCTGTGACAAGCGTTTTATAGTTCCGAAGAGTATTTGTATTAGGTGCACAAATAACTTTTAAAGCGCTTTAAGACAACGCAACATGTAATTTGAGAGAAAACAACAATACCTTTACGAATCAAAATATGCGCCGTCATTATCTATCACCTTCCGACATCGGTCGGGCAGCTGACGGATTCCAGCCATGAAGAATACTTCGTCGTGTGACGCGATGAAGTCGTCAAACGATTTTTGCGATACGTCACATTGTTCAAAACCGTGCGGCAGACAAACCATGTTCAATCGATCGGAACAAATGACAGTCTGAAGGGGATATGTCGGGAGTATATGTCGGGTGCTCTAAATCTTCCCAGCCAAGCGTCAATACATTTTCCTTGGCCGATTTCGAGACATGCGGACTAGCGTTGTCATGCAGTGATTCCGCGGATGCAATCGTTTGCCTGTGAATATGGACGTTTCCGACAGACTTCCTGGTTCCATCGCAGCAATTGTTGCTTGTAGTGATCAGCAGTAATAGTTTGACCCTGTCCCAATAATTCATAATAAAGCACACACACCCTTCACATCCCACCAGATGCACAGAAGAACTTTCATGGAGTGAATATTGCGTTTCGGTGTCGAGGTCGTTGCTTCACCTGGGTCAACCCATGCAGTGTCTTTTGGGTTTGGGATTGTCGTACTATATCCATTTTTCATCACCCGTTACAGTATACGTCACACAAAAAACACTTTAAAACTTATTTGTACATCTTATACATACTAAAGAAAATCGCCATCAGCTACGGTTCGAAACAAAAACAAAAAAAAAAAACAAGCTAGTAAAATCATGCAATGCATTGATTATGATACGCTTTCCAACATACCAGAAACTATTACTCATGTTATGTGGATAATGGCTGTGGAATAAATCTCGCTCCTGTGTCCTGACCTTTGACCTCATTTCGTTGATAGTCAACAGAACCAGTTCACTATACCTCCGGAACAACATGATAAAGGTTTTGTCGCAATCCAAGCATTTTATGTAACTTATGATGCACGAGGGCAATGGAATGGACCCCACTCCAGTGTCCTGACATTTGACCCCATTTCGCCCATTTTCAATTGGGTTCGTCCCCAGTGGCTCCCTACCACATACTAAAATTTCATCGAAATCGAACAATTTTTACGCAAGTTATGACGCATAAGAGCAATGGAATGGATCCCGCTGCTATGTCCTGACCTTTGACCCAATTTCAACCATTTTCAATAGGCATCGTCCCGACGTGGTTACCTACCATATACTAAAATTTCATCGAAATCGAACAATTTTTACGCAGGTTATGACGCATAAGAGCAATGGAATGGAACAAGCTCCTATGTCATGACCTTTGACCCTGCTTCGCCCATTTTCAATAGGGTTCGTCCCCAGGTGGTGCCCTACCACATACTAAAATGTCTTCGAAATCGAACCATTTTCACGTGAGTTATCGTGCGGACGGGCGGACGGACAAAGCTGGAGCATATACGCTTCTTCAACCTGCGGTTGGAAAGCATAAAAAAAAGCAATATCGTAGCTCGTGCTCTGATTTATTTTATAGGCAAACCAAACGAAATTTCCAACACCCAGATAAAAATATGAAAAAAAAAAAAACGATTCATTTATCATTCTCAGATGTGATTATTTTAATTACATTTATGCAGTGTGAACAATAATCATTTTTAACACTGAATCAATGAATGAAATGCGGAATTACACCACGGTGTAATCCCGTATATCATTCATTGATATTATATTCTGCACCTCCAGGCAATCTCTGGGATGAACTCTAAACCTCCAGATTCGCTATATATGAATGCCGGTTGCTCAGACTAGCGAATCCTGTGTTGGCTATATTCGCATTAATCTGAAATTTCAAACTTCGTCGTTCCGGGTGGTGTAATGGTTAGCGTACTAGGGCGCTATCCGGAAGACGCGGATCGATTCCCGCTCCAGGACGACAAAAACTTTCAAGTTTTCGGATATTATTTGACTTGCATCCAAGTCATATTTACACCAATAAACGGGTTCACATCTTCCAAATTTGTATTTAACACTGAATATTTCAAATCATGTGACAGAGCAGTATTTGAAGAAAAACTATACAATCTTAGCTTGTAACACTGACGTAACATTATTTTTATTTAAATATGCTCTCATTATGCAATTTTAATAAAAGCTGATAAAAGTAGTAATATGATTTTATAGAAAAGGTAAATACTGAAGCAAAAAATCAGATTTCACATCGCATTTGAAAACTCTTGTCCCCTCATTGTTTATATCTAACCCGTTCATCGCTAAAACAATTTTTCATTTAGAAGTGCATCACGGATAATATCCTCTAAAGCATAACTTTTGTATATAATATAACAGTTACAGTAAATATAAAATCTGAGGTAAAAAATGTATGAAAAAGACGATACGGCGGTTAATTTTTATTAATCTCCAAACGAAAATTCACTAATACTATTTGTAGAAGGTGAACCAAAATTAGTCGCCGATTTAAAGAATCATAATTTAGGAATGGAGGTAGTAATTTACATAAAAGAAATGATATCACATAATTTTTTAAAAGAAAAATCACAGTTTTATTACGTGTGCAAATAAGTTTTAAGGCGTTTTTGTGGGACGTATACCACTAATTTACATATCCGACATTCCCCCGTGTTGTTGTCAAGTAACCGTAAGTGGTCCAGGGTATAAAATATGACACAGAAGTTTGCCCAACAGTCAAACGCAGTTGCACATCGGTAGGCGAAAGATGGCAAGCGATGCATCATTTATTCGACACTGCATTCGTTACGAATTTCATCAAGGAAAAAGTGCTGCATATGCATGCGCATCGATCTGTTCTGTTTTGTGGGAGTATATTGTATTGAAAAGCACGTGTGAGTTTTGGTTTAGATGGCTTAAAGCAGGTAATTTTGATGTTGGCGATCGAGAACGTGGCTGCGTCCCGCAGAAAGTTGCACATGAGGAACTGCAAGCATTGCTGGATAAAGATTCAACTCAAACGCAAAAAAGAACTAGCTGAACAACTGGGGGTTAACTCAAGAAGTCATTTCCAATCATTTACGCACAATGGGAACGATTTAGAAGGAAGCAAAATTGGTGCCACGTGACCTGAGCCAGAGGAACAAGGATGAGCGTGTCATGAAGTGCTTGAATCTGTTGAATAAACAACACAGAAAGTCTTTCCTGTGGAAAATCGTTACGGGTGATAAAAAGTTGATATCGTAGGACAATCTCAAACGCAAAAGACACTGGGTAGACCCCGGTTTTAGCATAGACTTCGACACCGAAACGTAATATTCACTCAAAGACAGTTCTGCTGTGCATCTGGTATTGGAACAGGGTTAAACTGTTACTGCTGATCGCTGCAAGCAACAATTGCTGCGATTGAACCAGGAAATCTGTCGGAAACGTCCATTCACAGAAGAAGATTTGGAGCACCCGGCGTATAGTTTCGACATAGCCCTTTCATACTATCATTTATTCTGATCGATTGAACATGGTTTGTCTGCTGTACGGTTCCGGTCTTGTGACGAAGTGCAAAAATGGGTTGAAGACTTCGTCGCGTCACACGACGAAGTATTCTTCGTGGCTGGAATCCGTCAGTTGCCCGACCGATGGCGAAGGGGATAGATACTGACGGCGCATGTTTTGATTCGTAAAAGGTATTGTTGTTTTCTCTCAAATTACATGTTGCGTTGTCTCAAAACGCTTTAAAACTTATTTGTACACCTAATACAAATTTTATATGTGACTTCTACACGCCATGCTACGCAATAAGAGTCCCACCTATAGCACATTTTATCCTGTACCATGGGAAACATAACTTCATTTACAGTAGTAGGAGGTGTGAAAAAAATAATAATATCCAAACTGTTTGCATAAGTTCGGAATCGAGCGATACAGCCGAAAGCTGGTGGGCACAGGTTGACCTTGGAACCTACTACGCATGTGCCGTAGGTCACGTCTTCCCTGCTCGTCGGGATTTTTTACAGTAGTGTGGTGTCTAAAGCTGTTCGTCGCATTTGTCATGTCGGAAAAAATTGATCAACGAACTTACATCAGATTTTGTCAAAAACTTGGCAAAATTTGCAAGCCGAAACCGACACATACCTAAATTTACAGAAAATCTAAGGGAAAGATTGCATGAGTCGTGCAAAAGTTTATGAAGGACATAAACGCTTTAAAGATGCTCTTGAAAGCGTCGAGGGTGATGAACAGTCTGAGAAGCTAGCAAAAGTGAAAACAATGTCGAACTTGTTTTCCGGCACAGCTATGCAGGAAAAATCGCCGAATCACTATTACTGAGTGATTTGAAGAATTCAACAATCATTTCGGTTCAGTCGATTCTTATGGACGATTTGGGAATGAGACGCGTCTCAGCTAAATTTGTGCCAAAATTGCTTTCAGCTAAACAAAAACAGGCCCATGTTTCAGCAGCTAGTGACTTATATGTGTGCGTCGAAAACGACCAAATCTTTTTTATGCTTTCCAACCGTATGTTGAAGAAGCCTATATGCTCCAGCTTTGTCCGTCCGTCTGTCTGCCTGTCCGCACGTTAACTCGCGTAAAAATAGTTCGATTTGGATGAAATTTTAGTATGTGGTATGGGACAACCTGGAGACGGATCCTATTGAAAATGGGCGAAATGGGGTTAAAAGTCAAGACATAAGAGCGTGATCCATTTCATCGCTTTTATGTGTCATAACTTACGTAAAAATGCTTCGATTGCGACAAGACTTTAGTATGTTGTTTCGGAGCTATACTAAACCGGTTCTGTTGAATGTCATTGAAATGGGGTACAAGGTAAGGGCACATGACTGAAATTTATTCCACAGCCATGATCCTCAATGACAAAAATGCTTCTATTGCGACAAAACTTTATCATATTGTTCCGGAGGTATACTGAACCAACTCTGTTTAATATCATCGAAATGGGATCAAAGGTCAGCGCACATGACTGAGATTTATTCCACAGCCATTATCCTCATTGACTAAAAATGCTTCTATTGCGACAAAACTTTAGTATGTTGTTTCGGAGGTATACCAAACCGGTTCTGTTTAATATAATCGAAATGGGGTTAAAAATCAGGGCACATGACTGAAATTTATTCCACAGCCATTATCCTCATCGACTAAAAATGCTTCTATTGCGACAAAACTTTATCACACACATATAAATATCATCATCATCATCATCATTGTCAACCATTATCAATCCACTGCTGGACGAAGGTCTCCCCAAGTTTCCTCCACAACGGTCTGTCTTGTGCCAGTCTCCTCCATGTCACTCCCGCATATTTACGAATTTCATCCACCCATCTCCCATGTGGTCTTTTTCTGGGTCTTTTTCCTGTCCCTTGGAATCCAATCTAAAATTTCGGCTGTCCATCTATGGTCTGTCCTTCTGGCAGTATGTCCAGCCCATTGCCATTTCAGGGATTTAACTCTGATCATGATGTCTTCCACTCTCGTCATTTTTCGGATCCACGAGTTCCTCTTCTTATCTCTCCTGGTTATACCAAGCATGCACCTCTCCATGCTGCTTTGAGTTGTCTGCAGCCTTTGTATGTCTCTTTTAGTTAAGGTCCACGTCTCTGCACCATACGTAAGCACTGGAAGGATGCATTGATCAAACACTTTTCTTTAAGACATAATGGCATATTGCTCTTGAAAATTATGCTGTTTCTTCCAAAAGCTCTCCAGGCAAGTTTTGTACGCCGATTAATTTCTACATCAATGTGACTCCTCACTTGATATCTGCTGTCCAAGATAAACATACGTATCTGTTATCTCCAGTTTTCTCCATCAATCGATAAATCTTCATTTCTTGTAAAAGCATTGAACATCACTTTTGTCTTCTGAAAGTTCATTTTTAATCCCACTTCTTTACTCTTGTCAGCAAGTTCCTGGATCATACTCTGCAGCTCTGATGGGGTAGTTGCAAATGACGTCATCAGCAAAACGAAGGTGGGTTACATAATCTCCCATTAATCTTTATCCCTTTGTTTCCCAGTTCAGTGATTGAAAGACATTTTCCAATGTGGCATTAAAGAGCTTCGGAGATATGGTGTCACCTTGTATCCCTTTCCAATTTTTATGTGTGTTGTATTTTCAAACAGCCGAATCTTGCATCTTGCATTTTCATAGATGTTATTAATAATATTAATGTATGCATCTTCAATACCGCAGGATTTCAGAGCCGTGGTAACTGCTGATGGTTTCACCGAATCAAAGGCTTTTTCATAATCGATAAAAGCCATGCACAATGGAAGTTCATATTCCCTCGCTCTTCAATTAGTTCTCTCAGTACGTGGATATGATCTATTGTGCTGTAGCCACTCTTGAATCCAGCTTGTTCTCTCGGTTGAGCCATGTCCAGTGTTACCTTCAAGCGGTGTGAAAGAACTTTAGTGAAGATTTTATAAACCACTGATAGGAGGCTGATAGGTCTGTAGTTCCTGAGATCCTCACGTCACCTTTTTTATGTAGCAGGATAATTGTAGCATTGTTCCAATCCTCAGGAATCTTCCCTTCATTAAGGCATCGAGTGAAAATTTGGGCGAGTACTGTTTCAATTTCTCCACTTGCTTCTTGTATGATGTCTATAGTAATTCCATCTTCTCCTGGAGCTTTCCCCACGCTTCATGTTCTTGATTGCATGAGTAACTTCTGCTGGGAGGACTGGAAGAACTCTGGTACCTTTCGTGATGTCTGAGTACATGTATCATCCCTTTCATATAGTTTGGAGTAGAAATCTTTCACTCTTGTCAAAATTCTCGCCTCTATTTCTTGTTATAGAACCATCTTCTTTTTTCAGAGCTCATAATCTGTTTTCTTCCCTTACTGAGATGTCCCTTTGCTATCTTTAGGCTTTGGTTGTTTTCAATTGCTTTCCTCACTAGCTCACAGTTGAATTTCCTTACGTCTTCAGTGATACTTTTTCAGCTGTCTTGCATAGCTCTATATATTCCACTTTGGAAGTCACATCTTCTTTAGTTGTCCTCATCTCTCTCTTTTTGATCAACATTTTGGTTTTTCCTGATAATTTGTTTACATGCAACTTGTTCTTAGACCCAGCTAATTTTGTTGCTGTTTCCATAACAGCTTTGGTTACTTTTCTGTTAACTTCAGAAATATCCACTTCTTCCGATGTTAGGCCTTCTAAAGCAGAGAATCTGTTCTTCAGTTCCAACTTGAAAGTATTATGGTGTTTTTTAAGGTTGGTTATGTCAATATATTTTGTTTGTCTTATGAGCTTGCCACGTTCCAGTTTAGTGTTGAGGTGCATCTTACATCTCACCAATCTATGGTCACTACCTGTGTTGAACTTGTTTAGCACACTGCAGTCTTCGATGACGAATTTTTTGTTACACATAATAAAAATCAATTTCTGTCGTCCCAATTGGATGTCTCCATGTCCATTTCCGTGTGGCTTTTCTTGAAAAGGAATTCAAGATGAAAAATCCTTCTGCCTCTGCAAACTCAACGAGAGTATTTCCACGCTGGTTTCTGTTGCCGTGACCGAATTTACCTACTGAAGTTTCATTCTGTTGCCGTTGCCCTATTTTTGCATTGAAATCTCCCATAATTTTCAAGTGCTGCTTACCTTTATTATTTAGATGACGAATTTCCTCATAAAATTCTTCATTCCTTCTTCAAGATGACTTGTGGTGGGTGCATAAGTTTGAATAATCTGAGCCTGGTATCTTCTCGATAGTTGGATAACGAGCCGTGCAGCTCTGTCAGAGGAACTTTCAACTTCTTACCACTTTATCCTTCAGTTTCTTGTTTATTATAAATCCAACACCACTAGTTCTGCCAGTATCTGTCCCACGATAATAGAAGAGATGTCCACTTTTCAGTTCAATGAGATCTTCTCCTTTTCTCTACCTCACTCAGCCCGACTAATGTCCCACTTGATCCTTTGTAGTTCCTCTTCCAATTCAAGAAGCCTTGAATCAGAAGATAGGGAGCGTCCGTTGTAGTAGCCAAAGGTCAGCATCAAATGGCAGCCTAGTCCGGTCCTCCGGGGATTCTTAGCACCCTCTGCCTTCATGTCGCACTGGCCGCTGCCTTGGCCAGGTACATTCCAGCTGCCGGAGACTGAGGGCCAAGATTTAAGTTGTAGAGTCATTTTGGAGGTGTTTGGCCATAACTCACCACGCTGGCCAAGCGGGTTGGTGAGCGTGGGATAGCATTTCCTCTGATCCCTGATGGTATATATACCGCTATTTGCGGTCGTCAGAGCCTCCTTTTTAGTGGGAACAGGATGCACCACGAGAAGGCGGGGTGTACATTTGTCAAGGAGAGGCTGTGATGTTACGCATCACCTGACCTTACATCCCCATATATATATATATATATATATATATATATATATATATATATATATATAACACCTGACCTTACATCCCCATATATATATATATATATATATATATATATATATATATGGGATGTAAGGTCAGGTGATGCGTAACATCACAGCCTCTCCTTGACAAATGTCAACCCCACCTTCTCGTGGTACATCCTGTTCCCACTAAAGGGGCTCTGACGACCGCCAATAGCGGTATACCTATACCATCGGGATTAGAAGAAATGCTATCCCACACTCACCAACCCGCTTCGCCAGCGTGGTGAGTTATGGCCAAACCCCTCCAAAATGACTCCACAACTTAAATCTTGGCCCTCAGTCTACGGCAGCTGGAATGTACCTGGCCAAGGAAGCGGCCAGTGCGACATGAAGGCAGAGGGTGCTAAGAATCCCCGGAGGACCGGACTAGGCTGCCATCTGATGCTGACCTTGGCTACGTACAACGGACGCTCCCTATCTTCTGATTCAAGGCTTCTTGAATTGGAAGAGGAACTACAAAGGATCAAGTGGGACATCGTCGGGCTAAGTGAGGTAAGGAGAAAAGGAGAAGGTCTCATTGAACTGAAAAGTGGACATCTCTTCTACTATCGTGGGACAGATACTGGCAGAACTAGTGGTGTTGGATTTATAATAAACAAGAAACTGAGGGATAAAGTTGTAGAAGTTGAAAGTTCCTCTGACAGAGCTGCACGACTCGTTATCCAACTCTCGAGAAGATACCAGGCTCAGATTATTCAAACTTATGCACCCACCACAAGTCATGCTGAAGAAGAAATTGAAGAATTTTATGAGGAAATTCGTGATCTAAATAATAAAGGTAAGCAGCACTTGAAGATAATTATGGGAGATTTCAATGCAAAAATAGGGCAACGGCAACAGAATGAAACTTCAGTAGGTAAATTCGGTCACGGCAACAGAAACCAGCGTGGAAATACTCTCGTAGAGTTTGCAGAGGCAGAAGGGTTTTTCATCTTGAACTCCTTTTTCAAGAAAAAGCCACACAGGAAATGGACATGGAGACATCCAAATGGGACGACAAGTGAAATTGATTTTATTATGTGTAACAAAAAATTCGTCATAGAAGACTGCAGTGTGCTAAACAAGTTCAACACAGGCAGTGACCATAGATTGGTGAGATGTAAGATGCACCTCAACACTAAACTCGAACGTAGCAAGCTCATAAGACAAACAAAATGTATTGGCATAACCAACCTTAAAAAACACCATAATACCTTCAAATTGGAACTGAAGTACAGATTCTCTGCTTTAGAAGGCCTAACATCGGAAGAAGTGGATATTTCTGAAGTTAACAGAAAAGTAACCAAAGCTCTTATGGAAACAGCAACAAAATTAGCTGGGTCTAAGAACAAATTGCATGTGAACAAATTATCAGGAAAAACCAAAATGTTGATGCAAAAAATAAGAGTGATGAGGACAACTAAAGAAGATGTGATTTCCAAAGTGGAATATATAGAGCTATGCAAGACAGTACGAAAAAGTATCACTGAAGACGTAAGGAAATTCAACTGTGAACTAGTAAGGAAAGCAATTGAAAACAACCAAAGCCTAAAGATAGCAAAGGGACATCTCATTAAGGGGAAAACAGATTATGGCACTGAGAAAAGAAGATGGTTCTGTAACAAGAAATAGAGGCGAAATTTTCACAAGAGTGAAAGATTTCTACTCCAAATTATATGAAAGGGATGATACATGTACTCCAGACATCATGAAAGGTACCAGTACCAGAGTTCCTCCAGTCCTTCCAGCAGAAGTTGCACATGCAATCAAGAACATGAAGCTGGGAAAAGCTCCAGGAGAAGATGGAATTACTGTAGACATCATACAAGAAGCAAGTGGAGAAATCGAAACAGTACTCGCCCAAATTTTCACTCGATGCCTTAATGAAGGGAAAATTCCTGAGGATTGGAACAACGCTACAATGATCTTGCTACATAAAAAAGGTGACATTTAGGATCTCGGGAACTACAGACCTATCAGCCTCCTATCAGTGGTTTATAAAATCTTCACTAAAGTTCTTTCACACCGCTTGAAGGTGACACTGGACATGGCTCAACCGAGAGAACAAGCTGGATTCAGGAGTGGCTACAGCACAATAGATCATATCCACGTACTGAGAGAACTAATTGAAAGAGCGAGGGAATATGAGCTTTCATTGTGCATGGTTTTTATCGATTATGAAAAAGCCTTTGATTCGGTGAAACCATCAGCAGTTGCAATGGCTCTGAAATCCTGCGGTATTGAAGATGCATACATTAATATTATTAATAACATCTATGAAAATGCAAGTGCAAAGATTCAGCTGTTTGAAAATACAACAGACATAAAAATTGGAAAAGGAGTGAGACAAGGTGACACCATATCTCCGAAGCTCTTTAATGCCACATTGGAAAATGTCTTTCAATCACTGAACTGGGAAAACAAAGGGATAAAGATTAATGGAGATTATCTAACCCACCTTAGTTTTGCTGATGACATAGTTATTTTTGCAACTACCCCATCAGAGCTACAGAGTATGATCCAGGAACTTGCTGACAAGAGTAAAGAAGTGGGATTAAAAATGAACTTTCAGAAGATTAAAGTGATGTACAATGCTTTTACAAGAAATGAAGATTTATCGATTGATGGAGAAAAGCTGGAGATAACAGACACGTACGTTTATCTTGGACAGCAGATATCAAGTGAGGGTCACATTGATGAAGAAATTAATCGGCGTACAAAACTTGCCTGGAGAGCTTTTGGAAGAAACAGCATAATTTTCAAGAGCAATATGCCATTATGTCTTAAAAGAAAAGTGTTTGATCAATGCATCCTTCCAGTGCTTACGTATGGTGCAGAGACGTGGACCTTAGCTAAAAGAGACATACAAAAGGCTGCAGACAACTCAAAGAAGCATGGAGAGGTGCATGCTTGGTGTAACCAGGAGAGATAAGAAGAGGAACACGTGGATCCGAAAAATGACAAGAGTGGAAGACATCATGATCAGAGTTAAATCCCTGAAATGGCAATGGGCTGGATATACTGCCAGAAGAACAGACCATCGATGGACAGTCGAAATTTTAGATTGGATTCCAAGGGACAGGAAAAGACTCAGAAGAAGACCACATGGAAGATGGGTGGATGAAATTCGAAAGTATGCGGGAGTGGCATGGAGGAGACTGGCACAAGACAGACCGTTGTGGAGGAAACTTGGGGAGACCTTCGTCCAGCAGTGGATTGATATTGGTTGACAATGATGATGATGATGATGATATATATATATCATCGAAATGGGATCAAAGAACCAACTCCGCTTAAAATCATCGAAATCGGGTCAAAGGTCAGGGCACATGACTGAGATTTATTCCACAGCCATTATCCTCATAACTTGGGTAATAGCTTGAGTAATGATATCTCGTATGTTGAAAAGCGTATCATAATCAATGCATTGCAAGATTTTACTAACTTGTTAAAAATTATCATAACTGGTGATGAATCTTGTGTTAATGGGTATGAACTCGGAACTAAGACCCAGTCTTCACCGCTGAAGGCCCCAAACTCTCTCAGACCCAAAAAAGCGCGACAGAGCAGCAGCAATGTCAAGACGATGCTGATTGATTTTTGAATTCACGAGGGAATCGTGCATCATGAATACGCATCATCAGGCCAGACAATCAAGAAGTGTATGTACTACTGTCACGTTCGCTGCGTTTGAGGGACGCAGTTCGTCGCAAAAGGCCGGCATTGCATGAGAGTGGCAAATGGCCACTCCTCCATGACAGCGCGCCTCTCCGTGAATCACAACTTGTCCAGCAGTTTCTTGTTAAGCACCGCATCGCACAGATGCAACAACCACCCTATTCGCCAGAACTCGCTACCTGCGACTTTTTTTCTCTTCCCAGAAATCTACTACCACTTGAAAGGGAAAATATTTCAAGAAAATGCTGAGATACAACAGAATTGGATCATCTGTTCGCTATTTCAGATGACATCAAAATATGCTTCAAGCAGTGGAAACAGCCGTGGGCTAAGGGTGTGGCTTCGGAAGGGGACTACTTCGAAGGTGATTATTTTCAAATCTGTAAGCCTTGTACTTCTTTTTCTTTTAATAAATCTAGTCTTGATACTTTTTGATCATTGTACACTGTAAAAGAAATCGTGAAATTCATGAGCCATTTTTCGTGATTTCTTTCGTGAATTAATAAAGCATTTTCCTGATACAGATTTTTCGGTAAAAAAACGAAAATATCCTGAATTTCGCTGATTTTTCATACGTGAATTGGTAGCAATTCTCCTGCTCATGGTTACACCTATAAACTCTGCCCAATGTTTTCAATGGTAAAAACTTCTGTAGCCATTTTCTTCGCAATTAATGTACTGAATGAAAATTTGCACATTAATAAAAATCGCTTTATATTGCTTCATGGCTTACTAACTACTTCCTAAAACTTAACCGTAATTATATTAAAAAACAGTGATTTTCACTTGGGTAATGTTAAGACCTGCTAACAGATGGCGCGACCTGTATATTGATAATGTCAGTGGATAAATAAATGTTTGATGGTTTATTTCGGAATTAGAAATGAGCAGTATCTACAGTACTGCTGATTTTTTTCAATAATTTTATTAATTTTCGGAATGGAGTCAAAATTTGTGTTGCTCAGCATTTTATTGCAGCTCATCGAACTCACACAACAATGGTCACCTATTACTCGCATAGCGATAGATATTTTCAGATGGACAGTGCCCGTTGTCTCAAGACTCACATTGTCTCAGTGTCGTTTTAGGAATATGATGGAGAATTTTTCCTGCTTCACTAGTCATCTCAACCCCCAGATACGCCGAAGAGCCAAAATATTGTGACCAGTGAGTCTTTATGCAAATCAAAGCAACTGCAGGTAAAAATGGTGCGTGTGAAGGTCATGAAACGGTATAAATAACATCTGATACTGAGCTGTTAATTAGAGTTTTTCATGTTCTTCAGATATGAAAGACAGCCGACTTAAGCGAGTTTGACTAAGGCCAAATTGTAATGGCCAGACGACTAGGTCAGAGCATTTGCGAGACATCAAAGCTTATGCGGTGCTGACTATCAGCCGTGGCTAGTACCTTCCAAAAGTGGTCCGAAGAGACAAAAACCACGAGCCACCGTCAAGGTGTGGGTCTATCTGGCCTCATCGATACTGGAAGTAAGAAAGGGATATTCCTCATGGCAGGGGCTAAACAGAAGGGATATTGTGGCGCAACTCACCAATAACTTAAATGCTCATAACGGGAGTAATGTGTCGCAAGACACAGTACATCCATGGAACCCTGCTGAAAATGGCGCTGCGAAGTAACAAGCCGCTCGCTCCGAATGCCCATGCTAACCTTCCCCGTCGAAAGCGCCTACAATGGGTACGCGAGAATCAAAACTGGACGTTGAATGATTAGAAGGTCGTCTAGTATGATGAATCTCGTTTCCTGTTGTATCATGTGGACGTGTGCGTCGTTCACCTGGGAAAGTGATTGCACTAGGATGCAGAGTGGGACGAAAACCAGCCGGTGGAAGAAGTACAATGCTTTGGCCAATGTTCTGCTGGAAACCCTGGGTACAGACATTCGTGTGCAAGAAACTTGGACTTCTACCCCTACCTAGACATCACTGCAGACCTGATACATCCTTTCATGGCAACAGTATTCTTTCAGCAGGATAATACTCCATGCCACTCTGCCCGGATTGTTGTAGAATGGTTTGCGGAACATGAGGATTTCCAGGTTTTGCCCTGGCATACAAATTCCCTTCAATCCAATCAAGCATCTCTTATTTGCGTTGGAACAGCAAATCTGATCTGCTGCGGCGCGTCGACGTAATTTAAGAGTTAGGGGATCTGTTGGTAAAGTGTTGGTACAAAATACCACAAGTCACCTTCAGAAATAACCGGGTAGGAGCTGTTTTGGCAGCACGTGGAGGACCAACATCATATTAGACAGGTGCTCATAATGTTTTGGCTCTCTTCGGTGTAAATATGCTCGTAGAGTTATATAATGAGACAAATTTACGACTCTGAATGCTAGGTGCATCGATCTGATTTCCAGCTTGGATTGATAACAGAGTGCCACATAAGCATTCTCTTTGAACGTGACATTTCCGCGGCAATGCAAATCCCTAGATCGACGATTAATGATGCGATATGTAAACGGCAGCGGACAGGACTGAAATTTCCAAGAAACGACGTGGTAAACCTCCAAAACTAGCGAAACGTGACAGGAGATCTCTGCAAAGGATTGTCCGCTCGGAACGCAAATTAGCAATCTCTCAAATTTCGCAAACCCTATATGAGGATACTGGGACGGTTATTAGTACCAGTACAGTGTGCAGGTTTCAGCACAACGTGAGTTACCTCGATCAAGCAGGCATCCACAAACTCCTAATCGCTACTAATGACTCACGGAGATTAGAGTGTTGTGAAAGACGTCGATCTGGGACAGTTAACTAAGTAAACAAATGATTAAAGTGTTTAATCAGAGAATCCTTCCAATTTTTACTTATGGATCAGCTAGATGGACCTTAATCACAAGCGATATGTTGTAATGGACGGAACTTGTTTACAAAAAAACTAACCATCGTTTACAACTGAAATATACTGCTCAGCATTGGAATTATTCCATCCAGAAGGAGTCAGCGTATCGACATGCGAATTGGTATGTATGTGCAGGTAGGTTTGATATCCAAATTGTAGGAAAATGCAACTAATTGCCTGAGATGTGCGATAGATAACAGAAGCAGACACGGTCCACCGAAGACATGTCGTATCCCATGCTTCAGGCAGTATGGAGCAAATCAGTGAAATGTTGAAGGCTGCTACAGCATATCTACGTACCGATGATGTCTGAAAGGTCTCGTAGACAACCATATCACGTACCGAAGATTCCTGAAAGGTCTCATCGACATGTCGTATCCCGTGCTCCAGATAATATGGAACAAATCAGTGGAGTGTTGAGGAGTGCTACAGCATATCCAAGTACCGAAGATGCCTGAAAGGTCTCGTCACCAACCATATCACGTACCGAAGATGCTTGAAAGGTCTCGTTGACATGTCGTATGCCGTGCTCATGAGGTGTGGAACTTCATGAGGTGTGGGTGACCATGAGGTGTGGGTGACCTTGGCGAGGTCTCTGTGACATCCCACCGGTTTTATTGAATTGCTGCCATAGCCGTGAAAACATTCTGGGTTTTGTACTCCAGTCCTTTGCGACTTGTGCCTGATACCATCCGGCTTCTAGCCATCTTATAGCTCGCCACCGTGCAACGTCATATACACGCGTATGAGACACAAGGGAAGCATTTGTAGCCACCGGAACAGTTCTTACACATGCTGTCAATGAGAAATGCCACTTCCGTTAAGTATGTCATTCAATTTACATATTAGACAGCATTTTGCTTACTGATATGCAAATTTCACCGCGGGTGTTAGTTTCTCGTGCCGATTTGCATATGTCCTTTGAACATCGTAACATCTCATTAAGGGCTTCGGATTATTTGCCTTCCTGACTTAAATTTTGGAGACAAGTGTAGATTCTCCTCCTTTCATGCTACAACTATGTATAATTGAATCCATTGCATATATTGGTAGTGTGACACATTTGGAGTGTTTCGCTTATTTTTCAAGGTGTTGCTTTACTTCGTACTTTTACGTCTTTGCGTCGATTTTTATTTTAACCTAAACTTTTGCGTAGGAACTTATTGAATGATTGTAAAAATGAGTATTCGGAATGAGTACAGGGAAATGAACGGGCATAAGGTATACAATTGCAGCAGTTTGATATGGAACTCAGAGCGACAAGTTGAACTGCGAATTGCATAGCTGTGTATTAAAAATGATTTTATAGTAGCACTTCAGTGTTTTAAAAGTTCCAGTTTTTATATTGACGGGTTGACGGACGTACTCTTGCATTTGCAAGAGTACGTCCGTCAACCCGTCAAAAAACACAAAGTAATCTCGCCATTTTCACGGACGATCACATTATACTGAGGGAGTTCAAAATGTTCTTGACATTTCTTTTTTGCTTGTTTGAGAGATTAGCGACCACCATGCGCAACTCAGTGGGCTATAAGCAGGCGACCGTCCCCTTTCTTATTTTTCTGGTGGCTTAGCGACCGCTTTGAGCAACTCAATGTGACATAAGCAGAGTCCCATATCCTTTTTTGCTTGTTTAAGTGATTAGCGACCACCCTGAGCAACTCAATGGCCTATAAGCAGACACCCATATCTTTTTTTGCTTGTGTAGAGAATTAGCGACCACCGTGAGCAACTCAATGTGCCATAAGCAGACGCCCATATCTTTTTTTACTTGTTTAGATGATTAGCGACCACCGTGAGCAACTCAATGTGCTATAAGCAGACGCCCATATCCTTTTCTGCTTGTTTAGGGGACTAACGACCACCGTGAGCACCTCAATTATGCTATAAGCAGGAGCCCGTTCCCTTTTTTTGCTTGTTTGGAGGATTTACGACCACCCTGAGCAACTCAGTGTGCTATTAGTAGGCGCCGTTCCCTTTTTTGCTTGTTTGGGGAATTAGCAACCACCGTGAGCAACTCAATGGGTTAAAAGCAGTCGCTCGTTCCTAGTTTGGCGCCACTGGTTATAGGAAAAAGTGAAGGATGGCGCCAAAAGACAAGCACCACCCGTGCCTCATCCGAGGCTGGAGCTCTGGCCACCCGGATCAAGGTAGTTAGAATGAGAGAGGTAGGTCAGAGATTGTAAACAAACCGCGGGTGGTCTCCTCTCGCAGAGGCTTGTGACGTAGTTGGTCCCCAGCAGTCTTCGGGCGTGGTGGTAAAGAATGGAGAAATGCGTGATTCTTAGTTAAAATTAAAAGGTTTTAGAACACATAAGCGGAATTTTTAAAATAGGAATTACAGAATTAAAACAAAACTTACCGATTATTAAAACTTGGAACTTTCCCTCCATTGTTTCCTTTTTTTAACTCCCTGGAATTCAATGCATGTGCTTGGTTTTTTTTCTTCATTAAGTTTTGTAGGTTGACGTCGTTAATATACACTGGCGGAAAGTGAAAAAAGAACACCAAGAAGGAATTGGCGGACGATCATGAAATTTACATATGTTAATGGGGTCGAGTTTTCGTAGGTGTGATGTTAATTTCGGGAAAAACCGGTGAGCGCTTACGCCACAGCACGGCATAATATGCAAATTACCGTCGGTGGTATTTAAGGAGTACGGCGAAGTGAATGTAATCAGTCGTCGGCGTACGGACAAGTGCAAAGACCCTGAAGAAGCTGCAATGCCTGGACATGGAAGACGTGTAAGATTTCAGCAGTTATCGGACTTTGAGCGAGATCGTCTAGTCGGACTCCGCGAGGCCGGGTGGTCGTATCGTCGTATTGCGGAGCGAATTGGACGGGAAGTATCGGTGGTGGCGTAGATGGTCCGAGGAACATTCCCACACGAGAAGACGTGGAACCAGAAGTGGCGTTGTCAAGCAGAACATCCACTGCGACGCAAATCCGAGCTGCCACTGCACCTGAGGTGACTGTGCGAACAATCCGCAACCGTCTACAGGATGCAGGACTACGTGCACGTTTGCCTCTGGCATGTGTACCTCTGACTCCAGCCCACCGTCAGGAACGGCTGCAGTGGTGTCGCCAACGTCTGCACTGGAGAACGCAATGGCGCTCTGTCGTGTTCAGCGATAAAAGCAGATTCTGCTCGGGAGCCTCCGATGGCCGTATGCGTGTTCGCAGACGCACAGAGGAGCGTCTCCACCCTTCTTGCATCCGCTAGCGACACACAGGGCCTGCACCTGGTCTTCTGGTGTGGGGAGCGATCAGCTATCACTACCGTACACAACTAGTGTTTGTACCGGGTACGTTAAACAGCACCTCCTACATCAACAACATCATTCAGCCCGTTGTTGTGCCATTTGTAAGGTCGGTCCATCGTGGTGTTTTCCAGCAAGATAACGCACTGCCACACACGGCACGTGCAACGCAACATGCACTTCAGGATGTGAGACAACTTCCATGGCTTGCACGTTCATCGGATTTGTCCCCCATTGAGCACGTGTGGGATTTTATGGGACAACGACCCATCCGGTCTCCACGGCCAGCCACGACCATCCCCGATTTACGCGTCCAGGTTGAGGATGCTTGGAACTCAATACCCCAAACTTACATCCAACATCTGTGCGACAGACTCCATGCCAGAATTGCACAGTGTGACGCAGTTCATGGCGGTTCAACCTCGTACTAACCATGCTACATGGAAATGTTATTTTTCAGTTTACCAGCAAATACAACTGTATTTTGCTATAATGTTTTGATCACGTTATCCTCTGTATTCCGTTATTATGCTGTATAAATTTCGTTGGTATCAGACGTCCCCTTCTTGGTGTTCTTTTTTCTCTTTCCGGCAGTGTATTTAATACGAAAAAATGTTCTTGCTCTCGTACAGGTTTTAATGACATCCACATCAACTTCTGGGAAGTTTAATTTCAATTTCGATTGAAGTTTGCTTATAGCTCCTTGGGATATACATATGCCTGCTCTATGAAATTCTGAAAAAACTGATTGAAACTGTTTGACAGTTTCTATCCAAATGTTATTTGGTATGATTAGCCCACCTTGTGATAAAGTCTCAATCCAGCCTTTATTTTGGTTCCCCGTTAAGTAGGAAAACGTTCCCAATTCTTTATCGTTGTGACGAAAGGCTAAATATCCAGCAAAATAGCGTATGGCAGTTTCCTCTTCAGGATTAGCAAAATTGCAAGTTTTAATAGACACATTGTCCATCTTACAAGCATTCGAATTTTCTTCCTCGTCTTGTGTTTCCATTAAATTAAAAATAAATTGGCGCTCATTATTTAGTCTTCGTTTTTAACTTACCATTTGTCGGCAGCGGAAGCTTTGATCCAAGAAATAGCATTTTCAGCCTGTGCTTGAAATTAGTTGCTAATGGATGATTAAAAAATTTCCTAAACCCCGAATTTGGGAGAAGAGGTTTTCTAATGCATCCAGGTTCAGCCGACTAGTCATGATGCCTTTTATTCCATACTGGGCAACATCTTGATGCAAACGTCTCAAACTAGAGATAGATGCATGTAATCTGTTTTGAAAGGGAAGCATCTTTAATTTATTGCCAACTTGCAATTCTGTGATGGCCCTCTCCATTCTGTTCAATACTTTATCTTGTGCTTCCATATCACTTCCATGGGCAGAACGAATATTATTATTGGAACCCTTGAGTTAAAAACGTCAAAAAACTCGTTAACTGTTTAAAAAAAATCACTCATATTTTTTTCTTTCGGGAAAAATGTTTTCAGTGCACATGGTGTGAAAATAATTCCACCGCATAACATACTCGCTGCCTTTCGCTGCCTCTAACCTCAGTATGTTTTGATTTTAATTTTGGACCAAGCCTCATTTCATTTCCGTCTGCTTTTAGTATTTCTTCGATTTCTCGCTTTTGCATTATTTTTCCACCAAATTTTAAGCCACTGTCTAAAAAGTGATTTCCTATTAATTTGATCATATGAGGAATATCCGTAGAGTTAATGCCCAGTTGTTTCCACAGACTTTGATTTGTGGCCCATAAATCTGAAACGATAGAAACAACTCTGACATTTATATTTTCTAATTCTGTAATGACATCAAAGAGCACAGATTTTGTCTATTCTTTCGTCAAAATCGTAGTAAATTGGTTGCTTCAAATTATGTGTTAATCTTCCAGCTAAAATTTCTTGAGAGTTTTTTAAAGGGCCTAAAATGCAATCAGTGGCATGATCATAAACAGCATCACTCTTTATGTTCATCTCATCAAAAGACAAAACTGTAATTTTTTCCATTGCTGTTAAATTTTTCCTTGCATATTCATCATTCGAATTACTTGAGACATTATGCCAGGGGAACAGTGGATACCTCGAGTCCAAAGTTTAAGAGTACTTATTCTTGGTAGTGGAATTTTCAGTTGCTCCCTTATGTGTGTATATGCCTTACTCGACATTGTTCGCAACACCAACGCTTTTGCAACATCTGCATCTTGCCAGGGTGTTTCAATGCTGTCATTTAAGAGTCGTGCAATTTGCCCGGGTGTAAAACATTTCAATAATAAAGGCACAGTTTCCTTATGTGCTAGTTCTTCCTTTTCCAACATTTCACATTTTGCAGTTAGAATGCCAAAATCTTTTCGCAATTCTTCATTTTCTCTTCTTAAATTTTCAATTCTACTTTCAAGAACCTTATTTTTCATCGCAGAACCACGCAACGTTTCTTTCAATTTCTTTAATTCGGAATGTAAATTTTGATTTTCTTTATACAAGTGCTGATTTTCTATATTGGGATCATTTGCAAAGCACTCAATACCTAAATTCTGAAAGCTGTTCAGAACTGGATCTGAATTTTCCGAAGTGTTGGCGTCATTATTAAATTTTATCAATTTATTAATCTCTTTTTTATGCGTGCGCAGATCATGCCTATTATTTGTTCCAGAGTAACCCGATGGATTGCGATTAATCATAGGGAATAACAATGTTGGTACGGCATCTGGTTTTGTCAGGGTGTTTCAATGCTGTCATTTAAGAGTCGTGCAATTTGCCCGGGTGTAAAACATTTCGGTAGCATTTTTCCTTCGCAATATGAATGCTAAAGAAGGGCAAAGTAGCGTTTCTCCTTTGCAACGTGGGTGTCAAATGAAGGTGATCAGTGGCGCACCTAGGATTTCTTTATAGGGGTGGCCCAAAATGCTGAAGATGCAAATAAAAATGCTCCGGAGAAAAGATCTCACAAAATATTTGGGAAGTGATAAAAATATATCTGCCATATTAAAGTGAGTTTCCGAATTTTCGAAAAATCTATACGTAAAAACACGAATATATACAGTCAACTCCGCTTATAGTGAACCTCTGCGAACTCGCATATTTCGTACACTATATCCGAGGTTCACTAAAACCGAAGTGTCTTCCCTTAACCTGAATTGAGTGTAATGGTGAGCAAGAAAATAAAATATGTACATATGTATCTAAAAAATAATATTATTATGTACGTAGTGTATATTCATTAAATTAAGTAAACAAAATTAATTTTACATTACCTTGATTAACATGAAAATAGTTTGCTATGTGCCGCTGCTTGCTGCAAACAGTTTCAATAAATATTTTCTCTGTGCCCTTTTCTAGAGTCTGTGCTTTTGCTACACTAGATTCTACATTTTCCATGCATTCTAAAATCTTTAGCACAGTCCTGACACCCTCCGACGCCTCTTTTACTGTTAGAACACGTCCTTCATTATCGTCATCTTCCGCCTCCTTTTCTTCCGTGCTGAAACCGCCTCTTACAGCCTCGACAATAGCTTCATCCGACGGGATTTCATCGTTAAATTCTTCAGCTTCCGTGGAATTCGCACCAATATGCTGAAGCAGGTCCTTAAGAGATACATCATCCTCTTCTTCGAATGCCACACGTCAAATAGCCTAACCAGACCTCCAGAAACAGTTCTGTATAGTGACAATTGATACACTCCTCCGCTTTGTTTCAGAAACGTACACAGCATTCAGAACATTTATTGATGAGTTTTGCTTTGATTCCAAGGTTTGGAATAAATGACGCGTTACTTCCCTTCTGTAATAGGTTTGAAAGCTGCGAATCACATCTTGATCCATGAGTTGGAGGACTGACTTGGTGTTGGCAGGCAGGAACACCAGCTTGATGTTGCTGAGGATTTTAATCTTTGTTCTCTACACATTCCTTCAAATTTTTACTAGAAGGTTTTTACAATTTCATGTTACAAGTACATTCTTTTCTTTGAGGTTCAGTTTTTAAGATTCCAAGGTTTGGAATAAATGAAGCGTTACTTCCCTTCTGTAATAGGTTTGAAAGCTGCGAATCACACCTTGATCCATGAGTTGGAGGAGTGACGTGGTGTTGGCAGGCAGGAACACCAGCTTGATGTTGCTGAGGTTTTTAATCTTTGTTCTCTACACATTCTTTCAAATTTTTACTAAAAGGTTTTTACAATTTCATGTTACAAGTACATTCTTTTCTTTGAGGTTCAGTTTTTAAGATTCCAAGGTTTGGAATAAATGAAGCGTTACTTCCCTTCTGTAATAGGTTTGAAAGCTGCGAATCACACCTTGATCCATGAGTTGGAGGAGTGACGTGGTGTTGGCAGGCAGAAACACCAGCTTGATGTTGCTGAGGTTTTTAATCTTTGTTCTCTACACATTCTTTCAAATTTTTACTAAAAGGTTTTTACAATTTCATGTTACAAGTACATTCTTTTCTTTGAGGTTCAGTTTTTAAGATTCCAAGGTTTGGAATAAATGAAGCGTTACTTCCCTTCTGTAATAGGTTTGAAAGCTGCGAATCACACCTTGATCCATGAGTTGGAGGACTGACTTGGTGTTGGCAGGCAGGAACACCAGCTTGATGTTGCTGAGGTTTTTAATCTTTGTTCTCTACGCATTCCTTCAAATTTTTACTAGAAGGTTTTTACAATTTCATGTTACAAGTACATTCTTTTCTTTGAGGTTCAGTTTTTAAGATTCCAAGGTTTGGAATAAATGAAGCGTTACTTCCCTTCTGTAATAGGTTTGAAAGCTGCGAATCACACCTTGATCCATGAGTTGGAGGACTGACTTGGTGTTGGCAGGCAGGAACACCAGCTTGAGGTTGCTGAGGATTTTAATCTTTGTTCTCTACACATTCCTTCAAATTTTTACTAGAAGGTTTTTACAATTTCATGTTACAAGTACATTCTTTTCTTTGAGGTTCAGTTTTTAAGATTCCAAGGTTTGGAATAAATGAAGCGTTACTTCCCTTCTGTAATAGGTTTGAAAGCTGCGAATCACACCTTGATCCATGAGTTGGAGGAGTGACGTGGTGTTGGCAGGCAGGAACACCAGCTTGATGTTGCTGAGGTTTTTAATCTTTGTTCTCTACGCATTCCTTCAAATTTTTACTAGAAGGTTTTTACAATTTCATGTTACAAGTACATTCTTTTCTTTGAGGTTCAGTTTTTAAGATTCCAAGGTTTGGAATAAATGAAGCGTTACTTCCCTTCTGTAATAGGTTTGAAAGCTGCGAATCACACCTTGATCCATGAGTTGGAGGACTGACTTGGTGTTGGCAGGCAGGAACACCAGCTTGATGTTGCTGAGGTTTTTAATCTTTGTTCTCTACACATTCTTTCAAATTTTTACTAAAAGGTTTTTACAATTTCATGTTACAAGTACATTCTTTTCTTTGAGGTTCAGTTTTTAAGATTCCAAGGTTTGGAATAAATGAAGCGTTACTTCCCTTCTGTAGTAGGTTTGAAAGCTGCGAATCACACCTTGATCCATGAGTTGGAGGACTGACTTGGTGTTGGCAGGCAGGAACACCAGCTTGATGTTGCTGAGGTTTTTAATCTTTGTTCTCTACACATTCTTTCAAATTTTTACTAAAAGGTTTTTACAATTTCATGTTACAAGTACATTCTTTTCTTTGAGGTTCAGTTTTTAAGATTCCAAGGTTTGGAATAAATGAAGCGTTACTTCCCTTCTGTAATAGGTTTGAAAGCTGCGAATCACACCTTGATCCATGAGTTGGAGGAGTGACGTGGTGTTGGCAGGCAGGAACACCAGCTTGATGTTGCTGAGGTTTTTAATCTTTGTTCTCTACGCATTCCTTCAAATTTTTACTAGAAGGTTTTTACAATTTCATGTTACAAGTACATTCTTTTCTTTGAGGTTCAGTTTTTAAGATTCCAAGGTTTGGAATAAATGAAGCGTTACTTCCCTTCTGTAATAGGTTTGAAAGCTGCGAATCACACCTTGATCCATGAGTTGGAGGACTGACTTGGTGTTGGCAGGCAGGAACACCAGCTTGATGTTGCTGAGGTTTTTAATCTTTGTTCTCTACACATTCTTTCAAATTTTTACTAAAAGGTTTTTACAATTTCATGTTACAAGTACATTCTTTTCTTTGAGGTTCAGTTTTTAAGATTCCAAGGTTTGGAATAAATGAAGCGTTACTTCCCTTCTGTAATAGGTTTGAAAGCTGCGAATCACACCTTGATCCATAAGTTGGAGGACTGACTTGGTGTTGGCAGGCAGGAACACCAGCTTGATGTTGCTGAGGTTTTTAATCTTTGTTCTCTACACATTCTTTCAAATTTTTACTAAAAGGTTTTTACAATTTCATGTTACAAGTACATTCTTTTCTTTGAGGTTCAGTTTTTAAGATTCCAAGGTTTGGAATAAATGAAGCGTTACTTCCCTTCTGTAATAGGTTTGAAAGCTGCGAATCACACCTTGATCCATGAGTTGGAGGACTGACTTGGTGTTGGCAGGCAGGAACACCAGCTTGATGTTGCTGAGGTTTTTAATCTTTGTTCTCTACACATTCCTTCAAATTTTTACTAGAAGGTTTTTACAATTTCATGTTACAAGTACATTCTTTTCTTTGAGGTTCAGTTTTTAAGATTCCAAGGTTTGGAATAAATGAAGCGTTACTTCCCTTCTGTAATAGGTTTGAAAGCTGCGAATCACACCTTGATCCATGAGTTGGAGGAGTGACGTGGTGTTGGCAGGCAGGAACACCAGCTTGATGTTGCTGAGGTTTTTAATCTTTGTTCTCTACACATTCTTTCAAATTTTTACTAAAAGGTTTTTACAATTTCATGTTACAAGTACATTCTTTTCTTTGAGTTTCAGTTTTTAAGGTTCACTATAACCGAAGTGGAGGGTTCACTATAAAAGAAAAATTTAATGTACATTTCCGATGTTGCGGATCGGGACCAATGAGTTACGTTCACTATAGCCGAATGTTCACTACAACAGAAACTCTATATCCAGAGTTCACTGTATTTAAAAATAAGCAGCCATTAACAAAAAACGAAGGACCAAGCGATACCACATAGGGTGGGCCCTAGGCCACCCCCGCTGAATGCGCCACTGAAGGTGCAGTAGCCTTTCTACTTCGCAGTCTGGATATTAAAGAATTTGTAAACGCAACTTGATTCATGACATAGGTTCAAATTATCTGCAGCTGCACTGCAAAAAACGGCAGGGTCAAATTACGGTAGATACACCGGAAGCTGAATAGCCAGCCAATAAACCGTAATTTTACAGTATCATACCGTAATGTCCAATAACATGTCTAATGACGGGGAAATAAAAACGTCTAATGCCGTAATGTTCATTAACATGTCTAATGACCAGGAATCAATAATACCTCTACTGACCTGGAAATAAAAACGTGTCGCCCACAGAAGTGTTGCCACTCGACTGATTGTACATGAAACAAGAAAGATGACACCGAATTTTCGGGTGTAATAAGCACGTCTTTTGAATCCGTTCTGATGCAAATTAAATTTATCAAAGCTATTCAAAGTCGATGGAACCGGTATGGAAAACAATAATATCTGACGGAAGAAAAAAGTTTTTCAATCGGGTTTTTAATCACTCAGATATTGCTGTAAGCGGAATCGTGAGCTTCCGCCCTCTGGTTGGATACTTGTGCGTTAAGAAAAACATGAATTTATATGAGAAACATTTCACACCGCAAACGCTCTCCGACACCGAAAGAATTTTTCAAATCGGACTCTTAGAAACAGAGATATCGACAAAGATAAGATGTGACTTTAGGCTCCCTGGTGGGAAAACCATACATTATTTTAGGAAGAAAGTATTCTCATAAGGTTTATCCATATAAGCGGTATCGGTCCAAGAAAAAAAAATTAATCCAGTTTTCAGGAGCCCAGATTTTGCTACAAATACATCAGAAGCAGATATTAACACTTATGCCCCCTGGTGGCCAAACCATTCTTTACCAAACATTAGAAATTATGTAAAAAATATTTTCCATCAGGTATTGTATGCGATACAGGAAGAATTTTTCAAAAAAGAGTTTTGGGAGGAGAAATAACGCAGAAAATGCAATTTACCTTTGTTCCCCATAGCAAAAAGCCTATGATTTACTTGAAAATTTTGAATTTATAGGAAAAACATTTCGCATCGGAAACACTATCCAGCAAAGAAGGAATTTTTCAAATCGGCCTCCTAGAAGTAGAGATATTGACAAAAATTTAATATATATCTACGCCCCCGGACCATGCATTATTTCAAGAAGAAAATGTTCCTAAACGATTTGACGATATGAGTAGTATCGGTCAACAAACGACATTTTTTTCAATCCAGATTTTAGAAGCTCATATTTGCTGCAAATACATCAGAAGCGGAAATTGAGACTTACTCCACCTGGTGGCCAAACCATTTTTTATAAAAATCAGAAATTAAGTGCAAACGATTTCCCATCAGGAGCTGTATCCGGAGCAGAAAGAATTTTTCAAATCGGAGATTTAAAAGCAGAGATATAAGGGAAAACGCAATTTACCTCTACGCCCCCTAGCGGAAAGTCGACGATTTACTTGAAAATTTTTAAATTATATGAAAAACATGTCACACTAAAAACACTATCCAACAAAGAAGGAATTTTTCAAATCGGACTCCCAGAAGTAGAGATATTGACAAAAATAAGATACACATCTACGCCCCCTGGCGGAGATATGTGGAATATTTTAAGAAGAAAATATTCCGAAAACCTTTATGATGTGAGTGGCATCAGTCCACGAAAGAATTTTTTCCATTGATATTTTAGAAGCTCAGATTTTATGGCAAATATATCAGAAGCAAAAATTAACACTTAGGCCCCCTGGTGGCCAAAGTATTTATTACCAAAAATTTAAAATTACATGCAAAAGATTTTCCATCAAGAGGTGTATTCGCTGAAAAAAAAACATTTTTCAAATCGGAGCCTTAGAAGAAGAGTTATCGGGAAAATGTATTTTACTTTTACGCCCCTAGCGGAAAATCTATGCATAATTTGAAAAAGTAATTATATTTAAAATACTCTTCGACATAAATGGAATCGAAAGATAAGATAATTTTTTCAAACGGATGTTTAAAAGCAAATATGTGGAATAAAACGTATTTTTAAATTCGACATCATCTGCATTTACGCCCTCTAGCGGCGAAATTGTACATTGTAAAAAAACGAGATAAAGGATCATCATACGCATATTTCAAGCTTCCGAATGCATAAGACATTTTTCAAATCGGACCAACAGTTCCAGAGATATCGTGGGTACAGGCGGACGGATGGACGGATAAACCGATAACATCAGCACGATTTTTTTTTACAAAAGGCGTGCTAAAAACAGGTATAAAAACATAAATACACAGTTGACGTGGACCAAGAACATCAAACAGAAATCATTGCTCTTTCCACATTTATAAGTGAATCACGGAAAAATTCTCATCGGCCGCCACCGGGAATCGAACCCTGTGGCAGTCGATGATAATTTTTCCGTGAATCGAATTCCGTGACTCACTTATAAACGTGGAAAGAGCGGTGCCTTCTATTTGATGTCTCTGGTCCACGTCGACTGTGTATTTATCATTCATTCGCTTTCTAGTTATTTGTTCAGTTGCTGCTGTTCATCTTTAGTGAATCCCCAGCATTGTGCGGGGCTCCAAAGAAGCAACTTGTCACGTGGTTTGGCAGTTTGTCGTTTGTGAGTCTGGAGAATTTCGAGACCGCTGTGGTACAGTGGAAGCATATCCGGCGCGTACGTCTGACTAACTGCAGCTCTATTTCGAGCGTAGCAACTTCTTGTTCGTGTTGCTTTTACTAGAAGGAGCAAGTGGATTCAGGTGCAGACTGCGGATGGCATTAGTTTCCATCTATCATCGCCTACGTTCTCACATGCGCAGAAGTTCGTCGCAGCGAGGCGCCAGCTCGATAGGAAACGTAAAGTTTCAAGTCATAGATGGATTACACCAAAGAAGTTTCATCAGATGCGAAGGAGTGTACACCACGAACGTTGCTTTTAAGGAAGCTCTGAAAAGTATCGTATATTTTTACATAACTAAGTACTTTTTGCTTGCAGTACATTAGCAAACGGTACTCGTGGAATCACACTGTACTCGGAGTAAACTTAACCTGACTATGGGGTTGAAGATGACAAGACCTGCTCATGGAAAAGACCATGGTTTCTCAGTATTTCTGCGCAGTAATGAGGTGCAGTATGCCGCTACGGTGAGAAGGAGTGCCAAACAAAAGTAAACTTCGCGCTCAAGCAGGGATTTTCTTCCCCAGAAGGAAAGGAGAAACACCTAGCAACCCCCCCCCCCAAATACTTGACTGTCCGCTTACCTCCCATCGGCTGTATATAGCCTCTCTAACGCATATGGCCGACAGACATAAGTGACAATGACGTCGCCAAAATGCGACCATCTGTTTTTTTAGAAACGCCAACGAAATAAGATCTTCATTTTTTTTAATGTACGTACACACAACGTTTAGAACAACTGTGTACTGTTTAGTGACAATTCAAGCTCGAATACGAGCTTTTAGAGTGGAACTATATTTTGCAGTGAAAATATACACTCTATACCTTCAACTCCATAATCAGGTTAGATTTCCCGCGAGTATTGTACAGGGTAGGCCAAAAGTCACTGTGCATCTAGCAAGACAATAAAAGTACAACAACTACAAGCGTACCTGGAACCAAAAATGCCGCAAATGGCCCTCTCCTGTGTGTAAACAAGCATCCACACGTCTGAACATGTTCTTAAAGACATGTGATCGGTCCAACCACGAAATGTTGCTGATTACTGTGGTGATGGCTTCCTGTAGTTACGGCAGAGAACGGGGATTGTTCTTGTAAAGATTTCTTCAGTAAACCCTACAGTGACGTCCAGAATATCAACTCCGTTGTCATTAATGAAGTCCTTGAACCATCTGCAAATGTTCCACATGCTTATCATAGTCTGTGTGTGTCAGTACGTGCAATGTTCTGATTTTGTATGGGTAGAGCGGCAGTCACGTCTTCAGTGCCCTACGGGTGCTGCTGTATGACACACCTGCTTAGTGTGCCAGTTTTCGAAACGATTTCTTTGGACTTTTAGTGATGCGAACAGAAATATCCATCACCTTTTCTTCTGTTAACACTCGCCGCCTACCGCTTCTCGAAGCATCTCTCACTGATCCGATTTAACGAAATTTTTAAATTAACCGCCTCACTGCATTGTGATGGGGTGCTTCAGTATCGGGAAATCTCTCTCTGTACTTACGTTTCACTTCGTCCGTATATTCACCTCCACGATGGAGCACATGTTCAATCAGAAACACTCGACCCTCAAGCGACCACACCATGTTCAACCGGCCGCTGTGACGCCTCACTACTGACTGATTCAATCACGGCCAGACGCCGGAAATACCGGCTGCGTCGTTCAAGTTCGGAGGGTAGGATGCGCGTAACCCCTCCCCAAACCCACGAACATTCTCCATTCACAATATCGCATGTACGTGCGCGGTAACTACACTTTACAGAAGTGTTATTATTTATCACAGTACGTCAGGCGCACAGGGACTTTTGGCTCACCCTGTAGATAACAATAGAAACTTAGGTGATACTTCAGAGAGAGGGGGGGGGAGAGGGAGGAGGAGGAAGGGAGGGAGAGGTAGATAGAGGGAGACAGAGTGAGAGAAATATTGAGAGAGAGAGACAGAAACAAAGAGAGAGAGAGGGAGGGAGAGAGAGAGAGAGAGAGGGAGATAGAGAGTGAGAGAAAGAGAGAGAGAGAGAGAGAGAGAGAGAGAAAGAGAAATAGAGAGAGAGAGAGAAAGAAAGAGAAATAGAGAGAGAGAGAGAGAGAGAGAGAGAGGGAGGGGAAAGAGAAAGAGTTTTTTTTGTCTGCCGAAAGTCGATATCGAGTAATTCTTAAAAGTGAATTATTAAACAAAACGTTCAAAAACCATCACGTATACTTGTCTCATTTTGGTGAGATAGTTCGTTTATGTGTTGCAGTTCAATGCAAGAAAAAGCCTAAAGGACATCAACATGTTTCGCTTAGAATTTTTTCTTTTTTTCCTGAAGAAATTATTTAAGATTCAGAAGGTGCCTTGATGAGAAATCGAACGAATTCCTTGAATCGAAGGAACGTAGCAGCATCTAAGCGATTATCCAGTCATTGAAGAAAACGAATCTCTGTAATGAGCTAAAAAGTGCAGCCTACAATGTTTCTTTATCGTAAAACGTTTAAAAACAATTTTCCTCCCAAAAGGATATTATTTACCTTTGCATTCGGTGTTGCATAGTTCGTGGTTCGGCATGCAGATCTCGAATCTTAGTAATAGCAGCAGCATCGGAAATATCTTAGAACGATTTTTTAACACCAATTGCTTTGACAGAAAGAAAAAGAATGTTTCTAATTTTATTGCTTCTCCCGTCATTGGATCTTAAAGAACCCAAAAAGCAGTTGTGCAAATATTGATTCATCGCTCAAAGAGGAGGGGACTGAGGAGAGGAAGGACGGAAAACGAAAAAGAACAGAGGCTCTAATAAAAATAATGGGTGAAATCACCTTCCCTGGCCAAGGAACACGGCTCTCAGCAGTATATCGCCCAACGACAATTTGTCTTATCTGAGTCTGAAGCACGGTGAGTGCTATGAATAAAAATTAACTTCCAATAATGCTTGGTGATGTGAGGAGATAAGAACAATCACTCAAGTGTCAAAAGACCACGCTGAGTATCGAAGCAGCTTAAATGGCGCTCTTTTTTTTTATTTTTTTTATTTGCCTGTGAGCAAACACAGAAGTGAAGGGGAAATATCGAGCTGCAAGTAAGTTTACCGTAACTTCATGCTTAAAGAACCGCGCTCCAAAGGCAACACTTTGCGCAAGAAAGATTAAGCCTCCGTAATGCAAGCTATAATGCTTGCAATAAAATTATTTCGCTTTTTTTTCCTTTTTGCGTTCGAGTGAATAATGATCACCTCGCTTGCGAGAATAAAATACTGTAATTGAGATGAGGATACAAATATATATCGAATTCTTCTGGACATTATGATTTTTAAAACTTCGGGAAAATTAATTATATCTTACTGAAATTAACTAATTTTGCATTAACAATCTATCCAAGGCAATTTCCAGTATGTCATATCGAAACAGAAATACGTTAAAACAAAGCAAATATTCAATCGCTCAGTCTAGGGAGAAAATCCTATAATTCGAAAACAAAAAATGCACCGAAAATTTTGGATATTCTTATTTCTATTCAAAAACCAAAAGAAATTTTCACATTCCATCCCTTAGAATCTAAGATAACCCTTTAAATGGACATTTAAGTCACCTAGAAGAACAGCTGTATATCAAAAGTGGAAAAATTGCTTTGTTTTGTTGTATTGAATCCAATAATGTTTCCCAGTAGCATCCAAGCGAGAGCTGTATTTCAACAGAAGTAAATACGCGTTTGCGCTATCTAGCAGGAAAGGCGAGAGAAAAACATTGAAACGGTTGGACATTCGTACATAAAAGATTGTGACACAGTGGTCAAAGTGCTGGCTTTTGACCATTCTTCCCAGATAGATCAGGATTCCAATCCCGTTGTGGCATGCATGTTGTGTTTGACGTACGGCACTGGCACACACCATTCCCTGGAACCAGTGGATCTAAATCAGGGAAGTTCGGTTCATTTGCCCAACGTTTACTTCACCGAAGGGTCACTTGACCGAAAATCACTTCACCGAAAAGATTGTGTCACCGAAAGATCACTTGATCGAAACGTTCATTTCACCGAAGGGTCACTTGATCGAAAAATTAATTTCACCGATAGGTCTCTTTACCTAAAAGTTCATTTCATCGAAAGGTCATTTCACCGAAGGGTCAGTTTATCGAAAACTATAGATTTCATTACTGGATCTGTTGAAGCATGGTGCAAGTTCGGCAGACAGACCACCGAAACGTTAGGGAATCATACTCAAATTGCACTTTTGATTTCTCCGTGTCACATAGGACGCAAAGATTTAGTTTTAAAACAAAATACACTGGCGGAAAATGAAAAAAAGAACACCAAGAAGAAATTGGCGGACGATCATGAAATTTACATATGTTAATGGTCGAGTTTTCGTAGGCGTGATGTTAATTTCGGGACCAACCGGTGAGCGCTTACGCCACAGCACGGCATAATATGCAAATTATCGTCGGTGGTATTTAAGGAGTACGGCGAAGTGAATGTAATCAGTCGTCGGCGTACGGACACGTGCGAAGACCCTGAAGAAGCTGCAATGCCTGGACATGGAAGACGTGTACAATTTCAGCAGTTATCGGACTTTGAGCGAGGTTGTCCAGTCGGACTCCGCGAGGCCGGGTGGTCGTATCGTCGTATTGCGGAGCGAATTGGACGGGAAGTATCGGTGGTGGTACGATGGTCCGAGGAACATTCCCACACGAGAAGACGTGGAACCGGAAGTCACAGACGGACTGATGAGCGGACCGATCGACGCATAAAAAGAGCGGCGTTGTCAAGCAGAACATCCAGTGCGACGCAAATCCGAGCTACCGTTGCACCTGAGGTGACTGTGCAAACAATCCGCAATCGTCTACTGGATGCAGGACTACGTGCACGTGTGCCTCTGGCATGTGTACCTCTGACTCCAGGCCCACCGTCAGGAACGCCTGCAGTGGTGTCGCCAACGTCTGCACTGGAGAACGCAATGGCGATCGGTCGTGTTCAGCGATGAAAGCAGATTCTGCTTCGGAGCCTCCGATGGCCGTGTGCGTGTTCGCAGACGCACAGGGGAGCGTCTGCACCCTTCTTGCATCCGCCAGCGGCACACATGGCCTACACCTGGTCTCCTGGTGTGAGGAGCGATCAGCTATAACTCCCGTACACAACTAGTGTCTGTACCGGGTACTTTAAACAGCACCTCCTACATCAACAACATCATTCAGCCCGTTGTTGTGTCATTTGTAAGGTCGGTCCATCGTGGTGTTTTTCCAGCAAGATAACGCACGCCCACACATGGCACGTGCAACGCAACATGCACTTCAGGGTGTGAGACAACTTCCATGGCCTGCACGTTCACCGGATTTGTCGCCCATTGAGCACATGTGGGATTTTATGCGACAACGACTCATCCGGTCTCCACGGCCAGCCACGACCATCCCCGATTTACGCGTTCAGGTTGAGGATGCTTGGAACTCAATACCCCAAACTTACATCCAACATCTGTACGACAGACTCCATGCCAGAATTGCAGTGTGATGCAGTTCATGGCGGTTCAACCTCGTACTAACCATGTTACATGGAAATGTTATTTTTCAGTTTACCAGCAAATACAGCTGTATTTTGCCATAATGTTTTGATCACGTTATCCTCTGTATTCCATTATTATGCTGTATAAATTTCGTTGGTATCAGACGTCTTCTTCTTGGTGTTCTTTTTTCACTTTCCGCCAGTGTAATTAATTTTAAGTCCCTAGTCCTCGGCTTAGGCCTTTTTAGCAAATTTTAATTATGTTCATAAGGTTTACATAAAAGTCATGTTCAGTGGTCATGTTCATAAGGTTTACATAAAAAGTAAAATTAATAATGTTGCACATTTTTTCAGGCAAAAAGAATCAATTTTAGGGCCCTAGGTTTAGGCTAAGACCTTTTTAGCAAATTTTTACCGTGCGTGCTCATGTTCATAAGGTTTACATAAAAAGTTACTTTACATTTTATGCAATGCTTATAAATATGAGTAGGGTTAAAATCTGTTAAAATGGCCTATATCTAGGCCTACGGTCAAAAATTTAATGTTTTATGGTTGAGTAAAAGTGTAACATTATTTACTTGATTTACTATGTAAACCTTATGAATATCAGATCGGAATATTAAAATTTGAGAAAAAGGCACAAATCTAGGCCTTATAACTAATCTTATATTTCGAAAAACCTACTCATGGGGAGGTATTTCATAGAAATTAAAAGCGTATTTTTTATACAATCCGATAATGTTTAGGTGGCCAGTTTTTCAAAAACCCGCACCACACGCCAACAGATCTCTAACAACAAAATTCTAAGTTTTCGATAAACTGACCATTCGGTGAAAGTGATCTTTCGATATAAGAAACTTTTAGGTAAAGTAATCATTCAGTGAAATGAACTTTTCGATCAAATGTCCTCTCGATGATATGAACTTTTCGATCAAATGTCCTCTCGATGATATGAACTTTTCGATCAAAAGTCCTCTCGATGAAATGAACTTTTAGGTTAAGTGACATTTCGGTGAAATGAACTTTTCGGTCAAGTGACCCTTCGGTGAATCACTTGATCAAGTGACCTTTCGATCAAGTAAACGATACCCAAATCAGGAATGGGCGACTGCTTATAGCCCATCATCGAGTTGCTCACGGTTGGCGTAACCCCCCCCCCCCTCCGAAAAAAAGAAAGAGAGTAAGAAAAAGAGGAAAACATTGTTTCCAAAATCACATTCAAATAAGAATTATATTGTCCATAAATTAGCAGATGGAGTCTCAGTAGAAAAAGTAACATTCACACTATTTTCATAACAAAAAGTGCATTTGAAAACGTTGTTCTTTACATTTTGTTCAAAACGAACACTGTAATGTGCAAAGCGTTAACAAATCCAAGAAAATTAAAAGCAGAGCATGCAAAGAAAAACTGAAAGGAACCTTAAGTCACTTTTGCCAAAAATAGTGCTCTCAATACCTCCGTTTCAGCTATGTATTGGTTATTTTTTCCCCCAAAATTATAACTTAGTGCGGTAGAAGTCATTCATTGGTATAGGCTCGTAATAACGTAGTTTCTATGTAAGTATATGTAAGTTACCGATGCATTAGTTTCAGAACTAATGCATCGGTAATATTTATTTGGATTGTTCGATTTGTAGATGAAATTATGGGATCTCTCCAACCACTATAGTCACAACCGATCTACAATGTTTAAAACTTGAAGGGTTCGTAACATAGTTTTTTAACATGCAAGGTCATAGGTCGCTATTCATGGGATTTCAGATCTAACCATCGGAAGCATTTAATTGGTTGGTTCGATTTATAAATAAATTGCGACTTCTCGCAAAACGCTGTAGATGTTTAAGCACTTCAACATTTATCACAAGAACTGCTCGCAATATCGAGCAGTTTAGATTATTATTTTTTTCATATCAAAGAAACTGCAGTTTTGTTTCTTTGATATGTTAAGGCATAGATCTATACTTTTACTGCTCACGATTGGTATGCTCATTAAAGCAATTCTGGGAAAGGATTGTGTGGAGAATTCGCGATTTTGCAAGAAAGGTTTTCGTTATATCGCATGACTTTTAAAACTTTTCTGAAAATACTAAGAAAGTAACGTTTGACACGAATGGTGTCATTACCATACAAGATCCACGAACAGCAAAGTAACATTCACATTCTTATGACACTAAACCGCAGCAAAGATTTTTAAGTGATCATTCTAATCGGTACTAAATTATTTGCATTCATTGAGATAATTCATTGCTTTTATTCCTTGCATCACTTATGCTAATGGCATTGTAGGGAGCTCATATCTGTAATCTGTCAGAAAAAACTGAAGCATTAGCGCTTCGTATAGTTGGTAAAAAGCTTAATCGACATAAAGTTTTTGTTTTATTTTGAAAGATTATCTTGCAATTAAACCGGCTTTTTGGAAATAAGCAGAATTCAGTTAATTATAAAACTGTTTCAATAGAAACAAAAGATCACAGCTCACGGAACAGCATTTATGGAGGTGAGATGGTTTCTTCGTGCGCTGCTATTTGGGTGCGAGAATGATACAGGAAGTGAGCGCTTCGTTATTTATTCAAGCATGCGTGTACAAACCTCAACTTACGTATAATGTTTACAAATTCACTTGTAAAAGGATTTGTAAGTACTGCTAAACTTGAGTTGGAGTATCAGGTGAAACATGGATGTTACTTTCGTTCTAACCGTATTTCCTGTTTCTATATCATGTAATCAATGAACAGGTAATTAATTTTTGTCTAAAATGCTTGTGAGAGAAATTACTACTCATCGCGAGAGTGCAAGAAAGGTGAATATCGAATTATGGGGTTAGTCATGAGCACGTCTTTTGAACCAAAAGAACAGGGCCACCCCGGTGGCGCAGTGGTCTCAGCGATGGCCTCTGATCATTCGTCCGAACGGGGTTTCGGGTTCGAATCCCCGTGAGGCATGGATGTTGTGTTTGTCTTACGGCACTGGCTCTCTCCCTTCCCTGGAACCAGTGACCCTAATTAGGGACGGGAGACTGCTTATAGACCATTGAGTTGCTCACGGTAGTCGTTAAACCTCCAATCAAAAAAAGAACAGGTGATAATACAATACGTAATAAACATCGATCATTTATTTTCAAATTTTCAAGCAAAATCTTACAACTAAAGATGTTTTCATAACTAACCATCTATTCGCAGAGATAATGGAGCTCAGTGAAATAACCTTTACCTTTTTTTTTTTTTTTTTTTTTTAATCGGGTTAAGGATAACCATGGACAATTCCAAGCGCCATGGGTGGTCGCCGGACCCTAATTTGAGCCGCTAGTTCTAGTAGGACTGACTAAGCAGCCCTATTGAACATTGGCGTAGGTATCTTTTGTGGGGGTTCAAGCTAACCCCGCCCCCCCACTGGATATCAAGGCAGAAAAATCTGCCTTGATATCCCCATTTGATATCAAGGCACATTTTTCTCTTGAACGCCGAATCACATGATTTCATTATCTTTTTTAAAGCCGAATTTTAAATCTCGTTCAATAAAACTATCAAGATAAATCTGAAAAAAAAAAAACGATAAAAAAACCGCGTCAAATCATATTTTTTTTTCCAACGAAGTCACGGATTTTTCGAATCCTTTAAAATTCGTTTCATTGGCGCATTTTTCCACGTGTAAGAAAACCCACACGCAGGGTTCACTCGCTTTGGCTCACACTCCTTCATTAACAATAAGACAAGAAGACAGACCAGCCACGGCGATAGAAACCTTATCAAGTTTTGAAACTGCTGTTTTTTTTTGTTTTTTTTTTTTTTTTTTTTTTTGCCCCTCAATATCAAGAAATTACTAAAAATTCTATTAACGCTTCCTGTCTCAACAGCCACGCCAGAAATTATATTTTCTTCTCTAAGGCGCCGAAACACAATGTCTAGTTCCCGACTTTCCTGGACTTGCACTGCTGAACATTCATCGAGAAGTACACTGAAGAGCAATTGAATTAGAGATACCTGTCTAGTTACGTGTAGCACCACCTTTCGCCCCGATGACGGCGGCGATTCGTCTCGGCATGGACTCGACAAGACACCGGAAACGTTGGGAAGTCATACGGATCCACGACCCCTGAACAAGTTCCCACAGTTGGCAAAGATTTGATGGAGGGGGTCAGAGCTTCGAACATCTCTCTCGATGGCATCCCAGATGTGCTCGATGGGATTGAGGTCATGTGACCTAGCTGGCCAAGGAAGCGAGGTCACGTCGGTGGAGTGTTCATGCAACCATTCGGATACAATTCGGGAGTGATGGCACGGTGCATTGTCTTGTTGCAGGATAAGGTCCCCAGTGGGAATGTTGAAGACGCACGAACGGGAGCAAATGGTCGTCCAGGATATCCCGGTAACGTTGACCTGTGAGGGTGGATGTCACACGTACCAGGGGTCCCATTTCAGTCCACGTAAACAGTCCCCACACGAGAAAGCCAATCCCACCAGCTTGAAGAGTACTCTGCTGGTAAGAAGGATCCATCGCTTCATGTGGTTTGCGCCGTACTCGTATCCTGCTGTTACCGCAGAATTTTCTATATCCCCGTAACATTTAAATTTCATCCGTATAATTTTGCTCATCTATTATTTTTTTTTATTTATTTTTACTCTAAGGCGGTAGGAAATAAATATTTAAACTGCCAAAATAGACATGAATCTCGACTCATCAGTCCAGGCAACATTTTTCCACATGTCTAGGGTCCAGTGGCGATGTTCCGGCGCCCATGCTAATCTTTGTACCCAATGATGTGCGGTCAGCGGCGGTACCCTGGTGGGACGATGGCTTCTGTACCCCATAGCGAGGAGATGGTTCTGGATGGTGCGGCTGCTTACACGTTTTTGTGCACCGGCGTTAAATTGCCGAGTGATTTCTTGCACTGTGGCCCGTCTATCCGTTGTTACAATGCGAGCTAGCCGACGATGACCCCGCTCATCCACACGCTGTTGTCCACGACAGTTGGCCCTTGCAGCGATGGTTTTACAGGATTCGATGTACTCACGGTGCACCCGTGACACAGTGGCTCGTTAAAATCCCAGTGCCCAGTGCCTGCACGACTTTCGGGATGGAGTGACCCATTCGTCGGGCCCAGACAATTTGCCCACGATCAAATGCTCTTAGATCCTTCGTCTTACCCATATTGCGTCCGACTCTTCCTGATTCCCGTCGCATCACTCCTTATATTGTCGGATCGCTGCATACGTCATGTCGTTTCGGTTTACAGGGCCGCCCACAGCACCACATTTGCATAACGCCAGCTGTCTCTAATTCAATTGTTCTTCAATGTAGACGTAAATACAGGATCCACATTTTGTAGGCAATGGCATATAACGAAGTAAATTTCTCCGTCATTTCTGTCCACGCCAGGATTCGAACCTGGATCCCCTCATTACGGAATAAGTTGCTCTACCAATTGAGCTACGCGGATGTTTTATTCTGATTCCTATCTGCCTTAATGTCGTGTGCGTCCTTCTGGCAGGTACGTCACATCTCCTAGTACGTTACATCATCTCCCCTTCATTTTTTTTTTTTTTTTTTCGAAGTGCTGGAGAAGGGATTCTCTTATTTTTCCTATCTCGCGGTGTGGAAATAACATCACACCATTGCGAGATTTTGAACGGTCGGGTCATCCGGATAGTTCGGGCGCCATTATAACGAATAAATTTCTCCGTCATTTCTGTCCACGCCAGGATTCGAACCCGGATCCGCTCATTCCGGAATTGTCATAAATAATTAGCATGTCTTAAAATTACACCCTCCTAAACAGTTGTCAAGAACATCTCGCTAAGTCGATGATGTTTTGTGAAGAATAATGCGTAAAAGGAGGAAGAAGTTAAAATGTTTGGTAGATAACAGCTCTGACCTTTTTTTAATCTATATCTCAGCTTTTAGAAAATCATCTCAAGGCAAAATAGAACTCAACAGTTCCCATGATGCTAAGATATGTGAGTACAATCTTATTAATGTACTAGCAAGACTTTACATTTTAAATATTCTGCATTATTATTTACTTCATAAAATAACTAATTTTAAAACTGGGCCTTTATAAATAACTCCGAGAAATTGAATATTCAGAGAGAAGTACTCTATTTTGCATTAACCACATTTAATAAATATATAGCTCTCCACATTACATAAAGCTTTGTATCAAAATTTTGTAAATCAGTATTTTAAATATCAATAAAATTGTTAATTCATTAATGAATTTATGTAATTATTCTAAATAATGAATTATTGATAATTAACGCTTAATTATTAATTGTTTATCCTAGATTGGCAATCACTTTCAGTATTTGGGTATGAAGTTATACTTGAGCCCCCTCCCCTCCCCATAACTTTTGAATTGCTACGCCCCTGTAATTGGATTACAAAACAGGGCCCATCTGAGACAAATGGTGAGAGACCAGCACCTCAAAATATCGAGGCGACAGAAGGACTTTTAAATCGATCATTTAGAAGCGCAGAAATGGTTGCTAAAAGAGTATCAAACTGGGCCATTAACCGAAAACTGAGCCGTCCCGATCTCCGGGTGGTCAGATGCGTGGGTTTCTGACCAGCCGGCGAATCTGAGTTGCGTATTCAATCCCCGATTAGGGATAAACGGCGCTCTTGTCCTATGGAGATGGCTCTCCTCTCTCCCTGGAAAATATTAGCGCTCTTTCAAAGGAAACACTGAATTTATCTTTCATTAATGAATGCTTCAGAGTCTGTTACTCATGGTGGAATCGCTTTCAGTGTGAAAGCATTTCCTCTGGTTTGTTCATTTCGATCACATACCGTTCAGATATCCTTTTGTTGGACACTCAGCCTCTTGGTAATTGATCTTGTCACAGCAGAACTTTTCGTAGATCCGCCACATTTTACTTTTTTTTTTCATGTTTCATTTCTGTAATCAGGCAGACCCCAAATTAAAGACACCTTAAAAAATTGTCTATCTATCTTCCGTGGAACACTCCTATGTCAATTTTGGTAATCAGGTTTCGTTAAGAGGACGGAAAGTAATGCAGTCTTCTTTGATCATTCCTAATCTTGTTAACCAATTGTTTTGAATCACATCCACTCCACCATATTATTCCTGTGCTTTGTTTCCTTTCACAAAAGCTCTACAATGAGCTCTTGAAGTGAGCAAAAGAAAACGCTCGTGCCGTGTGACAACGAATCGATCTCGTGGTCTATCTCTCAATGCCACACACAACCCGAAAAGGAAGACAAAGAAGAGAAGATATCGTCGATAAAAGCGCAAAGTAATAATTTCCTCTTAAGCTTTTTCGCCGGATTCGTGGCTTGGTAAAGGTGCCCTTTATTGCTCGATGTTTAATAATAAAGTTTGTTAAGCTTTTTCACTTTCTAATATATCTAATTAAAGTGTCTCGGAGGATGAGCAAGAAGAGTTAGATAAGAGGATCCGAACACATCTCTTCAAACTCCAATAAAAAAGGGCTTTTACGCACGCTAATTTAGCCATGCACATGGGACTGAAACTTTTCTTCGGAAACAAAGGCATTCTCTCTTTAAGCCAATTAATCCTCACTCATTAGGCTTAGCAGTGCTAGTAAAGATCTTTCGGACGTTCTTATACACCTTGTCTTTATGGCGCTTTTATAGCGATGCTTTGCGCCGAGCTTAAGTTAGCGTCGGTGTACATGGAGCCGCAATAACACAACAAAACCCTATCCAACAAAACAAAACTCAAGAGGCAATAAAAGGAGGAGGTTTTAGCGAAGCTGAAAGGCCGCGGGAGATTAACCATCTTAGCCTGCGCGAGTTTGGATGTCGAAGAGGGTTTGGTTGGAGGCCGAAGAGTGGGGAATAAAAATGATAAAGAATTCTGGTCGATTAACAGTTCTTAACGAACGCAGGTTGTGCTCTTATTCAAGATGCAAGCTTAAAATATAAATTAAAAATGCCCGAGGATGTTTTTATTTTTGAAATAATCGATAAACAGGAAAGACTGGAGGGACTTGTCATAAATAATTAGCATGTCTTAAAATTACACCCTCCTAAACAGTTGTTAAGAACATCTCGCTAAGTCGATGATGTTTTGTGAAGAATAATGCGTAAAAGGAGGAAGAAGTTAAAATGTTTGGTAGATAACAGCTCTGACTTTTTTTAATCTATATCTCAGCTTTTAGAAAATCATCTCAAGGCAAAATAGAACTCAACAGTTCCCATGAGCTTTTTCAAAATAATACTTACCGGAACTCTGGGATGGCGCAACACAAAGAAGGAATACCTAAATGTATGAAATAACATAAAATTAATTAATTTTTCAATAAATGATAAGTGTAAAAGGAACTAGAAACAATTTCACTTAGAGTGCAACATTTCATTGCCTCTGGTACGACAAGCTAGTCGCATTAATGTTCGTAGTCAAGATTCTTAAACACACAAGATTTGTGCCCGTAAGACCAATGTTAAGCTTCCCCTTCTCGGTAGTGCGAAGGAGATATGATGACGTCATCTGTCTTACAAACTGGTTGGGGCCCACAGGAGGACAAAGCAGTCGCAAACGTCCTTTGACTCTTGTTCAAAGCGCTGTTTTTTTCTTTTTGAATAATTTTAGTGTATATATAGTGAGTAGAATAGCTACGTTTGTTTGCAAATACACTCATAGTAAAAAAAAAAAAAATAGTTGCAGCCGACAGGAATGAAACTTGGTGGGTAGGTTTGATATCGTAAAACATTCAAATTATTCCAGTATCACGCTCGGCGCAAGCAAGGAGGGGTCGTAGCGTTGTGCCTGACCGGTCATATAAGGTCGTCCCGTTGCACGTGCTTGCCGTTCTGACCCATGCTGCTCTGTTGGTTGCATCTTTTGAAAGTGAAGTATGGCTCGGAGAAAAGTTCGGAAGCAATTCGAACAGTTGGAGGAGTTCGAGCGGGGCCGCATCGTCGGGATCCCGGAAGCGGGATGGTCTTATCGCCGTATTGCGCGCCATGCCGGTCGTGTGAATATCACTATAGCACGCTGTTGGCAGCAGTGGATAGAACAAGGCACGTAGCAGCGACAGGAAGGGTCTGGGAGACCTAGACGAACCACGGAGAGAGAGGACCGATGGGTTGTCCGACATGCGCGGAGTGACCCAACAGCCACGATTGCGGATATTCAGCGAACAGTGGTGCCCTCCATGCATCGTCGGATTAGCGCCAGCACCATTGGCAGACGGCTGCACGACGTAGGACTACACGCACGCAGACTGTTATGGCGACTGCCCTTAACATCATTGCATCGTCGCCAAAGACTGCAGTGTTGTCGTTCCAGACTGTCATGGAGCCACTCAGAATGACAACAGGTGATCTTCAGTGACGAGTCCCGCTTTTGTCTTGGATGATACGACCACCGAATCCGTGTGTGGAGGCATCGTGGTCAGCGTCAAGATGAACGGTTTTTGTTGTTGAGCCTGGTGTCATGGTGTGGGGTGCAATTGCATACGATGCCATATCACCATTGGTGTTCATTACAGGCACTTTGACAGCCCAACGTTACGTCAATGAGGTCCTGCAAGCAGTGGCCATGCCTTTTCTGAACGCTCACTCCTGTGCGATATTCCAAAAGGACAACGCTCGTCCGGATACTGCCGCTGTCCCGAGAGCTTGCCTTCAAGTTACTAACATTCTGCCGCGGACAGCCACATCGCCAGTTATCTTTACAGTTTAATGAAACGTCCAGACGTTTGAAAATTAACCAATAACGAAAGACAGCATTTTACATTTTTGGAACACTCCTGATATTTTGTAAATGTCTTAAATGATGTATTGAAGATGAACAAACACACCAGCATATGTCCAACATGTTATTTTCAGTAATTGAGGTTTGTTCTACCATATTTTTTGTTCATGTTTTTATCTTGCAAAATGAAGAACTTGATTTATTTTCTCCGTGCCTTCAAAATTACGTTTATCTCTTCATAGGTTTATTATACTTTATTTTTAATATAGGAGGACATACTGTTTTTTTTTTTGTTGTTGTTGTTATTTATTCTATACGCAGCGTGTTGCGTAGAATATTCCTGAAGGATAAACTAAAAGGTCTTCCTACAGAAAAATGAATTATAATAAACTTCCACACAAAAAAGTAATGTTGATGTCGTAAAGAAAATAAATTTCTTCAGTTTACAAGAGGAAAATATGAACGAGCATAAACTTGATCGAAATAAAATCTCAATTACTGAAAACAACACGTTGCATAGACAAGTTAGTAAAATCATGCAATGCATTGATTATAATACGCTTTCCAACATACCAAAAATCATTACTCAAGTTATCACTCAAGTTATGAGGATAATGGCTGTGGAATAAATCTCGATCCTCTGCCCTGACCTTTGATCCCATTTCGATGATATTCAACAGAATCAGTTCAGTATACCTCCAAAATATCATGATAAAGTTTTGTCGCAATGGAAGCATTTTTACGTAAGTTATGATGCATAAGGGCTATGGAATAGATCCCGCTCCTGTGTCCTAACCTTTGACCCATTTCTCCCATTTTCCATAGCATTCGTCCCCAGGCAGGCCCCTACAACATATCAACATTTCATCCAAATCGAAGCAGTTTTACTTAAGTTATGACGCATAATGGCGATGGAAGTGATTCCGCTCTTATGTCCTGACCTTTGACCCCATTTCGCTCATTTTCAATAGAGTTTGTCCCCAGACAGTCCACTACCACATACTAAAATTCATCGAAATCGAACCTTTTTTACCCTAGTTATGACGCACAAGAGCAGTGGAATGGATCCCGCTCCTATGTCCTGACCTTTGACCCCATTTCGTTCACTTTCAATAGGGTTCCTTCCCAGGTGTTCCCCTTCCACATACTAAAATTTCATCGAAATCGAACAATTTTTATGTGAGTTATCGTGCGGACGGACATACGCACACAACGCGTGACGTAATGAGGCAGATGGGAATCGCGACCGTCTGCTCACAAGAGTATGACGTCATAAAACTTTAATAGGATCCACAAACAACGCGTGGCGTAATGAGACAGATGGCGTGACCGCGCGTGAACATCTCAGTCGCGAGATTGTGACGTCGTAAGATTTCTAAGCATGGGTAATATTAATGGGACGACGTCATGACACTAAAAATGTGGTAATGCGCACTAATTTAACGCACTAAACGAATTTTCATAAAGTCGAGATCAAGCTAAATTGATTTTCAGTACCAGAAAACGGTAGGTTAACGACTTTTATCAAAATCCTTAGAGCCATTTTCAAAATAACATTTACATAGATACAAGAATTACTCCTTTAAGGTGGACGTCAAGTAATTTTGCTTCCTGTACTTCCAATGGAAATACTTCTGTACACATTTTCTTCACAATTAATGCGTTCCCAAGGATGAAAATTTTCTAAAACATAACCATAATTATGCAATCCAACATTTATTTGTCTAATGACGTCATCAAAGTACAGGTCGCGCCATCTTTTTTCTGGTTTCAACACCACCAAAAGAAACGTTATTGTTTTTCAATATAATTATGGTTATGTTTTAGAAAATGTTAAGTATTCCAAGTTATAATATGAACTTGTTTGAATCGATGTTCAAATTTTCATCCTTGGGAACATACTAATTGTGAAGGAAATGTGTACAAAAGTTTTTCCATTGGAAGTATAGGAAGCAAAATTACTTGACGTCCACCTTAATAGTATGGGATAAGGGCAATGGAGTGGATCCCGATCCTATGTCGTGACCTTTAACCCCATTTGTCCCATTTTCAATAGGGTTCGTCCCCAAGTGTTCCCCTACCACATACTAAAATTTAGTCGAAATTGAACCGTTTTCACGTGAGTTATCGTGCCGACAGACAGACGGACGGACGGAAAAAGCTGGAGCATATACGTTTCTTCAACCTACGATTGGAAAGCGTAAAAAAAGTTATGAAAGAAAAGATTTCGTATGTCGTCCGACATAAAAAAATTAAATTATGAGGAACCCCTACAGAAAAAATAATTCTAAAACGTGAAAAAAACAGTCCTTCATTTCATAAGAAGATGTATGAACCAGATTCAACACGTATGAATAACGTCAGAAAAAAAATGTTTAAACACCTTACGTTTGAAAATTCGTGAAGAAAAAAATATATGTTTAAGATTATGAAGAATAATAGGTCATGAAAAAATAATAAGCTCCTGTTCACAGAGAAAATAAACTTTCCTGTGACTGTTTACGAACGCGAGACTTCCATAATCTGGCCACTAGCAATCCCATGGCGCTGCAGTGTTTCTTCATGGTTGCAGAAACACACCTACGTGGTTGAGAAAAAAATGAGCGATCATGTTCGCATCAATGCATGACTCATACGCTCTCCTCCCTGTATTCATTCTAAAGACGGCCAACAGAAAGTCCTTCAGGCAGTCTTTCCCATTACGCGAACCATATCTCTTAACCCCCTTGACCAATCCGAAAAATACCTGGGTGTCCCCATCGGTAGAGTATGCGATTTCAATCTAAATGGCCCGAGTTCAAATCCATCCAGTTCCAAACCTGCTCGTCGTTTTTTTCGAAAATAAAGCCACGGTTCATAAAAACATTTCCCGAATCCATTTACAATTAAATTTCCCAGCCCCGAAAACAGATTGAGAAATTACAAAATAAAGATGGCGCAGAAATGTCCCAGAGTTAAAAGTTACTTCATCAACATCGACGACAACCACGTGAAGGTGACGCCACGCAGTAAAAAAAAAAAGAAATGGCGGGCACCGAGAACCACGCCCACCGTTGCCACCGAAAGAGAAGTTTCTTCGTCTACGTCCACGGGAAGCACATCCGTGGCGTAACTTTCGCCTCCAATGTGACCCCCTACTACTTCCAGTCGCTGTAGGGCCCAGGCTCTGGATTTATTGCGGTTCGGGCTCGTGCTCTTAGAGAGAGGGAGAACGAGATAATTTTTGTATACATAAATGTGATTTTATATGATTTAGCAAAGGAGGCATTTTATAGTTGGTAAAATGAATTCTTCGGCAACTGGTTCTGGTTGGGGAGCGGGTATTCGAGATGGATATTTATTCCGGGCTTGGGTAGTAAATGTCTTAGGCCGCGCATTAGTGTGTCTCCGCAGAGAAGAAAAAGCTTTTGAAGAACTACAAATATTGGATAGTTGATAGCTTGCCGACGATAACTTACCCCCTATCTCCAAGCAGTAGCTCCCTGCTAATTGTATTTAGCAAAGTACACTGAAGAGCAATTGAATTAGAGACAGCTGGCGTTGTGCAAATATGGCGCTGTGGGCGGCCCTGTAAACGGAAACGACATGACGCATGCAGCGATCCGACAATATAAGGAGTGATGCGACGGGAATCAATAAGAGTCGGGAGCAGTATGGGTAAGATGAAAGATCTAAGCGCTTTTGATCGTTGGCAAATTGTCTGGGCGCGACGAATGGGTCACACCATTTCAGAAGTCGTGCAGGCACTGGGATTTTCACGAGCCACTGTGTCACGGGTGTACCGTGAGTACATCGAATCCGGTAAAACCATCCCTGCAAGGGCCAACTGCCGTGGACAACCGCGTGTGGATGAGCGGGGTCATCATCGGCTAGCTCGCATTGTAACAGCGGATAGACGGGCCACAGTGCAAGAAATCACTCGGCAATTTAACGCTGGTGAACAACAAAAACGTGTAACCAGCCACAGCAACCAGAACCATCTCCTCGCTAAGGGGTATAGAAGCCATCGTCCCACGAGGGTACCGCTGATGACCGCACATAATAGGGTGCAAAGATTAGCATGGGCGCGGGAACATCGCCACTGGACCCTAGACATGTTGGAAAATGTAGCCTGGACTGATGAGTCGAGATTCACGTTGGTACATGCGGATGGCAGGATACGAGTACGACGCAAACCACATGAAGCGATGGATCTTTCTTGCCAGCAGGGTACTCTTCAAGCTGGTGGGGTGGCATTCTCGTCTGGGGACTGTTTACGTGGACTGAAATGGGACCCCTGATACGTGTGACATCGTCCCTCACAGGTCAACGTTATCGGGATATCCTGGACGACCATTTGCTCCCGTTTGTGCGTCTTCAACATCCCACTGGGGACCTCATCCTGCAACAAGACAATGCACCGTGCCATCGCTACCGAACTGTATCTGAATGGTTGGATGAACACTCCACCGACGTGACCTCACTTCCTTGGCCAGCTAGGTCACCTGACCTCAATCCCATCGAGCACATCTGGGATGCCATCGAGAGAGATGTTCGAGGCTCTGACCCCGTCCATCAAATCTTTGCCAACTGTGGGAGCTTGTTCAGGGGTCGTGGAACCGTATGGCTTCCCAGCGCTTCCGGTGTCTTGTCGAGTCCAGGCAGAGACGAATCGCCGTCGTCATCAGGGCGATAGGTAGTGCTACACGTTACTTGACAGGTAGTGTACGTATTGCAGCGCATTATAGCGCGATAATGGCATTATTTGAGCAACATAACAATTGCAGTACCGCCTGATCGTTTTGGGATTCCGGCCACCCGAAGCACTTCAGGTGGAAACGAACGGTCAAAGAAAATCGTACAGTTACACTATAAAAATAGATAGAGGTCCCTTCCCCACTCCCCATTTGAGAAATACATTAGTTAATTGCAGGAGGAGGAGGAGAGAGTGGAAGTCTGGAAAAGGAGATTTTTTTTTAAGCGTTGAACAGGTTAGTTAGTTTTCGGGCTCGCTCGGGCCTGGGATGTATCTTGCAATATAAAGCCCCCCTCGGGTTGGCTGGGGCTGATATACCACGGGCTCGGACTCCGTAAATTGAGCTCGAACTCAGCTGTTTTATAGACCTCTCTCGGGGAGTCTTGAAAACTGTTTGCCTCGATATCGCTGTTCCCGTAGCAAAGGAGACTTCCTCGAGAGTTGCCTGGTTGTCAACTACATGTATGGAGGCGAGCTGTTAGACAAATACCGGTCTTCTTGACTTGTAGCTCGTGAGCATCCTTGTCTCGTCCTTCTGGTTATTCTTACGGTTTTCTGGAACTGTCTGCGGATACTGGAGATGACATGCGTTGACACATTCAGCCATTTGCTACCTCAGCTTACGATTACCCTGCTTACAATCTTCACCACCAAGAGTCTTCTAAACGAGTGTGTCTCGTCATTCTTCCACTAACACTTCAACTTAAGCTTTAATCGCCACACTCAGCTCAGAACAACGTTTATCAAAGGGGCGTGCCTGCCAGCTCGATGACGTCATGATTTGCATATTTCCACAGGAGGTAACGCAATATTTCTTGGGTACGTTGGCTTAGCGTTTCCCCTTGCACGTGTCTTTGAAGGCAACGAGAGTTGAACATGTATTTTGCGGTTTCACGGCAGCCATTCTGCGAGTGCCATACAGGGTTATCTTTAAAAAGAAAATATCAAAAGAATTCTCCTGCACTTTATACCATCATCACATGGCATTCACATTTCGTATCAACAGAATGCACAGGTCAAGGCCGGCAAACTCCTTCCAAAACTACAGTGCAGTGTGTGAGGGAAGCGAACCTAATAAATCTGGGTAAATTGAATTGGGGAGCGAGCATGGAACTTCAGGTGCCAAAAAACAACTACGCGGCGTATCTAATGTAAATCACTGAGTTTGAAGCCATACAAACTACAGTATACTTCAGTCCTCCTATCAGGCAGTGACCAGGAGCGCCAGCATAAATTCTTTAGCAAAATGAGCAAATGAATTACGTAGAAACAGGACTATCTCACCCAAAATGAGAAGGTTAGGGGTGGGGGATGAACAAACGGACAGACGCACCACCATTGCCTAAAACGGGAATCAAATCCGGGGCCATCTTGTACAAATGTACCAGAAGCAAGCGCCTCAGACCACTATGCTACCGGGAAGGCACTTTTTTATGCTACGCATCTTTTCCGACAACAGTAAAGTAAATCCCAAATAAAGAATTTTGATGTAACGAAAGCAGATAACGGGAAGTAGTCAAAACCATTGTATAATTCCTTCTTTATTTGTTATTTTGTTACATTACATTACTTACACGTGAATTTGATGAGCATGAAAAGAGTCCGTAAAGTTATCATCATTGTCAACCATTATCAATCCACTGCTGGACGAAGGTCTCCGGTATGTCTTGTGCCAGTCTCTTCCACGTTACTCTCGCATACTTTCCAATTTCATCCACCCATCTCCCATGTGGTCTTCTTCTAGGTCTTTTCCTTTCCCTTGGAATCCAGTCTAAAATTTCAGCTTTCCATCGATGGTTTGTCCTTCTGGCAATATGTCCAGCCCATTGCCATTTCAGGGATTTTACTCTGATCATGATGTCTTCCACTCTTGTCATTTTTCTGATCCACGAGTTCCTCTTCCTATCTCTCCTGGTTACACCAAGCATGCATCTCTCCATGTTACTTTGAGTTGTCTGCAGTCTTTGTATGTCTCGTTTAGTTAAGGTCCACTTCTCTGCACCATACGTAAGCACTGGAAGGATGCATTGATCAAACACTTTGCTTTTAAGACATAATGACAATTGCTCTTGGAAATTATACTGTTTCTTCCAAACGCTTATACACTTATACAAATACCTGTAATTCTGATTTTTAAATCCTGTCCCATGAAGTGACTCAACAACAGTCAATTTCATTATTACTCAACAATATATTTTACTAAACTATCACCGAACATTATTTCATCACGTCTTACATAAACGTAACAATAGCTCTTACAATCTGCGTAAATTACGAGAACCTCATGCTAAATATGATAACAGCATTTTTGATGTTATGAAAAGGGTGGGTTGTAGCGAAATTTAGCTTTTCCTCTCGACCCGACCCCATTGTGGAGGTTTACCTGCTATTGACGAGAGCTTTAAAATGTTTTATAACATAATGAGTGTAACCTGCAGATATCCTAGACCAAAAGTTACCAATCCTCCTCACTAACACACTTGCGATTCAACTTTTCTTTCTAACTTGAGGTCAGATTACAGCTTGCGCATGCGCAGATGGACTTTCATCGCTACATCACATTTCATCGGTGTCAAGGTCGTTTCTTACGTTCGTCTAAATCTGAATAATAATAAAATATAATATTATTTTCTAAAAACTAAACAGTCGCAATACTACTGCCGCGCCATAGTTTAATAAATATTTATATTTATGACTCACATATCTTTTTTCATTGGTTTTCCTACAATAACATTCATTAATCCACCTACCTAAGTACAGCACAATATCAGGGATTAGTAAACCTTATTGTTCGTTGTTATGATTTAATTCTACTTATTATGTACCGGACTGTGGCTCTCTGTGGTCGTGAGTGACACGAATAAATGCTATGCGTTGTATGTAAATACACAGTCGAGTCATATTATTGTAACCACCTCCTACTTTTGACGTCAACAGCGCGTAGCCAATGAATGAAGGCACGTGCCATCAGCTGCCTTGGAAAGGTACATAAGGTGTGCTGTAGGCATTATGAAAACATATGCTCCTTGCTGCCATGGATAAAAGGAGCGATTTATCAGATTTGCAAAAAGGGATTATTATCGGCTTTGGAGCCAAGGGTGGCAGTGTGTGTGTGCGAAACAGCGCAGTTTGTGAACTGTTCGCGTGCTGCTGTGGCTAAAGTGTATCGTAATTGGTGAAATGACACCATTGCGAATAAGCGACGTGGAAACTGCGAAGCACCACGTACCGGTGATGAGAGAGGTGAATGTCGGCTTCGAAGGTGTGCGAGGGCCGATCGACACGTGACAGTGGAGCAACTCACTGGCCAAATGAACCAGGGGGCTTCCGAAAGTGTGTCTAAAACGACAGTTGAACGAAACGTGCTGCTTATGTACCTCCGATGCAGGTCACTTCCCCTATGCTAACGAAGGTGCATCGGCAGAAAAAGTCTTATATTTGAACGGCAGCGTCAAAACTGAACCTCCGCTGATTTGCAAATAAGTGCCTTTTCCGATGAGTCACGTTTCCTGCTTCATCGAACGCATGGACGTTGGCGTATAAGGCAGCAAACATCGGAGGACAAACACTCTTCAACCATTGCTGAAAGAACACAAGCTGGTGGTGGCAGCGTTATGGTATGGGGAATGTTTTCGTGACATTCTCTGTGTCCACTCATACCTGTGGAAGGCACTATGAACCGAATTCGATATGAATCCATCCCTGCAGACCACGTACATGCTGATTGTCTTCCCAGGGGAGGATGGGATCTTTCAGAACGACAATGCAACGAGTCGCACAGCCAGCAATGTCCGAGAGTGGTTGGAAGAGCACGATGAAAACTTCAAAGTATTTACCTGGCCTCCTAATTCCCCAGACTTAAACCCAATTGAGCATCTGTGGAACCACTTCGATCGTGTTGTTCGCTCTATGGATCCTCCACCACGCACCCTCCAGCAGCTGACATATACACTGCAGTCAGCATGGCTCCACATACCTGTAAACACCTTCCATCACCTTATTGAGTCACTCCCAGCCCGTCTACCTGCTGTCCGCGCTGCACACGGCGGTTACTCTGGATATTAGCTGGTGATCACAATAATGACTCGACCGTGTATATGAATACTCTCGAATCACTGGTTTTGCTTCACACCTAGATCATTGAAAATGTGTCTTGTCATGCGAAAGATGCATTGCATAAATTATCTACGATGAGTACCAGGGTACTCTCTCGATTTTTTAATACGGTAGTACACGATAGTTTATGGGCAAACTTAACTCTGAATCGAAGAATCCTACTACTTAACCCGCACATAATTATCGTTATTAGAAGACATGTCAAGACCAAGATTTAAATCAATACAAATTGCTTCATGTCTTGTTTACCGAAATAAATAAAAAAAAATGTATGTCATTTTGATAAATATAAATTGCTAAGCAAAAATACTGTCATGGAAATAACATCTTTTCAGTTCGAGAAAATGTTTTCCTCATTTTCTCACATTCTCTCAAAAAAAGAAGGTACAGATGCTTATTTTTTTCTTTTCTTTGCGGTTTGAGTACTTACTATCCTTTTCATGATTCACAGACTTTATTTAAAATTAACACGGATCAATAGAATGTTCTCGCTCGTACAAAGTAATTAGTTGCCCATTTATTGAAATTCTTAAGAGGCCATCTAAAATAGAGTTTTGAAGAGTATCCATTCTTAGTTTTTTTTTAATTCACGGCATTGGAGTCTCTTCCACATAATGCGGTTTAAATAAAAAAAAATGCTATTGTAGTTATCATGAACTCGAAAATATTTCTCGGTGTTAATCTATTGATTTCAAAATATCTCTTATTTTCGGTTTCTGCTTAATACAAATACATTCGCAACTTTCCACAAATGCTTCGCAACTTTCCACAAATACATTTTCAATTATCTCCTCAAGCGACTCCTTTGACGCTAGATTTTGAAAAAAGGGTTCGAATTAGTGTCCATTTTACACACATAAATTCAACCAAAAATTGTGAATTTTTTTGCTACGAAATTTTTATCTAGATAATCTTTTTTCGTCGCTTGCTTTCATTACTGAATAAATCCACACGACGAAAATGTATTGAAAGACAGTTGTGTAAATAACGTACCGCCGATGTAAAACAATAACTGAAGACAATAATTGTGATTATTTTTTTCCTTTTTATCTCTTATTAACTTCGCTTTCCTTGAAGTTAGCGATATGACCTCAGCAAGTGGAACAGAACTACACATCAATTGCTTTCTTTGCATTGATTTCATTATTGCTACGAATACGTAAAAGCGAAGGGCTTTTTATATTTAAAGTTTTGTTCAATCCTTCAGCATCACTTAACACACTTGCCGTCACACTTTTTCTCTCTCACTACCCCATATTTATGTAGGAGTTTTTTTTTTTTAAATCTTGTGTTCTAACTACTGCTGGCCAAAATGAATATGCTGCATTTTTAGCACGTCTTTTGTAAAAAGACGTGCGTTAATTTTTGCTTCTGATGTATTTGTCATAAAATCTGAGCTTCTAAAATATCGACTGAAAAAATTCTTTCGTGGACTGACGCCACTCACAGTGATAAACATTTTCGGAATATTTTCTTCTTAAAATATTCCACAGTTCCTCCGCCTGGAGGCGTAGATGTATATCTTAGTTTTGTTAATATCTCTACTTCTAGGAGTCCGATTTGAAAAATTCTTTCTTTGTTGGATAGTGTTTCCGATGCGAAATGTTTTTCATACAAATTCAAAATTTTCAAGTAAATCATAGACTTTCCGCTAGGCGGCACAAAGGTAAATTACGTTTTCTGCATTATTTGTGCTCCTAAAACTCCGATTTGAAAAATTCTTGCTGTATCGCATACAAGACTTGATGGAAAATATTTTTCTCATAATTTCTAATGCTTGGTAAAGAATGGTTTGGCCACCAAGGGGCAAAAGTGTTAATTTCTGCTTCTGATGTATTTGTAGCAAAATCTGGGCTCCTGAAAACTCGACTAAATTTTTTTTTTCTTGGACCGATAGTGCTCATATGGAAAAACCTTTTGAGAATACTTTCTTCCTTAAATAATGCATGGTTTTCCCACCAGGGGACGTAAAGTCACATGTTATTTTTGTCGATATCTCTGTTTCTAAGAGCCCGATTTGAAAAATTATTTGTATGTTGGTGAACATTTCCGGTGCGAAATGTTTCTCATATAAATTCGTGTTTTTCTTAACACATAAGTCTGCAAGCAAAGGGCGTAAACTCAAAATTCCGTTTACAGCAATATCTGAGGGATTAAAAACCCGATTGAAAAACTTCTTTCTTCCGTCAGGTACTATTGTTTTCCATACCGGTTCCATTGAGTTTGAATAGCTTTGATAAATTTAATTTGCGTCAGAACGATTCAAAAGACGTGTTTATTACACCCGAAAATTCGGTGTCATCTTTCTTGTTTTTTCTGCGAGTAGTACATGCTCTTCTACGCTACATTTTAAAACTTTCCAATGTTACAAATTGGGAGCGGATGATTTTTTGGTAAATAAATATTTCCACATAAAAAAACCCCACATATTTTTGAAAATTTGCTATGTAAATATATTTTTTCCGATATTCCATAATAAACACCTACATTTATGTTACCTTCAATTTTCTTTTTTTTGTAATGTAAATAAACCTAAAGGAAAAATTCAGCGGGGAAAAGAAATGAACAATACAGTGGAGTCCCGTTAGAACGAAATCCGATATAACGAAATCATTGCGAATGTGCTTCAAACATGTCCTTGAAGTAATGTATTTTTGATTTCATTATAATGAAATTAATTTTTACAACTGTTTGTCACAATGATCACATTTTTCCCATTTCAGAAGGAATGTATTATCGCATCCTCTGCAAAAAATTTTCAGCTCGGATTTTTGCGTCCCGGTTATTAGACTTCCGTCCCTAACGATATAAAACTTGAAGATTTTTTGTTGGTAGATGCTTCTTTATTTACCTCCTATGAACTGCCAGATGCCGATATCATTCAGTCAATTAAAAGGTTCGGGCGTAAACCATGGTGACCAACATTTTTGTAAAAGAATGAGTTGCGTACGAATAATAACTGCGGTGGTAATCCGAGCATTTTAGATTATTTATTATACATTTATGTCAACATATGGCACTGCAATACAACTTTAAATTTATGGTAAGTGCAAACGTTTATATCTATTTTCTACTTGTAATCTACGTATTTCACAACGGCAGGAGTGTTGGTTATCATGGTTTACCAAGGAGGTTATATTACTGAAGACACCGCTGGCTCTGCCGCCATAGGTCACAGCTAATCTGTGGTGTGACGTCACAAGCAGGCAAAAACGAACTAAATTATACCGTTGATAAAACAGTAAGCTTGTGTATCATTGATAAAGATTATTGAATTTCTCATTTTATCTGTTTATACGCTTAGAAGCTTGTGTTCCATTGATTTCAAAGCAGCTTCTTTTCTGCGGCTGCGTCGTGCCTGCTCATGACGTCATTTGCAGCACGGACGGTGACTTATGGCGGCCAATGCTGCGTGAATAGGAGTGGTGTCTCCAGTAATATAACCTCCTTGTGGTTCACAACAGAGTCCTTCAGTTACGGACAAATGAAATGACGGAGATGACCAGGAAAACAATGACAGCGAAGACGTCCCGACTCGATTTCCAAACATCAATGCATCGGAAGCGGTTTCATGTTTCGAAAAAAACGCGTCATTTCGTTTCCCACTAGAAGAACGTCTCTCAGGATATTTTTTCAAGTATGTATTCCCTGCAAAATTTTGTAATTTCTAGAGTAACAAAAGTATTTGTAAAAAAAAAAAAAAAAAATACAGAATTTGTGCAAACGAAGGAGGTGTAAATACGCATGCGTACTGTATATACGTATGCACAAGCAAAGGCTTGTTTCGATTTTTTAGGTATTTCTTTTCGTTTTTATAAGCATGTCTGAAAGTCGGCAAGATAAAAAGCTGTCTAACCACGATTCAACCAATGCACAATTAACCAAACTACATTAAAAAACCGAAGTTTATTTACAGCTAAAAATATTAGTTAAAAGAATCTAAAAGCCAGATCTTTCGGGGTCACCGTGACCCCATTCTCAGGCCGAACATTGTAAGGAAAGAAACTACGGTAAATATACACAGCATATATCCTTATTTGTGAACATATCACACGAGAATTTGGCGTTGACACTGAGTTAATAATTTGAACATTTACTACATTTCGAACTTTTCTGATGGCAACGTGTTTTGCGGTACTATTGCATTTCGGTTCTTCACACTGTGTATATTTATCGTAGTTCCGTTCCTTACAATGTTCAGCCTGAGTATGTGGTCACGGTGACCGCGAAAGATCTCGCCTTTAGATTCTTTTAACTAGTGTTTTAGCTGTAAATAAACTTCATTTTTTAAATGTGGTTTGGCTAATTGGGCATTGATTGAATCGTGCTTAGACAGCTTTTTATCTTGCCTATTAATTATTATTTCAGCACGAATTGTTTGCTGCCTCTTCAGCATATCAAAACGCTTTTAAGCGAAAACTTAATGCAACATTTTTTTAATTTGTTGTTAGATTAAAATTTCTTTGAGAAAAAATGAAATCCCGTTATTACGAGATTTTGTTATAACGAACGACTTTAATTAGTCCAGTCAAGTTCGTTCCAACGGGAATTTACTGTATTGTAATAAGAGGGTGGGATTTACACCCTTCTTCCTCTACATGAGTATTCGCTTCATGGGCTCCAGACGTGGCCAACAAGATTCTAAAGGCCAGGGCAGCTTTTTGTGGCGTCATCAGCACCGTCCTTCGTTACACAGAGCACTGCGACTTTTCGGAAGATTATTACTTGTCTGCGCTAACAGTTTGGCTTACGGATCAACAGGAAAACAAATGTAAACATAGAATCTTTAAGTTAACAGATGAAGCTGATAATGTCCCTAAAGCTGTACATTCTTCCTGCAAGGTTTGCATGATTACTTTTGTGTTCAAAATTCAAAGAATCTCGCTTAACTGTAGCTACAACAGAACACGAAACTAAAGTGATACACACATCTCGAAGCGCATGATTACGTTAAATTAAAAAAAATATATGTGTACCTAATTAATTAAAGTAGCCGAATACTTTTTTTTATCAAAATGCGTAGTAATTAAACTACATCTGTTTAAAATAATTTTTTTTGGAAGTTTAATAGGTTTTGGAAATGTTGAATGACTTTACATTTTGATCAAAACAAACTGCCTGGAGTTCAAAATGTTCTGACCTTAGTTCCAAATCGACATAGTTTCAATCAGGCACATATTTAAAGAAAGAGCCCCAAATGGGCCTTGACCCTCACCCCCGAAAGAATTTCATTGTATTTTGTTATTTATTTATTTTGTCAAAATTCAGCTTACATTAGGAAAAAACTGCTTTAGTTTAATAAATATACATCAACTTACGTTAGAAAATAATGGTATATTTGTTTCTTCTATTTTTCATTAATTTTTATTTCCTCCTGATGGATTTCAAAAACTTACATGTTTCATCACCCCCCCTCTTTCGCCGAAAAATTCTATATACGCCCCTGGTTTCAATAAGAAATAAGTTATTTGTATTTCCATTGTGCAGTTCATTTACTGACGCTTAAATTTTTAAACTTTTCTTTCATCAGAAGCACTGACTTTGCGATCAGCTGAAACTTCAAGCATACGTTATGTTTGCAAACGATTTAAAAATATTTGTTGAAAACAAATTTAAAGAAATCTACTTTTACATTGAATGCATTTGCTGAAAACGGAGACATCTTTATTTTTCTCTAAAAACATTTAAGTTACTTGTAGAATTATAGAATGCTGAGCATTGTATTTAAAAAATAAACCTTCATACTTATTGGATAGAGGTTTCTGGAAGATTATGTATGCTACTGAAATGGCATTAACGACAGATATTTTAAGCCGCGTCTGTTAAGCAAGTTAAAATACTCTTTATCATTTATTAAATTTTTCTTTACATCACAAGTTCTTTGGAAAAACAAGAAATAATGAACTTTCAAAACTTCAAGCACTTTGAAGAATGCGCGGGAGGTAAGGGGACAGCCCTCAAAAGGGACGGCGGTCGTGACGTAGCAGCTCTCCCCACCCCAGCTGCACAGACCTTCATTATCTCGTTGGCCACGCTCCAGCGCGTTCGTGAATGACGTCTTTCTTTTTTCCGTTCGCCGAAGCGAAACTTTCAGTTCTACCGCACTCGCGAAGGCTTAGGTAACACAGAGATAGAACTCAAAGTCCAAAATGGGGAGTATATACACTATATTGACAAAAATGAACGGATCCGCTGTGTTGTTAAGATAAGCAAATGAACGGATCCGCTGCGTTGTTAAGATGCGCGGTACAGCTCCAAAACGGTATAAAAACAAGCCTGCAGCTGACCGCGATCATATCGCGCTGTGAGATTGAGTGAAAATGTCGCGGCGGGAGACATCTGACTTTCAGAAAGGAAAGATTGCTGTGTGTTATATTAGTGGGTTGTCTATAAGAAAACCGAGAGGCGTTTAAACATACCCAAGTCAACTGTTTTGGATGTACTGAATAAGTGGAAGACTCATGACGTGCATGAAGCAGCAAAGCGTACCGGCAAACCAAAGAAAATCAGTGATAGAGGGCGTCGAAGCCTCAGGAGAGTCGTTACAGCTAATCGACGGAGTACTGCACAAGACCTCAGTGTACAGGTGAGTAAAAATACTGGAACCCCAGTATGCACACGTACCATTCGCAGAAAACTTCATTCCATGGATTACCGTGGTCGTGCGGCTGCTCATAATCCTTTCATCTCCACTCGGAATGCTACTCGTCATTTAGCATGGTGTAAAAAACATTTATCGTGGACCGTAGATCAATGGAAACGGGTCCTATGGACTGATGAATATAGATACACGATCCATCAGTCTGATGGCCGTGTGTGGGTATGGCGGCAGCCTGAGGAAAGCTATTTATCACAGTGTACTGTTCCCACGGTCAAGATTGGAGCTCGCAGTGTACTCCTATGGCGCTGTTTTTCGTGGTATGGTCCCGACCCATTGGTTATTGTGGACAAATCTGTTAGCCAGTACGTCTACCTCGATATTCTGGACAATTATGTCCTACCAACTCTGTGGCTTTCAAAATTATTTATTGAGATAACCTGAGAGGCGGGTACAGAAGGCCTGTATTTACAGTGCCAACAGAAACATAATTGACGACATATGTACAGTGAAGATGACAAATGTACAGATGCTGATGTGTTATATACAATGGCAATAAAAACACAGTAGATGAGTATCGTCACAGATATAAGTTGAGCTACAGAAGTGACCGACAACTATGGTGCATGAGTAATGCACGAGAGATACACGGTGAAGAATCAATAGCCGCTCCGGTGGCGCAGTGGTCTAAGCGATGGCCTCTGATCATTCGTCCGAACGGGGTCAGGGTTCGAATCCCGGTGAGGCATGGATGTTGTTTTTGTCTTACGGCACTGGCTCTCTCCCTTCCCTGGAACCAGTGACCCTAAATTAGGGACGGGCGACTGCTTATAGCCCATTGAGTTGCTCACGGTGCTCGTTAAACCTCCAATCAGCCGCCCCGATGGCGCAGTGGTCTAAGGCGCTGGCCTCTGATCATTCGTCCGTAAGGGGTCCGGGTTCGAATCCCGGTCAGGCATGGATGTTGTGTTTGTCTTACGGCACTGGCTCTCTCCCTTCCCTGGAACCAGTGACCCTAAATTAGGGACGGGCGACTGCTTATAGCCCATTGAGTTGCTCAAGGTGGTCGTTAAACCTCCAATAAAAAAAAAAAAAAAAAAAAACCTCCAATCAAAAAAAAAACAAAAAAGGATCAATATAAACAATTCCAGTAGAAATGTGTAACAAAGATAAAGGTATAGTTATAATACTATGTACAATATAGTGTGCACTGGATAGGTGCCTATGAGAGGCTAATATCAAATGAGCAAGAAATATTAATAATATGTACAACATGTGGGGCAATACTTAGAATGGTTGATGTAAAATAGAAAGTGTAAAAGACAATGTGATAACATGAATAAGTAGAGTACAATGGTAAAAACTTTGTGGCGAATGTCACAGGTAAGAACTTTACAAGGTGCAAGTGATACAAGTAAACCTACAAATGGCAAAGTAATGGAGAACAGTTCTCAAAGAAGGAGTTGTACATGCACTGAGGGATCAGTAAACCAGGTTTGATTTGGTGACCGAACCCGGAAAAAGCGACGTTTCTGAGAGTCAGTTGAGGGGGAGACGCAATCGCTTCAGAAGCCTGTTGCGAAAGATACAACACATGGCATCCTACAATTCAAGTTTACTATCTTGAACGGATATGTCAGATGGTGGCTGGATTGTGTCATCGGCTGCTATGCAAAGGTGGTCTAAACGACGAACGAATTTCGTTATCCAGCGCGGATCACCAAAGGTTTCACTAGGCGCCGCTTGAAGATGAGAACGGATGATTTGCAATTGTAGAAGAACATCAGGTAGAGTTGAAGTATAAGAAGATAAAAAGTTTTTCGACTGTTTGTTTTGACGAAGATCTGAAAGGAAATTATATAGAACATCTCCAATGACTGAAATTTGACGACGAGAAAAAGTTTTTAGAAATTGAAGAAATTCATGTGAGAGAACTGGGTCTGCAAAACCAGAATCGGCATCAGCATCAAGCTCAGCAGAAGCATCTGATGCAGTGTAGCCGACTGAGTGATCGCTACGGTCAGAGCGGTCAGTCGTTGTTCGGGTTTTCTTGGCACGAGTATTGTGAGTCATTCGACGCTTTCCTCTACCCATAGGGGGGGGAGGGTAGCGTCAGGGTTGTCAAATACTTTGAAATGGCTAGACGCACTATCCCCCAAGTAAGGGGTGAGGGGGAGTGAACTAACAAGCGAAGGTGTGTCTGATGGAAGATGTGACGGAGAAGGATACACAGGTCCGGATTCTGCAGGTCGTTGCGAAGTCACGCGTTGACCAACGGCTGTGGTGCTACTTTTGTCTGAAGTAGTGCATTGACCAACGGCTGTAGAACTTTTGTCTGAAGTTACGCGTTGACCAACGGCTGTAGTGCTACTTTTGTCTGAAGTAGTGCATTGACCAACGGCTGTAGAACTTTTGTCTAAAGTTCACGCGTTGACCAACGGCTGTAGTGCTACTTTTGTCTGAAGTAGTGCATTGACCAACGGCTGTAGAACTTTTGTCTGAAGTTACGCGTTGACCAACGGCTGTAGTGCTACTTTTGTCTGAAGTAGTGCATTGACCAACGGCCGTAGAACTTTTGTCTGAAGTTACGCGTTGACCAACGGCTGTAGTGCTAGTTTTGTCTGAAGTAGTGCATTGACCAACGGCTGTAGAAATTTTGTCTGAAGTTACGCGTTGACCAACGGCTGTAGTGCTACTTTTGTCTGAAGTAGTGCATTGACCAACGGTTGTAGAACTTTTGTCTGAAGTTACGCGTTGACCAACGGCTGTAGTGCTACTTTTGTCTGAAGTAGTGTATTGACCAACGGCTGTAGAACTTTTGTCTGAAGTTACGCGTTGACCAACGGCTGTAGTGCTACTTTTGTCTGAAGTAGTGCATTGGCCAACGGCTGTAGAACTTTTGTCTAAAGTCACGCGTTGACCAACGGCTGTAGTGCTACTTTTGTCTGAAGTCACGCGTTGACCAACGGCTGTAGTGCTACTTTTGTCTGAAGTAGTGCATTGACCAACGGCTGCAGAACTTTTGTCTGAAGTCACGCGTTGACCAACGGCTTAGCCTACTTTTTTTGCTTTTGGCTTGTGCTGAAGTCGTTGTGGGTACCGCTGAAGCAGACGGTGTTTGGGCTATCGAAGTTGTAGTACAAGTGTGATGTGGACATAAGGCACGAGTGTGTCCATAACCTTTACAGATAGAACACATAGTGCCGACAGTAATGTTGATATCACGGATGTGCGTATCACAACGAATACTGAACTTGGGTGGAACTTGTAGTTTCGCTTCATCAGACGGAAAAACCACTCTTTCATTTCGCCGTAGGCCAAGAAGATAACGATCTTCCGGCTGGGTTGGGAAAGAGGAGAAGGTGGTGATTGTGCCAACTACACGTCCAAAGTTTTGCGCAATGGACAGTAAAAGTTCGTCTGAAATTTCTGGCGGGACTGGGGAAAAACTCAGAACAGTAGGCATGTGGGAGATAGGATCAGCATTAATATGGCGGTCACCAATAGAAAGTCCATCATTTATAACTTGAAGTGCAAATTTGGGATTAAAGAAATATGCGGTTACTTTGACATTTTTCCGGGCGACGTGTGTGACGGCTGACTTCTGGAAAAGTAAACGAAGTGCTGCTCTGTACGCAGTGAGCTTAGTAGTGGCAAGAGCAGGGAAGGCAAAGCCGAGATCAACTTTACTAAGGAAATGTTGACCAGCTGGCGAAGTTGCTGGAAGATCGACGAAGAAGTTGGATAAATAAATAAATACATCGCTCTTTCCACGTTCCAGAAACACACAGCATCCGAAAAATTGTTTTTCAGCCGCCGACTGTGGAATTGAACCAACAGAACTCTCGAATTATGATGTCAGAAGCTGACTTAAAAATACACATAGCACCGTGGATTGTTGGCCACCGTGGCGTAAATGTAACGCACTCGGCGCGATATCGAGAGTTCTGTTGGTTCAATTCCACAGCGGCGGCTGAAAAACAATTTTTCGAATGCTGTGTGTTTCTGGAACGTGGAAAGAGCGATGTATTTATTTATTTATTAACTGTCGCCACGTATTTGGAGTATTTTCTCCTTGGAAGAAGTTGGAGTTAGCATTACACTTCATCTGATAAGGGCCTTTGATAGAAGCCGACACAGAAGGTGGAGAAGATTTCTTCGAAGGACGGCTGCATATGGAGTGGCTGGGCAGTGCGATGACGTTGAGACCACTGATGAAAGTGAAACGTCCATCGCCTCTTCTGTCACCTGCTGGGAAGGTTGCTGGTCACCACTCAGTGACGTAGCAGTAGAAGTAGGATTAGCTGATAGGGTATCTAAACTACGCTTAGGAGAGTAGGGGCTTGTCGGAGCAGGCTCGCCATTGGTGGATTGTGGAAGAGGAGGAAAATCGTTATCAGAAGCAAGAGCTGGAACGTCGACCTCGCCCGATGTAGCCATCCGCAATGGCGAAGCAGAATTCACGTCTTGGCCGACTCGGCCAAGAAAGTAAAACGAAGATAACTTAACTAAATGATCACTCACCGACTTGGCAGGGATACGAGCAGAATCGTGGAACCTTCACGGAACTCACACACACAAATATAAATACTCGAAACACCGAAGAGAGCACAAGAAAGGCGAAATATACGGAGCAGCAAAACTGCGTGTATGTGGCAGAACTATGGAACTGAGCCTTGTTGTTAACAGCAGGATAATGCACCGAGCCATAAAGCAAGGACTCTTACGGCGTGGTTTGACGATAATTTCCCATCGTGTGTGGACTGGCCATCACAGAGTCCTGATCTTAATCCCATAGAGCACCTATGGGATTAATAAGATCGCCGCATAAGAAGTTTGAAAGCAATGCCTACTACGAAGCCACAGTTAGCAGCAGCATTATGTACTGAATGGAAGCGCATACCTTAACACTGTGTTCCAAAACCTTGTCAAAAGCCTGTCTCGAAGGGTCAGTGCATGCATTAAGACCAAAGGTGGACCGACACCGTACTAAGGTATGTCAATAAATGCTATGTTGTGTTTATCTTCTAGGTGTCCGGTGTCTTTTGTCAGTATAGTGTATAATCGGTTTGCGTTATTGTCGTTGGTGGTGATACTGTTCTCTTGCATTGCAGCCGTTGGCATGTCCTTCTTTCTGCGATGTTATTCTGCCTCTATATTACGTGCGTAAAGTGTTCTTAGTTAATTACTTCTGGAAGGTGTTTGACTGTGCCAAATAAATTTCTTTGTTCAGTTTTAAGGGGTGTTCTGACTCTTGCTTGGGAGTTTGTGAGTGAAAAGGAATCCTTCGAAATCTACGCCCAAGAACGTAACAAAACGTAATAGAATCCCATCAGCAAACTACAAGGGTTGTTCGAAAAGTTACGATACTAATTTTACATCGGGCAGAAGTGTAACGCAATAAACATAGATACTTTCGAAATATTCTTCCTCTACATGAATGCACTGCTCCCACCTATATACCCACTTCCGAAAGGTGAGTTTGAAGCCCTTTCTCGACAGGTGGTTCCGGTTACCCATTACAGCATTGTTTGGTTTAGTATTTGATATGAACCTATGCCCACGAAGTTGGTTTTTTAACTTTAGGAAATAGGTGGAAGTCACACTGCGCTAGGTCCAGGGAATACGGTGGGCTCGCCATCAATTCGATTCCACCTGAGTAAGCAAAGCACGATGTGAAGGGGCATTATCTTGATTGCAAAATCCAAGCAGTTTGTGCATATTCTGGGCTATTTGGGGATTTATTTTCTGTAGAGGTCCTTTAAGAACTTCAGAATAATAAGCACCGGGGATGTTTTCCCCTTGTGGAACAACATGGTCATATGAAATTCCCTTTTTATCGAAGAAAACCAAGTGCATAACCTTCCCTATACTTGCTTGAACCTTTGCTTTCTTGGATCTGGGACTCTGTAGGTATTTCCATTGGATGTTCTGTTGTTTTGTTTCTGGATCGAAATGGCGTAAAAATGTTTCATCACATATGACGACTCGATCCAAAAAGTGTGACTCACGTCGTAACAGGCACTTCCATTGGCGATAAGTGATAACACGATTTGCCTTGTGTTCATCCGTGAGTAAGCGTGTGTGTGTGGGGGGGAGGATCCACTTTGCAGCGACTTTTCGGTACCCCAACCAGTATCTCACATTGTCATCAACGGAACCAACGGATATTTGCATTAGATTAGCAACCTCCTCAATGGTCACTCGTTGGTCTTCGCGCAGAAGTGCCCGGATGGTTTTGATATCAACTTCCGTAGTCAATGTCAAAGGAGCGTGACGCCATCGTCAGGACACTCTTCACCATTCACAAATGACGTCCTCCTTATAGACTGCTTTAATAATTCCGTGCGTTTCTGTGGCTGTTTTATTCAAACGCACTCAAAATATTATAGCTGCTCTTTGCTCCAGTTTTAAATATATATTGTGTTACAGAAACATATCAGAACTCTACGCCGTCTACTACAATAATGGAGCGCTGTAACGGCGCGTCATCACGTGATTGACTTTGCAGGTGTTCCGACACAGGCAGCTGCATTTTCTGAGTGAGTTTCTTTTGGCGCTATGACATGACGTCAGTCTCGTTATTTTTTGAACGTATGTAGAGTACTCGCAGCATTATCACCCACAAGAAAAACAAGTTAAGACGAAACGCAAGATATAAATATTTTGCGGAGTCTGCAGTTTTGCTTCCTATTCTTCGTGCCAATTGGCAACGTCTGTGGACTGCATGGGTTTTCAAATGAAGGTTTTCGCTACTTTCAAGTTTTGATTTGAACTGGCCATATAATCCCTCCAGTTTCAGTACTCAGTAGCTCCATTCATTTGTGACGTGATTAACTGCTTAGGAAAATATGAAGTGAATATAATGCCTGAAAGTCAAATTGCGTGTAAGTTCTCGTCTGCAGCAATACGTCGTGGAATTAAAAAAAACACATTTACTTTCGACTTAAAAAATGATCAGCCATGTGTGAAACCTATAAAAGCAGATCAGCGTTTCGAAGTAACACAGGACTTTTTAGCAATAACTATATCATAGCTGCATCGCGTGTGACACCTAGATATGGCCTAGGAGAAATTACTTCCGTCCCCGCATTCCAGCCCTTCAAGGTGTTCCGCATATGATTCAGATTTATGTTAGGCATTTGCTTCACCCAATATTCTTCAACAAAAAAATAAAAAGTCCGGAGTTCAGAAAGTGTCTTATCAGTTTTAGGAATACTGACCCCCACTAATTAATCGACCCTAAGAAAAAAATATGTCCCTAAGTTTTATGAAAAAACATTAGGATACACTAGGCCCATGTGTGAAAATGAAAAATACCTGTGAAAGCATTAATGAAACTACCGATTCTAGTGTTATAAAGGTGAGAAATATTATAGTGTGTATCGAAAACTATAGTTGGTGTATTGAAAACTGATTAAACTCTTTTTAACATTTTTTCGCTTTTGCTAGCTTGCAATGACATTTCCACAACAAATCATGTCATAGTTGCTGGGTTATTTAATTAATGTATGCACATGTTTTCAGATATTGGAGAAAACATACTTCGAAAGAAATGGAAATGTGCAGGGCACATTACAAGGCTGAAAGACAATAGATGGACAAAAGTTATACTGGACTGGCGGCAATATGAAGGTAACAGATCTGTTAGAAGACCTGAAAGACGGTCAGATGATATAAGGAAAACAAATAATATATTTTTTTTTGATTGAAGGTTTAACGACCACCGTGAGCGACTCAATGGACTATAAGCAGTCGCTCGTCCCTAATTTAGAGTCACTGGTTCCAGGGAAGGGAGAGAGCCAGTGTCGTAAGACAAACACAACATCGGTGCCTCACCGGGATTCGAGCTCGGACCCCGTCTGGACGAATGGTCATGAGCAATCGCTTAGACCACTGCACTACCGGAATAAGAAATAAATAAAAGAAAGATGCACTTGCTTTGGCCGAATGCGTGAAGTGCGACAATGTACACTGTTAAAAATTGTGTGGTAAATTGTACCAAAAAGTGGTGCTTTTGCGATTAAGCTTTTGTTGAGTGGTGCATGAAACACACAAATATGTGGTGCATGAAATACACAAATATGTAGTGCAATGAGTGCAACTTCGTTTCAGTCAGGTGTGATACCATAACACGCTGAACCACTGCATCGCGTTTTTGTGTATTTCATGCGATACATAATGGTTTACCTCACTCCAAAAAATGGTGCAGCAAGTGTAGCACCACTTTTTTGGTGTAATCCACCACAAATTGTTTTGATAGTGCATTACTCTTGCTTGTGGATGCGGTTGCATACAAGAAGAAAACCGCTGGCGGTCTTTCCATGAACTTTCCAAAAACGGTACATATAACGTGTGTCATTCTTGCTTTGCACACGTTGTGTGAAAATATCGGAACCCGTTACCCTAACGTGGACATGGAAGTATCGAATGGGAAGAAAGGGTTTGTTAAATCACTAACAAGGAAGAATCCTGATCTCCCCCTGCTGTTTACACCTGTAGTCACACACTGGTATACCTGGCTCAATGTCGTGCCATACAGTGACGTAGTGGAAACACTCTCCCCCCCTCCTCCCCATCCCACAAAAAATATCTTCTATGCACTTTCACGAAAATTTGTTAGATTTTAATTATTGCAATTTTTAAATTCCGTATAATTAACTAGGTTTATGGGCGTTTTATTTGTTCAAATTCTTTGGAAACCTACAGGTATTGTGGCGTACTACAGCACGTGTCAAGAGCACAAATCTGCAGCGATATATTTCGTCGGTGTAGTTTAGTTTGTTAGAGCAACTCACTCCGGAGAAGCGGATTCAAATGTGCGTCACCGGAAATATCCTGTTTGTTCATTGGCGCCCGAACGTAAAAATGGAGGTAGTGGTCATTGGATTCTTCAAAAAATGTGTGATATTCTTTCCACACATCGTCTGGAATTTACGAATATTCTTTCTTCGCTTCAGTTAAAAAAAAAAAAAAAATAAGAAGAAGAAGAGAGAGATTATGTGACGTACTACAGAGGTGAAACGCGACGTCAAATCTGCAGCGATAAATTCAGCGACGTCGCTAGACTTCGAAATCAGGATGGGCGACGGGTGGGCGAGCATTATTTTTGGTGGGGAAAACTTGAGAGTAATATATCTTTTTTTTTTACTAAACATTGAAAGAAATAAGTTTTAATGCTTTTCACTACCAGCTACAAAGGAATTCGTGTCACCCTCCACCTGGACACAAACAAACAGACACACACACACACACACACACACACACACGGATCTGATCAGTTACGACACTAGTGTAATATACAAGTGTTGCTGGAATGTCGCCTTTAACTTTTTGCTAGCTCCGAATGCACTGTCTTAAATTACTTTTCAAAATTTTGCGTTTTTCCTTACGAAAATAGCACTGTACTTGAACAATTTAAAGGAAAACGTCGATTTTATTTATCTACATCAAATTTTAAATCGTGCCACGCAGACACAATACACCCCCCCCCCCCCGCCTTAACACTTCCTTCCTTCAAGCCAGCGACTTTGCCTTGCACTCCTCTCCTACAAAGCAGTCGTCAGCCACTTCCTGTACTTTCTCTGGTCTCGGGCTGTCTTAAGAGTACTACTGTATTTTTAGACTCCACTTTCCGTGTTGAAATCCCCTGTTTTGTGAAAAACAAAACAAAACAGCAGAGCAATTAGTAGAGACCCAGTCCGTTAATTCCTATGCACCCCCCTCATTAGTCCCCTTTTCCATACAAACATGAAAAAGAGGCTTAAGTTAAGGAATTCGAAGAGTGGAGGACAATTAAATTTTCATGGCCCCGCGTAAGCTATTTGAATAACCTTTCTACCGGGAAGTTAACAACATACTTCCTATGGAAAAATTCATAGGGCTGCATCTAATGAAACACAAGACTTATTACTTGGCAAAGTCCTGATTATATTTTAAGTATACTGAAAAATGACCCATTTTGAACTTGGTGGGCGGCAAGGTGGGCAAGACAAATTTCAGGGTGGACTTGACCCCCTTGGCAACGTCCTTGGACACATTCCGCGCCGGTGTAGCTCAGGGCAACTTACTCCGGAGCGAGGAGATGCACGTTCGACAAATTCCTGTTTTCACAGTACCTATCACAAAACCAAAATTTTTGTCTACCTTCGTGTCTCCCCACCCCGAGGCGCACGCAGATGTCATTCCGAGCGAAGGTTGTTCCCGAGCGCTTTGTCGAAGGAGGCACACGTGTCGATTGATCACTCGTCTCAGTACAAAGACAATTGTGTTGACGGTTGAAAAGATAATATTTTTGGTGGAACATGTCTTTCGCCATGACAACAAGTACACGGACGAAGATCAAAAACAGTTCGCTAGGGAATTTCGTGAAGCAGACGTCCCCCACCGTAATGCGGTGCATCAGCTCATGGCGAAGTTTCGGGAATCTGGCAGCGTTTTGGATGCCCCCTGTCCCAGTATGCAATCCACTTCAGACGTGACCATAAAGGATATCTAAGACAGGATATCTAGGACAGGATACAGAGGAGTCCACACAAGTCTATGAGGCGGCTGTCACAACAAGCTAGTGTGCAAAGACTACAGCCCACGATATTCTGAAAAGGAAGTTATGTTTCCACCCATACAAAGTGTCTGTCGTGCATCAGCTGAAAGAAACAGACCACGTGACCTGTGTTCGGTACTACAGGTGGTTCCACAAGTTCCAGTCTGAAGAAGATGAGGACGTTCTAGACGTGACTGTCCTTACAGATGAGGCATGGTTCCATCTGTTCGGGTACATCAACAGCCAAAACATTCATCTGTGGGGTACTGAAAATCCCCACGAACTTAAGGAAGTGCTTCTCCATAGCCAGAAGGTCGGTGTTTGATGTGCTATGTCTCGTACGCGTAATATTGGGCCCATTTTCTTCAGTGAAACCATTAACTCAAAACGGTACTGTGCCCACATTATCAAACCATTCATATCTGAACTCACGGAACGGGGAATCAACGAAGGATGGTTCTAGCAAGACGGTGCAACTGCTCACATCGCTGTCGCATCATCTCCCGGAGATTGTACCTGCCCGGTCACCAGATCTGAAACCGCCCGAATTTTTTCTGTGGGGAGCAATGAAGGGGAAGGTGTACGCAAGTAATCCTAATACACTTCAAAAGCTGCAGACTGTAATAACGACCCACACGCAACAAGTCACACCACATACTCAGAGAAAGGTGTTCACCAACAGGCAGATGCCTGGACGTCAGTGGGTCCCATTTCCAGTGCCTCCTGTAGGAACCAGTTCGAGATGGTAAGCGCTACTTTCAGTGCACAATTATTTTTAGGACACCAAGTACATTGTGATGGGATAAAGTATTTATGTAATTCGATTTATATATAATTTATTCATTCAATTTTTGAAGTTCGAAGTACTTACAAATCTCACGCACTCTGAGAATGTTTAGCCTGAACCGTTTTTGCTTACGTTTCTGCAACTACTTAACTTGCGAAAAATAAATAAATAAGAAATCTTAACACGATAACTGTGATGCTACCTAAAAACTAATTTTAACATTTTTCGCTTCCTGCTATTCTCCGGACATAAGAGCAAAGAAGCTTTAATTTCAACAGATCCATGTTATTCCTGATATACAAAGATGCTGAAGACGGGCAAAGCTTTCAGTGTCTGCCAAATGCCTTGCAAAGAGAAAAGGGAAAATCCTGTTCTGCCTTTTTTTTTTTTTTTTTTCTTTATCGGGATCTGGTGAAAAAGACATACCGTAGTTAATTAATCGCCACAAGTGGGGAAGTTACGCAGTAGGGGAAAAAAAGAACAAAGAGCAGAATTTCATTAAGCCATCTATTAGCGGAGGATTTGAAGAACTTAGATTTGGAGATAGAAGAGAGTTTCGTCCTCAGAGCGAAACAGATAGTTTTTAATCCCTCTTTTACAGTTTTTAACTGCTTTTCCAAAAGGTCCATACTCCGATTATATGTAATTAATGCAAGAATTACGTCCGAGTAAACAAAAGGCGAGAATTATACCAGGGTTGTATCACATAAATTACCAGCGAGAATTTAAAAAAAATACATCAGGATACCTCTTCGTTTGGAAAATAGATGCATAAACGCGTTATGCGAATAATTGTTTCGAGTCACTCTCTGTTTTCGTCGTGAAGAGATTTTTTCCTCCGAGAATTTTAAGGAGCGGCTTATAACAGCCCTTTACCCGGATTAAATTTACTAACGGAAACTTCCAAAGGGAAGTTCTGAAATCGCCGTCGATGGATGCGTCTCTGTGTCATAACAAAAACGATAATTTCACAACGTCTCAGTACTGAAGCTGGATAGAAAAAAATATGAAACACAAATTAAGACCTTAAAACCTGTTGTCTTAGATGAAATTTGTAGCTCGAGTATTTTAGAATTCATCACACGCGCAGTTACTGAGTTTTATTGGAGATGTGTTTTATGAATCACTGTTCTTCAAGCTGTTATGCTATAATTTTTATCTAAAAATAAATCAGTAATTTTTTCTCTCTAATCGAATCAAAAGTCAGCAAAGAAAGTCGCGGTAACTTCAACGTTTCACCTTCAAGTAAAAAAAAAAAAAACGACTTCGAGCATTAAAATACCGTTTGATCCCATTGTCCCTCTTTTCATGGAACACCATACTAACAGAATCTTCCTTCTGTCCAGGGCCGCCGACTACACCAAATTATTGGGGAGGGGGCAGGCATAAAGAGATGAGACATTAGAGGGGCACGTTTTTTTAATTGTCAGGATGAATATAAAACAAAAGGGCAAAAAAAAAAAAAAGCTACGAGGGTCGACGTATATTTTAAAACGCAATCGTAATTGCTCATCAGCAAATGAACGAGGAAACAGAAATGTTCTTTTGTTTGCTGAATATTAACGTTTTCAAAAATAAAATTTAGCCTGTAATTTAATAAAAACATCCACAGAAATTTTATTTCCAAACGTTTTAAAAAAATATATATATGAGAACTTAGCTGGGTTACTCAAACAAAGTACAAAACGCGCAAAAAATAAATACATGTACATGAATAAATGCGCTAGAGATTATACGTTTCGATATTTTTATTTATTTTGTTTTTGATAATTTGTTTTAAACATTTACCACAAATCATGTCAAACATACTACGGGTCTGGCAATCCAGTTTCTTATCTAACGAGCAAAGCTGAATATGAGAAAATGTTTGTATTTATTTTGCTATTTATTAATTTTTGGAAAATAACTAACTTAGGCCTAAAAAGGAGGAGCTTTGTCCACCTTATGATGCTAAAGTGATTATTTAATTAAACAGGATGAAAAATATTCGGTGGGCATGCCCCCCTTCTAGTAAAATTATTGGAGGGTAAAGTTTCACCTCATCGTACCCTTCCATAGTCGGATCTGATGCTGCTGTCAGTTTCTGGATGTGATATGAAGGAGAACGGTGCAGAAAATAACGCCCTTATGTCCAGGTCTAGATGTGAAAGTACGGAGAACCTTTCAAACCGATCCACTATTTTCTACTTTTTTGTCCGTTTCCGACTGTGCTGTGAAGGAGAACCGTTCAAGCAGACACATTCTTCGGTCCATCTCTGGACCTAAGAATGGGTCTGTTTGAATGATTAAAGAAAATCATTCAGACAGACCCATTCCACTATCTCTCCCTGAACATGATGTGAAGCAGAACCATTCTTACACATCCTTCTGTCCGTCTCTGGACATCAGTGGCGTATATTCTAATCTTGCTAGGTTAGCTGCGAAGCCCAGAGAATGCACAAATAAAAGTCAATTAAATATACACGAATAAAAGTCAATTATCAACGGTATTAAGATATGTCGATGCTTTTGGTGCGAAAAAACACACGAGCGGATTCGCTTCTTTCGATTATGAGAATCAGTCTGGCGAGCGATGACCAACTGCATAACGCAAGCATGCCTTCGAGAGTCTTCGCTGTTCTGATGCGAAGAGCTTCAATGCAATCGCCTGCTAGCGTTTCCATGACAACATGAATGCGCGTATGGAGGTTAATGGAACATTGCTTTGCGCAACTGTTCGCTCAGAAAAAGAGAAGCCTTGGATCATCTCAGTCACTCGCATGCTTCCGCGTGTAACAGCGCGTGTTTCGCGAGAGTTGTTTCAGTTTGTGTGAAGTGTCAATGAATTAAAATCAGTGATAAACTCGTGGCTTTGTTGGATGTTTTGATAAATTTTGTGAAAACTCCTCTAAACATCTACTGTCAGAACTTAAAAAAACTATGCTTTAAATTTTGATGCAGCTCGACTGAAAAATGAACTGAAGGTGTTTTATTCCCTTGATGAATACAAAACAAATCAGTAAGAGACATTACTTGTTACATAAAGTTGAATAAATTGGACACAGTGTTTATTGAGGTGTAGAAATCAGCAGACCGAATGTTAAACTTGCCATCAATAAGTGCAACTGCCGAAAGAAGTTTCTCTGTATTAAAAAGAATCAAGATATATCTTAGAGCCACACAAGGACATGCACATTCGAACAACTTGCTGGCTAATTTGCCAATTGAGAAAAACATTCTTTTCAAATATGAAAAAGTACTCGAAAGAAACAGTTTAGTGAAAACGTAACACTCAAGTTCACACAAAAGGAAAGAAAAATAGAGTTCATGTACAAATAAAGTATTCTGAAGAAGAATGGAGTTCTGTACAAATAAGTGTTCAAATCCTAATCCTCATAATTATTTGGTATCATGTTAGCAGTAGCATGTACCTAAAATTTAGAAAAAACCGTACTTCTATTACTTAGCAATTAAAAATTAAACTTCGCAATTAAAAAAAATAGTAGGTAGGGGGGATGGGGGAGATAGCCCAGGTCTCGGACCCAAGGTACGCCACTGTTAAACATGATATTTTTAAAATTTCAAACAGACCGATCCTCTCTGCTTTTGAACGCATAAGAGCTACTCGACTAATAAGACGGAGAGAAGGATGTGCCTCTGCGAATCCAGACGACAAACTCATCCTTTCGTGCGTGTCTGGACAGAATATTAAGGCGTAGCGTTCAAGCAGACACATTCTTCCATCCATCTTTGGATAAGAAATTAGAGAGAACCACTCAAACAGACCAATCCATTTGTCAGTTTTCGACAGGGATAACAAGGAGAACCGTTCAAGCAGGTACATCTGTCTGTTGTCCTCTGAATGAGTTATCAAAGAGAATAATTCAGACCTGTCATTGTATCTGTTCCTGAACATGCTGTGAAGAAAAATAAATTCAGGCACATAATTCTGTCGGTCTCTGAACGCCATATTAGGCCGCCCCGGTGGCGCAATGGCTTCTGATCATTCGTCCAAAGGTTCGAATCCCAGTGAAGCATGGACGTTGTGTTTGTCTTACAGCACTGGCTCTCTCCCTTCCCTGGAACCAGTGACCCTAAATTAGGGACGGGTGACTGTTTATAGCCCATTGAGTTGCTCACGGTGGTCGTTAAATCTCCAATCAAAAAAGAAGAACGCCGTATTAGGAAGGACTGTTCAAACAGAATCACGTTTATGTCAGTCTTTAAAGGAGATGAATGGAAGAACTGTTCGAACAGGCACTGTACTTTTACCCGTCGACTCTGGAAATTATGTGTTATTCTAATCGCCTGGAGACATAGTATCTCCACTCTAAGAGGTCGTATTAGAAACATTTATTCTTTCTGTCAAATAATTTTCTACATTGCTAAAATATACATTCGTTCTCTGCTCTGTGCACAAAATTTTTCCACTGGTACTTTAAAATGAATTTGTATTTACGTATTTCACCTCACTTTCTACACTATGTGGACAAAAGTGATTGGACACAGTAAGTAAACATAAAAGCAGTATTGTGTTTACATCAGTAGAGGGTTGGGCCTTCATTTGCGGAGTTTACATCAGCCACCAGTCGATGTAAACTGTCCCCAAGTCGATGGAGTACGGGAAGCGGAATGTTCCTCCATTCCGCCTTGAGTACATTGACCAACTCTGTCAGTGAAGAAGGTCGTGTTGGTCTACCCTAGAACATACAGAACGTTAAGAAAGATATTACGCTTCTTTTTTTGTCTAACTAATTTTTTTTTGTCTAACTTGATTTCATGTATAGGCTATATATACAGGGTGTTTCAAAATTCCTGCGGCAACCAATGATTTCATGGTGATAGTACCCTAGAACATACAGAACGTTAAGAAACATATTACGCTTTTTTTTTGTCTAACTAATTTTTTTTGTCTAACTGGTTTTTCCTGCGGCAACCAATGATTGCATGGTGATAGTACCCTGGAACATATAGGACGTTAAGAAAGATATTACGATTCTTTTTGTCTAACAAAATTTTTTTTGTCTAACTTGATTTCATGTATAGGCTATATATACAGAGTGTTTCAAAATTCCTGCGGCAACCAATGATTTCATGGTGATAGTACCCTAGAACATACAGAACGTTAAGAAAGATATTACGCTTCTTTTTTTGTCTAACTAAATTTTTTTTGTCTAACTTGATTTCATGTATAGGCTATATATACAGGGTGTTTCAAAATTCCTGCGGCAACCAATGATTTCATGGTGATAGTACCCTAGAACATACAGAACGTTAAGAAAGATATTACGCTTTTTTTTTGTCTAACTAAATTTTTTTGTCTAACTGGTTTTTCCTGCGGCAACCAATGATTGCATGGTGATAGTACCCTGGAACATATAGGACGTTAAGAAAGATATTACGATTCTTTTTGTCTAACAAAATTTTTTTTTGTCTAACTTGATTTCATGTATAGGCTATATATACAGGGTGTTTCAAAATTCCTGCGGCAACCAATGATTTCATGGTGATAGTACCCTAGAACATACAGAACGTTAAGAAAGATATTACGCTTCTTTTTTTGTCTAACTAAATTTTTTTTGTCTAACTTGATTTCATGTATAGGCTATATATACAGGGTGTTTCAAAATTCCTGCGGCAACCAATGATTTCATGGTGATAGTACCCTAGAACATACAGAACGTTAAGAAAGATATTACGCTTTTTTTTTGTCTAACTAAATTTTTTTTGTCTAACTGGTTTTTCCTGCGGCAACCAATGATTGCATGGTGATAGTACCCTGGAACATATAGGACGTTAAGAAAGATATTACGATTCTTTTTGTCTAACAAAATTTTTTTTGTCTAACTTGATTTCATGTATAGGCTATATATACAGGGTGTTTCAAAATTCCTGCGGCAACCAATGATTTCATGGTGATAGTACCCTAGAACATACAGAACGTTAAGAAAGATATTACGCTTCTTTTTTTGTCTAACTAAATTTTTTTTGTCTAACTTGATTTCATGTATAGGCTATATATACAGGGTGTTTCAAAATTCCTGCGGCAACCAATGATTTCATGGTGATAGTACCCTAGAACATACAGAACGTTAAGAAAGATATTACGCTTTTTTTTTGTCTAACTAAATTTTTTTTGTCTAACTGGTTTTTCCTGCGGCAACCAATGATTGCATGGTGATAGTACCCTGGAACATATAGGACGTTAAGAAAGATATTACGATTCTTTTTGTCTAACAAAATTTTTTTTTCTAACTTGATTTCATGTATAGGCTATATATACAGGGTGTTTCAAAATTCCTGCGGCAACCAATGATTTCATGGTGATAGTACCCTAGAACATACAGAACGTTAAGAAAGATATTACGCTTCTTTTTTTGTCTAACTAAATTTTTTTTGTCTAACTTGATTTCATGTATAGGCTATATATACAGGGTGTTTCAAAATTCCTGCGGCAACCAATGATTTCATGGTGATAGTACCCTAGAACATACAGAACGTTAAGAAAGATATTACGCTTTTTTTTTGTCTAACTAAATTTTTTGTCTAACTGGTTTTTCCTGCGGCAACCAATGATTTCATGGTGATAGTACCCTAGAACATACAGAACGTTAAGAAAGATATTACGCTTTTTTTTTGTCTAACTAAATTTTTTTTGTCTAACTGGTTTTTCCTGCGGCAACCAATGATTGCATGGTGATAGTACCCTGGAACATATAGGACGTTAAGAAAGATATTACGATTCTTTTTGTCTAACAAAATTTTTTTTGTCTAACTTGATTTCATGTATAGGCTATATATACAGGGTGTTTCAAAATTCCTGCGGCAACCAATGATTTCATGGTGATAGTACCCTAGAACATACAGAACGTTAAGAAAGATATTACGCTTCTTTTTTTGTCTAACTAAATTTTTTTTGTCTAACTTGATTTCATGTATAGGCTATATATACAGGGTGTTTCAAAATTCCTGTGGCAAACAATGATTGTATGGTGATAGTACCCTGGAACATACAGAACGTTAAGAAAGATACATTATGATTTTTTTTTTGTGTAACTAAATTTTTTTTGTCTAACTTGATTTCATGTATAGGCTATATATACAGGGTGTTTCAAAATTCCTGCGGCAACCAATGATTTCATGGTGATAGTACCCTAGAACATACAGAACGTTAAGAAAGATATTACGCTTTTTTTTTGTCTAACTAAATTTTTTTTGTCTAACTGGTTTTTCCTGCGGCAACCAATGATTGCATGGTGATAGTACCCTGGAACATATAGGACGTTAAGAAAGATATTACGATTCTTTTTGTCTAACAAAATTTTTTTTGTCTAACTTGATTTCATGTATAGGCTATATATACAGGGTGTTTCAAAATTCCTGCGGCAACCAATGATTTCATGGTGATAGTACCCTAGAACATACAGAACGTTAAGAAAGATATTACGCTTCTTTTTTTGTCTAACTAAATTTTTTTTGTCTAACTTGATTTCATGTATAGGCTATATATACAGGGTGTTTCAAAATTCCTGCGGCAACCAATGATTTCATGGTGATAGTACCCTAGAACATACAGAACGTTAAGAAAGGTGATAGTACCCTGGAACATATAGGACGTTAAGAAAGATATAGAACATACAGAACGTTAAGAAAGGTGATAGTACCCTGGAACATATAGGACGTTAAGAAAGATATTACGATTCTTTTTGTCTAACAAAATTTTTTTTGTCTAACTTGATTTCATGTATAGGCTATATATACAGGGTGTTTCAAAATTCCTGCGGCAACCAATGATTTCATGGTGATAGTACCCTAGAACATACAGAACGTTAAGAAAGATATTACGCTTCTTTTTTTGTCTAACTAAATTTTTTTTGTCTAACTTGATTTCATGTATAGGCTATATATACAGGGTGTTTCAAAATTCCTGCGGCAACCAATGATTTCATGGTGATAGTACCCTAGAACATACAGAACGTTAAGAAAGATATTACGCTTTTTTTTGTCTAACTAAATTTTTTTTGTCTAACTGGTTTTTCCTGCGGCAACCAATGATTGCATGGTGATAGTACCCTGGAACATATAGGACGTTAAGAAAGATATTACGATTCTTTTTGTCTAACAAAATTTTTTTTGTCTAACTTGATTTCATGTATAGGCTATATATACAGGGTGTTTCAAAATTCCTGCGGCAACCAATGATTTCATGGTGATAGTACCCTAGAACATACAGAACGTTAAGAAAGATATTACGCTTCTTTTTTTGTCTAACTAAATTTTTTTGTCTAACTTGATTTCATGTATAGGCTATATATACAGGGTGTTTCAAAATTCCTGCGGCAACCAATGATTTCATGGTGATAGTACCCTAGAACATACAGAACGTTAAGAAAGATATTACGCTTTTTTTTTGTCTAACTAAATTTTTTTTGTCTAACTGGTTTTTCCTGCGGCAACCAATGATTGCATGGTGATAGTACCCTGGAACATATAGGACGTTAAGAAAGATATTACGATTCTTTTTGTCTAACAAAATTTTTTTTTGTCTAACTTGATTTCATGTATAGGCTATATATACAGGGTGTTTCAAAATTCCTGCGGCAACCAATGATTTCATGGTGATAGTACCCTAGAACATACAGAACGTTAAGAAAGATATTACGCTTCTTTTTTTGTCTAACTAAATTTTTTTTGTCTAACTTGATTTCATGTATAGGCTATATATACAGGGTGTTTCAAAATTCCTGCGGCAACCAATGATTTCATGGTGATAGTACCCTAGAACATACAGAACGTTAAGAAAGATATTACGCTTTTTTTGTCTAACTAAATTTTTTTTGTCTAACTGGTTTTTCCTGCGGCAACCAATGATTGCATGGTGATAGTACCCTGGAACATATAGGACGTTAAGAAAGATATTACGATTCTTTTTGTCTAACAAAATTTTTTTTGTCTAACTTGATTTCATGTATAGGCTATATATACAGGGTGTTTCAAAATTCCTGTGGCAAACAATGATTGTATGGTGATAGTACCCTGGAACATACAGAACGTTAAGAAAGATACATTATGATTTTTTTTTTGTGTAACTAAATTTTTTGTCTAACTTGATTTCATGTATAGGCTATATATACAGGGTGTTTCAAAATTCCTGCGGCAACCAATGATTTCATAGTGATAGTACCCTAGAACATACAGAACGTTAAGAAAGATATTACGCTTTTTTTTTGTCTAACTAAATTTTTTTTGTCTAACTGGTTTTTCCTGCGGCAACCAATGATTTCATGGTGATAGTACCCTGGAACATATAGGACGTTAAGAAAGATATTACGATTCTTTTTGTCTAACAAAATTTTTTTTGTCTAACTTGATTTCATGTATAGGCTATATATACAGGGTGTTTCAAAATTCCTGCGGCAACCAATGATTTCATGGTGATAGTACCCTAGAACATACAGAACGTTAAGAAAGATATTACGCTTCTTTTTTTGTCTAACTAAATTTTTTTTGTCTAACTTGATTTCATGTATAGGCTATATATACAGGGTGTTTCAAAATTCCTGCGGCAACCAATGATTTCATGGTGATAGTACCCTAGAACATACAGAACGTTAAGAAAGATATTACGCTTTTTTTTTTGTCTAACTAAATTTTTTTTGTCTAACTGGTTTTTCCTGCGGCAACCAATGATTGCATGGTGATAGTACCCTGGAACATATAGGACGTTAAGAAAGATATTACGATTCTTTTTGTCTAACAAAATTTTTTTTGTCTAACTTGATTTCATGTATAGGCTATATATACAGGGTGTTTCAAAATTCCTGCGGCAACCAATGATTTCATGGTGATAGTACCCTAGAACATACAGAACGTTAAGAAAGATATTACGCTTCTTTTTTTGTCTAACTAAATTTTTTTTGTCTAACTTGATTTCATGTATAGGCTATATATACAGGGTGTTTCAAAATTCCTGCGGCAACCAATGATTTCATGGTGATAGTACCCTAGAACATACAGAACGTTAAGAAAGATATTACGCTTTTTTTTTGTCTAACTAAATTTTTTTGTCTAACTGGTTTTTCCTGCGGCAACCAATGATTTCATGGTGATAGTACCCTAGAACATACAGAACGTTAAGAAAGATATTACGCTTTTTTTTTTTGTCTAACTAAATTTTTTTTGTCTAACTGGTTTTTCCTGCGGCAACCAATGATTGCATGGTGATAGTACCCTGGAACATATAGGACGTTAAGAAAGATATTACGATTCTTTTTGTCTAACAAAATTTTTTTTGTCTAACTTGATTTCATGTATAGGCTATATATACAGGGTGTTTCAAAATTCCTGCGGCAACCAATGATTTCATGGTGATAGTACCCTAGAACATACAGAACGTTAAGAAAGATATTACGCTTCTTTTTTTGTCTAACTAAATTTTTTTTGTCTAACTTGATTTCATGTATAGGCTATATATACAGGGTGTTTCAAAATTCCTGTGGCAAACAATGATTGTATGGTGATAGTACCCTGGAACATACAGAACGTTAAGAAAGATACATTATGATTTTTTTTTTGTGTAACTAAATTTTTTTTGTCTAACTTGATTTCATGTATAGGCTATATATACAGGGTGTTTCAAAATTCCTGCGGCAACCAATGATTTCATGGTGATAGTACCCTAGAACATACAGAACGTTAAGAAAGGTATTACGCTTTTTTTTTGTCTAACTAATTTTTTTTTTGTCTAACTGGTTTTTCCTGCGGCAACCAATGATTGCATGGTGATAGTACCCTGGAACATATAGGACGTTAAGAAAGATATTACGATTATTTTTGTCTAACAAAATTTTTTTTGTCTAACTTGATTTCATGTATAGGCTATATATACAGGGTGTTTCAAAATTCCTGCGGCAACCAATGATTTCATGGTGATAGTACCCTAGAACATACAGAACGTTAAGAAAGATATTACGCTTCTTTTTTTGTCTAACTAAATTTTTTTTGTCTAACTTGATTTCATGTATAGGCTACATATACAGGGTGTTTCAAAATTCCTGCGGCAACCAATGATTTCATGGTGATAGTACCCTAGAACATACAGAACGTTAAGAAAGGTGATAGTACCCTGGAACATATAGGACGTTAAGAAAGATATAGAACATACAGAACGTTAAGAAAGGTGATAGTACCCTGGAACATATAGGACGTTAAGAAAGATATTACGATTCTTTTTGTCTAACAAAATTTTTTTTTGTCTAACTTGATTTCATGTATAGGCTATATATACAGGGTGTTTCAAAATTCCTGCGGCAACCAGTGATTTCATGGTGATAGTACCCTAGAACATACAGAACGTTAAGAAAGATATTACGCTTCTTTTTTTGTCTAACTAAATTTTTTTTGTCTAACTTGATTTCATGTATAGGCTATATATACAGGGTGTTTCAAAATTCCTGCGGCAACCAATGATTTCATGGTGATAGTACCCTAGAACATACAGAACGTTAAGAAAGATATTACGCTTTTTTTTTGTCTAACTAAATTTTTTTTGTCTAACTGGTTTTTCCTGCGGCAACCAATGATTGCATGGTGATAGTACCCTGGAACATATAGGACGTTAAGAAAGATATTACGATTCTTTTTGTCTAACAAAATTTTTTTTGTCTAACTTGATTTCATGTATAGGCTATATATACAGGGTGTTTCAAAATTCCTGCGGCAACCAATGATTTCATGGTGATAGTACCCTAGAACATACAGAACGTTAAGAAAGATATTACGCTTCTTTTTTTGTCTAACTAAATTTTTTTTGTCTAACTTGATTTCATGTATAGGCTATATATACAGGGTGTTTCAAAATTCCTGCGGCAACCAATGATTTCATGGTGATAGTACCCTAGAACATACAGAACGTTAAGAAAGATATTACGCTTTTTTTTTGTCTAACTAAATTTTTTTTTGTCTAACTGGTTTTTCCTGCGGCAACCAATGATTGCATGGTGATAGTACCCTGGAACATATAGGACGTTAAGAAAGATATTACGATTCTTTTTGTCTAACAAAATTTTTTTTGTCTAACTTGATTTCATGTATAGGCTATATATACAGGGTGTTTCAAAATTCCTGCGGCAACCAATGATTTCATGGTGATAGTACCCTAGAACATACAGAACGTTAAGAAAGATATTACGCTTCTTTTTTTGTCTAACTAAATTTTTTTTGTCTAACTTGATTTCATGTATAGGCTATATATACAGGGTGTTTCAAAATTCCTGCGGCAACCAATGATTTCATGGTGATAGTACCCTAGAACATACAGAACGTTAAGAAAGATATTACGCTTTTTTTGTCTAACTAAATTTTTTTGTCTAACTGGTTTTTCCTGCGGCAACCAATGATTGCATGGTGATAGTACCCTGGAACATATAGGACGTTAAGAAAGATATTACGATTCTTTTTGTCTAACAAAATTTTTTTTGTCTAACTTGATTTCATGTATAGGCTATATATACAGGGTGTTTCAAAATTCCTGTGGCAAACAATGATTGTATGGTGATAGTACCCTGGAACATACAGAACGTTAAGAAAGATACATTATGATTTTTTTTTTGTGTAACTAAATTTTTTTTGTCTAACTTGATTTCATGTATAGGCTATATATACAGGGTGTTTCAAAATTCCTGCGGCAATCAATGATTGCATGGTAATAGTACCCTAGAACATACAGAACGTTAAGAAAGGTATTACTTTTTTTTTTTTTGTCTAACTAAATTCTTTTGGCTAATTGATTTCATGTATAGGCTATATATACAGGGTGTTTCAAAATTCCTGCGGCAACCAATGATTGCATGGTGATAGTACCCTAGAACATACAGAACGTTAAGAAAAATATTACGATTTTTTTTGTCTAACTAAAAATGTCAATAATTTGTTTCATCAAAAAGCTAAGAAATTTTTTAAAAAGAAATCGGATTTAGAAATATGTTACACACGCACCAAAATAGTGTCAATACATCGTTATGTCGTCCGTGAACATTCCAGAAGGTAATAAACCGACCTTCAAATGCAGAATTCGCAGATAAGAATTTATTCGTGAGGACAGGTTTAGCCGAGTGGTTAGCACGCCTGGTTCCTGAACTGTAGGCCTCAGGTTCGAATCCGTTCGGTGAGAGGTTTTTCGCTTGCTCTGAAATTTCCTCGTGACGTAACATAGTCCAAATACATTTAAACGCCACTAGAAAATAAATGCGGCGGGAAAAAAAAGTGGCGCACAGCCAGAGTCGAAGCTCACCGCCTAAAATTACTTCACCGATAAAGTGTTGCCATCGGAAAAAAAAGTTTAGAGACAAAATGGCCCAGCTACATAACTAAATTTTTGCTGGAACAAGAAATTACTGTGTTACGATTACAATATACACTGAAGTGCCAGAAAAACTGGTACAGACGAGCTTATGCAAAATACATAGCAACGTCCCCTATGCGTGTAGTCGGTTGCGTCCACCAGCGCGTATATAAAGCGATAGACATCCTTGCTACCTGTCAGAGCTGTTTTCGGCATGAGAATGACGAGTAATAACGATTTAAGGGAATTTCAACGCTGTGTCATAGTTGGCGCTCGTGAGATGGGCCATATTATTTCCGAGGTGGAAACGAAGTTCGGATTTTCATGGGCGACCATTGCAAGGGACTACAAGAATTCCGGCAAAACCTCCAACCTACGATACCAGTGTGGCCGTAAAAAGACTTTGGGTGAACGTAACCATCGTCGGCTGTCAAGAATCGTTTCACGCGATAGCCGTGCAACACACTCGCAGGTATCATCGGAATTCAATGCTGGAGCCTCAACAAGCATCCGCGTCCGGACTGTGCAACGTACCCTGCACGATATGGGCATTGGGAGCCGACGCCCAACTCGAGTCCCCTTAATGGGTGCACGAAACATAGCTATGCACCTCGCTTGGGCACGACAACACCGCCAACTATACACTTGATGACTGGAAACAAGTAGCCTGGTCTGACGAGTCACGTTTCCAACTGTATCGGGCAGATGGAAGGATTCGTGCGTGGCGCAAACCCCATGAAGCCATGGACCGCGCCTGTCAACAGGGAACTGTACCGGCTGGTGGGGAGTCCGTAATGGGATGGGGTGTGTTTAGCTGGACTTCGCTGGGACCCCTGGTACGTCTACAAACGTCTGTCACCGGCCAACGCTATGTGCGCATCCTTTCTGACGAAGTACACCCGTTCATGTCCTGCATTCATGCTGGGCCTGTTCCAACAGAACAATGCACCTCCACACAAGTGTCTGGACGCCACATTATGGTTAAAGGAGCATTCATCTGAGTTTGGGGTGTTGCTATTCCCATCCAAGTCCCCAGATATGAACGTGATAGAACACATTTGGGATGCCATGCAACTCGCTATCGAACACAGGATTCCGATACCTCGTAATACACCCGAATTGTGGAACGCTCTGCAGAAAGTATGGTGTGCATTGCCTACAGCATATTTCCAGAAGATAGTGGAGTCCATGCCCCGTCGTATTTCTGTAGTCCTGCGCTCCCGTGGGGGACCTACCAAGTATTAAATTGGTGTACCAGTTTTTCTAGCACTTCAGTGTATATATAACAATACATATTGTTGGATCAAACAAGTTCCCCAAAATCCACCTTGCCGCCCCGGTGGCGCAGTGGTCTAAGCGATGACCTCTGATCATTCGTCCGTAAGGGGTCCGGGTTCAAATCCCGGCCAGGCATGGATGTTGTGTTTGTCTTACGGCACTGGCTCTTTCCCTTCCCTGGAACAAGTGACCCTAAATTAGGGACGGGCGACTGCTTATAGCCCATTCAGTTGCTCACGGTGGTCGTTAAACCTCCAATCAAAAAAAAAGATCCACCTAAGCATTTTGTTAAATGAACAGAACGTTTTGTCATGATAACTATAACTTTTGTAGAATCAACAATTATTTTCAGCAAAATACTTTTGTAAATTCAACAAACATGCATATCGACAAATTTTTTTGGCTGATTTAACAATTTTTTTTTTTTTTTGCTGAATTAACAAAACGTTTTTCTCAGTGTACCCCTCCATTGTAGCCCAGGAAACATGATAAAAGGCATTGTCGTCCTGGAAGAAACAATTATGTGACCGTAGAACTACCACAACGTTGAGAGCATTGAGCTATCCAGGATAGCTCTATACAGCACAGAGTTCATGTTCCCATGAATAACACCAATGGATCCACAGTACACCAGGTGCAACAGCCTTATGTCACAACTCCACCGCTTCAGTGCTCCCCAGTTGGCACTGTACACTACAGAAGCAGACGTTCTCCGGGTAACTGCCAAATCCAGACAAGTCCATCCGATCAGAATAATGCGATTCGGGATTCGTCGCTCCACAACACCTGCCGCCATTTCTTATTGGTCTTTGTGGTGAGATATTTTTGGTGGTTGCTCGGCTATGATACCCTAGTGCATGGGCCTCCCTTTGAAGTCTCTTGGTGAAGACCACAGCATTTGTGGCCATTTGAAATTCCTGTGCTATGAGCGTGTGCGACCTCATTTTTGTTGTATATTTTTGTAATTCTCAATCTTTTACATACTATTTTGATTATGGCGCTGACTCTTTCCCTTCCCTAGAACAAGCGGCCGTACGAATTAAGGACGGCAACTACTTGCAGCCGTTAGAAATACTCATGAGGTGGTTGTTAACACTACCTGCCTCAGCGAAAAAAAATATATGAATTTGCAGAAAAGGAAATCTAGATGGACGTTTAAAATGCAGCTCATAAATTTATCCTCGAGGTGGTTCTGTGTTTATAAAAATGTATCGAAGTAGGAACTGTCAAGAACAATAAAATGTGTGCTACAACAAAATATAAACAGATTCAGTTTTTCAAGCCACTATTTTTATCATATCAAACAACTTTTCATAGAAAATATTTACTACAAATACACTGACGGAAAAAAACATCCCAACACCAAGAAGGGGTTGTGTTAGATAAACGACAGTTGGTAGGCGGTGAGAATACATCTGTAAGATGACGTCTATGAAAATTTCGCGCTCGGCGCATACGTGTGGCGCTGGTAGCGCCCCTCGGAACATACAAAGCAGGTTTACTCTAAATACGCGCTGTAACGTTCGTGAGCGTTAGTTATCGTTGCAATTCGACGTAGGGTGTTGATGTTAGTCAAGAATGCCTTTAAGAAGACGAAGAAGCCATTATCAACAGCTCACGGAGTTTTAACGAGGTCGTGTAATAGGGCTACGAGAAGGTGGATTTTCTTTCCGCAATATTGCAGAACGACTTGGCAGGAATGTAGCCACTGTGCATGATTGTTGGCAGCGGTGGTCAAGGGAAGGTACTGCCTCAAGAAGACCGGGTTCCGGCCGGCCACGTGGCACTACTAAGACGGAAGACCGCCGTGTACGGCGTATGGCCGTGGCGCATCGTACCGAGTCTGCGGCAGCAATTCGAGCTGCAGTTGCCACCACAGTGACACAACGAACTGTTACAAATCGGTTACTTGAAGGACAGCTCCGAGCCAGACGCCCTGTAGCGTGCATTCCACTTACTCCAAACCACTGCCGTTTGCGACGTCAGTGGTGTCAAGCTAGAGCTCATTGGAGGACGGAGTGAAGATCTGTTGTGTTTTCTGATGAAAGCCGGTTCTGCCTGGGTGCCAGTGATGGCCGTGTGTTGGTTAGAAGGAGGCCAGGTGAGCGCCTACAACCAACCTGTCTGCGGCCGAGACACACTGGACCTGCACCTGGAGTTATGGTCTGGGGAGCAATTTCCTATGATAGCAGGAGCACTCTCGTGGTTATCCCACGCACCCTGACGGCACAGTTGTACGTCAGTCTGGTGATTCAACCTGTTGTGCTGCCATTCATGAACAGCATTCCAGGGGGCGTTTTCCAACAGGATAACGCTCGTCCGCATACCGCTGTTGTAAACCAACTTGCTTGACAGGCATGTTGCCGTGGCCTGCTAGATCACCAGATCTTTCACCAATCGAGCACGTACGGGACATCATTGGACGACAACTCCAGTGTCACCCCCAACCAGCATTAACCGTCCCTGTATTGACCGACCAAGTGCAACAGGCATGGAACTCCATCCCACAAACTGACATCCAGCACCTGTACGACACAATGCATGAACGTTTGCATGCTTGCATTCAACAATCTGGCGGTTACACCGGTTATTAGTGTACCAGCATTTCACATTTAAAATGGCTGTTCTCGCACTTACATTAAGCTGTGATCTTGAAACCTTAATCGATTAAATATGTTACCTATACAAATGCATTGCCGCCATTTCATTCCTCTACAACTATTTTTTCGTGGTGTTGGGATATTTTTTCCGTCAGTGTACACTATATTGACAAAGGTTACCGGACACTTAGAAGAGAAACACAACATAGTATTTATTGACATACGGTGTCGGTCCATCTTTGGCCTTAATGCATGCGCTAACCTTTCGAGACATTCTTTCGACAGGATTTTGGAACACAGCGATAGGTATGCGCTTCCATTCAGTATATAATGCTGCCGCTAACGGTTGCTTAGTAGTAGACTTTGGTTCCAAAGTTCTTATACGGCGCTCCAATTCATCCCATAGGTGCTCTGTGGGATTAAGATTAGGGCTCTGTGCTTGCCAGCCCACACACGATACGGAATTATCGTCAAACCACTCCGTAACAGTCCTTACTTTACGTCTCGGTGCATTATCCTACTGGTACCAACAAGGCTCGGTTCCATAGTATTGCCACAGAGTTGGTAGGGCATAGTTGTCCAGAATAGCGAGGTAAACGTGCTGGTTAACAGGTTTGTCCACGATAACCAATGGACCGGGACCATACCACGAAAGTCACCCCCACACGAGTACACTGCCAGCTCCAAACTTTTTTTTTTTTTTTTTTGACTGCAGATTTAGCGACCACCGTGAGCAACTCAGTGGCCTATAAGCAGTCGCCCGTCCTTAATTTAGGGTTCCTGGTTCCAGGGAAGGGAGATAGCCAGTGCCGTAAGGCAAACACAACATCCATGCCTCACCGGGATTCGAACCCGGACCCCTTTCGGACGAATGATCAGAGGCCATCGCTACAAACTTGACCTTATACTGTGGTAAATGGATTTTCCCCGGCTACCGCTATGCCCACACACAGCCATCAGTCCATAGGACCCGTTTCCATTGATCTACGGTCCACGATAAATGTTCTTTACACCATGCTGAACGACGAGTAGCATTCCGAGTGGAGATGAAAGGATTATGAGCAGCCGCACAACCACGGTAATCCATGGAATGAAGTTTTCTGCGAATGGTACGTGTATATACTAGGGTTCCAGCATTTTTACTAACCTGTACACTGAGGTCTTGTGCAGTACTCCGTCGATTAGCTGTAACGACTCTCCTGAGGCTTCGACGTCTTCTATCACTGATTTTTTTTTTGGTCTGCCGGTACGTTTTGCTGCTTTAGGCACGGCATGTGTCTTCCACTTACTCAGTACATCCAGAACAGTTGACTTGGGTATGTTCAAACGCCTCTAGTTTTCTCTTATGGACAACCCATTAATATAACACCCAACAATCTTTCCTTTCTCAAAGCCAGTTCTCTCCCGCCGCGATATTTTCACTGAACCTCACAGTGCGATATGATCGCGGTGCAGGCTTGTTTTCATACCGTTTGCAGCTGTACCGCGCATCTTAAAAACTCAGCGGGTCCGTTCATTTGCTTTTGAAGGGGTGTCCGGGGACTTTTGTCAATATAGTGTATATTAAGGCTATCGTTTGATCCTTTACTTGCAAATGGTGGAAACGGAAATTCACATTCTGGAATATAATAAATGAACAAAAAGCTTTAAAAATCGGTGGCGGAATGAAAAATGCACCGAAGTTGAACGTATGACGTAGGAACTGTAAAAAAACAGAGTATTTGCACGTGTAATAATAACGTTAATGTAACGGTATGTTGCGCCATCTACGTTCCATATATTCGTTAGGAAGGAAATAAAATACAAAAATAAACATTCAGTAAATTTTTATTACCATTACTGATACAAATACGATGGCAGTGTCGTAGTGCCATCTAATGTTGCCAAAAAAAATTTATATTTTTAGCAGCCCCGTGGAACCAGTGAAACTAAATTGGAAATTCACATTCTCATAAAGTTTTAGATTATCGAAAATTATAAATTTCAGTGGGGTGTAGGAAAGCAGTTGTTCAATGACTTATAGTGGTAGGTATATATTTGCCGAAAGTTTAGTTTGAATTTTCTTTCCTTCTTAAAGAATTTTCAGAATGTAGACTGCGCCACATACATATTACTTATAATTATTATTGAACATATAAATGCCCTGACTTTTCACCACTTTCTACGTCATATGTTTAAGTTTATTGCATTTCTTATCGTGTCACCAATTTTAAAAGCTTTTGGTTCATCTACTATATTCCAGAATGTGAATTTCCGTTTTCTCCATTGTTGAGTACGGGCTTAAACCACAGCCTTAACAAAAATTCCTTCTGTTTGAGAATTTCTGACATTTAAACTAGCTCCTGCGACGTAATACAGAGGTGAAACACGTGAACAAGTCGGCAAATTTGGAGCGATGCATTCCGTTGGTGAGGTTTAGTCAGTTAGAAAAATTGGCTCCAGAGCGAGCAGGCGCTTCTTCGATCTGCGTCACCGACTAGCTTGTGAAATTCTTTTTTTTTTTTTTTTTTTTGATTTTAGGTTTAACGACCACCGTGAGCAACTCAATGGGCTATAAGCAGTCGCCCGTCCCTAATTTAGGGTCACTGGTTCCAGGGAAGGGAGAGAGCCAGTGCCGTAAGACAAACACAACATCCATGCCTTACCGGGATTCGAACCCGGACCCCTTACGAACAAATGATCAGAGGCCATCGCTTAGACTACTGCGCCACCTGGGCGGCCTTGTGAAATTCATACTCGTTGTTTGATATTGTAGAGCCTTTGCTATGAAATGGAGAAAAGCCTCAATGGCTTTGATTGGTGTAGTATGAAAGTTCGTTCGGAAACCTATGTAAAAAGACTTCAATTGCCGGAAGCTACAGGGTTTTTTTTTTTTTTTTTTGGTTTTATGACAGCATGCTCGAACACAAATAGGAAGATGAAAGATTCTTTCACAAGCGTGAAAGAATCTTTCAAATTTACCGATATGACAGTAATTTTTAATTAACTGCTTTTCCCACTACTTTTGATGGAATAGATAGCAATGCTATTTTTGATAGTTTGACATATTTTTAGTATTGAAATTTAGTAAAAAATGTCAATGTCTCAGCTGTGCTTGCTGGATCCTGAGAAACAAAAGAACGAATGTGGTAAAACAAGCATAATGCCGATGAAACGCCAAAGAGCCGTATCTTGTCGAACTAAATGCCTCACTTGATTTATCTTCAACGCTTAAATTTTCGTTACCAACTGGGAAAAGAATGGGAGAAATAAAAGGTAATAGTTTGAACAAGAGAATTACCTCCTTTTTTATAGACTATTTTTATTATCAAAGGGAGAAATGTACAACCTAGTGTGTTTCCAACGAGAAAGAATTACTCCGGCAAAGTTGTCATCAGCCACGTCCTGCTGCCTCACTGCCCCGAGAATGGTTTACGAACGCTAGTATAGCATTTTCTTTTCTTTCTTTGCGGTTTTAACGACCACCGTTAGCAAGTCCTGGGTGGGCTATACGCAGTGTTACGTCCCTAATTTAGAACCACGGGTTCCAGAGAAAGGAAAGGGCCTGTTTCTCATGGCAAGCACAACATCCATGCCCCACCGGGATTCGAACCCAGGCCGATCTCGGAAGAACAGTCAAGAACCATCGCTTAGACCACAGCGCCATCGGGGTGGCATGATATTGTAGATTCCACTTTTCGTGTTGGGATATCCTACTTACTAGCACGAACAAAGAGCAGAGGAATTAGTAATAACCCCCCTCAATGAATTCCTATCCATCGTGTCCATTCGCCCCTGGACATAACAAAACGAAAAAAGCTTAAACTAAGGATTTGGAAGAGTGGAGAATAAGTGCATTTTTATGGCACTGGGAATGCCATTTTGATAAACTTTCTACGCAGACGTAAACAAAGCACTTTCTATGGGAAATACGTAGGGCTACATGACGAGAAACACGACACTTACTAATACTCGGAAAAGTCCAGATTGTATTTTAAAGTTTAAAAAAATTGAAAAATGGCACATCGTGAATTGTGTGGGTGACATGGTGGGCAAGGAAAATTTCCAGGGTGGGCTAGAGCTCACCCTCGCACGCCCTTGGCGACGTCCCTGATTCCTCCATTTCTCAGTTTTTGATAATAAGTTCTAAATTCAAAATCTCGAAAAGTGTAAGAATTTTAAAAGAGAAAGGAGATTTAAAAAGAATTTTGTTTGTGTTGTAGTTAACAAGATTGCTCCACATAATGTTTGAAATTATCGTGGGAAAAAAAAAGTTGGTGAAGAGAAGCTATAAATGCTGCACGGCGGCGCAATTGTCTAAGGGTTGACTTATGACCATTCGCCCGAGAATGGTCCGGGTTCGAATCCCGGTGAGGCACGGCTGTTGTGTTTGTCTTACGTCACTGGTTCCTCCCTTCCTCAGAATCAGTGGCTCTAAATTAGGGACAGATGACTGCTCATAGCCCATCGTACTGCTTACGATGGTCGTTAAATCTTCAATCCAAAGAAAAAAAAAAGCTTCAAAGGAACATTATTTCATCTGTGCTTGCGCTATGCAAACACTTTCAAATTTGGGAGCTAACAAATGAACACAAGTGAAGCCTTTCTCCCCTCCTCTATTTTTATTTCTAAAAAAATATGTTATCAATATAAATGACGCTGTTGTAGCAGCAAAATCCCAAGAATAAAGACACTTGCGTTTCCAAGAAAATTTCATTCATCTATCACGCAATAACGTGTGTTCCAATAGAACGTTGTAAGGTAGGAAGTCCAAATAATAACAGTGACAAATGAATGCCCGAGCTTCTCTTAGTCGTAGAGCTTATTACTTTCAGATTACAAAGGAAAAGGGTAGGAAAGCTCCGTTGTTTTACACTTCCACCATCCTCGTTTATTGTTTGCATCACCCACCAGCAATTTTGAGCGTGTCCCTTACAAAATTTATTTAAGAATGGAACTGGAAAAGACACCCCTTAATACCTCATTATCGTGATGCAATCAGTCATCAGTGTTGTCCAAGTTTTACTCGATTGTGCCCTTTGAACTGGATGGATATTATGCTTTGTAACTTAATGACTGTCAACCCCGTCGTTTGGCTAACTCCATGAGAACTGTCAGCAAATGATTTCCTTCCAAACAAAAAAGGAAATAACGCTAGTAGAAAAAAAAAAAAAAAAAAAAAAGAAAGAAGTACAAGAAAGAAAGCAAAAGATAAAACCCCCCAAAGCTTACCCAGACGCAGATTACAGTGTTCATTTTTGCCTAGAGAGTAGATAGCCGACCATTATTCACGTGGATGTCTTTCACATTTTGCTCGGGCACAATGGATCCCCTGCAGATGGGTGAGAATCGTGGAACAAAGAGAGCTTGTTAATTGGTTGGCAGTAGCCCCATTGTTTGAGCCCACTCTCCCAAAGTTCAACAGACTGTCTGCGCTTAATTAAAAGTTAAACACTTACTCTGACAGCGCCGTTTTCGGAGTGACGTGTTCATTAGCGCCTAACCCCGGCCGTGTTAGAGTGGTTAAAGATTATTAAGTGTTCAAGAACGCGCAATCCATCACGGATTAATGTTCTCGCAGCGACAGGAATGGTAATTATGTTAAGTTGTGCCTGCCTGTCACCCACACGCACAAACTCAGTTCCTCACATGAGTGTGGGACTCTCCAGAAAAGATGCGAGAGAGAGATTTTAAAAGGTTCTCTCTCTCCTCTCTCTCTCTCTCTCTCTCTTTTCCTACCTCGCTCTCACACAAGCGAGCGGCGTTTTATATCTTATCTGGTCCTTTTCCTCCGGAGTGCATCATACACCATTGCGGTTGCAGAGATTAAAGGTCTGCGTGTTATGATTACACGCTTTTCACCAATTACATCTCCTTTATAGTTGACAGTTCAATTTATCTCCTCTAGGTTTGGAAAATAACACTGACGAGATAATCAGATTTTGTTTGTTCTCGTCCAAAAGCGAAAGATGACTTTTCCGCATCGCTGTAATCGGGAGGTTTAATGTCTGTCTGTCATTGTTTCAAAAGCTCTTCTCGGAATATTCTTTGGGTGAATTCTAACTGCGCAGATGAGGTAAACAAAATTTTTGTTTGCTTCAAATCGCATCAACACTTGTGTTCCGTCGTCCTTTAGATAATGAAGGAAGGAACGAGAGTAAGTTATAGAATAAAACAAAAATGCAGAAACGAACTTCGTTAAAGCGAAATTCTTTTCAGAAGGCCATATGTACAACAAAGCAATAAATCAGATACCTTAGTGCTTTGTGTTACATTTCTGTCAAAACGTCGAATATTTCTGCTTTAAAACTGTGACGTCACTCAGTAAAATTTCCTGTTGGGGCAAAAAAGCACCGATTAAGTCGTGACATCGGTGACGTGGAGGGGTGAAATGGCGTTGCCCGGGAGGCGTCCAGGAGATGTGATGTCGTCACACTCCAGAACAATGATGCAATCTAACTTGTCGAAGCACAAAACACGTGGTGCACAGAAAATGACGCTGTCCGTTAGGAGTTGTGAAACGTCGAGCATCAGTCATGATGAGATTGTTTTCATATTTTTCTTCCGATGTTATCCTGTGATGGATAACTGATGGCACTGTTGTGGCACATGACAACTTTTTGTAGGGTACCAGCCAGTGAGTACTTTTAGGGGGGGGGGTTAAGATAAATCCTTCAATTCTATCAAGCATTTTAGTAAATGTACAAGATACTAAAATACAACAAAAATAAAGAAGTTTGACAATTGCAATCAATCATTAATATCTTATTATTTTTAAAAATGCTTTAAAAAAGGTTTCGTATATTTTAGTGTTTTAAATTTATTAAAAATTTGGCTGTACCAATGGCTAAAGGGGTTGAGCCCCCCCCTCTCGTTCCCCCTTATGGGCGCCCTTGGTACCAGCTGTTGGTCCGCTGCTGATCCATGTGCTGGCGGACGGGACATTTTATTAACTTTTGGACACCGGTTCTAAGTGCTTTACTGACTTTGGACACCGGCTTTGGGCCGCTATACTGACTGCCAGCTAGGATGGGCCGAAAAAAACTTTTTTTTAAATTTGCATATCGCCTAGCGCGAAAAAGTTACCATTTAGGTCAACAAGAATAAAAAAAGAAATTGTTTTCAAATCGACAAATATCTTAGGTCTCCGAACGTCACACTAAGTTCGCGTTTTTCCGACCGCATGGGGCTATAGGCAAAAATGGATGGAATTTTTTTGTAATTGAATTTGAGTAACCCCTAGTGCGAAAAAGTGTCCTTTAGTGTTCCCAATAACAGTGAATTTTTTTTTTTTTTTTTTTGAAGTTGATCAGTGTGCTATGTCTCCGCACTGCACGTGAAGTTCACCATTTTCTTACTGCGCTGGACCAGTGCCAATAGACAATCCTGGAGAGAAAGAGTTTTGGCTTTGGCTGCATTTTTCCCCCATAATAGCTGGTGAGAATAAAGTTCACTTTGGGTCATCTCAATTATTTGAGCTCGCGCGTAGTTGACAACTATGCATTGCGGAACTATTTGTTGATCTGACGGCATTTTGCCTTGGAAGGTTGCAAGAATTCGCACAGAATTTCCGCCCTAGTCAGTAGTCATTATACATTTTTCGAGTCGATAAATCAACGAGTCACGCTTTGTTAGCGATGTTGTGTTTTCATACTTAGTTTTACAGAAAGTGCTTGCGGTTTGTCTGTTCGTTGTTCGATTTCCATTATCGTTAATTCGCTTTATTATTCTAATTCTTCTCATTGCTATCTGACCCTGTGCCACATAAACACTAAAGAATGTTGAAATAATCTGTATGCATTTTGAATCATGCAAAACAAAAATATTGCAAGCAGGACGGCTGTTAAGAGCAGAGAACGCTTTTTGACGTTTGGTGCTCCCCAAGAAATCAGCGATTTGCAACTGCTGACATACGAAAGTATGATGAGACATTTCTTATTGCTAAGAATACAAGTGAAGGAGGATAGAAAAGATTACAACCAATCAGTTCGTGATATTGCACATTCTGTCACAACGAGAGTTGTTGAAATATGGCAAAAAGATTCTTTAAGTTTTATATAACATCCGCGTATTGTGGCAATGATTGAAGCGAACCACAAGAGATGTCAATGCATTTTGAAATCAGCTAGTCGACGTGATGAGTCTACGAAGGTGAAAATGTCGTCTTTTCTTGCAGATGCACATAGAACGCTTTTTGACGTTTGTACTTGTAAATGTCCAAATATATTACATAATTGATGCTCTTGTGAACGTTCGCAGAAATACCTACTCGAGAAGTTCTTTTTTTTTTGACAGACTAAAGAACTGAAAGGAAAATGGTGATTGGAAAAGTAGACAAGATAGTGACAGGAAAAGAGAGGAAAGGAAAAATAAGCGGAAAAAGGAAAACAGTGCGTCAGATTTTGATGGTACGGAGGCACGTTTGGACGATTCTGACACAGCCTCTTGTTCATCTCCTGAAAAACGTAGCCGTAGACGTGTTGAAGACTCGACTTTTGATCCAGCAGGACCCTCGACATCACGTTCAGAATCACTAATGAGAGTAGCTTTTCCTAGCTTAGCGTTAGCAGTGTACCGTAGTCATTGATAAAAACAAAATTATCCGTGAAAAAATTAAGCTATCTAAGGATGTAAAGGAAAAGGCCAAAACAGATAGAAATGTCGTTCGAGGACTCTATTTTGATGGAAGAAATGACTCAACTCTGCTCCTAGATAAGAAAGATGATAAATATTATCATTTCGAGAAGAAAGAAGAGCGCATTACTCTCTTGGAGGAGCCTGAATCGAAGTACCTCGGCCATATGACTCCCAATTCTGGTCATAACAGAAGCATCGTGAACAGCATCACTAATTTTTTAAAGTTAATGGCATTGCCTCAAGTTTTCTCATTGCTTTAGGGTGCGATGGAACTGTTACAAATACCGGCAAGAAAACCGGTGCTATACGTCAACTGGAACTTCAGTTGCAACGTTCTTTGCAGTGGCTGGTGTGCTTGTTCCGTTTCAATGAACTTCCATTTCGCCATTTGCTTGATGAACTCGATGGCAAATCAGCAGGTCCTACAACTCGTTCAGAAGAGATTGGGGCAGCTCTCGACGGCTGTGAAAACCTCCCAGTAGTGGACTTTGCAGCTATTCATGTATAGAATGGACAGAACACATGAAAGAATTGCAGGATACACGTGAACTGAGTAGCGACCAGCAGTATTTACTGGAAATCTGTTGCGCCGTGTCACAGGGAGACTGTGATGTCAGCCTTTCTAGATGAAATCCAGGACCAATGTCATATTCGCGGTGGCTGACGACAGCTAACAGAGTCATGTGCCTCTATGTCGCCACTCAAAACCCATCGCAAACTTTGATCTGTGTTGCCAACTACATAATGAAGGTATATGAACCGGTCTGGTTTTCCATAAAGAAGAAGCTTTCGTGCACAGAAGGGGCCAAACACTTTTGGAAACTCATCAACTTATCGCACTTCATGGATTTGAAGTGCAAAGTAATCATTGATGCAGTGATCAAGAGAAACGCGTTCTTCAGTAACCCAGAGAATATAGTGTAAAGTATGATTGCGGACGAACGCACTCACGTTAGAGCTCTTGGATGGAGAAGAATAAAGAAAGCTAGACAACAACAAATTAATGATGTCATAAGAGAATTCGAAGTGCCGCAATTAAATTTAGATGCTAATGAATATTATGAGATGATCGATTGGACTAAAACGCGTCTTACCGAATCACCCCTGACAAAACACATCTCAGACGAAGATCTGGATCGGCTAATCGCAACTTCTGCCGCAGCTGGCGAAGAAATAAACAAGTTTCCCTGCTACACGCAATCTGTGGAACGTTGCGTGAAACTGGTAACCAAAGCAGCTGCCTCAGTGTGTGGATTTGAAGCTAGAGATTCGTTCATAAGAGCAACAACTGCATCACGGCAATTAATGCCACATTTTTCGAGTAAAGCGGATTACCGAAAAATATATACCACGTAGAAATAAAACTCTGAGCTGGAGGGAGGGTGGGCGGAACTCGAAGCGTAATACCTCCTCGTGGTGAGTTCTGGGTTGTTTCCGTATGTGACATTGGAAGCAAGCGAAGAGCTACACGCTACACATTGCAAAGCAAACTGGGTGTACAACACATGCACACGCATGGTGCCCTCAAAACAGTGCAATTTCCTACAGATTTTTCCGATGCCCTACATGCCAAGATGCCTTTACCTAGCCTAGGGGTCAAATGTGGGAAGAAAAAGGTGAATTTCGCGTTTATTGCGGAGATATAGCATATTGATCAACTTCAAAACTTTTTTTCACTGTTATTGGGAACACTAAAGGACACTTTTTCGCACTAGGGGTAACTCGATTTCAATTACAAAAACAATTCCATCCGTTTTTGCTTACGGCCCAATGCGGTCGGAAAACGCGAACTTAGTGTGCCATGCCGAGACCTAAGACATTGGTCGATTTGAAAAAAAATATTTTTTTATTCTTGTTGACCCAAATGGCAACTTTTCCGCGCTAGGTTATATGCAAATGAAAAAAAAAAATGTTTTATGGCCCACCCTACTGCCAGCGCTGGATTGAGTGTTAGCCCAGCAAGATTGTTTCTGCTGGGTAGTGATAGAGGTCTCACCCAAATATAGGAGACCTCAAGGTGGCCCATGTAAACACGCCACATCCCGTCACACCGCCCCCCACCTGCTTGTAACGCACTGATTGACAGTTTAAGTCCATACTCTCATGTGGTCTACACCACATACACGGTCCTATCAGAATAATATGGTTACTCCCGGAATCACAGTGTACCCGCCCAAGCGCATCACAGAGTGCATGTGACAAGGTCGACCACACAGAGATATAAGCGGCAGGTCAGGACAGATGAGTCCTAGTGCGTTACGTGAGCACAATGGGCAGAGGTAGTGACTTGACGGACGTTCAAATAGGAATGGTCATCGGCGACCTCATCTAGGGTGGCAGCATCTCAGAAACAGCAGACTTCGTGGAATGTTCGCGAGGTGATGTATTAAAGGTGTACCAAGAATGGACCGCTGGAACACCGAGTACCTGTTGACGTCATAACTGTGGAGCACCAAATGCCATCGACCCCAGAGAAGAACGTCACCTCCGTCGACTAATAAAGGGCAATCGGCGCGCAACAGTGCAGCAATTGACCACGCAAATGAACGCTGGGGCTCCCAAGTACGTGTCCTCGATAACAGTAGATCATGGGTCGCCGGAGTCGATGCTGCGTCAAGGCACTTATGTGAACCCAGGTCCATCGGCAACGACGCCTGTAGTTCGCATGGGACTACCGTCATTGGACAGTGGAAGAGTGGAAAATGGTTGCCTTCTCCGACAAATCGAGGTTTCTACTGCCCAGAAGTGACGGACGTTGGCGGATATGGCTTCAGACACACGAGAACGAACACCTGGACATGCTTGTCGGTTAAGTACAGGCTGGAGGTGGCAGTGTGCATGTCTGGGTGATGTTTTCCTGGTATGCCCTGAGAATGCTGATACCACTGGATAGGCGCCTGAATCTTAATGGTTACCTGTCCATCCTCGCTGACCACATGCATCCCTTCATGTTGGACGTTTACGCTGGTGGTGATGGTGTCTACCAAAAAGACAATGCGCCGTGCCACGTAGCTAAGAGCTTGGGTGACTGGTTTCAGGAACACGACAGCGATGTCTCCGTTCTCCCTTGGCCGGCGATATCGCGCGACTTCAATTCCACAGAGCATTTGTGGGACTATTTGGATCAACCGTTTTCTACGTGCAGACCCACAGCCACGTCATCTCCGGGACCTCCGTTCTCTGCTGCCGTCCGAATGGGCTTGTGTGCCACAGGCAAACTTCCTGGGCCTAACTGCGTCCATGACATGCCGTCTCGCCGTTGTCATCCTGTCCAAAGGTGGTTATTCTCATTATTAGGTAGGTGGTCACATTACTCTGATGCGACTGTGTATTCAAATTCCCGTTGTGGTGTTGTTAATGGAATTTCGAATCCTCGAACCAAGTATCCCGCCCGTTTGCAGTATTCCGGTCCAGTGGAGACATTCCTTCGTCCCCTGCGGCCTTATAGGAGGGTGACGTTCTTCTAACATGGGTACGCAATATGAGCGTATGCTGCGACAGACCAGTCGTGCCATCAAACGTCGTTTGCACAAACCTTCGTAGATGTTCCATCGTTGAATGCCGACATTATTCCCTCCGCTGTGGTCCTCCGTTTTGACGTTATAGTACGGCAAAGGTGACACAGACGTCGAAGATCAATGGCTAGTCTACGGCCACACTTCCTGTAGGGAGGGCTTCAGGTTCTTGCAAGTTTCGACGGGCTCCTGGAACGCACGTACGCCGTTCAAACGTGGCAATCCTTGATGTGTTGTAGTCGTGGAGATGGACCACCCTATCTTTTTCACACCGATAATATTCCCACGACCGAACCCGTTCATATAACCGTGTTTACCCATCCGCATGGTCGCAGTTACAGATCAGATCATATGTAGAGGATTTTAGGAAGGTAATGTCTCTCCCCAGGTTTTAAACAATCCTTGGGAAAAGGAAGCTAGGAGATTTGGGCTAGAGTTCCCAATGGAAGCGAGGTATAAAGTGGGAGGTAGACACCCTTATTTATTACCGGCGGGTCAGTACCAATGATACGACGGCTTAACATGCCCATTCGACGCACGGTGGATATTTCGTGGTTCGAGCGTTCGTACTTGCCAGTGATTGAACCTGAGATTCACCAGTGGAAGTCACAAACGTTGATCACTAAGCCAACCGTGGCCCTGATCGCGGTAGCGCTGTACAACAGACTTTTTTATAGCCCTAGGAGTAGGGGGAGTGTTCGGTTGGCCACATTAATGTGGTGAGGTTGGACAGTTCTTAAAATAGGTGCGGTGTGTTTAAAAAATTCTGATGTCAGTCTGAAATTGAATCGGAATTGTGTTACAGATGATCCTATTTCAGTAAACCATCGAGATGTACAACTTCGTAAAAGAGTTAAAATTAGATGCCGAAATGATATTTGAGACTATCTGTGCTATATAAAAAAAAACAATGCAGAAATTAAACAAATCAGAAGGCGAAGGCAGTTGTAGACCTTAGCAGTTTCCTCGTGGGGTTGCGCATAACCTCGCTACGTAATTTGTTGCTTTGGACATACATCCAGGATTCAGGAAATAGTGGCGCTCAAGTGCTTGTCATATTTTGCGTACACTGTTAAAATTTTTCGTAGGTTGCACCAAAAAGATGTGCAACTCCAGCTGCACGACTTTCTGAGAAAAGATACACCACTGTTTGGTGCAAACAGAACCCAACAATGTGGTGCAACCTTGCATCATAATGTAGTGCGGACTTGTACAACATCGTATTGGTGCAAAGTTGCAGCATATTTTTGGGTTCTATTTGCAAAACATAGTTGTGTATCTTTTCTTAGAAAATGGTGTAGCTGGTGTAGCACCACTTTTTGGTGCAACCTACCACAAAATTTTTAACAGTGAACGATTTTAAACCTTGAATGCCAGTGACAGTACTCGATCCACTCCGAGCAGCTTGAATGCCAGTGACAGTACTCGATCCACTCCGAGCAGCTTGAATGCCAGTGACAGTACTCGATGCACTCCGAGCAGCTTGAATGCCAGTGACAGTACTCGATGCACTCCGAGCAGCCTGAATGCCAGTGACAGTACTTGAATGACAGGAGGATAAAACTCAGATGTACGGATATGGAAAAATTCTAAAAGATAATGCTGAAAATGATGATCTTGCATGAAATACGAGTAAAGACTTAAGCTACCGGCACAAATCGTGTTATTCCTCCCTCCCGGGTACTATCTAAACAGTTTTATGGCTTCATCTTCTCTTAAATCCCTTTTTCTGCCTGTCAAAGAAAAAAACAAGGTGATTATCATATTGATATGAAACTGCCAGCAACGGAAACTCTTTAATCATTTTTATGTGGAGAAAAATTAAACGATGATTAAAGCACAGTACATTAACATCGAATCGTCTTTGCACGATTTAAACTTGCGATAAATATCCCAAAGTCAAGAAATTACTAAAGCATTAAATGACAAAAGCTTTTGGATGAATGACTAAAGCATGAAATTCTCACACAAATTGGGAACCACGAATGAGGTCATACTTATAGTACCATTATTAATAATAAAGATGTCACTATTATTAATACCACGGCGATAGTTATTATGCCAAATTATTTTCCTATTTATTTAAAATAAAATATTAATAATGGGTAAGGTTGATAGCACGAGTACGACTGGTAACGTATTAGCGATAGTCATTATTGCTTACTGTGAACTAAAAAGGAACTGCAAGCAGAGAGTCAAGATCTGAAGTCAGGCAGGAAACAATGTTTTGTTTTTGGAGACGACTGTTCGGCCAGCGACAATTCTAAACCAGTGTCAGGAAGCATCATTCCGTTGCCAATGTATAACGCATAAAGTGAGTCACTGTTGCTTGAATTCCATGATTTATTAATTTCTTCCAACCATCTCTACCTTAAGCTTTTCGTTTGAGCTTTTAAATTAAGCTGTAAAGTTTCTTCTGAACTTTCTGAGCTATGGACGCAAGTTTTCCAAATTAATTCTTCATAGTCGCTCTTAGACTCGCCAAGCATCATAATTGCTTTCATTGTGATGGTAGTACTGAAGTTAATTGGTGATGCGTCCTTTGTATTTGCAGTTCAGTTCATCCAAGTAGAACTCGTCGTACAATGCAGTGAAGATAAAACTAATAGAATTCCAGCTTCAGCTAACTTTATGATGCATATACACTACTCAACACAGAAACTGCTCCACACATAAGTAGACTGTTAGGAATTCATATAGGCATGTGTGTACAGGAAAGTTAATTTTACAAATGATTCCATTTCGAAGTAAACCACGAAGTATTTGGAAGAGTTGACGAAGACAAACGTGGAGAATGGCTAAATTAAATTCTTCTGGCGCCGCAGATGTCTTTAACAAGTTGCAAGAGATTGCTGATATGGATTTCTGGAAAGAGAAATGGAAACATGCATTTTTTTCAGTGAGAGGTTCTGTTCTGCCTAGGTGCAGACGCGATCGAAGCATTCATGTTTAGGAATAACGTAGACATAGGATGGAATCATCGTTTGTCTGCAAATGCAGTACTGCTCGCCTACAGGGTGTTTTATTTGTAATGCAATAGTCGTGTATTAAGATCGTCTTCGTCACTCCTAACTGGGACTTGAAAGCCCTGCGTTAGTTCAACTACGTTCTAATTCCACTTGGAATATCTATCTGGTATCATGAGTGTCATCTTCTAACAGGATAACACAGGCATACATACAAGGGTTGTACCGAAAGTAATGCAAAAGTGGCCATAACTTTTTTATTAACTGACAGGTCGTTCAAATTGCGCATGTTGGTAGAGTAACTCTTTCTCTATACAAAGGTACTACTCAACATAGTCTCCATCACAAGCGATGCATTTGCGCCGTCGTTGAACCCAACTCTCGAATCCTCTTTTAAAAATTCCAGGTGTGAACTGTTGTACCCACTTCTTCACAACCACTTACACCTCGAATGTTTCATCAAACCGTTGTCCCCGGAGACTGTCCTTAATTGGACCAAACAGGTGGAAGTCGGGGGCGCCAGATCTGAGCTGCACGGTGGATAGGGGACCACTGACCAGCCTAATTTGCTGATCGCCTGATTTGTTGCCAAAGATATATATGGTCTCGCATTGTCATGGTGAATGTGGATCCTTTTCAGATTATTGTTTGGTCTCTTCCTCCCTATGGCTTTTCTAAGCTTCTTGAGTGTCTCAATGTACCGCTCGCTGGTCACGTCATGCCACGTTCCAGAAAATCAAGGAGAATGACACCCCTGTCATCCCAAAAAACAGTCATCATGACTTTCTTTGCTGATCGCTGGTTCTCGAACTTCTTGGGTCGTGGTGAAGACGTGTGACACCATTTTATGGACTGATTCTTCGTTTCCGGTTCGTAAGGATACGTTCACGTTTCATCCCCTGTCCCCATATCGGGTAAAAACGTGTCTTCATTGTCTTCAAACGTTTCCGCAAGACCTGAGCAGACTTCCACCTTTCTGTCCTTCAAATCGGGTGTCAACTGCCGAGGTACTCACTTTGCACACACTTTCCGGAACCCCAAGTCTTCAACCTTCTTCTGTATGGCATTGTGACTACAGTCCAGTTGTGCAACAAGCTCACGGATTGTGACCAGTATCTCCGCGCGAATTAGTTCATCCACTCGCTGACGATTCGTGTCAGTGGTCGCAGATGATGGACTCCCACTGCGTGGTTGGTTTGTCTTCATTACTGGCTTCCCCTTCTTAACACTTCTCCATCCATTTGGGCACATTGCTCTTGTCAGTGGTGTTATCTCCGTAAACATTCAATCAGCCTACAATGTCGGACAGCCTGCACGCTTCCTTTGTCAAGAACTCAATGTTGTTTCTGCGTAGAATCCATTATTTACCTGCAGTGAAGATGAATGGTTACTATACAGGAAAAGTTGTTCTGCCAACATGTGTAATTTGAACGACCTCTGTCAGTTAATAAGAAAGTTATGCCCACTTTTGCCTTACTTTCGGTACAAACAGTGTTGTCATGACGAAACTATATCTGCAAGATATCCAATTGCTTCGAATGCCTGCAAGATCACTAGGTAGCTCGCCCATCGTGCATGTGCAGGACATCATCAGACGTCGCTTGAAAGCATCTCGTTAACCTGCTCGGAATACAACTAAACTTCAAGACCAAGTGAATTTGGCTTAGTGCTGGACTCAGATACATCTACGGCTTCATGCAGCAGCGTGGCCCTGAATTTTTCCCATGCTGCTACAACAGAGTCATTATCAGAGTTTTCAGAGACTTTTATCTGAAATCAGTAGACTAGAGCTCAAAAAATAATTAGAAATCAGTAGATCAGATGTTTTTGCTAGAAATACGCACCACTTTAAAAATGTAATATGCACTACTTGTCAAAAAAAAAAAAAAAAACCCAAGAAAAAAAACATGCGATTAACGCGAAACTCGGCGAATAGCTAATGGGAAGGCAGACATGCAAATGATCAAAGTTTCGTGCGATTCTGCACGCCCGCGGGCCCAAGACCGGGGCTGCAATCGCAATACTTGGGGCTTATAAGGTACCGCTCAGGTGACTCCACATTCGTGCCGAAGTGCACGGTACGAGTCAGGTGAGATCTTTCAGCCATAGACATGCCGAGAAGCCGCCGTAGATGTGCATACGAGCCACTGATGGAGTTTGAACAAGACCGTATCTTCGGGATGAGAGAGGCAGGGTGGCCGGCGCGCCGACTTGGCCGCCATTTGTGCCGGTCGGACAGTACGGTGCGATCGTGTAGGGAGCAATGGACACGGGAAGGCACCCAGACACGGCGGGCAGGCTCTGGACGACCCAGACACACCACCAGCAGAGAGGATCGTGGAATAGTGAGAGCGGTACGCACAGATACAACGACGTCCTTGTCTAATATCCAAAGACACGTGACGGCTGTAGAAGGGACTCTTGTGTCCACCAGAACTATTTCGGGACGCCTGGCAGAGGCGAAGCTGCACTCTCGATGGCTTTTACGTTTTCCGCCATTAACACCTGACCATCGCCGGCGACGATTGCAGAGGTGTCATCAGCAAGCAATGTGGAATGCTACAAAATAGTGTTACATAGTGTTCAGCGACGAATCCCGCTTCTGTACGGGAACGGGTGGCCACCGTGTCAGAGTGTGAAGGACCGCGGGTGAGCGCTACAATCCCAACGTCAGTGTGCAGCGGCACACGTCCCGAACTGCCAGCGTGATGGTCTGGGGATCCATCGCGTTTGACAGCCGAACTTCCCTCGCAGTGATCCGAGGGACGTTGAAAGTTCAGCGCTACTTACAGGAAATCCTGCGTCCCCATGTGTCGCCTTTCCGGGGCGACCCAGAGCCATTTCCTAACAAGATAACGCCCGTCTACACACGGTTCGGATTTCCCAGGACTGTCTACGCCATGCTTCGACGCTTCCGTGGCCTGCCAGATCGCCTGATCTCTCGCCCATCGAGCACGTGTGGGGACCAAATGGTACGCCAGCTTTCTCCATGCCCCAGTGTTCGTGATTTAGAGCGTCAGTTAAAAGAAGTGTGGGGCAATCTGCCCCATGAAAGCATTCGGCGTCTCTTTGACTCCATGCTGTACCGTATCACTGCATGTATCCGGGCACGAGGCGGTCTGACGCGGTACTAAAGCCGACCGGAATACGTACCGTATGTCTGCGGGAAATCGTCCTGCTGCTGTGATATTGTAATCACTTCTGTCTTAGTATGTACCATCTCACTACGAAAATCTCATTTCATTCCAACTTCGCTTTCTTGGTGCGCAGATTTTTATGACAATGAGTGTAGTATTGAATGTAATCTCAATACAAGGAAACATTTAAATCTACTGGTATTTCAAATAATGCCAGTACTGCGCAAACTGCAATTAAATACCGGAATAATACTCAAATCAATACGATCCTGAGTCGCTTTTCTCTGAGATATAAAATGATGATTAGTTTTATAAATTAATTCTCATCATTAAAATTAATATTGGTGTAAATAATCATGGCATTTGCCTTTTAATGTAGTCACAGTTGGATTGGTCCTAATTTTCTTCCTTAAAACAAAGAGCTATATACTTACACTTGTACATACTAAACCATACTCAAATGTTCCCAAAGTATTTGAAATAAATGCTGTACTGAAAAAGGTATCTGTTACACAAATATGTAGCCTTTTCCTAATGTTCTGCGTTTTAACAAAATTAGGTTAAATCTTTGTATAACAGACTAATTAGTTATCTGGAATAAAAGAAAATATTTCATGGCAACCAGTTTGAATAAAAAAAATAATTGATTGCAGGTGTTGAACTATAGAGGGCGAGTCGAAAGTTTCGCAGTATTTGGATCACTTTATGTCTTCATACGTACCTTTACGACCAAAGCTGACTAACATTCAAAGTATAGGCCATCGTGTTGCACCGTCTTTAGCCATCTGTCTGCCAGTTCTTCGATTCCCAGCGGTACAAGTTCTTGTCCTTCCAGGATAAGAACTCCTTCACCCCAGCTGTCACCTCCTCCTGGTTGTTGAAGAGCCACCATCGAAAGAAGTAGGCCATGGACCAGAACAAGTAATAATCCGACGGTACAAGGTCCTTACTATATGCTGGGTGTGGCATCAGTTCGATGTCCTCAAGTTCCTGGAGGTTTTTCCGGGTCGTTCGCTCGGTATGAGGCCGAGCGTTGTCTTGCTGTAGGAGAGCGCGCTTCTCTGTTCATCAGTGCCGGGTATTTCTCCTCCAAAACGGCATACATCCGCTCCAGCTGTTTAGAGTAGAGGTTGGCGTTGACCGTCTGAAACAAATTCGGATTATCCCCTCGAAATTCCACGAGACACAGATCATCACCTTGTGCTCGAAGCCCCCACGTTTGACAACAGGTTCAGGAAGCTAGCTCGGGCTCAACCACGGCCGTTGTGTGTTAGGATTACGGAAATAGATTCACTTTTCACCGCACGTAACAATTCTCTTGATGAAACGTAAATCGCGCGGGTTTTCTGGGAGTTTCGTGCACACTTCCACTCAGCGGTTTGCATCAGCTGGCGTCAATTCGTGAGAGACAGTGCGGCGGCTCCTGTAGACTTTGCCGAGGTCCTGAAGGTGACAAAACATTGGTGGTCCCTGATTTGCCCAGCTCGCCTGATAATCTCCGACTGCTGGTTGTGTGATATACCTGTACATCCTGGCTCACGGCCTCCGAATTCACGGTTCGCGACCTACCTGCCTACCTGGCCTTGAATGATCGTCGAGGTTTCTGTCACCTGAGCGAATTTTTTGGAACCATCTGGTTGCTGTGCTTTGGTCCACGGAGCCTTCCCCTTTTTCGTGACAAATGTTTCGTGTTGCTTGAGCAGCGTTATGACCGATTACAAACTCGTAAAGCAAAAGTTCCCTAGTTAGCCGGTTGTGGCTGTTTACCCTTTAAACGTCCCAACCACAGGCAGAACGACGACATGCAAAGCTGTTCACAGCAACGACTGCCACTTTGTATCCCTTTCGACTGACTGCAGTGCGCAACTTAAACTAATTCAAACACGTGACATACCCGCCGCAGCACATGCGTTTACGAAAATATTGCAAAACTTTCGACTCACCCTCTGTATTTTAGTCTTCGTCAGAATTTTCTCTGCGGACCAGTTGAGAAAAGTCTTGTCGATTAGATCGGTAGATGGTGAGTAATGAAAGAACGCAGACAGTTTTAGACAGTATACCCCTGAGTGCGTAGGCGGTCTTGAAACAGAGAAAAATCAGTAGATTACGAAAATCTATCAGTAGACAGAAGTCAAAATCAGTAGATCTACTGATAAATCCGTAGAATGGCAACACTGGCTTAGAACGGTTTTATTTTTATTTATTTACTTTGTTTCCCTTGAGCAGAATAATACGAGGACAAGTCAGTAAATAAGTCACAAAAAGGTTATTTAAAAACTACTAAGTGAATAACACGAAGGCAAGTCAGTAAATAAGTCACAAAAAAGTTATTTAAGAACTACTAAGTGAATAATACGAAGGCAAGTCAGTAAATAAGTCACAAAAAAGGTATTTAAATAATACTAAGTGGATAATACAAGGGCAAGTCAGTAAATAAGTCACAAAATGTTATTTAAAAATACTAAGTGAATAATATGAGAGCATGTCAGTAAATGAGTCACAAAAAGTTCTTTAAAAAATACTAAGTGAATAATATGAGAGCAAGCCAGTAAATAAGTCACAAAAAGTTTCTCTATTCTAAAAAAAAGTTAACTGCCACTGCCGCGGCCGCTGTTTTAGAAATTACGCGACACTCGCTTATTTCTAAAACAGCGGCCACTCTCGCAGCGCAAAAAGTATTGAACACAAAAATATGAAATTTACATCGTTTGTAGGGAACTGTTCGAAAAACACGCTTGAAAAACCCGTTTTTCGATTATGTCAATCTTTCAAGAGCTATTGCATTTCAAATTTAGGGTAAGCAAAAAAGTGTTATCAGTTTGCGTACCGGACACACTAACAGCAACAGAAACACGAAACTTTGTAGGTATGTATGGCCATGACATAATTTTTGCACCTCATCACCCTTTTTTTTGAATTTCGATTTAATTTACCAGAAATTAAATTTTTTAATTTCGCAAAATTCTCTATTTCGCGATGGGATCTATTTTAAAAAACGCATGTATGACAAACTATAAATCATAACGCATTGCAATTTTTACTGCATAAACTCACAACTGTAATCACTCTTTCGCAAAAAAAATTTTAAAGAAAAAGTCATTTTCTAATTTTTAAGCATTTTTTAAAGACGCAAAGGAAAACAACAAGCGGCTTACTCTGTCTTCAGAGTTAATTACACAGGGAAGTTCTGGTCCCGTGACCTGCTGCCATGGTGACGCATCTGTTTTTAGCTCTCTCTTATCACTGGGTGAAAGGACAGGCTACAATCAAACTGGTAATGACACAATGCTTAATGATGTAGCAACGCTTTTAAAGTTCTGCGTTTTCGCCGACATACGGAATACCTATGTAAATATAGGCTTTCGCATCCTATATAAAAAGCAAAGGGGAAAAAACGCGAGTGTGTTCTTCCGCGAATTCTTCGACCACTTCTAAATTACCTAGAGATCTGATAATTGGCTTGCTGATAGGTTTTAAGGTCCGTATACCTGGAAAAGTACGAAAACAACAAAAAATAATCTAAATGGTGGCTTTGGAACATCGTCTGCTTGAATTTTTCGGTATAGTAGGTCTTAAGGCCCGTATATCTAGAGGAGTAAAAATACCAAAAAAAAAAAAATTAAAAAAATGGCGGCTTTGGAACATTGTCTGCTTGAACTTTTTGCGAATTGTTAGGTCACTTGTAAATAACCTAGATATCTTAAAATTGGCATGCTGGTAGGTCTTAAAGACCGGATGCCTGAAAATGCACGAAAACAAACAACCAAACAAAACAAAAAACAGCGCTTTGAATTATTGTCTGCTTGAATTTTTCTCCACTTATACACCTAGAAAAAAGTCTGAAAGCCAAAATATTCAAAGGGGTGGCTTAGCTTTACTGTTTCAAAATGCTGAAAGGTTTAAAGATAAATTTTTCAGAATCATTCAAATGCTCCGAAAATTTCAAAATTTGATTTAAAATTAATGGACGGCAAAGCCTGCTCAGTTTTACGTCCAACCGCTTTTATTGACGTCACGACGCTGTTCTAAATCGTAAAACAGTTACGGATTTTAAATTACTTTTCTTTCCTGAATTACTTTTCCCTTTCTTTAATTTTATGTTCAAAAAATGATTTTATAGATTCACCGTTCGGAGAACGGGCACGATTGCTAGTTAATTCAAAATTACTAAGTGAATAATACGAAGGCAAGTCAGTAAACAAGTCACAAAAATTTATTTTAAAAAATACTAAGTGAATAATACCAGGGCAAGTCAGTAAATAAGTCACAAAACGTTATTTAAAACTACTAAGTGGATAATACGAGAATAAGTCAGTAAATAAGTCACAAAAAGTTATTTAAAAATACCAAGTGGATAATACGAGGGCACGTCAGTAAATAAGTCACAAAGAATTATTTAAAAAATACTAAGTGAATAATACGAGGGCAAGTCAGTAAATAAGTCACAAAAAGTTATTTAAAAACTACTAAGTGAATAATACAAAGACAAGTCAGCAAGAAAAGTTATTTAAAAATACTAAGTGAATAATACGAGGGCAAGTCAGTAAATAAGTCACAAAAAGTTATTTAAAAACTACTAAGTGAATAACACGAAAGCAAGTCAGTAAATAAGTCACAAAAAAGTTATTTAAGAACTACTAAGTGGATAATACGAGAGGACAAGTCAGTAAACAAGTCACAAAAAGTTATTTAAAAAATACTAAGTGAATAATACCAGGGCAAGTCAGTAAATAAGTCACAAAAAGTTATTTAAAAATACTAAGTGGATAATACGAGGGCAAGTCAGTAAATAAGTCACAAAAAGTTATTTAAAAACTACTAAGTGAATAACACGAAGGCAAGTCAGTAAATAAGTAAAAAAAAAAGGTATTTAAATAATACTAAGTGAATAATACGAGGGCAAGTCAGTAAATAAGTCACAAAAAGTTATTTAAAAATACTAAGTGAATAATACGAGGACAAGTCAGTAAATGAGTCACAAAAAGTTAAAAAAAAATACTAAGTGAATAATGCGAGAGCAAGTCAGTAAATATGTCACAAAAAGTTAAAAAAAAATACTAAGTGAATAATACGAGGACAAGTCAGTAAATGAGTCACAAAAAGTTAAAAAAAAATACTAAGTGAATAATGCGAGAGCAAGTCAGTAAATATGTCACAAAAAGTTATTTAAAAAATACTAAGTGAGATACGAACTTGAAAAAGCTTTATTGTTACCTTTACATTTCTCCTTATTTCTGAATATAATTTCCACTAATATTGGTAAACTTATCTCATCGCTTTATCAGTGCGTCAAAAACTGCAACATAAAATTTTTGTGTCTGAAGTCTCAGCCATATTAACACTTCACGTTCAAGCTATCAGCGAAACGTTTGCCGCCGTGGTGAGTTTTTAGCGGACCAAGCAAGTGAAAATCGCTCGTGGCTAAGTTGAATCTGTAAGACGGATGTTTTAGAAGTTTCCAGCCGTGTTGTTCAATTTTCTGCTGAGTTAATCGAACAGTATGAGGTTTGGCGTTGTTATGATGGAGCAGTACTCCTTTATAAGTCTGTAGTGACCTAAGCCATCCACTATGGTTGTGTGAATTCCGATGTTATGAAATCACCTATTTCACAATAAACTTGTTTGTCACTTTCTAACTTCAGCAGTATAACACAACAGGAAACTTTCAGAATAAAAATGCAGTTTCAGAAATTAAAGAATTCTGTTAGCCAACAGGACAACTCGTGAATATGACTGAATTTGTTTACGAAGCATAATTCGAGGAAATCTCTGACAAAATGGTACCTAAGTTCAGTGAACTGAAGCAGCTAGGACATTTTTCTGAGGAACTAGCGTTTCATAGAATATTGAACAATTCTACCCCAATGAAATTACTGTTGTCAATGGAAATGGAATATCAGTCTCGAAATTTGCTGCTGTGAAAAGGAAACCAATAAATAAATAAGTAAATAAATGGTTTCTATGAAATCACGAAAGACACATTTTGAATGTGAAAATAATCTAAAGCACTTCTTTTGAATTTTTTCTTGCTGGGGTGTATAACGACCTTCTTAAGATTCTACGTCTATGAGGATCTGTTGATCCCTAACTTGAGGCCAATGATTCCAGAGAGAGAACGCAACCAGAACTGTAGGACAATTGCATCATCTAACGGTACTCGTGTCAGATTCGGACGACTAGTCAGAATCCCGAATGACAGGGATATGGCTGAAGAAATTTCGAGAAAAAAGGGAGAATTATGAGAAAATATAAACTCAATGAATCTAAAACCATCGTAACACAGTTAAAAATTTCTGTCATGTCAAAAGAAGCTTTTACGTATTCTCTGAAGCTATGTTTTCGAAATATAAAGTTTCGCTACGATAACACCGAAAAATTGTTTTGCTGTTGTTGCAATGCGATGTTAGAGGAGAAATCAGCTCTGTAATGTACATAGTCTGATCAAAAGTATCCGGACACTCGCCTATCTACAAACTCCCATAGGAAAATAATTAATATTGAGTTGGTTCCCCCTTTACTGCTACACAGTTTCCACTCAACTGGGACGGCTTTCCACTAGATTTTGGATCGTTGTGCGGAAACTGCCTTCCAATCTGCCACAAGATCATTAGTCAGGTCTGCCACCGGAGTCAGGTGGTTCAGCGTGGCTCGCAATCGGCGTTTCAATTCAACTGAAAGGTGTTCCATGGGGTCGGGGATTTGTGCAGGCCAATCAAGGTTGCATCCATCTCATCAAACGATTCCCGCACAGACCTTGCTTTGTGGATAAGGGCTTTGTTTTGTTGGTAAAGAAAAAGTCCTTCAGCGACTGTTGCCATGATGTCATGGGCACAGAACTGTCGAGAATGTCATAATAGGCCTCTGAGTTAAGATTCCCACACACTGGAACTAAGAGCCCAACCCAAAGCACGAAAACTTCCCTAGAGCGACTCCTCCACCAAATTTAAAGTTGGCTTAACACAATTAGGCAAGTAGCGTTCACCTGGCATCCCCCACTCTCCCTCCACATAGACTCGTCCGTCAGACTGCCAGATGGCGAAGCGTAATTATCAGTTCAGAGAACGCGTTTCAAGTGATCGGGAGTCCAGTGGTGCCGAGCTTTGCACCATTCCAGTGGCACACTCAGTAGGGGTGGCTCAGGGGCTCTGGCCCTCCCTATGGGCTATCACTCGATTTTTCGTTCTTTGTTATTGGCTGTTTATTTTTAATATACATTTTACGAATCATTGGAAAGATACTTTTATATGGCGGATCTATTTTTATCTGTTCCCAAAATTTTGGGGGAAGTTTCCTTTGAGGTACTTTTATTTTGCGTCTTCAATATTTTTGGGCTACTCCCATAAAAAGTCCTGGGCGCGCCATTGTACCATTCCAACAGACGCTTGGAGTGGATCTTTCTGATGCTAGGTTTGTTCGCCTTTTATTAGCGATGGAAACGCATTGCCTTCAGCTCCCGACGAAAGTTATAGTGTTGCTTCCAGAGGCATTTTGGAACTCGGTGGTGAGTGCTGCAATCGAGGACAGGCGATTTTGTACCACAACTCGCTTCAGAACTCGGCTGTCCCGATTTGCCATTTTATTCGGCCTACCGGGTTGTGATTGCTCTGTTGTTGCTGCTAGGCATTTCCACTTCACTTACAGTTGATCGGGGCAGCTGTAGCACGGCAGAAATTTTCCGAACGGACTTGTTGCTAAGATGACATCCTAAAGATCGTGCCACGTTGAAAGTCATTGAGCTCTGTCGTATGGTTCATTCTACTTTTCGTGCTTGTCTACGATGATTGCTAGGCCACGCACGTTTTTTTACACCTACTTGGGCTGTAACCGTGACGTATATGGGCAAGTCCACTATTTAAAAGGGGTGTCCGGATACTTTTGATTATATAATGTACCTCCAATATCTTCTGCAAGTACTTATGTTCCTGAAAAACAGCCACTTCTCTCAAAGCTTATTAAACAATATTCTTTAAAGTTCTAAAAGCCGCAGTGGTCTAACCGATGGCCTCTGATCATTCGTCCGAAAGGGGTCCGGGTTCGAATCCCGGTGAGGCATTGATGTTGTGTTTGCCTTTCGGCACTGGCTCTCTCCCTTCCCTGGAATAAGTGACCCTAAATTAGGGACGGGCGATATAGCCTATAATGAATTAGCTTTATTTACTTTCCGCTAAGCTAATTATTATGAATGATTCTCTTCCTACCAGCTAGCTAATGATATATTTGTACTAAGCTTCAAAATGATGAATTCAAAAGGGTGTTGTTACTAGTTAATTACGAACTTAAACAAAGTCTCAACGCTGGTTATTTATAGGAATCAAATAAATGTTATAAACCTAACAGCCAGACAGAGGTCTGACAAAAACTATGAATTGAGAAAGACTGACTTACTGAAAACTTCTTTATTTCAACGACTCTTGGTCAACTAAGGCACGCACAACACTTGTAGAACAATAATGAATAATCACTCCTCGTAATATACACGCTCTCACTTAACGACCACAAGCTCTCCTCATAACAACACAAAAGCTCTCCTAAGTCTCGATGAACGCGCCTATATACTAGCTACCACCACGTCATGACTTACACTCATTGCCAGATCTCATTCAGCGGGTGAAATAATATTTCGTTCAGTAGGAAGATAATTTACATAGTAAAATAAAATAACCAGAGATAGTAAAATCAAAAGGAAAGTGAATATAGAGTATACGTTACAAGCCCATTGAGTTGCTCACGGTGGTCGTTAAACGTCCACTCCAAAAAAAAAGTTCTAAAAATGGAGAACTTTTTAGAACTTTTTTTGGGGGGAAAGAGCAGGTAACTTTTTTTTAATGGAGGTTTAACGACCACCGTGAGCAACTCAATGGTCTACAAGCAGTCGCCCGTCTATAATTTAAGATCGCTGATTCCAGGGAAGGGAGAGAGCCAGTGCCGTAAGGCAATCACAACATCCATGCCTCACTGGGATTCGAACCCGGAACCTTCACGGACAAATGGCCATAATCCTGCGCCACGGGGTCGACAAAGAGCAAATGTGCTGAACTCAAAATATCTAGTAGAGGCTTCATGGAAATTGAGAGCAGATCCACTTAACAAATTGACTTCTAAATCCCGATTCCAATGTTCGTCGTATCAGTTCTTCCTTCTTTTTTATACTCCTTGGAAAGCTTTCCCGGTGTGCTACGTTAGAAAGGAATACACAAGTTTCGGCAGTCAAAGATTACTTCTTTCTTTTTTTCAAAATCCGTATATTATATTTATGTTCAATATTTTATTCCAGAAACTGGCCACTCTGCTAGAAGTTATTTCGAGTCGCTGCTGTTGAAACTAGACTAATAAAACTTTTTTTTTTTATCGCTGTCACAATGTCGACTGTAGTCAGACATGAATGTGGTCATGATAAATGCTTACTCACCCAGAGCAGTCTTATTCTTTAGTTAATTAAAAAGTAGTAAAAATGTGTCGAAAGCTAGACGTGAATATAAATGTAGTGTTGACGGAATTGAAAAATGGTTATATTAGTTTCTTCAAACAAACATCCCTAAAGTACATCTACTCAGAATTTCCATGAAGCCGTCACGTGATTTTTCGGGTTCAGTAGCAATCAGTTGAAGTTTGTTTCGATTCTGATCTCACAGAAGGCAAATTTTGCTTTTGAAAAATGCATGTATCAATCTAAATTGAAAAATACGTTAAAGCACCGATGTCTTTTTTTCATTTTTTCTTTATGGAAAAAGATGTTATTAAAAGAGTGTCGGACAACAGTTGGATATTTCCTCCAAAAAATCATCATCTCTTTCGACAAAACCATCTCAAACAGCATGTTTTCGATTATTTTGATTATCATGCCACTGCAAATCCTCATGTGAATTTCAGTTAGAGAATTTTCTCTGTATCATCTCGTATATACACTCTTTGACAAAAAGCACGAAGCACCCATAAGGAATCATTAAATGGAGATGAAAATCGGTGTGTGCAATGTACATACAATATATATGAAACGATATGATTGCAATTCCAGAGCATTTGTACAATTTATTCGGATAAAACAACTAGACGAGTGGGACAAGTCAGTACGTTGCAGCGCTACCTCTGGCTTGGTTGGCTCTAAAACAAGCGGTTACCCATAAACAAATATGTACAAAAGATATCTTTATTTCAATAAGTGATATAGATTTACTCCTCTATGCAGACGACATAACCATCCTAACCTCATTTAATTTAACGACTGGCACTATTATGAATATTAATACTCAACTTAATAACATCTTACATTGGCTAAATTCCAATGAATTAATAATAAATATTACCAAAACAAAATCTTTAATTTTCTCAAAACATAATATTTCACAACCTCCTTTTATCACATTATCTATTAATGGTACAAATATAGAAGATGTTTACTCCTTACTTTATCTAGGGATTACCTCACATTGAGACCTTAAGTGGAACCAACATGTTGACTCTTCTTCTTAAAATCTCTAAAAATATTGGAGTTATCAGGCTGGTATTCAGAAACCTTACCTATAAAACACTAATTCATTTATACTATACCATGTTTCAGACTCATATTAATTATACTATTTTATCGTGGGGACAAACAACTAAATATAATTTCAAAAAACTTCAAATTCTTCAAAACAAATATATAAGATTAATTGACTTAAAATTTGATAGAAATTTTTTTTAGAAAAACTAACACTTTGTAATAACACAAGAGGTTTATCAAACAAATACAGCATTCTTACGATTAACCAATTATATTACTTCAATATCGGGAAAATTATGTACACACGCATTAAGAATAATTTACACGCCAACATCATACAAATTATACCCCAGATTCTGAAGACACTTAGACATGACACACGCACTAAATCACATATCCAGCCTATTGATCCGAAAACGGAGAAAATGAAGAAAAGTATAGATTATATTGACCCACACTACTGGAACACACTACCGACGGAACTGATGTCTCTAAATAATTTTAACCTTTCTTAAAAAAAAAAATTAAAAAACTTCATAATGAATTGCAGCTCCTCAAATTAATGTTTACAGTGGATGAGAACTATGACTAATACTACGACTTCTTGTATATTGCGATTTAAATTGCTTTTTCAATGGTATCATATGTGATGTTTATTATCTTCTCATATATCATTATCTTTTTCCCCTGCTTCCTTGCTGTGCATTGTTTCAATGATATTTTTGTAACCCTTGTTTTTTTTAGCTCAGCAAAATAAATGAAATGAATTGAATTTGAATTGAATTGAAATACAGCTCACTGTTACTGTCTTGAGGTATATATAGCATGCCAGTTGCTGTCCAAATTGCGGGCCAGTTCGCCTACATTCCAGGATGGGCGCAGGCGGCGTCCCATCATGTGCCAAACATGTTCGATCGGTGGAGGTTGAGCGATCGGATTGGCCATGGAAAGGTGTCGACATTGCTAAGGCAGGGCTGTGAGACCCATGCTGTGTGTGGCCGGGCATTATCCTGTTGAAAAATTGCTCGGTGAGACTGCGGCAGGTACTACTACGTAGAACTGAGTCCCAGATTTACAGATCAAATAACGCTCTTCTCTAAATTCTTAAAGAAAGTCTTACTCATTTCCTCGTACAATTTGTTTGTAGCAGACCAACTCTCCACTAACGCCATTGTAGACTGTAGAACTTCCTTCAGATTTTCGGACATGATGTAGTTCCTTTAAAGCAACCTCAATTTGATTTTAAAACTTTGCAAAAAGTTCAAATCTTTGTGGGAGTGTTCATCGTATTTTCTTTCTCCTCGTCGTCTACTTCTCCTCTAAAGTTCGTTCTGCATTTCTATTAGCTATTAGTTCAATGAATGATACTCAATTAACTCTTCTACATCTGAAGCGCCGAAGTCCAATCTCGACCCAATTAACTACAACTCCCTGAGTGATTTGCTTTTCAAGTGTCTTCAGAATCCTGTGAGCCAGAAACAAACTGTGTGCACAGTTTTCTCAAACAGCAGTTCGTTGTTACTGGCTTTGTTTTTTCTCAGTAATTTACGTCGCGCATCTTAAAACGTTCGTTTAGTGCTGGATTTTGTGTTCGTTAAATGAATGGAAGTTGCAATTTATTTGGCAGTGCAATGTTCGTAAGTACAATGTACGTTTTGTCGAAGATTCGTAAAGCAGAACTTCGCCTGTACACTTTTCATTTCGGTTTCTCTTCCGTCATCAAATTTCTAATGCTATTTCTCAGCTTTTCTTTTCGAGGGGAGGGGGGGTCATGCACTGCGTGGGCAACTCAAAGCGCTACACGCACTCGCCTGTCTGTAATTTGGGGCAGCTGGCTCCGAAGGAGGAGTCGCCGGATCCATAGGGCTAGCGCCAAACTCATGTTTCATCGGGGACACAATCCCTGGTCCGTTGATATGAAGGACAGCACTTAGACAACTCCGCCACCGGTGCGTCCATTTATAAGATTTCCTGTGACGTACCTAACTTAAAGGTGACGCACGCGTCAAGTAACAACGTAAAGCCTTTCCCGGCGTAGCTTAATTGGGAAAGTTTTCGGCTTTGGAGCAGAAGGATATGGCTTCGAAGTCCAAAACTTGGGTTTCACATTAGCGCCCGAACGTAAAAATGGGTCTATTAGCAGTTAGATTCTTCAAAAAAAGGCGTATGTTTTTTCCTCACATCGTCTAGAATTAATGACAATTCCTTCTCCGCTTCGAAAACATGTGTGATGTTTTTTCTTCACATCGTCTGGAATTAGCGAGGATTTCTTCTTCTGCAGTGAGATTCTTCAAGCGTGGTTTCCTGGCTGACCCGGAAACCTACGATTCAATCCCGGCACTTTCTCAAGAAGAGGGAGGCGATATGTATACGGCGTACCTAACTTTGAAGATCATTATCATCATCATTGTCAACCATTATCAATCCACTGCTGGACAAAGGTCTCCCCACGTTTCTTCCACAACGGTCTATCTTATGCCAGTTTCCTCCATGTTACTCCCGCATACTTCCGAATTTCATCCACCCATCTCACACGTGGTCTTCTTTTGGGTCTTTTCCTGTCCCTTGGAATCCAATCTAAAATTTCGGCTGTCCATCGATGGTCTGTCCTTCTGGCAGTATGTCCAACCCATTGCCATTTCAGGGATTTAACTCTGATCATGATGTCTTCCACTGTTGTTATTTTTCGGATTCACGAGTTCCTCTTCTTATCTCTCCTGGTTACACCAAGCATGCATCTCTCCATGCTGCATTGAGTTGTCTGCAGCCTTTGTATGTCTCTTTTAGTTAAGGTCCACGTCTCTGCACCATACGTAAGCACTAGACGGATGCACTTAGAGACATCAGCAAGTTCCTGGATTAGCTCTGTTGGGGTAGTTGCAAAAATGACAGTGTCATCAGCAAAACGAAGGTGAGTTAGATAATCTTCATTAATGTTTATCCCTTTGTTTTCCCAGTTCAGTGATTGAAAGACATTTTCCAATGTGGCATTAAATAGTTTGGGAGATATTGTGTCACCTTGTCTCACTCCCTTTCCAATTTTTATAAGTGCTGTATTCTCAAATAGTGCCGTATTCCCACTTCTTTACTCTTGTCAGCAAGTTCCTTGATCATACTCTGCAGCTCTGATGGGGTAGTTGCAAAAATGACTATGTCATCTGAAAAACGGTGGTGAGTTAGATAATCTCCATTAATCTTTATCCCTTTGCTTTCGCAGTTCAGTGATTGAAAGACACTATGTCTATATATATATATATATATATTCCGATGCCACAAACCGTTTGCTCAAAACTTTTTCATTATTTAATTCAACAGCCTGATATGAAACTTTAAGACGGAGGAAGTTTTAAAAATGCTAAAAAATACGGTAACGAAAAATAAATTTCAAAAGCATTTTATTAAAATTTCAAATGAGACATTTTTGAAACGCTGTTAAATCTGAATTTATCACAGGGTAGGAAACAGAAAGAGATAGCACTCAGAGTGAAAGCTTAAGAGACGGGATACAAGTGGCACAGGGTAGGAAGATTGAGTTAGAAAGATTTTCGTGCTTTGACCCTCATCATCACTTCTGGGGATAGTTCTAAAATAGAAGTTGTCGCGGAATTACTGGAGAAATGAGTCAAAGTGGGAGGTTTAGAGAGATGGAAAGAAAGAAAGAATGAATGAGTGAGAGACAGGGCTTGAAATGCTGGCTAAAGACATAAAAGATGGGAAGGGAGAAAGATGTGATATGCGAGAGAGAGAGAGAGAGAGAGAGAGACTAGAAAGCGAGAAAGATAGAAAGAGAAAGACAAATGAAAATAATGGATTGTGAGCGCAGAGGCGCGATTTTGTCCTCTGTGCTTCCGTTCTGCTGAAGCTCCAAGTTTCATCCCTCCGGTTCAACCCACTGCATAAGATCGAAAAGGAAAAAGAAAGACAAGGAAAGCTACGGACGTTAGAGCGAAGGAGGATGCTGGAAAAGAGACAGAGGAGGCAGATGATGAGGATGTGCGATACGAATCAAAGAGAAAAGTTTCCGTAGTTAGCAGTGGGCGGGATACACTCGGATGTCGCTACCAGAGTCAGAAGAAGACGTGTGAGATTCCAAAGAGGAATCGTTCGTCCGCGCTCTCTTTCTCTTAACAGTTCCTACAACAATGGGAAATTAGTTTCACCAGGAGGTCTCCACCCTTGTTGCCGGTCGTCTCGACGCCTTAGTGTCGCGAGTGTCAGCTTTCTTTCCCCCCTTATGACGCTGACCCCCGTACCCGTTGAAAGTTTCTTCCCCTTTACATTCTAGTGCTCCCCACCATCCTGCCTACCCCACATAAGCATAGGTACTTCTCTAGCAAGCAATCAAGATTTGATATCGCTGCTGAACTTCCTTTAATTATTTTCATGGTCCAGGCCTGTGAGTGATTCTCTAATAACACGATCGAAAAGATCAATTTATCGACTTCCGTCATCTTTTCCCGTCCCACACTGTTACGCAATGAATGTGTTGTCACTTACATCAACCGTGTGCATGCAGGGTACCAATCTCAATTCTTTCTTTTTCCGCTTTACGCTCTTCCTTAGATGGATCAGTTCTAGTGATTTCGTTTGCGTTAAATTATTTAACCTGGAATAAAATGAACACTTTTTCCCGTTTTAAAGGAGTTCCTGAGTCGGCTTGCATTGGGAAATTCTACTGGAAGAAAATTACTTATTTATTTTTATTTATTGGTTTAATTGGCATTACAGACATGAGACAGGATATCCATCTCACAGGAATGAGTTTCTCTTTTTGGGAAAACTCATTCCCGTGAGAAACTTTACCTCCTCCACAAGGTTAAGGTTTTTCAGAGCACGCTTCTCACAAATTTATGCACGTGTGCCCTTATTCTTTTTTAAGTGTTTCTGTTCAGTAGAATTACTTCTGACAAAAGCTTAATTGTTCTCAGAGCTCCTTTCTCCAAATTTAGCCAGCGCATTAGTATTCTTTATTCTTTCTTGAGTGCTTCATTTCGGCAGTGTTATTTCAAACAGCAGTTTGTGTTTACAGAGCCATTCTTCAACCAGATGTATTCCTTTGCATTGGTATTCCTTATTCCCTTTCGAGTTCTTCACTTTGGTGAAATTACCTCTAACAGAATAATTAAAGCATCCTTCCCCGAAATTTCTTCCTGCACATTGATAGTGCTTATTTTCTTTTGAATGCTTCACTTCTGTAGAATTAACAAAAGTTTAAGTGTTCTCTGTGCTTACGCTCTCTTGAGTGCTTCACTTCGGTACCTCTAACAAAAGTTTAAGTGTTCTCAGAGTTTCTTCTCCCAAATCTGTGGCTGTGCATTGGTATTTCTTATTTTCTTTTCAGTTCTTCATTTTGGTAAACTTACCCCTAAGGAAAATATTAAGTGTTCTCCGAGCGTGCTTCCTCAATATTTATGCCTCTACATTGGTACCCTTGATTCACTTTCGAGCTCTTCACTTCGGTGGAATTTCCTCGAACAAAAGTTTAAGTATTCTCAGAGCTTTCTTCCCCCAAATTTATGCCTGTGCATTGGTATTTCTTACTTTTTTTTTGAGTTCTTTACTTCGGTAAAACTACCTTTAGCAAAAGTTTAAAAGCTAAGAAATTGAGCAGAACTCTTTTTAGGAAAAACAGACAAGTTGAAAAAGTTCAAGAAATAGGTAAAGAAGTTAGTAAAATCATGCAATGCATTGATTATGGTACGCTTTCCAGCATACCAGGAATCATTACTCAACTTATTACTCGAGTTATAAGGATAATGGCTGTGGAATAAATCTCGCACCTGTGCCCTGACCTTTCACTCCATTTCGATGACATTCAACAGAACTGATTCAATATACCTCCGGAACAACATACTAAAGTTTTGTCGCAATAGAATTATTTTTAGTCAACTTATGAGGATAATTGCTGTGGAATAAATCTCGCTCCTGTGCCCTGACCTTTGACCCTTTTCGATGACATTCAACAGAATCTGTTCAGTATACCTCCAGAACCACATGATAAAGTTTTGTCGCAATCGAAGCATTTTTACGTAATTTATGACGCATATGGGCGATGGAATGGATCCCGCTTACCCCATACCTTTGACCCCATTTCGCCCATTTTCAATAGGGTTCCTTCCCAGGTTATCCCCTACCACATACTAAAATTTCATTGAAATCGAACCATTTTTACCCGAGTTATCGTGCTGACGGATAGACAGACAGACTGACAGACGGACAAAGCTGGAGCATCTACGCTTCTTCAACCTACGGTTGGAAAGCGTAAAAAACCAGGCTGGCTTCATCAGGAGAGCAGCAATCCGGAGAAGTGGCTTTCTGGTATCAGTTAACGGCAGGAGCAAACTATTGTCGATTGACAAATGCTCCCAAAGCCCCAATAAGATAGCAATCAAATTAGAGTTGAAAAGCAAACACCTACAAACAATATAATGAAATTATAGATCGAAAGTACCAACAATTAGCTGGAAACATGATCATGAAAGAAAATCGTCGAAACGTGCAACTTGGTTGAAAGGTGGACACTAAATGTAGAATAACGATTAGGGAGAAATGTGCAACAGGGAAAATACGTATGTGTTGCTGTTAAGTGCGGGAATTGGACGAACGAAAAATTGTGACTTTATAGGCCAAAATTCATGTGTATACTCTAGATGTAACTTCTCGAGGTAATGCCAAGGGCTGCTTGGTGGGGCCCATCGCAGCTGTGTGTGAAATCATCCACATACACAGTCTTCTTTTAGTGAAAGTTTGTGCTAAACCAGTTGTTGTTCTGCAGTGCAGAAAGTATAAGATATGTCCTGCTATATCCATTTCAAAGCAATTGCTATTGTATCACCGATACTGCAAAATTTTCATATTCCTGCTGAAATGTTATGTCAACCGAACATTTCCCCTTTCGAAGAGTTTCCTAATGTTGAAAAATGAGGCAGTGACTTCTGTTTGAGGAATTGCAGGAATCCATGTAAAAGGTCAAAAGTGCATTTAATGACTAACTTGAATATTCATAGGTTTGCATATTCGAGGGAACAAGAGTAGACTGGATGTTCAGCACTTTATAACTGCACAGAGGTGAAACGCTTATAGGTATACGTAACATCTACACTAGAAGTCTACAATATTTCAGAATCGAGGGCCACATCGATAAATTCGAAAGCTTCCACTGGCAGCTTGTCTGTCGGCACTAATAGAAAATTATGGACGGTACATTTAAGTTCATCCCATTCTTTTACTGCCAAAAGCACTTTCAGTAGCAATATACTTTGTACAGGGTGTCCCGTCGCTACAGAACCCGGCATTTCTTTAATAATATTAACACCAATGAAGATATTACAACAAAATTTGAAGTGGACTTACCTAATTTCATGCAAAATGTGATGACATCACAACATGTGATGGACGTGTCATTTGCGCCCAGACATTATTAAACCCGGCGCTGTACGCCAGCCAGCCGGAGTGTTCCTCAGTAGCAGACACATTCCTAAGAGTAGCGCCACTGAGGAGCAGTTCGCCAGCCAGCGGGACGCGCCTCTCTGCCGCTTTGTTATACCATTTCGCTGAGCGTGTCTACACAATACGGTTGTTGATAGTGAGTGCTCGTGGCTATTTGCGTACGTGTGAAAATATATCGATATATTCTGGAGGAGCGAGTGTTTATTGTTCGCCCTTTTTGGAAAACAGAATCGATAAAGTCTTGTCAACAGCAAATCCTGGAGAAGTTTGCAGGCAGACATCCGCCGAGCAAGTCCACCATTTGGGAGATGTCGAAGAAACTGGAAGCCAAGGAGGCTTTATTAAACGACCATGCAGGTGGTCGTCCACAGATGTCCGAGAAAACGATCCAGAATGTAAAGGGCTGACTATTTGTGTCTCCCAGGAAGTCACTTCCCCGACTGTCGCAAAAAACAGGATTCTCCAATATGAAGATATCTAAAAGGGATAGTTTAAAGAAACCACGAACCATAGATGCCTTGAAAGCAAACATCACTGAAGAAATTCAGGCAGTGTCGACGGACGTACTGGCAAGGACTTTCCACAATAGGGTGCGTCGGGTTCAATGCTGTCTGGACGAAAATGGTGTCAACTTCCAGCACATGTTGTGATGTCATCGCATTTCTTACGAAATGAGGTAAGTCCACTTCAAACTTAGTTGCAATATCTTCATTGGTGTTACTATTGTTAAAGAAATGCGGGGTTTGGTAGTGAATGGGACACCCTGTACTTTATGAAACAGAATGAATACAGTACTAGTATATGACTATATTACGAGTAAAATCCATTGACAATAGATATTCACATTACAGCAGTGATGGATGTCATTTCAGTTTTAATGAGAAACTTCACATTGGTTCTACTTGACTAAAGCTTCAATATCAGGTGTAATCCACGTTGTTGCGATTCGCGAAGTGTCCTCCAAATGTTAATCTGTCAGATGAGCTCTTGGTTTTGATTTTCTGTTCTTCATTTGACTGAACAACTGATTACCTATGCAGGTACTGTCAAAAATAGAAGACAGGAACAATGCATGTTTACGTATTTCTGGATACTTTTCTTGGACACATATTAGGAAATAAAGTGAATTACTGTAGGAACTTGTAAGAACTTGCATTTCACTGCAGAGTCGCCTGCAAATCTGCAAACTCTTGATTGTAGAAGAGGTGGAACCATAAATCGCGTTAACGCCTGGACAGGCGTATTTCACGCATCAAGAACAAACATTACTTCCTAAAAGAAAATCGGGACGTATTTTTGGTGCTCCAAAAAATTATCCGTCCTGATTCAAACACCGACTTCTTCGTGGTAACAGGTATTGAACTCGAAGAAACAAAATATTTTCAATCGCACTTTTAGAAGGAATGAGATGAAAAAATGAATTTTGAATTCCATAGCATCTTTATTTATGCTTCCTAGCGGTGATCGTGCATACATATCACTAAGCTGTTCTCTGATATTTAGAGGTTAGCTTTTCACAGAAAGAACTTATTGTTGCTGCATCAAATGTCTCCATTTACAGCGATCTCGACACACAGCTCGGGTTTCATTAACATCCATCACTCGCCGTACTCAAGACCTTTTGTACTTCATACTCATTATCTTTTTCTCATGCAAACATTTCTGAATCTGGTCCTTCCATTGGCTTTCTTCTACCCTTCTTTCCTGCCACTTGGGCTGAATAAATTCTCTTAATAAACGCCTAATCACTCATTCTTTCAGCATGGCCAAACCCTCGGCCTTACTAAAAACATTTTGCCTCACATACTCGTCATCTGCAACACATCGTCATTCCTCACATGATCAGGGCGTGCCTCCCCCTCCCTCCGTAAGTAACGCATCTCTCCATCACACAAACGACTCTTATGTCTCTTCTGTAGTACCCAGGTTTCACTGTCATACATCAGAGTAGGGACATAGGGACAAATACACTTTCATGCACGCCAGACGGGTCATTCTTGAGAACCCATCATTCCTGTGAAATACTCGTAAAGTTTGGTGTGGAATCATGAAGAACATAGGAACAATTACATTTTCATGCACAGCCAGACGGGTCTTTCTTGAGAAGCCATCATTCCTGTGAAATCCTCGTAAAGTTTGGTGTGGAATCATGAAGGACATAGGGACAATTACATTTTCATGCACAGCCAGACGGGTCTTTATTGAGAACCCATCATTCCTATGAAATACTCGTAAAGTTTGGTGTGGAATCATGAAGGACATAGGGACAATTACATTTTCATGCACAGCCAGACGGGTCTTTCTTGAGAACCCATCATTCCTGTGAAATCCTCGTAAAGCAGCTGTGACTTTCAATTAAAAGTTCACTCGCCTACTAATTTCACCATCTGATTTGTTCTCTCTGTTGAACAGGGTATGTAACGATTGGTCAACGGTAACGACTGGTCGATATAACGATTAGTCGACATTGGTCGACATAAAATGGTCAACGGAACTTGGAAAAAAAAATTGAATAAGTGCAAACAGTTTGGCGGGATATTGCCCCACCGGAAAATTGCCACATGGTTTTCATTAAGGGGACGAGCACAAATCGCCGTTCGTCCGAAAAACGCTTTGAATGTGTGGCAATTTTCCGGTGGAACAATTTTCAGAATTTCCGAATTATGTGTGGCAGTTTCCTCAAGGTGCCTATACCTAAAGTGCCCCGGGGTCCTTTCGGAAATGACATCGTTCAGAAGGCCCTCTATATAGATTTCACTTAGAGTACAAAAGATGACACGGGGGCCTATTTGAAAATAATATGTTATAATGCTGTACGTTCGGAGGACCACATTCTAAAAGATATTATTTCCAAAAAGGAACGTTACGTTTTGAGAGGTCAGTACGTTCTGAGAAGTACCGCTGCGAATGTAAACCATAATCCTCTGAACCAATGGTTATCTCGACCAATCGTGCTGTGGACCAATCGTTGCTGTCGACTAGTTGTTACGGTCGACTGATCGTTATGTCGACCAATCGTGCTGCTGACCAATCGTTACTGTCGATCAACCGGTGTCGACTAATCGTGCGACACCGGTTGAACATGCTTCCCAAATGTACAAACCCGTTTACTTGGTCAATAAATAATAACTATGCCATTTAGACTTATCCTGCATTCAGCACTAACAGCTGCTCGCTCAAAAACCATAACAGATCAGATCATATGTAGAGGATTTTAGGAAATGAGTGTCTGACCCCAGGTCTTAAAAAACCGTTAGAAATAGGAAGCTAGGAAATTTGGGCTAGAGTGCCTGATAGGAAAGTAACACGGAAGAGAGGTAGAAAGGGGGAGGAAGACGACCTTATTTATTACCAGCGGGCCACTACCCAGGGTCCGACGGCTTAACGTGCCCATCCTACGCACGGCGGGTATTTAGTGGTTCGAACCTGAGGTCATCTCCATGGCAGTCACAAACGCTGACCATTAGGCCACCCGCGGCCCAGAGTTTTCAAAAACCATAACTTTGATTTTTCCCTTATTTATACTATGTATAACGTAAAAGTCTTTTCGTACTAAACTTTTATCGCTCTTTTTACGTTATTTTAAAACATAACCATACGATGAAAGAGTTCCTAAATTTAAACCTTAACGGCCAGACGAAACATTTAAACAGAAGTCAACTTACTGTAAATGATGCTTTATTTCTCCAGCACAGATAATAGCACTTCAGGATAATATAGAAATCACAAAACACATTTCTAACACAAATCAACACCCCACATTCAACATCCCACACGAGCAACTGTTGTCTCGTAGTTTTTATCTATGGTTCTTATCTCATAACAGGCATACGTCACGTTCATTCTGACCTCAATTGTGTTGCCAACAGTATTCGTTTGAGAAAGAAGATATCACGTTAAGTGTGAAGTATACCTGAGAACAAACTCAAAATTTACATAGGGAAAGAAACTAAAAGGGAAAGTTAATTTAGCATATACGTCACAATACTCAGTTCGAAATTCATACAAACTTCATACATCCTGACCAGCATACTCTGCAACTCACTTTCGCTCTCTGGCAACATGAATGGGTCACCAGCGTATAGCAATCTACACACGCGAACTTTACCAAAATATAAAGCAGTACTGTCCATTTTGGTGAAATTGTGCATCAGAAAAATAGTAAAAGGCAAGGACCGTCGTTCTCACATTTTAGCATTCCAATGCAAACCCAAATTTTATAATAGGACTGATAGATGCTGAGATATGGTCACGATAATGAGCGAGGACAGGGTGATCTCATAAGCACATACTGTTTTTATTTTTTTTTTAAAGACGTGCTGAAAATGTAAAGACTAATTCCGTTTCTGGTTGGGGTGACGTTGAGACCTCTTTTTGATCGATAGATCTCTACCTAATACGGTGCCAAGCGGGAAGAGATTTGAGATTTATGTAGAGGATTTTAGGAAGGGGGTGTCTGACCTCAGGTTTTAAACAACCCTTATAAGTAGGAAGCTAGGAGATTTGAGTTATAGCGCCCGACAAGAAAGTCACACGGAAGCGAGGTAGAAAGTCGAGAACGCCCTTATTTATTACGGGTTTGCAAAAGTTTCCTCCGCCCCCGCTAGTGGGCGCTGTAGGGGTCTAACCGACCGGCGACCCGCCCTGTCAGTTCGTACACGAAGCCCGGTTGATAAAGTTCATTTGCGGAACTGTTTGTTATTCATGTTTAATTTAGGGGAAAGTGCAAGTGAAGCATACGGTTCAATATGTCAGGCGTATGGCGAAACGGTTATGGGTGAGAAGACGTGTCGAGAATAGTGTGCCAGGTTTAAGAAAGGTGATCTAAGCTTGTAAGACAAGTCACGCGCAGGTAAACCGCAGGAACTCACAGACGAGGAGCTGGAATCACTGTTGCAAGAGGCTACCACACAATCGACCACACAACAGGCGAAACGTTTGAAAGTGGCTCAATCGACGGTAGTACGGCGTCTACAGGCCTTGGGAAAGATCCAGAAGAAATTGGTAAATGGGTTCTGCATATTTTAACGGAGCATATTGCTGGTCAACTATTGGGCATCTCCATGTCGTTACTGATGAGGTTTCAAGGGAAGAATTCCTTGTCGAAGGTTGTCAATGGGGATGAAAAAATGGGTCTATTGCGACAACCCCGCACACAAGCGATCGTGGGGTCGACCCAGAGTAGACATCAACATCCACTGCAAAACAGGATATCCACGGGAAAAAGGTGCTGTTGTGTGTGTGGTGGGATATGCACGAGTGCTATGCTTTGAACTGTAGAAACCGGACGAAACAATAACTGTACAACGATATAGCGATCAGTTAATGAAACAGAACGCCGCAATCGAGCAAATATGTCCATGGACAGACAAAGGACGCAGCTCAGCTATCCTGTTACATGATAATGCCAGACCACATGTCGATGCCACAATTCAAGTTTTTAATTGAGTCTGTAAGGGCCGTATGGCACCGTGTTATCACCATGGACATCTAGAGAAGCTCATTAGTTCCATGCCAAGAAAGTGCACTTTGTTACTAAGAAACCGTGTTTATCCAATTAAACAATAAAGCGTATTTTGCTTGTTGGTCAGTTATTTCTAGTGTCCTGCAAGTGTCAATAATGTAGTGTACAGTAATTTTACGTTAAATGCATTGTTCAGTAATTTCACAAATTCTACTATTTTTTGCTTTTTATGACTAGTATGCCGAAGTAAATTTCTCCGTCATTTTTGTCCACGCCGGGCATCGAACCCGGATCCCCTCATTCCGGAGTGAGTTGCTCTCCCAACTGAGCTACGCGGACCTAAGCTCTCGCTGCTATCTGCCTTTATCTAATGTGCGTCCTGCGGTGCAAGCACGTCACACTACACGATGTACTTTTGCTTGTAACTTCACTTCTATTACTGGTAATGACATTCTGTAAAAATATTTGAATTCAGCATAAAGTTTCCTTTAAAATGATTATAATATGTATTCCTGACTTTACCATATTACGATGTATAAGTTGACTTCAAACATCAAAATTTTGACTTTCAGTCTACTGGTGCAAGACTTTTGGCCACGATTGTATGTGATTAAGTAGATCATTTAACAGTGAAATACAAAAAAAAAAACAAAAAAAAAAAACATAACCTGTATTTGGAAAAAAAAAAAAAAAAAGAGAGAAACGAAAGAAAACACTGACTCACTAGTTAATTTCAACAATCCTCTAATTATGTTCTCAGAAGTGGACACGGCCAATGTATCATTTTGAATAACACTGTCTTGAAAAGAAGTGCACGCTAGACAAGATCAACTAACACGATGTAAACGGCTTAACTAATCGAAAAACGGTATCGACTATTTATTGTATTGCCAAATTTAAAGAACTCCTATCTTTTGACAACTGGTTTGAGATTTTTCTATTGACAGTATGAGAAATTAAAAATACAGGGTGTCCATAAAGTTTTTCCCACATTACAAAAATGAATATGAGAAATGTATTACAGGTACAAGAAAGGAATTGCACGACAATGATGGTGCACAAGTAAAGTTTTTTTTTCCAGTGTCAGTACACCTCCACATGGGCGTCATTTTTGGCCCGGAGGACATCTAAGCGGTATTCGATTTCAATTCCTGTTAAGTTTAACATCTCAGCAGAGATAGAACCAATGCGTCCGTTAGTCTGCGCTTCAACGTCTCAACATCCTCCTGAACACTGCTAGACTAAACTTAGTCTTTCATATAACCTCACAGAAAAGAGGCTAGAGGGGTTATGTCTGGCGATCGAGGTAGCCATTTCATAGGATCATCCCGGCCAATTCATCTGTCCGGAAATGTAGCATTCAGGAACTCACGAACCTTTATTGATCAATGTGGTGGGGCACCGTCTTGTTGGGAAATAACCGAAGGTTGGAGTGCATTCAACTGAGGTGCTACAAAAAGTTCCAGCATGTCCAGGTACACCTTACATGCTACCCTGGGCTCTGTGAAAAAGAAGGGTCGGGTGATTCTGTCACGCATGAAGCCGCACCATACGTTCACTTTCGGGCTATCCCTCTGTTGTTCGATGGTATAATGGGGATTTTCTGATCTCCAGATTGTGCTTATTTGGTGTACCAGAGACGTGGAATGTGGCTTCATCTGAGAAACAGACACGGTGCAGATAATCACTATCATGAGCTATGCGCTGCAACATCTCCGTCACAAATGCTGCACGGCGAGGCAGGTCATCAGGCTGAAGAGCTTGAACGATCTGTACCTTATAAGCATACAGATGAAGACGTTTGTGTGAAATTTTATGAACCGTGGCACGGAGAATCCCAGTTTCCAGTGAAGCACAACGAATGGATTTCCTGGGGCTTCGCAGAAATGTCTCCTGAACAGCTGCAGCTGTCTCTTGTGTAACCGGTGGTCGGCCTACTCGGGAGAGATCGCCAACACTACTGGTCGCTTTGAACTTTTCATACCAAGCTTTTATGCTTTTTTGGTGCGGTGGTGATCGTCTGTACTCTTTTCTGAAATGACGCTTTAGAGTAACCGCAGATTTGGTCTCATGGAACCACAACACGCATGCCGCTTTTTCTTGCATGGACGCCATTATCGATGAAATAATAATCTTATTCAGCTGTTGCGCTCACCTAAAGAACAGAAAAAAACTTTGAGTGCTGCTATACACTGAGTGGCCACTTTATTATGACCACCCCCTCAGTACTTTGTTGTGGCACATTTTGATTTAATACTGCGTCGATTCTTCGTGGCATGGACTCCACAAGATGTTGATAGGTGGTTTGTGGAATCTGAGACCATGCTTCATGAATAGCACTTTCCAGGAGTGTGAGCTTGCAGGGTTGTGGATGCAGCTGTGTGAAGGCTAGTCCAACTTCAACCCACAATTTCTCAATGGGGTTGAGATCTGTAGATTGTGGGGGCCACCAAAGCAAAGTAAACTCACCGGCATGTTCTTGAAACCAATTCTCTACAATACAAGCACTATGGCAGGACGCATTATCTTGTTGATAAAAGTTGCCATCGCCATTGGGATAAATCATCCACATGACAGGATGCACTTGGTCTGCAACAACGTTTAGATATGATGTGCCAGTCAGACACGAATTAAAGGGCCCAAAACATGCCAGGTAAACATGGCTCAAAACATGCCAGGAAAACATTCCCCAAACCATAACGTTGCCTCCACCAGCTTGAAGGGTTGTAGCAATGCAATTGGGGTCCATGCTTTCGTGCTGTTTCCGCCAAATTCTTACTCGGCCATCGGCATGGTGCAACTGAAAACGCGATTCATCGGATCACATAATTTGTTTCCAATTATCGACTGTCCAATCCTTGTGCTCCTGTGCGAACTGGAGACGTTTTCTCTTGTTAACTGCAGACAGCAAAGCTGTTCGAACAGGCCTTCGGCTGCCATATCCCATCCGATGCAGTGTACGGCGAACAGTGTGTGCAGAGATCATTTGAGGAGATCCTTGATTAAGATGGTCTGTAATTTGCTGCACTGTTGCCCTTTTGTTGTCTGTTACCAGTCTGGACACTTTCCGTTCCGCCCGAGCAGTCACTAGCCGATGACGACCACACGTTGCACGTAGAGACCCAGTTTTTAGGCTTCCAGTATTTAAACACCTTAACAACAGCTGCTCTGGAACATTTCACGAATGTGGCGGTTTCGGTGATACTCGCTCCATGGCTTCGAGCTCCTACAATCGTCCCACATTGAAAGTCCCGTCAAATCGCATTTTTTACCCATCTCGTCACCCAAAAATCACTTCTACTACTATCGCAAGCACTAAGCTTTCCCTTTTCATACTAGCTTCGTCCTATGGATGCAACAGCGTGCAGCCATAGCTCATTTCCTTAAAACTGTCAGGTGGTCATGATAAAGTGGCCACTCCGTGTATTATGTTGCCAACCATTTTATTTTAACTTACATTGATTTTTTTTATATTAATTTCTGCGATGTGGGAAAGACTTTATGGACGCCCTGTAATTGCTCACACAGTGCTTGCCCATATTTAAATTCATGAATTTGCCATCTTTGGCAAATTCATTGTCAAACTTGTATGAATTTCAAAACGATTCTCTGCTTTCAATTTTGACTGCTCTTGCGGGATTTCAGAATCCACGGTGACGATTCTCGTTTCTATTTCTACAACACTAATGAGGAACCACGTGCTAAAAGCGCCTTTAAAAGCAGTTTTAGATAGTTCCAAATTCTGAATTTCAATTTTAAACACGCCCAGTAGCCACATTTTTTGGACCAGTGGAGTACCCAGAAATTAATTTTGGGGGTGCATATCGTTGCCGCAATGTCAAAACCACCAATGCAAGATTTTGTAGTTTTAATTATCGCTATTTAAAAATTAAATTTGGTCAAAGAATTACTTTTGCAATTACATCAGACTGTTTAAGCACTATACATAACATTTACATCAAGTTGCATCTGTATTATACATCAGTGAATAAAATTTTATATGATGTCAAGTCAACAATCGAAAAATTCTCACATTCTTGGTTTTATCAATGCAGCTACGATATCATTCCTTCCTAAAGTGATAAAAAAAATATGCGTGAGAACAGGCATTTTTATTTTTCCCAAATACTATTGATTACAAAACAATGTTCATTCTACGTTTTTGTTTTCCTGGTATGGTACGTACTCAAGATAAAAGGCTTACCCCTCCCTCCCCCAGGCCCCAGCCCCCACCATTCATTAACCTGACGCTCTGACCCCCCAATACCAGTTTGCTCTCTTATTTCTTTGGTGGCATACAAGTAGGAAATGCGCACGGGGAGGTGGTATAAGCATTAACAACAGGCATGTGTGACCTCGTCTGACCATTCCAAATGAAGGAAGCCGCGTCGGAGTGGTCTAAGTGATGGCCTCTGATCATTCGTCCGAACGGGGTCCGGGTTCGAATCCCGGTGAGGCATGGATGTTGTGCTCGTCTTACGGCACTGGCTTTCTCCCTTCCCTGGAACCAGCGACCCTAAATTAGGGACGGGCGACTGCTTATAGCTCATTGAGTTGCTCACGGTGGTCGTTAAACCTCCAATTAAATAAAAATGAAGTGACTTATGGCAATTTAAGGAAGAACAGAATGGCGACACTAGTAAAATAACGTCACCGACAATTTTTAAAACCAGACAAAATTATTTTGGGAGGGTGCATATGGCCCTTTGTACACCCTTATTTACCTGAATTCACTCTAAAACAGATATCTGAAACGTTGAACTCTTCTATTTGAAGCATAAAATTAATAAAAGCGTGCAAATTAATAGTTTTCGAACACAATGATTTTTTAAAAACATTTCTGCAAGTGGAAATACTTAATGTTAACATGTGCCGCCCCGGTGGCGCAGTGGTCTAAGGCAATGGCCTCTGATCATTCGTCCGAAAGGGGTCCGGGTTCGAATCCCGGTGAGGCATGGATGTTGTGTTTGTCTTACGGCACTGGCTCTCTCCCTTCCCTGGAACCAGTGACTCTAAATTAGGGACGGGCGACTGCTTATAGCCCATTGAGTTGCTCACGGTGGTCGTTAAACCTCCAATCAAAAAAAAAAAAAAAAATGTTAACATGTTCAAACTTTTTTTTTTTTTATTGGAGGTTTAACGAACACCGTGAGCAACTCAATGGGCTATAAGCAGTCGCCCGTCCCTAGTTCCAAGGAAGGGAGAGAACCAGTGCCGTAAGACAAACACAACATCCATGCCTTACCGGGATTCGAACCCGGACCCCTTACGGACGAATGATCAGAGGCCATGGCTTAGACCACTGCGCCACCGGGCTGTTCAAACTTCCGACGGCCTTTTAATTAATCCTTTGATAAACGTTGACGTATCTGGCATTTTTTTACTTTTTTGGAGCCGATCGAAGCCCGTTAACAGCTGAAAAGTGGCGAACTGGAAAAACGTGTCCCCCTCCCCCGCGAAAAATATCTTGAGGCCCTTATGCGAAAATTTATTAGCTATCAATTACTGAAATTTTTAAATTCCGTGTTATGAACTAGGTTTCATGAGCGTTTTAATAATACAAATTCTTTGGAACCTACAGGTATTTTACGTAAAACCAAAATGATCGCACTTCATTGCGTGCAACACAAATGTGCGCGTTGTAATTAAAGTGATTGGTCTAGTTTTATACCAATACAAGGCACTACAAAACACTTGTGCCAGAGCTGATCACATAATGCAAACTTTATTCATTTAGATAACTAAGAGTACCTTTTTCGAAATGTCTCACGATCACACCCACAAAAAACACGCATTTGCCGTATGACAGTGTCTAATGATCTTTACCGATTTATACGAAAATACACAACATATAGTAAGTAAACATATAAATAACAATTAATAATTATGGCACGCAAAAAGTAAAGCTACTTAAATTATTTACCTTTGAATATATATAAATGAACTTTCAGAATACAAAAAATGAACTTTCAGAAGACAAAAGTGATGTTCAATGCTTTTACAAGAAATGAAGATTTATCGATTGATGTAGGAAAGCTGGAGATAACAGACACGTACGTTTATCTTGGACAGCAGATATCAAGTGAGGGTCACATTGATGAAGAAATTAATCGGCGTACAAAACTTGCCTGGAGAGCTTTTGGAAGAAACAGCATAATTTTCAAGAGCAATATGCCATTATGTCTTAAAAGAAAAGTGTTTGATCAATGCATCCTTCCAGTGCTTACGTATGGTGCAGAGACGTGGACCTTAACTAAAAGAGACATACAAAGGCTGCAGACAACTCAAAGCAGCATGGAGAGGTGCATACTTGGTGTAACCAGGAGAGATAAGAAGAGGAACTCGTGGATCCGAAAAATGACAAGAGTGGAAGACATCATGATCAGAGTTAAATCCCTGAAATGGCAATGGGCTGGACATACTGCCAGAAGGACAGATCATCGATGGACAGCCGAAATTTTAGATTGGTTTCCAAGGGACAGGAAAAGACCCAGAAGAAGACCACATGGGAGATGGGTGGATGAAATTCGAAAGTATGCAGGGGTGACATGGAGGAGACTGGCACAAGACAGACCGTAGTGGAGGAAACTTGGGGAGACCTTCGTCCAGCAGTGGATTGATAATGGTTGACAATGATGATGATGATGATATATAAATACACATAACATAATGCTGCAATGTTTTGATCATAGTAAAAAAGATTCCCTTGTCTCTGTTATAAAAAAAAAAAAAAAACAGGTCTCTGCTTCTTCGTCTCCTCAAAGAATATCTTTCAGTTCATAATATTGTGAAGGATGCATATTATGTGTAAACAAATGTAATACATAGCACCTGATCCTCAATGGTATAAAACTCCCATTAAATGAACTGATATTTTTTTCACATTTGTTAATATTGCTATGGCTGTGAAAAGGGGCCTCAAGTCGTCTGGAATAGCTGCATTCCCGTCATGCAGTTTCTGAAAACTAAATCCGCGAAACTCATTTTCAAATATTTTACTCATTGAAAAAATACCAAAATTTCCATTTATTTTTAATATTTCATTCAAAGCTACCGTAAAAAAAAATTCCTGGCTATTTGTTTAACCATCTTCATATGGAGTTTCCGCAAGAAACTTTTGTGAAATCTTTTCCCCTGAGGTTGGAGTTTTATGGAGTTTCCGCAAAAAAAGCTTTTGTAAAATCTTTTCCGTGATCCCCACCCCACTCCAGCAATGCGGGGTTTCAGGAGCTACCAACACTCCCATGCAACTGATATTTATTTTGATTTAGTTTGAACAAAACTGTGCGTGAGACATTTAATGGATGACTGCGTACATAAACCCCGATAATATAATTCAGAAGATGAAATGTTCTGGATTACTTTTTACAATCGTCTAGTTTTATTTCGTTTCAAATGCATGTTAAAGCGCTTTCATGAAAATTCAGATGTTTCTAATGATAACATACTTTGCAACTGAACGAAATACATATATTAAGCGAAAACCAGCGAAAACTAGCTTTAACAGCACTTTAAAGAAACTTTAATTTTGAAAGTTAGGAGGCAGTTGAGAAACTGAATCTTCAACTAGTGTTCTGCTTTTATTTTTATTTTTTACAGAACGTCATCTGATTCACTTGCAAACATATTTAACAGTTAACTTTTTCAAACTGTAATTCACAGCAGTTTCACAAAATACTTTCCCGTAAATCGCACAGATTTAAAATTTCTTGTGAACGTTGCGCCATCTAGTGACGGAATCTTTAACTACCCCCAGGAAACATCGGGAGAAATTAGTAAACCGGAAATGTCGCTGCAAAACGACACAGTTCGGAGATTTTAATCATTTGGCTGGGCGTTCACTTGAAAATAATTTTTTTCATGAATCTGAACAGTGAAGTTTCGTGATAAAAATAAATTACCTTGCTAATCATAGCGACGGTTCAAGTCCTTCGCACAAGCGTTCATGAGAATATCGTTTTATCAGGGATGTAGAAACAAAGTTTCTTGATCTTAGTACATTATCAAACCATCTAACGTTTTTGTTAAATACTTCTAGATCCGGAAAGAAATTTTTAAGACGAAATAGTCCACAGAATTATATTAGCATGTCCAGTTTTTTTCTGAACCAATCGGAAAGTGACGAAATTGTTATTTAACTGTTAAAAACCTTTACTCGTTATAAAATTAGTGGAATGATACTCATTAAAAGCACTCTTACTTTCTACAAATCGTAGACTACGAGCATTGTGATAATTATAATATTAAGAAAAACACGGTTAGTTCACAATTTTATTTTTTCTTGTCCACCAAGGTTTCGCTGTGCTCTGGCTAAGCTTCTTCGGAACAAATGACACGTTAATAAATATTCAAATCGCATGTGACATCATCAACGGTGTTTACTGTCGCGAATTTTTTGTTAGTCCCTTCATACGCGCTAGATAGAAATGGTGCATATCGGATGTCGTTGATAATTTGCGAAGAATTTTGATATACACTCATTGTCATAAAAATCCGCGCACCAAGAAGGAGGCGTCCGACTGAAATGAGATTTTAGTAGTGAGATTTTACATACCAAGGACAGAAGTGCTTTCAATATCACAGTAGCTGGACGATTTCCTGCGAACATACGGTACACATTCCGGTCAGCGTTAGTACCGCGTCGGACCGCCTCGTGCTCAGGTACATGCGGTGATACGGTCCGGCATGGAGTCAAAGAGACGCCATGTTATTCTGGGACAGATTGGCACACACTTCTTGCAACTGACGCTCTAAATCCCGAAAACTGGGACATGGAGAAAGCTGGCGTCCCATCTGGTCCCACACGAGTTTGATGGGCGAGCGATCAGGCCATCTGGCAGGCCGCAGAAGAATCGAAGCATGACGTAGACAATTCTGGGAAATCCAAGCCATGTGCGGACGAGCGTTATCTTGTTGGAAAACAGCTCCGGGCCAGGCCGCCCATGGGGCCGCAGGATCTCCTGTACGTAGCGCTGGACTGTCAACGACCCTCGGATCACTGCGAGGGAAGTCTGGGTGTCATACGCGATGGCTCCCCAGACCATCACGTCTGCAGTTCGGGACGTGTGCCGCTGTACAGTGAGGTTGGGATTGTAGCGCTCAGCTGCTGCGGTCCTTCACACTCTGACACGGTGGTCGTCCGTTCCCATACAGAAGCGAGATTCGTCGCTGAACACTATACGGCGTCAGTCCGTAGCATTCCGCTTTGCTCGCTGCTGACACGACCTCAATAGACGCCAACGATGGTTAGGTGTTAATGGCAGAAACCGTAAGAGCCGTAGAGAGTGCATATTCGCCTCTGCCAGGCGTCTGGAATTGGTTCTGACACGGAAGTCCGTTGTACAGCCGCCGCATGTCTCTGGATTTTATACAAGGAAGTCATTGCATCTGTGCGTGCCGCTCTCACGATCCCGCGGTCTTCTCTGCTGGCGGTGTGTCTGGATATACTAGAGCCAGTCCGCCGTGTCTAGATGCCTTCCCGTGTCCATTGCTCCCAACACGATCGCCCCGTACTGTCCGACCGGCCCAAATGGCGGTCGATTCGGCGCGCTGGCCATCCTGCCTCTCTCATTCCGACGATAAGGCCTCTTTCAAACACCGTCAGTTGCCCGTACGCACATCTACGGCGGCTCCTCGGCATGTCAATTGCTCAGGGATCTTACCTGACTCTTACCGTGCACTTCGGCACGAATGTGGACTCCCCTGCGCGGCACCTAATAAGCCCCGAAGATGCGATTGCAGCAACGATCTTGTACGCGCGGGCACGCTGAGTTGCACGAAACTTTGATTATTTGCATGTCTGTTCTTCCTCTATTTATTAGCCGAGTGTCTCGTTAATCGCACGGTTTTGTTCTTGGTGCGCGGATTTTTATGACAATGAGTGTTTATCAAAATTCTTCGCAACTTTTCAACGACATGGCCTCCACACTATTACTATCAAGCGTGTGGAAACAACTGACAAAAATCCTGTGGTCGTAAATACCGTTGATGATGTTCTATGCGATTTGACTATTTGCGCACCATTAGTTACAAAGAAGCTGGGTCACAGCCCAGAGAAACCTTGGCCGACAAGAAAAAATAAAATAATTGTGAGCTACGTTACTTTTCTTAATATTAACACTGCTACTTATCATGTGATCCCACACCCCCACCCATGCTCAGCCTTTTAACTTCTCACTGTTACAGAATTTGAGCATTATTGCGTCTAAGCGTTTTTTTGATAACTTACAAGATGCAGTGGAACCTCACCTATAAGTTTTTCATTTATACGTTTTTCACATTTTACGTAAATCTGCGCTAGTCCTAACATTTTGCTGTAGTCTCAATTGCTTTTTCAATTGGGTTATATGTAATTCATTTATACGCTTTTCCGATGATGCGTTAAATTTTAAAGTTTAGATTATTAATAACACACGGTTTTTAGCACGTCTTTTGCAAAAAAAGATCGTGCTTATGTTATCGGTTTGTCCGTCCGTCCGTCTGTACACACCAGATCTCTGTAACTATTAGGCCAATTTGAAAAATTCTTTTTGCATGAGAAAGCTTGAAATATGCGAATGATGATCCTTCATTTCGTTTCTTTTCTTGAGGATGTACAGTTTCGCAGATAAAGGCCGTAAATGCAGATGATATCGAATTCAAAATAAATTTTTATTCCATATATTTCCTTCTAAACATTCGAATAAAAAAGTTATTTTATATTTCGAATCCGTTTATGTCGAAGAGTATTTTAGATATAGTTACTTTTTCAAGTTATTCATAGATTTTCCGCTAGGGGGCGTAAAAGTAAATTACGTTTTCCCCGATATCTCTTCTTCAAAACTACGATTCGAAAAAAAAAATTCTTCGGCGAATACAGATCCCGATGGAAAATCTTTTGCATATGCACTGCTGGCCACCCAAAATGCAACACCAAGAAGTAAGCATCCGATTGGCCTGAAATTCGCAGCATGCGTCGCCCGCGAGAGGACATGCGAACGATTAGCATTGCAGGGCATATGCAAATCATGTGCGCCCGGCACTCCACCGAGAAGCACTATAAGATGGGTGCACAGAAGGCGGGGTGTAAGTAGTGGAAGTGTGTTGTGCTGCCGGACCTGTGCGCGGGAAACTTCCTGATGCCTCGTCGCAGAATACAGCAGTCATTCCAGCACGTTTCGGAGTTCGACAGAGGACGAATAGTTGCTTATCGCGACAGCGGTTTATCGTACCGAGACATCGGCGCCCGTGAGGGACGACATCCAGCCACAGTGAGGCGAGTATGGATTCGGTGGGTGCATGAGGGACGGACGGACCGACGGACCGACGTGAGCGATTGCCGCAGCCGCGGCACACCACCGAACGACAGAACCGGCATGTTGTGCGGCGGGCATCGACGGCTCGCACTGCCACATCACGAACTTTAACGCAAGAATTAGGGTGTTTTGCGCACCAACTTGTGTCAGCACACACCGTTCGACGTCGTCTGCAGGTGCAGGGACTTGTCGCTCGCACGGCGCCCATTGCTCAGATTACCATTGACGTTACGCTACCGGCGAGTGCGGCGGCAGTGGGCCATTGAACGCCGCACCTGGACTACGTAATGGCACGACATTGTCTTCTTCAAAGAATCCCGCTTCTGCCTGCAACACCACGATGGTCGGATCCGCGTGTGGCGTCACCGTGGCGAATGACGCCTGCATTATGCATCGCAATACCGGTCCGTCGCCTGGCGTTATGGTTTGGAACGCAATTGGATATGACACCCGCGGCCCTCTGGTATGCCCTGTGCATCGCCGGTACACTCAACAGCCACCGCTGCATCTACGACGTTTTGGAGCCTGTAGTCCTCCCTTACCTGCAGGACCTGCCAGCGGCCACGCTTCAACAGGACAATGCGCACCCGCACGTGGCACGCATCGTGCAATATTTCTTCACCGCCCAACAGGTGTCACTGCTGCCGTGGTCCACCTGTTCTCACGATATGTCACCCATCGAACACGTCTGTTTGCTGTTCTGCAACCGAGTGGTCCGGCGAGCACCACCCGCGGTTACGCTTGATGAACTGTGGCAACGTGTGGAAGCAGCCTTGATCGACATACCCCAAACCCACATCCAAAGCCTCTTTCGTTCGATGCCGCTGCGTGTAGCGGCCGTTATTTCCAGCCATGGGGGCCACACGAACTATTGATGTCTGCGTGTTCCGCAAGTCGCACGGGCCTGTAAGCTCAATCGTTTCATCTTTGTATCAGTTGTTATGTGTCCAGTAAATCTAGCTTTGCTATCTTGTGTCCTTCTTGGTGTTGCATTTTTGGTGGCCAGCAGTGTAGTTTAACTTTTGCAAACAATTCAGGAGTGCGTGGTCCAAATGACGGGTAAATATGATCAGCAATAGATTTAATCACCCCACAGCTACCTTGCTTGGGCTTATAACCTTCTGAATGCAATGCCATTGTATCAGCCCTCACTCTTATTAAAAACCGAACTTATTTTAAGTTTAAAAATATCATTTTCCTCCAAGATTATGGTACACCATTGGGATCACCTCTTTCTTCCGTATTGGCCGAGATTGTCTTACAACATGTTGAAAATACTGTACTTAACAATGGGCCTTTCCAACCCCTGCTTTACACCCGATACGTTGACGATGTTTTGTTACTTTGGCAATACTACCTTCCCAATTTACGTGCCTTTACAGAATCTCTTTGTTCCGTTCTCACTTCGATTACCTTCACCTTAGAAACTGAATCTTCTGATTCCTTACCTTACCTGGATATACTGTTGAAACGCAGCCCAGGGGGCCGCATTTATACCTCAGTTTATCGTAAGCCAACGTTTGTTCCAGTGATGATCCCATATAACTCGTTCACTCCTAACATTTACAAATCTGGTTCACTTCATTCTCTGATTCGTCGAGCCTATACACACTCCTCATCAAACTCTGATCTCTCGCTGGAACTTCAGCACATTTCCACCATGGCCGAGTCATCCGGATACCCCCACCGATATTTCATTAAAACTCTTCACAAGTTTCAGCGCCATAGTTCCACCACACTTCGAACCCAACGTGAACTGCCTGTCATCAGGTTTGGTAGCTCCATTCCTTACCACCCCACTACAGTATCCACACTCTATAAAACGTGCCGTATGTTCAACTACTGTTTCGGCATTTCTTCCGAACGCCTTTTCAACTTGGTCAAGTCTGATCGTGACCATGTTTCAAGCATGGAAAAACATGGTGCATATTCTGTGCTACTACAATCTGTTGATGACTCTCTCCCTATGACAGCCTACATCGGATCAACTTGTCGGTCACTCGGGGTGAGAATCTCCAAACATAATTACAATGTTCGCATCCATTCATCCGCAACGGCCTTAGCCCGAACAGTCAACAAAGGTGATTATTTACCACTATGGAATGATGTGAAATTATTTTGTTTGGCGAGAACTGAAACTGCAGTGCTCTTTTTGGAGAGTTTGTATATTTATGATTTTGTCGAGCAATGCTATAATGAAGAAACTCCGCAAATCATACCTGCTCCTTGGAGGTTCCTACTGGAGAATCCCTCTTCTACTGTAAATATGTTTTGATTACTAACTTACAGACATTTAGATTTCTTTTCATGCATTTGTACATATTTTCATTTTGTTACTTTCTGTGTAAAGCATACTCTACCTTTTAGTATGGCGCATGCGTTGTATCTCGCTGATGTACAGAGGTGTGTATATAAGCCAGCGTGCCCCGTGTGAGTTTCACGTTGTGCCTGAGGATGGGTCTGTAAAGACATACCCGAAAGATCTCGCACATTGTTTTAATCATTTTAACTTTTTAAACAAGTTTTAATTTTCGTAACTAAAGGTGTTTTCACGGCTTGCGGGGATTCGACTTGGTTTATTTTGTGTTGAAATCGGTTACGTCTTGTTCTTCGGGCTTAAGACAGCAAAGATGATTGTTTACCAGCAAATCTCAATTAGCACGACAAAACTTCTACTCACCTCTTTAACCATTACTGGCAGAACAGAAGCTGGTGGGGTTAGCGTTATGGTCTGGGGAATGTTTTCGTGGCATTTCCTGGGTCCACTCATACACGTGGAAGGCAGTGCGGACCGAATTCGTTATGAATCCATCCTTGCAGACCACGTACACCCATACATGCTGATTATCTTCCCTGGGGCGGATGGGATCTTCCAGCACGACAATGCAACGTACCACTCAGCTTGAAATGTGCGAGTGTGGTTGGAAGAGCACGATGAAGACTTCAAAGTACTTCCTTGGCCGCCTGATTTCCCATATTTAAACTCAATTGAGCATCTGTGTGACCACTTCGATCGTGTTTTTCGTTCTACGGATTCTCCACCACGCACCCTCCAGCAGCTGTCAGATGCACTGCATTTATCATGGCTCCACGTACCTGTGAACACCTACCAGCTCCTTATTGAGTCACTCCCAGCCCTTCTAGCCGCTGTCCGCGCTGCACACTGTGATTACTCTGGATATTAGCTGGTGGTCACAATAATGTGACTCGACCGTGTATATGAATTAAAAATGAAGTCTGAACTTACAGAAAACAAGACTGATGTACAATGCTTTTTCAAGAACTGAAGATTTAGTGGTTGATGAGGCAATTAAGTACTCTATGCCTACATTATTTTGGACAACAGATGGCCACATAACAGAAGAACTTAATAGGCGCATAAAACTTGGTTGGAGAATATTTTGAAGACACATCAAAATTTTCAAGGAGAGACATGAACTTAACTAACAACGACATCCAGAAGCTGAAAACTACTAAAAGAAGCCTGGAGAGGTGCATGCTTAGTATAACCAGGAAGGATAGGAAGACAAGCTCATGGATAGGGAAAATGATGGGAGCAGATGGCATCATAATCAGGGAAAATCCTTGAAATGACAATGGGCTGGACATATTTCTAGAAGCGCTGACCACCGTTGGACGGTTGAAATATTTGACTGAATTTCATAGAATAGAAAAAGACCCTGAAGAAGACCTTATGGGAGATAAGTGGATGTAATTCGGAAACATGTCGGGAGATAAGTGGATGAAATTCGTAAACATGTCGTAGTGACTGGTAGGACACTGACTCAAAACATAAAGCTGTGGTAGAAATTTGGAGAGACCTTCGTCTAGCAGTGGACTGATAATAATTGTTGTTGATGATATGAAAATGCAAGATTCATGAAACTATACTCAACAGATGGGCACGGCCCGTGAGGGCAGATACTGTTCAAAACATACGGTACAAACTAGAATTCATAAAATTGGGAAGAAAATTCAGAAAAGTGTGTTGGTTTTCTTCATTTGGGGTTTTAAAATGTTGTTCCAACGGAGCGAAGATTCTGCCTAAATTTAGGAGCCGCAAGAGGAAATATATTGTCAGCAGGCGGCATACCTATAAAACGTATTCTTTATAAGTGAAATGCACAAAATCGACAATGAAGATGCCAGATATTAATTTTTATTACACAAAGCCATGAAGCTAAATTTTGATTTGTTTAATAATTCCAAACTGGGTTTAGGTGAAAATGAGAGAAATTTAATTTAAACTATTTTAAAATTTTAACCTAAATTCTAATTAAAATGATTGAGGGTGAATATCTCATTCATGGAAGTTCCTACAATGGTGTTTAGAAAATTCAGACTCAATCTGAGAACGGGAAATGCTAATGCAAATAGAGCATGCAGTCATTGCGGAACTAAATGAGAGCGAAGGTTTATCTTACCCACTAACTTCTTCTAGTGGTTGTCATGATGTTTCATTCTATGAAGTGAAGTCTCTGCTACTTCTAACAAATTAATAAAAACCCGACTACCATAGGTTTGAGATTGAGCTTCCTTCCATACTGGATTATTAAACTATAAAAAGACTAAGCCCGTCAATAAGGAGAGAATAATATAAGGATACTTTTACTGTTTTTTTTTAGATTATGAAGATACAGTGAAGTTCTTGAAAAATCTTCGAGGCCCTTTTGCAAAAATCTGTTTGCTTCAATTACTGAATTTTTATATTCAATATAATTAACTAGGTTTTACGGACGTTTTAATAATTCAAATTCTTTGGAACCAATAGTTACCATTTTTCGTAAAACCAAAATTGTTACACTTTATTTAGCGTGTAATATAAATGTACACGTTGTAAGTAAAATGATTGCCCTAGTTTTATACTAATACAAAGCACTTACACGAAAGTTAATCACATCATGCAAATTTTATTCTTTTCGAGAACAAAGGCCAGTCTCTTTGAAATGCCTCTCGATCACACACACAAAACACCTAACTGTCGTGGGACAGTGTCTAATGATTTTCTCGATTTATACGAAAATACAGAATATAAGTAATCAAATAAAAAAGCAACAGTTAAGAATTGCGGGACAAAAAGAATTTACTCTTTAGTATAAAACAATTATTTACTCTTTAGTATAAAACAACAAGTTAGTAAAATCTTGCAATGCATTGATTATGATACGCTTCCCAACATACCAGAAATCATTACTCAAGTTATTGCTCAAGTTATGAGGATAATGGCTGCGTAATAAATCTCGCTCCTACGCCCTGACCTTTGATCTCATTTCGATGATATTCGACAGAATTGTTTCAGTATACCTCCGGAACAACGTACTAACGTTTCGTCTTTCAACATCGCTTTATTGGGAAAACTTAAAGATACATGGAAGTCAGGTACATACCATAAAGAGAAACATGTAATGTCGTGAACAAAGTGCATGGAATATTGCAGAGTATAGACCGTATGCATTGACGTCACTAAACCGCGGTTCACGTCACTTTTTCGTCTGCTGCTTTCTTGCAGAACAACTGGTGTACAAGTGAGATCAAAGATGCGTATCAATGGGCTACGTAAGTGGGTTATCTGGCGATGAAAAATAGCTTTATTCTGATAAATTACAGTTATTGGGCTATTGTAGTGACCCACATGATATTCCATACTCATTTTTCCTGAACAATATTGAGGTCTTGCCACGAACAGAACACGGCGATATTGTTAATTATTTCGTTTTTTGTACGAACGCCTTCACCCCCGAGCAAATGAAATCGTGCAAGTCATTCATAAAGAAAGGTTAATTCCAGTCTAAAGATCTTCATAGAAGTTTTGTAGATAACGCATCAGTAAATTTATGAACATACCTGTTGCAAAATGTAAACTACACACTCTAATGTTACTTCGTTTCCGGTCATCAATGTCAACTCTGCTGATATGTGAAAATCACAAATTTTGGCGCTTCTGAATAAATTTCTTTATAATTCTGATCCCGCTTCGTTCACTCAGATGGTAATCATAATAGGACACATCTTTATCTCTCCCACTTCGGTTACCGCAGCCGAAAATAGCACATAACACCATCTTCCTTAACGCTCCACAATGCAAATCCAAGCAGTGTTTGTACACAAGTTGATCCCTAGGGCGTTTGCTAGGATAGTTTACCTTGCTGTGACGTCATATGCATACGGTCTATACAGCAGGAAATAGTGAAAGAGACACTCCGGGCGACACAGAGATAATCGTGAGTAGAGCAACAAGAATAAGACATGAAGAAATACAAGAATTACATGGAGGAACCATATGTGTAGTACAATTGACGATATTTATCACACTTGGTCCAACGATCAAGGGCACACAGGAAGCCCACATGAGGGCATAGCCACTTTCCGAAGGAGGTTCATGGGTAAGTGGAGCACCACACCGGCGCTTACGGCGGCGTTTCCGAGTAGTACCATCAGAGGAAGACTGAATATGAGACGAAGAAGCAACAATGGACTCGGAACCGGGATCCCGTGGAGTTGCAGGCGATGAAGCAGGAACAGTTGCAATAGGCTCAGGTGAAATAACAGGGAGTACAGCGGCGGAAAATGACATTAGAGAAAAGTGGGAAGCACACTGGAGGCTGGAGGAAGTGTTACCCGTATGTCCTCCGGAATATCGTGTAACATTGGAGGACCATGATTTCGTAGGTATGAATTTCGGAAAGGGGGCCTACAAATTAGTAAGTGTGGGAAAGCAATATATTCACCAAATAATTCCTACGGTATCGCATAGTACGAGGAAATAGTTAAACGAGGAAGAGTAGTTACCAAGTAAACAATTTAGAGAGCGCGGGAATTGGGAAAGAAAATCCGAGAAGCATAATGTGGACAGGCGTTCTAAGAGGATAATTATAATACCTATTTCATAATTTTTCTAAGACCTGGCTGAGCAGATTTCTTTCTTGAGGAGGAAATTCCTTATTTTTTTTTTCATCATTCTTTTGAATTGTTTTTTTTATTTTATTTTGTGTTCCCCGAGCTCTCCGGAAATTCCAGTAAGAATACGCACGAAACACACCCCTAGGTTAGTAAAGAGAAAACTCGGAGGTTTTAGCAAGCAACGCTACGAGAATGAAATGCTCGCAATCACAGGTGGGGGCCAATTTACTGGACCTTTTCGCTATTAACGAAGTCACGTTTTACGCACGCTAGCGGGCAACGAACAGGGCATATTTCTCGTAGTGGGCGTAACTGGTTGACACCAACAGAAAGAGTCACACAGGAAGCGTACGTGAAAATTCTAAGGCAGCGCGGACATCCCGCGGAGCAGTTGACAAGATAAAGGAATATTCATCTTCAAGAAAACTCCATGTTCTCAAGCCTTTGCCAACGAATCGGAGGGATTCCCATACAGGGATGTAAACCAATGCCGAAGCGAGGAAAAGCGGCCCAACCAATAAGGGGAGAACCATTTGGGTAGGACAGGAACACCCCCGAACCCCTTAAACATAGACGAGAGAAAAGTTTTTTTTTTAGGCGGAGATGATTTGGAGAGAACACGGAATGGAATGATGACTGGAGATTCGGGGTGAACGCATGCAAAAGGTTTGACAGTCTAATCGAGGATAAGATATCAGTTCTATATTCCGGGCGATCGAGAGGAGAGAGAGATGCGGTCCACTGGCATAGCTGAGAAGGACGTTTTCGCAGTTCGAGGATGTTGACACGATTGAACAATCTTTCAAGAGGCGTAAAGGGACTCACGATTATGGCAGCGAGGGCAAGATATACAATTTTATAGCTGAGCGAAAGAGAGACACGATAGAACTTGCTATCATAGAAGTTTTAGCGACAACAGAGGTACTCGCACAAAACCAAACGACAGGATGAAAGAAGGAGCAGTGTGCATCCAGCAGGATCGGATGAGGTCCCAACCATAGACTTTATACCTATAGGTAATACCGGACGACAACGAATGTGATGAAAAGAAAATAATTTGGTGAGAAAAATTTCATAATTCCCAATATCTCGTTAGCATGATCATGATTTTGTCTCCTATACATCCTCGGTAGAAAAGATAATTTTAATCTCTTGCAAGTGCTGATTAACATAATGTGTCTTATATTTTGCGGAAGGTGAACTTTAAAATATGATTGCGAATATCAAAAAGCATAATGAACTTAAAATATATTTTGGTTTAAATTAATAGAAATCTCCACCGATCAGTGTAATAGATTTTAAGGAAACACAAATGAAAATAAATTCTGTATTTTATAATGAAATTTACCCGAGTTTCTCAAATCTTTGAAAATTCAAAATAAGTGAATCTTTGTTTATTTTAACCTGAATAATTAAGTAGAACAATCGTAAAGTTTTGATAGAGTAGCAACTCCAAGATTTTAAGAGGAAAATAACTTTTAGCATTTAGCAAGCCCAGTCACAGGATAAAAGGTCCAAATCTGACATGAGTTTATTAAATTTCAAGCGGCATATGGAGGAATATGGGTTTCCCATGTTCTCCCATATGAAACACAACGCAATGCACCCGTCAACCCTGAACTTGGAGACCCTCCATTAGGGAACCCAACTTCACGGTAGACACCCATAGGCGGAAGATAATAGAGAGTAAAGAGTTACGAAAATTAACGGCCTTCTTAATAATTAATCCCACTGCAGCGAATAGGACGCAGCAGATGGTTCGCCCTCACATCGAGTAGGGGTGGTAATATAAAACTGGTGCCGTGTGACCAGGATTTTTCAGTTCTTTGGTTAATTAATATAAAATTTGTGCTAGGACCAGGATTTCTTTGATCCTGTGGTTTAAAAAAAAAAGAATATTTGTTTTCGGTGGTCAGGATAATTAATCAAGTATACAGAATTAGCAGAATAATGCGATGTGTTTCTATTATCTCCCTTCAATTCTGAGTAACAAGATGCAGGTTTTATAGAAAAATTAAGGAAATTGTAGCAAGATTTTAACTTCAAAAAAAAATAGTGAAGGTGAAATGCAAGTAAATAAGTTGCAGGAAATCAGATTATGCTGAAATAAATTTAAATTTCTAAGGAAATAGGCAGAAAAACAAATAAGAGTGATACTGCTAATTTAGCAAATGAATAGATGAAATCTTACAGAAAATACATGAAAATTAATAGTACGGAGAAAATAAATTTATACAAGTGTAATTCATGAATAATTTTGATTTATCGTTGAAAATCAAGGAAAATTCCTTGCAAATCAAAGTGAAATTATTTTTGATGTGTTGTTTATTTGTGCATTTGAGTGTTGTGATTTTAAATCGGTAACTAGGAGGAATAATAGGTTCATTGATAACTTGGGGAATGTATAATTTAACGGTGAGGCACTGATAGAAGAGTAGTGATGAGAAGTTGTGGTGATATATATTTTAAAATCAAAAGTGCATTATTATTGAAGTGTGATTTTATTATGTGTGTTAATGCATTGATAAGAAACTGATAATTTAAGAAGGAATAGGCAGGTTAATTATTGATAAGAGGAATTAATTTTTTTTTCTGCAAGATATAGGAGCTAATAGAAGGTTAAGCAGTAATCTTGATTTGTTTTGGAAGACTAAAAAGGGAATGTAATATCTAAGTGTGTGTTTTATTGTGCATTTAAATGTGTAGAGGTACTTGGGAGTGTAGACAGAGAGTAGTTAAGTGGATTAATATTTGGGAAAGAGTAATAAAAAGGACTAGTGCAAGAAGAATTGGTAGGAGTAATAATTGGATAATGCTGGAACAAATTTTTGAAATGAAAATAGTGTTTATGGAAGTGTGATTTATTGTGCTTTAAATGTGGGATTGCATCCACCAAGGGAAGTAGACAGAGGTTATTGCTAGTATACTAAAATTTAATGAATTTAGGAAGTCAGCATAAGTATTTGAGGTGTGGTTCTAATTTCTTGAAAAAGTGGTTATCGTATTAATTTTGTTACAAGTGCATAATTTGATCTCAAATGTTTCTAGTGTATTTATATATATATTTAAGACGTTCAAATTTATTACATATCTTAGTGTGAAGTGCTGGTTGTATATGTGCATATTTTGAGGGAATTTTGTTTAGTGTGTCGCGAGTTAGGTAGAGTTAAGTTGAAAGCCGAATGCAATTTAGGAGTAAGCTAGGAACGTTAATCATCTTATTCGTAGACAATTGTTTTCTGATCATAAGTCAAGTGGGTTAGCAGACGAAGCAGCGAGTTACGTTAGAGTGAATTTTTTATTTTTACGTGGTAGCTTCACCGGAATTTTTCTAATTTTATGCGACTTTACGAGATTACGAAGCATATAGTAGAAGCCGTGGGAATTTAAGTTAGTAAGGTTAAAGAATAAATATATGGCTAACCAACAGAACGGAGAACAGAGCAACGGTGAACAGAATTTTGTTTCGGAAAATTGCATAGTTGATCAACAGAACCAGGAGAACGACCTTCAGGGCACTCTAGAAGGGGAAGCCGTGTCAGAAAATTGTGTAGTAGCCCCACAGAACGTACCAATAATGGCGGGAATGTTGGCGTATATCCCCACATTCAGCGGATCGGATGAAAATCTGACCGCACGTCAATTTTTCGAAACGTTGGAGAGCACCGCCGAACTGTCAGGATGGAACGACGCCGTTAAAATTTTATCAGCTAAAGCAAAATTCAAAGGAGCCGCCAGTCACTTTCTTTTCGGAGGCCGTCGATATTAGGAGGGAGACCGAGTACGAACGATTTAAGCAGGCGATAGTACAAAGATTCGACGCATTGCAACCGGTTACCGTGAGAATGCAGAAATTTACGACTTGCCGACAAAAACCAGGAGAACGGGTGGCCGAGTATGTAGCTCGTCTTAACGGCTTAGCTTATTCCTACATGGAGACGATGGATTTAGAAAATGAGCAAGTGCGAGGACTGGTAGACAGCACTAAAATGTCGCAGTTTTTGAATGGATTAAACCCCAAATTGAGGCGCACGGTTTTATCCTTCGCCCCGGAAAATTTTCAGGCAGCAGTTCAGAGAGCGCTGGCCGAAGAGTCTCACAATCTCTTATTAGACCGGGACGTTAACGCTTACGATGCACAGCAGGAATCGAGTTCGATCCCAGGGACTTCACAAGGGCAACAGAGCAATTCAACGGACCAGATAGCCGATTTGTGTTCTATGATGGCGAAGCAGCTAGCAACTCATGAGATGCAGGTGAACGCTCTGAAAAGTGAGGCAGATAATTTGAGGGAAAGGCTAAGGCAAGCAGAGAATTCGCACCGGACGCACGTAAATCGCATTAGAAATTTCCAGAGCACTAATTTTCAATCTAGGGGAAATTTACCCGACGTAGACATTACTTCGGCCATCTGCTATAACTGCGGCGATTTTGGCCATATCAAGCGATTTTGTTATCGGAACAATCGGGAAGGAGCAGTTTATACGCAACCATCGCAGCAAGCTCAAAGAGGTTCATGGGACAGGGCACCCAACCCTTCGTACCCGCGACAGCAGAATAACTTCTCCCCTGGCGACCGCCGCGGTAATCAGTATCGCTCCTACAGGAACTACAGCGCCACTTACCGACAGGACGCTCACGTCCCACAGAATCCAAGGAATTTGGGGAACAGAAGAGAAAACCGCGTTCGTTTTGAAGAGGATGCACCAGGAAGAGATTGCAATAGGTATTCCAGGCAAAATTCGCGTCCTTTAAACTAATTTCGGGTCAAGATAAGGGGACCGCCCTTGGCCGGAATTATAATAAGGTCCGTGGAGTTACTTTAACAAATTGTTACGTCCGAGGTGATGGAGCACTCCCGTTGGTGAAAGTTAGGATAGGAGATACTCACGCGTTTGCACTCATCGACAGCGGAGCTTGTATCTCAATCTTTTGTGCTTCACTATTAAAGGAGATAAAGGGAAAGATTCGTATACGTGACTTAGGATCAGCAGTTTTAGTGAAAGGCATTACTGGAAACACTTTACCTACATCTCAGTGCTATGAGATACCGGTAGAAATCGGAGGAGAAACCATTTTACATCCCTATCACGTTACTCAGCGGAAGTTGCATCAAGATTATTCTCTAATCTTAGGCTGGGATCTATTGAAGGAGCACGGATACGTATTCGACGCAGGAAAAGGAATTTTGAAACGGGAAAGCAGAGCAAATTTAGCTAGGGCAGAGTACGGTAGAGGAAGGAATAACCGGAAAAGAAATTTTAAAGGAAAAGCACGTCAGTCGAAAATTCGAACCCAGGTCTTGTCCGTGCCTTCAGCGGAAAGGACCAATCCCATTAACCCCGACGTAACCAAGATAGGAAGGACCGTCCATAAGGAACTCATCCCACCGTATTCGGAAAGGGTTATTCGGATCCGATGGGAAATTTTCGGGATGTCAGGTTAACCAGGTGCTAGTACAGCCGTTAGAAAGATACGCCCAGGGAAAAGTACGCTTGGGTCGTTCAGTAAACACGCTGGACAAATCAGGCATCATACCCGTATTGATAGCTAACCTCACAAATCGCCCCATTCACTTCAATAAGAAGACCAGATTAGCGAAAATTCAACCAAGTGTCTACGGAAATTTGAAGGAAGCTGCGGCGAAACAAGAGAAGTATGCAGACAGGCACGCTGCGGAAAAGAATCTACATTTAGGCGACAGAGTATTTTTGCACACCCCTTTTTCACAGCCACATTTATCACGTAAGCTAGCTCGAACTAACTGCGGAGATTGGGAGATAGTTTCGTTCCCCACCCCAGTAAATGTTCAGTTGAGGTCAGTCGAAAATCCGAACAAATATCAGACCGTGCATAAAAATCGAGTCTTCAAGCGGACTGAACGCCTACCCCAGCTTATAGCAGAGTCACCGGTACAGGACAATATAGAGGTACAAGTACCCAGACAATCGCAGGATTTCTCTGACGACGGATCGGAGAGCACACAGGACTACGACTATCTGGATTGGGTCGATTTTCCCAGAGTAGTCATGCCGCAACCGACAAGCAGTAGAGCAATGCCGCCCGTAAGTCAACCGCCCAACATCGGAGTACCGATAAATTCGCCGCCCGCTACGTCGAGTTCAGCGCGAAGGGAGACAAGCAGGGAAGTACCGCTGCCCTCGCAACATGTTGAAGAGCCGAGGCGCACACAGGCAATAGCGGAACCAACGGAGGAGACCATACCGTCACAAGATTCCTATCAGGAAAGTAGCAGCCGACAAACACAAGAAGCAACGCGCCAAAGGGTTATTAGAGATCCATATCTACTACGTTCGCAGGACAGAATTCAGCAAACAGCAGCAATACACCACAGCAAATTCACAAGGGCCCAACACTTTGGAAATAGGCCCGAATCGCACATACCCAAAGGAAATTGTGGTCAGCGACTCGACCGAAAGACTTGAGCAGCCGGAAGATACTAGCTTTGTAAATAGAATGTTGAAAAGTCTCAGTCAACCCAGTAATCCAGAGGGAACCTCTTGGTTCGATTTAGCCGACCGCTATTTGTCGCAGCGCATTCAAGAAAACCTAAGCGCAGGAACACCAGAAGGAGCACCCGTCAATAATCTTTATCCACAGTGGAGGAAAATCGTGGCGAAACCTCAGGAATCATTGGTTTAAGCCGAGGAAGTAGGAAGAACGCTGGGCGAAGAAAAAAAAAATTTTGTGTGTGTTGTGAAAAAAAAAAAGAAAAAAAAAAAGGAAACAGCGATGCGCAATAAGAGGGAAGATCCCTGAATTTTCACGGTGAACGTTTAGCAGAAAATAAATTTGATAGGTGAAAAAAAGAAAAAAAAAACAATTTTTGCGATCTGATCAGTAATCGAAAATAATTCGTAAAAGAGTCTAGCTAGAAAATGGTGTATAAACATGGAAGAATATGCAGGAAGTAATTAATAATATTCATAGCAGGACCACAGCCTAGTACGTGCATCGCAATCTTTCCAGTTTGAGTTCACAAACCACGGAAAACTACAAAAAATATTTTTTTTTTTTTGGCTACGATAAGGGAAAATTAATATTAAGTAAGGAAAAATACATTACGTAAGTAAAAAGAGAAAGAATGGGTCAGGGATTAAGCACCCAGCAAAGAACCTGCGGAGGAAGCAATGTTTTTATTTCATGGAAAGACTGAACGGTACTGGTAGCAATCATTCCTTTCAAAAAAAAAATATTTTTTTTTGTTGGAAGAAAAAAAAAAAAAAAAAAAAAAATAATAATTTTCCGCTCAAATTTTATTAATGATAGGCAGTAGGAGGATAAGCGAAGGTAATCGTAGGCAGAATGACGTCGCTCATGCACGGGGCTTGCAAGAGTAGAGGAACGGACGGACCGTGTTTCCAGTTTGAGAAACCCCGTACTCAAACTGGCTGGCAAGGGAGCAAAAGGAAGAATGGGAAGACGCCATCTTGGGCCGCCATCTTGAAGCAAGAATGCAAAGAAGGAAAATTTATCGGTAAAAGAACGGGAACGCTCAGTAAAATAATTTGTACAGCAAAGGCCGAGCATTTCAAAGGATGGAAACTATAAACGGGAGCACAGCACGACGAAAAAAAATATTTTTTTTTTTTCTCAAAACTTTCTGTAGCAGAAGCATAGGCCGGAGTAATATATCACTAGAGAAAAAAAAAACGTAAGCACCTTCTGCGGAGAAATAGCCGTGCGGAAACACCGACGGAATGCAATGAGATTAACAGCGTATCGGATAATGCAGTGGTTCAAAATTAGTATCCATGGCAGGTATTCAAAGCAATTAAAATACGCGAACCTGAAACAAAACATGGTATAAGAAAGTAGCAACAAACATGATCGACGCGTAGCCTAAACGTCACCTAACATAGCCTAACCATAACCTATCGAAATGACAGTAAAAAGCACTTACCTTGAAGTGAAATATCCAAAGGTACTATATTTTTTTTGTTTGTTTTGTGGATAGTAGGAAAATTCAGTTTTAATTGATAAGGAAGGCAAGTATAACGGAAGGAAAAGTATAGAAATGAAATCGAGGTAGAAATGCACTAGGTACATCGTGAGGTTAGAGGTTGAGTAAAGCAGAAGAGGAAATGTGAATGACAAATTCACCAGGCCCAGCTCCCCATCCTCTACCACCGCAGCACACGAGGAGCAGTTGCAGATTCTCCCAAACCACAACTGGCGTCGAGCATGCGAAAAAATGCGACGAGGTGAGATGAGGATTAATACGTGCAGACATGGTGCAACGATACCAATAGACAAAAAAAAAAAAAAAAAAAAGAGATAAAGCAGAAGAGGAAATTTGAATGACAAGTTCACCAGACCAAAAGAAGCGTGTTGTTTCAATGAAATCCGTCAGCGAACTGAGCACTGACCTGCAGAAATTAGAGGGGTAGTTTTAGCCCCAGGTAACAGAATACTAAGTGGATGCATCTACATAGGCTAAACAAGAAGCCTCCGATGTAAGCAAAACATGCAAGAGGCTACGCTATTGTGCGCTCACTTACACCCACAGGCATCAGCGCAGGTGTTTCAGATTTCGAGCCGTGAGAGACGGTCAACACAGGAACGACCCAAAATTTTTGGAGCGACGAATTTGCAGGGGTGACATCGCCCAAAGGGGACCCTCGCAAGCATTTTCGAGGAAATCCCCTATTTTCCGAAATCATCGGCGTTCCTTAAATGGTCGCCGCACACCTGCGAATACACGAGAAAAGCATCTGGTCGTGAAATCAGAAATAGCCAGGAATGAGAATACAATGGTAATACGCGAGAAAAAAAGAGAGAGAAGAAAAAAAAAAGAGTAAAGCACTAAAGATAAATGGCAAGAAATAGTTCAGCAAAGAACTAACGATTAAGTTAAACAACGTAAAAGGAAATAAGCGACTATACGCGGGTAATATCTGGTAGACAATACGACAAACACGAAAAGGGAAATTAATAATTTTTCTTTTAGAAGTAGTAGACGCACCAGCGAATGGAAATAATAGCTGCAGAATAGATAAATGGGAAGTAAACAACCGTTATTTAATTATAATTTAGTAAGCTTAAGAAACACGAGTGATGAGATTTTTATTTTTGTTGTTTTGTTGGAGAAAACCTACAAGTAGGAAGAAAAAAAATACAATTAGAGAAAAGGGAAGCCTGGGATGGAATGCGCTTCGGAATTTCGAAAAATATATATATATATAAATAAATATGCACATAAAAACCCCTCACTTCTCGTAGGTCAGAGTGAAACGAGCTTTTCGAAGGAAATATTACTAGTTCTTAATGTAAAGCGTATATAATGCATGTGCAAGAGAAATACCGAGGTGATAAGGAGTGATTTCATGTGTATGTTTGTTTTGAGATAATTATGGCCGACAAGTGTCGACAGAACCATTACCACTTTTAAGGTATTTGAAGAGAGTGACATTCGTCAATAAAATGGACAAGATGAACGTGATTGCGTTCGCCGTGGTAATCTGGACAGTTAGCGGAGTAGCTGCTAATCACGAACTTTGTCATTTCAAGGGAGATAAATATCAGTGCACTGTAGCATCTCGTGCCGAACTTTTGAAACTAGGAATGCCGCGGAGTGCTTGTCATGCACATTCATGCGACGAGTGCGTGAAAGCCTGGAGGACATTTATTACGCGCAACCATGAGCTTATCGAACCGAGAAATTTCTTCGTTCAGCAGGAACCGAACCCACAAGGAGCCCTTTCATTAATGGAGTGCACAAGAGACGGTTTACACTGTGGCTGCACAGCCGATGCACCGTGCAGTGGAACGAGCGAATATTGTGCCCTGGCGAGCTGTGTGAATAAATCCGTCACTACGAGCAACTGCCGCCTGACGCCAGCAGTATCTACACTGATACATGAAGCGGAAGGACTACGGATTTCGAACCCAGCGCTGATCTCTTTCACAGAGTGCGTTGGAAAACCGCGCACTAATATTTTACCTCGGCGCCGTCACCAGAGACATTTGCTGTCTGACGAAGAGGCAGTATTTCAAAGGGAAAATATCAAAGTATCATACAACGACCCAATCATCACCAGCTCACTTCCAGGAACCCTGGTGATTCGAGTTAGAGGTATGGAGCGGGTTATCACTTTAAGGAACGCTCCGTATCAGACATCATTGCCACCGGAACTACTAGAGCTTTCTGCGGAACTAACTTTGATTTTCGTTACCACGGATGGAAAAACCCTAAGGGGTGCTTTGCAAATCGTAGGTAGAACAACGTGTAGACCCCTACAGTGCATACTGTGTCGTGAGATGCTACGACAGCTAAAGTGTTTACCCCACGCAGTCACTTATGTAGTGTATATTGTACTAGTTTTAATTTCAGCGGTAACCTTTCTATATGCCGGGAAAGTAGTAATTAGCATCTGGAAGCTGTTGTATGGAGTCGGAACAATTCTTTGGAAGTCATATAGATTCCTCAGAGGAACAACGTTTGTGGCAGTAAAGACAGGAGCCCCAACAGGAAATGCTTTACGTAACGGAGTAAATCAGATGCACGAATATTTGGAGAGGCAAGTTGCCCGTCCAGCGGCGCAACCGCCTTTACACGGACTGGTACTTTTGAGCTTATTTCTGTTGGTAAACGGAACTTCCGCGGAATGTAACGCACATTCGATTGTTGCATCAAAGGTGAAGGAGTGCACGGACTCAGAGGTAGAGCACAACTGCCGTCTAACTACTAATGCGCAGGTAACCCTAATGAATTTGGGGCATGAACAATGCATATGGTTTACGGACCAGGAAAATGACCATACACTTTTTTCCTTGAAAGTAACCTACCAGCAGGCAAACTGTATCTGGCACACGACGAGAGACTATTTTACGCACGTGACTACAATGCGTTATCTCAGCCAATTGGTTTGTGCAAATCACGAGACTTGCAATTGGGGAAAAGGATGTGTGCGATCAAAACAATTTGACGCACTGACAAAACAATCGCCAGACTGGCCCGGCATCACAGGCTGTCAGCCGTCCGACAGTGGGTCCACGTCATGCTGGATCATTGACTCGCAACATTGCCATTTCTTTCGAATATGGCTGGAAGCAGATTTCCTGCGAGCATACGACGTACGCAGAATAGTATCGATGCAGTGTAGTTATCAGCTACTAATTCAACAGCACAACAACGACACCGTAGAGACTCTGACGGTTAAGAACCAAGCCACGACCTCTACGGGCATCACAGTGCAAGTAGTCGGATCACTGGACCAGCCTACACAAATCGTGAACACACATCTGATCTCTCGAGTGGGAAACCCTCAAGAGAGTTATATTGAAAGGGCAAGCTTACCTTCACGACCGATGAAAGGACATATCGGCGATACGCAGAGCAACGAATCGATGTCGAAAAATTTTATCTTCGACGAAAGCATGTTTTCTTGTAGCTATTATGAGGACTCTATGAAATGCCACCGACAACAGTCGTATTTACTGAGTATGATAGAACAAAAAAAGAGCGCCTTACCAATGGCATCAGCATGGCATCAACTGAAGGTTGACGGAAATGGCCAACTTGTTTCGGAACTGTTACACTCAGCCCCTATAGTGGTAAATCTTCAATTCCAGAAGTACAAGTACTCGATCGAAACCAGAACTGTCTGCCCAAAGTTCACGGAGGCAGAAATCAAGGTAACAGGCTGTTTTGCATGCGAGCCCTTGGCTACGGTAGAGATCGAAGCTTTCTCATCGTGCGCAGCCGGGATTGTGGACGTTCACTTCGAAAAACTCACGGTGCACACTCGATCGGTAAAACTACAGACGGAAAGACGAACGATCAAGATAAATCTAAAGACGGACGCTAAGTGCCACAGCGAAAAACTCTGCTTAAAGGCCCGAACCGTTACCGCTTGTACCACTTTAGACTTTTGCGTAGAACAACCTTCAGTTCAGCTGACTTATCCTAATATCTCCAGCGCATACTGGCAACCAGCAGGCCCACCCGAATGGAGCAGTGGGCTACTGTTCAACGCCTTCGGCACTTCCTGTTCGGAGCTTTCAAAATAATCGCAGCCGGAGCCGCTGCGGTAATAATAATTCTGTTTATCGCTTCGTCGGTCATCACTTGCTGCAGGCGGTAAATGTTACCAGGAACTATTCCTCGGCGCAATGGCACGGCACCCATATGAACTGAACGTGGAGATGGTGTTAGCCTACATCACTCCCGTCGGTTGGGCTGATCTCCAAAGGAACTCTGAGAAACTAGCTGAGTGCTTAAGAGATGGGAACGCCCAAAACCGAAACCATATCGCCGAACGGAGGCGCGTACCCGAGCAAATATTGTGTGTCGCCGAGAAGACGGCGGCTGAAGAAATCTGTCACTATCGGAAAGAATTCATATATATATATATATATATACAGTGCATATGTTATCTGTCAATGTCAAACTTAGAATTAGATTCGGTGGAGGAATTTAATATTTATTGAACATTGTTATAATAATCTTACTCGTAGTTTTATGCTTATTGTATGTGCTTATAATTACATTATGTATCATATATGCGCATAAGTTTTCGCAAATGATTGTAATTCATCGCATGTTGAAATGAGCGAAAACGAGCAGCCTTGCAAGAGAGGAAGGAATCCACAGCACCTAACTTTGGGGGACAAAGCTCTTCAACCCTATGGGAGAGGGAGATAATGTTACCCGTATGTCCTCCGGAATATCGTGTAACATTGGAGGACCATGATTTCGTAGGTATGAATTTCGGAAAGGGGGCCTACAAATTAGTAAGTGTGGGAAAGCAATATATTCACCAAATAATTCCTACGGTATCGCATAGTACGAGGAAATAGTTAAACGAGGAAGAGTAGTTACCAAGTAAACAATTTAGAGAGCGCGGGAATTGGGAAAGAAAATCCGAGAAGCATAATGTGGACAGGCGTTCTAAGAGGATAATTATAATACCTATTTCATAATTTTTCTAAGACCTGGCTGAGCAGATTTCTTTCTTGAGGAGGAAATTCCTTATTTTTTTTTCATCATTCTTTTGAATTGTTTTTTTATTTTATTTTGTGTTCCCCGAGCTCTCCGGAAATTCCAGTAAGAATACGCACGAAACACACCCCTAGGTTAGTAAAGAGAAAACTCGGAGGTTTTAGCAAGCAACGCTACGAGAATGAAATGCTCGCAATCACAGGTGGGGGCCAATTTACTGACCTTTCGCTATTAACGAAGTCACGTTTTACGCACGCTAGCGGGCAACGAACAGGGCATATTTCTCGTAGTGGGCGTAACTGGTTGACACCAACAGAAAGAGTCACACAGGAAGCGTACGTGAAAATTCTAAGGCAGCGCGGACATCCCGCGGAGCAGTTGACAAGATAAAGGAATATTCATCTTCAAGAAAACTCCATGTTCTCAAGCCTTTGCCAACGAATCGGAGGGATTCCCATACAGGGATGTAAACCAATGCCGAAGCGAGGAAAAGCGGCCCAACCAATAAGGGAGAACCATTTGGGTAGGACAGGAACACCCCGAACCCCTTAAACATAGACGAGAGAAAAAGTTTTTTTTTTAGGCGGAGATGATTTGGAGAGAACACGGAATGGAATGATGACTGGAGATTCGGGGTGAACGCATGCAAAAGGTTTGACAGTCTAATCGAGGATAAGATATCAGTTCTATATTCCGGGCGATCGAGAGGAGAGAGAGATGCGGTCCACTGGCATAGCTGAGAAGGACGTTTTCGCAGTTCGAGGATGTTGACACGATTGAACAATCTTTCAAGAGGCGTAAAGGGACTCACGATTATGGCAGCGAGGGCAAGATATACAATTTTATAGCTGAGCGAAAGAGAGACACGATAGAACTTGCTATCATAGAAGTTTTAGCGACAACAGAGGTACTCGCACAAAAAACCAAACGACAGGATGAAAGAAGGAGCAGTGTGCATCCAGCAGGATCGGATGAGGTCCCAACCATAGACTTTATACCTATAGGTAATACCGGACGACAACGAATGTGATGAAAAGAAAAATAATTTGGTGAGAAAAATTTCATAATTCCCAATATCTCGTTAGCATGATCATGATTTTGTCTCCTATACATCCTCGGTAGAAAAGATAATTTTAATCTCTTGCAAGTGCTGATTAACATAATGTGTCTTATATTTTGCGGAAGGTGAACTTTAAAATATGATTGCGAATATCAAAAAGCATAATGAACTTAAAATATATTTTGGTTTAAATTAATAGAAATCTCCACCGATCAGTGTAATAGATTTTAAGGAAACACAAATGAAAATAAATTCTGTATTTTATAATGAAATTTACCCGAGTTTCTCAAATCTTTGAAAATTCAAAATAAGTGAATCTTTGTTTATTTTAACCTGAATAATTAAGTAGAACAATCGTAAAGTTTTGATAGAGTAGCAACTCCAAGATTTTAAGAGGAAAATAACTTTTAGCATTTAGCAAGCCCAGTCACAGGATAAAAGGTCCAAATCTGACATGAGTTTATTAAATTTCAAGCGGCATATGGAGGAATATGGGTTTCCCATGTTCTCCCATATGAAACACAACGCAATGCACCCGTCAACCCTGAACTTGGAGACCCTCCATTAGGGAACCCAACTTCACGGTAGACACCCATAGGCGGAAGATAATAGAGAGTAAAGAGTTACGAAAATTAACGGCCTTCTTAATAATTAATCCCACTGCAGCGAATAGGACGCAGCAGATGGTTCGCCCTCACATCGAGTAGGGGGTGGTAATAGAAGCAAACTCCACTGACGGAGTGACAGACGAGACGAGCGGAGAACTAGCAGAGAGGACATGTGAGGGAGAGCTGAGCAGTGATACTGCAGGAGCTGATGGCAGTGGTTGAGCAACAGTAGGTACAATCGATGAAACAACAGACAGGGCAGTCGATGAGGCCGTAACAGATACAGCCGTAGCAGAAGAAGTAACTGGAGGAGAGCGAATGTGTGGTGGCGAAGGCGATCGTGAGAGGCAAAAGTCAGAAGGTACGATGTCGAAGAATTCTAGAGCCTCTTCCCGCTCGGAACGAGCAGCCTGATAAGCGCTCGTGGAGCGAAATTGTTTCCTACGAGGTGGAGGAAAGCGGAAAAGGTCATGATACCTGAGAACCTGTTGAGGCCTCAGTTCATTAACCAGCCAATGAGGCACCGAAGCAAGGAGACAACGCTGAAAAGCGGAAAGGTGAGCGAAAGGATCAAGGGAAACATGAGAAGTAGCGGGCGCCGAAGTAGCAACTGGTGGAGGAAAGTGGAAAAGGTCATCATACCTGAGAACCTGTTGAGGCCTCAGTTCATTAACCAGCCAATGAGGTACCGAAGCAAGGAGACAACGCTGAAAAGCGGAAAGGTGAGCGAAAGGATCAAGAGAAACATGAGAAGTAGCGGGCGGCGAAGTATCAACTGGTGGAGGAGAATCGGGTTGCGCAGACGACGAATCAGGAAGAGCGGCGTGCAGTGAATCAGAAACATCTTGGGGGGTCGATGAAAAGAAAATGGCAGGTGTGGTGGCCGATGACGATGCAGAAACAAGAGGCACTGTAACAGGTAAGATGCACTGAGAGCTGCTAGATGCAGCAGACGAGGTACAACTTGAGAGAACAGCAACTGGAGCACTGGAGAGCTGAACCATGGGTATAGAGACAGTGTTCATAGGTAGAGGCAAATTACAAACGGTAGCAGGAGAAGAATGCGAAGAGGAGGAAGACAGAAGGCGCTTGATTAAAATCTTGGTGGAAGATTGACTTGATGGAGGGGAGCAAGGTGGCGTGGTGGTAGCAGAAGAAGTAACATCCAGAAGAGAAGACGGTAGGAGAAGAGTTAATAATACGGTATCATCAGGGACGGGGGAAGAAGAAAATTCAGGGGCCAGGAATAATCCACCCGAACCAGGCGCAGACACGAACTGGGAAGATCTGACAGGCAGTGAGGCCGAAACCGGAGTAGCAGATGATGAAGCCAAAGCAGGAATGGTGTTTTTGTCCGGGCATGAAGCACATAAGTGAGGTATGTTCAAAAAAAAAATGGAAGAAATGTTTTCAAAGGTCAGGACATAGGAGTGGGATCCATTCCATTGCCCATATGCGTCATAACTTGCGTAAAAATGGTTCGATTTTGATGAAATTTTAGTATGTGGTAGGGGATCACATAAGAATGAACTCTATTGGAAGTGGAAGAAATACGATCAAAGGTCAGGACATAGGAGTGGGATCCATTCCAATGCCTTTATGCATCATAACTTACGTAAAAATGCTTCGATTGCGACAAAACTTTATCATGTTGTTCCGGAAGTATACTGAACCGGTTCTGTTGAATATAATAGAAATGGGGCAAAAGGTCAGTGCACAAGACCTAGATTTATTCCACAGCTATTATTCTCATAACTTGACTAAAAATGCCTCTATTGAAACAAAAAATTTGTATGTTGTTCCGGAGGTATACTGAACCGGTTCTGTTGAGTATCGTTGAATGGGGTCAAAGGTCAGGGCACAGGAGCGAGATTTATCCGCAGCCATTATCCTCATAACTTGAGTAATTACTTGAGTAATGGCTTCTGGTATGTTGGAAAGCGTATCATAATCAATGCATTGAATGATTTTACTAACTTGTTCAACCTACGGTTGGAATGCGTAAAGAAACACCCAACATAATGTTACAATGTTTTGCACATACAAAAAATCTTTTCTTTTGACTGTTAAATAAAAAAAAAGTGGCACAGGTCTCTCTTTTTCGTTCCCGAGAAGAACATCTTTTAGCTCATGTTGTATATTCCGAAGCATGCGTAGTTTTGGGCAAACAAGTGTCATATATGACGCCTGATCCTCATTGATATAAAAATTTCATTTATTCAACTGATATTTCAATCACATTCTCTTGTTAATACACATGCATAGGAACATTTGCTATGGCTGTGAAATGGGTCCTCTTTAATAGCTGCTTTCCCTTCACCCAATTTTTATGCACAAAGGCGAAAATTATTTCTTGGAGATTTTACTTATTTATTGAAAAAAAATTGCTTTTGTTTTTAATACTTCATTCAAAGCTGCCGGTCAAAAATTCCGGGCTGTTTCTTTAACCAGTATCACATGAAGTTTCAGCAAAAATTTTCGTAAAATCCATCTATTGACGCTAGAGGCTCTATTAGCCACGAGGCCCCGTCCCCCGCAGTGCGGTGGTGGCAAAGGCTATCAGTACACCCATGTGTAGATAGAAAACAATATAACCCGAAGAAATCCCGAAAATAGCTCTCTACATGTATTTCTAAAAATATAAACAGTGCCATCTTGGACGCCATCTTGGTTGGAAGGATGACGTGGCAGAAAATCTCAAAATGGCGCAACGCCGGAATTCCTCGGAAGTCCGGTACGACTGAAACGTGCAACCCGCCGAGGACAACGCACACCGCACCCCTCTCCGGCACACGCCCTCGAAATCGGCGGCCGGATGTAAGCTACATAGTCCATCGGTCGTCCAAAGGCGAACTGGCATTGCGCCATTAAAGCAGGACAAACGTTCAAACGACAAAGGAAATTATATTTTTTTAGATTAATGAAAACCCTCGTAATATCTCGAATTTTTGGTTGTATAATTTTGAGTCCCAAGCTTTGATCTACAATGAGAAAGGAGGTTTACATCCTTTCTCGAATCGCTCTGGTCAGACGTTACCGTTCTTCGCACGTCAGTAATTTGCTGGATGGTTTCGACCATGCTCCTAACGAGGGCGAAAACAGTCCGTTGATATTTTATGATACCAGTTGTCATGACGGGTTTCTCTCGTTTTTGTTGAGATCTTTAGAATTTAAAAGGACTGTTGATTAACAAACGAAAAGAGGATTTCCCACTTGTAGCTAACGATATTCATCCTGACCAAACGGGAATCCCGAGGGTGTAACTGCGAAAACTACCCTTCCGTTGAGGGAATTTCGAGAGACACTGTTATGAAATGTGTTTTGAATGTGAAAGTTCAGTCGTAGGTTCAGTCCATCCCTTGATCTGGAATTCAAAGCAAGAGCGGAGGGTAGCCATTTTCCCTTTGTTCTTCTCACGTTCTGAGATTCTATGTTTTTGTGGTGCAGTCGTGGCGTTTCAGTGAAATAAATGAGGATGTTCCAAGAGAATGGAAGCTGAAAGAAAAATTCTCCAGGGAAGGCGAAGAACCGGATAGGGTGAATAAAGAAAGAAAGGGTCTCCATTCTTTACTTCTTGCCTATCCCTAATAACTGAAAGTAGTTATATGTTCGTGAAATGAACTTTTCTTCAAATTAAAAGGGATTGGAACATGAATTATTTAAATTAAATAATATATCGAAGTCTTGAGATTTCATGATAATAATGCCTTCAATAGAGGAACTTTAAATGGCGACAAGTATCGAGAAAAGATGCTAGAAACACCATGGACGAAATATTCGTGGTTCTGTTGGTTTGTTTTGACGGACGGCAATGCTCGTCCTCATAGGGTGAGATTTGTTGATGAATTCCTGGGAAGTGAAGACATACAGTACAAAGAACGGATTGCCCAACCAGTTTACCAGACCTTAAACCCATCGATCAGGCAAGAACAACCCGTGAACCGAACACTGTTCTGATACAGAAATGAGCTGCTGAACCACTTTGTCGGAAACACTGGGAATCGTTGAAGAGTGACCATTGTGTAAAAATGTAATAATGAAACTCATATAGCGTATTAAATCCGTTTATTTTTCTTGTGTAGTGTAGTCAGCACAAAGATTCTCCAAGCTTTCGCATTCCACTGGGAGGTTTTTCAAGGCAATGGTAGACACAAAAAATGCCTTTTTTGTGTCTACCATTGCTTTGAAAAAGCCTCCCAGTGGAGTGCGAAAGCTTGGCGAATCTTTGTGCTGACTACAACACACAAAAACAATAAACGGATTTAATACGCTATATGCGCTTTCTTATTATTATTCAACTCTGGTATATTTAAAATAAAGTTATGAAAATGCAATATACACTGCTGGCCACCCAATATGCAACACCAAGAAGGACACGAGATAGCAAAGCCAGATTTACTGGACACATAACAACAGATACAAAGATGAAACGATTGAGCTTACAGGCCCGTGCACTTGCGCAACACGCAGACATCAAGAGTTCGTGTGGCCCCCATGGCTGGCAATAACGGCAGCTACACGCCGCGGCATCGAACGAAAGAGGCTTTGGATGTAGGTTTGGGGTATGTCGGTCTAGGCTGCTTCCACACAGTCAGTCTTGCCGGGTCACTAGGTTGCCGAACAGCAACCAGACGTGTTCGATGGGCGACATATCGGGAGAACAGGCGGGCCACGGTAGCAGTGACGCCTGGTGGGCCGTGAAGAATGGTTGCACGATGCGTGCTACGTGCGGGCGCGCAATGTCCTGTTGAAACGTGGCCGCTGGCAGGTCCTCCAGGTAAGGAAGGACTACAGGCTCCAAAACGTCGGAGATGTAGCGATGGCTGTTGAGTTTACCTGCGATGTGTACCAGAGAGGTGCGGGTGTCATATCCAATTGCGCCCCAAACAATAACGCCAGGTGTCGGACCGGTATGGCGATGCATAATGCAGGCGTCATACAGTCTCTCGCCGCGGTGACGCCACACGCGGATCCGCCTATCGTGGTGTTGCAGGTAGAAGCGGGATTCCTCGTAGAAGGAAATGTCATGCCATTCCGTATTCCAGGTGCGGCGTTCAACTGCCCACTGCCGCCTCACTCGTCGGTGGTGTAACGTCAGTGGTAATCGGAGCAATGGGCGTCGTGCGACAAGTCGCCGCTCCTGCAGACGACGTCGAACGGTACGTGCTGACACAGGTTGTTGCGCAACACACCCTAATTCCTGCGCTAACGTTCGTGATGTGGCGGTGCGAGCCGTCAATGCCCGCCGCACAACATGCCGGTCCTCTTGTCCGGTGCTTTACCGCGGCTGCGGCTTTCGCTCATGTCGGTCCGTCCGTCCCTCCAGCACCCACCGAATCCATATTCGCCTCACTGTGGCTGGATGTCGTCCTACACGGGCGCCGATGTCTCGGTACGATAAACCGCTGTCGCGATAAGCCACTATTCGTCCTCTGTCGAACTCCGAAAAGTGCTGGAATTACTGCCGTATTCTGCGACGAGGCATCAGGAAGCTTCCAACGCACATTTCCGGCAGCGCAACACACTTCCACTACTTACACCCCGCCTTCTGTGCACCCTTCTTATAGTGCTTCTTGGTGGCGTGTCGAGCGCATATGATTTGCATATGCCCTCCAATGCTAATCGTTTGCATGTCCTCTCGCGAGCGACGCACGCTGCGAATTTCAGGCCAATCGGATGCTTTCTTCTTGGTGTTGCATTTTGGGTGGCCAGCAGTGTATATACGTATATAAGCTTTATTTAGTAAGGGGTAACATTCACCTCACTGACACAAGCGGTCAGTGAGGGTAATGTCACCCCTAACTAGATGAAACACTAACGTCTAAAATTTGACATTTACATTTATTATAATCAAAATGCACATTATTTTGCATTTTACAGAATTCTGACGAGTTATGCCATGATATGTGTCCATACAAAGTTTTCTTTAATTCTCTGATAGTTTTATTCAAATATTTGAATTTATATCTTGCTTCCTTAATTTATGCAGGGCAGTGTATATTTTCTCTCGGGGTGTTTAACGAGTCCATCAGCATCCTTACGTTTCTAACTTACAGCTACTGTAGGGTTTAACGACCGCATTGTTCTCTGGAAGAGCATGAAACGATCACATTGTGTTCTGAGAACATCAAACAAAAGTAATCGCTCTTTCCACGTATTTTATGAGACACGGTAAAATTCTCATTGGCCGTCACCGGGCGTCGAACCCAGGGTCTTCCAGTTACGCACCAGATATGCTTCCACTGCACCACAGCGGCCTTAAATTCCTCCAGACTCACAAACACTAACTGCCAAGCCACTTGGCAGGTTGCTTCTTGGAGCTCCGCACAATGCTGGAAATGTCTGTATTAATTATTCATTCGCCTTCTAGTTATTTGTTCAGTTGCTGCTTACCATCTTTGGTGAATCCCCAGCATTGTGCGGGTCTCCAAGAAGCAACCTGCCAAGTGGCTTTTGCAGTTAGTGTATGTGAGTCCGGAGGAATTTGTGGCTGCTGTGGTGCAGTGGAAGCATGTCTTGTGCGTAACTGGAAGACCCTGGGCTCGATTCCCGGTTGCGGCCAATGAGAATTTTTCCGTGACTCATAGAAAAACGTGGGAAAGAGCGATTACTTCTGTTTGATGTTCCTGATCCACGTCAAATTTCTGTGTTAAGTGTTCTGAGAAAGCATTGAATGACCACATTGTTGTTCCCTGGCAAAGCGTCAAACGACCACACTGGTTTAAAGGGTGGAACGACTACATGTTTACCTGACAAATGTTGGAACGATCTCATTGTTCCTTAGGAATCGTGGAACGACCTCATTGTTCCTTAAGAATCGTGAAACGACCTCATTGTTCCTTAGGAATCGTGGAACGACCTTATTGTTTCCTGATAAAGCATGGAATGACTACACTGTTCCTTAATTAGGTCAAACCTCACTGCTTCCACGAAATGAACAGAATCAGAGCCGTAAGACGAAAATATCAACCACGCTCATTCGGAGATATCGAACTTGGACTGCGACGTCCCAGTGGAGGAGTGGTTTAAGCGCTAGCTTCTGACCATTAGTCCCGAGATGGGTCCCGGTTTGAATCCTGGTGGGGCATGGATGTTGATAAGGGGAGAAAGTCAGGACTGTAAGACAAATATTTTACAGTCCTGACTTTCTCACCTTTCCGCGGAACAAGTGATCCTAAATTAGGGACGAGCGGGTGCTTATAACCAGGGGCGGATGCAGGACTTTCGCGAGGGTGCGCAAGCGTCCGGCATAACCGGGGACCTTTCCGATATTTTTCCTCAAAATGAAAAACAGTTTTTAGTGTGACTATAAATTCTTTCAATTAATTAAGGAAAGTAATATACTTTTAAGTAATACTTTCTTTCCCGAAAAATTATTCAATTTGTTATTAAAACCTAACAAATGGAAGCATTTATTTGGACCTGAGAGGAGGGTGCGCCCCTTTCCCCTTTGGATCTGCCCCTGCTTATAGCCCATCGCGTTGTTCACAGTGGTTGTTAAATCCTCAAACAAATAAACAAACAATATTATAGTGGCCCACACCTCGGACTATCAGCGATTGAAGCGGCGCGGCTCTTTGACTGAAAGGGCCACTAACTTATGTGTAAGTCTTTCTTCAGGAAGTTCTTTTTTTTAACTTAAGATTTACATACACGTGACCTCGTTATTTATCTGTTTAGCTATGGCAAAAGGGCACACTCTATGCAATAAAAACAAACACCCGTCTGCGATTGGAGTAGATATGTGAAATAAAAGGTAAGAAAGATATTTTACCGATATTAAAACTCCATTAGTAAATTATCTGGCCCGTTATATAACCGATGCGTTTTATTTCAGGATAAGGTGGAGTAAATGAATAAATACTGAATCCAATGTGTTCGGTTACAGCCTGAGGGGAAACAATATAATCCGACGAGCTGCTCGCGAGACTCACTCTTTGATATTAAGTGAAGAGAGCCAAAATGACCTAAAAACATATCGATTGGTTTCTCCGCGTATCATAGGGAGTTTTGTCCAATGAAACGAGCATTGCCCGGTGGGACTTCCAATGGCTAAGTTGGTAACTTAGTCGAAGTGAGATCTCTATTCCGCCTTGAGACGGTCCTGTCATTCTATGCTCTGACTAACGACGCGGGTCTCCAAGGCGAGGTGAACTTTTAGCTCGACTAAACGACGCACCGTCCTTTGGGAGGGTAGCAGCATTCCACAACAGCCACTAGGACCGACGAAGACGGCTTCACTTAAAGCCTCAAGAGGAAGCAACTTAAAGCCACTCTGGGGACCACAGATTGAGGGATAATGAACGACGCCCTCTGAAAGCTCCAACAGCAGCATCGACGGAAAAGAAACAACATCGCAAAAGTAAAACGGGAGCAAAGTTTGCGTCGAGTGAGATTTTAACCAAGACAATCATTTCTTTCGCTTTGTCTGTGACTGTTTAAGCGCCAAACTGCGGTTGCAATAAATCTTAATTTAGCTTTATAAGTGGAAAACAATTCTCTCTCTGCCACCCTCCCTATCACCCGCTTTCTTGCTCTGTAGCTTCGCGAAGTTTCAGTTAGTTCTGCTGGCCTAAAAAGTAAAGCGCTGTTTTCCCATTTTTGTTTTCGCATTTCGAGGGGGAAGGGTTTTCTTTCCCCGCTTTACTTTCTTCTCCACTTCCTTTGATTGTCTCGATTGTTTAACCATGGCTGATGTAAGGGAAAAGTCAGTGCTCAGTTGAGTTTCAAGGAGTTACGCAGATTTATTAAAAAACCGCGCTACTTTAAAATCTATTGACATTAAAGAGTTTTATCAAAATCAGAAAATGATATATTTCTCTATTAGTCCAAATCGTATTTCTGAAAAGACAGCTACTTCGTCAGTGCACTGGGAAGTAAGATCACGGCAGCGCAACTTAACGGGTGCAATTTATCTCCCCGACGACCACTTAACCGAAAGGTCACTTCACCAAAAGTTTGTTTCATTGAAACGATCAACTTATCGAAAAGCCACTTCACCAAAAGTTTGTTTCATTCAAGTGATCAACTTACCGAAAGGTCAGTTTACGAAAAGTTTATTTCATTGAAATGATCAATTTACCGAAGTGTTGTTTCACCGAACAGTTCATTTCCCCGACGGCCGCTTTACGGAAAAGTCACTCTACCATAACGAATCACTTCACTGAGATGACGCTTCATCGAATTGATCACTTTATCGAAGAGTTATGATCACTTTATTAAACAGTTTTATCAAAATCAGAAAATGATATATTTCTCTATTAGTCCAAATCTTATTTCTGAAAAGACAGCTACTTCGTTAGTGCATTGGGAAGTAAGATCACGGCAGCGCAACTTAATGGGTGCAATTTATCTTCTCGATGACCACTTTTCCGAAAGGCCACCAAGAGATTATTTCATTGAAACGATCAACTTACTGAAAGGCCACTTCACCAAAAGTTTATTTCATTGAAATGATCAATTTACCGGTGTTGTTTCACCGAACAGTTCATTTTACTGAAATATAATTTTACTGAACTGTTGATTTGTCCGACGTCCACTTTACCGAAGAGTCCCTCTACCGAAACGAATCACTTTACTGTGATGTCGTTTTATCGAAATGATCACAATACCGAAGAATTGTTTCTCGGAAAAGTTTCCTTCACCAAAACATTATTTTTCTGAACTGTTCATCTCTTCGACGACCACTTTATGAAGAATCACTCCACCGAAACGAACCAAGTAGTAAGAAATGGGGGTTTTAAGGACAAAGGAAACGCACCCCGACGCACCGCGGCCCCGCCCACGGACCCCCACGGCTCACCCCGGCCTCGCCCACTGCGGCCAACGTGCTCCCACTGCTGCCCACGTGCTCACCCCGACCCCGCCTACTGCTGCCCACGTACGGACGGATGTGGTTAATCATGACGTCAGTCGCCGATATTCTTTTCCACGTGTTCTTTCCGGCCATCTTTTGTACGCCACGTGTTTTGAGATAAGTCCTCGTTTTCTCCGACCATGCCATTTTGTGTGCCACGTGTTTTGAGATGAGTCATCGTTTTTTCCGACCATACCACTTTGTGTGCCACGTGTTTTGGGATGAGTCATCGTTTTCTCCGACCATGAAATTTTGTACGCCACGTGTTTTGAGATGAGTCATCGTTTTCTCCGACCGTGCCATTTTGCATGCCACATATTTTGGTATGAGTCACTGGGTGACATCACCGGGCTAGCAAGCAATACTATGACATCACCGATACAGTCACGATGGGGTTCGCACAGACGCTGGAGGAATTTTTCTTACAAAACAAATTAGGAGTTGACGTCACCCGACCATTGTTGGCGTCGATTGCAGTGGTGTCAGCAGCGAGCAACATGGAATGCTACGGAATGGCGACGTATAGTGTTCATCGACGAATCCCGCTTCTGTATGGGAACGGACGACCACCGTGTCAGAGTGTGGAGGACCGCAGGTGAGCGCTACAATTCCAACCTCATTGTACGGCGGCACACGTCCGAACTGCAGGCATGATGGTCTGGAGAGCCATCGCGTATGGCAGCTGGATTTCCCTCGCGGTGATCCGAGGGACGTTGACAGCCCAGGGATACTTACAGGAGATCCTGCTGCCCCATGTGTTGCCTTTCCTGGTGGGACGGCCAGGAGCCACTTCCCAACAAGATAACGGCCGTCCGCATACGGCTCGGGTTTTCCAGGACTGTCTACGTCATGCTTCGAGGCTACCGTGGCCTGCCAGGTTGCCTGATCTCTCGCCCATCAAGCTCGTGCGGGACCAGATGGGATGCCAGCGTTCTCCATGTCCCAGTGTTCGTGATTTAGAGCGTCAGTTGCAAGAAGTGTGGGCCAATCTGTTCCAGGATAACATACGGTGTCTTTTTGACTCCGCCAGACCGTATAACCTCATGCATCTCAGGCGGTCCGACGCGGTACTAACGCTGACCGGAATGTGTACCATATGTCCGCGGAAAATTGTCATGCTGCTGTGATATTGTAATCACTTCTGCCCTTGGTATGTACCATATCACTACTGAAATCTCATTTCAGTCCGACGCCTCTTTTTTGGTGCGCGGATTTTTATGACAATGAGTGTATTTTCTGCCGTGAGCTGCAAATAGGATTAAATGTCGAACCCGAACGGGAAGGAGAAGTCCCACTTTCAACCGCGAAATTACAGTTCACTTTACGGAAGAGTTATTTCACGGAAATTTCGCTGAAGAGTCGTTTCAGCGAAATATTCACTTTACCCAAAAATCATTTTACCGAATTTTTCGTTTCACTAACAGGTCATGTTATCAAACGGTTACTTCACCTAAAAATACATATCATCGAAAGGTCATTCAGCCGAAGATGGCCAGTTTACCAAAAAGTTAGTAATTTGCTGAAAATCCGTTGAAGTGTAATGTTTTGAGCTCAGATTTAGTGTGCTTTGAATAAACAAAGCCCTAGTTTTGATTACAACGGTGTTAAGGCCTCAGTGGGCCTCTAGGCTAAGGCATTTGTGAGAGGCTCCCGTATAGAACTTATGACGGAGAAACATTATGAGTCCGTTAAAACACGAAACTGTAAAAACATTTTTGTGATAATTAACATGTAGTGCATTCTTCAAACTAATAAATCATCTGCAGAGTTCTCATTACAAGTCACTGTATTTCCTATTTTTTTCATAAAAACACGAGTTCAAAGCTTAAGACTCCTAAATGTTGTCTAGGGTTTCTTAAAGCTTTTCTGTTGCATATTTTTGTTCGTGCATCTTTTCCGTTATGCGAAGTGAAGCCACATAACGGTACCAATAACGCCCATTAACGTTACCAAGTGCAAATAAGGAGGTGTGGATGGATAGTAGCGAAAAAGCTGAAACAATCTCGCCGTCCCAGCTGCACCCAGCAACATGAAACCTTTACCCTTAGTGAGTCATGGCTTTGAAATATGTTTGGGTTCCAGCCCCTGTTTGTGATCAAGTGGGAATCACACAAGACAAAACTAAAACTATATTATAAACTTCTCTCTCTCTCTCTCTCTCTCTCTGTGTGTACAGTATGTGAAAAATTATATATAAAAGGGCGCAGGAGACATGCCGCTGCACCACAAATAACACTCAGCTTATATATTTATCTATCTATATCTAAACATCATCATCATCGTCAACCATTATCAATCCACTGCTGCATGAAGGTCTACTCAAGTTTCTTCCACAACTGTCTGTCTTGGGCCAGCCTCCTCCATGTTGTTCGGAGATGCTTTGGAATTTCATGCATCCATGTCACGTGTAGTCTTTTCCTGGGTGTTTTTCTGTCCCTTGGAATCCAGTCAAAATTTTCGGTTGTCCATTGGTAGTCCGTTGTTCTGGCAACATGTCCAGCCCATTGCCATTTCATGGATTTTACTCTGATCATGACGTCTGCCACTCTTGTCATTTTCCTTATCCATGAGCTCCTTTTATTATCTCTCTTGGTTACACCAAGCATGCATCTCTCCAGGCTTCTTTCAGTTGTCTACACCCTTAGTGTCTCTTTTAGTTAAGGTCCATGTATCTGCTCCATATGTAAGAACTGGAAGGATGCATTGATCAAACACATTTTTTTAAAGACATAATGGCATGTTGCTCTTGAAAATCGCACTGTTTCTCCCGAAAGCTCTCCAACCAAGTTTTATACGCCGATTAATTTCCTCATCAATGTGACCCTTGCTTGATATCTGTTGCCCAAAGTAAATGTAGGTAACAGTTACCTCAAGTTTTTCCCCATCAATGGCAAAATTTTCATTTCTTGAAAAAATAATGTACATCAGTTTTGTCTTCTGAAAGTTCGTTTTTAATCCCAATTTTTTACTCTTATCAGCAAGTTCCTGTATCATAATCTGCAGCTGTGAAAGGGTAGTTGCAAAAATGATTATGTTATCAGCAAAACGAAGGTGAGTTAAATAATCTGCAAGAATTTTTATCCCCTTGTTTTCCCAGTTTAATGATTGAAAGACACTTTGCAATATGGCATTAAAGAGTTTGGCAGATCTAGTGTTATTTTGTCTCACTCCTTTTTCATTTTTTGTTGCTGTTGTATCCTGACATAACCGAACCTTTGCACTTGCAAATTTTTTCATAGATGTTACTACTACGAGGAGATGCTGATAAGTTCTCTGCCTCATCAAGAAGGAAATGGACTAGAGCCGTGAAACTTACAGACTTGGCACAGCGTTTCTGGAGTTTCTTTAAATCTTCCCAAAAAGAAAATTCTGAAAGCTGATCACTCAAATACTTGTCTGCTGCTCATATCACCTCCGAATCATTCGAAAAATGTTTCCCTTTCAAACTCTTTTTCAGGTTTGGGAACAGGAAATAGTCGGATGGAGCAAGGTCTGAAGAGTAGGGTGCACTTAAACCTCAGATCCCCCCAAAACATCCATTGTCTTACTAGCATTGTGAGCCGGCGCATTGTCCTGCAAGAAGAGAACCTTCCCGCAGTTTTCCTCGCCTTCTTTCCATTAACGTCTCCTTTAATCGGCACAGCAAGCTGTAATAGCATTCAGAATTTGTCGTTTGGCCCTTCGGGTGGAGGGGGGGTATTCATTCAGTAAAATGCCTTCCGAATCCCAAAATACCGTTGCCATGAGCTTTCCTGCAGACCTTTGAGTCTTGAACTTCTTTGACCGTGGAGAATCTGAGTTCCGCCACTACAGGGACCGTTGTTTCATCTATGGAACCAATCATGCATCCACTTAGAGACATGGCAGGGCGCAAAATCCTCTTGATGGACATCATCACCACCAGGGTAAACGCCCAATATGAAGAGATACATGTGGTCAGCGAGGATGGACAGGTAGCCATTGGCGTTCAGGGACCCATCCAGTGGTACCAGCGGCTCCAGGCCATACCTGGAAAGCATCTCCACACACGAGAACCAACACCAGGATACGCTTGTCGGTCAACCCGGCCTGTACTTGACCGACAAGCGTATCCGGGTGTTGGTTCTCGTGTTGCTGACGCGGTATCCAACACAGCCCGTCACTTCTGTGGAGTAGAAACCTCGATTCGTCGGAAAACGCAAACTTTTTCGACTGTCCAATGACGGTAGTCCCGTGTTAACTGCAGGCGTCGTTGCAGATGAACCTGGGTTCACATGGGTGCCTTGACGCAGCGTCGACACGGGAGACCCATGCTTGACAGGGTTCGCTCTATTGTTATTGAGGACACGTACCTGGGTGCCCCAGCGTTCTTTTGCGTGGTTAATTACTACAGCGTTGCGCGTCGATTGCATCTTACCAGTCGACGGAAGCGACGTTCTCCTCTGGGATCCATGGTCTTTGGACACCACAGTTATGACGTCAGGAGGTATTCGGTGTGCCACTGGTCCATTCTTGGTACACCCATACTACAGCACCTCGCAAACAGCCCACGAAGTCTGCTGTTTCTGAGATGCTTCCACCCTTAGCCGCGGTAGCTGATGATCATTCCTTTTTGAACGTCCATCAAAACCCTACCTCTGCTCATTGTGCACACGTAACGCACTATGGCTCATCTGTCCTAGCCGGTCGCTTATGTCTCCCTGTGGTCGATCTGGTCACGTGCACTCTGTTACGCACCTGGGCGGGTACACTGTGATTCCGGATGTGGTTATATTATTTTGACCGCCCGTGTATATGTATAGCAGAAATTACACTGTATGCGTAGCGCTTCTTTATGTTACATTGCTTTGGGATTTTGTAATAGTAATTTGAGTATTTAATTCAAACCATCTGTTTTCCACATGTAATAAAGAGAGTTTTGATGTGCTTTACTGAATTTTTTTTTTTTTCATGTTATCGTACTGTATATGTTGGACACTTCCCTAAGTTGAACACATTTAAGGGGAACCGCGGGTGTCTAACTTGTACAAGTTTTACTGTACTTCAACAGAAAAAATGTTTTTATGATGATGCTTCTAACAAAAGAGCTAGGTTTGAAGAATGTTGTTAAGGGTACTAGACAAGACCAGAAGTTTGTTCGTGATCTCCGAAATATTACGTAACGTGTCGTCTGTAATCAAAACTGATTTGGCAACTTTTTACTTCCGTGTCTTTATTTGTTTGTTTCTTCGTGTGCCCTCATATGGTTAAAAAAAATTGAGGACCCTTGTTCATCGTTCTATTTGTGTTGATAGGTTTACCTCTAATTTTAATTTCATTTCGAGAACAAAGGGTAATTCCGGTTTAATTAGTAATCAGTTTTTGAATTTACCGTGTATAACTTTATGCATGCATTTTTTCGTGACAGTCATTCTTTTTTAGCTGAGTGGATCTTTCATGCTGTGCTTTTCTATTCTTTTCTCCAGTGCTCGTGTTCTCTGAATTGGGCCTTCTTCGGTTTTTCTTTTTATCTTTTGTACTCTTCTACCGAGCGACTCTTTCTCTCTTGCAAGGGTGGGCTGGACAATAGCGGCAACCGTGGTGGTCACCCCGGGCCTTCATGGGGCCTTGCAGTTTAGAAAACAAAATTTTCGGTAAAGAAAAATTTAACTACTTTTTTACGCTTTCCAACCGTAGGTTGTAGAAGCGTATATGCCGTCTGTCTTTGTCCGTCTGTCTGCTGTTCGCACGATAACTCCCGTAAAAATGGTTCGATTTCGATGAAGTTTCAGTATGGGGTATGGAATAACCTGGGGATAAACCCTACTGAAAATGGGCGAAATGGGGTCAAAGGTCAGGACATAGGTGCGGTATCCATTCCATCGCCATTATGCGTAATAACTTACGTAAAAATGCTTCGATTGCGACAGAACGTTAACATGTTGTTTCGGAGATACACTTAATTGGCTCTGTTGAATATCATTGAAATGGGGTCAAAGGTCAGGGCACAGGAGTGAGGTTTATTTCACAGCCATTATCTTTATAACTTGACTAAAAGTGTTTCTATTGCGACGAAACTTTCGTACGTTGTTCCGGAGGTATGCTGAACCAATTCTGTTTAATATCATGGAAATGGGGTCAAGGGTCAGGGCATAGGAGCGAGATATATTCCACAGCCGTTATCCCCATAACTTGAGTAATAACCTGAGTAAAAATGATTTTACTGCTACAAAACTTTAATATGTTGTTCTGTAGGAAGGAGGGGTTGTCTACCCGCGATTTCTGGTATGTTGAATAGCATATCATAATCAATGCATTGCATGATTTTAGTAACTTGTTTCAGGAGCGCGAGGCCCTTAGAAATATATCTTTAAAGTTTTTTTTCTGTTTCCAATCTTCCCATTTATAAATATGTCGACTTCGTTTATCGTACGGCCACCGAGGTTAGCAGATTCCAAATGATTATTGTAACCACCTTAATCTTTTCCACATTCATGAAATAGCATATAAAATTTCATCATTTTGTGGTCTCTTACCTTCTTTTATATATTCAACAATTTGTGTGCAGACCAGATACTTAAATTTAAGGAAATAAAAAGAACAATATCCAAGTTATTAGGGGTGTGCAAAACTTTCCGCCGTCCACGCTAGCGGGCGCTGTAGGGGTCTAACCGGCCGAAGATCTATGCTGTCAGTTTGTACATCTATGCTGTCAGTTCGTACAGTTCAAGCATGGCGGCCGATAAAGTTCATTTTCGGCACTGTTTGTTATTCATGCTTAATTTAGGGATAAGTGCGAGTGAAGCATACTGTTCAATATGTCAGGCGTATGGAGTAACGATTATGGGTGAGCGGACCTGTCGAAAATGGTTTGCAAGTTTTAAAAAAAGGTGATCCAAGCTTGGGAGACAAGCCACGCGCAGGTAGACCGCAGGAATTCGCAGACGAGGAGCTGGGATGGCTGTTGCAAGAGGATGCCATACAATCGACAACGCAACTGGCGAAACGTTTGAAAGTGGCTCAGTCGACGGTGGTACGTCGTCTACAGCCCTTGTGGATGATCCAGAAGATTGGTAAGTGGGTTCCGCATACTTTAACGGAGCGTAATATTGGTCAACGATTCTGCATCTGCATGTCGTTGTTGAAGAGGTTTCAAGGGAAGAATTTCTTGTGGAAGGTTGTCACCGTGGATGAAAAATGGGTCTATTGCGACAACCCCGTACGCAAGCGATCCTGGGTCGACCCAGGCCAGCCATCGACATCCACTGCAAAACAGGATATCCACGGAAAAAGGGGCTGTTGTGTGTGTGTGATGGGATACGCCCGGAGTGTTGTTCTTCGAACTGTTGAATGCGGGCGAAACAATCACTGCACAACGATATAGCGATCAGTCGATGGAACTGAACGCCGCAGTCCAGCAAAAACGCCCATGGGCAGGTAACGGACGCCGCTCAGTCATCCTGATACACGATAATGCTAGACCACATGTTGGTGCCACCACGAAACCAACCCTTGAACAGTTACACTGGGAATTTTTACCGCGTCCGGCTTACTAAGCGGACATTGCACCCTCAGACTTTCATATGTTTCGCTCTGTGCAACATTCCCTAACCCAACAGCGGTTCACCACAGTTCCAGAGGTGAAAAATTTCGTTCACTGCGTTCTTCAGCTAAAAACCTGAGTCCTTCTATCACAGGGGCATTCATTTGTTGCCTGAAAAATGGCAAAAGGTCATTGATGCTAACAACAACCAATAATCCGTTGAATAAATGTGCACTGGTTTTATGATTGTTCCTGTCTCCTTTCTCCTTAAAGCGGCGCAAACTTTTGCATACCACGACATTTTCGGACTACATATGGAGACCACCTTTTCAGTGACTTTAAAAGCATTACAAGAAATTGAAAAAAAAAGGGGGAGGGGCATCTTTCATATATGAGCGCGTATAAAAGTTTCGAATGTCACTAATATGTCAGTTATTCCACTGTGCATTAAAAATCAATCACTAAACATGTATCAGGGGGAAAAAACTGTTTATACAAATTTATTTTTGAGGGACACTTATTTCATTTCTTACAGAAAAATATTCGCTACGCCGGTATCATTTTATTATTACGTGAATAAATTGTTATAAGAGTCACAATACAACCTAAACCCCTTCTCCCGGGAAAGAAAATCGTAGATTTTAACACTTTTTATTCTCTCTCTCTCTTTCTCTCTCTCTCTCCTTTTTTCTCTCTTTCTCTCTCGTTCTCTTTCTCTCCTTTTATCTCTCTCTGTCTCCCTCTCTCTCTTTTTTTCTTTCTCCCTTTCCTTTCTCTCTCTCTCTCTCTCTCTCTCTCTCTCTCTCTCTCTCTCTCTCTCTCTCTCTCTCTCTCTCTCTCCTTTTCTCTCTTTCACTCTTTTTTCTTTTTTTCTTTCTTTTTCTCTTTCTCTGCCTCTTTGTCTCCTTTTCTCTCTTCTCTCTCTCTCATTCTCTCCCACGCCGTCTCTCTCTCTCTTTTTTTTTCTCTCTCTCTTTCTCCCTCCCTTTCTGAACTTTCAATCCGTGTTATGGTCTTTTTCTTAAGTTTAAAGCAAATACTTCTTTCAGATGATCATTTTGTCTTTATGGTAGTTTTCATGTGTCTTCCTTACGGACGATAATTTTCAGGTAACGACTTCATAAAAATATAAGATTTATTTTTTAGTGCCCACAATGAACTTTTGCTCCGCGGCCTCACAATGAAATATAGCCCACGGCCCCCAGGGTCGTATCTACCGTAAGTACAAGGAGGGCGGTTGTTCTCCCAGAATTGTCATTCCAGGGGCGTGAATTCATGCTCTGCAGGGTGTAAAACAATAAAAATTGTAACTAGAAAGGAAAGTTAAATCCGTCGGTAATTTTTTTAAAGACTTTAATTAGTCTCAAACAGAATTCCATGCAATTAACCAGGGTACAGAGTAACATACATTGGGATAATGTGAATATCTCATATCCATCAAGCGAATTTTCCAAAACAGTGAACGGAGGCACAGAAAACAACATGATGATGATGTGCTTAACCTCCATAACCTTTCCGAACATGTCATTGAGTTGAAGAGCTAATTAATCATTTGTTCTCTGTCACAGAAAGTTCTCTAAGCGTTTAACCTTGAACGGAATTTTAACAAACCCTATCCCCAGAGCGTCTTCCTATTGTTACGTTCACTATCCAATACTAATTTGTGCACTGATTTGTTTTTCGTTCTGCATTTCTGTGGAGTGTTGTGTTGTCGGCGTTCACATAACATTTACGCTTTACTTGGTATTTTCAATTTGTAGTTCTTGGGTATTTAACTAGTTTTTACATTTTCAATAAAATTATGTCAAAAACCTGAAGTGCGATTTTTGAACGATCATAATACTTTCCTATAACGGCGGTGTGTGAGAAAGGAAAAACCACGTATTGTTTGAGTGGAACTCGAAGGGGAGTAATTTTGAACTCGAAGGGGCGTAATTTCAAGTCTCGCCCACTCAGATAAGAAAAAGTTTGCTACGGTCCTTACCCCACAAAAGCTCCATTCTGCCCAGTCTCTGACATTGCAGTGTTTTAATTTCTGGTTAGTTTGATTTGTCAGTGAATTCCAATTTCTTTGTCCGTTCCCTTTCGGTTCAATGGACAGTTTTATTCGGAATTATGAATTAATCCACGAATCCTTCTCTCTCGGTATTGGAAATTAACAGAGACCATCTAGAGAAGATTCCATGACCCTGCTCGATGACTTTATCTTTGAAGGTAAAGCGTGTGTAAAACTTATTTCCATCTCTGAAAATTAGTGTTACCTGTCAAAACATTCCATGCAGAAGTTTAATATTTTGTTATAGGACTGCTTGCCACAGCATAGGTTAAGTGGTGAGAACGTAAAGTAATGCGATTTTTTTGTTTCATTACCATACGTTTCCGACGTTCTCTCAAGTCAGAACTTTCTCTAAATTTTTCGCACTGAAGACTGCAAAACTGGATTTGGAACTATAGCTATTCTAAACCTGTATCTTTTTCATTTTATGTCATGTTTTTCCTATAAACATTTCCTGGAAAAAGTAACTGGTTACAAAAAAAAAACTGGTTACAATAACTGGTTACAGGGGCACGTTCGTGACTGCCACGGAGAAACCTCAGGTTCAATCCCGGGAAAGTGCAAACGCTCGAACCACTAAATATCCGCCGTGCTTCGGATGGGCACGCTAAGCCGTCGGATCCCAGGTATTTGCCCCTCGGTTATAAATAAGGCCATCTTCCTTCCTCTTTCTACCTCGCTTCCGTGGGTCTTTCCCATCGGGTACTCTTGCCCCAAATCACCTAGCTTCCTATTGCTGTTCACTTCTCACTAAGGGTTGTTTAAGACCTCGGGTCAGAGACTCCCTTCCTAAAATGCTCTCCATATGATCTGATCTGATCTGATAACTGGTTACAAAAACCAATATACTTCCCAACATCACGAAAAAAAGATGGAACTACATCCTGTGAGGCTTTTAATGCACATGTGTCGGAATGAAATAATGCACCTGCTTAGAACATCAAATTAAGGAAATTAATTTTCAGGAAGGTGTGGTCAAAAGACTAATAAAGTTCAGATACCTTATATCGAAGTTGAAGGAAGATGAAGATGTGAAGTGAGAAGTGAACAGCAATGTCTAAATAGGATGAAATTGCTGGAGAAAAAACAATGGCGTTCTGTGTAGAGGTGGACTTACAATAACAATGATTTATCTGTCACAATGAAGACGGTGACAGTTCCACCTGATTAACGATGACAAAAATCTCCGATTACGACAGCGGTTTCGGAGTTGTAAAGAAGCCGAACCACGAGTCAGCATCTTACTTGTAACAGTGATGAAATTACCGTTTGGGAGGAGTACGGTACGAAGCAGGAACAGGGGGTAATAATCGCTGTGAGAGAAGCTGAGCAGTAAATAGAAGAAAAAATAAATAAATAGAAAGAAATGTTGCTCCCCTGTTCGGCAAAACTAGATTAGCGCTTTCACTGCTTGCACTTTCCCACCATTTATACCGCCCTTTAGAAAACCACAGCGCACAACTGGATGAAAAGATATAAGAAAGGCAGGACATCATAGAAAGAGGCTCCAAGATGCAGTCGATTGATTTCAACTTCCAGACAAGAAGCCAAACGACGCATTCAAAGGACTTACAGCAATCTTGTAGGGGGATGTTGATAAATTCTCGGCTTCACCAAAAAGGAAATGGGCTAGAGCCATGGAACTTACAGACTATTCCACATATTCATACCGAAGTGTTTTTAACCCTTTCAAAAAAAAATTCTGAGTTCTGATCACTCAAATACTGCTCTGCTGCTGATATCAACTCCGAATCATTCGAAAAATGCCTCTCTCTCAAACTTTTTTTCAGGTTTGGGAACAAGAAATAGTCCGATGGACCAAGGTCTGGTGTGTAGGGTGGATGGTTTATGGAATAAGACCCCAAATCCCTCAAAACATCCATTGTCTTGCCAGCCTTGTGAGCCGATGCATTGTTCTGCAAAAAGAGAACACCTCTCCGCAGTTTTCCTAGCCTTTTTTTTTTCAACAACTCCGTTAATCTGCTCAGCAAGTTGGAATAGTATTCAGTATTTCTTGTTTTGCACTTCGGGAGATAGTCAGACATGCAGTAAAACGCCTTCCGAATACCAAAAAAAAAAAAAAAAGCGTTGCCATGACTTTTTCTGCAGACCTTTGAATCTTGAATTTCTTTGGCCGTGGAAAACCCGAGTGCCGCGATTGCAGGAACTGTTGTTTCGTCTCCGGATCGTAGCGATGTAACAGCGTTTCATCAAAAGTGACAAATCGCTGTAAAAAATTATCAGCTGATCTGTCAAAATGCTGCAAATCCGATTCGGAAGTGTCTACTCGTTTTTGCTTCTGATCGGCGTTTAAATATTTGGGCACCCACTTCGCTGACATCTTCTGTACATCCAAGTGCTCATGAATTATGAACCCAACACGTTCCCCTGGATATATCCAGTGTCTCAGATATTGTTTTAGCCGAGTTTCGCCGATCTGACAAAATCAAGTCATAAACATGATCAACAATTTCGGGTGTTGTGTCGGTTGAAGGCCTCCCAGATCTTGCTGTACCTTCGGTCTCAAAGTCTCCATGCTGAAAGTTGGCCCACCATCTCTTCACAGTGGAATATGAAGGGCACTTATCACTTAATGTTTGTGCCATACATTCATAGATTTCCTCTGCAGTTCTGTTCTGCAGGAACAGAAATTTCATGACAACCTGGAGTTCCACATTCGAAAATTCAACACTTTTCATTGAATTGATTCAGTTCAGGACGTCAAACATCTACAAAAAAAAAAAAAAAAAAAAAAAAAAGAGCTATTTGTGTGAAAATTGGCACTTTACAATACAAAAGGACACTCTTTCGAGATGCAGTGACAAAATAATGCTACAATTACAGGAAGTGGGTTAGGCCGAGAACTTTTCTGCATCCCCTCGTACAGCAACCTTGTAGAGCAGGGGTCACCAAACTACGGCCCGCTGGCCAAATCCGGCCCTCGGAATACCGGAAAGGAAATTCCTATTTTTACAATTTTAAAATTCATTTTACATAATTTAATCTTTTTCTGACTGAGAAAGAGAGTTGCTTTATGCCACAGCATTGCCGGATATCATAGCAACGTTTGATTGACGCTTCGCTTTTAAAACCTCTTTATTATTACTACTAAAGTGCCTTTCAGAAGAGTGAGGGAGAATTTTCAGTGCTCTGACTCACACCCCACCCGCGGCCAGCAGCAGCGTCTGCTGACTCACACACACACACACACACACACACACACACACACACACACACACACACACATCCTCTCTCTCTCTTTGGCGAGCGGGGCTAACCCCAGTAGCCCCGCCCTGTTCTAAAAATAGACTAGTACTGAAGGACACAACTACTTACTCCCACACCTGCTCCCACACAGGCTCATGTTCCCAGCAGTATTCGAGTCGGACGGCATGTCAACCACAGAGATTAAGCGCCGCCGTGCTAATTTTACTTGATCCGATACACTTGTTTTCCTTGATTTTTTCGTTATTTGAGTACATATATTTGCGAACAAGCTTTCTCCAGAATGAAATATGTTAATTCAAGCTTCGATCAGGATTGACCGAAAATCACTTGTCAGGATTTTTAAAAATTGGGTTGTCCGATTTGAAACCAAATATCGGAAATATAGCTAAATCATTCCAGAAACAATACCATTCTTCTCATTGATTTTTTTTTCTAGTTTAAAATGTCATTTAGTAAGTTCAGCTTTGTATTTGGTTTAGATGTGTATAAATATCTTGAAATATTTATTTGAAAACTTTTATGTTAAATTAAAGAACATATAAAATTACTTACACATTGACACATATTAGTAATTAGTTCAATGAAAATTAACAATATCTGCATTCATTGATATTTGATTTACCATTTCTTTTTAATCCGGCCCGCCGAGCTTTACCCAATTTCACATTTGGCCCTTCTCTCCAAAAGTTTGGTGACCCTTGTTGTAGAGTGTTTCCACACAACTGGGTATCTATCACACAACGGGTTACACCGTGTTGACGGAATATTTAGACCTAATGAGCAAACTAGCGACGTGGGTGCCATACACACTAGCCTCGACACAGAAGGAATTCGGCTCCGAAATTGCACTGAGTAACTTTGCGTGGTGTCGTTGCAATAGTAAAGTGCTTACACCGCGCCCATGCATGATAATGTTCTCATCATACGTCTTCCAGAAAGCTACACCGCTTACGTACATGGCAACAACCAGTTAGACTTTAAGCTCATGTAACTCTTCATGTGCTACAGACGCCGCTGGAGCACCGGGTTCAACTCAGTACCGTGACTGATATCATTGCTTGGGTGCATAAAATCCACCGAACTTTCATCTAAGCAGAGATGCCTGGATATTCGTCGTGTGGCTTTTTTGGAAGACGTATGATAAAAATATTATCATGCATCAGAGCGGTATAAGTTCTTTCTAGATGAGTATATCCCGATATGGGCACTGAGACATTGTGTTGAGCGACCTATCTTCGTGCACGACAACGCACTGCCGCACAAGGACTGTATTAATATTGCTAGGTTTTTCACTGAACAGAACGGTTGGGTAGAGCAGCTCCGTCCACTTTATTCGCCGAATGTGAACCCCTGTGGGTTGAACTGGTTTGGCCATTTGGAAAGGAAGATGTCTGATACTCGCTACAACAACTTAGAGGATCTGGTTCTCCGAATTGCAAACATTTTTCATGCACACTGGTACTTTAAATGGTGTTCATAAACTGAGCACAGTCTGGGAACGTATTACTGATAATGAGAGGAACGACTAATAATATTACAGGAATTATGGCAACTTGAAAGTGTTCACTTACTTTCCGAATGATATAATAAACTATATCGAATTGTAATATAAATTATATCGAATGATTTAATTGTATCGAATATAAACTATATTGATTGATCTGATTATATCGAATATAAACTATGTCGAATGATCTAATAATAACGGAAATAAACTATATCGAATGATGTAATAAACTATATCGAAAGCAAATGGTGTGAAAAAGAGTGGAAAGAGTGGAATATTCGAAGAGAATAAAGAGGGTAAGAGCTTTTTACTATTGGCAGAGGATTATGGATTATGATTGTCAACTAGAAGGTACCAAAGTAAACTGTACAAGTGCAGTGGAAGTGATTTCATCTTGAATTTAAGGACGTATGTTCCAAGTTATATAAATAAATATGTGTTTGCACATCCTTAAATTCTAACACTACAAATTGTTAATTTCACCCTCCGAATCTGATCACATTAACACCTAGACGAACCCTTTTTAGGGACGCCCCTGTCCGATAGGTGGTGGTCAGTGAAAGGAGATTAAGACACACGTCGCAAGGAGACACAACTGTGTCACACCGCGACTACAGTTCTTAATACATATTATGCTTATTTTGTGATTGCCACTTCACGTTTATATGACTGCTTCACTTTAAAGAAATAAAAACTTTGGAATTTTAAGTGAGCTAATCTTTCTTTTAACTCCTGCTGTTATTCATTTTGTCAGGCTTAATTGCTTGTATTTCATGTCCAACAAGGTTTTCGGTAAGTTTAAAAAAACTACAAGAATAGCTAAAACACTACAAGTATTCCAATTATTTTGACCACTTCTGGTGTATCTTCGCTTCTGAAAGCCCGACTTAAAAATTTATTTCGGCACTCGATTGATGTAAGCAGAATCTGACTGAGACCCACGGTAACCTAGGGACAGGAAAATGATGAGGTCCCACCCAGCAAAAACACAAGTGTTGGGAAACTGATGGTCGCCAGCTGGCATTGATGGTTCACGGCTGTCTGAAATCTGCCGCTCACAGTGTGGTAGTGATCCGTTGATGGCAGTTCCATCAATTGGCACTTTCTAGCATATCGTTGATGGCTCTGACGCAAGATTGTGAATTACGTGCCTCTAAGCTAGCGCCACGAGCGGTCTCAAACTGGCAACCGAAGCAATCCCAACACGAGATGCAACAGCGGACACATATTACGCGACCACGTCTCTTAATCCCCTTGATCAGCCCAACTCGACGTCCTTGTGGACACATCGGTAGAGCACACGCTTACCACGTAAACGTCTTGGGTTCGAAACCAGCTTCTTCCTGTTACTTTTCTGAAACAAATCCAAGGTTCATAAAAGTTTCCTCAGTTCACTTTTAGTTAAATTTCTCATCCAAAAACAGGTTGGTAAATTGGAAAAAAAAAATGGAGGGGAAGACGTTAAACAAAAATGGCTGAAATATTTTCCAGAATTAGAAGTTGTTTCGTCAGAATTTAAAGTTGCTACGAGAACCACGTGAAAGGTGATGTCGTATGAAAATGGCGGACATCGAGGGCCGTTTCAATCGAAAGAAAAGATTTTCCGTCGAGTTCCACAGCCAACAGAACCAGTGGCGTCATTTCCAAAAAATGGCGGCACCTTCTTACCACGTGGCCAGAAGTGTTGCCACAGCATAAAAACCAAGAGTGCGTCACAAACCTGTCTACAATAACCCACTACTGGGCAATTGGCGGACCAGATTCGGAAAGCCATCTGTTACGTCACGTGATTGCGTGCCTGCCGGCTGCCACTACCGGGAAACTATCGCGTCGGACCACATCAGGTTAGCCACCATTTATGGCTTTCAGGACTGATTAAAGGCAACTTGTGGCAGCCACTGCACTGCCTGTGATGGATAACTTGTGGCTCTGTTGTGGCATATGACAACTGGTGGTGTGCCAGATGTTGGCCCATGTATTATCCACCAGGACATTTTTTTCTTTTTTTGCTCTTGGGCCTGGCACCATACCGTTGGGCCGCTGCTGGCAGCCAGCGCTGGATTGAGTTCCGGCCCAGCACCCAGCAAGACTGTTTTTGCTGGGTAGACAAAACAAAATATTCCCCCACTGGAGCTCGAGATGTTACGTGATTCCTCCAACACGCTATACATATATTTACTCATATTTTCTTCTATTTAACTTTTGCATCAAACGAGGGGGCTGTTTCGTGTTTCATTATGTATAGCAAATTTATAAAATATACATATACACTGAGTGGCCACTTTATTATGACCACCCCTCAGTATTTCGTTGGGCCACCTTTATACTGCTTCGATTCTTCGTGGCATGGACTCCACGAGATGTTGATAGGTGGTTTGTGGGATCTGAGACCATGCTTAATGAATAGCACTTTCCAGGAGTGAGAGATTGCAGGGTTGTGGATCCAGCTGTCTGATGGCTCGTTCAACTTCATCCCACAAATTCTCAACGGGGTTGAGATCTGGAGATTGTGGGGGCCATCTAAGCAAAGTAAATTCACCGTCTTGTTCCTGAAACCAATCCTTTACAATACGAGCACTACGGCAGGACGCATTATCTTGTTGAAAGTAGCCATCGCCATTGGGATAAACCATCCACATGACAGGATGCACTTGGTCCGCAACGATGTTTAGATATGATGTGCCAGTCAGACGCTGATCAACACGAATTGAAGCGCCCAAAGCATGCCAGGAAAACATTCCCCAAACCATAACGTTGCCTCCACCAGCTTGAAGGGTTGTAGCAATGCATTTGGGGTCCATGCTTTCGTGCTGTTTCCGCCAAATTCTCACTCGGCCATCGGCATGATGCAACTGTAAACGTGATTCATCGGACCACATAATTTGTTTCCAATTATCGATTGCCCAATCCTTGTGCTCCTGTGGGAACTGGAGATGTTTTCTCTTGTTAACTGCAGACAGCAAAGGTGCTCTAACAGGCATTCGGCTGCCATATCTCATTCAATGTAGTGTACGGCGAACAGTGCGTGAAGAGATCATTTGAGGGGATCCTTGATTAAGATGGTCTGTAATTTGCTGCATTGTTGCCCTTCTGTTGTCTGTTACCAGTCTGGACACTCTCCGTTCCGCCCGAGCAGTCACTAGTCAATGACGACCACACGTTGCACGTAGAGACCTAGTTTTTTGGCTGACAGTCCAGTCTTTAAATACTTTAACAACAGCTGCTCTGGAACATTTCACGAATGTGGCGGTTTCGGTGATACTCGCGCCATGGCTCCGAGCTCCTACAATCGTCCCACGTTGAAAGTCCGTCAAATCGCATTTTTTACCCATCTCGTCACCAAAAAATCCCTTCTACTACTGTCGCAAGCACTAAGCTTTCCCTTTTTATACTAGCCTCGCCCTCTGGCGGCAACAGCGTAAAGCCATAGCTCATTTGCTTAATACTGTCAGGTGGTCATAATAAAGTGGCCACTCAGTGTATAATGTTTACCTAAGCAATTTAATTAATAATAATCAACAAATTTGCAATAATGAATAAATAAATACATCGTTCTTTCCACGTTCCAGAAACACATAGCAACCGAAAAATTGTGGAACGTGGAAAGAGCGATGTATTTATTTATTTACTGACGCCACGCATTTGGATTATTTTCACCTTGTAATAATGATTTTAATATTCTAATAATCAAATAATTTAGTAATCTAACTTCTAGAACAAAATGGATTGTGATATTAATAATCTAAATCCTAAAGCAAGATTGATTAGGATCTTAAAGTCAGGCAGCAATTTCAGAGAACAGTAACAAAAGATTTTGTGGAAACTGAAACTATGCCTTTAATGAAAACTTTGGAGCTCTATTGTGGGGTGCAAAAAAACAGTACATCACACATTACTTTCTCAATGATAATAATCAAAAGAAGTTCAATAACGATTAGGTCACTTCTAGAAATAATCTTAAAAACGATGGTCCCTGTTATAGAGGGGTCCCAAGATTAGAGCTCTGCCGTGCCGGCCCGTGCGGTGATTGGGCTTCGGATGTAAGCACGTAGGAAACCTTTAATACATTTTCCAATAAAAACTTTTCCAACGAGATAAAGTGAAATCCAAATTTTTTATGGAATCCTTTCATCACACAGATTAGAATTTAACGCAAATGCTAAAATAGGTTTCAGAATTTTTCCGAATGACCTACTCATTTCACCCTAGGTTTCGACGTCCTTTTTCAAATTGTATTGCTCGAAATATTTTTTATTTATTTATTGTAAAATCTTCTAGTTAAAAATCTGCGGTGTGTTTCTAAAATTGATTTACACAATTAGCCGACTCCAAAACCTTACCAGAACAAAATTTTGAAACACGTTTCGTTAAAAGCTACGAACAGCAACACAAAAATCTGAGCAAAGGTCAGACGTTAGGCAGTTCTGTATTAGGAAGTAATTGCTTGTCCCCAATGTGTATTGTTCGTGGCAACTCAAAGAACAAGAAGATTTTCTAACCCTTAGCTGATCACCCGTTGCCTGTTGTTGTTTTGCTCTGGGAGACTTCATGTGTGCTAAAAGAGGTCGACCTAAATGACACTCTCAATTTCCCGGAGAAATTACCTCTGCGGAGATCCCAGCAGCTGCAGACATGTGAGAAAAAGAAAATAAATGAAAAAAACATGGACACAATCTCGCGTCCCTTGGGTTTGGACGATATTTAACCTGCTAGCATTAGGGCAGAGACTTCTGAAGAGAGAGAGAGAGAGACAGGGAAAGAGAGAGAGGAAGAGACACTGGATGCGTTCTGTTGATTGGCTGCTCGCTGTACACCTCAACAGGCCAAACCAAAGAAAGCACTTGAAAACTTAATGATCTGTCTTTTATCGAGCGACTGTGAAAGCCCTTCACTTTGTCTTCTATATTCATTACTGGAGAATTTAATCTCTTCCTAAGCTATGTCGCTTCTACCTATCATTTGAAACTTTCCAAGAGCTGTTGCACAAACGAACGAATTGTGCAAGTGAAGAATCCTTCTTCCATCGATTGATACCGTTCTTCAGACTGTCACAATTTTTTGGGAAGGTATCTTAACACTGTTGTTCCCCCAGAGCTCCGCATTTTGGAAATTTATTAACGTCAGGACAAATGTGCTCTTTAATAGCACAGCTATTATGTAAGAGACCGATCGAAGCTTTTGTGGGCGATACTCCGATCTTTCGACTAAAAAAAAAAAAATAGAACAAAAGAAATGAAAAAGAAGAAAAGGTTCAATTTCAGGGTGCTGCACTATCACACAGCATATTCTAAAAAATTCCAGAAGTAATGTTATATCAAATCAATGCATAAAATCAGATAAAACAATTATTGAAGTGATGTGATGAAACCTTTCGATAACGTTTAACAAATTTTAACTAGCAACAAGTTAGGAAAATCATGCAATGCATTGATTATGATACGCTTTCCAACATACCAGGAATTATTACTCAAGTTATAAGGATATAATGGCTGTGAAATGAATCTCGTTCCTGTGTTTTGACCTTTGACCTCATTTCGATGATATTAAACAGAATTGGTGCAGTATACCTCCGGAACAACATACTAAAGTTTTGTAGCAATAAAAGCATTTTTAGTCAAGTTGTAAGGATAATGGCTGTAGAATAAATCTCCCTCCTGTGCCGCGACCTATGACCCCATTTCGATGATATTCAACAGAACCAGTTCAGTATACCTTCAGAACAACATGCTAAAGTTTTGTCGCAATCGAAGCATTTTTACATAAGTTATGACGCATAAGGGCGATGGAATTGATCCCCTCCTATGTCCTGACCTTTGACTCTATTTCATCCATTTTCAATAGGGCAGCTCCCCAGGCTGTCCCCTACCACATACTAAAATTTCATAGAAATTGAACCATTTTTACGCGAGTTATCGCGCGGACGGAGGGACGGACAAAGCTGGAGCATGAACGCTTCTTCAACCTACGGTTGAAAAGCGTAAAATAAGAAGTTAAATTTACCATGTGATTAATTTTGGGTACGACCGTATTTCAGTGTACGTTTGATTTTAAATGATCATATTTACTTTTGGAAATAAATGATTCAATGCCTGACATTAACGAATGATTTAAAAAATTACAATTATATTTAGAGTTTACGTTAGATTGTGCTCCCGCTGCCTATGCTGTAAAGTACGACTTCCACGCACAAAAGTGCGGAAGGATACATTGACATTTAATGACTTGAGCGTGTGGTGAGTGATGAGGAGAGTTGCGAGAGAGAGATCGAAGGAGGAGGACATGGCGAGCTTTGGCTAAGACAACAAGTTCAGTTTGTAACGCGGAGTGTATTCCAGTTTATGTTTTTGTGTAAAGAAATAAATGTTTTGTGTTGTGATCGAGTGTCTGTGATGTTACAGACGAAAGATGCCTCCACCTCCTGTCTTTCGTAGTTCGAATCTCACCGGTGCCTCCAATTCTATCTTTCATCTGTAACATCACAGACACTCGATCACAACACAAAACATTTATTTATTTACACAAAAACATAAACTGGAATACACTCCGCGTTACAAACTGAACTTTTTGTCTTAGCCAAAGCTCGCCATGTCCTCCTCCTTCGATATCTCTCTCGCAACTCTCCTCATCACTCACCACACGCTCAAGTCATTAAATGTCAATGTATCCTTCCGCACTTTTGTGCGTGGAAGTCGTACTTTACAATGCTATTAACTTCCTTACACATGTACATGACCTTATACACACAAGCAAAATAAAATGAATTCATTAACCGTTAGCTATAGCCTAGACTCACATGCGATTATAGGTACGACCTTCTCAAAATGCGAAATGACGCCGAAAAAGCGTCCCGTTTTGTTGTTTTGAGTTACGACAGAAGTGTCCGTATGGTGGCCCTAGTTATACGCGCACAAACTTCACAATTCACGCCCTCGCCGTATTGAGGTTTGTTTGGAATTTGCCGTTGAAACGTACCTTTCTGAAGTCTAAACTGTTGCACCAAGTGATGCATAAGTAATATTTTCATTGAAATAAGTTAACGTCATTGTTCTAACCGCTTTTTATTGTATGAATGACATGGGAAATATTTATTCTTGTTACGGATGCCCAAAAGTCCATTCCATCAACTTTCCGTATTTACAGATTGTCTAGTATCAATATCGAAGTATTTAATAAGGAAATTCCGTATAATTTAAAATAAATAGCTAAACTGACTATCAGTCAGTTTCAAGAATCGTACTCATGAAAAAAGAAATTAATAGAAGTCGTAATAACACGGTATGTTGTACGAACATGAATGCAGTGTACGTATATTGATCTCAGTGGAAGATATGAAGACATGAAATACGTAACTAGTAGAATAAGAGGAGTACTTAACACATGAGAATGAAGCACAGAAGGGTACACAGCATTGCATGATACAAGTGCAAAAACAAAACTCACTAATTTACATTTTTAAGTTGCAGAGATATTCACACTTTAAAATACACAACAGCAATGCAAAATTCATCTAGGCCGTCGTGAGTTGTGCAGGTAGTAAGAGACCTCTGGCGAGACGCTTGTGCGTAAACATTTGAAATAATGAGACGCTACAGTTTGCCATTTAGCTAGGTCTTTCTCTAATCACATGTGGGTCTAAGGATTTCAGTAACAGATTTTGGTGAGTTGTTTCCACGCGCATGAAAGAAATGGAGTAGACGTCATGTCGTTTACAAGTCGTGAAGAATTCGGGTATATGTGGAAAGCTTCTAATATGATAGTCGAATGATTGATAGTCGAATCAGGTTCATCAATAAGCGTAGCGTTTCCAAACAAAAATTTATGGTTATTTTCGTGACAATGTAGGGCTATTGATGACTTCTTCAGCTCATAGTTCCTTACGTAAGTCTTGTGTTCTTTCATACAGAAACCTAAAGCCCCGCGGGTCTGCTCTATATACGAAAGTCCACATTTACATAAATTCCCTATGAATTTATGGGTTGACGTTATGGGTTCGAAAATAACTTTAAAATTAAAGTTTTTGAGAATTTTTGAAATTCCGAAGCAAATATGAGGAGCAAATGGGATAACCACCCAATTCGTTAGTACTGGGAGGTCTATTGGCGTGAGCGAGCAGACAGTTTTCGGTTTCCTAAATTTTTGGACAGCTTTGTCTATAACGGTAGGGCTACATCCTCGGTGTACTGTAATTCGTTTAAGAAAATCAAATCTTTTTGTAAGGAATCCTCAGTTGAGCATATATGCATTGCACGATATACGTATGTGCAGAAAGCAAACAATTTTTGTTTCCATGGGTGATTTGATTTTGCATGTGGGGATAAGAAAACAGGAAACGGTTTTCGATAAACTGTTGTACTAAAGGATCCTTTAGAGCGTGACAGAAGAACATCAAGGAATGATAAGCACCCATTATTTTCCGTCTCACATGTGAACTGTATATGAGGATCAATTGAATTGATGAGTTCAACTAATTTAGGTATTTCCGAATTCATGCCATTCCGGAAAACAGAAGTATCATCTACATATCGGATCCACAGGTCGTGTGTAAAAAGCTGAAAGAGTTTGTCCTCAAAGGGACGCATGTAGATTTCGCATAAAACAGGCGACAGCGGGATACCCACTGCAAAATATCCTTTGTATCCTATTAGTTAAAAAGATTACTATGAACGTCGAAGAGAGTCTAGAACTTTCTCAGGAACTTCATCTGCAAAATGAATCTTTGTCGGCGATTTTTTCAATACTTTTCGGGTTGCCAAAGTAAGGATTAAAAACTTTTTCTTTGAGGCAATGCATATTGACTTAAAACTGTTATAGGATTATCGTATTAATAATGTACCGCTGTAGAATATTTACCAGACGCTGGCGCCCGAAGTCTAATATTACTGGCGTTTTAGCAAAACCTGTGTCTGGGGAGCTCTGTCAACTAGCTCTCCCGCTGTCTGACGACTGTTGCATACAACTGACACACAATATGGGGGATTGCTGCGAGATTATAGAAGGAAAAATTGATCTTTTCTTTTCTAATTCTTGACTGCTTCAAAATATTTATAATCTTTAAAATTTTTGAATGCAACAGTAGAATCCGAAGAGAAAAATGTCATCCGATTTTCAACTGTGTTGTGTTATACGTATAATACACAATCGAGTCGCATTATTGTGACCACCTACTTTTGACGTCAACAGCGCGTTGCCAATGAAAGAAGGCATGTCTCGTGAGCTGGCTTCAAGGGTATATAAGGTGTGCTGTAAGGATTCTGAAAACATATCACTCGTTGTTGTCGTGGATAAAAGGAGCTATTTATCAGATTTGCAAAAAGGGATGATTATCGGCTTTCGGGCCAAGAGTGGCAGCATTTCTGAAACAGCGCAGTTTGTGAACTGTTCGCGTGCTGCTGTGGTTAAAGTGGTTCTTGATTAGAGAAAGGGCACCATTGCGAATAAGCGACGTGCAAACTGCAGAGCACCACGTGCCATTGATGTGAGAGGTGAACGTCGGCTTCGAAGGTGCGTGAGGGCCGATCGACACGCTACAGTGGAGCAACTCACTGGCCGAATGCACCAGAGGGCTACCGGAAGTGTGTCTAAAACGACAGTTCAGCGAACCCTGCTGCGTGTAGGACTCCGATGCGGACGGATGGTCACTGCACCTATGCTAACTCAGGTGCATCGGCAGAAAATGCTTACATTTGCACGGCAGTATCGGAATTGGGCCTCTGCTGATTGGCAAAGGATTGCCTTCTCCGATGAGTCATGTTTTCTGCTTCATCGAAAGGATGGACATTAACGTATAAGGAGAGATACGTCGGAGAACAAACACTCTTCGACCAGAACACAAGCTGGTGGGGTCAGCGTTATCGTCTGGGGAATGTTTTCATGGCATTATCTGGGTCCACTCACACCTATGGAAGGCACCCTCGACCGCATTCGTTATGAATCCATCCTTGCAGACCACGTACATCCATACATGCTAATTGTCTTCTCTGGGGCGAATGGGAGCTTCTAGCACGACAATGCGACGTGTCACAGAGCTAGAAATGTCCGAGAGTGGTTGGAAGAGCACGTTGAAGACTTCAAAGTACTTTTCTGGTCCCCTCATTCCCCAGACTTATACCCTATTAAGCACCTGTGGGACCACCTCGATCGTGTTGTTCGCTTTATGGATCCTCCATCACGCACCCTCCAGGAACTGTCTGATGCACTGCAGTCAGCATGGCTCCACATACTTTTGAACACCTTCCAGCACCTTATTGAATCACTCCCAACCTGTCTAGCTTCTGTCCGTGCTGCACACGGCGGTTACTCATGGATATTAGCTGGTGGTCACAATAATGTGACTAGACTGTGTATTATTATAGGTATAACATCAATGTTATGCACTGGGCAACGGAAAAATGAAAAGAAAAAAGACCCTCGTGTATTAAGTAAAGATAATGTCACACAGCGAAAAAATAATGGATGACAGTGGATATGGTTTAAAGGAAAGTTTCCAGCTCAAGATTTTTCTAAATAGGTTCGTAAGAATTAATTTGTTTCTCTATGAGGACTTATTACAAACTACGTACTTTTTTCATCGTGATTTTTCGAAATAACAGACTTCGGAACTTGAGATTTTTTTAAATGACAGTGACTTTCAATTGTCTTTAAGGAAAAGTGCAATGTACTGTTTTATATACTGAAATGCCAAAAGTCATTGAAAAGCAATATGCAAAATTTATACTGCTACAGCCGTGCGGTGGCGCACAAAGGAATTCCTGTTGGAGAGGGCTATATAAACATGTATAGTATTCGTGCACAATCAGTGTATATATATATATGTATGTATCATCATCATCATTGTTACCCATTATCAATCCACTGCTGGATGAAAGTATCCACAAGTTTATTCCACAACGGTCTGTCTTGTACCCTCTCCTCCACGTTACACCCGCACACTTTCGAATTTCTTCCACCCATCTCCCACGTGGTATTCTTCTGGGTCTTTTCCTATCGCTTGGACTCCAATCTAAAATTTCGGCTGTCCATCGGTGTTCTGTCCTTTTGGCAATATGTCCAGCCCATTGCCATTTCAGGGATTTTACTCTGATCATGATGTCTTCCACTCTTGTCATTTTTCGGATCCACGAGTTCGTCTTCTTATCTCTCCTGGTTACAATAAGCATGCATCTCTCCATGCTACTTTGAGTTGTCTGCAGCGTTTGTATGTCTCTTTTAGTTAAGGTCCACGTCTCTGCACCATACGTAAGCACTGGAAGCATGCATTGATCAAACACTTTTCTTTTAAGACATTATGGCACATTGCTCTTGAAAATAATATTGTTTCTTCCAAAGGCTCTCCAGGCTAGTTTTATACGCCGATTAATATGTTCATCAATTTGACCCTCACTTGATATCTGCTGTCCAAATTTAATGTAGGTATCGGTTATCTCCAACTTTTTCCCATCAATCGATAAATCTTCATTTCTTGTAAAAGTGTTGTACATCACTTTTGTCTTCTAAAAGTTCATTTTTAATCCCACTTCTTTGTCAGCAAGTTCCTAGATCATGCTCTGCAACTCTGACGGGGTAATTGCAAAAATGACTACGTCATCAGCAAAACGAAGGTGAGTTAGATAATCTCCATTAATCTTTGTCCCTTTGTTTTCCCAGTTCAGTGATCGAAAGACATTTTGCAATGTGGCATTAAGGAGTTTGGGAGATATCGTGTCACTTTGTCCCACTCCCTTTCCAATTTTTACGGGTGCTTATTCTCAAATAGCTGAATCTTTGCCCTGGCATTTTCATAGATGTTATTAATAATATTAATGTATGCATCTTCAATTCCTCAGGATTTCAAAGCCATTGTAACTGCTGACATATACATGTAGATAAGTATACTTAAGAGCATAGCCGAAAAACATAAGAAAAACTTAAGAATTTAAAACGAAAGTTGCAAAATAACCTGAAGATCAAAACGCGCAACGCAGCAGTTATGAAAATTCGGAATTCACATTCTATTAAGAAGAGACTGAAGCAAAAAAAATTTTTGACTCATAGAAAAGGTTATGTATTGACCGGTGTGAGTAAAAAGAGAAAAAAATAGAACAACTGAATGTAGAAAGTGTCGAGAATACTGAGCTTTGGCTTTATCAAGGACCAGCAAAAACTCTGCATTTTCTCACTTCCACAAAGACCTATTTGGAAATGGGTTTCTGCAAAGTCATAGATGCAAGTAATAAGCCCACCAAAAAAATTTAAAAAATATATATATGTCATAACCTCCACAATAGGTTTTTGTGGAAGTGAGAAAATGCAGAGTTTTTGCTGGTCCTTGATAAAGCCAAGGCTCAGTATTCTCGACACTTTCTACATTCAGTTGTTCTATTTTTTTCTCTTTTTACTCACACCGGTCAATACATAACCTTTTCTATGTTGTACTTGGTATGAGTCAAAAACTTTTTTTGCTTCAGTCTCTTCTTAATAGAATGTAGATAAGTATATATATATAGTGTACGCCAATAGTTTATTTACGGTTGTGACGTACATCGCACTTAACCTCTGTGGGTCTTTGGGAAGAAGACACCATGTAATAGAAGACACTATGTAATTTTTTGAACATATAAAATAATATTTTTGAATGTTTAATTTCTGAAAAACGTCGCTTTTAGTCTCCTTGGGCATAAGCTCCCAAATACCTCTCCGTGGGTGCGCCAATGCTGCTGTCGTATAAAGGCTACGAAACACACCACGATTTGTATAAGTTACGAGATGTAATTTCGTGAATCAGGATAAACAGCCTCCAGTAGGGTTATGGCAAGCCGACGTGAATTATCGAAGTTTGAACGAGGCATGGTAGTGGGAGCCAGACGGATGGGACATTCAATTTCCGAAGTTGTGCGAACATTCAACCTTCTTCGATCCACGGTGTCACGTGTGTACCGAGAATACCTCATGGACAGTGCAGTGGACGGTGCTGAATGACCGCGATCAGCATCGTCTGACCAGGATTGTCCATGCTAACACACAAACCACACTGGCTCAAATAACATCCACATTCAATGCAGGAGGTACCAGAGACATATCGATCAGATCATATGTAGAGGATTTTAGGAAGGGAGTGTCTGACCCTAGGTCTTAAACAGCCCTTAGAAATAGGAAGCTAGGAGATTTGGGCTAGAGTGCCCTATAGGAAAGTAAAAAGGAAGCAAAGCAGAAAGGATGAGGGTGACGCCTTTATTTGTTACAGAAGGGCCAATACTCGGGGTCCGCTTAACGTGCCCATCCGACGCACGGCGGATATTTAGTGGTTCTAGCGTTCATACCTGCTGGGACCGAACCTGAGATTCCTCCGTGGCAGAGTTCAGCGTAATTTAGCGTCCATGGGGTATGGGAGCAGAAGACCCCCACGAGTGCCTTTGTTAACATCACGACATCGGACACAGCGCCTCACCTGGACTCGTGAACACGGTAATTGGAACCTGGAAGACTGGCCGCATGTAGCATGGTCCGATGAGTCACGCTACCTTTGTTACGAGCTGATGGTAGGGTTCAGGTGTGGTGCTTGAGTCCATGGCCCCAAGCTGACAACAAGGCACTGTGCAAGCTGGTGGTGGTTCCATTCATATGTGGGGTGCCTTTGCGTGGCACGGTTTGGGTCCTCTGATCCTCGTAAATACATCATTAACCGGTAATTGCTTTGTTGCCCTGTTGGGTGACCATTTTCAGCCCTTCATGGATTTCATGTACCACAACAACGATGGGATTTTCCAGGCGGACAATGAACCATGTCATCGGGCCCAAGTTTTCCAAAATTGGCTCGAGGAGCATTGTGGACAGTTCCGACGGATGTTGTAGTCACCACGTTCTCCCGACATGAACCCAACGGAGCACTTATGGGACGTGGTGGAAAGGTCCACTCGTACCCAAGATCCTGCACCTACAAATACCAAGGAACTGTGGGATGCTGTTCCGACAGCATGGCTCAACATCTCTCCAGAAGTTTTCCGGCCACTTGTGGAATAGATGCCACGTAAAGTTGTTGCAGTTTTCCTGGCTAAAGGAAGTCCTACACGGTACTAGGTACGTATCACATGACTTTTTGCTCTTCAGTGTAGTATTATTTAATAAAACTATTAAATCTAAAAATTTATCTTGATAGCTATAATAACTTTTGTCTTAAGTGGTCCACAGACTGATATATAGGTATAATGCAATGACCTGTACAATAATTTAAATACCCGGTTTCTTAAGATAACACGGATGCCTGGTGCACAAAATGAGGGGGAGGAGAAGGAATATCCGGCCCCCGAAATACCAAAATTTCGTGAGCTACACTATCCACAATATCCTATCTTGCTGCAGAACTTCAAAATTCGATTCTCCGACAGAAGATTGAAAGTTAATAGTTAACCAAACCTCGAGTATTTCGGCAAATCGCTCCTGTTACCGGAAATTTTCCGTCGTATGGATGCGGAAAAAGTGAGAACAGAAGTTTTCCGTTAATATGCGAAAGGAACTGCGGAAAGGTTCCTGATAATTCAGAATTTTCCGTTGACACATTAAAAACGGCAAGTTGCCCTTAATATACGAAAGCAATTGCGGAAAAGTTTCTGAAAATTCAGAATTTCTGTTACCACCTCTTAAAAACGGAAAGTTACCGTTAATATACGAAAGCAATTGCGGAAAGGTTTCTGAAAATTCAGAATATTCCGTTCATTCCTCTCAAAAACGGCAATCTACCGTATATATACGAAAGGAATTGCGGGGAGCTTTCTGAATATTAAGAATTTTCCGTTGACACATATTAAAAACAGAAAGTTAGCGTTAATATACGAAATGAACTGCGGAAAGATTTCTGAAAATTCAGAATTTTCCGTTGACACATTTAACCAGAAAGATGACACCGAATTTTCGGGTGTAATAAGCACGTCTTTTGAATCCGTTCTGACGCATAATAAATTTATCAAAGCTATTCAAAGTCAATGGAACCGGTATGGAAAACAGTAGTATCTGACGGAAGGAAGAAGTTTTTCAATCGGGGTTTTAATCCCTCAGATATTGGTGTAAACGGAATCTTGAGCTTACGAATTCTTAGAAACAGAGTTATCGACAAACATAAGATATGACTTTGCGTCCCCTGGTGGGAAAACCATGCATTATTTTAGGAAGAAAGTATTCTCAAAAGGTTTATCCATATGAGCGGTGTCGGTCCAAGAAAAAAAAATTTAGTCGAGTTTTCAGGAGTCCAGATTTTGCTACAAATACATCAGAAGCAGAAATTAACACTTATGACCCCTGGTGGCCAAACCATTCTTTACAAAACATTAGAAATTATGTGAAAAATATTTTCCATCAGGTCTTGTATGCGATACAGGAAGAATTTTTCAAATCGGAGTTTTAGGAGCAGAAAACGCAATTTACCTTTATGCGCCCTAGCGGAAAGTCTTAAATGATTTACGTGAAAATTTTGAATTTATAGGAAAAACATTTCGCATCGGAAACACTATCCAACAACGAAGGAATTTTTCAAATTGGACTTTTAGAAGTAGAGATATTGACAAAAATAAGATATACATCTACGCCCCCTCGCCTAGAAACCATGCATTATTTCAAGAGGAAAGTGTTTCTAAAAGGTTTGTCAACACGAGTAGTTCGGTCTACAAAAGACTTTTTTTTTCAATAGAGAGTTTAGAAGCTCATATTTTGCTGCAAATACATCAGAAGCGGAAATTAAATTTTACGCCCCCTGGTGGCCAAACCATTTTTTTTTTTTTTACAAAAATTATAAATTATGTGCAAACGATTTCCCATCAGGAGCTGTATCAGGTGCAGAAAGTTTTTTTCAAATCGGAGATTTAGAAGCAGAGATATAGGGAGAAACGCAATTTTAGCTTTACGCCCCTTAGCGGAAAGTCTATGAATTACTTGAAAATTTTGAAATTATATGAAGCACATGTCATACTGGAAACACTATCCAACAAAAAAGGAATTTTTCAAATCGAACCCCTAGAAGTAGAGATATTGACAAAAATAAGATATACATCTACGCCCCTGGCGTAGAAACCATGCACTATTTTAAAAAGAAAATGTTCCTAAAAGGTTTGTCGACATGAGTAGTATCGGTCTACAAACGACGTTTTTTTTAATCGAAAATTTAGAAGCTAACATTTTGCTGCAAATACATCAGAAGTGGAAATTAAGATTTACGCCCCCTGGTGGCCAAACCATTTTTTTACAAAAATTAGAAATTATATGGAAACGATTTCCCACCAGAAGCTGTATCCGGTGCAGAGAGAATTTTTCAAATCGGAGATTCAGAAAGAGAGATATAGGGCAAAACGCGATTTACCTTTACGACCCCTAGCGGAAAGTCTATGAATTACTTGAAAATTTTGAAATTATATGAAAAAAATGTCACACGGAAAACATTATCCAACAAAGACGGAATTTTTCAAATCGGACTCGTAGAAGTAGAGATATTGACAAAAATTGATATACAACTACGCCCCCTGGCGGAGAAACTGTGGGATATTTTAGGAAGAAAGTATTCCGAAAAAGTTTATCGATGTGAGTGCATCAGTCCACGAAAGAATTTTTTCAATCGATATTTTAGAAGCTTAGATTTTATGGCAAATACCTCAGAAGCAAAAATTAACACTTACGCCCCCTGGTGGCCAAAGTATTCTTTACCAAAAATTCGAAACTATATGCAAAAGATTTTCCATTAAGAGATGTATCCGCTGAAAAAAGATTTTTCAAATCGGAGTTTTAGGAGAAGAGTTATCGGAAAAAAATGTAATTTACTTTTACTCCCCCTAGCGGAAAATCTATGAGTAATTTGAAAATGAAACTATATCTAAAATACTCTTCAACATAAATGGAATCGAAAGATAAAAGATTTTTTTCAATCGGATGTTTAGAAGCAAATATGTGGATTAAAACGTAATTTTGAATTCGACATCATCTGCATTTACGCCCCTTAGCGGCAAAATTGTGCATCGTAAAAAAAAACGAAAAGAAGGATCATCATTTGCATATTTCAAGCTTCCGAATGCAAAAAGAATTTTTCAAATCGGACTAATAGTTGCAGAGATTATGTGGGTACAGACGGACGGACGGACAAACCGATAACAGAAGCACGATCTTTTTTTACAAAAGACTTGCTAAAAAACGGCAAATTACCGTTAATATACTAAAGGAATTGCGGAAAGGTTTCTGAAAATTCAGAATATTCTGTTCATTCCTCTCAAAAACGACAATCTACCTTTTATATACGGAAGGAATTACGGAGAGGTTTCTGCAAATTCAGAACATTCCGTTGACACCTTTTAAAAACGGCAATTTACCGTTAACATACGAAATGAATTGCAGAAAGGTTTCTGAAAATTCAGAATGTTGTCGCCGTACAAAAAACCGTCGTCTTGCTTGCAAGATCTTCGATCGGCTCCTTTGACCCCTCTGGTGCATCAGTTGTTTCTGTCCACAGGTCGCCAACTGCTGGAAGAATTTACATATCTCACCATGCACGGTAAACACTTGCCACAGGTGTGCGTGAAAAACCCAGGAAGTGTGCCGTTTGGCAGATTCTCGAAATGGCACATCTTGCGACGACGACCATGCCGCGTTCATGTGATCATATGTAGAGGATTTTAGGAAGGGAGTGTCTGACCTCAGGTCTTAAACAACCCTTAGAAATAGGAAGCTAGGAGATTTAGGGCAAGAGTACCCGATAGGAAAGTGACACGGATGCAAGGTAGAAGGTTAGGAAGACGCTCTTATTTATTACCGGAGGGTGGGGGCTGTACTTCGGGTTCCGACGGCTTAACGTGCCCATCCGACGCACGGCGGATATTTATTGGTTCGAGCGTTCGTACCTGCCAGGGATCAAACCTGAGGTTTCTCCGTGGCAGTCACGAACGTTTATCACAAGGCCATCCGTGGCCCATTTGCGACAACGACCATGCCACGTTCATAGTCGCACTCCTTTCGGTCATTCCAACCTTCAGTCGAATGCTAACTGATGTTCTACGTGCTGGTCTGCTTGATTTATACCGCATACCTCTCTCAGTGCCGTCTTAAGTGCTATTTATGCGATGAGGGCAGGTAATCCCAATAAATTCCTTTTCCAGTGTACAGTTCGTAATTTAGGGAGAAATTTGTAAGTCCGATAAACCAGAAAAAGAAGAGAAAATCTTGTGCATAATTTATCTTTCCAGGTATAAAACGATCATTTTTTTCATTTCATATTCCTAAAATTTTTATGAGGAAGAAATGGAAACATAAGGCATTCTGATCGGAAAGTGTTGAATGTAATAAAGCTTTAAAGTGCATGCGTAGACTTTTTCATAATGGGAATTCTCTTCTCAGGAACCCACCGCATAACGTGACTTTCGATCCAAGGAAGGCGTTTGGCGGAAGCAGAGTACGAGCCTCGGAATCTCCATTCCAAATTTCGATGCTAACTACCACGCCGTCCGAGCCTTACCATCTTTTGGCACGTATCTACATTTTTTTTAAGCAGCATGGTATGAATTAGGGCAAGATATCACTAAAAGAATAGTCAGTTTTGTTGGAAAGGGAGTCATATACCAAATTCAGTGATTACTCGTCATGGGTATCATTGCAAAAACGGTAGTTTTCTTGCAAAAGGTTTGTAGCAGTAGAGACCCACAAAGAAACGCTCAGGAAAAGCGTTAACTTAAATCCTTTTTGGTACATACGCGCGCAAGCTACTTTGTCAAGTTAAGAAAACCCAATCAATCAGAAATCAAAAGGTGTATCTAAAGGTGTTCCTCAGAAGAGAATTCCAAAGGCACATTGTAATGTGACCATAATTTCCTGTACAGGCCGTAATGGCAACGAAAAGTCAAAGGGGCTACGACAAATGTAAAATTTGAGAAATGGAATACTCAACTGGCTAAGATTTCGATGACGAAAGTAACAAAATTGTTTTATGAGATTACGGAGATATGTTTCTGTGAGTTGCATTTCCGATAGAAATGACTGCAGAAAATATCAGTAGTGGAAAATATAGCCAAAGCAGCCACTGCAAAGTATATGGTAGGCACAATGGGTATTCACCATCAGGCAGCCGCTACAGTTCAGCGGTTTTGACTGCGCAAGCAACGAACGGACTGGAACGTTGAGAACATTATGTATACTTTGATTAATTTCATTATACACTGTTAACCGTAGATGCTAACGTAGATTGTGGAGCCTCCCTATACGAAACCATCTAGCCATCCTGTATATATGTGACGCTTACATGGGAGGGTACTGTAGTGTATCTGCACTGACAGCTGTCCTGCCTTGCCGGGAAGTACGAGCGACGGCCAGACGCTTCAGACGACGAACCATTTCCATTATGGCAAATTTCACATGCTGCACTCTGCCATTCGTGGCCTTCCAATAATCTAAAATAGGTCCAAAAAACACGAAGCTTTCAGAGCTTCTACGAAATCCTAAACATTCACACGTAATAACCCGTCCAATGGGCGACTGGTCTCAGTCCGTGGCTAAATGGAGGAAGAGTAGAAAGTAATAAATCTATACTAATAATCCTATTTATTGGCGTAGGAATATACACGGTCGTGTTACATTATTATGATCACCAGTTAATATCCAGGGAAACCGCCGTGTGCAGCGCGGACAACAGCTAGACGGGCTGGGAGTGGCCAAATAAGGTGCTGGAAGGTGTTCACAGGTATGTGGATCCATGCTCACTGCAGTGCATCTGACAGCTGCTGGAAGGTGCGTGGTGGAGGATCCATAGAACGAACAACACGATCGAGGTGGTCCCACAGATGCTCGATTGGGTTCAAGTCTGGGGAATTAGGGGGCCTGGGAGGTACTTTGAAGTCTTTATCGTACTCTTCCAACCACTCTCGTACATTTCTAGCTGTGTGACACGTCGCATTGTCGTGCTGGAAGATCCCATCTGCCCCAGGAAAGACAATCAGTATGTATGAGTGTACGTGGCCTTCTAGGATAGATTAATAACGAATTCGGTCCATAGTAACATCCACAGGTATGAGTGGACCCAGAGAATGCCATAAAATCATTCCCCAGACCGTAACGCTGCCTCCCACCAGCTTGGGTGCTTCCAGCAATGGTTGAAGAGTGTTTGTTCTCCGATGTTTCTCACTTTATACGCCAACGTCCATCCATTCGATGTAACAGAAAACGTGACTCATCGGAGAAGGCAATTTGTTACCAATCAGCGGAGGTCCAATTCCGATACTGCCGTGCAAATGTAAGCCTTTTCTGCCGATGCATCTTCGTTAGCATAGGCGCAGTGACCATCCGTCTGCCTCGGAGCCCCATACGCAACAGCGTTTGCTGAACTGTCGTTTTAGACATACTTCCGGGAGCCCCCTGGTTCATTCGGCCAGTAAGTTGCTCCACTGTAGCATGTCGATCGGCACTCATGCATATTCATAGCCGACGTTCACCTCTCACATCAATGGCACGTGGTGTTCCGAATTTTCTACGTCGCTTATTCGCAATGGTGACATTTCTAAAATCACGATACACTTTAACCACAGCAGCTCACGAACAATTCACAAACTGCGCTGTTTCAGGAATACTGCCACCATAGGCCCGAAAGCCGATAACCATCTTTTCTTGAAAATCTGATAAATCACTCTTTTTAACCATGACAGCAATAAGTGATATGTTTTCAGAATGCGCACATCTTATATACCCTCCAAGCCAACTAACGATACGTGCCTTCTTTCATTGGCTACTCGCTGTTGACGTTAAAGTAGGAGGTTGTCACAATAATGTGACTCGACTGTGTATAAATAAGCGTTTCCAAGCTTTCGCACATCAACTAGATGGCTTTTTCAAGGAAGTTAGACAGAAGGTTAAAATGACAGTTTCTGTCTATCTTCCTTTAAAAAGCCATCTCGTTGATGTGCAAAAGCTTGGAAACAAACGCTTATTTATATATTCCTACTATATATATATATATAACTACTAGCATAGTTTTACTGTTTTCTACATAATTGGTGTACTGTTCCTCGTTATTAACTCGGAGGAAGACTGAAACAATGTGACGTATTGTCAATACGGCAGAATATGCTTAAATCAGACGTATGGCAAAAGAACTTCGTTTATTAGAAAAGACGGAGAACAACTGAAACAATGGATTGTGTTATCGATATGTCAAAACTATTCCCCAGTGCAGTTCTACTTACCATGGTTGAAAATTCAAACATAACAAGAGGTAACCAAGGTTTATATAAAACAAAGTATACTTAAAACGTATGGTTTAAAATGTGATATACGTCACAGCAGCGATACACTTTTGTGGTGTTCTGCATGTCGCAGAGCTCATCATTTGATGCCTGCTCTTAAATATTTTCATTTCATGTTGAAATATGCATTCATATTTCTGCATGCATAGCAAGCAAAAATTAATGGGTTTTCTGAAACAGCTTTTCTACTCTATCGATTTTGCTACAATCCTTTCCCTTTTCAATTGAACAATCAAAACACCATCTTCAATTTAATTGGTGAATGCGAATAAAGAGATAATTAAATCAATTGTGAAAACTCATTGCAAAACCGGTGCTTTAGTTCATGGAGGTACTTCGTATCTGACTACAATGAAACAGATGCGAAAGTACGATCCAAACCGAGAGCGCGCACAAAAGCAGCTGTAAGTCATATTATTTAGATTACAGCACTTCTGACATATTTTACATGTCTCCAAATAAGGACTTTTACATTGTTTCCCGTCATTAGCACGAATTTTTTGCGCCTAATCTTCCTTCGTAATTGCTTCGGAGCCAAAATACAGTTTACTTTTATATAATGCTTTGGAACTGGTCCAAAATGGCGAACTTGAGAAGAGTAGTTTACCGTCCTTCTCTCAACTTCACCTCCCAGTTTTTTCATCACTTTTTTTTCCTCCCAATAATTTTCGGCAAAAAATCCTCGAGACGGTGATTTAGTGAAACATTAATTTTGGAAGATGAATCGATCGGACAAAAACAGGGCTTAATTTTTCGCCGTGAAATATCTGGAGGAGATTAGATGCACGACTCCTTGCGTCCAGAAAAAAAAATAATAAAAAACTTACACACGATAGCACGCACTTGTTTTTTTAACTTTCAGATTTTGTTAAAGCGTCGTAAATACAAATAAACATCTCTTTATCCGCCGTAAAGAACTTATCACCTCTCAACTAATCACGCCCTTTTGGCACAAACTTTCTTTCGTCGCGAAAAAGCATCAAATGATACGAGGTGGACATTAATTAAAGTTAGTCGGAATCATTAAAATGGCTGATAATTTGATAAATTCATCTGAAACAATTATCTGCTATGAGCTCTTTGCAAAAATACAAGGGTTATAATTATATAAATTTTGCATAGAAATACTTTCAGTTAATATTTGTCTTTCTGGGATATCATCATCATCATCAATCATTTTCAATCAACTGCTGTATGAAGGTCTCCCCAAGTTCCTTCCGCAACATTCTGTCTTGAGCCCATCGCCTCCATGTCACTTCGCCGTGCTAATTGAATTGAATTGAATTTTGCCATGTTACACTATTCAACATACAAACAAATCTCACACAACGGTTTCCATACCAAAAAAGGTTAACAAAATACAAATCACACCATATGCAAATACCAAAAAAAAAAAAAAAACAATACATATACACTGGCGTGCAAAAATTAAGGACGAGACTGTTTTTCGAATGTAACGCCGTGCAGAAGTGCTCCACATCGACTCAAATCATACCATAAGATCTCCAAGATGTAAGAATATGGGACAAGTGAGCAAAACCTTCTAAACAAGGAATCCAAAGGATACAAAAGCACTTTATTGAAAAGGAAGCTTCTAGCACAACAAGACAGAAGACAGAAACGTTCATGTGACAGGCGGCTGCCAAGAAAAATCCAGTCTTTAGTAGGAGATATGATCATCCCTGACTGCGTTGCAGGATTTACAACGTCTGTATATGCTGAGGACGAGGTTGTCAAGGAGCTGTTGAGGCATCGCGGCCCATTCCTCTTGTAGCGCCAATCGCAGCTGCGTAATCGTTGCTGGCGGCTGGTGACGTGCTGCCAAGCGTCACCCGAGAAGGTTCCACACCTGTTCGATCGGATTTACGCCCGGGGACCATGCGGGCCATTCCATGCGTTGAATATCTTCACTCTCCAACAGCTCTGCGACAGCCACTGTACGATGAGGTGTAGCGTTGTCATCCATGAATAGGAACTCAGGACCCACAGCACTTCTAAACAGACGCACGTTAGGCAGGAGAACCTCGGTACAATAGAGGACACCAGTGACTGAACCTCCTTGGAAGATGTGGAGGTCAGTACGGCTACCAAGCATGATACTGCTCCAAACGAGAACTCCGCCACCTCCAAACCGGTCCCTGTCTATGATGTTGGAGGTGTGATCGCATGTTTTCTGCTCTGTCCAGATGTGTATACGTCCAGAATCGCTCGTCAGACTAAATTGGATCTTATCCGTAAAGAGAACTCGACCCCATTGCTGATGTGTCCAGTTCTTGTGTTCCTGGTACCACAGAAACCGCCGTCTCCGATGAGCAGGCGTTAATAGCACACACCGTACTGGTCGTCGTGCCAATAGACCACCTTTGTGCAACCTCCTGGCCACGGTAAAACGCGATAACGGACGTCCAGTTGTCTGTTGCATGTGCCTTGCGATTTCTGCTGTTGTCTGCCGTCTGTCTCTTCTCGCCCGTAGGACAATATACCGATCGTCCGCGACCGTGGTTGCTCGTGGACGACCACTGCTAAACCCTCGGACAGCTATTCCTGTCGTTTGAAATGCTCTCCAAGCTCGTGAAACGATGCTGTGAGCTATCCAGAAGTCCACGGCCACACTAGTCACACATCGACCTTCTTCCAACTTCCTAGTGACGCGACCTCGGGTAAAGTCATCCAGATGTCGTCTACTGGATTACCTGTTGGCCATATCACACGATGGCAGCAACTCAACGTCGTTCAAACCGATGTACACCATGGAATAGCTTTCACAGAATTGCTGAGCGTACACCGCCCATGTGCTTTATACCCTTGCGACCCCCCCCCCCCGTACGTCATGCTGCATATAAGCGCATGCCCTACCGTGCCGGACTACAGTCTATCTCCTGAGTGGTCTTTCGGTCCGTTCTGCCTGCTCGTTCCGCTGTCATGCTAATTTCTCCTCTTCGTCCTTAATTTTTGCACACCAGTGTATGAAAGAAATGCGTTAATGCAACACACAAATAGAACTATTATTGAAAAATACAACTAATAAAAACACATGAACCATCACACATGCAAATACAAATGTTATATAATAATAATATATATGTAATACAAAGTACAAATAAAGTAGTAGTAATACAAAAACTCATGTAACAATACAAATAGTACCACGTATAGTATCAAATACTTATGCAAGCATCTGTAGTGCAACATAGCAGGAAATCAGAGAAAAAGGCTAATGTAAGCATGAATACCTTGAAAAATATCGAACCATTTCCACATGGTCCTTTTCTGGGTCTTTCCCTGTCCCTTGGGATCCAGTCTAGTATTTCAGTTGTCCAACGATGATCAGTTTTCCTAGCAAAATATGCAGCCCATTGCCATTTCGACATTTTTAACTTGATCATGAAGTCGTTTTCCTCATTCATGAGTTTCTCTTCTTATTTTTCCTGGTTATACCAAGCATGCGCCCCTCCACGATTTTTTCATTAATTTGCAGATTCTGTATTTCTTTTTTAACTAAATTCCAAATCTCAGATCTGTAAATAAGAACTGGAAGAATGCACTGATTAAACACTTTTCTTTTAAGACATAATGGTGAATTGCTCTTAAAAGCCGTTCACCCAAATGCTCTCCAACCAAGTTTCATACTCGCATTAGTTTGTTCTTTGATGAGACCCTTGCTTGATATATTTTGCAGAAATGAGCACGGAACAGGTTTGTGACAAAAAGACAGGAAACGGATACGGGTCCGTCCCGGGCCCGGGCAGGCCTTTATATCAAATCTTGGACTAAGACCCTGGCTCGAAAAGGCTCTTATATCAAATCTTGGGCTAAAATTTAACCCCTTACGGATCCCGGTTCACGCTAATTTTCCCTTTTACTTTTTAAACTAACTATTTAACATTGATAACCCTATTAACTAACGCAATGAGAAACGCACAACTGAATGGTTAGGTTCGCTTTTGTTCTATGCCTAAAATTCGTAATTATTATTTATTAGTGTTTCGCGTGCATTTTGTAACTTAAAAAGTCTATAAGTGTTTTAAGAAACAACTATTCATTTTCCCCAGATGTGATGCACATATATGTGCATCACATCTAGGAAAAAGTGCATAGTTGTTCCTCTCTCCTCTCTCTCTCTCTTTCGGTCGACATTAATGGGAAGCACCAACATTCTTATCTGATGATTAAAATATAAATAGGACTAAAACAATATACTTCATATATAATAAGATAATGCAACGTTTGTCACAAATATTTATTTTTTTCAAGTCTACCATGGTTTCGCTTCGCATTGAGGTAGTTTCATCAGGACGAATGGCACGTAAATATTCAAATTGTATATGATATCATAAATGGCGTTTACAGTCACGGGTTTTAGTTCATTGCTTCCTCGCGCTTGATAGAAATGGTGTGGATGGCATGTCATTAATAACAAGTCGCAAATAATTCTGCTATATACGGAAAGCTTCCAAAATATCAAGTTTGATGGTTGAATCTGGCTTGTCAATTAGTTTTGCTTCTTCAAAGAGAAATTTATGGTCTTTTTCGAAACAATGTTTAGCCATCGATGACTTCTTTAGGTCGCACTTCTGAATGTAGGTCATGTGCTCCTTCAATCAAAAACGTAAAACTCTACAGGTTTGTCCTATATACAAAGCGCCACATTCGCATGGAATTTGATGAATTCCCCACGAGTTTTTGTCTTCAACATAGTCCTTTGATCTTAAGAATGTTCATTTTGTTTATGGGTTTAAGAATCACTTTAAAATTAAAGGTTTTGAGAATTTTTGAAATTTTGAAGGCAATGTCACGGAAAAATGAAATAATGGCAAAATTCTCTCGTAATGGGCGCATTACAGGAATTAACGTGGAGATAGGCTTCGGTTTCCGGAAATTTGTTAAAACCTTGTCTATAATGGAAGGGTTGTATCCTCGTTGTACTGAAACACGTTTAAGGAAATCAAGTTATTTTTCCTAACTGTCTTTATCCAGACATATACAGTATCTATAGCACGATATACGCAAATGTAAAAGGCGCAGAAGTTTTGTTGCCTAGAGTGATTGCACGTGGAGCTGAGAAAACAGCGAAAAGCTTCCGATAAATTGTGGTTGCGTTAGATCCGTTTGAGCGAGTAAACAGGACGTCAGGGAATGGTAGGCATCAGTTTTTTTTTCAGTTTCGTATTAAATGTGAGAATCAATGGAATTTATAAGTTTGATTAATTCCGGAATTTCAGAATGCTTTTCTTTCTATAGAACGAAAGTATCGTCTACATATCGTATCCATAAGTTGAATTTCACGAGTTTGAAAACGTTTTCTTCAAATAGACGCATGTATCGTAGATTTCACGTAATATAGGTGACAGTGGGCTGCCCATAACTAGACCTTCCGTCTTTTCATAAAACATTCCATGGAAAATAAAACTGAAAGGAAAAAACTCTGTAAAACTGTAAAAGGACATTTACATAAAACAGACCAGTTTTACTTTCCGTAAAACTGAACGTTTTATGAACAGACGGAAGGTCCAGCAATGGGCCGCCCACTGTCACCTATATTATGTGGAATCTACATCCGTAGATTTGAAGTAAAACTTTTCAAACTCGTGAAATTTGACTTACGGATACGATATGCAGACGACACTTTCGTTCTATGGGAAGGAAAAATTCTGAAATTCCGGAATTAGTCGAATTTATAAATTCCATTGATCCTCACATTCAATTCAGCTACCAAACTGAAAATAACGAACGCCTACCACTCCTTGATGTCCTGGTTACTCGCTCAAATTGATCTCTAGCAACCACAATTTATCGGAAACGTTTTGCTGTTTTCTCAGCCCCCAAGGCCAAGCCCAATGAGCTGGTAGAGCGACTTGTTCCGGAATAAGCGGCCTCGGGTTCGAATCCCGGCGTAGACCAAAAATGACGGAGAAATTCACTTCGTTATAATGGCGCCCGAACTACCCGGATGACCCGACCGTTCAAAATCTCGCATTGGTGTGATGTTATTTCCACACCGCGAGATAGGAAAAATCAGAGAATTCCTTCTCCAGTGCTTCGAAAAATAAATGTGTGTGACGTTGCATTCCACACACCAGATTGACTGGGAGTTCTCAAGTGCACGTTCTACAGTGGTTGTCTGCCTGCAACGATTCATGGTCACGGCTGATCCGTGGGCCATGCCCCCGGCCCTCTTTCGGGGGGGGGAGATGTGACGTACCTGCCAGCAGGACGCACATGACATAAAGGCAGATAGGAATCAGAATACATGTCAGCGTAGCTCAGTTGGTAGAGCGACTTGTTCCGGAATAAGCGGCCTCGGGTTCGAGTCCCGGCGTAGACCAAAAATGACGGAGAAATTTACTTCGTTATACCTTTTACAGTTGCATATATCGCGCGATACATATATGCTCGGAAAACGACAGTTTGGAAAAAGAACTTGTTTCCCTTCAACGTGTTGCAGTACAGCGAGGATACAACCCTTCCATTATAGACAATGCTTTAACAAAATTCCGGAAACCGAAGCCTATCTTCACGTTAATACCTGTCATGCGTCCATTACGAGAGAATTTTGCTTGCCATATTTAATTTTTTCGTCACATTGCATTCAAAATTTCAGAAATTCTCAAAACATTTAATTGTAAAGTGATTCTTAAACCCATAAACAAAATAAACTTTTTAGGATCAACGGACTATGCTGAAGACACAAACTCATGGGGAATTTTTCAAATTCCATGTGAATGTGGCACTTCGTATACAGCACACACCTATAGAGCCTTGCGTTTTCGATTTAAGGAGCACACGATCTATATTCAGAACTGCGACCTAAAGAAGTCATTGATGGCTAAACACTGTTACGAAAAGGACCATAAATTTCTTTTTATAAAAGTAAAACCAATTGACAAGCCAGATTCAATTACCAAACTTTAATTTTGAAAGCTTTCCATATGTATAAGAATTCTTCGCAACTCTTTAATAACATGACATCCAGCGCATTTCTATCAAGCGCGTGGAAGCAACTAACCGAAACCCGTGACTGTAAACACCATTTACGATATCATATTGGAAAATTTCTTTCAATCACTGAACTGGGAATACAAAGGGATAAAGATTAAGAGATTATCTAACTCACCTTCGATTTGCTGACGACGTAGTCATTTTTGCAACTACCCCATCAGAGCTGCAGAGTATGATCCAGGAACTTGCTGACAACAGTAAAGAAGTGGGATCAAAAATGAACTTTCAGAACGCAAAAGTGATGTACAATGCTTTTACAAGAAATGAAGATTTATCGATTGATGGAGAAAAGCTGGAGATAACAGATACGTACGTTTATTTTGGACAGCAGATATCGAGTAAGGGTCACATTGATGAAGAAATTAATCGGCGTACAAAACTTGCCTGGAGAGCTTTTGGAAGAAACAGCATAATTTTCAAGAGCAATATGCCATTATGTCTTAAAAGAAAAGTGTTTGATCAATGCATCCTTCCAGTGCTTACGTATGGTGCAGAGACGTAAACTTTAACTAAAAGAGACATACAAAGGCTGCAGACAACTCAAAGAAGGATGGAGAGGTGTATGTTTGGTGTAACCAGGAGAGATAAGAAGATGAACTCGTGCATCCGAAAAATGACCAGAGTGGAAGACATCGTGATTAGAGTAAAATCCCTTTAATGGCAATGAGCTGGACATACTGCCAGAAGACAGACCATCGATGGACAGTCGAAATTTTACATTGGATTCCAAGGGACAGGAAAAGACCCAGAAGAAGACCACATGGAAGATGGGTGGATGAAAGTCGAAAGTATGCGGGAGTAACCTAGAGGAGACTGGCACAAGACAGACCGTTGTGGAAGAGGCTTGGAGAGACCTTCCTGCAGCAGTGGACTGATAATGATTGACAATGATGATGATGATGATGATAATGATACAATTCGAATATTTACGTGCCATTCGTCCTGATGAAGCTAAGTCAATGCCAGCAAAACCATAGTCGACTTGAAAAAATAAATATTTGTGACAAATGTTGTATTATCTTATTATACATAATCGTCACAAGACTTTCTCTGAATTCAACAATATGCTTCAATTTTTCCTTATTCACATAGGGAAAATTTGCACAAATGTTCAAATCCGGGCCAGACATAAATAATGTTATAACGGTTGTAACGTATACTCTATATTCACTTTCCTTTTGATTTTACTATCTCTGGTTATTTTATTTTACTATGTAAATTATCTTCCTACTGAACGAAATATTATTTCACCCGCTGAATGAGATCTGGCAATGAGTGTAAGTCATGACGTGGTGGTAGCTAGTATATAGGCGCGTTCATCGAGGGAGCTTGTGTGTTGTTATGAGGAGCGTTGTGTGTTGTTATGAGGAGAGCTTGTGGTCGTTAAGCGAGAGCGTGTATAATACGAGGAGTGATTATTTATTATTGTTCTACAAGTGTTGTGTGTGCCTTAGTTGACCAAGAGTCTTAGAAATAAAAAAGTTTTCAGTAAGTTCAGTCTTTCTCAATTCATAGTTTTTGTCAGACCTCTGTCTGGCTGTTAGGTTTATAACATTTATTTGATTCCTATAAATAACCAGCGTTGAGACTTTGTTTACGTTCATAATTAACTAGTAACAACACTCTTTTGAATTCACTATTTTGAAGCTTAGTACAAGTATATCATTAGCTAGCTGGTAGGAAGAGATTCATTCATAATAATTAGCTTAGCGGAAAGTAAATAAAGCTAATACATTATACGGTCCCGGGCCGAAAGCGGGCTGGACCCTGGCCTTAAAAAAGGAGCCCGCGCTGATGTCTAATCTGTTGTCCAAGATAAATATATGCATCATTTTCTTCTACATTTTCTTCATCAGTACCTAATTTTCAGTTCTTGTAAAAGCATTATGCATCAATTTTGTTTTCTGTAAGTTCACTTTTACTTTTTCTGGGACATATAAAAGAATACATATATGCCTCACATATTAGCAGAGTGATTTCGGTTTCTAAATAGAGAAATGAGGTGTTTGGGCTCTCATCTTTTCAGTATATACTTTAGGAATCATTTCAAACGCACTTTAAAATGACCGATGTATAGTATTTTTATCTCTTCCCAATATGTTGGGATATGCTTTTTCCAAGATATTTTTATTTGCATATTCAATATTTTGCGCCATCCACGAAAAGAAATCCTCAGTGCGCCACTGTGATCAACACATCATCTTCGCAATTTTAAGTGAGCAGCATTTTCAGATTTTCACAAAATTAGGGGGAAGTAACGATGGCATGTCGTAGAATTGGCTGCGTTTTTATAGCATGTTGATGCAATTAAAAAAATTGCTAGCATCTTTTTTCTATTTGATTTCAACGTTTCTGCCTGTTTGTCGGGCTGAGCTCTTCTTCATTTACTGGGTGCTGGTCTACTTGCGTTTATTATTGTACAGATAAAATCATATTTTTTCTTCCAGAGTACCAAGTAGATTGTTGCGGGTTTTTTTTTTTTTTTTTTTTCAGTATTTTTTTCTTTGTGCATGGTCTTTTCTAAATCTAACAAACTTCAGCTAGTGCTGATTTCTGGTCCAAACTTAATAACCAAAACTCTAACGGGCAACCCACACCATCTTTATGCAATTTTTTATTTTTTTTATTTTTTTAGCTCTCGCCTTCGGAAGTGTGTCAATGGGCACAAAAATAGCTAGCGACATTTAGTTTTGTGAACTGGTTTTCAAAACAAATAATCTCTCCATACCAAATTTTAGTTGTACCAAATCAACATCACGGATCTCTAGGGTACGTGCCTTACTTTTTATCTATGAATAATTACGTGTTTTGGAATTTTGATAGTGAGAATCAGCTCCTGAAGTGCCTAAGATTAAATGAAGTGAGAAAATTTTAATGAAAACATGGATTTTCGACTACAGTAAGTTTTTATATATTGATAAAAAGATTGTGTGTTGTGGAATTCAGCGGCGCACTCAACTGGGGTGACCCATGGGCACGGGCCTTTACGACGAGGTATCACTTGGTTCTTCGTCCTTCGTTATTGGCTGCTTGTTTTTAAATGTAACACGAGGTATCACTTGGTTCTTGGTCCTTCGTTATTAGCTGCTTATTTTTAAATGTAACACGATGTATCTCTTGGTTCTTGTAACCACGAGCTATCACTTGCTTCTTCGTCCTTCGTTATTGGCTGCTTATTTTTAAATGTAACACGAGGTAACACTTGGTTCTTGTAACCACTAGGTATCACTTGGTTCTTCGTCCTTCGTTATTAGCTGCTTATTTTAAAATGAAACACGAGATATCACTTGGTTCTTCATCCTTCGTTATTGGCTGCTTATTTTTAAATGTAACACGAGGTATCACTTGGTTCTTCGTCCTTCGTTATTGGCTGCTTGTTTTTAAATGTAACACGAGGTATCACTTGGTTCTTGGTCCTTCGTTATTAGCTGCTTATTTTTAAATGTAACACGATGTAACTCTTGGTTCTTGTAACCACGAGGTATCACTTGCTTCTTCGTCCTTCGTTATTGGCTGCTTATTTTTAAATGTAACACGAGATATCACTTGGTTCTTCATCCTTCGTTATTGGCTGCTTATTTTTAAATGTAACACGAGGTATCACTTGGTTCTTCGTCCTTCGTTATTGGCTGCTTATTTTTAAAATGTAACACGAGATATCACTTGGTTCTTCATCCTTCGTTATTGGCTGCTTATTTTTAAATGTAACACGAGGTATCACTTGGTTCTTCGTCCTTCGTTATTGGCTGCTTATTTTTAAATGTAACACGAGGTATCACTTGGTTCTTCGTCCTTCGTTATTGGCTGCTTATTTTTAAATGTAACACGAGGTATCACTTGGTTCTTCGGCCTTCGTTATTGGCTGCTTATTTTTAAATGTAACACGAGGTATCACTTGGTTCTTCGGCCTTCGTTATTGACTGCTTATTTTAAATGTAACACGAGGTATCACTTGGTTCTTCGGCCTTCATTATTGACTGCTTATTTTAAATGTAACACGAGGTATCACTTGGTTCTTCGTCCTTCGTTATTGGCTGCTTATTTTTAAATGTAACACGAGGTATCACCTGGTTCTTCGTCCTTCGTTATTGGCTGCTTATTTTTAAATGTAACACGAGGTATCACTTGGTTCTTGTAACCATGAAATATCACTTGGTTCTTGTAACCACGAGGTATCACTTGGTTCTTGTAACCATGAAATATCCCTTGGTTCTTGTAACCACGAGGTATCACTTGGTTCTTCGTCTTTCGTTATTGGCTGCTTATTTTTAAATCTATTTTCATATGTTTTTTAATTACATATATATTACCACTCACTGGAAATGCACTTTAATAGGGCGGACATACACACTACTCTTTGTAAAAATTGCACCACCATAAAGGACTGAGGTGTTAGCTTGGAACTTACAAGATATGTACGGCAGATTGGGACATGCAAATGGTTAAAATTTCACTGAAAATGCGCATGCGTTTTCGGAGCAGCGCTATCCGAACTGTCCGGTCGTGGGTAGAAAGAGCTGGCTCAAACTAGATATTGCAATCAGTGAAGAGCCGACATTGAGTCAAAAAGGTATTTCTTGAGTCTCACTATGCCCCGTAGCCGAAGAAAGTCGCATCACTACTCCTCTGAAGGAAGGAACACTCATGAAATCAACATTCACATTTTGGAAACTTTCAGCTCATCAAAAGCTTGTGAAAATTGGTGTTGCCGTCAAACATATTCTGGTTTCTTAATGAGAAAACAACTTTCAGCATTCACTCTTCCCCATGTTCTTTTCAACAAGCACGTATTTGTTGGCCTCGACCCGTTTTTCAATCTCTTTAATATTATGTTCGTCCATTTTAACAAACTAGCGGAGATACCTGGCATTGCCCGGGATAAACATAAAGTTGTTTTCAAGTAACAATGTAAATCGTACTGTAAAAACAATTCTACCATGATGAACAACGCTCAAGTCGGGCTTCACGCTGTTCCAAGGTCACTGCCGCCCTAGATACACTGGTTCTTTCCCGCTGATCCATAAGTCTTCGATCACGTTGTTCGGTTGTCTCCCTCTCTCGAAGTAATTTTACTTTCTTTGCTTTCGGCTGAACTTGCCCGATGGGTTCCTGTTTTCTTTTTCTTTTCTTTTTTTTTTTTTTTTTTTGGAGGCATTTCACCACACGTGATGAAAATTTTATTATAAAAATCACAATTTATAATGGCCGTTCTGAGCCCTAAAAACTCGAAATAGTAAACATGCACAATAATGCACTTCCTGCACTCCGCATTCAGCTTTCTAGAGTGTAGATATACAACCTTATCGCACCCAACGTGAAAGAAAATAGTTCACGATAATATGCGGAATTTTTTTGCTAATCTCGAAAACTAAACCGATTGGGATAATTCTTTCACCGTTGGGAAGCTTTCCGGAGGACATAGGCTATTTCGTTTATTTATTATTTTTTTATTTTTTATTTTTGGCTGTACTACCGAATAACATCGCTTTCAAGTAGTTTCCAATTTCCCATGTATCATTCCGCTTTGTTTACATACAACCTGATCACACCCAACGTGAAAGAAAATAGTTCTCGATAATATACGGATTTTTTTACTAATCTCGAAAACTAAACCCATTCGGATAATTCTTTCACCGTTGGGAAGCTTACTTCTTTCCGGTGGACAAAGGATACTTCTTTTATCTATACTAATACCAATACTAATCTTGTATTTAAATTTTATGTATGAAGAAGACCGTCTGTTTTAACTTCAACTTAACCTTGACGCTATTTGAGAGGACCACACCTATTGGTGGGAATCTGTAGCTCCACCCATATTCGAGACTCCTGTGCCAATTATTGGGAGTCTAATGAAACCTAATCCTTACAAAGAAAATGCCATGGTAACATAAACATAAAAATACTCATGACAATATCTTCCGCCGGTGCGTTGTGTTTTCAAAAATCGGACTCTTCCCCGTATGCCTAAACCACGATAGCTTGCAAGGAGTGAGGCGTCACTTGACGACCGTTGCTCTGACGCGCGGAGTAATACCGCAGCAGCCGACTTGCACCCACTCTATAGAGGGCCCCGTAAAAACGCATTTGACCCACTTAGAGATGGAATTTCTAAAAATCGTCCCGCCTGTATTTTAATCTGGATGATGAAGTATGCCAATTTTGGTGCAAATCCATCAAACCGTTTAGGAACGTATGCGGAACAAACATAAAAACTTGCACTTTTATATATATAGAAATTAGGCATTGATTCCGACACGACATGCAATGAAACGGAATGTTAGCTCTTCAAAGGAAAACCTCTGAATGCTCAATGCAAAAGATGCGATGTGAAAAGTAACTCTCAGTCTTGCAATGTGACACGCGGGATGTGAGAGAGTGAATCATCAGAGAAGCAGGCGTCAGGCGTTTGCCTGTATGTCGCTCCGGACAATCGCACTGATAACAAACGCGAAGAAGTACCGTTTTAAGGTTATGGTATTGGTGAGTCTAGCTTCTGCGCCCTCTCGTCGGTCGGGGGAAATCTTCTTTGCTTTAAGTAAGAGACGGCAATATTTTTGTAGGACAAATCGTGTTTCACTCCTCTGGCACCAACATCGAACACATAATTCCACAGGACGCAGTTTTCTTTGAAATATCTTTTTTCCTTTTCAAAAATAAAACCGGGTCAGGAACACCTTTAACCCGACCAGTTTAAACCGCAAGAAATTGTCGACCCGCTGACCCATTTTTTTTTTATTTTTTTATTTTTTTGGATTGGAGGTTTAACGACCACCGTGAGCAACTCAATGGGCTATAAGCAGTCGCCCGTCCCTAATTTAGGGTCACTGGTTCCAGGGAAGGGAGAGAGCCAGTGCCGTAAGACAATCATGACATCCATGCCTCACCGGGATTCGAACCCGGACCCTTTCGGACGAATAATCAGAGGTCATCGCCTAGACCACTGCGCCACCGGGGCGGCTGACCCATTTCCATCCCTGATAGCTGTGGAGTCTTTATGCAGTTATTTTACGCAGGCAAGCTAAGAATGAAAAAAATAAATAGAAAGCTGTAAAAACTGGCTGCTGTTCTATAAAGCAGAAATTAATTCCTTCCCATTCGGAGAATAACAAGTTAATAAGCTCCAGCAGGATTCAGTTAAGTCTGAATACACATTGATTGTCGTTTGTGGGGTTTTTTAGTTTACATCAGCTGATGAACAATAGGGTTCGACATTTTATTGTTTTGCAATCAACATATGTGCGCCGACAAGTCAAAAGCTTATAGCAATTTTGGAAGTTTATAGCAATAACTTATAGCAAGTTTGGAAATTTTGGTTTATTTCACTCAGATGTCCGCTCACTGGGAGCACAAGCAAGAGTTGTACAGTGCTTTTTTTATTTATTTATTGGAGGTCTTAACGACCATCGGGAGCAACTCGATGAGCTATAAGCAGTCTCTGGTCCCGTAATTTAGGGTCATTAGTTCTAAGGAAAGGAGAGAGAGAGAGCGCCAGTGCCGTAAGACAAACACAACATAACATCCATGCCTCATTAGGATTCGACCCCGGACGTCTCCGTCAGAATCCCACGCTTTGAACACCGCGCCACCGGAAGGGCGTAGTATATAAGTTTGGTGTGAATTCTGTTTCCTTGATGGGTCACGGATGGCCTAGTGGTCAGCGTTCGTGACTACCACGGAGCTGAAATCAGGTTCGATCCTAGCAAGTACGAAGGCTCGAACCACTAAGGACCCGCCGTGCGTCGGATGGGCACGTTAAGCCGTTGGACCCCGGGTAATGGTTTCCCGGTAATAAATAAGGGCGTCATCCTCCCCTTTCTACCTCGCTTCCGTGTCACTTTCCTATTGGGAACTCTTGCCCAAATCTCCTAACTTCCTATTTCTAAGGGTTGTTTAAGACCTGGGGTCAGACACTCCCTTCCTAAAATCCTCTACATATGACCAGATCTGATCTGTTTCTATTGTTTCTTATGCTGCTTTAAAAGAAAATGATTTCTTTTTCTACAATATTTTACCCGTTTAAAATTTTATTGGTGTAATAAATATATATAGACACAACAATTTAGAACCGTGAGAAAGCCGTCCGGTCGACGTGCGAAAGCTCGGTGTTGTATGCACGTATATATATTTATTACACTAATAACATTTTAAATGCGTAAAAGATTCTAGCTTTCCTTTATATAGTTTTAAATGGTATGTTTCAGTTTTTTGAACTATTCCTTTTTCATTCGCAGTGCATCTTCCTGAAAAACAAAATGGAAAACCTCAAATGAAATTACATCATACTCTCACAAGAAAATATTTTACTGTACTCATCATCCGTGATTCTGAGATATAAGTTCATACTGGAAAGAAAAGTGAGTGGGAAAAAATAAATTTCATGTGATATGGTTTAGTATACCTAACATGAAATGCAAAATATTTCAAGATCTGAAAGATTTAATTATCACCTTTAGTTGGACATAAATTTGATCAATAATAGTAATAATAATCCAAGATCCAACATCAAGAGCTTTCTGTTAAATATGGCCTTATCCAAGGCTATACTCCACTTTATCACAATTGCCAACCAGAACCTATTCTCGAAAATCAAAATTACATCATGTATTGGGAAAAACCTATCATCACAGACAAAACCATTGACCACAATCGGCCTGACATTGTAATTGTAAACAACAAAACTGAAGAAGACACAACTGATAGATGTAGTGGTTCCATTTACGGAAAACATGCAAAGAACAGTATCTGAGGAAATCTCGAAATATGAGAACCTGCGACTGGAAATCCAAAAAAATTGGAAACAAAGCGTAACGCAGATCGTACCAGTGGTCATTTCGGCAACCATAATGGTACCAAACAAATTTCTGAAAAATCTGGAGGAATTGGAATTACCAGAGACTGCTTCACCCAATCCAAGAACTAGTCATTCTACCATCCTGCCATATCACTAGGAAATTTCTGAATTTCCAGGATTAAGACGAGTCTCCGCCTTTTGCTCACCGTCTCTGACCGAAAAAGTCGACGAGAATAATAATGATTTGCTGTTGCTTTTTATTCTGCTTCGACTATATATATATATATCATCATCATTGTCAACCATTATCAATCCACTGCTGGACTAAGGTCGCACCAAGTTTCTTCCACAACGGTCTGTCTTGTGCCAGTCTCCTCCATGTTACTCCCGCATACTTTCGAATTTCATCCATCCATCTCACATGTGGTTTTCTTCTGGGTCTTTACACGTCCCTCGGAACCCAGTCTAAAATTTCAGCTGTCCATCGATGGTCTGTTCTTTTGGCAATATGTCCAGCCCATTGCCCTTTCAGGGAATTTACTCTGATCATGATGTCTTCCACTCTTGTCATTTTTTTGTTCCACGAGTTCCTCTTCTTATCTCTCCTGGTTACACCAAGCATGCACATCTCCATGCTGCTTTGAGTTGTCTGCAGTCTTTGTATGTCGCTTTTAGTTAATGCCCACGTCTCTGCACCATATGTAAGCACTGGAAGGATGCATTGATAAAACACTTTTCTTTTAAGACATAATGGCATATTGCTCTTGAAAAATATACTGTTCCTTCCAAAAGCTCTCCAGGCAAGTTTTACACGCCAATCAATTTCTTCATCAATGTGACCTTCAATTTATATTTTGCTGTCCAAGATAAATGTAGGTATTGGTTATCTCCAGCTTTCCCCCATCAATCGGTAAATCTTCATTTCTTGTAAGACCACTGTACATCACTTTTGTCTTCTGAAAGTTCGTTTTTAATCCCACTTCTTTACTCTTGTCAAAAAGTTCCTGGATCATACTCTGCAGCTCTGATGGGGTAGTTGCAAAAATGACTATGTCATCAGCAGAAACGAAGGTGAGTTAGATAATCTTCATTAATCTTTATCCCTTTGTTTTCCCAGTTCAGTGATTGAAAGGCATTTTCCAATGTGGCATTAAAGAGTTTGGGAGATATAGTATCACCTTGTGTCACTCCCTTTCCAATTTTTATGGGTCCTGTATTCTCAAATAGCAGAATCTTTGCACTTGCATTTTCATAGATGTTATTAATAATATTAATGTATGCATCTTCAATACCGCAGGATTTCAAAGCCATTATAACTGCAGATAGTTTCACCAAATCAAAGGCCTTTTCATAATCGATAAAAGCCATGCATAATGGAAGTTCATATTCCCTCGCTCTTTTAATTAGTTCTCTCAGAACGTGGATATGATCTATAGTACTGTAGCCACTCCTGAATCCAACTTGTTCTCTTGGTTGAGCCATGTCCAGTGTCAACTTCAAGCTGGGTGAAAGAACTTTACTGAAGATTTTATAAACCACTGATAGGAGGCTGTAGGTCTGTAGTTCTTGAGATCCTCAATGTCACCTTTTTTATGTAGCAGGGTCATTGTACCATTGTTCCAATCTTCAGGAATCTTCCCTTCATTAAGGCATCGAGTGAAAACTTGGGTGAGTACTGTTTCAATTTCTCCACTTGCTTCTTGTATGATGTCTACGGTAATTCCATCTTCTCCTGGAGCTTTCCCCTGTTTAATGTTCTTGATTGCATGTGCAACTTCTGCTGGGTGGACTGGAAGAACTCGGGTGATGGTACCTTTCGTAATGTCTGGAGTACATGTATCATCCCTTTCATATAGTTTTGAGTAGAAATCTTTCACTCTTGTCAAAATGTCGCCACTATTTCTTGTTACAGAACCCTCTTCTTTTCTCAGAGCCATAATCTGTTTTCTTCCCTTACTCAGATGTCCCTTTGCTCTCTTCAGGCTTTGGTTGTTTTCAATTGCTTTCTTCACTAGTTCACAGATGAATTTCCTTACATCTTTAGTGCTACCTTTTCGTACCGTCTTGCATAGCGTCACATCTCCTTTAGTTGTCCTCATCTCTCTTCTTTTTTGTATCAGAATTTCTTTTTTCTGATAATTTGTTCGTATGCAACTTGTTCTTAGTACCAGCTACTTTTGTTGCTGTTTCCATAAGAGCCTTTGGTCAGTTCTGTTAACTTCAGAGATGTCCGCTTCTTCCGACGTTAGACCTTCTAAAGCAGAGAATCTGTTCCTCAGTTCCAATTTGAAAGTATTATGATGCTTTTTTAAGGTTGGTCATGTCAATACACTTTGTTTGTTTTATGAGCTTACCACGCTCGAGTTTAGCGTTGAGGTGCCTCTTACATCGTACCATCCTATGGTCACTACCTGTGTTGAACTTGTTTAGCACAATGTAGTCTTCCATGACAAATTTCTTGTTACACATAATAAAATCGATTTCATTTGTCAATCCACTGGGATGCCTCCATGTCCATTTCCTTTGCGGCTTTTTAAAAGGAGTTCATGATGAGAAACCCTTCTGCTTCTGCAAACTCTACGAGAGTATTTCCCCGCTGGTTTCTGTTGCCGTGACCAAATTTACCTACTGAAGTTTCGTTCTGTTGCCGTTGCCCTATTTTCGCATTGAAATATAATATATATATATATATACAGTATATATAAGTTTAGAGTCACTGGTTCTAGGGCTTGTTTCGGTACTTCACTGCGTGTAAAACAAATGAGCGCGTTGTAAATGGAGCGACTGCCCTAGTTTTACATTATTACAAAGTTCCACAAGACGCTTACGTCAAAGTTAATCATATGCAAATTTTGACAGTGCTCTATAGCCATTACCGATTTATGCAAAAATACATAACATAAGCAGCAAATAAATGAATAACAATTAAAAATTATGTTGCACAAAAAAGGAAAACTACTTAAATTATTTACTCTTAAATATATATAAAACGCACTTAATAACATAATGCCACAATGTTTTGCACATAGGAAGATTTTTCTTTTCTCTTGACCCTGTTATAAAGAAAATGATACAGTTCTCTGTTTCTGAGCCCCGCGAAGAACACCTTTTAGTTTGTTATATTCTGAAGGTTGCGTAATTATGTGCAAATAACTGTGATGTATAACACCTTAATCTCAATGGTACAAAAATTTGAAACTGATATTTCTTTCACATTCTCTTGTTAAAATGCATGTGTAGGAACTAATGCTGTGCCTGCGAAAAGGGGCTTCAATTTGCCTGAAATAGCTTCTTCATGTCATCCAGTTTATATAAACTAAAACCAAGAAAATGATTCCTAAACATTTTACTTGTTTATCGAAAAAAAAAAATCCTTTCCTTTTGAACATTTCATTCAAAGCTGCTGTCAAAAATTGCTGGATTTTTGTTTTCGGTAAGATGTTTAACGACCACTATGAGAAACTCAATGGGCTATAAGCAGTCACCCACCCCTAATTTAGGGCCACTGTTTCCAGAGAAGGAAGAGAGCCAGTGCCATAAGACAAACACAACATCCATGCCTCATCGGGATTCGAAACCTGATCAATTTTGGTCAAATGGTCAAAGGCCATCTCTTATACCACAGTGCCACCGGGGCAGCATTCCTGGGTTCCAATGAGTTTGTTATTTTAAAAATAACCAGTTTCATAAGTAGGTTTTCGCAAAAAAGTTTTGCAAAATCTTTTCCCTACGTCCCTGCCTGTAATCAGCATTCTCGATATGTTTCATTAAGACATTAAAAAAAAAAACCTCAAATCTCCAAAATAAAAAAAGAAAATTCTGGTTTTGTTGTCATACACGCAAAATATCTTTTTGAGCTTCTATTTGGAATAATGTTTCCATGTCATTGCCCTAAAAACAAAAACATCAAAGTTTGAAAGATTTCATGTTGATATTCGACATTATGATCCGTTGTTTGATTTTGGTATCTTTTATGGCGCAGTATTGAAAAATTACAATACACGACATAATAGGATGAACGATTCAATTTCAGGCCATTTCAATAAATTAATTATCATGTTGATCACTTCAAGCAAAGGTGATATTCAAAATGAACTCTGAAACTCAGAAATGTTTTTGGGTTCTTTTTGTCCACCAATGTGTGTACCATCTTCTCACATAAGCAAGTTTCATGCTAAAAATATAGCTGAAATTTTAAAGTCCCACCGGATTTCTTAGGATCACATATTTTTCACTTTCTTCATCAAACTTTTATAAAACACACAGTTAACGAATGAATTGTCTTCAGTTTTCTTCAATCACATTTTATCGAGTTAACGGTTCCCTGATGAACTGCTCAATTTTTTTCAACCAAATTTTATCAAGCTAACGTTTCCTAATTAACTCTGTTCAATTATCTTCAATGAAATTTTATCAAGCTTATGTTTCCTAATTAACTCTATTCAATTATCTTCAATGAAATTTTATCAAGCTAACGTTTCCTAGTTAACTCTGTTCAATTATCTTCAATGAAATTTTATCAAGCTAACGTTTCCCAATTAACTCTGTTCAATTATCTTCAATGAAATTTTATCAAGCTACCGGTTTCCTGATTAACTTAGTTCTATTTTCTTTAACCAAATTTTGTCAAGACAATGGTTTCCTGATTAACTCGGTTCAAATTTCTTCTACTAAACTTTATCAAACTCACAGTTACGTGATTAGGATTTACAATTTCTTCAGCGATATTATCAAACTCATAGCCACCCGATTAACCTTCCTAAATGTACTCCAGTAAGTAATTAACCTTTCTGAATTTGCTTCAGGAAGTTATTAACATTCCTGAATTTGCTCAATTTCACGAAATTTTTACTATGATCAGAGGCACTTGATTAATTGTAGTTATCTAACGCAATTTAAATTAGACAATTATTCATTTCCTTCTGTAACAATAAAAACCATCATTTTGTCCTTCACTGAATGAAACCAACAATAAAAAAAGTGTTTCTCTTTGAAGTTATTCTACACATTGCAAAAAAACTGTATTAAGCAATATTCCGTTTCTTGGTGAAGAATTTGGCTGCTATGTTTCAAAATATTTAAAATTTATGTCGATTCGCAAACACATTTTTTTTTTTTTTTTACTTTTATTAAATACTTTTATAACATCATCATTAATTAATCTGGGTTATCTTTACAGTGACTAAAGATTTCCACCAGAGCTGCATTTGTAAGCGTTTTTCAAAGCCTTAAATTTTTTACATCGCCAGAACAATTTACTATACTTTTCTAAGAATCCCAGGATTGCTGTCATATAGATGGCAGCACTATACAAAAACTCAGTAATTCATATCCTGATTTTATTAAGTCTTTCAACACTTTGAATCGAATCTTGATATGTAAGTTGCGTCCGTTTCGAAAAAAAAAAAACAAGAAAGATGACACCGAATTTTCGGGTGTAATAAGCACGCCTTTTGAATCCGTTCTGACGCAAATTAAATTTATCAAAGCTATCAAAGGCATAGGAACCGGTATGGAAAACAGTAGTATCAGACGGAAGAAAGAAGTTTTTCAATCGGGTCTTTAATGCCTCAAATATTGGTGTAAACGGAATCTTGAGCTTACGAACTCTTACAAACAGAGTTATCGACAAACATAAGATATGACTTTGCGTCCCCTGGTGGGAAAACCATGCATTATTTTAGGAAGAAAGTATTCTCAAAAGGTTTATCCATATAAACGGTATCGGTTCAAGAAAAAAAAATTTAGTCGAGTTTTCAGGAGCCCAGATTTTGCTACAAATACATCAGAAGCAGAAATAAACACTTATGACCCCTGGTGGCCAAACCATTCTTTACAAAACATTAGAAATTATGTGAAAAATATTTTCCACCAGGTCTTGTATGCGATACAGGAAGAATTTTTCAAATCGGAGTTTTAGGAGCAGAAAACGCAATTTACCTTTATGCGCCCTAGCGGAAAGTCTTAAATGATTTACGTGAAAATTTTGAATTTATAGGGAAAACATTTCGCATCGGAAACACTATCCAACAACGAAGGAATTTTTCAAATTGAACTTTTAGAAGTAGAGATATTGACAAAAATAAGATATACATCTACGTCCCCTGGCGTAGAAACCATGCATTTTTTCAAGAAGTTTTCCTAAAAGGTTTTTCGACATGAGTAGCATCGGCCAATAAAAGACTTTTTTCAATCGAGATTTTAGAAGCTCATATTTTGCTGCAAATACATCAGAATTGGAAATTAAGACTTACGCCACCTGGTGACCATACCATTTTTTTACAAAAATTAGAAATTATGTGCAAGGATTTCCCATCAAGAGCTGTATCCGGCGCAGAAGGAATTTTTCAAATCGGAGGTTTAGAAGCAGAGAAATAGTGGGAAACGCAGTTTACCTTTACGCCCCCGAGCGAAAAGTCTATGAAATACTTGAAAATTTTGAATTTATAGGAAAAACATATCACACTAGAAAAACTATCCCACAAAGAAGGACTTTTTTAAATCGGACACCTAGAAGTTGAGATATTGACAAAAATAAGATATACATCAACGTCCCCTGGCGCAGAAACCATTCACTATTTTAAGAAGAAAATGTTTCTAAAAGGTTTGTCGACACGAATAGCATCGGTCTGCAAACGACGTTCTTTTCAATCGCGAATTTAGAAGCTCATATTTTGCTGCAAATATATAAGAAGCGGAAATTAAGGTTTACGCCCCCTGGTGGCCAAACCATTTTTTTTTTTTTTTTTTTTTTTTACAAAACTTAGATATTATGTGCAAACGATTTCCCATCAGGAGCTGTATCAGGTGCAGAAAGAATTTTTCAAATCGGAGATTTAGAAGCAGAGATATAGGGAGAAACACAATTTACCTCTACGACCCTTAGCGGAAAGTCTATGAATTACTTGAAAATTTTGAAATTATATGAAAAACATGTCACACGAAAAACACTATCCAACAAAGAAGGAATTTTTCAAATCGGATTCATAGAAGTAGAGATATTGACAAAAATAAAATATACATCTACGTCCCTTGGCGGAGAAACTGTGGGATATTTTAAGAAGAAAATATTCCGAAAAGGTTTATCGATGTGAGTGACATCAGTCCACGAAAGAATTTTTTCAATCGATATTTTAGAAGCTCAGATTTTATGGCAAATACATCAGAAGCAAAAGTTAACACTTACGCCCCTGGTGGCCAAAGTATTCTTTACCAAAAATTCGAAATTATATGCAAACAATTTTCCATTAAGAGATGTATCCGCTGAAAAAAAGATTTTTCGATTCGGAGTTTTAGGAGAAGAGTTATCGGGAAAAATGTAATTTATTTTTACCCCCCCCCTTCCCCGCCTAGCGGAAAATCTATGTGTAATTTGAAAAGGAAACTAAATCTAAAACACTCTTCGACATAAATGGAATCGAAAGATAAAATAATTTTTTCAATCGGATGTTTAGAAGCAAGTATGTGGATTAATACGTAATTTTGAATTCGACATCATCTGCATTTACGCCTCCAAGAGGCAACATTGTACATCGTAAAAAGACAAGTTGGTAAAATCATGCAATGCATTGATAATGATACGCTTTCCAACATACCAGAAATTATTACTCAAGTTTTGAGGATAATGGCTGTTTAATAAATCTCGCTCCTGTGTCCTGACCTTTGAATCCCATTTCGATGATATTCCACAGAACCGGTTCAGTAAACCTCAAGAATAACATACTAAAGTTTTGTCGCAATAGAAGCAGTTTTACGTAAGTTATGAGAATGATGGCTGTGGAAAAAAACTTGCTTTTGTGCAATGACCTTTGACCCCAATTCGTTAATATTCAACAGAACCGGTTCACTATACCTCCGGAACATTATGATAACGTTTCGTCGCAATCGACACATTTTTTGGCAAGTTATGATTCACAAGGGCAATGGAATGGATCACACTCCAGTGTCCTGAACTTTGACCCCATTTCGCCCATTTTCAATAGGGTTCGTCCCCAGTGGCTCCCTACCACATACGATTTCGATTTCATCGAAATCGAATAATTTTTACGCAAGTTATGACGCATAAGGGCAATAGAACGAATCCCGCTCTTATGTCCTGCCTGACCTTTGACCCCATTTCGCCCATTTTCAATAGCGTTCGTGCCCAGGTGGTTCCCTACCACATACTAAAATTTCATCGAAATCGAACCAAATTTACGCATGTTATGACGCATAAAGGCAATGAAGTGGGTCCCGCTCTTATGGCGTGACCTTTGACCCCACTTCACCCATTTTCAATAGGTTTCGTCCCATGGTGGTCCCCTACCACATACTAAAATTTCATCAAAATCGAACCATTTTTACGTGAGTTATCGTGCCGACAGACAGACGGACGGAAAAAGATGGAGCATATACACTTCTTCAACCTACGGTTGGAAAGCTTAAAAAAACGAAATAAAGGATCATCATTCGCATATTTCAAGCTGCCGAATGCAAAAAGAATTTTTCAAATCGGACAAATAGTTGCAGAGATACCGTCGGTACAGACGGACGGACGGACGGACAAACCGATAACAGAAGCACGATCTATTTTACGCTTTCCAACCGTAGGTTGAAGAAGCGTATATGCTCCAGCTTTTTCCGTCCGTCTGCCTGTCGGCACGATAACTCACGTAAAAATGGTTCGATTTCCATGAAATTTTAGTATGTGGTAGGGGACTACCAGGGAACGAGCCCTATTGAAAAATGGGTGAAGTGGAGTCAAAGGTCACGCCATAAGAGCAGGATCCATTCAATTGCCCTTATGCGTCATAACTTGCGTAAATATGGTTCGATTTCGATGAAATTTTAGCATGTGGTAGGGGACCGCCGACGAACCCTATTGAAAATGGGTGAAGTGGGGTCAAAGGTCACGCCATAAGAGCAGGATCCATTCAATTGCCCTTATGCGTCATAACTTGCGTAAATATGGTTCGATTTCGATGAAATTTTAGTATGTGGTAGGGGACCGCCGACGAACCCTATTGAAAATGGGTGAAGTGGGGTCAGAAGGTCAGGCAGGGCATAAGAGCGGGATTTATTCCATTGCCCTTATGCGTCATAACTTGCGTAAAAATGGTTCGATTTCGATGAAATTTTAGTATGTGGTAGGGAGCCACTGGGGACGAACCCTATTGAAAATGGGCGAAATGGGGTCAAAGGTCAGGACATGGAGTGGGATCCATTCCATTGTCCTTGTGCATCATAACTTACCAAAAAAATGTTTCGATTGCGACAAAACGTTATCATAATGTTCCGGAGGTATAGTGAACCGGTTCTGTTGAATATAAACGAAATGGGGTCAAAGGTCATTGCGCAAAAGCAAGATTTATCCCACAGCCATTATTCTCATAACTTGCGTAAAACTGCTTCTATTGCGACAAAACTATAGTATGTTATTCTTGAGGTGTACTGAACCGAATCTGTTGAATATCATCGAAATGGGGTCAAAGCTCAGGACACATAAGGGAGATTTATACCTCAGCAATTATCCTCATAACTTGAGTAATAATTTCTGGTATGTTGAAAAGCGTATCATAACCAATGCATTACATGATTTTACTAACTTGTTTTACAAAAGACGTGCTAACAAACAAATAAACAAACAAACAGGAACGAAACAGAAAGGAAGAAGGAATGGCCAAGGTTGTTGGTTGAAACTGATTTTTGAAGAACTACAATTAACGAAATCGCAGAGGCGTATATATGTATTTCTGTGCTCGGAACAAACCACAAAATATTGCGTCCCTTATGTGTCTATCTATCTTTTATATTTATGGCTTTCAGTAAGGGGCGCACATAAATTTGTTTGTTTTTTTTGGGAGGGGGACCAAAAATGTGAGTATTTGAAGGCCATCAGGACAAATAAAAGTTAATGAAAAGTAGAAGAAAAAATTATATCTGTGAAATTATTTATAAATTATGTGATTGATATAAACTAAGTTTCTGCAATGAGAAATTTGCGCGTATTGCTTTATTTTTTATATTTTTTACAAATTTTTTTAATGGTGTCGAAATATTACCAAAGTCAAGGGTATGAAAGTTCACATAATAATGATCACCATTAACTTCTATTAATTAGTATAGATGGCAGCACATTTCAGGCATTTAAACCAAATACGTTGGTACAGCGGCGGCAAGTCTCTTTTAATTTGGTCCTATTCCTACCTTCTTAAGCTTTCCCGCTCATTATGACAATTTCAATTCTCCCTTCTGGTACTCATCTTTTCTTTTCAGCTGACACTAACGGAATTCTACTTGCTTTGCAAATAGCCGAGTAAATAAAGGCCACAATTGGGTCAAACCAGGAACAAATTAGGTAAAAGCGGAATTTTTGCAGGTTGGTAGAACTCATTGGGCTTAGCATTTTCACAAAAGTCCCTGCCCCTCCCCCGCTTGCTTCCCCCCTACACCCCCATAAAGGGGGGGGGATTTGGTCTAATACTAATCCACTCGTAACTCTCGAAATAATTGGCGTACAGCGATAATTTGTTTTTTAATTTATTCCTCTTGATATGGTCTATAAATTTTGTTCTATTCATTTTTACTATATTTCCAATAGTTTTGCAGCAATTTGCGAAAACCCGCAAAATAACACATTTTTCTCTCGACATTTTTCCGATTAACTCCAATTACCGCTTCACAGAGCCAAAATTTCCGAAAAAGGCTCCGAATAAAAGTTGTAGCAAATTTTATAACCTTTACAACAATATATTGTATTTGTCTTACAGCAATATATAGTTTCGCTTACACTGTATCTAAACCATGTCAGCCTTAAGGTGGTTCCACCTAAAATTTCTGCTTTATGTTTCCAATGGTAAAACTTCTTTACATATTTTCTTCTCAATTAATGTATTCCCAAGGATGAAAATTTGCACATCGATAAAACTAACTTTAAGTTATAGAGATACCTAATACTTTCTAAAACATAACCATAATTTAGAAATCCAACATTTGTTTGTCTACTGACGTCATTAATGTACAGGTCGCGCCATCTATTAACAAGTCTGAACATTACTAAAAAAAATGATCTATTTTTAATATAATTATGGTTATGTTTTAGCAAGAATTTACTATCCCAGGCTATAACTTAAAGTAAGTTTTATCGATGTGCAAATTTTCATCCTTGGGAATACATAAATTGCGAAGATAATGTGTAAAGAAGTTTTACCATTGGAAACATAAGGCAGAGATTTTAGTTGGAACCACTTTAGGCACTTCTGTTACGAAGAATTTGTCGCGGGAAGAACATAGTGATGATAGAGAGATAAGAGGCATTGGCTCACGCAATTTGTTTATTTATTTGACACGTGGGGAGAATAAAATGCATTCCTAAAACTCCCCTACTGTCCGCACATATGCCACAAAAGCAAATAGAATTAGATAATCGGATAGGCAAGATGTCCGCACGGTAGATTTGCTGAGACAACGAACGGAATATAAGTTGATCGTTTTACCCTCTAAAAAGTTAACCAAATTCTTAATGCATTCCCGTGTTGGTTTACCTAACGGAATAAAAAATGGACAAATGCATGATTTGCGATAACCATCTCTGTGAGGGAGAATCAGTAGTTGTCACAAAAGGTTTAAAAAGGATAATTGATTCTAGCATGAAAAGAAAAGACAGTTTGCATGAAAATTTAGAGAATGTTACTTCTATTATGGTTCACCAGACTTGCCGGCGGAATTACACGCGAGAAAGTAGTATTAAGGCTTCACATGTTGCAAGTATTTCGTTAGCATCAACGTCTTCAGATCCACTTTTACGAAGTTTTCAACAAACTTTTGACTTTAAAAATGAGTGCTTATTCTGTGAAAAAGGAAGCCACTCTGAATATTAAGCTTCCTCTCAAATACAGAAAAGCGATCCATATGGTATCGACTCTAGAAATGAAAGATAAAATTTTAACTTTCTGCGAACATCGTAACGATGAATGGGGGAAAAATGTGAAGTCGAAAATTCTCGGGGTTATTGACCTAGTAGCAGTTGAAGCACGATATCATTCCGAGTGCTACAGAAAATTCAGAAAAATAAAGCTCTTTAGAGCACCTGGTCAGCCGCAAGATCAGAGCACTGAAACTGCTTTCTCATTCCATTCTTGTGTGACTATATTGAGAAAACAGATGGATGCCAATACACCCTAAAGGATTTACAAAATATCATGAAAGATCATGACCTTTCTACAACCATTGCTGATAAATATTTGAAGCAGCGACTGTTACAACATTTCGGAGACAGGATAGTGATAACAAATATTTCTGGGAAGAAGAATATTGTATGTATGACAGATGCTAATCATAAATTGCTGACTGATCAATGGTACAATGAGAGAAAGAAGGATAAGGTTTGTGAACGAAGAAGAGTTGTTGAAGCAGCAGCAGAAATTATTAGGGAGGACATACAGAAAATGATTTACGACACTGCCAAGTTTCAATAAGTACACAACAATTGTTCAACAGAGTTATTTGTGTTTGTGACAGTCCTTTGATATTTGAAATCATACTTCAGATATGAACTAGCATCTCGTCCACCATCTTTATTTGACGAAGTGTCACTGCGAAAAGGTACAAAATCCTCCATAACTAAATCTTTCGTTGGTGGTATTGTTGAACAAGAGGATATACCTACTGGTGCAGCTGTTATAATAGATGGTGGTTATCTCCTTCATTCAGTAACTTGGCCTAAGCACACAACATTTGATCAAATTCTGCGAAATTATATATCTCATGTACTTTTCCATTATGGTACAAATTGCTACGTTGTCTTTGATGGATACCCTGAAACGCCAACAACAAAGCAGGAAGAACAAACAAGAAGAACTGCTAAAAGGACGTCAACGAACATTATATTTACAAATAACATGGAGTGCACCACAACGCAGACTGATTTTCTGTCCAATCCCCACAATAAGAAAAAAATAATTGCAGCATTAAAAGAAAAATTCCTCTCTGCCACTAATATCACGGTTCTCACGGCTAATAACGATGCTGATATAGATATAGTTCAAACCTCTATTGAAATGTTGAAACTAAACCCTACTGTAGTCACCGTAGGTACGGATATAGACCTTATCGTCTTATTAATTGCACTGGCGCCAGAAGAAACAAAATATTTGTACTTTCTCAAACCGGGCACTGCTGCAATACCTCCAATATTTTACAGCATTAAAAAACTGATATCTATTTACAGCCATGTACGCAAATGTCTGTTATTCAAGCATACCATTACAGGGTGTGATACAACGTCTGTAATTTACGGACTTGGGAAACAAAAGGCAGTTAACCTGATAAAAAAATTCTCAGGAGGCTCAGTCACAAGCAACGGTTTTCAACCGCATTAATGTTTCAAAAGAAGAAATCTTTCAAAATGGAGAAAGCTTCCTTTTTGATTTATATGGTTTGAGCAAACAGTAATTTAGATGATGCCAGATACTTTTATTACAAAAAAATCAATTGCTAAACTATCACTGAGATCAAACTTTGAATTGGGAAAACTTCCACCTACAGTAGCAGCAGCTCGACAGCATTTATTGCGGGTAAACCTTCAAGTTCAAATGTGGTCAAGGAACAAACTTGACCCCACCAACTGGGGATGGAAGTTAGAGGGGGTAAGACTAAAGCCAATTGCGACTACTTTACCAGGGGCACCAGATGAACTTTTGTGTTTAATTTCATGCAACTGTAAAAAAGAATGTATGATTTCCTGCAGCTGCCGAAAAGCAGGATTCTCATGTTCTTCTATGTGTGGACGTTGCAGTGGACTGTCAAGCACAAACAAGCCTGATATGAGTGACGACATTGATATTGATTTATGATAATTCTGCCACAACTGTGCGATATTCAAAAGAACCACAGAAGCAATGTAAGACAAAATATATATCATTTTAAAAGTTATAAATTTAATCATCACCGCTTTTGTTTGTAGCCTTTTCTTTTTTAATTACAGTTTTACGAAATTATAATCTTAGTTCATTTAGGAAATTTGAAAATGAAAATGTTTTTTTTTTAATTATTTTGAAATTGTAGAAACAGCATCAGTGCATGGAATTAAATTCTTACTTTATAAGCATTGTATAAAGAAGAAAAAATGACATTGTCATATTTCAATTCAACAATTCGTTTGCACATAATAATCATTAGTCCCACCCCTCGGGGGGGGGGGGATTGAAGCAAACAGGCAAGAGTTAGTGACTTTTTTGCAGGTGCGAAGCTGAGTTTTCTTTCCTTTTTTTATTTTTTACCTATCGTTGAAAATTATACTCCCCGCAAAATTATTGCATGTTTTGCCCGATTTTTTGTAATTTTGTGGCTACAATGCATTCGCAGTTTCGGTACCACAGAAGGTAAACATATATAAAGCGTATTAAGACAAATAATATATCGTTGTAAAGGTTATGAAGTTTGCTACAACTTTTATTATCAACCTTTTTCGGAAATTTTGGCTCTGTGAAGCGGTAATTGCAATTATTGGGTAACATGTCGAGAAAAAAGGTGCTATTTTGCGGGTTTTCAAAAATTGCAGCAAAACTGTAGGAGATATAGTAAAAGTGAATAGAACAAAATTTATAAACCATATGAAGAGGAATTAATTAAAAAACAAATTATCGCTGTACGCCAATTATTTCGGGAGTTACGAGTGGATTAGTATAAGACCAAATTTCCCCCCTTTATGGGGGCGTAGGGGGAAGCAAGCGGGGGAGGGGTGGGGACTTTTGTGAAAATGCTTGGCCCGAGGAGTTCTACCAGCCTGCAAAAATTCAGCTTTTACCTAATTTGTTCCGGGTCAAGTCCTTTATTTTCTGGCCTAAAGGGCAGCTCTATAACCAGCAGTGTTTCTTTCAGGACTTTTTGGCCGGGAGAGGGCAAATGAAACCTTAGAGGGAGCAAGTTTTAAATTTGCTACATATGTTTATACTGTATATATATATATCATCATCATCATTGTCAACCATTATCAATCCACTGCTGGACGAAGGTCTCCCCAAGTTTCCTCCACAACGGTCTGTCTTGTGCCAGTCTCCTCCATGTCACTCCCGCATATTTACGAATTTCATCCACCCATCTCCCATGTGGTCTTTTTCTGGGTCTTTTCCTGTCCCTTGGAATCCAATCTAAAATTTCGGCTGTCCATCTATGGTCTGTCCTTCTGGCAGTATGTCCAGCCCATTGCCATTTCAGGGATTTAACTCTGATCATGATGTCTTCCACTCTCGTCATTTTTCGGATCCACGAGTTCCTCTTCTTATCTCTCCTGGTTACACCAAGCATGCACCTCTGCTTGCTGCTTTGAGTTGTCTGCAGCCTTTGTATGTCTCTTTTAGTTAAGGTCCACGTCTCTGCACCATACGTAAGCACTGGAAGGATGCATTGATCAAACACTTTTCTTTTAAGACATAATGGCATATTGCTCTTGAAAATTATGCTGTTTCTTCCAAAAGCTCTCCAGGCAAGTTTTGTACGCCGATTAATTTCTACATCAATGTGACCCTCACTTGATATCTGCTGTCCAAGATAAACATACGTATCTGTTATCTCCAGTTTTTCTCCATTAATCGATAAATCTTCATTTCTTGTAAAAGCATTGAACATCACTTTTGTCTTCTGAAAGTTCATTTTTAATCCCACTTCTTTACTCTTGTCAGCAAGTTCCTGGATCATACTCTGCAGCTCTGATGGGGTAGTTGCAAAAATGACTACGTCATCAGCAAAACGAAGGTGGGTTAGATAATCTCCATTAATCTTTATCCCTTTGTTTTCCCAGTTCAGTGATTGAAAGACATTTTCCAATGTGGCATTAAAGAGCTTCGGAGATATGGTGTCACCTTGTCTCACTCCCTTTCCAATTTTTATGTGTGTTGTATTTTCAAACAGCCGAATCTTTGCACTTGCATTTTCATAGATGTTATTAATAATATTAATGTATGCATCTTCAATACCGCAGGATTTCAGAGCCGTGGTAACTGCTGATGGTTTCGCCGAATCAAAGGCTTTTTCATAATCGATAAAAGCCATGCACAATGGAAGTTCATATTCCCTCGCTCTTTCAATTAGTTCTCTCAGTACGTGGATATGATCTATTGTGCTGTAGCCACTCCTGAATCCAGCTTGTTCTCTCGGTTGAGCCATGTCCAGTGTTACCTTCAAGCGGTGTGAAAGAACTTTAGTGAAGATTTTATAAACCACTGATAGGAGGCTGATAGGTCTGTAGTTCCTGAGATCCTCAATGTCACCTTTTTTATGTAGCAGGATCATTGTAGCATTGTTCCAATCCTCAGGAATCTTCCCTTCATTAAGGCATCGAGTGAAAATTTGGGCGAGTACTGTTTCAATTTCTCCACTTGCTTCTTGTATGATGTCTATAGTAATTCCATCTTCTCCTGGAGCTTTCCCCCGCTTCATGTTCTTGATTGCATGAGCAACTTCTGCTGGGAGGACTGGAAGAACTCTGGTACCTTTCATGATGTCTGGAGTACATGTATCATCCCTTTCATATAGTTTGGAGTAGAAATCTTTCACTCTTGTCAAAATTTCGCCTCTATTTCTTGTTATAGAACCATCTTCTTTTCTCAGAGCCATAATCTGTTTTCTTCCCTTACTGAGATGTCCCTTTGCTATCTTTAGGCTTTGGTTGTTTTCAATTGCTTTCCTCACTAGCTCACAGTTGAATTTCCTTACGTCTTCAGTGATACTTTTTCGTGCTGTCTTGCATAGCTCTATATATTCCACTTTGGAAGTCACATCTTCTTTAGTTGTCCTCATCTCTCTTCTTTTTTGCATCAACATTTTGGTTTTTCCAAAATGGAGAAATCGAAACAGTACTCGCCCAAATTTTCACTCGATGCCTTAATATATATATATATATATATATATATATATAAGGGTTTTTCATCTTGAACTCCTTTTTCAAGAAAAAGCCACACAGGAAATGGACATGGAGACATCCAAATGGGACGACAAGTGAAATTGATTTTATTATGTGTAACAAAAAATTTGTCATAGAAGACTGCAGTGTGCTAAACAAGTTCAACACAGGCAGTGACCATAGATTGGTGAGATGTAAGATGCACCTCAACACTAAACTCGAACGTAGCAACCTCATAAGACAAACAAAATGTATTGACATAACCAACCTTAAAAAACACCATAATACTTTCAAATTGGAACTGAAGAACAGATTCTCTGCTTTAGAAGGCCTAACATCGGAAGAAGTGGATATTTCTGAAGTTAACAGAAAAGTAACCAAAGCTCTTATGGAAACAGCAACAAAATTAGCTGGGTCTAAGAACAAATTGCATGTGAACAAATTATCAGGAAAAACCAAAATGTTGATGCAAAAAAGAAGAGAGATGAGGACAACTAAAGAAGATGTGACTTCCAAAGTGGAATATATAGAGCTATGCAAGACAGTACGAAAACGTATCACTGAAGACGTAAGGAAATTCAACTGTGAACTAGTAAGGAAAGCATTTGAAATCAACCAAAGCCTAAAGATAGCAAAGGGACATCTCAGTAAGGGAAAAAACAGATTATGGCACTGAGAAAAGAAGATGGTTCTGTAACAAGAAATAGAGGCGAAATTTTGACAAGAGTGAAAGATTTCTACTCCAAATTATATGAAAGGGATGATACATGTACTCCAGGCATCATGAAAGGTACCAGAGTTCTTCCAGTCCTTCCAGCAGAAGTTGCACATGCAATCAAGAACATGAAGCGGGGAAAAGCTCCAGGAGAAGATGGAATTACTGTAGACATCATACAAGAAGCAAGTGGAGAAATCGAAACAGTACTCGCCCAAATTTTCACTCGATGCCTTAATGAAGGGAAAATTCCTGAGGATTGGAACAACGCTACAATGATCTTGCTACATAAAAAAGGTGACATTGAGGATCTCAGGAACTACAGACCTATCAGCCTCCTATCAGTGGTTTATAAAATCTTCACTAAAGTTCTTTCACACCGCTTGAAGGTAACACTGGACATGGCTCAACCGAGAGAACAAGCTGGATTCAGGAGTGGCTACAGCACAATAGATCATATCCACGTACTGAGAGAACTAATTGAAAGAGCGAGGGAATATGAACTTCCATTGTGCATGGCTTTTATCGATTATGAAAAAGCCTTTGATTCGGTGAAACCATCAGCTGTTGCAATGGCTCTGAAATCCTGCGGTATTGAAGATGCATACATTAATATTATTAATAACATCTATGAAAATGCAAGTGCAAAGATTCTGCTATTTGAAAATACAACACACATAAAAATTGGAAAAGGAGTGAGACAAGGTGACACCATATCTCTGAAGCTCTTTAATGCCACATTGGAAAATGTCTTTCAATCACTGAACTGGGAAAACAATGGCATAAAGATTAATGGAGATTATCTAACCCACCTTCGTTTTGCTGATGACATAGTCATTTTTGCAACTACCCCATCAGAGCTACAGAGTATGATCCAGGAACTTGCTGACAAGAGTAAAGAAGTGGGATTAAAAATGAACTTTCAGAAGACAAAAGTGATGTTCAATGCTTTTACAAGAAATGAAGATTTATCGATTGATGGAGAAAAGCTGGAGATAACAGACACGTACGTTTATCTTGGACAGCAGATATCAAGTGAGGGTCACATTGATGAAGAAATTAATCGGCGTACAAAACTTGCCTGGAGAGCTTTTGGAAGAAACAGCATAATTTTCAAGAGCAATATGCCATTATGTCTTAAAAGAAAAGTGTTTGATCAATGCATCCTTCCAGTGCTTACGTATGGTGCAGAGACTTGGACCTTAACTAAAAGAGACATACAAAGGCTGCAGACAACTCAAAGCAGCAAGCAGAGGTGCATGCTTGGTGTAACCAGGAGAGATAAGAAGAGGAACTCGTGGATCAGAAAAATGACAAGAGTGGAAGACATCATGATCAGAGTTAAATCCCTGAAATGGCAATGGGCTGGACATACTGCCAGAAGAACAGACCATCGATGGACAGCCGAAATTTTAGATTGGATTCCAAGGGACAGGAAAAGACCCAGAAGAAGACCACATGGAAGATGGGTGGATGAAATTCGAAAGTATGCGGGAGTGACATGGAGGAGACTGGCACAAGACAGACCGTTGTGGAGGAAACTTGGGGAGACCTTCGTCCAGCAGTGGATTGATACTGGTTGACAATGATGATGATGATATATATATATAATCTTAACTACTATATTTATATATATCTTGGGGAGACCTTCGTCCAGCAGTGGATTGATATAGTAGTTAAGATTATATATATATATCATCATCATCATTGTCAACCATTATCAATCCACTGCTGGACGAAGGTCTCCCCAAGTTTCCTCCACAACGGTCTGTCTTGTGCCAGTCTCCTCCATGTCACTCCCGCATACTTTCGAATTTCATCCACCCATCTTCCATGTGGTCTTCTTCTGGGTCTTTTCCTGTCCCTTGGAATCCAATCTAAAATTTCGGCTGTCCATCGATGGTCTGTTCTTCTGGCAGTATGTCCAGCCCATTGCCATTTCAGGGATTTAACTCTGATCATGATGTCTTCCACTCTTGTCATTTTTAGGGGATGTAAGGTCAGGTGATGCGTAACATCACAGCCTCTCCTTGACAAATGTCAACCCCGCCTTCTCGTGGTGCATCCTGTTCCCACTAAAGGGGCTCTGGCGACCGCAAATAGCGGTATAACTATACCATCGGGATCAGAGGAAATGCTATCCCACACTCACCAACCCGCTTGGCCAGCGTGGTGAGTTATGGCCAAACACCTCCAAAATGACTCTACAACTTAAATCTTGGCCTTCAGTCTCCGGCAGCTGGAATGTACCTGGCCAAGGCAGCGGCCAGTGCAACATGAAGGCAGAGGGTGCTAAGAATCCTCGGAGGACCGGACTAGGCTGCCATTTGATGCTGACCTTGGCTACCTACAACGGACGCTCCCTATCTTCTGATTCAAGGCTTCTTGAATTGGAAGAGGAACTACAAAGGATCAAGTGGGACATCGTCGGGCTGAGTGAGGTAAGGAGAAAAGGAGAAGATCTCATCGAACTGAAAAGTGGACATCTCTTCTACTATCGTGGGACAGATACTGGCAGAACTAGTGGTGTTGGATTTATAATAAACAAGAAACTGAAGGATAAAGTGGTAGAAGTTGAAAGTTCCTTTGACAGAGCTGCACGACTCGTTATCCAACTATCAAGAAGATACCAGGCTCAGATTATTCAAACTTATGCACCCACCACAAGTCATGCTGAAGAAGAAATTGAAGAATTTTATGAGGAAATTCGTCATCTAAATAATAAAGGTAAGCAGCACTTGAAGATAATTATGGGAGATTTCAATGCAAAAATAGGGCACCGGCAACAGAATGAAACTTCAGTAGGTAAATTCGGTCACGGCAACAGAAACCAGCGTGGAAATACTCTCGTTGAGTTTGCAGAGGCAGAAGGATTTTTCATCTTGAATTCCTTTTTCAAGAAAAAGCCACACAGGAAATGGACATGGAGACATCCAATTGGGACGACAAGTGAAATTGATTTTATTATGTGTAACAAAAAATTCGTCATAGAAGACTGCAGTGTGCTAAACAAGTTCAACACAGGTAGTGACCATAGATTGGTGAGATGTAAGATGCACCTCAACACTAAACTGGAACGTGGCAAGCTCATAAGACAAACAAAATGTATTGACATAACCAACCTTAAAAAACACCATAATACTTTCAAGTTGGAACTGAAGAACAGATTCTCTGCTTTAGAAGGCCTAACATCGGAAGAAGTGGATATTTCAGAAGTTAACAGAAAAGTAACCAAAGCTCTTATGGAAACAGCAACAAAATTAGCTGGGTCTAAGAACAAGTTGCATGTAAACAAATTATCAGGAAAAACCAAAATGTTGATGCAAAAAAGAAGAGAGATGAGGACAACTAAAGAAGATGTGACTTCCAAAGTGGAATATATAGAGCTATGCAAGACAGCACGAAAAAGTATCACTGAAGACGTAAGGAAATTCAACTGTGAGCTAGTGAGGAAAGCAATTGAAAACAACCAAAGCCTAAAGATAGCAAAGGGACATCTCAGTAAGGGAAGAAAACAGATTATGGCTCTGAGAAAAGAAGATGGTTCTATAACAAGAAATAGAGGCGAAATTTTGACAAGAGTGAAAGATTTCTACTCCAAATTATATGAAAGGGATGATACATGTACTCCAGACATCATGAAAGGTACCAGAGTTCTTCCAGTCCTCCCAGCAGAAGTTGCTCATGCAATCAAGAACATGAAGCGGGGGAAAGCTCCAGGAGAAGATGGAATTACTATAGACATCATACAAGAAGCGAGTGGAGAAATTGAAACAGTGCTCGCCCAAATTTTCACTCGATGCCTTAATGAAGGGAAGATTCCTGAGGATTGGAACAATGCTACAATGATCCTGCTACATAAAAAAGGTGACATTGAGGATCTCAGGAACTACAGACCTATCAGCCTCCTATCAGTGGTTTATAAAATCTTCACTAAAGTTCTTTCACACCGCTTGAAGGTAACACTGGACATGGCTCAACCGAGAGAACAAGCTGGATTCAGGAGTGGCTACAGCACAATAGATCATATCCACGTACTGAGAGAACTAATTGAAAGAGCGAGGGAATATGAACTTCCATTGTGCATGGCTTTTATCGATTATGAAAAAGCATTTGATTCGGTGAAACCATCAGCAGTTACCACGGCTCTGAAATCCTGCGGTATTAAAGATGCATACATTAATATTATTAATAACATCTATGAAAATGCAAGTGCAAAGATTCGGCTGTTTGAAAATACAACACACATAAAAATTGGAAAGGGAGTGAGACAAGGCATCACCATATCTCCGAAGCTCTTTAATGCCACATTGGAAAATGTCTTTCAATCATTGAACTGGGAAAACAAAGAGATAAAGATTAATGGAGATTATCTAACGTACCTTCGTTTTGCTGATGATATAGTCGTTTTTGCAACTACCCCATCAAAGGTGCAGAGTATGATCCAAGAACTTGCTGACAAGAGTAAAGAAGTGGGATTAAAAAGGAACTTTCAGAAGACAAAAGTGATGTTCAATGCTTTTACAAGAAATGAAGATTTATCGATTGATGGAGAAAAACTGGAGATAACAGATACGTATGTTTATCTTGGACAGCAGATATCAAGTGAGGGTCACATTGATGAAGAAATTAATCGGCGTACAAAACTTGCCTGGAGAGCTTTTGGAAGAAACAGCATAATTTTCAAGAGCAATATGCCATTATGTTTTAAAAGAAAAGTGTTTGATCAATGCATCCTTCCAGTGCTTACGTACGGTGCAGAGACGTGGACCTTAACTAAAATAGACATACAAAGGCTGCAGACAACTCAAAGAAGCATGGAGAGGTGCATGCTTGGTATAACCAGGAGAGATAAGAAGAGGAACTCGTGGATCCGAAAAATGACGAGAGTGGAAGACATCATGATCAGAGTTAAATCCCTGAAATGGCAATGGGCTGGACATACTGCCAGAAGGACAGACCATAGATGGACAGCCGAAATTTTAGATTGGATTCCAAGGGACAGGAAAAGACCCAGAAAAAGACCACATGGGAGATGGGTGGATGAAATTCGTAAATATGCGGGAGTGACATGGAGGAGACTGGCACAAGACAGACCGTTGTGGAGGAAACTTGGGGAGACCTTCGTCCAGCAGTGGATTGATAATGGTTGACGATGATGATGATGATGATGATATATATATAGAAGTACATCGTGGGGCTAAGTGAGGTAAGGAGAAAAGGAGAAGATCTCATTGAACTGAAAAGTGGACATCTCTTCTACTATCGTGGGACAGATACTGGCAGAACTAGTGGTGTTGGATTTATAATAAACAAGAAACTGAAGGATAAAGTTGTAGAAGTTGAAAGTTCCTCTGACAGAGCTGCACGACTTGTTATCCAACTCTCGAAAAGATACCAGGCTCAGATTATTCAAACTTATGCACCCACGACAAGTCATCCTGAAGAAGAAATTGAAGAATTTTATGAGGAAATTTGTCATCTAAATAATAAAGGTAAGCAGCACTTGAAAATAATTATGGGAGATTTCAATGCAAAAATAGGGCAACGGCAACAGAATGAAACTTCAGTAGGTAAATTCGGTCACGGCAACAGAAACCAGCGTGGAAATACTCTCGTTGAGTTTGCAGAGGCAGAAGGGTTTTTCATCTTGAACTCCTTCTTCAAGAAAAAGCCACACAGGAAATGGACATGGAGACATCCAAATGGGACGACAAGTGAAATTGATTTTATTATGTGTAACAAAAAATTCGTCATAGAAGACTGCAGTATGCTAAACAAGTTCAACACAGGTAGTGACCATAGATTGGTGAGATGTAAGATGCACCTCAACACTAAACTTGAACGTGGCAAGCTCATAAGACAAACAAAATCAATTGACATAACCAACCTTAAAAAACACCATAATACCTTCAAGTTGGAACTGAAGAACAGGTTCTCTGCTTTAGAAGGCCTAACATCGGAAGAAGTGGACATCTCTGAAGTTAACAGAAAAGTAACCAAAGCTCTTATGGAAACAGCAACAAAATTAGCTGGGTCTAAGAACAAGTTGCATGTAAATAAATTATCAGGAAAAACGAAAATGTTGATGCAAAAAAGAAGAGAGATGAGGACAACTAAAGAAGATGTGACTTCCAAAGTGGAATATATAGAGCTATGCAAGACAGTAAGAAAAAGTATCACTGAAGACGTAAGAAAATTCAACTGTGAACTAGTGAGGAAAGCAATTGAAAACAACCAAAGCCTAAAGATAGCAAAGGGACATCTCAGTAAGGGAAGAAAACAGATTATGGCACTGAGAAAAGATGATGGTTCTGTAACAAGAAATAGAGGCGAAATTTTGACAAGAGTGAAAGATTTCTACTCCAAATTATATGAAAGGGATGATACATGTACTCCAGACATCATGAAAGGTACCAGTACCAGAGTTCCTCCAGTCCTTCCAGCAGAAGTTGCACATGCAATCAAGAACATGAAGCGGGGAAAAGCTCCAGGAGAAGATGGAATTACTGTAGACATCATACAAGAAGCAAGTGGAGAAATCGAAACAGTACTCGCCCAAATTTTCACTCGATGCCTTAATGAAGGAAAGATTCCTGAGGATTGGAACACCGCTACAATGATCCTGCTACATAAAAAAGGTGACATTGAGGATCTCGGAAACTACAGACCTATCAGCCTCCTATCAGTAGTTTATAAAATCTTCACTAAAGTTCTTTCACACCGCTTGAAGGTAACACTGGACATGGCTCAACCGAGAGAACAAGCTGGATTCAGGAGTGGCTACAGCACAATAGATCATATCCACGTGCTGAGAGAACTAATTGAAAGAGCGAGGGAATATGAACTTCCATTGTGCATGGCTTTTATCGATTATGAAAAAGCCTTTGATTCGGTGAAACCATCAGCAGTTACAATGGCTCTGAAATCCTGCGGTATTGAAGATGCATACATTAACATTATTAATAACATCTATGAAAATGCAAGTGCGAAGATTAGGCTGTTTGAAAATACAACACACGTAAAAATTGGAAAGGGAGTGAGACAAGGTGACACCATATCTCCGAAGCTCTTTAATGCCACATTGGAGGGTGTTTTTCAGTCGCTGAGCTGTGAAAACAAGGGGATAAAGATTAATGGAGATTATCTAACCCACCTTCGTTTTGCTGATGACGTAGTCATTTTTGCAACTACCCCATCAGAGCTGCAGAGTATGATCCAGGAACTTGCTGACAAGAGTAAAGAAGTGGGATTAAAAATGAACTTTCAGAAGACAAAAGTGATGTTCAATGCTTTTACAAGAAATGAAGATTTATCGATTGATGGAGAAAAGCTGGAGATAACAGACACGTACGTTTATCTTGGACAGCAGATATCAAGTGAGGGTCACATTGATGAAGAAATTAATCGGCGTACAAAACTTGCCTGGAGAGCTTTTGGAAGAAACAGCATAATTTTCAAGAGCAATATGCCATTATGTCTTAAAAGAAAAGTGTTTGATCAATGCATCCTTCCAGTGCTTACGTATGGTGCAGAGACTTGGACCTTAACTAAAAGAGACATACAAAGGCTGCAGACAACTCAAAGCAGCAAGCAGAGGTGCATGCTTGGTGTAACCAGGAGAGATAAGAAGAGGAACTCGTGGATCAGAAAAATGACAAGAGTGGAAGACATCATGATCAGAGTTAAATCCCTGAAATGGCAATGGGCTGGACATACTGCCAGAAGGACAGATCATCGATGGACAGCCGAAATTTTAGACTGGATTCCAAGGGACATGAAAAGACCCAGAAGAAGACCACATGGGAGATGGGTGGATGAAATTCGAAAGTATGCAGGGGTGACATGGAGGAGACTGGCACAAGACAGACCGTTGTGGAGGAAACTTGGGGAGACCTTCGTCCAGCAGTGGATTGATAATGGTTGACAATGATGATGATGATGATATAGAAGTAAATATTACTATATAACTAGCACAGGGGCTAGATATATAGGAATTACCCCCCCCTTCCCCCCGAAAACGCTTCATTCTTTTGTTTTTGGCTAAAATGTGACTTACATTAGGAAAAAATGCCTTAATTTAATAAAATGTATCAACTTACATTAGAAAATAAATGTTTTAGTTTTCTTCAATTTTTTATTAACTTTAACTTTGTTCCAGATGGTGGATTTCAAAAACGTTCTTTTTTCGTCCCCCCTTCCCGAAGAAAAATTCTATATACATACCTGATATAGTAATTACATCTTCAAACATTTCACATTTCAGGAATAACAAACTGTTTTCAGCTAAAGGAGGGAAGGGGGAAGTTCCGCAGGCTTGAAATTTTTATCTATTAAAATGCATTCAACGCACTCTTGTTCCTGAATCACGATTCCCAGACAATTAGGTATGATTAGTCTACTTATTATACTTTGAAGAATACCATGCGTCGTAATACACTTTTTAATAAAATAAACTATAACTAGTACCATTTGAACAAATATTTTAAAAAATAAAATTGAAGAAATATTTGTACCATAAAAAGAAACGAAACTTCCTTTTTCATCATAGCCTGAATTTATTAAAATTTGGATCGGTAACCTCAATTATCTCCGGGTGGGCGAATGGTCGTTTCCGGGAGGGCTTCGGCCCCTTGGATGTATGCCTGAAAGAAGCACTGTAAGCCAGCAGCGTAGCTAGTTCAACGTGCATCCCCTCGCAAGATTTATTTCAGCGCCTCTGAGCACAAAAGTTTTCCCAGGATTTGGAACACTATCGAGGGAGGACGCGCTTTTTACGGTGTGTGTGTGGTTCGGAGGGGGGGTCAGTGGAAAATACGGGAAGTGTCTGAAAAAGTAAGGGGGGTACATAAAGCCCTGTAGTTTCAACTTTTTGATTTTTTAATTGGAGGTTTAACGACCACCGTGATCAACTCAATGGGCTATAAGCAGTCGCCCGCCATCCCTAATTTAGGGCCACTGGTTCCAGGGAAGGGAGAGAGCTAGTACCATAAGACAAACACAACATCCATGCCTCACCGGGATTCGAACCCGGACTCCTTTCGGACGAATGCTCAGAGGCCATCGCTCAGACCTGTGCCAAAAATATAATTTTTGGAGCAGAAATACTGTGTCAGGTTATTAATCAGCCATTCATTATTAACACGGTGCGCGGGCCAATGCATGAACATACATTTTATCGCAAGGAACGAATTCAGCAAAATATATTTCAATGGTTAAGGTTACTAATTATAAGACTTTTTAATCATTCGTTTTACTTTCGCTTGTTACTGAAGTGCTCAGTTTTTTTCAAGTGACAGCTTCTAAACTTTGAACATTTGACGAGCTAAAGAAAAAAAAACTCTTGTTATGAGAAACGTCACTGTCATTGGATGAAGAGAGACGAGCCGAACCAGCGACTTCTTAAAGACTCGAATGGACAACAATCTTCGTCCTCTATGTCGACATGTATCGTGTATTTACATATTGATCCCCTTGTGCGTTTGACCGCTACATGTCAACCCTGTATAGATATAATCTTGCAATCAGTGGTCCTGTTTGTGCATTCTACATCTGATGATGGGACCAGTGCGAGTCCTGAAAGGTCTTATGGCAAATAAAGTATTTTAACTTTATGATATGTGATCATCTTTTATTAAAGTTTTCATCAAATGCCATCCTTGTAATTTTAATTAACGTGTGAAGACGTCTTAATTCCTCTGAAACGTGACGAGATTAACAGGCTCAGCGTAAAAAGAACTGCTTGGGTTTGGAAAGTTTCTTCCAACGCTTTCCTTCTTTTCTTTTCCTAGGATACTGTGCTCCACTTGGATATTATTGTGACATTTTGCAAATGGATGTCGTTCGCTTATATATTAAAGTTTTTACACATTGAATGAGAGATAGACATGTTAACTATAAGGAAGCAGTAAAAGCAATAGCAACCTTTAATTGTTTTGTTCAAAATGAAACAAATCATTTGAAAAAATCACCCTCTTATAGATCGCAGATCTGCAGCTGTTGTGAGTAAATGCGCCTGTCGTGTTTATAATCCTAGGTGACTGACTGTTTTCGCGCATCCTTCACGGGGAATTCGATATGGCTTCGCACTTTTCCTCAGCAGCACAGAGGTGGGGCAATTGGAGAGCGATCGTATTATTTACCAACCATTGCAGACAGTGGCGCCCATATGAGTACTTCTAGGAGGGGGGGGCTAAGAAAATCCTTACTTCCTTCAAGGCTATCAAACATTTTAGTAAATGCACAAGATACTAAATTACAGCAAAAATAATTGATACAATCAATCATTAACATCTTATTATTTTTAAAAATACTTTAAAAAAAGGTTTCGTCTATTATAGTGTTCTAAATTTATCAAAAAATTGGCTATAGTAACGGCTTGGGGGAGGGGGATCGAGCCCCTCCTTCCCTGCCCATATGGGCGCCCTTGATTGCAGAGCGATCGTATTATACATGCCGGAGCCAAAGGGCGGAATGACCTCAATCTGCAGGGTATCCAGTGTTTTAAAAGTGAAATTTGCCATTTATTTAACAATTACATTTATTTACCTGCAAAGCTAAATATATCTTTAAAGAAAATATTAATGTTTGGGTAAATTATTTGTTTGTTTGTTTTTGTATGTGTTCGGATTTTTTTATAAAACTATAACTGTCAGCTGTAATACTCCCCTTAGGCGAATTAGGCAGCTGCCTAGGACGCCAGAATTTAGATTTGACAAGATCGAATGAATTAATAAATGAGAGAAAAAGAAAAAGTTGGGGGGAGGGGGTAGTATCAAATGAACATGAGTTGAACTTTCTCCAATATGATTTTGAAACGAAACGAAAACGCAGCACAAACGGTACACTTTCAGTAAAAGTTGCGGGCTGGGTCTCACATCGCCTTCCCCTCACTACTGCCCTGCTGTAAATGTATAGTCAGTTCACTACAACCTGACAGTTGGGAAGGATTCATTTTACCAGTTTTGGAGGAGCTTTGCATTATAAGCAGCGTGTTTTTTTTCGGGAACTACACTGCTGGCCAACCAAAATGCAACACCAAGAAGGACACGAGATAGCAAAGCCAGATTGACTGGACACATAAAAACAGATACAAAGATGAAACGATTGAGCTTACAGGCCCGTGCGACTTGCGGAACACGCAGACATCAATAGTTCGTGTAGCCCCCATGGCTGGCAAAAACGGCCGCTACACGCCGCGGTATCAAACGAAAGAGGCTTTGGATGTGGGCTTGGGGTATGTCGGTCCAGGCTGCTTCCACACGTTGCTACAGTTCATCAGGCGTAGCCGCGGGTGGTGCCTGCCGGGCTACTCGGTTGCCGATCAGCGACCAGACGTGTTTGATGAGCGACATATCAGGGAGAACAGGCAGGCCACGGCAGCAGTGACACCTGGTGGGCCGTGAAGAATTGTTGCACGATGCGTGCCACGTGTGGGAGCGGATTGTCCTGTTGATACGTGGCCGCTGGCAGGTCCTGCAGGAAAGGAAGGACTACAGGCTCCAAAACGTCGGAGATGTACCGGTGGCTGTTGAGTGTACCGGCGATGCGTACCAGAGGCGTGCGGGTGTCATATCCAATTGCGCCCCAAACCTAACGCCAGGCGACGGACCGGTATGGCGATGCATAGTGCAGGCGTCATACAGTCTCTCGCCGTGGTGCCGCCACACGTGGATCCGACCATCGTGGTGTTGCAGGCAGAAGCGGGACTCGTCGGAGAAGACAATATCGTGCCATTCCGTAGTACAGGTGCGGCGTTCAACGGCCCACTGCCGCCGCACTCGCCGGTGGTGTAACGTCAATGGTAATCGGAGCAATGGGCGCCGTGCGACAAATCCCCGCTCCTGCAGGCGACGTCGAACGATACGTGCTAACACAGGTTGTTGCGCAACACACCCTAATTCCTACTCTAACGTTCGTGATGTGGCGGTGCGAGCCGTCAATGCCCGCCGTACAACATGCCGGTCCTCTCGTTCGGTGGTGTGCAGCGGCTGCGGCAATCGCTCACGCCGGCCCGTCCGTCCCTCCTGCATTCACCGAATCCATACTCGCCTCACTGTGGCTGGATGTCGTCCCACACGGGCGTCGATGTCTCGTTACGACAAAAAACTGTCGCGATAAGCCACTATTGGTCCTCTGCCGAACTCCGAAACTTGCTCCGTATTCTGCGACGAGGCATCAGGAAGCTTCCCACGCACAAGTCCGGCAGTACAACACACTTCCACTACTTACACCCCACCCCGCCTTCTGTGCACCCTTCTTATAGTGCTTCTCGGTGGCGTGCCGAGTTCACATGATTTGCTTATTCCCTGCAAAGCTAATCGTTTGCATATTCTCTCGCGGGCGACGCAAGCTGCGAATTTCTGGCCAAGTGGATGCTTCCTTCTTGGTGTTGCATTTTGTGTGGCCAGCAGTGTAATTCGCCTCCGACGCTTGGAGCAGGGGAATAAACAATGACGACGCGGAGTGTTGCGGGTTCTTTCTAGTGTTGATTCCCTGTGATGCTCTCGTTCAATAGTCTTTGTGGGAGGGAATGAAGTGGTAAGGAGATTCTTGAACATCGCAAAAAGGCTCTTTCCACTTTCGACTTCTGTTACTGATTTCTAAAGCATAGCTTTGCAGAAGGCAAGATATCTTTACTCACGAGATATCTTAATTATTTTTTGTCCGTTTCTTTTTTTGTGCTACTGTTAATATTATTGTTCACAACTATGGCAGTCAGCACACTGAAAGCTGGAAAAGTCCTAAAAAGCCAAGCTCGGGAAATTATTGGGAATGTAATAATGTTCATGGGAGTAGAAAACAGAAATGAAGCTCCGAAAGTGGATGTCAAAAAATCCATAGAACGCGCTTCAGAGTCTACGGGAGTTTCACTGGGAACTCTTTACAGAATTGGCAACAGACTGCTTCAAGCAGTGTTGTATTCAGAGAGTTTCTTCGCGGGGGGGGGGGGGGGGAGCATTTACAAATTTTGAGGGCTGAAACTTGTTGACTGATTATATACATATAATCACAGTTTTGTTATTTATATGTTCATTAAGACATATAAAAATTTTAAATGGAGTGTAAAAATTTTCTTATGCTTGTACATCGCAAAAGCAAATTCCAAGAAATCTATCTACACACACAAATAATTAAGAATGTAAAATGCTAAACCTTTGCTTTAATTCAGTGATGCACCACGTATTTCACTATGGGGTGGTGAAAATATTGGAGATGCTAGTAAGGTAACGCTGTGCTGAAGAAAATCCCCCCCCCGAGCATTAGGAGTGGTTACCTGAAAATGTATGGTGTAAACCATTACCCTGCCACTTGGTTTCAGCCCCTTTAGATCATTTAGATTAGCAAATAGCAGTTGAAGAAACTAACTTTGGATGGCAGTTTGAGGTGCCTCGATTTTTTTTTCTTTCTCACAGAGTGTAAATCATCCACCACCAGGAAGAAAAAACTTTTAATGGAAACAATTTCTAATAATTTGCTATTGTTCAAAATTAGGTAGCAAATATTATTATTGTGTTGGAAGCACTAACCTCACGTTAGCTACACTCAGGCTTAATCGTATACATAGAAAGTCGGCATCTAGAAGACTGAAATAAAACTCAAAGCCAACTTCCAAAATATGATGATGTATTACTTTGCAAACATCCCTACTCTGTGGAATCCATACCTACATTTACCTTGGGCAACAGATATCAATCAAGGATCACATTGACGAAGAAATAAATCGGCGAATAAAACTTGAGATCTTTTTAAAGAAACAGCACAATTTTCAGGAGCAATGTAACATTATGTCTCAAAAGAAAAGTGCTTAATCAATGCATCCTCCCAGTTCTAACGAACGGAGCAGAGACTTGGACCTTAATGAAAGCAGACATACAAAATCTACAGACAACTAAAAGCAGCCTGGAGAGATGCATGCTTGGTGCAGCCAGAAAAGATGAGAAGAGTAACTCATGGACCAGGAAAATGACAAGAGTGGAAGACATCACAATCACAGTAAAATTCCTGAAATGGCAATGAGTTGGACATATTGCCAGAAGAACGGACCATCGATGGACATCAGAAATATCAAACTGGATACCAACGGAGAGGGAAAGACCCAGAAGAAGACCGCATGGGAGATGAATGGATGAAATTCGAAAACCTGCCGGGGTAACATGGAGGAGACTGGCTCAAGACAGACCATTGTGGGAGAAACTTGGGGAGACCGTCGTTCATATCCAGCACTCGAGTGATAATGGCTAACAATGATTATATACACATATCATCATCATCATCATCATCATTGGCAACCATTATCAATCCACTGCTGGACGAAGGTCTCCCCAAGTTTCCTCCACAACGGTCTGTCTTGTACCAGTCTCCTCCATGTCACTCCCGCATACTTTCGAATTTCATCTACCCATCTCCCATGTGGTCTTCTTCTGGGTCTTTTCCTGTCCCTTGGAATCCAATCTAAAATTTCGGCTGTCCATCGATGGTCTGTTCTTCTGGCAGTATGTCCAGCCCATTGCCATTTCAGGGATTTAACTCTGATCATGATGTCTTTCACTCTTGTCATTTTTCGGATCCACGTGTTCCTCTTCTTATCTCTAGTGGTTACACCAAGCATGCACCTCTCCATGCTGCTTTGAGTTGTCTGCAGCCTTTGTATGTCTCTTTTAGTTAAGGTCCACGTCTCTGCACCATACGTAAGCACTGGAAGGATGCATTGATCAAACACTTTTCTTTTAAGACATAATGGCATATTGCTCTTGAAAATTATGCTGTTTCTTCCAAAAGCTCTCCAGGCAAGTTTTGTACGCCGATTAATTTCTTCACCAATGTGACCCTCACTTGATATCTGCTGTCCAAGATAAACGTACGTGTCTGTTATCTCCAGCTTTTCTCCATCAATCGATAAATTCTCATTTCTTGTAAAAGCATTGTACATCACTTTTGTCTTCTGAAAGTTCATTTTTAATCCCACCTCTTTACTCTTGTCAGCAAGTTAGTGGATCATACTCTGTGGCTCTGATGGGGTAGTTGCAAAAATGACTATGTCATCAGCAAAACGAAGGTGGGTTAGATAATCTCCATTAATCTTTATCCCTTTGTTTTCCCAGTTCAGTGATTGAAAGACATTTTCCAATGTGGCATTAAAGAGCTTCGGAGATATATTGTCACCTTGACTCACTCCTTTTCCACTTTTTATGTGTGTTGTATTTTCAAACAGCCGAATCTTTGCACTTGCATTTTCATAGATGTTATTAAAAATATTAATGTATGCATCTTCAATACCGCAGGATTTCAGAGCCATTGCAACTGCTGATGGTTTCACCGAATCAAAGGCTTTTTCATAATCGATAAAAGCCATGCACAATGGAAGTTCATATTCCCTCGCTCTTTCAATTAGTTCTCTCAGTACGTGGATATGATCTATTGTGCTGTAGCCACTCCTGAATCCAGCTTGTTCTCTCGGTTGACACATATACTGTATATAATATGCGTGCGTGGAATGCTTCGAATTTCATTCACACATCTACCACGTAGGCTTTTTACTGACCTTTTTCTGTCCCTTGGTATCCAGTCTAATATTTCAGTTGTCCATCGGTAGTCCGTTCTTCTAGCATATGTCCAGCCCATTGCCATTTCAGGAATTATACTTTTATTATGATGTCTTTCACACTTGTCATTTTCCTTATACACAAATTCCTCTTATTATATGTGGTTGCAGATACGGCACTTGCGCTTCCACTGGAAGACGGGGTGCAGCTGCAGGCCTATGCAGATGACCTCATACTTATCGTATCTGCATCTGGTAGGCACGTGATTGAGCGGAAGGTACACACCGCTCTCTCACAGCTCGATAGTTGGAGCAAGGAGTGTAAACTCTGCTTTGCTCCCGAAAAGACGAAACTCATGCTAATAGCTAAGAAGGGGGAACTGGTCACTCCACCGAAGTGTCGCTTCAATGGCCATACTATTAAAGCAGTGAGAGAGCTGCGGTACCTAGGAGTCATCCTAGACACCAGATTGTCGGGGCTGTCTCATCTTCGCTTCTTGAAGAATAGATGCACCAGCATCCTTAATAAGATCAACGGAATGCGGCTGACTGGGACAGCTAAAAAGGTGCTCTATAAGCGAGGGGTAGAGCGCATGTTAACATATGCGTGTCCCGCCTGGTGGTCCGACACCATCAGAATGAGAAATGGTATAAACCAAATCCAGCGCAGAGCGCTACTGGGGATCACGAGGTGTTTCCGCACGCGGCGCTACAAGTGCTGGCTGGGTGTGAACCGGCGAACCTGTTCGTAGCGAGGGAAGCAGTTATGCAGACCCTCCACTATGGGGACGATGTTTCTCTTCTAGGACACCAGTACCGGTCGTCCGAGGTGGAACTTCTGAGAATGGACTGGACTTGTCACCCAGCCAACGAGGTTTGTCCGACTTGGGACAAAGCTCTCCCCACCAGGACAGGGGAAGGAACTGTTCACGAACGGTTCGAAAATAGATGGAAGTGTTGGCGCAGGTTACTGCGTGCTCTCGGATGGCAACGAGACGCACGCGGTACGAGTGAAACTATCGCCCAATTCCTCTGTCTTTCAAGCAGAGTGTTTGGCGATCAGAGAAGCACTGCGCTGGGTGCTATCTATCAAGAGCGAAGGGGCTTATAGCATATTCTCTGATAGCCAAGCGGCCCTGAAAGCGCTTGGTCAGTTCGGGGAGTAAGACTCCCCTTGTCAGAGAGATAAAAGCGTTATTCAAGTCAGCGGGAAGTATGAGGGTTACCTTCCACTGGATCCGATGTCATGTCGGTACAGTTGGAAATGAACGTGCAGACCAGGTAGCGAAGGAAGCTCCTGGAAAAGAGGACATAGATTTTCAGATGCGAACGCCGTTGCAAAGCGTGCGGACACTACTGAAAAAACCACATTAGTGGAGTGGCAACAGAGATGGGATGAACGGGATACGGGCAGAAGAACACGCCGTATTTTCCCCTAATTTCGATAAGGCGCATTGAGAGTAATGGTTTCCTTAACCAGGTACTAACCGGGCACGGTGTTTCGTCGGAGTACTTCCGCAGATTTGCGGTTAGGGAGCAAGTGTGCATGTGTGGTGCCCAGACTGCAGATGTCGCACACATGATTCTAGAATGAGCTTCTCTGTCAGGAAAGAGAACAACTTTGGTGCCAGAATTGGCAAAGACGAGGGACCTCTCGATCCTGCTCGCGTACCCAAGAGCGCCACAGGGGATCATCGAGATGGTCAAGCACCTCAGAGAGCAACAGACGGTCTACCTAACTGAGGGGTGACCGCAGAAGATAAAAGAAAGAAGATAGAAGAGGGTTGAAGACGGAGAAGAGGAACTGACGACTCGAGCACAGAGTCATCACCACAGAACTGACCTTAGTGCTGTGGAAGTGTAAGTACCAATGTAAATAAATTCAATGTAAATATTGTTCAATGTTTTTCAGTGTGAAAGGGCTCATTGAGCAAAGGATTAACCTCCCACGTAAAGATGAGTTCCTCAGTGTATATATGTGCATGTATGTATTTTGTTTGAATAAAGGGCGGTCGCCCCAAACAATTCGCGCTAGCAATTGGTTCTCCCAGACAGGGGTAGAGCCATTTTCTAACCCCTGCCCAAATGACACGCACACACACAGGTCATGACGGAGAGGTGAGAAGTGACGGCCCACGGGGGTAGCAGCAAGCTGCGGATCTACGGACCGATTCTGTCCGAATGGGGGAATGTCGGATCCTGGCAGGATTACTCGCAACGCCGTCACTTTTAATATCGAGAGAGTTTGTTTAACCCTGTGGAGTCCGCAATTGGACGGTACAGGTTAATGGTCATCCGCTAGTTTTCTTACATCAAGTATGCATCTCTCGATGCTTCTTTCAGTTGTCTGCAGTCTTTGTATGACTTTTGACGTAGGATTACGTCTAACTCCGCGGATAGTATGGGGCGACTTACGGCCAACCGCTTGTGACAAAAATTGGTCCCAATTGAAATCATTATAGCGTTAAAAATACGCGATGCACACTAATCGTGTTATTATAGTCGTACACACCATGGAATCCAATTCGCGTACTGCGCAATACATCTTGCGGGCGACGCTCGCTGTGCGCGGGAAAGATGACGCAATATTTCTGTGCGCGGGAGAGATGATACAATATTTCTCCACTCGAAATGCTACTAGTCGTTTATCATTGTGTAAAGGACATTTATCGTGGGCCATAGATCAAAGGAAACCAGTCCTATGGACTGATGAATCCAAATATACAATCCATCAATCTGATGGCCGTGTGTGAGCATGGCGGCAGCCATGGGGAACGTTATTTACCACAGTGTACTGTACCTACGGTTAAGTTTGGAGCTAAGAGTGTACTCATGGGGGGAGGGGGGTTCGTGGAATGGTCCCGGCCAATTGGTTATCGTGGACAAACCTGTTAGCCAACACGTCGTCTACCTCGATATTCTGGACAATTAGGCCCTGCCAACTCTGTGCTAATACTATGGAACCGAGCCTTGTTGGTACCAGCAGCATAAGGCACCGAGCCATAGCAAGGACTGTTACGGCGTGGTTTGACGATAATTTCGTATTGTGTGTGTACTGGCTAATCCAGGGCACTTATCTTAATACCACAGAGCACGAATGGGGTGAATTAGAACGCCGTATAAGAAGTTTGGAACCAAGGCCTACTTCTACGCAACAGTTATCGGTAGCATTATGTACTGAACGGAAGTTCATACCTATCGCTGTGTTCCAAAACCTTGTCGAAAGCATGTCTCGAAGGGTCAGTGCATGCATTAAGGGCAAAAGTGGACCGACACTGTACTAATGCATATCAATAAATGGAATGTTGTGTTTCTCTTCTAGGTGTCCGGTGACTTTTGTCAATATAGTGTATCATCATCATCATCATCATTGTCAACCATTATCAATCCACTGCTGGACGAAGGTCTCCCCAAGTTTCCTCCACAACGGTCTGTCTTGTGCCAGTCTCCTCCATGTCACCCCTGCATACTTTCGAATTTCATCCACCCATCTCCCATGTGGTCTTCTTCTGGGTCTTTTCCTGTCCCTTGGAATCCAATCAAAAATTTCGGCTGTCCATCGATGATCTGTCCTTCTGGCAGCATGTCCAGCCCATTGCCATTTCAGGGATTTAACTCTGATCATGATGTCTTCCACTCTTGTCATTTTTCGGATCCACGAGTTCCTCTTCTTATCTCTCCTGGTTACACCAAGCATGCACCTCTCCATGCTGCTTTGAGTTGTCTGCAGCCTTTGTATGTCTCTTTTAGTTAAGGTCCACGTCTCTGCACCATACGTAAGCACTGGAAGGATGCATTGATCAAACACTTTTCTTTTAAGACATAATGGCATATTGCTCTTGAAAATTATGCTGTTTCTTCCAAAAGCTCTCCAGGCAAGTTTTGTACGCCGATTAATTTCTTCACCAATGTGACCCTCACTTGATATCTGCTGTCCAAGATAAACGTACGTGTCTGTTATCTCCAGCTTTTCTCCATCAATCGATAAATCTTCATTTCTTGTAAAAGCATTGAACATCACTTTTGTCTTCTGAAAGTTCATTTTTAATCCCACTTCTTTACTCTTGTCAGCAAGTTCCTGGATCATACTCTGCAGCTCTGATGGGGTAGTTGCAAAAATGACTACGTCATCAGCAAAACGAAGGTGGGTTAGTTAATCTCCATTAATCTTTATGCCTTTGTTTTCCCAGTTCAGTGATTGAAAGACATTTTCCAATGTGGCATTAAAGAGCTTCGGAGATATGGTGTCACCTTGTTTCACTCCCTTTCCAATTTTTACGTGTATTGTATTTTCAAACAGCCTAATCTTTGCACTTGCATTTTCATAGATGTTATTAATAATATTAATGTATGCATCTTCAATACCGCAGGTTTTCAGAGCCATTGTAACTGCTGATTGTTTCACCGAAATATAGTGTATATGTATATATATATCATCATCATCATTGTCAACCATTATCAATCCACTGCTGGACGAAGGTCTCCCAAGTTTCCTCCACAACGGTCTGTCTTGTGCCAGTCTCCTCCATGTCACCCCTGCATACTTTCGAATTTCATCCACCCATCTCCCATGTGGTCTTCTTCTGGGTCTTTTCCTGTCCCTTGGAATCCAATCTAAAATTTCGGCTGTCCATCGATGATCTGTCCTTCTGGCAGTATGTCCAGCCCATTGCCATTTCAGGGATTTAACTCTGATCATGATGTCTTCCACTCTTGTCATTTTTCGGATCCACGTGTTCCTCTTCTTATCTCTCCTGGTTATACCAAGCATGCACCTCTCCATGCTTCTTTGAGTTGTCTGCAGCCTTTGTATGTCTCTTTTAGTTAAGGTCCACGTCTCTGCACCATACGTAAGCACTGGAAGGATGCATTGATCAAACACTTTTCTTTTAAGACATAATGGCATATTGCTCTTGAAAATTATGCTGTTTCTTCCAAAAGCTCTCCAGGCAAGTTTTGTACGCCGATTAATTTCTTCATCAATGTGACCCTCACTTGATATCTGCTGTCCAAGATAAACGTACGTGTCTGTTATCTCCAGCTTTTCTCCATCAATCGATAAATCTTCATTTTGTGTAAAAGCATTGAACATCACTTTTGTCTTCTGAAAGTTCATTTTTAATCCCACTTCTTTACTCTTGTCAGCAAGTTCCTGGATCATACTCTGCAGCTCTGATGGGGTAGTTGCAAAAATGACTACGTCATCAGCAAAACGAAGGTGGGTTAGATAATCTCCATTAATCTTTATCCCCTTGTTTTCCCAGCTCAGCGACTGAAAAACACCCTCCAATGTGGCATTAAAGAGCTTCGGAGATATGTTGTCACCTTGTCTCACTCCCTTTCCAATTTTTACGTGTGTTGTATTTTCAAACAGCCTAATCTTTGCACTTGCATTTTCATAGATGTTATTAATAATATTAATGTATGCATCTTCAATACCGCAGGTTTTCAGAGCCATTGTTACTGCTGATGGTTTCACCGAATCAAAGGCTTTTTCATAATCGATAAAAGCCATGCACAATGGGAAGTTCATATTCCCTCGCTCTTTCAATTAGTTCTCTCAGCACGTGGATATGATCTATTGTGCTGTAGCCACTCCTGAATCCAGCTTGTTCTCTCGGTTGAGCCATGTCCAGTGTTACCTTCAAGCGGTGTGAAAGAACTTTAGTGAAGATTTTATAAACTACTGATAGGAGGCTGATAGGTCTGTAGTTTCCGAGATCCTCAATGTCACCTTTCTTATGTAGCAGGATCATTGTAGCGGTGTTCCAATCCTCAGGAATCTTTCCTTCATTAAGGCATCGAGTGAAAATTTGGGCGAGTACTGTTTCGATTTCTCCACTTGCTTCTTGTATGATGTCTACAGTAATTCCATCTTCTCCTGGAGCTTTTCCTCGCTTCATGTTCTTGATTGCATGTGCAACTTCTGCTGGAAGGACTGGAGGAACTCTGGTACTGGTATCTTTCATGATGTCTGGAGTGCATATATCATCCCTTTCATATAATTTGGAGTAGAAATCTTTCACTCTTGTCAAAATTTCGCCTCTATTTCTTGTTACAGAACCATCTTCTTTTCTCAGTGCCATAATCTGTTTTCTTCCCTTACTGAGATGTCCCTTTGCTATCTTTAGGCTTTGGTTGTTTTCAATTGCTTTCCTCACTAGTTCACAGTTGAATTTCCTTACGTCTTCAGTGATACTTTTTCTTACTGTCTTGCATAGTTCTATATATTCCACTTTGGAAGTCACATCTTCTTTAGTTGTCCTCATCTCTCTTCTTTTTTGCATCAACATTTTGGTTTTTCCTGATAATTTGTTCACATGCAACTTGTTCTTAGACCCAGCTAATTTTGTTGCTGTTTCCATAAGAGCTTTGGTTACTTTTCTGTTAACTTCAGAGATGTCCACTTCTTCCGATGTTAGGCCTTCTAAAGCAGAGAACCTGTTCTTCAGTTCTAACTTGAAGGTATTATGGTGTTTTTTGAGGTTGGTTATGTCAATAGACTTTGTTTGTCTTATGAGCTTGCCACGTTCAAGTTTAGCGTTGAGGTGCATCTTACATCTCACCAATCTATGGTCACTACCTGTGTTGAACTTGTTTAGCACACTGCAGTCTTCTATGACGAATTTTTTGTTACACATAATAAAATCAATTTCATTTGTCGTCCCATTTGGATGTCTCCATGTCCATTTCCTGTGTGGCTTTTTCTTGAAGAAGGAGTTCAAGATGAAAAACCCTTCTGCCTCTGCAAACTCAACGAGAGTATTTCCACGCTGGTTTCTGTTTGCCGTGACCGAATTTACCTACTGAAGTTTCATTCTGTTGCCGTTGCCCTATTTTTGCATTGAAATCTCCCATAATTATTTTCAAGTGCTGCTTACCTTTATTATTTAGATGACAAATTTCCTCATAAAATTCTTCAATTTCTTCTTCAGGATGACTTGTGGTGGGTGCATAAGTTTGAATAATCTGAGCCTGGTATCTTTTCGAGAGTTGGATAACAAGTCGTGCAGCTCTGTCAGAGGAACTTTCAACTTCTACAACTTTATCCTTCAGTTTCTTGTTTATTATAAATCCAACACCACTAGTTCTGCCAGTATCTGTCCCACGATAGTAGAAGAGATGTCCACTTTTCAGTTCCATGAGATCTTCTCCTTTTCTCCTTACCTCACTTAGCCCCACGATGTCCCACTTGATCCTTTGTAATTCCTCTTCCAATTCAAGAAGCCTTGAATCAGAAGATAGGGAGCGTCCATTGTACGTTGCCAAGGTCAGCATCAGATGGCAGCCTAGTCCGGTCCTCCGGGGATTTCTTAGCACCCTCTGCCTTCATGTCGCACTGGCCGCTGCCTTGGCCAGGTACATTCCAGCTGCCGGAGACTGAGGGCCAAGATTTAAGTTGTGGAATCATTTTGGAGGGTTTGGCCATAACTCACCACGCTGGCCAAGCGGGTTGGTGAGTGTGGGATAGAATTTCCTCTAATCCCGATGGTATAGTTATACCGCTATGGGCGGTCGTCAGAGCCCCTTTAGTGGGAACAGGATGCACCACGAGAAGGCGGGGTTGACATTTGTCAAGGAGAGGCTGTGATGTTACGCATCACTTGACCTTACATCCCATATATATATATATATATATATATATAAGGCGTCTTCCACTCCCTTTCTTCATCGCTTCCGTGTGACTTTCTTGCCTATCGGGCACTCCAGCTCAAATCTCCTAGATACCTACATCTAAGGGTTGTTTGAGACCTAGAGTAAAACACTCCCTTCCTAAAATCCTCTACATATGGTATGATATGATCTATACGTAATCAGCAAACATTTGCCAGTAATGGGAAAACGTGGCTATATAGTTTTGGCTCTGAGTCCAGGTGCCAGTATTTCGGAAGCAGCAGCACTTTGTGGCTATTCTTGTACTGCTGTATCAAAGGTGTACCAGGATTTGATTAACCATGCACAAACATTCAGCAGACGGGCTGTTTTTTTTATATATATTTTATATTATTGTAACATGCAAAACATATATGTCTGTTTAATCATTGTTTTATGTACGTAGTTTCCAATAAATAAGCCTCATAGCAATTATAATAAATACCATTCTGCTAATTTCATTATTCATCTATCCCTAACTAAGCAGAATTGAAAAGTAGATTTATCATGCGATACAGTATGCAAAAAAAGTCCACTAAATCTGCATTAAAAATACTTTTTATAGGCAGTGATCGGAAGTAGCCCTGCTGCTGTAACACGTTAGTGTTACTGAAGTTTGGCATATAGCTTCGCTACAAAGAGAACTAGAAAGATTTCATGGAATTTTTGGTTGTAATGAGCACGTCTTTTAAATCCGTTTCGAAGCGAATAAAATTTATGAAAGCTATTCAAAATCAATGGAACCGGTTAGGAAAACAATAAACCAATTTCTACAATCGATAAAATATCCAGAAACAGAAACATCTACTTAGTTCCACTAGCGGCTAAAAAATATGTTATGAAATTTAACAAATGGCGCACAAAAAGTTTCGCATAGCACAAGAAATGTATCAGAATTTTTTTCAAAAATTGATATTTACGATATTACGTGTTAACCGCAAAATCGCCATAAAAATAGGGAAATTTTAGTTGAAAGATTAAAAAATTTACTCTCCAATGAACTGCTGGGGAAAATAAATACTTTTTGTATAACTTTTTCACAAAGCTAGAAAGAAAAAATGAAATGAAGCTCAGAATTCCCGGCATAAAATTTGCGATGCTACGTGTGAATTTGAAGGTATTTGAGTTAATACCTTCCATGCTTATTGGGCACATAACTTCTTTCTAAATTATTTTAATTTATAAAAATTCTGAGAAATAGTTGCAAGATCTTCGATTTACAGAATTTGAGTGCACTTTACCTTTCTGAAAATGTACTCAGTAAATCAGAAATTTTGCTTTCGCGTTCCTTATGTAATTAGAGAATGATATTTTTCTTTAATTAATTAAAGGAAAAGGAGTTTTGAAAAGTTTTAAATGAAATACTTAAGTTCAAACAGACACTCCTATAACGGTTTGTCATTTATGCACATAGAAAAAAGCTCCGAAGTAGCTAAGATGATAGGTTTTCATGTTATGCGTAAAGGAACAGAAATAAAATAGTTTCTTCAACACTGGTGGTGTAACCACCAGTGTTGAAGAAACTATTTTATTTCTAATTTTGCTTACGTATTTTCATACATAAATAAAATCTGTTCACTGTACCAGAGCTAAATTTTTTAATTCCCCAGTTAGCAAGTATATTGTTGCTGAGAACAGAAAAAGGGTAAAAATTAAGGATGTCATCTTTTTATGTTATCTAAAGACGAACAATTCAGAAACAGGGAAAATACTATAATCAATCTAAAGCTCTATTTAAGCAAATTATCTAGCATAATACTCAAGAAAAAGTTTCTCAGCCGAGACATTGCGTTACTAATTCGACGTTCCGGAGCAGACAGCTTCACCTCGGCATACTTGCTCTGACGTCACAGAACAGTTCTGAGGCTTTCTATTAGAAACTGTTTAGACCCTGCTCTCAGTCACTTATCTGACTTGACTTATATTGTGAAAGTAGATAAACTCGAAAGTCTTCTCCGTCAGCCAGCGAGTATGGAATGATCGTGCTTGCCAGCGGCTTTTTTTTTAGGACCGCTGGAATGAATTCGCATTGTCGCTAGTCTAGCTAGCAGAAAATATACGCCACTTAATATGCTAAAATATGTTAGACATGATGATCAGAGCTGAGGTAAATGATTGTAAACTAGTATAACAAAAATTATTTGTGTAATTCACTTTGGTATTTAGCTCTAATGCTACGCATAAGAATGTACATATAAATATCTTTCTCAGAATTTGTACTTTTAGACAAAGCCGAAACTTAAAAAATTAGCTAAAAAATAGCGAAAGTAATCTAGTGACATAGCTACTTTTCGGAAAAGTACGTAGTTGTAGCTATTCTTCCGGGGAGAGGAGGGGGGGTGTTACGAGATAGATTTTATAGATTTTTTATGCAATTAAAGGTGTTATGAGTGCACTTACTGACAATATATTTTGAAATGAGTGCATTTACTAAATACATTTATATTATGAGTGCATTTACTGACAATGTATTTTTGAAATATCGAAAGGTTCCAAATTTTGGGGGGAGGGGTAACTGCCCCCTTGGGCACGCTACTGTAGCTTTAGCATGCTCCTTTTTCAAGAACATAGTTGTAGCATTAGCGAGATGCTTTAAAAGAGTAACTTGCCAATCTCTGCCTATAGGTAATCACAGGGACGTCGCTAGACAGTTGAAGGGGGGACCCTCCAACTGTATCTGAAGCTCCCCGCCCCCACGATAATTTTACAATAATCTCGGAATAAATTTTTCGTTTACGTTAACATATAAATTTTTAAATCTTTGCCAAGTTCATTGTTTTTTCTTTCTGATTGGGGTTTTAACAACCACCGTGAGCAACTCAATGGGCTATAACCAGTCGTCCGTCCCTATTTTAGAGTCACTGGTTCCAGGGAAGGGAGAGAGCCAGTGCCGTAAGACAAACACAAGGTCCCTCCCTATGATTCGAGCCCCGACCGTTGTCGGACGAATGGTCATAAGCCAGTGCTTAGGCCATTGCTCCACCGGGGTTGGCTTGCTGAGCTCGGAATGTTGTTATTATTAATTTAAATCAATCATCAAATAGTAAATACATGAAGAAGACAAAAAGGGTCAATGGAATCGACTCTGGCTTAAGGGTACAGCTCTTGTAGACAGTCGGTGTATAACCCGGTTCGATTTTGTTTTTTTTATTTACTTTTTAGCCATAAATTTTAAATTCTTCTCAAAATTTGCCTACACTGTTTGTGCTGGTGGACGTGGAAATCAATTGAATATTTTGAGTTTTGGGGTTCGTACGCTGAATTTGGTGTTCTAAGGCTGGTTTTCTTGTCCTGCAGTGGGTCTCTCTCTCTCTTTATTTATAGCTCTTAATTGTCTTTAACTCCGTTGCAGAACTAATCAATACTCTCTTCACTGCAGCAAAACAACTAGGGACCATCTCCACATTCTCAAAAACCCATCTATTCGATATATCGATGCACATTATATATAACAATAATGCTGCGACAAAATTAATCCTAAAACTGAAGATGTCTGAGTTACATTGATTGCACGTGAAAATAAATTAATTTAATTGTTTTAAATTTGAAAATCAATTAAATTAAAAGTAACAACCATCAATTAAAATTTTTTGCAGTTTTATTTACATTTTCCTTACGAAAGAGTGTGTATGGGTGAGTGCAAGGCAATGAAAAAAGTGAGCCCTGTTCAGCTCCTCAATGTAAAATATTAAGCCCTGTTTATCCTTCTTCCTCTCATGTTCTTAGTCTAGCGACGCCCCTGGGTAATTACATTTTATACTATACACGCGGACACCTGAAAAAATTTCGTAAAACTGGCATTTAGATTAAAATTCAGTTTAATTACAAGCTTTGCCGATAGATGACAACACGTTCACATGTCTGTCAGTCTGCCCTTTCAGAGCGTCAGGATGGGCAAAAAAATACATCGTGTAAATGTTCCGAATTAAAAAATTACCTTTCCCGTGATTTAGGGAGAGTTTTGCATTATATAAAATACAGAACCCCAATAAAAATGCGCCTGTTCTGAAAATGTTCTTGCTTTCGCGTGCGTTACGATCATTACTTGGTACGGAAAAATTACCCTACCACACGGGTAACGATTACAGTGGAACTTCGAAATCAATGTAAATTCCCAGGAATTTAGTGAAAATAATTGTAATTTCAAATTATTATAATTATTTTCACTAAATTTCTGTTGTTCACAAAATTTTAAATGCGCAAAGCAGCACTATTGAAATTATCTATTTCATGCCCATACAAATCCACCTACATTTTTTGCTTGTTGCTCTTTCTTATACCAATATACGTGCTGCCATCTATCAAAGGCAATCCTGACTTCGACGGGGTCTAACCTGAAAATTAAGCAAGATCTGTAACTTAAATTCATTAATAAAGAACAGTTGAGAATAGAGCCAGGGTCGTATATATAGGATGATCGTATTCTTGCTAGACAAAAACGGGATAGTCATAACGATCGACAATTTCATTTATGGAATGTGTTATTCAAAATGGAGAAAATACTAAAATTCACTTCCACAGTTTTACACTTTATTTTAAATACTTGAAAAAATTAATTATAATTGAATAATTAATTACGATGTTAATTACGATCGGTTTGTTCCTGAATTAATTACGATCGGTTTGTTCCTGAAGTATTTGCTGAATTTAAAATTTGTTTTAGAAGTTTCTTGTTCTTCAAAGCAAATTATAAAATTCTTTACAAGAGTAAGTAAGTTTACTTTAATCATTAACATAGCTTTCAGTGTGAAAATATGGAATTGAGACTTTTCAGTTGTTCAAATGATGTTCACTATAGAAAAAAACCCTTTCTAACGATGTAGAAGGCACAGAACAAACTGTACATCTTTCGACAAAACAGCAAATGGGATGTCTTTGTTCCTCAAAATACTAAACAATTTCTACCCACCTTTCTGCCTTATTCACCTTATTTTCAATCCAGGGGCACATTTTTTCACAAATAACTACCTTTGCACATTGCCACCTGTCAAAAAGGGGACTTTTTTAATCTTCATTGTCATTAGAAATAATTATTTAAAAGATATGTTGTGGTAGTTTGGCCAAACTACCTTGAATTTCTATCCAAGTAGGAACAGTCTCTAAAAGATTCCAGTTAAATTAATAAGCACCACCGTAGCTTTTTTTTCATTTTTGCAAATGCGATAAACTTGTTTTATTAAAGCTTTTTGCTGTGTTGAGGAACAGGTCTTCTTCGATATGTCCATCTTTTACTAAATCTGAAAGTTTTTGCTTGATTTTAAGTCTTAAAGTGGGAAGAAACCTTCACCAAGCCTGTCTTGTAGCTTCACCTGCAAATTGTTATTCTTAAAAGCTACTTCCGTAGCTGAAATTTCATCTTTTTCTATTGGTAATAATGTTTTTGTAAATTAATAAATTTGAGAAGCGAACATGAGCCATATTTCTAAACAAAGATATTCAAACACCTTTTTCAGCATCAATGGGCATTTTTCTTGCGAAAAAAAGTGGGAGCGTAACCCGCTAAAAATTCCAATTATTCTTTCTACAGAAGGGATAAAAATCTTGTATTTCCATCCTCCAGTAACTTTTAAAATTACACTTCTGCAAATTCACAAACATGGTTTAATTCTTCAACTTTAACAGCATAAATATGAAAGTATCCATGCACTTTCACTACAAAACTTTCTATGCTAAATGGCAGACGGTCCACAGCTATTTGGAAACCGCTGTGCACAAATGTGCACCACATCCATCACCAACAAGCTCTTTACTAAAACTTTCTTTCAGCGCACGCCAAATATTATTTCTTCGTGTTCTATTTACTCCTCCAAATTAAATTTTTATTTGTATTGCCTGCACAAAAACGAACTATTACATTTCCCAGAGCATTCTCCTTAATGACTTTTTCGAGAAACATGCTTTGAAGATCAGCTGTTTCACCCGAGGAACAGCAAAATCAATAATTTTGTTATTAACCCCTGAAGTGGGTGAAAAATAGTGAACAACAACTAGAAACAATTTTTCTGATTTTCTATTGGAGGCATCAATACTTACAAGATACTTTTCTATTTCATTTTGAACCTCTTCAATGGAAAATGGAGTTAGAACATTAACTGCTATAGCCTCTAACTTTGTAAGTGCTAAGGAAAATTTAGTTTTAAATATTTTTTTAACAAGTTTTGAGAAACAGTCATTCCACCTAAGGTCACGTCCATGTTTGATTGAATGGTATGAACATGTACCTTCTTGTGCTCATATTTTTTCATCTTCATGTTTTTTCACAAAAAATGAGCCTGATACAGTTAGAAGAGCCTGCTGCCTTTTCGGCTTCTTTATGTTTCTGGGAACGAAAATGCTGGGAAATGTCAGAACGTTCACTGTGACTAGCAGGAAAATTAACACTACAAGTTAAACACACCACTCTTAATTTATCATTTCCAAAGCAGTGGTCGAGTTTTATAAACTTAAACTCACGCTGAAGTTCTTTGTTAAATTTGCAGACACGTTTTTTGCACATCGTAATTAATTATTCAATCACGAACTAAGTCGATTTAAAATATCGGGGTGTATTAATAACAGCATAAAATTTCAACACTCTCAGCGAAAATCCGACAAAAATCTGAGAACAAGCGTAAAAACGTGAACACCAGAAAGTAAACAATTCTTATCTTCACTTCTCTACTATCCATAATCACCTGTTGCCACTCTTTAAATAGATGCAGAAAAATTCTAGAAATCTCGTCCCCTTGTTTTTTCCCGTGTGTTGGAGCAAGAATTATTTTTGACCAATTACAAGAATTTTCAGTCACGCTCTTTTCATTACGTCATTTTCATCTGGCAATCAAACGATGTCATGATGTAACATTTTTTGTTTCTAACGATACTAGCTAAAAATAAATTTCTTTTGCAATACTATAAATGCGGAATTTTAAATTCTGAGACAATACGTAAACAAATATATTCTCGTCAAAACCGGACAAATGGCTGTACCGACAGGACAGACGGAACAAGCAAAAAGAACGGGACGTATGGTCCCACTACGTATATATATATATAAAAAAAAAATTTCGGGAGTTCCGACAGAAAATGGAAGTTTTTGGAATCCATCAGGACACAATAAATGTTAATGAAGAATAGAAGAAAAATGTTAAGCATTATTTTTTAATGCATGTTGATACATTTTTATTAAGTTAAAACATGTTTTTCCAATGTGAGTAGCGCATTTTAGCACAAAAAAATCATTTTCGGAGGGGGGGGTTGCTCTCCTCTAAACAGGCTCCTGAGTGGAACCTTAAATTTGTTTTGTGTTTTCAGAACTTAACTTTCTAACAAAGCAGCTTCCATATAAAAATCTTGTTAAATCATAAGAACCTGTCCGTACATGATTAAATAAAATAATAATAATAATCTATACCAGTTGACTGAGAATGAAAACTAGTTCATTTTATTTTTTTTCGTTGCAGTTAATGATGCTGCCCCAGATTTGGAAGAAGCAGAAGGAAATGTGATTCCGGTTAAACAATCGTTTTATATCAGATACTGTAGTTACATATGCTCAAACCATTAAAAAAAATATGAACAATTCCTTCTTAAAAAACTTCTTCAACATTGAAATGATTTCATAATACTGTAATGCGCAAGAAAAAAAATCTGTGGATGATTATCTGTTACTGAGAGATCGGTCGACCGATCGCAGGACAATTTGCTTTTCCAGTTCAATGCAATAGGGTTCCAATCTTGACGATTAGATTCATTTTCCACCAGATTTAGTTGATTTGCAGAGCGCCTAATTAGTACAATTAATTGTTCAGGGAATGGATGAATAATTTGTTAGTTTGTAAAGAAAATATTAGCCAAACTTAAGCTGTGGTATTTTTTTTATTTCTTTCGCCAAATATTTCATGTTTACCACCTTAAAATGCACATACGCCGTTAACGAATACGAAAGAGAACTTATCATAGTTTGGTAAAAATCATGCGAAAGAGAATCTACCATAACTTGATGTAATCATAACGTAAGTTGGGTTATATTTAAGTTTTTTTCTTTTGCAGGGATGTTTGACAAATTACCACATCGCAACGTGCAACAATTCAAATAATTTTACCCTCATTATTTGGAGATTCAACAATTAATCCTCGTCGCAGTCATAACTTCATAAAACTTAATGAAGTTATGATTCGAGTTAGTAATAAAAATGTATTGTTTAATAAAAATATGATTATTTGGAAAAGTGAAAACGATTGAAATGGAAGCCACCCCTATGGCCTTCCCCTTCTACACTGGTGTGCGAAAATTAAGGACGAAGAGGAGAAATTAACATAACAGCGGAACGAGCACGCAGAACGGACTGAAAGACAACTCAGGAGATAGACTAGGGTCCGGTACGGTAGGGCATGCGCATATATGCAGCCTGACGTAGGGGGGGGGGAGTGTCGGAAGGGTATAAAGTACACAGGCGGTGTACGCTCAGCAATTCGGTGAAAGCTATTGCACGGTGTACATCGGTTTGAACGACGACGAGCTGCTGCCACCGTGTGATATGGTCAACAGGCAATCCAGTAGACGACATCTGGATGACTTTACTCGAGGTCGCGTCATTGGGAAGTTGGAAGAAGGTCGAATTGTGACTAATGTGGCCGAGGAGTTCGGGATCGCTCACAGCATCGTTTCACGAGTTTGGAGAGCATTTCAAACGACAGGAACAGCTGTCCGAGAGTTTAGCAGTGATCGTCCACGAGCAACCACGGCGGCGGATGACCAGTATATTGTTGTACAGGCAGAAGGAACAGACGGCAGACAGCGGGAGAAATCGCAAGGCACATGCAACAGACAACTGGACGTTCGTTATCGCGTTTTACCGTTGTCAGGAGGCTGCACAAATGTGGTCTATTTGCACGACGACCAGCACGGTGTTTGCCATTAACGCCTGCTCTTCGAAGACGGCGGTTTCTGTAGTGACAGGAACACAAGAACTGGACACATCAGCAATGGGGTCGAGTTCTCTTTACCGATGAGAGCGGATTTAGTCTGACGAGCGATTCTGGACGTATACACATCTGGAGAGAGCAGGGAACACGCAATCACACCTCCAACATCATCGAAAGGGACCGGTTTAAAGGTGGCGGAGTTTTTGTTTGGGGCGGTATCATGCTTGGTAACTGTACTGACCTCCACATCTTCCAAGGAGGTTCAGTCACTAGTGTTCGCTATTGTACCGAGGTTCTCCTGCCTCACGTGCGTCTGTTTGGAGGTGCTGTGGGTCCTGAGTTCCTCTTCATGGACGAGAACGCTACACCTCATCGTACAGTGGCTGTCGCATAGCTGTTGGAGAGTGAAGATATTCAACGCATGGATTGGCCCGCAAGGTCCCCGTACCTAAATCCAATCGAACACATGTGGGACCTTCTCGGGAGACACTTGGCAGCACGTCACCCGCCGACAGCAACGTTTCCGCAGCTGCGATTGGCGCTACAAGAGGAATGGGCCGCGATGCCTCAACAGCACCTTGACAACCTCGTCCTCAGCATGGATGGACGTTGTAAGTCCTGCAACGCAGTCAGGGGTAATCATATCTCCTACTAAAGACTGGATTTTTCTTGGCAGTCGCCAGTCACATGGACGTTTCTGCTTTCTGTCTAGTTGTGCTTGAAGCTACCTTTTCAATAAAGTGTTTTTGTATCCTTTGGATTCCTTGTTTGGACGGTTTTGCTCACTTGTCCCATATTCTTACATCTTGGGGATCTTATGGTATGATTTGAGTCGATGTGGAGCACTGCTGCACGACGTTACATTCGAAAAACCGTCTCGTCCTTAATTTTTGCACGCCATTGTAGTTCCGCCTTTGCTTGTAGGAACAGATTCTGATTTGATGAAGATTTCGTTTCTGGTTTTTATTACCCCTTAAGCTTTGAAACTGGTTTCCTTACTTAAAATATTCTTCGTATAGATATTGAAGATTTCATGTGTGCGACCATTTAGCCGCGAATTCTTCGGAGGAGGGAGCAGGGATCCGGGCCTTCCTCTCAGTTTTAAAACAATTTCGTTATGCGTATATCGAAACAATAATTTTAAACAAAAAAATTATTTTATTTTTATTTTAGGTTTAACGACCACCGTGAGCAACTCAATGGGCTATAAGCAGTCGCCCGTCCCTAATTTAGAGTCACTGGTTACTGGGAAGGGAGAGAGCCAGTGCCGTAAAACAAACACAACATCCATGCCTCACCGGGATTCGAACCTGGATCCTTCACGGACGAATGGTCATAATCCATTGCTTAAGCCACTGGGGCAGCCACAAAAATATGTCGCTCTGAAGGTCAGAAATGGTAAAGAGAGCATTTTCAATACTAATTTACACTGTACTTCTACACGTTTCCAGTTGCTGTTTTTTAAACGGTGCTCGGCTAAGTAAACAAAATAATGTGAACGTAAGTTAAAGTTTATTTCATACCAAAATTTTTATTATTCGCTCTAAATTTTCCGCTTGAATTGCAGGATAAAAACTTGTGTCATCATGATCAGAGCTGGAAACGGATCAAAAAATTTGGAGCCGGATCTGGCCGTCACGTAATTGGACCGGACCCCGACCTGACCCGGACAAATCTGCTTTGAACTATAAATTCGAATATATCATCATCATCATCATCATCATCATCATTAATGATTCAAAGCTGGATGAAGGTCTCCCCAAGTTTCTTCCTCAACGGACTGCCTTGGACAAGTCTCCTCCATCCACCCATCTCTCACGTGGTCTTCTGGGTCTTTTCTTGGCCGTTATATTCCAGTCTGAACTTTCGGTTGTTCTTCGGTGGTCCGTTCATTTGGCCATTTCAGGGATTTTTCTCTAATCGTGATGTCTTCCACTCTTGCCACTTTCCTTATCGACGACTTCCTCTTCTTATCTCTCCTGGTTACAAAATCTCTCCATGGTTCTTTCAGTTTTCTGCAGTCTTTGTATGTATGTTTTAGTTAAGGTATACGTCTCTGCTCCGTATGTAAGCACTAAAAGGACGCATCGATTAAACACTTTCTTTTTAAGACATAATGACATATTGCTCTTAAAAATTGTACTGTTTCTTCTAAAAGCTCTCCAGTTAAGTTTTATACTTCGATTAATTTCTTCAACAGCGAGACTATTGGTTGATATCTGCTGTCCAAGGGAAATGCAGGTATCGGTTATCTCCAGCTTTTCCCCAACAATCGAAAAAATGTCATTTTTTTTTTTTTTTTTTTTTTTTTGGATTGGAGGTTTAACGACTACCGTGAGCAACTCAGTGAGCTATAAGACGTCGCCCGTCCCTAATTTAGGGCCACTGGCTCCAGGGAAGTGAGAGAACCAGCGCCGTAAGACAAACACGACATCCATACCTCACCGAGATTCGAACCCGGACCAGTCTCGGACAAATGATCAGAAGCCATCGCTTAGACCACTGCGCCACCATTTCTTGTAAAAGCATTGTACATCAGTTTTGTTTCCTGAAAGTTCATTTTTAATCCCACTTCTTTACTCTTGTCAGCAAGTTCCTGGATCATACTCTGCAGCTCTGAAGTATTATTTCAATGACCAAGGATTGGTTCTTTGAAATACTTTTTCCCTTTTCGAAAATAAAACCGGGTCGAAATCGGGTCAGGGACACTTTGACCCGATCCGTTTGACCCGCAAGAAATTGTTGACTCGGTGATCCGTTGACCCGTGACCCGTTTCCATCTCTGATCATGATAATCCTCAAAGATTTTCAACCCACTTCTGGATAAAGTCTACCCCATGCTTGCCTTCCAGAGCTCTCCGTCTTGAGAAATTGCCTACCATATCGCTTCAGCATGCATTCGAGTTTCATTTCCCCATTTCCCACTTGGTTACTTTCTGTGTTTTTACCTGTAATCACTCTAACATTCCATTTGTCTTAAACGTGGTAAATTCTTTTAGCAATATGTTAAGGCCATTGTTTCTTGAAGATCTTATTTTAATTATGACGTCATCAACTCTTGTCATTTTTCTGATCCACGAGTTTCTTTTCTTGTCTTTTCTGGTTACACCAATAAGTGCACCTTTCCATTCTTCTTCCTACATTGTACGCAACTTCTGCATGTCCTTTTTCGTTGAGGTCTATGTCTGTGAAAAACCAAATGGAGAGACCTGTTCCTTCCTACACAAAAAAAAAAAAAAAAAAAATGAAGCCACACCTTTAGAAGAAAACTCTAAGAGATACAGGCAAAGCCGAAAAATTACAACTGCTGCCAATTAAAACTGCATTTCTATTTCTTTGGCAGTGAGAAGAGATATTTCTAGAAAGAAAATCAGCAATCTGAAAAAGTGCCTATGGATATAAATAATTTCTTTCTTCTCCAATGTCCGTTATAATGGCGTTCCTGCTGTTCTGATAACGCATGCTCAAACAGCCATCACGTTTTGTATGTTTTAATTTTAGCAATACGAGGTTCTATTCATCTCGAGGGTGTGTGATTTTAAGTAATGTAGGTCTGCTTTTCTACATCTTTGAGGATTCGTGGAAAAGTTACAAAAATACAAATACACCGGCTCCAAGGTTATACAGTTCAAATTTTCATACCTTTAAAATGTTTTCGCGAATCCTTCCTCATTTCCGACAGCAACACTTAAAGGAATAGAATCTGTCCTCTCCCTGGGAACGTCAGTCCAAAATTAGGAATGGGCGACTGCTTATAGGCCTAAGAGTTACTCATGGTTGTCATTGCATCCCCTCCCTTAAAAAAAAAAAAAAAAAAAAAAAAAAAAAAAAATTCTAAGCTAGGATTGGGCGACTGCTTATAGACCTCAGAGTTATTCATGGCTGTCATTGTATCCCCTCCGATAAAAAAAAAAAGTCTAAACTAGAAATGGGCGACTACTTATAGACCTGACCGGCAGTTGTCAGAGGCTGGTTGAGTGAGTACTGTGTGATTGATTGCGAATCAAATCGACTGCTGTTCCAATAAGACTCTGTTAGCAGAGCGAGGGGAGTTGTTTCTCCCCTCAAAAACTTGATTTTTCTTCTCTTTCGTTTCTCAAAACGAAGGGAAGAAAAATTTTTTTTTCATTAATTTGAAAAAGTGTTTTGGTGCAGTCAGTTCGGACTTAGAAAAACTGTCCTTGTAAGGGCAAAGTCCGGGCTGCGGTCAAAGCACGGTGCGCAACTCTGACACACGAGCGGGTACGTCGTCGTCGTGCCGGTCCCCCTGATCTACGGATCAGGCCAAATCCCGCACTCAACCAGGGTCAAGTGCAGGTTACAGCGGAAGAACCCTAGGGTACCGCTGAGCACTTGACTGTCGAACGTACCAATTCTAACCGACCAGGGACACAGGTCCCAGGGCTTACACTCGGTTAGCAACCCGAGTAGAGAGATGGCAGAGGACGCAGGGGCTCAAACCCCCGGTCCAAGTGAGCCCGTTGAGGCAGACTGCGGCTTAGAAATTCCGTCGGAATTCGCAAGCGCAGTCAACTCCTTCTTCCAAGAGTTGGAGAGGATTCTAGAGAATCCTTCAAACAAGGTTCTGGTTAACACCAGAACCAAGATAAGGAAAGTAGCGAACTCGCTACAAGCAGCTTGCACCAAGCAAGTGATAGAGATGAGTCTCATCCAAGGGAGACTCCAGGAAAGAAGTGAGCACGCTAGCGCGGCTCCAAAAACATATGCCGAAGCGGCTCGAACGAAGCCCGGCAAGGGGAACACGGCTCCTAAGCAAAAAACGGCTAAGAAGGAGGTAGCCAAGAAGGTGGCACCCAAGAGGGTCGAGAAGAGGCACGTGCTTCTCGTTTACCCCGCAACAGACAAGGGTTCTCAATCGTCAGAAGACGTTAAGGCGGTTCTGCAAACACAGATTTGCCCCGCCAAACTCCAGATTGGGGTTAAGGGAGTTAGAAAGGTCAATGGGGGAGGAGTAATGGTGGAATGCTCCTCCGCCAAAGAAATAGAGAAACTGGATTCGGAGCTAAAGAGCAATGCAGTGACGAAGGAGAACCTTCGGTCCAGATTGCCAGCTAAGAGGAATCCAAGGTTTATCGTCTACGGGATAGACGGAAACCTGTCAAGGGAAGAGGTCGAGCAATGTCTCGCGGAACAGAACCCAGAGTTGGAGGAGAGCAGCCTCCAGCTCAAGTTCTCATTGAAGGTGAAGGGTGGGAAACGCCACTGGGTAGCAGAGGCGGACCCACTGACCTTCAAAAGAGTAATGAAGCGAGGCAAACTCGGAGTGGGATGGACCGTCCACTCAGTAAGGGAATATCTGAGGGAGGTCCGTTGCTACAGGTGTAACGGGTTCGGGCACTTTAGGTCAAGGTGCACCGAAGAGCAGGATAGATGTGCCCGGTGTGGGGAAACCGGGCACAAGCGCCAAGGGTGCAGCAATAGCCCGGTCTGCACTAACTGCTTGGCAAACAACAAGAGATTCAGGCGTCGAGTGGATGTAGGCCACTCGAGTCTAGACAAGGAATGCCCAAGCCTTGTCAGAGAACTGGCTCTGCTAAAAGAACGCACTCATTATGGATAATAAACCAAAGAGAGGCGTTAAGGTGCTTCAAATCAATCTGCACCACGCACGGGCAGCAACAACACAGGCCCTGGTGACAGCCACTGAGCAAAAAGCTCATATTCTGCTATTGCAGGAACCATTCGAACAGGGGGGAAGAGTGGTGGGCTTCCCTAACTCCTACCGGATCTACCACCCTAGGGTGGCAAAGCCCAGGGTGGCCACGGTCGTGAAAGACCCGTCCCTAGCGGTTCTCGAGATAAAATGCTCCGAGAACGTGGTCGCCCTGGGCGTGGAATGTGGTGATGCAAAATTTTTAATGGTGAACGTATACAGTTCTCCAGCAGGCAATTTGAGAGAAACGCTGAATGAGCTAATGGCTCTATTAGGGTAATTCCCCAGTCATGAGATAATAATAGCAGGCGACTTCAACGCGAAGAGTCCTCTCTGGGGCAATCAGAACGAGGACGAACGCGGCCAGCTACTAGTGGACTTTGCCAACGCGGCAGACCTGAGTTTCTTGAACGATCCAGAGAGCACCCCGACCTTCCAAGGGGCGAGGGGCTCCTCTTGGATCGACGTGACTCTCGTCAGAGTCTCAAAGCGCAGCCTTGTCCAGGATTGGCAAGTACTGGACGACGAGAGCTGCAGTGACCACCTAGCGCTATCTTTCGTTTTGGGATCGGAAAAGCCCATCCGACCCAAGCGCAAAAGATTCTTAATGAAGAATCTAGACTGGTGGGCTTTTAAAGCCAAGTTAACTACCTTGTTGGGGGGTAGGAGGGAAGAAGAGGCCGCAGAAGTGTCGGACCTCAACTCCCTCTTTGAAGAACTTACCAGTCAAATAACAACGCTATGCGAGAGTAGTAGGGGAAATAAAAGGGGAGCCAAGGACCCCCACCCCTGGTGGTCGGAGAAACTAAAAGCTCTAAGGGCGAGAGCTAGGTGGAGTAGGAAAGCTCTGCAAAGAGCAAAAGCTACTCCGCAAGACAGGGAGTGCACAGAAGTGCATAAAAAGGCTCGTTCAGCACACAGGAGAGAACTGAATCTCTCGAAAATCTCCTACTGGAGAAAACTGTGTGAGTTTCAAACTCCGGCTGACCCTTTCGGGATCCCCTATAAGATCTCGAGGGGATCCATAACCGAACCGCTAAAACTAGCAGCGGTAGAAAGGGCAGACGGTAGCCTATCAAAGACTCTTGATAGTACCGTAGAAAGTCTCTTGGATTACCACTTCCAAGGAGACGAGGGAGAAGGGGACTCCCTCAACAAAAAGAAATAAGGGAAGAAAGTTGGATCCCGCCGGACACTGGTGAGGACCCCCCCCCCTTCACGAGAGACGAAGTGGAGAATGCCCTCTCCAGTCTAAATACGGGCAAAGCACCAGGCAAGGATGGGTTCGACCTCAGCATAGTCAGAGAAATCTACTATGCAAATCCCGGGTATTTTGTGGCGCTCCTAAACGAATGCCTCGGGAGGGGAATCTTCCCAGACTTGTGGAAAACAGCGGTGCTAGTTCTTTTCAACAAGACCGGAAAGAACAAAAATGACCCCGCAGCCTATAGGCCCATCTGCCTGCTCTCGGCGTGGAGCAAGGTGCTGGACAAGCTCATAACGAACAGAGCGCTTGGCTTTCTCATGGAGCAGGGAAAGCTAAACAGGAACCAATTTGGTTTCCTTCCGGGGCGTTGCGCAACGCAGGCAATTCGCAGCCTCCGAGAGAGGGCAGAGAGGAACAAAGCGCAGGGGCTCCATACCTGCTTCATCTCACTAGACGTGAGGGGGGCATTCAACAGTGTCTGGTGGCCAATGGTTTTAACCAGACTTAAAGAACTTGGCTGTCCAAGGAACCTGTTCAAACTGATCAGCAGCTACCTGTCTGATAGAAGAGTCGAGTTCGAAGCGGGGAATGGGCAATCCTCGCGTTCGTACCATAGAGGGTGTCCGCAAGGATCCAACTCCGGGCCGCTCTGGTGGAATATAGTTGCTGATTCAGCACTGAACCTAGACCTGGGGCCCGCAGTGGAGATTCAAGCCTATGCGGACGATTTCGTTCTCGTGGTCTCCGCCTCAGGGAGACACGTGATCGAAAGAGAAGCACATAGGGCCTTGGATGTGCTAGAAAATTGGAGCAGAGAAAGCAAACTGTGCTTCGCTCCTGAGAAGACCACTCTGCTAGCAATAGCTAAGAGAGGAGTAATGAAAACACCACCCCAGTGCAGATTCCAAGGGTGCACTATCAAGGCGCTGCGTGAAATGAAATACTTGGGTGTGGTCCTGGATCAGAGTCTATCAGGGCTGCCACACCTGAGGCACCTTAGAACAAGGTGCACGGTGATTCTCAATAGATTGAATGGCATGAGGTTAACGGGCAAAACCAAGAAGGCCATCTATCAGAGAGGAATTAAAAGAATTCTGACGTATGCAAGTGGGGCATGGTGGAATCCCACAGTCAGAATGAAGAAGGGGATAAACCAAATCCAAAGGTTGGCCCTACTAGGGATAACCGGTTGTTTTCGCACAACGTCAACCCTAGCACTCCAAGTGCTGGCGGGGTGCGAGCCGGCAGACCTAGTAGTGGAAAGGGAGGCAGCAATGCACTGCCTAAGGTCAGGCGAGGACGCCTACCTTCTCGGTGCGCCGCATCGAGCCTCTGACATGGAGATGGAAAGTGTGGACTGGCAGATCCACCCTGCCGAGGAAATTTGCCCACCGTGGGACAAGGAGAAACCCACGGGAGTTGGGCATGAGCTGTTCACGGACGGCTCAAAGTTGAAGGGACAAGTGAGGGCAGGCTTCTGTGCGTTCTCGGACGGGAACGAAGCCACTGCAGGAAGCGTGAAATTATCGCAGAACGCTTCTGTCTTCCAGGCAGAACTGCTGGCGATAGAGATGGCACTCACCTGGGCACTCCCCAGGCGGAGTGAAGAAAGAATAAAACTCTACTCGGACAGTGAGGCAGCACTGCAGGCTCTGAGTAGATTCAGGGGAAGAAACCCCATCGTCCAGAGGATCAAAACCCTCTTGAGGGCAGAGGGAGATGGGGCAGTTAGTTTCCACTGGGTACGAAGCCATGTCGGAACCCTAGGAAACGAAAGGGCAGATCAGCTGGCGAAGGCAGCCACGCTGAAAGAGACGGTCGACGTGCAATGCAAAACGCCGCGAAGGTGTACTCGCGCAGCATTAGCACGTCGGACCATGACCGAATGGCAGGTCAGATGGGACACGGGAGAGACAGGGCGGAAGACACACAGAGTGTTTCCGAAGGTCTCGACCAAACGAGCACAGACAAATAAGTTCCTGAATCAAGTACTCAGTGGCCATGGCATCAGCCCTGAATACCTAGGCAGATTTGCCATCAGGAACTGCACTTGTCCCTGTGGAAAGAGAACGGCAAGCATAGAACACTGCGTACTTGAATGCAGTGGCTTCGCCGAATGGAGAAACACACTGATCCCAGGTGTGCAAAGAACGCGAAGATTGGATCTGCTCATCCAATCTTCCGTTAACAGGAGGGGGATAATAGCCTTTGTAGAAAGGCTAACCCTCCAGCAACATACCATCTTCCCCAATCAAACGGGGACCGAAACGCAGGAGGTGAACGTGCACACCGAAAGCGAATCGGAAGATGAATGAGGGTAGAAGTCTGTGGGAAAGCAGACGAAGAGACCACCAATGTAAATATTCTGTAAATAAATTTTGCTATCTCTTGATGTTGTAAGTCCTAAGCATGAGGACAGTGTATACATGTGTGTAGGTGTTTGAAAAAGAAAATAAAGGGAAATTATTCCCCAAAAAAAGTTCGAGGGCAAGGAATCTTCCAGTCAGCGAAAAAGTAAGAAACGACCTATCCCGCCAGACAGAGCGGGAACCCAGACAAGGTATTCTAGGTCGCCTGCCAGCACGTCACCACGGGCTGGTCTCTGGGCCATTGGGGTGGCCAGGGTCCGAACCGCGTCTCAAGGCAGGATAATTGTCGCAACATTTCAAAATAACATCCAAGGTGCTCAACAAGTCCCCGTGGAGCCAAGACAGATTGGCGGAACGGAACAATGAAATCAGTATATTACTTATAGACCTGACCGGCCGTTGTCAGAGGCTGGTTGAGTGAGTACTGTGTGATTGATTGCGAATCAAATCGACTGCTGTTCCAATAGACTCTGTTAGCAGAGCGAGGGGAGTTGTTTCTCCCCTCAAAAACTTGATTTTTCTTCTCTTTCGTTTTTCAAAACGAAGGGAAGAAAAAAAATGTTTTTCATTAATTTGAAAAAAGTGTTTTGGTGCAGTCAGTTTGGACTTAGAAAAACTGTCCTTGTCAATGCAAAGTCCAAGCTGCGGTCAAAGCACAGTGCGCAACTCTGACAAACGAGCGGGTACGTCGTCGCCGTGCTGGTCCCACTGATCTACGGATCAGTCCAAATCCCGCACTCAACCAGGGTCAGGTGCAGGTTACAGCGGAAGAACCCCAGGGTACCGCTGAGCACCTGACTTTCGAACGACGTAAGTCTGACCGACCAGGGACACAGGTCCCAGGGCTTACACTCGGTTAGCAACCCGAGTAGAGAGATGGCAGAGGACGCGGAGGCTTCAACCCCCGGTCCAAGTGAGCCCGTTGAGGCAGACTGCGGCTTAGAAATTCCGTCGGAATTCGCAAGCGCAGTCAACTCCTTCTTTCAAGAGTTGGAGAGGATTCTAGAGAATCCATCAAATAAGGTTCTGGTTAACACCAGAACCAAGATAAGAAAGGTAGCGAACTCGCTACAAGCAGCTTGCACCAAGCAAGTGATAGAAATGAGTCTCATCCAAGGGAGACTACAGGAAAGAAGTGAGCACGCTAGCGCGGCTCCAAAAACATATGCCGAAGCGGCTCGAGCGAAGCCCGGCAAGGGGAACACGGCCCCTAAGCAAAAAACGGCTAAGAAGGAGGTAGCCAAGAAGGTGGTAGCCAAGAGGGTCGAGTAGAGGCACGTGCTTCTCGTTTACCCCGCAACAGACAAGGGTTCTCCCTCGTCAGAAGACGTTAAGGCGGTTCTGCAAACTCAGATTTGCCCCGCCAAACTCCAGATTGGGGTTAAGGGAGTTAGAAAGGTCAATGGGGAGGAGTAATGGTGGAATGCTCCTCCGCCAAAGAAATAGAGAAACTGGATTCGGAGCTAAAAAGCAATGCAGTGACGAAGGAGAACCTTCGGTCCAGATTGCCGGCTAAAAGGAATCCGAAGTTTGTCGTCTACGGGATAGACGGAAACCTGTCAAGGGAAGAGGTCGAGCAATGTCTCGCGGAACAGAACCCAGAGTTGGAGGAGAGCAGCCTCCAGCTCAAGTTCTCGTTGATGGTGAAGGGTGGGAAACGCCACTGGGTAGCAGAGGCGGACCCACTGACCTTCAAAAAAGTGATGAAGCGAGGCAAGCTCGGAGTGGGATGGACCGTCCACTCAGTAAGGGAATATCTGAGGGAGGTCCGTTGCTACAGGTGTAACGGGTTCGGGCACTTTAGGTCAAGGTGCACCGAAGAGCAGGATAGGTGTGCCCGGTGTGGGGAAACCGGGCACAAGCGCCAGGAGTGCAGCAATAGCCCGGTCTGCACTAACTGCTTGGCAAACAACAAGAGATTCAGGCGTCGAGTGGATGTAGGCCACTCGAGCCTAGACAAGGAATGCCCAAGCCTTGTCAGAGAACTGGCTCTGCTAAAAGAACGCACTCATTATGGATAATAAACCAAAGAGAGGCGTTAAGGTGCTTCAAATCAATCTGCACCACGCACGGGCAGCAACAACACAGGCCCTGGTGACAGCCACTGAGCAAAAAGCTCATATTCTGCTATTGCAGGAACCATTCGAACAGGGGGGAAGAGTGGTGGGCTTCCCTAACTCCTACCGGATCTACCACCCTAGGGTGGCAAAGCCCAGGGTGGCCACGGTCGTGAAAGACCCGTCCCTAGCGGCTCTCGAGATAAAATGCTCCGAGAACGTGGTCGCCCTGGGCGTGGAATGTGGTGATGCGAAATTTTTAATGGTGAACGTATACAGCTCTCCAGCAGGCAATTTGAGAGATACGCTGAATGAGCTAATGGCTCTATTAGGGGAATTCCCCAGTCATGAGATAATAATAGCAGCCGACTTCAACGCGAAGAGTCCTCTCTGGGGCAATCAGAACGAGGACGAACGCGGCCAGCTACTAGTGGACTTTGCCAACGCGGCAGACCTGAGTTTTTTGAACGATCCAGAGAGCACCCCGACCTTCCAAGGGGCGAGGGGCTCCTCTTGGATCGACGTGACTCTCGTCAGAGTCTCTAAGCGCAGCCTTGTCCAGGATTGGCAAGTACTGGACGACGAGAGCTGCAGTGACCACCTAGCGCTATCTTTCGTTTTGGGATCGGAAAATCCCATCCGACCCAAGCGCAAAAGGTTCTTAATGAAGAATCTAGACTGGTGGGCATTTAAAGCCAAGTTAACTACCTTGTTGGGGGTAGGAGGGAAGAAGAGGCCGCAGAAGTGTCGGACCTCAACTCCCTCTTTGAAGAACTTACCAGTCAAATAACAACGCTATGCGAGAGTAGTAGGGGAAATAAAAGGGGAGCCAAGGACCCCCACCCCTGGTGGTCGGAGAAACTAAAAGCTCTAAGGGCGAGAGCTAGGCGGAGTAGGAAAGCTCTGCAAAGAGCAAAAGCTACTCCGCAAGACAGGGAGTGCACAGAAGTGCATAAAAAGGCTCGTTCAGCATACAGGAGAGAACTGAATCTCTCGAAAATCTCCTACTGGAGAAAACTGTGTGAGTTTCAAACTCCGGCTGACCCTTTCGGGATCCCCTACAAGATCTCGAGGGGATCCATAACCGAACGGCTAAAACTGGCAGCGGTAGAAAGGGCAGACGGTAGCCTATCAAAGACTCTTGATAGTACCGTAGAAAGTCTCTTGGATTACCACTTCCAAGGAGACGAGGGAGAAGGGGACTCCCTCAACAAAAAGAAATAATTGAAGAAAGTCGGATCCCGCCGGACACTGGTGAGGACCCCCCCCCCCCTTCACGAGAGACGAAGTGGAGAATGCCCTCTCCAGTCTAAATACGGGCAAAGCACCAGGCAAGGATGGGTTCGACCTCAGCATAGTCAGAGAAATCTACTATGCAAATCCCGGGTATTTTGTGGCGCTCCTAAACGAATGCCTCGGGAGGGGAATCTTCCCAGACTTGTGGAAAACAGCGGTGCTAGTTCCTTTCAACAAGACCGGAAAGAACAAAAATGATCCCGCAGCCTATAGGCCCATGCCTCCTCTCGGCGTGGAGCAAGGTGCTGGACAAGCTCATAACGATCAGAGCGCTTGGCTTTCTCATGGAGCAGGGAAAGCTAAACAGGAACCAATTCGGTTTCCTTCCGGGGCGTTGCGCAACGCAGGCAATTCGCAGCCTCCGAGAGAGGGCAGAGAGGAACAAAGCGGAGGGGCTCCATACCTGCTTCATCTCACTAGACGTGAGGGGGGCATTCAACAGTGTCTGGTGGCCAATGGTTTTAACCAGACTTAAAGAACTTGGCTGTCCAAGGAACCTGTTCAAACTGATCAGCAGCTACCTGTCTGATAGAAGAGTCGAGTTCGAAGCGGGGAATGGGCAATCCTCGCGTTCGTACCATAGAGGGTGTCCGCAAGGATCCAACTCCGGGCCGCTCTGGTGGAATATAGTTGCTGATTCATCACTGAACCTAGACCTGGGGCCCGCAGTGGAGATTCAAGCCTATGCGGACGATTTCGTTCTCGTGGTCTCCGCCTCAGGGAGACACGTGATCGAAAGAGAAGCACATAGGGCCTTGGATGTGCTAGAAAATTGGAGCAGAGAAAGCAAACTGTGCTTCGCTCCTGAGAAGACCACTCTGCTAGCAATAGCTAAGAGAGGAGTAATGAAAACACCACCCCAGTGCAGATTCCAAGGGTGCACTATCAAGGCGGTGCGTGAAATGAAATACCTGGGTGTGGTCCTGGATCAGAGTCTATCAGGGCTGCCACACCTGAGGCACCTTAGAACAAGGTGCAAGGTGATTCTCAATAGATTGAATGGCATGAGGTTAACGGGCAAAACCAAGAAGGCCATCTATCAGAGAGGAATTGAAAGAATTCTGACGTATGCAAGCGGAGCATGGTGGACTCCCATAGTCAGAATGAAGAAGGGGATAAACCAAATCCAAAGGTTGGCCCTACTAGGGATAACCGGTTGTTTTCGCACAACGTCGACCCTAGCACTCCAAGTGCTGGCGGGGTGCGAGCCGGCAGACCTAGTAGTGGAAAGGGAGGCAGCAATGCACTGCCTAAGGTCAGGCGAGGACGCCTACCTTCTCGGTGCGCCGCATCGAGCCTCCGACATGGAGATGGAAAGCGTGGACTGGCAGATCCACCCTGCCGAGGAAATTTGCCCACCGTGGGACAAGGAGAAACCCACGGGAGTTGGGCATGAGCTGTTCACGGACGGCTCAAAGTTGAAGGGACAAGTGGGGGCAGGCTTCTGTGCGTTCTCGGACGGGAACGAAGCCACTGCAGGAAGCGTGAAATTATCGCAGAACGCTTCTGTCTTCCAGGCAGAACTTCTGGCGATAGAGACGGCACTCACCTGGGCACTCCCCAGGCGGAGTGAAGAAAGAATAAAACTCTACTCGGACAGTGAGGCAGCACTGCAGGCTCTGAGTAGATTCAGGGGAAGAAACCCCATCGTCCAGAGGATCAAAACCCTCTTGAGGGCAGAGGGAGATGGGGCAGTTAGTTTCCACTGGGTACGAAGCCATGTCGGAACCCTAGGAAACGAAAGGGCAGATCAGCTGGCGAAGGCAGCCACGCTGAAAGAGACGGTCGACGTGCAATGCAAAACGCCGCGAAGGTGTACTCGCGCAGCATTAGCACGTCGGACCATGACCGAATGGCAGGTCAGATGGGACACGGGAGAGACAGGGCGGAAGACACACAGAGTGTTTCCGAAGGTCTCGACCAAACGAGCACAGACAAATAAGTTCCTGAATCAAGTACTCAGTGGCCATGGCATCAGCCCTGAATACCTAGGCAGATTTGCCATCAGGAACTGCACTTGTCCCTGTGGAAAGAGAACGGCAAGCATAGAACACTGCGTACTTGAATGCAGTGGCTTCGCCGAATGGAGAAACACACTGATCCCAGGTGTGCAAAGAACGCGAAGATTGGATCTGCTCATCCAATCTTCCGTTAACAGGAGGGGGATAATAGCCTTGGTTGAAAGGCTAACCCTCCAGCAACATACCATCTTCCCCAATCAAACGGGGACCGAAACGCAGGAGGTGAACGTGCACACCGAAAGCGATTCGGAAGATGAATGAAGGTAGAAGTCTGTGGGAAAGCAGACGAAGAGACCACCAATGTAAATATTCTGTAAATAAATTTTTTGCTATCTCTTGATGTTGTAAGTCCTAAGCATGAGGACAGTGCATACATGTGTGTAGATGTTTTGAAAAAGAAAATAAAGGGAAATTATTCCCCAAAAAAAGTTCGAGGGCAAGGAATCTTCCAGTCAACGATAAAGTAAGAAACGACCTATCCCGCCAGACAGAGCGGGAACCCAGACAAGGTATATTAGGTCGCCTGCCAGCACGTCACCACGGGCTGGTCTCTAGGCCATTGGGGTGGCCAGGGTCCGAACCGGCGTCTCAAGGCAGGATAATTGTCGCAACATGTCAAAATAACATCCAAGGTGCTCAATAAGTCCCCGTGGAGCCAAGACAGATTGGCGGAACGGGACAATGAAATCAGTATATTACTTATAGACCTCAGAGTTACTCATGGCTGCCATTGTATCCCCTCCCTTAAAAAACAACTTTAAATTAGGAATGTGCAACTGCTTATAGACCTCAGATTTACTCATGGCTGTCATTGTATCCCCTCACTTAAAAAAAAAAAAAAAGCCTAAACTAGGAATGGACCCTGCTTATAGACCTCAGAGTTACTCATGGCTGTCATTGTATCTGCACCCTTAAAAAAATCTAAACTAAGAATCGACGAGTGCTTATAGACCTGAGAGTTACTCATGGTTATAATTACAACCACTCCCTTAAAAAAAAAAATCCTCGATTTGGCATTAAGGAGCTGGCAAAACTAGCTATCGGTTGCGTAGAATATGGTTTATTTTTTTATTTTTTATTATTATTTTTTTTTTGACATGGGCAATCACTGTTTTTAGTTTTATAAAAATTAAAATTTACTGATCCGCCGAATATGATTTCTATGCTAGTTAGAAATGAATTAACACCAGGGGCCCAGCTTGAAATGTTTCAACCAGCAGGGACGGAGCAAGCAAGCTTTTCTTATCTGTGGGGCCCCGACTTGAAATTGCGGCCCTTCAAATTCAAAGTTCCCCGCTTCAGATAGAACGAAGGTTTTACTTTCTTGTACCTCCATTCCAGGAAAGTATGATCATTTAAAAATTGCACTTCCGGTTTTTGACGTCATACTGTCTTTTATTTATAATTTCACATTTTCTTTTACGTAACTTTTACGTTTTACTAATGAAGCGTAAAACTTACGTAAACCCGAATGAAAGAACCACCAGAATGAAAAGCGAACCATAACAAAACGAATGAGTATCAGATAGCGAACATAGCAATAGGAAGAAACATTCGTGGTAAAATTCCATTCAAAGTTAACACTCAGAGGGGCGAGAAATCCGAGAATGTGAACATTCAGGTACTTGGGACTTCACCGTCCTGGGTGGTGTAACAGATAACATGCTCAACCCGAAATCGGGAGATACGAATTCGGTTCCCGCTCCATGGGGCGATGTAATTTTCAAGTTTTCAGATGTGATTAGTGTCACATGATGAACAACAAACACAGGCAATTCAGAGATGCCTGATTGCTGTCCTAATCATTCTAACTCAGAGTGGCATTTTGTGACAGAGCAAGAATGACAAATTAGTTCTTCATCACTAAGCCGTATTCGGAAAGGTCGCGGAGATTAAGAGTATCCTTATATCGTTTTAAGTGCCTCTCTACGCTGTTTTGAACAGTTTCTTTCATATGTAAGAGGAGTCCACACCTCGTAGAGTAGGTATTCTGTACCGTGATTAGCTGCATGGAATACTAAATGCTGCTACTCAAGTCTTTAAAAATATACTGAAGTGTATAACTTTCCTTTAGAGTTGTAGTTTTCAGTAAATTTATTCACATGATGTGCATTTCCATTTTTTTACTTCGCTCAGAACATGATTTTACGCTTTTGGTATGACCATTCTGGGAGGGCAACTGTCCTCTTTGGACCACTGGTAGATTTTTTTTTTTTTTATGACTGGAAATTTAACGACCACCGTGAGCAACTCAATGGGCTATATAAGCAGTCTCCCATCCCGAATTTAGGGCAACTGACTCCAGGGAAGGGAGAGAGCCGTAAGACAAGAACAACATCCATGCCTCACGAGATTCGAACCCAGACCCATCTCGGACGAATGATCAGAAGCCATCGCTTAGACTACTGCCTCCACCGGGGCGGCCCCTGGTAGATACGATGCTGACTACAAAAGTCCTCCAGCTAACAATGAGATCGATTATAAGTGTGGAAATTTCAAGTTTTTTGTCATTAAAGAATATAGATGGCAGCACAATACGATTACATACAATTCCCTTGAAGATCCAATAGGCCGCCCTGGTGGCGCAGTGGTCTAAACGCTGGCTTATGATCATTTATCTGTTTAGGGTCCGGGTTCGAATCCCGTCGGGCACGGATGTTGTATTTGTCTTACGGCACTGGCTCTCTCCCTTCCCTGGAACCAGTGAGCCTAAATTAGGGACGGGCGACTGCTCATAGTCCATTGAGTTGTTCATGGTGGTCGTTAAACCTTCAATAAAAAAAAAGATCCAAAGTAAAAAATTTTCAAAAAAAAAAAAAGAAAAAAGTAATAATAATAAAAGAAGAAGCATGACCGCGTACTACAGATTGTTCGACACTTCCTAGGGCGCAATTTAACAAAACGGAAGCGTCTCTAGCAACGAAGAGGTGCTCGACGGATGAAGAAAAGTTATAAGTAAAATTTAAGCAAGCGCGTTGGGTCGAGACTGCCTAGAACAAGGCCATGACATTAGAGTGATGAGTTCCCTCAATTTGTGACGTCACTTTCATGTTACACGGCATGATACATGGCTGTCCTGTTTGATGTCATACACGAGAGCGACCAATCGGAAGCCGTGGTTTGCGCGTGATGTCACAAAAAAAGAGAAGTTATCTCTCTAATATCATGGCCTTGGATTTTCTAGATGGCCTTGGTGGAAAATATGACCTGCTTCCAGGGCCGGCTGGACCATAGGGGCCGCGGACCCGCGTCTTCACGGGGCCCCGCACTTTACAAGACAAAAACAAAATTGTTTTTCTAGAATTCTCTATATTTATTGTTATTTTTTTTTAGGTTTTGGGGCGCAGGCCCTCAAAAATATATTTTTACGTTTTCCAACCGTAGGTTGAAGAAGCGTATATGCTCCAGCTTTGTCCGTCTGGCTGTCTGTCTGTCCACTCGATAACTCGCGTAAAATTTATTCAATTTCAATTAAATTTTAGTATGTGGTAGGGGACAATCTGGGGACGAACACTATCGAAAATAAGCGAAATGGGGGCAAAGCTCAGGACATGGGAGCGGGATCCATTCAATTGTCCTTATGCGTCATAACTTACGTAAAAATGCTTCGATTGCGACAAAACTTTATCATGTTGTTCCGGAAGTAAACTGAACAGGTTATGCTGAATGTCATCAAAATGGGATCAAAGGTCAGGGCACAGGAGCGAGATTTATTCCAGAGACATTATCCTCATAACTTGAGTGAAAATGCTTCTATCGCGACAAAACTTTTGTATGTTGGTCCAGAGGTATACTGAACCAATTATTTTTAATATAATCGAAATGGGATTAAAGGTTATGGCACATGAGCGAGATTTATTTCACAGCCATTATCCTCATAACTTGAGTAATAACTTGAGTAAAAGTGCTTCTATTGCGACAAAACTTTAGTATGTTGTTCCGGAGGTATACTGAACGAATCAATAGTCAGGGTTGGGAGGAGAGTTTGTCTGCGCGCGATTTCTGGTATGTTGGAAAGCGTATCATAATCAATGTATTGCATGATTTTACTAACTTGTTATAATATTTTTTTTTCAGTTTATACCCCCCCCCCCCCCCCAACTTATTTAAACCTTAAACTTTTCAATATTCATGAAATAAGAAATTAAATTTCATCACATTTTGTGACTCCCTTTTATATACTCAACAATTGGTGTGCAAATCTGGTACTGAAGTTAAAAAAATATAAAAAGAACAATATCAAAGTTGTATCTGGGCTATATATGGAGGCTAATCGTTCAGTGACTTTAAAAACAGTGTTGGACATAAGAAAATAAATAAATAAGGTAATTTTTATACATGAGCGCGTATAAGAGGTGAATAAAGTCATTAATTTACCAGTTATTTCACTTTCTATCAAAAATCAATCACTAAAACATGTACCAGGAAAAAAAATATATACGAATTTTTATTCAGTACGCAAAAATGTTTGCCATGGGAAAATATTCGCTTCACAGATTAGTTAAAGCTATCTTTTTTATCATTTTGTAGGAAAGTTTTTATTAAGATAAAAAAGCAACCTAAACTTCCCTCTCTCCAGAAAGAAAGTCGTAGATTTCAGCACTTTTTATTTTCTTCCTCTCTCTTTGTGTCTGCCTGTCTCTGTGCCTGTCTGTCTGTCCGTCCGTCTCTCTGTCTGTCTGTCTGTCTGTCTCTGAAAAATGAAAATACACGTAAATTATCATAAAGAAACTGTTTACTCTCTCTCTCTGAATTTTCAATCGACATGATGGTCTTTTTCTTAAGCTCACAATAATTTGAGATAATCATTTTCCTTTATGATAATTTTTGTCTATTTTCATTTCTCATACAATGATTTCATTAAACTATGAAATTCATTTCCTAGGGCCCTCTTATGAAATTTAGCCCTGGGTTACGCAAAAGTTCAATCCGGCCCTGCCTGTTGCTCATTCAGTGAGGGTGGCCCAAGGGACTGGACTCTCACCGTGACGTGACGTGTCATCACTTGGTACTTCGTTCTTTGTTATCAGTTGCTTATTTTAAAATATATATTTATATGTTTTTAAATAGATTTTTTTCGAATAATCGGAAACGCACTTTGATATGGCGGAGGTATTTTTTTAACGCTTCCAGTATTTTGGATGTTTTCTCCGGGTTTTTTTAATTTGCATCTTCAATATTTGGGCCACCCCATAAAGAAATCCTGGATGTTCCACTGTTCAATCGGGTACATTTAATTCATGGTGCTGTCATGCCTTTTTAAAATCTCAACGCCTCCAGCATGAAAACCCCTTTTAAAAGTAAGTAGATGTTTAGCAAAAAAGTCGGTAACACCATTTTATTTTTACTTTTATTTATTAATTTATTTATTTATGTTTCGGCGTTTAACGTCCTGGTGAGCTTCCAATGATATAAAGGATCGCACCTCCCTAATTAGTAGTCACATCTTTCAGCGAACGGATAAGGCTGCAGCGGTGTTTCATTCAGGACCAAGTGTGGCAAGGCCATGACACTCAACTAATTAAGTACCGCCCCGGTGGCCTAGTGGTCTAAGCGATGGCTTATGACCATTCGTCCGAGATGAATCCGACCTCGAATCCCGGTGAGGCATGGATGTTGTGTTTATCTTACGGAACTGGGTCTCTCCCTTCCCTGGAACCAGTGGCCCTAAATTAGGTTTAGGGACTAGCGACTTTTTATATCCATCGAGCTGCTTGCGGTGGTCGTTAAGCCTCGAACCGAAAAAAAAAAAAAGTTAAGTGACGTCACACTTTTTTTTTTTAATTAAAGTTTAACGACCACCGTGAGTAACTCAATGTGCTATAAGCAGTCGCCCGTACCTAATTTAGGGTCACTGGTTCCAATGAAGAGACGGAGCCATTGCCAAAAGACAAACACAACATCCATGCCTCACAGGGATTCAAACCCGGACCCTTACTCGGACGAATGATCATAAGCCCGCGCTTAGACCACTGCGCCAACGGGGTGGCAGTGTCACACTTGTCCGTCACATTTATTTAAAATTTATTTTTCAAAGAAAATAGCGGTTACTGCGAGATGTTTTTATCTTGCACAGTTATTTTTTTATTGAATGAAAACAAATCAAAAAGAGAAGATTGTTATTTTATTTTTCGAATATGTTTCGACTCGAAATAAACAATAATTAAGATAGCTACATCTCAAAGTAACCGCTATTTACTTTGAAAAGTAATTTTAAATGAAGGTAACTGGACCTAATGGATAGCGTGACGTCACTTTATTCGGTATCATGGCGGTCTCGAAGGCCACGGACCAGCTCGGACGATTAGATCAGAACAGATCAGATCACATGTAGAGGATTTTAGGAAGGGAGTGTCTGACCCTAGGTCTTAAACAACCCTTAGAAATAGGAAGCTAGGAGATTTGGGCTAGAGTGCCCGATAGGAAAGTGACACGGAAGCGAGGTAGAACGGGAGAGAAAGTCATCTTTATTTATTACCGGGGGCCAGTACCCGGGGACCGACGGCTTAACGTGCCCATCCGACGCACGGCGCATATTTAGTGGTTCGGGTGTTCGTGCCTGCCTGAAATCGAACCCGAGGTTTTCTCCGTGGCAGTCACGAACGTTGACCACTAGGCCATCCCCGACCCTCTGGCGATTAGCCAGAATTAACCGAGACTTAATGGCCTTCTTGTGGCCATTAGTCGATAGCGACCCTCTTAATAGCCACCTCCCCTAACAACAATCCATCGACTTAATAACACGCCGAATGGATGATAAAAGAGTGGAAGGTGGTGTGCTGATCCGATGAATCACGACGTAGACTACATTCTTCCGGTGGTCGAGTTCGTATTTGGCATCAACAGCATGAGTCTGAATTCCTCATGCATGGCATCGATTATCCAAATCTATGGAGGTGCCAGTACTATATGAAGCATATTGAGCTACCGTGAACTCACCCTTGGTGTATATGGACCAAGGCATGTACTGCGGCTACTAACTGGGATTGCTTGTAGACCATGTATCCCCCACATTGTTTAATTCCAATATAGAGTGGGATGGGTTCTTCCAGGATGATAATGTCCTGTGTTATTGGGCCCACCTCTTGAAGGAATAGTTCGACGAGCACAATGCTCATATAAAACACCTCGAATAGTCCCCAAACTTAACTAATCTCAACACATCTGAACATCTATGAGGTGTTGCGAAACATCAAGTGAAGCACCTGAACACACCAGCCCGCGTCCATAGCGGAACTGCGGCCCTCAATACAAACAACTTGGTTGAAGATCCCAACACAACTGTACAGACAGCTCCTTAAGTCTATACTACACAACGCATCGTGGCTGCCAATCTCCGCACAACCGAAGGTCCGACGAAATATTAGGTTGTTAGTGGTAATCTAGAAGGTACTCGGTGTGTAATGCACGCTATTTCCTTAAGTGCCAGCTTCTTTAGAAGTACAATCCTTTCAACACGCGTTGAGACATTAATATTTATATTTGGTACATTAATATTTTGTAGTTTAATATAATTTGTTTTAACATGAAATTTCTAAAGTGTAGCCAGTCTCTAGACTGTCTAAAATTTAGTAGTTTAATGCTAAACTGTAGCCACTGGTTCCAAATTAAGACTGTGGCTCATCCCTAATTTGGAACCACTGGCTCAAAATTAAGGATGGGGAGCCACTTAAGGGTTTCAAGAGCTGCTATATTCCAAATTAAAGACGGGCAACCGCCTGTAGTCCCAAAAGTTTCTATCGTCAAAATTAAGGACGGGCAACCGCTTGTAGTCCCAAAAGTTTCTATCGTCGCATTTAAGGACGGGCAACCTCTTATGGTCTCAAGAGTTGCTATACTCCAAATTAAGGACGGACTATTGCATATAACCTCAAGAGTTCCTATAGTCCAAATTAAGGACGGGCAACCGCTTGTAGTCCCAAAAGTTTCTACGATCCACTTTAAGAACGGTTAATCGCTTATGGTCCGAAGTCTTGCTATATAGTCCAAATTAAAGACGAACAACCGCATATAGTCCGAAGAGTTGATATACTTCAAATTAAGATCGGGAAACCGGTTATAGTCCCAAAAGTTCCCATTGCACAAATTAAAGACGGGCAACCGCTTATAGTCCGAATAGTTGCTGTTGTTCAAATTAAGGACAAGCAACAGCTTGTGTTCCAAAAACGCTTCTGTAAGTTTAAAAAATCTTACATGCTGTTCAGGTTCCCATTGTATTCGGCCTGAAGAAGGTTGGAAATCTGACGAATTCGTTTTTATGATTACTCAAATGGTGCATTTTTTGCTAAGCGGGAGAAAAATTCTATGAATAATCGTCTTTCACTCATTCTCTGTGATTTCTTCCACAGATAGACCCAGCTGCGTATATCTCATGCAGGTACTACTATAAGCACTGCTTTCAAGAATTGTCAGTCTTTGTTCTACAGCTTTCCGTCACAATACAAAAATAACGTCGCACAAACCCAATTCGATAAGTACGGTACTGATAACTTTTCCATTCCTGATAGAGATCTGAACGGGCCAGGCCCAGCCGGGAAATCCGGAGTCCGGCGCGGCCTTCAGCTGGGTCGGGCTTTTTTTCACCAGTTAAATGAAAACTTTCGGGCTTGGGCCGGCCCTGTGCTGGAAGGTTTAGCATATTTTCTCCTAGATCAAAGAAAAACGTTTTGATTCACAAAATAAAAATTGATTTGTTAAATAATCAGATGGCAAAATTCACTGAAGGAAACGAAGACCCCATCCGCCAGTGGATGCCTTTATTATTTACTGCTGAAACAGACAATCCCGGCTGTAAAATAAGGGCCTGATGTGGGACAGTTTATTTCTTTAAGGTTGAAATCGCATTCCGTTTCACTATATTATCTTAAGCGACTAAAACACGTGGCCGTTTTCTCTCCCGAAGATTGTTTACATGTATAGAGTTTTCAGCAACACGAAACCAAAATCAGAAAGAACTTCTTGAGCATTTGTTGCTGCTTCGGAGATGAACAAGTATTTGTTCACATATTTGGGGATCGAGAGCTACCTTCTTTATACTTACGTGTATACCCTTTACATTTGTAATAAAATTTTGTAGTCAGGTCTAAACCTCATCTATAGGAGGAATTCCCTCTAGAAATGGCATATCTCTCTATGTTGCATTCGGTTTATTACTAAGGTAGTTAGGTTCAGAACAGCACCTTCGTTTCTCTAGCGCATAGGGTCCTATACACCAACAATACTAAATACAGTATAACTATACTAGGAATCAGAATTCCTTGGCGTAGAGCAGAAATCTAAGTTTCCAAGTTTTCGCACATCAACCAGATGGCTTATTCAAAGAAGGAAGACAGCAAACTAGATAATAGAACACTTCAACAATTTGAACGCGGTGACTTGACCAGACAATAAATGAATAGTAGCCGATGTGATTGAATGAATGATCACATTCATTTATCAATGCAAATTCGAATGAATGATCATATTCCTTTATCAATGCAAATTCGAATGAATGATCATATTCCTTTATCAATGCAAATTCGAATGAATGATCATCACATTTGCTCCTATTCATTTATTGTCTAGTCAAGTCACCGTTTTAAAATTGTTAAAGTGTTCTATTATCCAGTTTGCAGTTAGCTGTCTACCTTCCTTGAAAAAGTCAGCTGGTTGATGTGCGAAAGCTTGAAAATTTTGATTTCTGCTCTACAATGTTGAAACTTTTGTTGTAGACTGCACCAAAAAGTGGCGCACCCAGCGATGTAGAAGTGCCTGAGCGCGTTTTAGCGTAGCTAAGGCACTTTTTGTGGTTAGATGGAAAGAAAAGTAAGGGAAACGAATTTGTTTAGATGCGATCATGTACGCAAAAATAAGGAAAACTGTGTTCGGTATGCAAACACACTATATCTTAGCCGAATGCTCATACTGCAGAGATGGCAGCTCTGGAGGTTGAGTCCTAGTTGGGACCAGCTAAGCGTGAGCTCGAGGCATTGATGCACTATGTGTCTGATGGCACAGAAACTGTCACTTTCCTGGAACCAGTGTCCCGAAATAAGGGGCAGACGACTGCTTATAACCATACAAGTTGCTCATGGTAGTTATTAAACCCATAAAAAATGCTGTAGAGATGAGACCATAAGTGGGATCACGCAGCAGGGATTCTCACGAATCAAAGGGTTTTAATACAAGGAAAATGTGAATTTCTTTGGCTTCACGATGTCAAGATGGAGTTATGGGAGGTGGATAATCCGTGAAGTTAAGATTGTACTGCTCGTACAGAAAACAACAGAGAAAGTTTAAACAGTAGTAGAAGACGACAGACAACACAGTTTTACGGTAGTGAGTGAAGGGTATTTCTATTTGAACGTTAGCTACTGGCTGTTGGCTCTAATAAAATTAATACCCTGAGCTCACTCTGATTCCTTCTTGGTAATCCAAAAGAAATCTCCCACGGCCACCTCATAATCTTAAGAAAAGCGGCATATTAGCATTACTGAATTGATATGACTATGTTAGTTTCATCTGCTTATGTAATTGATATGTATTCTTATCCTTAACAGAGGAATGTCTAGAGGTATTTAAGTAAAAATTTGATATTCTCAGCGTATAACAATCGCGTTACATTCTTTTATTTGAAAATTTTCGAATTAACCCATTAAACGGCCAATCTACTTGAACTAAACGGTGCCCAAAACTTTAGCTGTCTTCAAACAGAAATGTTCACATAGCAACCGGGTTTTATGAAAACTACGGCAAAACAATTTATCTTACATTTATCCCTTCTCATCTCAGCAGCACCGAAAATAAACCTGTCATATATGATAAGCCCTGCTTTCTAATCCTACAGTATATTCCCTGTTCCATGACCTAAACCATTATAGGGAAGGGCTAGTCTTCCTGAAACGAACATCGTGCAGCTGGGTAAAGATAAGTGATTCAAACATCATTTCTCTCCCTCTTTAAATTCGTCTCCATTGCCATATCCCTTTATCAGATAATTTGTCAGAAAAGATTAGTGTCAATCATAAGCCTGAATGACTAGTCTGAATAACAAGTTTAAGGATGAAAGCAACTTTTTGTATGCTCTAATTTTCAAGGTAACTCGTGTGATCAGAGCTTTGGGACCACTAAACATACCCTGAATTAATTTATCCGAGTCTCGTGCAGCCCGCTTCTTAGAAAGCGAATATATTCGCTTGAGTTGATTTCAACACATTTTGTTTACCCCGAGTTAATTCGTTCCAGCAACTGGTTAAAGGATTAAGCAATTTTAACATAAACTGGTTAAAGTAATTAGGGCCGCCCCGGTGGCGCAGTGGTCTAAGTGATGGCTTCTGATCAGAGGTCCGGGTTCGAATCCCAGTGTGGCATGGATGTTGTGTTTGTCTTACGGCCCTGGCTCTTCCCTTCCCTGGAATCAGTGGCCCTAAATTAGGGACGGGCGACTGCTTATAGCCCATTGAGTTGCTCATGGTGATCTTTAAAATCTGATCAAAAAAGTAATTAGTAACGAAAAGTTTATAAAAAAAATAGTAAATAACAAAAACAATAATTTTGAGGATGTTCTTCCCGATTTTTTTTTTTTTTTTTTTTTTTTCCTAATTCGTTCACCGCTAAGGCACTTTTTTGTTTAGAACTACATCACTGGGCGCACCACTTTTGGGGCAAAAGTAAACCAGTGTGTGATGTATGAAACATATACAAACATGGTTCAATGGGTGCAATTTCGCACCATTTATGTTGGATACCATACCATGGTGCACAATTGAATCATGTTTTTGTGCATTTCATGCATCACACACACACTGTTTTTTTGTTTTTTTTTTTGCCCCAGAAGTGGAGAATCTTGTGTCGCACCACATTTGGTGTCACCTACTACAAAATTCTTAACAGTGTACGCCAAGAAATTCGGATTCCTAGTATAGTATGGAATAAGACTCGCTGGCCACATGAAAAAGAAGAGTAAAAATGTATGTTTTTATTATGAAGATCGAACATTTCAGAGAGCTTTTGAATCCTAAAACTTAACTTTCGGAAAAAGGAACGATACAATTAACATGATATCTAAGTAACAAAGAATTCCAAAATAGGTATCTGATGTGCCTACATTTTTTAGTAGTCTTCGAAAATTTCCATTATAAAATTTATCGTAACGTAGCTCATAGGAGATTTTAGAATTCAAAGTCTGTGTATCGAAGATACCTGGATATTCATTTTTCCACTTAAGAAGTGTATTCTTTTTTACGTTTAAGAAATCTTTGTGGAGATCAACTCGCGGGCCACTAGAAAACATTCCGTGTAAAATGAGTTGAACACCCCTCCCTGCTGTAGAGGAAGCTTTGTGTTAATTGAAAAATGTAGGCAGAGAAAGCTCGAAGGTACCTGGATATTCATTTTTCCACTTAAGAAGTAAATTATTTTTTTCATTTAATAATTCTTCGTGGATATCAACTCGCGGGCCACTAGAAAATATTTCGTGTAAAATGAGTTGAAGACCCCTCCCTGCTCTAGAGGAAGCTTTGTGTTAATTGAAAAATGTGGGCGGGGAAAGTTTGATGAAAAGTCTGAAATGGGTCAGGCCGGGCCATAAACTTGAAATTCTGAGCCGGGGCGGGTCACTAAAGTTTGCGGGCGGGAAGAACCGGGCTTTCCAAATTAAGGCCTGTTCCTGTGAAGTTCCTGTTAAAATAAGGCCTGTGCAGTTCCTGCTACATCAAAATTCTAGAATTCCTTACCTATTTTTAGTTCTCCTGATGATTCCGAACCCCACAACTTTAAACCAAGTGCTAATGAATTATTATTTTTTTTAGTTTTTTCATGTTTAGAAAGGTAGAAACAGAGCAGATCATGTGATATTTTAACTCCGCCGTAAAATAAAGAAGGTATCCAAAAAGTCACTTACAGGTATGAAGTCTTTTATAGGGCACTCGTGTCTGTACACCAGTTGAGGTATGACACTGAGTATAATTCTCAACAGCGAACACAATTAAACCTATGTAATAGGCTACGTCTGTCCCTAACCTCTGACGTCATTCAGTACTTGCAGCGCCATCTGCTTTCATCCGGTGACCGAAATCGGAACTAAGCTCACCGCTATCGCACGATACGTAAAATCAAGGAGAAATACCGGAAAATAAAATAAAGTTAGTAAGACAAACGACTTCATCTGTGGCAACACGCGTGTGCTCGAACGACTGTCTGCGACGTTTGTTCTGTTACGTAGGGGTTATGTCGTGTTTTATTTCATTTTCTTTGCATTACAGAGTAATTTCATAAAAGGGAATAAAATTGCAGAGTAATTTCCTAAAAAAGGAATCTGAGTTATTTTATTTCATGAAAAGGAACAAGTAAAATTGTAAGAAAGTAACGGCAGGCGTAGTTTTGATTCACTGAGGTGGAAATTAAAAAAAAAACTATTGGTTCCGTGTAATTTTTTTTGTTTTTATTACAAGATGGAAGAAGATAAAGCTAAAAGGAAACGTTGCTTAAATAGAGAACGACAACGGCGATGGCGTGCAAACCAATTTTCTAATACTTTGTAGTACAAGATGAAGAAGATAAAGCTGAAAGAAAACGTTGCTTAAATAGTGAACGACAACGGCGATGGCGTACAAACCAATCTTCTAATACTTTGTAATACAAGATGGAAGAAGATAAAGCTGAAAGAAAACGTCGCTTAAATAGAGAATGACAACGGCGATGGCGTGCAAACCAATCTTCTAATACTTTGCATAACTTGAACGAAGGTAGAGCTTGTCGCAGACGAAATAAAACTTTTGCAGAAACACAAGTCAGACATATAATTGACGCTCTTGCTCATGCTAAACGCCGGCAGCAAGAAACTCCTGAACAACTACAGGTTCGACGTAATGCAGCTGATCTTCAGATGCATATGTATTTTACGATTCGTGTTATAAATATTGAATGAGATTATTACTAAATATTTGTTGTTGGTGACCTATTTTATACGTAGACTTCCCATTAATAATTCAACCGTTTATTATAATTATGTATATGTATTTTATGATTCGTGTTATAAAAATTTCAGTCACAGCTTTTTCATCCGTGCATGGCACGGGCTATGAGCTAATAGTAATTTAAAAGGTACATTTATTACGTTGAACGAAGAACAGATCGCGCAACACATATAATTTCCACTAACAAGGTATTAAAAAATTAGCGAAATTGATCTTAGGTAGTAATAAGCTTGTCGTTCAAGATTCCTAACTTCACTCCTTTCTCACATTGTACTTGCCGTGTTTATTTTAACACAGTCTGACTGTCAGTGTTACCACAAAAGAGAAACATTTGGGAGTTCAGATATGACGTTAAATACCGAACGTACTGTATAATGAGAGATAACCCCAATTTACATAGGATACATCCAACAGAAATGGAAGGTTAAGTAGGTAACATACGTAGCAATCACTATAAAAGTGCCGGGACGGTTGCCGAGTGATACGAAGTGTTGGCTTCTAATCCTTCGTGCGAGATGGGTCAGGGTTCGGATCCCGTGTGAGAAATAGATGGCGAGCTTGGCTTATGGCACTAGTTCTCTCCCTACCTGAAGCCTGAGGCCCTAAATTAGGGACGGTAGATTGCTTATAGCCCGTTGAGTTGCTCACGGTGGTCGTAAATCCAGCCATCTCCCCAAAAGAAAAAAACTATTACACACATAATCAGATTTCCATAATCAGAGAAGAGAGTCCCCTCCGAACTTACGGCTAAAGAGAGAGAAGAGAACAAATCTGAGACACGAATTCAACTTTTGGATCAAAAATTTGTCAAAGGCAGAAATTATTTTTTTGTCGAAAGACACCACAGGACGTCGTCTTGTCTTATGACGTCAACAAGTAAATGAAATGCAACAGGGAACGGTTATGCAATACTTATACTTCATTATAATACTTCCCTTTGCAGATGAAGTAAAACTTCACTTTGCAAAGGGAAGTATGAATACTTCACAACCCAGATTCCTGATAGCCACTGCGAGAGAAACATTAAGTTCTTCTCACGCAATGAATGAAATTCAAATTAATCGGAAACTTGAAACTTGGTCGTTCTGGATTTTGTATTGGTTATCATACTCGAGCGCTATCCGGGAGACGCGGATACGATTCCCGCTCTAGGACGACGAAAATTTAAGTTTTCGGATATCTTCTGACTTAACATCCATGTTGTCGTGATCCTTGCAAAATGTAAAACTTCTGTAATGCCACTTATGATGTAAATTTCTTTTCTGGGTGACCACAACGCTCTAAGAAGGGTAAAGCGATGTCAGGGACGATATAAAAATTGAGATAGGAAAGGGGATTCTTCGGAGAATCGCCAAGGTTGGTAAGATTGAATGTGCCCGAAGGCGGATGTTCGGAGAGAGAGTTGTAAAAAGGGGAGATGAGAGCAGGACACGGGGTAGGTAAGATGCAAAATGGACGCTGCTCGTTGGTCACCCACGGAAAGTGAAAATCAAGTTGTAAATAAATGTATATATATGTTCTGATGGGAATGCTTAATAAAGCTCTTGTCATGAAATAATGAAGCCATCTTGTTTACGAAAATGTGACGGATAATGTAAAGATACAGTAAGAATCATGAATGCGGAAAAGTAACGAAAAAACGGCATTCTCCTGGCTGGTCATCACACATGTCATACTGTATTTACACAAATAAACGGATTCACATCTTCCAAAGTTGTATTGTATTTCTTTCACGCTTTTAACTTTCGTAACCGAATGCAGTTAGATTACCACTGAAAAAGTAAGTGCAGCTTCTTCTAATGCTTCCAACTTTTGCAGTGGAATGCAGTAGATAGCTTCTGAAAAGGTGAGTGTAGCATCTTTCAAGAATTTCAACTTTCATAGAGGAACGAAGTTAGATACCCATCGAAAAAACTTAATTTGACCTCTTTTAACGCTTTCATAGATGAATGCGGTCAGTTAAGCGCTGCAAAAAGATGCAGCTTAGGAGGTAAAATTTCAAAAACATTCTTATCCTTATCGGGTTTGAATTAAGGATTTTGTCCACCTGAGGACTTTTCTCACTTCATGAATCTATAGGGAAAATAATAGTTTTAATAGACAGATACAAGTAGACCAAACTTTTGTTCGTCTTCCTTATTTTCAAGCATAAAAATAATTTGCCTGGCTGCGTAGAGCTTTTGTTTTATTTTCTACCATGCCTGCGGTTTTTTTTTAAATGTATCAGATAATTTTGGATCAGAAAGACGTCTACCTGATTGCAGTTTTGCAAACATTTTCACCCTATTCGTATTTCACAATTACCTATCTCGGAGGCTTAAGAATATAGTCACAATATCTGTGTTCCTGGATTACTAATTACAAAATTTCTCCTACTGATTAGTTCTCTATAGCTGCTAAAATTCCTCATACATACTGCAATAAATAGCATCATGTGGTATGATTATGTGCACCCTACAAATGTGATAAAGTTTGTGTTGATAATTCAATTAGCAGCCTAGCCATTGCATGAAAAGTATATCTTCGACAACTTTACATTCAGTAATCTCGATCAAATCAATTGGAACGATTCGAAATTAATATTCACATATTCTTATATTCATGACCAAAATATTGGAAAAAACCTTGGAAGTTCTTAAACAAGACCAGAATTTTTCAAATCCGATTGCCGTACCTCAGTCAAGATTTTTAAACTTTGGAATACATGATTACTAAGTTCTCTTAATGCAGATTTTAAAGATTTGTTACGCAAAAAGGTTTTGTTTTCTTGTTTTGAAAATTTTACAATATTCACTTGTGTGGTGCATCAATGACCTTACGATAAAAGAGCTGCCAAAAATACTAAATGTTTGATTTAACGTAAAGTAATATGGATTCTGTCAAAGAAATAGTAGTGTATAGACAAAAGGTTTGGTTAATTTTAATTTGCAAAAACGAAATTGTGTCTGACATGCTTTAAATAATTTAACACGAAATGGTTTATCAAAATCGTTCAATGCAGCTTTTATCCAATTACGAGGACGCATTTTCATTTCGCAAGGAGGCTTTTACTTTCTGTTTTCTTTTCTCTCCCTTTTTCTCTTTTAGTGTAAGATTACGTCAGACCCCTTGTTGAACATAATATATCATTTTATACCGATATATTAAGCTTTTGTTTTCGTTTCAATTACTGAGATAATCCTTTTCCGTATTTTCTACTTTTTTTTTTTCCAGTTTTATGCATATGATTTAGCTTGCAAAATGTTGCGCCTCAGTGAAGTATTCTATGAGGGACACTGATTGCAGTACTTTAACCACTTCTTTCTCATATTTCATTTGCATGAATTCTTGAAGGAAGAGTTCGTTAGGTCTCCGTTTAAACCACACCCACCGATTCAGCTGATTATATTGCACCTCAAAGTGAGTATTATCCGGGTGCATTGTGTTCTGAGTGAAAAATTACTCCACAAAGTAATGAAATTTCTCCAATCTCCCTTCATCACCTGAGGAGGGAAAAGTACTCTGCCATTCAACAGTAGAAGACTCCTGAAACTAAAAGCTAAATGATGATAGATAGATGCGGGAGCAGATTAGTTTTAGTCTCACAACTGAACGTGCTCCGCAAGCTGAAAAGAGAAAAAAGCGTCGGAAAAATAATAAAAAAAAAAAAATTAATCTGTAAGAGATTAAGTATAAGGAAGGATAGTTTTGAAGCATCGTGATGTAAGATCTTACTTTTAGGCGACAACGCATGGTAGAAGCCGTAGACCGTACTTCTGGTTACTAAGAAATCTTACGTGTATTGCAAGTGAAGGAAGTAATGTAGTTTCCAAATCATGGTTCGCAACAGGGGAAATAAATCAGTGCCATCATATTTTGATTTACATTCTATTGCCAAAGAGAAGCCATGGCAATTTTTCGTTCACATTTTTATAAAGTGCGTTAAAAATTAAAAAAAAAGTATAATTCTTTTCGTTATAAAAACGCGCTACAGCAGACAAATAAATTGTGTTAAACCTGCTCTGGGTGGTTTTCCCGGGCAGACCCCCCCTCCCCGCAAAGCTGAAAGATGTGAAAGAATATTGCTATAATTTATAAGTACTTATATTGAGATTTTGTTATTTGGATCCACATGAAATTTAGTTTGAATAGTATATCTGTAAGAAATATTTTAACTTGGCGTTCTTTGGGTTTTTAACCCAGGAACTCGTTTATAGTGCCCCTTACCTATCTATATTCTGCAAAATAGTAGCTTAAATAAATTCCGCATTTTTAGATAAATTTTTAGTTTAAGTGAATGGTATGAGAGCGAGTAAAAAATGTGATTAAATGTGATTCAAGAAAAAATTAATAAATCCTTTACAATTCTTTATTAATCCCTCATGGTCGACTTTCATTAAAATCGGGCATGAGCATAAGATAAAGAAACAACAAAAGGTACTGAATGTTTCAAGTTCATGGTGGTAAAAATAAATTTCAGGAAATGTAAATGAAGATGTACAGAGTTTGGCTAACAAAATGAATCCATGTCATTTACACAACAATGTAAGTATTAAGAGAATACAACAGGATCAAATGTCTATGTTGTAGACAGAAACTCGTGGGGAATTTATCAAATTCCACGTGAATGTGGTGCTTCGTATGTAGGACAGACCCGTAGATCCTTGCGTTTTCGATTGAAGGAGCACAAGACCTACATTCGGAACTGTGGCCTGAAGAAGTCATTGATGGCTAAACATTGTTACGAAAAGGACTATAAATTTCTCTTTGAAGAAACAAAACTAATTGACTAGCCATATTCAATTGATATTTTGGAAGCTTTCCATATATATCAGAAGTCTTCGCAACTTGTTAATGACATGGCATTCACCATATTTCTATCAAGCCCGTGGAAGCAACTAACCAAAACCCGTGACTGTAAACACCATTTTTGATATCATATACACTGCTGGACAATTGCTAAGGACGGATCATAAACGGCTATATAGCGCATAAAAAAGTAAGTGTGGTTGGATGCCAAGTGAAATAAAATAATGTCAGAATGCCGGGACATTACAAGAAAGACAATTTATTGTGCTCTAAAATCCAGAAGGCTTTGGAACGTGTTCAAGGGACAAACAGGCCATTTTGTGCAGAATACGCAAACGTGAAAAAATGCAATTACCGTCCGCAGGCGTTAAGGCGTAAGATGTCAATACGGGATATGGCCACCATGGAGGGCGATGCAAGATTCCACACGTCGTGTCATGCTTTGCACAACATTATCAAGCAGCTGTTGAGGTAATTTATCCCATTCCTCTGTCAGTGCACGGATGAGGGTGTCCTTGTTTATTGGAGGGCATTGGCGACCAGCAAGACTCCTCCCCAAAGCATCCCACACATTTTCAATGGGATTCAGATCTGGAGAACGTGCTGGCCATACGAGGCGTTGAATATCCTCGCTCTCAAGACACTCCTGGACTGCGACTGTCCGATGACATGTTGCGTTGTCGTCCATGAAAATGAATCTATCACCGACAGCACCACGGAACATGCGAACATGAGGTAGCAGAACATCATTAATGTATCGTTGGCCAGTCATAGTACCAGATGGAAGCACATGGAAGGACGTACGGCCATTGATCATGTTGCCAGCCCATACGATGACACTACATGTCGGATATCGGTCCCTTTCCTGTATGTTTGCTGGACAATATGCAGTACCACTATCACGCCAGATCAGTTGTCGTCGACAATCAGACGATAGACTGCATCTACTCTCATCTGAGAAGAGGACAGCAGACCAGTCGTTATCAGTCCAATTGCGATGTTGATGGCACCATTGCAAACGGGCGGTACGGTGACGTCTGGACAATGGGATGCACACAACTGGACGGCGGGCGTATAGTCCTCCTTCATGCAAACGTCTGGCGACAGTTTTTCGGGAGATCCGCTTGCCAGTAGCAGCCATAAACTGATTTGCTACCTCACTAGCTGTGCTGCGGCGGTGTCTTTTTGTTGATAGCACTATGTACCGATCTTCTGCAGGTGTCGTACTGCGAACACGACCTCCCCCGTGACGTTTGCTACACTCTCCATTTGTTTGAAATGATTTCCAAAGCCTTGAAACAACACTGTGGCTGACGTCGAACTCCCTGGCAACATCTGTTATTTTTCGCCCTTCTTAAATCTTGCCAATAATACGGCCACGCGTAAAATCATCTAGGTGATGTCGGGAAGACATACTGAAAATTGCAAGTTCGTCAATTGATTCTTTCCCTTTCAACTTCGCGTTTACAACAATACGCGTCAAATCCTTTATATCTCTTATCAGCGCTATGACGTCACGAACAAGTTCGGCAATCCAAAATTTGCATACGCACAACACGTCTTACTGTATCCCGCACTTATGCTAATTTCCACATTTTCCTGCCTTCCATTTTATGGTTGCTATCGTTGCTATTGTCATCCGTCCTTAGCAATTGTCCGGCAGTGTACAATTTGACGTTCTTCCTGATGAAGCTCGGTCAATACCCAGCGAAACCATGATCGACTTGAAAAAATAAATATTTGTGACAAACCACGTTGTATTCTCTTAATATTATTAATTGTCACAAGATTGTAGTCTTTGAGATCAAGAACAATGTAAGTATCCTACATTATTCATTTTCTTTTGTAATAGTATTCAGTTGCACATGGCAGTTCAGTGTTCTGATTTTTACTTTTCTTGACTCCAAGCTCTGAATAAAGAGGGTTTGCGATTGAGAATGAGAATTTTCCGTAAACCGAAAGGAACACATGTAACACAGCTTTCCTTTTTACACTGTAAAAAATAAATGGTGTGAATTCACGGAAAATTCCTGAAAATAACGTGCAGCAAAGTTGCGGGTAAGTGTCCGTCTTTTAACGAAATTTCCGTTTTGAAAAGTACCTGTTTCTTTTCTTTTAACTTTCGTATTTTTACAGATTTTTCATAGTCAGTAATTTCGTTTATTTCAGAAAAGTCCGTTTCAAGTTTTTCCGTACTTATGCATAAATTTTTCAAAATCGAAAACCCTGAATGTCTCAGCTTTTACGCCAGATAATCCTTTCGCACTGGCAGTGCGATCGACCTGAGGTCGATTAGTGTGGCTCAACACCAGTGGTTCTCAAAATTTTTACCTGGGGGCCCCCTGACAATATAAAATACTCTCACCCCCCCCCCCCAACCCCTCAAGCCTGTTTTCTTTACCAAAATAGGAGTCATGGTGAGTTGGACGTTTCATTCAGCTTATTTTGTGTTTTTCTACATATTATTTTTTAATTTTTACCTGTAGAAAAGTATCCTGCGCCCTGCTCTCAAGCCCTTCCCCCCCCGAGGGCCCCGCCATACAGTTTGAGAACCACTGTTTTACACAATTCTCGAGTCTTAACCACTGAGCCAAAATGTCTTTGGAATCACACTCACGTTTAAGGTAAAATTTATTGAGCGACGACGATTTTATTTTATTAATGCGAGTGATTCAGTCATTTTATTTTTTGTTACAGCTGATTTTAATACTTTTGCAATAATTTTTGTTTTTTCTGTAGGAGTTCTTATCGCGTATTAAGTATTTTTCTTAAACTTGATATTTCGAAGCAACACAGTGCTTTGGAGCTTCAGATTTTTTTATTTTTTTAACTGATGATAACTTTCAATTTTCTTTAAGAAAAGGTTAAATGTACTATTTTATAGTATTATTTCACAAAACTTCTAAAATAAAATTTACTCTTGATAGATATAATAGCTTTTGTTTTAAGGATTTCACAGACTGATACATAGACAACGTACAATCATCTGCACAATAATTTAAATGCTCTATTTCTTACGGTAACACAACGTATAATAGCTGGTACCCAAAATGTGCTAGAGGAGAAGAAATATCCTGTGCAACAATAACCAAATTTCATGCGATATGCGATGCACAATATGCGATCTCTCTACAGAACTTTAAAGCAATTCCTTTGACAGACTATTGAAATTTAACAGTTAATCAAACCTCAAGTATTCCCGCGAATCGCTTCTATTACCTGAACGTTTTCATCATATGGATACAAGGAAAAAGTGAGAACGGGATTTTTCTGTTAATATATGAAACCAATTGTGGAAAAGTGTCTGAAAATTCAGAATTTTCCGCTAAGGCATCTTAAAAATGGTAGCTTACAGTCATTATGAGAAAGGAATTGCGGAAAGGTTTCTGAAAATTCAAAATTTTCCTCGAAATCCGTGAAATTCAGGTTACTTTCCGTCATTTCACGGAAAAGGTTATATCAGAAATATGCTTTGTTAATTCACAAAAGAAATCACGGAAAGTGGATCGTGAATTTCGGATTTTCTTTTCTACAGTGTACCCAGCAAAACCAGATGCTTTAAAGAACTATACCACATTTTTTTTTGTCAATGTCTGCACTGCACTTGATCACTGTCATGCGAAGTAGTACCACTGTAAAACATAGAAAGATAAAATCGGAATCCGACGTTTTGAATCTGAGAGATTCATGTCCATAGACAGTGATATTTTACAAATTTTGAAGATGACAATCCTTTTTTTTTTTTTTTTTTGTGTGTAAATATGACAAGGATAGTAAGTTAGATAATATCCGAAAACTTGAAAATTTCGTCGTCCTGTATGAAATTATCCTGTGATGGTTATATTCAAATTAAACGGAAACTTGAGACTTGGATGTTCTGGGTTTTTTAGTGGTTAGCATACCCGGGCGCTATCTGGGAGACACGGATTCGATTCCCGCTTCAGGACGACAAAATTTTCAAGTTTCGGATATTATCTGACTTACCATCCTTGTCATATTTACCCCAAAAAACGGACTGCCATCTTCAAAATTTATATTGTATGGTGTAATTCCGTATTCCATTCATGATTTACCCTCTCCTCCGGGCAATCACGGGATAGGATTCTTAATCACCAGATTCGCTAAACATGAGTGCCGGTTGCTCCGACTAGCGAATCCTTTGATGGCTATATTCAGATTAATCGGGAACTTGAGACTTGGTCGTTCTTGGTGGTGTATTGGTTAACATACCCGGGTGCAATGTGGGAGACGAAATTTTCAAGTTTTCGGATATTATTTGACTTACCATCCTTGTCATATTTACAACAAAAAAGGATTATCATTTTCAAAATTTGTATTGTTTGGTGTTATCCGCATTCCATTCATGAGTGGTATTTTAGTTTCTTTAGTATCCTTAGATATCTCAGCACGCATTAAAGAATATGCATGTATGTATCACAAATTGATATGATTATATATTGATATGATTATATTACTGTTTTATCTGTCTGCCTATTCGGGGGAGATTCATCTATTTGCTGTGAGTACGATTTTTTTATGTGTGTTTTTCCTGGGTAGGTTTACGATTTTTATGTGTGTTTTTTCTGGGTTTTACACCCACCTTGAGCAACCACAACGTCTAGCGTTACTCCGTCCCAAATTTAGAGCGAGTGGTTTGAGGCAAGGGAGTGAGAGAGTCATTGCAGCAAGACAAGCACATTACCCATTCTTTAAACTGGACTCGAATCCGTGCCCAGCTCAGAGGACTAGAAAGAAACCTATGCCTCGGAATACTCGGTCACTGGGCATTATAGTATCTAAGTGGAGTAGTATGTATGTTCATTTAGAAGTCGACTACAATAGTATGAATATCGGCAGCATGTGCACACGTTGAACTATTCATATAGGTTGAGTGCACTAGTGAATGGCCGGATCCAGTAAATGACCAATTTCCACTTAAAACGTTTAAAATAAGCTGCACATGTCTGTTAGCCAATGAAGTTGCACAAATAAGAGAAGCAGCGAAATCTCTTGTAAGGCTTGTAATTGGCTGACCATAATTACGTGATACAAAATCCAAGATGGTGGTATACATATGGATGCAGTAAGATTGTTTGTTCTGTTCAAACTCCACAATAAGGTAATCCTTGTGCGATTAATCATGTAGTAATATAATATTACATATTATAATAGTTCCTTCTCACTTTTATTATAATTGTTGTGGAACTTAAAAGTCATAAACATATTTTTTCATAGAAAGAAAACGTATATAACCTCAAATGCATGCAGTAGTAGTGGTGGTCACATACTGGAGCAATTCCCTGGTATGGTACCAGTGAATGACCATTTCGGTCGTACACTGGTGTTAGAAAAGATTCTATCTCGTGCTCTGTTACCAAGTATAATGACCACCTTATAAATAATGCGAATATCTTTGTACCACTGAATCACCTAAAAGGGTACTTCCACCAGTAAATAACCGACATAAATTGTGTATCGATCATTTACTGGGTGACAGTAGTCATTTAATTGGTTATACACTAATTACTGGATATGATGAAATTCTAGGTTAATATTATTCATTTCGTTTATATAGATTATATTCCAACATAGAAGATTCTGCAGAGGGGAATGAAAACGTCATACTCTCGCTTCCGCTATACAGAAGATGATTTGTCTGAAGCTATAGAGGTAGTACGAAGTGGCACCATGAGTGCCAATAAAGCTAGTAAAACTTCCAATATTCCCAAAGGAACTCTCATAAATAAACTGCATGATACGGTACCCATAGAGTGGAGAATGTGACCACCTTCATCTCTGACGAAAGAAGAAGACCGCTTGGTAAAGTAGAAAATTGGGGAAGCCAAACTAGGTTTCGTTGAGTTTCTACTATAACCGAAAGGTTATAGTAGAAACTCAACGAAGAAATCAAAGAAGAAAGTTTCTACTATAACCGAAAGGTTATAGTAGAAACTCAACGAAGTAATCCATTTCAAAACAATCGGCCAGGGAGGAAATTGCTATTTATTCCTGCAACCAACTCCTGCTTTAGCTAGAAGAAATACAGAAATAATATCAGAAGCGCGGGTTGCTGTTACAGAAGAAATGATACAGTAGTGGTTAAAGGAACTAAATGTTTTTTTTTTGGAAGAAGTAAGAGCTAATGATTACAGAAGAACTGATACAGGAGTGGTTTAAGGAACTAAGTGTTTTTTTTTTTTTTTTTTTTTTTGGAAGAAGTAAGAGCTAATGATTACAGAAGAAATGATACAGTAGTGGTTTAAGGAACTAAGTGTTTTTTTTTTGTTTTTTTTTTTGGAAGAAGTAAGAGCTAATGATTACAGAAGAAATGATACAGGAGTGGTTTAAGAAACTAAGTGTTTTTTTGGAAGAAGTAAGAGCTAATGATTACAGAAGAAATGATGCAGGAGTGGTTTAAGGAATTAAGTGTTTTTTTGGAAAAAGTAAGAGCTAATGATTACAGAAGAAATGATACAGGAGTGGTTTAAGGAACTAAGTGTTTTTTTTTTTTTGGAAGAAGTAAGAGCTAATGATTACAGAAGAAATGATACAGGAGTGGTTTAAAGGAACTAAGTGGTTTTTCGGAAGAAGTAAGAGCTAATGATTACAGAAGAAATGATGCAAGAGTGGTTTAAGGAGCTAAGTGGGTTTTTTCGTTTTTTTTTTTTTTTGGAAGAAGTAAGAGCTAATGATTACAGAAGAAATGATGCAGGAGTGGTTTAAGGAACTAAGTGTTTTTTTTGGAAGAAGTAAGAGCTAATGATTACAGAAGAAATGATGCAGGAGTGGTTTAAGGAACTAAGTGTTGTTTTGGAAAACGTAAGAGCTAATGATTACAGAAGAAATGATACAGGAGTGGTTTAAGGAACTAAGTGGTTTTTTGGAAGAAGTAAGAGCCAATGATTACAGAAGTAATGTTGCAGGAGTGGTTTAAGGAACAAAGTGTTTTTGGAAGAAGTAAGAGCTAATGATTACAGAAGATATGATACAGGAGTGGTTTAAGGAACTAAGTGGTTTTTTGGAAGAAGTAAGAGCTAATGATTACAGAAGAAATGATACAGGAGTGGTTTAAGGAACAAAGTGTTTTTTGGAAGAAGTAAGAGCTAATGATTACAGAAGAAATGATACAGGAGTGGTTTAAGGAACTAAGTGTTTTTTTTTGGAAGAAGTAAGAGCTAATGATTACAGAAGAAATGATGCAGGAGTGGTTTAAGGAACTAAGTGTTGTTTTGGAAAACGTAAGAGCTAATGATTACAGAAGAAATGATACAGGAGCGGTTTAAGGAACTAAGTGGTTTTTTGGAAGAAGTAAGAGCTAATGATTACAGAAGTAATGTTGCAGGAGTGGTTTAAGGAACAAAGTGGTTTTTTGGAAGAAGTAAGAGCTAATGGTTACAGAAGATATGATACAGGAGTGGTTTAAGGAACTAAGTGGATTTTGGAAGAAGTAAGAGCTAATGATTACAGAAGAAATGACACAGGGGTGGTTAAAGGAACTAAGTGGTTTTTTGGAAGAAGTAAGAGCTAATGATTACAGAAGAAATGATACAGGAGTGGTTTAAGGAACTAAGTGCTTTTTTGGAAGAAGTAAGAGCTAATGATTACAGAAGAAATTATACAGGAGTGGTTTAAGGAACTAAGTGGTTTTTTGGAAGAAGTAAGCGCTAATGATTTTCTTAAAGATCCAAGCCGCATATTGAATGCCAATGAGACAGGGATGGAATTTTGTCCTAAAACAGGGAAACTTCTAGTGCCAAAGATGCATAGGAATTTCTATGATACAGCTCCTGGTCAAAAAAAAAAAAAAAGAATACATCACAGTACTCTCTAAATATTCAGCAAATTGTTCGACGGTAAATCCAATGATTGTTTATTCTTACCAGAGGGTTCCCAGAGATGTTGCTGAATGTTTCCCCGACGGATAAGCAGTTTGAAGAAGATAATCTGGATGGATGACAGGAGAAGCTTTTTCGAATATACTGCAAATGTGTTTTATCCATGACTTATTGCTAAACAAATTGAGTTCCCCACACTTTTACTTCTGGATGGATATAAGTCCCATATAAATGAGGAGTTGTACAAATTCTGTGTAGAAAAGTAAATTGTGATATTTTGCCTTCTACCAAACGCAATGCATATTTTACAGCCTTAATGTAGCAATTGTTTGACCTCTGAAAAGCGAGTGGAGAAACGTTATCAGGAAGCACAAACAAGAAACATTAAGACCAGTTTCAAAAGTTAATTTTGCTATTTTGTTCGGCGAAGCTTATCACAAAACACTGAAGGATGATACCATCTAGAGAAGTTTTAAAGTGCGTGGATTATTCCCTTTCGATCCTGATGGGGTCCACTATTTTAAATGCATTTCAACTAGACGAAAGGAGTTATTCAGTCAAGGACAAGAATCCAATAAACATAAAAATACAGGAGAATACATTTTGCATTCAGGGTGATAGAGAAAAGATATACCTCTAGACATGCTGGAGTTCTTAAGGGAAGAAGATGCAACCAGAATGGAAACAGTAACTGAAAAAGTGCTGTTTTCTCTGTGTAAAACAATGAAATCCAAAACTCACGTTAATAGTTCTCAGCATGTCCTAAACATGACAGCAAACAGATCAGTCAAAATTTCTGCATCAACAGAAGATACTACCTATGAAGAAAGTATTATTGTACAGGATTGTGTAAACAATGGGAATCAAATAAGTATGTATCAGATGATATCCCCATTACAGTTCTTCATGAGTCTGAAAATTATACTAAAGTACCTCCCGGACCAACTACAAGCACTACTGCTGTTCCACATACATCGTTTAGATCAAAAATGCTGGTCAAAACATGAAAATGAAAAATATATTGGAAAGAAGAAAAGAAAAACTGAAAAAAATCCTTACTCTGTGACTCCGGAAAAATGGAAGAAATACTATGACAAGAAATCAAGAGAAAAGGAAGAGAAAGAAAGTGCAAAGCAAACAACGTAAAAAAGAAAGAGAGGAAAAGAGAAAACAAAAAATGAATCCTAAGAAAAAAATATAAGAAAACGCAAAGATTGGGAGAGTGAAACTGATACAGATTCAGATGCAATGTCACTTGCTTCTGATACAGACTTGATTTAGAGCTGTTTGCAACTCGCTCTGCCAGAAGTGATGTCCATAACATTGATTTCAATGAAACTGATTATGTTATTGTAAAATAAAAGAGGAAATATTATCTAGGAATAGTGGTGACAAAAGATAATACTGAATCCGAAGTAAACGTAATGGCAAAGCCCAACCAAGACAAATGGAAATGGCCAGAAAACGTTGATCAAATATGGTATAGCCATAGCGATATAATAGCGCGCATTAAAGAGCCTGAGACAGTTGCAAAAGGGTCTTGTGTTTTCAAAGTTCTCAAAATGGATAATTACTGATGTAGTCTGTAATGATATATATTCTGCTTATTATGAACTTTAAATAATTATGAATTATAATTATATCTGTTATTAATTCCAAGTTCCTGATAGAGTACACGGGATAAGATGCTTGTAGTTTTGCCTAAATGTTAATAAATTATATTTGTTTTAAATCTGAATCAAACTCAGTTTTTTATAGGTAGCCTGATTTTCCTCTTTCCCAAGTTGATCCTTCTAAATTTAATTTGAATGAACATTATCAGTAACATTTCCACATTTTAATAGAGGTTAAATTAGAAGAAATTACTCTGAGGCCGACTTTATAGAAAATCCGTGTTAAAGGGCAAGAAAATTACAATTTTCATTGATTTAAGCTATACATTTCAATCATTTGTGCCTGTGGTCATTTATTGGTGCCAGAGTAGTAAATCACTGGAAAGAAATGGTCATTCTCTGGGGTTCAAGGTAAGAGAAAGTTGTCTTCTTTATTCTGATTATCTCTCTACTGCTAGAAACAAACCAACATGTTAGTAGTATTCTATAACCCTTCTAGATGCTTTTTACAGAAAGTTCTATTTGACTGTGATTGAATTTCATACAGCAATCAGGAAATATTCATGTTAGGACTCTTAACTGGTCATTTATTAGAACACTCACCCTACTATCAATTTTTGTACGACGCAATTGTTCATCAAGGGGATATATAAGTATATCGGCATATCACTATGTCTAGAAGATGAATTTGAAAAATCCTTTCTTGGTGTTGTAAACCGTCAAACATTTCCACAGACGTTCAAATCTGTTTTGGCGAGAAACTTCACGCCTAATTTGTGCCAATACACACTGAATATCAAATTTGTTGCGTATATCACCGCCTATGATATTTCTGGCACTTAGTGCTGTACAGGGTTTGTTTATTTTATTGCAGCTATTCCATGAAAATTAAGGCATTGTATCTTTTTACTGACAGCAGACAAGATTTTTTTCTGACGGGGGAGGAGGTTTAACGACTTCCTGAGCTTTTAAGGTTATGTAGAATCGTCCGTCTCTCCTTAGGGACAACCTATTCCTGGAATGCCACAGATTCAGATTCATCGGTTAAACACTGCATCTATGCCACGCCCAGAAGTTGAGCCCATCTTGTACTATTAGTCAAAAACCCGCGCCTCTGAACAGTCCGCCATCCGGACAGCCAAGAATCTGTCCTCATTTGATCTTCCATAATGATGATTTCTACTGATTGCTCTGTGACGTATCATTGATGTGGCTCGCATGACATTTATATAGTCATTGGTGATTTTGTAACGTATATTCTATTTTAACTTTCCTTTTGAGTCTCTATATCTATGTAAATTTGAGTTCGTTCTCTTAGATATTTTCAAACCTTAACGTTATGTCTATTCCCTCAACCGAGAATGTCGTTGGCAACAATCTGAGATCGGAACGAGAGTGACGTATGTGTGTACTGATAAGAACGTTAGATAAAAATGCAATGTAGCGGTTGCTTGAGGGGATTGACCGCTGGTGGCCTAATGGTCAACGTTCGTGGCTGCCACGGAGAGGACTTCAGGTTCGATCCCCGCCAGGTACGAACGCTCGAACCACTAAATATACGCCGTGCGTCTGATGGGCACATTAAGCAGTCGGACCTCGGGTACTTCCCGCCCCGGTAATAAATAAGGGCGTCTTCCTCCCCCTTTCTACTTCACTTCCGTGTCATTTTCCTATCGGGCACTCTATCCCAAATCTCCTAGCTTCCTATTTCTAAGGGTTGTTTAAGACCTGGGGTCAGACACTCCCTTCCTAAAATCCTCTACATATGATCTGATTTCATCTGCTTGAGGAGATGTTAGATCGTTGCTGAGTTTGATTGTACGACAGCTAATTAAGGTATGTGAAATTGTGTGTGCTCCTCGCCGTGATATGTTTGTGATGTCGTCTAAAGTTAATGGAACAATAAAAAGTTTGCGTAAGTGAGTTGACTTTCTGTATATGTTTCGTCTGGCTCTAAAAACCTTAATTCAAAGTGAGCTATCCGGTGCAATTAGTTGCATGGCATTTACCCTTAGTTTAACATCTATTCAGCCGGATATTTGGAACTTTAAAGTAACCAATCTTACATAACGTAAAAAGTGTTACGTTATAGTTTCTATCATACACATTGAAACCGCGTTTATACGTTATTCTAGGGACAAAGTAAAATCAACGTATAATTGAAAAAAAACCGTATAAATGAAACATGACATGTTTCTGTCTCCAGATGGCAGCATATTACTCTGTTACAACGTATGGCGTAGCCCGTAGATGCTGTCCGCGTGACCCAGGGGAGTCACCTAGAACATTTTTAAGGTATGGAAACAAAATTCTAAACTTCCTTCTTTATTGTGCAACAATGCGATCTCTGTTTCTATGTTTATAAACCAGGTATTGTCATCAAACAGAAGTCATCGGTATTTTCATTTGTAATCGGAGCAATCATTTTGAATTACCCTGTACTTTTGTAACACCTTGGAAAAAACTAGCACAATTTACAATACGCATTATGAGAGGGGGGGGTATTCACAGTGGATGTAACCGGTTTCATTCAAAAGATAATTAAGGTGGTTCCACCTAAAATCTCTGCCTTTTGTTTCCAATGGTAAAACTTCTTTACATATTTTCTTCGCAATTAATGTATTCCCAAGGATGAAAATCAGCACATCGAAAAAACTAACTTTAAGTTATAGCACGGGATACTTAATACTCGCTAAAACATAACTATAATTAAGCAGTCCAACATTTGTTTGTCTACTGACGTCATCAATGTACAGACAGCGCCATCTATTAACAGGTCTGAACGTTACTCAAAGAAAAATTCTTGATTTTTAATATAGTTATGGTTATGCTTTAGCAAGTATTAAGTATCCCATTCTATAATTTACAGTTAGTTTTATCGATGTGCAAATTTTCATCCTTGGAATTGCATTAATTGCAAAGAAAACATGTAAAGAAGTTTTGCCACTGGAAACATAAGGCAGAGATTTTAAGTGGAACCACCTTAACCACATTTCTACAATCAATAATAGCTACTTACTCCCCCTAGTAGCTCAAAAGTGTGTTACGAAGATCAGCAAAAGAGTGCTCGAAGAGTTTTTCATAGTAGAAGATATGACAAGGAAAAAAGGATTTCCAAATTGAACAATTAGAAGAAGAGATATTAGAGTATAACGTTATATAACTTTACGCGCCCTAGAGAAAAAGCTATGAATTACTTAAAGGAGAAAATGAGTGCAAAATAATCTTCCTAATGAAGAATGTCCAACCAAAAAAGGATTTCTCTATGAGACTTTTAGAATTGAATAAGATCCTTCACATAGAAATATATGCTGACGACCCCTGGCAACAGAATTTCGAACAATAGAGTAAAAATATGCGAAAATTATTCTTCAAATTAAATGCTATGCTAAGGAGAAGTCATTTTTCAAATACGTCTTCTAGGAGTAGAAATAGCGAGAAAAAAGTTTTGACATTTACGTCCCCTAGTGAGAAAACTGCATTATTTAGAAAAGATAATGTTAAGGCTCTACGAGACCCGCCATCTTGTATTGCTGCCTTCTCTTATTAACCAATGGGCAAGCGTATTTCACAAATTGATCGAGAAATTTTGCACATTTTGGATCACCGTTTGTATTTAACGTAAGATATATGATAAATAAAGACTTTCCTGGTTTCAGATTTTCATTTTGGACCCTTTATGTATTTTTTATTAATTAATAAAACTATGGAAGACGTCTCGGTACGACTTTTGCTGCAGATAAAAAATGAAGGGAAAGGTCAATAAAAATTCTGAAACAAGGAAACTCTTTATTTATCATATATCTTGCGTTAGCCACAAACGGTGTTCCAAAATGTGCAAAATTGCCCGAGCAATTTGTGAAATACGCTTGCCCGTTGATTATTAAGAGAAGGCAGCATACAAGATGGCGGGTCACGTAGAGCCTTAACAATATCCACTATAGCAAATAGTATGTATTAAAGAAAGACATTTTTCAATAAGATTCTTAAAAGCGGAGATACAGATTTAAACAGAAATGCACACCAATATCATCTAGCACCAAAACTGTGAATCACAAAAAAAAAAAAAAAACGTGAGTACCATGCAAGATGTTTCACAACTTGAATGCTATCTGGTGTTGATTTTTTTTAATCAGACTTTTAAAAGCAGATATATGGAGAATTATGCCGCCCACCGCGGAAATTGTGCGTTATTTTGGGCGGCGTTTTTGCGCAAAACGTTTTCATAGTCAGTAGTATCTGACCAGAAACGTTGAGTTTTCAAACGGATTCTAAGATGTTTATGAATATTGCAGCAAATATCTTGTAAATGGAAACGTGATTTGTGCCCTCAAGTGGTGAACTTTGAAATTACATGCAAAACATTCCACAAAAAAATTTTTTTTTTCAAATCTGACTGCTAAAAGCAGAAATATTCGAGAATAAATAGGATATACAGGGTGTCCGAGAATTATTGGACGCATTACAAAATTATGTACAAAAAAAAAAAAAAAAAAAAGTATGAGCATTGTCTGTTTTTCTGTGTCACGTATTACTAACACAGTTTCTATATTTTTGTTTTGCAGAATTGTTATTCCCAGAATCCAATAGATGGCGCTAGGTGTGGCCTGATGAGGAATGTATGAGAAATGCGCAATCAGTAGTCATGTAATCCATACAGCAGAAGGCGATGTGTGTGTTATGGCTTGCGGAATTAAAGTCTGTCATTAAAGTTAAAAGACGGTACCGTTTAGAGTATGGTTGTAATCCTCCGACAACGAATTCAATTAAGCGGTGGATGAAACAGTTTAAAGAAACTGGCAATGTGGAACATCGTGGAGGAGCCGGTAGGCCTATAGCGTTAGCGGTGAGACGGTTGACCAAGTTAATGAAAGTTTCCGACGAAGCTCTAGGAAATCCGTTCGTAAAGCAAGCAAAGAACTGTGCATTCCGAAATCGACAGTTCACGATATCTTGCACAAGAAATTAAAGTTTCATGCTTATGAAATTCAAATAGTGCAAAAGATACATGTAAATAATCACACTCTGCGATACGATTTCGCTGTGGATATGATGAATCCAGTGGAAAACGACGAAAATTTTCTCAGCACTGTAATGTTTAGTGATGAATCCACATTTCATGTATCAGGTATTGTGAATCATCACAACTGTAGGATATGGAGCAGTGAACCGCCTCATGCTGCTATTGAACTGGAACGTGATTCTCCAAAAGGTGATGTGTGGTGCGCCCTATCAAAAAGGGAAGTGATTGGCCCTTTCTTCTTCAGCGAAAAAACCATAAATGGGGACATCTACTTGGATATGCTAGAAAATTTCGCTATACCCCAGATCAAAAGATATGACAGCGTCGTTTTCCAACAAGACGGCGCCTCCGCATTGAACAATGTGTGTGCGTAAGTGCCAAAATGTGCATTTCCCCAACAGATGGATTGGGCGTGGTGGTCCCATTCCGTGGCCCCCTCGCTCTCCAGGTCTAACTCCATTGGATTATTTCATGTGGGGTTATGTGAAGGATCGTGTCTATCAGACGCCTTGTACTGATTTGTTGGAACTGAAGCAGCGTATCACAGCTGCTATTAATTCCATAACTCCTCAGATGCTTTTCAATACATGGCATGAAATCGAGCATCGATTGGACGTACTACGATCAACCAAAGGATCTCACATCGAAATTTATTAACTTGTGTATTTACATTGTAAGTTAGTACAGTCAGTTTCTATCTATCTGTTTAATGTTTTGTTTTATATAATTTTATAATGTGTCCAATAATTCTCGGACACTGTACATCTACGCCTCCTGGAGGAAAGCACTGTGCATTACTTTCTGCAGAAAATATGTGCAGAATATTTTCCATGGTGGTCGATATCAAACAAAGAAAGAACTTTTTCAATAGAGCTTTCAGAAGAGTAGGTAGTGCTGCAAATACAACGGAAATACGTATAAATATACATTTACACCCTCTAGTGGCGAAACAGTTCTTTACCAAAATAAGAAACTATATGCAGAACGTTTCTCCACCAGAAACTGTGTCTGCCGGAAAAAAGGCTCTTCAAGTTGGATTTTTAGAAGCAGAGATATCAGGAAAATCGTAATTTGCTATTACGCCAACTAGCGAAAAAATTGTACATTACTTGAAAAAGAAACGTTACCCAAAACTGTTTTCGTAACAAATGGTATCGAATGAAAGAATGAATTTTTTCAGTCGGATATTTAAAAGCAAAGTTATGGGATAAAATGCATTTTTAATTCGATTTCAGCTACATTTACTCCCTCTAGTTGCAAAATTGTGCAACGGAAAATGTCTTGAAGGCAAGAATTAGCGTTCTCACATTTCGGGCTTTCTAATGTAAAAAGAACTTTCCAGAAATCGAACAGAATAAGCTGTCTGGACGGACGGGCGGAGATACTGACGGGACGGACAAAGTAATTCTATAAGCATGTTTTCTTTTTTTTTTTTTTTTTTACAAAAGACGTGATAAAAAAATCTGTGATACATTACATTGAAAAAGGGTAACCTTAACTGGCTGAGTATTTTTGAAAACGTTATACAAGAAATCCTAACGAATATTTCACACAACTTTGAAGAAATCTGAAACATTGTGCCAGGCTAAATTTCTTAAACGCTCCATAATAAACATAAAAAATTCCAGAAAGGTTTTAAGGAAAGATGCTAATGCACCTCAAATCAAAGAAACCGACTTACAAGAATTCTAAAAGAATGAAAAGCGAATTTCCTAAGCTTTGCACAAATGTAGAGTAAACCTTTGCATGTCCTTGAGAGAAAGAAACTGATTTGCCAAAATTCTTTGAAGTTTTCCTAAGAGGGCTCTGTTCGTTTCTTATAAGCCCGGTTCCAGTTCAATGTTTAAGCCTAATTACAGCTCGTTTCAGAAAATATACTGCGAAGGAATAGTTGAGAAAGTCGCAGTTTTCAATTAATGTATTATTTCCTTAAAGTTATATGGGCAGGTTGTCCTGGAATTATCTCACTAAATTACTATTTGAATCTCTCGCTACTTATTCTATCTCTTAATTACTCGCTCTTCCGTATTTACTCTATTTCTACATAACTTTTCATTCTCTTGCACTGTCGTTGTCCAGAAACCTGAAAAAGTCTTCCTTTGTCCTACTCCCTTCCTAGACCTCTGTGTCCGTCCGAGCCTCTTTCGACACCTAGCTCGAAAGGGAGAGCGTTTCTCCGACGCTTCCTGAGCAATAATCTAATTTAGCCGTCTCGATGAGCTTTTCGGATCATAATGTACTAAAAGCTGCATAGGCTAATATAATCATAAAAAAGCACTTAACTTTTTCTGAACTGGCTCTTCAATACAAAGCGCGAATGCCTGGGAACAATCTTTTACAACTCTAGCTAATTACCCTTACCGCCAGAGATAGCATCTCCGAACATTCCCATGCTGACTGAAAAAGACTTACCGCTAAATAAATATTCGTTACTTGGAAAAGAATTAATTCTGATGAAATCTTGTAAAATCTCCTAAACTCCCGTAGCGTTACACTAAACTGTGAAACATTTTGCTGAAAAATTCAGCATTAGAGTTTCATCAAATGAACTGAAATTCTGTGAAATATTTCTTGTAACCCTGAAACGTCACAACAATTCTGAATGACGCTGCTCATGCACCTTACACCAAATAAATTAATGATAACAATATTCTGAGGCATTACTACCACTTCAGAAACATTACACAATTCCTAGAAAAATAACCATGCGTCATTCAAGATCTAAAACGTTACACACTTTCAGAAGAATTTGCGCTCGCGCATTTCACAAATTGAGGTTATTCTGGAATGTTACACTAATCTCCGAAACGAATTACACAACGGCTTAAGCTTTGCTATATTCCACAGAACTTTAAAAAAGAAAATGCGTGAACTTATTGAGAAAATTCCTAAAACATTCCCTCATAAGTTTTTTATTTGTAGCAACAAAAATGTGAAACAGGGTGGCAAAACACTTGGACATACTATTAATAATGCTAGCCTCTTCAAAGTATTGTCTATCACTTTTTTATACATTTCCGCCATCTTTGAACCCATTGGTAAAATCCATTTTGGAAAAATTCCTGAAGCTGTCTTTTCACCCATGAGTTCACAGCCAGTTTAACGTCTGTTACATCGTTGAAACGTTCTCCACGAAGGGTGTTTTTCAAAGGGGCAAACAGGAAAAAGTCTGAAGGAGCCAAATCAGGACTGCAGGGTAGTTGGGGCATCACCGTCAATCCCATTTTGGCAATGGGCTGTGAAGTCTTCATTGAGGTGTGGGGACGTGCGTTATCATGATTTAAAACAACACTATGAAGTGGAATGTCACGTCTTTTCCTTCTGATAGCTTCTTTTAGCTTCTTCAATGTCTGCACATAGTCAAAATGGCACAACGTTTGTTCCAGAAAATTGTCGCCATAACTTTCCCTGAGTAACGAATTCTTTTCACCTTTTTCTGTCGAGTTGAAAATGCGCTGTGCCATTCCATTGACGCACCTTTTATTTCTAGGTCCCGAAAGAACACACAAGTTTCATCCCCTGACACACCATTAGAGAGGTACACCTCACCCTCCCTCTCATAACAGTCCAAGAGGTTCCGGCACATGTCCACCCTTTGCTCAGATTATCCACGGGTTAGGTTCCTTGGAATCCATTTTGAACAAATTTTTCTGTAGCCCAGATCCCAAATTTAATAACTGAGAAATCACAAGTGCATGATTGCATGAGCGGATACTACGTGGCTAAGGAAATGTATCAAAACTACCATTAGCACTATGACAACAATTATTTCATAGCACTATGACAACAATGAATTGCATCACACAACTCCTGGATGGGGACAAGACGATCAGCTGTAAAGAGGTCTTTCACTCGTTGCCTGTTGGCATCTGTCACTGCAGTTGAGGGTCTTCCACTCCGTTGTTTGAACTTTCTTCCTCTCGAAACCTCTTCATCCATCTTCGTACATTACTGATATGGATTGTGGCAGCTCCATACACCACAAGGAATCTTCTGTGGATTTCTGAAGCCTCGCATCCCTCTTTTTCCAGGTATTCAGTTATAGCTTGCTGCTTTTTTCTGTCATTCATGATCTTTATTTCCGATTCTGAAAAGAATTTATTCCCACATTGGTGACATATCATAGTATATGTCAGAGCAGTTTCATTAAAATCGCTTCAAAAGTTATTAAAGAGGAGGCATCACTTTTAGGATGCCCCTTGTACAATGAAGTATTTTAATTAATTCTTTCTGTCTAGCACCAAGTTGCGCGGTTATAAATCACAGATGGAATAAAAAGGGTTGTACATATGTAATGCAGATATGTGGCTCTGTTTCTCGAAGAGTTAGAGACTGAAGAAACAGTTTTCAAAAGTCGTAAAGTATAAAGATTCCCGAAACTTTTTCATGAATCAAACTTGCTCATAATTCTTTATTTTCCATTTTCGCGTCACAAGGAGAGTAAGTACAACGTCATCCGGTCTGCACGCGTTCCGAGTCAGCTTCGGGTAAGAAGTGTTAAAAAGAGTGTCTACCCCTATTCCCTCCTCCAGCATCACAGCGGAAATTTCAATTACAAATCGGCAGGAAACAAATGAAAAGCCTCGGTTCTGTGTTACGGGATCAGGTGACATGTAATTCACGCGTTTTCAGTTATTTCTCAGTTTTACGCTGTCAAGGTTGCGGCTCGGTAGTGTGATCTGCGGTGCGAAACTCATTAATGGGCAGTTCTTCCTTCCTCCGCATCCAGCAAAAGCAATTTCAAGATCTGTTTTCGGTGTCATTGTTTGACTCCTGTATAATTATGGTTCGGATAATATTGTGCCACACACACTGGGCCCGTGATATGTATACTCGCCAGAACCAATAAAATGGAGGAGACAGGGAAAAAGTGCTTTTGTCGTTATAATCATTTTTTTTTTTTCTATTTCCTCCCGACTGTCCGCCTTAAAACAGCTTCAGCACTTATGCATGTCTACCTGAACGGATCAGATGGAATCAACTCAAACATCAAATTGTCGGTTTCAGGAATTTAATCACCTATCACAACGGACAAGAAATGACCCCTAACCAGATGGATAATTGTATGTACCAAACGGCGAAAAGTTGGAAGGAAATGGTATTATATTTTTTTTCATTACGAAGAAAGAGGATTCGAATGACTCCAAACTGACAATATTTGCAACATCTGCTATGCGGACATAATTTTTCCCAGTTGCCCGAAATCTTTATACCATTCAAAGGAGTAACCATAGTAACAGAGAGAGAGAGGAAGTCAACAATACAAAGCAGTTCCCTCAAGCATACCTAGCTCTGCCTAATATTTTCGTAAATTTTGTGTCCAACTCTGTCAGCCGTATTTTCAATAGGGAATCGAGGAATTGAGTTATTTGCTTTTAATTAGGAACAGCTCCTCCATTTCTCGCTACTAATATAAGTCCTCCGCCGCTCACAGTGTAATTTGCAAACAGACTAAGGGGGTGTTGTCCAAAGACAAACCCGGATGTTGACCTACCACCACAAGTCTTTCAAAATTTATATCCAGAAAGGAAACACCTCCCTGCAGATGAAGACTCGTGTGTGGCTTTTTGAAACTGTTATTCGTCCATCCCATTTTCACACTCGCAGTTGATTTTTGGTCTCCTCTAAATCTCTGTCTCCCCACCCCAACCTCAGATTACACTTTTTAGTGGCGGACGCACATCTCAGCAGGTGTGGACGTAGTCCTCCCTATTTTTTTTTTTTTTCTTCCTTTCTCATCAGGTAATGTGGTTTCATTTTTGAATACAAGGCAAAGAAGAAGCGGCTTCATCAAAGCAACCTTCGGAAGCCAAAAGTGGAGCGCTTTCGGCCGCTAAATTAAAGGGCACGATTTTAGTTCAAAGACAGCTGAAGACGAGGTCGCACTATTGCATGTGTTACGTTCTATTAGGACATGATCATCTTGCGCAGACAAAACTCATGACTTTTTTTTTAATGCTTTTAAAATTAATAAAAAAATGATCTTGTCATTTCACAAAGGGAAGGAAGGCAAAATACAAGGATGTAAAATATCTTCCTGCGTACAATAAAAAGCAGTTGGGGGAGGGGGACGCGCTAGAGTATTTTCTTTTAAGTTTGGCACTGAAAAACATCTGTTTTTCTGGATTAGCTTTTACGAAAGACGTTCGTTTTACGAGTGATTTCAAAGATCTTGCGTTTCCATTTTTCTACTGACATGTAGTTTCAGACTCGGAGACATGATTTTTTTTAAGAAATCTGTTTTTTTATTTCCTAAAAAAATTCTGGTACGTATTATGAGACTTCGATTTTTTAAAATATAAATAAATAAAATAGATAAATAAATAAATAAATAAATACGTTCTTGAGCTTTAAAATAAAGATGATGGGGAAACAAATATTTTAAGATTCACAATTTTCCGTCCTTCGTAGTAATTTATTGCAAAATGAAATCCCATATAAGTGAAATAGAATAGGATGCTACGATGGTGAACCCCTTTCGCCGCCCCTGTGGCGCAATGGTCTAAGCGATGGCCTCTGATCATTCGTCCGAAAGGGTCCGGGTTCGAATCCCGGTGAGGCATGGATGTTGTGTTTGTATTACGGCACTGGCTCTCTCCCTTCCCTGGAACCAGTGGCCCTAAATTAGGGATGGGCGACTGCTAATAGCCTATTGAGTTGCTCACGATGGTCGTTAAACCTCCCCCCCCCAATAACCTTACAGGTTCTTTCGTTCACGCCACTTGCCTGCCCTCCCGCTGGCGCAGTGGTCTAAGCGATGTCTTGTGATCATTCGCCCAAGGAGGGGGCCTGGGTTCGAATCCCAAGTAAGACATGAATGTTTGTCTTTCGGTACTGGTTCTCAACGTGTTTCTTGATCAACACTGGCTCTCTCTGTGTAAATCGATCATTTAACATACTGCGTACCACGTTTGAAAATGTCTATACTGTATATGTCAATCTGTCTGTCAACCAAATCCAGTAAATAACTTTAAAAAAACTCCAAAAGAAAAAAGCCACTCGCCAAAGGTTTTACTTATAGGAAAAAAAGAGGACGATGAAAACACGAAAGTTAATGTTATGTTTTCGCCTATTCCTCACTACTTCTTTCAATAGAGTATTTGTCATTGCACTTCTAAATTTTTCCTTTCTTTCTTTTTTTTTTTTTTTTTTTTTTTTTTGAAAATATTTTCTATTTTCAACGAAGGGTCAGATCTGTGCAATTTCGTCATTTTTTATTTATTTTAACTCTGCGCATCGGAGAGCAACGTTAGCTAGTTCTGAATGCCAGTTTCAATATGTTAATGTAAACAGATTTGCCAAGAATCCCCCACGAATGTTCGAGAAATTGTGAATAACCTTTTTGCGTATAACTCCTCTTTGCCGCGTAGTTCATATATCTGTACATGTAAACAGTCAGTTGCCGGGCACGGTAAAATCCAATTCCTCAATTCAGGCAATTCCAGTTACGTATACGAGTGTCATAACTTAAGTTATGTACACTTTAATCTAAAACGGAAGCGGATGATCCAATTGGGAAAATGATTGCGTCTTGTCAAGGTCAGACTCTCAGCAACGCAGTGGTGTCAGAACGACGCGCTATCATTTGCTGTGCGGACGTAGGAGGGTTTGGAAATGGAATCGTGCGGCTCCTCAGGTTGAGTCACGGCGTTAGACAAGTGCTCGTACGTGAAAATAGAAACTCTGCGGGGGAAAACTCTCACACAGATCTACACTACTTGCATGAAGTTTGAGGAGAACGAACTCTTGGTCAAAGCTCAATTTCTTTCTGAGGACAAAGTTGAGATCGAAAATTCGTCAAAATCGCCCCAACTTGTTGGAAGCGGGAGCGATCTTGCTGCATGACAACGCATCGTGTTTTGGTGCAGCGTTGGTACGGGGACTTTTGTCGAAATATGGCTGGGAAACTTTGTCCCACCCACCACACAGCCCTGATCTCAGTCCACCTGACTTTGATCTTTTCCCAAATTTAAAAAATCAGCTCCGTGGCATCCGCTACGAATCACTGGGCAAACTGTTATTGGACGTGACCCGAGTAATATGACAGCTGAACAAAGATGGCGTACTACAGGGCATCTAGGACCTACCTCACCGTTGGCAAGCTGTCATTAGCAGCGGTGGGGAGTACATTGAACGGCAATAAGGTAAGTTTTCTCCGTTACTTCACACTATTCTCGAAAATGGACAGTGTGCAGAACTTTTTATGATCCTGGTATATGTATTTACTCTAATTCTACGGGAAAAAAAACCAACAAACAACACGTACAAATACAAACAGAAGTATTAAGAAGCAGGATATTAAAACGACAAACAACACGTACAAATACGAACAGAAGTGGCATGTAGGGTGCTTATCTTAACAACAAGTGCTCAAAATGTCCCCCGTTTGCTTTGATACAAGCGAGATGAGCATTCTTTCAAACATGCCTGTGGTTTGCCTTATTTTTGCACATGCGGTTTCGACTTTTATCCTCAGTTTGTCTACGTTGTCCAGAGGGATTGCATACACTCGTCTACGTTGTCCAGAGGGATTGCATACACTCGTCTACGTTGTCCAGAGGGATTGCATACACTCGTCTACGTTGTCCAGAGGATTTGCATACACTCGTCTACGTTGTCCAGAGGGATTGCATACACTCGTCTACATTGTCCAGAGGGATTGTATACATTCGTCTATACGTTGTCCAGAGAGATTGCATACACTCGTCTACGTTGTCCAGAGGGATTGCATACACTCGTCTACATTGTCCAGAGGGATTCCATACACTCGTCTATAAGTTGTCCAGAGAGATTGCATACACTCGTCTACGTTGTCCAGAGGGATTGCATACACTCGTCTACGTTGTCCAGAGGGATTGCATACACTCGTCTACGTTGTCCAGAGGATTTACATACACTCATCTATACGTTGTCCAGAGGGATTGCATACACTCGTCTACGTTGTCCAGAGGGATTGCATGCACTAGTCTACGTTGTCCAGAGGGATTGAATACACTCGTCTACGTTGTCCAGAGGGATTGCATACACTCGTCTATACGTTGTCCAGAGGGATTGCATACACTCGTCTACGTTGTCCAGAGGGATTGCATACACTCGTCTACGTTGTCCAGAGGGATTGCATACACTCGTCTACGTTGTCCAGAGGGATTGCATACACTCGTCTGCGTTGTCCAGAGGGATTGCGTACACTCGTCTTTTCAAATAGCCCCAGATGAAAATTCCAGTGGATTGGAATCAGATGAGTCGGGAGGCCACGAGAGGAGCCCCGCCTCGACCTATTCATCGCTCTCCAAACGTTATATTGAGATGCTACCTTACCGCGCGACGGAAACGTACTGGTGCACCATGATGCATGAACCACATTGTTGCACGTGTACGAAGAGGGACACCTTCCAGTAGCTGCCGGAGGTCATGCTGCAGGAAGTGTAAATACAAATCACCTGTAAGCCTGTTGCGAAGCACACATGGTCCTATGAGACTGTCACCTAAAACACCAGCCCACACGTTAATTGTGAATCGAACCTGGTAATGTGATTGCCTGATAATGTGGGGATTTTCCACCGCCTACTCATGGCAGATACGGAAGCTGAAAATGCCGTGTTTGGTGAATGAGGCCTCTTCAGTGAATAAAACATTACAAAGAAAGCGCGGATTACATGAGCATCGAAACCTCCACAGGCGCAATGCAACTTTCGGCGGAAAGTCCCTCACACCTAGGGGCTTGCACTCACAGGATATGGTAAGGGTGTAGCCGATTGTCATGCAGAAATCTTCAGATGATACTTTGACTCCTATTCTTCGCGAAAGAAGTCCTTTAAGTGCTTGTTGCTGGCTCTTGTTCTATTCTTCGTAACAGCTGCTCGTCCAATCCAGGGTCTCGGGAAATGCTTCATCTCCTTCCGCTGGTGCTGCAAACTGAAATCACCTATATGCTCTGTTATGCGCTGTTGGATCCGCACAAACATGAGACGATCGGGATGCTTTCGGTTTCGATAGGCCTCTATGTACATACGAGCTGCGAGTATTGCATTTCCATTTTCCCGACCGTACACGAAATGCATCTCAGCTGACTCTGTATTCTGAAAGCGCAAATCATAGTAGCCTTTAGTAATAACAATACGGAACACCCTTCGATATTGCCTGTAATGAACACGTTTGAGCCTCCAGGTGCTGTTGCCATACAGACGTGGTGCGTTCGCCAAACAGCGTTGCCGTCACGGCAGCATTTGCACGTCTTCTGTCGTGTTAGAAGGTGCTCGCTGTTCTGACACAGAGGTTTTTTTGTGTAATCCCGGTTAGTATCACACAACAGGTGCTGTCTGTGTGTCTCTAGAGACTTGTCTGTGTGTCGCCAGAGACTTTCGTACACCAGGGTGTCTCACTGACTTGTCAAGCTCCAGCGGGAGATATCTCAAAGGCATTTGGTTTTGATGTGAAAATTGGGACCCTCAACCCACCCTTAGATCATCCCATTCACTGTCTCCCGGGAGCTCAAAGTATTGCCCGTGTATGTGGTGTTTTACTCCAATAACTGGGGTGGTCTCTTTCTTTGCTCGAAGGGATTAGGGCACTTTCGGAGAGTTTGGGGTCTAACTGATCCTCAAACAATCCTACCCTCTCGATTTCTTTACCCCAGAGGTGCAAAAACTATCGAAATAGCGGACAGCTGGATGAAAAACAACTTTGCATTACCTCTGGCAACATTGCGATAAAATGTCAATTATCTCACAGATGGTTCGTTTCAGGACCTATGTTGACTAAGACTTCTTTGTTTGTTTCGATGAGTACCGCCTGTGTTTCCATTTATGACCTACACTTCTGAATCACCCTGTATATACTGGAAAATATTATAACCGTAATCTGCCAATTTCTTCGAAGCATCATTTCCGTTAACCGCGGTTCAAATCTAGACCGCTGTTTACGATAATGGTTCTGTAAAAAAATCAGCCGTATATGATTGCTATATACACTATATTGAATAAAATCATCGGACACCTAAAAGAGAAACACAACACAGCATTTATTGACCTACATTAGTACCGTGTCGGTTCACCTTTGGCCTTAATGCATGCACTGACCCTTCGAGACATGCTTTCGACAAGGTTTTGGAACACAGCGATAGGTATGCGCTTCCATTCAGTACATAATGCTGCCGCTAACTGTTGCTTAGTAGTAGGCATTGGTTCCAAACTTCTTATGCGGTGCTCTAATTCATCCCATAGATGCTTTGTGGGATTAAGATCAGGCTTGCGTGCTGTCCAGTCCACACACGATGCGGAATTATCGTCAAACCACGCCGTAACGGTCCTTGCTTTACGGCTTGGTGCATTATCCTGCTGGTACCAACAAGGCTCGGTTCCATAGTTTTGCCACAGAGTTGGAAGGGCAATAATTGTCCAGAATATCGAGGTAGACGTGCTGGTTAACAGGTTTGTCCACGATAACCAATGGGCCGGGACCATATCACGAAAAACTCCCCCACACGAGTACACTGCCGGCTCCAAACTTAACCGTAGGAATAGTACACTGTGGTAAATAGCGTTCCTCCGGCTGCCGCCATACATACACACGGCCATCAGACTGATGGATCATGTATCTGGATTCATCAGTCCATAGGACCAGTTTCCATTAATCTACGGTCCACGGCAAATGTTCTTTACACCATGCTAAACGACGAGTAGCATTCCGAGTGGAGATGAAAGGCTTATGAGCAGCCGCACGACCACGGTAACCCATGGAATGAAGTTCTCTGCGAATTGTGTGTGTACATACCAAGGTTCCAGCATTTTTACTTACCTTTACACTGAGGTCTTGTGCAGTACTCCGTCGATTAGCTGCAACGATTCTCCTGAGGCCTCGACGTCCTCTGTCACTGATTTTCTTTGGTCTGCCGGTACGTTTTGCTGCTTCAGGCACGCCATGTGTCTTCCACTTATTCAGTGCATGCAAAACAGTTGACTTGGGTATGTTTAAACTCCTCTCCGTATCTCTTATGGACAACCCACTAATATAACACCCAACAATCTTTCCTTTCTCAAAGTTAGTTCTCTATCGGAGTGACATTTTCACTCAACCTCACAGTGTGATATGATCGCGGTCAGCTCCAGGCTTGTTTTTATACCGTTTGCAGCTGTACCGCGCATCTTAACAACGCAAAGGATTCGTTCATTTGCTTTTGAAGGGGTGTCCGGTGACTTTTTTCAATATAGTGTATATACAGTAGAACCCCTATTTAATGAAGTTATGGGGAGAGTTAAAACATTTCATATATGCGAAACCCAATAGATCAAAAAGAGCAATTTTTGGCATATTAAAACTAATCAATCAGAAACTGTTTATCAATTAATCGAAGGTAAATACTTCTGTTTACAATGATATATTTACAAGTACTTCTGTTTACAACAATGTAGTTACAAATACTTCTGTTTTGCAGTTAATGGAAGATAATACTTATTAGTTTAAAACTATAGCCAGCAATAACAGCATGAGTGAAATCTGCAATAAGTAAAACATTTGGTTAATGTCGAAATTAAAATAACGACAGAAATTTGAAATTCCACCTGTTGCACTTGTTTTGCTGTTTACAAGTCATGTCGGAAATATGGGATCATTGCTTCCTGTTTTGAGCTTACTACTTTTTTTCAACTTCCTCTAAAGTAGTGGTTGAGATGTTTCTAGATGCAAAATAAACTCTAAGATTTTCTAAACTTTCAAATAGCAAGTCTATTGGAAATTGGTTTCTTTTCTATAGTAATTTCTTCTTCGTCGCTTCATTGATTATCATTCTTGCACTACATTTGCTCCGCTGCGTCCACATGTGTGAATTTCCCCTCGAAAACGTTTTTTTTTTCTTTTAACACTTGACCAACCATCACTGAAGTTTGGTTTCAATTCATCTTTTTTACTTAAAACTGTAGAAAGAGAACTTTGGTGGAATACCAAACTTTTTCGCAATATGAAATTTTTCAATTCCTTCTTTTCCTACTAAATACTGCTTCAATTTTTTACTGAACATTAAAATTTCTCGCTTGCTTTAAGTATGATTTTTTGCGGTTTCCGTAAGCACACGGCATAACTTTCAGAGCAGTCGAAGTTCAACTAAATTTACAAAATGTAACAAATCTCGTTCTTGGTAACCTGGTCAAGACTACTTGAGCAAAACCGATTGAAGAGCCAGGTAATGTGGAAACGCAGTGAGAAATCATATCTCCAGTGTGACGTCACTAACCCAGTGTCCTACCGCATAGAAACATTTTTGTCGAGCTACTGTAAATAGACCGTAACGTTCCTAATTTTCTGGAGAAAGGGAAAGAGGCAACTGCTAGGTAATACCACTTATTTTGTTTGCTGATAAACGTACTGATCTTCGATATATTCGGTTTCCCCCCAAAAATGCCCGTAATATGCTGCTAAAATAACAAGGAAGAATAATACGAAGTTCAAGGGATCTATAAAAACTTCAGTTTATGCCGAACCTCGTGTTATACGAGCTCTTTATACACTAAAGTGCCAAAAGTCATGGGATAGCAGTATGCAAGTATTTAACTGGCGTTGCCGTCGTATAAATGCTTTGACACACGCTACGTTTTTTATTAGTTGCGACGTATAATCTCGTCAGTCAAGTTGAACAACCGCCAGTAGGATTATGGTCAGCCGACGTGAATTATCGGAAATTGGACGAGGCGTGGTAGTGGGAGCCAGACGGATGGGACATTCAGTTTCCGAAGTTGTGCGAACATTCAACATTCCCCTATCCACGGTGTCACGTGTGCACCAAGAAAACCTCAGGGAAAGCATTACCACCCACTGTGGAGAGCGCAGTGGCCGACCACGTGTGCTAAATGACTGTGACCAGCGACGTTTGATCAGGATCGTCCATGCTAACAGACAAGCGACACTGGCTCAAATAACATTCACATTCAATGCAAGAGGTACCAAACACATATCCATCAGGTCAGTGACTTCCAGTGAGTACCATAGACCGTCAGTGAGTACCAAAGACCACCAGTGAGTACCATAGACCGCCAGTGAGTACCATAGACAGCCAGTGACTGCCAGTGAGTATCATATTAACCCACCAGACTGCCTTTTTTTAACACCAGGATATCAGACACAGCGTTTCACCTGGAATCGCGAACACGGCAATTGGACCCTGGAAGACTGGCAACATGTGGCGTGGTCCGATGAGTCACTCTAGCAGTTGTTACGAACTGATGGTAGCGTTCGGGTGTGGCGCAGACCCTATGAAGCCATGGACTCCAGCTGCCAACAAGGCACTGCGCAAGCTGGTGGTAGTTCTATGCATGTGTGCTCTGTTTTTACGAGGCACGGTTTGAGTCCTCTTGTCTTCGTAAACACGTCATTAACCGATAATCGCTTTGTTGCTCTACTGGGTGGCCCTTTGCAGCCCTTCATGGACTTCATGCACTCAAACAATGATGAGATTTTTCAGACGGACAATGCACTATGTCATCGGGCCCCAAGTTGTTCAAAAACTGATTCGAGGTGCATTCTGTACAGTTCCGGTGGATAGTGTGGCCACAACTTTCGCCCGACATGAGACCAATAGAGCACTTATGGGACGTGGTGGAAAGGTCCATTTGCGCCCAAGATCCTGCACCTAAATATACCAGGAAACTGTGGGCGGCTGTTCAGACGTCATGCCTCAACATCTCTCCAAAAGTCTTCCGTCTACTCGTGGAATCGATGCCACGTCGAGAGGAGATCCTACACGGTACTAGGTACATATCCCATGACTTTTCGCATTTTAGTATATGTTGGTTGGAATGTATCATGATCGTCATCATCACAGCCAGTCTCAATCCACTACTGGATGAAGGTCTATCCAAGTCTGTTTCACAATCCCCTATCTTGAGCCAATCCCTTCCATGTCACTCCGGCATGCTTTCGAATCTTATCTATCTATCTCCCACGTGGTCTTTTTCTGGGCCTTTTTTCGATTCCTTGGCATACAGTGGAGTATTTCAGTTGTCCACCGGTGGCCAGTTCTTCTAGCAATATGTCCAGCCTATTGCCAATTGAGGGTTTTTACTTTGACCATGATGTTTTATAAGGAGCTAGTGAAAAAAATAAAAAAACACACGATTACCCTCTCTTCTCATTTTTCTGATCCATGGGTTCACCTCCTATCTTTCTTGGTTACACCAAATGTACATCCATGCTTCTTTGAGTTGTCTGCAGCCTCTGTACATCTTTGTAGTTAATGTCCATGTCTCTGACACATAAGTAAGAACTGAAAGGATTTATGGATTAAACACTATTCGTTTAAGACATAATGGTAAATTGATCTTCAAAATTGCATTGTATTACCAAACGCTCTCCAATCAAGATTTATACGCCTATTTATTTCTATGACACTGGTGCTCCCGCTCGCCTGATATCTGTTGTTCAAGGTAAATGTAGGAATCAGTTATTTCTGTTTGTTCCGCCTACCTCAAAATCTTCAACAGCTGTAAAAGTCTTGCGCATCAGTTTTGTTTTCCGTAAGTTTATTTTTAATCCTACTTGGCATGAAATTCCTCGATCATACTCTACAACTCCGAGGGGCTAATTGCAAAAATGCCTATACTGTCAGCAAAACTCACGAAAATGCGTTTAATGAACCATTAGTCTTTATCCCCTTGTCTCTCCAGTTCAATGATTGTAAGGTGTTTTTCATTGTGACATTTAAGAATTTAGAAGATATGGGTGCCAACCCGGTGACGCAGTGGTCTAAGCGCTGGCTTATGACCATAGGATCCGGGTTCGAATCCCAGTGATGCATGGACGTTGTGTTTGCCTTACGGCATTGGTTCTCTCTCTTTCTTCCCTGGAGTCAGTGGCCCTAAATTAGGGACGGGAGACTGCTTGTAGCCTATTGAGTTGCTCACAGTGGTCGTTCAAACTCCAATAATAAAAAGAAAAAAGATGGAATCACGAAGTCTCAGTCCTATTCCAGTTTTTATACATTCTGGTCCACTAAAAGTCGAACATTTTTCATCCTCTAAAGTATGGCAAAATTAAAATTCCAGGGCAAAAACACGTGCACTGCTCACCACGGCCGAAGCGGAACTAGCTGGGAAAATTACACTGGCTTATTGAGGGTTCATGGGAAATAGTTTATGCGTTGCCTGGGAGATGGCCAGCTTAGTACGCCCCCCTGCCCCAAAAAATCATTCTCGGAACTTTCCTGACATACTGTTATTTCATTTCGAGATTTTATTGCATTTGTGTGTGTGTGTCTGTGTGTGTGTATGTGCAATAATGTAAAACTTAATTTATCCCGTGCACTCCCCAAATTTTGGCGTCCTTCAATACGCAGCACCCTGGGCTAGAAGAGTGCTGCATACTGAGGGACGCCCAATTGGTTGGCCCAATGATAAACTCTTTCCGGGATAGTTAATTATTTTTTAAAAAAAGTAACACCGGAGTTTCGTATTTTCAATTTCTTGTAATTTACCATAATTGACATTTAGTGTTTATGAGATTAGTTTTCTCAAGAGTTTCCTTTCTCCACCACAAAAATCATAAAGGAGCTGTTTCAAAGCTAATAAGCCCTAAGTTTTCCTCTCATAACTCTACAAAGAATAATTTGGCATATTACGGCAAAATACCGAAAAACAATTTCATTATAGTTTTCTCAAGAGTTTCCTTTCACCACCACAATGGTCACGAAGATGTTGTTTCAGAAGCTAATAAGCCCTAAGTTTTCCCCTCATAATTCTACAAAGAATGATTTGGCATGTTACGGTAAAATGTCAAAAAAAAAAAAAAAAAAATCATTACATACAGAATGACTTTAACGTCATCAGAAAAAATGTATGAATTAAAAAGGCAACACGCTTATTTAACGGTTTTATGTGATCAAATTTCATGCACCATCGCAAGCAAAAAATATAAAAAAAAGAAGAAGAAGAAGAAAAAAGCTGTCTCGTTCAATAACACTAGTGTAACATCTAAGGCCACATTGTCGTGATATGACGAATCTAAATATTTCACTATGAATCTGAAAAAAATTTCAAATGCAGTTCCGGAGATTAACTTCATTTGTTTTCTTCTCGATCCAAAAATACTAACTTAATGGGAAAACATAAAATTTATCTTCCTATGTGCAGTTCAGTGATTTTCAATATTTTTCCTTCACGCTCAATGATTATTTTGGCTGTTATTATTATTATTTTTTTTTAAGATACTATATGTATCAGAAGCTAATTTATAATTATTTTCCTGCTGTTCTTATATCGGAAGGTATCTTAGATCATTCAAACAACAAAACCAGCACTCCATTAACTCTACTCGTTAGTTTTCTTTGGATACTTTATTTTTTTTTAGTTATATTCTATATTCTCTCTCTCTCTCTCTCTCTTTCACTCGACACTTCCTGTGCTCAAGGCATTCATGTGTGTCAATGGCTATGTAAATAGTTCTTTGTTTCCAACATTTCCGGATTTTGCAGGACTAGATGTTGCTCCACTGCTCAACCCCGTATTACAGAGCATAAACAGTTTAAGATTCACGAAACGAAAACTAATATCACTATCGTAAGCAATCCTTTCAACAGCGCTCTTCAGCAGAAGGAAATAGTTAAGATACAGCCAAGTTTGGGGTTCCAGCTCAGCATAAAAAAAGGTATAATGCACGAGATGCAGATCGCAGGGTACATGCAGTCAAATTTCAATATAATATAATATAATATAATATAATATAATATAATATAATATAATATAATATAATATAATATAATATAATATCTAGAGTAACTGCCGTGTAAAGCGCGGACAGCAGCTAGACGGGCTGGGAGTGACTCAATAAGGTGCTGGGAGGTGTTCACAGGTATGTGGAGCTATGCTCACTGCAGTGCATAGCTCCAGGAACCATAGAGCAAACAATACGATCGAGGTCATCCTACAGATGCTCAATTGGGTTTAAGTCTGGGGAATTAGAGGGCCAGGGAAGTACTTTCAAGTCTTCATCGCGCTCATCCAACCACTCTCTGACATTTCTAGCTGTGTGACACGTCGCATTGTTGCGCTAGAAGATCCCATCTGTCCCAGTGGTCAGCATGCATGGGTGTACGTGGTCTGCAAGGATGGATTCATAACGAATTCGGTCCATAGTGCCTTCCACAGGTATAAGTGGGCCCTGAGAATGCCACGAAAACATTCCCCAGACCATAACGCTGTCCCCAACAGCTTGTGTTCTGCCAGAAATGGTTACAGTGTTTATTCTCCGATGTTTTCGCCTTATACGCCCACGTCCATCCGTTCGACGAAGCAGAAAACGTCACTCATAGGTGTAATTCCGATACTGCCGTGCAAATGTAAGCCTTTTCTGATGATGCCCCTTCGTTAGCATAGGGCAGTGACCATCTGTCTGCATCGGAGCCGCATAAGCAGCAGGGTCATGACCCCCTAATAGCTTAACAGGCCCACGCACCGATTTGTGACGTCACTAGAGTAGTCCGTAGTCGAGGAGAAGAGCATTACGGCGATGTGCGAACGAACGCGTCTTTACGTACACCAACTAACCAGGTCGTGCGTTCTTTTAGAGTTTCACTGCATTTAAATAAGAACTTGTGTGTAAGTTTTTAAATAACTGCAGAGTTAACAAGTTTGTTTAATTATCTTTTAAAAATACAGAAGAAAAAGAAATTACAGCGTAAAATTTAGCGTAGCAATAATTTCGACTTGAAAGGGTAAGCAAGACAGATTCGTCAACTTAATGAAAGCATCACTGTCATTTCACCGGAAGTGATAAACCATTCCTGTAATCGAAATTATAAACTGTTGTCGTAGTTTCACTTGAAGTTATAGTGTCTTTATAGTTAACCGAATGATTCCTGTAGTTGTGAACAAATCGTTCTTGTACTTGAAAGATTAGTTTGAGGGTCCATTACGAAGTATCGTCGTCGTTTCAAAAGATGTCGATTGACTAATTTAAGGAATCAGATTTTTCATTCATTGCAAACTTATGACTATGAAAATTTTAGTAATGAAATAATTCCTTTAGTGAAAATGTATTTTCACATCAGACAGTAACTAGCAATTTATATGCAATCCGTGATCACTAATATATAAAAAAAGGTCAAGAAAAACTGAATTTTTTTCTGTGTTTTTTAATTATTACCAAAGGCTCAATAAAACATGTTTTAACATACATACAGTAAATTGCTGCTTGATCCACTGATTGCATCAAATAAATTAAGATTTCAAAAAAATTATGCAATTGCTACATTATTAAACGTAGCCTACAATAATGACATAACAAGTTTTCCTAATTTTAGTACCATCTAGTTACGTGTTTGGACAACTTCATTTTGATAAGCAAATATAAAGTTTATAATTTTTGTCTTCCAGAGCACTATTTCAAAAACGTTAACTTGTCAAAGTTCAACACATCTGTATTAAGTATATTAGTAGCATTAAGCAAAACTATTTGGATCCACAATATAAGCATTTCTTTTTATCTGGAAAAATACAAGTAACTTATTGGCAGAAATTTCCTGAAATTTGATTTTCAAGAGGTATTCAGGAAAACTGCCAATGTGCAAATAATTATGGTTGTGTAGTTCTTTGTGTATCACAAACACAATTTGATTATGTGTCCGTTAGCTGTTCCTTGAAGAATTTCAAAGACACATTTCTACGAAAATCTGAAATTTGTTCCAATAATTCCTTAAAGTATTTTTTCAGATAATTATTATATTTTTTGAGAACCTGACAAATGCACATGCAGTTATTGTACTGAATAAATCTAAGCGATTGTTTTGGTACTATAGGATGTATTTTAAAAGATGTACATGTTTCATTATAAATTGACTAACTTGATGATTATTTTCTCAGAAACTATAAAAAGCAATGGTATAAATGTTTTCACAAATGTTTTGTCATTACTAAAGCTATTGAAAAAGATTGTTTTTTTTTTTTCCTTTTTTTATGATTTTGGTTTCAAAATAAATTCTATGAAGGATTGAAGAAGTTTTTTCCCTATACAAAAATTGACACCCACTCCCACGTTTGGAAGCACACTTTCCAGTAGTTATCGGATAATATGAGATATATTAGTTCCAGTTATTATTTCTGTAGCTTGTGAAGACACAGTGCAGGAAGTCTGGAAACAGATAAGTCTAGATAAATGAATAAAAGGTTGATCTCTCATTTTAAGCATATGTTTTCAAAAAAAAAAAAAAAAAAAGAAGCGAGTATATATTTCTATTTGTATTTTAAAAATCTGGTTTGTTTAGAACATAGTTTCCACAATATGTGGATTCATGTCGATCCAGGTACTTTTTTTCTTTTAAAAATAACAATATCCAAGGCTTAAAAATACCATGTCCGAGATGCCCAGAGCATGTAAATCATTCTTCTGGGCAGGTAAATAAAACATCTAATTGCCTGTGCATGGTAACTAAATTTTAAAATAAAAAAGTTTGTAATAAAATTTCCTACTACACAAGAAAAAAAAGACAGTCATCACATGTCGTGTTTCATGTCATTGTTAATTAATGGAAGTTGTATTATTGTTACGAAGTACCAAGGAAAGAGCAATATCACATCTTTAATTATGTTATGCTCTACGCCTAGAAATGGGAAACCTAGTTTTGCTCCAAATTTTGTTTATAATCAACAACAGTATGCATGCCTCTGATATAACTGGCCTCTCATGTTTAGTGACAAAGGGAGAAAACTTTAACAAAAGGAACATGGCAGAATCACTAAATTTCCGAAACACCAGTTTCATCATCGTACCATTTCATACCAATTTTAGCATCAGCATCTTAAAAATTGATATACACACGTTTGTGCATTGAACATTTGTAATACAGACCCTTAAAATGGAAGTGCAAAGATGTTAAAACAGTTCATATTTTTAACTTAAAATAAATTAGGGTTCTGGTTTGTTATCTTAAAAGATAAATTTTCCTGCGCATCCAGCTTTTACTACCTGGGCAAGTAAATAATTTCTTGCCCAGGTAGTACTGATATATTTCACTTAATGTTTAAGAAATTGAATGGTTCTGATAAATTCCCATCCTACCACAGATAGAGCATACACACTGCTCACACGAGAGTTCTTCAATGTGTTGGTTTGTAGAAAAATGCTTCAAAATCTTTAAACGGACATTTTAAAGGCAAACTTACTCCTGAACTATGTGTGAACTTCTGTTTTTGTGCATTCATATCTAATTTTTGCTGTCTATACTTGATTCAGTGCTTGTGTTCCTTTAGTAATAAATATTAAAAATGATAATTCAATGCAACTCTCCATGTCTGCAAACACAAAAGATGTATTTCACATGGCAACAAGGCCTTAGCATTTAAATAAAGGACATAGGCATGTTAGATGTGTACATGACATACATATATTTCGTATAGGATATAGGCATTTTACAAGCACTTGTGCCCAGAAATAGGGACCCCAAAAAAGTTAATCTGACGCTGCCTAAACACTTAAATAACTAAGTACGAATGTATCAACATATTACTCTTGGGATCAAAAACATGCAACCCTTATTATTCTGTGTCCATAATAAAGTTTAAAATCCCTTCCTAAATATACATATTTTACTTTGAACTTATTTGATACATTGGCAAAAACATGTTATGGGTTACTATAACAACACAAGTAATCTATTCTTTCCATTACAAACATAAATTTCATTTTTCAAAAATCTTTTCAGTGCTTTGACTTCCCGCTGTGAGATGCATTAGATTATAAAATTAGATAAATTTAAATTTTCTAGTTCAAAATTTTTATTTTACGAGTAGTTTAAATAAGGTTAACAAAAGGTTTCCACTTACCTTAGAGTGATTGGTCACTTGAAAATTTTCACGCTTTATTGCTGTAGTCCATTTTCTGAGAACCTCCCCATCAGTAGGGAATTTGAATACTTTTAATATTCCTCTACGAAAATAAATTTAGTTGACAATTTGACAGCAACAACCGCGCACATCGACAGTCACGCTTACACAGAGTGAGCGAGCTCATGCAAGCTCGACCACCAACCACGGACATCAGCCTACTCTCCCCTACGTCACGCTACTTCCGGAGTTCGGTGCGCGGGCCTGTAAAGCTATTTGGGGTTGATGGCAGGGTTCGCTGAACTGTCGTTTTTGACATACTTCCGGTTGCCTCCTGGTTCATTTGGTCAGTGAGTTGCACCACTGTAGCGTGCCGATCGGCTCTCACGCACCTTTGAAGCCGACGTTCACCTCTCACATCAGTGGCTTGTGGTGCTCCGCAGTTTCCACATCGCTTATTCGCAATGGTGCCATTTCTCCAATCGCTATACACTTTAACCACAGCAGCACGCGAACAGTTCACAAACTGCGCTGTTCCGGATATACTGCCACCCTTGGGCCGAAAGCCGATAATCATCCCTTTTTGCAAATCTGATAAATCGCTCCTTTTATCCATGACAGCAACGTATAATATGTTTTCAGAATACCTACTGCACACCTTTTACACCCTCCAAGCCAGTTCACGACACGTGCCTTCATTTATTGGCTACGCGCTGTTGACGTCAAAAGTAGGGGGTGGTCACAATAATGTGACTCGACTGTGTATAATATAATATAATATAATATAATATAATATAATATAATATAATATGATATAATATAATATAATATTTTACTCTATGCACAGAAAAATGGTTTCTCAGTTGAAAATTCGACAAAACTTTAAACAAAAATGCTTTTGCTCTCCTATTACCGGAGGAAAAGCCCCATTTGAAGAAAATGGTCCACAAAACGAAAATTTCGTATCAAACTCCACTTAAAAACAGCGATAGGCACTTACTTCTCTGTAAAGATACAATTATTCCCCCAGACATGTATTTTTTTAAACATGAAAGCAATTTTTGTTCCTGATACGTTCTAAATTCTGACTGTTACAGGCTCAGTAGCATCGTTGCATGTTTGGCCCACTGTTATATTCAAATTTCGAAGCTGCTGTAACGATCCTCACATATTTCTGCCAGCTTACGTCAGAACGATTATTAGCTTTGGAACCCGGCGAGAGCGATCATATTTGGGTTTGTTCTTTTTCTCTGCGGTAGAATGGTATTATTTACTTATTTTTAATGTATCTGAGAAACCCATGTGTTTTCTCAAAATAGGAGACTTGTTTAATAGAACTCCAAGAACAATTATTTTAGCTTCCGCGCGTCTCGCTTCGTCAGTGAAAGGAGAAACTTAAGCTGAATTCTTCACAGCGGTCACATGAGCTTTTAACAAAACGGACACACCTTAAGGCGGCTTAAACTTTCTTCCGTGCTCCGCTGTAGGGGGGGGGGACGGAAACACCAGCCGGCTATCTCTATAGCCTATAACCATAAAAGTGTCTCATCTCAGATTTCAGGTCAAAGCACGTACCTTCGACTTCGGCCGCAAACTGAATGACAAGAGACCTCCGTCTTATCCACACAATATTAATAAACAAAAGATGTTTTTATACACAGTCGAGTCACATAATTGTGACCACCTCCTACTTTTGACGTCAACAGCGCGTAGCCAATGGAAGAAGGCACGTGTCGTGAGCTGGCCTGGAGGGTATATAAACTGTGCTGTAGGAAATCTGAAAACATATCACTCGTTGCTGTCATGAATAAAAGGAGCGATTTATTAGATTTGCGAAAAGGGATGGTTATTGGCTTTCGGGCCAAGGGTGGCAATATTTCTGAAACACCGCAGTATGGGAACTGTTCACGTGCTGCTGTGGTTAAAATGTATCGTGATTGGAGAAATGGTACCATTGCAAATAAGCGACGTGGAAATTGCGGAGCACCACGTGCCATTGATGTGAAAAGTGAACGTCATCTTCGAAGGTGCGTGAGGGCCGATAGACGCGACATTGGAGCTTCTCACCAGCCGAATGAACCAGGGGCCTACCGACGACAGTTCAGCGAACCCTGCTGCGTATGGGACTCCGATGCAGACCGATGGTCACTGCACCTATGCTAACGAAGGTGCATCGGCAGAAAAGACTTACATTTGCAGGGCAGTATTGTAATTGGACCTTCGCTGATTAGCAAAGGATTGCTTTCTCCGATGAGTCGCGTTTTCTGCTCCATCGAACGGATGGACTTTGGTGTACAAGGCGAGAAACATCAGAGTACAAACACTCTTCAACTACTGCTGGAAGAGCACAAGCTGGTGGGGGGCAGCGTTCATAGCCTGGGAAAAGTTTTCGTGTCATTATCTGTGTCTACTCATACCTGTGGAAGGCATTATGGACCGAATTCGTTATGAAACCATCCTTGCAGACCACGAACACTCATACATGCTGACTGATGTCTTCCCTGGGACGGATGGGATCTTCCAATACGACAACGCGACGTATCACACACCTTGAAATGTCCGTGAGTGGTTGGAGAAGCACGATGAAGACTTCAAAGCACTTCCCTGGGCCCTCTAATTCCCCAGACTTAAACCCAATTGAGCATCTGCGGAACCAACTTGATCGTGTTGTTCTCTCTGTGGATCCTCCAAAACGCACCCTCCAGCAGCTGTCAGATGCACTGCAGTCAGCGTGGCTCCACAAACCTATGAACACCTTCCAGCACCTTATTGAGTCACTCCCAGCCCGTCTAGTAGCTATCCGCGCTGCACACGACGGTTACTCTGGATATTAGCTGTTGGTCACAATAATGTGACTCGACTATGTATCTTCCCATAGGCCAAGGAGGAGTTACTCAATCAGCCTAGCCGATTCTGAAGTTTTAATCCTCACCCTCTCTCCACTCACAGGCACAAAACTACACATACACTGTAGAGCAATAGAATTAGAGGTACCTGTCTAATAACGTGTAGCACCACCTTTCGCCCTGATGACGGCGGCGATTCGTCTTGGCATGGACTCGGCAAGACACCGGAAGCGTTGGGAAGCCATACGGATCCACGATCCCTGAACAAGCTCCCACAGTTCACGAAGATTTGATGGAGGGAGGTCAGAGCCTCGAACATCTCTTTCGATGGCATCCCAGATGTGCTCGATAGGATTGAGGTCAAGTGACCTAGCCGGCCAAGGAAGCGAGGTCACGTCGGTGGAGTGTTCATCCAACCATTTGGATACGATTCGGGAGCGATGGCGCGGTGCATTGTCTAGTTGCAGGATGAGATCCCCAGTGCGATGCTGAAGACGCACAAACGGGAGCAAATGGTCATACAGGATATCCCGGTAACGTTGACCTGTGAGGGACGATGTCACACGTACCAGGGGTCCCATTGCAGTCCACGTAAACAGTCCCCAGACTAGAATGCCACCCCCGCCAGCTTGAAGAGTACCCTGCTGGCAAGAAGGATCCATCGCTTCATGTGGTTTGCGCCGTACTCGTATCCTGCCATCCGCATGTACCAACGTGAATCTCGACTCATCAGTCCAGGCAACATTTTCCCACATGTCTAGGGTCCAGTGGCGATGTTCCCGCGCCCATGCTAATCTTTGCACCCTGTGATGTGCGGTCAGCAGCGGTACCCATGTGGGACGATGGTTTCTGTACCCCATTGCGAGGAGATGGTTCTGGATGGTGTGGCTGCTTACACGTTTTTGTGCACCAGCGTTAAATTGCCGAGTGATTTCTTGCACTGTGGCCCGTCTATCCGCTGTTACAATGCGAGCTAGCCGACGATAACACTGCTCATCCACACGCTGTTGTCCACGGCAGTTGGGCCTTGCAGGGATGGTTTTACCGGATTCGATGTATTCACGGTGCACCCGTGACACAGTGGCTCGTGAAAATCCCAGTGCCTGCACGACGTCCTAGATGGGGTGACCCATTCGTCGGGCCCGACAATTTTCCCACGATCAAATGCGCTTAGATCCTTCGTCTTACCCATACTGCGTCCGACTCTTACTGATTCCCGACGCATCACTCCTTATATTGTCGGATCGCTGCATACGTCATGTCGTTTCCGTTTACAGGGCCGCCCACAGCGCCATATTTGCATAACGTCAGCTGTCTCTAATTCAATTGCTCTTCAGTGTACTCAACATCATCCGCGCCGACAACATCAATACAACACATTAAGAACTACACATTGGCTTATATCGCTATTATATCGTGATCCTGGGCCACATTTTCATCAGGTTCTCTGCATTGTTAACTGGTTTACAAGGATTTCTAATATATCCCTGCTTGGCTGTAGACATTTTTCTTCTTAAGAACGCTGCAGAAAATGCAGGAAACTTTCCGGTAGAATGTGAAATTTAAAACGTATTTAGCCACGAACGGGGTCTGAGAAATTTGGAGTTGTCACACAGTACAATGGATGTTAGTGTTCAAAGAATATAGCGTACTCTTTCTAGAGATGCCTCAGGGAAACGAATGAAGTCCTTGTCACTTCTTGACCTGCAAGAAATAATTCTTCTACCTGTTTTTTTCAGTTCTTTGGCTCAGGATGTTGATGTATTTAATAGTTTGTCTTGGCAGGTGAGTTTGATGCATCTGCATTGGGAACACAGTTTTGATAATATTGTGTTAGACCTTCGATATAGATTTTGGGAAGAATTTGTGCTACCAAACCAGTTCCCAGGTTGCTTCAGCAGATATCATCATCCGATAAATACGTGTCCTTTTACTAGCGTAGCCTCACTTCCCCTAATCTGTTTCCCCTAATTCCCGTTGGTCCTAATCTCGTTTATCCCAATCGCTTTTACTCGAAATCGTTTTTACCCGAATTCACATTTCTGATAATTTCGTTTGCCCTAATCTCGTTTCCCCGAAATCTCGTTTCCCCTAATTCACGTTTGCCCTGATCACGTTTACCCCGATAGCTTTTACCCGAATTCCCATTTCCCCTTATTTCGTTTGCCCTAATGTCGTTTCTCCCTGAATCTCGTTTCCCCTAATTCGCGTTTGCCCGAATCGCGTTAACCCCTATTTCTCACTCCGCCTAATCTTGTTTGCCCTAATTTCCGTTTGCCTAAACACGTTTGCCTGTACCAAATTTGAAAGCTCTCCCAATTTATACTAGCCTCGCCCTCTGGCGGCAACAGCGTGCATTCATAGCTCATTTGCTTAAAACTGTCAGGTGGTCATAATAAAGTGGCCACTCAGTGTAGATATTAAATAGCTGGGGCACAAAACAGGGGAGAGGAAAAGAAATATCCTGTTCCACAATAAACAAAATTCATGAGTTATCCTATCCACAATATCCGATCTCGCTACGGAAGTTGAAAATTGGACAGACAATTGAAATTTAAAAAGTTAATCAAACCTGAAGTATTCTCAGCAATCGCTCCTATTACCGGTAATTTCTCGTTATACGGATACGAAAAAAGTGAGAACGGAGTATTTCCGTTAATATGCGAAAGGAGTTGCGGAAAGGTTTCTGAAAATTCAGGATTTTCCAGTGGTACGAAATATCCGTGAAATTCAGGTTTCTTTCAGTCATTTCACTGAAAGAGTTGTATCAGAAATTTGCTTCGTTAATTCACGAAATAAATGACGGAAAGTGGCTCGTGAATTTCAGAATTTTTTTACAGTGTACAATATGAGGTGTGGACCCTGCATATACATAAATGGAATTATCCGGAAAAACATGCCCTCATTTTTCGGGGACAGTCCTGAATTTCAATGCTTCGTCCTCAATTCCGTAAGAACTGATTAAGGACATCAAATGTCCTCAATTTTTGAAATTTCCCCCAAAAATTCACATAGGAAAAAATGTGCTAAATAAAAGTCATAGAACTCAACTGAATTTATTAAATGCAACCAAATTCAGCATCAATAACTTATTTAATTGCAAGAAAATGGACTCATAAAAGTATGGAACTACTCTCTGAAGCTGATGAATTTTTTTCCTTGAATTAATTTAGAAATCACGCAATATTAATGGGAGACATGCCGAAGCGACGAGCAAAGTCATTTCGATAATCATGGTGTTACTTCGTTTCTGTTTTAACTGGATTTAGCTAAAATATTTATAGCACGGGGAATAAATCTCATCCTTTTCAGCATCCAATTTTTTTTTCAATTAAATAAGTGGCTGATGCTAAAGTTAGTTTCATTTGGTAGATTCCATTGAGATTTCTACAAATTTTATTCAGCACATTTTTCATTAAACTGTTTCTTCAAATGAAGTTATTGGACTTGGAATATTCCTTCTCATAGAAATAGCATACAGGTAATACATGATTTCTGTCCGCTGAGTGTATATTATTTTTCTGGCTTCAGATATTTTTTTTAATAGAATTCTAATGATATTTCAGTACCAAATCAAAATATAGTTGTGTTAACATTTGCTGCCCTCTATAGTAACATCTAAAAGTTTTTAAGAGCTACTGGTAGTATTATATGGCCATTTCATACTTATTTCCCATGGAAATCATCCTTCAGATTCATTGTATGTTTTTCTATGAAACCGGACAATTATGGTACGGGTTCATAATATTCTTTGCTAAGCATGGGCTTTACCATAATGTGTCAGACGTTGTCCTGAACCATGTACTCATTTTGAAACGAAATTGTCTTAAATTTTGCATTGATATTGAGGACACCATGTCATTTTGTCCTCAGTTTCGTCCTCAAAAATCTGGTCACCTCATGTACAAAGCAATATGCGGATATGACTAACCTCCCTGACCTAACTGAATTTGCAGTAGGAACGAAGAACTGATTAGTCATTCGTCTCTCTACCGGACAGTACCGTTTAACCTTTAACGAAATTTTCCAAGCCCTACCCCGAAAACATCTTCATATTGTTGCACTCACTATCTGAAAATCATTCATTCTGTGTTAGTTTGTTTCTATTCTGCGTTTTTACAGGAGCTGTGGTGTCTGTGTTCACATAACTTTTGCTTTTTACCTGATATTTGCGACCGTTAGGTCTTGAGTATTTATCGAATATTTCAATTTTTATTTAGACAATGCCAAAAACCGAAAGCGAGTTTTTTAACGATCATGATACTTTCCCATAAAGAAGGAATGAGAAAGTAAAAACTGCTTACTGTTTGTGCAGAAGTAAGAAACTTTTGAACTTGAAGAGGCGTAATTTCAGGTCTCGCCCTCCCAGATAAGAAACGTTCACTCTGGCTCTACTTATAATAATAATCATCATCATCATCAACCATTATTATCAATCCACTGCTGGATGAAGATCTCCCCAAATTTCTTCCACAATTGTCTGTCTTGGGCCCGTCTCCTGCATGTCACTCCAGCATACTTTCGAATTTGTAAGCATCTTTGAGGGGTTTTGGCCGTAACTCACCACGCTGGCCAAGCGGGTTGGTGAGTGTGGGATAGCATTTCCTCTAATCCCGATGGTGTAGTTATACTGCTACTGGCGGTCGTCAGAGCCCTTTTAGTGGGAACAGGATGTACCACGAGAAGGCGAGGTTGACATTTGTCAAGGAGAGGCGATATGTTGCGCATCACTTGACCCCTACTTATGATAGTTCTACGTATTTAGGTTACGTGTGTTAAACCACAGAGAAAAAAAAATTACCTCATTCCAAAATGAAACTCTTCGAATGATGACGGGTTTTAAAGACAATACCTCTAACAATGAAATTAGAAATTTACTCAAGGTAAATGCAATTAACTGTATCAAGTATGAAGTGGCCAAAAGGAACCAATTGCGACATAATAGCATCTTGGGAAGGAAAATCGAATTCCTACAATCAAAGCGGATACTATGGTTTTAATGTTTCTCCTTCTCCATTTGTATAACACGTTAATAATCAGTGAATCTTATTAGGAGATATTTTCAGGCACATGCTGCAAATAATGAATTTTTTTATGCAGTAGTAAAGAAGGTGTATACGTGTGTATCAAATACTTTTTCAAAGCAAGCTGCTTCAAAGGAACTATTATATTTCTGCTCGTGAAAAATATGAATTAATTTTTATTTTTAATAATACAGTCGCGTCCATACATATAACTGCGTCCGAGGAACCTGATACAAGTTCGTTACGAAGAAACTGTAGATTTAATGTAGTAGTACTACATGATGTGTAAATAACGATAGCATGTATGTAGTTAATATTGACTGCAAAGTACATTTTTGAGACAATAAAGGACTTTCAACACTACGATGTTTAAAAGGAATGTTGACTTCATTATGCACATTTTTTTTTTTGGAGGTTTAACGACCACCGTGAGCAACTCAATGGGCTATAAGCAGTCGGCCGTCCCTAATTTAGGGTCACTGGTTCCAGGGAAGGGAGAGAGCCAGTGCCTTAAGACAAACACAACATCCATGCCTCACCGGGATTCGAGGCCGGACCCCTTTCGGACGAATGATCGGAAGCCATCGCTTAGACCACTGCGCCACCGGCATTATGCATATATATAAACAGTCTATATTATGCAGTGTTCTTCCTAAATCAAGAGGAATGGCATTTCTTCGATATAACAGTAAATTCACTATAAACAACTTCGTTATAAACGGGCTCGATTGTGCACTATACTATACGTAAAATAATATTAATAACGACAAAGTGTTTTGTGTACAAGCATCATATGTTGCCTGAAAGAATGAAATATCTCGCTTTCTGTTTAAAAAACAGAGGCAAAGCAGCATGCACTTTTTCGACCATTCCAAGCTTTTGTTTAAAAAATAAGAATAATTATAATAACGGTACGTGCTTAGCTGAATTTATTCGCATCAAATATACCTCCTTTAATTGCACACACTGAGAAAAAAAGTTTGTTTGAAACAACAAAATAGTTTTGTTGAGCTGTTTTATCGATTTATTTTGTTACTTTAGAAAAACCGCATCGGAATTGTTTTGTTGGCAACACAAAATTATTTCGTTGGCTATATTTTATTCATTCAACTAAACGTTTTGTCACGATAACAATACATATTGTTGGATCAAACAAATTCCCAAGAATCGACCTAGGCATTTTGTTAAATAAACGAAACGTTTTGTCATGATAACAAGAAATTTTGTTGAATCAACAATAATGTTCATCAAAATACATCTGTAAATTCAACAAACATTTTTGATGACTGCATATCGAAAAAATTTGTTGGTTGATTCAACAATTTTTTTTTGCTGAATTAACAAAACGTTTTTCTCAGTGCAGTCCGCATAATTCGGCAGAATGTTCTAGAATGATCTTCATAAGTTTAAGGGGAACCAACGACACTTCTGAACATTCTCATGTTTATGTTACGAGGGTTTAGGAGATTTTACAAGATTTTAGAATTAATTCTTTTCCAAGTGGGGAATATTTAGCGGTAAGTCTTTTTCAATCAGCCTGGGAATGTTCCAAGAGGCTATATACGGTGGCAAGGGTAATTAGCTAGAGTTACAAAAGAGTGTTTCCAGGCAAGTGCGCTTTGAAGAACCCGTTCGGTAAACGTTAAGTGGTTTTTATGGTTGCATTGGCCTACACATTTTCTAGTGCACTGTGATACGTAAAAGCGCATCGAGACGGCTAAATTAGATTACTGCTCAGGAGGCGTCGGAGAAATGTTCTTCCTTCAAGTAAAGGATCGAAAGAGGCTCGGACGGACAGAAGATGTCACGCTAGAAAAATAGAGATGTGGGAGAAAAGATTGCGAAATGATGGTCTAAGAAGGCGGACTTTTTTGTGTCACCGGACAGGGATAGTGCAAGAGAATGAAAGGTTACGTAGAATTTGAGTAAATACGAAAATGAGAATAATTAGGAAACAGGATAAGTAGCGAGAGAACTGAAAGATTCAAGTAGTAATTTAGTAAGATAATTCCGGTGCAACCTGCACTATAAGTTTTAGCAAATAATAAATTAATTGAAACTACAACTTTCTCAACTATTTCTTTGCTATATATTTTCTGCAGTGAGCTACAATAAGGCTTAAACATCGATCCCTAACGGTGCTTACAGCAGAATAACAAGAGTCCTTTTACACTTAACCAATAGGGGGAGGGGGAGAGGAAAGAGATTAAGATGTTATGCATCTTTATTTTTCATTACAATCAATATCGTACTTTGCATAACAAAATTTCAAAATAAATCTACAAATGCATAAACTTCACGGTAATATCCTCTCCCGAATCCTGGATACCTTTGCGTTGTTAATACTGACTCAACTGTATTCAGAACTGCATGCTTAAAGTGCAATCTGTGCATTTTTATATTTACTGCCGTGAATGATACAACCTCTTGAATCTTCTAGCCACGAAAAAATTTCTGTTTTTATGCACTCTATGTGTATACGAACTGTAGCAGTGATAATATCTTTGAGATGCTGAAATAACCTTAGTTATAGATTCTTAATACCGCTGGGTTATGTACGTTTATTATTCTTCCATGTGGTGCAAAAATGTTTCTTACCACTGCCTTCTTTCTGTTTGCGTTAGCTCTAGCTGAATCCATGAATTACTTCTTTCAAAAGAACTGTAAAGTGATTATGATTAACACGTCTTGTACAATCCTATACCAACCGTAGGTAAAATAATTTACTCAACTCTAGACCACAAGAGAAGTATTCCCGAGAGTGACATAGATTCGTCGCCAGCAAACACTACGACCACCGATGGAATAACAATACCCAAATAAGGAAAGCTGTTTTGTTTCTCTTGACGCACGAATCAGAGTTGGAAATGGGTAAAAATTTCGGACCCGGACGACACATAACTGGACCCGACCCGACCCGGACAAATCTGCTTTGAAATAAATTCGGAACTCAATTTATATATATATATATATAAACGTAATAAATATATTCATCCCAAGAACTGCTTGATATTTAATAAATGAAATCCATTTTTAATAATAAAATTTGGTTCCTTGCTAAATTTTAGCGCCATTTTTAGTGCCACTATTTTGCGTAATCCAGAAGTAATGGCTGACTATGATCTTGACCATGGAGCATATTACAAATGGAAATCATTGTTTACGAATGCACAAATGTATTTTTTTAAATGTATTTAGATTGTACACTCTTTCCACGCTTTGATGGAGGTGCGCATACTTTCATATGGTCCCTTAGATTTTTGGTTCCATAATCTTTTATTACACCGTCGACATCTTTCTTTGTAATTATATACTTTCCACATTTTGAACAAAAAGCAAGACCAAACAACGCAGAATTATTCTCCAGTTCCTTCATGAGACGAAACAATTTCCAGCATTCACTCTTCCCCTTGTGGTTTCCAACAAGCACGTATTCGTTGGTCTCGACGCCTTTCTCAACTTTCTTAATATTAAATCCATCCATATTAAAAAATAAGGAGTTAATTTCGACATACCATGTCATGGGAACGGGATGTTAGCACATCAATCGAAAACCTCTGAATGCTCAATGTAAAATATGCAATGTGAAAAGTAATTCTTATTCATACAGTGAACTTCGCACGGAGAGAGTGAATCAGCTGAGAAGCAGGCAAATGGCGTTTGCCTGTACCTTGCCCTGGACAACCGCACTGTAAAAGAACGCAAAGGAAGTATCTTTTTACGATATAGTGTCGGTATGTCCTACGTCCGACGTCGGTCGGTAGAAAGAAAGAGATGACAAAATTTTTGCATGGCAAATCATTATTTCACTCCGTGGAGTGCCAGTATCGACTACAGAATTCCACAACACGCATTTTTCTTTGGAATATATTTTTCTCTTTTCAAAAATAAAACGGGAATAAAATCGGGTCAAGAGCACCTTGACCCGACCCGTTGGGCCCGCAAGAGATTGTCGACCCGTTGACCCGTGACCCGTTTTCACCTGTGGCGCGAATGATTGAAGCATTTTCACGCCAGGGTCTTTGAAAGCTCATGCTCGCGCGTTGTTCAAAATGACGTTCGTTAGCTGTCTTGCTTATAACTTAGTCCCGGTAAATATTTTTGGTTCAAGAAGCTCCCCACTTCCTCTTTAAGAGTTTTGACGTGAAACCGGTCATTGCGCCTTGGGCTCAATGAAAAACAAACGGAAAACTTTTGAAATCCTAACATGATTACCATATGATTTTACGGATAGCATCCCCCCCCCCCCACACACACATTCTCTTTTAATATTTGAGAAGATCAGGAAACGTTTGTTGTATACAAAGTCTATGAAAGAAGCGTATTTCTATTACAGTAAAAAAGGGGGTCTTTTCTTTGCTGATTCGAATGCCACTAGTAGCGACCTTCATACGCATTCATAGCCAAGAGGCACTGTCTGCTTTGTTAGAGGTGAAACTAGGCAAAAATAAACAAAACAGAAGGAACACCACTGCGGGACTAACAAACCAAAGATAATTCCTAACGCACCGATTACTCGGATAGGCTGTCTTATTATTGTTCGCATATTTTCATCACTTAACTACAAGGCGAAAGTTGAAACAAGGCTCTCTTTGATTCACGTGTTTGAAACCCACGTTGCTTTCACACCGTTCGGAGCCCCGAGCTGTCAGAGCAAAACGAGATTTATGAGAGACAGCACCTCCGGCGTGTACAACACCGGCCACGTCATTAACATACCGAGGTAAAATTAGTGACAAACACGATCTCGCTTTCACCTGTCACGCTGCACTCTGTCGGCTCATGAAGAGAGAGAGAGAGAGAGAGAGAAAAGAGAGAGAAAAGAGAGAGAAAGAGCATGTGTGTGTCGCCGTGGTCTTCAGAAACTGCGTTCTTAAAAACAGAAATGCCATTTTTTAACCTTTATTGTCGCTCGCTCTCTCCCTCTTCTTGTGTGTCTTTACGCGACTGTACGCAGCAGAGCATGACACTGCCCCTTCGTTTAGGAGCAGAGAGAAGAGGCCGGAACGTTCACAATCTTTCCTTGTAATCGAAATGACGGTCTGCGTACTCTGTTCGCTGGAATCTCAGGAATCATCTATGATCTCCTTTTCAAGACGGGGAGGAGGAAACGTGGATGATGAAGGAGGGTGGAGACAGGAAGGGAATGAGGGAGGAATCTAGTCAGTAGAAAACTGGATAAGCGTGACGTCGGACGAACAGAATCTGGGGGCCCCTCCTCTGGTTGGCACCCATAAGACTTGCCACTTTGCTACTAAAGTCTCGCAAGTGTGAGCTCTAAACTAAGGGGAAGTACTTTGTCAACGTCATATCACATTAGGTTGTTTCAGATTGCCTCTCTAGGATAGATTAATGGTCGTCCCTTTTCTCAAAACTTTCACTTAAGGAGACAAGATGCGCAATTTTTTAACCATGATGAAAAGGATATGTTTGACCATGGGCTTCCTAATGAATAGGCCGCTTAAAAAAATTAACAACAAAAAAAAAAGAGTATAACATTTACAACGTTCAAGGAATTTCAGGAAACATTAGATACCTCATATATAAGAGCTCGTATGGGGATTAAAATAGGGTAGTCATCTTTACCTTGTTAAAAACTTTGAAGTAGGTTGCGCCAAAAAATGGTGCTACACCACTTTTGGGAGAAAGGGAAACCATTTTGAACTACACAAAAACGTGATGCAATTACACACCACTGTATGGTATCCAACCTGAATGGCACGAGGTTGCAGCCACTGAACCATGTTTCTGCATGTTTTATGTTTCGCACAATGGCTTGCTTTGGCCCCAAAATTAGTGCAGTAGGTGTGGCAGCGCTTTCTGGTGCAACCTAATGCAAAAATTTTAGCAGTGTACCTGGAAATTTAAATATGCCATTTTACTCCATGGAAAGTGCTACAGAGATTTTTGAGGTAACACTAATTCTGATTGCTTATTTTTCTGCTGAATTTGTGTGTGTGTGCGCGCGCGCTCGTGTATGTTTGTTATAGAAAAATAGGGTAAAACTGATTGTTGGAAATATTGGTTTTAGGTTTAAACTCAACGTAAACTTTAAATGTCTCTGAACTTAAGTTGCTGAACCTTTATCATTTCAATTCGTATCGTTGCCTGTTCCTAACAGCTGCAACCATAATCAGACGCGGAAATCTCCCATTTGACACTTTCTAATAACAAGACAGTACTTATGAATCCAAAGTCCACTTTATTTCATATTTCTCAGCATGTAAAGTTCGTCATGTCAATACGTTGATTGTATTAATAACAGCAATGTTGAAACACACTTTAAGCTACAACTTCGTAACACTTTACTGTTAATAATTATAGCTCGTCTTCACCAAATGTAAACAGTTGTACATTACGTATCTTAGTCATCTCATAGCATGTCTTTCAGAATATCAGTTCTCAGTCTCTGAACATAACATACTAAATATTGCCCTTACCCTGAATGCACTTCAGCTCTCTCTCTTCTTTCTCTGTGAATATCGCTCTTATCTCATCGTTTTATTCCTCTTTTCACCGCCTTCTAAAAACCCACTGTCTAGCTACCAATTTTACAAAGCTCGTCGGGAGAAATTTTGTGGCGTTAAGTCAGAAAATATTTAACGAGATGAAACAAAATGTACATGAGAACACAGAAACTGAAAAGGAATCTTAAATTAGAAATTAGAGGTATACGTCACAGTGTGCGTGCGAGTGTGTGTGTGTGTGTGTGTGTGTGTGTGTGTGTGTGTGTGTGTTATAGCAAAAATAGAAAAAACGTTGAAGATTTACTACAGAAAACATGAAAATTTACAGCGGAAAGTAAGAGTATTAAAATTTCCCATTGCACTTTGGAGCTCAGTACGCATGCATATAGCATGGAAAAGCATGTGAAAGACAAAGAGACAAAGAAAAATATATATGCCACCTTCCTGTCGCAGCAGTTCACTGCTTAGAATACGTGAAAATTTACTATAGAATACGTAAAAATTTACAGCGGAAGTAACAGTATTAAAAATTTTCATTGCACTTTGGAGTTCAGTATGCATACATACAGTATAGAAAAGTATATGAGACAAAGAAAACAGGAAAAATGACACCGAATTTTCGGGTGTAATGAGCGCGTCTTTCGAATTCGTTCTGACGCAAATTAAATTTATCAAAGCTGTTCAAAGTCAATGGAACCGGTATGGAAAACAATGGTATCTGACGGAAGAAAGAAGATTTTCAGTCGGGTCTTTAATCCCTCAGATATTGCTGTAAACGGAATCGTGAGCTTACGCTCTCTGATTGCAGACTTTGCGCTAAGAAAAAAAATTTGAATTTATATGAGAAACACAGCGGAAACGCTCTCCAACAAAGAAAGAATTTTTCAAATCGGACTCTTAGAAACAGAGATATAGACAAATATAAGATGTGCATCTACGCCCCCTGGCGGAAAAACCATGTATTATTTTAGGAAGAAAGTATTCTCAAAAGGTTTTCCGATGTGAGCGGTATCGATCCAAGAGAAAAAAAAATTAAGTCGAGCTTTCAGGAGACCAGATTTTGCTGCAAATACATCAGAAGCAGAAATTAACGCTTATGTCTCCTGGTGGCCAAACCATTCTTTACAAAAATATTAGAAATTGCATGAAAAACATTTTCCATCAGGAGCTGTATGCGATACAGAAGGAATTTTTCAAATCGTAGTTTTAGAAGCAGAAATAACGCAGAAAACGCAATTTACCTTTGCGTAGCCTATCGGAAAGAATTATTTTAAGAAGAAGATATTCCTAATTTGTCGACGTGAGTAGTATCGGTGCACAAACGAATTTTTTTTCAATCGAGATTTTAGAAGCTCAGATTTTGCTGCAAATACATAAACGAATTTTTTCAATCGAGATTTTAGAAGCTAGATACGAATTTTTTTCAATCAATATTGTAAAAGATGGATTTTTGCTGCATATACATTCCTAACTTCAAATTCATCGAGAAGGACTCTGTGGTGTTAAGCTTAGAAAATTTAACGAGAAGAAACCAAATTTACATAAGAATAGTGCCGTGAGACAAACACAACACCCATGCCTCACGGGGATTCGAACTCGGACCCTCTCGGATGCAGAGCCGCCCTTAGCAGCCCCGGGGCCCTTGCTTTACCCCACCCCCTATACTAAATATAAAATATACACTAGACTTAAACAATAGTTTATTGCAGTTATCTGTACAGTTTAATGAAACATCAAGACATTTGAAAATTAACCAATAACGAAAGATAGCATTTTAAATTTTTTTGAACACTACTGAAATTTTGTAAATGCCTTTTAAATGATGTAGGTAAAACAAGCACACCAGCGTACGTCCTTTCCTCACAGTGTCTCCGTCTCTACCTATTTTGAGACAGTACTTACATTATAGAGTTCACCTTATAAGAACTGAACTTTTCTTGCTTTTATCCCAGAAAAGCCAGCTATTAAATCATCAAAATTAATTTTGCTTTCTTTATCCTGTTCAATTGACAAAGTTATCCAAGACATCAATCTTTTTTGAGACATGATAGATCTTAAATAAGATTTAATCAGCTTCAAGCATCAAAAGCTTCTTCGTACCCTTGCCACCGTTACTGTGACAGTAAGTAATGTCCTGTAGGCGATAAAAGCACTAGAGAGAGGATTCTAAATTTTCTTCATGTATCTTAAAGCACCGGTTGCATATATGACATCTGATGGAAGTAACTCACTTAGCACAACAATTTCTATAACTAAGAGGGCACGGTGTACGTTGAAAGAGTTGGTTTTAATACTAATGTTTCGCTAGACATAATATTGTAGTTAGCTGCCAATATTTGGACAAATATAAATTCAGCAATCTATATTAAACAAAATAATAATTAAACGAGACGGAGTTTAAAAAATAAAATTATAATAATTGAAAATAAGAAAATCGCTCTCTCTCTCTCGCTCTCTCTCTCTCTTTCATTTTCTTTCTTTTCCTCTTTTTTTCTAAGGGCTGAGCTTAGAGGGTTAAATATTATACACTGAGTGGCCACTTTATTATGACCATCTGACAGTTTTAAGAAAATGAGCTATGGCTGCACGCTGTTGCCGCCAGAGGGCGTGGCTAGTATAAAAAGCGAAAGCTTAGTGCTTGCGACAGTAGTAGAAGTGATTTCTGGGTGACGAGATGGGTAAAAAATGCGATTTGACGGAATTTCAACGTGGGATGATTGTAGGAGCTCGGAGCCATGGAGCGAGTATCACCGAAACCGCCGCATTCGTGAAATGTTCCAGAGCAACTGTTGTTAAATTGTTTAAAGACTGGACTGTCAGCCAAAAACTGGGTCTCTACGTGCAACGTGTGGTCGTCATCGACTAGTGGCTGCTCGGGCGTAACGGAGAGTGTCCAGACTGGTAACAGACAACAGAAGGACAACAGTGCAGCAAATTACAGACCATCTTAATCAAGGATCCCCTCGAATGATCTCTGCACGCACTGTTCGCCGTACACTGCATCGGATGGGATATGGCAGCCAAAGGCCTGTTTGAACACCTTTGCTGTCTGCTGTTAACAAGAGAAAACGTCTCCAGTTCGCACAGGAGCACAAGGATTGCACAGTCGATAGTTGGAAACAAATTATGTGGTCCGATGAATCACGTTTTCAGTTGCACCATGCCGATGGGCGAGTAAAAATTTGGCGGAAACAGCACAAAAGCATGGACCCCAAATGCATTGCTACAACCCTTCAAGCTGGTGGAGGCAACGTTATGGTTTGGGGAATGTTTTCCTGGAATGCTTTGGGCCCTTTAATTCGTGTCTGACTGGCACATCATATCTAAACATCGTTGCGGTTCAAGTTCACATAACTTTTGCTTTTTTTTTTTTTTTAAGTAGCCATCGCCATTGGGATGGTTTATCCCAATGGCGATGGCTACTTTCAACAAGATAATGCGTCCTGCCATAGTGCTCGTATTGTACAGGATTGGTTTCAGCAACATTCCGGTGAGTTTACTTTGCTTAGGTGGCCACCATAATCTCCATATCTCAACCCTATTGAGAATTTGTGGGATGAAGTTGAACGAGCCATCAGAAAGCTGGATCCACAACCCTGCAATCTCTCACTACAGGAAAGCGCTATTCATCAAGCATGGTCTCAGATTCCACAAACCACCCATCAACATCTCGTGGAGTCCATGCCACGAAGAATCGACGTAGTATTAAAGGCAAAAGGTGGCCCAACGAAGTACTAAGGGGTGGTCATAATAAAGTGGCCACTCAGTGTATAACAACAATGTATAACTGACTTGAAACATTATGTTTGCAATTGAAACGGATGTATGAAACAGAAGAGTGCGCTTAAGCATTAAGGTGGTTCCACCTAAAATCTCTGCCTTATGTTTCCAATGGTAAAACTTCTTTACATATTTTCTTCGCAATTAATGTATTCCCAAGAATGAAAATTTGCATATCGATAAAACCAACTTTAAGTTATAGCATGAGATACTTAATACTTGCTAAAACATAACCATAGCTAAGCAATCCAACATTTGTTTGACTACTGACGTCATCAATGTACAGATCGCGCCATCTATTAAGAGGTCTGAGCATTACTCAAAGAAAAACGATATATTTTTAATATAATTATTGTTACGTTTTAGCAAGTATTAAGTATCCCATGCTATAACTCAAAGTTAGTTTTATCGATGTTCAAATTCTCATCCTTGGGAATACATTAATTGCGAAAAAAATATGTAAAGAAGTTTTACCATTGGAAACATAAGGCAGATATTTTAGGTGGAACCATCTTAAGCATCAAAGCGTCTATTAAAGTTTTGAATTAGAATCGTGCATTTATCCATTGACCTGTAAAGAAAAGCAAGCATGTATCCATTGAGTTCTTAAATCGAGTTCTTATGCTGACAGCATACATGTGTCCATTGACTGATTGAGTTGACAACAGGCGCCAGGCACTGAACTAGAAACTTTTTCGGGGGGTGAGGGATTAAGATTTCAATAAGAGTTATATGAGCAGTACGCCAATAATATGTTGTTGCTCTTTTTGAAGAAAAAACATTTTCGCGCGAATTAGTATCACTAGATATTTACGTAATTGGTATCATCAAAATAAGTAACATTATTAAACTAATTAAAGTACAGAAATTAACAAAATAATTTGTAATGAAAAATATGAAATAATCAAGTCCATTAGGAATAACCAGATAGAAATAATTCAAGCAATTTCTCATAAGCGCAACTGTAACTTAAGGGCAATAGACTGAAGAAATTTGTCTTTTCTGCCTGGTGTACCTCCTGTCTGAATGACCAACGGCAACTGCGTTTTACTTTTATTATTGTGGTGGCATGTTTCGTTGAAAGTTCAATTACTTCCAAAAAATGGGCTTGGAAGCGTGACCCCAGACACCCACTTTGCTCGAAGAATTTTAGTGCCAAGTGCAGGAAACAAAAAATCCTAATATCTCTTCATAATATCATAGCCAAGTGTGTTAGAACATGTAGAGGCAAGAGTGATACTTTATGGGGTTAGAACAGCTAGGAATAGGGAGTCATATCTTATGAGGTATACCTGCTCCAACCCTGGTTAGACGGCTTCACAAGGACAAGTCCATCCCACTTTTTGTCTCTATGGGATATATGGGCAGTGGGAGAAGTCGAGTAATTGTGTCATCTATGCTTTAGCGTCAGGTTACAGATAGAAAGCCTGACAGTGCTGTCAAATGGTTTCACAAGGACAAGTCTATCCCACTTTCTTTCTCTGTGGGACATATTGGATTGGAAATTTTAGCGACCACCCTGAGCAACTCAATGGGCTATAAGTAGTCACCCGTCCCTAATTTAGGGCCACTGGTTCCAGGGAAGGGAGAGACCCAGTGCCGCAAGACAAACACAACATCAACGCCTCAACGAGATTCGAAACCGGACCCCTTCCGGACGAATGATCAGAAGCTATTGCTTCGACCACTACGCCACCGGACCGACCTGTGGATAATTAGGCAATCCAACATACGCATAATTAAAACATAGCCATAATGAAACATAACCATAATTAAGCAATCCAACATTTGTTTGTCTACTGACGTCATCAATGTACAGGTCGCGCCATCTATTAACAGGTCTGAACTTGGGCAAGGAGAAAAGCCGAGTAATTGTGTCGTATGTGCTATAGATAGAAAGCCTGACAGTGTGGTCAGATGACTCATAAGGACAAGTCTATCCCACTTTTTGTATCTATAGGATATATGGACAGGAAGAAAAGCCGAGTAATTTTGTCGTCTGTGCTCTAGGGTCAATTTACAAATAAAAAGCCTGACAATGTGGTCAGATGGCTTCAAAGGACAAGTCTTTCCCACTTTTTGTCTCTGTGGGATATATGGGCAGTGGGAGAAATGAGTAATTGTGTCATTTATGGTCTAGGTTCAGGTTACAGATAGAAATCTTGACAGCATGGATAGATGGCTACACAAGGACAAGTTTATCCCACTTTTTTTGTCTCTATGGGATATATGGGCAATGGGAGAAGTCGAGTAATTGTTCGTCTGCGCTGTAGGTTAAGGTTAGAGGAAGAAAGCCTGTCAGTATGTGAATACAAACCATTTGCAGTTTTGTATTAAGAACGCTCATTGGAGAGGAAAACGGAATCAAACTGAGACAAAGACATTATGACACGGGGAATAGCAAAATAGTTTCGCAAATGCGAATCTTAAAACAAACAAACGAACAAAACCTCTGAGCTCTATGGTAAGGTTAACCCTTAAAACTCTATCTTGATTGCGCCCCTGGCAGGTGCCCATCCATCTCAGATATTCAGGTATCGATTGCCTTATTATGCTGAAAACATGTACATATCCGTTGGCTAGTTAACTAGTCAGTATGGACATATGCATTGACATGTTAAGCTAACACCATTATAACGAAGTAAATTTCTCCGTCATTTTTGGTCTACGCCGGGATTCGAACCCGAGGCCGCTTATTCCGGAACAAGTCGCTCTATTAACTGAGCTACGCAGACATTTGTTCTGAATCCTATCTGCCTTTATGTCATGTGCGTCCTGCTGGCAGGTACGTCACATCTCCCCCCCCCGAAAGAGGGCCGGGGGCATGGCCCACGGGTCAGCCGTGACCATGAATCGTTGCAGGCAGCCATCCACTGTAGAACGTGCACTTGAGAACTCCCAGTCAATCTGCTGTGTGGAATGCAACATCACACATTTTTATTTTTCGAAGCGCTGGAGAAGGAATTCTCTGATTTTTCCTGTCTCGCGGTGTGGAAATAACACCACACCAATGCGAGATTTTGAACGGCTGGGTCATCCGGATAGTTCGGGCGCCATTATAACGAAGTAAATTTCTCCGTCATTTTTGGTCTACGCCGGGATTCGAACCCGAGGCCGCGAATAAGCGGCCTCGGGTTCGAATCCCGGCGTAGACCAAAGATGACGGAGAAATTTACTTCGTTATACCATGCACGTATCAATTGACTCATTTAGTGGACAGCAGGCGCTCATCCATTGACGTATTAAGTTTGTGGATTTATCCATCGTTTGCCTTATTACATTTAGAACACGTACAAATCCAATGACTCATTAAGTTGTGCGCATGCAGGGGCTCATCGACTTCATAACTTGAAAGTATGCGCCAAATAAAAAGTTGGGAGCTTTTGTTTCACCGACTGACTTATAATCGGGAGCCCACATGCCCTACTCGTTAATTTTTGCGCATTTCACCAATTTAGTAATTTGAGAGCAGGAATTCATCCTCAGACTCATGCATTGTGCGGGGTATTGTTTAACATGTTTAAAGCACAAGTCTTGAACTTCAGAATATTTTCAATAGAATATTTCATGCAGTTACACAATCAGTGATCACACGGCAGTTTTACTAAAATATATTTAACTGAAAACATACATTGTTCCGTCACTATGAATAAAATACTGTTTTGGCTCAGCCATTGAAAAGACGCAGTTGGTTCTCTTTGAGAAATTCGGTAGCAATGTTGCAAATAACAAGCTGCTCTCGCTAGCAGCATCACGGGTCACGCGAATATTTACGCCCCGTCGGTCTTCGGAACAGGACGGCCCCTTTCATGTTTCGTCGGTTTGAAGTGTGCATCCAACCTCTTCGGCATCCCCATCCTTTCCAGCAGCTTGTTTATAAGAATACAGACACGGCCGACAGAGAAAGGGTCCTTTGTAGACCGATTTGTTTAAGGGTATAGACTCTTCGTTTCGTGTTTCATTCCCTTGTAGCTCATGGAGAATAAGAAAAGTGACTTATTTAGGTTCATAAGTGAAGATAACATCCCTCGCTCAGTGTTTCCTAACGCTCACTTGGGAAAATTTCGCTCCCATTCTTTATTCAGTTTTGTATGTTTGAAAAACTAAATATTTCTGATGGTGGTGCTTGGCCGTTCGTGGTTGGAGCGATTTGTCTGGTTAATTCTGATAAAAAATATTTCTATTTTGTTCGAATTTCTCTGCTATGCGCGCCTTTCTTTCTCTTTCTTTATTCTTACACATTTTTACATTCTCTTTCTGCATTATCCTTCTATTTGTTTAAAAAATATCTACGGAAGTTCTCTCTCTCTTACACACACACACACACAAAACGTGTATGTTTCATTTTAGTTCTTTCTTCATTGGTCTTAAAAGTTCATATTCATCTGTTTTCAGATAATTAATTCTTCACCTCTTTCCAAGAAAGAAAGGGTGATATTTCAATTATTCTCAGTAGCACAGTAGGAATTAACTGCCAGACATCATGAAAATTTCCAATACATCCGATCTGTGACGGACATTGTCCGCACTGAATCAGATCAGATCATATGTAAAGCATTTTATGAAGGGAGTGTCTGACCCCAGGTCTTAAACAACCCTTAGAAATAGGAAGCTAGGAGATTTGGGCTAGATTGCCCGATAGGAAAATGACACGGAAGTGAAGTAGAAAGGGTGAGGAAGGCGCCCTTATTTATTACCGGGGGGGGGGAAGTACCCGGGGTCCGACGGCTTAACGTGCCCATCCGACGCACGGCAGATATTTAGTGGTTCGAGCGTTCGTACCTACCTGGGATCGAACCCGAGGTCTTCTCCGTGGCAGGCACGAACGTTGACCACTAGGCCATCCGCGGCTCCGCACTGAATCATTGCACCAGCTGAATTAAGAAATACGCGCGTTTTATTACTTTCAGCATTTCTTTCTTTCCCAATTGGATTTCATTATATACTTTGTTCTTGATTTTTTTTTCTTTTCTTCCACAACCCTCAGCGCTTCACTCATTTCATTCCATCTATCTCTTCCACTGGTGCCGCTTTTTCTTTCTTCTTGGTCTACACCAATATTTTTTCGAGTTTCTGCAAACTCGTCTGTCTCCATCTTTCCTTCTTTTCCTCTTCTGCCTCCATCGTTCCTTCCTTTTGTCTTCTGTTGTGACGAATATTCGAATTTCACTTTCCTTCTTAGTTTCCTTCTCTATGTAAATTTGAGTTCGTTCTTCTTAGCATTTTTTCAAACTTAACGTGATATCTTCTCTCTGGCAAGAGTATGGTTGGCAACATCTTTGAGGTCGTAACGTATGACGTGTGTGTCCGATGAAAACTGAACTTTATGCATCGATGAGCCGTTACATTATGACCACCTACCTAATAAGCTGTACGACGTCCTTTAGCCGGCGAAACAGCGGCCACTCTACGAGATTTCAATTCGATGAGGTGGCAATAGGTATCCTGGGGTATTTGGTACCATAACATCAACAGCAGGTCCTCCAGTTCCCATACAATTTGGGGTGGTGGTGTTTTAGCGCCAACCCGCTTTTCTAAGTCGAACCATAAATGTTCGATTGGGTTCATGTGACGTGAATTTGGAGGCCATGGCATTAACAGAAAGTCACAAGCATGTTCCTTGAACCACTCATTGACGATTCTGTGAGTGTGGCATGGCGCATTATTCTGTTGATATTGGCCATCATCAGCAGGGAACACATTTCCAATGAATCATCAGCAGGGAACACATTTCCAATGAATCATCAGCAGGGAACACATTTCCAATGAATCATCAGCAGGGAACACATTTCCAATGAATCATCAGCAGGGAACACATTTCCAATGAATGGGTGAATTTGGTCCGCAACGATGTTCAGATATCTGACAGCTGTCAGGGACTGTGCTATTGAGATAGTGGGGTCTATAGTGTCTCAAGAAAACATCGTCCACAGCATGACACTGCCACCGCCGGCCTGTTTCCGCCCAACAGTGCATCCAGATGCCATAGCCTCCATTGGTAATTGGCGTATCCGGCGCTCGGCCGTCTACGTGATGCACCAGGAATCCTGATTCGTCAGGCCAGGCCACCTACTTCCAATCATCCAAGGTCCAATCTCGATGATCCTGGGCCCATTTCATACATTGTTAGCGATGACATCCATTGAGCATGGGGGGTCGGTTGGGTCTTGGGTTACGCAGGCCCATGCGCAGAAGGCTGCGATGAACTGTGTACTGTGGCACATTGCCCTGATCACCACTGTTGTAGCTGCGGGTGATTTGTCGCACTGTAGCCCTGCAGTCGCCGTGAACAATGCGCGACAGTCTCCGCTCCACCTCTGGCATCAATGTGCAGCGGACGACATACGGCTGGACGACGGTTCGTCGTTTGGCCATCTGTGCACCACTTTTGATAAGTACTCACTACAGCGGCACGTGAACAACCCACAAACCGTGCCGTTTCCGAGATCGTTGTTCCGAGGCGCCGTGCTGTCTCAATATGTCCTTCATCAAACTCCGATAAATCGGCAGCTTTTCCCATTCTGACTCTGAACTCTCTACTAACCGAAAGCGGGTCCTCTGGCTGTATATATACCGTTCTGTGAACTTCACCTGCACCACCGTTCGGTCTTCAGGCGTGCTCATTTCTCTAGGCTGGGGTGGTCATAATGTAATGGCTCAGCGGTGTATAATGTCGGGATAGCAAGAGTGTGAGGAGATGATGGTAGTATGATGATATAATAGTAGTTGCGGAAGTTGAATTACTTAAAGTTGTGATTTCTTGACGTCTGCGTGTTTAATATTTAAAGTTGGTATTTTTGTTTCTCGTTAAACGTTCTCTAACGAGTAACTGGATTTTTTCACTAATGTTGTTGAAGACTGAGTCGTGCTAAAAACATTTTTGCCGATTAAAGACCATTAGTAAGTATGCTTTTCTGAAGTTATTTGAGTCACTCCTGATTTGCTTAAAAGTGAAGTTTTGAGTAGAAAAAGAACTGATTTGTGTAGTTTTCAGACAGTTGTACTTAAACGAACATTACACTCTGTCTTCATGTTTTCTTCTCTCCGTGTCTTTACTCTTCTGTATTTTTATTACTAATGAATGCCATTACAGTTTTCACGTTTTTGTTTCATTGTCTACATGGCTGTCTACACTCTCTCATTTTTTTTATCCCTCCCTTCCTCTTTCTCATTTTGACAATCTACTCGCTCAGCTTTGTCCCTCTCTTTCTTACTATCTTCCTTTTCTTTATTCTTACTCATTTCATACAATGTCTTTCTTTATTTTCCTCATGCCTTTTTTTCTCTTCACATATCTGTTTTATACTTCTCCTCTTCAAAAGAACTCTGTCCTCCATTTTTCGGTTTTATCCATTCCCTTTTCATTCCAATCATTGTTTTACTTTCATATTTCTATAACTTAAAAGGCCAATTTATTATACACATCAACCTAACAACGAGTGTGGTACCACCTTTCGCTCTCACAAAATCAGCAACATGTCAGGTGGAGTCTACCAGGCTTTGAAACCCGTACCCGACGATTCGTCCAATCATATTATCCAACCAATGGCTATTTTTTCTGTTTTTAAGAAATTAATAATGTCACTGGTGTTCAAAATTAACAGCACATTTGTCGATTTTCACAAAAAGAACGGAACCAAAGGTACAAATTATGCCGCCGAATAAGAATGCAAATTTGCAGTGTCGTATACGTAAGCGTATACACGTGCGTGTGGACGGAGCTGTGACAACGGAGGGCATGAAAAGCACACGTGGCTCTTCCCGCGATTAGTTCGCTCGTACTCCTCTGCGACATTCCTTTTGTTTCTTGCAGGAGTTGGTTCAATTTCATAAGCAATCAGGTAAAATGAGTTGCCACGAAAATATTGATGATGGAATGAGGTGGAGAATCGTCGGTAGATTGGAGACAGGGCAATCGCAAGTGCGGGTTACTACAGATCTCAATGCAACGCCCAATGTCGTCTGCAATTTGTGGAAACAGTTTAAAGACACCGGATCCATATCGAGAAGGCATGGGCAAGGTCGTCCAAGAGCCACGACGGCCAATAAAGATCGTTATTTGGCAGTTTTAGCGAGGCGCCACAGGGCTGCTACAGCTGCACAGGGATCTGGTGAGCTGCATGTCGGCACTGGAACCCGAGTTTCAAGGGTTACTGTTTCCCGAAGGCTTCATGAGGGAGGGCTTTTTGCCAGAAGACCCGCTGTTTGCGTCCCTCTCACTTCAGCACACAAGAGAGCGCGTTTAGCAGGGTGCAGACAACATCAGCCTTAGACGAGACTTCAGTGGGGTAACGTTCTCTTCACAGACGAGTCGCGATTCAGCCTGGACACTGATTCCCGACGTACCTTAATCTGGAGAGAACCTGGAATCCGATACCTTTCCTCCAACATCCGAAAAAGGGTCCGCTATGGCAGCGGAGGTGTCATGGTATCGGCAGGCATCATGTTGGACAGCAGCACACCTCTCCATGTGTTTGACAGATGCTCCCTGACTGCTGAGAGGTATAGGGATGAGATCTTACAGCCCTATGTTCGACTTTTCAGCGGCGCAGTTGGCTCTCGGTTCCTTTTCATGGACGACAACGCTTGTCCGCATAGGGCTCACCTGGTCGACGATTTTCTTGAAAGTGAAGATATTCGCTGGATGGATTGGCCAGCCAGATCGCCAGATCTAAACGCTATCGCACATGTCTGGGACGCTCTTGGGAGGGCAATTGCAGCTCGCCATTCCTCTCCGAGAACCATCCAGGTGTTGAAAACTGCGTTGCTGCAGGAGTGGGACCGACTGCCACAGGGACTTATCGACTGCCTCGTTTCCAGTATGACGTCGCGCTGTGTGAGCTGTATGACTGTGAGGGGGGACCATACCCCATATCAGAGTCATTTTATGTTCGATCTTGCAACGTGGATTTTGGACATTCCTGCGCTGATGAGTCTTACTGACGATCATGAGTGCGTACCATGACTGTTGTATGGTATAATTTTTTCTCTTATGTAACTGTGTATCCATATCAAATTTCATTAAAATGTGTCCATTCGTTTTTCAGAAATTCGACAAAATGTACAAATTCTCTTAATTTTAATAATCAGTGTATAATAATGTTACTCTCCTCTTCATGGTGTTTCCAGAAATGATTCCTACCTCAGAATCTATGTTTTAACTATATTTTATGGTTTCCTGTACATAAATTAATTTCGTAAATGTTCGAGGTTCGAAGCCTATCACCATGAAATTAATTTAATAATTAAACATTTCAAATTACCGGAGCTCAGGAATTCCAGACATGAACATGCAAGAAGTAGATTCGTTTTTCTACATATTGCGTAGAAATTGCAAAAGAAATGTTTACATTAGTTTCAAAGATACTGCATGCACATACAAAAGGAAATGGAAAACTTTATTTGGAAAGAAAAAGTTTAATGAAAAACTTGTCTTTTCCACTGTTTGATGCGAATTACCAATGTGTCGAAGTCTATTGAATGTTTTGTACATCGTCACTTTCATATAACAACGATGACAGTGTAAGAACGTTTTGTTTCTTGAAAAGAAAACAAGCAAAAAAAATACTATCGGGACAGAAAAGGTTTATAATCGCCATGAGAGGTGTCCTAGAATCGTAGGGGTCCTAGACAGGTGTCCTAGAATCGTAGGTGTCCTAGACAGGTGACCTAGAATCGTAGGTGTCCTAGACAGGTGTTCCAGAATCTTATGTGTCCTAGACAGGTGTTCTAGAATCTTATGTGTCCTAGAATCGTAGGTGTCCTAGACAGGTGTCCTAGAATCGTAGGTGTCCTAGACAGGTGTCATAGAATCGTAGGTTTCCTAGAATCGTAGGTGTCCCAGGCAGGTGTCATAGAATCGTAGGTGTCCTAGACAGGTGTCCTAGAATCGTAGGTGTCCTTGAAAGGTGTCCTAGACAGGTGTCCTAGGCAGGTGTCCTAGACAGGTGCTCTAGAATCTTAGGTTTCCTAGAATCGTAGGTGTCCTAGACAGGTGTTCTAGAATCGTAGGTGTCCTAGCATCGTAGGCATCCAAGGCAGGTGTTCTAGAATCGTAGGCGTCCTAGACATGAGTCCTAGAATCGTAGGTGTCCTAAAACCGTAGGTGTCCTAGACAGGTGTCCTAGAATCGTAGGTGTCCTAGATAAGTGTCCTAGAGTCATGTAATGTAACAGTATTTTACATTATTTAAACTACTGATACATTCATGTGACAGCAAACACTCCATCTGAATGGGTGAGCTCCTTTTCCCATAAGCAGCCCTTCGGACAAATCGGTATTGTACTAATTGTACAATTGGACGAATCGGCGGGGAACCAATTTGACCATTGGACGAATACTTTTCGGACCAATCTAACCATTCGACAAAAAATGCTATTAGACCAATTGTCCCCCTTTCGACGAATCGGCATTGGACCAGTAGTCTTTCAACGAATCGTATCAAATCCGTTAAAAACATTCGGTTGGTACTGGGACCTAAGATTCTAGGACACCTGTCAGTAAACCGCTGAGAGCTGCCGGTTGTGGATTTCGAGCAGGAATGCATCGCACCACTTGGTCCCGCAGATTCCCTATTGGGTTCAAATCTGAAGAGTGAGAGGGCCATTCAAGGGTTGCAAACTCACTGGAATGTTTTTGCAATCCGTGCTTCGCCAAACGGGAACGATGAAACAGGATGTTTTTCTGTTGAACGAAAACATCCTGCTGTGAGAAACGGGTAGACATAAACGTATGTAGGTGGTCGGGGAATACGTCAACATGACTTTGTCTAGTGATGGTAGTCTCCCTGGGTTCAAGGGACCCTAAGATGGCCCACATAAACACCCTTGTAATGTTCTGCCTTGATAGCTAGGTTCCGTGGCTTATTTTGGCCTACGCCACACCTCCAACCTCCCATCGCGGTGTTTCAGTAGCAACCTCTTTTCGTCGGACCACGCTTCACGTTTCAAGACTTTCAGAGTACATTGGCGATGCTCCTTCGTTCCCTGCAGCCCTGGTGACATGCTATTTACTAGGGCACTGGATGTAGACGTCCGCTTACATAGTCCAGGCATATCATCATGCGTCGAATGGTCTTTGCACAGCCGTTAAATGCCGAAAATGCTCGTTCCACTTTGGCCCTCCTCTACGAGATTACGATACGAGAGAGATAGCTAGCTATCTACTAAAATATCCTCGACCAGTTTACGTCCACATTTTCTACTTCGGCTGTTGGTTTTACCGGTTTTTATATGCTCCTAGCGCACAAGGTAACGGTTTCAAGCGGAAATCCCAGACGTTCTGCTGTCGTTGAGACTGAGCACTCCGACTTCCTCGAGTCGACTATCTGCCTACGATCAAACTTGCTCAGGTCACCATGTTTACCTACTATTACATTTGTGGGTACGATATTCAGCACCTATTTATAGCCTGCAGGAGTTTTCGGTAAGCAGCATTATTGTGGCGAGAAAGAGTAGATTTATCGATGAGTGCGGTGTGTATAATGCAATGCGCTTTCGGTGCATTTTCTTCTGTGTGGAATTTTGAATTTCACTGCTGCGACATTCATTGAGATATTTCAAGAAGTTTCACATCCATTCCATGAACTTTCTCTTATTGATTTAGAGGTGCTAACCAACGACACAGTTCTTCGTATTTTTCTTCTTCTGCTTTAGACACTGAAATTTTTTGAATAATGTACACCATGCCACACTGTCTCCTCCATACTCACAAAAAAGATCAGTACGTCATTGATTCTTGCATGAAGATAATCCCCTTCCGCAAAAACACATTTATTCCTTCTGCACAAAGAACATTTATGTTTCTCATTTCTACAAATATCTCTGCATCAGCATTTTTTTTTATTTCGTCTTTCCACAAAAGTGTACTCGTCCAAAAGGGGTCCAGGTTCGAATCCCGCTTAAGCATGGATTTTGTGTTTGTCTTACGGCACTGACTCTCTGCCTTCTCTCGAACCAGTGACCATAAATTAGGGACGGGCGACTGCTTACAGCCCATTGAGTTGCTCCCGGTGGTCGTTAAACCTCGAATCAAAAAAAAAAAAAAAAAAAAAAGTGTACGTATCTTCCTCGTTCCTTGTACACACATGGACAAATTAGATCAGCTTCCTCCCTCAAAAATGGTCGAACTTTCTACTCTTCACAAAAATCTGCACATCTCCCCTTCCTTATACATAGTCGAGTCGCATTATTGTGATCACCTCCTACTGTTGACGTCAACAGTGCGTAGCCAATGAATGAAGGCACGTGCCGTGAGTTGGTCTGGAGGGTATATAAGGTGTGCTGTAGGCAATCTGAAAACATATCACTTGTTGCTGTCATGGATAAAAAGAGCGATTTATCAGATTTGTAAAGAGGGATGATTACCGGCTTTCAGTTCAAGGGTGGCAGTATTTCTGAAACAGCGCAGTTTGTGGACTGTTCGCGTGCTGCTGTTATTAAAGTGTATCGTAATTGGAGAAATGACACCATTGCGCATAAGCGACGTGAAAACTGCGGAGCACCACGTGCCATTGATGTGAGAGGTGAAAGTTGGCTTCGAAGGTGCGTGGGAGCCGATCGACACGCTACAGTGGGGAAACTCACTGGCCGAATGAACCAAGGGGCTACCGGAAGTGTCTCTAAAACGACAGTTCAGCGAACCCTGCTGCGTATGGGGCTCCGATACAGACGGATGGTTCCTGCACCTATGCTAACGAAGGTGCATCGGCAGAAAAGGCTTATATTTTCACGGCAGTATTGGAATTGGACCTCTCCTGATTGGCAAAGGATTGCCTTCTCCGATGAGTCACGTTTTCTGCTTCATCGAACGGATGGACGTTGGTGTATAAGGCGAGAAATATAGGAAAACAAACATTCTTCAACCATTGCTGGAAGAACACAAGTTGATGGGGGCAGCGTTATGGTCTGGGGAATGTTTTCGTGGTATTCTCTGGGTCCACTAATACCTATGGAAGGCACTATGGACCGAATTCTTTATGAATCTATCCTTGCAGACCACGTACACCCATGCACGCCGATTGTCTTCCCTGCAGCGGGTAGGATCTTCTAGCACGAGAATGCGACGTGTCACACAGCTAGAAATGCCCGAGAGTGGATGAAAGAGCACGATGAAGACTTCAAAGTACTTCTCTGACCCCCTAACTCTCCAGACTTAAATACAATTGAGCATCTGTGGGACCACCTCGATCGTGCTGTTTGCTCTATGGATCTTCCACCACGCATCCTCCAGCAGCTGTCAGATGTCCTGCAGTCAGCATGCCTCCACATACCTGTGAACACCTTCCAGCACCTTATTAAGTCACACCCAGCCCGTCTAGATGTTTTCCGCGCTGCACACGGCTGTTACTCTGGATATTAGTTGGTGGTCACAATAACTCGACCGTGTATATACCCTAAAATATAAAAATCCGAGAAAATACCCTGGTACACTTTGTAGGTAATTTATGCTATGCATCTTTCTCATGCCAAGACCTTTGTGCGTGCGGGAAATAAAACGATTGATTCGATAGTATACATTTATATATGTGCAACACATCGCATTTATTCGCGTCAGTCACGACCACGCCGAGCCATAGTCCTGAACACGTGCTGCATAAGCTGCTGATCTTATTGTCACATCTGAAGTTTCTAACAGTTTTTGCGTGCTAAGTTTGCACTGTTCTTGTGTTTTAAGGTTCCCCGCTTCTGTTCGCCCAGGCAAGCTGCCCAGTGACTGCGTGTTTTGTGTTTAAATGACTGTTTCTTCTCCTGACTGAGTCGTTGCCTTGCTATTTGAAGTCCGTCATCTATTACGGCGGCTGGTGATGCTACTATGGCCGCCCCAGTGGCGCAGTGGTCTAAGGCGTTGGCCTCTGATCATTCGTCCGTAAGGGGTCCGGGTTCGAATCCCGGTCAGGCATGGATGTTGTGTTTGTCTTACGGCACTGGCTCTCCCCTTCCCTGGAACCAGTGACCCTAAATTAGGGACGGGCGACTGCTTATAGCCCATTGAGTTGCTCACGGTGGTCGTTAAACCTCCAAAAAAAAAAAAAAAAAAAGATGCTACTCTGAATGACGCTGCACTGATACCGGCTCTCTCGTGTCTCGCTGCCCGTGTGCTTCCGACTCTGTCAACTATCGCACCTTCTTTGGACGTTTCTTCAACCTTCCCTCTCCCGCACCTGAGCTGATCGACATCTCTTCTTCCGTTTCTGCGTCTTCGATTATTATTGATGGCGTTTCTGCGTTGTCCTTCAACTTTGCTGCCGCACTGATTTTTGATTGATTGATTTGAGGTTTAACGACCACCGTGAGCAACTCAATGGGCTTTAAGCAGTCGCCCGTCCCTAATTTAGGGTCAGTGGTTCCAGGGAAGGGAAAAGGACAGTGCCGTAAGACAAACACAACATCCATGCCTCACCGGGATTCGAACCCGGACCCGGTTCGGACGAATGATTTGAGGCCATCGCTTAGACCACTGCGCCACCGGGGCGGCCCTAATTACTTTAACCAGTTTACGTTAAAATTGCTTAACCCTTTAACCAGTTGCTGGAACGAATTAACTCGGGGTAAACAAAATGTGTTGAAATCAACTCAGCCGCCCCAGTGGCGCAGTGGTCTAAGGCGCTGGCCTCTGATCATTCGTCCGTAAGGGGTCCGGGTTCGAATCCCGGTCAGGCATGGATGTTGTGTTTGTCTTACGGCACTGGCTCTCTCCCTTCCCTGGAACCAGTGACCCTAAATTAGGGACGGGCGACTGCTTATAGCCCATTGAGTTGCTCACAGTGGTCGTTAAACCTTCAAAAAAAAAAAAAAAAAAAAAAAAAATCAACTCAAGCGAATATATTCGCTTTCTAAGAAGCGGGCTGCACGAGACTGTGCTTCTAATCGCTGGATTCTCTGATCTCTCGCACAGATTCTACTCTTCGCATCGGCATCCCTGGATTTTCTAGTGTTGGGCTTTTGACGATATCTCCGTTGCAGAAGGAAGCTTCCTTCCCCATTTTGCCGAACACTAAATTTAAATCCTACCACTCTGCTCTTCGTCATTCCCTGACGCATATGGCGCGTCAGCCTTGGCGAGTTTTTGTTTGCTTTTCAAATGCCGAACATGCTGCCTCGGTTCTTGCCTCTGGCCTCTTCGTTAAAGACCAGCGTTTTCTAGCCGATCCTCTCTCCCACCATCCTTCTGAATCAGTGAGTGTGTACTCTGCATCTCACGAGGTTCCGGACTCTGTCATTCCAGCAGTTCTCTCGCGTTGTGGTCGTGTGTTGGGCACGCTGACCACGCTTCCTACTGAAACTGCTGATGATTCTGCGAAGTCAGTGTTGGGCTTTCGCCGCACAACCCGCATTGCTTTCCCCACGGATGCTGATTTCGAGTGGTGCCCCGCTTGTTTCACTGTTACTCTAGGATTATTCTCTTACACGATGGATATTATCACTTCTCTCTGATGTTTTCACTGTAAGTGTGTTGGCCACGTTCTTTCAAAGTGCTGGCTTCTACCTGTTGCTCTTCAGTATGGCTCCTGACCCACCGCAGTCTTCTTCCTCGTCTGCTTTTATATCTGCTGTTTATAAGTCCTCGTCTTCCGCTTCAGTGGCTCCTCCCTGCGTGATGTTCCTTCTTATGTGTCTGTTGAGCTTGATCCTCCGCATTGTTCCGGCGTTCCTGTTGTCTGCCTCCCAGGTCCCGTTTCTTCTGCTTCACAGTCTGCACCTTTGGATTCCCCAGCTTGTACCCCATTGTTTCTTACCTTGCTTGATAGCACCGATGTGCCAGACGATGCCTCCACTTGGTCCACTATGCCTAGTAGTCCCGCTGATTCGGCAGACCTTGATCTTCCGCCCCCGCTCTCCTCCTTGTCACCGCCTACTACTTCGGAGCTGTTATCTGCACTTCTCTTTTTCCTGGTGCTCCAAAACTTTTCGCTGCCCTTGTGGCGAAGGTGTGAATCCCTCTAGCTTCCCAGCTTTCAGTGGTATTGCCCGTGCCTATGTATAATGCTGTTCGACCGTCCCTACCTTCAGGTATTGTTCATTCCTCGACTGTCCCTGATATCTCCCCCATAGGTGCTGCCCTCTCTTTAGCTAATTGTTTCCTCCTTTCCCGTGCGTCTATGATCATATGATCATATGTAGAGGATTTTAGGAAAGGAGTGTCTGACCCCAGGTTTTAAACAGATCTTAGAAACAGGAAACTAGGAGATTTGAGCTAGAGCGTCCGATAGTGAAATGACACGGAAACGAAGTAGAAAGGGAAAGGAAAACGCCCTTATTTATTACCGGGGGGGGGGCATGCAGTACCCGGGGTCCGACGGCTTAACGTGCCCATCCGACGCACGGCGGATATTTAATGGATCGAGCGTTCGTACCTGCCTAGGATCGAACCTGAGGCCCTTTCCGTGGCAGTCACGAACGTTGCCCACTAGGCCAGCCGTGGCCCTTCCCATGCGTCTTCTATACACTTATCGTCTTCTAGTTCACCCCAAAGCGAATCCTTTTGGTGTCGTGCCTCTTGTTGATCTCATGCTGAGTCCTCAAAGTTATGTTCAAGACCCTTTTCTTCCTACTCTGCTCCTGCTTGCCTCTGAGATTTCTGCTGCAGGCTTCTGTCGTTTGCTGTTAACAGTTTTCCGCCTCACTTGGCAGAATTTGCCTCATGACCTCTCGGACATTCGGAGGAACGTATCTACCGTTGGACAACTCTCTTCCGGACTCGAAGAAGCGTGCACTTCGATCTTTCCTTCGCACTCATTCGCTTTTGTCGGATTTCGCCTTGCGATTTACCATAGAGGTCTTGACTACTGTAATAATGTTTTTCTCCTGGACGATCTTGGCTTTGATACCTTCTTCTTTTCTTCTGATAATTCACGAGCTCGCGGCAAGGAATTTTGGGCTTTCTACAATGAGTACCGTGTCCAAGCCCCATTCCGTGACTCCTGGTGTTGTGCCTGTGTGTCCTGGTGTCTCTGTGTCCAAGTCCAACTCAGTGACTCCTGGTGGTGTGCCTTTGTGTCCAAATCCCACTCCGTGACTCCTGGTGGTGCGCCTCTGTGTCCAAGTCCCACTCCGTGACTCCTGGTGGTGCACCTCTGTGTTCTGGTGCCTCTGTATCCAAGTCCCACTCCGTGACTCCTAGTGATGGTATGGCTCTTGTTTCCTCCGGTTGACGTTATGCGCTCTTGACTTCTACTGCGCATTTGTAAAATTTGCTGTTTTCCTGCACCACTAGAGTCTGCTGTTTTGTGTCTTGTTCCTGCATCACTTGAGTCACATGTTACGTGTTTCTTTCTCGGCAGTGCACTGATTGCCTTCAACTTTTATCTGGGTTAATGCTGTGTTCCTACCTTCATGACTGTTGCCTGTTTTTGTTCCTACAAGTGCCTCACTGTGTGCACTGCGCCCTGACTGTTTCCCCTGTTGTGAGTTTGTATTGTTCCCATGACTTTTTCGCACTATCTTGTAAGTACCATATTGTTATATCACTGTATATGTATCATATTTTCCCCTGTTTCCGGGCAAGTTGTGACCTTTCCTTTTGTTATTAAAAAAGCGAATTTTGATCACACCGATACTGGGCCAATTTGTGAACTTTCACAAGACTGCCTAGTTTAATCCAGAATAGCTGTTATAATTTTTGAGAAAATTGGGGTGGTCTCGTTTTTATCGAAATTTTTGCATTTTGTGCAGCAGAACAATTTCCATAAGATGTCGTCTCACTTTTCTACAGTCCGGCACATACTAAGTGGAATTAAATCATAACAACAAACGATTTGGTTTACTAATTCTTGTCATGGATTGGTACTTAGGTAGGTGGATTAATGAATGTTATTTTCGTAAAGGGAATGGAAGAAGATATGTGAGTCATAAAAGGAAATGTTTACTAAATTATGGCGGCGACAGTAGTAAGTATTTTGACTATTTAGTTTTTCAAAAACAATAATTATTAAGCACACCGGACAGTAAATTAGTCACCCATGTCAGAATTTACCTAATAACGGGTGGCAGTGCTTCTTGCCTTGATAACAGCATCGATCCGGTGTGGTAGAGACTCCACGAGGTTGTGGATGTTTTGAACTTTGATCTGTAGACACTCGTGAGTCAAATGGTCCCGAAGTTCAGCCAGAGTACGTGTGCGTGTCTATACCTGCGTTTCACCTTCTGTTCCAAATGATCCCATAGATTTTCAATAAGATTTAAATTTAGGGATTTGGCGGGCCAGTCGAGGCGAGACAGTGTTGCTGATTGTTCGTCGTTTCACCCAGACACAGATTTAGCCTTGTGCCCACGGCAATTGTCTTCTTGGAAGGCAGGAGTGACAATGGAGATGTAAGGGAAAGGGCACAATTTCGTCATTCATAATGCTGAGGTACGTATGCTGGTTCAAATTCATCTTCACTGCAACGAGAGGGCCCATTTCGTGGTACGAAAAACATCACAGAATCCCCACCAGCTCGAACACCTTCGACACAATTGGGATTAAACGCTTCATTGGGTCGGCAATGCAATCGTCACCTCCCATCATTGGAGTACAAACAAAAACGAGACTCGTCAGACCAAATTACTCGCCCACAGTAAAATTTTGGCCCATTGATAACGTGCGACTTTGTGACTAGCTTTTAAAAGAGGCCTCTTCCGAGATACTCTGCTCCAGATGTCCATCGTATGCAGTTCTCGTCGCAATGTCCTTTCGGAAATTGGTTGGAGTGGACTTTCATTGACTGTTTGGAGCAAATGTTGCCAGGTTTGAAACCGATTTGGAGTTACTAGGCGTGAAACATGGCGGCGGTCCCTGTTGGTGAGAATCGTTTTCCTGCCACAATTACGTCGCCGATTTTCAGTTGACTGCGAACTACAGCGGTGTTTGTAGACCCGCTGGACAGTACACTTCCACATACCAACAAATTAGGCGATACGTTCTGTAGAACCGATATAATAAAGAGCGGAATCTTCTTGGTTTACGGCCTTGGGGTTAACACTGTAAAAATCAAATTTGTTGGCGACGGGTTCAGGGTCCTTATCATTACGTATCGAAGAGAAATTTTATAAATATTATTGGTCTTAATACCAAAGTCTAGCTTATGGTTTTTTACAATGTAAGAAACATAAACTAGAGTTATTGTAAAAAGCATAAACTAAACTTTGGTATTAAGACCAATAATATTTGGTCTTCGATACGTAATGACAGGGACCCTGCACCCGTCTCCAAAAAATTTGGTATTTACAGTGTTACCCTTAAGTCCCTAAACCAAGAAGATTCCGCCCTTTATTATATCGGTTGTACAAAACGTATCCTGCAAACCAGATTAAGGGAACATCGATACAATATTCGTGTCGGCTCCAGGAATATAGCTTTTGGACGCCTTGTTCACAGAGGAACTCACTACCCCGACTGGTCAAGCGCTACCTTTTTGGATACGGCATCCTATCAAACCCATTTACTTCTTGCTGAAAGTTTATTCATTTTACGGTATGGGAATCTGTGTTGCAACGACTAAGTACCATCTAGTGTTCCTCAAGTGTGGTATACAAGCATTCCCCGTTTAATACAAGAATTCCCTAATGACCCTACTTCAAATTAGTTCTATGTTCAAGGAACCTTTTCAGTTTTCGCCTTTCTGCGCATGAGCTACACGTCATTTTGAACTCCTACTTAAGACGTTCGCACTACTCATTGTATTAGTTTCACCTGTTGATGGGCCTGTTCGACAGGGTCCGAAAGATCTTGTGTGTTTTTGTAACACATTAAAGGTTTTTAATTTGTAAATACCATCATTTCAAGTTTTATATTGTCGTGTTGGAGACAGCTTTTTAATCAATCTCATTTTTATGCACGAATTTTTCATTTTTTTTCAGTGGTTTCGACAAGGATGCGCCGTTACCCATTTTCATCACATCGTAATTTTTTACTTGGGATTTATTTTATTACTGTCAAGAAAGATGCATAGAATTAAAAAATATATGTCTCCTACCCCTCAAAAAGTCCCTATTATCCACCACCGTGCATAAGTCTCCGTGTCCCCCACTACTCGAAAACAGTGTCATTTTCTTTACCCTCTCAGGGCGAAATATCTCAGTATCTCTCCCACTTCTCACAAAATCTTCTTGTTCTTCAACCTTTTCACTTTATGAATGAAAGAAGGGATCTTTTTTATCTGCCAAACTTGCTTTTCCTTTTCCTTCCTGCTTATCCCCATATTTCCATTAACTGTGCCTGTCATTCAAAACAGACAACAGTAAATAATAAATAAAGTAATTAGAAGTTCGTTTTATAGCTTCAAATCTAAAATCTTGAATACAATACACAAATATAAAGAAAATGGAACAAAGAGAGAAAAGGTAGGGAAAAGGTTGAAGCAAAAGACAATTACTTTAACTACTTTAACTTCCCCAGAAGTCGAATAGAACAGAAATTGGTTTATAAAACGAGCCAATAAATCATGAACATTTGCAAAAATGATGCACGTGAATGTTGAGGGAGATCTCTTCGCTCTCTAAGGCTGCCAGCAAACGAATCATTACCAAGAAACGCAACATTTTTATGCCCGTTTCGCGTGTGCTGAAATGATAGAGGAGCTATGCTCCTTCTTAATATAGGTTCAGAAAGTCCGGTTTGCGAATGTATCATTCCTACAATCGAGAAATGTTTTCCAAATTAATTGAATTAAACATGGACATGCAGAATTTAGTATGAGGACGAAACCAACAGCGCGTGCTTGCATATTAAACAGGTGAACCTATTAACGCATTGTGAGTCGGCAGTTTTAGTACTTGTTTTACTGTGTTTAGAGAATAACTTTACTATTCTTTATTTTATTTTTGCTTCAACAAAACGCAGATCTATTTTTCTTAAGGGAGGACCAATTCACAAAACATACAAAATTTTGAATTTTGCTTTGTTTTAAAAAGAATTTCAGATTATTTTGTGAGATACGTTAAGTGAAGATATTTCTAGTTAACTTTCGATAATTAATTCATACACTCGACGTCGATCAGGAACACCAAACAGAAGTCATCGCTCTTTCCGCGTTGATAAGTGAGTCACGGAAAACTTCTCATCCGCCGCCACCGGGAATCGAACCCAGGGTCTTCTTGCGCGTAACTGGAAGGGTCAAAGGAAATCCAGGGTCTTCCAGTCCGGCGCGTAACTGGAAGGCAATGGGTTCGACTTCCCGTGGCGGCCGATGATAATATTTCCGTGGCTCAGTTATCAACGTGGAAAGAGCGATGACTTCTGTTTGGTGTTCCTGATCCACGTCGAGTGTATGAATTAATTATTCAATCTCCTCCTAGTTATTTGTTCAGTTGGCACTTTCCATATTTGGTGAATCCCCAGCATTGTGCGGGGCTCTGTGAAGCAACCTGCCATGTGTTTTGGCAGTTAATCACTTGTGAGTCTGGAGAATTCAAGGCCGCTGTGGTGCAGTGGTAGCATGTCCGGCGCTTAACTGTAAGACCCTGGGTTCGATTCCCGGTGGCGGCCGATGATAATATTTCCGTGGCTCAGTTATCAACGTGGAAAGAGCGATGACTTATGTTTGGTGTTCCTGATCCACGTCGAGTGTATGAATGAATTATTCATCTTTTCTTTCTTTCTTTCTTTCTTTGATTGGAGGTTTAACGACCACCGTGAGCAACTCAATGGGCTATAAGCAGTCGCCCGTCCCTAATTTAGGGTCACTGGTTCCAGGGAAGGGGAGAGCCAGTGCCGTAAGACAAACACAACATCCATGCCTCACCGGGATTCAAACCCGGACCCCTTTCGGACGAATAATCAGAGGCCATCGCTTAGACCACTGCGCCACCGGGGTGGCTGAATTATTCAATCTCCTCCTAGTTATTCGTTCAGTTGCTGCTTTCCATCTTTGGGGAATCCCCAGCAATGTGCGGGTCTCCATGAAGCAACCTGCCATGTGTTTTGGCAGTTAATCACTTGTGAGTCTGGAGAATTCAAGGCCGCTGCCCTGCAGTGGTAGCATGTCCGGCGCTTAACTGTAAGACCCTGGGTTCGATTCCCGATAGCGGCCGATGATAATATTTCCGTGGATCAGTTATCAACGTGGAAAGAGAGGTGACTTCTGTTTGGTGTTCCTGATCCACGTCGAGTGTATGAATTAATTATTCAATAGCCTCCTAGTTAGTTGTTCAGTTGCTGCTTTGTATCTTTGAGGAATCCCCAGCAATGTGCGGGTCTCCATGAAGCAACCTGCCATGTGTTTTGGCAGTTAATCACTTGTGAGTCTGGAGAATTCGAGGCCTGTGGTGCAGTGATAGTATGTCCGGCGCTTAACTGTAAGACCCTGTGTTCGATTCCCGGTGGCGGCGGATGATAATTTTTCCGCGACTCACTTATCAATGTGGAAAAGAGTGATGACTTCTGTTTGGTGAACTTTCGATAATTTCTCCTCTTTACATTCAACTGCCCTGTGTCTTATCGAGAGAGAGTAAATTTTTTTTTTTTTTTTACAAAAAATAAAATAAATGTGTTGCATGAAAAAACTTTGGCTGCCTCGTGTCTTAAGGAAATTTAAAGTTATTTTATCTTATACACTCAAAACTCACCAACCCGCTTGGCCAGCGTATTGAGTTATGGCCAAACCCCTCCAAAATGACTCCACAACTTAAATCTTAGCCCTCAGTCTCCGGCAGCTGGAATGTACCTGGCCAAGGCAGCGGCCAGTGCGACATGAAGGCAGAGGGTGCTAAGAATCCCCGGAGGACCGGACTAGGCTGCCATCTGATGCTGACCTTGGCTACGTACAACGGACGCTCCCTATCTTCTGATTCAAGGCTTCTTGAATTGGAAGAGGAACTACAAAGGATCAAGTGGGACATCGTCGGGCTAAGTGAGGTAAGGAGAAAAGGAGAAGATCTCATTGAACTGAAAAGTGGACATCTCTTCTACTATCGTGGGACAGATACTGGCAGAACTAGTGGTGTTGGATTTATAATAAACAAGAAACTGAAGGATAAAGTTGTAGAAGTTGAAAGTTCTTCCGACAGAGCTGCACGACTCGTTATCCAACTCTCGAGAAGATACCAGGCTCAGATTATTCAAACTTATGCACCCACCACAAGTCATGCTGAAGAAGAAATTGAAGAATTTTATGAGGAAATTCGTGATCTAAATAATAAAGGTAAGCAGCACTTGAAGATAATTATGGGAGATTTCAATGCAAAAATAGGGCAACAACAACAGAATGAAACTTCAGTAGGTAAATTCGGTCACGGCAACAGAAACCAGCGTGGAAATACTCTCGTAGAGTTTGCAGAGGCAGAAGGGTTTTTCATCTTGAACTCCTTTTTCAAGAAAAAGCCACACAGGAAATGGACATGGAGACATCCAAATGGGACGACAAGTGAAATTGATTTTATTATGTGTAACAAAAAATTCGTCATAGAAGACTGCAGTGTGCTAAACAAGTTCAACACAGGCAGTGACCATAGATTGGTGAGATGTAAGATGCACCTCAACACTAAACTCGAACGTAGCAAGCTCATAAGACAAACAAAATGTATTGACATAACCAACCTTAAAAAACACCATAATACCTTCAAGTTAGAACTGAAGAACAGATTCTCTGCTTTAGAAGGCATAACATCGGAAGAAGTGGATATTTCTGAAGTTAACAGAAAAGTAACCAAAGCCCTTATGGAAACAGCAACAAAATTAGCTGGGTCTAAGAACAAGTTGCATGTGAACAAATTATCAGAAAAAACCAAAATGTTGATGCAAAAAAGAAGAGAGATGAGGACAACTAAAGATGTGACTTCCAAAGTGGAATACATAGAGCTATGCAAGACAGTACGAAAAAGTATCACTGAAGACGTAAGGAAATTCAACTGTGAACTAGTGAGGAAAGCAATTGAAAACAACCAAAGCCTAAAGATAGCAAAGGGACATCTCAGTAAGGGAGGAAAACAGATTAATGATCCTGCTACATATGAAAGGTGACATTGAGGATCTCAGGAACTACAGACCTATCAGCCTCCTATCAGTGGTTTATAAAATCTTCACTAAAGTTCTTTCACACCGCTTAAAGGTGACACTGGACATGGCTCAACCGAGAGAACAAGCTGGATTCAGGAGTGGCTACAGCACAATAGATCATATCCACGTACTGAGAGAACTAATTGAAACAGCGAGGGAATATGAACTTCCATTGTGCATGGCTTTTATCGATTATGAAAAAGCCTTTGATTCCGTGAAACCATCAGCAGTTACAATGGCTCTGAAAACCTGCGGTATTGAAGATGCATACATTAATATTATTAATAACATCTATGAAAATACAAGTGCAAAGATTCGGTTGTTTGAAAATACAACACACATAAAAATTGGAAAAGGAGTGAGACAAGGTGACACCATATCTCCGAAGCTCTTTAATGCCACATTGGAAAATGTCTTTCAATCACTGAACTGGGAAAACAAAGGGATAAAGATTAATGGAGATTATCTAACCCACCTTCGTTTTGCTGATGACATAGTCATTTTTACAACTACCCCATCAGAGCTACAGAGTATGATCCAGGAACTTGTTGACAAGAGTAAAGAAGTGGGATTAAAAAGGAACTTTCAGAAGACAAAAGTGATGTACAATGCTTTTACAAGAAATGAAGATTTATCGATTGATGGAGAAAAGCTGGAGATAACAGACACGTACGTTTATCTTGGACAGCAGATATCAAGTGAGGGTCACATTGGTGAAGAAATTAATCGGCGTACAAAACTTGCCTGGAGAGCTTTTGGAAGAAACAGCATAATTTTCAAGAGCAATATGCCATTATGTCTTTAAAGAAAAGTGTTTGATCAATGCATCCTTCCAGTGCTTACGTATGGTGCAGAGACGTGGACCTTAGCTAAAAGAGACATACAAAGGCTGCAGACAACTCAAAAAAGCATGGAGAGGTGCATACTTGGTATAACCAGGAGAGATAAGAAGAGGAACACGTGGATCCGAAAAATGACAAGAGTGGAAGACATCATGTTCAGAGTTAAATCCCTGAAATGGCAATGGGCTGGACATACTGCCAGAAGAACAGACCATCGATGGACAGCCGAAATTTTAGATTGGATTCCAAGGGACAGGAAAAGACCCAGAAGAAGACCACATGGAAGATGGGTGGATGAAATTCGAAAGTATGCGGGAGTGACATGGAGGAGACTGGCACAAGACAGACCGTTGTGGAGGAAACTTGGGGAGACCTTCGTCCAGCAGTGGATTGATAATGGTTGACAATGATGATGATGATGATACACTCAAAGTCAAAAAAAAACGTTGCGCACTTAAGGAAGCAACTGACATAAACGAAACTTGGTGGGTTGGTTTGACATCGTAAGGCATGCAAATGATAGAAGTATCACGCTCGGGAGCGCATGTGACGCAAACAAGGAGGGGTCTCAGTGCTGTGGCTGATCGGCTATATAAGGTCGTCCCGTTGCGCGGGCTTACCATTCTGACTCGTGATGTTGTGTTGGTCGCATCCTCTGCAACTGAAGTATGCCTCGGAGAAAAGTTCGGAAGTAATTCGAGCAGTTGGGGGAGTCCAAGAGTGGCCGCATCGTCGGGCTCCGGGAAGCGTGATGGTCTTATCGCCGTACTGCGCACCATACCGGTATTGCGGATATCACCATAGCACGCTGTTGGCTGTAGCGGATAGAACAAGGCACCCCAGCAGCGACAGGAAGATTCTGGGAGACCTAGACGAAACACGGAGAAAGAAGACCGACTGGTTGATCGACATGCACGAAGTAACCCTACAGTCACGGTTGCGGATATTCAGCGAGCTGTGGTGCCCTCCGTGTATCGTCTGATTACTGCTAGCAGCATTGATAGACGGCTGCACCACGTAGGACTACACGTACGCAGACTTATATGACGACTGCCCTTAACACCATTGCATCGTCGCCAAAGACTGCAATCGTGTCATACTAGACTGTCAAGGAGCCACGCAGAATGGCAGCGGGTGGTCTTGTGTGACGAGTCCCGCTATTGTATTGGAGGAGACGACCAACGAATCCGTGTGTGGAGGCACCGTGGTCAGCGCCAAGATGAACGGCTTTTTGTCGAGCGCCACACATCCAAAAGACCTGATGTCATGGTGTATGATGCAATTGCCTACGATGCCAGATTCCCTTTGGTGTTCATTTCAGGCACTTTGACAGCCCAACGTTACGTTAATTAAGTCCTGCAACCAGTCGCCCTACCTTGCCTGAACGCTTATTCAGGTGCGATTTTCCAACAAGACAACGTTCGTCCACATAGTGCTGCTGTTCTAGAGCTTGATTTCAAGGCACTGACACTCTGCCATGGCGAGCCGCATCGCCAGACCTATCGCCGATTGAAAACGTGTGGGATGCTATTGGACGCGATATCCACACTCCACCCCTACTGCACAATCTACAGGAACTGCAAGAGAAGGTTCAAGCTGCATGGGATGGCTTATCGCAGGACACCATTAGGAACCTGTACAACTCCAAGCCAAGACGTCAGCCATGCTGTGTGAGCAAACATGGCGGCCCGACGTCTTACTGAGAGACACTACTTATTGACGTGTAGCTCAATAAATATTACCCATACCAGTCTCAATGTTTAATCATTTATTATTCCTCGTAATCGCTAAATTCCTCCCGAATAGGATTGCAATCCAACACGTCCTTCCGGGAGGAACTATTTTTTTTGACGATGAGTGTATGTATATATACGTTTATTGCAGCTGTGTATATGTCAGAGTACGCAACGGTATCCACCACTTTTTGGTTGTATTTAACAGCTTTGTTTAGAACCTCAAGGTCCTGTTTAAGTGCAATTTAAGTGTCTTATATATATCAAATACGTGGAGATAATGAAAATGGACGATGTCATCGCTCTGTCCACGTTATTTTATAAGCAACGCATAGCGACTGAAAAACTGTGTTCCGACACCGCTGGGAGCGAACCCCAGATCTCTCGATAACTAGTCGAGTGCGTTCGCATTTACGCTACGGCGTCAACAATTCTCAGCGCCACGCGTGGTTTATCAGTCAGCATCTGACTACACGAAGCCGTATTGATGGTCTCAGCAACTGAGATGTCGTCATCTGGTGGCATTTAACGGAACAGCTATTTAATTTTAGCTGATAAATTCAAAGGGCGATAGAAATGGTAAATATATATCAAATACGTGGAGATAATGAAAATGGACGATGTCATCGCTTTGTCCACGTTATTTTATAAACAACGCATAGCGACTGAAAAATTGTGTTCCGACACCGCTGGGAACACAATTTTTCAGCGGTGTCGGAACACAATTTTTCAGTCGCTATGCGTTGTTTATAAAATAACGTGGACAGAGCGATGACATCGTCCATTTAAGTGTCTTGTTGCAAAATTTCTTTCAGGGTGACGACGAAATGAGCGATCTAACGGACTTCGAAAAAAAGGATAATTGTTGGTGAGTTGGTGTTTCTGTTATAACAGTCGCCAGGGTAGTGAGGGGTATCGAGAGCTACTGTGTCTAGCGACATGACAGCATACAGAGTTTGTGGCAAAACCTCGTCTGCGAAACACAAGAGCGGCCGGAAAACGACCCTAACTGATCGAGAAAAGAGAGCATTAAAGAAGATAGTTGCCCGTAATAAGAAGACCACGCCGCCGTAAATTAGTGCGGATCTCAGTCTGCATCTCCAGACCACAGTATCAACAAAATCAGTGATCAGGGAACTACATAAACAAGATATTCTAGGCAGAGCTTCTATTGCAAAACCTCTGGTGATCCGGGTGAATGCACAACGGCGACGGTATTGGTGACAGGAGCATACAAAGTGGACTGACGATACATGAAAGCCTGTAATGTGGTCGGATGATTCCTGTTTCACACTATTCACCACAGCAGGACGTGTTTACGTGTGGGGAACACCGTCAGAAGCGTGCAACCCAGACTGTCTACTCCAAACAGTGCAGCACTGTGGTGGTTCTGTCATGCTCTGGCGATCATATCGTGCTTTTGAGCTGGTCCCCTGATCACTTTCAGGACGTATGAAACCATTTTGGCAGATCAGGTCCATCCTATGGCTTAGCCATTGTTTCCTACATGGCGCGCCATCTATCAAGATGATAACGCGCCAATTCACAGAACTTGGAAAGTCCAATCATGGTTTGAGGAGCATAAGGACGAACTTTCACGCCTTCCTTGGCTTCCCCATTTACTAGACTTAAACACCATCTAGCCAGTGTGATATGTGTTGGAAAACAGAGTAAAATCCCGTTATCCTCTTTCTGCATCTTTCAAGGTCCTGGAGCAGTTCCTGCGTGAAAAATGGTGTAACATCCCACTAATTACCATCCACGATTTGTATGCGTCCATTCCAAGTGGGATTCTTTTTTTTTCTAAAATCACTTCACGTCAACACAGCAGTCTATGAGCGACAGACAGATTGCGTTTCGGATGAAAAGTAGCAGTTTCGCAGTTGTATTGGACTAGTGCAAACGAAATTTTCTAAAAATGAGAGTATCACCGACAAACTCTCACAAAATTCAGAAGCATTGTCAAAGTAGTTTCCCTTTTCATCGACATATTTTTGCCAACGGGTTACGAGGCTGCAGATCACACGGCGATAAACTCCGAATCCTGTGAGACAAAGAAGGCAGCAGCCTCATACACAGCTTGGTCGGTCGGTTTGGATGGCTCTCTTCTCCAGGATATGGTCCAGATGCCGGAAAAGGCGATAATTCGGGGGAGTTGAGACTGCTGAATAAGCAGGGTGCATTGAGTTTCGTTGTCTAACGGGTGGATTTGTCAAACTGTCCTTTGGGATGCATGTGATCGCGCGTTGTCGCGCAACAGAAAGACACCATGCAAGCTGAACAAAACTAACCGCTGGTAGGGAGGTTTTTGTGCATCTGCTGCATTTCAGCACATTAACGGTCCAAATAAATGGTGTCATCTGGTCAAAGAAATAAATGATGAATCAAGCGGGCAGCAGACTCCCATATGAGAACTAAAACTTTCCGTGGGTGAAGGATGGCTTTCAAGAGTGTTTAGGTGGTTTGGTTTTATTCAGCTACGGTGAAAATAGCTTACGATTCTTGTACATAACCTGATTTCCATTGCAGGCTACGATTCGATGCTGGAATCCCTCAGATATGCGCCTGGCATAGAGAAAGGCGCACACCTTCAGACGACGTGTCTTATTTGCTGCTGTTAATCTGTGTGAAACCCAGATGTTCAGCTTTACACATTTTCTAGAGCCTGGCAAGGAGAAAGGTGCACACCTTCAGACGACGTGTCTTGTTTGCTGCTGTTAACTCGTGTGCACCCAGAGTCCAGCTTTACACTTTTCCCAGGGCCTGGCAAGGAGAAAGGTGCACCCCTTCAGACGACGTATCTTATTTGCTGCTGTTAAATCGTGTGGCATCCAGACGTCCAGCTTTACACCTTTCCCAGGGCATGGCAAGGAGAAAGGTACACACCTTTAGACGACGTGTCTTATTAGCTGCTGTTAAATCGTGTGACATCCACCCGTCCAGCTTGACACCTTTCCCAGGGCCTGGCAAGGAGAAAGGTGCACACCTTCAGACGACGTGTCTTATTTTATGCTGTTAACTCGGGTGGCACCCAGACGTCAAGCTTGACACTTTTCCCAGGGCCTGGCAAGGAGGAAGGTGCACACCTTCAGACGACGTGTCTTATTTTCTGCTGTTAACTCGGATGGCACCCAGACGTCAAGCTTGACACCTTTCCCAGGGCCTGGCAAGGAGAAAGGTGCACACCTTCAGACAACGTGTCTTATTTTCTGCTGTTAAATCGTGTGGCATCCAAACGTCCAACATGACACCTTTCCCAGGGCCTGGCAAGGAGAAAGGTGCACACCTTCAGACGACGTGTCTTATTTTCTGCTGTTAACTCGGGTGGCACCCAGACGTCAAGCTTTACACCTTTCCCAGGGACGCCAGAGTCTGGACAACCGTCGAATAGTGCACATAGATCTTTGCTGCAAATCTCATGGGCACTTTGCCGCGGAAAAACTGCCACGATATTCTCCAGCTTTCCATCTGTCACAGTTACTGGTGGACTGTTTGTTTTATATACAGCGCGTCTGTTCAGCAGAGTTGGAAAGGGGTCAAACATTTTGGATCCGGACCCGGCCGTCACATAATTCGAACCGTCTCGGACTTGACCGGACAGATCTGATTGAACTATAAATTCGAATATATCATCATCATTGTCAATCATTATCAATCCACTACTGGATGAAGGTCTCCTCAAGTTTCTTCCCCAACAATCTGTCTTGGGACAGTCTCCTTGATCCACTCATCTCCCACGTGGTCTTCTGGATCTTTTTTTGTCCATTGGATTCCAGTTTAGGATTTCGGTTGTCCGTTCTCCTGGCAATATGTCCAGCCCATTGCCATTTCAGAGATTTTACTCTGACCACGATGTCTTCCACTCTTGTCATTTACCTTATCAACAAGTTCCTCTTTTTACTTTTCTTGGTTACACCAAGCATGCATCTCTCCGAGCTTCTTTCAGTTGTCAGCATTCTTTGTACGTCTTTTTTAGTTAAGGTCCACGTGTCTGTTCCGTATGTGAGCAGTGGAAGGATGCATCGATTAAACATTTTTCTTTTAAGATATAATGGCATATTGCTCTTAAAAATTATACTGTTTCTTCCAAAAGCTTTCCAACCAAGTTTCATACGTCGATTAATGTCTTCAACAATCTGACCTTTGCTTGATATCTGCTGTCCAAGATAAATGTAGGTATCTGTTATCTCCAGCTTTTCCCCATCAAGTGATAAATCTTCATTTCTTGTAAACGCATTGTACTTCAGTTTTGTCTTCTGATTCATTTTTAATCCCATTTCTTTACCCTTCTCAGTGAGTTCTTGGATAATACTCTGCAGCTCTGAAGTATTATTTCAAAGACCTCTGAAAATATCTTTGAAATATTTTTTTCTTTTCAAAAACAAAACGGAAATAAAACTGGGTCGAAATCGGGTCAGGAATGTTGATAACTCCTGAAATTGGATGTATTATTAAATAGTTAATACCAACACTCCAATCGACTCGGTACGCAGTAGAAAAGAAAAAGGTTTTTTGCTAGACCTTCATTCAAGGCGGAAGAATGTGTGCTTAACAATAATAAAACAGAGAGCACATCATACTGATAATAATAAAACCATACACCGACCTGAGTTGTACGCAAACAAATAGAAAAACTTTTAATTATAATACAAAGGATGATACGTAGACAACGTTATATCCCACTTGAGCTAATATGTTCACAACACGTATATGCTCCACGGTAATACAATAACGCATTTCTTACTGACGCCATATTTGTTGTAGAAGTTGATTTGCCACATAATTGCGTTGCTGTTAGAGGAAACACGTATTGAATAATAGGAAATACCCATCCACAAAATACTGTAGCGTAACTGAGTCTTATGATGGGGAACATTACATTTATTAAAGTTGCTTCCTTTATTCAGGAGCAGTTAGTTCTATTAATGAAGAACACACACACACACACACACACACACACACACACACACACACACACACACACACACACACACACACATCATCGTAACACACGACCGCGCACAAGCACTAACCAGAGAACACAGACGGTTTTCTTCCTAACCGCGCTCACATCAGAGAGAGGGAGAGAGACCCGTATGTTTGGTTTCAAGGTACACGACGCTTCTCTCGATGGGTGAACAACAGCTGCACCTGACACCCAGTGATGTAGCAATCCATCTGGAGTGGCTACAAATCTTCTCTGATGACCTGCGTTTTTATTCCCTTTTTTTAAAGCACTCTGGGGCTATTATTCCAACAAGGAACACCTTCACCCGTAAGACATTTTTGGCCCGGTGACTTGTGACCCGTTTCCATCTCTGTTTTTCAGACCCAAGGGGCGGCGTTATGTAAAGCTGGCAATAAATCGAAGGGCGGCGTTATGTAAAGTTGGCGATAAATCGAGGGGCGGCGGCACATCGATGGTTGACCATACTGAAAACATAATAATCGCGAAAAAACAATCAGCGTCAAGTACAATCAAGTAGCAAGTGAAAGCGATACATTCCTAAACAGTAGTTTTTATCTTCAGCTTGAGCATAGGTCATTACTCTTTGACTTGTTTTCATGTTGCCAAACACAAATTCGTCTGACAGAAATCAGGGGCGTTTAGTTCAGAAAACGTTTAACGAGAATAAACTAGATGCACAGAAGAAGACAGGAACTAAAAGAGGTAGATTATATTAGAGTAAACGCGTCACAGCATTTATTATGTACAACAAATTGACTTGGAAAACAGGAAGGGGACGCACCTGCAATAGTCTACATCAGTGCTGATAGTGTCGAAAAATCCTCCATGAGTAGATGCTATTCAGGAAGGTGTGTTCACTTTGAGTACCAACAGCATTGATATTTGATCAGACGTCGTTTCATGTCGCCATCTGCACAGAGCTTTTGCAACACTTTATGTTCAAGAGTGATGCAGTTCTGTAGCAGATCGGTTCCACTGACGAGATTTGTGTTAATTATTTTATTCTAGAAACCGAGCAAGCCAGCTGCGAATAGAGACACAAGTGTTTCCCACGGCAGAAGAATTTCAAGGCAGTGCCGTCTGCAGGAAATGTAATGGCTGCTGTGTTCTGGGATTCAAATGGGATAGGTACCCTGGTGAATTTTTCCTCATGGGAGAAACAATGAATGCATACAAATTTTGAAGATGACAATCCGATTCAAAATTTATATTATATGGCGTAATCCCGTATTTCTTTCATGAATGAATGCATAGTTTTAAGCTACTTTAAAAAACAGAAGCTTTATCAGGAAGAATGAGCTTCTCTTTACGAGGGTAGCTGCCATCCGCAACAAGAAGCCAGCAAAATTATCAAAGTAGGTTACCCTGCTGCGTGACAATGCTAGGCCACACTCGGCTCACGTGAAAAGGACAGCTGTTGCATCAGAAGACTGGGAAATTTTTAGATATTTACTCTACAGCTCTGACTTTGCTCCAAGTAATTTCTTTACGCTTTCCAACCGCAGGTTGAAGAAGCGTATATGCTCCAGCTTTGTCCACCTGTCTGCCTTTCCCCAAGATAACTCGCATAACAATGGTTCTGTTTCAATGAAACTTTAGTATGTGGTAGTGGTCAACCTGGGGACGAACCCTATTGAAAGTGGGTGAAATAGGGTCAAAGGTCAGGGCGTAGTATCGAGATCCATTTCATCGCCCTTATGCGTCATAACTTACGTAAAAATGCTTCGATTGCGAGAAAACTTTATCATGTTGTTCCGAAGTTATACTGAACAGGTTCGGTGAATATCATCGAAATGGAGTCAAAGGTCAGGGCATAGGAGCGAGATTCATTCCACAGCCATTATCCTCATAACTTGACTAGAAATGCTTTTATTGCGACAAAACTTTAGTATGTTGTTCCGGAGGTATACCGAACCAATTCTGTTTTATATCGAAATGGGTCAAAGGTCAGGGCACAGGACCAGGATCCATTCGATCGCCCTTATGCGTCATAACTAACGTAAAAATGTATCTATTGCGACAAAACTTTAATATGTTGTTCCGGAGGTATACTGAAACAATTCTGTTTAACATCACCGAAATGGGGTCAGAGGTCAGGGCACAGGAGCGATATTGATTCGACAGCCACTATCCTCATAACCTGAGTAATGATTTCTGGTATGTTGGAAAGCGTATCATAATCAATGCATTGCATGATTTTATTAACTTGTTAACTGTTCGACCCACTTAAAAACCGTTTAAGAGGGAAGTAATTCACTACAGATGAATAATTAATTACTGGAGTGCGTCCTGCAATGGCTACGAGAGCAATTCAAATCATTTTACATGGTTAGAGTACAACAGACGACAAGTGTGTTAATGCTACGAGAGAATACCTTGAGAAGGGCACATATCTTAGTAATGGTATATTCCTATTCGTTTCTTTTGTATAACAGAAGTCCAGATGAATCTTGAAGTATTTACATATGTTGAAATTCTGCATCGAAGGTCTCATTGAAAGATCGAAAATCTATTAAGGTATCAATCTTAACTTGAGCTTTGTTATTAATATAATCACTGTTCTCGTTAAAAAAAGAAAAAAAAAAGGTTTTCTGATGTTCTTACAGCGTTTGTTTCCATTTTATTGCATGCATACGTACCACGATTTGAATGATGGGCACGCATAGTATTTTCATTAACGCTTTTACTTGTACACACTGTACAACAACAACGAGTCCCTGTTCTCTTCCGAAGACTAGAGCCAGAGAAATCCTAATCAAAGATTTTATTAGGATTGTCGTTGTGGCGTTTGATTAGACTTCCTAATCAAACGCTACAACGACAACAAAATTACTTTGAAAGTGTACAGAAAACCCATGGCTAATATGATCATCATTCCTAAAAACTCTACACACCCCATGCAGCACAAGCACGCTGCCTTAAGATTCCTCGTTAAACGCGCATTCACGCACTGCACCACTATCAAGGACAGAAACCAAGAACTACGGCTAATACGTAAAACTGCTAAGGCCAATGGATATAGCAAACAAGATGTAGATAAACATGCAAGAAAATGCTTGCAACGTAACTCCATCACCCTCACCAGAGATGACATCAAATATATTGGTTCTATGCCGTTTCACACAGCACTTACAAACGCTCTCAAGAATGCACTCAGAAAACAAAATTTGCAACTTGATGACAAAATTACTAACTTATCCTAGTGGTGTGTACAGCATTCCTCTTAAACACTTCAGAAACCAAAATGAGAACCCGATATATATCAGATCAACTTCACGCACTATAAAAACGAGGATACTTGAACATAAATACAACATTATGACCCTTTCCAATTCCACCTCACTATCCCGTCAAGTCAATAATGGCACGCACTATCCAGACTGAACACAAATCAAGATCTTAGCAACCTTGAACACAAGAAGGTCTCTATTGTACGCCGAAAGTCTACATATCCTCTCTCACAAACCCAAATGCTGGAATGACCACCCTCCAGTTTGTATGCACCCAACATGGCTACCACTGATTGAGAAGTAATGGCATCCTCAATTTAACCAAAAACTGTGTTAAAAAATACGACCTAAATACAATACAATCATTAGGTCTTTAATCACATGCAAAAAAAAAAAAAACGCGCACGCACACGCTATGCATCTCCCCTAAATATCGCATGCACGTGTGTGTATATCACGCCTAACTATTTGGTAATATCACGTGCCATTAGCGTTTAATTGTTTCTTTATGTTTTTAAATTATGGTGTTTTATTCCTGTTCTAGTAATTTTCTCCTTGATGTGGAATGTAACTGATGATGAAATGCTCTGCAATTTTAATTTTATTTTTTATTGTAGGTTTAACGACCACCGTGAGCAACTTAGTGAGCTATAAGCAGTCGCCCGTCCCTAATTTAGGGCCACTGGTTCCAGGGAAGAGAGAGAGAGAGCCAGTGCCGTAAGACAAACACAATATCCATGCCTCACCGGGATTCGAACCCCGCGAACCCCGACCCCTTTCGGACGAATGATCAGAGGCCATCGCTTCGACCACTACGCCACCGGGGCTGCCTTCAATTTCGAAAGATCTTGTACGATATACTGTATATCTGCACTTAGTATTAAAGTATTAAATTATTTTTTGTTATAACTGAGTACAGATATGTGTTCAATCCTTTTGATCATCGTGTATAAGACGGCTTGTGTATCTACACTAATTATACTATGCACGATTATTCCATCCAATCCAGATATCAACGTCCTCTATTTTATCTCACTGATGATCAGATATGGAAACGGGTCACGGATCAACGGGTCGGGTCAAGGTGTTCCTGACCCGATTTCGACCCGGTTTTACTTTTGAAAAGCAAAAAAAAAAAAAAAAAAAAATATTTTTTTAAAGAAAAATGCGCACTGTGGAATTTTGTGCTCGATACTGGTGCCAGCCGACTGAAAAATGATTTGTCATGCAATATGAAGGAAGACTGTCCTCAGAAGGAAGAGTGTCTTTCCTTCTGAGAGGCAATAATGAAAACAACATTCACATTTTGGAAACTTTCAACTCATCATAAACTTGTGAAAATTGGTGTTGCTGTGAAACATATTCTGAAGGTTGCTATGTTATCAACAAAACAGCAAAAACTGAAATCAAACATACAAGTTCCAAAGGTAATTGTTGCAACACCGTCTTGACACGTTAACACAATTATTTTAAAAACACAAGCACTTTCGGGATGCTCAATATTATCCCATCCTGAGGTGTACACTAACAAAATACTAAAATAATGAAAGAAACCACACTTCACATAGTCATAGTTAAAAGTTTCCGGAAGCCGATCTGTGTGACATAGCCGCAAGTCCAGCTAGTAAACTGGCGTCCTCGATAGAGTTCCCACAGGCACGGGTGACTGTGTGTGTCAGGTTGGTTAATGATTAGTCTCTCACCCCGTGTGGCTGTTGCCATCTCTGTGGAAATTGTTGGTTGGTCCCTCTAGATAAATGAGTTGTTTCCAAGGTGTTAGGAGTAAGATTGGTTGCTCCTCATTGCAGCATGAATCCGTTGATTTCTGGATCACGACTGCCTCGCCGTATCGGAACGCCCATTCGTTTTTGAAGCCTGATATCAATTTAATGTCTTTCCAGTTGGGTTGGAATTTCTCTTGTACACAGGCTCTAGCTAGAGGTGCGGAACAGTTTACTTTAGAAATGGTTCTGTGGTGTTCTAATATTCTATTCTTCAAGCGTCTCTTGGTACTTCCCACATAACTGGATTCCACATTTTCCATATTACTGATCTTTTTTGTTAGTGGGATTATAAAGATTCCAGCAAATGTCAAGATATTAGTTACGTCTCTGTCCTTTCTAATATAAGTAAAGAGCTTTTGGGTGTTTAGACCGAAATTCAACGAATGTTTATGACATGCTTTTTGTAATACATTTGTAATGAATGGAATATAAGGCATAGAGCCAATGTATTTATAAATTTTCTTTACTGGACAGTGACGCAACAATTACCTTAGGAATTTCCCGACACGTATACCCAACCAACAAGGATTACTTGTTTAACCCTAGCTTATACAACAAGTTACTTAATTCAAAAATTTTAACTGTAGCACCATCAAAATTAGGTGGAAAACAAAATTAGGTTAACTTCACTGCGAAGGACTTTTTGACTCTCACAGATGTGTTGGAAAACATGTGTAAAACAGTTAAATTATGTCTTGTAAATGAAGGGCGCCGCCCCAGTGGCTCAGTGGTCTAAGTGATGGCCTCTAATTACTCTTCCAAAAGTGGTCCCGGTTCGAATCCCGGTGAGGCATGGATGTTGTGTTTGTATTACGGCACTGGCTCTCTCCCTTTCCTGGAACCAGTGGCCCTAAATTAGGGACCGGGGACTGACAGCATATTGATATATAGCATATTGATTTTCTCAAGGTGGTCGTTAAACCTCCCATGAAGGACAACAGTTCCTGTAATTAAGTGAGTAAATTATACGCTCCTATAATACAATTGTTTCTTTTCCATGTAACCTAAAACACCCACTGCGGATAGACTTTTTGAATATACTGTATATTATAGTTCAAAGCGGATTTGTGCTGGTAGAGTCCAAAATTTTTAAGCCGTTTCCAACTCTAGGGACGATCGTATTATGTGCTCATATTTGCTTCATAAATTTAATGACTTTCAGGAAGGGATTATGGCATCCACCATTCAAATTTTCAATATTAAAGTTTATATTTTAATTGATACCATGCCTAAAATATAGCATTGGCGCCATTTCTCTAATCACTCCTTTTAAATATAATATTGCTGTTACATTTCTGTCATTATAACGAGTAGTTATATAAAGTGAATTTCTCGATCTCTGAAGCATTTCACAAGCTTTTGCATGTAAAGTAATTCAAATTTAATTTCCGGGGTATTAGAAATTTCTCAGGACCTTATTTTTCGGGGAGAACTGAGGTACTGAAGCGAAAGATGAGAGCAGGTTATTTCCCCGCAGGATTTTTATAATTTAATGAGACATAAATGGAATGTCGCCACACTATAAAACTGTAGCGCAGTTCCGAATTTTCACTTTCTAAGGAGTGATTGGCATTGTAATAGCAAACAAAATGCCTCCCCCATTCCCAAAGTAAGGACAGCTTCGCCTAAACTGGTGACATTTACGCCTGGAATCACACCAGTGGGAAGGACACGAGGTTGAGCGGAATGTCGTACGATCTATTGCACATATACGCGCGGAAATGTCCACCAGCATATGACGTTAAACGTCACAGTGCACCTGCAAACAGAGAGCAGTCCATGCCTGCAGACTTGAATTACGGAGCGGCTTGACCTTAGGTCAACCTCATCATCAGCAGCCAGCACTGGGGCATGCAATTGTCGCCGAAAGGCGAGCTTACGCCTTCTGTCGAGCCCAGATCTTCACGAAGTAATTAAAGACAGGACGTGTCTAAATGACATCAGGCACGGAACCGTCCTCGCTGCTTCACCAAGGGTAATAGGTCATTAACATTCTCAGCTGAATTAGCGACGCGTTGCGAACTAGATAACTTTTCGCTGCTGTAGAGTTTATGCCATGGGGATATTGCCTAAATCTCTCTCTCTCTCTCTCTCTCGTCGTCTCCTCTTGTGCAGCACTCAGCACGCAATTCCAACAACGATCATTTGCTCCTAAGCCTCTGATGATTAGGGTTTCGTTTTTGCTACTGCACGGTTTAAATGGGAATTCCACAGCAAAAAGTCCCCGCTCTACTCGGAGGAAACAAAAGTGTTTTAAATGGACCAATTTTAAGTAACACTTCATGCACATTTGCCAAAATTAAAAACTCTTCTCGTTTCGAAGCGGAATTTAGGTAGAATAAAATTTACAGGGTAGCCTAGTTTCTCAGAGACTTTATTAAGCGCTCCAAGGAATATTTTTTTTCAACTCGTGCTTTAGATTTATGGTTACTCACCTTCTCTTTAAAATAAACGATAAATAATGAGAAGTTTTCGTAAAATTTTATTTAAATACCCTTTTCGCACATGTTTGCAAAGTTTAAAGCAAATGGTTTTGAAATGCTTTTACAGTGCTTTATTCTTTAAATGCAGAACCGATATATAATTTAATCTATTTTTCTTGATCATGAAAGGTATGAGTGGAAATTCAGGGAAGAACAGAGAGAGAGAGAGAGAGAAGTTTTCGTATGATTTTATGTAAATACCCATTTCGTACATTCTGTAAAGTTTAAAACAAATGTTTTTGAAATGCTTTTTCAGTGTTTTATTCTTTAAATGCAGCAAGCGTATATTTTAAAACCATTTTTCTTTAAGTGGAAAGTTGATCACGAATGGTATAACTGGAAATCCAGGAAAAAACACATAGATAGATAGATAAATAGATAGATAGAGAGAGAGCGAGAGGTTTTCGCAAAATTTTATTTAAATGCCCATTTCGCATATTTTTGCAAAGTTAAAACTAAATAGTTTTGAATACCCTTCCGGTACTTTATACTCTTTAAATGTAGCAACCGATATATTCTTTAAGTTATATTTCTTTTAGTAAAAAATTGATCATGAAAGGTATAAATAGAAATAGAGAGAAAGAGAGACAGGGAGAGATGGTTTTGGAATATTTTTCCCGTGCACTCTTAAATGTGGTTATTTATTAAATGTGCATTCTAAAATGTTCCACATTCTTTAAATGTAGCAATAGATATATTGCTTTAGATATTTTCCGTTTAGTAGAAAATTGAGCATGAAAGGTGCAATTAGAAATCCAGGTGGGGGGCGCAAATAAAGAGGGAAACAGAGAGCATATTTTTAGGTAAAAAAAAATATATCGCCTACAGCCCATATTTTTTCTCTAAAGCTAAATGCACAGCTTTTGATCAAAACTGTTTTTGAAATTTAAAAACAGAAAATATCCGTATTTCGAAGAAAAGATTCTGAGGGATTAACGGCACAAGCTATTTAATTATAGCTAATAAATCTAAAGGTCGAGAGAAATAGTGAAAGAGAGAGAGAGAGAGAGAATTCAGCGTGTAACTAGACAAGGACAGCATTTGTCTTCAAAATATCGTTTGAATTTCATCGTGGCGAACATGGTAGGTTTTATCATGAACATTGTTACTGCCTTAACAAGGTAACCCGCGGTTAACCTCTATAGGTTAACTGGAACGCCGTTGCCTCTGGCCAGCGTCCCTTTCTGCTAGAACTTCATAAGATTGCCGAATCGCCGCAAAACGAGATAATCCCCTTCACAACAAGAACGCATACAGAGGGATTAAAGCTGTGTTCTGCAGGACATCTGTCCGTCTGAAAATCGAGAGCAAAGCAGGAAGTGATCTGCACCTTATAAATAAGCAATTTGCTCTATCTCATTTACTCGAGTATCACTGAAAAGCAAATAAACATCAGAAAAACGGCCTATGGGTACCAACCCACGTTATTATAACAAATGATTCTTTTTCTTTATCACCTAAACAAATTCACATCCATGTTGTGGAAATTTATATTGATAATTCAGCATAAAACATCGCCTCAGCTTGGTTTCGCAGTAGTCAAAAATCCCCTGGCTTCTCACCTTTCGTTCAAGTGGAACAGGGTTCGAAACCCGAGTGAGACATGGGTGGCATGCGTGTTTAACGGTGCTATATCTCTCCCTTTTCTAATACCAGTGACGCTAAATGGGAGTCGGGCGACTGCTTGTATCCCTTAGAGTTGCTCACGTTGCCGTTAAGCCCTCTCCCTCCCCAAAATATTGCAATGTTTATGTGTGAGGTACACAGATATAGCAAAAATGTTTATGATAAAAGCAACCATGTATGGAGTTTCCAAAATTTTTGGACGTTATAGAAATGTTTATCTTAGGAGAATGATCGCTGTAGGATAATTACTTAGATTCGCACAATGTGAGTGTTAAGCCGCGATTGTCTCTCACCAACATATCTCTTCCCTTAAAAAGCATTCTCATCTCAATTAGCATTATCGGAGTTCTCTTCACCAGAATCAATTGCATCCGCCAAAAAGATTTAAAATCCCTAATTACTTACTCTTCAGTATCTCACATAGGTCTCATCCTTGCAGCAATTATCTCTTTCAAATCCTTAGGGTTCTAGGCAGCTATTTTAATAAAATTTGCACAGAACCGCCCCCCATTCTCAACACATAATGAAAGTGAGCAACAGTATAATAAGCATCATGAAGAATAACATCAAGAGAAGTCAGCTTCTAGAACAGCTGCATGAAATTCCCGGCCGGAGACTTTTTAAAATACGATTTTGATAGGTTAAGTGAAATACAAATCAAAAATTCTGAAACATACTTTATATTTATTTATATAAATAAAGATAAATATTTACTTTCAATAGCGTTGAACGCCTTGCTACACTCGCAATGCCTTGAAATATTCGTAATACGATGAAACGACAAAAGGATGCTAAATACAATATATAGTTTGAAACACCCAGTTGTTTAAAAGCACTATCACGTCCTAAAGGGAGTTCAGTCGTATCTGTATCTACAAAATCCAAAAGAGTATAAAGAAGCTAATTGTGGACCTCACACTAACTGTCTTTATGGTCCTTGCCAAAATCCAAGTTGTACACTTGAATTTGCAGACAAGACAGATGAATTAAATGAAGAACTATGAGCAATTAAACTAAGGTAAATGTAGAAACGAGCGCTTTGACTGCCATAAATAATTCAGCTTCGAAGAAAGTACAACCTATTAACGAAACACTGGTATGTCATAAGTTCGATATTTGAATTACTCATGCCAGACCCATTGCTCAGGCACGGATATTTTATCTACTTCTCACTGACTTGCCTATCTGCATGAAATTTTGAAAAAGTAAGCTCTTGGGAGACATGACGTTAAGTACGTAAAGTAAGCGAGAAATAACATAATTTAAATGAGAACACCGAACCAAAATGGAAACTAGTCGGGTCATATACAGGGGTTGGACAGAATAATGTGAACACCATGCTCAAAGACGTGACTTTTAATGCAGCTGCGTACGTCGCAATACGCAAAGGTATCCGCCACTTTTTGGTTGTCATAGCTTTGTTTAGAACCTCAAGGTCCTGCTTAAGTACATTTAAAGTGTCTTGTTGCAAAATTTCCTTTCAGGGTGACAACGAAATGAGCGACCTTACGGACTTCGAAAGAGGAATAATTGTTGGTGAGTTGGTGCCTCCGTGACAACAGTCGCCAGGGTAGAGGAGTAATCCAGAGCTACTGTGTCTAGCGTCATGACAGCATAACTTGTTTGTGCAAAACCTCATCTGCGAAACACAAGAGCGGCCGGAAAACGACCCTAATTGTTAGAGACAGGAGAGCATTAAACAGGATTCTTACTCGTGATAAGAAGACCACGGACCCGAAAATTAGTGCGGAGCTCAATCTGCATCTCCAGACTCCAGTATAAACGAAAACAGTGCTCAGGGAACTGCATGAACAAGATATTCATGGCAAATCTGCTATTGCAAAATCTCTGGTGACCCGGGTGAATAAACAACGGCGACAGTAGTGGTGCCATGAGCATACAACGTGGACTGCCGATGCATGGAAGGGTGTAATGTGTGTCGGATAAATCTACATGCACACTATCCCCATCGCAGGACGTGTTTATGAGTGAAGAACAGGGTCAGAAGCGTACAACCCAGACTGTCTGCTCCGAACAGTGCAGCACGGTGGTGGTTCTCTCATGCTCTGGCCGGTCATTTCCTTGTTTTCAGCAGGTCCCCTGATCACCTTGAAAGGACGGATGACTGGCACGGCGTATGAAGACATTTTGGCCGACCAATTCCATCCAATGGCTCAGGCATTGTTTCCTGCAGGAGATGCTGTTTATCAAGATGATAACGTCCCAATTCACAGAGCTCGGAATGTCCAATCATGGTTTGAGGAACATAAGGGCGAACTGTCGCACCTTCCTTGGCCTCACCAATCATCGGATTTAAACATAATCCAGTCACTGTTGTCTGTGTTGGAAAACAGAGTAAGGTACCTGTGAGAGCGAAAGTACTGGTCACGTGTTGTGGAGCCGCCACCTATACTTATGAATCTGCGGCGTCCACGCTATATGGCCTCTCACAGAAACAAGGAAGTGTTTGCGCTTCTCTGAAACACTCCCTCAAACTCTATTCGAGCAAACAAACGAACCCTTCCCCACTTTAATATGATATCTGTGATTCGGGAAGGTGGAGCGACAAGAGCTGAACGGACAGAATAATATTCACACTAAGATATAATGATATCAAGAAGAGCTTCTATTAAAAATACACAAACATTTATTACGCAATCAATTAGGGTCTAGACGGCGGTGGATTGCTCCTTCTCCAACATTAGGCTTCACTAAGGATTGGACCTGACAAGAGGCGTGCAACACGAAAGCTAGGATAAATACTTCCCGAGAAAATCTCTCTCGGCTTTGAAGTTCTAGCTAGAGTCTACCTGATACTAAGTAGATCTATATCCCTGCGAATCTTAAGAAATAGTAGTCTAACTATTCTTCTCTGCAATATGTTTCAACCTCAGCCTGTGATGAGCTCGTATTCCCTGTAGCGAAATATCTACTACACCAGCGGGATCCCTGACTAGGGCTTATACCGCTGCAAATTAGCACTCTATCTCTTCCAGGACAGATGCTCGCTAAACTCGACCTGAGTGTCGGACACTCTCTGGCTTGGAGCGTCCCTCGGCTCACACACAAACAAGGAAAACGTTTCGCGTCTCCTCTTATCGGAGAACTCCTCTCTCCGTTGGACGAAAGCAGACTAACTAATAGCTCCTCTTCAAGGGACCTGCTAGTCTCCCCCCTCGCTGCGCATGCCGATGACCTCGGCGCTTACCTTGCCCTCACGCTGACCTGTTGATGTGGCTCGCCTCTCAGGTCACGTGGGTAACCTTTCGCGCCCTTCGCCGGCCACACCCCTGGGCGTTGGCCCGGCGTCTTGCTGATGAGTTTTAATCCTACCTTCCGCGTCCTCGCGGTCCTCGTCAGATCTTCCATTAGTGAGTGCCCCCTTTGAGAAAGTAATCCTACCGCCAAAGTACATTCTTATAATAACACAATACACATTGTTATTTTTATACAAAGGTGGATGGCTGTTTTCCAGACTTGTAGGCGTCTGGACGACACTGACAATGTACAGCGAAAGTCGCGGTGTCATTGCAGATGCTATCAGTTCGTCAAAAAGCCTCTCTCTTTCTAAGGCGTGAGAAACTAAAGTCATTTGTTTGAAGCTCTCGACCTCTGAAAAATAAGAAATGTTCACGAACTTTCTGTCGCCATTTTGGGCTTGTAATGACCTTTTCTTCATGAAAAAGTAACATAATGTACATCATTATTATAAATTAACATGGTTAATATATCCGTTGTTACAGTACCCTTATCCTCCTCCTGAATCTCTCAAGGACCTGGAGCAGTTTCTGAATGAAGAATGGTGTAACATCCCACTACCCACCATCCAGGATTGGTATGCGTCCATTCCAAGGAGGATTCAGGCGGTTTTGAATGCCAAAGGTGGTCCCACACCCTCTAAGTTTCTTAGTTTTTTACGTTATTCTATCGAACCGCTGTACGTCACAGCACTTAATCAACGAAATAGCTAACTTCACAAAACATTGGAAAAATTGATTGAACCCACTCAAGCTGAAGATTTAGACAACTGATTGACAGTTTGTATGTTATTATAAACTTTTTCACAATTTCATGGTGTACACCTGATTACCCAAATCAAGGAATTACATATAAAATGCATTATGGCTTCTGTTTTCTCAATCAACGTGATAATTCTGTCGCACTCCAAGCTTTCCTTCTCCTACTATTCTTTTCGCGATAGAGTTTATGATATCATCTGAAGGAATGCTTACCTTAGATTCAGTTAGAGCAGTGCTTATGGTAGAATCATCCAGAGCAGTGCTAATGACAACATCATCCACAGCAGCGCTTATGACAGTGTCGTCGAAAGCATGTTTACGATAGCATAGTTTGTAGTAGCGTTTACGATAACATAATTTCATAGTAGTGTTTACGATAGCAGCATCTAAAGAAGTGTTTGAGACAGACCATTCAAAGCAGTGCTTATGATTGCATCATCCAGAGCAGTGTTTAAAATAGCATAACTTGCAGCAGTTCGTAAGGTAGCACTGTTTAGTGCATTGGTCCCAGTGTCATCCGGATCAGTGTCATCCGGATCATGTGTCATCTGGATGACACTGATCATCCGGATCATGATCATCCAGTGTCATCCGGATCATGCGAGTACCATCTAGCGCAAAGCTTACTGTTGGGTTGATGCATAAGTTCAGGCCGTTTTTTTCACCGCACTACAGGAATGTATTTCATCAAAAGGGACAACAGAATGAACCAACTATACCCCCACCCATTGTATACGATGGTGTCCCAACGTCTGGATAGGTCTGCAATGCCATTCTTAATAAAAAAAAACGCTCAGGTTCTGCTGCAAAGAAATCATCACGGAAATTCTTGAGATCAACATCCTTGTTGAACATTCTGCCACGGAATGCATTCAACAGAGATCAGAACAAGTGATAGTCTGAAAGGGCGACATCTTGAAAATAGGCCGATGTGGAAGGATATCTAATAGACCATCCACCCTACTCACCAGATCTTCCTGGTAAGAAAATCAGCTCGGATTGTAGGTTGTTCACTGGCCGCTGTAGTGAGAACGTATCAAAAGTGTTACACAGATGACGAAACGAAAAACCATCGTCCAGCCGTGTGTTGTCCTCAGCTCATTGACTACAGAGGTGAACGGGGACTGTCGCGTATTGTTCACAGCGACCGCAGGGCCACAATGCTACAAATCACCCTCAGCTACAACAGCGGTGATCACGGCAACGTGTCACAGCACACAGTTCATCGCAGCTTTCCGCGCATGGGCCTGCGAAGCAGAAGACCCAACCGGGTCCTCATGCTCACTTCACGTCATCGCCAACAACGCATGAAATGGGCCCAAGATCATGGAGATTGGACCATGGATAATTGGAAGAAAGATGCATTGTCTGACGAATCAAGATTCCTAGTGCATCACGTAGACGACCGAGGGGTGGAATACGCCGATTACCAACGGAGGCTATGCTGCATGCACTGTTGGGCGAAAACAGGGCTGCATCGGCGGTATTATGATGCAGGCGATGTTTTCTTTGGACAGTTTGGCCCCATTATCGCAATAGCACAATCCCTGACAGCTGTCAGGTATCTGAACATCATTGCGGACCAAGTTCACCCATTCATGACAACTGTGTTCCATGCTAGTGATACCCATAACCAACAGGATAATGTTCAATGATACACTGTATCAAAGAGCTGTTCGAGGAACATTCCGGTGACTTTCCGTTAATGCATGGCCTCCAAAGTCACCTGATATGAAGCCAATCGAACATTTGTGGTTCGACTTGGAAAAGCGGGTTCACGCTAAATCACCACCACACCGAAATGTACGAGAACTGGAGGACCCGCTGTTCACATTAAGGTGCCAGATACCTCAGGACAATTATCGCCACCTCATCGAATCGATGCCTCGCCCGAGTGGCCGCTGTTTTGCGGCTGAAGGGGGTCCTGCTTCTTATTAGGTAGGTCGTCATAATGTAATGACTCACCGGTGTATCCACACATACGCTTGGGAAAATCGCACTCTGGGACAAAAGAGTGTAATAGATTTTGTTGTTTGCTATGAACGTCTGAAATACTTCGTTGTTGACACTCGTGTGATGAAAGGTGCAGATGTTGGCTCTGATCATTACTTGTTAATGTCACGAGTAAAACTGAATGTTGGATGGAGAAAAAGGAATAGGAAGAGGCCTGTGATGAAAATAATTATGGTTGAAAGGCTAAATGAAGATCATTAGCGTTACTTTGAATTACTCAGAAAACGACTGAATGAGTTGAAGTCTCGTCAGAGGAATGTAGAAAAGAAGTAGGCATATTTTAAGAACTGCGTTGTCACTGCTGCTGCAGAGGTCTGTGGTACTACAATGGTAGGTAACAGAGGTGATGCTTGATGGAACAGTCAGAATAAAGAAGCAGTTAAATGAAAGAAAGAAGCATATTTGGGGATGTTGCAGTGTATAGTTTCTGAGGATGTATATCGCTGTAAGAAGAGTGAAGCAGCCATGATGGTTCGCCAGATTAAGGCAAAAGATGGGAAGGAAAAGGTGGAAAGGCATGAATCGGCTTTTTGGAAAGATAGAAAATATTTCTGGAAGTACATAAGATATAGAAAAAATAGGGGAAATAAAATTCTAAGTAGTATGAAGAATAGGATCTGAGAAATGGTATTGGAGCCCAATGAGTTAAGTGAAAGGTGGGGTGAATACTTCTGTGAGTTATTTGAGCACGAAAGCAAAGGTGATTCTGGGGCAGAAGCAGATGATGTCAAAGTGACAGATGGAAGTACAGGAGGGATCTCAAGAGAAGAGGTGTGTAAAGCTCTAAAATCTCTTCAGAATGATAATGCTCCGGGAGTGGATGGCGCAACTGCTGAGATGGTGGTGACTGTAATTGACCGGTTAACTAAAATTTGCCAATCGTGCTGGGAGTTAGGGATGGTCCCTCAGGATTGGAGGGATGCTATCATTGTTCCCTTGTACAAGGGAGAAGGTGATCAGACGGAATACAAGGACTTTCGTGGTATCAGTTTTCTGAGTGTGCCAGGGAAAGTATTTAGAAAAATTGTTTTTGATACGGTACGGGGTCTTACATCAGAGAAAGTGTAGGATGTGCAGAGTGGCTTTATGCCTGGTAAGGGCGGCACTAAACGAATTTTCGCATTACGTTTGATGATTGAAAAGTATCCGTCTGTTGGTAAGAAAGTTTTTGCTGCCTTCATCAACTTAGAGAAAGCTTATGATCGAGTAAATAGGACTCTTCTGTGGAAGGTACTGAATAAATATGGTATCACTGGGAGTCTACTCAATAGTGTGAAAGCCATGTATGCTGGCAGTAGAGCATACGTATGAGTAAATGGTGTTGTATCGAAATTGTTTTCTATTGGAGCAGGTGTCAGACACAGAGCTGTGTAATGTTACCATGGCTGCTTAATATACTGTATTTATGGATGCGTGCATGCGTGATGCAAAAATGGACAATACTGGCTTATGTGTTGGTAATGTCCATGTGTGTAGATTGCTATGTGCTGATGACACAGTCCTGTTGGCAAAGAGCAAAAGCGAGTTGGAGGGTATGCTGGCCCAGATGTACGAAGTTTGTATGAATTTCAAAATGAGTATAAATTAGGGAAAAATCAAAGTTACCGTTTTTGAGCGAGTACTGAATGCAGGATAAGTCTAAATGGCACGGTTATTGATCAGGTAAATGAGTTTGTATATTTGGGAAGCATGTTTGATAGGGAGAAGAAATTAGATGGTGAAATTAGTTGGCGAATGAACTCTTCATTAAAAGTCACAGCTGCTTTAGGGGGAAATACACTGGAACGATGGGTTCTCAAAAAAGTCCCTAATGGCTGTATATGAAATTGTAACTGTTCCTACTCTGAAGTATGGCAGTGAAACCTGGGTTCTGCAGAAAAGGCATTGGAGTCGTTTGTGTATTGGGAAGATACGTTACTGGCGAGGGTTTTGTGTTAAGACACGCCCTGATCATGTGAGGAATGATGTGTTGCAGATGTATAATATGAGGCAAAATGTTGTTAGTAAGGTGGAGACTAATATGTTTAGGTGGTCTGGCCATGTTGAAAGAATGAGTGATGAGATGCTTACTAAGATAATTAATTAAGCCTAAGTGGCAGGAAATGAAGGTAGAGGAAGACCAAGGAAATCATGGGAGCACAAGATTCAAGAATGTCTGCATGAGAAAAAGATAATGAGTATGAAGTACAAAAGATCTTGTGTGCGGCGTGTGATGACTGTCGCTAACTGTTGCTTAGTAGTAGGCCTTGGTTCAAAACTTCTTATGCGGCGCTCTAATTCATCCCATAAGTGCTCTATGGGATCAAGATCAGGGCTCTGTGCTGGCCAGTCCACACACGATACAGAATTATCGTCAAACCAAGGCATAACAGTTATTGCTTTATGGATCGGTGCATTATCCTGCTGGTACCAACAATGCTCGGTTCCATAGTATTGCCACAGAGTTGGTAGAGCATAATTGTTCAGAATATCGAGGTAGACGTACTGGTTAACAGGTTTGTCCAAGATAACAAAAATGTCAGGACCATACCACAAAAAACACCCCCACACGAGTACACTGCCGGCTCCAAACTTGACCGTAGGAACAGTACACTGTGGTAAATAGCGTTTCTCGGCTGCAGCCATACCCATTTCGGCCATCAGACTGATGCATAGTGTATCTGGATTCATCAGTCCACAGGACCCGTTTCCATTGATCTACGGTTCAAGATAAATGCTCTTTACATCATGCTAAACGACAATTAGCATTCCGAGTGGAGATGAAAGGCTTATGAGCAGCTGCACGACCACGGTAACCCATGGAATGAAGTTCTTTGCGAATGGTGCGTGTACATACCGAGGTTCCAGCATTTTTACTCACCTGTACACTGAGGTCTTGTGTAGTACTCCATCGATTAGCTTTAAGGACTCTCGTGAGGCTTCGACATCCTCTATCATTGATTTTCTTCGGTCTGGCGGTACGTTTTGCTGCTTCAGGCACGCCATGTGTCTTCCACTTATTCAGTACATCCAAAACAGTTGACTTGGGTATGTTTAAACGCCTCTCGGTTTCTCTTGTGGACAACCCACTAATATAACACCCAACAATCTTTCCTTTCTCAAAGTCAGTTCTCTACCACCGCGACATTTTCACTCAACCTCACAGTGCGATATGATTCGCGGTCAATTGCATGCTTGTTTCTATACCGTTTGCAGCTGTACCGCGCTTCTTAACAACGCAGCGGATCCATTCATTTGGTTTTGAAGGTGTGTCCGGCGACTTTTGTGAATATAGCGTATGTATTTCCGAGTAGCGTGAATATACAATTTAATCGTAATTTTTTTAATGTGGATCACACGGATGTTTCTTATTAAGGTATGAAAAGAGCAGCGACATTTGAAGTTTGAGAATGATTGTCTTACATAATTTCAACTAACGTATTGATTCTGAAGCTGGTTACTAAAGAAGAGAAATTCACATTAAAGCAGGATAAATTGTGGTGTCCTGAAAATTCTTTTCGTATGGTAATTTGTGCACTAAAAGATCTCTACGTAACTTTGCAGATGGCATTACTGAACACTGTCGAAAGAACCTGGCAATAAATGTGTTACACTGGAGTAATAATTTTTTAAAGTCTACCTAATACAGAGTAATTCATACGAACTAAGTCTCAAAAACCGGCACAGAAAAATAAGTGATGTTAACATAAATGATAACCCCATAATGTTGATTTACGGGATAAAGTGTTGGCTTTGTTACGTTCACTTTTCATCCATTTTGCGCCATCATAAGACCCTTATCTCGAGAGAGAATAAAAGCCACCTGACTCCTAAAGACATTCTCCGCGCTATGTATTTCAGATGTGAAAGCCGTAAGACTCGTCGTTAATCCCATTTCTCTGACACTTTTTACCATGCGTTGACTAGAAATGACGTTCTAAGTGCAGAGAGCAACTAGGCTTCCTGAAACTCTTCGTGTTACAGGTACTTTTCTCCAAGAATAAATATCTCAGACAAAAAGCCTCTGTTCCGGAAATGAGAACAGGATATTTGAAAAAACGATGTAAAAGCAACTGAAGCATGTAAACAGCGAAATATTTATTTACGCCAGGAAATTTCCTTTCACGTCCTTGCGAGTTAGTTCTTTTAAGTAGAGTTTCCCTTTTCCATGATGGCCCATGTTTTAATGAAATAATGAAATTCAGAAAAAAAAAACATGTTTTGTGCCGTTACTCTGAAAGATATGTAGGTTAATTGTTGCTACGGGAGGAAAGACACACAACATACGCTCTGTCTCTATCTACTCTCGCTTCGAAATTTGTCGAGAATACCTCATGTATCGTCTGCAGCAACCTACGTAAAAATTCCTGTAACTATCGAGCGGTAACTTAAAGGGCAAAATAAGAAAGATGACACCGATTATTATATTTTACAAGAAAGTTGACACCAAACTTTCGGGTGTAATAAGCACGTCTTTTGAATCCGTTCTGACGCAAATTAAATTTATCAAAGCTATTCAAAATCAATGGAACCGGTATGGAAAACAATAGATCTGACCAAAGAAAGAAGATTTTCAATCGGGTTTTTAATCCCTCAGATATTGCTGTAAACGGAATCGTGATCTTACGTACTCTTAGAAACAGAGATATCGACAAAAATAAGATGTGACTTTACGTCCCCTGGTGGGAAAAACCATGTATTATTTTAGGAAGAAAGTATTCTCAAAAGGTTTATCCATATAAGCGGTATCGGTCGAAGAAAAAAATTAGTCGAGTTTTCAGGAGCCCAGATTTTGCAACAAATACTTCAGAAGCAGAAATTAACATATATGAGTTGGCCAACCATTCTTTACCAAACATATGAAATTATGTGAAAAATATTTTCCATCGGGTCTTGCATGCGATACAGGACGAATTTTTCAAATCGGAGCTTTAGGAGCAGAAATAACGCAGAAAACGCAATTTACCTTTGTGCCCCCTAGCAGAAAGTGTATGATTTACTTAAAAATTTTGAATTTATAGGAAAAACATTACGCATCGGAAACACTATCCAACAAAGAAGGAATTTTTCAAATCGTACTCTTAGAAGTAGAGATATTGACAAAAATAAGATATACGTCTACGCCCCTGGCGCAGAAACCATGCATTTTTTCAAGAAGAAAATTCTCCTAAAAGGTTTGTCGGCATGAGTAGTATCGGTCAACAAACGACGTTTCTTTCAATCGAAAATTTAGATGCTCATATTTTGCTGCAAATACAACAGAAGCGGAAATTAAGATTCACGCCCCTGGTGGCCAAACTATTTTTTTACAAAAGTTAGAAATTATGTGCAAACGATTTCCCATCAGAAGTTATATCCGGCACAGAAAAAATTTTTCAAATCGGAGATTTAGAAGTAGAGATATGGGGGAAACGTAATTTACCGCTACGACCCTAGCGGAAATTCTATGAATCACTTGAAAATTTTTGAATATATATGAAAAATATGTCACACGGAAAACACTATCCAACAAAGAAAGAATTTTTCAAATCGGACTCCTAGAAGTTGAGATATTGGCAAAAATGAGATGTACATCTACGCACCCTGGCGTAGAAACCATGCACAATTTTAAGAAGAAAATGTTTCTAAAAGGTTTGTCGACATGAGTAGTATCGGTCAACAAACAACGTTTTTTTCAATCGAGAATTTAGATGCTCATATTTTGCTGCAAATACAACGGAAGCGGAAATTAAGATTCACGCCCCCTGGTGGCAAAACTATTTTTTTACAAAAATTAGAAATTATGTGCAAACGATTTCCCATCCGGAGCTGTATCCGGTTCAGAAAGAATTTTTCAAATGGGAGATTTAGAAGCAGAGATATAGGGGGAACGCAATTTACCGCTACGCCCTCTAGCGGAAAGTCTATGAGTTACTTGAAAATTTTGAAATTACATGAAAAACATGTCACACGGAAAACACTATCCAACAAAGAAGGAATTTTTCAGATCGGACTCTTAGAAGTAGAGATATTGACAAAAATAAGATGTACATCTACGCCCCCTGGCGGAGAAGCTGTAGAATATTTTAAGAAGAAAATATTCCGAAAAGGTTTATTGAAGTGAGTGGCATCAGTTCACGAAAGAATTTTTAATCGATCTTTTAGAAGCTACGATATTATGGCAAATACATCAGAAGCAAAAATTAACACTTACGCCTCCTGGTTGCCAAAGTATTCTTTACCAAAAATTTGAAATTATATGCAAAAGATTTTCATCAAGAGATGTATCCGCTGAAGAAAAAAATTTTCAAATCGGAGTTTTAGAAGAAGGGTTATCGGGGAAAATGTAATTTACGTTTACGCCCCCTAGCGGAAAATCTATGCGTAATTTGAAAAAGTAACTATATCTAAAATACTCTTCGACATAAATGGAATCGAAAGATATACATGTTTTTTCAATCGGAAGTTTAGAAGCAAATATGTGGAATAAAACGTATTTTTGAAATCGACATCATCTGCATTTACTACCGGCGAAATTGTACATTGTAAAAAAAAACGAAATAAAGGATCATCATTTGCATATTTCAAGCTTCCCAATGCAAAAAGAATTTTTCAAATCGGACCAACAGTTGCTGAGATATCGTGGGTACAGATGGACGGACGGACTGATTGACGGACGGACGGACATACCGATAACAGAAGTACGATCTTTTTTTACAAAAAACGTGCTAACAAGAAAGATGACACCGAAAATTATATTTAGCAAAAAAGATGACACCGAAAATTATATTTAGCAAAAAAGATGACACCGAATTTTCGGGTGTAATAAGCACGCCTTTTGAATCCGTTCTGACCCAAATTAAATTGATCAAAGCTATTTAAAGTCAATGGAACCGGTATGGAAAACAGTAGTATCTGACGGAAAAAAGAAGTTTTTCAATCGGGTTTTTAATCCCTCAGATATGGCTGTAAACGGAATTGTGAGCTTACGCCCTCTGGTTGCAGACTTGTGCGTTAAGAAAAACATGAATTTATATGAGAAACATTTCTCACCGGAAACGCTCTCCAACACAGAAACAATTTTTCAAATCGGACGCTTAGAAACAGAGATATCGACAAAAATAAGATATGACTTTACGTCCCCTGGTGGGAAAACCATGCAGTATTTTAGGAAGAAAGTATTCTCAGAAGGTTTATCCGTATGAGCGATAACGGTACAAGAAAAAAAAAAAAAATTAGTCGAGTTCTTAGGATCCCAGATTTTGCTACAAATGCATCAGAAGCAGATATTAAAACTTATGCACCCTGGTGGCCAAACCATTTTTTACTAAACATTAGAAATTATTTGAAAAATATTTTCCATCAGGTCTTGTATGCGATACAGGAAGAATTATTCAAATCTTAGTTTTTGGAGCAGAAAAGGTAATTTACCTTTGTGCCCCCTAGCGTAAAGTTTATGATTTACTTGAAAATTTTGAATTTATGGGGAAAACATTTCGCATCGGAAACACTATCCAACAAAGAAGGAATTTTTCCAATCGGCCTCTTAGAAGTAGAGATATTGACAAAAATAAAATATACATCTACGCCCCTTGGCGTAGAAACCATGCGTTATTTCAGGAAGAAAATGTTCCTACAAGGTTTGTCGACATAAGTAGTATCGGTCAACAAACGACTTTTTTTTTTTTTTTATTGGATTTTTAACGAGCACCGTGAGCAACTCAATGGGCTATAAGCAGTCGCCCGTCCCTAATTTTGGGTCACTGGTTCCAGTGAAGGGAGAGAGCCAGTGCCGTAAGACAAACACAACATCCATGCCTCACCGGGATTCGAACCCGGACTCCGTTCGGACGAATGATCAGAGGCCATCGCTTAGACCACTGCGCCAAAGGGGCGGCACTTTTTTTTTTTTTTTCAATCGAGAATTTAGAAGCTCATATTTTGCTGCAAATACATCAGAAGCGGAAATTGAGATTTATGTCACTTGGTGGCCAAACCATTTTTTAGAAAAATTAGAAATTATATGCAAAGGATTTCCCATCAGGAGCTTTATCCGGTGCAGAAAGAATTTTTCAAATCGGAGATTTAGACAGAGATATAAGGGGAAAGCAATTTACCTCTACGCCCCCTAGCGGAAAGTCAATGAATTACTTGAAAATTTCGAAATTATGTGAAAGACATGTCGCACTAGAAACACTATCCAACAAAGAAGGAATTTTTCAAATCGGACTTCTAGTCTAGAAGTAGAGATATTGACAAAAATAAGATATACATCTACTCTCCCTGCGGAGAAACTGTGGAATATTTTTAGAAGAAAATATTCCGAAAAGTTTTATCGATGTGAGTGGCATCAGTCCACGAAAAAAAATTTCAGTCGAAATTTTAGGAGCTCATATTTTATGGCAAATACATCAGAAGCAAAAATTAACACTTACGCCCCCTGGCGGCCAAAGTATTTATTATCAAAAATTAGAAATTATATGCAAAAGATTTTTCCATCAGGAGGTGTATCCGCTGAAGAAAAAAGTTTTCAAATCGGAGCTTTAGAAGAAGAGTTATCGGGAAAAATGTAATTTACTTTTACGCCCCCTAGCGGAAAATCTATGCGTAATTTGGAAAAGTAACTATATCTAAAATACTCTTCGACATAAATCGAATCGAAAGATAAAATAATTTTTTCAATCGGATGTTTAGAAGCAAATATGTGGAATAAAACGTATTTTTGAATTCGACATCATCTGCATTTACGCCTTCTAGCGGCGAAATTGTGCATCGTAAAAAAAAACGAAATAAAGGATCATCATTCTCATATTTCAAGCTTCCCAATGCAAAAAGAGTTTTTCAAATGGGACTAATAGTTCCAGAGATATCGTGGGTACACGCAAACGGACAAACCGATAACATAAGCACGATCTTTTTTTACAAAAGACGTGCTAAAAAAACACGTATTTTCTGGGAGGGAGGTGGTTAACTACGTACCACTGTGAGCAATTCGATGGGCTACAAGCAATCGCCGTCCCAAATCTAGGGCCACTGGTTACTGGGAAGAGAGAGATCCAGGACCATAAGACAAATACAACGTCCATTTCTCACCGGGATTTGAACCCGAATCCTCTCAGAGGAATTGTCTTAAGCCAGCGCTTAGACCAATGTGTCACTGGGGTGGCGCGCACACACACACACACACGCACACACACACACACTCACACACACAACACGTCTTCTGAATTTCTTCCTACACGAAACAAATACAGGGTAATTCAAAATGATTCATCCGTTTTCAAATGACTGTATTTTATGTGTTTGTAAATATACAGCGATTAAATATACATTGGATAAAGAAAATACTGTCCAAATTTTGTTTCCATATCTTTTATCTTTTTTTACGCTTTCCAACCGTAGGTTGAAGAAGCGTATATGCTCCGGCTTTGTCCGTCCGTCCGTCCGAACGATAACTGGCGTAAAAATGGTTCGATTTCGATGAAATTTTAGTATGTGGTAAGGGACCGCCTAGGGACGAACCCTATTGAAAATGGGACAAATGGGGTGAAAGGTCACGACGTAGGAGCGAAATCATTCCATTGCCTTTATGCGCCATAACTTGAGTAAATATGGTTCGATTTCAATGAAACTTTACTATGTGGTAGGGGACCACCTAGTGACGAACCCTATTGAAAATGGGACAAATTGGGTCAAAGGTCACGACGTAGGAGTGGGATCATTCCATTGCCCTTGTGCGTCATAACTTGCGTAAATATGGTTCGATTTCAATGAAAGTTTACTATGTGGTAGGAGACCGCCTGGGGACAAATCCTGTTCAAAATGGATGAAGTGGGGTCAAAGGTCAGGACATAAGATCCGGATACATTCCATTGCTTTTATGCGTCACAACTTGCGTAAAAATGGTTCGATTTCGATGAAATTTCAGTATGTAGTAGGGGACCACCTGGGGACGAACCCTATTGAAAATCGACGAAATGTGGTCAAAGGTCAGGACATAGGATTGCGATCCTTTCCATTGCCGTTATTCCATGTTATTAAGGTGGACGTCAAGTAATTTTGCTTCCTACACTTCCAATGGAAAAAGTTTTGTAAACATTTCCTTCACAATTAATGTGTTCCCAAGGATGAAAATTTGAACATCGATTAAAATAACTTCATATTATATATAACTTGGAAAACTTAATATGTTCTAAAACATAACCATAATCATATTAAAAATCAATAACTTTTCCTTTGGTTGTGTTGAAACCAGAGAAAAGATGGCGCGACCTGTACTTTAATGACGTCAGTGGGCAAAAAAATGTTGGATTGCATAATTACGGTTATGGTTTAGAAAATATTAAGTATTCCAAGTTATGAAATGAAGCTATTTTAATCAATGCTCAAATTTTCATCCTTGTGAACGCATTAATTGTCCAGAAAACAGATGGCGCGACCTGTGTTTTCATGACGTCAGTAGACAAACAAATGTTGAATTGCATAATTATGGTTATGTTTTAGAAAATTTTAAGTATTGCAAGTTATATAATGAAGATATTTTAATCGATGTTCAAATTTTCATCCTTGGGAACGCATTAATTGTGAAGAAAATGTGTACAGAAGTTTTTCCATTGGAAGTCTAAGAAGCAAAATTACTTCGTCGCCCCGGTGGCGCAGTGGTTGTTGAACAGACAAGTCGCATATTTTTTCGGCTCCTGCGTAGAAGTCAACGTTCGTTAGTTTACTTGTTCTTTTTGTGGTATTTCGTCGTTTTGTGTTTTGGTTGCAGTGTTTCGTACCCTCGCTTCACGAGCAGTGATGCTGAGTGCCGAGTGGGTGCTCATTTTTTTTTTTTTTCATTTTCGTGTGTCGTCAGTTACGACGCATGAGTTTTGGTGGGCCAGTGGTCGAGAATGTCCACTACCACTGTGAATAAGTCACCGTCGTCTACAGCTGCTTCGTCGATTGCTGATATGTCTTCGCTTCTTAGTTCTGTGCCTTCTTCGGGGAATGTTGCGTCGACTAGTGCTGCTGGACTTCCAGAAACTGTGCTTCTGGCCACCCGTGTGCCGGCTGCGTCTAATATTCCTGGTTCTGCTAGTTCTACTTCAACGTCGTTCGCACAAGCTGTGGGAAGTACCTCATATATTTCTAGTGATTCTGCACCCCATTTCAAACGTGTAGCTTCGGCGTTGAAAATTATTCTTCCAAGTGATTCGCCGCAAGGTAAGCAGTTGTCGTCTGTTTTATTATTAAGTGTTTTCATTCCTGCTTTGCGTGACACCCCTTCCCCCAGTATCTGCATGCTGTGTCGAAGGTCGTTCCAGCCGAAAGCATTGTGTCCATTATTCGCTAGGGTGGAAGGGTGGTTGTTCACTTCACCCACCAGCAAGCAGTAGATTTAATTATATTTCATGGGGTTGATATTGGGTCCTTTCATCTACAACCTGTCGCTGCAGCCCAAAGACCAGTTACGGTGACCCTCTCTCCTGTACCAACGGCTGTTCCTGATTCTCTGTTGATTGATGCCCTCAACACGATGGGTCGTGTTGTGGGAGTGACCAAGATTCTTCCAGCTACAGCCCGTTATTCCCCCTGAAACATGTGCAGGGTGGGCGCCGCCAGTATCGGGTTATTTTTCCAACTTCTCAGTCAATTGCGGAACGCCCTGCAACTCTGGAATTAGTCACTGATACCCGGACGTACATTTTTAATCTTTTTGCAGGGGTTCAGTGCTTCCGCTGTAAAGGGAAGGTCATCTCGCTTCTACTTGTCCTCATGCTACTCCTGGTGCTAGATCTGATTCTTCATTAGCTACTACAGTTCAGGTGGCCGCTGCCCCTGCGGATGTTGTGCAGGCCGCTGAGGCACCTGCTCACATTCTACCTTCATCAATTTTGCCTGCTGTTTCTCCAGTCGTTCCTTCCCTCCCGGTTCCTGTCGTCGTACTGGATGGTTTGGAGCCCTCCAATGAGGATTTTCCATCGCTGGAAGTGTCTGCACCTAAATCACAACGTAAACGCCCCAGCTCACCTGGTGTTTCTACTCGCTCTTCTCGTTCGTCTCAACGTCTTCGGTCCAAGAAACCAGCCCATTCTACCTCGGGTTCACCTAGCCATCATGAGCCAAATTCTGAATTACTAGTTTCGAACCGATTCGCATGTCTCCAGGATGATGATGTTATGGACACTGTTGCCCCTGATCCTGATGACACTGCAATGGTTGACTCTGACGATGATTCTCATTCTACTACCCTTCTTGACATTTCTACTATGTTTGAAGAACTTGCGGTGCCTTTGCACTCTCTTACCTTAACTGATCTGTATGCATTGACCACTCGCCCGCGTAAAGCGAAGTTGATCACACTGCCTTGCATTAAGAGTAAGCTTCACTTGCTGCCTGAAATGATTGCACAGCTAAACCAGTTCCATGCATTTATAACTAATGTTACTTTGCCTGGCGGGACTGAGCAATATGCTCGCCGTCTGGGATACTTACTCAAGACTTTGAGGGCTGAACTGGAAGGCAGGATGCAACCTACCAGTGATGTCCTTGTTAACACTACTTAGCTTTAATTGTAGAGTGATTGCGTCTTCTGCGGCGAATGCTTTGGTTTACGAGGACGTTCGTTACCTGGGGGCTAATATCCTCCTTCTCCAGGAGACGAACTGTTCCTTGGATGCCGGGTGTTCCCGCTGGAGACGCTGGCCGTACATTTTTTATCATAATTACCGGACCCATCTCAGGTCTGGTACCGCTATAGCGTTTCATGTGCGTTTTCATTCTTCCCTTTCTGATCTTGTTGATTCACAGAGTCTGCTGGGTTCTTTTCAACATATTTCTTTTTGTTTTTGTTCTAAACGTATTCATGTTTTCAATATCCATATTCCGCAATCTGCTACGGATGCAGAAACTCTCCTCCAACATCTTTCTTCTATCCTTTCGACCCTCCATCCAAATGATACAGTCATTGTTGCAGGCGATTTCAATTGCACTTTGCAACCCGGTTTTGACCGAGATGGTTCAACCGAAAGCCGTTCCGACCTTGTTTCCAATCTCACTAAACTCGTTGTTAATTTTGATTTGATTGATGCATTCCGTTCCCTCCATTTCCGGTCCAAGGAATTTTCCTGGTTCCCCCCGGCTGCTTCACGCTGTGTCGCAGCACGCCTAGATAGATTCCATGTTTCCAGTTTTCTCCATTCCTCTCTAGTTGAAATTACGCATCATCCTTCCGTTTCGTCAGATCATCGCCCCGTTCTTTTAAACCTTTTTTTTGCATTCTTCCTCTGTTCCCCTTTCCCCAGTCTGGTCGCTCGACGATTCAGTTTTAACTGATCCTGTTTTCTGTGCTGAAATTCGCTCTATGATCTCGTCTTCTGTGCAACAACTTTCTTCGTCTGACGACCCAGTGGCTCTGTGGCTTTGCACGAAAATTTCGATTATTTCTTTCGCACGTCAGTTTTCTTTCTCTTCCCGTACTTCTCGCTTTCAAGATATTGATGTTCTCCGTCGTAAATTGCAGACTATTTCTCCTTCTGATCCTTCTTTTCCCGTGTTTCAAGCTCAACTTCGTCGTATTCTGTTTACTTTTGCTTCAACAGCCATTATTCGGCTGAAATTCACTCACTTGCGGTTTCACGACGACCCCTTTTCTAGTTTGAAGTCCCTTGAGGAGTATCATGTTAAAAGCAACACAATTTCCTTTCTTTCACTACCTGACGGATCTACAGTTACCGACCCTTGTCGTATCTGTGAACTTACTTTTTCCCATTATTCTGATCGTTTTCAACACCGACTCCTTTCTCCTGCAGATACCTCCCCTCTTCTTCATGTCCTCCTCAGGTTCCACATTGTTTTTTTGATTCTCTTGTTTCTCCTATCTCTCCTTCTGAAGTCCGCTCTGCAGTTTCCAGTCTGAATGACCGTTCTTCCCCTGGCGCGGACGGTCTTCCGCTCTCATTTTATAAGTTTCTTCCTTCTCTCCTCCCGCTTCTGGTTGCTTGTTTTAATGCCGTTTTTACTTCTTCAAATTTTCAGTCTTCTGATTTCACTTTTGCTCTTCTCCGTCTCATCACCAAAACCGGAAACCTTGGTCTTTTTTCTAACTGGCGTCCTATCTCTATTCTTAATACTGACTAAAAAACCTTTGCTAAAATTCTCGCTTTTCGCCTCAATCCCGTCTTGCAGCATTTAATCCACCCGATCAAACTTACACTATTCCCTCCCGTTCGATTACTATCAACATTTCCACCATTCGCAACTTATATTTTCTTGCTTCCCAACTTTCCGAACCACTCGCAATTTTTAATATTGATCAGAAACAAGCTTTTTGACTCCATTAATCACTCTTATCACTTTGCTGTTCTTCATCATTTTAGCTTTCCTACTCTTTTCTGTCAAGCTCTTATTAATCTTTACTCTCACTCTTCTTTCCGTATTCGCACTTCCACATTCATAACAGCTACCATCCCCTTTGACAACGGGATCCGGCAGGGTTGTCCCCTTACGGGTCAACTTTTTACGCTTGCATTTGAACCTCTCTTAATTTGTCTGTGTTCTCGTTTGTTTTCTGTGATTCCTCGCAGTATTGCTCCTACTCGTCACCACCGCATAGTGTTGTCTGCATATGCTGATGACCTCACTCTCTTTCTTCGCACTGAACGTTCTTTCGGTGTTGTCCTTTCTGCTTATCGTGAGTATGCTTCAATTTCCGGTTCCGAACTTAATCTGTCTAAATCTGTCGGTCTGTGGGCCGGACCGTGGGTGGCACACGGTGATCGCCCTTGGGGTGCCCGTTGGTCATCCTCGGTCATTAAACTTCTTGGTGTGTACGTTGGAAATCCCGTGGCGGTTGCTGATGCCACATGGATTCCTTTGGTTCAGCAGCTCAATCGCCGTCTTGCTCCTTTTTGCCGGTTCAAACCTTTTTTGTCCTTTTTTAGCAGAGCACATCTGGTTTCCTCCTTTCTTCTTCCCATTCTGACACATTCGTGGTTCGCTTATTTTCCCTCGCCCATTTTTCTCCAATCCGCTCAAGGTTTGATTACTGATTTCATCTGGAATAAAGTTCACTGGGTTCATCGTTCTACTCTCGTCCTTCCTCTGTCCTTTGGAGGTCTTGCCCTCCCAGATCTTTTTCAAAAATCTAATGCTATTCATCTTCAGACCTTTCTCCGTTCTTTTTCTCATCCTCAGATTTCATCGCTTACTATTGTTGATACTTTACTTTTCCCTCGCAGTCCGTTTCTCACTCTCGCTACTTTCCTCCGAATGGATCTGTTCCCCCTCATTCCAGATCACTTTCCCGATGCTTATCGCACCGTCTTTTCCCTCTGGCATTCCTTATGCCCCGTCCGTCTCCCACCTACCTCAACTAATGATCTGCTTGCGGAACCTCTCTTTTACTCTTCTGCACTCCGTTCTCCCTCTTCACCGTACTTGTGCTTCTCCACCTGGTTCGCCAGTGGCGTGGTACAGGTATCCCAACTTGTAGATGCTTCTCTCCGCTGGAAGTCTCTTTCCCAAATCGACCCTCCTCTTGCTGACACTCCCCTACATCGCGCCCAACTCCGGTTGTTTCATTTTCAGCTTCAACGCCTTTACCCGTCCCTCGTGAATTCTTTTGGGTTAATTGTTTCTTCTTCGGCGTCCCCTTGCCTTCCTTTTCTGGTTTATTTGAATGATGTTCCCTTTCTGGTGCATCAAGTTACGGCAAAACTCTTGTACCGCCACTTTCTTACTTATTTTCGAGCACCTCTCGCTATTCCTTTTGTGCCTCCTGATGAAACCTCTCAGACATGGGTCGATTCACACATTTCTCTGGCTTCCCCAAAAGCAACTGATATTCATTGGCTTCATCTTCATCGCCGCTTGCTCACACCACGAACTCTTCATAGTTTTGGTCGCCTGTCTTCTCCCTTGTGCTTTTTCTGTTCAACGCTCCGTGATGTTCATCACGCATATGACTCCTGTTTAGTTTTACAGCCTCTTTTCATTGATGTTTGCTCTTCTCTCCAAGGTCTGTCCTTCCTTTCACTCTGTTTCACATTACTATTTTCTTCGCCGTCATCATCCTTCCGCTGCTGTTCACAATCCAGTTTGCGCGTTTTTAATTTTGCAGGCCAAACTGACTATTTATTTATACTATCATACCAGTGAAACCATGAAAGAAATACGGGATTACGCCATATAATACAAATTTTGAAGATGACAATCCGTTTTTTGGCGTAAATGTGACAAGGATGGTAAGTCAGATAATATCCGAAAACTTGAAAATTTTCATCGTCCTGGAGCGGGACTCGAACCCGCGTCTCCCAGAAAACTCCAGGACGATGAAAATTTTCAAGTTTTCGGATATTATCTGACTTACCATCCTTGTCACATTTACGCCAAAAAACGGATTGTCATCTTCAAAATTTGTGTTATCCATACCAGTGTTGATCGGCCTGCTCTTCGTCGATATCATCCTGCGAGAGTTTTTCTGTGCCGTAGGTTTCGTTCCTCGATCAAGTCCGTCATCCAACTTGAGTACGAGGTAGCTCTGGCCCGGCAGGCAGTTCCTGCTTTCTTCTCGATCTGGTCCCCCACCTCCCCTGGTTTCGGGTTGAGCATGGGTTGATTCAATTCGTTTGATCAGTTTTTTTTTTGTTGTTGTTGTTTTTGTTATGGTGTACTGGTTTCTTCACTTTGTTTGTTTTTGCTTTTCCGGGTTGTTGTCTTGTTCTGTTTTTGATTGAGCTGCAGGTTTTTTTTGCCTTGTATTCATTCTTTTTCTTCTAATCCTGTTGTTTTTCCTTTTTTTTTTTTACCGTTTTCCTTTTCTTGTTTTTATGATGACCTTTGGTAATGTTGTACTGTTTTACTTCCTTGAGATTCCGGTCTTTTTGTTGTTTTTTCCTCTGTGCTTTGTTAGCTCATTCTACTGGTCGGTATATTCTTTCTTGGATAGTGCTTTTCTATACTTTTCCTCTTACTAGCGGCCTCTGCCTCTTTGTCTGAATTTTCTTGTCGTTTTGCGCTGTGATTAGATGTTTTACAACTAGTTGCTTTGACTTTTTTCTGTTCGGAGTCCGTGGGCATTTGTGTTCCTGTGTTCTGTGTGTGTATTTTGTTTCTGGTTCTTGGTGGTGCTGTGCAATCGGTTATTGTTTTTTGTGTCGGTATTTTTGTTGAGTTGTTTGTCTATGTATTATTGTGTGCTTGCTTTCTATGTTTTCGTCGGCCACAGTTGTTGGTCGACGCATTTCTTGTTGTGGTGTTTTGTTGTACTGGTTGGTCACCAATTGTTTGTGTTCACTGTTATTGTTTGGTATTAGTGTGATGCTTGTTGGGTGTTGTTGTTTTCCGTTGGGCTAGTCTGTGTTGTCTAGTTTTGCAAAATTTTTTTGGCGTGTTGTGTTTCTTTTGTGTTTGTTTGTTTGTTGTTGTTCCTGATTTTCTTTTTGTACTGTGTTTCCTTAATGTGGTATTACCGTGTTTTTGTAATTGCTCTTGCTTTTTGCACGTGTTGTGTTTAGTTGTTCGGATGGCGGCTGTCCTACTCGCTCTGCTCCTGTGTGAGTTTTTTTTAATACTGTGATTGTATTTTACCTATACTGCTAATGTGATAATCTTGTTTTTTACTTGTTTGTGCATGTTCTACTTTCGTGTTTCAGTTGGCTCCGCAGTTTAGGGAGCCTTTTTTTTCTCATGCCTTGTGTTTCATGTTCACTTGTTTGTCTATTGGGTTACGTTGACCCAAGGAGTTGGTCAACGCTGTATTTGCCTTGTACTTTTTTTACTGTGCCTCTTGTGTTTTCGTTTTTGTGTTTCTTTGCACTCAAGCTAGGGTTCTACGTCTTGCTTCGTGCTTCTCCTGTCCGGGTTTTTCCTGTAATATTGTATTTTTCTCAGCACAGCCTTCTGTTGCCGTGCACGACTGGACGTACTTTGTTCTGTTTTCAATGTGTTATGATGCTATGCGATCTTGTTTCCGCGTGATTCTCTCTATAGCGCCACGTCGGCTTCTGGGGTTTGTCAACGCGCGTCTTCTTGTTTTGAGTCTGAAATTTGAATTGAGTGCGATTTTTTTTTTGTGAACCTCGTGTGCCTGTTTGGCTACATTTATTTTGTGTGATACAGCGGTTTTCCCCCTTATTATCATGTATTCTTCCGTACAGTGTTCCTCCTGACTTACATGCGTCACTTCGTATTTCGTTTTTAGTTATAGCGGTTGGTTAACACCCCTCTTTATGTGCACGGTTTTTTGTTTTTGTTTTTTATGTTCTTCTTGTGCTAATGTTTTGGCCGCTGCTGCATGTTTTCAGAAGTACAGTTTTGTTTCTCCTGTTGCTGTCTTGCAGTGTCAGTCAATTTGTGTTGTGTTGTATTGTTGTTGTGTTTCTCACTTGTCTCCTTTGTGTTCGCGCTGCTATGTACTAGTTTTTGGAATGTGTTTTTCTTCCCTCACTCTGGGGTTTGGGTTTTGTAATGTGTGTGTTTTTCGTTTTTGTTTTCTGTGTTCCTTTTTTATCTGTATATATTTTAATCTTGTTCTGATGTTACCAGTTTTCTTTCCTCCATTCTTTTGTGTTGAGACTTCTTGGCCTCGTCTCTTTTAATACAGTCTCATGGGACTGAAGCGTATCACATGTACCTTGCTTTTAGACTAATAAAGGTTTATTTTCAAGGCAGTGGTCTAAGGCACTGGCCTCTGATCATTCGTCCGTAAGGGGTCCGGGTTCGAATCCCGGTCAGGCATGGATGTTGTGTTTGTTTTACGGCACAGGCTCTCTCCCTTCCCTGGAACCAGTGACCCTAAATTAGGGACGGGCGACTGCTTATAGCCCATTGAGTTGCTCACGGTGGTCGTTAAACCTCCAATCAAAAAAAAAAAAAAAAAATTACTTCACGTCCACCTTAAAGTAGCAATTCTTCTATGTTTGTATGTAGCCTACATTTTATTTTGAAAACAGCTCTAAGAATTTTGATGAAAGTCGTTAACCTACCGTTTTCCGGTACTAGAAATCGATTTAGCTTGTTCTCGACTTTAAGAGAATTCGTTCAGTGGGTTAAATAACCAAACCGAATTATAACGTTTTTATTGATGGCGTTGTTCCATTATTCCATTAATGTTACCAATGCTTAGAAATCTTATGACGTCACAATCTCGCCGCGTTTGAGAATGTTGGCGAGCGGTCACGCCATCTGTCTCATTACGTCACGCGTTGTGTGTGGATCCTATTAAAGTTTTATGACGTCACACTTGCGCCGATTGATTGTCGCGAATCCCATCTGCCTCATTACGTCACGTGTTGTGTGATTGTTTTTTGTTTTTTTTTTATTGGAGGTTTAACGACCACCGTGAGCAACTCAAATGGGCTATAAGCAGTCGCCCGTCCCCAATTTAGGGTCACTGGTTCCAGGGAAGGAGAGAGCCAGTGCCGTAAGACAAACACAACATCCATGCCTGACGGGATTCGAACCCGGACCCCTTACGGACGAATGATCAGAGGCCAACGCCTTAGACCACTGCGCCACCGGGGCGGCTTGTGTGATTGTGTCCGCACAATAACTCGCGTAACAATCGTTCGATTTCGATGAAATTTTAGTATCTGGTAGGGGATGACCTGGGAAGGTACCCTATCTAAAGTGAACGAAATGGTGTCAAAGGTCAGTACATAGGAGCGGGATCCATTCCACTGCTATTATGCGTCATAACTAACGTAAAAAAGGTTCGATTTCAATAAAATTTTAGTATGTGGTAGAAAACTACCAGGCGACAAACCTTATTGAAAATGGGCGAAATGGGGTCAAAGGTCAGAACATAGAACCCGAATCACTTCCATCGCCATTATGCATCATAACTTACGTAAAAATGCTTCGATTTGGATGAAATGTTAGTATGTTGCAGGGTCTTGCCTGGGGACGAATTCTATTGAAAATGGGCGAAATGGGGTCAAAGGTTAGGACACAAGAGCGGGATCTATTCCATAGCCCTTATGCATCATAACTTACGTACAAAACGTTCGATTGCGACAAAACTTTATCATGTTATTTCGGAGGTATACCAAACCGGTTCTGTTGAATATCACCGAAATGGGATCAAAGGTCAGGGCACAGGACAGAGATTTATTCCACAGCCATTATTCTCATAACTTGAGTGATAACTTGAGTAATGATTTCTGGTATGTTGGAAGGCGTATTATAATCAATGCATTGCATGATTTTACTAACTTGTTTCTTCTTTTTCCTGCTCACTCATACCTCACGGGCGCTTCCCGTTGTTCCACCCACTCTAAAGTCAATCCCGGCTTGGGTGGGGTGGGCTGGGAAGGAGGCAGCGTGGCCAACATGGGGTAATTTTCGACATCTCCTGCTACAAACATTATATACATATCATCATTATCATCAACCATTATCAATCCACTGCTGGATGAAGGACTCTCCAAATTTCTTCCACAATTGTCTGACTTGGGACTGTCTCCTCCATGTAACTCCAGCATACTTTCGAATTTCATCATTCCATCTCTAATGGGGTCTTCTTCTCGGTCTTTTCCTGTCCCTCGGAATCCAGTCTAAAATTTATATTCTTCATCGGTGGTCCGTTCTTCTGGCAACATGTCCAGCCCATTGTAATTTCAGTGATTTCACTCTGGTCATGATGTCATCCACTCCTGTCATTTTCCTTATCCACATGTTGCTCTTCTTATCTTTCCTGGTTACACGAAGCATTCATCTCTCCTTGCTATCTTGAGTTGTCTGCAGTCTTTGTATGTCTTTTTTAGTTAAGGTCCATGTCTCTGCTCCATACGTAAGTACTGGCAGGATGCATTGATTAAACACTTTTCTTTTGAGACATAATGGCATACTGCTCTTTAAAATTGTACTGCTTCTTCCAAAAGCTCTCCATCCAAGTTTTATACGCCGATTAATTTCTTCATCAATGTGACCCTCACTCGATATCTTCTGCCCAAGATAAATGTAGGAATCGGTTGTCTCAAGCTTTCTTTCATCAATCGCTAAATCTTCGTTTCTTGTAAAAGCATGGTATATCGCTTTTGTCTTTTGGAAGTTCGTTTTTAATCCCACTTCTTTACTCTTGTCAGCAAGTTCTTGGATCATATTCTGCAGGTCTGAAGGGGTAGTTGCAAAGATGACTGTGTCATCAGCAAAACGAAGGTGAGTTAAGTAATATCATCATCATCATCATTGTCAACCATTATCAATCCACTTCTGGACGAAAGTCTCCCCAAGTTTCCTCCACAACGGTCTGTCGTGCGCCAGTCTCCTCCATGTCACTCCCGCATACTTTCGAATTTCATCCACCCATCTTCCATGTGGTCTTCTTCTGGGTCTTTTCCTGTCCCTTGGAATCTAATCTAAAATTTCGGCTGTCCATCGATGGTCTGTCCTTCTGGCAGTATGTCCAGCCCATTGCCATTTCAGGGATTTAACTCTGATCATGATGTCTTCCACTCCTGTCATTTTTCGGATCCATAAGTTCCTCTTCTTATCTGTCCTGGTTACACCAAGCATGCACCTCTCCATGGCTACTTTGAGTTGTCTGCAGTCTTTGTATGTCTCTTTTAGTTAAGGTCCACGTCTCTGCACCATACGTAAGCACTGGAAGGATGCATTGATCAAACACTTTTCTTTAAAGACATAATGACATATTGCTCTTGAAAATTATGCTGTTTCTTCCAAAAGCTCTCCAGGCAAGTTTTGTACGCCGATTAATTTCTTCATCAATGTGACCCTCACTTGATGTCTGCTGTCCAAGATAAACGTACGTGTCTGTTATCTCCAGCTTTTCTCCATCAATCGATAAATCTTCATTTCTTGTAAAAGCATTGAACATCACTTTTGTCTTCTGAAAGTTCATTTTTAATCCCACTTCTTTACTCTTGTCAGCAAGTTCCTGGATCATACTCTGCAGCGCTGATGGGATAGTTGCAAATATGACTACGTCATCAGCAAAACGAAGGTGTGTTAGATAATCTCCATTAATCTTTATCCCTTTGTTTTCCCAGTTCAGTGACTGAAACACATTTTCCAATGTGGCATTAAAGAGCTTCGGAGATATGGTGTCACCTTGTCTCACTCCTTTTCCAATTTTTATGTGTGTTGTATTTTCAAATAGCAGAATCTTTGCACTTGCATTTTCATAGATGTTATTAATAATATTAATGAACGCATCTTCAATACCGCAGGATTTCAGGGCCATTGTAACTCCTGATGGTTTCACCGAATCAAAGGCTTTTTCATAATCGATAAAAACCATGCACAATGGAAGTTCATATTCCCTAGCTCTTTCAATTAATTCTCTCAGTACGTGGATATGATCTATTGTCCCGTAGTCGCTCCTGTATCCAGCTTGTTCTCTTGGTTGAGCCATGTCCAGTGTCACCTTCAAGTGGTGTGAAAGAACTTTAGTGAAGATTTTATAAACCACTGATAGGAGGCTGATAGGTCTGTAGTTTCTGAAATCCTCAATTTCACCTTTTTTATGTAGCAGGATCGTTGTAGCGTTGTTCCAATCCTCAGGAATCTTCCCTTCATTAAGGCATCGAGTGAAAATTCGGGCGAGTACTGTTTCGATTTCTCCACTTGCTTCTTGTATGATGTCTACAGTAATTCCATCTTCTCCTGGAGCTTTTCCCCGATTCATGTTCTTGATTGCATGTGCAACTTCTGCTGGGAGGACTGGAAGAACTGTGGTACTGGTGCCTTTCATGATGTCTGGAGTACATGTATCATCCCTTTCATATAATTTGGAGTAGAAATCTTTCACTCTTGTCAAAATTTCGCCTCTATTTCTTGTTACAGAACCATCTTCTTTTTTTCAGTGCCATAATCTGTTTTCTTCCCTTACTAAGATGTCCCTTTGCTACCTTCAGGCTTTGGTTGTTTTCAATAGCTTTCCTAACTAGTTCACAGTTGAATTTCCTTACGTCTTCCGTGATACTTTTTCGTACTGTCTTGCATAGCTCTGTATATTCCACTTTGAAAGTCACATCTTCTTCAGTTGTCCTCATCTCTCTTCTTTTTGCATCAACATTTTGGTTTTTCCTGATAATTTGTCCACATGCAACTTGTTTTTAGACCCAGCTAATTTTGTTGCTGTTTGCATAAGAGCTTTGGTTACTTTTCTGTTAACTTCAGAAATATCCACCTCTTCCGATGTTAGGCCTTCTAAAGCAGAGAATCTGTTCTTCAGTTCCAACTTGAAGGTATTATGGTGTTTTTTAAGGTTGGTTATGTCAATACATTTTGTTTGTCTTATGAGCTTGCCACGTTCGAGTTTAGTGTTGAGGTGCATCTTACATCTTACCAATCTATGGTCACTACCTGTGTTGAACATGCTTAGCTCACTGCAGTCTTCTATGACGAATGTTTTGTTACACGTAATATAATAAATTTCACTTGTCGTCCCATTTGGATGTCTCCATGTCCATTTCCTGTGTGGCGTTTTCTTGAAAAAGGAGTTCAAGATGAAAAACCTTTCTGCCTCTGCAAACTCTACGAGAGTATTTCCACTCTGGTTACTGTTGGCGTGACCGAATTTACCTACTGAAGTTTCATTCTGTTGCCGGTGCCCTATTTTTGCATTGAAATCTCCCATAATTATCTTCAAGTGCTGCTTACCTTTATTATTTAGATGACGAATTTCCTCATAAAATTCTTCAATTTCTTCTTCAGGATGACTTGTGGTGGGTGCATAAGTTTGAATAATCTGAGCCTGGTATCTTCTCGAGAGTTGGATAACGAGTCGTGCAGCTCTGTCAGAGGAACTTTCAACTTCTACAACTTTATCCTTCAGTTTCTTGTTTAATACAAATCCAACACAACTAGTTCTGCCAGTATCAGTCCCACGATAGTAGAAGAGATGTCCACTTTTCAGTTCGATGAGATCTTCTCCTTTTCTCCTTACCTCACTTAGCCCCACGATGTCCCACTTGATCCTTTGTAGTTCCTCTTCCAATTCAAGAAGCCTTGAATTAGAAGATAGGGAGCGTCCATTATACGTAGCCAAGGTCAGCATCAGATGGCAGCCTAGTCCGGTCCTCCGGGGATTCTTAGCACCCTCTGCCTTCATGTCGCACTGGCCGCTGCCTTGGCCAGGTACATTTCAGCTGCCGGAGACTGAGGGCCCAGATTTAAGTTGTGAAGTCATTTTGGTGGGGTTTGGCCATAACTCACCACGCTGGCTAAGCGGGTTGGTGAGTGTGGGATAGCATTTCCTCTAATCCCGATGTTATAGTTATACCGCTAATGGTGGTCGTCAGAGCCCCTTTAGTGGGAACAGGATGTACCACGAGAAGGTGGGGTTGACATTTGTCAAGGATATATATATATATATATATATACATACTTAAGAGCAGAGCCGAAAACATAAGAAAACGCTGGGGAGCAGTGTGGGTGTATTTATTATTAAATACACTACTTGTGTATTTCATAATATTTCTCATGTATTCTGGAGAGTTAATTCTGCTCTTTCTGATCAAACAGGTCCACATTCTTAATTATATTTTTCTCTAGTTAAAATCTCCGCGAGTAGGATTTTTTCAGTGTGTGGAGGCCTTTAGCCCCACCCACACTGTCCCCCAGCGACTAGGGAGTGGCAGGGGTGAATGAAAGTTTGGGGTAAAAGGTCGGCCACGTTTCTTCAAGAGTGGAGGAAGTTAAGTTGCATAAGAGGTAAACTCTCTTCATTGTCTTTAGGTTTTGGGTTTTCCAAGTTCAATGTTTGAACTTTTTAAACATTTTTCTAATTTTTGCTTTAAGCATTTAGGCACTAGCAAGTCTATTAAATTTTTTGCGGATTTTAACTCTCTCTTTTCGTGGTAACTTTGCGCGTTTTTTAGGGCACTTAGGCTAAGCAGCTGGCCGTTTTTTGTTTTTGTAGTCAACGATGTGTTTTCAATGTCGTTAAGATCTTAATAACTACTTAATTATGCACTTAAAGCACTTCTGAAAGACTTTGTACATATTGCAACTAATTGTTTGTGTCATATAACCTTCACAAAGCATTTTTTTAGTTTATTATTGTCTTTATTTTATTCTCGTTTTTGTGTTGTCAGAAGTAGTGGAGCAGGGGTTTTGTAATCCAGTTTTCTTCCAGGAATCTGTGCTATAAAAAAATTAATATTTCCTTTTTTTATTGCAATGTTTAAGAATTTGTAGTACTTTTAGTATTGCTATTCAGGTTTAAATTCTCTCTTAGGCGACTAAGTAACTTGGCAATGTGTTATTGCTAAACATTACTTCTGATTCATTATGTCACTCTTACAACTTAAGTTTTCTATAATCATCTTCTTTCTGTTTATTAGTAACAGATGAAGAGCATGGGTTGGGCCAGGAAATTTATGGATGCAAGCTAAATTGTTTACTAAAGCTTCGTCATACAACTCAGTGGAAGTTATGACATATATATATTTTTTTAATTTTTTGGTGGGCTTATTACTTGCATCTATGGCTTTGCAGAAACCCATTTCCTAATAGGTCTTTGTGGAAGTAAGAAAATGCAGAATTTTGCTGGTCCTTGATAAAGCCAAGGCTCGGTATTCTCGGCACTTTCTACATTCTGTTTTTCTATTATTTTTTTCTCTTTTTACTCACACCGGTCAATATATAACCTTTTCTATGTTGTACTTGGTGTGAGTCAAGAATATTTTATCTTCAGTCTCTTCTTAACAGAATATATATATATATATATATATATATATATATGGGATGTAAGGTCAGGTGATGCGTAACATCACAGCCTCTCCTTGACAAATGTCAACCCCGCCTTCTCGTGGTGCATCCTGTTCCCACTAAAGGGACTCTGACGACCGCCAATAGCGGTATAACTATACCATCGGGATCAGAGGAAATGCTATCCCACACTCACCAACCCGCTTGGCCAGCGTGGTGAGTTATGGCCAAACACCTCCAAAATGACTCTACAACCTAAATCTTGGCCCTCAGTCTCCGGCAGCTCGAATGTACCTGGCCAAGGCAGCGGCCAGTGCGACATGAAGGCAGAGGGTGCTAAGAATCCCCGGAGGACCGGACTAGGCGGCCATCTGAAGCTGACCTTGGCTACGTATAATGGACGCTCCCGATCTTCTAATTCAAGGCTTCTTGAATTGGAAGAGGAACTACAAAGGATCAAGTGGGACATCGTCGGGCTAAGTGAGGTAAGGACAAAAGGAGAAGATCTCATTGAACTGAAAAGTGGTCATCTCTTCTACTATGGTGGGACGGATACTGGCAGAACTAGTGGTGTTGGATTTATAATAAACAAGAAACTGAAGGATAAAATTGTAGAAGTTGAAAGTTCCTCTGACAGAGCTGCACAACTCGTTATCCAACTCTCGAAAAGATACCAGGCTCAGATTATTCAAACTTATGCACCCACTACAAGTCATCCTGAAGAAGAAATTGAAGAATTTTATGAGGAAATTCGTCATCTAAATAATAAAGGTAAGCAGCACTTGAAAAAAATTATGGGAGATTTCAATGCAAAAATAGGGCAACGGCAACAGAATGAAACTTCAGTAGGTAAATTCGGTCACGGCAACAGAAACCAGCGTGGAAATACTCTCGTTGAGTTTGCAGAGGCAGAAGGATTTTTCATCTTGAACTCCTTTTTCAAGAAAAACCCACACAGGAAATGGACATGGAGACATCCAAATTTAACGACAAGTGAAATTGATTTTATTATGTGTAACAAAAAATTCGTCATCCAAGAAGGCGGTGTGCTGAACAAGTTCAACACAGGTATTGACTATAGATTGGTGAGATGTAAGATGCACCGCAACAATAGACTCGAACGTGGCAAGCTCATAAGACAAACAAAATGTATTGACATAACCAACCTTAAAAAACACCATAATTCTTTCAAGTTGGAACTCAAGAACAGATTCTCTGCTTTAGAAGGCCTAACATCGGAAGAAGTGGATATTTCTGTAGTTAACAGAAAAGTAACCAAAGCTCTTTTGGAAACAGCAACAAAATTAGCTGGGTCTAAGAACAAGTTGCACGTGAACAAATTATCAGGAAAAACCAAAATTTTGATGCAAAAAAGAAGAGAGATGAGGACAACTAAAGAAGATGTGACTTCCAAAGTGGAATATATAGAGCTATGCAAGACAGTACGAAAAAGTATCACTGAAGACGTAAGGAAATTCAACTGTAAGCTAGTGAGGAAAGCAATTGAGAACAACCAAAGCCTAAAGATAGCAAAGGGACATCTCAGTAAGAGAAGAAAACAGATTATGCCACTGAGAAAAGAAGATGGTTCTGAAACAAGAAATCGAGGCGAAATTTTGACAAGAGTGAAAGATTTCTACTCCAAATTATATGAAAGGGATGATACATGTACTCCAGACATCATGAAAGGTACCAGTACCAAAGTTCTTCCAGTCCTCCCAGCAGAAGTTGCACATGCAATCAAGAACATGAAGCGGGGAAAAGCTCCAGGAGAAGATGGAATTACTGTAGACATCATGCAAGAAGCAAGTGGAGAAATCGAAACAGTACTCGCCTAAATTTTCACTCAATGCCTTAATGAAGGGAAGATTCGTGAGGATTGGAACAACGCTACAATGATCCAGCTACATAAAAAAGGTGAAATTGAGGATCTCAGGAACTACAGACCTATCAGCCTCCTATCAGTGGTTTATAAAATCTTCACTAAAGTTCTTTCACACCGTTTGAAGGTAACACTGGACATGGCTCAACCGAGAAAACAAGCTGGATTCAGGAGTGGCTACAGCACAATAGATCATATCCACGTACTGAGAGAACTAATTGAAAGAGCGAGGGAATATGAACTTCCATTGTGCATGGCTTTTATCGATTATGAAAAAGCCTTTGATTCGGTGAAACCATCAGCAGTTACAATGGCTCTGAAATCCTGCGGTATTGAAGATGCATACATTAATATTATTAATAACATCTATGAAAATGCAAGTGCAAAGATTCGGCTGTTTGAAAATATAACACACATAAAAATTTTAAAGGGATTGTGACTAGGTGACACCATATCTTCGAAGCTCTTTAATGCCACATTGGAAAATGTCTTTCAATCACTGAACTGGGAAAACAAAGGGATAACGGTTAATGGAGATTATCTAACCCACCTTCGTTTTGCTGATGACGTAGTCATTTTTGCAACTACCCCACCAGAGCTGCAGAGTATGATCCCGGAACTTGCTGACAAGAGTAAAGTAGTGGAATTAAAAATGAACTTTCAGAAGACAAAAGTGTTGTTTAATACTTTTACAAGAAATGAAGATTTATCGATTGATGGAGAAAAACTGCAGATAACAGACACGTACGTTTGTCTTGGACAGCAGAAATCAAGTGAGGGTCACATTGATGAAGAAATTAATCGGCGTACAAAACTTGCCTGGAGAGCTTTTGGAAGAAACAGCATAATTTTCAAGAGCAATATGCCATTATGTCTTTAAAGAAAAGTGTTTGATCAATGCATCCTTCCAGTGCTTACGTATGGTGCAGAGACGTGGACCTTAACTAAAAGAGATATACAAAGACTGCAGACAACTCAAAGAAGCATGGAGAGGTGCATGCTTGGTATAACCAGGAGAGATAAGAAGAGGAACTCGTGGATTTGGACAATGACGAGAGTGGAAGACATCATGATCAGAGTTAAATCCCTGAAATGGCAATGGGCTGGACATACTGCCAGAAGGACAGACCATCGATGGACAGCCGAAATTTTAGATTGGATTCCAAGCGACAGGGAAAGAACCAGAAGAAGACCACATGGGAGATGGGTGGATGAAATTCGAAAATATGCGGTAGTGACATGGAGGAGACTGGCACAAGACAGACCGTTGTGGAGGAAACTTGGGGAGACCTTCGTCCAGCAGTGGATTGATAATGGTTGACAATTATGATGATGATGATGATGTATATATGCGGCAAAGACCAATCCACAGCGGTTATAGGAAGCTGTTTGTTAAGGTAACGGCGGCTTCCTAACCGCTGTCCGTTAAGGTCGCACTCAGTTTCAAATGCTGCATGTGTGTTTTCCGTGCCACATATGTGAATGTTGTGACGGTTGACCTTGCTACTGAAATGGAATGTTACTTCGTCACGAAACACCAGGCGTGAAGGAAATTCGTCGCCCTCCATCGCCTGCTGCATGACATTTTCACAATGACAGTCTTTCACCCAGGTGCAGATACACGGGTTACATTGCGCCATCTAGCGGTTACGTTCGTAAACTCGGTCCGTTTCTTTTCATTTTAATATGGGGGTACGCTACTTGTTACCTTGATTTTTACAGAACTATGATCTAATGAAATCGGATGAATCATTTTGAATTACCTTGTATTTCAAAACAGATTTTTAGAAAAATTAAAAATTCAGCTGAAAACAAAATACGCTTGCAACACCGCCTAGTGTGGCGTACCATTGAGGTGACGCAAGAATCTGAATTGCAAGTTGCAGTGATAAACTTCGTCGGCGTAGTTCAACCTGTAGAACAGTCGACTCCGTAGAAGGCAGATGTGTGTTGTTTGTTTGTTTGTTTGGGGGGTTTAACGACCACCATGAGCAAATCGATGTGATATAAGCGGTCTCCCGCTCCTAGTTCAGGGCCACTCACTGGTTCCAGGGAAGGGAAAGAGCCAGTTCTGTAAGACAAACAATATCCAAGCATCACCGGGATTCAAACCCGGAACCCATCGCGGACATATGATCAGGAGTCAATGAGTTGACCACTACGCCACCCGGGCTGCGCAGATGTAGGTTCGAATCCCATCACCGGCAAATGGGGCTTAATTTTCACATTGGCTCCCGACCGTAAAATTGAATCTCCTAGCCGGGAGTTTCGAGAATAATTTTCATTTTGCGGTAGGGGGAGAGGGGACATAACCGAGACCCAATCATGTCCCACAGATGCTCGATGGGCGAGAGGTCGGGAGATGTTGCTGGCCACGGAAGCATCCGCCTAACCGTGTAAAGCATTCAGGCTGATCCGAGCGGTATGCGGCCGGGCATTATCCTGTTGAAAAGCGGCGTTTGTGATGCCCTACAGATACGGTAGTGCCACAGGGCGCAGCATCTCGTCAACATAGCGGCGTGCCGTCAATTTGCCTGCAATGCGCACTAGCGGTGAGCGGCTGTTGGCGCTGATAGCACCCCACACCATGATTCCACGTTGCCAGGCCGTGTTGCGCTCCGGCAGAGGAACCCTCCCGTTGGCCACGTCGCCTTCAGACTCTCACGGGGCGATCATCCGTGGTGAGATAGAACCGTGACTCGTCGCTGAACACCACATTGTTCTATTCGGCACCTCCACGCATCCCGGGAGCGACATCACGCCAAGTGGAGACGACGACGGCTCGCTGTTAAGGGTGCCTTCGCAACAGACGGCTAGACCGCAAACCAGACGCAGCCAATCGGCGCAACACTGTCCGAGTCGATATCGGAGTAGCACTGTCCGCGTCGATATCGGAGCATCCAAGCCTCCCTGTACACTCCGCAAAATGTCAGCTACGTTCACGTGTCCGTGGTGTGGATTTTCTCTGTCAGGCAGTGTATGTGACGTACCACTGAGGTGATGCAGGAGTCAAAACGACAAGCTGCAGTGATAAGCCAAGGTCAGAGCAGTTCAGAACTGGTTTCGAAGCGAGGATACGAATCCCACCACCGCCAAAAAAAAAAAAAAAAAAAGACTTAATTTTCACACTATGGAAAAACCTTGCATGATTAAAAATACGTAGGGTGAGCTGGGTTATTCTGAATGTAACTGGTTACAAAGGGAAAAAAACTGTAATAAAACATTCACAAATAGAAAATCAGATCAGATATAGAGGATTTTAGGAAGGGAGTGTCTGACCCCGAGGTCTTAAACGGGTCTTAGAAGTAGGGAGCTAGGAGATTTGTGCTAGAGTACCCGACAGGAAAGTCACACGGAAGCGAAGTAGAAAGGGGGAGGAAGACGTCCTTATTTATAACCGGAGGGCCAGTACCAGGGTCCGACGGCTTGACGAGCGCATCCGACCCACGGCTGATATTTAGTAGTTCGATCGTTGGTACCTGCCTGGGATCGAACCTCCATAGCACTCACAAACGTTAACCACTAGGCCATTCACGACCCACAAATTGGAAATAAAACATCAACTAATAGAAATAGCGACTTACTAGGAGCTTAAAGCTATTAAGGGACTTAAGCTTTTAAGGTACTAGCAGCTGAAAAGCTTGTTAGGTAATTAACAAATTGTACATAAAAAAGTTTTTATAACAGAAGACATCAGAGGCAAAGAGAATTTTCAAATTGAGCAATTAGAAGAAGAGATATAGAGTATAACATGATGTAACTTTACGCGCTCTAGCAAAAAACTCTGTGTAACTGAAAGAAAATGCGAGCAATATACTCTTTTTGATGATGAAGAGTATCTTAACATAAACGGCTTCTTCTAAGCAATTTTAGGAATCGAATGTAGCTTTTCACACTCATAGAAACATATTAGAATTAAATACTAGAACGTTACAGTTGTAACGTTGTAATATTTCAGTTTGTTTTAGCTATTAGCCATGAAACAGCCATTCGTCGCTGAGCGAAAGCTTGGCCAAATGTATTTTTGATTATTTGCGCCGATAAATGGATAATTATATAAATAAATAAATACATCGCTCTTTCCACGTTCCAGAACACACAGCAACCGAAAAATTGTTTTTCAGCCGCCGCTGTGGAATTGAACCACAGAACTCTCGATATCTAGCCGAGTGCGTTACATTTACACCACGGTGGCCAACAATCCACGGTGCTATGTGTATTTTTAAGTCAGCTTCTGACATCATAAATCCGTAAGATGGGCTCAGCTACTGAGCCGTCTCCATCTGGAGGGCATTAACGGCACTGGCTATATATATTATAGCAGTTACATCCAAAGGGCGAGATCCAAGGTGAAAATTCTCCAAATACATGGCGACAGTAAATAAATAAATGCATCGCTCTTTCCACGTTCCAGAACACACAGCAACCGAAAAATTGTTTTTCAGCCGCCGCTGTGGAATTGAACCACATAACTCTCGATATCTAGCCGAGTGCGTTACATTTACACCACGGTGGCCAACAATCCACGGTGCTATGTGTATTTTTAAGTCAGCTTCTGACATCATAAATCCGTAAGATGGGCTCAGCTACTGAGCCGTCTCCATCTGGTGGGCATTAACAGCGCTGGCTATATACATTGTATATATTATAGCAGTTAAATCCAAAGGGCGAGATCCAAGGTGAAAATTCTCCAAATACGTGGCGACAGTAAATAAATAAATACATCGCTCTTTCCACGTTCCAGAACACACAGCAACCGAGAAATTGTTTTTCAGGATAATTACTTCAGCCAAAATATTATGTTTAACATTGCGTATTTAGCTGAACTCTGCAACTCGCCGCTATCGCGTTCATGTACATTTTCGTTCCGCGTTTGTTTGTTTTGCATCTTAACGACCATCAGGAGCAACTCTAAGGACTATAAAAGATAGCACATCCCTAATTTAGGGCTACTGGCTCCAGGGAAGGGTGCGAGCCAGTGCCGTAAGATAAACACAACATCCATGCCTCACTGGGATTTGAACCCGGACCAATCTCGGGTAAATGGTCAGAAGCCAGTGCCTCAGACCACACGGCTGCGAGAGTGTGAGGATTCTGCGTTGAGCCAATGTATTTCGATAATACTTTTTTTTTTTTGTTTCGCTTTAGTAACACGTTTTCAGCTAAAGCAAACAGAACAAAAAATGTATTATTTGTTCCGTATCTATTTATAACTGACATAAGATTTGTGAATACCGGTTAATGTGTCTCAAAGTCTGATTTTTTTTTATTTTTTTCTTTCACTGCGAATTTTTAAAAAATGCGTGAGCTGATTTTTTATTTAATTTCTGAACAACGACTGAAATAATTTCTGCGATAGATCAGTTGCTATAAATGCTATTTCGGCACGAGGGTTTTGATTAATAAAATACTAAAAAAAAAGTTTTTAAAACTTTCGAACAATCATAAACGCTGCTTTGGCATAAAAACTTCTGTGAATTTTGGAGCAGACCGCATGGTCAAAGGCCTAGGCTCTGACTAGTTGTCTGAATTAGGTCCGAGTTCGAGCAAGGCCGTCTGGAAATTACAAGACCATGGACAGAGAAATCAGTTCCCTCTTTTGTAAACGTCACGCGGAAGCTAAGGCTTCCGATTGGTTTCCAAAGCTGTCATGTATGACGTCAAATACGACAGCGACGTATCAGACCGTTAACATGAGTGTCGTCACAAACGCAGGGAACTCACCGCTCTAATGTCATGACCCTGTACATTCTAGACGGCCAAACCGTTTGCTTTTCAGCGTTGGCCTTTCTCTTTTCGTGAAGCTAGTGGCTCCAAATTACGGACGAGTGACTGCTTATAGCTCCAGATCCAGAATTGTGATCGTAGTAGTTGTAAAATACACACACAAGCAATTATAGAGACACAAAAATTCGCAAAAAAATACCAAAAAAAAAAAAAAAAAAGCGAACTTCATATCCAGGGGGCATCTCACTGAAAGCAGCTAAAACGATGTAAGAATTTCACTATCCCTGAACCGACGACGTCGGATACGAAAAGCATTAATACTTGTCGAAAAAGGAACGCTACTGTGAATTAAAGCAGAGGCATCGCTAGACATTTTCTGGGGAGGGGGCTAAACCCCTGCAAATTGTATCTTAAGCCTCCCTACCTCCTCCAATAATCTTACAGTAATCTCCAAATAAGTTTTTGTTTAAATTAAAAAAATAATTTCCAAACCTTTACTACTAAGTTCGAAACATTATTATTGTTTTAAATTAATGATTAATCATCAAAAAAGAAACAAAGAAAGAAGGAAAAAAAAATTCAATAGCAAATTTACATTTCACCATTATATGCTACTGCAAGACACGTGAGGAAACAGCCCTCTTGCTTTAGAAGACACACGTCCTGCGGACTGTTTCATGTGTAATGTGGTTCTTGCATTTTTTAGTCCGCCTTTTGTTAAAAAAAGATCGTGCTTATCTTATCGGTTTGTCCGTCCGTCTGCAAACACCATATCTTTGCAACTATTAATCCGATTTGAAAAATTCCTTTTCGCATTGGGAAGCTTAAAATATACGAAAGCTGATCCTTCATTTCGTGTTTTTTTTTTTTTTTTTTTTTTTTACTATGTACAGTTTCGCCGCTAGAGGCCGTAATTCAGATGATATCGATTTCAAAATACATTTTATTCCATATATTTGCTTCTAAACATCCCATTGAAAAAAATTATTTTACCTTTCGATTCCATTTATGTCGAAGAGTATTTTAGGTAGAGTCACTTTTTCAAGTTACGCATAGATTTTCCGCTAGGGAGCGGAAAAGTAAATTGCGTTTTAACCGAAATATCTGCTTCTAAAACTCCGATTTGAAAAATTATTTCTGCACCACAAACAACTCCTGATGAAAAAGCTTTCGCGTATAATTTCTCAATTTTGGTAAAGAACACTTTGGCCACCAGGGGGCGTAAGTGTTAATTTCGGCTTATGATGTATTTGCCACAAAATCTGAGCTTCTAAAATGTCCATTGAAAAAATTGGTTCGTGAACCGATACCCCTCACGTCGATAAACCTTTTCGGAATATTTTCTTTTTAAAATATTGCATGGTTTCTTCCGCCAGGGGCATAGATTTATATATTTTTTGTCAATATCTCTACTTCTAAGAGTCCGTTTTGAAAAATTCCTTGTTTGTTGGATAGCGTTTCCGATGCGAAATACTTTTACATATAATTTCAAAATTTTCAAGTAACTCATAGACTTTAAAGGTAAATTGCGTTTTCCTCAGTATTTCTGCTTCTAAAACTTCGATTTTAAATATATTCTTTCCGTGTCGCATACAGCTCCTGACGGGAAATGCTTTTCGTATAAATTCTAATATTTTTTAAAGAGTGGTTTGGCCTCCAGGGGGCATAAGGGTTAATTTCTGAACTGGACTGAAAAAAATGTTTCCTGGACTCATACTGCTCACATCGAAAAACCTTTTGAGAATACTTTCTTCTTAAAATAATGTATGGTTTTCCCACCAGGGGACGTAGACGCGTATCTTATATTTGTCGATATCTCTGCTTCTAAGAGACCGATCAGAAAAATGCTTTCTTTGTAGGAGAGCGTTTCTGCTGCGAAATGTTTCTCATATAATTATAAATTTTTCTTAACGCACAAGTCTGCAACCAGAGGGAGTAAGTTCACGATTCTATTTACACCAATATCTGCGGGATTAAATCTGCACCAGAAACAATTTCCCGTATGAAAATCTTATTTCTTTGGTGAGATACTACTCTTTTTCATACCGGTTCCATTAACTTTGAATAGCTTTGATAAATTTAATATGCGCCAGAACGGATTGAAAAGACGTGCTTATTACACCTGAAATTTCGGTGTCATTTTTCTTGTTTACTGTTTACTCGTAGTTATTTTCAAGAACTAGCAACACTGTATGCGCCTGGTGGATATACTAGAGATCAATCAGACGCTCGGAAATGTTTGGGTCTCGCGCGCTGAATTTGGTGTTACACGACTAGTTTTTTGTTGTTGTTGTTGAAGGTTTAACGACCACCGTGAGCAACTCAATGGGCTATAAGCAGTCGCCCGTCCCTAATTTAGGATCACTGGTTCCAGGGAAGGGAGAGAGCCAGTGCTATAAGACACACACAACATCCATGCCTCATCCGGGATTCGAACCCGGACCCCTTGCGGACGAATGATCAGATTAGACCACTGCGCATACGACGTGTTTTCTTGCCCTACGGTGGCTCTCTCTCTCTCTCTCTCTCTCTATTGCTGTTAAATACCTTTTATTCCACAGCAGCATTGCTCTACATTCCTCACTGCACAGAGCAACTCGGGGCAATCTCCATATTCTCAAAAACACGCCGAAGATAGGGAAATGATGATTTCCCTATCTTCGGAAAATGATCAACATTTAAACATTCTTGTTGCTGCGCTAAAATTAATCCTAAAACTGAAGATCTTGGAGTTACATTGATTGTAAGTGAAAAATTAAATCAATTTATTTAATTTTTTAAAACTGGAAAAACAATTAAATTTGAAATAACCACTATCAATTTTGAAATTATACAGTTTGAATTATATATTTTTTATCACAGAAGAGGAGGGATACGGTGAGAGTACAAGGAAGTGAATAAACAAACAAACTGAACTTTGTTCAGCACCCCAATGTTGAAAAATTGAGACCTGTTGAGCCCCCCCCCCCAAGTGTTAGTTTATCAATGCCCCTAAATTAAGGCATTTTAAAGTATACACACATCGACGTGAGTATGATATATTCAGAGGAGAGATTGACTTCTGAACCCCCCCCCGTTAAAATATTAGCTTGGGAGGGAAGGGGCACATCGTTTTTCCGTTACGGTCATGGTCCCTTTTCCTGTAAGCAAAGCGCCCGAGAGACAGAGAGGGTGAGATCAATCAAAAAAATATCTACTGATACATTTACTTCCTTTTACCGCTGAAAGGAAAAATCAGTTACGCAAATCTAACGGAACACAGCGGCGCCTAAACGTTTGGCTCGCCTCAGATCAGTTGCGATGAGTCAAAGCAGCATCCCGTAAACACTTCTTCCCTAATCGTCGTGGTATCATAACGTGAAGAATGAGGTTCGCATTGCCTCTTCCTGTAAACGAAGAGTAACAAGGCGGGGAACCAACTACCGGCTATACACATGATGCTCATTAAGCCTAATGCTGATGAAAGTGTGAGTCACGGGCCAGCGATCGCTACAGAGGAGGCCGCAGCCGGTCGCCGCTCGAATGGAGACAGCCGCAACCCGCCCACGGAATACGATATGTCATCTGCCGGAGAACACATGTGGCTATCGGGACGATCTCTTTTAGATAGCGGCGCACTCCGTAAAGGAGCAGCCTCAATGAGAAAAGTCCGAAAAAAAAAAAAAAAAAGAAAAGAAAAGAAACAGAAAATTCGTTCCAAGGAGAACTGAAATCTTGCTAGAATAAGAAAGAGACCGTGCATCGGGAACACTTTTTTTAGAGATGTAACAGATCAGAAGTCTTTCATCTCTAAACTATAAGAAGTTAACTAAGTCGTTTCTAACGAGATGAGAAGTCTTTCATCTCTAAACTATGAAAAGTTAACTAAGTCGTTTCTAACGAGATGAGAAGTCTTTCATCTCTAAACTATGAAAAGTTAACTAAGTCTTTTGATGATAATGATACTTTTCGTCAAATATTTTCAACTGGATATTTGATGGATTTTAAGAAGTCACTGGCTGAAGTACGAGGATGTTGAACCTCTCGCTGCGGTCGTTATATCATCATCGATCACCATTCTGAGTCCGTCTCCTCAAGTCTCTTAAACAATTTGCTACCTTGAGCAATTCTCTTTCGCGTCACACCGGTGTGTTTTCAAATTTCATCCACCCATTCCCTCGTAACTGTAATACACCAACTTTGTGTTTACAGGCCTGTACCAGACACAGAAGTAGGAAGGGACGGCCCATGATTCAGATCAGATCAAACGTAGAGGATTTTGGGAAAGGAGTGTCTGACCCCAGGTCTTGAACAACCCTTAGAAATAGGAAGCTAGGAGATTTGGGCTAGAGTGCCTGATAAGAAAGTGACACGGGAACGAAGTAGAAAGGGGTAGGAAGACGCCCTTATTTATTACTGGGGTGCGAGTACCCGGGGTCCGACGTCTTAACATGCCCATCCAACGCGCGGCGGGTATTTAGTGGTTCGAACGTTCGTACCTGCCTAGGATCGAACCTGAGGTCCTTTCCGTGGCAGTCACAAACGCTGACCCCTAGGCCACCCGCGGCCCTAATACACTGCTGGACAATTGCTAAGGACGGATCATAAACGGCTATATAGCGCATAAAAAAGTAAGTGTGGTTGGATGCCAAGTGAAATAAAATAATGTCAGAATGCCAGGACATTACAAGAAAGACAATTTATTGTGCTCTGAAATCCAGAAGGCTTTGGAACGTGTTCAAGGGACAAACAAGCCATTTTGTGCAGAATACGTAAACGTAAAGAAAATGCAATTACCGTCCGCAGGCGTTCCGGCGTAAGTTGTCAATACGGGATATGGCCACCATGGAGGGCGATGCAAGATTCCACACGTCGTGTCACGCTTTGCACAACATTATCAAGCAGCTGTTGGGGTAATTTATCATATTCCTCTGTCAGTGCACGGATGAGGGTGTCCTTGTTTATTGGAGGGCATTGGCGACCAGCAAGACTCATCCCCAAAGCATCCCACACATTTTCAATGGGATTCAGATCAGGAGAACGTGCTGGCCATACGAGGCGTTGAATATCCTCGCTCTCAAGACACTCCTGGTGGACAGCGACTGTTCGATGACATGTTGCGTTGTCGTCCATGAAAATGAATCTATCACCGACAGCACCACGGAACATCAGAACATGAGGTAGCAGAACTACATTAATGTATCGTTGGTCAGTCATAGTCCCAGTTGGAAGCACATAGAGGGACGTACGGCCATTGATCATGATGCCAGCCTATACCATGACACTACATGTCGGATATCGGTCCCTTTCCTGTATATTTGCTGGACAATATGCAGTACCACTATCACGACAGATCAGTTGTCGTCGACAATCAGATGATAGACTGTATCTATTCTCATCTGAGAAGAGGACAGCAGACCAGTCGTTATCAGTCCAATTGCGATGTTGATGGCACCATTGCAAACGGGCGGTACGGTGACGTCTGGACAATGGGACGCACACAACAGGACGGCGGGCGTATAGTCCTCCTTCATGCAAACGTCTGGCGACAGTTTTTCGGGAGATCCGCTTGCCAGTAGCAGCCATAAACTGATTTGCTACCTCACTAGCTGTGCTGCGCCGGTGTCTTTTTGTTGATAGCACTATGTACCGATCTTCTGCTGGTGTCGTACTGCGAACACGACCTCCCCCGTGACGCTTGCTACACTCTCCATTTGTTTGAAATGATTTCCAAAGCCTTGAAACAACACTGTGGCTGACGTCGAACTCCCTGGCAACATCTGCTATTTTTCGCCCTTCTTCAATCTTGCCAATAATACAACCACGCGTAAAATCATCTAGGTGATGTCGGAAAGACATACTGAAAATTGCAAGTTCGTCAATTGATTCTTTCCATTTCAACTTTGCGTTTGAACAACAACGGTCAATACGCGTCAAATCCTTTATATCTCATATCAGCGCTATGACGTGAAGAAGAAGTTCGGCAATCCAAAATTTGCATACGCACAACACGTCTTACTGTATCCCGCACTTATGCTAATTTCCACGTTTTCCTGCCTTCCATTTTATGGTTGCTATCGTTGCTATTGTCATCCGTCCTTAGCAATTGTCCGGCAGTGTATGAGGAACGTCGTGCAAAAGATGTAAAAGAGGTTGGGCACTGCCCTGTAGTGTGAGTCGTTAGGACAAGCAAATGGTGAGCCCGACCTGGCTACACCCTTGTTTATTTCCAGTAAAGACCCTGAAATATCAATGGTCTGGCCTCATTGCTAAAAGAACTGACCACCATTTGACAACTGAAAACTAAACTCGATACCAAGACATAGGGGCGACTTTAGATATTTTGGGGCCCTAGGCGCTAAAAGATTAAGGGGTCCCCCTCCCCTTCTTATCGCCTCAGAAATTTTCATCCGTCAGATTAAAAAAAAAAAAAAGTCAAGAAAAACGTTTTTACGCTCTTTAAGTTGTTATTCTATCTTTCTATTATTAGAACGTTTTGTAAGAAACAATGCTAGTGTAATCACTTTGTTTGTCCGTGCGCATCGAACTTTTTTGTTTTTTGAGATATTTCAAAAATCATTTTTGCGACTAATAGGAAAGAAAAAATTCCATTAAATTTGGCACTTTAATTATCCCATATACTTCATCAATTTACCGCTAACGGCTGTCAAAGTCGAAAATTCAAAAATTTAAACTTCTATTTTGAGGAAACTATTCAACTTAAAGGGAAAAATTATTTCTGTACCTCTCCGATTAGGCTTAACTGTTCCTTCTCAAATATTAAAATTTTCCAGTTAGCTCTTTAATTTCCTGTTAGAGGCGCTAAATCCAAAGAATTTGGTTTTCATAGATTTTTGAAACAGTTTTGCGACTGGTAGGACATCAAGCATTCTTTAAATTTTACCCATTTTATATTTTACTACTAGTTCATAAATTTCCCGATAGGATTCTCAAAGTGAAAATTTAGAAAATTTTTAGCTTTACCTAAGAAGAGACCGCTTCAGTTACAGAAAAATCTCGTTTTGAATTTGATACGTTCGGCAAAACTCATTACTTTAGCGCTTTGTCATTTGCATGTTTCTAGGCAAATTTAACGCTAAGGGCGTTGAAATTGGAATTACTCTAAATTTATCAGTACGTTGCGTATAAATTAATTGTCATAAAATTGGAACGTGTTTCAATTACAAAACGTGCTTTTTGTATATTGCTTCAGCTTTGGAAAATCGTCTTGTTTTTACGTTATGAGCGAATAAGTAGGCAACGATAATGGTTTCAAGCAAAAATAAAATACTTGAAGACATTGGCAACCGGAAAAGTCTTGCACATTAGAAAACTCGTGTAAAATGCAATTTGTGCGCAGTGCTTCAATTGAAAAAGGTAGATGACTTTTTGTGCAGGACTTTTCTTGTGGCTAACAATTCCCTAAATCGAAAAGATTCAGTCGTCCATGCAGTGGGGTCACTACGAAATCTGCGCCCAGAAGCAGTTCCCAGCGTTGGCGCCTCCGTCTCCCATCGACCGTCTCAATTGTAAATCAGTTTGTCCATTTTAATTCCTTTGTACACACAAAAGATGTAAATTAGTCTTCATAAAGGTAAAACTGATTTGATTAACCCCCAAATTGCAGAAACTTCTTAAAAAATTTTGCAAGGTTGGGGAGGATTCCCCTCCCCTCTGCCTACGCCCTTGTATATTGTATGATGCTTTATTTAACCTTCGGTTAGTGATGTGGGGTGTATCACACCCCATGCTGATTTGTCCTTTAAATTAATTGAAAAACTCATTTACCCGTAAATATAATTTACAATATATACCCCACATCACCAACGGAAAGTTAAAAATCAAAATCAAGTGAAACCAATTATACCAATTTTTTTCTTTGGGATTTAAGAAAGTAATTACAAACAAGAAAGATGACACCGAATTTTCGGGTGTAATAAGCACGTCTTTTGAATCCGTTCTGACGCAAATTAAATTTATCGAAGCTATTCAAAGTCAATGGAACCGGTATGGAAAACAATAGTATCTGACGGAAGAAAGAAGTTTTTCAATCGGGTTTTTAATCCCTCAGATATTGCTGTAAACGGAATCGTGAGCTTACGCACACTGGTTGCAGACTTGTGCGTTAAGAAAAACATGAATTTATATGGGAAACATTCCTCACCGGAAACGCTCTCTAACACAGAAAGATTTTTTTCAAATCGGATTCTTAGAAACAGAGATATCGATAAAAATAAGATGTGACTTTACTTTCCCTGGTGGGAAAACCATGCATTATTTTAGGAAGTAAGTATTCTCAAAAGGTTTATCCACATGAGCGGTATCGGCCCAAGAGAAAAAATTTAGTCGAGATTTCAGGAGCCCAGATTTTGCTACAAATACATCAGAAGCAAAAATTAACACTTATGCCCCCTGGTGGCCAAACCATTGTTTACCAAACATTAGAAATTATGTGAAAAATATTTTCCATCAGGTCTTGTATGCCATACAGGAATTATTTTTCAAATCGGAGTTTTAGGAGCAGGAATAACGCAGAAAACGCAATTTACCTTTGTGCCCCCTAGCGGAAAGTCTATGATATAGTTGAAAATTTTGAATTTATAGGAAAAACATTTTGCATCGGAAACACTATCCAACAAAGAAGGAATTTTTCAAATTGGACTCCTAGAAGTAGAGATATTGACAAAAATAAGACATACGTCTGTGCCCCCTGGCGGAGAAAATGTGGAATATTTTAAGAAGAAAATGTTTCTAAAAGTTTTGTCAACATGAGTAGTATCGGTCTACGAACGACATTTTTTTCAATCGAGAATTTAGAACCTCATATTTTGCTGCAAATACATCAGCCGCAGAAATTAAGATTTACGCCCCCTAGTGGCCAAACCATCTTTTTTACAAAATTTAGAAATTATGTGCAAACGATTTCCCGTCAGGAGCTGTATCCGGTGCAGAAAGAATTTTTCAAATCGGCGATTTAAGAGCAGAGATATAGGGGGAAACGCAATTTACCTCTACGCCCCCTAGCGGAAAGTCAATGAATTACTTGAAAATTTTGAAATTATATGAAAAACATGTCACACTGAAAACACTATCCAACAAAGAAGGAATTTTTCAAATCAGAATCCTAGAAGTAGAGATATTGACAAAAATAAGATATACAGTATATCTATGCTCCCGGGCGGTGAAACTGTGTAATATTTTAAGAAGAAAATATTCCAAAAAGGTTTATCGATGTGAGTGGCATCAGTATACGAAAGAATTTTTTCAATCGATATTTTAGAAGCTCAGATTTTATGGTAAATACATCAGAAGCAAAAATTAACACTTACGCCCCCTGGTGGCCAAAGTATTCTTTACCAAAAATTTGAAATTATATGCAAAAGATTTTCCATCAGGAGGTGTATCCGCTGAAGAAAACATTTTTCAAATCGGAGTTTTAGAAGTAGAGTTATCGGGAGAAATGTAATTTATTTTGCGCACCCTAGCGGAAAATCTATGCGTGATTTGAGAAAGTAACTATATCTAAAATACTCTTCGACATAAATGGAATCGAAAGATAAAAGATTTTTTTCAATCGGATGTTTAGAAACAAATATGTGGAATAAAACGTATTTTTGAATTCGACATCATCTGCGTTTACGCCCTCTAGCGGCGAAATTGTACATCGTAAAAAAAAAAAAAACGAAATGAAGGATCATCATTCGCATATTTCAAGCTTCCCAATGCAAAACCAATTTTTCAAATGGGACTAATAGTTGCAGAGATATCTTGGGTACAGACAGACGGACAAACCGGTAACATAAGCACGATCTTTTTTTACAAAAGACGTGCTAAAAATGTAAATGCATAAAAATTTTACAATGGTCTCTTACAGCTATTTAAAATTCCTTCTTCCTTGCTTTTAGTTTTGTAAAGTTGTCAGTCACATGGTCCAAATTCAATGCACGAGCACTTGATCTTTCAATTGATATAGTTTCTAAAGCGCTCAGGCGATGCTGGACATTCTGCTTTTTAATTTGGAGGAAGATCTCTCAGCCGTTGCAGTAGTGGGCCATGTCAGAAAAATTACACATCAGTTACAACATCTGGAAAACTGCTGGATGCTTGACTATGTATTAGTATCAGTTCGGTAAGCTCTCGAATGTCTGACAGTTTTTGGAGATTGGCTAGCACGGCACATTTTCAGACGCAATAATGGTGGATCCAGATTTTCAGAAATATCTGACGGATACGTTGCAGTTAGCCTATAACTTCGGTGCAACACCTCTACATCGGTCAAACAGCTGTTGGTAACTGAGTTGTGGAGGTCTTTAACTATTCTTGATCGTTATTGTTTTTAACATTTAATGATTTTTTTAATACGAAATTTTTTGCATTGGCTGAGGCCATTTTTTAAGATTTCGCATTTTAAAGACTTTTTTTAAAACGAATTTTTTTGCGTCCCCAATATCTAGCGCCTGAAGCATACTGCTAAAACTGCTCCCCTGTCTCTGCGTCCATGACATTGACGAATGCTATGGACCCAAAAAGCTTGACAGTAAGAATTTTATCAGTCAGTGCAGGAAAGCGAAAATGTGAAGAGTTTCTTGAAATCATTTTTTTTATTGTTTTCATCGGAAAATTAAGGTCTGCATTTTTTTTTATTCTACCAAAAACATGCGTGAGGTTGGGGGGGGGGGGGGTTGTTCCTGCACTGCAGTTAACAGAAACAGAAGCATAAGATTTAAATATAAAAGATCCGGTTTGAAAATGGAAAAGTAGAAATCACAACTTTTCGTGTAAGAGTATCATTGAAACTTTTTATTTCTTTTTCGAAAGTTAGTTTTATGTCGGTTTAAAGCACAGAAACGGGTAGGAATACTTGATAATTAACAGTATTAAACCAGGGGAGGAAAAAGTAATAAGAAAATGTTGTTGCAATTCAATATAAATTTCTTTTAACACTATTAAATAAAAAAAACATGGCGTAATATTCTCAAATTTCTTTATTTTTTCAGCCTAAATATTAACTTTTTTGGTTTATGCTGGCTTAGAGATATTAGGGCTGAGACAGAACTTGATTATCCTACCACAAAAGAAAAAAAAATTAACAGGAAATACCCGCGATCATCAGAAAAGTTTCTACAACCCCTCCTCATCGTAACTCGTTGATAAGGAGAAAAGGTTCCAACACAGATATTTTTCTTTGGCTGGTAGTAGTATGAATGCAATTTATAGCACAGCTGGCCAGTTAAGAATTCTCCTTAAACAATGAAAAGTGTTGGAAGCGTGAATATTTCCACCTACAACTAAAAGGAAGGCCTGAATTATTTTAACCGTTCCTTTAAAAATAAGGACATCGATAAGAACTCAAAAATTTGGAGTATCAAAGAAGCAAGAAAAAATATGTTACTAAAATGAGGAAGTAAAATATGAATAGGAAAAGTAGTCGCTTTAAGGATTGATTTGTTTCAGTCTGTGAAAACCGAAACAAAACTGGTAATCCAATTATACGTCTTCGGGGCCCCTCAATCTCTGGGGCCCTAGGCACGCGCCTAGTGCGCCTACAGTCGGAAATCCGCCCCTGCCAAGACACAAGAAAACACCCAAAAGAAGATCACGTGGGACATGGGCAGGTGAAATTCACAAGCGTGCTGGAATAACTTGGTAATGCTGCCTCACGACAGAAAGTTTTTGAGGAAATTTTGGGAGACGTTCATTTTGCATTGGATTGATAACGATGATATATACACATTTTTATTGATTAAGAAAAGGCTTTTGAATCTGTGAAATCATCAGCAGTTTCAATGTGTTTCAAATCCTACGGTATTGAAATGCATACATTAATATTATTAATAACATCTATGAAGATGAAAGTGTAAAAAATTAAACTGTCCGAGGACAAAACACACGTAAAAATCCACTTCAGCCCCGAGCTAAGGGCGGGCTGGAGTGGATTTCATTCCACCCAATTTTCTTCAGCCCACTCCCTCAAATATTTAAGCAGTTAGAGAATATGGTGGATGCAACCATCTAAGGTTTTAGCGAACTCGGATAAACGTGCCTGAAATTCTCGAATTCATAGAAAAAAAAAATTATATAAGATATTTTTTTTGTTATATTTAGTGCTTGTATTTCTGGGAAATGGAGGGAAACCTCCGAGCAAATGTGTAAGGAGAGATGTAGAAAAACACCATTTTTATAATTACAGTCTAAAAAGATGAGAGAGAGGGAGTGGAGAGAGAGAGAGAGAGAGAGAGAGAGAGAGAACGAAGTAGGTTAGCTAAAATTGCGAAGAACAATATAGTAACCTGTTCAAGCATATGAAGTTTCGTATCCATAATTAACGTTCTAAATAAGTACTACATATAGTGTGCACTGAAAACTTTTTTTACTAGGGTTAACATTATCAGCTAGAATAAATCAGCAACATTTATTCACAATTAAATATTTTATTTTAAGGTCTGCTATAATTTTTCTCAACGTTTGGTTTTGCTGATGAAGCCGAGCCAGCCGCCCCGGTGGCGCAGTGGTCTAAGGCGCTGGCCTATGATCATTCGTCCGTAAGGGGTCCGGGTTCGAATCCCGGTCAGGCATGGATGTTGTGTTTGTCTTACGGCACTGGCTCTCATCCCTTCCCTGGAGCCAATGACCCTAAATTAGGGACAGGCGACTGCTTATAGCCCATTGAGTTGCTCACGGTGGTCGTTAAACCTCCAACCAAAAAAAAAAAAAAAAAAAAAAAGAAGCCGAGCCAAACGCTCAGTAACCACAAATGTTCGACTGGTAAATTGTAACCGCAAATGTTCGATTGGGTTATTGAATTTGGAGCCCAAGGCATGAACAGAAAGTCACCAGAATGTTCCTCGAACCACTCTCTTGACGATTCTGGCAGTGTGGCATGGCGCATTATCCTGTTGGTAATGGCCATCAGCAGCAGGGAACACAGTTGTCATGAATGGATGAGCTTTGACTGCAACGATATTCAGATACCTGACAGCTGTCAGGGATTGTGCTATTGGAGTAATGGGGCCTATAAAGTGTCCCAAGAAAACATCGCCCACAGCGTAATACCGCCGCATCCGGCCTGTTTCTGCCCAACAGTGCATCCAGGTTCCATAGCCTCCGTTGGTAATCGGCGTATCCGGGCTCGGTCGTCTACGTGATGCACCAGGAATCTTGATTTATCAGACCAGGACACTTTCATCCACTGTCCAGTCTAGATGATCTTGGGCCCATTTCATGCGTTGTTGGCGATGACGTGCAGTGAGCATGGGGACCCGGCTGGGTCTTCGGCTACGCAGGCACATGCATAAAAGGCTGCGATGAACTGTGTGCTGTGACGCATTGCCCTGATCACCACTGTTGTAGCTGCTGGGGATTTGTCGCACTGTGACCCTGCGGTCATGTGAACAATGCGCAAGAGTCTCCGCTCTCCTCTGCCATCAATGAGCTACGGACTACATACACACGGCTGGACAACGGTTCATCGTTTGGCCATCTGTGTACCACTTTTGATACGTACTCACTACAGTGGCACGTGAACAACCCACAAGTCGCGATCGTAGTTTCGAAGCGCCGTGCTATCACAATCTGTCCTTTATCAAACTCCGATAAATTGTCAACTTTTCCCATTCTGACTCCGAACACTCTACTAACCAAAAGCCGGTCCTCGGGTTGTATGTATACTGCTCTGTGAAATTCACCTGCGCCACCGTTCGGTCTCCAGGCGCGCTCATTTTTTTTCTAGTCTGGGGGTGGACATAATGTAATGGCTCATTGGTTTATACTGTAAGAAACCATGTACTTAACTTATTGTGCAGGTGATATTACGATGTCTGTGTGTCAATCTTTGGACCCCTTAAGACAAAAGCTATTGTAGCTATCAAGAGTAAATTTTACATTTAGGAGGTTTGTAAAATAATACTATAAAACAATATTGTTCACCTTTGCTTAAAACTAATTATAATTAAGTCATCGTCAGTTTAAATAGATCTCAAGTTCCAAAGCGTTCTATTACTCCGAGAAATCACGATGGGAAAAAAACCCACTTAATTTGTGATAAGTCCTCGTAAGGGAAAAATAAAATTATTGCAAACCTATTCAAAAGAATAATAATCTCCAAAATAAAATAAAATAACTAAATCACTTGCGTTGATGACGCCGGCCCGGATGCGCAGTGGTCTAAGCATTGGTTACTGATCACTCGAATCCCGTCGAGGCATGGATGTTGTGTTTGTTTTACGGCACTGGTTCTTTCCCTTCTCTGGAACCAGTGGCCGTAAATCAAGGACGGGCGATTGCTTATAGCCAACGGAGTTGCTCACCGTGGTCGTTAAACCCCCAATCCAGTAATGACAAAAATAAAAAATAAAAATCATAATCGCGCAACTAGTTTTACCATAAACGTGATTCAGGCGTCCGAGTCTTTCTGGCTCGGTGATTAAGACGCGCGTTACCTCTTGAACCAACCCAAACGACGTTGGTTTTCCTCTGCGAAAGGATTATCTGGTGCAAGGGCTGAACAATTCAGGGTCTTTGATCTCGCAAAATTTCTGCATAAATACGGAAAAACTTGAAACGGACTTTTCTGAAATAGACGAAATTTCTGACTACAGAAAATCTGTGAAAATATGGAAGTTAAAAAAAAGAAAACAGGCACTTTTAAAAACAGAAATTTCGTTAAAAGATGGACACCTACTGACAATTTTGCTGCCCGTTGTTTTCAGAAATTTTCCGTAAATTCACGCAACTTATTTTTTCACCGTGAAGGTAGGTTTTCTGAGAAGGATAAAAGTGAAAAATGTCATTTACGGCATTTCTGTGTCAAAACTAATAAGCATATTTGAATAATGAGAATTCAAATTCGTGCAGAAATAAGAGTCACTCACAATACAAATTTAAATTCGTCGGCTGAATTTAAAGATTTTATTGTATATGCAAGTATATTAGAACTTTTAGGTTTCCCTAGAACCCATCATCAGATACAGAAGAAGGAATAAGTTTAAATAGAGTGTTACGTGACATGGTATAGACATCAGATATTAATATGACATAATGTCACGTGGCATCAAATTTTCAAAGAACGTGGTATGTATCATAAAATAGTGATACATACACGTTGTTTGACGATTTGATGCCACGTGACATTATGTCATATTAATATCTGATGTCTATAATATGTCACGTAACACTCTATTTAAATTTATTCCTTCTTCTGTATCTGATGATGGGCTCTAGGGAAACCTAAAAGTTCTAATATACTTGTATATACAATAAAATCTTTAAATTCAACCAATGAATTTAAAATTGTATTGTGAGTGACTCTAGTTATCAAAATCGTGCATTGTAGGCAACTACCTCGATTACTTTTGAAGCATATTTGTATTCGAGAGTGGGTAGCGAAGTATGGCAGAATCTTTATTACAAAAATGCGTAATGACTTCATCTATGTTTTGGTATATAATGCAAATAATGCCTTTTATTCCTCAACATTCGATTTAAGACTAGCTAAAAATAGACATTTCCTTCACGCCAATTTATCTCTCTCTCCTTTTTTTTTTTTTTTTTTTTCAAGGAAAGTGAATAATGAAATAATGAAATCGTTAAGCAGCATGGTCCCTGTAGGAAGTAAAGGTACATTTCGTTTCATCATCTCCACTAATCATTTTTTCTTTTAATTAGATTACATCAGAGGAAAACAAGGGTGCCGTCATCTTGTAAAACCATTTGCGTCGGGTTGGGTCTCATTAGTTCCGGCTCGTTGACTTCGAAGGAAAGCTCTGCAGGAAAGAATAAGTGAATGAAACAGAAGAGTCGAATGGTGTTCTATTTCTGATGTCATATCCGAATACAGAGGGAGATCTGTGGATGTGGATCTGTCACCAATCCATCAGCTTCCGTCTCAATCTTAAGGCGAGACACTTTTATCTGAATGGAAAATCACTGTGCTTTGCTATACGTTTGTTTCTACTTTGGCTTAGATAGTTACTCCTGCCACTACATTTCAGGTTTTCACTTCGCTTGGTCTGGCTTTCATTTCCTTTCCTTTTCTTTTTTGTTTGTGGTTTCTGGAAGTTTCAGAAGTCCTTCAGCTGACCCTAGTTACTGAAACTTGAGCCAACAGAACTGAAGATTCTTTTTTTCGGGACTTGTATGGTTATTTTTAACATTCCTGAACTTCCATTTCTTTTTCTTTTCATGCATCTCAACTTGGCATAAGCTACTATCACGCGTTAAATGGCTGAACCCATTAGAAAAAGCGAAACAACTGGAAAAATAATCAATCAAGAAACATCGTGGAAATTAGTAGCGATAAAATCTCCAAGACATGTGGTTATTATGTAAGATTGTTATTTTTTGGCAAGGAAATGGAAGCACCAACTTTCATCCCTAAGCCATGAATTCGAAATTTGTAACACCCTGAAACGACAGTCGAACCCGCTAGGTGTCTCTAGTGCTGCACTATAGCTGCAGATTCACTTTCGTGAATAGACAGACCTCGTACAACACTGCAGCACACAACGCTGGTTCTTTATATCGCAATTTTTCTGAGAAACAGCTTTGTACTAAGAGAAATACTGAATGCTACACGAATACCTTTTGAACTCCATGCGTAACTTGTTATCGAATAGTTCACGGTGCGAGTTCTGTTGTTCTTAAATAAAGTATTACTATTCACTGAATGGACAGAAATAATGGAGTACCTACCTAATATTAATGGGTAAGCCCACCCTTCTACTGGAAAAACGCAGTCACACGGAACTTTTCATTGAGTCCACTAAGTCATGAAAGCATTCCACAGGTATCTTAACCCACGCTTGCTGCACTGCTGTTCATAATTCCGTCGCATTCTTGGGTGGAGGATCCATAGCTCGAACCGACCTTTTCACAGCTTTTGAAGTATTTTCCACAGGGTTCATATCCGGTGAATGGGGAGGCCATTCGAGGGTGGAAAGCAATGCTTTTCTAGCCATTTTCTGGTCACCACGGCGCTGTGGGGAGGGGCGTTGTTCTGCAGGAAAGGTTCATTGCCCTGTACGTGCATAATGACTGTGAACGGATGCAAATGGTCTTGGACACGTAGCGTATACCGTTTAGACATGCATCTAGACTTACTAAAGGTCCCAACGTGTGCCAGCTGAACACGCCCCAGACCATAACCGAGCCTCCACTAAAGACTTTGCCAGAGGGTTCATATCCGGTGAACGGGGAGGCCGTTCTAGCGTGGAAGGAATGCTCTTTTACCCATTTTCTAGTCACCGCGGCGCTGTGGAAAGGTACGTTGTCTGCTAGAAGAGTCCATCGCCCTTTACATGCATGATGACTATGAACAGATGCAAAAGGTCTTGAACACGTAGCATATACCGTTCAGACATGCATCTAGACGTGTCCTAACGTGTGCTAGCTGAAGACGCCACAGGCCACAACCGAGCCTCCACCGAAGGATTTTCCAGAGGGTTCATATCCGGTCAACTGGGAGGCAATTCTAGGGTGAAAGGAATGCTCTTTTAGCCAATTTCTAGTCACCACGGCGCTGTGAGGAGGGGAGTTGTCCTGCTGGAAGTGTCCATTGCCCTGTACGTGCATGATGACTATGAACGGATGCAAATGGTCTTGGATACGTAACGTATACCGTTCAGACATGCATCTAGACGGGTCCAAACGTGTACCAGTTGAAGACGCCGCTGACCATAACCGAGCCTCCACCGAAGTATTTTCCAGAGGGTTCATATCGGGTGAACGGGGAGGCCATTCCAGGGTGGGGAGGAATGCTTTTCTAGCCATTTTCTAGTCACCACAGCGCTGTAGGGAGGGGCGTTTTCGTACTGGAAGGGTCCGTTGCCCTGTATGTGCATGATGACTGTGAACGGATGCAAATGGTCTGCAAGGTTGGACATGTAGCGTATACTGTTCAGACATGCATCTACACATACCAAAGGTCCCAACGTGTGCCAGCTGAACACGCCTCAAATCACAACCGAACCTCCACTAAGCCAAACAGTTCTTTGCTAACAGGCCGGATCCATTGCTTCGTGTGGTTTCCTTCAGATCCGCACCGTCCGGTTCTCCCATGACCTGAAATAACTGGAAACGAGACTCATCGGACCAGGAGTCGCGTCTCCAATCATCCAATGCCCAATGCCGATGTTCTTTCGCCCAGCCGAGGTTTTCAGCCCAGTGGTGTGTTGTTAGCAATGGGACTATGGTTGGTCGGTGGCTCCTATAACATACTGCAGGTAATGATCGCCTGATAGTCTTAGTGGAGACGTTTCTGGCACTTACTTCTTTGAAGTCGGCCAAGATTTGTGCCAGTATAGCTCTTCAGCTGGGTGCAATTATGCGAGACCGACATCGACGGCCACGTCCATCCACCACATTTCTCCGCCCACAGCTCTGTCCAGAATGCAATGCTATTTCGAAAATGGCGTGTCTTTTCACACATTATTTGTACTGTCGAACGGGGATACGGCAATTCTTGTATTACCTTCGCGATAGTATGACCCATGCATCGAGAAACCGCTATCATCCCTCCTTCAAACTTTGTTTTCTCACAACTTTAATTCATACTGACATCGAATTATAGTCTACGCGAATGCAGTGATGTCCTCATAACTTCCAAGAGGTGGGTTCGTCCACTAGCAAGACGGGCGATAGCGTTGCTTAGCCCAGGATCAAAGTATCCCATGAATTCTGTCCTCTCAGTGAAGTTTGGAACTCCGTGGATCAAATTAAAAGAAGTGGTATCGCAGAGATGCAAACCCAAGATATCTCACGTGATTGTTGTCATGTGCACATACTTCAGCGTTCTCATATTTTTCCACTCCCTGACTGGTGTTTTGCAGAAATTTCACCTTTTTTCTTTCTTTCCCCCTCTGTTTTCTTCTTTCTCCCTCTGCGTGAAGAAAAGAGGAGGTAATATGTTTTAATGAGCACCGTTTCACAGCATGAGAAGATGAAATTTTCATGGATCAGACACGTGGCCATTGGCGCACTGAATTTTTTCCTCTTTTTAGGATGAGAAATTAAATTCCGTCTTGTTCCTTTGTGCAAGTGAACGAAAAGATAATATATAGATGAGCACGCGGTGATATATTTACCTTCTTTCCCCAGATATAAATAAAAAAATTAATTAATCCTGCTGGCTGATCAGCCAGTTACAGTAAGGACTACCGTACAGTCTCACGTACCATCAGCGCTGTTTTTACTTTGAGTAGGCGCTCCCTACTCAGACTAAGAATAGTCTGCGTTAATGTTCTGGTGGGCAGTTTTGCTCCTTAAGTGCGTCGAAATGATAGTGATGGTGGTGCCGCAAAATTACTCAGAAGAAGCATCATACTGTATGTTAAATGTAAGTTTTACAGCGATGACGACTGGTAAACGTCAGGTGGATTGACGCCGTGTGTGACGTACCTGCCAGCAGGACGCACACGACATAAAGGCAGATAGGAATCAGAACAAATGTCTGCGTAGCTCAGTTGGTAGAGCGACTTGTTCCGGAATAAGCGGACTCGGGTTCGAATCCCGGCGTAGACCAAAAATGACGGAGAAATTTACTTCGTTATACGTGTTCTTAGTCTAGTTATGTCCACTCTTATAATAGTTCTAAAGAAAGCTCTTAAGAACGCCTCCCGGTTCCGGTGTGATCAGAGAAGTAAGTTTCTAACTTGTCGTTCAAGGTGCGACTGTCTTGGAATTCCAGTGGAGGCATGCATGATGCTTTCGCCCTACGGTGCTGTCTCTCTCCCTTCCCTGGAACCAATGACCATAAAGTAGGAACGGGCGACCTCTTATAAAACTTATTTTTGCTCCTGGTTGTCGCTAAACCCCGAAGCAAACAAATAAACGAAAAAATCTCAGAGGCGGAAGACATTAGTCGATCCCGCCACTCCATAAACTGTAACAGTGCTGACAATTTCGAACAGCATGTTGGTGCAGGCGGAACGTCTATTAAGAATGTAAGGGTGGGAGATCAGAATCAGCCTCATATGCTTTGGAGCAAGTTAGTCATACTGAAGATGACAAAGAGCATTGTTAACTACTTTCAAAAACAAGGCGAAGGTTCAATGACAGAAATGCTTCAAGCCAGTCGTTGATGGTTCGATAGGATTAAGCATCTCAATAACCTGCACAGTGTATGAGCGAAAGATAGGCAGCGCGCTGTGACTACAAAGCAACGCACGCATTCCTTGCTAGATCAAGGTAATAATCAAGCGCAGTAACTAATCTTCTCAGCTTCATTTATGCACACAAAACTACCCGTTACTGTAATCTAATGTAACTGGACATTATCATCTCCCAAAAAAGAGAAGCGTGTATCAGGATAGGAGGCTGTAAATGACTGCCTTAAGTTGATGGGCAGTAAAGCTTGGGGAGATTTTGTGTGGAAATCCTTGCTCAACGACTATTTAGTGACACCTTGGGCTCTGAGTAGCATTTGTCTGTCATCTGGAACTTAGACGTCTACGGACTTTAATACCTGTAAAAGCTATCTTTCTTGCATCAAGAACGACTTCACTTATTCTCAGCCATTTCAAACTTTAAACTGTACTTCCTGCCATGCACCTTCAAACAACTTATCGAGGAAACAGATGGTAAAAATTAGCAGTTAATTTGGGGTTGGTGGAAGTTATTTGACATATCGTGAAGGACATTATAAACTCCTTGCTGCCTTCGAGAAAATGACTAGCAACTGTATTAAGAGTAGCTGGAATAAATTGTGAACGGAGTCATTCCACAAAACTTCAAGGGATTTGAAGAGAACTAAACAGCTTTTGCCGCTGATATTGTTCTGTTTGCCACTCAACAAAGATTGGGCAAAGCTGACATCGACGATGTGTAGGAGCTCCTCCGGTCTCAATGAAGGAGAAATGTTATAACTGAAACAACATCCCACTGAGGACGAGGAAGACACCACAGACAGAATGAAACCTAGCCACAGGAATTTTGACTGATGGGTTCAGTGAGCTAATGGCCCTGCATCACGTAACTGAAAATGATGCTGATTTGACTCAGCACTGAAATGAAAACTGTTACCGATGTAATATCTAGCTGCAAAAAAATATTCAGGGAGAAGAAGTTTCGGACAAGACAATCAAGCCTTAATTCTTTCTTGAAGAATGAGGACAAGCAACAACCTGCCCCATCTTCCTGCGTCTCATATGTTTACTCCTGGGACTTTCAAGTTTGCAATGTTCGGGATTACTGCCAGCTCTGGCGAAAGCAGTGAGCTTTTACTTACTTTGTTACGAGTTTCTTTCATTATTATTCATGTTACAATACGGACTATGTTAAAACAAATCATGTTTAGCATCTACATTATTGTTTAAGTAACAAAAGAACCCTAATATAGTGATCAAAGGTAGCACAATTCGGTATCGAGAACGGATTTCATTTGATATTACGCTATAATGACCCCATATAGCGGTGATTCAGTTACCATCCCTATTTTCAGGAACGCATCCTCCGTGCTGAGCCGGTGTATGCCTTTACTTGAACTGCTCTAGAATGTCTTGCTCCTTAAGATGCAACAGCAATAAAATATTGCAGAAATGCATTTTTAAAACTTCTTGAGATGTTTGCCGCATGGTTGATGATGGCTTTATCATTGCAAAAAGTAATAATCGTGTGAAAAAAAACAATTGAGAACGTTCGACGTGAAGTGGGAAATACCGCCTCTGTGACAGAGTGATAAGAGGCCTGGGCTTCTGTCTAATCTCCCGTGTTGTGCTCAAGTGCTGGCAAGAGACACAGAACGAGCGCCTGATCCATAGCGCTGATCTTGTCCCCTCCTTGGAACTAGTGGCCGTAAACAAATTAGAGATATTTACGTAGAGGATTTTAGGAAGGGAGTGTGTGACTCCAGGTCTTAAACAGCCCTTTGAAGTACGAAGCTTAGAAATTTGGGCTACAGTACCCGATAGGAAAGTCACATGGAAGCGAGGTAGAAAGGGGGAGGAAGACGCCTTTATTTATAACCTCGGGGCCAGTACCGGGAGTCCGACGGCTTAACATGCCCATCCGACGCACGGCGGATGGGCATGTTAAGCCGTCGGACACATCTTCAGTGGCAGTCGCGAACGTTGACCACATCTTCCGTGGCAGTCATGAACGTTGACCACATCTTCCGTGGCAGTCACGAACGTTGGCCACATCTTCCGTGGCAGTCACGAACGTTGACCACATCTTCCGTGGCAGTCACGAACGCTGACCACATCTTCCGTGGCAGTCACGAACGTTGACCACATCTTCAGTGGCAGTCACGAACGTTGACCACATCTTCCGTGGCAGTCACGAACGTTGACTACTAGGCCATCCGCTGCCACAAAACAAATTATGTTTGTGAAAGTGCTTATATACTTATTTTCTAGATCATCTTAGAGAGTGTAATGTTGTGGAAATAGGGTAGCCCCGGCTCACACTGTCTCCTGCAGAACGCAAAAAGTATATCAATGCGCGCCACACTCCAATCTTGCTGTGTTCTTTCTGTGAAGCATTATTTTGTACTGACACAATCCCACATCAATTTATGTCCGTATTTCAAAGAAATGTTTACCCAACGACTGCTGAATAACACCTTTCTCCGCATTTCCCCGATTTTCAATTTATTGTCTCCGTGTAGAGAATGTTGGGAAAAGTCTTTTATCTCTTACACCCTGGCCCCACTTCCAAGTTACGGACGCTTCTCAGCTGGACTGTCAGTGACCGAAAGTGCGAGGCTCTTGAGTGAGTTAATTCTCATGTCAAATCTATTTAGAAAATGCTCTGACATTTCGAACAATTTGCTTTCGATGGTAAGTTTGTCTGATAAACTGCTGAGTAAACAAAAATAATGGTTCTGAGAAGCAATTCTGTTGCTTTTCGCTCTAAACGCTAGCAGCTACTTTTCGTAGCGGAGGAAGCTGTTCCGTTCCTTCTACAATAGAACACTCTTAAGTTGACTTGATGCTCACGATGATTGTACACCCTTGACCAAACACACAAGGAAATATTTTTAAAGTGAACTATTTAAAAGCATACTTTTTGTTAAAAAAAAATGCCTTATTTCACTGTTTTCCATGAGAAATCCAAGAAAAATTTTGAATCTGCATCCCCCTCAGTGTCAATCGAACCCATATCACCCGATTTCCATTCGGGAATAACACCATTATATTTTTAATTTCTGTGATAATAGTTTTTAAGGTTCAGTATTTACCTATTCGAATACTGAAACCTTACTTTAAAATGAAAATCTAGAGCGCAACTATCATAAAAATTTCAGTACAAATAAACAAAATGCTTTTGAAAATGCATTTCAATTATGTTGTAACAACTGAGGAAAAAGTATTTGGCGTAGTTCTACGGCGTCTGTGAGCACAGCACAGCTTCATAATACAACGATATTATGTATAAAACATCTGCTGAAGAAAATATTTATTCCATATATCTGCGTACCTAATTTTTAATTTAAATGCTTCACAAATTCTTCCCATTAGAATGCGCATAAGAAATCCTGTAAATGAACAGGACACAGTAACTCCTGTAAATCTGTGCATAGAAATATCTACGCAGGACAACCCGTAAATAATGCCTGCTGCTTTCAAAAATTTATATTTTACCGCCAAACGTTGGAAATATTTATTTAAATATCCAACACAGGTGAGAAATCTGGTTCTTATATGACCACAGTTGACTACTCAATTCACTAATTGATTCTAAACTTGCAAGAGAGAGAGAGAAAGAGAGAGAGAGAGAGAGAAAGAGAGAGAGAGAGAGAGAGAGAGAAAGAGAGAGACAGAGAGAGAGAGAGAGTCTGCGTGTGTGACGTATATTTTATTTTAACTTTCAATTTTAGTTCCTTTTCCTATGTAAATTTGAGTTTGTTCTCTTTTGCACTTCTACTCCTGTCCCTGTAATGAAGTCTTTTAAATTTTTTTGTTCTGACTAATCAAACCAGTGCTACCACTTAATACACATAAGAGACGACCAGAAAAACCTGGGTAGACATCACCATGTTCAGGAGCTGTTTTTCTAGACGCCATTTTCTAAAATGGCCGCCGTAAAATTGGTATTTAGCCTATCTCAACTCCTAAAAACTGTGGTGAAGTGAATTTAGTGTCAAAATATATGTTTTTTACCTTAAAGAATTCAAATTGAGGGTGTACAATATCATACAGGTGTTATATATTGGATAAATACGTTTATTTCTTTAAATTATTACATAAAACTTATTGCAAACAGGCACAGCATGCTTTAAAATGATTAAACTTCTTTGTTTCACGAAAACTGCGGTTTTAATGAAGAGAAATGGCTCTTGAACAAGTTCTAGGAACTGCTCTTGCTTCTACGCATCAGAAAGACACACAAGTTTCAGTAGATGTGAAAAAGTGCATTGTTTGTCAGACTACCAATGGCAATACAACAGTAAGCACAAGTGAAAACGAGAGAAAACGAATACGGGAGGCAGCAGATATTAGAAACGATGTGGTTGCTAAAATACTTAATTGTGTGAAAAAAGATGATTTTGTTTATGTGTCTAATCAGTGCTACAAATCCTATACTTTGAAAAAAAGTCTTAACGTGATATAACTTAACGTGATATCTTCTCTCTCACATGAATGGATATTTCGCAACACCCCTGAGGTCAGTACGTAAGTGACGCATGCATGTTGATAAGAACGAGAAAGGATATACAGGGTGCCCATTAAAGTGTTTTCTCAGCCCCGTAACTTTCGAACGCCGACAGCTATAGCCATAAAAACGATGTCTAGGTATAGTAAAGTGGCAGTACGCTATTCGATGAGACCGCTTACAGCGCTTCCTAGCGCCAAAGTCAGGAGTTAACGTGCCGATCTCAAAATTTATAAAAGATACGGGGAAATAGTCAACTACAAAGTTGTAGAGCAGTATCAATTTAGTACGAAAAGACACCTTGCGTACATGAATGCTAAGAATAGAACGCGTACAGCGCTTGTTTGTTTGTTCGCGATGTCGAACACTGTTACGTCACGAAACGCGTCAGAAAGAAACAATGAGTTGTCACTAGGCACATTTACCGTCGGTGTGTAATGTGCTCTCCGTCAGCCACAATACACATTTGGACTCTAGATTGAATCTCGCGCTGCACATTTTGCAGCAAGTCAGGTGACACGCTGAAACATGCATCAGTTATACGGCGTCGAAGGTCCTGCAACGTTGTCGGAGGGGGTCTGATACACCTGCTCTTTGAGGTAGCCCCCACAAGAAGTTCAATGGGGTGAGGTCCGGTTAGCGAGCAGGCCACTCTACGCAACCACCATAGCCGATGATTTGTTGCTCGAATGTCTCGACCAGGTACCTTCTTACGTTTCCTGGTTGGTGCGGAGGGGCGCTGTCATGTTGGAACCAAACATTCCGCAGTTGAGTTGGGCTAGTGCTTTGCGGAAGGCGATATTATCTCCTTTCTGACTCGTTTCGTGACGTAACAGTGTTCGACATCGCGAACAAACAAACGAGCGATGTACGCGTTCTATTCTTTGCATTCATGTGCGCAAGATGTCTTTTCGTACTAAATCAATTATGTTCTACAACTTTGTAATTGACTATTTTCCCGTATCTCGTATAGTTTTTGAGATCGGCACGCTAACTCCTGACTTTGCCGCTAGAAGGTGCTGTAAACGGTCTGATCGAATAGCGCATTGTCACTTTACCATACCTAGACACCAGTTTTTTTGGCTATAGCTGTCGGCGTTCGAAAGTTACGGGCCTCTGAAGGGACTTTAGTGGGCACCCTGTATATATTTTGCGACGCAGTTGTTTGGTGTGGAGATGATAAATTTTGTTGAACTTATTGATTGTACGAGAGCTACTAATGTATGTGAAGTTATATTTTTATTGCTGTCAGCATAAGTACGTTGTGAAGTTGGTGAGTGTATATTACTGATTGATTACCAGTTGTAGACTAACAAAGTTGGAATTTACCAACATGCTATATTGAAGTTGGATACAAATAAAAGATTTGTGAGTACCAAACTTTGACGTTATTTCGAGTGAACGCCTATTTCATTATCGGTGAACTTGACATTTAGCAAATATAGTGTTTAGCTAGTCCGAAACTTAGGAATAGTTGCTACACTACAAGAGAGAGAGAGATTGTTATGTGTTTATAAAATCACTTGCCGATTCATGTTTTTCACACGCTCCACTCTTCTCGCACCCTGAACATATCTTTTGAGGGAAACAGCAATCGAAGACTGCTTTCAAAATTATTGAAGCTTCGCCTTAAAGTTTTGAATCTTCGATTCTTGAGATATCTTCTGAGATATCTGTCCGCTTATATAAACCTAAAATATATCTCCACATCCATGAGTTCGATTCGAATTTTTGTTTTACAGCGGATGGAGATAACCATGACGATGATGATTCATGCACTTGGGAATTTATCTGATGCACAGCTTTCCCAGTAGGTTGCTACATATTTATAATTTCATATAAATATACATATTATGAAAACTAGTATATTTATATGAGATTCACAATGTTCAGAAATCTTCCCCTTTACGGATGATCCATAAATGCATAATTGCACTTTGTTAAAATTCCAGTGGACATGAAGTTTCGAGAAGAAATTCCCTAATAGGAAGTGATTTAAAAACAAGCCTGGATCTTTGTTAAATAGCAACCACTTGAAAGATTCAATTTTACTCTCAACGACTCAGATGAATTCATATATCGTGAAGAAAAGGCCATCACAGAAATCTCATTTAATTCTATATCAGGATTGTTTATTTTTCTTTCTTCATATTCTTTGACTACGGTGATAACGTTTTAACTGCACATTTGCATGCACGAAGTCACATTATAAGGACTGCAAAAATACTTTATCATTGGAACTACTTTTCAAATGTCTACAAATTCATTGTGAATTTTCCTCAGAGATGAAAACACGATGTTCACAGTCATATCAGAATAATGTGACCACCCCCGGAATCAAAGTGTACCCGCCCAGGCGAGTCACAGAGTGTACGTGACAAGGTCCACCACACGGAGATATCAGCGACCGACCAAGACAGATGAGCCATAGTGCGTTACGCGAGCACAATGAGCAGAGGTAGTGATTTGACGGACGTTCAAAAAGGAATGATTATCGGTTACCGCGCCAAGGGTGGAAGCATTTCAGAAACAGCAGACTTCGTGTGCTGTTCACGAGGTGCTGTAATAAGGGTGTACCAAGAATGGACCGCTGGTACACCGAGCACCTCCCGACGTCATAACTGTGGAGCTCCAAAAGCTATCAACCCCAGAGGAGAACGTCGTTTCCTTCGACTGGTAAAGGGCAATCGACGCGCAACAGTGCAGCAATTAACCACGCAAATAAACGCTGGGGCGTCCAGGTACGCATTCCCGACAACAGTAGAGCGAACCCTGTTACGCATGGGTCTCCGGAAGGCGTCGATGTTAACCCAGGTCAATCGGCAACGATGACTGCAGTTCGCATTGGACTACCGTCATTGGACAGTGGAAGAGGGCTGCCTTCTCCAATGAATCGAGGTTTCTACTCCACAGAAGTGACGGGCGGTGGAGGATATGGCGTCAGACACACGAAAACCAACACTCGGACACGCTTGTAGGTCACGTACAGGCCGGTTGTGACAATGTGCATGTCTGGGGGATGTTTTGCTGGTATAACCTGGGACCGCGGATACAATTGGATGGGTTCCTGAACGCCAATAGCTACCTGTCCATCCTCGCTGGCCACATGCATCTCTTAATGTTGGACGTTTACCCTGGTGGCAATGGTGTCTACCAACAGAACAGTGCGCCCTGCCATGTCGCTAAGAGGGTGCGCGACTGGTTCCAGGAACACGATAGCAATGTCTCCGTTCTCCATTGGCCAGCGAAATCGCCCGACCTCAATCCCATAGAACACTTATGGGACTATTTATATCGACAGATTTGACGTGCCGATCCACAACTACGTCGTCTCCGGGACTTCCGTATACTCTGTTGCAGTCCGAATGGGCACGTGTGCCTCGCGCAACTTTCCAGGGCCTCATTGCGTCCATGCCACGCCCTCTCGTGGCTGTCATTCGGGATAAGAATGGTTATTCCCATTATTAGGTAGGTGGTCATATTATTCTGATACGACTGTGTATATTCACTTAAGTAATCACTAATTATGCATAATTTGTATTATCATGACAAAAATTCAAATGTGTTCATTTCAATGGTTTTCATGGATGCACCTGCATAAAACGGAAACCTGTCTAAAACTGAAAATAATTCTAGTTCCTTGCATTCCGTATTAAATAGGTTTCGCTGTATTATCAGTCGTAGTTGAGTGAAAATGATGAAGTACAAAATTAGTACTTTTTTACGCTTTCCAACCGTAGGTTGAAGAAGCGTATATGCTTCAGCTTTGTTTTACGCGAGTTATCGTCCACCTGTCCGCACGATAACTCGCGTAAAAATAGTTCGATTTCGATGAAATTTTAGTATGTGGTAGGGGACCATATGGGGACGAACCCTATTGAAAATGGGACAAATGGGGTGAAAGGTCACGACATAGAAACGGGGTCATTCTATTGCCCTTATGCGTCATAACTTGCGTAAATATGGTTCGATTTCGATGAAATTTTAGTATGTGGTAGGGGACCAACTGGGAACGAACCCTATTGTAAATGGGCGAAATGGGGTCAAATGTCAGGACAAAGGATCGGGATCCATTCCATCGGTTTTATGCGTTATAACTTACGTAAAAATGCTTCGATTAAGACAAAACTTTATCATGTTGTTCCGGAAGTATACTTTACCGGTTCTGTTGAATATCATCGAAATGGGGTTAAAGGTTAGGTCTTAGGGGCGAGATTTATTCTACAGCCAGTATCATCATAACTTGAGTAATGATTTCTAGTATGTTGGAAAGCGTATCATAATCAATGTATTGCATGATTTTACTAATATGTTCATTTTTGTTTTATTTTCATTGGCGAAGCTTTCTTTTTATATTTTGAAATTTCTTTTTGTTAATTTTGAAACTTTCTTTCAGGCAGAAAGGTTTTTTTTTCTCCTATTTTTCACAGATTTTTAGGGAATGTTTATTCCAGAAGCCTATCGCAAGTATCTGATCTCCTGACCATTCGGTGCTATGACTTCGAAATCAAAATAAATTAATGTATATAAATAAGGCCTTCCTATTTAACTATCTCAATCAGATCTGTATGTCTCATATACACAACCTGGTGAGTTTTTAGGATCACCATTATATAAGAGTCGTTTGAGAAATAAGTGGACTTTAGTCATTAAGATTCCAGAAGTGGTTTTTATTTTGCATATTCTCCATGGTTGTTGAGACAACGATCCCACAGATACACGAGCCTGTCAATGCCATTTCTGTAGAACTCTACGGACTGGCTGTGCAGCCATGAAGAAAATGCATTTTGCACTTCAACGTCCGACGCAAAGTGTTTCCCCCTGTAGGCCCTCTTCATTGGGCCGAACACATGGAAATCACAGGCCGATAAGTCGGGACTGTATGGAGGGTAGGGTAGCAGATCCCAGCCAAAACGTCGGATTGTTGTCAAGATTTCAGCTGTGGTATGTGGCCTGGCATTGTCCTGCAAAGAAAGATGCCTCGAGACAGCATTCCAGGTCGATTGGCTTTAATTTTCCTCCTTAAACGTTCCAGTGCTTTGCAGTAGTAAGCGACGTTCACTGTGGCGCCTTTCGGCAACCAATCGATGAGGATAGATCCACGACGATCAAAAAAATGGGTCGACATAACCTTTCCAGCACTGGGGGTAGACCGCGCTTTCTTAGGCGGTGGTGATGCGGGATGTTTCCATTGTTATGCGCTTTGTCACCGGATCATAGTGGTAGCTCCATGATTCGACTTCTGCGTTGATTTGATCCAAGAATGCATCACCCTTCTGCTGGTAGGTCAACAAATTCTGTAAACACATGTCCATGCGTGTGTTCTTTTGCACCTCCGATAAACACTTTGGAATCCATGCGGCAGCAACCTTCTGATATCCCAGTTTATCTGTGATAATGTGATGTACACGTTCCGTACTTATGCCTGTCGCCTCACTGATGAACCGCACAGTTGCTCGACCATTTCGTAACACAATGTCATTCACTTTTGCACATGTTTCGTCATCTGTCACGGGGTCGAACGGCCTGGACGTGGAAGGTCCGCTGCACTGCTTCGTCTCCCTTCTCGGAATTCCTTGCACCAATTAAACACTACCCGCTGCACTGCTTCGTCTCCCTTCTCGGAATTCCTTGCACCAATTAAACACTACCCGGTGCACTGCTTCGTCTTCCTTCTCGGAATTCCCTGCACTAATTAAACACTGCCCGGTGCACTGCTTCGTCTTCCTTCTCGGAATTCCTTGCACCAATTAAACACTGCCCGGTGCACTGCTTCGTCTTCCTTCTCGGAATTCCTTGCACCAATTAAACACTGCCCGCTGCACTGCTTCGACTCCCTTCTCGGAATTCCGTGCACCAATTAAACACTGCCGTACACTGTAAAGCTTTATCGCCGTACACTGCAAAGCTTTATCGCCGTACACTGCAAAGCTTTATCGCCGTACACCGCATTTAACCGAAGAACAATCTCTGCTGGCTACACACCTTCAGTACACAGGAACTGGATCACACACCGTTGCGCTTATCTAGAGGAATTCATCGCTGCACTTATTCACGTTTGAGCGTCGAACGTCTACCTGCGAACAAAACTGATGACAAACCATGAGCATGTCACATGCGCAATAAACAAATGTATCAATAAACACAATCGGTTTTTCCTGAGTTCTACATATACCGAAATCACCGGCCCAGTCCACTTATTTATCAAACAACCCTTATATTATGCCCATGAAAACGAATACTTTAGAATTCGCTGACGATCAGGTACTTCTTGCAGAAGATAAATTTGATTTCTAGTATATAACTAGAAAAACAAAAGAAGAATATGAAAAATGGGGACTAACTATGAATTTGAATAAAACAAAATATTTATGCATTGGAAGTAATGAAACAAACCTACAGCTAGAAGATAACGAAGAAATTGAAATATGTGATCATCATAATTACCTAGGTGTTAAAATTACACAAGAAGGAAGACATGCAATGGAATTAAGAAAGAGAACTGCACAGGGAAGAAAAGCTGACGCCTGAATGGAACCTGGTGGAAGTAGAAATAACCAGAAAATGGAAATGGCGTATTTATAATAGTATTGTTAAGAGCATCTTACTGTATGAGGGCCGAGGCCTGGCGATTAACACAAGCGGATAGAAAGAAAATAACAGCTGTAGAGATGGATGCTTTAAAAAAGATCATGTAGAGTGTCAAGAAGACCAAAAATAACGATGAAAGGATTAAAGAATTGACGGAAGTGAAAGAAACAATTTTAGAAGACTTACAGAAGTTGGTTTAGTCGTGTAAGAAGAATGATCAATGAAGACTGCCCAAAATTGTTATGGAATTTAAATTAAAGAAACGAAAAAATAGAGGCCGACCTAGAAGAACATGGTATGATATAATAAAGAGAGCACTTAGTCAAAATGGCCTGAGGGAAGAATGGTGCTTAGATAGAGAAAGGTGGAAAAAACTGTTTTAGATCAGAAGGCGAGGTCATACGCCATGAGCCGATTTTATATATATGAAACGAATACTCACAGTCAATTTATCATTTTAAATAATAGTTTCGCAAGAAGATATGCTTTGAAGGCAAGTTGAAGTTAGTGTTGGGAAAAAATAACTGCAAGAAGTTCAATTTGGCATAACCTTTGTCAAGTCCGAAACATTGCATCAAATATTTATAAAATTATTATATGAGAGCACAATCCTTTGAGACTAAGTTTTGCGAGAGCGAGCGAGAGAGAGAGAGAGAGAGAGAGAGAATTTCCTCAGATTTTAAATGAGCCCTCCCTCAAAAAAGCTGATTCGTTGAATTTTTGATGCACATTGAATTTATACAGATACTAACTTCGATGTATTTTGCTCATCTTAATACAATTTAAAAAAAGAAGAACAGTGATACAGGACTGATTTATGTTTTCCTATTTTTGGAAAAAAGCGAATAAGAATTTTTCGCGTAGAATAGTTATGATTCAGCAAGGTTAACAGATAGCAAGGTTTGCTCATCCCGCCTTCCTCGCAGACGAGTAATCGTGACATCACTGAGTGACGTCACCGTCCTAACATGTGAATCGTATATCCGATCTGTAGCTGTGGAGCAAGATTTCTTGTCAACAATTTTTAAAATTCGAACACAGAACAAAAGCTTATACAAAAATATATTTGCATTAAATATAGAAGAGATTCACAGTCATGTGAATGTTTTAGTAATGAAGATTTGAAAAATACCTCCCGCACATTTTTGTTACGTGAAGGGCGGAAAAACGGTTATACTTTTAAATGTTAATTTAGGTACAAGAGGAATTTTGAAGGGAAAACGCACAGCAGGTCGTATTATTGTCATATAATAAAGAATTTCTTTATGAGGAATAGGAAAAGCGTCTCGGAAACATTCCCCAATTTTTTTAAATAAAAAATTGAAAACATTATGCATTAAAAAATCAGGTAGAATTTATAAAGATTATTCCAGCTGGTTTACGAATAATAATTCCGACACGCTGCTATGGTGCACATACAAAGAAACGTGGTGATTAGGTGTAGTTACGATGGCGTTTGGACAGTGACGTCCCAAAGCAATCACCGGAAGTGCAGGATGAGCATAACCTTGTCATCTACTAACTTTGATGATTCAGTATTCCTTAAGAACGGTTTTGATCATTTGATCAGCAGTTGTATTCAATAACGTTTCGCTTTCGTCAGGTGATGGTTCTAACAATGTGGCAAAGCATTGTATATGCATGAATGTGTGTGTACGCATATGAAAGATACTCTGCGCCGTTTAATTTTTGTACTTTTTGTATTACTTTAAATACCCCTAGAATATTTGATACATGGACATATTATAGCCGCTGGCATGTGAAATTAAAAGTCCATAAATCTTTGAACCGAACCTATCAAGCAAATAAGCACCCAATTATAGATCTTTCCTTCTCTCTTTCTGTCTCACTCTCTCTCTCTCTTTTTGTACTCTTGATGCTGATCGCGAAGCCACTGTGTTTCGCTCCCTCCCTCCAATGTTCAGTTTATCCGTTTAATTGCGTCACAATACGCGGGTATCCCTGGAGGTTATCATAATCATCGTCTGCTCCGAGTCGAATCCCACTCTCTCTCTCTCTCTCTCTCTCTCTCTCTCTCTTTTTCCGTTTCCAATTACAGCTTCATCAGGAACACGTCGCAAAGGACGGTGCCCTCGGCAAAAGAGCGCCAAGATTGAGAAGGCGGGGTAGGATCGCTTGCCTAATAGACGACTGCCGTGTGACCTCTGCTGTTAACTCGCGGACCGAAGGGTCGGTCGGAACTTTTGATGGCCTCCATTCCGGAGCACTTTCCGTGCGATTACTACAACCTTGACGGACTGTTCCGACACCTGCTACGAAAATGAGAAATGTTCCTGAACGTCGGACCACAATTCAGTGATGAATTATTATTTTCCTGCGACCTTTTCCCTTTCCATTTGAGAGCACGACTACAGGTACAACTCCTGCCTCCTTTTTTTCTCTTTTGTTATTTTTTCGTTGCTCTCTCTCCGTTGAAATCACACGCCAGCACGAATGTTGGTCGTGTACAGAAAGATCAAATTAAAGTCTGAGAGACAGCCATACGTCGCCGTCGTGTGATAGACGAATCTTTACTAATTAAAGCTTTGAATACCTGTCTTTACGCATATTCTAAGCATAAAATTATATACCGGTAAGCCTTTGCGAAACACGAACTTAACTATACGCGAAAAAACTTGTGTGTATATGCTCACTCAACACCTTCGCTACGTCTTGAGGGTACTTTGATAGACGACAATGTTTCAATCTCCGCCTTAACTTTAAACGGCGCATTCTGTTTCTGTCAAATGTTTTCGCTGCTCCCCCCCCCCTCTCTCAAATTCACACTCCCAAGAATATTGATCGTGTACAATAAGATCAAAATTAAAGTCTATTCATGTGATAGACAAATCTTTACTATACAGTAATTAAAACTTCGAATACCTGTTTTTACGCATATCCTTAGCATAAAATTATACACCGGTAAGTCTTTGCGAAACACGAAGTTAACTATACGCGAAAAAACTTGTGTAAATATGCTTATAACGAAGTGAATTTCTCCGTCATTTTTATCCGCGCCAGGATTCGAACCCGGGTCCACTCATTCCGGAATAAGTTGCTCTACCAATTGAGCTACGCGGACATTTTATTCTGATTCCTATCTGCCTTTATGTCGTGTGCGTCCTTCTGGCAGGTACGTCACATCTCCTGGTACGTTACATCATCTCCCCCTTATTTTTTTTTTTTTTTTTTTTTTCGAAGTGCTGCTCTTATTTTTCCTATCTCGCGATGTGGAAATAACATCACACCATTGCGAACGGTCGGGTCATCCGGATAGTTCGGGCGCCATTATAACGAAGTGAATTTCTCCGTCATTTTTATCCGCGCCAGGATTCGAACCCGGGTCCACTCATTCCGGAATAAGTTGCTCTACCAATTGAGCTACGCGGACATTTTATTCTGATTCCTATCTGCCTTTATGTCGTGTGCGTCCTTCTGGCAGGTACGTCACATCTCCTGGTACGTTACATGCTCACTCAACCCCTTCGCTACGTCTTGAGAGTACTTTGATAGACTGCAATGTTCCAATCTCCGCATTAACTTTTAAACGGCGCCTTCTGATTCTGTCAAATGATTTCGTTCTCTCCCCCTCCCTCTCTGTGTCGAAATCGTACTCCAGCATGAATGTTGATCGTGTACAGTATGATCAAATTAAAGTCTATTCGTGTGATAGACAAATCCTTACTAATTAAAACTTCGAATACCTGTCTTTACGCATATTCTAAGCATAAAATTATATACCGAAGTCCTTTGCGAAACATGAATTTTGACTGTACGCGAAAAAGCTTTTGTACATACACTGTAAAGAAAAAGTGGTATAAATTCACGGAAAATTTCTGAAAATAATGTTCAGAAAAGTTGTTGGTCCGTCTTTTTCAGAAATTTTCGTTTTCAAAAGAGCCCGTTTATTTTAACTTCAGTATTTTCACAGATTTTCCGTAGTCAGAAATTTTCGTTTTTAAAAGTACCCGTTTATTTTAACTTCAGTATTTTCACAGGTTTCCCGTAGTCAGAAGTTTCGTTTATTTCAAGAAAAAAACATTTCAGATTTTTCCGTATTTAAAGCCCCCAGTCGTTTGAGTTGGTTCAAAAGGTAACACGCGGTTCAACCACTGATCCACAAACGCTCGGAAATCCGAATCACGTACATCCTAAAACAAATTGCGCGACGATGATTTATTGTTTTGTCATTAATGCGTGTGATTTAGTAATTTTTTTTGTGCTCGAGCTTATTATTTTTCTGAATAAATTTGTAAGGATTTTTTTTTTCTGTAAGAGGACTTTTCAGAAATTAAGCATTTTTCATCGTGATTTTTCGAAGCAACAAAAAGCTTTGCAACTTTATTTTTTTTAAACTGACAATGACTTTCACTTATCTTTAAACAGGTTAGTAAAATCATGCAATGCATTGATTATGATACGCTTTCCAACATACCAGAAATCATTACTCAAATTATTGCTCCAGTTATGAGGATAACTGCTGTGGTATAAATCTCGCACCTGTGCCCTGACCTTTGACCCCATTTCGATTATATTAAACAGAATTGGTTTAGCATGCCTCCGGAATAACACACTAGAGTTTTGTCGCAATAGAAGCTTTTTTACATAAGTTTTGACGCATAAGGGCGATGGAATGGATCCCGCTCCTATATCCTGTCCTTTGACCCCATTTCGCCCATTTCTAATATAGTTCGTCTCCACGTTGTCCCCTATACCACATACTGAAATTTAATCTAAATCGAACCATTTTTACGCGGGTTATCTTGCGGACACACAGACATACAGACAGATAGACAAAGCAGGAGCATGTACGCTTTTTCAAACTACGGTTGGAAAGCGTAAAAAAGGTGAAATGTACTTTTTCATAGTATTATTTCGCAAGAAAACCTTCCTAAGTACAAAATTTACTTTTGATAGCTGTACAATAGCTTTTGTCATAAGTCTTCCAAAAACTGATACATAAACATCGTATAATCATCTGTACAATAGGTAAAGTACCCGGTTTCTTACAGAAATGCATTATACGCCAATGAGCCATTACATCATGACCACCTATACCTAATAAGCTGTAGGACCCCCTTTAGCCCGCAAAACAGCGGCCACTCTTCGAGGCATCGATTCAATGAGGAGGCGATATAGGTATTCTGAGGTGCTTGCTACCATTATGTCAACAGCAGATCCTCCAGTTCCCGTATACATTTCGGGGTGGTGGTAATTTAGCGCGAACCCGCTTTCCCAAGTCGAACCATAAATGTTCGATTGGGTTCATGTGACGTGAATTCGGAGGCCAGGGCATTAACAGAAAGTCACCAGCATGTTCCTCGAACCACTCCTTGACGATTCTGGCAGTGTGGCATGGCACATTATTCTGTTGGTAATGGCCATCATTGGTAATGGAACACAGATGCCATGATTGTGTGAACTTGGTCCGCAAAGATGTTCACATACCTGACAGCTGTCAGGGACTGTGTTATTGGGGCAATGGGGCCTAAAATGTTCCAAGAAATCATCGCCCACAGCATAACACCGTCGCCACCGCCGGCCAGTTTTCGCCGAACAGTGCATCCAGGTGCCGTAGCCTCCGTTGGTAATCGTCGTGTTCGCGCTCGGCCATCTGCGTGATGCACCAAGAATCTTGATTCGTCAGACAAGGCCACTTTCTTCCAATCATCCACTGTCCAATCTCGATAACCTTGGACCCATTTCATGCGTTCTTGGCGATGATGTGCATTGAGCATGCGAACCCGGCTGGGTCTTTGGCTAAGCAGGCCCATGCGCAGAAGGCTGCGATGAACTGTGTGCTGCGACACATTGCCTGATCACTACTGTTGTAGCTGCAGGTTGGTTTGAAGCACTCTGGCCCTGCGGTCGCTGTGAACAATGCGCGACAGTCTCCTCTCCCTTCTGGCATCAATGAGCTTCGGGCGTTTGGCCATATGTGCACCACTTTTGATACGTACTCACTACATCGGCACGTGAACAATACACAAGCCGCGCCGTTTCCGAGATCGTAGTTCCGAAGCGCCGTGCCACCAACTTTTGTCTTTTATCAAACTCCGATAAATCGGCACTTTTTCCCATTCTGGCTCCAAACACATTGCTAACTGAAAGCCGGTCCTTGGGTTGTATGTACAGGGTGCACTGAAAGCCAGTCCTTGGGTTGTATGTACAGGGTGCACTGAAAGCCGGTCCTTGGATTGTATGTACAGGGTGCACTGAAAGCCGGTCCTTGGGTTGTATGTTCAGGGTGCACTGAAAGCCTGTCCTTGGGTTGTATGTACAGTATGCACTGAAAGCCTGTCCTTAGGTTGTATGTACAGGGTGCACTGAAAGCCTGTCCTTGGGTTGTATGTACAGGGTGCACTGAAAGCCGGTCCTTGGATTGTATGTACAGGGTGCACTGAAAGCCGGTCCTTGGATTGTATGTACAGGGTGCACTGAAAGCCGGTCCTTGGGTTGTATGTACAGGGTGTACTGAAAGCCGGTCCTTGGATTGTATGTACAGGGTGCACTGAAAGCCGGTCCTTGGGTTGTATGTTCAGGATGCACTGAAAGCCTGTCCTTGGGTTGTATTTACAGGGTGCACTGAAAGCCGGTCCTTGTATTGTATGTACAGGTTGCACTGAAAGCCGGTCCTTGGGTTGTATGTACCGGGTGCGTAGGAAACTCCCTTTAGCCTGGAATAACTTGCGAACGGAGAGAGGTACAGTTATGCAAGTGAAATAACGATATAGTAAAGCGACTATGCCCGATCGAATGCAACCAATAGCAGCGCCCCTAGTGGCAAAATGCGGAAGTTAGTCATTGCAAATCGAAAACGAAAAGAGATAGAGCAAAATGTCCAATTACAAAGTTGTAGAACATTAATTAATTAGTACAAAACGACATTTATTTTACACGGATAAGATAAATTCTCGCCTGAATACCCTAAAATGTCCTAAATCGATGCGCGACCTTTTGTGTGAACGCTTGAAGGGAACAGACATAGGTATGAGCAAATACACCCAATTTATTGCATAAATGCGTGCTTATGTCAATACAGACAAAACTAAAGCAAAAAAGGAAAACTGGCGCACAGTGATAAAAAGTTAATGTCGAGTATGCTCGAAGAGTTCGCCATTGCCCACGATACACATTTGTATTCGTGAAAGTAACTCTGCATGCACATTCCTCAGTATGGAAGGTGTCACACTATTGCAAGCATCTGTAACACGACGACGTAGATCCAGCAGACTTGTAGGCGCTGTTGCATACACCTGTTTTTTTACGTAACCCCAGAAATCCAAGCTCGCCATTCTCACACAGCGTACGTAGACCTAAACTTCTGATCAGGGTACATCCTGCTACTGGTTTTTATATCGTAGGTACGGTATAGCGTCACAATCTGCATTTGCATACGGCTACATTTGCGAAATGTGAATATGCAGTTCGATTTCGGACATTGTAGGATTTTTTTATCATAAGCACGATCTTTTTTAACAAAAGACGTGCTAAACTTGGCGGACGAGATATATGGATGGAAATAGCTATGATACATATAGAGAGCATTATAGTTCATTCGTACAAAAATTAGTAATACGAAAATTATAAACAATTAATAATTAAAATAAAAAATAAATATACTGAAAAGCTAAGAACTATATGAAGACAATGTACAAGATGCATTTCAAAACATTAAAATATTTTTGTAAAACATTGATTTATGTCATAGTGATAAGCATGGTACCGCACAAAAGGGTTAAAAAGCTCTTCAAATTTCAGTTCCTCAAAATAACGTTTAAAACAGTTATACAGGGTGTGCCTAAAGTCTTTCCCTGACTACGATAAATCGTACAAAATGAACCGAAGTAGTTAGACGTACGCGGTTTGTTGCATTCATTGGGTCATAATCTCAAGTCTTTTGTTCGTTGTACTTTTGGAACAATAGGTGGCGCTGCATGTCTGCAGCGCAGTTTGTTGTTGAAAGCGTCAGTCGGCGAAATAGCGTCTATGCAGGAGAAGGCTAATTGTGTTCTCTGGTTTCATGAAACCAAATGTGCAATTTCAGTGCAACGGAAGTTTAGGCGTGAGTATGATAGAGCTCCCCCTGATGTGAAGAGCATTAGGAACTGGTATCAAAAGTTTAAACAGACGGGCAGTGTCGGTGACAGTACAGGAAGTGGAAGACCTTCCATTAGTGAGGATACTGTCGACGACGTGCGTGATGCATTCGTACGAAGCTCGTGGAAATCAATTCGTCATGCCTCTAGTGAACTGGGAATACTTATGAAGACAGTGCACCGCATTTTAAGAAAGTGCTTTCGGTTTTTTTTTGCTTTTTTTTTCATACAAATTGCAAGTTGTTCAAGCCTTAGAACCTAATGATGAACCCAGACGTGTGACATTTGCTATAGGTATTCTTGAACGAATAGACGAAGATAATGATTACCTGAAGCGGATTTGTTTTTCAGAAGAAATGAACTTTTCATACCTCAGGTAAAGTGACCACGCATAATGCCCGTATCTGGGGCTCAGAAAACCCACATGTGGTTTTGTAGAAACGGAGGGATAACCCCAAAATCAATGTTTGGTGAGGATTAATGCACAACAAAGTAATTGGACCGTTCTTTTTTATTGAGCACTCCATTACATCAGGTGTTTACCTCAACATCATGCAGCTGTATGTTGGACCTCAATTGGAAGAGCTGCAAACCATGCACCTGAATTGGAAGAGCTGCAACCATGGGTAATGTTCCAACAGGGCAGCGCGCCCCCGCACTGGTGTGTACCTGTCCGTCAATTCTTAGATGACAAATTCCCTAACAGATGGATACGCAGAGATGGTCCCATACCCTGGCCACCACGATCTCCAGACATTACGCCTCTTGACTTCTTTTTATGGGGGCTACATTAACCGTTTAACCAGGTGGAACGAATTAACTCGGGGTTAGCAAAATGGGCTGAAATCAGCTCGATCGAATAAATTCGCTGTCTGAGAAGTGGGCCGACCATTGTTGGAATGAGTGAATCTGCGCATCCGAAAGTGTATCTTTCCCCCTTAACTTGGTTTTTGAAAGGGGTAATTTAAAGGGTACGATTGGGACTAATCCTTTATGACTGATTTCTTCCTAAAAGAATTATAATAATGTCGACGAGCCTAAGAAAGGAAATAGAAGATGTTTCAATCGCTTGTTTCTACCCAGTGGCATGATGTCTTTGTCAGGGGACTTCACCTTCCGCATTATGTCTTGAGTCATGAACCAGAGAATAAAGGAGTATATAATGTAGCATAGAATAAAGGTCTGTAAAATTGAGCAGAGAGTAGAGAAAGTCTGAAAGAACAGAGAATATGGTCTATAAACTGGAGCAGATAATAAAGGACTATAGGATGAAACAGAGAAACTATGACTGAAAGCAAGAAAGGAATAATCTTGTCGTAGATTTTTAAAACCCTGTGGCAGTGTGAGCATTTCTGTTTGAAGATAGCAGATTTTGGTTTAGTTACATCGGCCGCTTAAAGGGTTAAGGATCATATTTATGCAACACCAGTTGCAGATATTAACACTTTGAAGGGAAGAATAACTGAAGAGTTTGCGACTATTACAGATGACATGTTGCAGCAGACATTGAAAGAGATAAAGTACCGACTGGATGTCCTCCGTGTAACAGAAGGAGCCCACATTGAGGTATACTGATGACCCGGAAAAAAATCTGGATTTCAGATGACGTAATGAATGAGTTGTCAGGCTTTCGGTTGCAGGGGGCGTTCGTTCGGATCCCAAACGTTAGGAGAAATATTTTTCCTAAAATAGGCTGCTGGGGAAAACGAAAGAAGCCGCCCCGGTGGCGCAGTGGTCTAAGGCGCTGGCCTCTGATCATTCGTCCGTGAGGGGTCTGGGTTCGAATCCCGGTGAGGCATGGATATTGTGTTTGTCTTACGGCACTGGCTCTCTCCCTTCCCTGGAACCAGTGACCCTAAATTAGGGACGGGCGACTGCTTATAGCCCATTGAGTTGCTCACGGTGGTCGTTAAACCTCCAATAAAAAAAAAACAAAAAAAAACGAACGAAACAAACGGATACAACACAGATGCAAACAGATGCACGCACAATAAGCATATTTTTTGCAATATAACTTGAAAACTAATTATAACAATTACATATTCACATGCCGTTACACGCCTTTCTGTCCGAAGCACTAAACTGCATGAAGACCTGAATGTTTACAGAAACTCGTTTATTTATGCCTATTACTTTCAATATACACAGAAGAACAAAAGCATTATGACCACCAACCAAATGAGATATTGATCCTCCACGTGCCAGCAAAATAGCTCTTATATGGTGAAGCATGGACGCTACAAGATTTCTGAATCTGTCTTGTAGAATCTGGCATCAACACGTTATCAGCAGACCCTCTTTAACTGTTGTAAGTTACGTGGTTGAGTCGCTGCAGATCGGATTGGCTGTTCCAACACACACCACAGATGCTGGATTTGATCGATGGCTAGGAAATTCGGAGGACAGGGCAATACCTGGAGATCCTCCTCATGTTTCGCGAACCATTCTTGAACAATGCAGCCAGCGTGGACTGGCGATGGCTGCATTGTTTATCATTCTGAATGAAAGCACTGTAGAGGGAATGTCATTTCCGTGAAAGGATAAACCTGGTCTGCAGTGACGTTTAGGTAGGTGATAGGAATAATAGTTTCCTGTACATGAATGATTGGACCCAGGGAGGCTTCATAGTTTCCTGTACATAAATGATTGGACTCAGGGAGGCGTCATAGTTTTCTGTACATGAATGATTGGACACAGGGAGTCGTCATAGTTTCCTATACATGAATGATTGGATCCAGGGAGGCGTTATAGTTTCCTGTGCATGACTGATTGGACCCAGGGAGGCGTTACAGTTTCCTGTACATGAATGATTGGACCCAGAGAGGCGTCACAGTTTCCTGTACATGAATGATTGGACTCGTGGAGGCGTCATAGTTTCATGTACATGAATGATTGGACTCAGGGAGGCGTCATAGTTTCCTGTACATGAATGATTGGACTCAGGGAGGCGTCATAGTTTTTTGTACATGAATGATTGGACTCAGCGAGTCGCTATAGTTTCCTGTACATGAATGATTGGATCCAGGGAGGCGTTATAGTTTCCTGTACATGAATGATTGGACCCATAGAGGCGTTATAGTTTCCTGTACATGAATGATTGGACCCATGGAGGCGTCATAGTTTCCTGTACATAAATGATTGGACTCAGGGAGGCGTCATAGTTTCCTGTACATGAATGATTGGACTCAGGGAGTCGTCATAGTTTCCTATACATGAATGATTGGATCCAGGGAGGCGTTATAGTTTCCTGTACATGAATGATTGGACCCAGGGAGGCGTTATAGTTTCCTGTATATGAATGCCTGCAACCAGGGAGGCGTCATAGTTTCCTGTACGCAAATGATTGGACTCAGGGAGGCGTCATAGTTTCCTGTACATGAATGATTGGACTCAGGAAGTCGTCATAGTTTCCTATACATGAATGATTGGATCCAGGAGGCGTAATAGTTTCCTGTACATGAATGATTGGACTCAGGGAGGCGTCATAGTTTCCTGTACAAGATTGATTGGACCCAGGGAGGCGTCATAGTTTCCAGTACATGAATGATTGGACCCAGGGAGGCGTCATATTTTCCTGTACATAAGTGATTGGACTCAGGGAGGCGTCATAGTTTCCTGTACATGAATGATAGGACTCAGGGAGTCGTCATAGTTTCCTATACATGAATGATTAGATCCAGGGAGGCGTAATAGTTTCCTGTACACGAATGATTGGACCAGGGAGGCGTCATAGTTTCTTGTACATGATTGATTGGACCCAGGGAGGCGTCATAGTTTCCTGTACATGATTGATTGGACCCAGGGAGGCGTCATAGTTTCCTGTACATAAATGATTGTACCCACGGTTTCCTACTAGAACATTGCTCAAAGCATTACCACTGGCTTGTTTTCGTCCCACGTTGTATCCTGGAGCTAACACTCCCCCAGGTAAACGATGCACACGTACCCGGCCGACCACATTGTGCAAAGGAAACGAGATTCATGGACCAGACGACTTTCTCCCAATCATTCAAGGTCCAGTTTTTATGTTTGTGTGGTCATTGTAGACGCTTTCGATTGTGAACCAAGGTCACCATGAGTGCTCGGAGAGTTCCACGGCTACGAGCCCTATTTTCAGTAGGGTTCAATATGCTGCGTATTATGACACCTCCCGTGACCAGCATTCAAATTACAGGCGAATGGCACCACAGTATTCCTTCTGCTGGCTCATACCATACGGAATAGCCTTTCCTCAGCTCTAGTATCGATCAGCCGTGGTAGGCCAAAACCTTGTCGGCGGTCCCTGTTGTGGACATATTTTGAAAGTTCTGACAGTGATTACTTCACAAGCTTTGTCGTCTCGGAAACAATTACAATTTGGCCTTTGCCAAACTCTCTTAAATCCGCTAATTTTCTCATCTGCACTGTGAAAAATTGGTACTTAGAAAAAAGCAAAATGTACTCGTTTTTAAGTACATTCTGGGCTTATGATAGTTTCGAGTACTTGTGTCTCATTTTTGAAAAAGACACGTACTCATTTTTAAGTACATACAGGGAATCAATTGTGAATATATCTGGTATTTCTAATCTGAAATGTATGTACTCATTTTGGAGTACATAGTTTCAAATATATGTACTGTTACGTGCCTGCCCAGCAAGACGCACACGACGTAAAGGCAGATAGCAGCGATAACGAACGTCTGCGTAGCTCAATTGGTAGAGTGACTTATTCCGGAATGAGGGGACCCGGGTTCGAGCCCCGGCGTGAACAAAAATGACGGAGAAATTTACTTCGTTATAGTACTCAAAAATGAATCAAGCCATTCGGACAAGCTAATTTGTAAGTGAGAGAGATCGCACTAGATGGCGCCACCGTATAAGCGTAGGACTTCGCACATAGAAGCCTGACAGAAATGCGGCGGGAGGTAGGAATGGACACCTTTATATGTAACCGGGGCATTCCTAGGCTGGGGCCGTCTCTTAACGTGCTAGTCTGATGCACAGCAGATATTTAGCGATTGTTGGAAATTCACACCACCAAGACAGGTTTGGACCTGGGGTTTCTCCATCCGCAGTCTGAATCTCTAACCACTAAGCCATCCGCGGCTCGATTTGAAACTTGGAATACGTGTACTCCATACATACTCATTTATTCATAGAATCAACTGGAAGTATATGATTCGATGGCACATCTGGAATAATAGATATACTCGTTGTCACATGCTGGGTAAATGGACCGCACAATTTTATGACAAATATAATGATGAAGCGACAATATATTATTTATGAGATTGACACAAACATAGTTCATGTAAAAACGTACACAGAAATACTTTATGCATAATTAAATTACTCGTAATCAGTGACTTTGTTGTACTAATTATTTATGTATGTCACTTTACACATTTATTAAATAATTTCTCTTGAACTCTATAATATATAAAATGAAGAAACGCGAGGTTATATTTATATTTACCGATGCAGTAAATATAAACATAACGTATGGTTACTTACATTTGAGCATGTCATGTACTCTTTTACGATTCGATTGTACTTAAAAAAACCGAGTAGGTTCAGGTTCTGACTTTTGAGTAGATTTTTTTTAACAGCGTGAAGAACAAGAATAGCACTAATTAAGAGAGCACTAATTAAGGTGTTATTTATATATTTTTTTGACTTTCACATGTGTCGTCGTTTACCTGCAGTTGCTTCGATTTGCAAAAAGATGCACTGGTCACAATGTTTCGGCTCTTAAGTGTGTGTTGCATATCCTTTCCTTTAATGATAATGTTTTACTTGATTCGTAGGGGAAAAAATTGTTTTAGGAATTGTAATAGGTTAAGGTGCGTTTTCAGTTCTGCTAACTGTATTTTTCTAATTCTTTATGGTGTATATAATGTTTTATTGCATACATAATAAAACATCAGATACTAAATATTGGGTCAGCTAATAAGTTCGTAGCATTTTTGCTTGAAACGGCTATTTTTCCGAAAATTGTTATTGTAGTAAGTAGTTTTGTCCTTTACATAATAAAGTACTTATTATGCGACTCAGGATCCAATTTCTTTTTATTTTCCAGCCAAAAATGGATGGAAGACAAAAGTTTGTGACGTATATTCTAAATGAACTTTCCTTTTTAGTTTCTTTCCATATGTAAATCTTGAGTTTATTCTGTTATTCTTCACTCTTAACGTAATATCTTTTCTCTCAAACGAATACGTTTGGCAACACAATTGAGGTTGAATGAACGTGACGTATGCCTGAATTGATAAGAACGAGAGATAAAAACGACGACTAATCTGTTGCTGGGAGAGCGTTGGGTTGTAAACTGATTATTGAAAAGAGAGTTGTGTGGTGTGTGGAGAGTTTAGTGCAATATGCTATCTCATTCTTTATAGTGTATATAACAGGAAAACAACAATATCCAGCATTCGACAACACGTTCATCTTTTCTGGTCCGAAATCTCTGTGAGTATTTCTTTAAGTCCATCTTCGTTGGAGATGAAAAATGGATTCTTCAAATGAACAACGAAAAGGTCGACAATCAGACTTTGGTGAAGATATATTTAACTCGAAATCTGGGACAAACAACTTGGGTTGACTAATTAACTCAACTGAACCCATGGAACTGTTGAGAATCATCAGTACTCCACGAAGGAAGTCCAAGAAAAGATGCAACACTATACAACAGGAAAACAACAATATCCAGCATTCGACAACACGTTCATCTCTTCTGGTCAGAAATCTCTGTGAGTATTTCTTTAAGACCATCTTCATTGGAGATGAAAAGTGGATTCTTTACGTGAAACTTAAGGAATGAATGAACCCACCGAAACCAACGACTTCTCAGGCATAACAGGATCTCCACTTAAAAGACCAAATTATATACTCTGTGGGACAGGAAAGTGTATCTGGCATTTTAAACTTCTGAAAATTTGCGCGAGCTTATAGGTGCAAAAACACCACAGATTGAAAGTTGCGATTTTCCATCACGAAAACTCCAGAACGCACGTTGAAAATATGATTCAACGAAAAATTCTGGTACTCGGCTGAGAAAATTTTCAGCATTCACCTTCCTCATCCAGCCGTGGCCTTCGGATTACCATTATTTTGTCTCCCTCACTTCAAAATAAATCACTTGGATCGAAAAAGTTTCAACAATGAGGAGGATCTTTAAAATGAATTTGATTCTTTCTTACTCAAAATCAGCCATGTTTTAGCCCAAGAAATGCAAAATTCACTAGAGAGACATGAAAACGTTGCAGCAAATCTTATTAATTTACCTGTTTAACTGATTTCTCGAAAAATAAACAGTTTTTTGCAGTGAAATCATACGCATATCAACTTACACCCAATAACATGATATTTTTGCGCAATTACTATGAAATTTACAACGGCCGTTCCATAAAAACTGAGAGTAAGATCAAACAAAATGAAGAAATATTGGTACAGCCAAATACATGTTATTCTTTCTCAAAATATCTTTCCTTTGGATGATATACAACGGTCCCATCGTTCAGTACACTTTTCAAAGGCATTTTGTGGAAGCTGCTTTAGCGATCCCTGTTCAGCTTGAATAACGTCAGCATCTGTGTTGAATGTTGTGCCACGAAACTTTCCCTTCATTGTTGGAAACAATCAGAAATCGCACGGTGCGAGTTCAGGACTGTAGGCAGGATGTAGCAAGTTTTCAATACTGCATCTCGTAAGAAACTATTGAACACAAGTAGCCATGTGTGGGCGAGCATTATCACGGTGTAGGATCCACTTTCGCGTCAGTTCCAGTCTTAATCGATATGTAACGTCGCAGAAGCTTCAAGACTGAAATGTAATATTCACCATTGGCAGTAATTTGTGGAGGAACGGCATGCTGGTAGACTACACATTTATTGTAATCATCACCTTACCAGCTGATTTGGTTTGGCGGACTTTTTCGAAGGAGGCGAACCTGTGTGTTTCCAAACACTCGTTGCGCGCTTCGCGAGGGGGTCAGAAGAGTGGACCCATGTTTCATCGGCAGTTATTACTGTGTTTAGAAAGTTTGGATCCTTTGCAATAATTTGTTTCCACTCATGACACATCTGAACTCTGGCTAACAATTGTTCTCTCGTCAGGTGATGAGGTAAAAACTAAAACACACACGATGCAGCAGTATTCTGTCAATCACAATGTGGAATGCCGACGTTTTTGAAATAATAGTTAACGCCGTCATTCGTCGATCTTCTTGCAGGATTGCCCGAACAGTATTAATTATACGCTTCGTAACAACATTTTCAAGTCGACCAGGCCTAGGGGCAAATTCTGCCGACAAACGTCCTTTTATTAAAATCATGGTGCCATCTAAAAATAGTTGACTCACCCAAACATTTATCTCTGTAAGATAATTTCAATAAATAAACAGTTTCTGGAGACGTTTTACCCAAACGATAGCAAAATTTTATCGCACAAATCATTTCACTTCTTAACTCCGAATCACTCAGCTGTATGGCGAAATGCAGACGTGCCTTAAACAACTGTGCAATAAAAAAACCAGAATCTTCTGCCACGGCCAATAACTGTTGCCATAGATACTTTCTTAATTCAGTTAGTCGTCTGCGTGGTTATTTTCCCCTTCGCACTGTTGCCAACTCAAAAAAAAAATACTTTCTGTTTTTATGGAACTGCTTTTTCATATCAGCTTTTTGCTCTTCGTGTATCTAACTACGTTATTTAAAGATTTCTTCTAAGCACTTTTCGATACAGCATACAACTCTAAAGAGTCCATAAACGTTTTCTATTCAACTTCTTGGGCGACGCTGCCACACGGAGCTCATCAAAGAAATCTTTAAATACATGCTGAACTTTCTTCAGAGATGAAAGCTACTTTTCTTTGTTGTTGTTTTTCTTTTAAATAATATGTGGATAGTCTTAAGGAAATTATTTCAAGTACAAACGCTTTCTTGTTCCTTTATTCCCTTCTCCTACGATATTGTTGCAATCTACACTCTGTTATCAGATATTTTGGTACATTTCAAGTACGTAAAATCATCCTTCCACTGCTTTGCTTAACTTAATTCTGCCTTCATATGCAAGTTGCAAAATACCAGTCTTCCCAAGACCTGGAATCATTGTCAACCATTATCAATCCACTGCTGGACGAAGGTCTCCCCAAGTTTCCTCCACAACGGTCTGTCTTGTGCCAGTCTCCTCCATGTCACTCCCGCATACTTTCGAATTCCATCCACCCATCCTCCACGTGGTCCTCTTCTGGGTCTTTTCCTGTCCCTTGGAATCCAATCTAAATATATATTATTATATTATATATGTAGAATATACACTGCTGGCCACCCAAAATGCAACACCAAGAAGGACACGAGATAGCAAAGCCAGATTGACTGGACACATAAAAGCAGATACAAAGATGAATCGATTGAGCTTACAGGCACGCGCGACTTGCGGAACACACAGACATCAATAGTTCGTGTGGCCCCCATGGCTGGCAATAACAGCCGCTACACGCCGCGGCATCGAACGAAAGAGGTTTTGAATGTGGGCTTGGGATAAGTCGGTCCAGGCTGCTTCCACACGTTGCCACAGTTCATCAGGCGTAGCTGCGGGTGGTGCTTGCCGGGCCACTCGGTTGCCGATCAGCGACCAGACGTGTTCGATGGGCGACATATCGGGAGAACGGGCGGTCCACGGCAGTAGTGACATCTGGTGGGCCGTGAAGAATTGTTGCACGATGCGTGCCACGTGCGGGCGCGCATCGTCCTGTTGAAACGTGGCCGCTGGAAGGTCTTGTAGGTAAGGGAGGACTACAGGCTCCAAAAGTCGGAGATGAAGCGGTGGCTGTTGAGTGTACCAGCGATGCGTACCAGAGGGGTGCGGGTGTCATATCCAATTGCGCCCCAAACCTTAACGCCAGGAAACGGACCGGTATGGCGATGCATAATGCAGGCGTCATACAGTCTCTCGCCGCGGTGCCGCCACACGCGGCTCCGACCATCGTGGTGTTGCAGACAGAAACGGGATTCGTCGGAGAAGACAATGTCGTGCCATTCCGTAGTCCAGGTGCGACGTTCAACGGCCCACTGCCGCCGCACTCGCCGGTGGTGTAACGTCAAAGGTAATCGGAGCAATGGGTGTCGTGTAACAAGTCCCCGCTCCTGCAGACGACGTCGAACGGTACGTGCTGACACAGGTTGTTGCGCAACACACCCTAATTCCTGCGCTAACGTTCGTGATGTGGCGGTGTGAGCCGTCAATGCCCGCCGCACAACATGCTGGTCCTCTCGTTCGGTGGTCTGCCGCGGCTGCGGCAATCGCTCACATCGGTCCGTCTGTCCCTTCTGCACCCACCGAATCCATACTCGCCTCACTGTGGCTGGATGTCATCCCACACGGGCGCCGATGTCTCGGTACGATAAACCGCTGTCGCGATAAGCCACTATTCGTCCTCTGTCGAACTCCGAAACGTGCTGGAATGACTGCCGTATTCCGCGACGAGGCATCAGGAAACTTCCCACGCACAGGTCCGGCAGCACAACACACTTCCACTACTTCCACTCCGCCTTCTGTGCACGCTTCTCATAGTGTTTCTCGGTGGCGTGCCGGGCGCACATGATTTGCATGTGCCCTGCAATGGTAATCGTTTGCATGTCCTCTCGCGGGTGACGCATGCTGCGAATTTCAGTCCAATCGGATGCTTCTTTCTTGGTGTTGCATTTTGGGTGGCCAGCAGTGTATTATATTATATATTCCAGTCACACAATTCGAGATTATCTGTGTCTAAGTACTGCTCCTTCGAATAAAGATTTGGACTTGTAGCCAGTGGCGCACCCACGAGGAGTGCCGATGGGGCCTGTCCCCCTCTCCCTTTCCCCTTGGGCTGACAGAGCAGAAAATTATTACGTCGATGCTTGAAACAAAAAATCGCGAACACGTGATTTACATACGCTTCTGAATCATGTACCGTTTAATTATAACATACACTAAATATGAGGGAGTAGTTCTGTTAAATAAATTTAGAAAAATCTAACCAGGAAAAGAATTTCATATACTGCTTAGTCTAATCATTTAATTTTCTTGTACTGTAACATTGCTAGTAACTGGATAAGAATAAATTTACAAAAGTCAACCTTCTTCTTAATTGTTATGGCACATGACTATTTTTCCCGGTAAATTTAGTAGGTTTACACCCAACTTGGGAAAATTCTGTGCACCGTGGACCATGCTCCGCCCGCGTTTGGGAAATTTCTGCGTGAGCTACTTCTTGTAGTATTGCGCATGCTGTTGTGTATTAGTGTTGCCTTCCGTTTATTGCTATAAAGCTCTTACTTAAATATTAAATACATGACAGCATTTATTTAAGTATACTATAGAATTCGTTCAAGCATGTTATAGTAGCTATCTTGGTAATTACTGTAACCTAAACAAATGCTATTAACTAATAGGATTACACCATTTCACATACTCTTATGGTGCCTGTAAACGGCCCATTACATATGAACAGGTACTCGTACTACATCAATGTAACATGGGGGGCCGAAACGTCTGAGGTGATTGTTTTTGGCCATTCGTCCGAGATGGGCGCTCGTTTGAATCCCGAGTACGGCGTGGTTGGTGTGCCGATCTGATGGTACTGGTTCTGTCACTGCCCTACAACCGGTGGCTCTAAATTAGGGACGAGCAACTGCTCGCATCCATTAGAGTTGGTCGTTAAAACCCAAAAAGCACACACGCATACAGATGGTGAACATCGTAGTTTCCCGTTAGACAAACGTAACTTTCAATGTGTGATGACATCGTCTAAAATTTGGATAATTCATTTTTTCTGTTATTTCACTCAATCTTTGTTGGTGTCGCGTCCTTGTGATTGCCGTCTTTCGCACCTGCACGTGTGTCCGTTTGCGAAGTTGTTACCAGGGATATCGAATCTCCAGCTACAAGGAATGCTGGGGCAATGCGTGGATGGTTTTTGGCGTCGACGGAGAAACGTTGAGTTGTTCTAAGAGAATCTTTTCGAAAGTAGATGCCGCCCCGATGGAATAGTGAACTACGCGCTGGCTTATAACCCTTCGTTCGAAAAGGATCGGGATTTGAATCCTGATGAGGCGTGGATGTTGTGTTCGTCTTACGACACCGTCTGCCTCCCTTCCCTGGAACCAGTGACCCTAAATTAGGTACAGCCAACTGCTTACAGCCTATTGAGTTGCTCATGGTGATCGTTAAACCTTCAGTCAAAAAAAAAAAAAAAAAAAAAGGGGGGGGGGATCGAGCCCTGAGTGGGATGCAATCTGCTTTTCTTTGCATTTGTGTTATGAATTGTGCGAAAATGTTTGAAAGCCAGAATACCACCTGTGTTCGTAGGGAGATTTACACCATGGTAAGTTTAAGACACTTTAAAGAACTGGAAAAAGGATTAACATGCTATAAAATGGTGACAGATAGTATCAGTATTAATAACCTTGTGTTTCATGTTTAAAATTGAGAATCGCTTTGTCATTCCGATCTAGGTATAACGATGAGCCATTAGATAATGACCACCTTATCTTATAAGCTGTAGCACCCCCTTTAGCTCACAAAACAGCGGCCACTGGGCAAGACATCGATGATTCGATGAGGTGGCGATAGGTATCCTGGAGTATCTGGTACCATAATGTCCGCAGAATGTCCCTCCGTTTTCATACATATCGGGATGGTTGAGATTTAGCCCGAACCCGCTTTTCCTAGTCGAACCACAAATGTTCGATTGGGTTCATGTCAAGAGAATTTGGAGGACAACATGCTAGTGACTTTCTAGTCACTAGCATGTTTCTTGAACCACTCCTTGACGATTCTGGCCGTGTGGCATGGAGCATTATCCTATTGAAAATGGCCATCTCCAGAAGGGAACACAGTTGCCATGAATGGGTGAACTTGGTCCGCAACGATGTTCAGATACCTGACAGCTGTCAGGGTTGTGCTATTGGGATAATGGGACGTAAAGTGTTCAAAGAAAACATCGTCTACAGCATAACACCGCCGCCGCCCTTATGTTTCCGTCTAACAGTGCATCCAGATTCCATAGCCTCCGTTGGTAATCAATGTATCCGCGCTCACCCGTCTACGTGATGCACCAGGAAACTTGCTTCGTCAAACAAGGCCACTTTCTTCTAATCATCCACGGTCCAGTCTCTATGACCTCAGGCCCATTTCATGCGTTGTTGGAGATGACGTGCAGTGAGCATGAGGACCCGGTTGTATCTCCGGCTACGCAGGCCCATGCGCAGAAAGCTGTGATGAACTATGTGCTGTGACACATTGCCCTGATCACCATTTTTGTAGCTGAGGATGATTTGTAGCACTGTGGCCCTGCGGTCGCTGTGAACAATGCGCGACAGTCTCCGCTCCCCTCTGGCATCAATGAGCTGCGGACGACACACTGCAGGACGACGGTTCGTCGTTTGGATATCTGTGCACCACTTTTGATACGTACTCACTACAGCGACACGTGAAGATCCACAAGCCGCGCCTTTTCCGAGATCGTAGTTCTCAGGTGCCGCCGCCATCACAATTTGTCCTTTATTAAATTCCGATACATCGGCAGCTTTTCCCATTTAGACTCCGAACACTCTACTAACCGAAAGCCGGTCCTCAGGTTGTATATATACTGCTCTCTGAACTTCATCTGCGTCACCGTTCGGTCTCCAGGCGCGCTCATTTCTCTAAGCTGGGGGTGGTCATGATGTAATGTCTCATCGGTGCATATCTTTTCTGCGTTGTTAGGGTATACTAACATTATAGCGTACACACCTGCTTTTTCTTTCTTGTTTCTCCTTGCAGCTTGGCGTTATGTTTGATAAAGGGGTCGGTGATTTTAGTGCTATTGTGATATTGTATTTATGTACTAAATTCTTCCATTAATATGTAAAACCTGGGATATATCTTGCATATTTCATTGTCATACTATTTAATTTTCTTACTGCAGGCATCCCATGCTTTGCATTTTTGTGTTCTATCTTTGTCATCTTTTTTTACACCCAGCTTTTATACACACACTATCAATATTCTCGATTTTCTTCGTGTTTAGGATGTCGGGCCTGCATATCTAATTTTTTAAAATCGTCTTTATTTCTTACGTGTTCTAATACTCTACATTTTATGTCCAACTGGCCCTTAGAAAAAGCCTCCCAGTAGAGAGCGAAACGTTGGTGATTTCTATATATTGTTGTATGCCAATAAATAAAGGGGTTTGTACTCTGTTGTAAGCGTGTTGATCTTTCAAAACGCTTATTCTTACTCAGTTGTAGATATACAGACAGACGTATAAAAACTCCTGAACAAAATTCACTTGATGATACTCGTAGTAATACAGGGTGTCCGAAAAATAACTGTGCACTGAAAGTAATGCTTACCATGTCGAACTGGTTCCTACAGGAGGTGTTAGAAATGGGCCCCGCAGACGTCCAGACATGTCTGCACACGCTTCTGCATGCTGGTGAAGATCTTTCTCAGGGTATGTGACTTGATTTGTCGGATATGGGTCGTTATTGCAGCCTGTAGTTCTTGAAGTGTATGCGGATTACCTGCGTACAGCTTCCTCGCCAGCGCTCCCCACAGAAAAAGTCAAGCGGTGTCACATCCGGTGACCGGACAGGCCACAGTCCCCGGGAGATGATGCGAGTTCGGAAGAATTCCTCCAGAAGCTTTATTTATGCGCCAGCGGTGTGAGGAGTTGCACCATCTTGCTGGAGGCATCCTTCGTTGATTTCCCGTTCCGTGAGTTCGGATATGAGTGGCTGGATAATCTGGGCACGGTACAGTTCTATGTTAATGGTTTCACTGAAGAAAATGGACGCAATGCACTCCAGTTTCCCGAAACTTCACCATGAGCTGATGCATCCAAAACGTTGCCAGTTTCCCGAAACTTCGCTATGAGCTGATTACGGTGGAGAACTTCTGCATCACGAAATTTCTTAACGCACTGTTTTTGCACTTCGTCCGTGTAGTTGTCGTCATGGCGAAAGACGTGTTCTACCAAAAATACTATCTAGTTATAAATAAATACCTATTTATGGATCTAATTACCATTACGTGCCCTATAACCCATAGCCGATACGAAGTCCATTGTTGGTGTGTCAATTCACTTTCTTTGTGGACACACTGACGAATCCCAGACATGTCGCGATTCTTCCAACTATAATTCCATTGGTAGGTGAAACATCTGGCTTTATTCTCTCATTCATGTACATTATTGCACTTTGATTCCAATACTCTAAATGTTAAAATCACTATGTACATGCCGATAACATTTCTTTTTCCATCGATGTTCTCTTGCACTTGTTGCACAACCAGTTAAATTTGAAGTTTAAAAACATTTCACCATTAAAATCCAATAAAAAGCTTAAAATCACGCCATGCTCAAGATCACCACTGTTCCACCATCGAACTCCCACTAAACTCTCTTTAAAGCTTTTCAACTTTTCTAAAGCCGTCATCAGAACTATCATCTGGTACACGATGTTGTAGACTGACTATGTGCGTTAGATGATTCCACCACGGGGTTTATCAATGTGTGCGAAAGGGATAAATGATCACGTGCCTCTCCCTACATTCTTGAATTTCTCGCTTTTGGTACTGTGCTGCCATCTACATTCTATTCGCTGCTTAATTCCCTTATGTTTCCTTCATTCCTTTTTGTACTATCTGTTCAACCGTCAATACCGTTGTCCTTGTACCATGAAGAGTGATCAATCGACACGTCTGCCTCCGTCGACCAAGTACTCGGGAATGACCTTCGCTCGGAATGAGAGCTACGCACACCTCGAGGTGGGAGGAGATGAAAGTTACGAGACAGAGAGCACTTCCACGTCGCGGGCCACTTCCACTGTAATTCCATTTGAAATTTCTTTATTATTGCATTACTGTAATTTGTATATTCAGTGCACAGTCATTTTTCGGACACCCTGTATACGATACATGTCAATAAGGTGTCACATATCATTGATAGGAATAAACCTTCGTCAGATGAGCAGTTCGTTGTCTAATCGTAGACTTCCCTTTTACGTTGAGAACATATTTCTTTTACTTACCTTCAGAACAGGGTGTCCGAAAAATGACTGTAAACGTAATTTACACTGCTGGCCACCCAAAAGGCAACACCAAGAAGGAAGCCTCTGATTGGCCTGAAATTCGCAGCATGCGTCGCCCGCAAGAGGACATGCAAACGATTAGCATTGCAGGGCATATGCAAATCATGTGCGCCCGGCACGCCACCGAGAAGCTCTATCAGAAGGGTGCACAGAAGGCGGAGTGTAAGTAGTGGACTTGTGTTGTGCTGCCGGACCTGTGCGTGGGAAGTTTCCTGATGCCTCGTCGGAGAATACGGCAGTCATTCCAGCATGTTTCGGAGTTAGACAGAGGACGAATAGTGGCTTATCGCGACAGCGGTTTATCGTACCGAGACATCGCTGCCCGTGTGGGACGACATCCAGCCACAGTGAGGCGAGTATGGATTCGGTGGGTGCAGGAGGAACGGACGGACCGACGTGAGCGATTGCCTCAGCAGCGTCACACCACCGAACGAGATGACCGTTATGTTGTGCAACGAAAATTGACGGCTCGCACAGCCACATCACGAACTTTAGCGCAGGAATTAGGGTGTGTTGCGCAACAACCTGTGTCAGCACGTACCGTTCGACGCCATTTGCAGGAGCAGGGACTTGTCGCACGGCGCCCATTGCACCGATTACCATTGACGTTACATCACCGGCGAGCGCGGCGGCAGTGGGCCGTTGAACGCCGCACCTGGACTACGGAATGACACGCCATTGTCTTCTCCGACGTATTCCGCTTCTGCCTGCAACACCACGATGGTCGGATCCGCGTGTGGCGGCACCGCGGCGTAACACTGTATGACGCCTGCATTGTGCATCGCCATACCGGTCCGTCGCCTGGCATTATGGTTTGGGGTGCAATTGGATATGACACCCGCACCACTCTGGTACGCATCCCCGGTACACTCAACAGCCACCGCTACATCTCCGACGTTTTGGAGCCTGTAGTCCACCCTTACCTGCAGGACCTGCCAGCGGCCACGTTTTAATAGGATAATACGCGCCCGCACGTGGAACGAATCGTACAACAATTCTTCAAGGCCAACCAGGTGTCACTGCTGCCGTGGCCCGCCTGTTCTTTCGATATGTCGCCCATCGAACACGTCTGGCCGCTGATCGGCAACCGAGTGGCCCGGCAAGCACCACCCGAGGCTATGCCTGATGAACTGTGGCAACGTGTGGAAGCAACCAATACCCCAAACCCACATCCAAAGCCTCTTTCGTTCGATGCCGCGGCGTGTTGCCGCCGTTTTTGCCAGCCATGGGGGCCACACGAACTATTGATGTCTGCGTGTTCTGCAAGTCGCACGGGCCTGTAAGCTCAATCGTTTCATCTTTGTATCTGTTGTTATGTGTCCAGTAAATCTGACTTTGCTATGTCGTGTCCTTCTTGGTGTTGCATTTTGGGTGGCCAGCAGTGTACATAGAAGAAAGAAGCCAGAAAGGAAGGTTAAAGAGTTATATAAGTCACCGTTCGTTAAAGTAAATAATAGTTGATAACAAATTCTGCTTATCAGGGGACTTTGCACCTCAATGTTGAAGTGTTTGAAAAGAAGTTCTCGTGCCCAGATTTCGCCTTCCTTTTTATTTTCTTATCAAAGAAGGAAATGCTATGAATCTAAATAATGAATATTTTCTGTCGTTTTGTTATCCCCTTTCGTGACATCAAAAAGCTTTGCATTTTATTAATTTAACACTTTGTACGTTCAATCACATCATGTTTAAAAAAATAAAATAAAAAAAAGCATCCCTCGAAAATGATCGAGGATTCTGTGGATAACTTCTCTCCAAGCATCCTAATAAGCATTTGTAACATTACACCCACAGGGTGGCCTCATTACCGGACATGCAACTGGAACTGCCTAACAAGGCTGATAGTGGGATCACAAACACACTCGGTCCTTCTGAAGCTGATACCTGACACACATTACGTAACCGATGATGTTCGGTTCGCCAACTGTGAAGTCTCCGTGTTCAGAGGACCTCATTATTGTGAAATCTGAAACTTACCTGTTCAGAAAATTCGCGAGGGGTAGAAAACTTTGCATCTGGCGTTCGTACTTGCTTACAATGAAATCCCTTGACGAGGTGTTTAAAAATTCTTTGTCGTTGGATATCTGTTAAACCCAAGTTTCTATACAGAGAAGTGGGAATGTTACACAAAAAAAAAAAAAAAATAAATAAATAAATAAAATAAAGAAAAAATCGTAACTTTGTGGAGAGTCTTATTGCTTTAAGTAATTAATAGCTCAGCTTTTTGACATACTCACGAAACGAAGAAGGATTTAAAATGAAGCAGACAGCATAAGAAGTTTTATAAGGACAATACAGACAAAAGTAGAAACGACAATACGAAGAAGCGTCAAGCCACAAAGCCTCCTATGATTTTTTGTGCTTTTTTTTTCATTATTTATGTTACGGCTATCAAACTTAAGAGTCCTCTAAAAAATCCAAACGCTTTGATTATTATCAAAGCTGATGAACATTCCTTGGAAGTTTGTTCCGCATAATTGTAAATGGCAACTTGAGAGATTTATGAAAAGAAATTCATCTTTCTTCGACAGAAATTTAATACTTATTCGTCCAAGTGAGCTCCATAGCATGCCTACATTGACTACGCAAATGTTTCACATTGAATTTTTATAGCAGTTAGCGCAGATACGCTTGATAACTCAACAATGTTATTTTAGAATGTTAATCAGGGAGCAGCTAAAGCGTGTGCTACAACGGTTATGAAATATACACGGTCGTATCACAATAACATGACCACCTAACTAATAATGGGAATTACCACCCTTGTCCCGGATGACAGCGGCGAGGCGTGGTATGGACGCAATGAAATGAGGCTCTGGAAGGTTGCGCGAGGCACATGTGCCTATTCGCACTGCAGTAGAGCACGGATATCATGTAGATGACGTGGTTGTCGGTCAGCTCATCGAACCTGCCGATCCAAATACGTACATTGAAGATCAATTGAATTAGAGACAGCTGGCGTTATGCAACTATGGCGCTGTGGGCGGCCCTGTAAACGAAAACGACAGGACGTATGCAGCGATCCGACAATATAAGGAGTGATGCGACGGGAATCAGTAAAAGTCGGAGGCAGTATGGGTAAGACGAAGGACCTAAGCGCATTTGATCGTGGGCAAATTGTCGGGGCCCGACGAATGGGTCACTCCATTTCGGAAGTCGTGCAGGCGCTGGGATTTTCACGTGCCACTGTGTCACGGGTGCACCGTGAATACATCGAATCCGGTAAAACCATCACTGCACGGCCCAACTCCTGTGGACAACAGCGTGTGGATGAGCGGGATCATCATTGGCTAGCTCGCATTGTAACAGCGGATAGACGGGCCACAGTGGAAGAAATCACTCTGCAATTTAACGCCGGTGCACAAAAATGTGTAAGCAGCCACACCATCCAGAACCATCTTCTCGCTATGGGGTACAGAAGCCATCGTCCCACGAGGGTACCGATGCTGACCGCACATCACAGGGTACAAAGATTAGCATGGGCGCGGGAACATCGCCAATGGACCCTAGACATGTGGGAAAATGTTGCCTAGACTGATGAGTCGAGATTCACGTTGGTTCATGCGGATGGCAGGATACGAGTACGGCGCAAACCACATGAAGCGATGGACCCTTCTTGGCAGCAGGGTACTCTTCAAGCTGATGGGGGTGGCATTCTCGTCTGGGGACTGTTTACGTGGACTAAAATGGAACCCCTGGTACGTGCATCATCGTCCCTCACAGGTCAAAGTTACCTGGATATCCTGGATGATCATTTGCTCCCGTTTGTGCGTCTTCAACATCCCACTGGGGACCTCATCCTGCAAGAAGACAATGCACCGTGCCATCGCTCCCGAATTGCATCCGAGTGGTTGGATGAACACCCACCGACGTGACCTCGCTTCCTTGGTCAGCTAGATCACCTGACCTCAATCCCATCGAGCACATCTGGGATGCCATCGAGAGAGATGTTTGAGGCTCTGACACCCCCTCCATCAAATCTTCGTGAACTGTGAGAGCTTGTTCAAGGGTTGTGGATCCGTATGGCTTCCCAACGCTTCCAGTGTCTTGTCGAGTTCATGCCGAGACGAATCGCCGCCGTCATCAGGACGAAAGTTGGTGCTACACATTACTAGACAGGTATCTCTAGTTCAATGGCTCTTCAGTGTAATCCCACAAATGCTGTATGTGTATGCGATTGAGGTCGGGCGATTTCACCGGCCAAAGGAGAATGGAGACATCGCTCTCGTGTTCCTGGAACCAGTCACGCAACCCCTAAGCGACGTGGCAGGGTGCATTGTCTATTGGTAGACATCACCACCTGAGTAAATATCCAACATGAAGGGATGCATGTGGTCAGAGCTCCATCAAGTGGTACCAGCGGTCCCAGGTCATACCAGGAAAACATACCCCAGACATTCACACTGCCACTGCCGGCCATCACTTGACCGACAAGCGTGCCCGGGTGTTGGTTCTTGTATGTCTGACGTCATATCCGCCACCAACCGTCACTTCCGTGGAGTAGGAACCTCGATTCGTCGGAGAAGGCGACCTTTTTCCAGTCTTCCAGTGCCGAATGACGGTAGTCCCATGCGAACTGCAGGCGTCGTTGCCGATGGACCTGGGTTAACATGGGCGCCTTAACGCAGCGTCGACTCCGGAGACTCATACGTGACAGGGTTCGCTCTACTGTTATCGGAGACACGTACCTGGGTGTCCCAGCGTTCATTTGCGTGGTCAGTTGTTGCACTGTTGTGCGTCGATTGCTCTTTACTAGTCGACGGAGGCGACGTTCTCCTTCTGGGGTCGATGGCCTTTGGGCCTCCACAGTTATGACGTCGGGAAGCACTCGGTGTGGCAGCGGTCCTTTCGTGGTACATCTTTAATACAGCACCTCGCGAACAGCACACGAAGTCTGCTGTTTCTGAGATGCTTCCACCCTTGGGGTGGTAACCGATGATCATTCCTTTTTGAACGCCAGTCAAATCACTACTTCTGCCCATTGTGCTCACGTAACGCACTATGGCTCATCTGTCCTAGCCGGCCGCCTATATCCCCGTGCAATCGACCTTGTCACGTACACCCTGTGACTCGCCTGGGTGGTTACACTGTGATTTCGGGGGTGGTCATATTATTCTGTACGACCGTCTATTGCTCGTAGTACCTTAAGCAACTAAAAATCACAAACTTCAATTTTTTTTTTTAAATAACCCAACGTTGTTTTCTGTACAATGAAACTTACAATACGACGTACACTGAGTGCACGTGCGCCGCTCTTGCACCAACAAACCACTCCAAGACAATCTTATCCGATTCTTTCTTTATTATTATTATTATTATCATTTTTTTTTTTTTTGCAGTTTTCTCTTCATTAAGCTGTTTTATTAGTTTTAGCAGCATTGCAAAACCAGGGACGAATGTCACCTATGGGGTCTTGGAGGGATCTTCGGGTGAGATGCTATTTACGCTTTCCAAACGTAGGTTGAAGAAGCGTACATGCTCCAGCTTTGTCCGTCTGTCAGCACGATAACTCGCGTAAAAATGGTTCGATTTCGATGATATTTTAGTATGTGGTAGGGGACCACCTGGGGACAAACGCTATTAAAAATGGGTGAAGTAGGGTCAAAAATCAAGACGTAGGAGCGGGATGCATTCCATTGCTCTTGTGCGTCATAACTCGCGTAAAAATGGGTTGATTTCGATGAAATTTTAGTATGTAACATACTAAAATATCACCTGGGGCCAAATCCTATTGAAAATGGGTGAAGTGGAGCCAAAGGTCAGGACATAGGAGCGGGATGCATTCCATCGCCCTTAAAATCAACACAAAAAAGGCGTGACGATCAGAGGGAAAAATGTTGAAGGTGTAGCATAATGTACATGTATAATGTTTTCAAATAAAGTTGTAATAACTTCAACTAACCTGATTAACTACACTGTTGGCCACCCGAAATGCAACACCAAGAAGGACCCGAGATAGCAAAGCCAGATTTACTGGACACATAACAACAGATACAAAGATGAAACGATTGAGCTTACAGGCCCGTGCGACTTGTGGAGCACGCAGACATCAATAGTTCGTGTGTCCCCAATGGCTAGTAATAACGGCGGCAACACGCCGCGGCATCGAACAAAAGAGGCTTTCGATGTGGGCTTGGGGTATTGTCTGCTTCCACACGTTGCCACAGTTCATCAGGCGTAGCCGCGGGTGGTGCTTGCCGGGCCACTCGGTTGCCGATCAGCGACCAGACGTGTTCGATGGGCGACATGTCGGGAGAACAGGTGGGCCACGGCAGCAGTGACACCTGGTGGGCCGTGAAGAATTGTTGCACGATGCGTGCCACGTCCGGGCGCGCATTGTCCTGTTGAAACGTGGCCGCAGGCAGGTCCTGAAGGTAAGAGAGGACTACAGGCTCCAAAACGTCGGAGATGTAGCGGTGGCTGTTGAGTGTACCGGCGATGCGTACGAGAGGCGTGCGGGTGTCATAACCATAACACTAGGCGACGGACCGGACCATAACCAAACCATAACACTAGGCGACGGACCGGAATCGTGGTGCATAATGCAGGCGTCATACAGTCTCTCGCCGCGGTGCCGCCACACGCGGATCCGAACATCGTGGTGTTGCAGGCAGAAGCGGAATTCGTTGAAGAAGACAATGTCTTGCCATTCCGTAGTCCAGGTGCAGCGTTCAACGGCCCACTGCCGCCGCAGTCGCCGGTTGTGTAACGTCAATGGTAATCGGAGCAATGGGTGCCGTGCGACAAGTCCCCGCTCCTGCAGACGACGTCGAACGGTACGTGCTGACACAGGTTGTTGCGCAACACACCCTAATTCCTGCGCTAACGTTCGTGATGTGGCGGTGCGAGCAGTCAATTCCCGCCGCACAACATGCCGGTCCTCTCGTTCGGTGGTGTGTCGCGGCTGCGGCAATCGCTCACGTCGAACCGACGTCCGTTCCTCCTGCACCCACCGAATCCATACTCGCCTCACTGTGGCTGGATGTCGTCCCACACGGGCAGCGATATCTCGGTACGATAAACCGCTGTCGCGATAAGCCACTATTCGTCCTCTGTCTAACTCCGAAACATGCTGGAATGACTGCCGCATTTTGCGACGAGGCATCAGGAAGCTTCCTACGCAGAGGTCCGGCAGCACAACACACCTCCACTACTTACACCCTGCCTTCTGTGCACCCTTCTTATAGTGCTTCTCGGTTGCGTGCCAAGCGCACATGATTTGCATATGCCCTGCAATGCTAATCGTTTGCATGTCCTCTAGCGGGCGACGCATGGTGCGAATGTGAGGTCAATCAGATGCTTCTTTCTTGGTGTTGCATTTTGGGTGGCCAGCAGTGTATATAAACGTAAAGATAAAAACAACGCACGAACTGCATATAATTATGTAGTAAACAGTACTATTTTGAAATGACTGTGTAAAAACAAGAAACAAAAAAGTAGCGAGGACGAAAATTTTCGGTAGAGGTCCGGATCCCGTTGAAAGGATCCTATGAATCGTCCTTGAACATATAAGAAAATTGTTGAAATAGACAAAATACGAAATATGGCGAGTGGAAAACTATATCAGAAACCGGTGCTAAAGTTTCAATTCCATCTTCAGTTGTGCATAGTGATTTTTGCGCCCTCCCTTGATCTGCGCCCGGGACAGCCGCCCCGCTTGCCCCGCCCTAGTTACGCCTCTGGGTTTCGACTGTATCATCAACAGCCATTCTCAGTCCACTGCAGGAAGAAGCGGTTTCTCACCCCAGTCTCTTCCAGAATTCTCTTTCTGAAGGAATTTTCCTCCACGTCGCTCCGTCAGAATTTCGTACACCCACGTACCATGATCTATTTTTTCCCATTACTAAGACGATGCTTTTTTTTTTTTTTTCAGACTTTGGATGTTTTCGGTTGTTTCTTCATTATAGTTCACAGTCGGAAAAGATTTGACACAATGGCGAAAATTTTCAGAAACTGAAAGATCTTTATCTTGCAAAAGAAAAATCTATCAACAGATCTCAATAAGCGGTAAAGAGAAATTGCTGTTTCACGAACTAAATATACATTCTTGATAGTCTGCCTTTGAACTAAAGCCAAAAAGTGGCCATTCCTTCGGAAATGTCTCAAAGATATAATTTAGATGATTCACTAAGGTGGAGTGCCACGGGAGAACATGGAAGCAGGTGAAGTTAAAGTATTCAGGTCACAGGTGGTTGGTTGGCTATGTCTCCAGGCTCTGGGGACGATTTCGCAGTGCACAGGTGACGAAGTTAAAAACCATTAGAGCCGACGGAAAGTCGAGTGTTTAGGATGGAGCTTGTTGCTTACGGCGCCTATACTAGAAATTTCGATAAGACATAGGTGTGATTCTCGTTGTAGCGCCTTTTCTCTCCTTTAGTTAGTGTATTGTAACAACATTTCATGGGAAACGAAACACCCCCTGCTTTCCCTGGATGCGTTTAAAAGTCATGAAGAAACAGAGAAAATGAAAAAAAGAAATAGCCACTGCATGGAGCCAAAATATAAAACATTGTAGCTGGCATAAGAAATTACATCATTTTTAAAGAAAGGGCTTCCTTGCCTAGAGCATTAAGTGTTTCAGTTTTCTTGCTGCAAATTAAAAGCACATGATTTAAAATAAATCACAATTTTTCGAAGGCTATTAACATATTTACTGATGTTTCCGCGCTATAATTAATCTGAGACGGTACTTTATATTAACTTTTGTTTAAATTTGCTGCAATGGCCCAAATAAAAACAGTAAAACTCCGAGATTCCAAAATTCTTCTTTTGTTTCCTTTACAATTTCGAAATTTCATTTTTTTCTTTTTGAAATAAAATTTTGAAAATCCATTATTTTTTTGGATTATAATTTTGAAATTCCATTTTTTTCTTTTTGATATATAATTTGGAAATTCCATTTTTCTTTCTTTTTGAAATCTATAATTTCGAAGTTACTATTTTTTTCTTTTTGAAATGTGCTTCCATTTTTTTTAAGTATAATTTTGTAATCCTATTCTTTTTTTTAAATATATTTTCGAAATCCCATTTTTTAAAATATAATTTCGAAATTAAATTTTTTTCGTTTTGAAATATAATTTCGTAATTCCATTTTTTTCATTCTAAATATAATTTCAAATTTCCATTTTTCTTTTTCAAATATAATTTCGAAATTTAGTTTTCTTTAATCTTTTTGAAACGTAACCTAATACCAAATTTAAATTTTTTTTCTTTTTGAAATATAAATTCACAATTCCATTTTTTCCCCTTTTGAAATATGATTTAGAAACCCACCCTCCTTTGAAACATACGTGTGCTTGAATAAATAACGTCAGACCGGATCTTTTAAATTACTAGCAGTAATCGTATATCCCTTTTTTGGGCATAAACTCTGAGAAACACATGTACAGTTTCCATTAATTTTGTGTTAAAAGCCGCTCTTGCCACTCTGGTGTTGCAGTGGTGTCTAATCACTTGTTTCTGGCGATCCTACCGAGATGGGTCCAGGTTCGAATCCCCGTGAAGCATGGAAGTAATGTTTGTTTTACGGCAGTGGCTTTCTCCCTTCGCTGGAACCAGCTTTCCTAAATTACGGATGAGCGACTGCTTATATCCCATTGAGCTGCCCACGGTTGTCGTCAAACTACTAAACAAAAAAAAAAAAAAAAAAAATCGGTCTCTTATCGAACAGATTTTTCCGCATGATAGCGTAAAACACGTGTGTTGCACAAGATCCACTTTTAATAAAATATTTCTACGTCATTTTGCTTTGATCTGTATATGGTTTTCAATTTTTGCGGAACTTTTGAATTTTCATCAGTAAAGTACAGCGGATTTTTCTGGTGTTTAATAAAGGGTGAAATCCTGTTCCCGGGAATACTAATTCCTGGGAACAGGATTTCACCTGAACCCGAGACTCAGTAATCCCAGGATTTTCCCCTTGGACTGACCGATGATTAAAATCTGTTTCAAAAGCATCTGATTTTCGAATAGAAAATGTTTTACCGATGAAGGGAAATATATTTCAAGGAACAAAACAGTGATTAATGATTTCCAAAATTTCGATTGTGCCGATTCACTGTTATCATTAACTGTTCAAGTATTTTCAGGTTTCACTGAATGTGATAAGGACACTACCTAAATAAAGGACATTGAATCTATAGTAAAAAAAAAAGAGCAACTTTTGAAAGAAAATTTTAATCTGACAATGAAAGCTGAGATCTTTATTTTGTTGATTCTCCTTCTTACTTCTGTAAGAATTCCTGAATTTTATTCAAGGACGTTTTGAACCTCATCTTAGAATTAGGAATTACCCCCCCTCCCGAATAAATAAGTACTAGGGGTGTTCAAATGAAAAGGTACGAAACGTCATAAGAACGTAACCGTTAACATATTTGCCTATGCCTCTATGGGAGAACGTAGCGACACATCTAGGGATGCGATTGGAGTCACCGGCGTGGATCGGAGCATGCGCGGTCGGCCGCATGCGCAGGAGAGAGCAGAGGCTCTTATAAAGAGCGCCGTCCAATTCACGCGGCAGTGCGTGTGTGGACAGGATGGCGTTCACATTGCAAAATTCGACGATTGAGGAGCAGCGAGGCGTTATCCGATTTCTGACAGCGGAAGGTGTTAAACCGGATGCTATTCATCGCGGAGGGTGTGGTTCTGCTCCATGATAACGCGCGTCACCACGTCTCTAGGGGCACACACGCGGAACTGGCCAAGTTCCAGTGGGAGCAGCTTGACCATCCGCCCTACAGCCCGGACATGTCGCCCTGCGATTTCCATGTATTTGGTCCCCTGAAAAAACATCTGAAAGGGAAGCGCTTACACTCGGACGACGAACTCAAGGACGCTGTGCAGGACTGGGTCTCGTCACGGCCACAGGAATTCTGGGAACAAGGAATCCTTCGGCTCGTTAATCAATGGGTTCGTTATGCTACGGCCTATGGTGTATACTTTGAATAAAGTCTTCATTTATACCCACAGTGTCGTTTCGTACCTTTTCATTTGAACACTCCTTGTATAATAAATATACGTATACGTAACTTTTATTCTTTTTAAACGCGCAACTATAAAAAAGAATCATATGTCTGCCCATGAACATTGAACAATGTCTAAGTTTAATATACATCTGTTATTTCATTCTGTACTATATATAGGAATAAGTGCTACGCTTGTAATAATATTAATAAGTACAATAAGTGTATAAGACCTATCACCATCATCATGTCAACCATTATCAATCCATTGATGGATCAAGGTCTCCCCAAGTTTCATCTTCAACGGCCTGTCTTGTGCCAGTCCCCTCCATGTTACTTCCGTATACTTTCGAATTTAATCCACCCATCTCCTATATGACCTTCTTTTGGGTCTTTTCCGACCTTTGGAATCCAGTCTAAAATTTCGGTTGTCTATCGGTGGTCCGTCATTCTGGCATTATGTCCATCCCATTGTTATTTCAGGGATTTTACTCTGATCACGTTGTCTTCAGCTCTTGCCATTTTCCTGATCCACAGTTCCTCTTCTCATCTCTTCTGGTTACACTAAGCATACACCTCTGCATGCTTCTTTTAGTTGTTCGCAGTCTTTGTATGTCTTTTTTAGATAAGGTCCACGTCTCTGCACCATACGTAAGCACTGGACGGGTGCATTGATCAAACACTTTTCTTTTAAGGCATAATGGCATATTGCTCTTAAAAATTGCACTGTTTCTTACAAAAGCTCTTCAACCAAGTTTTATACACCAATTAATTTCTTCGTCAATGTGACCCCCGCTTGATATCTGCTGTCCAATGTAAATATAGGTATCGGTTATCTCCAGGATTTCCCCATCAGTCGATAAATCTTCGCTTCTTGTAAAAGCATTGTACATCACTTTTGTCGTCTGAAAGTTCATTTTTAATCCGATTCCTTTACTCTTGTCAGCAAGTTCCTGGATCATACTCTGCAGCTCTGAAGGGGTAGTTACAAAAATGACTACGTCATCAGAAAAACGTAGGTGAGTTGAATGATCGCCATTAACCTTTGTCCCCTGTTTTTTCCAGTTCAGTGATTGGAAGGCATTTTGCAATGTGGCATTGAAGAGTTTGCGAGATATGGTGTCACCTTATCTCACTTCCTTTCCAATTTTTATTGATGCTGTATTTTCAAATAGCCGAGCCTTTGCACTTGCATTTTCATAGATGTTATTAATAATACTAATGTATGCGTTTTGAGTACCGCAGGATTTCAAAGCCATTGTAACTGTAAGCTGTATATGTGGCTGCAAATATAGCAAAACTGAAGCCAAAATTGTTTAGCAAAAAACAAATCTGGTCGATACCTTGTAACAAATTAACAAGCAACAATGTCTAAAACCTTTCTCAATTTTTTCCCTGTTAAATCATATAGAATTATTAATTTTCGCTGCTGTAAATCGTCCTTTTCAAATATTTTTTGATAGATGAATTAGTTTTTGTTTCATCCATATACACTGAACTTATTTCGGGAGAGTGACTTTTTCGGAGTTCTCATTGTTATCAAAATTCCGTAGGTTCTGTAATCATTGACATCTGTTCGATGTTCTGTCTCCCTCTCTCCGTCTCTATCTTTCTCTCCCTCTGTGTGTGTTGGTCTCCCCCCTTCTCTCTTTCTCTCTCGCTCTCTCTGTCGTCCCTGTCGCTCTCTGTCTCTGTCCCTCTCTCTGTCTCAGTCGCGCGCGCTCTCTCTCTCTCTCTGTCTGCTTGTCTCTCTTTGTCTCTGAGAGAGACAGAGAGGCTTTCTCTCTACGTCATCACCAAAACCGAGGATAAAAGTTTAGTGTCGCTAATTATGTGTTACAGGCGTGCAACTAGATATTTTTTCTGGTGGGAGTTACGATATCTATGAAAGCTATATTAACACTACAGCAATCATTTGCATGCAACATAGATATACAGGTATTATTGGTGGGAGTTACGATATCTATGAAAGCGATATTAACACTACAGCAATCATTTGCATGCAACATAGATATACAGGTATTATTGGTGGGAGTTACGATATCTATGAAAGCTATATTAACACTACGTCAATCATTTGCATGCATGCTAGATATACAGGTATTATTGGTGGGAGTTACGATATCTATGAAAGCTATATTAACACTACGGCAATCATTTGCATGCAATATAGGTATACAGGTATTATTGGTGGGAGTTACGATATTTATGAAAGCTATATTAACACTACGTCAATCATTTGCATGCAACATAGATATACAGGTATTATTGGTGGGAGTTACGATATCTATGAAAGCTATATTAACACTACGGCAATCATTTGCATGCAACATAGATATACACTATTATTGATATCTTTGGAAAAAATAATTTTTTGCCCCAATTAGTATCACCAAATCATCAAAATAAGTAAAATTATTGAGTGAATTAAAGTACAGAAATTAACAAAAAACTGATAAAAATGAAATAATAAATTCCATTAGAAAAAATTAGATAAAAATAATGCAAGCACTTTCTCATCAACACAATTATGATATAAAGTCAATGCACTGAAAAAATGCATCTCTTTTGTCTGGGGTGTCTCCTTTCTGCGTGATCAATAACAACTGCATCTCATTTTTATTGTTCTAGTGGTATGTTTTGTTGAATGCTCATATATTTAGAAAAGGGAAATGCTGATCATGAACTGGGAAGATTAACCACAAACATCCACTTTGGCGGACGAATTTTAGGTCCGAGCTACCTAAAACAAAAAATTCTAAAATCTCTTCATTCTACCCTTCCGTAGGGTGTTAGACCTTAGTAGGTTAGAGTCATTCGAGTCGTACCACAGGGGCTTATACCAGCCCCGACCTTGGTCAGATAGCTTCACAAGGACAAGTTTATCCCAACTTTTCGTCTCAATTTGATATAAGGACAGAGGAAAATGTCGAGTAATTGTGTCGTCTTTGCTGGACCAGGTTGTTACAGATATAAGAACTAATTATGTGGAAACGCAAAGCGTTTATGATTTTGTCTTATGAACGTTTAGTGGAGGTGGAAATTAAATCAGACTGAAACTAAGGCATAGGAAATCACAAAATAACAATGCCACTGCTGATACAGGGGAAAAAATCCAGAAGAACTGGGTTCTCGGGAGGGTTTTTTGACATTTAAAAGAAAAAGGATTAAATCCACTGCTCCAACCACCATTCTTTTTCAGTGCCAGGAAGCTACTCCCAACGTGGTCCAGAGTCCATTTTATGATAAGATTTTTCACTCTTCTTTGTATTACCCGCATGAAATTTTTAACATAAGGGATGACCGTAGCCGATCATCTCTTTCTGAAAGTGCACTAGTTCACTACCTCATTTCGCTGTCAACTGTCACTATTATTTCGGTAGCACTGTAATTTTGTGCGTGCGCAGCTTGTAGCAAATGTACAAAATGTGTGTTTAGATAACTAGTTGGTTGTGAAAATGGCAACATAAAGAGAATGATTAACGTTGAAATTAAAGAAATCAAAATTTTCAATGGGGCTGTAAAGGAAAATTTGAGTCTGCAAATACTTATCGAACTCCTCAAATTAAATGAAACACAAAAAATTGGAAAATATTTGATTGAGAAAGCAGCAGGTTTAGTTTTAAAACAGTGTCTTTAAAGACATTGCGCCATCAATGTCTTTAAAGACACTGTGAAACATAGTGAAGAGTTACAATTTTTATTCAATTTTGTAAAAGGGATTAGGGTGTATTACTGAAGAATTCGAAAAACAGGTATTGAAAAACAGGCAACGAATTGCAGAAGAAAAATTCAACGCTTTTATCCGATTTTTTTACAGCCAGAAATTTTTTATATATAATTAAATAATGAGCCGCAATTACGTTTATTTCAAAATTCAGGATGCAACATGTTTAATTGTTATGTACGTATTTCGCAGATGCATTGTATGTACTGTATTTTAAAATGAAAATACTGTACGTGTACTTCTTCTTCTTAGCCTGTCGCCAAGCACTGCAGAGTATATGCCTTCCCCAGTCTTTTCCAACTTCCTCGATCCTTAGCCTCAGTTCACCATTTAACACCTCTAAATTTCTGAAGGTCATATCTCCATCTTGTTCTCTGGCACCACTTTCGTTTCTTGCCAACTCTCGGCTGCCATTCTGTTATTAATCGTGTCCATCTTTCATTTTTCAGTCTTCCAACATGTTCAGCCCATCTCCACTTTGATTCTTTTATTATTTTTTAAATATCTATTATTCCTGTTCTTTCTCTTATAAGTTCATTTCCAACTCTGTCTCTTCTTGTTATTCACAACATTCTACTCTCTAACTTTCTTACCAATACTCTTATTTTTTTACGTTTTCGTTCTGTGATACTCCACGTTTCACTTCCATAAGTAAATACGGGGTTAAGACATGCATTGAAGAATTTTCTTTTTAAATACAATGGAAGATCGCTGGTTTATTAGCCTTAAAGTCTCCTAAAAGCTCCATTACCTTGGATAATTCTTCTAGTGATTTCTCGTTCTTGTCTTTCTCTAAAACTGACTACTTGATCTAAATAAATGTATTCATCTGCTTTTTCGATTTCTTTTCCTTCTATCAAAACCTTTTCTGTATTGTTCATATATTTAGTTTTTGCTGTGTTTATTGTCAGACCTTTTTAAAGATTTTCCATCTGTAAATCCTCTATCATATTTTGCATTTCACTATTACTAGTTGCAATGATGACTATGTTATCAGCAAATCTTAAGAAAAGAAATGTATTGCATTGTTTCTTTCTGTTAAACGATAGCAGAAAGATGAAACATTTATTCAAAATCATCATTTTAATTATATGCACATCATACGTACGTATTTAGTATGTAGTTTTATATATCCTAAACCTAGCTGGGGTCAGAAGTCAAGCTCCCGATGACAGACAAATGTTGAGGTCTCAGGGTGTCCGCAATTCAGTGGTTTTACCGTAGTCGATTCTTTTGTATGAATCGACTACGGTAAAACCACTGAATTTTTTCCAACCGTAGGTTGAAGAAGCGCATATGCTCCAGCTTTGTCCGTCTGCTTGTCTGTCCACACGATAACTCGCATAAAAATGGTTCGATTTTGATGAAATTTTAGTATGGGGTAGGGGACAACCTGAGGACGAACCCTATTTAAAATGGGCGAAATGGGGTCAAAGGTCAGGACACATGAGCGGGATCCATTCCATCGCCCTTATGCATCCTAACTTAAGTAAAAATGCTTGGATTGCGACAAAACTTTAGCATGTTGTTCCGGAGGTATACTGAACCGGTTCTGTTGAATATCATCGAAATGGGGTCAAAGGTCAGGGCACAGGAGCGAGGTTTATTCCACAGCCATTATCCTCATAACTTGACTAAAACTGCTACTATTGCGACAGAACTTTAGTATGTTTTTCTGCAGGTATACTGAACCAATGCTGTTTAATATCATCGAAATGAGGTCAAGGTTAGGGCTCAGAACTGAGATTTATTCCACAGCCATTATCCTTATAACTTGAGTAAAAATGCTTCTATTGCAACGAAATGCAATAGATTGTTCCGTAACAACTTTGGAAGCAGTTCCGCCAAAAATGTTTTTGTCAGCAATTGTGGGTAGTGCGCATGCGTGAGATTTGTTAGCCATTATTTTCGCACGATAACTTTCGTGAAAATTGCCCGATTTAGATTGGATTTTTAATTATAAAACGGCTTGCGTATGGTAGCTCTTGATAATAAGAATAGGTAACACGGGCACAAAGAGATTTAGTTTTGATATATTTGAACTTCAAATGTTATACCATAGTTTAGTTCCCTTAAAACCAATGCATTTTCCTATGATTTCTGGTATGTTGGATCATAATCAATGCATTGCATGATTTTTCTAACTTGTTTGAGAAAATGCTTTTACTTTGTATCACTAGAGAAAAAAACACTTTATTTGTTGCTATTGAATTCTTTTAAAAAGATTGAACTCTTCATAAATTTGACGCCATTCCAGCTTGTTATCAGTAACGTCACTAAACCACTTAAATGCTTTTTCTTTTATCTTTGCACTTAATCACGGTAAAAGCAAAATAGAATAAAAACGAAGCTCTCTGCTATATCATCAAGATGCTCCTAGGTGCGGAGAAACACTTGTCATAAACTATTTTATAGTTCGCACTTTCCAAAGTTTTCGAAGTCTCAAATGGACACAGACTGTAAAATGTGATTTATGAGCAATCAGAAGAAACTTTTAAACAACATGATTTACAGTGCTGTCTCTGGTTCCCCACGCGCAGTGTTTTCCTAATTGGGCGTGAAGTGTCTTCGACCACACAGGTATAGGATATTTTTTTCCCCGAATTCCACCGAGTTCAGCAAGCTGAGTGAGCAGCTTTTGCTAGCCGAAAGTACGATAAGGATGCGTAACTCTCACTCGCAATGACTGATAAGCTAGTTCATCACATGGAATCAAGATTCGACGACTTATTACCACAAGAGAAACTGATGCCGACTTTATCTCAAGCCTGTTCGGAATAAAACAAGTCTTGGAGTCGACTCACGTTCAGGCCGTGAACTTCGGCAACAAGGATATTTGTCACTGCTATTTAGAACTGGCACAAGAAATTTGTATCGTGTCACTTTTTCCCGAAGGAAACTTTTTGGCTGCTTCGTAGATGTAACACCATTACGCCATTTAGAAAACACAATCGCTTCCTTTACGCAGGACTTTACAACACTGAAATAGAAAAATGTGTTATTACAGTTAAACCCGAAGTTGAAGGGAGACTTAAAAACATTTGATACATACGAGCTTCGCTATAACCCAAATGTAAGATTCTCTAACCCGATTCAGAAAATATTATTATAAATATGCAGAGGTGTAACTAAGCATTTCTGCGCCCAGGGCGACCCACAAAATATTGTGCCCCCCCCCCCCCCTGTCATTTTTTACGACCACCGTGAGCAACTCTAAGAGCCACGAGCAGTCGCTTTTACCTAATTCCGAATTTAGGTTCAAGGAAAGAGACATAGAGTTAACACTGTTAAAAATTGGTACTTAGAAATAGGCAAAATGTACTCGTTTGTGAGTACATTCTGGGCTTATAATAGCTCCGAGCACTTGTATCTCATTTTTGGAGAAGACACGTGCTCATTTCTGAGTACATACAGGGAATCAATTGTGAGTATATCTGGTATTTCTAATTTGAAATATATGTACTCCTTTTTGAATTCAGATATATGTACTAAAAAAAATCCATATAATTCAAAATTAATATATGTGCTCTAACTTCATTCAGTTTCTGTGCCCTTTCGGGCAGGGCACAGAAACTGAAGGAAGTAAGAGCGAATCTAGCGATTCTGACAGGATAGTTTGTAAGAGAGCGAAAGCACACTAGATGGCGCCACCGTGCGATTTTGCGTACATAGAAAAATTAGGAGGGGCTTAGGAACTTCAACCGGGGGATTTCTACCCGGCGGCCATCACTTAACATGCTCGTCCGATATTTAGCGATCATTAAAATTCCACACTACCAGGCTAGGTTTGAACCTGGGGTCCCTCCATCTGTAGTCTGAATCTTTAACCACAAAGCCACCCGCGCCTCGATTTAAAATTTCAGATCAGATCAGATCATATGTAGAGGATTTTAGGAAGGGTGTGTCTGACCCTAGGTGTGAAACAACCCTTAGAAATAGGAAACTAGGAAATTTGGGCTGGAGTGCCCGATATGAAAGTGACACGGAAGCGAGGCAGAAAGGGTGAGGATGACGCCCTTATTTATTACCGGGGGACAAGTACCCGGGGTCCGAAGGTTTAACGTGTCCATTCGACGCATGGCGGATATTTAGTGGTTCGAGCGTTCGTACGTGCCTGGGATCGAACCCGAGGTCTACTCCGTCGCAGTCACGAACGTTGACCACTAGGCCACCCGCGGCCCGTTTTCAAAGTTGGAATACGTGTACTCCATACATACTCATTTATTCATAGAATCAACAGGAAATATTTTATTCCATGGCACATCTGGAATAATAGATATACTCGTTGTCACATGCTGGGCAAATGGACCGCACAATTTTAGGACAAATATAGTGATGAAGCGACAATATATTATTTATGAGATTGACACAAATACAGTTAATGTCAAAACATACACAAAGATACTTTATGCATAATTAAATTACTTGTGATCAGTGACTTTGCTGTACTAATTATTTATGTGTGAATCTTTACACATTTATTAAACAATTTCTCTTGAAATCTATAATATCTAAAATGAAGTAATACGAGATTACATTTATATTTATTGACGCAGTTATTTGTAAGTACGTATGGTACTTACAAATAACTGCGTCAATATTTGAGCATATCATGTACTCTTTTACGATAAGATTGTACTTAAAAAAAACGAGTGGGTTCAGGTTCTCATTTTTTAGTAGATCTTTTTTAACAGTATGTGTTGCAAGATAAATACCCCACCTATGTCTCCCTCGGCATTCGAACCAGGACCCACACGGACAACACCAACAAAACAAAATTAACGACATATCCCAAAGTTATCTCTATGCGAGAGGCACAATCAAACTGTATCGCCCCGTTGGCGAGGGGTACGAGTCCCTGGCTTCTAATCATACGCCCGAGGTAGGGCGTTACCTTCGAGATCTTGAAGGCCTATCAAGTCGTGACGTCATTTGCAGTGACGTAACACCTCGTGGATCTACTGATCAAACAGTTTGTGCCTGCATTACCACGCTACGCCTAACCGTATGGCTCGTGATTATTATGGTTGCCCATGCTTGCGTGAAATTAATACCCTTCCTTTCCTGTGGTTTGCTTCAACTAACATTTTAATTACAGTTTTATATACCGGTAATTGAATGAGATAGATACTTGATTATGCCACATCCGTGTTGTGTTCCCGGCTGCCGTGGGAATTATAAAACAAGTCCCAAAAAGCGTATGTGTGGATTTCCAAAAGACCAAGATTTGTGTTCTAAGTGGATTCGTGCAATTAAAAGGGATAACTTCATATTTACACCACATAGTAAGGTATGTACATAGAACATTTTTTAAATTGAATTTAAATACAAGACCTTAGTTAATATCACAAGACCTCAGTCAATTAATTTGGTCAAGTTGTGACGTACCTGCCAGCAGGACGCACACGACATAAAGGCAGATAGGAATCAAAACAAATGGCTGCGTAGCTCAGTTGGTAGAGCGACTTGTTACGGAATAAGCGGCCTCGGGTTCGAATCCCGGCGTAGACCAAAAATGACGGAGAAATTTACTTCGTTATAATGGCGCCCGAACTATCCGGATGACCCGGCCGTTCAAAATCTCGCATTGGTGTGATGTTATTTCCACACCGCGAGACAGGAAAAATCAGAGAATTCCTTCTCCAGCGCTTCGAAAAATAAAAATGTGTGATGTTGCATTCCACACAGCAGATTGACTGGGAGTTCTCAAGTGCACGTTCTACAGTGGATGGCTGCCTGCAACGATTCATGGTCACGGCTGACCCGTGGGCCATGTCCCCGGCCCTCTTTCGGGGGGGGGGATGTGACGTACCTGCCAGCAGGACGCACACGACATAAAGGCAGATAGGAATCAGAACAAATGTCTGCGTAGCTCAGTTGGTAGAGCGACTTGTTCCGGAATAAGCGGCCTCGGGTTCGAATCCCGGCGTAGACCCAAAATGACGGAGAAATTTACTTCGTTATAAAGTATTTAGAAAAAAAAAACATTTTAGCAAATGTAGAGGTATGTTTTAAAAGTGAAATAAATTTTTACATGCCTATTGCCTTATGGTAACAGTGAACACTTCTTGTTTCATATTCATCTTCTGGAGGAATAATATATATATAGTTTTCATTACAATTAGCTCAGATATTTTTTATAACAGCAAAAAACAATGACGTAGTCTTTGAAAACATTTTTCCACGATCTTTCATTCTTGTTACTAAAGTTATTGACTGAAAAAAAAAAAAAAAAAGAAAATCATACGGGATCCGCAAATTGATTTTCAGATTTAAAGAACGGGAGCTACAACATCGTAAATACGTTAAGCATTTGCAGCGTTATGTTGCATTTGTGATGCATGTTTTCACTGTAATACCGAAATTCTAAAACAACGATCGTGACCATCGGAAATATGCTCCGATTTGCACAGGCTCTCTCTCTCTCTCATGAGCTGTGACTATGCACCTTCAGTGACGTCACAAACCTGTGCGATGTCCTTCTCTTTCTGGGGGTCACGAGTGCGTCCAGGTTCGAATCCCAGTGAGGTATGGATCGTGTGCTCGTCCTACTGCAGTGTCGCTCTCCCTTCACGAGAGCCAGTGTTCCTAAATCAGGGCAGGAGGACTGCTTACAGCCCATTGATTTGTTGATAGGGATCGCTACACCCCGATACAAAAAACAAAAAGCAACCAAGCTATGACTGTTTGTGCAGCTTTTCCTAACTGCTTCGGAATTCGGACCTTCTGTCCAACATCAAACCGATCGAATGCAGCTGATAGTCGGAGCTCACAGCCGCAGCAATGGTAGAATAGCCTCCAGTCCGTCTTCATCAATGTGAAAGACAACTTTATCTTGCAACGTACCTACAACCCCGCCTTCGTTTCTGAATGTGAACAACTAACATTCTCTGAACATTTTGAAGAAGAAAGGCAAACATTAAGCTGTCAAGGCTACCAAAACTGGCGGAACAGATAAACAAATTCTGTGAATAGACAAATGACAAAATACGGCCCGAAAAATCTGTATCAGAAATTGGTGCCAAAATTTTCAATTTCGATCAGATTGTGAGCAGTGAGTTTTGAGCCCTCTCTTGAGGTGTACCCGGTACAGCCGGCCCCGCTTGCTCCGCTCTAGTTACGTCTCTGTAAATACACTGACGGAAAAAAATCCCAACACCAAGAAGGGGTTGTGTTAGATAAACGACAGTTGGTAGGCGGTGAGAGTACATCTGTAAGATGACGCCTATGCAAATTCCGCGCTCGGCGCATACGTGTGGCGCTAGTAGCGCCCTCGGAACATGCAAAGCAGGTTTGCTGTAAATAAGCGCTGTAACGTTCGTGAGCGTTAATTATCGTTGAGATTCGACGTAGGGTGTTGATGTTAGTCAAGAATGCCTTTAAGAAGACGAAGAAACCATTATCAACAGCTCAAGGAGTTTGAACGAGGTCGTATAATAGGGCTACGAGAAGGTGGATCTTCCTTTCCGCAATATTGCAGAACGACTTGGCAGGAATGTAGCCACTGTGCATGATTGTTAGCAGCGGTGGTCACGGGAAGGTACTGCCTCAAGAAGACCGGCTTCCGGCCGGCCACGTGGCACTACTGAGAGGGAAGACGGCCGTGTACGGCGGATGGCCGTGGCGCATCGTACCGCGTCTGCGGCAGCAATTCGAGCTGCAGTTGCCACCACAGTGACACAAAGAACTGTTACAAATCGGTTACTTGAAGGACAGCTCCACAGCTCCGAGCCAGACGCCCTGTAGCGTGCATTCCACTTACTCCAAACCACTGCCGTTTGCGACGTCAGTGGTGTCAAGCTAGAGCTCATTGGAGGACGGAGTGGAGATCTGTTGTGCTTTCTGATGAAAGCCGTTTCTGCCTGGGTGCCAGTGATCGCCGTGTGTTGGTTAGAAGGAGGCCAGGTGAGCGCCTGCAACCAACCTGTCTGCGGCCGAGACACACTGGACCTACACCTGGAGTTATGGTCTGGGGAGCAATTACCTATGACAGCAGGAGCACTCTCGTGGTTATCCCACGCACCCTGACGGCACAGTTGTACGTCGGTCTGGTGATTCACCCTTTTGTGCTGCAATTCATGAACAGCATTCCAGGGGATGTTTTCCAACAGGATAACGCTCGCCCGCATACCGCTGTTGTCACCCAACATGCTCTACAGAGTGTCGACATGTTGCCGTGGCCTGCTAGATCACCAGATCTTTCACCAATCGAGCACGTATGGGACATCATTGGACGACAACTCCAGCGTCACCCCCAACCAGCATTAACCGTCCCTGTATTGATCGACCAAGTGCAACAGGCATGGAACTCCATCGCACAAACTGACATCCAGCACCTGTACGACACAATTCATGAACGTTTGCGTGCTTGCATTTAACATTCTGGTGGTTACACCAGTTATTAATGTACCAGCATTTCACATTTAAAATGGCTCTTCTCGCACTTACAATAAGCTGTGATCTTGAAACCTTAATCGATTAAATATGTTACCTATACAAATGCATTGCCGCCATTTCATTCCTCTACAACTATTTTTTCGTGGTGTTGGGATTTTTTTTCCGTCAGTGTATGTATTAATATGTTCATTCCCAAGAGGAATTTCATTGTTCGCGCCATTTTGGGGCAGAGTTGAAGAAATAAACATGCTGGTGCTCGACAACATGTGATAAGACGCATCAGATTCTGTTTAGAACATAAGTATGCCAAAGTGTTGTACAATGGCCGTTCCATGAAAACTGAGAGTAAAATCCCACAAAATGAAGAAATATAGGTACAGCAAAATATATGTTATTCTTTCTCAAAGTATCTTCCCTCGGATGATATGCAACGGTCCCATCGTTCAGTCCACTTTTCAAAGCATGTGGCGAAAGCATTTTGTGGAAGCTGCATTAGCAAACTCTGTACAGCTTGAATAACATCAGCATCCGTGTTGAATGTTGCGCCTCGGAACTTCTTCTTCACTGTTGGGAGCAACCAGAAATCTCACGGAGCGAGATCGGGACTGTAACCAGACTGTGGCACGATTTCAGTACTGCATTTCGTAAGAAAATGTTGAACACAAGCAGCCACATATGAGCCAGCGTCGTCATAGTGTAGGGTCCACTTGCCCACCAGTTCCGCTTAATCGATATGTGTCGTCGCAGACTCTTTAAGAATGAAATGTAATACTCAGCATTGGCAGTAATTTGTGGAGGAACGGCATGCTGGTAAACTACACCTTTATGATGAAAGAAAATTACCATCATCACTTTCCCAGCTTATTTGGTATGGCGGACTATTTTCGGAGGAGACGAGCCTGTGTGTTTCAATACACCCGTTGCGCGTCTCGTGAGGGGGGGGTGGAAGTAGTGGTCCCATGTTTTATCGGCAGTTATTACTGTGTTTATAAAGTTTGGATCCTTTGCAATCATTTGTTTCCACTGATAACACACTTGAACTCTGTGTAACAATTGTTCTCTCATCAGGTGATGAGGTTCCCGTCTGGAACGCGTACAGTGCAGCTGTAATTTGTCTCGTAGAATGCGGAATGCCGACTTTTTGAAATATTAATTGACGCCGCTATGTCTTCACGCGTCATTCGTCAATCTTCTTGCAGGGTTACCCAAACAGTGTTAACAATACGCGCGGTAGCAACAGTTTCAGGTTGACCAGGCCTATAAGCGAGTTCTGCCGGCAAACAGTCTTTTTTGAAAAGATAGTGGCATCTAAAAATCGTTGACTCACCAAACATTTATCTTTGTAAGCGTTTTTCATGAAATCAGCTGTTTCTGGAGCCGTTTTGCCCAAACGGTAGCACAACTTTATCACACAACTCATTTCGCTTCTTAACTCTGAATCACTCACCTCCATACATGCATGGCGAAATGCAGACGTACCTAAAACAACTGCGCAAAAACAAAACCAGAATCGTATGCCACGGCTAATGACTGTTGCCACAGATACTTCCTTAATTCAGTTAGTCGTCTGCGTGGTTTTTTCCCCCTTTGCACTGTTGCCGACTCAATACTCTCAGTTTTTACGGAACGGTTTTCGTACTTGTGTTGTGGCAAGGAATTATTTTTGTGGGATATGTTACTGAGAAAGGTGTTCGCTTAAGGGCTATTTGCAGGTATCCCAAACTAGTTAGGGATTAACTCCGGAACACAATGAGGAGGAAAGAAATTCCTTTGGGCAGGAGAAACACGCTGCGGCTTTTTTTTTTTTTTTTTTTTTTTTGGCAAAAGGGAATTCGGTCTGGCGGGAGTAGAGAGGTCCATTGGATTGGCGTCTCAGGGAATGGAACATTTTTTAAAAGCGTCGGTTGATTTTGCATCGGTGGAGCCGTAAGTTTGTTTATGAAAAACACAAAGTGTGGTCTAGAGTCCATAAGACGGAGACCAGATAAATGAAAAGTCTTCCATTAACCTGTCGTACTGTAATTCCCAAGTCACATAGTAAAATCGAATTAAATTACTTGTTGCTACTATGACAAAGAAAATTCCGGACTCCGTATTTTCAAGTGTGTTATTATATGAATCAAAACAACAAATAAAATGTGATGACACTCCCTGGATTACAACTGTTTTTTGATTGGTTAGTAAAAAAGTGAAAGGGAGGGAGGGTCGTTACACAAACAGATCAAATGTGGGCAATTGTTTGCATATTACTTTATCTGTCAGGGTAAAATAATCAATCAAAACGGTTTATCAATTAATTTTAGGTAAATGCTACTTGTTAATTAAAAACTATCATCATCATCATTAGTGTTCTGTCTCTTGACAGATCCAGCGGTAACTCAGCAAGTTCTCTTCCTCCAGTTTCCTCTATCTCTTGCTTTTTCCTTCAATTCTTGATAGCTTTCTGTGCCCATTATACAGAGTGATTCAAAAGGCCCCGATTTCTATATTTTAAAACGTATTTGCTGTAAAACCATTAAAGATATCCGAGTATTGCTGCTTGTGGCTGTTGTGTGTGATCATGGGGAACGAGCTGCGCCACGTGATAGCACGACGTGATACTACTCTTACGCGGGCGCTGGCAAGCAGTAACGTTCAGTCAGCCATGAATCTCACGCAAGAACAGAAAGTCGCTTTGTTGGAAGTTTTTTTTTTTGCGGAAAAATCTTGCCAACGTTGCATCCAGCTCTTTCAAAGGAAGTTTCCTGAAGATCCTATATCAGGGAAAACAACTGTGTCATGACCTTGTGAACCGGTTTCGCGGGACAGGCAGGCAGTGTTCAGGATAAGCTTAAAAGCGGCTGGCCGTCCGTGCTGACGTCCACGTTTCTGGAGAAAATTCCCATTTCCTTGCAGCGCTCTCCCCGGAAGTCACTTCGACGGCTGTCAAAAGAGTTAGAGGCATCGTATTCAGCCTGCCAGAGGGCTACTAAACGTCTAAAGCTACAGCTGTACAGAATTCAAGTAGTGCAGGAGGTACGACCTTTGGACTCGGAAAATCGCATTGCCTACTGCCAATGGTTTAAGAGTTTCCCGCCCAACAATGTGACTAACCGGCTTCACAACACTTTTTTCAGTGACGAGGTATGGTTTCATTTGAATGGATATGTCAATAGCCAAAACACCCACATATGGGCTACGGAGAATCCACACGCATTGCATGAGGTCGGACTTCACTGTCAGAAAGTTGGAGTGTGGTGCGCCCTGTCTAGACGGCGAATTGTAGGGCCATTTTTTTTCGACGCAACTGTAAATTCCGCTGTGTATGCAGACATCATCCGTTAATTTGTAGCGATGCTGGAAGAACACGAACGTTACTGTTGGTTTCAACAAGATGGAGCAAAGTGCCACACATCAAACGACACAATGGGGGATGCTCCGTGAGTTTTTCCACGATCGATTAATCTCGAAAAAGCTTTGGCTGCCGCGCTCACCAGACTTGAGTCCTCCAGACTTTTATTTGTGGAGCTATCTGAAAGACACAGTTTACCACAACAACCTAAAACGGTACAGGACATGCAGAACAACATCATTACAGCCGTGAGGGACATACCAGCCAACACGCTGAAAAGAGTGTCCCCCAACATGTGTCGTCGGGTGAATTTGTGTCTTCAACAGAATGGTGGACAATTCCAGCATCTATTGTAAAGTGGTTTTCATTACCTGTAAGTATGAGTGTCAATATAACAGTATGTAAAAATTACTAAAGAGTAAAGCCGAATACATAAGAAAAACTTTACAATTTAAAACGAAAGTTGCAAAATAACCTGAAGATCAAAACGCGCAACGCAGCAGTTATGAAAATTCAGAATTCACATTCTATTAAGAAGAGACTGAAGCAAAAAAATTTTTTTGACTCATACCAAGTACAACATAGAAAAGGTTATGTATTGACCGGTGTGAGTAAAAAGAGAAAAAAATAGAACAACTGAATGTAGAAAGTGTCGAGAATACTGAGCCTTGGCTTTATCAAGGACCAGCAAAAACTCTGCATTTTCTCACTTCCACAAAGACCTATTTGGAAATGGGTTTCTGCAAAGTCATGGATGCAAGTAATTAACCCACCTAAAAATATAAATATATATGTCATGTCCTCCTCAGAGTTGTATGACCTAGCTTTAGTTAACAATTTAGATTGCATCCATAACTCTCCTGGCCCGACCCATGCTCTTCATCTGTTACTATTAAACAGAAAGAAGATGATTATAGAAAACTCAAATTGTAAGAGTGACATAATGAACTAGACATAATGTTCAGTAATTAACAAATAGTCAAGTTCGCCTGAGAGAGAATTCAAACCTGAATATCAATACAAAAGTATTACAAGTTCCTAACATTTTTAAAGCACAGATTCTTGAAAGAAAACTGGATTATAAAAAACCCCTACTCCACTACTTCTGACTACACAAAAACGAGAATAAAATAAAGACAATAATAAACTAAAGAAATGCTTTGTGAAGGTTATGTTACATAAACAATTAGTTGCAATATGTACAAAGTATTTCAGAAGTGCTTTAAGTGCATAATTAAGTAGTTAATAAGTCCTTAACTGCATTGAAAATACTGCGCAGACTACAAGTACAACGTATCGGGCGGCTGCTTAGTCTTAGTTCCCTAAAAAACGCTCAAAAATACCAAGAAAAGTAAGAGTTAAAATACGCAAAAAAGTTGATAGACTTGCTAGTGCCTAAAAACTTAAAGCAAGAAAAGAAAAAATGTTCAAGAAGTTCAAATATTGAACCCGGAATACCTAAAAACCAAAAGACAAAGAAGAGAGCTTACCTTTTGTGCAACTTTGCTTCTTTCACACTAGAGGAAACATGGCCGACTTTTCTACCCAAACTTCCAAACACCCCTGCCCCTCCCAATTCGCTGGGGGGGGGGGCAGTGTGGGTGGGGCTGAAGGCCTCCACACTCTGAAAAAATCCTACTCGCGGAGAATTTTAACCGGAGAAAAAATATATATAATTAAGATTGTGGACCTGCATGATCAGAAAGAGTAGAATAAACTCTCCAGAATACATGAGAAATATCATGAAATACACAAGTAGTGTATTTAATAACCTTTGCATGTATTTAATCACCTTAGTGAGCTTCTGTAGACTATTCAGAATCCCATTAATTTTAATGTTAGTTTTACTATTTTTAGTATAGCTATTCTAGTGAGTGAATAACTAGTTTTCTTTTATATTTATTTTTATTTTCTTATATAAACAGATTTTTAAGTTTTTTTTTTTGTGATTTTATCTATATTATTTAATTTTTGTATTTTTAATAGGACCTTCTTATCCATAGCACTAAGGTTCCTTTTAGTAGTTAATACCATCCTCTAGCCAACTTCCAAAAGGCTTTCATTGGTCAGAATCATATTATTAACTGTGTAGAAAATTAAAGCAGATCTGTCAACCTTACTCTATTATTCAGAATAATTTTTCTTAAAGTTCTTTTAATGAAAGAAGTAGAAATTTTGTTCTCTAGAAAACTGTCTAAAAGTATATTAATGTGGTAATTGAAATCTAAATTGTTGCTGCAAATTCTTGAAATTCTAAGCACCTGAGAAATCAGTGCATTCTCAATTACTTTGGTGGATATGTTATTATTCCAGTGTAGATATTTAATTACTTTGAAAGGAAAATTAACTCTTTTATCAAAGAGGCTAATAGATGGGTTACCTCTGTTAAGTTTAATGCTTAAGTCTAGGAACTCAAGTTCCTGATTACTGTGGTTGGTTTTACATAATTTAAGAGAGCTAGGATAGATATTATCAAAATCACTCTCTATAACTTCTGAATTATTTATACACAGCAGATCATCAATATATCTAAATGTGTAAAGGTAGTTATCGGAGCAAGTCGAGTGATTTTTAATGAATTTATATTCCTTAAAGAACAGGAATAGATTTGCAATACTCGTGGATGTTGACGTTCCCAGGATTCCGTTTACTTGCTTATAGAGAATATTATTAAATAAGATATGATTATTTTTTATGCAGCAATTGAGATAAGAGTTCCAGTCTCCTACATTAACAAATTGGTTAAGTTTAAATTCTGCATACAGCTCTTTAAAGGTAGTGATTATGTCTGATAGAGGCAGATTGGTATATAGGTTCTCAAAATCATAACTATTAATATCTAAGGGATTTACTTCGAGTATAGTGGAAATTACTTCTGCATTATTATTAATTATCCAAAAATCCTTGTACTTCAAATTTGTACAGTTACTAATGTGTTTCAAAACCCTCTTCAAGATAGCTTCAAAAGCCAGATCAATTTTTTTTATGACTCCTGACTCCACTAGCTATGAATCTGAACTTCACTGGATCTTTATAAAACTTAACAGTTGCAAAAAGAAATGGAAATTGAGGCTCATATCTCCTTATTTGTGGAATTTTAAGTTTCCTGAAGAATGCCTTAAAACGATTTTCTAACTGCTTGGTAGAATAACTTACGGGCTCGTAGGTTACTCTATTATTGAGTTCCATAGTTACAGTTCAAAATAGAACTTCATACAGATAATTGCAAAATTATTGCTAGCTTTATCCGTAGTGGTAAAAATAAATAGGTCTTGTAGTTTGGAGAGTGACCTTTTGGCATCTCCAGAGAAAAATAGATTTCTATCAAAACAAAAGTCAAGACCTGCCAACTCATTAGTGAAGCTATTGATTATATTATATTTCCATTCTGCGAAGGCCTCAATAGGCTGATTGTAAGTTAAACTGATTTTTATAATGTACCTATTAACATCTTGAGTGAATCTCTCAAGAATCCTCTCTTTGGAGATTTTGAAGGAAGGTCTAAATTTAGAACCATACTCTAATAAACTCGTAAGCTTGTCATTTTCAACAAAACTCAGGTTTCCAGTGATAATATGCTTGTAATTCTTATCATAGTGAACTGTTTCTTTATATTCATCACAAGAACATGTAGTAACTACAGGTATGGAACTCGAAGAATTAAGGTTGTAGTATAGTTATACATCACTATATTCGTGGTAGAAATATTTGAATTCAGAGTTCGGGGACTTTTAAATCACCCTGTATCATCAAGCATCATTAGTCATTTCCTTCCTCTTGGTCGCTTTCCCTCAATTTTCTCTTCTATCATTCTTTTCAGTAGGCTGTCTCCTCTTAACACATGTTCTATCCAGTTATATATTCTTTTCCTCATGGTCTTAGTAAATTACTTTCTTTTTCAACTCTTTGCAATACTTCATCATTGGTAATTCTTTCAATCCACTTTATTTTTTCCATTCTTCTCCATAACCACATTTTAAATGCCTCCAACATTTTAGCTTCTTTCTTCCCAATAGCCCACGGTTTTCGCCACTTATAAAGTTATACTTCAAATATAGCACTTAATAAGCCTTTTCTTTAAATTTCCATTATTTTGTTAAAAAACAAATTTTTCTTGTTATAAAATGCGTATGTTCCTTTATTAATTCTTTCTTTTATTTCTTTGTCACATTTTCCATTTTCTTGGATTATAACTACCGAGGTTTTTGTACAGTCTCATTTGCTCTACATTATCTCCATTCATCATCACTTCAACATTTTCTGGTTTCCTGGAGACTCAATCATTTTTGTTTTCTTTGAGTTAATTTTCATACCATGTTTTTTGCATACACTTTCAAAATTTTGCATTAGATTCTGTAGTTCATCTTCAGCATTAGCTAATATTGCTTGGCCATTTGCAAATCTAATACTTTGTATTGCTCTTCCTCCAATAGGGATTCCTCTTTTCTCTTCATCAAATGCTTCTTTCATCATTTCTTTTGCAAAAGTATTGAAGAGCGTTGGTGACAGACATTATACTTGTCTTACACCCTTGCGAATCACACATTTTTTAGTTTTTCCTACTTTTGTCTTTATTATGGCAGTCTAGTTCATGTATAATTCAACTATTTCAACCTCCGGTATCTCCAATCTAATCCTATTTAATATAGCACTTCTATCAGCTTATCCCGATTCACCATGTCAAACGCTTTTTCTAGGTTGACGAAACATATATAAACTACTTTGTTTACTTCTATATACCTTTCGCATATGGTTCTCATCACTCCGATTGCATCCCCAGTTCCTCTATCTTTCCTGAATCCAAACTGATGATCCCCCAAAAAATACTCCGCTCTGCTATACAGTCGTCGATTCAATGTTCTAAGCAGTACTTTAGAAGCATGCGAGAGTATGCCTATAGTTCTTTAAAAACTATAGCTAGCAATAAAAATTTGAATGAGATTAGCAACAAACAAAATACTTAATCAATATAAAGTACGTGTAACAATTTGAAATTTCGCTTCTTACATTTCTTTCGCTGTGTACACGTTGTCAGAATTATTACTTGTTTTCTGGTTGCTGTGATAGCAGCTATTCATTTTTCAACTTCCTCTAACGCAGTGGTTGGGAAATTTCTAGATGCAAACTAAACTCTAAGATTTTTTAATTTTCAATAGCTAATCTATTTGAATATATCTTTCTTTCTATAGTGAATTATATTTTATCGCTTGATGATCATCATTCTTGTCCTGAATGCCCTTCACTATGTCCACATGTGTTTTGATTCTCTCTCGAAGACTTTTCCTTTCAACACGCGACGAGCCATCTCAGTTATGTACTATATACATTGTGTTAGTTTTGAATCAGGAACACCTGTCTAATTACGAGCTTGTCCAACTTTCTGTGAAATCACGATGCACAGACGTCTTGGAACAGATTCTAAAGGTGTCGGTGCAACAGCACCGTCAGTTTCAATTCACACTCATTTCGTGGAGGAGTATTAGCAGTTTTTACACCACTTTCTAATACATCCTGCAAATCTTTACTTGGGTTACAGTCAGGGCAATTTTGGGGGCAAAGGCAATGTGGCGAATTTGTTGTCGTGTTCCTCCAACCATTCAGTTGTTACAGGAGTCCGATGACACGGTGTGTTGTCCTATTGAAAGATGACACTGTGGTCTGAGTAGACCTCCTGCAGATATGGATGGAGGTGTCGGCTAACAGGTCCCTGTGGTGTCCACCATTCAGTATTTGAGGGATGATTACCAATGGATCTAGGACATGCCAGGAAAAAACTCGCCAGAGAAGACCATCTCCACCGACCTGTTGAACCTCAACTGTGCAATCAGGATATAGGACTTCATGCTGTTTCGTCATACGCGAACCCGCTCATCAGTATGGTACAGCAGGGAACGACTCATCACACCACACGACATTTTCCCATCTGTCGAGGGTCCATTGCCGACGCTTATAACGCTCATCAGTATGGTACAGCAGGAAACAACTCATCACTCCAGATGACTTTTTCCATCTGCCGAGGGTCTATTGCCGACGTTTATAACGCTCATCAATATGGTACAGCAAGAAACGACTCATCACTCCTGACGACCTTTTTCCATCTGTCGAGTGTCCATTGCCGACGTTTCTTGGCCCATGTGAGGCGCTGTTTGCGATGACTGGGCGTCATCATGGGTACCTTTGTTGGCCACTGGGATGTTCAATCCCCAGCGAATTAATATACAGGGCATCGTGCATCTGGAAATACTGTTAGATCGAACTCCACCGCTCGTTGTATTAGTGGGCGAGCTGGGAGACTGTTTCGCGTCATTGCTAAAATACCAGTCGTGACATCCGACGCTCATTTCTAGGATCAGCATCGTGTTGTTGACCAATGTGAGCCCTTCTGCTGGATGTCTGTGCATAGTTAATACAATCCTTGTACACCCTTGATGCAGCAGTATAAGAGCAGCCAACAGATGCGGCTGTTTCCGAAACATTACTGCCTGTCTTCCTAGCAGAAACTATGTGGCCGCGGTCAAATTAGCTTGCGTCGCCACGTTTCCCATTACTGGCAAACGTTTACTGATTACGTACAGAGGATAGGTGTGCACAATTTATGGCAACCGCACTTGACGTTGCTATCACGTGGTACTTCGTTATTGCTTCGAATAAGTAAAACATGGGTAATACTAACGCAAAACACAATCAGTGTATATATCATCATCATCATAATTGTCAACCATTATTATCAATCCACTACTGAATGAAGTTCTCCTCACGTTCGTTCCACAACTGTCTGTCTTCTGCCATTCTCCTTCATGTCACTCCCGCATGTTTTCGAATTTCACCCATCCATCTCGCATGTTGTCTTCTTCTGGGTATTTTCCTGTCCCCTGGAATCCAGTCTAAAATTTCGGTTGTCTGTCGGTGATCCGTCCTTCTGGGAATATGTCCAACTCATTGCCATTTCAGGGAGTTTGCTCTGATCACCGTATCTTTCACTTTTGTCATTTTCCTGATCCAAGAGTCCCCTTCTTATCTTTCCTGGTTATACAAAGCATGCACCACTCCATGCTTCTCTCTTTCTCTCTTACTTTTTCTTCACTTTTTTTTTTTTTTTTTTTTTTTGACAGAATGCATTTTTTTTTGCCTTTTTTATTGTTTTAAAGATCTCAGCATATACAAATAAAAAAAGACAAATTTTGGCTTTTGTTTTCATGTTTTTTTTCCTCCGGTAAGTGGTTTTTTTCCTCCGGTAAGTGGATTACGGTATTTTCAATACACCCAACGTCAAAAATAAAAAAAAAAAAATAGTTGCGCCCAAGAGGACGTGTTGGATTGCAATGCTATTCAAGAGGAAGGTAAAGGTTCCCAGGAACAATAAATAATTAAAAATTGAGGCTGATATGGACAATATTTATCGAGTTACATGCCAATAAATGGTGTCTCTCAGTATGGCGTCGGGCCACCATGTTTGCTCACAGAGCATGCCAGAAGTCTCGTCATGGAGTTGTACAGGTTCTTAATGGTATTATGCTATAAGCCATTCCATGTAGCTTGAATCTTCCCACGCAGTTTCTGCAGTTCCTGCAGATTGTGCGGTAGGTGTGGAGTGTGGATAGCGCGTCCAATAGTATCCCACACATTTTCAATCATCGATAGGTCTGGCGATGCGGATGGCCATGGCAGAGTGAACCCAAGCTGTCGAGACAGCAGCAGTACGTGGACGAGCGTCGTCCTGTTGGAAAATCGCACCGGAGTGAGCGTTCGGAAAAGGTAGGGCCACTGGTTGCAGAACCTAGTTAACGTAACTTTGGGATATCAAAGTGCCTGTTATGAATACTAAAGGGGATCTGGCATCGTAGGCAATTGCACCCCACACCATGACACCAGGCCTTCTGGACGTGTGACGCTCAACAACAAACTGTTCATTCTGGCGCTGACGACGGTGCCTCCGCACTCAGATTCGTTGGTCGTCTCCTCCAAGACAAAAGCGGGACTCGTCACTGAAGATCACCTGCTGCCATTCTGAGTGGCTCCATGAGAGTCTGGCACGACATCATTGCAGTCTTTGGCGACGATGCAATGGTGTTAAGGGCAGGCGTCGTAACGGTCTGCATGCGTGTAGTCCTATATCGTGCAGCCGTCCGTCAGTGGTGCTGGCACTAATCGGACAATGCATGGAGGACACCACTACTCTTTGTATATCCGCAATCGTGGCTGTTGGGTCACTCCGCGCATGTCGGACAACCCGTCGGTCCTCTCTCTTCCTGATTCGTCTTCGTCTCCCAGACCCTTCATGTCGCTGCTGCGTGTCTTGTTCTATCCACTACTGCCAACAGCTTGCTATGGTAATATCCGCACGACCGGTATGGCGCGCAATACGGCGATAATATCATACCGTTTCCCGGACCCGACGATGTGGTTCCCCTTGAACTCCTCCAACTGCTCGTATTGCTTCCGAACTTTTCTCCGAGGCAGACTTCATTTGCAAAGGATTCAACCTATACAAAAGCACGAGTTAGAATGGCAAGCACGCGTAACGGGACGACCTTATACAGCCGGTCAAGCACAGCGCTACAACCCTCCTTGCTTGCGTCACATGCGCGGCCGAGCGTGATACTTAAATCATTTCCATGTCTCACGATTCAAAACCTACCCACCAAGTTTCATTCCTGTCTGTTGCTTCCTTCTGAGTGCAACTATTGTTTTGACGTAGAGTGTATAAAGCTTTTGTCGCCGGGGTCACCTTCGAAGGATTAAACGATTTCTGTGGACTCAGAATGGGACTCAGGGCCGCCGGTAGCCTAGTGGGCAACGTTCGTGACTGCCACGGAAAAGACCACAGGTTCGATCCCAGGCAGGTACGAACGCTCGATCCACTAGATATCCGCCGTGCGTCGGATGGGCACGTTAAGCCGTTGGACCCCGTGTACTGCATGGCCCCCGGTAATAAATAAGGGCGTCTTCCTCCCCCTTTCTACTTCGCTTCCGTGCCACTTTCCTATCGGGCACTCTAGCCCAAATCTCCTAGCATCGTATTTCTAAGGGTTGTTTAAGACCTGGGGTCAGACACTCCCTTCCTAAAATCCTCTACATATGATCATATGATCAGAATGGGACTCCAAAGTGTTGTTAATTCAAAAACTGGCTTCTGCAAACGTTTTGTGAGGTAAAGAGAGAAACTGATCTGAGAAATTCCGTTGCATCTTTGGAGTGAGTACGAAGACATATATTTGAAATTCCGTAGAAGAAAGATTTGTATTGCTACTTACTTGAAAATGACTAAAACATAGTAGAAGTCGCCCAGATGGACGAGTGGTCTGAGGTGCTACCTTTTTACAAACTCTCCCAGATGGGCCCGATTTCAAGTCCTGGATAAGGCGTGGGTGGTGTACTTTCCTGATGACTGGACTCTAACCCTTCCCTAAGGCCATTGCCCCTATATTTGGGACGAACTGCTCATGGGCGCTATTAAACTCTTAAAAAAACCCAAAAAACTTTAACATCTCCTTTGAAAGAGCTGACAATATTGCGGTTGTTATGGTGAATGCTTGAGGAATGAGGTAGGTGTAAGAGTTGCCACAAATTGAATAACTATTTAATTATGTACATAATATGAATAAGTAATGGACCTCCAATGACAGTGATAATGAACATTTTGTATTTGCCATTTCTCTTAAAAGTGCAAAGAACGTTCCTTTATATGAAAAGAGGAGGAGCTTGATGCCTTTCCGGTAAATTCAGATTTGACATCAGAAGACCACGATGTTCATCACGCAAACGGACAAAGAGCAAGAAGCTCGAGGCCTCTTGGGGTTGTAGAAGCCCACCGTTAAGCTAGGATTAACCTCTAGAAGGTCACTTCCATGAATCTTCAGCTAGGAATATACTACCGGAAGTGTATATACCTGTATTGTTGATGTTGTACGGAATTTCCGCCTCTAGTTAGTTCGGAGAAGTGTCGACGGAAAACACAATCTTCGAGTAACCCATTAAACTCGAACGGTATGGGGACCAGTTTGAGTCCGCGCAAGTTATTGAATTTAACCTCAGAAAAAAAGCCAATGAGCTGTTGGGGAGACGTTCAGAATGGAGACAAGTAGTTACTTCTTGGCACTCGACGAGTTGAGTGACGCGGTGGACGTGGACAAAGAAGGAACGAGTGGTCAGGCTGTTCGCAGCTTGCAGACATGTATGTATGAGGTTTCGCGTAGTAAGGGTAAGCCAGCGATGAAGCTCAGCCAAAGAGTGGTCGAGACGAGTACGTAAAGGAACACGGAGTCTTGAGGAGACCGTATTTTTTTTGCAGCTTTCGGACCAGCTAGATCGGAAAATAGAGTAATTTCCTAATAAAGATTTCGTTAAGTTTTACCACGTAATGGGAACTCATTTATGCCTAACTTGTTAAAGAAATAACGCCTTTGAGTCGCCTTGATTGCCAGACGTTGACAGTAAAGGCGAAGCAGCGGCTTGCTTGTTACAGCTAATGAGCTTACGTAAGTGAGATACGTGGCAAACCAGTGTAACGGCAAACTTCTGTAAGCTTCCCGCACGGGAGCCAAATATGACACCACTGGCCTTACAGTAGGTTTCCCCGAAGTGGACGAGTCCCTAAATCACTGAATGCTGATCAGAAGCAGGAATGCGCCTAGCGTTGTTTTGATATTGTGCAGAATTCCGAAGCTAATGAAATGGGAGAGGTATTTCACTGTGGACAAAAAATTGGAACACCATTTCTGTAGCATTTAAACTTTTACCAGTGGTGAGTTTCAAAAGCCACGTCTTCCTACTCCGGAAAGACTGTACTCGCAACTTAACTACGCCAGCAGGCGTATTGCTGCTCTACTACCGATTTGACTCATGCGGCACTTCAGTAGTACGTCAGCTACGTCAAGTCACGTGGTACGTACGTCACACATTTTTTGTTTTCTTGATTGGGGGTTTAATGACCACCATGAAAAACTCAGTGAGCTATAAGCAGTCGCGCGTCCCAAATTTATGGTCACTGGTTCCAGGAAAGGGAGAGAGAGCCAGTGCCGTAAGACAAACACAAAATCCGTGCTTCACCGGAATTTGAACCCGGACCCATTTCGGACGAATAGTTACAAGCCGGTGCTTAGACTACTGCACCAACGGGGTGGCTCGTCACAATTCGACTTAAAGCAAAGGAACCATAAGAACAGTGGAGGCATTTCTCTTCTTCTTCTTCTTAGGGTTTCGAGTGCTGAAGTCGGCAGGGAAAATTACGGCACCGCTTTCTGGAAAGCAGGCGAAATGTTCACGAGTTGGTCATGGTGGCCATTAAACCCCGAAATAAAAACATAAATAAATAAATAAATAAAAACCCACTTACACGTCAAAATATGTCGACAAAGTTTCTGTGTTTTTCTTGCGTTTCCTGCATATGATTTTCTTTTGTTTCTAAACCAAGCTTTGTAACAAACGAATGGATTTAGAAAGTGGAATTAACGAAAAATCCATTAGTAAATTTAGCAACCTTTCGTAAAATGGAGCTTTTGCTTTCTATGGTAGTGAAAGCTACTTCATTGTTGATTCAACCTTTTATTAATTAGGTAACCTACATAAGACAAGAGAGTTCCTCCTGTGTACGAAAGAACGCCATTTTTCCATCCCCTCTCGCATTCTTTCTGTTCCATTATCCAAAGAGTACTTAGGCATCCTCCCACACTGAGAAAGAGTAATTAAGATCTGGTAATAAGCTGACGTAAGCAGTCTGCACGATCTGTCGGCATGTGCTTTGAAGCCAAAAACAGGTGAAAGAAGCCTTCATCTCAGAACACGCTTCTTGAGTGACAGCATCTAAATTAAATTGTGTGGGTGGTCCTTTGAGGTCTGGGACGCCCACCCCGCTTGCCGTCTCGTTTCACACCCTCTTCATCTTTACGAAGGAGCTCCAAGAATTGCATTTAATTACTGGGAACTGAGAGAATGAAAGGGAAAGAGAGATGAAGGAATATTAACTACTTCCGGAATGAAGGTGTTTATGAGTTCAAAGGATCACATACATCTCCAAAATCACAACACAACAGAGAACTCCATAAATGCAATTATGAAAAATTGAGTAATCCTCTATTTAATTAAAAATTTTCAGGCGAACGCAGCTGACGTACTTACGAGAAACAGATTAAAATGTTATTTGATGACCATTTTGCGATTTAGATTAAAGATGTAGTGTGTTGATGAACATCAGCAAATGTTCCTTTAAAATTTTAGTAGTCTACATCTGGTACTGAAAGTTCATCAAATATCTACAAGAGGATTTAGGACAGTGGTGGGGAACCTTTCATGTTGGAAAGCCGCATTAAGTTAGCTGTAGTCTAACAAGGCCGCATTCAAGAAACTTCAATTACACTGGCGTGCAAAAAATAAGGACGAGGCGGTTTTTCGAATGTAACGTCGTGCAGAAGTGCTCCACATCGACCCAAATCATACCATAAGATCCCCAAGATGTACGAATATGGGACAAGGGAGCAAAACCGTTCAAACAAGGAATCCAAAGGATGCAAAGGCACTTTATTGAAAAGGTAGCTTCGAGCACAACTGGACAGAAGACAGAAACGTCCATGTGACAGACGGCTGCCAAGAAAAATTCCAGTCTTTAGTAGGGGATATGATCAAACCAGACTGCATTGCAGGAATTACAACGTCTGTCCATGCTGAGGACGAGGTCGTCGAGGAGCTGTTGAGGCATCGCGGCCCATTCGTCTTGTAGTGCCAATCGCAGCTGCGGAATCATTGCTGGCGGCTGGTGACGTGCTGCCAAGCGTTTCCCAAGAAGGTCCCACACGTGTTCGATTGGATTTAGGTCAGGGGACCTTGCGGGTCAATCTATGCGTTGAATATCTTCACTCTACAACAGCTCTGCGACAGCCACTGTACGATGAAATGTAGCGTTGTCGTCCATGAAGAGGAATGCAGGACCCACAGCACCTCTAAACAGACGCACGTGAGGCAGGAGAACCTCGGTGCAATAGCGGACACCAGTGACTGAACTTCCTTGGAAGATGTGGAGGTCAGTACGGCTACCAAGCATGATACCGCCCCAAATGAGAACTCCGCCACCTCCAAACTGGTCCCTTTCGATTATGTTAGAGGTGCGATTGTGTGCTCCCTGCCCTCTCCAGATGTGTATACGTCCAGAATCGTTCGCCAGACTAAATCGGCTCTCATCCGTAAAGAGAACTCGACCACATTGCTGATGTGTCCAGTTCTTGTGTTCCTGGCATCACAGAAACCTCCGTCTCCGATGAGCAGGCGTTAATGGCACACACCGTACTGGTCGTCGTGCAAATAGACCACCTTTGTGCAGCCTCCTGGCCACGGCAAAGCACTATAACGGACGTCCAGTTGTCTGTTGCATGTGCCTTGCGATTTCCCCCGCTGTCTGCCGTCTGTCTCTTCTCGCCTGTAGGACATTATACCGGTCGTCCGCCGCCGTGGTTGCTTGTGGACGACCACTGCTAAACTCTGGGACAGCTGTTCGTGTCGTTTGAAATGCTCTCCAAGCTCGTGAAACGATGCTGTGAGCGATCCCGAACTCCTCGGCCACACTAGTCACACTTCGACCTTCTTCCAAGTTCCAAATGACGCGACCTCGGGTAAAGTCATCCAGATGTCGTCTACTGGATTGCCTGTTGGCCATATCACACGGTGGCAGCAACTCGACGTCGTTTAAACCGATGTACACCGTGCAATAGCTTTCACCGAATTGCTGAGCGTGCACCACCTGTGTGCTTTATACACTTCCGACACTCCCCCTCCAACTACGTCATGCTGCATATATGCGCATGCGCTACCGTACCGCATCCTAGTCCATCTCCTGAATGGTCTTTCGGTCCGTTCTGCCTGCTCGTTCCGCTGTTATGCTAATTTCTCCTCTTCGTCCTTAATTTTTGTACACCAATGTCTGTATTTCGAAATATTCATTATTTTGTACAAATCATACTATGTACTAACTAACTTCAAAAAATGAAATACAAATGTTAATTCTGGGACAGCTGTTCCTGTTGTTAACTAACCTTTTAATGACTTTGTTGTCACTATTTTTTGTTGGGAGCATCTGAATGTTTAGTTGCAACATGGTGGTCCGCACTTTTAGCCGAGCTTCTAGATGAGTATCGGTCATTTGTGGCCTTAAAGGCTTCTTGATATGGGTTAGTTAGGAGAATGTAGATTCGCAGCAATACAGTAACTGGTTGAAAAGCATGAAAGGATTTTTCGAGTATGTTGCTGACGGCGTGGGTATTCCATTGCATTTTTCCATGTTTCAAATGAATCTTTTTAAGCGACAAAACAGGTCTTGAGAATGTCATCTTCTGAGAGCTCAATCAATTTCTTCTGTACAGGAGCCATAGAACGAAATCATGAGCGTAGCAGGTGTCAAAATGGCCCTTAAGACTCACTAAAGTTTTAATTGTGGCAGTTAGTCGGGGAAAATTGTTTCGTTGAACCTTCTTTTACCCTTCGGTATTTTAAATACGGTCATTTTAAGATTAAAATAAAAATAATTAAAGACGAACAAAAGCATATTAATAAAAATAAAAGGATTTATTCTGTAAAATTTGGATTCTATCAAAAGGCCGCGTTTAATGGCATAGAAGGCTGCAGGATCCTCACCCCTGGTTTAGGAGATTTTACAAGATTTTGGAATCAATTCATTTCCAAGTAGGGAACTTTCGACAGTGTGTCTTTCTTTGTGAGTGAGCATTAGAATATTCGAAGATGTTATCTCCCAGGACGGCAATAAGAATTAATAAGTGTTAGCACGTGGACTAAGTGCTTTTATTGTTTTATTGGTTTACGCAACAATCATGTACATTGTGATCCAAAAACAAAATACTCTCCTGCTCCAACGGCAATTAAAATCAGGGCTAACTGATTTTAATTGCCGTTGGAGCCGAAGAAACCTCTTCCCTTCTGACGACGGGTCCGTGACAGAGGCCGGCCGACGAAGGCTCTGACGACAAAGGGGCCACGCGAAAAAAAAAAAAAAAAATTTGGAAGAGGTTGCAAGATAAGGGGAGGGAGAAGAAGCACTTTCTTGGATAACCGAGAAGGCCATCCTGAAAGAATGAACATTTCCGTAGAATTGAAGTACAAAAGATTTGTCTGAGATGTGGCCGAGTTCAAATCCAGAAAAAGTGCGGGTAGTGTGCTTGTCTAATGGCAATTGCTGAGTTAATTCCCTGAAACCCGTGTTCCTAAATTAGGGACGGGTGATTGATTATAGCCCTTAGAGTTGTTATTGCTGGTCGATAAATCTCGAAACAAAAGGAAGCATTGAATGGTGGCCAAGCAACTCCCATTTTTCAGCAGAGTGTTATAAATACCGGAAATTTCAATGGTAAAATATTTAGGAACAAAAAAGCTGAGAAATTGTGGACAGGAAAGAAAAGCAGAGGTATATCCTTCTTTCACAATGCATGTGAACTGATTAAGTGGAAAAGACATTTCCGAAAATGAGGGAAATCTTTCGAAATCCCCGGAATGCAAACATGTGTTCTGTAAAGGAAACATTGCTTCTCTATGTGACAGTTAATGGAATAAAATTTAGGGGAAATTGCTGTTAACTTACCTTTTTGTGAATATTATATTGAAATGCTGAAAAGCACATAACTTAAATAGTGATCCAAATTTCTTGGCGTAGAATAGAAATAAAAGTTTCCAAGCTTTCGCACATCAACCAGATGGCTTTTTTATGGAAGGTAGACAGCAAACTGCCATTCGCGAAACTTTGGAGATCATAACCAACAACAAGTCATGCAATGATAGCGTCCCGCTGGAGTTGCCACGGGTTTGAGTTGCTTTTCTTCCATGATTCCGCGTAACGCCTAGTGTTTTGAATGCCTAATTACTTACGTTCACACCTGTTCGTGTATTGTAAAGTCAAGTCTCGACGTTTAAATTGTTGAAACGTTCTATTATTCAGTTTGCTATCTGCCTTCCTTGAAAAGGCCATCTAGTTGATGTGCAAAAGCTTGGAAGCTTTGGTTTCTATTCTACGCCAAGAAATTCGGATCACTAGAATAGTTATACTATTTAAGTATAGTTGGTGTACAGTTCCTTGTTATTTAATTACATAACTTATTTGAGACGACAACTGCACTACCGAGAAATTGGTTACTGGTTATTACAGTTTCCTTATAGTGTGGTTTTTGAGTGTGTTTGATGTGCATTAATGTTATAAAAGCTCATACTGTTTGATGATATGTTTGCAGAGAAAAAAATTTACGCGCTACACAGGTAGCGTCGTACACTGTACTACTTACTAAACTTTTATCTTAAAGTAAATGACTAATTATTTTTTTATTATTATTATTATTTTTGCTCATCTTTCAGCTGTGTCGTCATCAATGGGAAAGATAGTGAAAGATTATGTTCCTTCAACATATCGAAACTGTATGTATCATCTTTGTCAGGAACTGACATGGATGTGATGAGAATACATATGCTCTGGATGACAGTATTGTACAGTTTTTTAAAAGTCAGCATAGCAATCGCTCTTTGCACTGGTTTAGTTCATGTGGAATGAAACAAGTACTCTAGTTTTTATTCCTGCTAGCGCAATTATTTTTGTTAGGATACAGAGCAAATACACCCAAAATAATTTTTTTAAATATTTTACTGACTTTCTGCAGCATTATTAGTGTGTTAATTATTTGTAGTTCCTGTAACGAATCTCACATTTTCAATTTTTCTTTCATGTCATTGTTTGAACAATTGCTTTAACTTATCGTAGTTCTTTTCCTTCTCGTTTTTCTAGCAGCTTTATGCTCATAAATCTAGGCCCTACTAGTTCTATATTACTTCTTAACAAATTTAAAACCTGGTCACCTTAACCAGTTGACCAGGTTTAAATAATCATCTTGTTTCTCTCTTTTCCAATAGTATGCATCTAAATATATTCGCTATTGCAAATTTTCGCTCATTCTCCATATATTCTTTGATCGTCAAGTTTAGTAATTGTACGCTAATTTCCCAAGACAAACAACCTGAATTCATTCTTTTTCGGAATGTCAGTACAGGTTCAACCAGGCCTACGTGACTTTCCTAAATTATATGCGAATGTCAGTTATTCATTCCATTTACCAGGTAAAAACGAAAAGCCTTTCCTTGCAGAAGTGACACTGAACAGTGTTTTGTACAATGATATATGGCAGGATATAATCGAACGTTAGAAGAAAAACGGTATTTTCTAAAAAAAATCATGCTTTGAATTACAAGTCATCTCTCAGAAAAGATATTTGTTATATGGTAAGTGACAGGAGTGCTCCCAAATAATCATTCCCATCTTTAGCTAAGTAACTTTTTTTATGGAAAGCTTCACACTGCTTTTTTATGGAAAGCTTCACACTACATATACAGTTTCACACTACTGTGACAGTAAAGGTCGACAACCTACACTGTTAAAATTTCTCTAGTAGGTTGCACCAAAAAGTGGTGCGATACCAACTGCACCAATTTTGGCGCAAAGAGAAACCATCGTTTAATGCATAAAATACACAAAAACATGATGCAATTATGCACAATGGTATGGTATTCAACTTAAATGGTGCAGAGTTGCACCCACTGCACCATGTTTATGTATTAGGTGCGCAACTTAATTATCGGTCACAGACACGACACGTTGACAGCAAATTATAGCAAATCGAATACGTACCTAATCAGGGAAATAATCCCCGTCGTGTTAGATACATTTGAGCCATCGATCAGGGAGCTGCCGAAAGCCACTGCTGAAAAAAGGGGGCTGTTTCGAGTTGATCAAGTCTTCAACACTTGTGTGGACCTCCTCGACAGAAGTGAAGTGCGTATCACTCAGGTGATGTTGCAGGGAGCGAAAGAGGTAATAATCCGACAGGGAGAAGTCTGGAGAATACGCCGGGTGGGACACAAATTCTTCCATCCCAGGTCGGTGATCGTGTTTAAAGTCGTTTTCGCGGTGTGAGAACGCGCGTTATCCTGAAGCAACAGGACCGACCTTCTGCCCTTGCCGGTGTATGGCCTTTTTGCTTCCATTGCGTCGCTCACACGAATGAGTTGCTGACAATAACGCTCATCAATGACCGTTTCACCAGGTTTGAGCAATTCATAGTGTACGACGCCGTGCTGATTCCACCATATGCACAGCAACAACTTCCCGGCATGGATATTCACATTGGCAATACTGGTGGTAGGCTGATCTGGATAAACCCACGATTTGCGCAGCTTAGGATTATCGCAGAGGATCCACTTCTCATCACAGGTCAAAATCTTGTGGAGGAAATCCTTCTTCTTGAATCTGGAGAGCAAGGACACAGCAACATCGTAGGACGTAGATTTGTTCGCAGCAGTAAGTTGGTGGGGCACCCAACGGCTCTCCTTGTAAATCCTTCAAGCTTGTGCAGGCGCTTTGCAATGACTTTCCATGTTACTCCGAGTACCTGGGCGAGCTCTGACTGTGTGCGACAGGGATCCGCGTCCGACAGTTGTTCATCGTCTGCTTTCTGTGGCTGTCCCGACGTTCTGCATCACGGAGATCGAAATTTCCCTTCTTAAACAGCTGGAACCACTTCTTACAGTTACTGTAGGACACAGCAGCCTCACCCAAAGCAGCATAGATCATTTGCTGGGCTTCCGTGGCACTTTTGTTCAGCTGGAACGCGAACAGTAGGCAGTGCCTCAAATGTTGCTTCTCGAACGACATTGCTTTCACCGTCAACTTTCGTTCCTTCTGTCACTACAGCTGTGAACGGTTACGGTTGCCTGCAAACTTGTTGGATGGCGCTGCAATCAGCCATTATCGCCCACAGCTCTTTGCATTTGCCGACGTTCTGTGATTGCTTGCGGTTAGGGGCCGAGAATTAAGTTGCACACCTAATATGTTTCATGCATCACACAGTGATTTACTTTTCCTGCAGCTGGTACAGCACCACCTTTTGGCGCAACCTACTACTAAATTTTAAACAGTATACGTCGCAACGGAAGGCTTTGGAATGGAAACGAAGTTTTCGAATGACAACAGGTCGGAACGGAAACTAAGTATGCCCACACACTAGGTTGGAAAAACAGAAACAAAATCAGAATTCTTCATTCGTAAAAACTTTGACCGCGCTGGAAGTGTTATACTATCTTTTTAACTTAACTGATACAATTATAGGTTGTGTATTTAACAAACAACCTAATCTGAGCCCAAACCCGCTTGCTTAATCTCCTAAGAGGAGACGGTGAAATCTTATGCCAGGTCGGAGAACTAGAAATTCAAGAGCCCGTTTTTGATGTCTTCCAAGTTTATGCGGTAATAAGGCACTTAAAGGTTTCAACATAAAGAAAAATGTCAGTGTTCTTCAATTCACCAGACGGTAGGTTAGTCAGGCAAGATCTTTTCCACACTATATACTTGAACGACTGGTGATATGCTTAACAACGCTAGATGGCAGCACAGTTTGCTTCGATTAAGAATGCGGTCGGAGAATATTCCGATGCTGGTTTTGAATGAGTGCAAGAGAAATTCTATCCTATATCTGCAATATAAATTCTTCTGTGCACATTTTCTCGAAGACTATTACTTTGTAGTGTTTGAAATTTTGAGCACAAATAAAAACGACCTATGGCTAATATGTGCCACAGTTATTATTCCGAAAAAAGTTAGATTTTGTTTTAAATTCAATTTATCTGACTGGAAAGTATTACAATTCGAGCGCTAGATGGCGCGATAAGTTAGCTTAGCAGTGTCTCTGTCTGGAAAAAACGAAATCTCTCATTTCTATCTGATTTTTTTTATTATCTAGGCCAAATAGTAATAACTGAATGGGGCCAAAAGTGAGACTGGAATCTTGTCTCCCATAAATCATCTTAAATCCCACTGTACTATCATTTTTTGAAGATAAAATGTGTACATTAGCAGAGAACCCCTGGCCTCTGATCATTCGTCCGTAAGGGTCCGGGTTCGAATCCCGGTGAGGGCATGGATGTTGTGTTTGTCTTACGGCACTGGCTCTCTCCCTTCCCTGGAACTAGTGACCCTACATTAGGGACGGGCGACTGCTTATAGCCCATTGAGTTGCTCACGGTGGTCGTTAAACCTCCAATAAAAAAAAAAAAAAAAAAAAAAAGAGAACCCCTGAACTTGAGCTATAGAAACTCCGCCTACCTAATAAGCTCCACCCCAAACAACATTATTGGTTAAAACGTAACAGCGCGTATTTTGCCTTTTCATCGTGGAGCCAATGAGAGACCGCTTCCATTCTGAATATGGCGACGTCTGCAGTGATTCGGTGACTCCAACTTCTAGGACAGTCCCTCAAGACGTAAAAGCGACGCCCAAGGAGCGATTTTTTGCGCCATCTATCGCAGAAGAGGAACCCTAGCACTCAGTCAAAGACAGCCTTAACACTCAGATACTGGGTGTTAAGGCTGTCTTCCTGGGTGGTGTACCGGTTAGCATGCTCGAAAGGTAATCGGGAGATGCGGGTTCGATTCCCGCTGCAGGGCGATGAAATCTTCAAGTTTTCTTAATGATTGATATTACGTGAGAAGAGTAAACACAGTCAATTCAGAGATGTCTGATTGCTATGTTAACTAACAATATCTCGATTTTTTTTGTTTTTGTTTTTTGTATGTGATACTGCAAGCATTTTAAGAAGCTATAAATACACGTGCCTGTCCCGAATTTAGGGCCATTAGTTCCAGTTAAAAAGGAGAACCAGTGACATAAGAAAAATCCACCATCCATGCCTGACCCCTGATTTGTGCCCAGGACCATCTCGGCCGAATTATAAGAAGCCAACGCTTCGGACCACTCGGCCACCGGATCATCATCTTCATCATCTCATCACTAGCAAGATGATAAAGAGAGGAAAATGAAAAACATAATTAAGGGAAAATATGTAGACGTATAATGAAGAAACATCTGGTCTTTTGTTTTGTTTTTGTTAGCACAAAAAACTGTGGATTTAAAATAATAGCATTATACCCGCATTAACGCAAAATAGAACGACACTGATAACTAAATTCTACATAAATAAACAACAACAAAGAGCACATGGAATATAATAAAATTGATTCAAAAGTCATTGCAGTCTTGAAGAGACATCCTGTGTCAGGCTATTACACGGTGCGCATGCGTTATGCAGATAAGAAGAGCGCATGCCCAGAAAACCGGTGTCGTTTAGTTGGTATAAATAGGAACACACGCTCGCATGATTTATCAGAAAGATTTCTGCTATCAAAAGCTATGGACCAGAAATACGTGATCCGAGTGCTGCAGCGAGGAAAATGTGTGCTGTGGAAGGTGAAGTTGCAGTGTCTGGAAGAACGGCAAGATTTTAGTCTCAGCGATTTAAAAATAGGCACTGCAGCCTTGAACAAAAAACATGTGCAGGAATACCTTCGACGGTGGATTCTGAAGCTGTACGCCAAACCGAAGAGTCATATCCGTGCACACGCGCTAGACAACTGTCAAATAAGTTGGGAATACCTCAGCCCACAATTTTTCGCGAACCGCACAAGTTCGGGAAGAGGCACAGAAAATGTCGACAAGTACGCATGAACTGACTGCCGTACTAGCTCAGTGGCATGTGCATGATCATCAAATAGAAGTCATTGCTCTTTCCACGTTTAAAAGTGAGTCACTGAAATATTTCTCATCGGCCGCCACCGGGAATCGAACCCAGGGTCTTCCAGTTATGCGCCGGATATGCTTCCACTGCACCACAGCCGCCTCGAATTCCTCCCGACTCACATACGACTAACTGCCAAGCCACTTGGCAGGTTGCTTCTTGGAGCCCCGCACAATGCTGGGGATTCACCAAAGATGAACAGCAGCAACAGAACAAATAAGTAGGAGGCGAATGAATAATTAATGCAGACAAGTGACGTGGACCAGGAACATCAAACAATAGTCATCGCTCTTTCCACGTTTTAAGTTCGCCTCCTAGTTATTTGTTCAGTTGCTGTTTACCATTTTTGTTGAATCCCCAGCATTTTGCGGGGCTCTCAGAAGCAACCTGCCAAGTGGCTTGGCAGTTAGTCGCATGTGAGTCGGGAGGAATTCGAGAACGCTGTGGTGCAGTGGAAGCATATACGGCGCGTAACTGGAAAACCCTGGGTTCGATTCCCGGTGGCGGCCGATGAGAAATTTTTCCGTGACTCACTTATAAACGTGGAAAGAGCGATGACTTCTATTTGATTTTCCTGGTCTACGTCAACTGTGTATTTATCCTTCATTCGCCTTCTAGCTATTTGTTCAGTTGCTGCTGTTCATCTGTGGTGAATCACCAGCATTGTGCGGGGCTCCAAAGAAAAAACCCTGCCATGTGGTTTTGAAGTTTGTCGTTTCTGAGTCTGGAGAATTTCGAGGCCGCTGTGGTTCAGTGGAAGCATATCCGGCGCGTAACTGGAAGACCCTGGGTTCGATTCCCGGTGGCGGCGAATGAGAAATTTTTCCGTGACTCACTTATAAACGTGGAAAGAGCGATGACTTCTATTTGATGTTCCTGGTCCATGTCAACGGTGTATTTATTATTTATTATGACATGTGTATGTGTGTAGCCAATTGCTGGAAAATCCTCACGGAGACCATTTCTTTAGGAGAATTGTGACATGTGCTGAAAAGTTGATATTTTGCAAGAATCTTGACATGAGAAAACAGTGGTTAGATCATAAAATGTCACCAGAACCTGTCCCAAAAAGGGGACGATTTGAGCACAAAGTTATGCTATGCGTATGGTGGAACTTTGAGGCACACATTCATTGGGAATTGTTGCCAGCTGGCCGAGGCATTAATACGTACCTGTTCAGTGGGCAGTTGGAGGGAATGTATGCCGCTTTAAGCAGAAAGTACCATGCTCTGGTGCACCGTATTCGAGTTATCTTCCAACAAGATAATGCTCTTGCTCTTCGCGCACGGTCAACTAATGAAACAAATACAGGAACTGGAGGGTTTTGAGCTAATGTCCCACACTGCTTGTACTCCGGTTCTTACTCCTTCGGGCTATCACTCATTCTGGTCCATGGCACATTTTCAACGTGGCAAACCCTTCCTAGATATTCACCACGTTGAACTTGAGGTTTATGACTTTCTCGTCTCGAAACCAAAAGGAGATTTTCGCAAGGAGATTCAAGACATGGCATCACGATGACGTAGGACCATCGAGTACGATGGACTCTATTTGAAAGATTGAACTTTTACGTTTATGCATTCATACACGTCGTCATCAACTGTCAGAAAACGGCAATGGCCTATGAATCACCCTGGTAAGATAATCTTATTGCAACGATATACAATAGCCAAAGGATGCTATTTTTCTTGGGCATGTATTTTTTTAATTCAACATATTTTTATATTAAATTAAAAAATAATAATATTTCACTTAGCTGATTTCATGAGATTTTCCGATAAATCGTCACGCACGTATTGTTTCATAGCACTATTGTAATACTATCTATGGCCAATGAACAAAGTTGGAGGTTTTATTGCACGGTGTTGATTAATTCTTCGTCAAAAGACATTTCTGAAAGAATAATTAATAATATAAACAGCCAGATCTGTCTGGAATACTTGAAGTCACAGAAGCGTCTGCATATTTGCGTCATCACGTGTCGATCAATTCGTGTGTGTTCTGGAGGTGTCGAATTGATTGCGTGTTGTCGAGTCACATTATTGTGACCACCTCCTACTTTTGACGTCAACAGCGCGTAGCCAATGAAAGGAGGCACGTGTCGTGAGCTCGCTTGGAGAGTATATAAGGTCTGCTGTAGGCATTCTGAAAACATAGGGCTGCTGGTTGCCTAGTGGGCAACGATCGTGGCTGCCACGGAAAGGGCCTCAGGTTCGATCGCAGGCAGGTACGAACGCTCGATCCACTAAATATCCGCCGTGCGTCGGATGGGCACGTTAAGCCGTCGGACCCCGGGTACTGGAATAAGGCCGCGGGTGGCCTAGTTGTTAAAGTTCGTGACTGCCACGAAGAAGACCTCGGGTTCGATCCCAGGCAGGTACGAACGCTCGAATCACTAAATATCCGCCATGCGTTGGATGGGTACGTTAAGCAGTCGGACACCGGGTACTGGCCCTCCGGTAATAAATAAGGGCGTCTTCCTCCCTCTTTCTACCTCATTTCCGTGTCACTTTCCTATCGGGCACTCTAGTTCAAATCTCCTAGCTTCCTATTTCTAAGGGTTGTTTAAGACCTGGGGTCAGACACTCTCTTCCTGAAATCCTCTACATATGATCTGATCTATGATCTGATCTGGCCCCCGGTAATAAATAAGGGCGTCTTCCTCCCCCTTTCTACTTCGCTTCCGTGTTACTTTCCTATCGGGCGCTCTAGCCCAAATCTCCTAGTTTCCTATTTCTAAGGGTTGTTTAAGACCTGGGGTCAGACACTCCCTTCCTAAAATCCTTTACATATGATCATGATCCGAAAACATATCACTCGTTGCTGTCATGGACAAAAGGAGCGATTTACCAGATTTGCAAAAAGGGGTGACTATCGGCTTTCGAGCCAAGGGTGGCGGTTTTTCTGAAACAGTGCAGTTTGTGAACAGTTCCCGTGCTGCTCTGGTCAAAATGTATCGTGATTGGAGAAATGGCACCATTGCGAATAAGTGACGTGGAAATTGCGGAGAACCACGTGCCATTGATGTGAGAGGCGAACGTCAGCTTCAAAGGTGCGTGAGGGCCGATCGACACGCTACGGTGGAGCAACTCAATGGCCGAATGAAACAGGGGGAATACCGGAAGCGTGTCTAAAACGACAGTTCAGCAAACCCTGCTGCGTATGGGGCTCCGATGCAGACGGATGGTCACTGCACCTATGCTAACGAAGGTGCATCGGCAGAAAAGACTTACATTTGCACGGCAATATCAGAATTGGACCTCCGCTGATTGGCAAAGGATTGCTTTCTCCGATGAGTCAGGTTTTCTGATTCATCAAACGGATGGACTTTGGCGTATAAGGAGAGTAACACCGGGTAACAGACACTCTTCAACCATTGCTGGAAGAACACAAGCTAGTGGGGGCAGCGTTATGGTCTGGCGAATGTTTTCGTGGCATTCCCTGGGTTCACTCATACCTGTGGAAGACCCTATGAGCCGAATTCGTTATGAATCCATCCTTGCAGACCACGTACACCCATACATGCTGATTGTCTTCCCTGAGGCGGATGCTATCTTCCAGCACGACAATGAGAGGTGTCACACAGCTAGAAATGTCCGAGAGTGGTTAGAAGAGCCCGATGAAGACCTCAATGTACTTCTCTGTCCCCCCTAATTCCCCAGACTTAAACCCAATTGAGCATCTGTGAGACCACCTCGATCGTGTTGTTCGCTCTATAGATCTTCTATAACGCACCCTCCAGCAGCTGTCAGATGCACTGCAGTCAGCATGGCTCCACATACCTGTGAAGACCTTCTAGCACCTTATTTTTTCACTCCCAGCCCGTCTAGCTGCTCATCGCGCTGCACACAGCAGTTAATCTGGATATTAGCTGTTAGTCACAATAATGTGACCCGAGCGTGTATAATAGCACGCGATCTAATGTCAAAGTGATTATGTGCTAAATAATTGCACGTGATCACTTTGAGATGTCAAAGTGATCGCGCGCTAATTTAAAAGCATTTGATTTCCAGTGACTGGAGTTCTATTTTATCCGATCTACAAAATTCGAATTGAAATCTTAATATTACAGCAAGTTGATTTTATTATATCATTAATATAGCATACGCTTTAATTATATTTTTACTTTTTTTTAGTTTAACTAACTTTCCGAGTTTAGTGCTCATTTTATTATACACTTTGCAAAATGTCGATCTATCTAAACGCTTTAACCTACAATAAAAACTGAAATCTTGAGTCAATGTGAGCAAAATTACATCTAAAAACAGATATCGCCCCAACAGCACATTGTTGATGACTTAGATAGTTCCGATTTGTAATGCCAGATGTCGCATTGTTTTGTAGAAAAAGCTTTGGTATAAAGTTTCAAACTAACCGTCGAATAGGACAGTCTAAAAACAAGCCGTGAACGGAGTAACAAGTGTGCCGAAAAAAAAGTCATTTAACGAGAAAAATCAAAGCAAAAGTTATTAAGGTAAGTTTCCACGAAAGCAACCGGACTAAAAAGAAAATTGCTAACAACAAATATTTTACACAGAATGTTTATTTATCGCCAGGTCTTTTGAAAAAGGGAATTAAATAGCATATAATTTTCAGTTCTAACATGAATGAGTTCTTACTGTACAAGTTTTTACCATATTTCCTTAGAAAACGCCGGCGTCTATTTGATTTGTTTTCAATCTGCTTCAATTAAAAGTTTCACCCCGTTTTAGGACGGGAAACATCCCCTATATATTAATATTTATTTGAAGCTTAAAAACAACGGTCCTAGGACGGGCTATAGGCTAGTCAAATAATAATAAAAACAACTTCCAAAAAGGTAGACCCAGTGAACGCAGACGGATCAGGTCGTGGCAAAAGCTTGCATGTCTGCCGATGCTGTAAAATGAGCAGCGGAGGCAGATTTTCTTGACTTAACCCATGCGCAAATGCTTCGGGTAATACCACTTCTTGGTGCAACCTACTACAAAATTTTTAACAGTGTAGATAGGATACCAAGGGAAAGAAAAACAGCCACTAAAAGATCATGAAAGATGGGTGCGTGAAATTTGGAATGTTAGAGTGACTTGAAAGAGACTGGCTCAAGACAGAATGCAGCCTTCCTGTTGGCGCATTGGTCTAAGCGATGGCTTCTGATCATTCGTCCGCAAGGGGTAAGGGTTCGAATTCCGGCGAGGCATGGATGTTGTGTTTGTATTACAGCAGTGGTTCTCTCCCTTCCCTGGAACCATTGGCTCTAATTAGGGACGGGCGACTGACTGCCCATTGAGTTGTTCACGGTGATCGTTAAACATCCAACCAAAAATAAAAAAAAAAAAAAAAGACAGAATACCGTGGTATACACATCTTCAATTCTGCGGGATTTCTAAGACATTTTAACGGCTGATGGATTTACAGAATCAAAAGCATTTTTATATTATGCACTGGTAAATATATTGCTTTACATCGTTGACTGTGAATACATATATTTTTACACACAGTACAAACAAGCACTGTGTATATGTAAAACAGTCACAGTATGAACGATAACTGTCATAACAGACAATACTATAACAGTATGTACACTATATTGAAAAAAGTCACCTGACACCTAGAAGAGAAACACAACATAGCCTTTATTGACATACATTAGTACAGTGTCGGTCCATCTTTGGCCTACACGTGTCTTTACGAGCTCCGTGTTTGAGTGCTTCACGTACGTGTTTTGTGTGTCCCATCAATGTTCTTCTGTGTGTGTGCCAAAGTAAAAGGTCTGTGCTTTCGTTTAAGATCCCTCACGAGTTGGTGAGTGCTTATTTTTTTTTCATTATCAGTGTTTCAATTTCCACACTGAGCTGGTCGCTTTTCTTCGTTAACCCTTGCCATTGATTATGGCATCTGCCGATGAGAGTGCTGTTCCCGCCTGCGTTGCTGTAGCTCCTCGCGTCGCCTCCTCAAAGTCGGTCGCAGCCCACCAATCATCTTCGCTTGCTAGTAGAGAGCCTCTTAAGTTTCCTCCTGTCATATGCACCTCTTCTCCTGCCCGGGTCAACGACTCTGCCATTGAGAACGTGGATGTGACATCCATGGCCTTTACTGGCGATGATGAATTCATGGACGTCTCTGATGGCATCGCTAATCTACCCTCTACAGTTTCTACTGCCTCTGCTTCCAGTACATTGTCTCATGCTGCGTCAATGCCTTCCAGAGGAGGCGCTTCTGCACGCACGACTTCTGCTTCTGCCTCTGGTATTCCACCGGCTTCCTCCTCGTCCCGTCTGCCACCTATAGATTCTTACGTTACTCTCAACGGTGACACCATCTTATTGGACATTTCCGAGAACTCTCCTGCTGGTCCACGTCTTCATTCAACCCTCGAGTTGGGGGTTTGTTTTGATGCGCTGCCCAACACTGCTTTGAACAGTACATCTCCGCTCTCAAGAAGATGCTTCCTTCTGGTGCCATCACCCACCTCACCCGAAAGCAACGAACTGTGATTGTTTATTTTTCGAAGAAAGAACATGCCGAGCTTGTCTTGTCTCAGGACCTACCAATTGGCGACCGTCACCTCTCAGCCGAATCCATTGCCCAGCGTCCTGTTCTGGTCCCTCTACATCCGGTACTCCTGGAGATCTCTGATGATATGCTGTGTGCTGCACTTAGTCGATGCGGCAGAGTAGTCGGCCCAGTGAAGAATCTCTCCTCTTCCTCCTCTGACCCCGATAAGAAATATATATGTGGTTTCTGTAGAACTGCTCGCATTATCTTCCCGTCTGAGCAGCATCTCAAAAAGTTTCTACGGTTCCTCGATGTTCGTTGCGGTAAGGAGCGCCGCCGGATTGAGCTCCTCACCTCTGCTCATTGCTCACGATGCAAGACTCGCGGACATCAGCAGGCTCATTGCCCCATGCAGAGCCACTGAATCATGCAGCTCCAAGGCAGCATTCTACCTCTTCCTCCGTTTCTGCTGCCATGCATCTTCCTGCGTCTGCATCTCCTGGACCCAGTTCTGCCGAAAATCTGATTAAAGCCTTCGATCAACACGTGTCTTCCGATATTAATTTCTCCACTCTGTTGGATTTTCCTCAGCTTGACTCCTCCTTGCCTTCCCGTGTTCTCTCTCCATCAAAGGACATCACGGCTGATCTTCAAGCTTCATTCACCGTCGGCACGTTTGCTCCCGGCGATGAGGTGAACCTTTCCTCTGATTCTACATCTCGTGTGTCATCGATCCACGGCAATGGTCGCTCTACTACCAGTACCGAGGCCCGGAGGAAAAAGAAGAAGTCACCTCCTCCGACTGGCCGCCCACATCGTTCCACACGTCTAGCAGGCTACAAGTCTGCCGTGTCACGTTCTAGCTCTTCCTCGTCAAAGTCCAAGGGTCTTCTGCCGACATTTGAATATTTCTCGACTCTGCTTACGAATGTCTCTCTTCTTTCAGAACCTGTCTCCTTTGAAGATCTTTACGAGTTTCACACTCATAAAACAAATCGGGAGGTTTCTCACATCTTTTTACAGCAGGTTGAAGCAGTTCTTCCCGAGGTCTTCGACCAAGCAACCGCCAGCCTCAAATTCCTTCGGCATAATGCCAAGCAACCCGACTACGTCTTGTGGTGTCGTGGTGTCATCAATTGCCTCGACACATTCCAGAAAGCTGCCATACCTGCGCTTTATCCGACGTCGGACTTACCCATTCAAGGTCGACACTCTGAATTGTAGGGGTTTTTCCAACCCCTCGCTAATGCTCTCGTTCTGGAAGATCTCTCGCCTTTTGGGGCCGACTTACTCCTTTTGCAAGAGACGAACTGCCACTCCTCGACACTTTTTCATACATGGCGCACTTGGGACTTCAATTTTCACCATGCTTTCCGTTACTCTGTGCGCGGTGGTACAGCAGAAGTATCAGTGTGCCATCTCCGCATGCCATGAAAGCTCTTTCTATGCTAAGTGGTCGCCAGTGACCCCGTGGTTCGCTGTTACACCAAGTCTGTTACATCTGACGGTGAGTTAGGAATCTGCATTAACTTTTTGATGTTCTTTCGCATTGCGGAGCCTTGCCTGTGATCATTTTGTTCTTCCTCAAGCATTGCTCTGTTTGCATCACGTTGTAAATTTGTCATTACTCATTCAATATACATATCATCGCTTTTATCAGTTTGTATCATTCCTGCTCTTTTTTTAAGACGAGTCCATGTTGCTCGTCTGCTCTGTTTTGTTACATTAAAGTGATTCTAAAACCACCTTCTAAAACCTGACCCTTCGAGACATGCTTTCGACAAGGTTTTGAAAAACAGTAATAGGTATGCCCTTCCATTCAGTAAATAATGCTGCCGCTAACTGTTGCTTAGTAGTAGGCCTTGGTTCCAAACTTCTTATGCGGCGTTATAATTCATCCTATAGGTGCTCTATGGGATTAAGATTAAGGCTTTGTGCTGGCCAGTCTACACATGATACGGAATTATCGTCAAAGACGCCGTAACACTGCTTACTTTATGGATCGGTGCATTATTCTGTTGGTACAAGCAAGGCTCGGTTCCATAGTATTGCCATAGATTTGGTTGGGCATAATTGTCCAGAATATCGAAGTAGACTTGCTGGTTAACAGGTTTGTCCACGACAACCAATGAGCCGGGATCATACCACGAAGAACACCCCCACACGAGTACACTGACAGCTTCAAACTTAACCGTTAGAACTGTACACTATGGTAAATAGCGTTCCCCCAGCTGCCGCCATACCCACACACGGCCATCACATTGATGGATCGTGTATCTGGATTCATCAGTCCATAGGACCCGTTTCCATTGATCTACGGTCCACGATAAATGCGTTCTTTACAGCATGCTAAACGACGAGTAGCATTCCGAATGGAGATGAAAGGATTATAAGCAGCCGCACGACTACGGTAACCCATGGAATGAAGTTCTCTGCGAATGGTAAGTGTACATTCCGAAATTCCAGCATTTTTACTCACCTGTACACTGAGGTGTTATGCAGTACTTTGTCGATTAGCTGTAACGACTCACCTGAGGCTTTGACGTCCTCTATCACTCATTTTCTTTGGTCTGCCGGTACGTTTTGCTGCTTCAGGCACGCCATGTGTCTTCCACTTATTCAGTACATCCGAAACAATTGACTTGGGTATGTTTAAACGCCTCTCAGTTTCTCTTATAGACAACCCGCTAATATAACAGCCAACAATATTTCCTTTCTCAAAGTCAGTTCTCTCCCGGCGCGATATTTTCACTCAACCTCACAGTGCGATATGATTGCGGTCATCTGCAGGCTTGTTTTTATACCGTTTGCAGCTGTACCGCGCATCTTAACAATACAGCGAATCCGTTCATTTCTTTTGAAGGGGTGTCCGGTGACTTTTGTCAATATAGTGTACATAGCCGAAACCATATATCGTGAAGTGGAAAGAAACACACAAAATATTGGACACACACGAATTTCCTTATACCCAAATGTTTTCCAGTGTGAAAAGAATATGCGGTAAACACCTCATAGTTCCCATAAAAACTTCGGTTTACGCAAAACTTCGCATTATGATGGCTTTTTGTAATCTATTTCAATTATAAATGTTACTTTTCAAATACAACGAAACCTGCATGAATGGACACCTCCGAGCAACGGCAAGTTTTGATTAGAACTGAATAGTTTCCGTAGGATTAACATTAACGATAACCTCCGAACAACGAAACCACATAACAGTAGTCAACGGACACCCAATAAGCGCCGAAGGAAATCTAACGGGCACCTTGTCTCTTGGATTTTAGGTGGTTTTTTCGGCACTTCGGCAAGAGGGACACAATAGGGACCAAGAATATTTGTTGCTAAAGGCATAATGGGTTGGTTTACGGTTGGTACAGTGGTATGCTCAAGTAAAAGGAAAGGAGTTAAAAGTTTAATTCTACGTGAGGCGAGTTGCAGCTTCCGTGTACATTGTACACGTATGTTTCAATCACCCCTGGGGGCTGGTGGGTTGTCTGATGGGGTGTGGAATTTTGCCCGTTGGGTTGGGGGGTGATGATTCTTGGTTTGGTCCTTGTGGGCTCTGTTCCTGCTTTATGTCGCGGCCAGCTAACTGTGCTGTTACACTGCGAAAAATTGGTACTTAAAAATAAGCAAAATGTACTCGTTTGCGAGCACATCCTGGGCTTATAATAGCTCCGAGTGATTGTGTCTCATTTTTGGAAAAGAGACAAGTACTCATTTCTGAGTACATACAGGGAATTAATTGTGAGTATATCTGATATTTCTAATTTGAAATATATGTACTCATTTTTGAGTACTGTGACGTGCCTGCACCGCAGGACGCACATGAGATAAAAGCAGATAGCAACGAGAGCATACGTCCGCGTAGCTCTGTTGGGAGAGTGACTTATTCCGGAATGAGGGGAGCCGGGTTTGGTACTCGGCGTGGACAAAAATTACGGAGAAATTTACTTCGTTATAGTACATATATTTCAAATATATGTATGTGCTCTAACTTCATTCCGTTTCTGTGCCCTTTCGGGCAGGGCACAGAAACTGAAGGAAGTTAGAGCGAAAGTAGCTATTCTGAAAGGGTAGTTTGTACGTGCGAGGGAGCACACTAGATGGCGCCATCGTACAAGCGTACGATTTTGCACATAGAAGGCAGAGAGAAATTAAGATGGGGGGGGGGCTTAGGAACTTTAACCCAGGGATTCCTACCCGGGGGCCGTCACTTAACGTGCTAGTGCAATGTACGGCGGATATTCAGCGATTGTTAGAAATTCACACTACCAGGCTAGGTTTGAACCTGGAGTCCCTCCATCAGTTGTCCGAATCTCTAACCACTAAGCCATCCGCGATTAGTAATCTGAATCTCTAACCACTAAGCCATCCGCGATCAGTTTTCAAAGTTAGAATACATGTACTCCATACATACTCATTTATTCATAGAATCAACTGGAAATATATTATTCGATGGCACATCTGGAATAATAGATACTCGTTGTCACATGCTGGGCATTTGCCCATCATGTGACGGTACAATTTTATGACCATTATAGCGATGAAGCGACAATATATGATTTATGAGATTGACACAAATACAATTAATGTAAAAACGTACACAAAAATACTTTATGCATAATTAAATTACTTGTGATCAGTGACTTTGTTGTACTAATTATTTATGTGTTTCACTTTACACATTTATTAAAGAAACAATTTCTCTTGAAATCTTTAATATCTAAAATGAAGTAATACGAGATTATATTTATATTTATTGACGCAGTTATTTGTAAGTACGTATGGTTACTTATATTGGAGCATGTCATGTACTCGTTTACGATACGATTGTACTTAAAAAAAAAAAACTCCGAGTAGGTTCAGGTTCTCATTTTAAGCAGATTTTTTTAACAGTGTACGCTTACTGCTTAACATTTTTTTCTTTTTTACTTTCCTATAGCATACCCTAACCATAATCTCCTTGCTTGCTGTTCCTAAGGTACGTGTTTAACATCAGACGTCAGACACTGCTTTCTAAAAATTCTCTACACGGTGTGGCAGACATCGTGATCAGAATAAAATCCCCAAAATGGCAATGGGCTGGACATTATTGCTAGGCGAACGGACCACCGATGGACAACCGAAGTTTTTGACTAGATTTCAAGGGACAGGAAAAGGCACAAAAGAAAGCCGCGTGGGAGATGGGTGGATGAAATTTGAAAGCATGCGGGGGTGACATGGAAAAGGCTGGCCCAAGACAGACCGTTGTGGAAGAAACTTGAGGAGACCTTCATCCAGCAGTGGATTGATAATGGTTGACAATGATGATGATATATCCCCTCACATGCTTACGGTTCAATGAGCACAATTTTCCAACAGCAGAAACACTTTGAGGGACTTTCTACGTGCAATAATTTCTCAGGAGGGAGATGCTCTGGAGGAAAGAGGGGGGTCTTTCACAATTTTCCAACAGCAGAAACACTTTAAGGGACTTTCTACGTGCAATAATTTCTCAGGAGGGAGATGCTCTGGAGGAAAGAGGGGGTCTTTTGAGTGCAATTAGCCCATGAACTGAGAGAGCCCCGAGTGCGACTGACCATCTTCGCAGTTTTTTAGTTCAAATGACAAACACCTGGTGAAACATCAGATGTTCAGTGGAATATCTACTGCCTTCAAATTTTTGTTTTGTTAGTGAATAAGTACCGGTCGCTTTGCTCTCCCCCTTCTTTTTTCCTAACTTCCAGCACCGGCAATTTTCCTTTAACCCTTTAACCGGTTAGAACGAATTAACCCGGGGTTTGCAAAATTGTTTGAAATCAGTTCGAATGAATATACGTATATATATAATCGCTCTCTAATAAGTGGTCCGGACTCTACAAGAACGAGTGAATCTGCACAACAGAAAGCTGTGCGTTTCCTTTAGGTTTGTCATTCAAAATGGTCATTTAAGGGGAATGATTTTCCTTAATACATCCTATCATACACAGTGCGTCAAAGAATTTTTAAGACTGGCGCTAGGTTTCAGCCTACGGTGGCGCCACCAGTGTAATCGCGAATGCGTTATAAACCGTGACCATCTGCTTGCTTTCTGCCAAAAGTACTGCGCAGTTGTTAAAGTAACTCAAACGAAACGGCCGTTCATTAGAGAAGTAAAATTTTTTTCATGTTGAATTATTGAGATGGAACAAAGGGCTGTTATTAAATTTAACGCAAAACTTGATAAAAGTGCCTCGGAAACGTACCAAATGATGAAACAAGTTTACTGTGAGTTTTGTTTAAGTAGATCAAATGTTTTCCTGTGCCACAAACGTTTTTTGGACGGAAGAGATACGCTAGAAGATGATAAGCATACCGGAAGACCAGGTTCATCTAGGACACTTGAGATTATTGAAAAAGTGCGTGATTTCGTGGCAAACAATCGATGTGCGTCACTAAGAATGATGGAAGAGTCGTTAAACATCAACAAAGAAACGATTCGAACCATCCTGCATGAAGATTTGGGCAAAACAAAACTCTGTGTTAAATTTGTTCCACGCACATTAACCAATGAACAAAAATCAAGGAGAAGTGCACATTGCCGAGACATCATTTCAGCCGCTGAAAATGATCCAAACTTCTTAAAATCGATTTTTACAGGTGGTGAAACATGGTGTTTTCAATATGATCCTAAAACAGAGCGATAAAGTGCGGAATGGAAGTCAAAAAACTCACCACAAACCAAAAAAACAAGAAAAGTTCCATCGAAAATCAAAACAATGCTCATTACATTCTTCGATAGTAAGGGTATTATCCACAAAGAATTTGTTCCAAGTGGACAAACAATTACTGGTGAGTTTTATTTAAATATTTTGAGGCGTTTGATGGGCAGAATTTGTCGCATTCATCCAGAATATCGGGATGAAAACAGTTGGTGTTTGTTGCACGATTATGCACCCAGTCACTCCTCACTTCTTGTTCGTGGATTTTTGGCGAAAAATAGCGTCTGTGTGTTGAATCATCCACCGTATTCGCCTGATTTAGCACCCTGCGACTTTTCTTTATTCCCAAAACTTAAAATGACGTTAACAGAGTCTTATTTTGATGATATTTCGACCATACAAACAGCTTCGACGCGTGCTTTGGAAGCAATTCCGCAAAGTGAACTGGAACAGGCATTCGAATCATTATTAAATCGCTGTAACAAGTGTATTGAAGCCGGAGGGACTTATTTTGAATAACAAACCAAAACAAATTGTAATTTCTTGTTTCTATTTCATTTTACAGACCCAGTCTTAAAAATTCTTTGCCGCACTGTGTATATCCTTTTCTCCTGAAAATACTGTAAAACTGGTGAAGAACCTAAAAAAAGAGAGAAAAGATGTTTCAGTAACTTGCCTCCACCCAGTAGCATAATGTTGGTGTCGGGGGGGGGGAGGGGACTACTAGCCCTTTCCAGTCATTCCTTGGGTCATGGAGCAGAGAATAAAGCACTATAAGGAATCACACTATAACCTATAAGACTAAAAACCATATTGGAGCTCTTACTACGAGAAAGCAATATACTGTATAGTCGATAAAAGAGGGAAAAGAATAGTTTTGCAGTAGCTTTCGTATAACACCGCCACTTTGTCAACAGTTCTGTTTGAGGAGGGAAGAAAATTTTGGGTACCATTTGGTTCAGATACATCAGCCACTTAAAGGGTTAAAGAAATGCAACTGTGTGTATAGGTAGAGATATAGAAGCATTCTCATTCTCGTAGGGATTTTTTTTTCCTTTGAGAGTTGTATTTTTTAAATTAGCGTCCTGTAAGCATATGAAATTACAAAGCAATGCCTGAAACTTAAAGGACAGAAGAAGGCTGAAGAATTGCTTTGCACATCTCTTCAATGACATCGATGATAACGGCGCATGTATGTGCTTGGGAAGGTAAATCTGCGCCTGGCGGGAATGCAGCGCACATATAGGTTTAATGACGTAATCACGGGCCGAAATGATGGAGGTGAGCTTGGCGCGTGGGTGGCCCCGGGCCGGTTCCTTTCATCCAGCCCGATGGGGATGGCCGAGGTGTTTCGGGACACGAGATGCCCTGCCCCTGAGTAATGCATTTCTCCAGGGAAACCGGTTCCGAGTGAGCCGGCAATTCACGACCAATGATGGTATCCATTGTCACGGCGGTGCGAATGAAATAAAAAGAGACGGCTCGGGGTAATTACAATTCATTTCCGTTTAAAGAAGAAAATTGATGCTTTGGCCGCAATGATCGGGAGAAAGCGGCGAAATCTGGGCTGCTTGATGGCACCAACCGAAGACTTCGCGCCATCGACGTGCTGATAAATATTTGTAAGACTTCTTTCTGTCTGTCATCTTGCCTTACATTCGTTTCAGTCTAGGATAATAATTACCAGAAATGACTGTGGGAGCTGTGGAGAGAAGTGTTCTGCACAATGGATTTTACCCTCTTTGTGTGTGGCAAATTTGCGTACTTAAAAAATGAAGCAAATGTATATACAGTTGTACCTCTTTAAAGTGAATCATGTTTGTAACGAGTCCCGGCTAGTTCGATCCCTTTCACTGGTCCGGACGAAAACCCCATTAATGTAATGTTAATCCATCCCGTTTTCAATGATCTCTTCTATCATAAATACCTGGTTATAGCGATCGCATTCAGAGTGAGCGCAGTGCAATTTTGTATAAACATTTGGAAATTTACCAAAACACTAGGTAACCGAAATGAGGGCGCGTTAGCCAGCTGATGTAGACAGAGGATGGGGAGGGGGGTCTCATTTCCTCTCTTTCATGACATGTGAAGGGCAGTACAAACCACGATATTCTAGTCTGAATGCCAGAGCAGGAGACTGCAGTAATAAGGAAAGAGGGAAGGTAGCATCATTCAGAAATATTCACTACTGAACTAGTACTGCATTAGTTAAACCTAAAAACCGAAGCAGTGGTAATGAGAGCTCTGGCGAAGATGAATGCCATCTGTCTGAGTTCGGCCAAGGCAGTCTAGAAAACATAAGGCCATGACATTGGACAGAGGAATTTCCTCCGTTTGTGACACCACACCCATGTTCCACGGACTGATTCGTCAGTGTCGTGTTTGACATCACACACGACAGCGCTGAAAACCAATCAGAAACCATGGTTTCTGCGTGACGTCACTAAAAGAGGAAGCTCATCTCCCTTAAGTTCATGGCCTTCTGTTATCTAGAAGGCTTTGTTCCTCGCTACCAGGCCCCTAGCCAGACATCGAAGTTGGAAGGAGCGGCTGATGATTAAATTCGGGCAAAAGATGTAAAACAGGTCAAGCAAAAGGTATAAATGAGGTCACGCACTGGACTGTAGTCTGAATCGCTAGGACGGGAAAGAAAAACAAGCAGAGCGGGCAGCTCTTTCCTCGCTACTGGCATCGGCGCTACTGTTTCTGTCAGCGAAGCAATGAAAGCAGCCGTTTTCTTACGCGAAAATATTGTAGAAAAGTCTCTAATAAACTGTGCTGTCATTGTAGGAAAACTGTATGAAATATGTTCCCTCAAAAGAAATGTAGCCGCCTCGGTGGCACAGTGGCCTAAGCGATGGCCTCTGATCGTTCTTCCGAAAGGGGTCCGGGTTCGAATCCCGGTGAGGCATGGATGCTGTGTTTGTCTTACGGCACTGGCTCTCTCCCTTTCCTGGAACCAGTGCCCTGAATTAGTGACGGGCGACTGCTTAAAGCCCATTGAGTTGCTCATGGTGATCGTTAATCCTCCAATTAAAAACAAAACAAAACAAGTAAGATGACACCGAATTTTCGGGTGTAATAAGCATGTCTTTTCAATCCGTTCTGACACAAATTAAATGTATCAAAGATATTCAAAGTCAATGGAACCGGTATGGAAAACAATAGTATCTGACGGAAGAAAGAAGTTTTTCAATCGGGTTTTTAATCCCTCAGATATTGCTGTAAATGGAATCATGAGCTTGCGAACTCTTAGAAACAGAGATATCGACAAAAATAAGATGTGACTTTACGTCCCCTGGTGGGAAAACCATGCATTATTTTAGGGAGAAAGTACTCTCAAAAGGTTTTTCCATATGAGCGGTATCGGTCGAAGTAAAAAAAAAAAAAAAATTTCGAGTTTTTAGGAGCCCACATTTTACTACAAATACATCAGAAGCAGAAATTAACACTTATGCCCCATGGTGGACAAACGATTCTTTACCAAACATTAGAAATTATGTGAATTTTGTTTTCTATCAGGTCTTGTATGCGATAGAGGAAGAATTTTTCAAATCGGAGTTTTAGAAGCCGAAATAACTCAAATAACGCAATTTGCCTTTGTGCCCCCTAGCGGAAAGTCTATTATTTACTTGAAAATTTTGAATTTATAGGAAAAACATTTCGCATCGGAAACACTATCCAACAGAGAAGGAATTTTTCAAATCGGACTCTTAGAAGTAGAGATATTGACAAAAATAAGATACATATCTACGCCCTCTGGAGTAGAAACCATGCATTATTTCAAGAAGAAAATGTTCTTAAAAGGTTTGTCGACATGAGTAGTATCGGTCTACAAACGATGTTATTTTCAATCGAGAATTCAGAAGCTCATATTTTACTGAAAATACATCAGAAGCAGAAATTAAGATTTACGCCCCCTGGTGGCCAAACCATTTTTTTTACAAAAAGTATAAATTATGTGCAAACGATTTCCCATCAGGAGCTATATCAGGTGCAGAAAGACTTTTTCAAATCGGAGATTTAGAAGCAGAGATATAGGGGGGAAACGCTATTTACTTCTACGCCCTCTAGCGGAAAGTCTATGAATTACTTGAAATTTTTGAAATTATATAAAAAACATATCGCACTGAAAACATTATCCAACAAAGAAGGAATTTTTCAAATCGGGCCCCTTGAAGTAGAGATATTCACAAAAGTAAGATATACATGCACGCCCTCTGGCGGAGAAACTGTTGAATATTTTAAGATGAAAATGTTCCGAAAAGGTTTATCGATGTGAGTGGCATCAGTCCAGGAAATAATTTTTTCAATCGATATTTTAGAAGCTCAGAGTTTATGGCAAATACATCAGAAGCAAAAATTAACGCTTACGCCCCTGGTGGCCAAAATATTCTTTACCAAAAATTAGAAATTATATGCAAAACGTTTTCTATCTGGAGGTGTATCCTCTGAAGAAAACATTTTTCAAATCCGAGTTTTAGAAGAAGAGGTATCGGGGAAAATGTAATTTACTTTTACGCCCCCAAGAGGAAAATCTATGTGTAATTTAAAATTGTAACTATTTCTTAAATACTCTTCGACATAAATGGAATCGAAAGATAAAATAATTTTTTCAGTTGGATGTTGAGAAGAAAATATGTGGAATAAAACGTATTTTTGAATTCGACATGATCTGCATTTTTTACGCCCTCTAGCGGCGAAATTTCACATAGTAAAAAAAAACGAAATGAAGGATCATCATTCGCATATTTCAAGCTTCCTAATGCAAAAAGAATTTTTCAAATCGGACTAACAGTTGCAGAGATATCGTGGGTACAGACGGACGGACGGACGGACGGACGGACGGACAAACCGATAACATAAGCACGATGTTTTTTTACAAAAGACGTGCTAAAAAAGAAAGGTATGGGAGCCAGAAAAAAACCTAAAAATACCAGATCTACTTTTCTTTGTGGTCAGCAGCGAAGAAGTCATGTTTTTTCCATGTATTCTGTAAAATAAGTGGCGTGAATTCACAGAAAATTCCTCGTAAAAATCACCCACGTGTACAGTAATTTAAGTACCTGGTTTCTTACGGTAACACAATATACATATAATAGATGCTGCACAAAATGGGGAGAATGAGAATATCGTGTACCATAATAACCAAAATTCATGCGATATGCTATCCATAATATCGATTTCGCTATACAGAACTTCAAAATCAGATTCTTCGACAGACTATCGCAATTTAATAACTAATCAAACCTCAAGTATTTTCGTGAATCTCTCCTATTGCCGAAAATTTTTCGTCATGTGGATACGGAAAAAGTGAGAACGGAGTTTTTCTCTTAATATACGAAAGGAATTGCTGAGAGGTTTCTGAAAATTCAGAATTTTCTGTTAACACATCTTAACAAGAAAAATGACACTGAATTTTCGGTTATCATAAGGTCCATGCGTTCGCTGCTACTGCCGATCTATATGATCGCAAATATGTTCAACGGGGTTCATGACTGTCGAAAAGGGCGACCATCGAAGATCATGGAAGTAATGTTCCTTTTGCTCAGATCAGTCGCACTCCACAAGTTCCGGAAAGGTGTCTACTGATATATCGTACCAACCATATCCGCATAAATGCTGCCCGTAGCTCGTCCAGTGTCCGTAGTAGAGGGTCCACACGCTGCAAAAGCCGATCCATATGGTCGCAAATATGTTCAACTGGGTGTGTTTGTGTCTGTCGATAAGGGCAGACATGGTAGAACATGGAAGTAATTCTCCTTTTGCTAGTGTCATAAGTGAGCGATACGTGCTTTACGACGCGACATGTTCTGTTCGAACACTCCACTTGGTCTGGAAATATTGTCAGCAAAAACAGATGAACCTGGTTAGCAATAATATGTAGATACGCGGTATCGTTCAGGAGGGCCGTCCATCGTTATCGGAAAACTAAAAGCGTGCAAGGAAACATCCATCAGAGCATTACACCCCCAATACATGCTTGCACTCGTGGTCGAGATATCTTTTACCATTGTCTAGGCTTTTGTTCGCCTTACCCGCCAACGCCAGTTCGCTCAATGCCGTATGAAACCTGAAGAAAGGGAACTTTCTTTCAATCTTCTACAGTCCACTTGTGATGTTCTCTGGCAAATTCCAGGCGCTGTCCCCGATGATGGTCTGTGATGAGGGTAGCTGTGGTCACACACACTCAGTAGACAAAACATTGGATATAGGGGTGACGGACAGTTCACACAGGCATTCTCCGCGCAGAGTGGAGCCCACCTGAAACGAACGTAGGCGGTAAATAGGCAAATAGCAGGGGTTCCCAAAACTGTTAAAAAAGAAGTGTTTCTCTCTATAGGAGCAATATGAATAATGAGTTTCCTTTTGCATAGACACCTAACTAATAATGGAGTTGCTCACGGTGGTCGTTAAACCTACAATAAAAAAAATAACTAATAATGAATGTTATTTTTCATAAGCATAATATCAGTTATGAACTTTTTTTACCCGGGAACCATAGGCATAATATCAAAATGAGAGTTTCATTTCATAAACCATCACTAATGACAGGAATTCGCTTGAGGAGACACAATTCCAAAAAAGAAAGTTCATTTCCAGAGAAATAATGCCAACATGAGCATAAAATCAATAATGAATGTTCCTTTCCTACGCTTAATACCAATAACGAATGATCCTTTCCATAAGTACATCACCCCTTTCAAAGGCATAATCCCAAAACGAAATTCCTTCGTGTTGAAATAACACCAATAAGGAGTGTTTCTTTCTTTACATATAACACCAATAGTGAATGTTTCTTTCCATCAGAGTAATACCAATAATAAGTGTTCTTTTCCGTAAGCGTAACATCAACAATAAGTGTTCTTCTCTATAGGAGCAATATGAATAATGAATTTCCCTTTCCATAGGCACTTAAGTAATGATGAATGGTCTTTTGCAGAGGAATAATACCAATGTAAGCCCATCACCAATATCAACTGTTTCATTGAAGACTCATAATACCAACAACGGGCGATCCTTTCCAGATGAACATTGCCAAGAAAGAATTCTTTGCTGAGAAAAAAACAACATGAGCATAAAACAAACAATGAATGTTCCTTTATTTACGCCGAATACCAATAACGAGTGCTTCTTTCCATATATACATAACCAATAATGAGGGTTCTCTTTCAGAGGAGTGATCCCAGAACAGAATTTTCCTTTACATAGACATAAGACCACAAAGAAACGTTTCGTTCCTTGTGCGTAATGCCAATAATAAGTGCTCCTTTCCACAGAAGCAATACTAATAATGAATTTTGAAGATGACAATCAGATTTCTGGCGTAAATGTGACAAGGATGGTAAATCAGATAATATCAGAAAACTTTCATCGTCCTGGAGCGGGACTCGAACCCGCGTCTCCCAGAAAACGCCCGGGTATGCTATCCTGCTATCCACTACACCACCCAGAACGACCAAGTTTCAAGTTTCCGATCAATTTGAATTTAACCATTACAGGATGCGCTAGTCGAAGCAACCGGCATTAAATCTGGAGGTTAAGAGTCTTACCCCGTGTTTGCCCGGAGAAGCAGATAAATCATGAAAGAAATACGGGATTACGCCATAACTCCCAACACGGGGTAAGACTCTTAACCTCCAGATTCGCTAAACATGAATGCCGGTTGCTTCGACCAGCGAATCCTGTAATGGTTAAATTCAAATTGATCGGAAACTTGAAACTTGGTCGTTCTGGGTGGTGTAGTGGATAGCATACCCGGGCGTTTTCTGGGAGACGTGGATTCGAGTCCCGCTCCAGGACGATGAAAATTTTCAAGTTTTCGGAAATTATCTGACTTACCATCCTTGTCACATTTACTCCAAAAATTGGATTGTCATCTTCAAAATTTGTATTATATGGCGTAATCCCGTATTTCTTTCATGACTAATAATGAATTCGTTTTGTTTTCTATTTATGCGCACATCAACAGTTAACTTTCCTCTCTCCGTAAGTATAATGTAAATAATGAGCGTTCTTTTTCATAGGCACTTAATCAACAATGAATGATACTTTGCAGTAATTAATGGTACTTAACTACAACGAACGTTCCTTTCTACAGGAATTATACCAATAACCAGTGTTTCTTTACACCAATAATAGAAGTTCCTCGAAGGTGCAATACCAATAATGGGTGTTTTAATCCGTAGGCACGTCATTATTAACAAGTTGTTCACTCATTACCATAAAAATCTGCCCACCAAGAAAAAACGTGCGATTAACGCGAAACTCAGCGAATAGCTACGGGAAGGGGGAAGACATACAAATCATTCAGGTTTCGTGCGATTCCGCATGCCCGTGCGTCCAAGATCGGCGCTGCAATCGCAATCCTTGTGGGTTTATAAGACGCCACGCTGGGGACTCCACATTCGTGTCGGAGTGCACGGTAAAGGTCTGGTGAGATCCCTGAGCGATCGACATGCCAATAAGCCGCCGTAGGTGTGCGTACGAGCAACTGATGGCGTTTAAACGAGGCCGTATCGTCGGGATGAGAGAGGCATGGTAGCCGGTGCGTCGAATCGGCCGCCATTTGGGCCGGTCGGCCAGTACGGTGGGATCGCGTTGGGAGAAATGACACGAGAAGGCATGCGGACACAGCGGACTGGCTCTAGATGACCCAGACATACCACCAGCAGAGAGGACCGTGGGACCGGCACGCACAGATGCAACGACGTCAGTGCCCAATGTCCAGAGGCATGTGGCTGCTGTACAAGGGACTCCTGTGTCCGCCAGAACCATTTCAAGAAGCTTGGCAGGGGCGAATCTGCACTCTCGACGGCCCTTACGTTTTCTGCCATTAACACCTGGTCATCGTCGGCGTCGATTGCAGTGGTGTCATGAATTAGCAACGTAGAATGCGACGGACTGGTGACGTATAGTGTTCAGCGAAGAATCCCGCTTCTGTATGGGAACAGGACGACCACCGTGTCTGAGTGTGGAGGAGCGCTACAATCCCAACCTCACTGTACAGCGGCACACGTCCCGAACTGTTGGCGTGATGGTCCGGGCAGTCATTGCGTTTGACATCCGGACTTCCCTCGCAGTGATCCGATGGAAGTTGACAACCCAGCACCACGCACAGGAGATCCTGCAGCCCCATGTGTTGCCTTTCCTGGAGGGGTGGCCCGGAACCATTTCCCAACAAGATAACGCCCGTCCGCACATGGTTCGGATTTCCCGGGACTGTCTACGTCAGGCTTCGGCGCTTCCGTGGCCTGCCACATCGCCTGATCTCTCGCCCATTGAGCACGTGTGGGACCAAACGGGACGCCAGCTTTCTTCATGTCCCAGTGTTCGTCATTTAGAGCGTCAGTTGCAAGAAATGTGGGCCAGCCTGACCCAGGATAACATACGGCGTCTCTTTGACTCCATGCCGGACCGTAACACCGCATGTATCCGAGCACGAGGCGGTCCGACGCGATACTCACGCTGACCGGAATGTGTACCGTATGTCCGAGGGAAGTCGTCCAGCTGCTGTGATATTTTAATCACTTCTGTCTTTGGTATGTACCATCTCACTACTAAAATCTCGTTTGAATCCGACACGTCCTTCTTGGTGCGCGGATTTTTATAACAATAAGTGTTCTTTGCAGAGGGGTAATTCCCAAAAGGAACGTTCCTTTGTAATAGGCACAGTGGCGTCGGGTCGTAATGGGAATCCGGGTCAAAACCCACGCACGAAAATGCGGAAAAAATGTTTTTTTTTTCTTTTAATCGGAATATTTCCGAAAGAATCCGTATTAGTGAAAAGTTCCCAGGTTTTCTGGATGCAAATGTGAGCCACTACAATAGTTGAGTAATTTGGTAACACATTACAGCCTTCCGTATCCGTTGACTATAACGCAATGAACACAGCGTGGTGGTACAGACGACACCCGTCAAATCGTCGCCTTAGGGGCCGTCCGTAAAGTATGTCCGAGAATATAGTGGGAGGGGGGGGGGGGTTCTGACAACCGGACCAAATGTGACATGGGGGGAAGGGGGGAGGTTTAGTAATTCGGACGTCCAGCGGCAAAAATAAAGTGGATGGCATTTCTTCGTTTTGTCTTCTCTTTTTTCTTCTTTTAATAGTTAAAAAAAAAGTATGAAATATTTCAGATTTCTGATGATATTTAGTTAAATCAGAATATTAATATTAAGTTCTCGTATTTGTACTACCAAATCTATCGTTTTTTTTGTAGATGGTGCAATCGGGAGTGTTGCAACCTTGGCGTGTGTTCATTTGTAGATCTTTATTTCAGAAGATAAAGTTCAGGTAGCATTAGGGGATAAATTAATGCCTAAATAACAAATATTTTCTGAAGCAAACGTGTAAAATATATGGAACATTCTTTTAAATAATTACTTGTTTTCTTTCTGTTTCTCAACGGACTCCTAAAAGCAGTCGTCAAAAATAAAGGGGGTTTGCCGGAATTAGGACGTACTTTTTAGGGCGGAGGGGGGCTGTCAACTATCGGGCAAAATGTGACATGGGGAAGGGGAGAGTCTGAAAATAGTAAAAAATCACGGACGTACTTTATGGACGGCCCCTTAGCTGCCTTGACGAAACTTCGGAGAACAGTAAGGAATGAGAAGATTCACGCTGAACTGCGCATGCGTGAAACTGTAATTCGAGGCTGGTCGCCTTTCTGTTTAGCAGTAGCAATTTTATTTCCTCGTCGTCGGACAGTGAGCGGCTGTTTTTCGCTTGTGGAGTTAAGCTGTAATGTTCGCTCGTGTAAGTAAAATGAACAAAGGAACTTTTTAATGGAACACCCCTTGAGTTTATTAAGGGATGAAGAAAAAAGACCCGTTGAAGACAGGCCCACAACAACCAAATATTAGCTTGGTGCAACAACATAAGAATCAGTATAGAACTTTTAATGAGGAGTTATAGCCAAATACCCTAGTTAACTGGAAGCGAAAGCGAACATACTTTGTTGTTTCAGCTGTTTACTACTGTTTTGTTTCTACAGTTTTTTTATGTTATACAATACTGCAATACACAGAGTTGGAAACGGGTCAAAAAGGTTGGACCCGGACCCGACCAGGACAAATCTGCTTTGAGATATAAACTGAAATATATTATCATCATCATTGTCAAGAATTGTCAATCCACTGCTGGATGAAGGTCACCCCGCGTTTCTTCCACAATGAACTGTCTTGGGCCAGTCTCCTCCAACCACCCATCTCTCACGTGGTTTTTTTTTGGGGGGGGGTTCCTTTCCTGTCCCTTGGAATCCTGTCTAAAATTTCAGTTGTTAATCGGTAGTCCGTTCTCCTGGCAATATGTCTAAACCATTGCTATTTCAGGGATTTTACTGTGATCGTGATGTTTTCCACTCTTGTTATTTTCCTTATCGACGAGTTCGTCTTTTTATCTTTCTTGATTACACCAAGCATACATCTGTCTTTGTTTCTTTGTGTGTAGTCTTTGTATGTCTTTTTTAGCTAAGGTTCACGTTTCTGCTGAGTAAGTAAGCACTGGAAGGGTGCATTAATTAATCACTTTTCATTTAAGACATGAAGGCATATTGCTCTTAAAAATTGTTCTGCTTCTTCCAAAAACTCTCCAACCAAGTTTTATACGCCAATTAATTTCTTCATCAATGTGATCCTCGCTTGATATCTGCTGCCCAAGGTGAATGTTGGAATTGGTTATCTCCAGCTTTTCCCCTTCAACTGATAGATCTTCATTCCTTGTAAAAGCATTGTACGGCAGTTTCTGAAAGTTAATTTTTAATCCCCGTTTCTTTACCCTTCTCGGCAAGTTCCTGGATCGTGCTCTGAAGTATTATTTCAAAGACGTCTGAAGGGTTCTTTCAAATATATATATTTTTTTCTATTCAAAAATAAAACGGAAGCAAAGCCTGGTCGAAATCGGGTCAGGAGCACCTGGACCCGACCCGTTTGACCCCTAAGAAATTGTCGACCCGGTAACCCATTGATCCGGTGACCAGTTTCCATATTTGCATATACTCGTACATTAAAAAAAATTCTACTTTATTCTATGTGGTTAAGTATAGTTTCAGCAGGTGGTCTTTTGGAACATCACAATCAACTGAAATTATATTTCACAGTACGGAGAAGGTTGAGAGAAATTTTAAAGATATTTAGCCCCGGATAAAATTTAGGTCACCCTGCGCAATAGGTGATAGGCATGCTATCAATAATGAGCGGTCCTTTCCATTGGCATAACACGAACTATGAGTGTTTGTTTAACACGAACTATATGAGTGTTTATTCATAATGGGAGGGCGATATTGAAAAAGTGGGCAGATAGTGTTCTTTGCGTTGCCATCCGAAACTTACCTTCAGAACGCTTTCCTGTTTTAAAAATGAACAAGAAAGACAGAAAATTGTGACGTAGTTTATTTGCATAGTTACATGTATTTCTATTTCTTAATTTTTAATGTAGAGAAACATGTATTTTCGCCAGCATTAAAGAATGCGCTAACAGTTTGGAATTCAATATAAAGCACTGGAAAAACAAATAAATCAAGACTACAGATAGCAGGCTGAAAATTTTAACTTGCTCTATTAAACCTTTCCATGCGTAACAATATAACGTGATGATCGGTGATTGGTGTTTTCCACGCCCGTAACGATGCATTATTTGATTGTTTTATGACGCAGCGCTCGCAACCCAGGTGCTCTGGACGAAACCATGACAAATCGACACTGTTACAGCATGGACCCCCTCTACATTCCCAACCGATGAAATAGCAGGTGATTATTCCTCGCAGTGAATGGGCATTCGCGCCGTGGCGACCGCTTAGATATGCAAAGGGCCTCCGCTGCTGTTACAGCGAAAGATCATTCAGTTGATGCTCAAGTACACACACATACACTCTCGTCCCCATTCAAATTCGTCGCTAAGTGGTCAAGCACGCACGAAGAGGATCATTGTCGAAAGACCATCATTGGCAAAGAAACATTAACTGCGTCACTGGTCCCAAGTTATGCAGCCCGGAAATTAATGACCTCGCTTTTCGGCATAGGTCAGGAGAAAATCCGAGCGTTCTCTCGCTCTCGTTAATTACACTCGAGTTTTCACGCAGGCAAGCAGATGCGGAGGAATAATAGATGGACGAATGGGTAATTCGCGTCCGCTTGGACGATCGCTGCCTTATGCATGAGCGAACGCCAGCTTATGGCGTGAAAGTATCGAGGCTGGCAGGGCATTAGCTGCGGTGATGCTGCTGCTCCTTCTGAAGCTGAGGTAGCTGCGCCATCATCGCAGCTGAGGAGTCGACTCCATTATTGATGACCGTCATTAAGATCCTCAAGTCTCTCTCTCTCTCTCTCTCTCTCTGCAGCGAAGGATGGAGTTTGCTCGAAAACTGACAGAGATGAAGTCATTCGTTTGCAAAGATTTTCCAATCACTCAACAGAGAAATACTTCATTCTGCCAGCGAAGGAGTTAACCGTAATATCATTTTATGTTAATTAATTTTACACGAAATTTCGCACTCGCTACTCACCATACTGAAAGCTTTCCAGATAATCTTCTTCGTTTTTCTTAACTTTTTCATTGGAATTTCTGGAGTGAAAAAATAAAGCGAAAAGAAAAGAAGTTTTGAAAGGATGGAGAAAAGGGAAGAAAGTCCATATCCGAAATGTTGCGAAAAACAGCGAAAGAGCGCTACATTTCAAAAGAAATATTCTTCTTTTCTCCAGAGATTCCAGTCTGCTTTTTAAGACAGTGTAATCGTACTTTAAATTCAAAGTGTGTGCATTTAAGGAACTTTCAACAGTTTAACCGGCTGGAAAGAATTAACTCGGGATGAGCAAAATGAGTGGAAATCAATTTGAACGAATATATTCGCTGTCTGAGAAGCGTGCCGAACGCGACTGGCATAAACCTACTCATCAGAAAGCGTTGCTTTTATCTTAGCTTTGTTGTCCTAAGTGGACATTTAAGAGGATAATTGGCAATAAACTCTTCCTGACTGATTACCTGCTAAGAAGACTACAAGAATGTCGAAGAACCTAAGAAAGGAAAGAGAAGAAGTTTCAGTAATTTGTTTCTACTCCAGTAGCATGATGTCTGTATCAGGGGGACTAACGTTTCCCCTTCATGCTCTGGGCCATGGTGAAGATAATAAAGGACTAGAAGCGAATGCTTATCCCCATTGACAGGTTTTGGCTGGTACTGCAGAGCAGAGAGGGTAAAGGGAATGGGTTTTTGCAAAACCTGATCAATATTGCGAATGTTTCTGTTTGGGGAGCGCAAAACATTTTGGGCACCATTTATTTCAATCATGGCGGGCGCTTAAAGGGTTGTGACGTACTACAGAGGTGAATCACGTGTCAAGGCGACAAACATGCATCTACATTCCGTCCGTGTAGCTTAGTTGGGAGAGCAACATACTCCGGAGTGAAAGGGGGCGCGAGTTCATCACGACAAATTTGTGTTCCCACAGGGTTTATAAGCTCCAGAATGCAAATCTTGGAAATAAAAATCGGTAATATTTCCATATAAAATAAAGAAGATAGCTGTCTAAGCACGAACACTTTAGCTCAAACCAATTACAACACTCAAATGAAGCTAAGACGTATCACCGGTATCAAAGTATACACAGTTAAAACCATGACGACACAAATAACTCATACCATTGAGGTTTAAAAAAGGTTTAATGTTAAAACTTGCGAGATCTTTCGAACCTACGACTTATAGGTTCATCATCAGGCACCAAAACTCGCAAGGTGCACATGAAACTTAGTGGTTATATACACGTGTGGTTATGGGCAATGACCGCGCATGCGTACAAGTCGGAACAGTATGAGGTCATAGAACACATACATTTAAAATAACCTGTAGGGTAAAAACACATAATGGTTGTCATAAATATAAGAAATATAAAATGAAGGTTAAAGTTCCCTCGCCTGAGTTTTATATATGTCCAATAAATTTTATATATATTCATTTTATATTTCTTATATTTATGACAACCATTATGTGTTTTTTACCCTACAGGTTATTTTAAATGTATGTGTTCTATGACCTCATACTGTTCCGACTTGTACGCATGCGCGGTCATTGCCCATAACCACACGTGTATATAACCACTAAGTTTCATGTGCACCTTGCGAGTTTTGGTGCCTGATGATGAACCTAGTCGTAGGTTCGAAAGATCTCTATAAGTCGTAGGTTCGAAAGATCTCTATAAGTCGTAGGTTCGAAAGATCTCGCAAGTTTTTAACATTAAACCTTTTTTAAACCTCAATGGTATGAGTTATTTGTGTCGTCATGGTTTTAACTGTGTATACTTTTGATACCGGTGATACGTCTTAGCTTCATTTGAGTGTTGTAATTGGTTTGAACTAAAGTGTTCGTGCTTAGACAGCTATCTTCTTTATTTATATATCAATCAGCACGATAGTCGTCTCTTCATCATATCTAGGTAATATTTCCTCCTTTTCTTTTTTTTTTTCTTTTTCTTTTTTCTTGGAAGTCCATTGTTTTAAGTGCTTAACACGAATACTTCTCATTTTCAGAACTTTTTGGAACAGGAATTAAAATACGAAATAAAGCACCCCCCCCCCTTTTTTTTTTTTTTTTTTTTGCTGAAACTGCATTTGCATATATGAAGACAATGATTACTAGCATTTAATCCTTCTGAAGAAACAAATCAACCTTCATATCTAGTAAAAACAAAAAGCATAACAGCATTACAGCATGTGGTATAAGAACAAGATCCTTACATAACGTCTTTATGTAAGGTTGCTTAAGATCTTTAGAAACCTTACATAAGACCTCACATTAGGTATTATGTAAAGACCGCTGAAGGAATATCTTCGATATGGTACCATAGTTCCCATATTCATAGAAACATTCGTGTCTGTTCGTGTTCCTTCGTATTATACAGTATATTACAATGCGAAATAAACATAGTGTACATTACTATGTAATTTTACATTTGTTTTCAAAGGGGAAAAAAACTTTACGCTTTAGCTTCCCTCACACAGAAAAAAAATCAATTTTGTCTCACTTTTTTGCTACTAATTAAAAAATAGGTAAAAATATGAAATATTTTTATTCAATATAGCCAAATATTTTTATCTTATCACATCTGATACTTATCATGTTTCAAAAGCTTCTAGCAAACAATACGTAATTTAATGGTTTGCTTTATTTTGTGTTCAAAAATATAAAATTTAATAATCTGGACAGTAATATAGCACAATTGTATTAGCAAATTGAGTGTAAGAATAAAATTCAGGAAATTCACACAAAATTTAATTTCTTTTATTAGCGATTAAAGAGAGAAAGCAATCAGAGGAGGAAACAAACTTTTAGAGATTTATTTATAGAGTTTTTTTTTTAATTTTTAAAATTTCTTTTTCAAAGGATGTTACATTACTGCAAATTGTCTAAGCAACAAAACAGAAATTATGAAATATTTTAGGTAGAAGTTTAAAAGAGGTACGTCTTACGCACAGGCGCCCATATCTTAGTTTTCAGAAGGGGGACAACATAAATTATAAACTATGAATAACATATAGAAACACCATATGCAAATTACCGCAGTGCCTTCTTGTTATCTAACCATATTCACCACACATACGTTTAACTGAATATAGGATCTAAAACCTGCACAAAATATAGTGAGTGAATAAACGAAATTAAACAGCGTTTAATCCAACATCTAATATGGGGTTTATCTTCTAGAAAATAATTTATTTAAAAACGTAAATTTTCGGAGAAAACTCTTCTCCTTCTTCAGACCGTCTTTTGTTGTCACTCCAGTGACAACAAAAGACTGCCTGAAGAATGAGAAGTCTGCGAAACTTTGCATTTTTAAATAAAATATTTTCTAGAAGAAAAACCCATATGAGATGTTGAATTAAGTGTTAAATTTAAGAAACTATATACAGTAGGAAGCCAGTTTTCAGCATAAGCTTTATTCAAAGAATTAAACAGAAAAAAAAATTACGTGAATGCCGGTTGCTTCGACTAGCGAATCCTGTGATGGTTATATTCAAATTAATCGGAAACTTGAGACATAGTCGTTCTGGGTGGTGAAGTGGTTGGCATACCAGGGCGCTATCTGGGGGACGCGGCTTCGAGACCCGCTCCAGGACGATGAAATTTTCAAGTTTTCGGATATTATCTGTCTTATCATCCTTATCACATTTACACCAAAAATCAGATTGTCATTTTCAAAAATTTATATTAAATAGCGTGCTAGGACAATAATGAAATTTCTTTTGTTGTTCTCTTGGTCTTTGAGGCCACTTGTGTCACAGTGCCACGAAACTTCAGAGATCACTTTAATTGGTCTCCAAGAATGAAAAACAACCCTCAAGACAAATTTCTGGGGTAAATTTCGAGAAATCTTTGTCCAGCAGTGAATGGCTGCTGTAGAGGATATATTTTCATTTCTTCTCCTTTCATATTTTTAAACACTGCACGCATGTAATATATTCTCCTTCATGCAATGAAAAATTTCATTATTTTGTACTGTAAATTTTTACCTTTTCTACTGAAACTTCTCTATGTTTTTCTCATTTTTACTGCACGCACATGCATCTAAAAGTTCTACAGAAAAAATTAGTGGCATCGAAAAAATCTATGTAGTACCTTCCAAGAAAAGAAAGGGCACGGTCCGAATTTGCCTCTCTTGCCTTGCTATATGGACGCCCATAGTCTCACGTGATACTTGTACATGAAAAAATACGAATCTTTCTTTCATCCCATTTGATTACATAAAAGGTAGAAATTCAAAGTTTCATGTGAATTGATGGAAAAACAATAACATAGAGAGAAATGTTAAATAATATTTAATGCCGCAGATTGGATTTTAGAAATAGTACAATAGACTAGTTGCATAAACTTAATCATTTCAAAGCTTCCCACCGTCCATATAAATGAACTATAGAAGTACGCGCTGTCCATATCAATGAACCATACAGCTATACGCCGTTCATATCAATGAACCATAGAACTATACAATTTCTGTGAATTATTTTTCCATAACTCTGCTGCTGCAAACGAAATATAAAAGCATCTTCATTATATCATCATCGTCATCATCATTGTCAACCATTATCAATCCACTGCTGGACGAAGGTCTCCCCAAGTTTCCTCCACAACGGTCTGTCTTGTGCCAGTCTCCTCCATGTCACTCCCGCATACTTTCGAATTTCATCCACCCATCTCCCATGTGATCTTCTTCTATGTCTTTTCCTGTTCCTTGGAATCCAATCTAAAATTTTGGCTATCTATCGATGGTCTGTCCTTCTGGCAGTATGTCCAGCCCATTGCCATTTCAGGGATTTAACTCTGATCATGATGTCTTCCACTCTTGTCATTTTTCGGATCCACGAGTTCCTCTTCTTATCTCTCCAGGTTACAACAAGCACGCATCTCTCCATGCTGCTTTGAGTTGTCTGCAGCTTTTGTATGTCTCTTTTAGTTAAGGTCCACGTCTCTACACCATACGTAAGCACTGGAAGGATGCATTGATCAAACACTTTCTTTTAGGACATAATGGCATATTGCTCTTGAAAATTATGCTGTTTCTTCCAAAAGCTCTCCAGACAAGTTTCGTACGCCGATTAATTTCTTCATCAATGTGACCCTCACTTGATATCTGCTGTCCAAGATAAACGTACGTGTCTGTTATCTCCAGCTTTTTCTCCATCAATGTTATCTCCAGCTTTTCTCCATCTTGTAAAAGCAGCTTTTCTCCATCTTGTAAAGTTCCTTTTTTATCCCACTTCTTTACTCTTGTCAGCAAGTTCTTGGATCATACTCTGCACCTTTGATGGGGTAGTTGCAAAAACGACTATATCATCAGCAAAACGAAGGTGGGTTAGATAATCTCCATTAATCTTTATCCCTTTGTTTTCCCAGTTCAATGATTGAAAGACATTTTCCAATGTGGCATTAAAGAGCTTCGGAGATATGGTGTCACCTTGTCTCACTCACTTTCCAATTTTTATGTGTGTTGTATTTTCAAGCAGCCGAATCTTTGCACTTGCATTTTTATAGATGTTATTAATAATATTAATGTATGCATCTTCAATACCGCAGGATTTCAGAGCTATTGTAACTGCTGATGCTTTCACCGAATCAAAGGCTTTTTCATAATCGATAAAAGCCATGCACAATGGAAGTTCATATTCCCTCGCTCTTTCAATTAGTTCTCTCAGTACGTGGATATGATCTATTGTGCTGTAGCCACTCCTGAATCCAGCTTGTTCTCTAGGTTGAGCCATGTCCAGTGTCACCTTTATGCGGGGTGAAAGAACTTTAGTGAAGATTTTATAAACCACTGATAGGAGGCTGATAGGTCTGTAGTTCCTGAGATCCTCAATGTCACCTTTCGTATGTAGCAGGATCATTAATCTGTTTTCCTCCCTTACTGAGATGTCCCTTTGCTATCTTTAGGCTTTGGTTGTTTTCAATTGCTTTCCTCACTAGTTCACAGTTGAATTTCCTTACGTCTTCAGTGATACTTTTTCGTACTGTCTTGCATAGCTCTATATATTCCACTTTGGAAGTCACATCTTTAGTTGTCCTCATCTCTCTTCTTTTTTGCATCAACATTTTGGTTTTTCCTGATAATTTGTTCATATGCAACTTGTTCTTAGACCCAGCTAATTTTGTTGCTGTTTCCATAAGAGCTTTGGTTACTTTTCTGTTAACTTCAGAAATATCCACTTCTTCCGATGTTAGGCCTTCTAAAGCAGAGAATCTGTTCTTCAGTTCCAACTTGAAGGTATTATGGTGTTTTTTAAGGTTGGCTATGTCAATATATTTTGTTTGTCTTATGAGCTTGCCACGTACGAGTTTAGTGTTCAGGTGCATCTTACATCTCACCAATCTATGGTCACTACCTGTGTTGAACTTGTTTAGCACACTGCAGTCTTCTATGACGAATTTTTTGTTACACATAACAAAATCAATTTCACTTGTCGTCCCATTTGGATGTCTCCATGTCCATTTCCTGTGTGGCTTTTTCTTGAAAAAGGAGTTCAAGATGAAAAACCCTTCTGACTCTGCAAACTCAACGAGAGTATTTCCACGCTGGTTTCTGTTGCCGTGACCGAATTTACCTACTGAAGTTTCATTCTGTTGCCGGTGCCCTATTTTTGCATTGAAATCTCCCATAATTATCTTTAAGTGCTGCTTACCTTTATTATTTAGATGATGAATTTCCTCATAAAATTCTTCAATTTCTTCTTCAGGATGACTTGTGGTGGGTGCATAAGTTTGAATAATCTGAGCCTGGTATCTTCTCGAGAGTTGGATAACGAGTCGTGCAGCTCTGTCAGAGGATCTTTCAACTTCTACAACTTTATCCTTCAGTTTCTTGTTTATTATAAATCCAACACCACTAGTTCTGCCAGTATCTGTCTCACGATAGTAGAAGAGATGTCCACTTTTCAGTTCAATGAGATCTTCTCCTTACCTCACTTAGCCCGACAATGTCCCACTTGATCCTTTGTTGTTCCTCTTCCAATTCAAGAAGCCTTGAATTAGAAGATAGGGAGCTTCCATTATACGTAGCCAAAGTCAGCATCAGATGGCAGCGTACTCCGGTCCTCCGGTGATTCTTAGCACCCTCTGCCTTCATGTCGCACTGGCTGCTGCCTTGGCCAGGTACATTCCAGCTGCCGGAGACTGAGGGCCAAGATTTAAGTTGTGGAGTCATTTTGGAGGGGTTTGGCCATAACTCACCACGCTGGCCAAGCGGGTTGGTGAGTGTGGGATAGCATTTCCTCTGATCCCGATTGCATAGTTATACCGCTATTGGCGGTCGTCAGAGCCCCTTTAGTGGGAACAGGATGCACCACGAGAAGGCGGGGTTGACATTTGTCAAGGAGAGGCTGTGATGTTACGCATCATCTGACCTTACATCCCTCTTCATTATATATATACACTGCTGGCCACCCAAAATGCAACACCAAGAAGGAAGCATCCGATTGGCCTGAAATTCGCAGCATGCGTCGCCCGCGAGAGGACATACAAACGATTGGCATTGCAGGGCATATGCAAATCATGTGCGCCCGGCACGCCACCGAGAAGCACTGTAAGAAGGGTACACAGAAGGCGGGGTGTAAGTAGTGGAAGTGTGTTGTGCTGCCGGAGCTGTGTGTGGGAAGCTTCATAATGCATCGTCGCAGAATACAGAAGTCATTCCAGCACGTTTCGGAGTTCGACAGAGGACGAATAGCGGCTTATCGCGACAGCGGTTTATCGTACAGAAACATCGGCGTCCGTGTGGGACGACATCCAGCCACAGTGAGACGAGTATGGATTCGGTTTGTGCAGGAGGGACGGACGGACCGACGTGAACGATTGCCGCAGCAGCGGTACACCACCGAACGAGAGGACCGGCATGTTGTGCGGCGGACAATGACGGCTCGCAACGCCACATCACGAACGTTAGCTCAGGAATTAGTGTGCGTTGCGCAAACAACCTGTGTCAGCACGTACCGTTCGACGTCGTCTGCAGGAGCGGATACTTGTCGAACGGCACCCATTGCTCCGATTATCATTGACGTTACACCACCGGCGAGTGCGGCGGCAGTGTGCCGTTAAACGCCGCACCTTGACTACGGAATGGCACGACATTGTCTTCTCCGTTGAATCCCGCTGCTGCCTGCAACACCACGATGGTCGGATCCGTGTGTGGCGGCACCGCGGCGAGAGACTGTATGGCGCCTGCATTATGCATCGCCATACCGGTCCGTGGCCTGGCGTTATGGTTTTGGGCGCAATTGGATATGACACCCGTACTCTTCTGGTACGCATCGCCGGTACACTCAACAGCTACCGCTACATCTCCGACGTTTTGGAGCCTGTAGTCCTCCCTTACCTGCAGAGCCTGCCAGCGGCCATGTTTCAACAGGACAATGCGCGCCCGCACGTGGCACGCATCGTGCAACAATTCTTCACAACCCGTACGTGGCACGCATCGTGCAACAATTCTTCACGGCCCACCAGGTGTCACTGCTGCCGTGGCCCGCCTGTTCTCCCGATATGTCACCCATCGAACACATCTGGTCGCTGATCGGCAACCGAGTGGCCCGACAAGCACCACCCGCGGCTACGCCTGATGAACTGTGGCAACGTGTGGAAGCAGCCTGGACCGACATACCCCAAGCCCACATCGAAAGCCTCTTTTGTTCGATGCCGCTGCGTGTTGCCGCCGTTATTACTAGCCATTAGGGCCACACGAACTATTGATGTCTGCGTGCTCCACAAGTCGCACGGGCCTGTAAGCTCAATCGTTTCATCTTTGTATCTGTTGTTATGTGTCCAGTAAATCTGGGTTTGCTATCTCGTGTCCTTCTTGGTGTTGCATGTTGGGTGGCCAGCAGTGTATATATATATATTAATTGAATTGAGGTTATTAATGTAATCATTGTATTGAGATTGCTAATGTAATCATTGTATTGAGATTCCTAAGATAGTCATTGCATTGAGATTGTTAATATAATCATTGAATTTAGATTATTAATATAATCATTGAATTGAAATTGTTAATATAATCATTGTATTGAGACTGTTAATATAAGAAGTGAATTGAGATTATCAATATAATCATTGTATTGAGATGGTCAATACTTCGTATAATCATTGAATTGAGATTGTTAATATAATAAGTTGAGATTGAGATGATTAATATAATCTTTGTATTGCGATTGAGATTGTTAATATAATCATTGTACTGAGATTATTAATATAATAAATTGAGATTGAGATTATTAATATAATCATTGTATTGAGATTGTTAATATAATAAATTGAGATTGAGATTGTTAATAATATCATTGTATTGAGATTGTTAATATGATAATTGAATTTAGATTGGCCGCCCGCCCCGGTGGCGTAGCTGTCTAAGCGATGGCTTCTGATCATTCGTCCGAGATGGGTTCGGGTTCGAATCCCGGTGAAGCATGGATGTTGTGTTTGTCTTACGGCGCTGGCTCTCTCCCTTCCCTGGAACCAGTAGACCTAAATTAGGGACGGGCGACTGCTTATAGCTCATTGAGTTGCTCACGGTGGTCGTTAAACCTCCAATCAAAAAAAAAAAAAAATTGAGATTGTTAATGTAATCATTGCGTTGAGATTTTTGTTCAAATTCTGGCAAGAGTTGATTTTCATGTTCCAAAGTGAAAAGTGACAAGCAACAAAGTGGACTCGCGGATTCATTCCCTGGTGGTTTGAATTCTATTTTGATAAGATATATACAGAAGTTAAACGGAAAAAGTGTGATCGCCTAGGAAATAGGCGATATATCTGTATTATTAAGGTGTTAGACCACCATTTGCCTTTAATACAGCTTCCAACCTTCTTCGAATAGATTCATTCAGCTTTTCAATAGTCTCCAGTGGAACGTTGTACCATTCTTCTTTCGGAACATCAGCCAATTACTTCAGAGATGTTCGAGGAGGGAATTTGCTTCTTACTGTCCTCTGCAAAACTGCCCAGAGTGATTCGACTTTACACAAGTCAGGTGATTGAGCTGGCCAGGTAGATGTTGAAGTTCATCAAGCCAAGACTGAACTGTTCTGGCAGCGTGTATAGGCATGTCATCATCTTGAAAATGGCATCATTGTTGGAAAACAACATTTGGATCATAGGATGCATCTGATCACCTAGAATGTCCAAGTATGTACTTTCTGGCAGTTACTCACCATGTAGGGTAATGATGGTGCCAGCCGAATACCAAGATATGGTAGCCAAAATCCTCATTATCCCCCACCCCCACCCTTCAGCGTTTGACAAAGTTGGAACAAAACATTCCGAATTGTACGCTTCCTTGGGGCTTCACACATAAACCCGACCTACTGGTGGAAACAGTGTGAATGAGAATTCTTCGGACCATATCACACGTTTTCAGTCATCAGCTGTCCCGGTTTTATGCTCATGGCACCACGATTTCGCATTGTAGCTTTGGTTTCTGTGATTAAATGTTTAGCAGTTGCGGCTTTTCCATGGATGTCGGCTTTGCGAAGCTCTCTGCAGACTGTTTTCGTGGGAACAGAGTTTTCGAGGTGGATATTGAGTTCTGGCGTCACTTTTTCTGCAGTAGTTCTGTGTTGTTAGGGCACAATTCTTGTTAATGTTTGACGGTCACTCTCATTCAATCTGGTTTTCCCCACTATTCTTCTTCGCCGATGAAGGCTTGCCATGCTTTGTGTACGCAGTCATAACCGTCGAGACTGTTGCTCTTGAAACACCAAACGATTTTATTGTTGTTGTTACAGACGCTCCTGCGGAAAAGGCTTCCATATCGTGTCTCATTCAAAAATTCTTCCACATTTTGTCTCATTCAAAAAAGGCTTCCACATTTCGTCTCATTAAAAAATGCTTCCACATTTTGTCTCATTCAAAAAATGCTTTCACATTTTGTCTCATTCAAAAACGGTTTCCACATTTTGTTTCATTTGAAAAAGGCTTCCACATTTTGTCTCATTCAAAAAAGGCTTCAGCATTTGTCTCATTCAAAAAATGCTTCCACATTTTGTGTCATTCAAAAAAGCCTTCCACATTTTGTCTCATTCAAAAAATGCTTTCACATTTTGTTTCATTCAAAAAAGCTTATAGATTTTGTCTCATTCAAAAGAGGCTTCCACATTTTGTCTCATTCAGAAAAGTTTTTCACATTTTGTCTCATTTAAAAAAAAGCTTCCACATTTTGTCTCATTCAAAAAAGGATTCCACATTTTGTCTCATTCAAAAAAGGATTCCACATTTTGTCTCATTCAAAAAAGCTTCAGCATTTTGTCTCATTCAAAAAAGGATTCCACATTTTGTCCTTTTTGGAAGTCTGACAAGTCACCCATTTCACCGACCGCTCGTATACGAACCGCTGCTGAACACAACTCGTACTACACTATCATACACCCTAGAGAATACATACAATGGAATACGTACTGTATGAAGTTAAAGTTATGAAATTTGTCTCTATTACGAAACTAGATTTTTTATTATCTGGTTCTGAGCTTCAACTCTTTTCAAAAGAGAGAGAGAGAGAGAGAAAAAGAAAAGAGGATTATAACCTTACCGGCTGAAATGTTTCTGAATCAGTAATCTTCATCCTCAGCTCTTTTATTAATGAAATGTTAAGCCAGGCTTAAAATCCAATGACTTGGAAATTTCTTATGCTTAATTAAAAATGAAATTTACAGAAGTTCTAAAATTCCATTATAAACATATTATTTAAGACTCAGAAATATGTGTAAATTTTTCCAAATCCTGTATTTTGCTATTTTTAATTCCTTTGTTCTTAAATGCTAACTTAATAAATTCCTATACTTGCTCTACATCTACACAAATTCGGAATTTTTTTATCATTAACCTGGAGATTAATGGAATCCTATACAGCGTGTGCCATATAAAAGAGGCCCGAGTATAATGAACGACAGCAGTCAGGCAATGTTACTGTACATGGTAAGGAATAGTTGAAATGACAGAAAACAGGAGTAATTTACCTGCGTTTACAAGAATTGCTGAAAGTGCTGTCCTCCGACATCAAGACACAGTTGCACACGACGGGACATGTTGTTCGTAACGCGCCACAACTCATCGGCAGTAATCTGGGCTATAGCATCCGTAATGTTCACTTTTAATTTATCAAGGGAGTGCGGATTAGTTGCGTACACGTTCCCTTTCAATGCTCCCCACAGATAAAAGTCATAGATGGAGAGATCGGGTGATCTGGGTGGCCGATACAGTTATGTCCTCCCCAAACACTTCATGCGCAGCACGTAGACTGTTCCGCGCAATATTCGCCGTTGCACCATCCTGCTGAAAGAAAGCATATGCTCGCTCTTCTCCTGTAAGTGCGGCAACAAATGGGTTTGACAGTTGCTGAACATAGCGCTCCGAGTTCATGGTGTCAGTGAAAAAGAATGGGCCGACTATCCTCTTCGCAGACATATCCCTAACAAACACCTATCTTTTGGTCGTACAGAGGAGTCTCCATAAGATTCGTGTCGGTCCAAATCCTACTGTTTCGCGCATTGACATACCCGGACAGATGAAACCATGATTCATCTGTCATGTAATAAAGTGTTGGGTCCATTTCACCACTGACAATGGTCTCCTGAAACCGCTTACGATATTGCATCCATTTTGCATAATCAGGAGTTTTAAGTTCTTGGAGCGCCATGACTTTGTACTGCCGAAAATGCAAATCCACCTTAAGTATGCGTCGGCATGACATGGCAGATATTCCCGTTACAGACGATAATCGGCGAATCGACTTCCGAGGGCTTTGTAACATCATTGTGCACACATCCTTGATATTGTCTTCAGTACGAATTGTCTTAGGTTTGTTTCATTTCCGGTTGCACAGCGCACTAACTTTCTGGATCACTGATTTCGCCGGTGCTGCACAATGTGGAAATTTTTCTGCAAATAACTCATTTAAAACGTTGTATGAGTTATTTCTGAAATACTGTTCCACAATAAACAAGTTAGCAAAATCATACAATGCATTGATTATAAAACGCTTTCCAACATAGGAGAAATCATTACTCAAGTTATTACTCAAGTTATGAGGATAATGGCTGTGGAATAAATCTCGCTCCTGTGCCCTGAACTTTGATCCCATTTCGATGATATTAAACAGAACCGTTTCAGTATACCTCCGAAATAACATGATAAAATTTTGTCGCAGTAGAAGCATTTTTACGTAAGTCATGATGCATAAGGGCTATTGAATAAATCCCGCTCCTGTGTCTTTACTTTTGACCCCATTTCGCCTACTTTCAATAGGGTTTGTCCCCAGGTGGTCCCCTATCACATACTAAAATTTCATTGAAATCGAACCTGTTTTACGTTAGTTATGACGCATAAGAGCAGTGAAATGGATCCCGCTCCTATGTTCTGACCTTTAACCCCATTTCGTTCACTTTCAATAGGGTTCCTTCCCAGGTGGTTCCCTACCACATACTAAAATTTCATCGAAATCGAACGATGGTTACGCGAGTTGTCGTGCGGACGGGCATACGCACACAACGCGTGACGTAATGAGGCAGATGGGTATCGCGACTATATGCTCGAAAGAGTGTGACGTCATAAAACTTTAATAGGATCCACACACAACGCGTGGCGTAATGAGACAGATTGCGTGACCGCGCGCCAACATCTCAATCGCGAGCTTGTGACGTCATAAGATTTCTAAGCATGGGTAACATTAATGGAACGTCACCATGACACTGAAAGCGTGGTAATTCGGGGTGGTTATTTAACCCACTAAACGAATTTTCCCAAATTCGAGATCAAGCTAAATCGATTTCTAGTACCAGAAAACGGTAGGTTAACGATTTTCATCAAAATCCTTAGAGCCGTTTTCAAAATAAAAGTTTCATCGATACAACAATTGTGGACGTCAAGTAGTTTTGCTTCCTGTGCTTCCAATGGAAAAACTTCTGTACACATTTTCTTCACAATTAATGCGTTCCCAAGGATGAAAATTTGAGCATTGATTAAAATAGCTTCATTTTATAACTTGGAATACTTAATATTTTCTGAAACATAACCATAATTATGCAATCCAACATTTATTTGTCTACTGACGTCATCAAAGTACAGGTCGCGCTATCTTTTTTCTGGTTTCAACACCACCAAAGGAAACGTTATTGTTTTTTAATATAATTATGGTTATGTTTTAGAAAATGTTAAGCATTGCAAGTTGTAATATGAAGTTATTTTAATCGATATTCAAATTTTCATCCTTGGGGACACACTAATTGTGATGGAAATGTGTAGAAAAGTTTTTCCATTGGATATATAGGAAGCAAAATTACTTGACGTCCACCTTAATAGTATGGGATAAGGGCGATGGAATGGATCCCGATCCTATGTCCTGACCTTTGACCCCATTTGTCCCATTTTCAAGAGGGTTCGTCCCCAAGTGGTCCCCTACCACATACTAAAATTTCATGGAAATCGAACCATTTTTACGAGAGTTATCGTGCCGACAGGCGGGCAGACGGGCTGAAAAAGCTGGAGCATATATGCTTCTTCAACCTATGGTCGGAAAGTGTAAAAACCGCTGTTCCGTACTGAAAACCATTTCCGTTGCCGTTGTTCTCTCTTCACTTACACTTATGACCGCGTACCTACACTGCTCTGGCTGTGACTAACCACTCCGGAGAATTCCTTTGCAGCTGTACACGCAGAAACTGGTTAGAAGTGGAACAAAGCGGTTTTAACTGGAAATCCGCCAAACAACTTTAACCCGCATAACAAAGTCTGGCCACGGGGCCTCTTTTATATGGCGTACCCGGTATCAGTTTTATGTTCCACGACTTAGGAGTTTGTTATTCTAAACCAGAAAATTCGTACAAGCTTCCTACACTAAGAAGTGCGTTATTTTTAATCGGAATTTTTATGAATGCTTGCTACAATTTGACATTCGTTATAATATAACTGGGAAATCGAAAAATGCTTAATCAGATCTAAATATTGCTGACGTAAGAATACCTTAAGAGAAAAATTTATAGATTAGTTGCCTGTCAGAAATAGGTTATGCACAACCGTGTAGTCCATGCATGTTTAAGCTGTTTGCATTAAACACTCATTTACGCATTCTCTTTACCAGGAAAATTCTTTGATACACACATCGGTGCAAAATTCTTGTTACTTGGAAAACTTTCATGGAAAAATTCTCATAGATGCAAAATTCATGGAAACAAGATAAACTTACTCAAAACATAAAAATAGTTTTTGCCTTATTAAGCCGTAAATTGAGATAAAATAGCCCTTGCCATGAGAATGTTTTTTTTTTTTTTTAATTATTCTTGCCTCGAATAGTTCTCGCCTTATGAAGATGTCAAAAAGGATAAATTAGTTCTTGCCATGAAGATGTCAATTTGAAGTGTTTTATTATATGAACGTTAATTGTTTATAAAATCTAAAAATAAGTAGTTTCGTGGGACTTTTGAAACAAAAAAAGAACAATGTATTGTAATGGAATAAGCTTTTCCTAGCATCTTTTCAAAATGACCACGCTCTTCTGAACATCGCAAATAAGTCAGTAATTGGAGTTTCATTTTTTTAGGGGTGTAGCATTCTCATGATTTCATACTTTTTTTCTTGACTCGGGGTTTAACGACCATCATGAGCAACTCAATGAGATATAAGTAGTCACCAGTCCCTAATTTAGGACCATTGGTTCCAGGAAAGGGAGGGAGTCAGTACGGTAAGCTAAACACAACATCCATGCCACACAGGGATTCGAACACAGACTCTTCTCGGACGAATGATGAGAAGCCAGCGCTTAGACCACTGCGCCATCGGGCAGTATGATTTCATTCTTTAGGGGACTAATCTGTTCTTATTACTTGTTCTATCTTCGTTCTGGGACGGTCTTTAGAAGTGTGAGGCTTTTATCTCATAAAATTTTGTGGCACAGACATACCATTTTTAGATTCATGTGTTGAAACAATATAATACTAAATGTTTAACATAACATTCAGAAGACTACTAACGGTCTCAGGGATCGATTTAGCAAGAACTGAAAAGTACAACAACTTGGTTATTCGTTTCCAGGTTGTTGAGTAACAATTTGTATTCACACAATTCCTATTTGAACAACTTAAATCCTTCTTTGAGTTAATCACAAGATCAATCTTGTAGACAAAACTTATGCATCGTACGGATCATCAGTAAACCCAAATTATATTTCGCCGTACCACCACACAACTTTTCATTCTGCATTGCTTTTTATTTACCTTCGACTCAATATAATTTGTTGCCGAAAGGCATAAGGAAATTTGAAAAAATGGCGTGCCGTTCAGAAGGATTATCTAACGGAGAAGTGATGTAATTTACATAAAACCAGAAACACAAAAAACTAAAGCTAAGTAGAGATATGTATGTCACAATCTTCAGCGACATGCGAAAAATATTTTGCGCCCATGGGCGCCCTTGCTCAATTTTCAGGAGGGGCAAACAGGAATTTTAACAACGAATATCATGTACAAGCACCGAAGCAAATTTCCCGGTGGGTTCTTATAATCTAACCGTTTTTACCACACTCTCAACAAGTAAATTGTACTTTCCCATACTGAACGTATATACGCCGTCCTCCAACTTGCAAAGAGAAATTTATTTTTTACTTTCTACTGTAAATGTTTGCTTTTTCAGCTGGAAATTTCCGGTACTTTTTCTTCCTTTTTTTTACTGTGTAAACGGACGTCCAGAAGTTCCGCAGAAAAATCAGCAATCAAAACTAGTTTTATGGCGAAAATATCAGTAAAAAATTCCAATAAGAGAAAGGGCATATTTCGCTTTCCAAGGGAGGAAAAATGCCCCCTATCCTATGTGGGCGCCCATGCCGGCGCCTTGTATTTTCCGAAGTTTAAAAAAAAATCGACTATGACAAATTTTTAAGACCTATAAAAATAATAAGCGTATGTTTTTTTGCAGAGAATTATTCTTTTCAATGTGCAGTTTCAAAGTCCGGAAAGTGTTCGGCTTTCCGCATTTCAATCAGGCAACTTATAACATAATGAAAATTTTCAAGATAAAAATCTTTCCCTTGTGATAAACGCGGAAAACATTAGACAAAATATCTGAAAACATAGACTGCTGATAAGCAAGAGAAAAGAACGTAATAACAGGGATATTTATTTTTAAGAGCTCTACAAATATTAAGATCTCTCAACGCAAAATATTGGTGTTCTGTACAACATATTTGGCAAGATAAAATTTCTACGACGTAATCTAATAATATAGTTGGTAGTTTTAGTGTCAGATTATATTTTAGGGATTCCGATTTTAGGCAGACCATGCTTACACAAGGGTGGAAGGGAGGGGTTAAAAACTTTAAAACTTTCGAAATGTTTATAAAAATTTGTTTAAATGTGTGCTCTCTCTCTCTATCTATCTATCTATATATTTATCTCTGTTTCTTTCTGTTCTGTTTATATTTTTCTGTCTCTTACTCTCTCTCTCTCTCTCTCTCTATCTATCTATCTATTTATCTCTGTTTCTTTCTGTTCTGTTTATCTTTCTCTGTCTCTCTCTCTCTCTCTCTCTCTCTCTCTCTCTCTCTCTCTCTCTATCTATCTATCTATCTATCTATCTATCTATTTATCTCTGTTTCTTTCGTTCTGTTTATCTTTCTCTGTCTCTTACTCTCTCTCTCTCTCTCTCTGCTTCTGTCTGTCTGTCTCTGCCTTTGTCTGTCTGTCAGTCTCTCTCACTCTGTTTCTTTGTGTGAGTGAGTTTCTTTCTTTCCCTGTTTATCTGACTCTCTTTCTCTCACGCTCTCTCTCTCTCTCTCTCTGTCTCTCTCTCTGTCTCTCTCTCTCTCTCTCTCTCTCTCTCTCTCTCTCTCTCTCTCTCTCTCTCTCTCTCTCTCTACTTTTTTTCTTTTCTGAACGACAGCCACAATTATTGAAATTTAAGCAAATTGTCAATGCTCACTTTGACGCCGCCATTTTCAAGCTAGTGAGAGATAATTCACCCAGCGATCAAACCGAAAACATGTACCAGAAAGACTTGTCTTCAAAATCCCAACATGCCGGAAATCACGTATTGAGAGAGTAAGAATTTTTGCTTTTTGTTGTGTTTGATGCCAATGTGTGTTTCAAATAGTAACGTGAGAAGTCACTGTGCAATTCACGTTTTCGAAAAGATAAAGCTTCTTACTATTGATTAGCAATAAACAGGAGAAACAAATTAAAATCTTTAACATCAGTAAAAAATATTCTTCCGTTTTTTATATGTAATAATGTAGTTCTAAATAAATGTGCCCATAAAAATTCTAGTCCTTCATTAAATTAATCTTTTCTTGTTCAAGAAAAATACGTTTGTATCATTGTTTCAGATTTATTATTATTCAAGGGCGTGATTAAAAAAATAATGCTTAAAAAAAAGGAACAATGGAAAGGTGGTTTTTGTCTCATTCGCAATACAGTTGGATTTTCGCTCTTTTCACTCATGGTGTGCCGAGTATAAAAACCAGTTTTGCTGTCAAAATCTGATCACAAACATTATTAAAGGAAAAAAGGTGCAAAAGTGAATTAAAAAAAGAAAAAGGAAGCGGGTCTCGAAAGGAAGCTAAGCTGAGAGGAGTGGTATGAAAATGCTGGACACAATCTATGGGAAGTGGAACATTGTCCCCATGAAAGTGATCGGTCAGATCCGTGACCAGCTGGAGACGTTGGTGAGTTGTCAGGTGAGGCGCTCCCCGCGCACATGATTACAGGACTTGACGGGGCAGATTTCCTCCATTCATAAAGTTGGCGATCTTAGCGTAAGTCAAAAGGTTTCTTTCCTCCTTTTAAGAGACACTTTTCTTGGCTTTTGTTGTTGGAGAAATTGCAGCGATTAATGAAGACGAATCTAAGAAGGAAAAAAGTTTCGTGAGATTTTTCTTTAACGTTTTGAAAACGTATTTATAACGCGCGAAAATTATTTCTTTACTTGAAGGGAAATGATGGATTGATAGCGTTTAGATTTGCACGCAACACATATCTATTCTGCATATGGCATAATAGCTGAAAGAATATGAGGAAAAGACTGAGGATAAAAGATAGCATTAGGTTGATGTTATCAATGGTAACTTATGATCAATCGTAGCATACTGGCCGGAACTTAAATGCAGGAAGTGAAAGAGTTAAAAAAAACAATAAAAATGTTGTTATTTTGTAAAAAAATAAGGGGTTTCACCAGTGTGGGACTTTAAGGTTTTAAATGCCAATTGTCGGTTTAAATCTATTTGTTGAACCCTAAGTTTTAATTTGAATCGTTGCTTGAAGACGTTGTAGGTGCATTATGTCAAACTTGACTACGCACTCAAATAGCACTAAATAATAACTGTCAAGAGTCAGGAATCAACAGAACAGATTACTTACTCTATCAATGTCCAATGTTTTATCGAGAATATACGCACGTCAAAGGAAGAACAGCGTTGAAAATTCTTTATTTTGCAGTAACAAAAGGATGATATAGATTAAATGCTTCAGATGGTTAACTCATTATTGTTTAACAAGAAACAATTATCAGACTTTACCTTGCTATAACGAAACGTAATCCACATACGTACATCTGCTTGTACAATTTTATCGTTCGCTCTCATGTCACGTTGTACATCTCTTATCGCTCTTAGCACATAACACATCGCTTTATTTATCTTTGACTCACTGCCAGTGGTTGCCAACTTCGAAAACTAGTTAGGAGAAATAATGTCTCACTAAATTAGAGAAACGTTTAACGAGAAGAAACCAATTTACTGTATACATTTCTAATACCACATTTCTTGAATAAGAAATAATAGTAATGCTCTTGTTTCTTATGGTAAATCATGATCGGGCTAGGAGATGACACAACGGGGTGGCCATAGAGGTCATGGCCTCTCTCTTAAGGGTTTACTGAATTAAAGTTTAATATATTTTACTCTACGCAGTCTATATTACACTTTCTTGTTGCAATTATTATAATGTTCATCAGTTTCTTCGATTTTGTTGCAGGCGTGAACAGACATCTGTAAAACTGATTTTATTCAAATCATGTGCGTTCGTTATTTCACACCATAATTTCATTTCTGTAAATTTAAGTTACATTTTCATGGCATCCCCGGCGTAAGCTGTCTGGACCCTTAAGTTGTAAGCTTTCTGCATCAAGCTCACTCATGAGACTTTAAATGTTGACTGTGATTTTGTGGAGACAAAAATTGCATTCGCTTTTTTTAAAAAACTGTAAAAAAAAAACAAAAAAAAAACACTGAAACAAACAGAAAAATTCCGCTGTAGTAACTATATTTATTACAAATTGTGATGAACATAACACAATTAATGGATCTTGAATTTCAACAGTGAGCAAGTAAAAAACTTGAGGAAATTTTTTAAACGCCCATACACAGCAGTTGCTTATTGAAAAGAAATGCTCGCAAAGCTTGCTTTTAAAAAAATGTTGAATTTTCCTACTTATTTCATTGTGTGAATAAAACAAAATTCGTGGTTCATGGAAAGAAAACACTCACGGAAAAAATATCTGATGTGCGAAATCACAGAGAATACCTGTTGGAGATTTTATTTTAAACATTATTGAGCATCGTTACACTAACTCGAAGAAATACACAAGTAAAATATCCTCCAAATTTTTAAAACCGTTACTGACAATATAAGGTTTTTAATATCTGCTGCATTAAAATCTGAAATTGTTTGAAGTACTATATATTTATGTGCCATTTTTTCCTAAAAGGCAAGAAATAATCTGAATGCAGTGAGTTTCTTTAACACCGTGAGTACTCAAGTGCTGTGTTATATACATTAACGAGAAAAAGAAATTCAATTCATTGTGTACATATATATACTGTATATTATGTACTGAAATCACAGCGACTTTTAAATGAGAAAAAGAAATTCAATTCATTGTGTAATAGAAAATATTATATACTGAAATCACAGCGACATTTAAATGCAATGTCTCACACGTGCGACCAGGATTTGGAAATTTTACGGTGATTAAATTTCAACAATTTTTTTTTTCTACGTGTTGTATTTTAGCTGTGTTATTCTACAGAATCCCACGCAATTAGTAAGTCTATAACGGAACTGCAAAAAATATGCAGTTGTTGCGCCGCTGAAATAATGTGAAGCTCCGAAAATAGATGAAATGTTTATCTTATCATAGGCCTACTTAATGTTTTAAATGAAACCTTTAGCCCTATAGTCAGAGCCCATTTAAGAGGGCGGCTATGGGGGCTGCAATCCTGGGCCCCGTATTCTCAAGAGGCCCCAGAATTATGCAGGATATTTGAAGAATTCACTGAGTTCTACAGTTTTTTTGTTTTGTTTCTTTGCCGATAGCAGAGAAAAAACTGTAAGAAACTATTTATAATTTATGACTACGAAACTTGTGGTTTTCAGATAAAATAAAAATTACCAAAGTTCATCACAATCAAAGGTTTATTATATATCGACTATAGTTTCGCAGAGCTATTGGCTCGGCATCATCAGGACGAATGGAGCGTAAACATCCAAATCATTGTGACATCATCAGAGTTCTGACTGTCATGGTTTTTGGTGAGTTGTTTCCACGCGCTTGAAATAAATGGAGTCGACGTCATGTCGTTGACAAGCTCTGAAGAGTTCCGGTATATGTGGAAAGCTTCTAATACATTAAGCTGATAGCCGAATCAGATTTATCAATGAGCATAGCGTTTTCAAACAAAAATTTGTGGTTATTTTCGTGACAATGTTGGGCTATAGACGACTTTTTTAGTTCACAGTTCCGTGCGTAGGTATTGTGTTCCTTCACCCGGAAATTCAAAACCCTGAGAGTCTGTCCTTGCAGAAAGAGCTTGATTTTCTTAAACGAATTGCTGTACACAGAAGATATACCCATTCCATTATAGACAAAGCTGTCCAAAAACTTAGGAAACCGAAGCCTGTCTGCTCAATCACGCCAATAGACAACCCAATACGACAGAATTGGGTGGTTATCCCACTTGCTCCACAGATTTGCTTCAGAATTTCAAAATCCTCAAGAGTTTTAATTTCGAAGTTATTTTCAAACCCATGAACAAGATAAATTTTTACGGATCAAAAAACTACGTCGAAGAAATAAATTCCTGGGGAATTTATCCGATACCTTTTGAATGTGGACTTTCATATATAGGACAGACCAGCAGAGCTTTAAATTTCCGGTTGAACGAACACAAGACCCACGTACGGAACTGTGAACTAAAAAAGTCGTCTATAGCCCAACATTGTCACGAAAACAACAATAAATGTTTGTTTGAAACGCTACGCTCATTGATAAACCTGATTCGACTATCAAGCTTAATGTATTAGAAGCTTTCCACATATACCGGTACTCTTCACAGCTTATCAATGACATGATGTCGACTCCATTTCTTTCAAGCTCGTGGAAACAACTCACCAAGAACCATGACCGTCAGAACTCTGATGATGTCACAATGATTTGAATGTTTACGCTCCATTCGTCCTGATGATGCCGAGCCAATAGCTCTGCGAAACTATAGTCGATATATAATAAACCTTTGATTGTGGTAAACGTTGGTATTTTTATGTCAACTATAAAAAAACTGCCTTGTGAAAAAAAAATTCCATTTCTTTCCGCTTTTTGTTTTAGGAGTTCTCAAAAGTATAGTCACACCCTAGTCCATCCTCAAATCTTTGGAAAGCATTGCAGATGGGTTTTTGAACACATCTGTAATTGGGGGAAATTTTCATACATTAAAATTTCGTTTGAATCATGATATTTGGATCATATTATTTTGTCCACTACTTCGATATAATTTCGACAAGCTGAACCCCTCTGGGGGAGCAGTATTACAGCAGAACTGAGCTGATATAAATTTTTCAACCATGCATGCTTACATTTCCTTGCTAACACTGATTCGTCCATGAATCAATGATGTACACTTCAATATGGCGGGGATACTTTTACGGCTTCCTCATCATATTTTGGGGATGTTTTCTCTTAGGTGTTTTCATTCGGCCACCCATAGTGGAATCCTGGATATCCCATTTATGCGGGTGCCCTTAAATACTGTCCAGCCCCTAGGCTCCCTTATCTCCTTAAATGCGCTGTGCCCATAATTGACAAACTTACGCTGTATTTCGAAAATCTTAGGAAGGAAGCGAAAGAAAGTCAACTTTCTAGACTGGCAATTTCGTTTTACTACTAAATAAAATCAAATTTCGTTTACAACTAAATAAATTAAATTTCGTTTACTACTAAATAAATACCTTAACTTATTTAGATAAAACGACTTCAGCGAAAAATGGCTTTTAGAACAAGCTTTGACTTCTGCAATGTATTCCTTTCGATGCCATAGTAAAACAAAATCGCGAGTCCAAAAATTTTATATTCGTTTCGCGAGTCCTACACAACTGCGACATTTATGTGTGTGTGTGTGTGTGTGTGTAAGTTGTTGTTGCTGTTCGCGAAGGCGTCATTACTTAGGAAAGAGCAAAATCCCGGTTAAAAATGGAAGATGGTTGAGAACCGAGCTTCCCACATAGGACAGATTAGAATCACAAAGCATTAGAGTACAGATGTGGCGTTCAGTAAATCATAAACCACTGCAGTGGCGTTCAGTAAATCATAAACCACTGCAGTGGCGTTCAGTAAATCATAAACCACTGCAGTGGCGTTCAGTAAATCATAAGCCACTGCAGTGGCGTTCAGTAAATCATAAGCCACTGCAGTGGCATTCAATTAAACCATGACTCCCTAACCAAGCGTAAATCCAGCAGCACTGACAAACCACAAAAACAGAACATACAGAGAGTAAGAAACTCGCTGATAGAAGAATAAAAAAGAGTATGTAGGATATCCTAATGTGGGCTTTTTTTTTCTTGATTGGAGGTTTAACGACCACCGTGAGCAACTCAGTGGGCTATAAGCAATCTCCCGTCCCTAATTTAGGGCCACTGGTTCCAGGGAAGGGAGAGAGCCAGCCCCGTAAGACAAACACAACACCCATGCCTTACCGAGATTCGAACCAGAACCCATCTCGGATGAATGATCTAAAGCCATCGCTTAGACCACTGCGCCACCGGGGCGGCAATGTGGGTATTGACACCTAATCTACAACTACAAAGTTATCCGAAATAAACACAAAGGTAAATCATTATGAAAACCTAGAAATCTTATGCTTTTAGCTCGTGTTCTCGTAGGAACTGTGGAAAATACGTTGTGACGTCTTTACTACTCATAAGCAAAGACGCATTTATGACTAATTTCAATTGAACAACACACAACATTTAATTAAATAAACGTCAAAATACACTTCTTTTTGCTCTGTCGAACTTGCTACAAATCAAAACAACTCTATCTCCACTCAACGCACGCTCGCGTCTGCTGTCTTGAACTCAAAAAGCTCTCACGTAAGTTTTGACGTCAACTATGACATCACTATGCAGGACTGGGAACGGGACAAACGTGAAATGTCGGTATAAAAACTATTTATCAGTTTGAAGAATGGGCAACATATTGCTTATAACAAATGCAATGCATATTGCTAGAGTTTCGTGTTTGTTTTAAAAGACTTCAAAGGGATTCTCTGTAATCAATCTTTTGGGGGCCCACTCAGACATCTTAGCCTTGGGGTGCAATCTCGCCTTAATCCAGCCCCGCTTACATAACATTTTCTTGAGCTCATATCATATTACCGTAGTTTTACCAATGCATTGTGAAGATTTTGCCTAAATTATACGGAAAACAGGAAATCAAATATTTCATTGAGCACAAATTAGAGGATAAGCTTCTCAATGGACTCAGCACTGGCCTTTTTGGCGAATCAAATAAAAGAAAATATCCATAAATAAATCTATTGTTTTCATAGAATATTTGAGTGTAATGAGCACGTTGCTTGTGACAAAAGAAAAATATAGCTCATCATAAAACACTATTATGGGCCTGGAAAATATCCTTCGTGGTAGAAAGTATCGGAAGCATCAGAAGTGGAGAAGTTCTGGCAAACATAATTAATTATTTACTCCACTTTACAGATAGCACGTCTTTCAAAATTTAATAAAAATTGCTGGTTACTGCACTGTTAGTTATACAACTGAAGAGAGAATACTTTTTTAATCGGTCTTTTAAAAGTGAAGATGCCATGCGGAAAAAAAACCTTACGACACAAGGATGTGCTTTAAAAAAGCTCATAAAGAAAAAGAAAAGTACTGACATGATAAATCTTAAAAAAGCACCAAAAAGCGTTCATACTGAGAAACCAATTCAATGCACTAGAAGACGCAAAAAAAACATCTTTGAAGTTAACAGAAAAATTTGCGAAGCCCTCATCGAAACATCAACAAGAAATAAGTTGAATGAGAATAAAAACCTCATGAAGAGGATATCAGAAAAAAAAATATTGGTGCATAAAAGATGGGAGATGAAGGTAAATAAAGAAAATGTGACTTTCAAAGTGAAATGCACAAAGCCCCCATAGGAGAATCACAGCGACGGGAGACGCACGTCGCGGACTTTATTTTGGTCTTGCAGAAAAAAACAAAATGCCCATAACCCTTTTTCACGCTTTCCAACCGTAGGTTGAAGAAGCGTATATGCTCCAGCTTCGTCCGTCTGTCTGCCTGTCTGTCCGTCCGTCCGTCCGTCCGCACGCTAAGTCACATAAAATGGTTCAATTTCGATGAAATTTTAGCATGCGGTAGGGGACAACCTGGGGAAAATGGACTATTGAAAATGGACGAAATAGGGTCAAAGCTCAGGACATATAGGAGCGGGATCTATTCCATCGCCCTTATGCGTCATAACTTACGTAAAAATGCTTCGATTGTAGCAAAACTTTATCATGTTGTTCCGGAGATATGCTGAACCAGTTCTGTTTAATATCATCGAAATGAGGTCAAAGGTTAGGGAACGGGAGTGAGATTCATTCCACAGCCGTTATCCTCATAACTTGACTAAAACTAACTCTATTGCGACGAAACTTTAGTATGTTGTTCCGGAGGTACACTGAACCAATTCCGTTGAATATCATCGAAATGGGGTCAAAGGTCAGGACACAGGAGCGAGATTTATTCCACAGCTATTATCCTCATATATATCCTATGATTCTGTTGCGACAAAACTTTATCATGTTGTTCCGGAGATATACTGAACCGGTTCTGTTTAATATCATCGCAATGGGGTCAAAGGAGCTAGATTTACTATCCTCATAACTTGAGTAATGATTCCTGGTATGTTGGAAAACTTATCATAATCAATGCATTGCATAATATTACTAACTTGTTAATCCAGTCCAACGTAGACTTCCCATATAGGGACAAATTTTCTGTCCAGGAACGGAATTTTGTCTTTCAAAACTTTCCGAGAACGGAACTTAGACGGAGTAAAGATTTCTTTCGAAATCTTCATTTTTTTTTTTTCTCGGGGCATCTTTCTGTCCGTACTGTTGTCAAATATAATTTTATTCCATAAATATTTGTGTTTCAGCTTAAAAATGGAGGCAACAATTTCCAAAACGAAAGTTAGACGGAGCGTTGTAATCTTAAATTATTTTTCTGGCGATGTTTCCTCTGCCTTATATTGTTTTTAAATATCATTTCACTCCACAAATATTTATTATTCAGCTAAGAAACTGGAGAAAAAATTTCTGAATCCAGTATTAATGTTTAACGTCATTTTGTTGCAGAATTTTTTTGTATCTCAGCTTGAAAATGGAGGCAAACATTTCCGACAGCGGAATTTAAAGGCAGTGAAGATTTTTCTCGTGATCGTACTTTTTGTGCCGTGTTCCTTGGTGTGTTGGAAAGCGTATCATAATCAATATATATATATATATATCCAACAACGGAAGTTGGACGGCACGATAATTTCTCTCGAATTATTTTTATTGTTTTTTTTTTCTTCGGGATGTTACTTTTCTGTTTAAACTAAATACCTTCAGTTATATTTAATTTAAAATTTTTATCCACTTCGGAAGCACTGCCATGTATTGTTGTTAAATTTGATTTTATTCCTTAAATGTTGATATTTTGGAATGACGGTAAGTCGACAAATCTGACTTCGCACTTAGAGCTTTGGAAAGTGTACTAAGTAAGGTATTTACATTCAAAGGGCAGTGTTCTTGATTCTAGTTATTATTGCAATTGCTGTAGGACCTAGACTTGGCTTATTTTATTTTTATTTTTTTAGGTATAAAAAATATAAGGAGGTGTAAGTTTGTTTGTTTTCTCTCTCTCCCTCTATTTCTATCTGCGCAAGGTTTTATCGTTTTTCGCGCCCAGTACGTGTCTTGCTCGCAGATTATTTTGTGGCACCACAATACCCGTCACAGACTGATGAAGAATTTTCTGCTATGGGAGTTCACACTTTTATGACCGTGCTTCTGCGCGGAAGAAATGTCCCTTACTGTCATTCTTTGGGCTTTAATGTCCTACTTAAGGTCTCGGGGTTTTTTAATTAGGGATGCATCACATTGGACATTCCCACTCACGGACAGTGCTAATTTTTTCCCAAGGTCACACTGAATTTCAAAAAAAAAATATGTCATGCTTTCATGACTACTGTTATGTTTCGCCCATAACAGGGAAGGTAATTTAAAATGTAGTGCGGAATTTCTTACAGCTTGAATTTTGTAACGAATGACAAATAAAACTGCTTCTTTAATTTTGTTGTTAGGTATAATGTCATGCTTTCATGACTACTGTTATGTTTCACCCATAACAGGGAAGATAATTAAAAATGTAGTGCGGAATTTCTTACAGCTTGAATTTTGTAACGAATGACAAATAAAACTGCTTCTTTAATTTTGTTGTTAGGTATAATGTCATGCTTTCATGACTACTGTTATGTTTCACCCGTAACAGGGAAGGTAATTAAAAATGTAGTGCGGAATTTCTTACAGCTTGAATTTTGTAACGAATGACAAATAAAACTGCTTCTTTAATTTTGTTGTTAGGTATAATGTCATGCTTTCATGACTACTGTTATGTTTCGCCCATAACAGGGAAGGTAATTAAAAATGTAGTGCGGAATTTCTTACAGCTTGAATTTTGTAACGAATGACAAATAAAACTGCTTCTTTAATTTTGTTGTTAGGTATAATATCATGCTTTCATGACTACTGTTATGTTTCACCCATAACAGGGAAGATAATTAAAAATGTAGTGCGGAATTTCTTACAGCTTGAATTTTGTAACGAATGACAAATAAAACTGCTTCTTTAATTTTGTTGTTAGGTATAATGTCATGCTTTCATGACTACTGTTATGTTTCACCCATAACAGGGAAGATAATTAAAAATGTAGTGCGGAATTTCTTACAGCTTGAATTTTGTAACGAATGACAAATAAAACTGCTTCTTTAATTTTGTTGTTAGGTATAATGTCATGCTTTCATGACTACTGTTATGTTTCACCCATAACAGGGAAGGTAGTTTAAAATGTAGTGCGGGATTTCTTACAGCTTGAATTTTGTAACGAATGACAAATAAAACTGTTTCTTTAATTTTGTTGTTAGGTTGGACCACAATAAAAGTAGCATAGTACTGTAGCCAGCGGCGGATTTAGAGTTTTCTGGGCCCTGAGCACAATATCGGTCTGCTCACCGCCCCCATTCTAACCGTCATCTTTGAAAAGTAGCATATTTTTGTTTCGGCACATACTTTCTCATACTAATGTATGAGAAAGTAGAGCTAAAGAATAAAGTAAACGTGAAAGTAAAATGAGAGAACAGAAAGTTGTGATATCATGGAAAAGAAATTCGACTTCGGAATTACAACAGAAATACACCTTTTTGGTTCCATCAAGCAAGATTTAACTATTTTCACGGTAGTGTGTATGTTTGGGTGTATGATTCTCTGAAACAATAACTCAAAAACTATTACAGCTGTCAAGGCTAAATTCGTTATTTAGGGGCTTTGTGTTACTCTGGTGGGAATGAATTAGCGGAAGTAAATCTTTGTTAATTAAAGGGTCCTCCGTACCTCGTGAAAAATAGCTCAAAACACGCATTTGCAGAATGAAATTGCATATATAAAAAAACAATTTAGAAATCCGGTTTGTTTGTTTTTTCACATGTAGAATGAACATTGATCCATCTTTCTGCGTTTCTATATTAGCATCACTTTGCGGAGTAATATTTTAATTATTATCCCAAAAGTGTAAAATAATGGGCATATTGACAATTGTTTTTAAAAATTTCTAGTTTTGATAACTGCTAGGTTAAAAAGCAGAAAAATAGTTTGATATTTTCTCTCGAAATATAAAAATTTGGGAACTCATAAGCGTGATATGATACATTGATTTTTCTATCTGCATGATGCTATATTTGTTTCAATATCGCATTCGGCGTAATTGAAACAATGCGGGGTATGGAAGGCTCTTAAGGTAAAAAAAAAATCATAACTTTTATATAATTGATCACTGAAGCACAGTACTAGCGTTTAGTATGTTACATACTGTTAGCATACGGAACTGCTTTAATTTATATTTATGATTTATGGAGCATGCGGTGGAGATTTCTTTTTGCATATCATCAGGTTCCACCTTACTGACGGTTCTCTTACAGTGCCCAAACATGAATGAAATGTATTAGCGTGTCTCGTAAAACCAGCTTTTCCAATGCCATTTGGCTCGTATGGTGACAGTCATGTGATCACTTCTTAAACGGGACTGAATGAGGGGAAAATTTAAGTGGGAGAAATATGCAGCCATGTTTCATATTAAATAAAAGAGCAAAACGTCCTATCACGTGCCTGCTCTGCAGGACGCACACGACATAAAGGCAGATAGCAGCAAGAACGAACGTCTGCGTAGCTCAGTTGGTAGAGCGACTTGTTCCGGAATAAGTGGACTCGGGTTGACCAAAAATGGCGGAGAAATTTACTTCGTTATAATGGCGCCCGAACTTCCCGGATGACCCGGCCGCTCAAGATCTCGCAATGGTGTGATGCTCTTTCCACACCGCGAGATACGAAAAATGAGAGAATCCCTTCTTCAGCACTTCGAAAAATAAATGTGTATGACGTTGCATTACACACACCAGATTGACTGGGAGTTCTCAAGTGCACGTTCTACAGCGGATGGCTGCCTGCAACGATTCATGGTCACAACTGCCCCTTGGACCGTGCCCCCGGCCCTCTTTCGGGGCGGGTGGGGGAGGTGACGTGCATGCCCCGCAGGATGCACACGACATAAAAGCAGATAGCAGCGAGAACGAACGTCTGCTTAGCTCAGTTGGTAGAGCGACTTGTTCAGGAATAAGTGGACTCGGGTTCGATCCCCGGCGTGGACCAAAAAATGACGGAGAAATTTACTTCGTTATAGTTCATTAAATTCTAAGCAAATCTGTCGGAAATATCTGCCCAGTCTCTGAGCTCACTTGCAGTGTAACATTAAGTAAATACCGTCAACTCCGCTTATAATGATCCTCTGCGGACTCGCATATTTCGTTCACTATGTCCGAGGTTCACTAAAATCGAAGTGTTTTGCCTTAACCTGAATTGAGTGGAACGGTGAGCAAGAAAATAAAATATGTACATATGTATCTAAAAAATATGTTTTCTGTACGTAGTGTATATTCATTAAATTAAGTAAACAAAATTAATTTTACATTACCTTAATTAACATGAAAATAATCTGTTATGTGCCGCTGCTTGCTGCAAACAGTTTTAATAAATATTTTCTCTATGTGCTTTTCTAGAGTCTGTGCTTTTGCTACACATTAGATTCTACATTTTCCATGCATTCTAGGAAGTTTAGCACAGTTCCTGACACCCTCCAACATGTCTTTCACGTTTGGAACACGTTCTTCATTATCGTCCTCGTCATCTTTAGCTTCGTTTCCTTCCGTGCTGGAACTGCCTTTCACAGCCTGGACAATGGTTTCATCCGACAGGATTTCATTCGTTATAACTTCATAGTCAGCATCGATAAAATCTTCAGCTTCAGTGGAATTCGCACCAATATGCTGAAGCAGGTCCTTGAGAGGCACCTCATCCTTTCCTTCGGATGCCACACGTTCAGTATCCAAACCAGACCTCCCCGAAACAATTCTGTATAGTGATAGTTGACACACTCCTCCACGCTTTGTTTCCAAAACGTACAGCATTCAGAACATTTATTGACGTGTTCTGCTTTAATTCCAAGGCTTGAATTAAATGAAGCATTCTTCTGTAATAGGTTTTAAAGCTACGAATCACACCTTGATCCATGGGTTGGAGGACTGACTGTTGTTGGCAGGCAAGAACACCAGCTTGATGTTACTGAGGTTTTTGTCCTTCAATGCACTTAAGGAGTAGTAGGCCTACAATATTGTACTCAGCACATTCTTTCAAGTTTTTACAAGAACGTTTGTTTTGAAATAAGTTACAATTTCATGTTACAAGTACATTCTTTTCTTTCAAGTTTCATTTTTTAGGTTCGCTAATTGTGGGTTCACTATAAACGAAAATTTTAATGTAGATTTCCAATGTTGCTGGTAGGGACCAATGATTTAGGTTCACTATAACCGAATGTTCACTATAACAGAGTTCACTATATCCAGAGTTAGCTGTATTACCCTCAAGATGATTTTTAGTCAGCTTGCATTTGAGCTAGTTAATTAATAATTGGACTTATATTTAGTTCAGGCGGTATCATGCTCCCAAAACAGTGAATTTATCACTCACGCCAGGCTGTTCTTTTTTTGTTTCGTTTTCCTAGTTGTTGAGAAGCAAAATGAAGAAGAAAAAAAAAAAAAAAAGTCACTATTTTGTATGCCCTGCAGCATCGCGCAGCCCCACGCCTGGGCTTCATAGACTTCACTGCAAATCCGCCCCTGATTGTAACAGCACTACTGAATACAATACAATACAATTATTTATTGCACACATTTAAAACTTACAGTTATATGAAAATGCAATACACCAGGAGGAATCTGAACACATTGGTTGTAAGGCGATTCCCCTATCAGATGTGAGAAAAAGAATAAAACATATGGCCTATATGAAAGCAAGTCAGATGGTTATAACAGAAGCTCCACTGTTAGCAGCATGCTTGGAACTACAATTTAATGATAGGGTTGAGATTCGTTATGGAGATCAGGGTAATTTACAATGTAATTTCGCAGAGACAAGGAAAACTTTTTTATATTTTCCAGGGATCTGATGCTCTCTGGGAGATTATTCCATAGGATAATGGCTTTATACAGTATGCTATTTAAACCATAATTAAGTCTAACACACGGCTGACATAATTAGTTGTTAGCAACAGATGTGGTGAAGATAGAATAATCCAGATATTTGATGTCAGATTGAAAAATAGGCAGTTTAAGAAGCATTATTTTAAAAAACATGATACCTAGTTTCAAGGTAAAAATTTCATGAATTTTTAGAATATTTAGTTTTAGAAATAATGGTTTTAAATGAGACATGTAATCTAAGTTCAGCATATAGCGAACAGATTTCTTCTGTAATTTGAGCAAGCATAACTTATTGTTTGCACTTATATTTGAATACCAAAATTCCAGACAATAGGAGAGATGGGTATAAATAAAAGCATAGTAAAATGTAGAGAATGAAGAGATAAACGCACTGATCTAGTAAAATTCATAATGATTTGAGAAAATGATCAACTGTCTTCTGAGTTTTTAACATTGCTAATCCTATCCTGTTCTTCATCAACAGCGTTCATCGTTGTTTTGTTAGCTGCACTTCGCTCTTCAAACTAACCGTCGTGACTTTGACAGAATTGCTTTAACTTCTGTGAATGATACTGCTTAATCTTAGACAGACACATCATCACCTTCCTCGTCAACTATACAGATTCACTGGAAGGAGGATCAGTGCCCTTAGAGTAAAGCATTTTAATTATCTCATTACCTTCCACTTATTCCAGCTCATCATTATCAATCTCTAAAAATTCAGTTCATGACACACCACTACAGAAATGCACTTCAGCTTCTGCAAAGGTCAACTCAAATAATAATTCAAGAGCTTCGTTTGATACATCTAAAGGGGTGGTTAATAGATTTTTCTGAATTGATCCAGCACGTTTCCCGCACTTTTTAATTGCTTTCTGACTCACTGAATCCTGTGGTCTTTTGTTGAAATAAATAACGAAATTTTAACATCAGTATTTCTGCTCAGTGATGTTTTTTCTATGAGCATTTTTACCTGAATCTAAACCTTTAATAAAGTTCTTTAAAACTTTAATTACTCCGGTATCAACGCTTCACGATTTTCCCGTAACATCTGGAAGTAAAATGCTAACTTAACATTACTGAATTCGGCTATTTTGTGGCATAGAAGGTTGTCTAAAAGTAAAAGAACCTCTCTTCTTTGGAGTTTCAAGTGAAAGTTGAATATTACCAGACAGTCCTGATATTCCTTGATTTTCATCCATGCCTTTTCACTGAGTCTATAGTTTGCGTAAACTTCACAAAGTTCTCAAAGCAACTCGGTTGGGGATTCAGAGTTGTAACATTGGAAGAGAATATTTGGAAATCATTGCATAGTTTTGAGAAGCGAAGCAACGGGATTTTCCCCAATAAGAAACACAAGAATGTCGCTAGAAAGTCTTAACTGCCTGCGGTTAGAGAGGTGACGGTTTGAAGATGGAAATTTCCAATTAGCGGAACAAGATAAGATTTCCAACCAGTGTGCAGTGGATGTAAAGACGGGGTGGCGATTTGAAGTGGGTCGAATTAACGAAGTTTGACTAAATTTATTTTTCTTTTAAGAAATATGGCCCACTCCTTGTTTCGTTTTAATTTAAAAGTTACACACCATTATGCCAAAATTCGATACCTTTCTGATAATTATATGTCACTTCTTTTCTGATTGAAGGTTTAACGACCACCGTGAGCAAGTCAATGGGCTATAAGCAGCAACCCGTCCCTAATTTAGGGTCACTGGTTCCAGGGATGGGAGAGAGCCAGTGCCGTAAGACAAACACAACGCCCATGCCTCACCGGGATTCGAAACCCGAAACCCTTCACCGACGAATGGTCATAAGCCATCGGTTAGACCACCGCGTCACCTGGGCGGCCCATGTCTCTTCATTAGAGATGATCCATGCATCAAATAAAGAAAGGACTTTAACTCTCTAAAAACATTCTGAGCGTTTTATTAGATTCAGTCTGTCAATTCTACCCACAAAAAAGTAAAACGCCGTTTCATAGACAAAGCCTTGAAGCAGTTTTACGCAATACTTTCGCAGATTTTACGAAACATATATTTATTTTCTTTTAAATGCGTATGTAATACGCTCAAAAACGTCAGTTGCTTCCAGTCATGAGAGTTCTTTTTCTTTTTCAAATTAAGTTGGAGTAATTGTATTGAACAGTATGTATTGGTTTCAAAGAGTGTTGTTCTTAAAATTTATTTTCATTCTATTGTTGTGATCACAATCAATATTTGCCACGCAATTTGCAGGTTTAGTGATTCAAATTTTCATGCGTGAAACTGCGCGTCCCAAAATTCAAAACCTAAAAAGTTATTATAAAAAAACTTTTTCCTCTGCAAGATTTGAATCTTTTGTAAAAAAAAAAAAAAAAAGAAAGTGTGCTCATTTTACCCGGGAATTCGTGTCACATTTCTTATTTTTCTATTTTGCGGAAATCAGATAAATGTCACGAAAGTCTCCTGATAATTCGGCAAAAATAACCATTTTTTTTCATACTGACACGTACATCTAATCATAACTGCACAGATTTCATGTTTTCCTGCAAAAATAACGGGAATTGGAAGTCTATCCAGTTCGCCCACTTCAGAAGACTATTCATTAGTATTTTTAAGGCAATCTAAAAAAAAAAAAAAAAAAATTGGCTCTCGTTTTCGTAATATCCAAAGATTTATTGCGCCCGTGTAACTTACTCTGATTCGTCAACTCAACTTTTTTATTGTTGCGCTTTCCTCCATACTCGTTCTCATATTTGTTCACTTTCCATCCTCCCCGTCAGGTTTTTCCGGAGAATCACCTTTGGGTTACCACCCATGGTATTCAATCCGTGACTGGGAGTATGACCCTAAACACCTAATGGTGTCAAAACACGCCAAGACCATTCACGGGAAATAGTCGGTCTTCTTTGTACAATTAGAGGGTGAAGCCTCAGTAAGAATGCGAGGTGGACAAGAATTAACAGTGAACTGGGCTGCGGTTAGATATTATCCCAGGTTTATAATCCAGTTATTCATTTTTTTTTCTTTCATAACTCTTGTTGGGTATAAGATCTTCTTATTTTTCTCGGCTTCTAAATGCGACTTGAGAGTACTTTCCATTTCCATTACATCTAAATAGCAGGTTAAAGTCAAGATTTATTCGCGCTTTTGAAGAGTCGCTGCACTAGAATCTGATGCATTATTATTGTACCCATGTTCGACTTGAGTTATTAAATATTTTATTAGTCATTAATAACTGCTATGAGCGTTTATTGTACATCGAAGCATAACAGATCGTTAATCTGATGAATTATTCATGCCTCCATTAACACTAAGCTCCTTCTTGTCAGTGAAGGGTACTTGACATTGAGACGCGCTAAAACGATCCTTCAAGTTACAATGGCATTTAAATTTCTCCGAGATAGGCATGCAGCACAGCCACTGCGATAATTAGGTGAACATAACAGGAAACCCCTCTATAATTATTTAAAGAAATAAATTGTAATCTATCCATAGGCACCGACTGGAGGAGGGCAGGGTGAATCTAGCCCTCCAATAATGTTACTCGGAGGGGGGGGCCGGGTACCCACCCAATATTTTACAGTTAATTAAATAACAGCTTCAGCCTCATAAGGTGAACCAAGCCGCACCTTATGAGGGCCAAAGCGATTTATTTCCAAAAAATTAATGAATAACAAAATAATAAAACTTTTTTCCCTTATTCAACCTTGCACATTTGATAAGAAACTGGATTGCATTGTATTTGACATCTTTTCGTGACATGTGGTAAATGCCTAAAACGATTTTCAAAAATAAAATAGATAAAAATACAAAAACGTATAATCGCTATAGCGCCTTTTATTTATCTATTTATTTTTTTGCACTTCTTGTGCTTTGTTTAAGTAACCCAGATAATTTCCCTTTTTTTTGCATACGTTTGGAAATAAAATCTCTCTGGATGTTTTTATAAAATCACAGGCGGAATTTTTTTTTAAATATTAATAATCTACAAAAAAATATTTCGCTTTCCTTGTTCATTTGCTGATGAGCAATTAGAGTTGCGTTTTAAAATATACATCGAATCTCGTAGTTTAACCCCCCTCTTATTTTAAAATTTTCCTCCTGACAATGGAAGAAAAGTGTTCTTCCCACGTCTGATCTCTTTACGTCTGCTCCCCTCCCCCAATAATTTGGTGAAGTCGGCGCCCCTGAATCTGTCAAAAGGTTTCGTAAAGAAAAGCAATTTTCATAGAAAGAAATGTTAATTTTTAATCGTAAGAAATATTACAGTTTCTTTTCCAATTTGTTGCTTCTACGCATGCTTCGTATCTCAGTGACTTTCGATTTACTACAATTTTCGATAACTGAGGAAATGAAGTTATTTATAATTTGCACACATTCGAAGTGCATACATAACAATTTTTCATGATATGTTAGATTGAGCCACGACACCTCGTGTTACCTCCCGGGTGGTGTAGTGGCCTAAGTGTTAGTTTTTAACCTTTTATCCAAGTGAGCCCGAGTTCGATTCCGGGTCAGGCATTTGCGGTGTATCTGTCATACGATGCTCGCTCAACCCGCCCCTCCTGAACCAGCGGCCCCCAATTAGGGACGAGAAAATACTTATACCCTTTATGGCTCACGGTGGTCGTAAAGCCATGAAAAAAAAAAAAAAATATATATATATATATATAGAGAGAGAGAGAGAGAGAGAGAGAAAAGTAAACAAGATGGCTGCTTTTCTTCTGGGAGAGGGGGTTAACGCCCGTCATAAGCAACTTTCTAACGGCATAATGAGAGTTAAAACTTCTAATTCTCTGAATGGGAATAAGCATCCTCTTCCTAATTTGGATCCACCAGAACATATTTAAGGAGATAGAGGGCCTGGGGGCTGGACAGTACTTTGGGGCTCCAGTATTAGCAACGCACAAATAGGTGCCGATTATAGGGGGCAAGGTGAATCTTGCCCCTCAATAATTTTACTGGAGAGGGGAGTGCCCACCCAATATTTTCCGTCCTGTTAAATTAAATTATCGCTTTAGCCTCATAAGGTGGACCCTCCACTTTATGAGCCCAAAGCGATTTATTTCCAAAAAATAATGAATAACAAAATAAATAAAAATCTTTTTCCCATTCTCAGCATTGCTCATTTGAGAAGAAACTGGATTGCCAGGCCCGTATTAAAAGTGTTTGACATGTTCTCGTGATCTTTGGAAAATGCTTAAAACAATTATCAAAAATAAATAAGTAAATTACAAAAATATATAATATCTAGCGCCTTTATTTATCTATTTATTTTTGCGCTTCCTGTTTCTTGTTTGTGTAACCCAGTTAATTTCGCATACTTTTTACTAAACTTTGGAAATAAAATCTCTTTGGATGTTCTTATAAAATCACAGACTGAATTTTATTAAAAAAAATATTAATATTCAGCAAAAGAAAATTTCTGTCTCTTCGTTCATTTGCTGATGAGCAATCGCAATTGCGTTTTAAAATATACGTCGAATCTCATAGCTAATATCCCCCCCTTTTTTTTTTTTTAATTTTCTTCTTGACAGTGGAATAGACGTGGCCCTCCCATGTCTGATCTCTTCACGCCTGCTCCCCCAATAATTAGGGAAAGTCGGCGCCCCTGCTGGCACATCTAGGATTTCATTATGGGTGGCCGAATAAAAATACTCAGGAGAATACATTCCCGAAATATGATGAGAAAGCCATAGAAATATCCCCGCCATATTGAAGTGTGTATCCCATGATTCATGGGCGAATCAGCGTTAGCAAGAAAACGTAAACACGCATGATTGAAAATTGGATACCAGTTCAGTTCTGATTTAATCCCTCCCCCGGGTTCAGCTTATTGAAATTATATCGAAGTAGTGGTGGACAAAATAATACACTAGTGTGCAAAAATTAAGGACGAAGAGGAGAAATTAGCATAACAGCGGAACGAGCAGGCAGAACAGACCGAAAGACCACTCAGGAGATAGACTAAGGCCCGGTACGGTAAGGCATGCGCATATATGCAGCATGACGTAGGAGGAATGTCGAAAGGGTATAAAGCACACGGGGGGTGTACGCTCAGCAATGCGAGGGCCGCGGGTTGCCTAGTGGGCAACGTTCGTGACTGCCACGGAGAAGACCTCAGGTTCGATCCCAGGCAGGTGCGAACGCTCGATCCACTAAATATCCGCCCTGCGTCGGATCGGCACGTTAAGCCGCAGGACCCCGGGTACTGGCCCCCGGGAAGAAATAAGGGCGCCTTCCTCTCCCTTTCTACCTCGTTTCCGTGTCACTTTCCAATCGGGCACTCTAGCCCAAATCTCCTATCTTCCTATTTCTAAGGGTTGTTTAAGACCTGGGGTCAGACACTCCCTTCCTAAAATCCTCTACACATGATCATGATCAGCAATTCGGTGAAAGCTATTGCACGATGTACATCGGTTAGAACGACGTCGAGTTGCTGCCACCGTGTGATATGGCCAACAGGCAATCCAGTAGACGACATCTGGATGACTTTACCCGAGGTCGCGTCATTGGGAAGTTGGAAGAAGGTCGATGTGTGACTAGTGTGGCCGAGGAGTTCGGGATCACTCACAACATCGTTTCACGAGCTTGGAGAGCATTTCAAACTACAGGAACAGCTGTCCGAGAGTTTAGCAGTGGTCGTCCACGAGCAACCACGGCGGCGGACGACTGGTATATTGTCCCACAGGCGAGAAGAGACAGACGGCAGACAGCGGGAGAAATCGCAAGGCACATGCAACAGACAACTGGAAGTCCGTTATCGCGTTTTACCGTGGCCAGGAGGCTGCACAAAGGTGGTATATTTGCACGACGACCAGTACGGTGTGTGCCATTAAAGCCTGCTCGTCGGAGACGCGGTTTCTGTGGTGCCAGGAACACAAGAACTGGACACGTCAGCAATGGGGTCGAGTTCTCTTTACGGATGAGAGCCGATTTAGTCTGACGAGCGATTCTGGAAGTATGCACATCTGGAGAGAGCAGGAAACACGCAGTCACACCTCCAACATCATCGAAAAGGACCGGTTTAAAGGTAGCGGAGTTCTCGTTTGGGGCGGTATCATGCTTGATAGCCGTACTGACCTCCACATCTTCCAAGGAGGTTCAGTCACTAGTGTCCGCTATTGTACCGAGGTTCTCCTGCCTCACGTGCGTCTGTTTAGAGGTGCTGTGAGTCCTGAGTTTCTCTTCATGGACGGCAACGCTACACCTCATCGTACAGTGACTGACGCAGAGCTGTTGGAGAGTGAAGATATTCACCGCATGGATTGGCCCACAAGGTCCCAGGACCTGAATCCAATCGAACACGCTTAGGACTTTCTCTGGAGACCCTTGGCAGCACGTCACCAGCCGCCAGCAACGATTCCGCAGCTGCGATTGGTGCTACAAGAGGAATGGGCAGCGATGCCTCAACAGCTCCTTGACAAATTCGTCCTCAGTATGGACAGACGTTGTAAATCGTGCAATGCAGTCAGGGGTGATCATATCCCCTGCAATAGACTGGATTTTTCTTGGCAGCCGCCTGTTACATGGACGTTTCTGTCTTCAATCCAGTTGTGCTCGAAGCTACCTTTTAAATAAAGTGCCTTGGTATCCTTTGGGTTCCTTGTTTGGACGGTTTTACTCACTTGTCCCATATTCTTACATCTTGGGGATCTTATGGTATGATTTGAGTCGATGTGGAGCACTTCTGCACGACGTTACATTCGAAAAACCGTCTCGTCCTTAATTTTTGCACGCCCGTGGATAATCCAAATATCATGATTAAAGCGAATTCTTAATGTATGAAAATTTCCCACAATTACAGATATGTAAAAAAAAACAAAAAAACTGTAGAGCTGTGTCAATTCTTCAAGCATCCAGCATAATTTTGGGGCCCTTGAAAATGCGAGGACAGGAGTTTCCGTACCTCCCCCACCCCCTCGCACACACATACACACACATCACATCCCTCTTAAATCGGCACCGGATCCACTGGTTCTAGGAAGGGGACAGGGTCAGCGCTATCAAACAAACACACCCTCCATTCAGGACTCGAACGTAAGCCTATATCTGACGAATGGCCAGAGGCCAGCACTCGACCAGCGTGGAGGCTAAAAACGGCAAGTTGCAGCAATAAGCCTTGCCGGCGCAGTTCAATCGATAAAATAGTCAGTCAGAGTAAGAAGGTGTTTGTTCGAATACCATACCGGCAGGAAGGGTCAGTTTGGCTATAGTATATGCTCCCGAACGTAAAATGAATCTCCTGGTTATGAGGTTTGAAACATAAATGTGGTGATTCTTATATATATGTGACGTACCACTGAGGTGATGCAAACATGGGCTTCCACAATTTAGTTTTGAAGAGGAGTCAAACAGAAATTGTAACTAGAAATAACTTACACAAACACCTCATGGAAATGTTCTCTGTGCCTTCTTGTTATTCAATGGATTTTACCACACTCTCAACAAATAAATTTGATTTGAAACCAGAAGACCCGAAAACTACATAAAAAAGATGGGTAAATAAAATTCGACAGTATTGTAGAACAAGGAAATTTCTTTCTCTTTCGTACGTTCCTTTTTGACTCTTAATTCTCAATGCGCCACTAAACTCCGAAACACACTCTAGACAAATTTCTCGGAAAATTTTCGAGAGATCACAGTGAATAACTGCTGCAGAAGATGATATATATATACAGTATATATATACAGTATGTATATATATATATATATTCTATTGGAGGTTTAACAACCACCATGAACAACTCAGTGGGCCATAAGCAGCTGCCTGTCCCTAATTTAGGGCCACTGGTTCAAGGGAATGGAGAGAGCCAGTGCCGTAAGACAAACACAACATCCGTAACGTAATTATAAATACACCACACTGTGAACCCTCAAGAGACGCATATAGCGTATTAAATCCGTTTATTTTTGTGGCGTAGTAAGCACAAAGATTCTCCAAGCTTTCGCACTCCACTGGGAGGCTTTTCAAGGCAATGGTAGACACATTTCGCCCATGGATGTGTAAAAAAGCCTCCCAGTGGAGTGCGAAAGCTTGGAGAATCTTTATGCTTACTACGCCACAAAAATAAACAGATTTAATACGCTGTATGCGTCTCTCGAGTGCTCACAACATCCATGCCTCACAGGATTCGAACCCTGACCCATCACAGACGAAGGGTCATAAGCCAGCGTTCAGACCACTGCGCCACCGGGGCGGCGACATATTTTCCATTTCTTCGCCTTCTGTACTTTTCCTGACTATACGTATGCACGCTGTTCTCAAACATGCAGTGGAAAATTTCATCATTACTTTCTACGAGCTATAAATTTTCGCTTTTTTTCTACTGGAAACACTCTAAGCTTTTCCTATTTTTACGGTATACACACGCACGCAGAATTTTTTTTTTTTTTATTGGAGGATTAACGACCACTGTGAGTAACTCAGTGGGCCATAAGCAGTCGCCTGTCCCTAATTTAGGGCCACTGCTCCAGAGAAGAGAGAGAGCCAGGGCCGTAAAACAAACACAACATCCTTGCCGCCACGGGATTCGAACCCGGACCCCTTTCCGGACGAATGGCCACAAGCCAGCGTTTAGAAAACTGAGCCACCGGAACGGCCAGAAGTTTTACAGATTAGCATTAAGAATTAGTATTAACGCGAAAATTTCTGTTAGTGTCCTCCAAGAACAGGAAGGGCACGATCCGATTTTTAGAGGAGGGCAAATGCTCCCTCTTGCCCCTCTATATGGTCGCCCATGGATGAAAGTCGAATGGCAAGTTGCTGCGATAAGCCTTGCCGGCGTAATTCAATTGGTAGAATAGCCGCTAGGGAGTGGGAAGGTGTGAGTTCGAATTCACCACTAACTCAAGCTGTTGCTGAGTTTATTCTGTATTATGAGAATGTGGTGCATTTCGATGTCAAAGTACTAGATGATTACAGTAAGTACGAAGTGAATTCTATTCTGTGATGTTGTGCTGACCTGGGTACCTATCAAGAACCAAAAAAATATTTATTGACCTCGTAAGTAGATTTTGATTTTCACCTGGACCTCATTTCTATTCAGAGCCCAATTAGTTTCGTGTTATTTAGTTATGCTCTCAGAAGCACGACTTAAACACATTTCAGTAAGGTGAGTATTTACAAAGAAGGCTTTTGGTGCCACATCAACAGTTAACCGATATCTAAAATCAATTAACACTAAAACCCTACAGCTGACTGCTTTACTGCAAAATTTAAGCCAACAGAGATGCTGCTCATTTAACTTAAACCGTGGAAGGTTTTTGTATTAATTATATCACTTAAATTCACACGTTTAATAGACAGCCAAGTTTTCTCAACCCGCCTTACTCGCAGACGAATAATCGTGACGTCTGTGAATGACATCACTGTCGTCCTAACATGTGAATCGTAGATCCAAACTGTAGCTATGGAGGATGATGTCTTGTAAACAATATTTATAATTCAAACATAGAGCAAAAGCTTATGCAGAAGCACATTTACATTAAATACATAACAAATTCACAGACGTGAATGTTTTAGTGATGGATATTTCAAAAATACCTCCCGCACATTTTGGTTACGTGAAGGGTGGGAAAGTGGTTATCCTTTTAAATGCTAATTTAGTTACAAGAGGAATTTTTGCTGTTTTGGTATAAATTCAGAAGGAAAACATACAGCAGGACGTATTACTCCATGTCATATAACAGAGAATTTCTTTATGAGGAATAGGAAAAGCAGCTCAGTAACATTCCCCAATTTTTTAAATTAAAAATTGAAAACATTATTCTTTAAAAGGATTTGGTAGAATTTATGAAGATTATTCTAGCTGGTTTACGAGTAATAATTCCGACACGCTGCTATGGTGCAGATACGCAGAAACGTGGCGATTAGGTAGTCTTACAATGGCGATTTGGACAGTGACGTCACAAAGCAATCACCGGTAGTGAGGGATGAGCATAACCAGAGTGATGTATTCAGGCATCTTCTAGGGGATGCCCCCCCGCCCTAAAATCTATGAATGCCCCCCGTAGGTTTTTGGACGATCTCCCCTTATATTTTGTCTAATTGTGTTCGTTTGTAACGGAATATTTAGAGAAATTAATTTAAAAAAATTAAGAAAATGAGGGAAAATATTATAATAATAAAAAACACATCCACATGAACTTCAATCTGAAATTTCTATCATCCTTCAACAAAACATTAAACAGTCCTCGCTAAAGGGGCAATTTTTGCAAGCACTGACAACTATATAGGATTACTTCCGCAATAAATCCCAATTCCGCAGAGTAGAGATGTTTGCACTGCAATACATCATCGCATTTTGGAAGCTGACATTCAGTTTTATGGCAGTCTTCCGAATGCCGACTTTCCATGTATGCGGTTAAGCCTCAGTGCAGCTAGTGCTTCCAATACAACAAAATATTTGCTACTTAATTTTTGACAATAGCAAATTATTGGAAATTGTTCCCATAATAAGGGTTTTTTTGTTTTTTTCTGGCGAAGGACCTCAAACTAGCATCGAAACGGGTAGTTAGTTTTTTTTTTTTTTTTTTTTTGTTTTTTTTACTACTATTTGCTAATCTAAATAATCTAAAGGGAGTGAAACCAAATGGCAGGCTTACCCCATACGTTTTCAGGTAACACGGTAATTATTCCTTAATAATCAGAAACACGCTTGTAGTAAGGCGAGGACATTTTTACCACTCCTAATGCCTTCGGGGAATTTTCTCCACCACAGCCTCACCTTTACTAGCGCCCTCAATATTTTACAGCACTCCATGGTGAAATCCGTAGTCCATTACTGAATTAAAGCAAAGGTATAACATTTTTACATTTTTATTCACTTGTATGTGTAGCTTTCTTGGAATCTGCATTTGCGATATAAGAGCATAAGATAATGTTTGTACTCTATTTAAAATTTTATATGTATGAACATATACATAAATAACAAAACTGTGATTATATGTATATAATCAGTCAACAAATTTGTAGCCCCCTCGAAATTCGTAATCCCCCCCCCGGAAAAAGCTCTCTGAATGCAATATTGAGCATAACCTTGTCGTCTACTAAACTTGAAATTCACAGACACTGAGACTCAAATAAAGACAGCACGTACAGTTTATTGATCAGGTTCTGGTGATAAAGAAAATAATTTCTGAAAAAGATTTCTTGGAATACGTTGATCTTAATCTATATTATAGTATATGAATGTGACAGTACAGTGACAAATGAGGAATCAGTCCTAGTCATAGAAATAATGTAAAAGCTGAGCAGAATATTGTTAGTATAAAGTACTAGGTGAAAGCCCGTCAATAATGACGGGGGAAAATAAAATTGTTTATGATGTCCAAACGTGAAAGAATGTGTCATGAACATTACAACAATAAAAAAAAAAAAAGCATATTGGTTGAGGCAGAGATTCGACCATTAAAACAGGCAAACGCTCTTTCCACTGCGCCACCAAAGTAGGACAAAGGCGTTCAGACAAAGAAAATTATATTGCTTGTGATGATCGGGCGTCCAAATTCTCACACTTGTAGAAACTGTAGATGAGAATGATCCTTTATGGAATAAAACCATGCTAGATTGTCGTATAGTTTTATTAAGGGATCAAACCATACAAAAAAGAAAAAGCTCATATCAAAACTTGGCCAAAATTGAGATCAAATTTCAGATGTAGAAAATTCGTCATTGAAATTCACTGGGCAAGTTACTGCTATTGTGAAACACCACGGGTTCAAACTAAAGGAACGGCGTGAATATCTTTAACTACTCGATTTAGACAATGAAAAGACATCAATGTGTCACAAGTTAAGTTATCCCAAAGTGGGATACCCGTGTTATTAAACTCTCTGTCTAGAGCAAATTCTAATTATTTCTTCAGTTGCTGCTTACCATCTTTGGTGAATCCCCAGCATTGTGCGGGGCTACAAGAAGCAACCTGCCAAATTGGCTTGGCAGTTAGTGTGTGTGAGTCCGGAGGAATTCGAGGCCGCTGTGGTGTAGAGGAAGCATATCCGGCGCGTAAATGGAATACCCTGGGTTCGACTCCCGGTGACGGCCAATGAGAATTTTTCCGTGATTCACTTATAAACGTGGAAAGAGCGAAGATCTTTGTTTGATGATTCTTCTCCATTCCACTCCGACATGTTTTCGAATTTCATACACTCATCTCCTATAAGGACTTGTTCTGGGACGTCTCCTGTCCCTCGGTATTCTGCGTAGAATTTCAGTTGTTTTCCAGCGGTTGTTAGCAGGTATGGATCCAGAAGTTTACTTTAGGAAGGAGGGTTTCCACTGTCCAAACATTCACACACTATAAACTTGCAAACTGCCTCTTTTTGGAATTGCACGGCTTTTTAAACATTTCTTCCATTAATATAATGTTTCATAATTTTGCATGTAAATCAAAACTTGCGAATAAGAACTGAAAAATCAGCTTTAGTTTTCATGGTGTTCGATTGATCGCTTTTCAAGGAAATTAACTCGATGCTTTTTAAATCTCACATCTGGAAGAAATCGTTCGAAATCAAATTTGTGCTTTCTATGCCCATGAGTTCATTTAGCAGAAATATTTACAGCTTAGAAGTTTGCTACGGAATTTTGTTTATAGACCAATCGAGGTACATACTTTGCTCTGTTATCCCCACATTCCAAAATCCAGCAACCACACACGGTGACTCTTTCTGCTTTCAGCTACTAATTATACCAGGCAATACGAAAGAACAGAACGAAGCTCATCCAATGATTTGCATGATCGGTCAAAATCTCTTTCCACTTCCACTCTCAGCTTCCTCTATTTCTAAATCTCCAGTTTTTTTTTTTTTTTTTTATCACCAAATTTACAGCAATTTTTGGTTGTTATTAAAATCTGTGTATTTTAATTTTGCGAAGATGAATTCTTTAATTATTTACAACATCGGTCATTTAAAAAAGCACAAACCTGCTTGCGGTGGTGGTGGTGGTCAATCACTCCCAGTCGGCCCCAGCTGGATCCGTTCTTAATTGTCAGTTCTTCTAGCAACATGTGCAATTTATTTTCACTTGAAGGCGTTTACTTTGAACATGTTAACATGCACTTTGGTCATTTTCCTGATCCATGAGTTCCTTTTCCTGTCTTTCTTGGTTATAACCTGGGATGCATCTCTCCATGCCTCTTTGAGTTGTCCGCAGCCTTTATATGTCTTTCTTAGTGAAAGTTTAATTAACTGATGCATTGATTAAACACTTTGCTTTAACTACATTATTCTAAATTGTTTTAGGAAGTCGTATTGTTTCTTCTACAAATGCATTCCACCCAAGATTATACCCTACCAATTTCTTTTTTGTTGTGGTCCTTGCTTGCTATCTGTTATTCAAGGTAGATATCAGTTACAGAAGTCTAAACTTTGCCACATCAGCCTGTGAATCTTCAGTTCTTGCAAAAGCATGGTACATCAATTTTGGCCCCAAAATTATCCAGTGCTTTATCTAAATGCGAGAGCGAATATCTTAGAAAAAGTAACTGGTCCATCGGATGATCATCGTTATGATTTTGGTCGTCCGGCTCCAATTTTAGTGTTGTCGGACCAACAGACCACCAAAGAATTCAAACGCTGACGATGTGTAACTCCAAGGGCTATAAGTAGTCCCCCTTTCCTATAATGAAGGGAGATTAGTTATAGTGAAAGGAGTGAGGCAGGGCCAAGTGATAGTTACACCACTCAGGACACATACAGGACTCCAAACTCGGCCCAGCTCGTACTAGCCAGAAACCTATGCTTCTGACCACTCGGTCACCAGGGAGGGAAGAGGGGGAGGGCATGCAATCGGAGTGAAAGTTGTCGGTGTGACAAACTCACACATTCCAAGCATACCACTCATTCCGTCGGATTCAAATTTACCATTCTCTTTCAAAAGAATTTTTTTTTTTTAACGACAACCGAGAGTATCTTTAAAGGCTATAAGCAGTCGTCTGACCCTAATTCAAGGCCACTATAGTTCGAGAAAAGGGAAAGAGACAGTGGCGTAAGAAAAACGCAACATCTAAGCGTCAGCGGGATTCAACCACCGACCATGGATAACGAAAAATAATACCGTATATGATTATTTTGTACTGTAAGCCAGAAACAACATCATGTTGACCGCGATACGTACTCTGTAAATTTTCATTCTAAGGGCTACCCCACAACTTGGAAAAGGAGTTTTTTATTGCAGAAGGGTGTCAGTGCCAGTACACAACCCGTGCCTCATCCGCGTGGTGTACTCTTTCTGGCACCCTGAAAATCTCTCTGGAATTCCGATGTAATGTTCATTACAAAGAAAAACATAAAACGATGTAACCAAAATCATCACACAAAAAAAAAAAAAAAAAAGGAAGGAAGGAAGTCAGGAAGTATATGCCATACTATACTATTCTTTGCGTTGTTTAAATGGCAAATTTTTCTTTCAAAATCGTAGGAAAAATAAATGCGCGAATGCTTCTTTCCTTATTTAAGTGCCTTTTATTTCGAAAACGTATTGTTAAACGGCTTTGAACATCAATCATTAAAAAATAATAGTAATAACCACGCAGATTTCCCCTCAGAGAACAGTATATCATGAGAAAGCAATCTGCCATTATATCTTTAAAGAAAAGTACACTTCTGTTAATAGAAATTTCAACATCAAAAAAGAAACAGGCAATCACAATGAAATTTATAGGAATGATTAGCTACGGTACAAGCTGCAAACGATCACAATTACATACCGGTTCGTGATGAGGAAGGCCAAAAAATCAGTAATAAATAAATCCACCATAGGCGGGGATAACCGACCCCGCAACGCCGTGTGATGGAAGAAAACAGAGTTTGGATGGCTGTCTACGGTATTGCATTTCATTCTGCTTCTACACGCATCCACAGTTCGTTGGTTGTCGCAAGCGGCGAGGCCATGCGAGCCAGTCGTTGCGCGATGACACCCCAGACGTTCTCTACAAGCGACAAATCTGGGAAGCAAGCGACTTGATGCGCACAGAATACGTCTGGAACAGTACGAGCAACATGGAGTCGGACATTGACTTGTTGGGAGACGGCTTCAGGGATCGTCTGAAGAAAGGTAGAAGTTCAGCTTCCAGTACTTCCGTGATGTAGCGTTGGCTGCTCAACGTGCCTGTGATGCGTAGTAGGCGAGTGTGTGAATGAAACGCAATAGCGCCCCAGATCATCACGCTCGGCGTGGGAACGGTATGGCGCTGCACAATGCAATCTTCTAGATGCCGTTCACCACAGTATCTGCGAGAAAGGTTTCGCCCGTTTTGATGAATTAAATTGAATCTGGACTCGTCCGAAAACACAATGTGCTCCCATTCAGCACTCCAGTTTCGACCTTCCCGGCACTACTGCACTCACTGGCACCTATGGTTCAAAGTCAGGGAAGTTGCAGTAATGGACGGCGAGCAACGAAGTTTCTCTGCAGAAATCGGTGACAAACAGAGCTTGCAGACATCGGACAATGTGTGACCATCCTCCATTGCTGCGCAAGTGTCGTGGATGGTGTCGTTCGCGACGTCATTGATATAGGGTGCAAGTGCCCGTCTTCCCGTTCGGTTGTGCGATTTCGAGCTGAAGAACCTGCACAACGATGCGTAGAACCTTCTGCTGTCCATTGACGCCATGTACTCATAACGGTAGTTGTGTTACGCCTAACGCTTGCAGCGATATATCACGGTATAATAAACCTTCTTCTCTGAGTCCAATGTTTCTACCTCTTTCAAACTCCGCCAAGTGTTCGTGTGGTTGTCTCATCCTCCTACGCGACATGTTTACATGTTAACAACTGCGTGCTGTCGAGTTTAGAGATAGAAAGTTTAAAAACCTGCTCTCTGTACGCCTTCTGTTATACCCCCTGGTGTGACGTTTCCAATGGCGTTGTACGCTTCACATTTGCATGTGCGTTGAAATTGTAATCATTTGCGCCTCCTATGGTGCCCTATCCACCCTGCAAATTTCGTGCAAATCCGAACAATTCTTCATGGTGTTGCAGTTTCTATTAACAGTAGTGTATTTAATCAATGCAAAGTTTCAGTTCCTACATATGAATCAAAGAAATAGCCTTGAACTAAAAAGATACGCGCGGCAGCAAACAACTCAAAGAATCGTCGAGAGGTGCATGTTTCGTGTAACCAAAAAAATTAGGAAAAGGAATTCATGGATCAGGGAAATGATAAGAATTGATGACATCTGTAAGGGCGAGCGTACTCGTCTAATTATGTGAACACGCCCAAAATTATGTTCCGTGGCCGTCCACGCCCTAGGCCTCCCCTCACAGCCAATAGATATATGAGGTTCGTTCCGAAAAACCTTCGCAAAACCAAGATTGGGTGAATGGACGATATCCTCCCGTTGTTATAATTAATCTGCGAATCAGGAGGATGGATAGAGACCGCTGAAACTCAAACAATAATTACCAATGTCCAAAAATAATACATGAGGACTTGGTCAAACTCAACAAATTTATTGCAAATGTCTGAAGGTTGTAAATCAGTTCGTCCGTCGAGTCGCCGTCTTTAGTTGCAGATCAAAACGTCCGTTATCTGGTGAAAAGTTCGGAATTCGCCTACGTTAACTTGGCGTCTTTCTCCTAACTTTATTCCCTAAAACTCGAGAGTGAGTCTTTCTCCTCTGAGGTAAGACCGGTATCTCTCAGTGATCTTCTACCTCCGTGCCGTATCAAAAATTCAACTCCGACCTTCGTCTTCGCTGTCTAGAAAAACTTCGTTCCGAGTATCCGTGAGAGTGTCTGGCTGTGAGATCTATATCACGGGTACATTAACTTCGCAAAACGTCTCGCTACACTTCGGTACTCGACCGACATACCGGATCCCTACCGCCTAGGTCCGCTCACACTCGACTCCCCTAGAGTATGACACCGAGAGAACTTACTTCTCTCCCTACCAAAATCAAACTTCAACTAACTTTTGCGTTCGCTTCTCTCTCTCTCTCTCTCTCTCTCTCTCTCTCTCTCTCTCTCTCTCTCTCTCTCTCTCTCTCTCTCTCTCTCTCTCTCTCTCTCTCTCTCTCTCTTTCGCCTCCTCCGCACGTACGTCACTTCTGCTTCTTTGCCTTGCGGGCATCCAGCTCTCTCTCTCTCTCTCTCTCTCTCTCTCTCTGCTGACGTCTACGTCGTAAGATGACCAGGCGCTTTCCTATGCTCAAGTCCGTTGGACGGCGGCCCTATCGCTGGGGAGATCTTCATCCAGCAGTGGATTGAAAATTGTTGATGATGATGATGATGATGATGATAATGACATCGTGAGGAGACAAATACATCATCCAGCCAATGGCGTGCCCACGGAGGTGACCGATGCCCTCCCCCCTGGGCTGACAGAGCGGTCGAAGTTTGAAACAAAAAGTCACGATACGAGATCTACATATACTTCTTAATCATGTACCGTATAATTATAACATACAATATTTATAAGGGAGTAGTTCTGTTAAATAAATTTAGAAAAATCTAACCAGGAAAAGAATTTCATCTACTGCTTCTTCCAATCATTTAACTTTCTTGTACTGCAACATTACTAGTAACTGGATGAGAATAAATGTACAAAAGTCTACCTCCTTAATTCTTATAGCACCTGACTATTTTTCTCGGTAAATTTAGGGGGGGGGCTTGGGAAAATTATGTGTGCCACAGCCCCCCTCCCTTGGGAAATTTTTTCAGGGTGCGCTACTTCATCCAGCATATCTTTTTTATTTTTTATTTATTTTTTTTTTTTTTTATATTCTGAGCTGTGTTTTTCATTTTCCACATATTCCTTTTTTTATATTTCTAAATAAGGCAGACCATTTGTTATTTGCCCGTTTTCTTGGATCCACCTCTTTGTGAAGGAAATCTTCCCTTGAAACAATGTTTACTTCTAAAACCACTTACTGCAGGTCGTGATCGAGGCGTTTCATGAAAAGAGGATGACTTATTTAATCCAGAGCAAAGATACTTGTTTAATGTCTGTAACGTGATTTCAAGAAGAAACTTACGTCATGATGTAAAGTAATGGGCTTGGTGAATTACCACCACCATTAAATTAAACAATAAATCATCGCGTAGAAGTTTTGACTAACAACACCGTCCAGCGCTACGAAGGGGAACATACCGGTTTTTTTTTCGTCGCAGCCTAATCGCCGCTATTATGCTATTATCGCAAAGATTTCGAAACAAATTTTTCATGATCAGCAGGGCGTACATTCACGGCAGCAGCAGACGAACACTTTTTTCTTTCTTTTTGTTTTTCTAAACTATCCTTTTAAGAGGAAGTATTGTGATATCCTCTTTATCGCGTTTGTTACACTGATTCAAAATAAACTGCACCCTATCGTATCTCGTGCAAATTTCGGGAATAATAGATGTTCCACGGAGAACGCATTTTTTATGCTGGTAGAATTATTCATCATATTTCGTCTAAGACTACGACCTAGAAACGTTTAAAAGCTCAGTAAGTAATTTTCTTTCAAGCAATACACGAAAACACTTCTTGCGTTTTCTGTAGAGTTTTCCAATCCTTTCTTTTTCTTTCTTTCTTTCTTTTTCTAGCGCATTCCTTGAATAAATATTTAAGAATAGTGCCATCCATATTTTACAGTATAAAGCCACTCACTTGTGCATTCTTGATAAATAAGTATAAAAGACACCGTCTCTACACGAACAAATGAATGAGAAAATCTAAAAGCAATATAATTAAAAGCTATAAAACTTTCAATCCACTAGTTTAATCCAAAGATACACATTAGTACTTTCGGGCCAATTTAGTCCCATCTTCAGATGTGAAGTGATCATTTAAACAGTGCTGCTATATATTTATACAAACCAGTGGCAGTATGGGTATTACGCCAGTGATGTTTAAGGTGGAGTCCCCTGTTTCGTCCAATCTCTTCTGGGTTATTGTATAATATTTTTCTATACGGGTGGTAAGTCATATGGTACATGGTCATTACAACTATTCGTAACGAGCTTTATAAATAAATAGACTTTCAGTCAATAAAAGCATAGAGCAGGATCTTAGTGTTACTAGAATTCTTGCGTGGTCCCAATCTGGGTAGAAAGTTCCCTAACTGACAGCTCGTGCCAAGGCGGTGTTTTGAAGCCTTGCTTTGATGTTGTAGCCTATTTGTGTTCCCGGATTCTGCAAGCAAAACTTCGATCTCGATATAACGAGAACAAAGCTGGCCTGTCCCATTAAGTAAGGAAATGCTATAGATGCCCCATTCATTTGTTCGTGTAGAGACGATTTCTTTTATACTTATTTATCTATATTTTAGATAAAATGATAAAACTTCCAGTATGTTTCAAAAGTGTCGATTTCTGTAAAACACCTATTTCATTTTATTCATTTTATTTATATTTCGTTATGGGGTAACATTTGACCATATTACATTTCAATATTAATTTTATATTATATAATATTAAGAAGAAAACATATAATATACATATATATACTTTTGTACAGGGTAACCACAGAACAGGGAATTGAGTAAAATGCTATATATTTACAGCCTGAGTGAATCCCAATTCCCCTAAAGTGTGTGGTCAAGCCAAACGTCCTGCACGTATGATATTTACGCATATATGGTCTGATTAATAACTTTCTGCTATTAAATGTTATACTTTAGTTTGTTAGCAAATTTTTTTGGTTGCTTTCGGAACAAATTATATTTATTAGCATGTGTTAGTATTCCATAGCACCAATCCCTGGTAATCAATAAATCTTTGTTGGATTAAAGTGTTAAGCATTGGTAACAAAAATACATTTCTGTTTCTAGTTCGATAGTCATGGCCCACAGTGTTCAGCTAAATTTAATGTTGATACCTATTCTCCTTCATTCTTTATATATAAATCCTAATAATCTATGAAATTATAGTCGCGATGGTGAAATGTTTTTCGTCATCAATGCGGGTGATTAGTCATTTTATTTTCTGTTGGTACTTATTATTTTTTTGAATAGGTCTGTAATGATTTTATGTTTTCTGGAGGAGGACTTGTCACAAATTAAGTATTTTTTTTTCATCGATATTTTTCAAAGCCACGGAATGCTTTGGAATTTGACTTTTTTAAACTGACAATGACTTTCAATTACCTTTAAGAACAATGACTTTCAATTACCGTTTTATAGAATTATTTATACAGAAATCTAAACATGAAATTTTCTCTTTATAGCTATCACAGCTGTTTCCTTAAGAGTTCCACAGACTGATATTTAGACGTCGTACCTGTACAATAATTTCAGTATCCGGTGTCTTACGGTAATACAATAAACAATAGCTGGTGCACAAAATGGGGGAGAGGGGAAGTAATATTCGATGTTACAATAAACGAAATTTCGTGTGATATCCACAATATTTGAACTCGCTACAAAACTTCAAAATCAGGTCCTACGGCAGACGATTGAAATTTAACAGTTAATCAAACCTCAGGTATTCCCGTTAATTGCTCCTATTACCGGAAATTTTCCGTCATACGGATACGGAAAAAGTGGGAACAAAATTTTTCTGTTAATATATGAAAGGAATTGCTGAAAGGTTTCTGAAAATTCAGAGTTAACGCATCTTAAAAACGACAATTTACATTCACTATTGGAAAGAAGTTGAGGAAAGGTTTCTGAAAATTAAGAATTTTTCTGGAGTACGAAAAATCCGTGAGATTCATCGTTATCCCGTCATTTCCCAGAAAAAGTCGTGTCAAAAATATGTTTCGTTAATTTACAAAAGGAATCACAGAAAGTAGCTCATGAATTTCAGAATTTTTTTTAGTGTTTGCATGCTGTGCACGGTTCTAGCCGGCTCGCCCGAAGCATTTGTTAAAATTACGACGGTTTGGTTTAACCATTTGTAAAATCGGACGTTTGGATATAAAACACAACAGCAAACACTTACCAGTTCAGTACTGAAATTTTCATCTGTTTTTTTTATACTTTATTTCATCGTTCATGCAATATCAGTAACCTGCTCCGAGAAGAAAGAGGAAAACCATTCAAACCAAATCAATATTCCGATCATGGGACAGAGATCTGAGTGAGGGCTACCAGATGGTTAAGCTTTTTGAAAATCGGCAGTTTACATGGTCATTTGTCAGAACTTTCCGTAGGTTAATTAAAAGATTTCTCAGGTTCTGGCGTTACAGCGTTGACAAATGAAACTGCGTGACCGTCGTTTTTAACAATCAACACATCACTTGATTGTCCTTCCAAGCTCTCTCTAGTATTCAACATCGCATCATGTGCAGCAACGAAATTTTTTTATTTAAATCAGCAAACGTGACTTGACATAACCCCCACCCCTCGTGACCATCGAACCGGTTGTTTTAAATTTAGCATATCCCCCTGTTGTTATGTATTACTTTTTGAATTTCTATGCTAATATATGAAGAACAGATGGTGATTCAGCTGTTCTTTGTCGAGGTGGAACCACCGCTGCTGCGAGATCTCCCACGTAAGTCTTTTCCTGTACGTTGGTACCCTATCTAGATTTTCAGTTGCCCAATGGTGGCTATTTCTTCTAGCAATATATCCAGCGTATCGCCATTTGAGGATGTTTAAACAAGATGTCTTCAGGTCATGCCATTTTCCTCATCCATGAGTTTCTTTTCTTACCCTTCTTGGTTGCATCAAACATGCTCCGTTATCTATATACGTTCAGTAGACTAAAACATTAGAGATAAGGATGAAGTCATACAATAAAAGCAAATAAGAAAAACATAGTTTAAGAGGGGGAAAAGATCAGAAGTTTTGCCACATCTTGTAAAATAAATATCAAGTCGTTAAGAAACGTATATTCGTATGAATCAGGAAAATAAAGTCAGAATAAAAATAGTCGATAGATAGTGAAAATCTTCCAAATACGTGGAGACGATGTGAATAGACAAAGACATCGTTCTTTCCACGTTTTTTTTAATTAACATACAGCAACCGAAAAATTGTCAACTGAAAAATTGTCAATTTTTCGGCTGCTGTGTGTTGATTAAAGAAAAACCTGAAAAGAGCTATGACTCTGTCTATTCACATTGTCTCCACGTATTTGGAAGATTTTCACTATTACTCTCGCCCTTTGGATTTATTAGCTATAATTTAATAGCTTGCGCCGTTAAGACCCACCAGATGGAGACGTCTCAGCTGCTGAGCCCATCTCTACGGATTTGTGAAGTCAGATGCTGACAGATAAACACACACAGTGCGCCGTGGATTGCTGGCCACCGTTGTGTAAGGCGAACGCACTCGGTTAGTTAACGAGATATCAGGGATACGATCCCAGCGGTGTCCGGATAACAATTTTACGGTTGCTGTGTGTTAATTAAAGAAAACGTGGAAAGAGCGATGACGTGGTCTATAGTCGATAGGTTGCAAAGTTAGGAAAATATAATAGCGATACATCGAGAAGTTTAACGAATACACAAGCATAGAATAGCGTTTCGAAAAATAAATCAAGACATATATTAAAAAATAAGTAAAAAAGATAGTTTAAGAGGGAAAATAAAAATCTGAAGTGTTTCTACATCTTGTAAAATAAATATCAAATAGTTAAGGAACGTATGTTGGTTTGAATAAGAAAAATTTAAGTCAGAATAAAAGTAGTCGATTGTTCACAAAGTTTGACGAACACGCAAATATAGAAAGTCATTTCGAAAAATACATTAAGTTAAATAATGAAAAGAAGTAATAAATCTGAATAAAATATAAAAAATAAAGTTAGAATAAAGAAAATACCTGTTACAATCTAATTTTATATATAACTTTTACTGATCTGAAAATATTTGTTGCACACACACGAAACAGCGATATAGAAAAACAGATTAAGTCATACATTAAAAGCAAGTAAGAAATGAAATTTCAGCTATATAATAAAAGCAAGAAAGAGAAATAGTTTAAGTTACATAAGGAAAAGAAATAATAATGAAGAAACGTTTGTTCAGATGAAATAGAAAAATAAAGTCGGAAAAAGAAAACACTGTTACAATTGAATTTTATGTATAACCACTACAGATGTATATTTCACACATATGCAAGCTTTTAGGAGTACTTAAAAGGGAGTTTTGAAAAAATATTATGTTACACGAAGAAACAAAAAAAATACATGTTTTAAAATAAATATCAAGTCGTTAAGAAATGTTTGTTGGAATGAAATGGAAAAATGAAGTCAGAATAAAAGCAGAATAATGTCAATAGTTTGCAAAGTTTGAAAAAAAAATTATTTCGATACACTGAGAAGTTTAACGATATTTCAAAAAATAGATTGAGTTAAATAGTGAAAAGAAGTAGCAGCGAAGAAATCCTTTATCGAAATGAAATGTAAAATAAAATAAAAATAAAGAAAATACTGTTGCAATCGAATTTTATATATAACTGCCATAGATCTGTATATTTCTTATACACACACGAAAATGCGAAATAGAAAAATAGATTAAGTCATACATTAAAAGCAAGTAAGAAAAGTGGTTTACATTGGAAATTAATAATGAAGAAACGTTTGTTTGTTTGAATGGAAAAAATAAACGGAAAACTACACTTCTTACATGAGTACCTTCTTGCTTTGAAGAATAAACTGTCCTTGAAAATCGCGCTTTCTACCAAACTGAACGGGCATATCTCTGTCATGCTGTTAGAGGACTACAAACAATCTCACGGCAAGTGGAACCGGAAAATTCCACTTGTCACATGAGTATATACAGATGTGAATATATTTCTTGTACACACACATGAAAAAGAGAGATAGAAAAATAGATTAAGTCAAACAATAAAAGCAAGTAAGAAAAGTAGTTTAAGTTACATAAAAAAAGAAATAATAATTGAGAAACATTTGTTGGTTTGAATCGGAAAAAACAAATTCTCAATAAAAGTAGTCGTTAGTTTACAAAGTCAGAATAAAAGTAGCCGATATATTGAGAAATTTAACGAATACGCAAGCATTTAGAAAAAATAGATTAAGAAATACATTAAAAGGTACATTTCGTTGTTTAATCATGAAGAAATTTAAGTCATCCTTCAGAAAAATAAAATTATTCTTAGAAAAAAAAATGCATTTCCGTTAAATAACGTATTCACAAAGCGTTGGTCTTTTCGTTAGTTCCTACGGAATGCTGTGTTAGCGAAGCGGCAAGTGCTTATAGGACTCTATTGTAAACTGACTGACCGCGGGATCGAATCCCATCGTCGACCAGCTGCACGTTTTTTACTCGTGCTGGAAAAATTTCCCTGCGTCGTGACGTCGTTACTCTGACATGCAAAGTTAATAAAAATTCCCGACACGCTTGGAAATAAATTCCCTGGGAATTTCTAAACTACAGAAAAAAAAATTTCCTCCAACTGACGCCAGAGGACAGCACAAGAGTTGCCTTCAAAGCCCCAAGTCTCGATCGCGCTCAAAGTAAACACGTGACGTCATCGGAACAACCGAGAGGGACAAACTGCACCTGGCTGTGCTACTCACCACCGGAACGGGACACGTGATTGACAGGATCGAAGGGATCCGCCGGAGCCTAATGAAAAGTCTAGGGAGGGATACGGCTGGCTGCTACTTACTGACGTCATGGACGACCACGTAGGGAAAAAATGGCTGACACGTCCACTGCGGAGGCTGCCGGAGCAGATCCGTTAGAATCCTAATGTTAAGTCTATGGGTGATCCGGGTAGGCTGAACCTGCCATTTTATACTACTGACAGATTATCTAGTACCTGAGTTGGACTATCTAGTTCATGTTTATCAAACACTTAAAAATTGTGCAGTACGTTGCACGAAAAAGTGGTGCTACACCAGCTGCACCGCTTTCTGAGAAAAGATACACCATGTTGATGGTTAACAAAACCCACAACATAGTTCAACTTTTCACCACGTTATGGTACAAGGTTGCACCATGTTGTTGGGTTTATTTTGCACCAGAGAATGGTGTATCTTTTCTAAAAAAAATGGTGCAGCTGGTGTAGCACTACTTTTTGGTGCAACCTAAAATAAAAATTTTAACAGTACAAACTAAGAATTTTCCGATAGCCCATTTTCTTGTAACAGATATATCGTGACAACAGATTTGGCTTAAAATAAAATTCTCTTCCCATTTTGACCTCAGTACGAACACCTGAAAAAAATGTTTTCTAACATTTTTTTTCCCTGTCTTTTTTTTTTTTTTCGTGGTTTTAACGACACGCGTTAGTACAAAGAATGCTAAAAGGAGTCGGTCGTCTGTAATTTGAGGTCACCGGTTGCAGAGAAACCACAAAGTCGGCGCCATAGGTCAAGCACAACATTCGAGTTGAGGCGCGAATGTTGGAATCTAATGCTCACGGTCAGCCGGAGCCCAACTCGTTTGGCCACTCGACCACCATCACGACTTAATACAGAGGCCGTTCCATAAAAACCGGGAGCAATTTTTTTTTTAGTTGGCAATAGTGCTAAGGGGAAAAATCCCCACGCAGACGACTGACTGAATTAAGTAAGTATCTATGGCAACAGTTATTAGCCGTGGCAGATGATTCTGGTTTTGTTATTGCGCAGTTGTTGAAAGTACGTCTGCGTTTCGCCATGCAGCTATGAAGGTGAGTGATTCAGAGTTGAGAAGTGAAATGCATTGTGCGATAAAATTTTTGCTATCGTTTGGGTAAAACGGCTCCAGAAACAGTTGGTTTAATGAAAAAAGCTTACAAAGATAAATGTTTGGGTTTGTCAAAGATTTTTAAATGGCACCATGATTTCAAGAAAAAGCGCTTTTGTCGGCAGAACTCTCTCGTAGGCCTGGTAGACATGAAAGTTTTGTTACGGAGCATATTGTTAACACTGTTTGGGCAATCCTGCAAGAAGATCGACGAATGACGTGTTAAAACATAGCTCGTCAACTAATATTTCAAAAATGTCGGCATTCCGCATTTAACGCGACAAATTACTGCTGCATCGTGCGTGTTCCAGATGGTCACCTCGTCACCTGACGAGGGAAAAATTGTCAGCCAGAGTTCAGATGTGTCATGAGTGGAAAGAAGTGATTGCAAAGGATCCAAACTTTCTAAACACAGTAATAACTGCCGATGACACATGGGTCCACTATTTCGACCCCCTCACGAAGCGCGTAACGAGTGTCTGGAAACACACAGGCTCGCCTCCTCCCGAAAAAGTTAGCCAAACCAAATCAGCGGGGAAGGTGATGATGATAATTTTCTTTGATCGTAAAGATGTAGTCTACCAGCAGTCGTTCGTCCACAAATTACTGCCACTGCTGAGAGCATTACATTTTAGGGTTGAAGCGTCTGCGACGACACATATCGGTTAAGCGACCGGAACTGGTGAGCAAGTGAAACGTACACCATGATAACTCCCGCCCATATGTGGCTGCTTGTGTTCAACAGTTTCTTACGAAATGCAGTATTGAAATTATGCCGCAGTCTGCCTACATTCCTGACCTCGACCCGTGCGATTTCTGGTTGTTTCCAACAATGAAGGAGAAGTTCCGTGGCGCAACATTCAACACAGATGCTGACGTTATTCAAGCTGCACAGGGGTCGCTAAAGCAGCTTCCACAAAATACCTTCGGCACATGCTTTGAAAAGTGGACTGAACGATGGGACCGTTGCATATCATCCGAGATAAGGTATTTTGAGAAAGAAAAACATATATTTTGCTGTACCTATATTTCATCATTATTTCGTGTGATTTTACTCTCAGTTTTTATGGAACGGCCATTGTATGTGTACTGAGTTTTCAAATCTCCAAATTTCGTGATTTTTCCTAATTGTTGGATACGCACACTGCACCTAATTATTAGAGACACCTACTGCTCATTATTTCTATTTGAATGTCATTTAATATTGAAGAAAAAAGCAAGAAAAATTTAAAAGCTGTAACTCTTTTACTGTTATTGTCGATATACAAAGGGACATTTGATGAAACATCGTTACTAAGTATATTAAATTGCTCCGATGGCAAAGTGGTCAGAGGCGATGTCTCCTGGCTAATTGCCAGAAGTTGGGCCTTAGCCAGGGGATAGGTACTCTGGATTTGGCCATTCTATGGAACCATAGTTGTCCAAAATTAGGAATGGGCTGCTGCAAGTAGCCCTATGGCATGCTCATAGCAGTCGTTAAACCAGAAACAAATAAATCTATTAAATTTTTCTTGGGAAAAGAGAGGGCGTTAAGGATATCAGGAAGAGTAATTAAGTGCACCTTGTCAAAAAGTGGCAGCTGTTAGAATTTTCATACCTCTGACAAAGAAGAAGCATTCATTTGATTTTTGTAGCGGTGCCTTCACTTCATTTGCACTAACAGATGCGGAATAGGGATCGAATGTCATGATGGATTGCAATTTTTTCTCCTAACCATATGTTCTGTGTAAAGAAAAATAAATCAGCAACCACGCGTACGTCGCATTCTGTTTAGCCCGAGGCCATACTCTGAACGAAACAAATGGGACTTGCAATAGCTCCTGTGAGTTCGGCATTGAGGAATACGCCCTCAAGGTTTTCCTGAACGTATCTTTAAACAAAGCGATCTTAATATAAGTGACCTTCAAAGTTCATTGATTTAAAAATGCAGCCTGCGTACCTTAAGGCTATGGCTAATTCATTATTAATGCATTCGCGAATTTGTTATTGAAATAGCAACTTCCTTTCAAGCGGAGAACTTTAATAAGTTACAACGGACTGTACAGAAACTGCTGCGAGGTAAACTCGGAAATAAGTTTGTGCATGCGGTTCGCAGTAACTTTTTCTAAGCTTCTTTCGACTTACAAACACCGTGTATTCCAGAATGAAATATACCCTAGTATACAAATTTTGAAGATGACAATCCGATATTTGGCGTGAATGTGACAAGGATGGTAAGTCAGATAACATCCGAAAACTTGAAAATTTTCATCGTCCTGGAGCGGGACTCGAACCCGCGTCTCCCAGAAAACGCCCGGGTATGCTAACCACTACACCACCCAGAACGGCCAAGTTTCAAGTTTCCGATCAACTTGAATTTAACCATCACAATATTCGCAAGTCGAAGCAACCGGCATTCATGTTTAGCGAGTCTGGAGGTTAAGAATCTTATCCCGTATTTGCCCGGAGAAGCAGATAAATCATGAAAGAAATACGGGATTACGCCATATAATACAAATTTTGAAGATGACAATCCTGTGATGGTTAAATTCAAATTGATCGGAAACTTGAAACTTGGTCGTTCTGGGTGGTGTAGTGGTTAGCATACCCGGGCATTTTCTGGGAGACGCGGGTTAGAGTCCCGCTCCAGGACGATGAAAATTTTCAAGTTTTCGGATGTTATCTGACTTACCATCCTTGTCACATTTACGCCAAAATCGGATTGTCATCTTCAAAATTTGTATTATATGGCGTAATCCCGTATTTCTTTCATGATACCCTAGTATTTTCTTTGTAGAGGAAACAACCAAAGTTTCTTAAATAATGGAAACCCTAATAAAGTCCTACAAAATCGTTTAAATAAGTACGAGTCTTGTTGAACAGTGTTAATAAGCTATTATATTACATTTTATACAATATGTTGAGTTAGATATCGTACATAATGAATTATATTTATTATTAATAGCACCTTCGACATTAGCTTTTGCTTTGCTAGATTTAAGTATCATATATAATACAAATATCTGTGTCACTTTTTTGAAAAAAGAAAAAAAAATCTTTTTATATCGAACATATTGAAAGTCGCCTTTGCAATTATTTAGGTCAGGGATGGGGACCCAAATAATTGCAATGGCTTTGAAGACCGCAAAAAATGGCCTAGAAGACCGAAAAAAATGGCCTAGAAGACCGAAAAAAATGGCCTAGAAAACCATAAAAAATGGCCTAGAAAACCATAAAAAATGGCCTATAAGACCGAAATAAATGACCTAGAAAACCGAAAAAAAAATGGCCTAGAAGACCGAAAATGGCCTAGAAGACTGCATGCGGTCTTCTAGGTCATTAAGCACGGTCTTTTGGGTGAATCCAAATTTTGCAGAACAAATCCTTTTTTTCTATTAATATGCTTTTGTTCGTCTTTAATTATTTTTGTTTTAATCTTAAAATGACCGTATTTAAAATACCAAAGGGTAAAAGAAGACTCAGCGAAATAATGCTCCTCGACTGACGGCCGCAATTAAAACCTTAGTGAGTCATAAGGGCTATTTTGACACCTGCTACGCTCATGATTTTTTTGTATGGCATCTAAAGAACTACAGACGAAATTGATTGATCTCTCAGAAGATGACATTTCAAAGTCCTTATTTCACGCAAAGAAAAATCCAGTTGAAATATGAAAAACTACAATGAAATAACTACGCCTTCGGCAACATGCACGAAAAAAAAATGCTTTCTTGCATTTCAACCACTTATTGCTGCGAATCTATACATTCTCCTACATAACACAAATCAAGACGCTCTTAAGGTCACAAATGACGAATACCCATCTAGAAGATTAGCTAAAAGTGCGGACCTTCATACATTCAAATGCTTTCCAACAAAAATCAGTCACAACAAAGTCATTGAAACGTTAGCAAACTTTAGAATTGATAAAAAAAATTTTAGTTAAGTTTTCATTTTTTGAAGTTAGTTAGTACATAGTAAGACATTTTCAAAATAATGAACATTTCAAAGTATGTCTACAGGCATCTTGTCGCTTTAAACTGTCTACAAATGATTGGAACGTTTTCAAGGTTTTATTGTTGGCATATTATTTGACATATGATTACGAAACTGTACAATTACATGTAACAATGCACAGCGTTTTTTTTTGGGGGGGGGCATATTACAGGCGCTCGATATGCGCCCCTTGAGGGATTCTTCAAACATCAACTCTGTAATCAAGTTCCTCCCACACGCGAGTTAGCATTGGCATTGGTGATGCGAACACGAAGAAATCCTAGGGGGTTAAGTCGGGAGAGCGTGGAGGCCATAACAGCAATTGGTGATCATCATTCCCAGCACGACCGATCCATCGCTTTTGCAATCTGGCGTTCAAGAATTCACGAACATCGCGAATGGAAATGGGGCGGAGCGTCATCCTGTTGGTAGATGAAATCCACATTGTCGGTCTGCAACTGTGGCATGAGCCAATGTTCCAAAATGTCCAGATACACATGTCCGGTAACTGTCTTTTCGCAGAAGAAAAAGGGGCCGTAAACTTTAAATTTTCAGACCGCACAGAAAACATTGATTTTTTGAGAATCCCGAATGAGCTACGCCAAGGCGTGAGGGTTTTCTGTGCCCCAGATTCGCACATTGTGCCTATTCACTTTGCCACTAGCAAAAAAATGTTGCTTCATCACTGAAGACAAGTTTATCAGAAAACGCATTGTCTACTTCCATAAAACTTTGAAATCGCGAACAAAACTCAAAGCGACTCACTTTGTCATCGGGCGTCAGGGCTTGTAGTAATTGCAAGCGGTACGGCTTCTGCTTCAATCGTTTGCGTAAGATCTTCCAAACGGTCGATCGTGGAATATCCAGTTCTCTACTCGCTCTGCGCGTCGACTTCAGTGGGATACGCCCAAAATTTGACTGCCCGAGTTCCACGGTTTCTTCAGGCACTGATGGACGACCAGTTGATTTTGCTTTACACAGGCATCTTGTCGCTTTAAACTGTTCATACCATCGCCGAATGGAGTTGGCGCTGGGTGGAGTTTTCCTAAATTTCGTTTGAAAGTGTCGTTGCACTTTTGTCACAGATTAACTAGCATGAAATTCAACGACAGCAAACGCTTTCTCTCTGCTTGAAGTCATCTTACCGACTATAAGGCAAGTATTGCCCTCCCGCGGCCGCTAGCGGCGACCAAATTATACTTTGGGCAACGCGTGTCTGGTAACATCGAACTCGAGCAGCATATCGCTAATAGTACAGTTACAAAAAAATCACGAAACCGCTCCAATCATTTTTTTTTTTTTTTTTGATTGGAGGTTTAACGACCACCGTGAGCAACTCAATGGGCTATAAGCAGTCGCCCGTCCCTAATTTAGGGTCACTGGTTCCAGGTAAGGGAGAGAGCCAGTGCCGTAAGACAAACACAACATCCATGCCCGACCGAGATTCGAACCCGGACCCCTTACGGACGAATGATCAGAGGCCAGCGCCACCGGGGCGGCCTCCAATCATTTGTAGACTCCCTGTAATTAAAGTTTCTTGAATGCGGCCTTGTTAAATTACAGCTAACTTAATGCGACATTCTAACATGAAAAAGTTCCCCCACCTCTGATTTAGGCGTTAATATTTGCCGTCTTAGATTTAAATTTTTACGCAAAAAGGTTTGCCCAAATATTTTCATTTACGAACATATTTTTAAGCTGAACATCCATATTTTTCCTCCTTAATTTTTTGTCGTTTTTTTTTTTTTTTTTCGGGAATCGTCGATTTTTTAAAAGACAAGAAAATTTCCTCCAGCTTTGACGTTCATAAGAATGCTGCATCTGCCGTGACTGACATTTCGGTCTATTTGACTGATTATTCGGTCTATTCGTAGGTTAGTTTAGAGCATTTTTTTTGTTCAACTAATATATTAACTTTAAAAGCTGGTTTTCGCTTACGAGATGGCCAAAGATCCGAATAACGTCATTTGACATTTTATTCGGTTTCAGCCACCACCAATAAATGCTACTTCGTTTCTTCAAACCAATTAGCATATAATTTTATGACTGAAACGATTCCGCTCCCTTCGCCGTCCTGTGTGTTAGGCGCCAGCAATGATAAAATCATTCCACTTTGCCTCACCGGGATTCCGGTTCGAATCTCGGTGACTCATCTATTTCGAGAAGCATCGGGAGGCCGCCCCGGTGGCGCAGTGGGTGTTGTGACACGTCCGGACATGGCACTTCCGTACAATGAAAATTTTGTGTCAGATCCGTACAAACAAACATTCCTCAACTACGTCCCCCAAATTCTTTCGCAAGGGGAGAATTAGGCAAACTGATCATGTGTTACTTCCGTACAAAGGGTGAGAGTCCTTTTTACGGAAGTTAGTTTGTTCTTTTAAAATTCTGTGGCAGAGTGCTTTTGTTGCATCCGGAGATTTTATTTAAACAAAATTCATCTTATAGTGCTGTCCGAAACTTCAAAAAGCAAGCCTCGTGTTTTCTTTTATGATTTGTTAGCTTGGTGTTTCCTTCCCATGATAACGTAATAAAATAAGAATAATAAATAGGTGGTTTATTATCTTGTCGGTGAATAACCTTTGCAAACTCTTTGTTAATAACAAGCACAGTCCTACGTGGTTAAAAATAATAATAACTATCAGAATTAATGTTAAAGCGATCCTTTTAAATATTTTAAAGTACTTTATTCTTTGCTTTACTTCATCGCAGAAGGTTGTCCTTAGCTTTGCAGTTCTTACTCTCTATGGATACTCGCTACCGATAACTTTCTATGCCTTTTTTTTTTTCCGCCATCGGGAAAAACCCTTTTTCCCCGCTGTTAAGAAACTTCTCTCCTCGAAACAAATCCCTCTGGCTTCTTACACGACACACCCCTTCTATCTCTCCGAGTTGACTGCCCTTTTCCTTTGCCACATTGCCCTTAAAGGAAAGATGACCAACCCCTTCTAGCACACACAGCGACACTTCCTCTCCCACGGATTAAAAGGGCCGCGTTCCAAAACAAAAGTATCAAAGCTGAGGATTGTCGCTCTTACATACCCTTCGGTACCTTTGAACATAGAGCCGAAAGGTGCAAATTGCATTTGACAATACCAAATGCCGCTACGAAATACAAAGCCAAGACTCTTAAGAGGCAACAGCCTGGTATCTCTAAACAAACCGTATTTCCTGATATTTCTTGGCTGGGGGAAGAAGCTAAAAGTTTCTCACGCATCATAGAAACAAAGGAAATGGAACACGAAAGCGAAATAAAAGTTGCGAATAAGATTTATTATTTTTGCCTAAAAATCCTCGAATTGAATCTCCGTAGCAGATTCTCGATACCACCAACATCGCGAAAAGTCCAATACCAACATGGTGAGCTGGATATGCATAGAAGAAACAACCGAAAACTGGAGAGGCTCAATGAGACACTTCTGAATGTTACAAATCATATATGCAAACCAGATGTAGCCGAAATCGAAGTTCAGTTACTCCTAATTTTGATAAATATGCTCTGCTTGAGCCAAAATTGATTAAGTCTCATGTCGATTGTGAAACACAGACTCCACCATGAATGAATTCCTTTCCATCTTTTAATTCTTGTACTGTTCGAATTTAGTTGGATTTTCTCCGAAATTTTCAACCTTCAGATTGCCGTAATTTTCGGGATAAGAGTTGAGCCCCTTCTTTTTAGCAAAATTTAGTAAAAAAAGTGCCGTTTGTCCACCTTGTGGCTCTTATTCCAATGCGGCGTTTACTCCGATTATCTTTTCTCAGTAACTGCTCAGCAAACAGCAATTGAAAGTTTGTTTGTTTTGGGGAATGTGAATTGTTATTATTTGTTTAAAGTTGATAATAGTTCGCGAATAGTAATTTTAAATTTTAATCTGTATTTGCATAGTTGTTTGATAATTGAGAATGTTTAAAAAATCGGAATATTTGCAGTGTGATTTTGGTGTGATTTTCTAGACAGACTAAACTTTTATAAGAAAGTACAATTATGTATCTATACTTACAATTTTTTGCAATTTGTACTGTCTTAAAAATTTTATTGTGAGTTTTCTTTGAAAATAAAGAACCAAGCTGGTCCCATCATCGTGGGTGGGCGTATCTCACAGGCAGTTCGCGTAATGTCTGTCTATGACTTTTCGGACAGTGTCTCCTCCCTTTGCTGGTTGCTTTGCGGTGCTGTACTGGCTGGACTGGTGTCTGATTTGTGGGGTCCGGGTTGGTCGGGGTTACTGTCCTGACAATCTTTTCGATAAAATAGTTCAATTAATCTCCGTTAAGCCAGCAATGTCACGGTATGGGTTAAATTCTTCAGTAATCAGTAAATAGCCTTTAATTTCTCTCCTGTTTTTCCCCCAGTTTATCCATGTGAGGTTATTAAGAACGAGAAAATGATCCATCATCGCTATATTTTCAGTGATTTATCTTTTCCACTTTTCTGCAAACCTTCATTGAGTGAAAATTTTAGAACACAGCCAAATCTATCAAAAATGCTGACATTCAGCTTTGTTGTGTTACTAATTTTTATATTAATGAAAAGCAAGTCGATAATCAGACCTTGAATGCATCAGCACGCTTTCATTAAATCAACTCATAATATCTACAAAAGTGTTTAATTTAAAATAATATAATTTTAACAGAAGCAGCTAGCCGAAATTTAGACCCGCTACAGTCGAATTCCCGGTCGTATACTTTGTAGCTGCATATATCTTCCATATTTACCCATATTTTTTTTGTATTTCGCCTTCTCTCATTTCCCTTTTTCTTTTGAGAAGTCGCAGACCAAATTTTGCACTCTTTCTGTTTTTACGGGTACTTTCTCTCTCACTGTCCATTAACATACGACATTACTGCCCTTCGAGTGATTCTTTCCTTTCCCTTACTTCATTGGGAGATTAAAGCCAAGGACAGAGACTACCTTTCATGATGGACTTGGGGGACACTTCTCTCATAAATGTCACAAACCATAGAACTTCTGAGAATTTAGGGTTGTTCCAGAAAGCAGGATTAAAACAGTTATCAAAAATAGTATTCGTGGTTTACACACAGGCAGTAAAAGTACTTGAAATAAAAGAATAATTTATTTTAATTTTTCTTCCTGCATCTTTCTGTTTCATTCATCCATTTATTTGTATTTTATTCAAGAACATTCTTTTATAAGAAATGGCTGTTTAATATTTCTCACTTTATTTTCGTTCAGATATTATTTGATAGCACAAACCAGTTTTTTAAACTAAAACTAACTCCGGTAATTTATGCCGTGAAAACTGTATTTACAAGCTGAAATTCAAAATCAGTACCAATCTCTAAAAACGACTATTAACCGGGAATAAATAAATAAATAAGATAATAAAGGAAAGAACATTCGAGATTTTTTATGCCGTCACCCATTTCATTTTTATATTAGCTCATTAAATTACAGAAAATTATTTAAAAGATTAAGAAGTTATTGGAAAATTATTTTAAAGATACACAGATAGTTCAGATAGTGATACATACGGTTTAGGTGTGGCGCCTATGCCGATGCTCTTTTTTGCTCGAATTTGTTTCATAAACAGCGATTTTTGTCATTATTATTATTATTATTATTATTATTATTATTATTATTATATTTGTTTGATTGGAGGTTTAACTACCACCGTGATCATTCTCAATGGTCTATAAGCAGTCGCCTATCCCTAATTTAGTCCCACTGTGTGAGAGCGGGCGCATTATTTATGCCCAAGAAAATAATGAGCTGGACATTATGCTTATTATAATTAGAAAAAAACATACACTAATAGACTAATGTGATGAATATTACGCTTGTTCGATTTTATGTTAATGTGCAAGGTATTCATATACATATATGCAATTATTTAAGGAACTCAAAATGGTTCAACGCATAACAGAGCAATGGATTGTTCCACAACATTTTCACAAAGAGTGAGAGCATGACAAACAGATTCTGAGGTTCTCAAGCTCTGAGAAGATAGATGCCATGCTCAGGCAGATAGACATCAGCAATTAAACCAAGCGACATCCGCTGGTATTCTAGAAACCTAGACGTTACCATTGTACTTATATAGCGACATCCGCTGGATGTCTAGAAACCTAGACGTTACCATTGTACTCATATATCCAGTATGCTTTGAATTCGATGTTTCTTGTACTTTGTGGAAAGTTAAGTCTGTCAATGGGAATACCGCTAATGGAAGCATCAGAAGTGCCGGTCCCCCACGGGAGGAAGCGAGAGGTTCGTAAACAGAAAGAGACGCGCTAGTGTTGGTGACGTCGACACCAGGAAAGAGGCAATGCATGGAGGGAGTAGGACGCCTGGCAGCAAGAGCGGCTGACAGGTGTGTAGCGCCGACGAAGTCGGGAGAGGTAGGCACATGAGATGACTGAGTGCGTTAGTCTGTTTTCGGGAATTGCAGGAGCAAGTTCGCCGTTAAGCAGGGCTCGAAGGGTTTTGAGTTTTGACGGGTCTAGCATTATGGGTCCGGGAGTTCAGTTGGGGTACTGAACGGTGTCGAAGTATCTGCGCGAAGATAAGTTTTTCTTAGCAGTGACACAGGTCCCTATGATAGTGAATCTCACTTGCTTTATTTAATTATCCAGGAAGGGATAAATGTAACGCAACAACGGAGAATAAGTGCAGAGCGAAGTTAGAATAAGATTAGGGATAGGAATATTTACCTGGAGACACAGGTCACTCTTCAGATGAGGAGGACTCTATCCCAAGCGTAGGAACGTATAATCGTGATAGAGACGTCAAGTTTATTTTAATTGTTTACTATATCGGCATTAGTTGAGGGACGTCTGATCGACATTCGGAAAGCGGTATTCCTACGGGGAGACTGACTTCCAACTTCAGTTATTTTTCATAATAAACTTCTGTTAAGTTTGAAAACGAATCCTCCTGTGTTGTTTTATCGCCAAAGTAATTCATGCTTGGATTTTCCGCCGTCTCAAACTACCTTCCTGATTCGCAGATAATCAAATCATAGTAAAGCGGGAGAGGATTCGTCTGTTCACCCAATCAGAGTTTGGGTAAGTTCTGAGGAACGAACCTATGAGGGATTCCCATTCACTGTGAGATGCGCCTATAACGTGGACGCCACAGACTTATAATTATTGTGGGAGTATCCACATAGGAACTAAGCACGTTCGCTCTCACACACTGGTTCCAGGGAAGGGAGAGAGTCAGGGCTGTAAGACAAACACAACATCCATTCCTCACTGGATTCGAACCTGGACCCAACTCGGACGAATCTCTTAGACCACTGAGCCACTGGGGCGGCAAATCCCGAAAATTACGGTTCTCTAAGTTTTGGGTCGTTTGGAAGTTTAGCATAAACGCATATTATGACGTACTGCAGAGGTGATCAAAGGACATGTCAAGACGAAAAAGTTGCAGCGACAAATTCCGTCGGTGTATCTTAATTGGTAAACAATTCGGCTGCCGAGTAGAGAGATGCGAATTCGATCTCCATCACCAGAAAATTTGTGAATTTCACAACATCCGTTAAAATATGAGGAATTGAACATTTACCTTTCAACTCATCTACTAGGGGTGTTCAAATGAAAAGGTACGAAACGACACTGTGGGTATAAATGAAGACTTCATTCAAAGTATACACCATAGGCCGTAGCACAACGATCCCATTGATTAGCGAGCCGAAGGATTCCTTGTTCCCAGAATTCCTGTGGCCGTGACGAGACCCAGTCCTGCACAGCGTCCTTGAGTTCGTCGTCCGAGTGGAAGCGCTTCCCTTTCAGATGTTTTTTCCGGGGACCAAACACATGGAAATCGCAGGGCAACATGTCCGGGCTGTAGGGCGGATGGTCAAGCTGCTCCCACTGGAACTTGGCCAGTTCCGCGTGTGTGACCCTGGAGACGTGTGGACGCGCGTTATCATGGAGCAGAACCACACCCTCCGTGAGCAGCCCCGGTCTTTTGTTCTTGATGGACCTGCGTAGGCTTCAGAGTGTCTCACAGTACACATCGGAGTTAATGGTTCGTCTGTGCTGGAGGAATTCAACAAGTAGTCAATTGGACGGCGCTCTTTATAAGAGCCTCTGCTCTCTCCTGCGCATGCAGGCGCCCGCGCATGCTCCGATCCACGCCGGCGACTCCAATCGCATCCCAAGATGTGTCGCTACGTTCTCCCATAGCGGCATAGGCAAATATGTTAACGGTTACGTTCTTATGACGTTTCGTACCTTTTCATTTGAACACCCCTAGTATATGATGTTATACTAACCTCCTATATTATTAAAAATCCCTCCCCCCAATTTTCAAAATGTACGTCTTTGGCTCCTCATTCTCCCGCGTGAGGTATCGAACATATTCCTTTTACTCAACTCGTTTTTAATATCTACTTACATTTTAAGTTGCTTTATGAATATAAATTTAAAAGGTCTAACGAATAAAATGATAATTAAAAAAAAAACAAGTTTAAAATCAGCTTCTCCAAGAATAATCACGTGGTCATCGTGAAACGCCAACTCTGACACACAAAAGTTTGTTGTTCAAATCTTAAAATTTAACATTCAGAATCAAAAGTTAAGTTAATTAAAATAGGAGAACTCACTGTAGGTTTTCACCTGTAACAAGTCAACTAATCAACTGCTTTTCACTACATGAAGTAGTTAATCACTTTGGACAAACACATGAGAAAGTGCGGTTAACTACCTCGGATAACCCTTTTTTTCAATCTTTTGATGCAAAGGAAGCATAAACAATTAAGTTTGACATAACATTACAATATTTGGTTTACGAAGAACTTTCAGACGCTGATTATATTTTCTAGTGCTGTAAATTTGCAGAAGTAAATGAGCCCTATATCATGTACAGAAACAGAAATACGTACAAAATGGAAAATAGCTGCGGTTCGTACATTTTTACGTTTTATAATATTTCTTTGCTATCAAGATAAATGTAATTTACTTTTTGCCTCTGACAGAAACAGAATAAAACGTGTCACGCATAAAATAAACATATTAATTCACACTAGGCTGCAATAGCTGTTCTGTGAGAAATGCTGGATTACCGTAAAAGTACAATGTTTCGCAGCTTGAAATGCGGAGTAAATGCTTAGATGTTGATTACAGAAAAATTCTGTTGATTGCAGAAAATTTCTTACAATATTCTTTCTTTCTTGATTTTTCTTAGGTGTTTTTTATTCTTTTGCAGCTTCACTGGTACTCGATCTTTGAGGAGAACTTGAAATGCAGTATAAAATCTTAACCATTGAGCCCAGAGAAATGCACAGTTTCTGCTCCTTCTTGCTCTTTAATTCTTTTTCTTTCTTTCTGGATTTTTTTTTTTTTTTTTTTTTTTTTTGCATTTTTCATTTTTTTCGCATTTAGATTGGCATTCGTTCTTTTAGAATTTGAAATGCGTAACAAATTCTTAAATATTGTTAACATATAAATGAGCAATTTCCTCATGTTTTCTTTCTCTCTTTCCTTTTTCTCTTTTTCTTCTTCTTCTTTTCTTTTTTTTTTTTTTTGTTTTGTTTTTGTTTGGTACCATTTTGTGATAACCAAATGGTACCAATGCTTTTCAAAGAACTTTCTCACTTGATCTCTAGTTCTCTAGTTATGAATAACTGATAATATAACTGAATCACAACAACGATAATTAGATGAAAACTCTGTAACAATTCTGTTGGGGAACCGTTGATGGGTAAATTCGAGAGGTCATTATCGGGCATCCAAAAGAAGGTTGCATATAAACAACTACGTTGATATTATTACCATTTCAGGATATGGAATAAAAGAATACATAAAATTTACGTATGGCAGCTCATCCTAGCTCAAAGCAAAATTACCTAATTTGTTATTTTGATAAAATTTCATAAAACTAAATTTATAAACCGAAAACCTTAACTAAACTAAAAATCCATATCTCATACATTTTTGCACGAATAACTCTGAAGCCCTCATTTATCTTAACTAATTCTAAATTAAAATAATGCTTGAATTTCATAGCAATGGTTTTATTTCTAAAGCTATCTTTTTTTTTTTTTTTTTTTTTTTGAAAATTGTACAACCCACTTTAAAACTGTTTGTTCAAATCTTTATCTCTCCCGGTCCATGTGAATGGATTAAATGAGAATTATCCACTTTTCAATCGCGCTTTTAAAACTTTGTTAAAAATGACGGAAGAGATCATTTGACGTGCTGAATTTAAATATATTTTATTTAATAATATTATTAGTCTCTTTTTACACTCAAACACTACTATGGCATGTAAACTTCAACTGCACACATAGATCTAGACGATGTCACAATTGGTTTTGTGACAGTTTTCTCTTGCAGCCAAAGAGTTATATTAAACTGCCGTTTCAATAAACATGCCTCGAAATTTTCAAGTTTACAAAGGCTTCTATCACTTTCCTTTCGCAGCACCAACGCGCAGGAAATGTATCGTCTGGTCACGTGTTAAAGAAACGCTCGAAGTAATTAATGGAGAACGAATCTGACATCCCGTCGGCAAATGAGCCCGCTGTTTTCCGCATGAAATACCGTAATTCATTGTTCATCGATGCGTTACATTCAGATTTCTTGAATCATTTCCTTTCTCAATGAAAATCAGTTTTCGTGACCTGAGAGGTCTCCTGATCTATCTCAGAAGTTTGCACAGGTCTTAATTTGGAAAACCCTGCTCGTCACAGATATCCCAGTTTACTGCTAGCACCGGCCCGTTTCCCATCCTGCGTTCAGCGTCACTTATTGCAAATAACGCAAGGCTTCCTCTGGAGGAACAAAGCTGTTCTATCGAACTTCACTATTTCAGTTATTAACGAAATGTAACTCACAGAGACGTGTCATTTCTCTTATGAAATTTTCCCACAGATGAGGTTTAGATCTGACTACCTACTTCTGTTACAAACGTAAACACATTTCCTCTTCCATACTTAAGTATAAAAATGACAGCCTCGATCCAGGGCCGGATTAAGGCCTTAGTGGGCCCCTAGGCTAAGACATCTCAGTGGGCTATTAAGCAGTGGCGTTGTTAGACCAATTTTTCGGGGCTCAAGCCTCCCCCCCCTCCAAAGAAGCACAAAGCCCTCCCAATCAAAATAAACAGTTTCATGTATTAGCTTACCTTTACCTATGTAATATTTTTCTACTTAAAAAACAACAACAGGTAGTTGGGAATTTTCTTAAATAATTTGTTGTCAAAGCAAAATAAAACCTCTTTCTCCGATTCCCTTTTTTTTTTTTTCGATGAGGAGGTCAGGTGTAACCGCAACAGCATTAAGATAACATTACTCTAGTTCGAGTAATCTCGTCGCACTGCAGGGGTTTGTCCCTTGGGGAACAATACGTCAAACAACTTAAAGACTTACAGAGGTGCGAGTATCGTGGAGGCACGTGCCATCAGTCCCAAGCTAACAAAAGCCCAAACCTTGAGAATCAGCCGTAGGCCAAAAGACTGAAAAGACTATATACGACAGCAACTGCAACAGCTTGTCGGAAAAGGTCATATTCGGGTGAAAAGGCTGCATCTTTACTATGGTAATAAAAAACAGCATGAAAGGGAGCAGAAGTTTCCACTAAGTGAAGGCGTTTGTTTCACGGGGTAAAGGGATTTCGGTGGGGTGTTAGCGCATTTCTCGTTACGGTAGTTTATTGGTGGATGTATTTGGCCATCGGGCGGGAAATAGAATAAGGGCTTTGAGAGGGGAGAACTGTCGCATGATAGGTTCTTCTTTACAGAACAGTGTTACTACGTATTCTTCTCAAATCAGTGCAGTTGATTATTATTATTTTTTGTCCACTGCAAGCTGTAGTTTCAGAGCTACCAGGATGGAATTTTTTTAAAAATAGCACCGCGAAATATGTACTTCTCTTGGAATTCAGCGTCAAACACTGTGCGCACGAGCTCTCTAACATACAAGAAATGCATTGCAGACGAAAATGCTCTATTTATTGTCGATTTTATTTAAATTTCGTTTCATACGATTGTTCTGTGACACAAAGGAAACATCTGGTATGTATAAGGTTCTACATTATTCCAGTTTTATAAATAACTGAGTTAAATCAGGGTACTTTGCATAGCTTTTGTCGAGTTGCACATCTTTGCTTCAGAATGCTTTTTGAGAAAATATATATTATATATGGTGAATGGGCTTATCCCCCTTCCACCAGTCCATCTTTTCTAGCGACGCCACGGCTACCAAGCCTAAGTCATTTGAGTGGACCCCTAAAGAACTTATAACGCATAAACATTATTGAAGTCCGTTAAAACACGCAACATGCTAGTGATAATTAATACGTAGTGCATTCTTCAAACTAACAAATTACCTGCAGAGTTTTCATAAGGAGTCACTGTACTTTCCACTGTTCTCACGAGAACGTGAGTTAAAAGCGTAAGATTCCTAGACTTTTTTCTTGTAATTTTTAAGAATTTAGCATTGTATACTTTTCTTGGTGCATCTTTTTTTGTTAATGTGAAGTCACGGTGGATTTCACCCATTATCTGCTCCAAGTGCAAACAGGGAGATGGGGGTGGATGCAGTAAAAAAACTGAAACTGTCTCACCGACTCCGCTGTACGCAGCGACATGGAACGTTTACCATTAGTGAGTCACTTCCTTGAAATCTGTTTGTCTTCTAGCCACTGTTTGAGATCGAGTAGAAATCATAGGAGACAAAACTAAAACTGTTTTAGCTCATCTATATATAAATATTGCTACGAGAGTGGGCCATTATCCCACCACTGTCATCTAAAATGTTACGACCTCGGCCGCTATTTCACCGCGGTCAATCAATTTAACAACCGTAGCCGAGCAATTTATTATATTTCTTCTCCGCGGTCCTTCGACGTAGTTCTTGGCGCGAAAACTGTATTATATGGGCATACATTTAAATCATTCGAACCAATCAAATGCGTACACATAAATAATGTGTTCTATGACTTCACTGACTGCCTAAACAAACATTTTATTGACTATAAAACATAACAATGATACACATACGAATCGAAATTAGCTGGCTTCTTAACATAGGTATGGGGTCAACTTTGACCGAAATCTGTTCCAGCTGATAGTTTTAATGAACTTAAATTCCACAGTTCAGTCTTACTATTTACCAGTTCAGTTCCTCAATTTATTGCGTAGCAGATGTTATAACAAAAACAAAAATTTTCTTCTTATATGGATGCTGTCACGAATATATCCAAACTTTGATGGCACTAGTAAAGTGACACACACCTCCCTGTTTTTACATGGAATATTTCATTGCTGGATCTGCGTCCCCTGGCACTACCGTTCACACACACACACACACACACACACACACACACACACACACACACACATCCAGGTGTTTGTTGAGGGAGCCTCGCTTCGCCTTGTAAGATAAGCGCGACTCGTCACTTCCTCCAGTAGGGGAAGAATGGGGATGATGATTCCACACTGCAGTGGTTGGCATTCGAACCCGAGCTTTGCTTCTCATTGGAATGACCACTGTCCACTCGCAGACTTCTTAATTCCTCTGTAACTTTGGTTTCATTGAGCCAACCAGTCGCGAATTTCCATTAGGCTCAGATCTTAGAAATTCTTGCTTTATCACGTGGATAGGCATTCCGCTGTCTTTGGCAAACTGGCATCTCCAGCTGCCCGAGTTGTTGTCTCCGTTTCTTGCAAAATGCGGGGAGATTCGCTGCTTCATTTATCCCAATTTATACAGCAGATCCAAGGCATCCAATCCAGCCTTTCAAATCGGAGAGCATACAGACAACTGAACTTTCTTCCTTATTTTCATGCCAAGTGCGAAATCTTATTTTTCTGCACGGACCACACACCCACACAGAGCAATTGTTCTCGAAAATGCCCGAAACAATCGACGAATTTACGATTATTCGCTAAACCTAAAAAAAACAGTTTTAGTTTTGTCTCCTATGATTTCTACTCGATCTCATCTTCATTCATTTCCACAAGTGGCCCTTTTCGAAACTTACCTCTTTCCCTGTTTAGACTAGCCGTCAGCGGCAACCTACGATTTACGACCTAACAGAGCGCTAGAAACTCCAGACCACCCAGCCAGAGGGAGAATTCTGCGCATATCTTCTTTCCTATCCCCAGATAAAACTTTCTCTGCTGTTCACACTTTTAAACTCCAATAAAGCCTCGAACATAATTAATACTTAATTAATTTCATACATCCACCACGCCCATTAATTACTAAATGAATGGCGGGGGGAGTGTCGTAACAATATATAAGCTGTGTATTACTTGCGGTGTAGCGGCATGCCTCCTGGGCCCTTGGTAATGGTGGGCCCCTAAAGTTTAGATTCGCTAGACCCCTTCATGCGGCCCTGACTTGATCCATAAATATATATAAACAAGTACTTTGAATATCCTCATCTCTCTTGCAGCACTGAATCACGCCAGAAGCTCGGTCATCTAGTTTCGGGAAGCTGAAAAATCTGTTTATGTAAATATAATTTCTCCCAATAGAGAAAAAAGGAAAAGGCGCGTGTTTTAGTCGCTAATTCTGGGTACATAAACATTGCTTGAAAACGACAATCAGATGTTGTATGACATTCAAAGACCCTAGCTAATGTCAAATCCCCAGCAATTACCGCGCTTTACATGAAATCGTTATAGCTCTCGAACTGACAGCTGTCTCAGTTCTAGAAATAAGGGGTCATAAATAAGTTTCCTTTTCAAATATTAATTCAGAAAATACACAAAGTCATTAAGTAGCACACCCGTGGGCACCCATAGCTTAGTTTTCAGGAGGAGGCAAATTGAAATTAAGTTTCGGGAGGAGCAAACTGAAATTAATTTTCAGGTGAGGGCAAACAGAAATTAGTTCTCAGGAGCAGACAAATTAAAACTAGGTTTTGGGGGGAGGGGGCAAACAGAAATTAGTTTTCAGGAGGGGACAAACAGAAATTAGTTTTCAGGTGAGGCAAAGAGAAATTAGTTTTCATTAGGGAGCAAACTGAAATTAGGTTTTAGAAGGGGAGAAACAGAAATTGATGAGCTGGGTTGGAACAACGACTTAAGGTGTGTTAGGTGGGGTTTTTTTTATATCAATAAATGTATTTTATAACAATTTATTTTTATGTGCTTGCAGATATAAGTACGTGCTGTTTAAAATTTTTAAAAGTGAATTTCTCAGTACCATGTTGTTGTGATATAGCTCCTCAATTCTAACTACAAACAACGTACTAAAACACCACACGCACATTTCCTCTGCTCTTTTTTGTCTAACCAGTTTTACCAGCGCATAAAGTTAACTGAAAATCAGAAGACTCAAAAACTTCATAAAAGAGGTGGATAAAGTAAATTCGACAGCTTGTTGAGACAATAGTGAAATTCCTTTGCTGTTTGACTGAGCCTTGGCCGTTTGGCTGCTTGTGACCCATGCGCCGCGAAATTCCAGTGAATACTTAATCGGTCGTCAAGACAAAAAGATACCCCTAAGAAAAAGTTCTGGAAACAATTTCAGAACTTTATCAAGTAGTGAACGCGGCTGCAGCAGAGAATGATATATTTGTCATTCTTTCGCCTTTCATGGTGTACGTATCTACGTTGTTGTGTAACATTCAATATAAAAATTTGGTATTTTCTATAGCACCTTCCAAAACCAGAAACTGTATAGTCAGATTTTCAGGGGAGAGAAAATGCCCCCTCGTGCCCCTGCCTGTAGGTGCCCATGAACACATCGTGTGTATACATGGAACGTTGCGTATTTACCTAAATCCTGACCGCTGCCGCGATTATAGTGTTAAAGGAAATTAAAGCCAACGAAGTGAAAACAGAATTTTATTTCAACCTTTAAAGAAATAAGCCAGCCTATTTGAAATTATCATTATACACCCGGTTTGCCGATTTCACTTGTAATAAATCAATGCATCCGGTGGCCGATTCACTTCCATGTCTTTCGTTTTACTCAGTGATATTCGCCATCTGATTATTTAACAAGTATGTCTTCGTTTTCTGAGTCGAAACATTTTTCTTTAATCCATAAGCAGCATGTCAAAACCTTCCAGTATAGGGTTATCATGGCAATCATGTAATGATTTTAGATATTTATATCTCAAAGACTATTTAACCTGGAAAAGATAAGAAACCGTCATTTGAAAGCTTAGTTTATTAACTTTTAAAGGTAAATCACCGATAACATCGTTATGAACATCACTGTCACAGAAGAAATGGAAAGAGCATCCGTGTTATCAGCTTTCAGCGCCGAAAGAACCACAAAGGACATTCTACAAATTTTCTTGATTCCTGTTGGAAGAAGTAAGTGAGGTCTTGTGATTTCCAACAGGATTCTTTCCCAGCCCACAAGGCCAAAGCAAGTCAGGAATGGCTTGAAGAGAATATGACTGACCACTGGTCTCCAGACGTTTTGCCTGTTAGTTCCCCCGACTTGAATCCGTTGGATTACTATACTTGGGGCTTAGTTGAAATAGAGACCAGCATGCATCCGCATAACGCCCTTGACTCCATCAGGTATACCATCAACAATTTCATGACCCACATGAACAAGGCACAGGTCGCCAAGGCCTGCGATCGATTCTGCTCAAGGATCGAAGCCGTCATCGCCGCCAACAGCTGGTTCATTGAATAATTACGAAATGTGTTTGTGCACCAACTATTGTACAAGATTTGACTTCAGTGAAATATTGGTGTTTCAAATAATTGCTTTATTATATACATAAATTTTCCACATTTACCCTGATAACCCTGTGCAGGCCGGGTCCCACCTGAGTCCGGAGTTTTTCACTTAATTGACGAAAATAAAAATAAAAATAAACAAAGCCAAGTCCGTGCCGACATCTACGCAATCTTCGTTGGGAGATGGGATCAGCCGCTATTATAGGTCATACACACATTAGGCAACTTAAAGAAATTGAATATAATCAAACTTACTATTTATTGCTTTAAAGAACCGTTACTATTTATCGGAAGTAAAGAAAGCTCATTCACAGTACACAGCTCAACATGAAAATTTCAACCCCCAGATGGAGTTGACGTAAAAACGTGCAAATGGTACGTGGCAAGGGTCCACTTCAGATATGCAAACGATCCAAGTTCCGCTGCTATTAATAAACGCCTGCTGAGAACGGCTTAAATACTGCGCACATGTGAGCTTTCCTCATAGCAAAGAAGGCATTTAGGGTTCAGTCTGTTTGTCGAAAACATTCCGAATATGCAGCGCAGACGAGACACCTGATTGACTGACAAAGAGAGATAGACAGGGCCGGATTTAGGCCTTAGTGGGCCCCTAGGCTAAGACATTTGAGTGGACTCCCAAAGAATTTCTGACGGGGAATCATTAAGCCCGGTAAAACCCGAAACTGTAACTGCTAAATTACATGCAGAGTTTATATAAGTCCCTGTATTTTTCTTTGGTCTCAAAAGAACACGAGTTAAAAACTTAAGGCTCGATTTTGTCTAGGATTTTCTAATGATTTAGCATTATTTAGTTTTCTTGGTGCATCTATTTTGATATGCAATGTGAGGCCGCAGGGGACTCGACCATTAACGGTCTCAAATACAGATTGGGAAGTGTGAGTGGATGGTAGTGAAAAAGCTAAAACTGTCTCGCCGACCTAGGTGTACACAATGACATGAAACTACTCTTGGTGAGTCACTGGCTTGAAATCTGTTCATCTGCCAGCCTCTGTCTCTGATCAAGTGGAAGTCATACGAAACAAAAGTAAAACTATTTTATAAACCTCTCTCTCTTTCTCTAACTGTCTATATATAATTTTTCCCGGCATGCCTCCTGGGCCCTTGGTCATGGTGGGCCACAAGGCTATAGCCCCATTAGACATCCCCTTAATTCAGCCCTGGTGGTAGATGGTTTTCGTCATCTGAGAGCTAGGTCTTTCAGTTTACGCGCGATTTTCCACGATTGTGGCGCAGTGTGGGAACAGTCCAATGTTGCGAATCACAATATGCCATAGAGCACCAAATGAAGTAAAGGGAAGGAAGCAGATGGAAATGATGAACCACGGGACGTTAACATCACCTAATCCGTATAGGGGCGTTCGCGACCCGTTCACCACTTCTACCTCGCCATGATTCACCACTTCTACCTCGCCATGATTCACCACTTCTACCTCGCCGTGACCACCCGTGCTGCTACAAGTACACAGATCTTCCACCAGTCGATTTGATGAGGTGTGCATGAAGTGGAATTATAAACAAGAAGCCCAGTTTTAACCTCCAATCACCGCCACATCACAAGGCCCGCCGTTAAGAGTTATGTAAAGAAGGAGACGGCACTGAACTTTGAAATGGGGGACGGCGCTGTTCATGGAGGAGTCCAGGTTCTGTTTCGAAGTGCCAGACGGTCGAACATCCGCCTAGTATCATTATTATGAGTGACATGCGGATGTGTTTACAATCAGCCAACATGCAGCTCCTCGACGTGATCTATTGGTGTGGCGTTTAGTGCGATAAGGCCGCAGTAGGATATATCTTCTTCATATTCCTGCCGCTGTGACGGAGAGACGATGCATCATGGCATTGTCGATTCCGTCACACTATCTTTCGTCTTGAACGATCTTGTAGTTAGACATTGCCAGGGCACACACTGCTTGTATGACAAAGGACAGAATCCAAGATCTCCTATGCAGTTCAATTCCCCAAACATGACGTCTGCCGAGCATGTGGGGGAATTTATGCTTCGCCACCTCTCACTGGCATCGGACTCATAGCAGCGGTTTGCCCAGCTGGTTGCAACTGGGAATGTCATACCCCAGCACAGCACTGATAATCTCATTTACAACGTCATCTGTGGTTTGTTTAATTACCCGAGGTAGAGCAAGTCCTCATTGGACAATCTTACATAAAAGAAGCAGGTATAACAAAATAAAGAAAGGGCTTGATGGTCTGTGAGATGATCACGTGTTTAGTAAGGGATCATTCACTGCCAATCGATCTCGTATGGTCTTATTTTAGCCCATTTGAAGTTGCACTAGGCTTATGGTTCATTTAAGCGAGTCATAATACTTTCGAACACATAGGGTTTCGAACTTATAAACGATCCGGTCAGCTCTTCCGATTTTAATTATATTGAACGTGATTTAAGGGAAGATAGACAAGATAATGCACACACCTATGACAAAAGCGACAGGTATTGCTTAAGTACTGTGTTGTTTCACTTTTGCTGTTACAGCAGCTTGCATTCGACGTGAAATAGATTCAAATAAATCGTGAACCGCCTTCGGATGAATACTGGACCTCTCCTCGGGAAGGAAAGTCTCAAGCTCCTTGAGTACGAACAGTGAGCGAAATTATCTGTCTCCATCTCCTCTGAGCTCGATGATGATCAAGTATGGTGATTGTGCAGACAATGGGAGATGTTTAACTTCAGTTTCATGTTACTTTAACCTAGACTGAATACATTTGGTTGTATCATTGACTTATTACCATAACGAACGATAAAGTAGTTTGCGTTAAAGAATGTTTTTACCATGAGATGAGCCTGGTCTTCCAGAAGATCAAGATATGCAGTGACTCGCCCTTCTGGGTGATGATTAGATATAAAGTTTACCAAGTGATCATTGTCCAAGCCATTATTAATCTTCCCACCGTGCCTAAGAGTGGTGATAAGAGGGTTTATGCGCTTTCTTCGAGATTCGCCAAATGTAAATTTTAACCGTGGTTGAAAAAAGTGTGAATGATGATTCGTCGGTCTAAATCACCTGTTTTCAATCATCCAGTGCTCAAGTTTTGTGCTTGCGAGCACACAGCGTTCGACTTTCTGCTATAGCATCAGTAATGTGTAGCTTGGTAACAGCGGCTCCGTCATAAACTATGAAGTTTCGAGCTAACAGTTAGGCTAACTATTGGATTTACGTGATTCACATTAATTCATGCAGTAGTTTTTGCGGCTCCGGTTTTTTGTGTTCGGACTGCAATCCTGTTTCCATTGCTTGAAGATCTCTTTCAGTCAGCTATGATTTCCTGCAATAGTTCGTCCTACCAGATCTTATTTTTCCAGATTTGGTGAATGCAGTCGTAACTTTCGATACAGTTGCACTGGATACATTTAACACTTTCAGTCACAAATAAAACCTACAGTTTCAGTCATTGATAACATGGCTAAACGGGCTGCAAAAATTTGCCCACTTCGAAATTTAATCATTTTGATCAGTTTGTAACATGTAAGATTTTTTTCATCACTTCTAAAGAATTTGTCCACTTCGGAATTGATTAGGGAGAGTCGAAAGTTTTGGAAAATTTTGATTACTTCATGTCTTTATACGTACCATTACGACGAAATCTGATTATCATTCAAAGTATGGCTGAAGATGGTGTGTTACACCATCTTCAGCCATCTGTCTCCTAGTTCTTCAATACCGCTGCGGTACCAGTTCCTGTCTTTTGAGGCTAAGAACTAAAAAGACAGGAACTGGTACCGTCAGTTCCTGTCTTTTCCCGAGAAGGAAGTGCGCCATAGACCGGAAAAAGTAATAATCCGACGGTGCAAGATCCGGACTATATGCTGGGTGTGGCATCAGTTTGATGCCATCAAGTTCCTGGAGTTTTGCCCGGGTCGTTCGCGCGGTATGAGGCCGAGGGTTGCCCTGCTGTATGAGAACCCGCTTTCTGTTCACCAGTACCGGGTACTTCTACTCCAAAACGGCGTACATCCGCTCCAGCTGTTCAGATTAGAGGTTGGCGTTGATGGTCCGACCGTCTGGAACACATTCGCAATGGATTATCCCTCGAAATTCCACCAGACGCAGAGCATCACCTTGTGCTGATTGTCGAGGTTTCTGTCACCTGAGCGAAATTTCTTGAACAATCTGCTTGCTTTACTGTGGTCCACGGAACCTTCCCCTTTCGCATGATAAATGTTTCGTGTTGCTTGAGCAGCGTTATGGCCGAGTTCAAACTCGTAAAGCAAAAGTTTCCTAATTAGCCGGTTGTGGCTGTTCCCTTTCTAGGCGTTCCAACCACAGATAGATCGAAGACAGGCAATGCTGTACACAGTAACGACTACCACTTTATATCCCTTTCGACCTGCTGCAGTTTACGACTTAAACTAGTTTAAACGCGTGACATATCCGCCGAAGCACATTCGTTTATGCAAATATTGCAAAACTTTCGACTCACCCTTATAATAATTTCGGTCAGTTTGTAATTTGTGCGATTTTTTCATCACATCTAAAGAAGTTACTGTGTACCACACAGTAGTATTGTGGACAGTACTACCTGCAAAAAACAAAAGCGAAAAAGATTGTTTGTTTGGGGGTTTAACGACCGCCGTGAGCATATAATCCGCAAACCGCGAAATTCAGGAAAGAAAATCGCGGTATGGCCAGCACTCGCGATGTTGTCCCCGAACATTGATTTCGTGCAAAAAAGTCGCGATGCACCGGATAACACAACAGTCCAAAGAAGAAAAAATAAAAAAAAACGATTTTCTTATTTAAAAAATAAGACTGCTATTTTTAAATGCTTTTCTGTTATTTTCAAGTGAATAAAGACCAAAAATTATGAGTTTTTTCAGCTTAGTGAGATTCCTTAGTGTGCACTGTACAGTTCCATAGTTAGAGTTGCGGCACCGACGAACGTGCGTAACGCTGAGCTTCACGCAGCACGCGATCCTCCGCCAGGGAAATAATAGCTCCTTCATTGCATCGTGTTCTCTGTCAAAATGCTCGTACGTGAAAAAAAAATCCTCTTTCGAAGTGTCTGCGACCTCCATCATTGTACTACGCTACGTTTTTCTGTTAGTAAAGCATATCTGGTAATTTTCCAAAATACGACCTATCCTGACAATTACGATGCTGATTTTTTAAAAATCAAAGTGTTGCAAAAACGTTTTTTTTTATTTTTTTTTATTTTCGTTTTTGTTTTTTTAGAACCTCAGAACCTAAATTTATAGCTCTTTGGTAGATATTCCGCAGATTATATGACGAAAAATACAGTATTTTTTTTAAATAACATTTATTCTACTTATGATGCCCTGTTTAATGAAACAAATGTAAAGATCAATGATACCTGGAAGCTGAATTAATTACTTAATGTTACTACAGCGTAAGTTTTTTGAAATACAATACATATTGATAAATGATGATATTCTGAAACAGGGAATGAATGAAATCCGTTTTACCGGAGTTTTTAAACATAGTGTTTTTTGTTGTGGTTGTTATTTTGCTTTACCTGATTACTCGGAATGTTGAATTTCTTTTCAATGATTTGATAAAATTCATATGCCTTCAATATATCATTTTAAATGATAAATAAAAATAATTTATACTTTTCGTATTCCAAATGAGAGATTAGATTAAGAAATTAAAACCACTAAGAAGTTTTTTATAGCAGAGAACACGTGATCGGAAATACTGAAAATCAGGCGCACTATTGTAACTTATACAAATATTATAATAACAGTACTTGATAAGAATCAGTAGCGTTCTAAAAACCAACTTCGACAAAATTACAACGTGAAAATTCTTTTAAATGCTCTCCAACTACTCTTAAATTCTTCGCTAAAATATTCAGAATTCACGTCACTTTACAATGATTTAATAACAACTATAAATACGTTATATTCCTGTAAGAAAATTAGATCATCCACAAATGAAAAGCTTCGTTAAACGTTATATCAATGAAAAAGAATATTTTTCATCTTGCTATAGAAAATAGTTCATGCCAACTATTTACACTAACGAAGGGGGAAAAAAAAACATTTAAAATAAGTTCGTAACCAGTCAAGGTGTTTTATTTTTGACGAAAATCCAGATACGAGTCGTTTGTTACATAATGAACATTCATTTAGAAAATTACAGTGAGATCGGTAAACGAGATACTGTTGAAATTAGACGAATTTAACGCAACAAATTCTCTGATATCTTATTTTGGGTTGAGGCGGAGGGATAGACAGTACACGGCGGAGTGAAACATGGCAGAAATCTACCATTCCTTTATTTGATGAAAATACGGAGAATTATAATTAATCAACAGATGGCTGTTATTGCGCTGATCATATACGTCTTTTAAGCGATGTTTTACGGTTATTATTAAAAGAAATTATAATACTGTATATCCAAGTTTTTGAATAAATTTATCAAGAAAAAATATCATTTCGATGAACTAGTTTCATTTTTTCCGAAAGTCTACCTTCGGAAAATTACTCGTTCGATGAATTTGTTCTCGATTTTTTTGCATTTGGTGATTTTGTTTTCGATTAATTTGCTTTCGATGAATTCGTCTTCGATTAAGTCGTTTCCGATGAAATATCCTGCTGCCGTTTAAATCACCCTACATTATAATCAGTATATAAGTCGTAATTTATTCCCTGAACCTTAATGTAACAAGCTCTTCTATTGACATACAATTATTTCAAACATATATCTGCAATACATAATTCGTGGATTCACATAAATTTACAATAAGCTTTAATCTATTTCGCTATCCAGCTATATTCCATACATGTCCACCTTAATCACACTATCCACAGTCAGTTTCCAAACATGAGTGGCAAAACAAAGGCACAGATTCCCGCGCACCGAACTGCTAGGGGGACAGCAATAGCGCAAAGCAGACAAATGACAGTTTAAATTATAAACAGCAAAAATGTGGAAGAAACTGAAAAAGCAGAGTAATGAACTGTGAAATTTGTGTGAAACAGTAGAGTATATCCAGAGAACAAAGTTTTCGCTTCCGAATAAATGCAAAAGTTAGTTCCCCTCCAATAAAAAGTGGCTAAATCATTAAATGTTGTTAAAAAAGAAAACAACCTCTCAGTATTTCAGGGAAATTTAAAACACTCCTGAATATTTCAGTCAATAATGTGTTACGGAGATTTAATACAAGAATTTTTAGACAAAAGTATTAAATCTCATTCCCAACTTTTATTTTGCTTCCGTGCTCTATTTCCTTTGTTTCCACGATGCGTGAGAAAGTTTTAGCTTCGTCACCCCAGTCAAGCAGTATCAAGAAAAATGGTTTGTTAAACTATTTGTTCATATGCTCTATTTCACTTACGTATCAAGTAATGTTTAATTCAATTGTCATTAATGAAATCTGCCTGAAATATCTCAACAATGTAAATGTAAAACGACATGAATTTGGAAACATTTGAAAATATTTTGTATTGTTAAACTTGCGCATGTAGGTAAATTTGAGCCATGTAATGTACATTAATTGAATTTATGCAATTCTCGAGGTTGTTCTAAGCTCAGCTTTAGCATCGAATGAAGTTCAGGCAGGAGGTAGATTTTGAGCAAAAAATGCAATGAATTTCATTCGTCTCAGGCTTTTTTTTTTTTTTTTTTTTTTTGCAAGGGTGAAGTATTGTTACGGAGATTTAATACAAGAATTTTTAGGCAAAAATATTGAACCTCATTCCCAACTTTTATTTGTTCTCGTGCTCCATTTCCTTTGTTTCCACGATGTGTGAGAAAATTTTAGCTTCTACACCCCAGTTAAGAAGTATCAGAAAATGCGGTTTATTAAGAGACGCCAGGTTGTCGCATCTTAAATGTCTAGGCTTTGTATTTCGTAGCGGCATTTGGCGTTGTCAAATGCCATTTGCAGCTTTCAGCACTAGACACAAAGGTACCGAAAGGTATGCGGGAGCAACAATCTTCAGCTTTGAGACTTTTGTCTTGGAACGCGGCTCTTTTAATCCATGGGAGAGGAAGCATCGCTGTGTGTGTTAGAAGAGGTTAATCATCTTTTCGTTTGGGTGCATGGTGGCGAAGGGAAAAGGCAGTCAACTCGGAGAGATAGAAGGCTTGTGTCGTGCGAGGAGAGAAGTTTTTTAGCAGCGGGGAAAAAGGGTCTTTCCCGATGGCCGGAAGAAAATGGGTAAAAAGTTATCGGTAACGAGTATCCATAGGGAGTGGAAATATTTTGCAGTGCTCGTAACAAGCAGGGTAGAGCAATCATTAGGACAACCTTCGCAGAAGTAAATAAGAAGAATAAGTAGTTTTTATAAGGTACAGAAGTATTTCATGAAATAGTGTAGCGTCCTCTTTACAATATTTAGGTTTTCTGTTGTTTCCATCATACAGGTGTTTGCGTGCTGAACTCTAACTACAAACACCGAGGTGAAAGAGTCTATCATGTTTACCATCAGTTACATAGCACTGATCATCGTTATTCACCAATAAGATAATAAACCTCCTATTTATTATTCTTAATTTACTACCTTACCCTGGAAGAACAAACCAAGTTGAGAAATGTTTGCGAAGCAATATTTTTATTGTCTCCTCACCTGTGAAATAAAATTTTGATTTCGCCACTACAAATCAGCTTTTTCCTCTGATAACTCATTTAAGTAACTCAAAGTACCGAATATCAGTTTTATCTCTGGCAACACATTTAGGAACTCTGAATAGCAAAAATCAATTTTATCTCTGATAACTCATTTGAGTGACTCAAAATATTATAGCAAACATCAGTTTTATCTCTGATAACTCATTTGAGTAACTCTGTATAGCAAAAATCAGTTTTATCTCAGATAATTAATTTAGTAACTCTTAATAGCAAAAATCAGTTTGATCGCTGATAACCCATATAGTAACTTTGAATAGAAAAAATCAGTTTTAGCTCTGACAACTCATTTAGTAACTCTAATTTTATCCCTGATAACTCATTTAGTAACTCTGAATAGCAAAAATCAGTTTTATCTCTGATAACTCATTTAGTAACTCTGAATAGCAAAAGTCAATTTTATCCTTGATAACTCGTTCGAGTAAATCTGAACAAAAAAAATCGGTTTTATAACTCATTCAGTAACTCTGAATAGTAAAAATTCAGTTTTATCTCTGATAACCCATTTAGTAACTCTGAATAGCAAAAATCGGTTTCATCTTTGTTAGCTCATTTAGGAACTCTGAATAACAAAAATCAGTTTTATCTCTGATAACCCATTTAGTAACTTTGAATAGCAAAAATCACTTTTATCTCTGACAACTCATTTAGTAACTCTGATTAGAAAAAAACGGTCAATCCTTGATAACTCATTTAGTAACTCTGATTCGAAAAGATCGGTTCATCCTTGATAACTCATTTAGTTACTCTGAACAGCAAAAATCAGTTTTATCTCTGATAACTCATTTGGTAACTCTGAATAGCAAAAGTTAGTTTTATGACTGATAACTCGCTTGAGTAACTCTGAAAAACAAAATCAGTTTTATAACTCACTTAGTAACTCTGAATAGTAAAAATAAGTTTCACCTCTGAGAACTCATGTAATAACTCTGAATCGCAAAAATCAGTTTTATCTCTGATAACTCATTTAATAACACTGAATAGCAAAAATCAGTTTTTTCTTTGATAACTTGCTTAGTAACTCTGATTAGTAAAAATCAGTTTTATCTCTGGTAACTCGTTTAGTAACTCTGAATAGCAAAAATCGTTTTTATCTTTGATAACTCATTTGAGTAACTCAGAATAAAAAAGTGGCCCCACTGTAACTTTAAAAAATATGATGTCACAATGTGATACGCATATTTCCATCTGTTCTGCAGTAAATGCACACCTTTGAAAAATTTTCAAACGCGTAGGAATTTTGGATTCTCTCATACAAATTTTTGATCTCTCGCCATGAGTTTCGCGTTGCTCAAAATACCCATCGTAAATTTGTCATTTTTATTTGCTATATTCTATTAACGAATGCAGTTATTGTGAAGGCATGTGAAGGGAATAAACAGAAACTGTTAGCGATTTGCATCCCCCTAAAAAAGCTACATTGCACCTAGTAAACTAGGACATGAATCGAAGCCCAGTATTATTATTTATGCAAGGACGATGTGGAGATTTTTGAATATTTTCGAGATCTAAACATTACTTCTGCCAACATTTTTCTATGGGGCTTTTTTCTATAGGCACTTTTTCGGTGATTCACAAAGATGTTGGCAAGGAACCGGCAAATGGGCGTTTATTGCAGGAATTATCAAACTTTTTTCTCAGAAAACGGATATTTTTATTACTGCTGAACTTTTCCTTTGTATTTTTGATGCGGAAGATTTTTCTAAATTAATGTACGGTTAAACTTTTTTTAACGTTTTTAAAACACGCCCTACTGCTCATACACTATACCTAGAATATATCATAATTAGGGGCAAAGTTAGTGAAAATAAAAAACTTAGTTTCCGAGGGGTGATATAAAACTTAAGAAAATGTTCGCCACTGTTACATGTTATCTGGATTTCTTGCTCCGCGATTATAACTGTGGGAAAAATACTTTAATGTTTTTATTTATCTTTTATGCTAAGAATAATACCACGGTGAAGAACAAACCACCGTCACATTTTTTTTTTTTTTCATTTTTTTTTTTTTTTTTTATCGCACAGAAGATTTTTTTTTCATAGTAGGGAGCTACTAATATTTCAAAAGATAGGCATGAGGGCCTACTCCCGTGCCTGTACTGGGGCCCGTAAACAGATGTTTGGGCTGTCCACGATCTCTATACTTTTCATTCAGCGTTGTCTATTTTATTTTCTTGTGACTCAATGTTATCGGTGGGAAAACGTACAAACTGTTTAGGAAAGTAATATCCAGTACAGTGAGAAAATCATTTACCGAGAAATAACTAAAATTAAAACAGAAACTCAAAAGAAAGCTTAAGTTAAAGGTATGCGTCAGGGCCAATCATGCATGCATGACTGTTATTGGACTTTACCCATTAAAACATAAATTATTCATCTCTTTCCTAAACAAAGATTTGTACATTCATTTTTAAAATAATGACACGTGTAATGTTCTTGAAGATATGCTGTCTGAACAGTACACAAATCAGCTCTTAATAACTTCACTTTTAAGCGAATCAGGAGTCACTTAAGCAATTTCAGAAAAGGTTACTTACTATTAGTGTTTATTCAGCAAAAACTTTTTTAGCACGACTCAGTCTTCAAAATATTAGTGAAAAAATTCAATTACTTTTTAGAATACGTTTAACGAGAAACAAAAAACACCAACTCTAAATATTAAATACGCAGTCGTCAAAAAATCACAACTTTAAGCACTTCCGCAATTGCTATTATATCATCATGCTACCATCAATCCATCACCCCCCTGCAACATTACATAACGTTCAGTTCTAATCGGGCACATCCACACGTCATATGTTTAGACCTCAAGGGTACCAACTATATATACTCTTGCGAGAGCGAAGATATCACGTTAAATTTGAAAAAAAAATGCTTAGGAGAACGAACGCAAATTTACATAGATAAACTAAGAAAGAAAGTTAAATTAGAGCATACGTCACACTGTCTCACAATATCAATGCAGAGCCATGAATGGAATACGGGATTACACCATACAGCACAAATTTTGAGGATGGTAATCCGGTTTTTGGTATAAATATTACAAGGGTGGTAAGTCAGATAACATCCGAAAACTTCAAAGCGTCGTCTTCCTGGAGCGGAAATCGAATCCGCGTCACCCAGATGGCGCCCGGGTATGCTAACCACTACACCACTCAGAACGACCAAGTCTCAAGTTTCTGATTAATTTGAAAATAAACATCACAGGATTCGCTAATCCGCATCATTCATGATTTATCTGCTTCTCCGGGCAATCACGGGATAGGATTCTTAACCTCCAGATTCGTTAAGCATGAATGCCGTTGCTTCGAATAGCGACTCTTGTGATGGTTATATTCCAATTAATTGGAAACTTGCGACTTGGGGCGGTGGGTGGCCTAGTGGGGAACGTTCGTGACAGCCACGGAAAGGACCTCAGGTTCGATCCCAGTCAGGTACGAACGCTCGATCCACTAAATATCCGCCGTGCGTCGGATGGGCATGTTAAGCCGTCGGACCCCGGGCACTGGCCTTCCCGGTTATATATAAGGACGTCTTCCTCCCCTTTCAACTTCGCATCCGTGTCACTTTCCTATCGGGCACTCTAGCCTAAATCGCCTAGCTTCCTATTTCTAAGGGTTGTTTAAGACCTGGGGTCAGACACTCCCTTCCTAAAATCCTCTACATATGATCATATCACTTTCGACTTGGTCGTTCTGGGTGGGCGCTATCTGTTAGACGTGGGTTCGATTCTCGCTCCAGGACGACGGAATTTTCAAGTTTTCGGATGTTATCTGACTTACCATCAGCAGAATATGACAAGGGTGGTAAACCCTTGTGATATTTACACCAAAAAACGGATTGTCATCTTCAAAATTTGTATCAATACAAAACTTTAGCACAACTGTTACTTTCCTATGTTAAATTGTTCAAAAAAATTAGCATTTTTCGTGTTTATGGAGTAGATTTTGCACTATTCTTTCCGAGATATGATATCTCTTGATCCAAACACCAAGGAGCAAATATGATTTTACACATTTTTTCTTGTACTGCTAAGATTAATGATCCTCACGAGCATCGAAAATTAAGTGAAGTCACCAATTCCTTATTTAAGCTTGCTTCGATGACAAAAGAGAACTACAAGAAGAAAAACCATTTATTCTGTGGAACTTTGTCTCTTCGCTCAATAAGTCAGCACTGTAATCGATCAGTTGTAAGTGAACAGGGATGACGGAAATAAAGGTAAGCTTTACATAAAAACCGGAAAATGTGTCATGTCTTTAGCACGAACTGCCATGAGAAAGAGGAGGAGGAAAAAAAAGATGCATTTAACTGAAAAGAAAAATTAAAATAGAAAGAGTAGCATGTACATGTCAAGAACAAATCAAATCGTAAAATAATTGAAATACTCAGGCTGCGGTGCTTGTAAATAATGCAGTTTCTTGACATCTATATACCATCAGTATTGCACTTGGTCATACCGAACATGCGTGACTTGGAAACAACACGAACAACTCCCTGTCTAACGATGTTTTGAAATCCGGATATAATTTACAATAACAACTTCAATCAACCATTGAACGGTAATAGCTACTTCCTACATTTGAATAGTAATCGATTGTTGGAAGAAAATAATAGATACATTTATTTTCATTGAGCTATTCTGAAGTTTCTACGTGAATGTGTGGTTCTACATCAAATGGAATACTTTCTTTGTCAAAGGCGAGACTGTTAGACTTCCCCATGTCTAGGGTAATTAAACTCATGTGTGCTAATAATTATTAACCATAGCTTCAGGCTTTTTTTTTTTTTTTTTTTGAGATTTAACGACCACCGTGAGCAACTCAATGGGCTATAAGCAGTCGCCCGTCCCTAATTTAGAGTCACTGGTTCCAGGGAAGGGAGAGAGCCAGTGCCGTAAGACAAACACAACATCCATGCCTCACCGGGATTCGAACCCAGACCCCTTCCGACGAATGATCAGAGGCCAACGCCTTAGACCACTGCGCCACCGGGGCGGCGCTTCAGGCTTTACGCAATTTGAAAGAAAAAACGGATTCGTATATGACTTTTGTTTAAATTTAACTGTGATTCTTAAGCCCCATTAACTGCAGTCACTAATTTTTAATAGGGATAATCGACTGTTTGAAGAGTTAAATTTTCTCGGAAATAATTTACAATTAGAGAAGAAAAAGTTATCAGCGTGAAGAAGGCTTGTCTGTTTCAACATTTAATATCAGAATTTCAACGCACTATTCTGCTGTTTTATTTCATCTATGACGTATATTCTGATCTAACTTCCATTTTCAGTTTCTTTCCATATCTAAATTTTAAGTTCATGCTCTTTAAGTGTTTGTTTCAAGCTTAACGTTATATTTTTCTCACTCACTGAATGTTATGTGGCAACAGACTTAAGGACAAGTTGGATGACATGTGTATATTTCGACAAGATAAGAACGATGTATGTAAGGTGAGCAGTGTAAAGTGTGGGTACATCAGTGCAGCCTTGCTTTGTACCCTGTAGACTATACATCATCATCATCATCATCATCATCATCATCATCATTGTCAACCATTAGTAATCCACTCCTCTTCCAACCCTCTTCCACAATGGTATATCTTGTGCCAGTCTCCGCCAGGTTACTCCCGCATTTTTTGGAATTTCATCCACCCGTCTCCCATGTGGTCTCCTTCTGGGTCTTTTCCTGTCCCGTGGAATCCAATCTAAAATTTCCGCTGTCCATCGATGGTCTTTCCTGGCAGTATGTCCAGCCCATTGCCATTTCAGGGATTTAACTCTGATCATGATGTCTTCTTCCACTCTTGTCATTTTTCGGATCCACAAGTTCCTTTTCTTATCTCTCCTGGTTACACCAAGCATGCAACTCTCCATGCTGCTTTGAGTTGTCTGCAGCCTTTGTATGTCTCATTTAGTTAAGGTCCACGTTTTTGCACCATACGTAAGCACTGGAAGGATGCATTGATCAAACACTTTTCTTTTAAGACATAATGGCATATTGCTCTTGAAAGTTATGCAGTTTCTTCCAAAAGCTCTCCTGGCGAGCTTTATCCGCCGATTAATTTCTTCATCAATGTGACCCTCACTTGATATCTGCTGTCCAAGATAAACGTACGTATCTGTTATCTCCAGCTTTTTCCATCAATCAATAAATCTTCATTTCTTGTAAATGCATTGTACATCACTTTTGTCTTCTGAAAGTTCATTTTTAAACCCACTCCTTTACTCTTGTCAGCAAGTTCCTGGATCATACTCTGCAGCTCTGCTGGGGTAGTTGCAAAACTGACAACGTCATCAGCAAAACGAAGGTGAATTAGACAATCTCCATTAATATTTATCCCGTTGTTTTCTCAGTTCAGTGATTGAAAGACATTTTCCAATGTGGCCTTAAAGAGCTTCGGAGATATGGTGTCACCTTGTCTCACTTCCTTTCCAATTTTTATGTGTGTTGTATTTTCAAACAGCTGAATCTTTGCACTTGCATTTTCATAGATGTTATTAATAATATTAATGTATGCATCTTCAATACAGCAGGATTTCAAAGCCATTGTAACTGCTGATGGTTTCACCGAATCAAAGGCCTTTACATATTCGATAAAAGCCATGCACAATGGAGGTTCATATTCCCTCGCTCTTTCAATTAGTTTTCTCAGTATGTGGATATGATCTATAGTGCTGTAGCCACTCCTGAATCCAGCTTGTTCTCTCGGTTGAGCCATGTCCAGTGTTACCTTCAAGCGGTGTGAAAGAACTTTAGTGGAGATTTTATAAGCCACTGATAGGAGGCTGATAGGTCTGTAGCTCCTGAGATCCTCAATATCACCTTTTTTATGTAGCAGGATCATTGTAGCGTTGTTCCAATCCTCAGGAATCTTCCCTTCATTAAGGCATCGAGTGAAAACTTGGGCCACTACTGTTTCAATTACTCCATTTGCTTCTTGTAGGATGTCTACAGTAATTCCATCTTCTCCTGGAGCTTTTTCCCCGCTTCATGTTCTTGATGGCATGTGCAACGTCTGCTGGGAGAACTGGAAGAACTCTGGTACTGGTACCTTTCATGATGTCTTGAGTACATGTATCATCCCTTTCATATAATTTGGAGTAGAAATTTTTCACTCTTGTCAAAATTTCGCCTCTATTTCTTGTTAAAGAACCATCTTCTTTTCTCAGTGCCATAATCTGTTTTCTTCCCTTACTGAGATGTCCCTTTGCTATCTTTAGGCTTTGGTTGTTTTCAATTGCTTTCCTCACTAGTTCACAGTTGAATTTCCTTACATCTTCAGTGATACTTTTTCGTACTGTCTTGCATAGATCTATATATTCCACTTTGGAGGTCACATCTTCTTCAGTTGTCCTCATTTCCCTTCTCTTTTGCATCAACATTTTTGTTTTTCCTGATAATTTGTTCACATGCAACTTGTTCTTAGACCCAGCTAATTTTGTTGCTGTTTCCATAAGAGCTTTGGTTACTTTTCTGTTAACTTCAGAAATATCCACTCCTTCGGATGTTAGGCCTTCTAAAGCAGAGAGTCTGTTCTTCAGTTCCAACTTGAAAGTAATATGGTGTTTTTTAAGGTTGGTTATGTCAATACATTTTGCTTGTCGTATGAGCTTGCCACATTCGAGTTTAGTGTTGAGATGCATCTTGCATCTCACCAATCTATGGCCACTACCTGTGTTGAACTTATTTAACACACTGCAGCCTTCGATGATGAATTTTTTGTTACACATAATAAAATCAATTTCACTTGTCGTCCCATTTGGATGTCTCCATGTCCATTTCCTGTGTGGCTTTTTCTTGAAAGAGGAGTTCAAGATGAAAAACCCTTGTGCCTCTGCAAACTCTACGAGAGTATTTTCACGCTGGTTTCTGCTGCCGTGACCGAATTTACCTACTGAAGTTTTATTCTGTTGCCGTTGCCCTATTTTTGCATTGACATCTTTCATAATTATCTTCAAGTGCTGCTTGCCTTTATTATTTAGATGACGAATTTCCTCATAAAAGGCTTCAATTTCTTCTTCAGGATGACTTGTGGTGGGTGTATAAGTTTGAATAATCTGAGCTTGGTATCTTCTCGAGAGTTGAATAACGAGTCGTGCAGCTCTGTCAGAGGAACTTTCAACTTCTACAACTTTATCCTTCAGTTTCTTGTATATTATTGTAAATCAAACACCACTAGTTATGCCAGTTTCTGCCCCACGATAGTAGAAGAGATGTCCATTTTTCAGTTCAATGAGATCTTCTCCTATTCTCCTTACCTCACTTAGCCCGACGATGTCTCACTTGACGTTTTGTAGTTCCTCTTCCAAGTCAAGAAGCCTTGAATCAGAAGATAGGGAGCGTCCATTGTAAGTAGCCAAGGTCAGCATCAAATGGCAGCCTAGTCCGATCCTCCGGTGATTCTTCCCCCTCTGTCTTCATGTCGCACTGGCTTCTGCCTTGGCCAAGTACATTCCAGCTGCCGGAGACTGAGGGCCAAGTACATTCCAGCTGCCGGAGACTGAGGGCCAAGTACATTCCAGCTGCCGGAGACTGAGGTCCAAGATTTATATATTTATCCAAAGCATTACGTTAAGATGCTCCAGTACTCTACATGAACCACCGATAGTACGATAGGTGATGTTTAAGCGAACAACTAATTGAAAGAAAGTTACACATGAAAAAACGATTAGTCGAAAATCGAAATGATGCATAGATGATGCATATTAATTGAAATGATGTATAGCTGTTTATTAGATTACAAAAACATGGGATATTTTTGTGATTCAAAGACTTGATACCCTTGAGAGTCCATGATTTTTGTAAGGGGAAGTTTTCCGAAGGTATCTTTTTACACATTTTTGTGTAAAAACTTGTTTTTGAGATATCTACTTTAATATGCACGATCTCAAGCGGAAATGTCCTGAGTGATTTTTCATGTGAAATAAAACAAATAGAATGAGTTTAAGAACATATATTTTTTCCTCAAAGTATTGTCCGTTATTTTCCACGACTTTAGTCCATCTTTCGGGCAATTTTAGAATGCCATCCCTGTGGAACGTAGTTGGCTTAGAGGCAAAAAAGTCATCCACGTGCTTCTTGAGGGCGTTGAGATCACCGAATGATTTTTCATTTAAAAAAATTTGCAGAGACGGAAACAAATGAAAGTCGGAGGGTGCAATGTCCGGGGAATGAGGTGGGTAGGGTAAGACATCCCAGCTCATGGCGTGCAACTTTCTGCGGGTTACCAAAGAAACGTGCGGCTGCGCGTTGCCTTGCTGGAATCCAACACCCTTTCTGTTCACAAGTTCTGGCATTTTCTGTTGAAGGTTTTGGTTCAATTGTTCCAACGGGCTGCAGTACACATCCAAATGGATCGTCTGATTGTGTTGGAGGAGCTCATAGAAAATAATGTTTTTGCAATCCCACCAAACAGAGAGCTTAACCTTGCGTCCATGAATATTCAGCTTCGGTGTTTGTTTACGTGGTTCTGCAGCGTAACGCCAGGATATCTTCCGCACTACTTGCCGTAGACTATCCATTTTTCATTTCCTGTCACTAATTGTTTCAAAAATGGGTCCCTGTTATTGCGTTTTAGGAATCTTATCGCATATGGAATACCGGCCCATGCAGGTTTTCTCCGAAAGTTTGTGTGGGACCAAAACGTTATAACGAGAAGTCTATTCCAGCTTCACTAAATGTTCATGTACTGTACTTTTCGGCATTTTCACAGTCTCTGCTAACTTCCCAGTCGTTAATCTTGCGTTGTGCTCAATTTCTGTCTTTATGAGATCGTCGTTCACTGCTGAAGGTTTTCCACGTCAATCCCCGTCGTGTAAATGGAAATCGCCGGCTTTGTATTTCGCAAACCACCTCTGAACCGTTGATTCACCAATAGCATTTTCTCCATACACTTCACAAATGTTTTCATAGGTCTGTGCAGCGTTTCCCTCCTTTTTATAGAGAAAGAGCATCACATGCCAAAAATGCTACTTTTGACCATCCGTGTTTAACACGTATAACCCAACACAATTCCTACTTATCGTTAAACACACGCGGCTGAAGGCCGCATGCAAATACTGCCTTTCATTGTTGCCAACATCTCGTATGTTTTCAAAAAGCAGGACTGCATACGTCACGCTCAGCCATACACCTGTCACAAACGTCTGGACGACCCAATACTTTGCTAGTGTTTACTACGTGATCAGAAAGCACATATCTAGAACATTTTCAGGCGGTCGGTAAATAAAAAATGCAAATCTGTAGATTTTGTGCTGGAGAAATATAAGGAGTTATTATTTTTTTTTAAATTAGGGGTTTAACGACCACCGTGAGCAACTCAATGGGCTAGAAGCAGTCGACCGTACCTAATTTAGGGTCACTGGTCCCAGGGAAGGGAGAGAGCCAGCGCCGTAAGACAAACACAACATCCATGCCTCACCGAGACTCGAACCCGGACCCCTTTCGGACGAATGATCAGAGGCCATCGCTTAGACCACCGGGGCAGCATATAAGGATTTCAAAATAGTTTTGATACCCGTTTTTCGAAAAATATTAAAATGCATGTAATTGAAAATAAAATAAAAAAGTCATTTTAAAGAATAAGCTAAACTTTCAAAGAGTGCAAACGAGTTATTGAAGGTTTAATTAAAACGTAACTCCTAAAGCAATTTCCCCATTGCAGGAAGTGTTTTTTTTAGGAACACTGCCTGCAATGGAAATTCATACATCCGGAAAGGGGGAGAATCCTCTTGGGAAACGACCAGTTGCCCCCTCACCCTCACCCGGAGACATTTAGCGTTACTGAGCTAATGCTAATAAATTCAGGTTATAATGAAAAAGAGAGTTTAGTTTCTTTTGATGCTACAAATATTCCTCCAACTGTAATTTTTTTAATAGTTGTTCAAGTATCTGGATGGCATCTATCTGAATACATCGATGTAGGACGTGCCTGATGATGAAATGCCTTGTAATTTTGAAAGATCTTGTATACGATGTATATCTGCACTTAGTATTAAAGTATTAAATTATGTTTTTGTTATAATTGAGCACAGATATGTGTTCAATCATTCTGATCATCGTGTAAAAGACGGCTTGTTTATCTACACTAATTAAGTTGTTCAAGTATTATAGTTTATTTTGCCGAAAAAGTGTATTAAGATGTCGTTCATTAAATTAAGAAGAGTGTATTAAGATGCCGTTCTTCAAAATATAATAAGTAGACCAGTCATGTTTCATAGTCAGGGAATCGCGATTCAGGAACAGAATGTGTTGAATGCATTTTAATATATAAGAATTTCTAGCCTGACGAAACCAGCACCCACATCCTAAATCCGAGATAACGTACGGGTTGCTCTCATCCAATAGTATGCTGCCTCTCATAACCAGGATGCTCACCCCATCTCAGGGAGACCAAAGGTATCAATCAGTAAGTCACACATCACAATACAGACCCAACGGCGTGTTTTCCACTGGTTGGTGTGAGTGAAGAAGACCTCAATTTAAAATAATCGGCTGGAATCGGGATGGCAAAACAACTTATAATATGTTTCTTTATCGTTATTGTTCCCGGCAAAAGATTCCATATTTTGACTGCGAAATAAAGTCTGAGATTTTATAGTGAACAATGATGTCTACACTGTAAAAAATAAGTGGTGTGAATTTACGTAAAAATTCTGAAAATAACGTGCAGAAAAGTTGCCGGTAAGTATACCTCTTTTCCAGAAATTTCCGTTTTTAAAAGTGCCTGTTTATTTTAACTTCCGTATTTTCACAGGTTTTCCGTAGACAGAAATTCCGTTTATTTCAGAAAAGTCTATTTCAGGTTTTTTCTACTTAAATTGAAATTCCGCAAAATAGACGACACTAGTTTTCAGCCCTTACCGCAGGTAATCCTTTCGCTGAGGCCAGGGTGAAACTCCTGACGTTTGAGCTGGTTCAACAGGTAACTCGAGCCTTTAACCACTGAGCTACAAACGCTTGGCGAGTAGCTTCACGTGCATCGTGAAAGGAATTTGGCGATGATGGAATTTGTTGTTTTTTTTTTGTCGTTAATGCGAGTGATTTAGCCATTTTTTTTTCTGTTGGAGTTTATTATTTTTCTGAATAAGTTTGTAATATTTTTTTCTTAGTTTCTGTAGGAGGACTTTTCACAAATTTGGCATTTTTCATCCTGATTTTTCGAAGTAAACAAAATGCTTTGCAACTAGATTTTTTTAAACTGACAATGGCTTTCAGTTATCTTTAAAAAAGGTGAAATCTACTTTTTTATAGTACCATTTCTCACTCACACACACACACACACACACACACACACACACACACACACACACAACTAAATATGAAATTTACTCTTGATAGTTATAATAGCTTTTGTCTTAAGTTGTCCAAAGACCGATACACAGACATCGTATAATCATCTGTACAATAAGTTACCCCGTTTCTTACAGTAACGCAATATATAATAAATAGCTGGTGCACCAAATAGGGGAAAGGAACAGAAATATCCTGTGCCACAATAAACAAAATACATGCCACAATAAATAAAATCCGCAATATCCGATCTCGCTACGGAATTTCAAATTCGACAAACGATTGAAATTTAAAAGTTAATCAACAGTACGAAAATTCCCATAGTACGAAAATTCTGAAAATTCATCAATAGTATGAAATTTTCCCATAGTACGAAAATTCCGAGAAATTCGGGTTTCTTTCCGTCATTTCACGGAAAAGGTTGTATCAGAAAAGTGGTTCGTTAATTCAAGAAAGGAATGACGGAAAGTTGCCCGTGAGTTTCAGAAATTGTTTTAGTGTTCCAAAAGGAAATTTGCGCAGTCATCTATAACAACTTCTTTTAAAATTCAAAGAACTTTTTCTGGTGCCAAGGAAGCAGAATTGAAAAATATTTCAGCAGTATCGGAAGAATCCACTTCATTAGCTTCAACGTCAACTGGAATTTCAGCAGAGAGCATACCCAGTAAAGGAAAAGAACGGCGGTTCTGTAATAATGCTTAGGAGAAAAAATATGCATGGTAAAAACAGAGGTAAAACCCTGCGAAAAATTCATGACTAACGGTGTAAACATTTTGCAAAAAACTGGCGGAGTTATCATAACGGTGCCATTTACATCTGACAAGAAAGCATTAGGACAAGATTTGGAAAGCTGGAGAAAGACGAAGGAAAGGGTATTTTACAGTACTACTCTATTCTGAAAGTTCTGTTGGTGAAAACAAAATAATTTTTATAAAAAATTTGCAAGTTGAACTTCACATTTTAACCTAGTTTCCACTTATGTGGCAGCATTTAGATGATTATATATTTTTATTTCGCGATTGACTATTTTTAGAATGAGATTTTGTGCTGTAGTCCAATTTGCAATATTTGAAATCCCGCCCACCTCGTTTAGCGGGAGAAAGTTTGTTCTTGAAATGTTTGAAGAAGTACTTACTATATATACTGTATATATAGATTGGTGAGATGTAAGATGCACCTCAACACTAAACTGGAACGTGGCAAGCTCATAAGAAAAACAAAATGTATTGACATAACCAACCTTAAAAAACACCATAATACTTTCAAGTTGGAACTGAAGAACAGATTCTCTGCTTTAGAAGGCCTAACATCGGAAGAAGTGGATATTTCGGAAGTCAACAGAAAAGTAACCAAAGCTCTTATGGAAACAGCAACAAAATTAGCTGGGTCTAAGAACAAGTTGCATGTAAACAAATTATCAGGAAAAACCAAAATGTTGATGCAAAAAAGAAGAGAGATGAGGACAACTAAAGAAGATGTGACTTCCAAAGTGGAATATATAGAGCTATGCAAGACAGCACGAAAAAGTATCACTGAAGACGTAAGGAAATTCAACTGTGAGCTAGTGAGGAAAGCAATTGAAAACAACCAAAGCCTAAAGATAGCAAAGGGACATCTCAGTAAGGGAAGAAAACAGATTATGGCTCTGAGAAAAGAAGATGGTTCTATAACAAGAAATAGAGGCGAAATTTTGACAAGAGTGAAAGATTTCTACTCCAAATTATATGAAATGGATGAACATGTACTCCAGACATCATGAAAGGTACCAGAGTTCTTCCAGTCCTCCCAGCAGAAGTTGCTCATGCAATCAAGAACATGAAGCGGGGAAAAGCTCCAGGAGAAGATGGAATTACTATAGACATCATACAAGAAGCAAGTGGAGAAATTGAAACAGTACTCGCCCAAATTTTCACTCGATGCCTTAATGAAGGGAAGATTCCTGAGGATTGGAACAATGCTACAATGATCCTGCTACATAAAAAAGGTGACATTGAGGATCTCAGGAACTACAGACCTATCAGCCTCCTATCAGTGGTTTATAAAATCTTCACTAAAGTTCTTTCACACCGCTTGAAGGTAACACTGGACATGGCTCAACCGAGAGAACAAGCTGGATTCAGGAGTGGCTACAGCACAATAGATCATATCCACGTACTGAGAGAACTAATTGAAAGAGCGAGGGAATATGAACTTCCATTGTGCATGGCTTTTATCGATTATGAAAAAGCCTTTGATTCCGTGAAACCATCAGCAGTTACCACGGCTCAGAAATCCTGCGGTATTGAAGATGCATACATTAATATTATTAATAACATCTATGAAAATGCAAGTGCAAAGATTCGGCTGTTTGAAAATACAACACACATAAAAATTGGAAAGGGAGTGAGACAAGGTGACACCATATCTCCGAAGCTCTTTAATGCCACATTGGAAAATGTCTTTCAATCACTGAACTGGGAAAACAAAGGGATAAAGATTAATGGAGATTATCTAACCCACCTTCGTTTTGCTGATGACGTAGTCATTTTTGCAACTACCCCATCAGAGCTGCAGAGTATGATCCAGGAACTTGCTGACAAGAGTAAAGAAGTGGGATTAAAAATGAACTTTCAGAAGACAAAAGTGATGTTCAATGCTTTTACAAGAAATGAAGATTTATCGATTGATGGAGAAAAACTGGAGATAACAGATACGTATGTTTATCTTGGACAGCAGATATCAAGTGAGGGTCACATTGATGAAGAAATTAATCGGCGTACAAAACTTGCCTGGAGAGCTTTTGGAAGAAACAGCATAATTTTCAAGAGCAATATGCCATTATGTCTTAAAAGAAAAGTGTTTGATCAATGCATCCTTCCAGTGCTTACGTATGGTGCAGAGACGTGGACCTTAACTAAAAGAGACATACAAAGGCTGCAGACAACTCAAAGGAGCATGGAGAGGTGCATGCTTGGTATAACCAGGAGAGATAAGAAGAGGAACTCGTGGATCCGAAAAATGACGAGAGTGGAAGACATCATGATCAGAGTTAAATCCCTGAAATGGCAATGGGCTGGACATACTGCCAGAAGGACAGACCATAGATGGACAGCCGAAATTTTAGATTGGATTCCAAGGGACAGGAAAAGACCCAGAAAAAGACCACATGGGAGATGGGTGGATGAAATTCGTAAATATGCGGGAGTGACATGGAGGAGACTGGCACAAGACAGACCGTTGTGGAGGAAACTTGGGGAGACCTTCGTCCAGCAGTGGATTGATAATGGTTGACAATGATGATGATGATGATGATGATGATATAGTAATTACTTCTATATACGTAAATATCGTAGTTAAAAGTTATATTAAATATATATGGCAAAACAAAACCTTGCCCCCTCTAAGGTTCCATTCGACCCCCGTCAAAAGGTCCTGAAAAAAACACTGATTGCAGGGCTGTCTAGTAGCTGACATCTTTAAAACCACAATATATAAGCCGGTTTTCTACATACCAATTTTTGAATTTTGTAACTTCTATATCAAGAATTTGGCATTAAAATAAATGCCATATTCCATTAAATAAATGCCATATCATCGCTCTTTCCACGTTTATGAGTGAGTCACGGAAAAATTCTCATGTACTTATTATTCATTCGCCATGTCAAACTTATTTCTCCCCTTATTTTGTTTTTAACGTGCGCGTGAGATATAGATAATTGTATTAAACTGTTTAATTCACGTAGAATGTTTATGAGTTCGGCCTTTTTGCTTTTCAGTGCAGTTTTCTTGAGAAAGTTGTTTTGCAGAGTCTTCCTCCCAACAGAGATAACACGCCATTTTTTTGTCTTTTGACAACTTCTAAACTTGAAGATTGCGATAGGTTCCGTCAGTTTTAATGCATTTATTTCAGCACAGTTCTTTTTCAGGGTTTCACCTTTGAGCTGAGCTTAATCACAAAAATAAAAGCACGTGTTATGTGCTGAATAGGGATGGGAACATAAACAGAAAGAAGGCGGAGGATGAAAAACGTTGGGGGGAGGGGGGAGAACAGAAGAGAAAATTCAAAGCTTTCGCCAAAGAGCATCGCCCTTCCAGGTAACTCAGCATGCATGTCAAAAGAACATAATCTACAATTAGGAGCAGTATGCAAAGATCTCATTGGACAACGAAACAGCCAATCATAGGGAAACTATTTGAAGAAAGGTATTATTATTTGAAACGTTCATTGTGTTCATCCATCCTTGAAATGAAATGACGAAAGGTGTCTATCCTCCTGTTTTAGTGACACCCAATGGGAATTGTGTCTGGCGCTGCAGTGAGAATCAAAACTCCAAGCGTACCTGTTTATTTATGCAAATTATTGTCAGAGACACAAAGATTGACATGGATAGGATGAAAATACAACTATGAGAGAGAGAACGAGAAAAAGAGGCGTGCTTTCACCATTTACGGTTTCAGAAGTGATCGCCCATAACACATATTTGTCTTAGAAAAATATTACTTTCAAGCTGGATTTCAAGCTGCTGCCCAATTTTGTTTTAAATAGCATTACTGGTACCGTTTCCATGTAATTGGTCAAGACGCTTTTCCTGAATACCATGCGTTTCCTATTATGTTAAAAAAAACTGAGTTCGTAGAACCTCGCTATGGAAGGCGAATTAAAAGTCATACAGTTTACGGCAAAACTAAATCAAGATTACAAATATAGAAAAACCCCTCTCATTTTGAAATACTCTAGGGCATTTCCGTTTTCTCCGTAAAAGAAAAGTGTCATAATAAAAAGAGAGCTTTGTGTTATTTCGAGATCACATAATGTAGAAGAAATACAAACTCACTTTTACATTTTTCATGTTGTTAACACTTTACAATTACTGTCCATAAGCAAAAATAATCGCGTACACAAGATCAAACTCATAAGCAATTCTAACAGAAGAGAAATGTCATCATAGGAAGCAAACGGAAAGAACTGGCCGCAGCTCTGTTGGCCGAATGGTCAGGGGCACTGGTCTGTGGCTAATCATCATAGCTGCGCCTGGGTTCGAATCCCAGATGAGGTATGAGTGGTATGCTTTTCTTAAGGCACTAGCTCTTTCCCCTGCATGAAATCAGTGGCAGCTCATAATTTTCATGGTGCTTTTTAAACCCCAAAATAATAATAATAAAAAAACCTTGGCAGGAGTAAAACTCAAAGGTTTAGAACAGCTAAACTCTCACAGGAGATGGGATGAAATGTCAGTTTGGCAACGACACAAGCGCTGTGTCTTACGAAAACGTAGTGATTCATGCAGCTGAATTTATACATATTACTGTTGCCTCGCCGTAACAGAGAAGTTTGAAATATGTATTTGGGACGTTATGAGCGATGGTCGCTTCCGTATTTGTGAGTGACCGCAAAAGAGAGGAAAAATGTCCATTGTAGCATATGTTATTCCTCAGGAATCGTAAACACTGGCCGTAATGGGGAGGGGTCTGCAGTTGAGGGGGATGTCAGTTTAGGCGAGTTTTAATGAACATTTGGGTTTGTAAATAAAAAAAATATCTTTTCGAATTCCCTGGCATGCTTCTTTTTCTATCGCCACAGAGGAAAACAACATAAAAGAAAATGAATTTTCTTGCTCAGTTAGCTCGTGTCAAACCAAGGCCGTCTAAAAAATACAAGGCCATGACATTACAGCTATGAGTTCCCTATTTTAGTGACGTCACACGGAAACCAATTCTTCCGATTGGTTTCCAAAGCTGTCGTGTATGACGTCAAACACGACGCCGACGTATCATGCCATGTAAGATGAAAGTGACGTCACAAGGGGAGGAAACTCATCTCTCTAATACCATGGCTTTGTACGTAGACGTCCTTGGTCGAACTCGGAATTTTCTCATGGAATTTCGGTTCGCGATACCCCGAGATTTTCCTTAGATTCTCAAAATACATAATTTTAGTTATAAAACAATTCTGATTATTTTAAGAACAGCAAAAGAATTCAGGAAAAGAGAAAATTAGAAGTTTATATAGTACAAAACAGAAAACTGGTTTTCTTTGCGAGTGTGTGTGCATGTGTGTTTACGAGATTTAGTGACTACAGTGAATAGCCCGTTATGTGGAAGAGCGCAGGTCCAGAACCATAGGACATCCTGCTTCATTTAGAAAACCAGCTCGGGCACAACTTGGAATGTTAGCCATGCAGATGTTCACAACTCTAAACTTAACCACTGGGAAGGCAGACTCATTTCCTGATTAATGGAAGTGTTCCTAGACTGAAAAAAGGAATGATACGCTGTTGTATGCAAAATTATTAATAAATTTGAACAACATGGATGTGAATTTATTTAGGACACAAAGAAAAAATCATTTGTTACCAAGAACGTGATTTGATCACACCAGTCGTTTTTTCTAATAACAAGATGCTTTACAGCGGTTCTCAAGCAAATGGGGTATAATGAATTGCTTATTTAGAAAGAGCACGTTACTTCCTGCACAATCTACGGCTGGCGGACTTGACGGCGCCGAACCTAGAGTAAACAGTGTTAATTCCATAAGATAGTATAACTATACTAGTGATCCGAATTTATTGGCGTAGATAAAAATCAAATTTTCCAAGCTTTCGTACATCAGCCAGATGGCTTTTTCAAGGATGGTAGACAGCAAAATGCAAACTGTGGATATTAGCGTTCAAATTGTTGAAGCGTTCTATTATTCACCGTTTGCCGTGTACCTTCCTTGAAAAAGCCATCTGGTTGATGTGCGAAAGCATGGAAACTTTGATTTTTATCTACGCCAATAAATTCGGATCACTGGTATAAGCACACCGGACAAAAAAATTACGGAATGCTCATTTTATTGGTTAATATAGGGTTACATCACCACGAGCTCGAAACACAGCCTTGATTTTCTTTGGCATGCTGTCAACATGGGAGCGGATGACATTAATGTCCAGTTTGTCCCACGCCGTGAACAACTGGTCCCGCAGAGCGGTCGAATTGGGAGGGTCTTGTTGTCTCTTCTTAACGGCCCGTTCGAGAATGTCCCAAATTTTCTCTATAACATTGAGATCAGGCGAATTGGCGGGCCAGGTGAGATGTAGGACGTCGACCTCATGTTCTGCAAACCAATCCTGCACAATGGCAGCTCGGTGGACAGTGCAGTTGTTGTCTTGATAACGTGGATCTGGAATGGCGGCATCTTGGAGGAACTGGACATATGGCAATACCTCGTTATCCAGCAGTTTCACGTAGTCCACCGCTTTCATGCCATTAGAAACGTGAACTATGGGACTCTCCCAGGACTGGATATACACCCCCAAAACATGACACTTCCATCCCCCTTCTGTATAGCCCTTTGAACACACTGCGTTGAAGGCTTCTCCGGCCTTTCACATGACGCTGGATCGACCATCATTGGAATACAGGCAGAACCTGGATTCGTCCGACCAGATGATGCGTCGCCACTATTCTGTGGTCCAGTGTCGGTGTTCCCTCGCCCATTCCAGCTGCTTCTTCTTGTGTATGGCAGGCGGCTTGGGGCATACCATAGCTACACGACTGAATATTCCTACACCATGTAGTTCTCGTCGAAACGTTCGTTCGGAAACAGGCTGACTGGGTTTCGCATTGTACTCTTGCAGCAATTCCTGCCAGTTTTGGAACCGTTTTGCGGTTGATAATCACCCCAGACCTCGACGATCACGGTTGCTCATGATAGTTTTTCTGCCGCAGCTGCTCCGACGGGAATTGTCTCTGGCTGACTCCTTCCATGCTAAATGAATACTACTGACTGTTAACTTGGACACGTCAACGAACTCTGCCACCTCCCTCAGCGAATGACAATGTTCACGACCAAAGACGATAGCTCCCTTTTGCCACTCTGTTACGTCACCTTTTCTACCCATGGTACTACCTGTAAGCAACAATAAAACTGATTAGGCATGCATGTCTTACAAGGCTGAAAAAGTAACAAGTAACATACAATACTTTCCATTCCATTATAAACACGCGTTTTTCTCTCCCTGACCAGTTTCCAACTGTTCCTCCGGATGACAGCATTCCGTAATTTTTTGTCCGGGGTGCTTAGTTATATTATCTTATGTATAGTTGGTGCAAAGTTCCTTGCGCTGTTATTTAGCTTTAATTCCTTTTTCCGCAGCTCAGGTGGCGCAGTGGTCTAAACGCTGGCTTATGACCATTCTTCCGAGATGGGTTCGGGTTCAAATCCCGCTAAGGCATGGACGTTGTGCTTGTCTTACGGCACTGGCTCTCTCCCTTCCCTGGAACCAGTGGCTCTAAATTAGGGATGGGCGACTGTTTCTAGCCTACTGAGTTGTTAACGGTGGTCGTTAAACCCCAATCAGAAAAAAAAAAAAAAAAATTCGGGCCCTTGTTGTGAAACAGATTATTTCGTTTGACGGTGAAGTGGCATTCCTAAAAGACTTCGTATAAAAGATAGCGGCAATAAGTGTCAGTGGCATACGAGTGGACCTACCGTGGTTAACTGTGGGTTAATCTGACTAAAGGTTAAAACCAATGAGAGAAATTGAATGAAATCCAAAGGACCTGAAATCAATCCCATAGGCTAAAGGAATTTTAGCGCCCCTCGCAAGAGTCCCGAAGTTTTTTAATAAACATTAACTTGTTCATGAGAGAAAGGTGAACAAGTTAGCAGACATAGGGAGAAGAAAGATAGAGTTAAGTTATCAGACCTTGGGAGAGAAAACGACATAAAGCTTAGCAGACCAGCGTAGAGAGGGATGAGAGTTCGGAGTCAGTATAAGTTGAGAGCACCAAAAATGGAGAAAAAAATACGACGACGGAACCTGAACCCGAACACAATGCCGACTACATGGAAATGACCCAGAGTCAAGGAGAGGAGAGCTAAGTTAAATGTTTCTTCCCTTTTCCCAAAATGCACATACCGTAATCCATTTCCGTCATTTCATTGACAGCTGGAGTTGAATTTCAGCATTTCAAACCATTTCGGGTCACGTTAGGCAGTTTTGAATCTTTAAATAAATTAAAACATTAAATTCACGTTAATGGAATCCAATAAAATTCGTGATTAGGGATAAGATAGAATAATGGAGAACATAAGTACGTTAGGTAACTTATGTTCTAACACCAGTTGCGTGATATCACCAAAATAAATGGCGTGAATTCATGGAAAATTTCTGAAAACAACGTGCAGCAAAGTTACGAGTATGTTTCCTTCTTTTAAAGAATTTTCCGTTTTTAAAAGTTCCCACTTTTTTTAACTTCCGTACTTTCGCAGATTTTCCGTAGTCAGTAATCCAGTTTAATTTAGAAAAGTCCGTTTCAAGTTTTTCAATATTTATACAGAAATTTTGCAAAATCAAAGATGCTGAATTTTTCAGCCATTACGTCAGATAATAATCCTTTAGCGATGGTGGTGGGGATCGAACTGATGTCGTTTGGGTTAGAGACCGCGCGTCTTAGCCAGAATGTCTTTGAAAACGCGCTCACGTTCAAGATAAAACTAATTGAACGGTGATTAATTATTTTTTCCATTAATACGAGTGATTTAGTTATTTTATTTTCTGTTGGAGCTTATTATTTTCTTGAATGCATATGTATAATAATTTTATGCTTTCTGTGGGAGGACTTATCACAAATTAAGTATTTTTTTCATCATGATTTTTCGAAGCAATAGAATACTTTGGAACTTCAGATTCCTTTTTTAACTGACAATAACTTTTAATTATCTTTAAAAAAAGATTATATAATATTATTTCACAAAAACTTTCAAGTAAAAGTTTACTCTTGATATACTATAGTAGATTTTGTCTCAAGGACTCCACAGACTGGTATAGATAGACATCGTACAAATTACCTGCACAATAATTAAGTACCCGGTTTACGGTAACTCAATCTACAGGGTGATTCATAAAGAAGTATACATTTTCAACGCACTATAAAACAAGAACAATATAAGATATTTTATGTTACCTATAACAGAATTGTAGGGAAATGTTTCAAGTTTTTTTAGAGGCAGTCACAGATGTTCTATGTGTGCACCTTTAGTCACACGACACACATAGAGCCGGTAATCCATTTCCGTTTCCAGTTTCCAGATGCTGTAAAACAGTAACAGTTGAAGACATGGACCACAACTGCGAGCCGTTAGGTAGATGTACTCATAAAGTTTGTGTCCCGCTACTGAGGGACACAAACTCCCCTTCCTGTTGATCTAGCGGAGCTGAAACAGCGTATCACAGCCACTATCACTGCACTTGATTCAGATATCTTACCTCGCGTTTGGGTGGAAATGGATTACCGGCACGATGTGTGTCGTGTGACTAAAGGTGCACACAAAGAACATCTGTGACTGTCTCTAAAAAAACTTTAAACATTCCCCTACAATTCTGTTACAGGTAACATAAAATATCCTACATTGTTCTTGTTTTATAGTGGGTTGAAACTGCATACTTTTTATGAATCACCCTGTATAATAGCTGTTGCATAATATAGGAGAGAGGAGAAGAAATATCATGTGCCACAGTAAACAAAATTCATGAGATATGCTATCCACAATATCCGATCTCGCTACAGAACTTCAAAACCAGATTCTTCGACAGACTACGAAAATTTAACAATTAATCATATATGTGAATACCGGTTGCTTCGACTTGCAAATCCTGTGATGTTTATATTCAAATTAATCGGAAATTTGAAACTTGGCCGTTCTGGGTGGTGTAGTGGTTAGCATAATCGAACGCTATCCGGGAGACGCGGGTTCCATTCCCGCTCCAGAACGACGAAACTTTCAAGTTTTCGGATATTATCTGGCATCCACGTCATATTTACACCAATAAACGGATTCACATCTTCCAAATTTGTATTGTCACACCTCAAGTATTTCCGTGAATCTCTCCTATTACCGGAAATGTTCCATCATATAGATAGGGAAAAAGTGAGAACATAAATTTTCTTTTAATATACGAAGAGTTGCTGAAAGGTTTCTGAAAATTCAAAATTTTCCGTTAACACTTCTTAAAAAAGGCAATTTACCGTCAATATATAAGAAAGGAATTGCGGAAAGGTTTCTGAAAAGTCAGAAATTTTCTGGTGTTCGAAAAATTTGTGAAATTCGGGTTCCTTCCCGTCATTTCACGGAAAAGGTTCTATTAGAAATATGTTTCGTTAATTCACGAAAGTAATCACGAAAAGTGACTCCTAAATTTTTTAATTTTTTTTTTTTTACAATGTAGGTTTCTGATTGTGTATTGAAAAGGGTGATTGAAAATAGATGTTGCACGTGCTTCTTATGTATTTAATGTAACAGAAATTATATTTTGTTAAATATTGATTTTATCAGTGACCAAAATTTTTATCAAATTTTATCAGTGTTAAATATTGATTTTATCAGTGACTAAATCGCAGTGGTCTAAGCGATGGCCTCTGATCATTCGTCCAAAAGGGGTCCGGGTTAGAATCCCGGTGAGGCATGGATGTTGTGTTTGTCTTTCGGCGCTGGCTTCCTCATTTCCCTGGAACCAGTGACCCTAAATTAGGGACGGCCGACTGCTTCTAGCCCATTGAGTTGCTCACGGTGGTCGTTAAATCTTCAATCAAAAAAATAATAATAATAAGTGACTAAGGTATAATTTGAGAATATAGTTTAGTATGTCAAATAATGTAATTAGTTAACGTTCGGTTTGCACCCACAGAAGGACAAAACAATTACGTGTTCTATTTCTTCAAAGTAATTTTGCTATTAAGAGGATTGTTTTTTGTTAAACATGAGTCAGAAAGTTATTCCCAAGTATATGTCGTATGTTCTCAGAAAAAAAAAAAAAAAGGTCAAAATGAATACAGCTTTTAAATTACAGCAGCATAATTATAGTACAATTCACGGGCGGTACTCTTCTCTCCTCACACCAGTGACGGAGAAAGGTTGAATCGCAAAATACTACTTTTTTGTGTATACTTATACACGGTCGAGTCACATTATTGTGACCACCAGCTAATATCCAGAGTAACCGCCGTGTGCAAGGCGGGCAGTAGATAGACGAGCTAGGAGTTACCCAGTAAGGTGCTGGAAGGTGTTCACAGGTATGTGGAGCAATGCTGACTGCTGCTGGAGGGTGCGTGGTGGAGGATCCATAGAGCGAACAACATGATCGAGGTGGTCCAACAGATGCTCAACTGAGTTTAAATCTCGGGAATTAGGAGGCCAGGAAAGTACTTTGTAGTCTGCATCGCGCTCTTCCAACCGCTTTCAGACATTTTTAGCTGTGTAACACGTCGCATTGTCATTCTAGAAGATCCCATCTGCCCCAGGAAAGACAATCAGCATGTTATGGACGTACGTGGTCTGCAAGGATGAATTCATAACGAATTCGGCCCATAGTGCCTTCCACAGGTATGAGTGGACCCAGAGAATGCCGCGAAAACATTCCCCAGACCATAACGCTACCACCACCAGCTTGTGTTCTTCTAGCAATCGTTGAAGAGTGTTTGTTCTCCGATGTTTCTCGCCTTATACGCCAACGTTCATCCGTTCGATGAAGCAGAAAACGTGACTCATCGGAGAACGCAATCCTTTGTCAATCAGCGGAGGTCCAATTCCGATACTGCCGTGCAAATGTAAGCCTTTTCTGCCGATGCACCATCGTTAGCATAGGTGCAGTGACCATCCGTCTGCATCTGAGCCCCATACGCAGCTGGGTTCACTAAACTGTCGTTTTAGACACACTTCCGGTAGCCCCCTGGTTCATTTGGCCAGTGAGTTGCTCCACTGTAGCGAGTCTCGCGCACCTTCAAAGCCGACGTTCACCTCTCTTATCAATGGCACGTGGTGCTCGGCAGTTTTCACGTTGCTTATTCGCAATGGTGCAGTTTCTCCAATCACGATACACTTTAATCCCAGCAGCACACGAACAGTTCACAAACTGCGCTGTTTCAGAAATAATGCCACCCTTGGCCCGAAAGCTGATAATCATTCCTTTTTGGTAAATCTGATAAATCGCTCCTTTTATCCATCTCAGCAACGAGTGATATGTTTTCAGAACACCCACAGCTCACCTTATATACCCTTCAAGCCAGCTCACGACACGTGCCTTTTTTCATCGGCTACGCGCTGTTGACGTCAAAAGTAGGAGATGGTCACAATAATGTGACTCGACTGTGTATATACAATAGGGTGGAGCGAAAAAGGCAAAAAAAAAACTTTTTTTTTAATGTATTGTTTCCTGACACAACAAATGGTTAAAAAAACACAGTAAAAAAATTCCAGCTCAATAACTCGTCGTCTTCAGGTTCCACACTAAGTTAAAAAGATTTAATTTTAACGTCAAAAAAGTGAAAACATGTAAATATTTGTTTTACAATATTTTTGTTTCCTAACCCAACAAATGGTTGTAAAAGTTTCAGCTTAATCATTTGTCATCTTCAGGTTCCACACGAGATCCGAAGAAATTCATCTCGGTGTCGAACTTCGGAATTTCGTTCTGGGACTTGATTCGGCTGCCTCTGAATCCATCCCTGGCTTCTGCACCACATGGTGCAATTGACGCTTCTGTCACCAGTATCACATGCCTCTCTACTACTTGAGAATGGCAAGGGAGTTCATCTGATTATAAGACTGAAGCGATGTTTTCATGAAGGAGTATAGATCATAACTGAAACGTAAAAATAGAGAAACGCTGACATTGGTTCAGCCTATTTTTATTTATTTATTTTGCTGGAGGGTTTTACGACCACCGTGAGCAAGACGATGGGCTATAAGACAGACGCCCGTCCCTAACTTAGGGTCACTGGTTCTAGTGACAGGAGACAGATCACGATTCGAACTCGGACCCATCTCGACTTGCTCACGGGAAAATTAGGCTGCCGCAATGGTGGAGTCGTGGTCTAAGCGATGGTTTCTGACCAAAATAGAAAATGAAGCGTTATTACCAAAATCCCTTTAAGTATGAAGATGAATATCGTGATGTACATTCATTGTCATAAAAACCCGCGCACCAAGAAAAAAGTGTGTCATTGAGAATAGCTACGGGGAAGGCAGACATGCAAATGATTAAAGTTTCGTGGGTTTCCGCATGCCCGCACGTCCATTACCGGCGCTGCAATCGCAGTCCTTGGGGCTTATAAGGTGCAGCGCAGGTGACCCCAAATGCGTGCCAAAGTGCATGGTAAGAGTCGGGTCCCTGAGCGATAGATATACCGAGGAGACACCGCAGATGTGCGTATGGTGTCTGACGGAGTTTGAACGAGGCCGTATTGTCGGGATGAGAGAGGCAGGGTGGCCGGCGCGCCGAATCAGCTGCGATTTGGGCCGGTTGGACCTTACGTACGAACGTGTTGGGAACAATGGTTACGGGAAGGCACCCAGGCACGCCACCAGCAGACAGGAACGATTGATCGCGACAACGGCACAAACAGATGCAACGACGTTCTTGTCCAGTATCCAGAGACATGTGGCGGATGTACAAGGGACTCCTGTGTCCGCCAGAACCATTTCCAGACGCCTGGCGGAGACGAATCTGCACTCTCGACGGCCCTTACGTTTTATGCCATTAACACCTGACCATCGTCGGCGTCGATTGCAGTGAAATGCTACGGACTGACGACGTATATTGTTCAGCGACGAATCCCGCTTCTGTATGGGAACGGACGACCACCGTGTCAGAGTGTGGAGGACCGCAAGTGAGCGCCATAATCCCAACCTCACTGTACAGTGGCACTTGTCCCGAACTGCAAGCGTGATGGTATGGGGAGCCATCGGGTACGAAAGCCGGACTTTTCTCGCAGTAATCCGAGGGACGTTGACAGCCCAGCGCTACATACAGGAGGTCATTCGGCCTCATCTGCTGCATTTTCTGGCGGGGAAGCCCGGAGACATTTTCCAACAAGATAACGCCCGTCCGCACACGGCTTGGGTTTACCAGGACTGTCTACGTCATGCTTCGACGCTTTCGTGGCATGCCAGATCGCCTGGTCTCTCGCCTATCCAGCACGTGTGTGACTAGATGAGACGCCAGCTTTCTCCATGTCCTAGTGTTCGTCATTTGGAGCGTCAGTTGCAAGAAGTGTAGGCCAATGTGTCCCATGATAACATACGGCGTCTCTTTGACTCCATACCGGACCGTATCACCGCATGTATCCGAGCATGAGACGGTCCGACGCGGTACTAACGTTGACCGGAATATGTACAGTATGTCCGCGGGATATCGTCCTGCTGCTGTGATACTGTAATCAGTTCTGTCCTTGGTATGTACCATCTCACTACTAAACTCTCATTTCAATCCAAAGCATCCTTCTTGGTGCGCGGATTTTTATGGCAATGGGTGTACAGTATTTACTACAAGGCTTTTAAAAATGATACCTGAATTACTAAACCGTAATTTGGATATTCTGATAAATATATCATGGCATTCGGAAAATAATGGCCGATTTTCTGAGGTGCCACATTCAACTTGCCCACAATGCTTTCAGATCAATCCGCTCGCAGCGCCATTCATACGAGTTGAAGAGCGTCTCAGACACCACATACACGCCATAATCGGTTGAGCTGCAGTCGTTATGCACAACGTGTTAGGAAGGAGTGAGTTGCGGGTGATTCTGCTTCATGAGTTCAAATTGGGTCGTAATGCGGCACAAACCTATACCGTAATGTGGTAGAGGCATAGGGCACGCAGGCAACATCTGAACACACTGTTCGTCCGGTTTTGATTTATAAGTTTCGTTCGGGCGATACGAGCCTACAAGATGAGGAAGGCCGAGGACTACATTCGATCATCGATAACGACGATCTGAAGGCAAATGTGGAGGCAAATCCTGGTGTCATAGTCACAGAACTCGCTAAAAATTTAGCACAGGACATGGAAACGAATTACACTGCCGGCCACCCAAAATGAACACCAAGAAGGACACGAAATAACAAAGCCAGATTTATTGGACACATAACAACAGATACAAAGATGAAACGATTGAGCTTACAGGCCCGTACGACTTGCGGAACACGCAGACATCAATAGTTCGTGTGGCCCCCATGGTTGGCAATAACGGCCGCTAAACGCTGCGGTATCAAACGAAAGAGGTTTTAGATGTGGGCTTGGGGTATGTCGGTCCAGGCAGCTTCCACACGTTGCCACAGTTCGTCAGACGTAGCCGCGGGTGGTGCTTGCCGGGCCACTCGGTTGCCAATCAGCGACCAGACGTATTCGATGGGCGACATATCGGAAAAACAGGCTAGCCACGGCAGCAGTGACACCTGGTGGGCCATGAGAATTGTTGCACGGTACGTGCAACGTGCGGGCGCGCATTGTCCTGTTGATACGTGGCCGCTGGCAGGTCCTGCAGGTAAGGGAGGACTACAGGCTCCAAAACGTTGGAGATGTAGCGGTGGGTGTTGAATGTACCGGCGATGCGTACCAGAGGGGTGCGGGTGTCATATCCAATTGCGCCCCAAACCATAACGCCAGGCGACGGATCGGTATGGCGATGCATAATGCAGGCGTCATACAGTCTCTCGCCGCGGTGCCACCACACGCGGATCCGCCCATCGTGGTGCTGCAGGGAGAAGAGGGATTCGTCGGAGCAAACAATGTCGTGCCATTCCGTAGTCCAGGTGCGGCGTTCAACAGCCCACTGCCGTCGCACTCGCCGGTGGTGTAACATCAGTGGTGATTGTAGCAATGGGCGCCGTGCGACAAGTCCCTGCTCCTGCAGACGACATCGAACGGTACGTGCTGCCACAGGTTCTTGCGCAACACACCCTAATTCTTGCGCTAACGTTCGTGATGTGGCGTTGCGAGCCGTCAATGCCCGCCGCACAACATACCGGTCCTCTCGTTAGGTGGTGTGCCGCGGCTGCGGCAATCGTTCACGTCGATCCGTCCGTCCCTCCTACACTCACCGAATCCATACTCGCCTCACTGTGGCTGGATGTCGCCCTACACGGGCGCCGATTTCTCGGTACGATAAACCGCTGTCGCGATAAGCCACTATTCATCCTCTGTCAAACTCCAAAACGTGCTAGAATGACTGCCGTCTTCTGCGACGAGGCATCAGGAAGCTTCCCACGCACAGGTCCGGCAGCACAACACACTTCCACTACTTACACCCCGCCTTCTGTGCACCCTTCTTATAGTACTTCTCGGTGGCGTGCCGGGCGCACATGATTTGCAATGCTAATCGTTTGCATGTCCTCTCGCGGGCGACGCATGCTGCGAATTTCAGGCCAATCGGATGCTTCCTTCTTGGTGTTGCATTTTGGGTGACCAGCAGTGTATTTTGTGTCATGAAAATGGTGGAAGTCATGCTGACTTTCTAGATCGGTAACTTCGTAAGTTGTTTTTCAGAGTGTAACAAGACATTCGGACCACCCTGTCAGTATTTGCATGACTTGTATAAGTCTATTCCAAGTCGAATTGCTTCTGTGTTTAAAGCTCGAAGTGGGACTACAGCCGATTAATAAAAAGTTCACCACAAACAGTAAGTGTTTCCATTATATTGATATACCAATGTAACTGATTAATTACCAATTACCTAATACATCTATTAAAATTAAATGAACATTACGAGAATAGTTAATTACAGTAACATCACCTACGTGTTATGGTTGATGGAAGAGTTATTTTTACTGTGATCTATCGCGGTGTCTTAGAAAAGAAAAATAATTGAGGTTGTAGAGCGTTTATTCTCCTGTTCCCTCTTATACCTTAAAAGTTTTGATGAGCGAGACTTGGAAGAAGCAGCAATGAATTAAAAAACCATGTAGAGAGTTTGTTGAGTCTTATACTGGGAACGCCTCCCATTTACAGTTTCACTGATCGCACCATGGGCGTCACTGGTAAATAGGAATTGGGGGAAACGCAAGCGTGCAGTAATAGACAATTTCTTTGTTCGTTAAAGAGCTTTTTCAAAATGTACTGGGGACAGAAAATCTTCTAAGTGTATTGAATAAATGCATATCTGAATGCATTGCAATATCAGAAATATGGAGGTTACTCAGAAATATTGGAGGTACATATCCCCCCCCCCGTCCCCCTCACCAGCGACGCCCATGGATCACACGGAAGGGTTCATAATAGGACTGCCCTTCAGAATCAAGTGCTGATCCAACAAAATTTTCTTTCTTTTTTTTTTTTTTAGTCAAAACTAACGGAGTGGATAAAATGTAAATGGAAACAGATGCTATGAAAATGCTATACCTTTTGTAATCGCTCACTTGAATGCATGCAGTAATAATATATATATATATCGTTATTTCTTGCAGATAACACTTTCAAGTCTCGAGGATCAACAACCAGCACCTTCTTTAGGGTGGATGAAACATCCCACACGAGAAGAAAAAAAAAGACCGTCCCCTCTGAATTCCAAGGAGGGAAAACTATTGGAGCAGGTTTAATAAGATCATCGGTGACTGAAACTTCGTAGAGATGTTGAATGTATTCCGAGCAACTGTATCAAAATTTATAGATGCCTTCTCCAATTCTGAAAAAACAACATCCGCTGGGAAGAATTTTGGCAGGAAATCGAAACCGTCTGAAAGGGACCACCGGACATTGAAACGGATTCTATTAGATGCTTGAATTAATTCCCGCTGTTGCCCAATAGAGCGCAGCAGTGGCGCGCTGTGACCAGGACCACACGTGACCTCCCTTGCACACGCACGTACCGTCCGTAGTCTGGGCGAAGCAGTGTGTGACACGCGATCGGAGGGCACAGAACACGAGTTTGTATCGCATTCACGATGTCGAGCTTCGTACCCAAAAAGGAGCATTTGCGGGAAGCATTACTCTTCTGTTTTCATCTCAAGAAATGTGCAGCGGAAAGTCATCGTTTTCTAGTGCAGGCCTGTGGGAAACATGCCCTATCGGAATCAACATGCAGACAGTGGTTCCGACGCTTCAAAGCCAACGAATATGACGTGAAGGACAAAGATCGCCCTGGGCAGCCGAAAAAGTTGGAAGATGGCGCATTGGAGGCCTTATTGGACGAGGATTCATGTCAGACGCTCCACGAGTTGTCTAAAACACTGCGAGTCGACGAGTCAACGGTTAGCAAACGTTTAAAGGCAATGGGAATGATCCAGAAGCTCTGAAACTGGATCCCACATGATAAGGTTATTCTTCTCCACGACAACGCCAGACCTCACCAAATCCGTGAAGGAACTCTTGGAGGCACTTGGCTGGGACTTCTTACCCCACCCGCTTTATTCCCCTGACATTGCTCCCTCGGACTTCCATTTGTTCCGGTTGCTGCAACATGGCTTGTCAGAGCAGCACTTCCTTTCTATCGCGGATATTCAAAAATGGCTCGATGAATGGTTCGCCTCGAAAGAACCTGCATTTTTCTACCGCGGAATCCATTTGTTGCCCCAACGGTGGGAAAGGGTCGTAGCTGCCAACGGACACTACTTTAAGTAGACTATCGTGTACCGTTCTGTGGCAACACACAGGTGTTTGTGTGGCAAAAAGCAGCGGGAATTAATTCAAGCACCTAATATAAACCCAAAACACAAAACTACTGTCGCAAAAGTAACTGCCGAAATTAATGTGAGCAAGAACAATCCACCGTTTATCAAAACAGTTCGCCGGGAACTTCATAAAGCTGAAATTTATATAGAGCTGATACTGCCAAGCTACTCGTTACTGATGTTCAGAACCGGCTGAACGCGGTAAGTAACGTAAGCGAGGCATCGGGGCGCCATCACTACAGGTGCGCTTTTGAAAACGCAACTTTGTTAAATTTTAAATGCTGAATAGCCTGTACGGAAAAAATAAAATATTTTAAGGACTCCTACAGCCTTATTCTGTTTTATAGCCGAGAACAAAGATCGGTTTTTACCCAAAAGCAGCATTGGTCGTTTTACCCTACCTCCCTCTCTGACCACAGGCTATCTTGCTTTATCCCATTGGTCAACGCATCTTCTTTGCCTTTCACTTCTTTGTTTTTTCTGAGATAACGAAAGGCATTTGCCAAAAGCCTCCCTCTCCCGCAGTGATGTATTTCCCATTAAAAGAAGGGAAAAAAAACCTTCCTGGAGAGACTGTTAACGGTGGGGACGGTATTTCTCTCTCTAAAAGTTTTACGAAGCAATGTTTTTTGTTTGTTTTTTCTCTCATGAAAAGAATATTGAGGACCTTGAGAAATTACTTTTGCATTTTTATATTTACTTTCTGGTAGTAAAAAGCATCAGGGCAACGATCTGGCTAAGTGAATTTACTACACCCAATGATTTACGGGAAGGAGGTCTTAAACAATATTTTTTTACGGGAACGAAATCCCCACTTTTCCCGTGACAATTCATGTTACTAAGTACATGAAAGATGCTAAAAATTTAATGCTAGTTACGAGTACACCAAACTATGTACAATCAAAAGCACTTATATGGTAATAGTAAATACCCCTTTATTTACTGGCATAAAAAAAGCGTATAACATCGCGAAGCTTTCGCTCTCCACTGAGAGGCTTTTTAAAGACAGTTATATATATATATATATATATATATATATATAAGGTCGGGATGTAAGGTCAGGTGATGCGTAACATCACAGCCTCTCCTTGACAAATGTCAACCCCGCCTTCTCGTGGTGCATCCTGTTCCCACTAAAGGGGCTCTGACGACCGCCAATAGCGGTATAACTATACCATCGGGATTAGAGGAAATTTCATCCCACACTCACCAACCCGCTTGGCCAGCGTGGTGAGTTATGGCCAAACCCCTCCAAAATGATTCCACAACTTAAATCTTGGCCCTCAGTCTCCGGCAGCTGGAATGTACCTGGCCAAGGCAGCGGCCAGTGCGACATGAAGGCAGAGGGTGCTAAGAATCCCCGGAGGACCGGACTAGGCTGCCATCTGATGCTGACCTTGGCTACGTACAATGGACGCTCCCTATCTTCTGATTCAAGGCTTCTTGAATTGGAAGAGGAACTACAAAGGATCAACTGGGACATCGTGGGGCTAAGTGAGGTAAGGAGAAAAGGAGAAGATCTCATCGAACTGAAAAGTGGACATCTCTTCTACTATCGTGGGACAGATACTGGCAGAACTAGTGGGGTTGGATTTATAATAAACAAGAAACTGAAGGATAAAGTTGTAGAAGTTGAAAGTTCCTCTGACAGAGCTGCACGACTTGTTATCCAACTCTCGAAAAGATACCAGGCTCAGATTATTCAAACTTATGCACCCACCACAAGTCATCCTGAAGAAGAAATTGAAGAATTTTATGAGGAAATTGGTCATCTAAATAATAAAGGTAAGCAGCACTTGAAAATAATTATGGGAGATTTCAATGCAAAAATAGGGCAACGGCAACAGAATGAAACTTCAGTAGGTAAATTCGGTCACGGCAACAGAAACCAGCGTGGAAATACTCTCGTTGAGTTTGCAGAGGCAGAAGGGTTTTTCATCTTGAACTCCTTCTTCAAGAAAAAGCCACACAGGAAATGGACATGGAGACATCCAAACGGGACGACAAGTGAAATTGATTTTATTATGTGTAACAAAAAATTCGTCATAGAAGACTGCAGTGTGCTAAACAAGTTCAACACAGGTAGTGACCATAGATTGGTGAGATGTAAGATGCACCTCAACACTAAACTTGAACGTGGCAAGCTCATAAGACAAACAAAATCTATTGACATAACCAACCTTAAAAAACACCATAATACCTTCAAGTTGGAACTGAAGAACAGGTTCTCTGCTTTAGAAGGCCTAACATCAGAAGAAGTGGACATCTCTGAAGTTAACAGAAAAGTAACCAAAGCTCTTATGGAAACAGCAACAAAATTAGCTGGGTCTAAGAACAAGTTGCATGTAAACAAATTATCAGGAAAAACGAAAATGTTGATGCAAAAAAGAAGAGAGATGAGGACAACTAAAGAAGATGTGACTTCCAAAGTGGAATATATAGAGCTATGCAAGACAGTAAGAAAAAGTATCACTGAAGACGTAAGAAAATTCAACTGTGAACTAGTGAGGAAAGCAATTGAAAACAACCAAAGCCTAAAGATAGCAAAGGGACATCTCAGTAAGGGAAGAAAACAGATTATGGCACTGAGAAAAGAAGATGGTTCTGTAACAAGAAATAGAGGCGAAATTTTGACAAGAGTGAAAGATTTCTACTCCAAATTATATGAAAGGGATGATACATGTACTCCAGACATCATGAAAGATACCAGTACCAGAGTTCCTCCAGTCCTTCCAGCAGAAGTTGCACATGCAATCAAGAACATGAAGCGGGGAAAAGCTCCAGGAGAAGATGGAATTACTGTAGACATCATACAAGAAGCAAGTGGAGAAATCGAAACAGTACTCGCCCAAATTTTCACTCGATGCCTTAATGAAGGAAAGATTCCTGAGGATTGGAACACCGCTACAATGATCCTACTACATAAGAAAAGTGACATTGAGGATCTCGGAAACTACAGACCTATCAGCCTCCTATCAGTAGTTTATAAAATCTTCACTAAAGTTCTTTCACACCGCTTGAAGGTAACACTAGACATGGCTCAACCGAGAGAACAAGCTGGATTCAGGAGTGGCTACAGCACAATAGATCATATCCACGTGCTGAGAGAACTAATTGAAAGAGCGAGGGAATATGAACTTCCATTGTGCATGGCTTTTATTGATTATGAAAAAGCCTTTGATTCGGTGAAACCATCAGCAGTTACAATGGCTCTGAAAACCTGCGGTATTGAAAATGCATACATTAATATTATTAATAACATCTATGAAAATGCAAGTGCAAAGATTAGGCTGTTTGAAAATACAACACACGTAAAAATTGGAAAGGGAGTGAGACAAGGTGACACCATATCTCCGAAGCTCTTTAATGCCACATTGGAGGGTGTTTTTCAGTCGCTGAGCTGGGAAAACAAGGGGATAAAGATTAATGGAGATTATCTAACCCACCTTCGTTTTGCTGATGATGTAGTCATTTTCGCAACTACCCCATCAGAGCTGCAGAGTATGATCCAGGAACTTGCTGACAAGAGTAAAGAAGTGGGATTAAAAATGAACTTTCAGAAGACAAAAGTGATGTTCAATGCTTTTACAAGAAATGAAGATTTATCGATTGATGGAGAAAAGCTGGAGATAACAGACACGTACGTTTATCTTGGACAGCAGATATCAAGTGAGGGTCACATTGGTGAAGAAATTAATCGGCGTACAAAACTTGCCTGGAGAGCTTTTGGAAGAAACAGCATAATTTTCAAGAGCAATATGCCATTATGTCTTAAAAGAAAAGTGTTTGATCAATGCATCCTTCCAGTGCTTACATATGGTGCAGAGACGTGGACCTTAACTAAAAGAGACATACAAAGGCTGCAGACAACTCAAAGAAGCATGGAGAGGTGCATGCTTGGTATAACCAGGAGAGATAAGAAGAGGAACTCGTGGATCCGAAAAATGACAAGAGTGGAAGACATCATGATCAGAGTTAAATCCCTGAAATGGCAATGGGCTGGACATACTGCCAGAAGGACAGATCATCGATGGACAGCCGAAATTTTAGATTGGATTCCAAGGGACAGGAAAAGACCCAGAAGAAGACCACATGGGAGATGGGTGGATGAAATTCGAAAGTATGCAGGGGTGACATGGAGGAGACTGGCACAAGACAGACCGTTGTGGAGGAAACTTGGGGAGACCTTCGTCCAGCAGTGGATTGATAATGGTTGACAATGATGATGATGATGATGATATATAAGGTCGAGTCACATTATTGTGACCACCAGCTAATATCCAGAGCAACCGCCGTGTGCAGTGCGGACAGCAGCTGGATGTGCAGGGAGTGACTAAATAAGGTACTGGCAGTTGTTCACAGGTATGTGGAGCCATGCTGACTGCAGTGCATCCGACAGCAGCTGGAGGGTGCGTGGTGAAGGATCCATAGAGCGAACAACACGATCGAGGTGGTCCCACAGATGCTCAATTGGGTTTGGGTCTGGGAAGTTAGGGCACCAGAGATGTACTTTGATGTCCTCGTCGTGCTCTTCCAACCACTCTCGGACATTTCTAGCTATGTGACACGTCGCATTGTCATTCTTGAAGATTCCATCCGCACCAAGGAAGAAAATCAGCATGTATGGGTGTACGTGGTCAGTAAGAACGGATTCATAAAGAATTCGGTCTACAGTGCCTTCCACAGGTATGATTGGACCCAGAGAATGTCACGAAAACATTCCCCAGACCATAACGCTACTCCCACTAGCTTATGTTCTTCCAGCAGTGGTTGAAGAGCGCTTGTTCTCCGATGTTTCTCGCCTTATATGCCAACGTCCATCCGTTCGATGAGGCAAAAAACGTGACACATCGGAGAAGGCAATCCTTTACCAATCAGCGTAGGTTCAGTTCCGATACTGCCGTGCAAATGTAAACCTTTTCTGCCGATGCACTTTCGTTAGCATACGTAAGAGAAGTGACCATCCGTCTGCATCGGACCCCATACGCAGCATGGTTCGCTGAACTGTCGTTTTAGACACACTTCCGGTAGACCCCTGGTTCATTCAGCACATGTGTTGCTCCATTGTAGCCTGTCGATCGGCCCTCACGCACCTTCGAATCCAACGTTCACCTCTCACATCAATAGCACGTGGTGCTCCGCATATTTCATGTCGTTTATTCGCAATGGTGCCATTTCTCCAATCACGATGCACTTTAACCACAACAGCACGCGAACAGGTCACGAAATGCGCTGTTTCAGAAATACTGCCACCCTTGGCCCGAAAGCCGATAATCATCCCTTTTTTGCAAATCTGATAGATCGCTCCTTTTATCCATGACAGCAACGAGTGATATATGTTTTTAGATCATGATTATGATCATATGTAGAGGATTTTAGGAAGGGAGTTTCTGACCCGAGGTCTTAAACAACCCTTAGAAATAGGAAGCTATGAGATTTGGGCTAGAGTGCCCCATAGGAAAGTGACACGGAAGCGAAGTAGAAAGGGGGAGGAAGACGCCCTTATTTATTACCGAGGGGCCAGTACCCGAGGTCCGATGGCTTAACGTGCCCATCCGACGCACGGCGGATATTTAGTGGATCGAGCGTTCGTACCTGCCTGGGATCGAACCTGAGGTCCTTTCCGCGGCAGTCACGAACGTTGCCCACTAGGCCACCCGCGGCATGTTTTTAGAATGCCTACAGCACACCTTATATACCCTCCGACCCAGCTCACGACACGTGCCTTCTTTCATTGGCTACACGCTGTTGACGTCAAAAGTTGGAGGTGGTCACAATAATGTAGCTTGACTGTGTATATATCATCATCATCATCATTGTCAACCATTATCAATCCACTGCTGGACGAAGGTCTCCCCAAGTTTCCTCCACAACGGTCTGTCTTGTGCCAGTCTCCTCCATGTCACTCCCGCATATTTACGAATTTCATCCACCCATCTCCCATGTGGTCTTTTTCTGGGTCTTTTCCTGTCCCTTGGAATCCAATCTAAAATTTCGGCTGTCCATCTATGGTCTGTCCTTCTGGCAGTATGTCCAGCCCATTGTCATTTCAGGGATTTAACTCTGATCATGATGTCTTCCACTCTCGTCATTTTTCGGATCCACGAGTTCCTCTTCTTATCTCTCCTGGTTATACCAAGCATGCACCTCTCCATGCTTTTTTGAGTTGTCTGCAGCCTTTGTATGTCTCTTTTAGTTAAGGTCCACGTCTCTGCACCATACGTAAGCATTGGAAGGATGCATTGATCAAACACTTTTCTTTTAAGACATAATGGCATATTGCTCTTGAAAATTATGCTGTTTCTTCCAAAAGCTCTCCAGGCAAGTTTTGTACGCCGATTAATTTCTTCATCAATGTGACCCTCACTTGATATCTGCTGTCCAAGATAAACATACGTGTCTGTTATCTCCAGTTTTTCTCCATCAATCGATAAATCTTCATTTCTTGTAAAAGCATTGAACATCACTTTTGTCTTCTGAAAGTTCATTTTTAATCCCACTTCTTTACTCTTGTCAGCAAGTTCCTGGATCATACTCTGCAGCTCTGATGGGGTAGTTGCAAAAATGACTATGTCATCAGCAAAACGGAAGGTGGGTTAGATAATCTCCATTAATCTTTATCCCTTTGTTTTCCCAGTTCAGTGATTGAAAGACATTTTCCAATGTGGCATTAAAGAGCTTCGGAGATATGGTGTCACCTTGTCTCACTCCTTTCCAATTTTTATGTGTGTTGTATTTTCAAACAGCCGAATCTTTGCACTTGCATTTTCATAGATGTTATTAATAATATTAATGTATGCATCTTCAATACCGCAGGATTTCAGAGCCGTGGTAACTGCTGATGGTTTCACCGAATCAAAGGCTTTTTCATAATCGATAAAAGCCATGCACAATGGAAGTTCATATTCCCTCGCTCTTTCAATTAGTTCTCTCAGTACGTGGATATGATCTATTGTGCTGTAGCCACTCCTGAATCCAGCTTGTTCTCTCGGTTGAGCCATGTCCAGTGTTACCTTCAAGCGGTGTGAAAGAACTTTAGTGAAGATTTTATAAACCACTGATAGGAGGCCGATAGGTCTGTAGTTCCTGAGGTCCTCAATGTCACCTTTTTTATGTAGCAGGATCATTGTAGCATTGTTCCAATCCTCAGGAATCTTCCCTTCATTAAGGCATCGAGTGAAAATTTGGGCGAGTACTGTTTCAATTTCTCCACTTGCTTCTTGTATGATGTCTATAGTAATTCCATCTTCTCCTGGAGCTTTCCCCCGCTTCATGTTCTTGATTGCATGAGCAACTTCTGCTGGGAGGACTGGAAGAACTCTGGTACCTTTCATGATGTCTGGAGTACATGTATCATCCCTTTCGTATAATTTGGAGTAGAAATCTTTCACTCTTGTCAAAATTTCGCCTCTATTTATTGTTATAGAACCATCTTCTTTTCTCAGAGCCATAATCTGTTTTCTTCCCTTACTGAGATGTCCCTTTGCTATCTTTAGGCTTTGGTTGTTTTCAATTGCTTTCCTCACTAGCTCACAGTTGAATTTCCTTACGTCTTCAGTGATACTTTTTCGTGCTGTCTTGCATAGCTCTATATATTCCACTTTGGAAGTCACATCTTCTTTAGTTGTCCTCATCTCTCTTCTTTTGCATCAACATTTTCGTTTTTCCTGATAATTTGTTTACATGCAACTTGTTCTTAGACCCAGCTAATTTTGTTGCTGTTTCCATAAGAGCTTTGGTTACTTTTCTGTTAACTTCCGAAATATCCACTTCTTCCGATGTTAGGCCTTCTAAAGCAGAGAATCTGTTCTTCAGTTCCAACTTGAAAGTATTATGGTGTTTTTTAAGGTTGGTTATGTCAATACGTTTTGTTTGTCTTATGAGCTTGCCACGTTCCAGTTTAGTGTTGAGGTGCATCTTACATCTCACCAATCTATGGTCACTACCTGTGTTGAACTTGTTCAGCACACTGCAGTCTTCGATGACGAATTTTTTGTTACACATAATAAAATCAATTTCACTTGTCGTCCCAATTGGATGTTTCCATGTCCATTTCCTGTGTGGCTTTTTCTTGAAGAAGGAGTTCAAGATGAAAAACCCTTCTGCCTCTGCAAACTCAACGAGAGTATTTCCACGCTGGTTTCTGTTGCCGTGACCGAATTTACCTACTGAAGTTTCATTCTGTTGCCGGTGCCCTATTTTTGCATTGAAATCTCCCATAATTATCTTCAAGTGCTGCTTACCTTTATTATTTAGATGACGAATTTCCTCATAAAATTCTTCAATTTCTTCTTCAGGATGACTTGTGGTGGGTGCATAAGTTTGAATAATCTGAGCCTGGTATCTTCTCGATAGTTGGATAACGAGTCGTGCAGCTCTGTCAGAGGAACTTTCAACTTCTACCACTTTATCCTTCAGTTTCTTGTTTATTATAAATCCAACACCACTAGTTCTGCCAGTATCTGTCCCACGATAATAGAAGAGATGTCCACTTTTCAGTTCAATGAGATCTTCTCCTTTTCTCCTTACCTCACTTAGCCTGACGATGTCCCACTTGATCCTTTGTAGTTCCTCTTCCAATTCAAGAAGCCTTGAATCAGAAGATAGGGAGCGTCCGTTGTAGGTAGCCAAGGTCAGCATCAAATGGCAGCCTAGTCCGGTCCTCCGGGGATTCTTAGCACCCTCTGCCTTCATGTCGCACTGGCCGCTGCCTTGGCCAGGTACATTCCAGCTGCCGGAGACTGAGGGCCAAGATTTAAGTTGTAGAGTCATTTTGGAGGTGTTTGGCCATAACTCACCACGCTGGCCAAGCGGGTTGGTGAGTGTGGGATAGCATTTCCTCTGATCCCGATGGTATAGTTATACCGCTATTTGCGGTCGTCAGAGCCCCTTTAGTGGGAACAGGATGCACCACGAGAAGGCGGGGTTGACATTTGTCAAGGAGAGGCTGTGATGTTACGCATCACCTGACCTTACATCCCTGTGTATATATATATGTATATATATAAGGGATGTAAGGTCAGGTGATGCGTAACATCACAGCCTCTCCTTGACAAATGTCAACCCCGCCTTCTCGTGGTGCATCCTGTTCCCACTAAAGGGGCTCTGACGACCGCCCATAGCGGTATAACTATACCATCGGGATTAGAGGAAATTCTATCCCACACTCACCAACCCGCTTGGCCAGCGTGGTGAGTTATGGCCAAACCCCTCCAAAATGATTCCACAACTTAAATCTTGGCCCTCAGTCTCCGGCAGCTGGAATGTACCTGGCCAAGGCAGCGGCCAGTGCGACATGAAGGCAGAGGGTGCTAAGAAACCCCGGAGAACCGGACTAGGCTGCCATCTGATGCTGACCTTGGCTACTTACAATGGACGCTCTCTATCTTCTGATTCAAGGCTTCTTGAATTGGAAGAGGAACTACAAAGGATCAAGTGGGCCATCGTGGGGCTAAGTGAAGTAAGGAGAAAAGGAGAAGATCTCATCGAACTGAAAAGTGGACATCTCTTCTACTATCGTGGGACAGATACTGGCAGAACTAGTGGTGTTGGATTTATAATAAACAAGAAACTGAAGGATAAAGTTGTAGAAGTTGAAAGTTCCTCTGACAGAGCTGCACGACTTGTTATCCAACTCTCGAAAAGATACCAGGCTCAGATTATTCAAACTTATGCGCCCACCACAAGTCATCCTGAAGAAGAAATTGAAGAATTTTATGAGGAAATTCGTCATCTAAATAATAAAGGTAAGCAGCACTTGAAAATAATTATGGGAGATTTCAATGCAAAAATAGGGCAACGGCAACAGAATGAAACTTCAGTAGGTAAATTCGGTCATGGCAACAGAAACCAGCGTGGAAATACTCTCGTTGAGTTTGCAGAGGCAGAAGGGTTTTTCATCTTGAACTCCTTCTTCAAGAAAAAGCCACACAGGAAATGGACATGGAGACATCCAAATGGGACGACAAGTGAAATTGATTTTATTATGTGTAACAAAAAATTCGTCATAGAAGACTGCAGTGTGCTAAACAAGTTCAACACAGGTAGTGACCATAGATTGGTGAGATGTAAGATGCACCTCAACACTAAACTTGAACGTGGCAAGCTCATAAGACAAACAAAATCTATTGACATAACCAACCTTAAAAAACACCATAATACCTTCAAGTTAGAACTGAAGAACAGGTTCTCTGCTTTAGAAGGCCTAACATCGGAAGAAGTGGACATCTCTGAAGTTAACAGAAAAGTAACCAAAGCTCTTATGGAAACAGCAACAAAATTAGCTGGGTCTAAGAACAAGTTGCATGTGAACAAATTATCAGGAAAAACCAAAATGTTGATGCAAAAAAGAAGAGAGATGAGGACAACTAAAGAAGATGTGACTTCCAAAGTGGAATATATAGAGCTATGCAAGACAGTAAGAAAAAGTATTACTGAAGACGTAAGGAAATTCAACTGTGAACTAGTGAGGAAAGCAATTGAAAACAACCATAGCCTAAAGATAGCAAAGGGACATCTCAGTAAGGGAAGAAAACAGATTATGGCACTGAGAAAAGAATATGGTTCTGTAACAAGAAATAGAGGCGAAATTTTGACAAGAGTGAAAGATTTCTACTCCAAATTATATGAAAGGGATGATATATGCACTCCAGACATCATGAAAGATACCAGTACCAGAGTTCCTCCAGTCCTTCCAGCAGAAGTTGCACATGCAATCAAGAACATGAAGCGAGGAAAAGCTCCAGGAGAAGATGGAATTACTGTAGACATCATACAAGAAGCAAGTGGAGAAATCGAAACAGTACTCGCCCAAATTTTCACTCGATGCCTTAATGAAGGAAAGATTCCTGAGGATTGGAACACCGCTACAATGATCCTGCTACATAAGAAAGGTGACATTGAGGATCTCGGAAACTACAGACCTATCAGCCTCCTATCAGTGGTTTATAAAATCTTCACTAAAGTTCTTTCACACCGCTTGAAGGTAACACTGGACATGGCTCAACCGAGAGAACAAGCTGGATTCAGGAGTGGCTACAGCACAATAGATCATATCCACGTGCTGAGAGAACTAATTGAAAGAGCGAGGGAATATGAACTTCCATTGTGCATGGCTTTTATCGATTATGAAAAAGCCTTTGATTCGGTGAAACCATCAGCAGTTACAATGGCTCTGAAAACCTGCGGTATTGAAGATGCATACATTAATATTATTAATAACATCTATGAAAATGCAAGTGCAAAGATTAGGCTGCTTGAAAATACAACACACGTAAAAATTGGAAAGGGAGTGAGACAAGGTGACACCATATCTCCGAAGCTCTTTAATGCCACATTGGAGGGTGTTTTTCAGTCGCTGAGCTGGGAAAACAAGGGGATAAAGATTAATGGAGATTATCTAACCCACCTTCGCTTTGCTGATGACGTAGTCATTTTTGCAACTACCCCATCAGAGCTGCAGAGTATGATCCAGGAACTTGCTGACAAGAGTAAAGAAGTGGGATTAAAAATGAACTTTCAGAAGACAAAAGTGATGTTCAATGCTTTTGCAAGAAATGAAGATTTATCGATTGATGGAGAAAAGCTGGAGATAACAGACACGTACGTTTATCTTGGACAGCAGATATCAAGTGAGGGTCACATTGATGAAGAAATTAATCGGCGTACAAAACTTGCCTGGAGAGCTTTTGGAAGAAACAGCATAATTTTCAAGAGCAATATGCCATTATGTCTTAAAAGAAAAGTGTTTGATCAATGCATCCTTCCAATGCTTACGTATGGTGCAGAGACGTGGACCTTAACTAAAAGAGACATACAAAGGCTGCAGACAACTCAAAGCAGCATGGAGAGGTGCATGCTTGGTATAACCAGGAGAGATAAGAAGAGGAACTCGTGGATCCGAAAAATGACGAGAGTGGAAGACATCATGATCAGAGTTAAATCCCTGAAATGGCAATGGGCTGGACATACTGCCAGAAGGACAGATCATCGATGGACAGCCGAAATTTTAGATTGGATTCCAAGGGACAGGAAAAGACCCAGAAGAAGACCACATGGGAGATGGGTGGATGAAATTCGAAAGTATGCAGGGGTGACATGGAGGAGACTGGCACAAGACAGACCGTTGTGGAGGAAACTTGGGGAGACCTTCGTCCAGCAGTGGATTGATAATGGTTGACAATGATGATGATGATATAAGAAACAAAGATAACTTTTGAAAAATAACAAATAACGTGGAAGACATCAACAGCGGTATTACGTGTATTTTTTTTATTTTTTATTTTTTTGACTGGGGGTTTAACGACCACCGTGAGCCATTCAACGGGCTGTAAGCAGTCGTCCATCCCTTATTTAGGGTCACTGGTTCCAGGGCAGGGAGAGAGCCAGTGCCGTAAGACAAAAAAAACATCCATGCCTCACGGGATTCGAACCCGGATCCATCTCGGACGCATGGTCGTAAACCAGCGCTTAGATCACCGCGCAACTGGGGCACCCTACGTGTATTTATCAAGAAATTGCCTTCCACGTTATTTTTCGAAAATCATCTTTGCTTCTTACGCGTTCTAATTCTTTGCATTTTGTGGCTATCTACTCTCTTGAAAAAGCCTCCCATTGGAGAGCGAGAGCTTAGAGATTCTATATACTTTTTTACGACAGTAAGTAAATGGCATTTTATTACAACGTAAGCATTTTTGATTGTACTAAAACAAATTTTGTAATTTTGTGAGCGAAAGTTCTGGGGCAGAATAGCCATATGCGTGGGCAGTGGCGTAACTAGCACAACGAGGGCCACTCACCCCCCACCTCCCACCCCGCTAGATTTACTTCAGCACCCCTAAGCACAGTAGTTTTCCCAGGATTTCGAACATGAGGGGGATGCATTTTTCGCGGTGTGTGTGCGTGTGTGTGGTTGGGAGAGGGGAGGGGGTGGAAGTCAGGAAGAGTGCCTGCAAAAGTAACGGGGGTTCCTAGAGCCCTGCAGTTTTGACTTTTTAAGTAATAGATTCGACAATAAGTGGAACTGCTTTGTCGAAAACTAAAATAAATCACTTGAAGAAATCACCCTCTTACACATGGAAGATCTGCGGCTGCTGTGAGTTAATGTTGACGCCTGTCGTGCACGTAATCCTATGTAAATGACTATTTTCTCTCATCCTCCACGGGGAATCCCACTGTAGCCTCCGCTTTTCCTCATAAGCGCAGAGAGAAGGCGATTGGAGAGTGATCGTATTATTTACAACCCATTGCAGAGCAATCGTATTACAACCCGAAGTCAAGGAGCCGAGCACTTTCAATCTGTAGGACATTCAGTGTTTTAAAAGTGAAACTAGGCATTTATTTAGGCAAAGATAAATAATATATCTTAAAGCAAAATATGAATCTTTGGGTTAATTATTGTGCGTGTTTAAAGTTTTTCATAAAACTATAACTGGCAGCTGCAGTACACCCCTTCGTTACCTGTGCCCCCTCCCCCGCAGCTGCGGGGGTGGTGGTTACGCCACTGTGCGTGGGGGTTTGTTAAATTCGAAAACTTTATGTAAATTTCGCGAGCGTGTCGTTCACAAAGGGGCGCCGAAATGGCACTTCGCATCGGGGCGAAAACATGCCTTGAGCAGGCTCTGCCAATATTAATGCAAAATGGAGGATGCAACAGTGCCACGGGCACTAACCTGGAAATGGGATGTTTGGGAACATGCATTTGGTCCGATGAATTACCATTCACACTTTTTTACAATTACGGAGAGAGTTCACATTTAGCGAATTCCCAAGGAAGCGACAATCCCGACTGTCTTGTGCCAACCGTCAAACATGGAGGAATTTAAACTACAAAATACTCAATTTTCAAATACAATCTTTCAGGCTAAACTCAATCTAAATGATCTTAATATACTAACTATTCAACAATTGCATATCTATAGTATAGGTAAACTAATGTTTTTGAGAATTAAAAATGGTTACTACCAAGATTTAATTACAATAAGTACTCACAGTCATGATTACTCCACGAGACAAAAAACAACACGTTTCCACAAACAAAACGATTTAGATAATTTATTAATTATATTGGTCCTGCACTATGGAATATATTTCCTACTGATATTATATCACTTAATAATATTAATATATTTAAAGGAAAACTCAGGCATTTCTTACTGACCAAAAGCTCATAATGTACTATTACCTTTATTAATTGATAGTACCACCCTAGCAGTGTTTGATATTATATGTGGGGTTGACTTGTTAAAGTTTTTTTGCATTTTTTTTATTTTCATTAAAATTTTGATGCTGTAGGAGAAGAGGGCACGTCAGGCGTATCGGGTCTTTTCCCTCCTCACTCTCTGTTGTTACAAAAATATATTATTTGTGTTATATATTTATGATTATGTAATCCGCTTGGCCAGCGTGGTGAGTTATGGCCAAACACCTCCAAAATGACTCCACAACTTAAATCTTGGCCCTCAGTCGCCGGCAGCTGGAATGTACCTGGCCAAGGCAGCGGCCAGTGCGACATGAAGGCAGAGGGTGCTAAGAATAACCGGAGGACCGGACTAGGCTGCCATTTGATGCTGACCTTGGCTACCTACAACGGACGCTCCCTATCTTCTGATTCAAGGCTTCTTGAATTGGAAGAGGAACTACAAAGGATCAAGTGGGACATCGTCGGGCTAAGTGAGGTAAGGAGAAAAGGAGAAGATCTCATTGAACTGAAAAGTGGACATCTCTTCTATTATCGTGGGACAGATACTGGCAGAACTAGTGGTGTTGGATTTATAATAAACAAGAAACTGAAACATAAAGTGGTAGAAGTTGAAAGTTCCTCTGACAGAGCTGCACGACTCGTTATCCAACTATCGAGAAGATACCAGGCTCAGATTATTCAAACTTATGCACCCACCACAAGTCATCCTGAAGAAGAAATTGAAGAATTTTATGAGGAAATTCGTCATCTAAATAATAAAGGTAAGCAGCACTTGAAGATAATTATGGGAGATTTCAATGCAAAAATAGGGCACCGGCAACAGAATGAAACTTTAGTAGGTAAATTCGGTCACGGCAACAGAAACCAGCGTGGAAATACTCTCGTTGAGTTTGCAGAGGCAGAAGGATTTTTCATCTTGAATTCCTTTTTCAAGAAAAAGCCACACAGGAAATGGACATGGAGACATCCAATTGGGACGACAAGTAAAATTGATTTTATTATGTGTAACAAAAAATTCGTCATCGAAGACTGCAGTGTGCTGAACAAGTTCAACACAGGTAGTGACCATAGATTGGTGAGATGTAAGATGCACCTCAACACTAAACTGGAACGTGGCAAGCTCATAAGACAAACAAAATGTATTGACATAACCAACCTTAAAAAACACCATAATACCTTCAAGTTGGAACTGAAGAACAGATTCTCTGCTTTAGAAGGCCTAACATCGGAAGAAGTGGATATTTCGGAAGTTAACAGAAAAGTAACCAAAGCTCTTATAGAAACAGCAACAAAATTAGCTGGGTCTAAGAACAAGTTGCATGTAAACAAATTATCAGGAAAAACAAAAATGTTGATGCAAAAGAGAAGGGAAATGAGGACAACTAAAGAAGATGTGACTTCCAAAGTGGAATATATAGAGCTATGCAAGACAGCACGAAAAAGTATCACTGAAGACGTAAGGAAATTCAACTGTGAGCTAGTGAGGAAAGCAATTGAAAACAACCAAAGCCTAAAGATAGCAAAGGGACATCTCAGTAAGGGAAGAAAACAAATTATGGCTCTGAGAAAAGAAGATGGTTCTATAACAAGAAATAGAGGCGAAATTTTGACAAGAGTGAAAGATTTCTACTCCAAATTATATGAAAGGGATGATACATGTACTCCAGACATCATGAAAGGTACCAGAGTTCTTCCAGTCCTCCCAGCAGAAGTTGCTCATGCAATCAAGAACATGAAGCGGGGGAAAGCTCCAGGAGAAGATGGAATTACTATAGACATCATACAAGAAGCAAGTGGAGAAATTGAAACAGTACTCGCCCAAATTTTCACTCGATGCCTTAATGAAGGGAAGATTCCTGAGGATTGGAACAATGCTACAATGATCCTGCTACATAAAAAAGGTGACATTGAGGATCTCAGGAACTACAGACCTATCAGCCTCCTATCAGTGGTTTATAAAATCTTCACTAAAGTTCTTTCACACCGCTTGAAGGTAACACTGGACATGGCTCAACCGAGAGAACAAGCTGGATTCAGGAGTGGCTACAGCACAATAGATCATATCCACGTACTGAGAGAACTAATTGAAAGAGCGAGGGAATATGAACTTCCATTGTGCATGGCTTTTATCGATTATGAAAAAGCCTTTGATTCGGTGAAACCATCAGCAGTTACCACGGCTCTGAAATCCTGCGGTATTGAAGATGCATACATTAATATTATTAATAACATCTATGAAAATGCAAGTGCAAAGATTCGGCTGTTTGAAAATACAACACACATAAAAATTGGAAAGGGAGTGAGACAAGGTGACACCATATCTCCGAAGCTCTTTAATGCCACATTGGAAAATGTCTTTCAATCACTGAATTGGGAAAACAAAGGGATAAAGATTAATGGAGATTATCTAACCCACCTTCGTTTTGCTGATGACGTAGTCATTTTTGCAACTACCCCATCAGAGCTGCAGAGTATGATCCAGGAACTTGCTGACAAGAGCAAAGAAGTGGGATTAAAAATGAACTTTCAGAAGACAAAAGTGATGTTCAATGCTTTTACAAGAAATGAAGATTTATCGATTGATGGAGAACAACTGGAGATAACAGATACGTATGTTTATCTTGGACAGCAGATATCAAGTGAGGGTCACATTGATGAAGAAATTAATCGGCGTACAAAACTTGCCTGGAGAGCTTTTGGAAGAAACAGCATAATTTTCAAGAGCAATATGCCATTATGTCTTAAAAGAAAAGTGTTTGATCAATGCATCCTTCCAGTGCTTACGTATGGTGCAGAGACGTGGACCTTAACTAAAAGAGACATACAAAGGCTGCAGACAACTCAAAGAGGCATGGAGAGGTGCATGCTTGGTATAACCAGGAGAGATAAGAAGAGGAACTCGTGGATCCGAAAAATGACGAGAGTGGAAGACATCATGATCAGAGTTAAATCCCTGAAATGGCAATGGGCTGGACATACTGCCAGAAGGACAGACCATAGATGGACAGCCGAAATTTTAGATTGGATTCCAAGGGACAGGAAAAGACCCAGAAAAACACACATGGGAGATGGGTGGATGAAATTCGTAAATATGCGGGAGTGACATGGAGGAGACTGGCACAAGACAGACCGTTGTGGAGGAAACTTGGGGAGACCTTCGTCCAGCAGTGGATTGATAATGGTTGACAATGATGATGATGATGATGAATACCATGTCTGTAACAACTAAAATGCAATAAATGAAATGAAAATCAATAGTGGCTTATGCAGCAATCTCGTTGTGTTCTGTATAGGTCCTATCATCACCTTAAACTGCTGAGTTGCAACCATTGTAAGCCTAGATATTCTGGGTGACTAGGTTCTTCCTGTGATGCAAACCTTTTTCTTCCGCAAACGATGTCATCTTCCAAGATGATAATGCTCCAATATAGACAGCCAGATGTGTTCAATCTTGATTTGGGGAGCATGAAAGTGAAGCTAAACATCTCCCACGGCCTACACGATCACCAGATTTAAACAATATTAAACGCCATCGGGCAAAAATGGACAGGAGAGGGACAAGTAGATTTCCTTCATGCCCGTTATTCAAGGACTTTGAGGCTATACTGCAAGAGAAATGGTCCAATGTGCATCTAAAAACTGCTTGCGATTTATTTTAATATATTCTACCTAAAATTTAAGCTGTTAGAAGTAAAGCGTGACACAACACTGCATTAAAGCATACCTGTAACTCTTCTCACAGGTATTTGTATTATTTTATTCACCTCCTATACTATCCATTTTCGTCCTCGTTATTTTCTGAACATTCCAAAACGCCATCCTTAGTTACATATTCTTTTGCATTTTGCAGAATGAGCAATAATAAAAGTTGGATTCAGAGCATCCTTAGTTACATATTCTTTTGCATTTTGCAGAATGAGCAATAATAAAAGTTGGATTCAGAGCATCCTTAGCTACATATTCTTTTGCATTTTGCAGAATGAGCAATAATAAAAGTTGGATTCAGAGCATCCTTAGTTACATATTCTTTTGCACTTTGCAGAATGAGCAATAATAAAAGTTGGATTCAGAGCACCCTCAGTTACATATTCTTTTGCATTTTGCAGAATGAGCAATGATAAAAGTTGGATTCAAAGCCATCGAATTCAAAAATTAAGATAAATACGAAGTGAACCAAAAGTTGCGTTAATCATAACTGAAAAGTACACAGTGCGTCAAAGAATTTTTGAGACTGGTGCTAGATTTCAGCCTACGGTGGCGCCACCAGTGTAATCGCGAATGCGTTATAAACCGTGACCATCTGCTTGCTTTCTGCCAAAAGTACAGCGCAGTTGTTAAAGTAAAACAAACGAAACGGGCGTTCATTAGAGAAGTAAATTGTTTTTCATGTTGAATTATTAAGATGGAACAAAGTGCTGTGTTTAAATTTAACGCAAAACTTGGTAAAAGTGCCTCGGAAACGTACCAAATGATGAAACAAGTTTACGGTGAGTTTTGTTTAAGTAGATCAAAAGTTTTCCTGTGGCACAAACGTTTTTTGGACGGAAGAGATACGCTAGAAGATAATAAGCATACCAGAAGACCAAGTTCATCTAGGACACCTGAGATTATTGAAAAAGTGCGTGATTTCGTGGCAAACAATCGATGTGCGTCACTAAGAATGATGGAAGAGTCTTTAAACATCAACAAAGAAACGATTCAAACCATCCTGAATGAAGATTTGGGCAAAACAAAAGTCTGTGCTAAATTTGTTCCACACACGTTAACCAATGAACAAAAATCAAGGAGAAGTGCTTATTGCAGAGACATCATTTCAGCAGCTGAAAATGATCCAAACTTCTTAAAATCGATTGTTACAGGTGATGAAACATGGTGCGTTCAATATGATTCCAAAACAAAGCGACAAAGTGCGGAATGGAAGTCAAAAAACTCGTCACAAGCCAAAAAAACAAGAAAAGTTCCATCGAAAATCAAAACAATGCTCATTACATTCTTCGATAGTAAGGGTATTATCCACAAAGAATTTTTTCCAAGTGTACAAACAATTACTGGTGAGTTTTATTGAAATGTTTTGAGGCGTTTAATGGGCAGAATTCGTCGCATTCGTCCAGAATTTCGAGATGAAAACAGCTGGTGTTTGTTGCATGATAATGCACCCAGTCACACCTCACTTCTTGTTTGTAGATTTTTGGCGAAAACTAACGTCTGTGTGTTGAATCATTTACCGTATTCGCCTGATTTAGCACCCTGCGACTTTTCTTTGTTCCAAAAACTTAAAATGATGTTAAAAGGGTGGGTTTTTTTAATGATATTTCGACCATACAAACAGCTTCAACGCGTGCTTTGGAGGCAATTCCGCAAAGTGAACTGGAACAGGCATTCGAATCATTATCAAATCGCTGTAACAAGTGTATTGAAGTCGGAGGGACTTATTTTGAATAACAAACCAAAACAAATTATAATTTCTTGTTTCTACTTCATTTTACAGACCCAGTCTTAAAAATTCTTTGACGCACTGTGTATGTAAATGTGCGTGGGGCATTTTTGTCGGTGCGCAGTTAGTACGGTTTCACGAATGCTACGGCAAAACAATTCGCTATCATGTAGTACTAACATGTTGGCGAATTGTTTTGTGTAGCATTCGCGAAACCCAGATGCTATGTGAATATTTCGGTTTGAGGAGTATAAAAAAATTTGGGCACCATTTGCTTCAGTTACATCGGCTGCTTGAAGGATTAAGAAGTCTGACAAAAAAAAAGTGCTGGCCTGGTAGCACTGTGGTTTAAGCGCTGGCGTATGACTAGTCGTCCGAGATGGGTTTGGGTTCGAGTCCCGGTGAGACATGCATGTTTTGTTTGTTTTACGGCAGTGTTTATCTCCCTTCCCTGGAGCCAGTGGCCCTAAATTAGGCATGAGAGTCTGTTTGTAGCCCATGTAATTGGTAACTGTGGCCGTTCAATCCGAAACAAAAATTACATTTGGCGGACTTGGTCGGTAAGTGAACCGAGTCTTGAAAGTAATTTACGCTTTGCACGGTTTCACAGGAATCATGAGTTGCCAAAAAAAAAAAAAAGATCTTGTAAGAAAGAACAATTGACACTGTTATGCTATTTGGAAGTTGCCTATGTATTGTAGAAAAGCCACGCGAGCAATTTTGCTCTAGAAAATTTTGAATTGCCTAAAAAAGTAAAATGGTCTGTAGCAGGACTTGCCACAAAGGATTAGCTGTTTTCAAACTGCGTGCTAGTGGAACCCTGTTATAACGAATTCCTAAATAAACTTTTTCACCGTACAGTACTTTTTATGAATCGGACGGACGTAAAAAGTCATTAAAATCTATTTAATAACTTCTAAAAAAATTAGGTGACACATAGACATGATTTAATCAAATCTGATTTAATGATGAAAAAAATAGATCAAGTGACACATAGACATGATTTAATCATGTCTATGTGTCACTTGATCAGCACTGGCTCTCTCTGTGTTACTTAATCATTTGGCATACTGCATACCATGTTCGATATGTTCATTGTTGATGTAAACTGAATATTCTGTCTATGTCTGCCTACCAGTACTGTACAACTGTGTTTGTTTATCATATGTCACTGTCTTTGTACCATCAGGTCCAATAATTATTTAAATAATTTATATTTCTTAAACCTCCAAACAAAAAAAAAAAAAAAAAAAAAAAAGCGTTTGCTATGGAGAAGTGGAAGAACCTAAAGCTCCTTATCTAAACAGGATTACCAACTAAAGCACCTTATTAGCCCTCTCAGCCAAACTTCACCCGCAGATAATAAACTGCTTTGGAATTGTAGATTACTTCTCCTCAGATTATCAAATCAAACACTCGATACTACAGTTAAAGAATTATCTACCTATGAGTAAATCTGGCTTTGTACATTATTCATCTGACGACCATTTGAGGAAATATGCATCTTTTCTACCTTCAAATGTAGGATAGAAACGCTCGCGCCTCACTGAGGTGCTTGCATCTCTGTTTGGTCTACGGTCATCTGCAATCGTTCATTTTTATTTTCATCCACGGTTTTCAACAAAAGTATTTCACGTTTGAAGAAAACAACAATTGTTATTTTCCATTTAATTTTAGATTCTGGAAAAAAGGCAAACGATATTGCAAAAGAAGTTACTGCCTTGTCTGAGTTGTCAAATACCAGTTTAAAATTGGGGAAAATATAATATAAAGCTTTAGGGATTTAGCGAAAAAAGTTTTCATTAGTCACAATAACGTGGGTGACTTTTTTTTTTTTCATGGTGATTCATAAAGCAACATTCGAATTAGTAGTCTAATATTACCCGTGAAGGTATTAACTATGTACAAGAGAAAACTTAAATACAAAAACTTTCAAGCAAGTAATATAATAATTCAGTAGAATATCGATCTAAATTTTGTTTTGAATAGAAGGAAATCTAAGTAAAGCAGAGAAATTTTGCAAAGGCTTGAAGTTTGTTAAAATAGGATTTGACCAGCGACATGGAAAAAAAGCGTCGTTGATTCAAAAAAAGAAACTAACATTCTGAGGTGATTTGAAGAAATTAATTATGAAGTATAAACTAAAAATAATTTATTTAGCCAAATCATTGAGAACAAAAATTAAAAACAGGTCTAACCTACATAATATCAGATAGACAAGGAATAATATGTATATCGGAGAAAAATAGGATGAATATTAAGCACTGAAACTGAATTGTAAGATATGTAATTGATGTGAGTGTGAAGTTGAGTTATGTACCGAGATAGATGCGTATGCAAGTACAAGATAAAACAACACAAATTAATATTCAGCCTTTTATCATTCTTGATAATCTAACTTCTGAATTTCAGAAAACTTCTTACCAATTTTATTACATGTTGTAACGTACCAGGAGATGTGACGTACCTGCCAGCAGGACGCACACGACATAAAGGCAGATAGGAATCAGAACAAATGTCCGCGTAGCTTAATTGGTAGAGCAACTTATTCCGGAATGAGTGGACCCGGGTTCGAACCCCGGCGCGGATAAAAGTGACGGAGAAATTCACTTCGTTATAATGTCAGTGCATTCTTTTCTTTTTTCTCGCTATATTACTGATTACCCAAAATTTTCAGGTTGTTTATTAAATAAATGTTCATAAGAGTATTACATTAAACAAAGACTAATTACTTCTGAATGTGTTGCTGCTTATTGAAATCAAAGTGCTCTTGAAAAGGAATAAAGAAATACAATTTTGCTGACGGAAGTAATACACAACATACATCATTGCACGCTACAAACGGTCATAAGTGAAAGCATAAGAAAAGGACCATTTTCAGAGTAATCTTGCAGTTATTTAAAAAGTCTTATCTTCATCAGGAATTCTTTCTGCTAAATTTGGTTTATTCGTTTCTCTCTCTGTACTATACCGTGCAAATTAATTGGGACAAGCTATTTTATTCTCAGAATTGTAATGTGATAGCCAATTGATGTCGGAAACCCACGTAAGCCCGTTTTATCAGCTGTGAGGTGGTGTGACTGTTAGAACTTGGTAGTAAGAATGTGGTTTGACCGGTTTTAAACAGGAAATAGGCACTTCAGCTTCAGTTGTGAGCTTTTGTGTGTGACAGGTGGAAGTTAGTTTTTACTATCTGTGAGCACGTGTTTCTTTCGTGTATTGAAAAATAGATATTTCCCCAAGGAAGCGTGCAAAAATAATTGCTCTGAAGTATCACACTTCCATGATAGTGAGAGATATCGCTTCTGCAGTTGGTGTAGGCAAATCAAGTGCATCAAGACTGCTTACGCGATACAATGCATCTGGATCATCGTCTCAAAAAGGAGAGGAAAATGGGTAAGAAAACGAAAAACAACTCCACGAACCGATAAATATCTAATCAGAAATAGTAAAATTAATCAAAAAAAAAACCCAGCACCGACCTTCAAAGAGATTTATTGGCTAGTGGCTGTGATGTTAGTGATTCAACTGTACGCCGTAGGCTTCTGGAAGTTCGCCGGAAAGCAAGAAGACCAACGAAAAAACAATATTTGAATGCGAAAATGAAGATCAAACGTTTATAGCATGGGCCAAAAAATATAAATCACGGACTGCTGACGACTGGAAAAAGGTAATTTTCAGTGATGAAACTCATTTATTTGTGCAAGGTTACCAAACAAATGTCGTTAGACGAAGCAAATGTGAACCCTTAAGACGTGAGCATGTCAAACAAACTGTAAAACACCCTCTGAAACAGATGTTTTGGGGTTTTTTCACATCAAATGGCACTGGAAGCTTAGTTCATGTTCAAGGTATGATGAATTCAGCCAAGTTCGTAGAAATATTACAACGTAGGATTGTTCCATTCTTGCAAACTTTTGACGGGACATTTCAACATGACTTGGCCCCATGTCACAATTCGAAATTGATCAAGAATTTCATTTGCTTGATTTGCCTGAAAATTCACCAGACTTAAATCTCATAGAAAACTTGTGGAATATTTTGAAGAGACGTTTAGGTAAAATGGACTGTACAACCAAAGAACGCATGATAGCGAATGCTATAAAAGTGTGGTTCCACGATTATGAAGTCAAAAATATGTGCACTCAATTAGTGGAGTCAATGCTGAATCGAATTCAAGGGGTTATTTCTGTTAAAGGTAGACATACTTCATACTAATACAGGTATTTATCAGTGTATATGAAGGCATATAATAATATAAAGACATAGTTTTGGAAAAAAAGTGTGATTTTTTACTTTGTCTCAATTAATTTGCACAGTATAGTATGTCTCTGACTGTCTGTCTCTCTCTTTGAATCTCTCTCTCTCTCTCTATCTAGCTATCTCTCTTTCATCAGTGACACCATAAAAACAGTATACCCACGGAAATGAAATCTGAAGAACATCTTCGATTCTATTACGTAATTCTGGTACTAAATAAACTATTGTAGTATCAGTGCTGCTGCATCTATAGAAGTTCGCACGGGCCTTATTTGATGAGTCTGAGCGCGTCAATTGCAGCTATTATTTAGGCTCGGTCCGGTCCGTGATGTGCCATTTCGTATTATTTTGTCATTCTATTGTATTTTCTTAAATTGTGAAAATTAAATAACGAAATCAAATACTATTGAAAATGTTTAGTTGAATGTAAGCTTAACAATATTAACTAAACTTTGACAATTATCGAAATATATAACTGTTGAAGAGAGGTACAAGAAGACTAAGGGCGTTCAAAATCTCCATTTATCTGAACTAGTAAGCGGAAACACTATAAAAGTCAATCTCTATAGGGATTAGGGACAGGAGAAACAATCGATTTCGTCCAATTCTCTCTCTCTCTCTCTCTCTCTCTCTCTCACACACACACACACACGCACGCACACACGCACACATACACCACCGCACTGTAGACAACACAAAACCCGAGTTCCCCACACAACATATACATTCGCTCGGGGTCGAATCTTTTTGTTATCAACAAACCCCATAGTGTTTTTACCGCCTTAATACCTACAGATGGTAAAATCACTGTGGGTGCAGCTCCTCACCTCTGTGATTACGCTCTGGGCTATGTCATGGAAGTAAGTAAAGCCAGCAAGACAGTTAAACAGACCAGGAAATCGGGAAACACGGCTTTTTTCTTTCTTAACCATTGCAATAAAAAGAATGGGTCGACTTGGCTCCACCCGACCGTAAGTGGCTGGGAAAAGCCCACGCCCGGCCCGTTGCTTTGTTCTCTAAACTAAAAAGAGCCCGACCCGGCCGGTGCAGACCTCTGCTGTATCTTACTGATATTCACAGATTTAAAAAAAAAAAAGAAAGTGAAAATAAAATGACTTGCAGCTTAACCCGAACTTCTATAATTTGTGTCGCGTTTTACAGAATGTTTATTATCGGTAAATGCAAATGTTTGCCATGGTGCTAGATAAAGTTACGTGCTTCTGAAAAGATTCAAAGCTCAGAAAAAGTACCAGAAAAAACGAAAGCAATGGCCACTGTTCACCAAGCATCTAGCCATAGAAGCTGCACCATTCGTGCGTAATATGCTCATAGATAATATTTGTTTACGGCATTTTACAAGTGAAGCTGTCACGATGACCGTGAGGCGCTCTTTTCTGGCTAATCTCTGAGTTGTACACAGGTGAGTCATGGGAGTTGTGATTGTTCTACGAGTGCGGGTCTTTCGCGCGTTTCCCGGGTACCAGTGACAATATATTATGTAAACTTTCTTGCCGACGGTGGATTCGAACCGACGTCTTCCAACTCCGGAGCTGCTGTTCTCTCGACTAAACTACGCCGGCAGGCTTATCCCTGCAACACTGCCGATTTGACTCAAACGTCACTGCAGTAGTACGTCATCTACGTCATGTCACGTAGTATTTTACAACCCTGAATTAGGGATGAAGATTGCTTATAGCCCTTAGGGTTACTCATGGTGGCCGATATGCCCCCCTTCACCCCTCTCTCACTCCTTCTCGAGGAAAGAAAGCCTTCCGTTCAACCGAGCTTGGAGAACGCAACCTCAGGTTAAATATTTCATCAAAATGACTTTGAGTGCATTTTTATTCAGATTATATGCATTTCGTAACCGAAGGATTTACCTAATACGGTGCAGTTCTGGTAAGCAGTTGTGCATGAATGGCTTCAAAATAGAGCTAAGCGAGGAAGTATTACGCTTCGTGAAAGACAACCACATATTGTTTTTCAAAATTTTGAAATCAAAATAAAACGTAGTATTTTCTAGAAAGAAACAATATGGGAAATTTTGTGTCGATTCAACGATGAATAAGCTCTGCTGAAAGCTAATATATCCAATACCACAAAATCTCACGACCAAAGCTGTTTAAGTGCACCCAAGCAGTACAGATTCTTGAAAATGCCCTTCGTGAAAACATTTCGGAGAACGAAGCAACACCACGGCAACAGACGTCTTCTGGAAGCGGATCGATTCTTTATCTCTGAATTGGGGGTTGTAACTGAATCTCGTAGGAAAGGAAAAGCGGATTTTCTGGCAAGAGCTTCAGCTGGAATCACGAAAGAAAGCTATAATCCTTCATAAAAGCTTTACTACATTTATTCTTTCTTTCATTCCCTTGTTGTCGCTCTCTCTCTCTCTCTCTCTAATGGGAGATTATAATCTGCATCAACAATGAAAATGGGTACTTTACATATAATTTTCTATGGAAATTATCGAAATTATCCTCTGAACTAACCATATCTGCTTACTGACTAATATGAGTACTGAAGACCTAACTTGCAGGTTAAATCTTTCTTGTACCCCAACAAATTCGGCTTTGTTTATTTTTCTTTACCTTCTCATCGCATGCTTTGATTTCGAAGAAAGCCAAACACGCACATACGACATTTTGCATTGGAATTTCGTATGGCTATGAATTCATGGGTGCATCACATATAGATATAATTTTGTGTCGAAATTATCGAAATTATATTCTGAACTAACAGTATCTACCCACCGACTAACATCAGTACTGAAGATTCAACTTGCAGGCTAAATCTTTTCTTATTCTCCAACAAATTCTGTTTTGTTCTATTTCCATACTACACTAACATTTTTCTTTGCCTTCCCATCGCATGCATTGATTTTGAAGAAAACCTACCACGTACATACGACATTTTGCATCCTGATTTCGTGTGGTTGTGAATTCATGCCTTTCTGCAAATTTCGTCTGGTTTAGACGGAGCGTAAACTCTGACAACTCCGACGTGACCACAACTGATTGCTCGTACTTTTAAGATTTTGATACCTCCCTTTGTTCTTTAAAAAAAGATTTCCTAAATCAAAACACATTTTCTCTTTTTCTTTTTTAAACATCCTGAATCCATTGTTACATACAGATCTCTCAAGCAGTGCTCGAAATGACAATTTTGAAAGTGCCGGTATGCTCATATTTAACTAGAAATCACCGGGAGGGGGGAATACCTTCGCTAGAAACAGAAAATCTCTAAAACTGAAAAGGCTGAAAAAGTAAAAAAAAAATCCGTGGACGAAAAACTGATTTGTGTGAAAATGTAATTGACAATTCTGTGGAATACAATTGCACCATAACTCAGAAACGATGGCGGTCGATTTCAGTTGATTGCATTGTGGATCCAGCGGGCACCTAATTATGCTACACCGAGGACAGACTTGTTTCGGACGCGGAGTCTCTACCGCGGGACAAACGAGTTAACAAGAGTTCGAAACCTCGGCTAATCATTATTGATTCATCTGAACTTGAACCTGGAACTTTAACGTCCCGAGCCGAGCCCTCTTCCAATCGGAACTTGCATAAGGTCGAAAGTCGGGCTATTAGAATCTTCGCAATCATAATGAATATTAATTGAACATTCGTTCAGTCTTAAATTAATAGCAATCTTATAACGCTCAAAAAAAAAAAAAAAAAAAAGTCCGAAGTGGAAAAAAGTTTATACGCATTGCTGCAAAACTAAAATTTGTGTTGAATCCATTACTCCCGATTCTTCATTCTATGAAGAAGCTCTTCAAATTGAATATATCAAATTAATGAGATAATAAAACTTAGAGACATCTTTAGTGAAATGATCTGGGACTTGGGCAAGATGTGATCATACGCTGTTTTCATTTCCATCCTTTGAAGGATTGAACTTATAGCTCATGTGTACAGCACTTCCCTGCCAATTACGGTTCCTACACAGTTGTTTCTCAAGGGCACGAGGTACATAAGGTTTCTGTGTTTAAGAATGCCCGCTCGTAAGTCAGGGGGAAAATAAAAAAATCTGCAGTTTCGACTTCTAAAATTAGTGCTGGTATGTAAATTCCGGGTAAAAAAAAAAAAAAAGTGCCGTTATGGAATACCAGAAAAAAAAGTGCCGGTATGCCATACCGGCGTATACTGACCCATTTCGAGCACTGTCTCCAAGCAGTGTTCGAAGTGGGCCAGTGTGAAATCAATTATAAACCCGTCACAAATTACGTAAAGAAATCAGGATAGAAGCAAAATTTTTAACGAAAAAATCGGCAAATGACATTTTTAACGGATAAAATTGATAAAAGATTAGCAGCTGGGATTGAAAGAGACCACAAACCCTTCAATGAAGTGTTTTTGTAAATTATTACATTATTTTTTTAAATACAATATACATTATTTTTTTTTAATATTATATGTACATATTAATTTTTTAGTACCGAAAAAATTATGTGGAATGGTATGTATTTCTTTCGAAACCTCCTATTTATACTATGTGAATCTATGGTCGACACTATACCCGGGTAATGGCCTTCCTGTAATAAATGTAATAAATAAGGGCGTCTTCTTTCCCCTTTCTACCTCGCTTCCGTGTCACTTTCCTATCGGGCACTCTAGCCCAAACATCCTAGCTTCCTATTTCTAAGGGTTGTTTAAGACCTGGGGTCAGACACTCCCTTCCTAAAATCCTCTATGCCGCCCCGGTGGCGCAGTGGTCTAAGCGATGGCCTCTGATCATTCGTCCGAAAGGGGTCCGGGTTCGAATCCCGGTGAGGCATGGATGTTGTGTTGGTCTTACGGCACTAGCTCTCTCCCTTCCCTGGAACCAGGGACCCTAAATTAGGGACGGGCGACTGCTTATAGCCCATTGAGTTGCTCACGGTGGTCGTTAAACCTCCAATAATAAAAAAAAAAAAATCCTCTATATATGATCAAGATCAAGATGGTCGACACTATACCGGCAGTAGCTCTGTGCCACTTCGACGACTGCTGCGCCTCCAAGCGAGGCGTAATGTCCAATGAGGAGCAGTCAGCAGTGGTCCACGAGTAGGGCGTCGGCTTCCGTCACCGAGAGTACGCAGCTTACGCTGTACCATTAGCTTGCTGAAGCTGCTGCTTGGGCATCTGATATTTAACCTGGATATGATTTGCGCAGCCGTTGAAACACCAATCATACCTTACCTGAGAACTACCGTCCAATATCTCTCTTGCCCGTCCTGGGGTAAGCTCCTTGAGAGGGTCATCCTCTCTAGGCTTCTTAAGTTCTGTGAAGCTAATGGTGTGATTCCTGACGAACAGGGTAGTTTCCGGGCGAAGCATGTTACGTCCCACCAGTCTTACGGAATTCATTTCTGAAGGACGAGATAAGGGCGAGTATTCCACTGCTGTCTTCCTGGACATCAGCCTATCTTTTAACCGCGTTTGGCATGATGGTCTCCTGCACAAGTTGCAGAAGCTTCGATGCCCTCGACCACTTGTTGAGCTCATTGGCTCGAACCTCAACAGCCGCAGTTTCACTGTTAAGATTAACGGTGAGCTTTCTTCGGAAAAGAAGATTCGGGCTGGCGTTCCTCAGGTTTCCGTTCTTGGACCAACGCTGTTCTCCATTTATCTTCACGACTTACCCAAACAAGGGCAGGTCATGATGTACGCAGATGATACAGCTGTTGTTATTAGATCCCTGAACAAAAGCAGAGCAGTGAAGCTACTCCAGGACTTTCTCTCTCAGCTGGAAACCTACTACACTGACTGGCGGATCAAGATCAATCCGTCTAAGAGCAGTGCGCTGTTGTTTTTTGGATCTCTCCAAGGAGTTCCGAAACTCGTTGTGTTTCAAGAGACAATTCCCTGTGCTACTTCCAACAAGTACCTAAGGCTCCAACTAGATTGTCGACTTTCGTGGGTGGCAAACACCAGCTACCGCACGAATAAAGCTAGACAATGCATTGGGCAGCTAGCTCAACTACTCCGCCGGAGAAGCTCCCTTACAACACGGCACAAAGTACTGCTGTACAAGACGGTCGTCAGGCCGGTGCTTACCTACGCCTCCTCCATCTGGATCGGTATTAGTAGGAAACAGCGAGAGAGAATCGAGAGGGTGCCGAGCCGATCACTTCGAATGATCACTGGGGCTCCCCCTTGGACCCCACTTCAGAACCTGAGGAACAGACTTGGAATCGAGAAGGTACATGAGTTTTCCATCAGACTCGTCAGAAAGTTCTTCAAGAAAGCGGAAACCCACCCTAATGAACTTGTTATGGGTACGGTTAATTACAATCCCAGCGAATTCCTTAGGTATCCCAGAACTAACGCGGCGATCGTTGAACCCCCTTGAAAGGGAGAGTAAGTATGTGAACACTGGTGGGTGTTAGACAGACCACCACACCCTTCTTTTTCAGATTGGCATCGAGATGGTGAAAATGGATTCTGCTCCGACATTTGAATTCGGTATCGTTGAGTTTCAGTCACACCCTGGTGCGTCGGCGGCCGGTTGATGTTGTGGTTCTCTGTGATGTTGTGCGGTGCTTCGTTCCCTTTGCCCCCTTCCAACACGGACTGGTGTCACGGATCACCCTTTACTTTCACTACATTTTTCTGTTTGTCTTTCTTATTGAGTTCACTTACTCAGATCTCCTAGCTTCTTATTTCTAAGGGCAGTTTTAGACCTGGGGTCAGACACTCCCTTCCTAAAACTTCTTCAAATATCGTATCGTATCGCAGCCATTGCCAAGCAATCGGTCTGCAGGAGCTTGGATGGTCTACGTTTGCCCTTCTCATCAACGGAGTGTGGTCAGCTACCGCTTGTTCTCTGGGCGCCTGTACGTCCGTCGATGGTATACTCGCGGTACACCCTTGATACGGTTGCCCTCAGGAACCCCGGGGGTTCTTACCACTTGGACGACAGAATGGTCCATGTGTCTTGCGCCAAAAATGCGTCCACGATCAACGTCGCTCAGATCACCACGTTTACCCATGTTCGTCGATTGCCATACACTGTTGGGAAGCTCTGCTGTTCGCCAAATTATCGCCTGCGTTCGGTTTGGGCCTGTTCCATTGTGCGTGCAGGATGCGCATGTCAACAGCCCATCATTCCTATCTCTAATGTTTTACTTCAACAGCGCTACAGTAACCACATCGTGTCTTAATTATGTTTCGAAGACCAGAAACAGATGACGTTACAAAATATTTCCAGAAACATTATTTCAATGCAAGGAAGTAATCGCATTAGCATTGTAGTTCTAATAATATTTTTAGTAACGAAATCTGGCATTTAAAAAAAAACGAAAAAATGCCTTTTTGTAATTCTTTCCTTCCTTTTTTGAAAAAGGTAAGGACGCACAAGAAGAATCATTTGAAAAATAAATAAAGAAAGAAAGCTTTTCGTTGTTGTCGCTCTTTCTTTTACTTCTCGTTTTTTGAATAAGTTCGGAACGGAACTGAAATACTTCAGCCTACTGAAGTTCCGTTTCGAAGTAAAAGCGTGTTCGTATTGGCGTTCCAAAAATGTTTTTAAAGTCGAATCAAAAGACAACTGACATTGTTTTCGACAAAAGAATTGTACAGTGCAGCAGTAAAGAGAAAGTATAAAATGCTTTTTTTTTGTTTTTTTTTTAAAAAAGGAAAAGAATCTACGCGCACCTATAACAATGAACGCATGCCCTTCGGTGTTTCAGGGCAGTTATCTTGACCACTAGACCACAAATCTAAAGCAAACGGCCTTTTCAAGGGCAGTTTATTGTTACATCACCCTTGCCGTTAAGAATAAAAAAATCGTGATTCAACTGTTAAGGAAAGTTTATTCGCTATTTCATTTTATCTCTGCTGCATCACTGAATTCAACCAGCACACTATTTTTCATAGTTTAAGGAGGTTGTTCCACTTCGGGGAAATACAGAGAGTAGTCGTTTACCGGTCTATTGGCTTTTGAACTATTTTAGATGCCATATCAAAATCCCCAGTAAGAAGAAAAAGAAACTTTAAAATATTCCTAAGTTAAAAACAAAACTTCTTAATTTTACAATTCACATTCCCCCTACTTTTTCTACCAATCTGAAGTAGTGCATATTAGAGAGAATAAGCTAACCTCTATGCTTTATTTTCCAAAAACTCCAGTTGTTCTGATTTTCCAAAAACTCCAGCTGTTCTGAGAACATTTAAAAAAAATTAGAGGTTCACATATTCATCTTTCATAAAAATTGATTATTTCCGTAAAGGAAATACATATTATATTCTTTTTTTTCCAAAATATGATGTGAAAAGTAGCTTACATAATTTCTACAAATAATGCTGAAGGCATTGCGAACGCAAAGCAGAGTTCAAGATGGGCCGGGTTCGATCGGTGTGTTGGATTTTTGTTTGGCGGCGGCTGCTTTCAGGCGCTCTGGATTCGTTGGGCTGCAGTCTTCTTGGGCTTCTTACATTCCTCATCACTTGCTATTGTCTCTCGTTTTGATTTTCTCCAATGCGCGATTTCACTGCGCGATTTCGCAGAATGAATATTGTCTCTCGATTTGATTTTCTCCACTGCGCGATTCCGCATTCTGCGAATTCCGCGGCATTGTCGAAAATGTTAATCCGTCCACACGAAAACAATTTTAAAGATTTGTAGTTTAAACCACTGCTATATGTGCATTATATATATGAACAGAACTCGCGGAGAGCTTTAAAACAACAATACCACGCACAGTTCTTTTGCACTCACGGTTGTCCAGATAAACCGCGATATTGTCAAAAAGTGTTCGCAAGAAAACAATTTTTTAAATGTTCAGTTCAAATCACTGCGAAATGTTCTTCATATATTTGAATAGATCTTGTCGACAGCTTTAAAACGATACCACGCACAGTTGTGTTGCGCTCACGGTTGCCGAGATAGACCGAGTCAAACGCGGCGGCACCCCCAGAAATATTACATCACCTCCCCCGCGCACAGGGAGCGAGGGGAGCGTCGCTCGCATGATGTATTGCGCAGTACGCGAATTAGGCTTCATGCTGTTTACGAATATGCTAACACGATTAGTGTGCGGCACGTATTTTTAACGCTATAATGATTTCAATTGGGACCTATTTTTGTCCAATGCTACCGGCCGTAAGTCGTGCCATACTATCCGAGAGTTTGACGCAGTCTTACGTAAAAAAAAAAAATCGTAAAATACGATGAATAATTGAATGCTAACAACAAACTTTCTTTCTTAGTGTCGGCCATTTTCGTCAGGTGCAAGGTGTGATCAAAAAGCATCCGCCGTCCCGGTGGCGCAGTGGTCTAAGCTATGGCTTCTGATCATTCGTCCGAAAGGGGTCGGGTTCGAATCCCGGTGGGGCTTTGTCTTACGGCACGGGCTCTCTTCCTTCCCTGGGACCAGTGGCCCTAAATTAGGGACGGGCAACTGCTTATAGCCCATTAAGTTGCTCACAGTGGTCGTTAAACCTCCAATAAAAAAAAAGTGTCCAGCTGGATTTAAAAAAAAGTACAAGACTTAAAGAATTGAAATCTGATCACCTTCGAAGTAGTTCCTTTCCGAAGCCACGCACTCAGCCCAGCACAGTTTCCACTGCTCGAAGCATTTTTTGAAGTCATCTTCTGAAATAGCCAACAGCTGTTTCGTCACATTCTGTTGTATCTCTTCAATTTCTGGAAATGTGTTTTCGATTTTGGGGAAGAGAAAAAAAGTCGCAGGAAACGAGTCTGGTGAATAGGGTGGCAGTCGGACATGTGCAGTTTGGTGTTTAGCTAAAAGCTGCTGCACATGTTGCGACACATGCGTTAGCTCGTTGCCATGCTGGAGCTGCCACTCGCCACTCTCATACAATGCCGGTCTTTTGCGGCGAATAGTCGCTCAAACACCGCAAAACATGACAGTAGTACTCCTTGTTGATTGCCTGGCCTGATGGAGCGTATTCTTGATGCACAATTCCCTCCTCATTGAACAAAAACAAAAACAAAAACAGCATAGACTTGACATTGCTGCTGTTCTGTTGTGCTTTTTTGGAGTCTGGTAGAGTTCGGGGTCTTCCACTCTGAAGACTGGAAATTAATTTCGGGGGCCCACCGATAAACCAGCGATTCTTCACCAGTTATGACAGTTCTTAAAAAGTTTTCGTCATTTTCGATTAACTCAACCTAGTCACTATCAGCTGAAACACTTTTTGCTCAGCTAAGAGCAGTTTGACACAAATTTAGCTGGGACGCGTCTCATAAGCAAATCGTCCATAAGAATCAACTGGACTGAACCAAAACTAATGTTGAAGTCTTCAGATAAATTTCGGCGATTTTTCCACACAGCTGTGCGCACAAGTTCGACATTGTTTTCACTTTTGCTGGTCGCAGGCCGTCCAGGCAGTTCATGACTTTCATCACTATCACGCCCATCTTTAAAACGCTTATACCCCTCATAAACTTGTGCATGACTCATACAATCATTTCCCATAGACTTTCTGTAACTTTAAGTATATGTCTTCGCAAGTTTCGCAGTTTTAATTTTTTTTTTTTTATTGAATATTTAACGACCACCGTGAGCGACTCAATGGGGTATAAGCAGTCGCCCGTCCCTAATTTAGGGTCACTGGTTCAAGAAAAGGGAGAGAGCCAGTGGCGTAAGAGAAACACAACATCCATGCCTCACCGGGATTCAAACCCGGACGCCTTTCGGACGAATGATCAGAGGCCATCGCTAAGACCACTGCGCCACCAGGGCGGCTTTCGCAGTTTTTGACAAAATCTGATGCAAATTCGTTGATCACTTTTTTTCCGACATGATAAATGCGACAAACAGCTTCAGACGAGCAAGAACAAAGCACTACAGTAAAATAAAAAAAATAATAAATAAATATAAGTCCAAAGAGCAGGAGCGACGTAACTCACGGCACATGCGTAGTATGTTCCAAAGTGTGCCAAACCACTTCCTGTAATGTCGCGCGATTTGGAACATATGCAACCAGTCTGGATACCTTTTGATCACACCTCGTATGTCCGACACGTGAACGTTTATAAGAGTAGCAAGTAGCTCTCCCACTATCAACTTCCGCATTATCTCAGATTTGGCTTTAGAAATAAACTATACAGTTTACGACTCGCCGCTGGAGGAATGCGATGGGAATTTTTACGTAGTACTATACGTCTTACTCCGCGGATAGTATGAGGTGACTTACGGCTGACCACCTGTGACATAAACAGGTCCCAATTGAAATCATTACATTATTAAAAATACGTACACTAATCGTGTTAGCATATTCGTAAACAACATGCGGAGTCCAATACGCGTATTGCGCAATACATCGTGCTCGCGACAGTCCCCTTGCTCCCTGTGCGCGGGGTAGGTGATGAAATATTTGTGTGGGTGCCGCCGCGTTTAACTCAGTCTGTCTCAGCAACTGCGAGAGCAATAGGACTGTGCGTGGTATCGTTTTGAAGCTCTCGACGAGATCTATTCAAATATATGAAAAACATTTCGCAGTGGTTTGAACTGAACATTTTAACAATCGTTTTCTTGTGAACACTTTTGAAAGTATCGCCGCTTATCTGGACGACCGTGAGTGCAAAACGACTGTGAGTGGTATTGTTTTAAAGCTCTCGACGAGATTTATTCAAATATATAAAGAACATATTGCAGTGGTTTAAACTAAAATTAAAAAAAACATGTTTTCGTGTGAACTGGTAAACATTTTCGACAATGCCGCGGAATTCGCAGAATTAACGCAAGCAAAAGTGGAGAAAATCAAAACGAGAGACAAAAGCAACTGATGAGGAATGTAAGAAGCCCAAGAAGACAGAGAACCACATTTTGGGTAATTCGTTTATCGATCTGCTTTGTGTTCGCAATGTATCCAGGCATTATTTGTAAAAATTATGTAAGCTACTTTTCATATCACAGACCTGTGTTGGCTATAACAAATGAAATAAATACTTTGAAACCACACTCGACCATCTCATTTCAACTCTCCGATCTGCAAGTCTTAGTCCTACATTCCAAACTGATGGCTTAATCAGAACTGTGCCTACGTGTAATTTTTTTTTTCTTTTTTATGATTTTGGAAAAGCTGTTCGAGATTTTTTCGTGATAGATTAGGTGAACGACAAACAGAAGTAGAGCAGTTTAAGTATCTAAGATCAACGGTACAAAATGATTGCAAGAACGAGAATTCGGTAAGAAGGAGACCAGAACGGAATAAAAAGGAAGAAATGTTGGGGTTATCTCCGATAAAAAAAGCACCGCAAGAAAACTGAAATAAAATATATACCGGATCGGAAACTAGGGTAAGTAGGGGGAATACACAGAAACAACTGGAAGAAACGGAAAGGATGATGTCAAGGTAAAAAAAAACATAAAATAAATAAGGACATTAAATAGTAGTCTTCGCTCTTTCCACGTTTGTGACGGCCGATGAGAATTTTTCCGTGACTCACTTATAAACCTGGAAAGAGCGAAGACTTCTATTTGATGTTCCACGTCAACTGTGTATTTATTAAATAAGGACATATAAGGGAAGAGTTTAACTTAGTGAAAAAATGAAGAGGAGTTTTTTATTAGGTCTATGCGTAAGTTTCTAGTGTCTTATGGTCGAATTGATGACTCACTTATACAGGCAGGTCGCATTTAACAATACAGGGTGATTCGTTTGGGCATGGATAATTTAAAAATCTGTGGTGTGGCTTGTTACAGATACAGTGTCACTATTTGGCAGAAATTAATTACCTTTATGAATGGGAGTTAATGACTTGGCTTCTAATATTACCTTTAAGAATGGGAGTTAATGTCTTGGCCTCTAATATTACCTTTATGAATGGGAGTTAATGTCTTTGCCTCTAATATTACCTTTAAGAATGGGAGTTAATGTCTTGGCCTCTAATATTACCTTTATGAATGGGAGTTAATGTCTTGGCCTCTAATATTACCTTTATGAATGGGAGTTAATGTCTTGGCCTCTAATATTACCTTTAAGAATGGGAGTTAATGTCTTGGCCTCTAATATTACCTTTATGAATGGGAGTTAATGTCTTGGCCTCTAATATTACCTTTAAGAATGGGAGTTAATGTTTTGGCCTCTAATATTACCTTTATGAATGGGAGTTAATGCATTGGCCTCTAATATTACCTTTAAGAATGGGAGTTAATGTCTTGGCCTCTACATGAACCCCGTTTACGGACTCGGCAGAGTATCTATCGGGTGCCCAATTCTTGCCACGTGAATTCTAACATCTGTGGTGCGGGTGCGGGGTGAGTCGTCACAGACTATACGGTTCTTTTTCTTCTCTGAGGACACTGTACGATCAGAACCATACCTGGATATGCTACAGATATTCTTGGTACTACAACTGCATAACGATGTCATTTCACAGTAAGACGGGACCCCACCCCACCCCACTGGCCACTAGAAGTTAGGAACTTCCTCAACAACACATTCAGTGACAACTGGTGTAGCCACGATGGCTCTATTCCTTGGCCTACAACCCCCCCCCCTGATTTCTTCGTAAAAATGTCTGCAGCGTTCACACAAATCCCTCCTCAGATGTTTGAAAACACGTGGCAAGAGCACCCGGTATGAACTCTTTTGAGTCCGGAAAGGAGATCATGTAAAGGCTTAGACGATCTCCCATCCATAAATATAGTTTCTGCCAATTAGTGACTTATTATATCTGTTACAAGCCATACCACAGTATTTTTAAATTATCCCTACCCAAACGGATCACCCTGTAATTGAAGTATGTCTGCGGTCTGCACGATCGAAGGAGATGCAAATCTGTGCTCTGCATCTCCTTCGGTTGTCTGCTACGCTGTTTGTCCTCCACACTGCAATCACTACTTCCGAATTCTGCAAATCTCTTATGACACGTGCTTGCGCCCACAACTTTCTTGGTGCATCCCGAGTAATTCCACACTCGTTTTTCTCTACAGGTTTTCTCTAGATTAAACATGAACAACAGAAAATGACGAATACGCATCTTGTCAATTGCAACTTCCTAGCTCATAAAGCGCACGTGTGAGATGCAGTGCTGCCACCTTACCCCAATAGTACGAAATTCTGGCAAACATTCAACCATTTCGCTTTTACAACTCGCTGCGTGGAGCGCAGGAAACTTATGCATCGATTTAATACCTGACACATGTGCAGAAGGAAGGACTAAAACCCAGTTGGGAAAACAATAGGGATGCGAAAAAATGGGAGAGTATATAGGAAGACCAGGAAAAAGTTGGTAGGAAAAAATAAAAGCACGATGCCGGGGGCAAGAGAAATGTTCAAGTGGAAGTACCTACGACTGTCTGGGAAAGGGAGAAGAGGAGTAAAGTGCTCTCACTTAATTCACAAAAGCATTTAAACTGAAATCAGTAAACGTTTTACGAACTTTTTACAAGCAGATAAAAAAAGAAGTTTTCTTACCTGGGACATTGGTCCACATATACCGTATAGAACACCACTGGCGAAGTGTGCCAATACCCAGAATTATCACTGGAAACCCTTTTAAATTAAAAAAGAAAATACTTCTTCAGATATAAAACAGTAATACGATGAAAATTATTTGTAATAAGTCGTGTATTAAATTTTGGCTGTCGGAAAATATCGCACGCGAGTCTGCCTTGTGAATAAACCGATAGTAGAGACATTGACAAGGTCACGCTGTCACGTGTTTCCACTTCCGATGGTGGTTACAAAACGCTGTGAGTTATGTCAATATCATAACTCCCAGTGTTTTAATCCAGTATTATCACTGGGAACCCTTTTAAATTAAAAAAGAAAATACTTCTTCAGATATAAAGCAGTAATACGATGAAAATTACTCGTAATAAGTCGTGTATTCCATTTTGGCTGTCGGAAGATATCGAACACCGGTCTGCCTTGTGAATAAACCGATAGTAGAACCAATGAGAAGGTCACGCTGTTACCAGGGCCGGATAAAGGGGGTTAAAAAAATGAACTTTACATAACAATAGTCTATTGGGGCCCACCTTGATCAAAGCACTAGGAAGCATGCCTGAGCAAGTAATAAAGAGAGAGTGAGAGAGAGAAGTTTATAAAATAGTTTTACTTTTGTCTCGTATAATTTCCACTTGGTAAGAAACAGGCTGGAAGACGAACAGATTTCAAGACAGTGATTCACCAATGGTAAAGGTTGCATGTCGCTGTGCACAGCGGTGTCGGCGAGATGGTTTCAGCCTTTTCACTACCATTTATCTACGCCTCCCAATTTGTACTTGGAACTGGTAGTTGTCGAATTCCCCTTTGGCTTCATATTGTATTTAACAAAAAAGATGAACTAAGAAAGGTATGCAATGGTAAATCAGTAGAAAATCTAAGACAAAATCTAGGAATCTTAAGCTTTTAACTCATGTTCTTCTGAGAACAATGACAAATACATTTATTTATTTTAAAAAACTCTGCAGATAATTTAGTAGTAACAATATAAACAACACTTGCCGTTTTTACACAATATTATAAAAGTCGATGATGCTGACTATAAAAATTTAATCAAAAGGTTGTAATACATTAGTACCTTCGGGTCTACTATAGACCCATCTTCAGATTTGAATTAATCGAATTCTGAGATTACATATGGTGATATCAAGAACAATGCCAGATTACAACTGAAAACTTGAGAAGTAAAACACATGTGACGTAGTCAATCAAAAAGCCTGTGCACGAGAGTCAACGTCTTGTGGGAGGGGGCACTGTTTGTTCAAAATAAGGTTCTTCCAAACTACCGGAATGTAATTAGGTAAATCATCATTGCAACAAGAGTCAAAGTTCTTAAGTATAAATAAACTTTCTGTAAATAGCAAATTTGATTTACATAACGGAGATGCCAGAATTGACAAATTGTCCCAATCTGGAAGGAACTTACCACTGTTAACTGCTCTTGCCAAGGCAGTCGTTTGTGATCCGTTCCGAACATTGTATTTATGTTCAACAAGTATAGTATGAACCTTCCTAGAAGTTGATCCGATATATAGAGAATCGTTAGTTCCTGGTTCGTTTGATCTCAACGGAATACTGTAAGCACCCCATTTGTCGAGGCTTGGCACAGGATCACAGTCGCTACGGATCGATGATAAGATGTTCATGGTTTTGACTCCAAAGTCGACTTGATATCTATGGCAGGCATTCTTTAGGGCATGAACAATGAGTGGAATAAATTGTACTGACCCCACAAATCTTGGCTTCTGATTCTCCTTAGACAAGGAAGTTAGTGTCCTATTTGCAACTTTCCCAATTATACGTTGAACTGGTTTTTCGGGGTACCCATAAATTCGTGCTAAGTCTGTAATTTTCTTGAACTCTTGATTACGAGTAATTGAAGAAGAAGAATGTGAGAAGGCGCGATTAACCAAAAAGTAAAACGTTGACAATTTTTGATCATCAGGATGGGCAGATGCAAAAGGAATTAAAGAGGAATATGCTGAAGGTTTTCTGTAAACAGAAAAACTGACAGAATGTGAAACAGGATCACGTATAAGGAAGATGTCCAAAAAAGGTAACTAATGGTTATTCTCCATTTCAACCGAATACCTGATGGTTGGATGAAAGGAAGAAAGAAAGTCAACAAATTTAGGAAGGTCGCTGTTGGTAGACGGCCAGAAAACCAAGACGTCATCAACGTAACGAATAAAAAGGTAAGGGTTAACATCAAATTGGCTCAGAGCCTGGTTTTCTAAATTTTGAAGTAGAATTTCTGCCAACACAGGAGAAAGGGGTGACCCCATAGGGGCTCCTTCAAGCTGCCAATAAATTTGTTTGTTGAATCTGAAATACGATCTTTCTTTAACAAGCTTCAAGGCACGGTCTCAGAATTCGATTAATTCAAATCTGAAGATGGGTCTATAGTAGATCCGAAAGTACTAACGTATTACAACCTTTTGATTAAAGTTTTATAGTCAGCATCATCGACTTTTATAATATCGTGTAAAAACGGCAAGTGTTGTTTATATTGACTAATACACGAATTAAGCTTTAAACGTAGTAGTAACAATTTTGTGTTTTAACGGGCTTCATAATAATTCATTGTCATAAGTTCTTTGGGGACTTACTTAGATGTCTTACCCTTGGGGTTCACTCAAATTCCTTATCCTAGGGACCCACTAAGGGTCTTAATCCTGTCCTGGCTGTCGCGTGTTTTCACTTCCGATGGTGATTATACAAAACACTGTGGTTTATGTCAACTGCTCCTGCACTCGAAGTAGAAGAGAACGCGTGAGCTTTTAGATAAGCTCTAACCCACAGAATAATGCCCTTTCTCTCTCACTATTCCAGGATTTAGTTACAAGGGGCCATTTAGGTTGTGAATCACTTTTTTTTGTTTCGTTTCAATTTCAGTGCTTTTCTCATGGCTGCTTTACAACCTACCTTCTGCAAGCGAGCAACTCTTGTATGATCATTTAGCGAGTTATTTTTTTAAATTTCTATCTTCAAACTATTTTTGAAACAACAAAAATGATCGGTAGTACTTCATCTATGTTGGACACTTCGAATATTATGCATAATATCGGGAGTTAAAGTGCTTGTATGGTTGTATTTTATACTTTTCCAGAGAGAAGTGACGTTCTTGAAAAAAGAAAAACATGCAGACTTGTGAAAAAAAAAAAAAAAAAGGAAGTCCTGCGCGAGAATCAATATAAAAAAAACCTACAAATAAAAAAACACCCAGCTTTAGTGATTAAAAAAACAACTTTACATAACAATAGAGCAGCATTTTACTATGATTCATTTCCTCTTACATTTTCTATTGTAGAGTTCTGGTAACACTATCCAAGAAGTCACGCCTTATTACTGTATGCAAGAAATTTACATGTGGAAACTGCAGATTTCCCTTTGAAGCCTTTGAAAGTCCATTAGTATTAGGGCATTTAGTAAGCAATAAGAGTGAACGTAAAAGATAATAACAAACTTGAACCTTGTTCTGAGGTTGAATTTTTAGCTACTCATTGAGATATATATCGTTTTTTTATATCGTGATAGTTTTTCATCAACACTCGAATCTATCCAAATTTATTTTCTTCCTCGCCTTTCCCAAGCATTAAGTCATACAGTTCTGATGAAAGTAAAATATTAAACCGCTGGCTGCAAATGAATCAGTAGCAGCGATTTGTCTGATCTTGATCCATACATTGAAAGCACAAAAGAAGCAAATTATTTAGCCTATCTCTATATGCTCTGGTTCATGTTTTGAAGTACTGTATATTACCGAACACAGATCGTTGGCAATATACAGTACACAATTGCAAGAATAGTTCGACAACTCAACGGAAAGTAAAGAAAATAAGTAGTTGGCTCAGACGGAATCTGTCCAAAGGAATACCCTACCTGAAAATTAGTTCAGAATTTATTGATATTTTCAATCCAGTAATATTAAGAATAACGCCGAATTCATTAGTAATGAGCAGGTCTTTTTGCAAATATCTTGATCCCAATGCGCTTAGGGTAATTCAATGTTTTTATAATCATTGTTGTTGTCGCTTTTCTCTATCAAAGCCAGTGACCAAAAGTCGGAGATATTCATCTCAAGCCTGGAAATTCAGGTATTTTCTAGTGATATGGCAAGTCTGTACAAAATGACTGCCTTTTGTATTAAGGGAAACAGTCTCTGTGCCAATCCTAATCCTTTGAGATTTTTTAGAAAGTTATTTGGTACCACTGCAGCTGGCAAAAAGACAGCTGTTACAACCTGTGTTATGATTTGTTTCCAGATCCTTTAGAATTCAATTGGTAGGTTCTCATATTTTGAGACTTTTTCAGATGCTGCTACAGCCGTCCCGGTTGCGTAATGGTCTAAACGCTGGCATCTGAGATAGGTTTGGGTTCGAATCCCAGTATTGATGGATCTTTTGTTTGTCTTACGGCACTGGCTCTTTCTCTCTCTCTCTCTTTCCCCTGGAACCAGTGACTCTAAATTAGGGAAGGACGATTACTTATAGCCCATCGATTTGCCCACTGTGGTCGATTATTCCCCTCCACCACCACCACCACCAAAAAAAAAAAAAAAAAAAAAGGGATAAAAAAGAAAGGTACTGTTCACTGGATATTTACTGTAAGGGGAACCACTACATCTATTAGTTGTGAATTTTTCAGTTTTTTGTCTACACTTGCAATGTCGGTGGATTGTGGTCAGTGGTCTTGTCTGTGATGATAGGTTTATCCCTGTAAATGTGTAATTCTGATTTTCGAGAATAGGTTCTGGTTGGTAATTGTAATAAGGTGGAGTATAGCCTTCTGTAATGTCCATTGGATTGTGGTCAATGGTCTTGTCTATGATGATAGGTTTATCCTTGTAATTGTGTAATTCTGATTTTCGAGAATAGATTTTGGTTGGTAATTGTAATAAGGTAGAGTATAGCCTTTGATACTGTCCGGTGGGTTGTGGTCAATGGTCTTGTCTGTGATGATAGGTTTATCCCTGTAAATGTGTAATTCTGGTTTTCGAGAATAGGTTCTGGTTGGTAATTGTAATAAGGTGGAGTATAGCTTTCGATAAGACCGTATTCAATGTCAAGCTCTTCGTGTAGCATCTTGGCTTATTACTCTTATTATTATTATTAATATAATATTTTATTTCATTTTCTCATCTACTGCAATGGCATCTGTAGCATGGTCCACTTATCAGTACGGACATAAAGTCAAGTAAAGACATAGTCACTCATGGTTTAAAAATCGACGTACGATGTGGCACGTATCAAGAATTACTGCTTCTTGAATTTAGGTGCTGTAGACCAAAAGCATGAAGCTGAGTTATAAGAATCTGAGATATTATAAAATGGAAATGGACGATGTCATCACTCTTTCCACGTTATTTTTTAAACAACGCATAGCGACTGAAAAATTGTATTCCGGCACTGCTGGGATCGAACCCCAGAACTCGTCGAGTGCGTTCGAATTTACGCTACAGCGCCAACAATTCTCAGCGGCATGCGCGGTTTTTCAGTCAGCATCTGACTACACGAATACGTATTGATGGTCTCAGCAACTGAGATGTCGTCATCTGGTGGCATTTAACGCAACATCTATTTTAATTGTAGCTGATAAATTCAAAGGGCGATAGAAATGGTTAATATATATCAAATACGTGGAGATAATGTAAATGGACGATGTCATCACTCTTTCCACGTTATTTTTTTAAACAACGCATAGCGACTGAAAAATTGTAATAACGTGGAAAGAGTGATGACATCGTCCATTTACATTATCTCCACGTATTTGATATATATTAACCATTTCTATCGCCCTTTGAATTTATCAGCTACAATTAAAATAGCTGTTGCGTTAAATGCCACCAGATGACGACATCTCAGTTGCTGAGACCATCAATACGTATTCGTGTAGTCAGATGCTGACTGAAAAACCGCGCATGGCGCTGAGAATTGTTGGCGCTGTAGCGTAAATTCGAACGCACTCGACGAGTTCTGGGGTTCGATCCCAGCAGTGCCGGAATACAATTTTTCAGTCGCTATGCGTTGTTTAAAAAATAACGTGGAAAGAGTGATGACATCGTCCATTTACATTATCTCCACGTATTTGATATATATTAACCATTTCTATCGCCCTGAGATATTATACCACTTGCGGAGATAATATGTGGGCGTAATTGAACTGTTTTCAGCTTCCATATCTGTTTAATCTCTGCAGCTAGTTCCACATACTTGTTTATTTTTGGATGCATACGTATTCTGAATATTACGGTCCAACCTTAGTAGGTTAATATTCATAGTATGGTACTTCTGACACTGTTAGTTCTATATCGTGCGCTAATTGGGGATGAATCATCTTCGCAAAATTATTATGTTGCTGCATATAATCAGGGTTTGTCAGCGCGGTGCATCCTCCACAGATGTGTTCAATGGTCTCACTGCATATACCACATCTTCTACATTTGTCATTTTACAGATCCTCCTTCAAAATGTATTTTTTTATAATTTTTGGTTGCAATCACTTTGTCTTTAACAGTCATCATAAACCCAATAGTCTCTCCATACAGTTTTCTTCGCTTCAACCACTGGTTTGAGGCTTTCTTGTCAACTTCTGGCCTGTCTAACTGGTTTGAATGAGCCCCACGAAGTTCCGTTTCTTCCATTTTCAAATCCGGTCTTCTGACACGACTCTTCTATTTTAGCATCTGGTTTACTTAACATTAGTGGAGTGTTCGCTTTGTCTGCAACACATATGACATCAAATATATTATTTTCATTCCATTTAGGGTCAAAGTATTTCCGCAGTGAGCAAATTTGCACATCGTGAATGTGTTTTGTATCAAGAATGCCTAATCCTCCTTCTTCTTGTGGGAGCGTGATGCGCTCTACGTCTGCCTTTGGATGTCTCATTCGATGTTGGCTCATACTTGACCTCACAGTTCTGTTAAATTTCTCAAGATCTGTTTTCGACCATCTGATAATATCAAAAGAATAAGTCAGAACCGGGACCACGGAGGTATTAATTGCGTTCACCTTATTTGCTGTGTTTGGGTACGTCTTCAGGATCATTTTAAGTCGATGCTGGAACTTATTTTTTAAATTATTCTTAATTTTACTGGGTTTAATGCCACGTGCTTGTAAAAATCCCAGGTACTTGTATCCATTTTCTGCATTTAAATATTCAATTATTTCACTGTCGTCTTTAAAATAACCCCTTCAGATTTAACCAATAATCCTCTTTCCAAATGCATCATCTTACATTTGTCCAAGCCAAAGTCCATGTGAATTGATCTGTTAAATTTGGCAGTAATCTGCAGAAGCTTATTCAATTGTGTTTTGGAATTGATGTAAATCTTGAGGTCTTCCATGTATAATAAATGATTGATGGTATGACTTTGCGTTTTGGTCCCTTTTGTATTGAACCGTATTGCGTGCTGCCTAGTATGTGACTCAGAGGATTAAGGCTTTTGTAAAACCAAAGTGCACTGAGAGATTCCCTTTGTAAAATACCTCTCCTGATTCTGATATTTCTGGAATTGATAATTTTTGCTCCGTCTGATATATAGAGATTTGTTTGCCACTGAGACATAGCTTCTTGAAGCAACTGACTGAGTTTTTGTTCACTTTATATACTTATATTCAGTATTTCTATGAGGTAATCATGTGGAATTGAATCAAATGCTTTCTTGTAGTCAATATAAGCCATGCTCAAGCTTCTTTTCTTTTCAACAGCCTGATTCACCACAATACTATCTATAATAACTTGATATTTGCATCCCTTAGATTTCCTATAACATCGATTTGTTTTTCTGCCATCACACCCTGATGTATTTTATTATTATTATTATTATTATTATTATTATTATTATTATTATTATTATTATTATTATTATTATAGTATTTCCGCAGTGAGCAAATTTGCGCATCGTGAATGTGTAATACTTGCAACATCCAGAAGACTAAACTAGAGTTGTAAACTTTTGGCTCCTATTTATTATTATTATTATTATTATTATTATTACTATTATTATTATTATTATTATTATTATTATTATTATTATTATTATTATTATTATTATTATTATTATTATAGTATTTCCGCAGTGAGCAAATTTGTGCATCGTGAATGTGTAACACTTGCAACATCCAGAAGACTAAACTAGAGTTGTAAACTTTTGGCTCCTATTATCATTATTATTATTATTATTATTATTATTATTATTATTATTATTATTATTATTACTATTATTATTTCAAATTACGTATACTGTATTGCTCTGAGACAAAATGCAAATTTTACAGTAGAATTTCACTTAAAAAAAAAATCAGCTGAAGAGTGCATGGAAACGTGTGTCGTTGTTTCAGTATATTGGGACGAAAAATGAATATTTAAAATAGCACATTTAGGAACTAACGCAAAAATAATTTTTAGTCTGACTTTCAGAAGTATTTATTATATTTATGCATGAATCAGAATCTTTCAGAAATGCTTATCATAATTTTCGTGAAAAAATTGCTCCATCAAAAATATTTTCCCGCGTTTTCCCTATTTTTCTCTGCAAACCTTTAAGCGTGGAGGGGGGGGGGTTGACGGCACAATTGAAAGTGGTTGACAGTTTTTCAGTGAGAAGCTAAGTACCGTTACTTTTCCTTTCTTTCTTTCTTTTCTTTTTTCTTTTTTGTAACCAACGGATCGAAAGTAATCATTAAAAGCTCCTGAAATCTCGACATGCACTTCATTTGAGTGGTGACACTTTCTCAGAATTACACCTTTCTCTGTCAGTTTACTTCAAAGTGTACGAAACTTGGATGAATAACATCCGTACTATCCAGACTCTCATTTTTATGTGACAAAGAGGGTAAGAAAAACTCAGAAATATGCGAGTCATATACCTTCCAACCCCCATCTTCTTCTTTTCTTTTTCATTATAATAGAATCTTCAAGGAGAAAGGTAGCTGTGTATTTATTTCATAGCATCCTCCAGCTAACCCACCCTCAACAAAGACTTCGTTTTTTCAATTGCTCGAAATGTAAAAAAAAAAGAAGGAAAAGAAAATTCCTTTGACACATATCTGCGCAAGCCACAAAAAACAGGGCGTGAAGTCGTAAAGCGTGAAAGCATAATTTCACTTCGCCTCTTTGAACTTGGCGCCTAGGAAAGAGGGAAATTAGGAGAAATCGTCAAGAAGAAGTAGAAAAAAAAAGTAGTGAGAGAAGGAAAAAAAATGTCGAACAGAAACCTCCTGTAGAAAAGATAACCCAAAAGACTCCGACAGAGGGCGGCCTTGTCAACGGGCAGACCGGATGTTGGCGGCGGACGGTTCCTTGTCTAATTTGTTTCTCCGGCATCACCTCTGACCCAGGGTTAATATAACTGACTGACGCCGACAAAGGCAGGAGTCATCCTGAAGCGAGGCAGTGTTGATTGTCCAAGTGGGAGTACTGAAGAATTTCGGCGAGCGTCCGACACACGAACGGGACGGACGCGATCGCAGTGGACCTGATCTCGAAGCGCCACGGCGTCTGTGTTACTAAAGAAAGAAATTCGGAGGTTACCATATTCTTGTAACAGTACCTTCTGTTACACTGAACTGGAAATGTCTCACTTTAATGTCAGCTTATGGTGTGTTTCCGAAGGAGCTCGTTGGCCTGGATTTTGTTTTAATTTAATTAACTACAGGTTGAAACAATTTATCAGATTTTTCAATTCATCCGGGTATATTTCGCTTGAAACAATGTTTTGCTGGATATGTAAGTGCTCTGCTACCTTTTAGCACGGAAGCAAATACTTTTAATGTTATTAACTTTGTAACAGAGATTTTCGGCACACTGTAATTGAGTGGCCCCTAATGCTGCTGGTTGTGGGTTCGAACGCTAGAATTCGTGGCTTTAAATTAGCAACGAACGGTTCTTTCTAATCTATTAGATTTTAACTGCATTCTCTGAAAAAAAAATATTATCCCCTCTTTAAGCACCTAATTTTCCTTCCGGGTATTGACACGTAGACTCTGAAGAAAATGAGATGAAACAATTTCCTCCAAATAAAAATATAGTAATACCATTTTGTAAGCCCTAGATGTCTGAACCGTACGGGTCGGAATTTTCGTTTTATTAGTTACAAATAAACCGCCGGGATCAGGCCAAGCCCAATCTGCGGTAAAAGATTTAGTGTGGTTTTGTTGTATATATACAGGGTTAGAACAAAATAATGTGAACACCTGCGAAATAGGCTGTATGCCTTTATTAATATGGTGTTGGACCACTTTAATACAGCTTCCAACCTTCTTGGAATAGATTCATAGGGCTTTTGAATAACTTCCAGTGGAATTTTATGTCATTTGTCGACCAGAACGTCAACCGATTGCCTCAGACACTATAAAAAATAAGTGGTGTGAATTCACGTAAAATTTCTGAAAATAACGTGCAGCAAAGTTGCCGGTAGGTATCCGTCTTCTTCAGAAATTTCCATTTTTCGAAGCGCCCGCTTGTTTTAGCTTCCGTATTTTCACAGATTCTCCGTAGACAGAAATTCCGTTTATTTCAGAAAAGTCCATTTCAGGATTTTCCGTATTTAAACTGAAATTCCGCAAAATCATAGATCATATGTAGAGGATTTGAGAAAGGGAGTGTCTGACCCCAGGTCTTAAACAACCCTTAGAAATATGAAGCTAGGAGATTTCTACCTCGCTTCCGTGTCACTTTCTCGATAGGAAAGTAACACGGAAGCGAGGTAGAAGCCCTTATTTATTACCGGCGAACCAGTACCCGGGACCCGACGGCTTAAAATGCCCATCCGACGCACGACGGATATTTAGTGGTACGAGCGTTCGCACCTGTCTGGGATTGAACCCTAGGTCTTCTCCGCGGCAGTCACGAACGTTGACCACTAGGCCAACCCGCGGCCTCGGGAACCGGCTCAACAGGGAACTCGTGCCTTTAAACACGGAGCTACAAACGCTCGGCAGTCAGCTTCACGTACATCGTAAAACAAATTCGGCGCCGACGAAATTTAGTTTTTTTTGTCAGTAATGTGCGAGTGATTTAGTCATTCTACTTTCCTTTGAAGCTTATTATTTTTCTGAATAGGTGTGTAATATCTTTTTTTTTTTTCTGTAGGAGGACTATTCACAAATTAAGCATTTTTCATCGTGATTTTTCGAAGCGACAAAATGCTTTGCAACTTGATTTTTTTAAACTGACAATGACTTTCAGTTATCTTTAAAAAAGGTGAAATGTACTTTTTTAATAATATTATTTCTCTCTCTCTCTCTCTCTCTCTCTCACACACACACACACAAAAGTAAATTATGAAATTTACTCTTGATAGCTATTACACTATCTACCAACAACTAATTGGACACCCCTGCAATCGACGATATCTGCGGTCCTGATACACGTCACGGCTGCCACCGTTAAATATCGTGTGGGAAACAACAACGCAACCAGTCGCAAGCAAGATGCCACGCAGTTTGGAGCTCTCTGATTTCGAGAAAGGTGTAATCGTCGGGTATCACAGAAATGGCCGATCCATACATGACATATCCAGCGAGTTGAAGTACCCAAAATCGACAGTGGCCTACGTGATTGGCAAGTGGAAGATGAGAGATGACTGTTGGAGTGTGCCCCGACCCGGCAGACGCACAAAACTGGGAGTTAAAGACCGACGGGTGCTGGCCAGAGAAATTCTGAAGAACCGCACCTAAATCGATGGGCCACATCCGCGAGGAGTTTCAACAGGCATCCGGGAGTGTTCTTTCGATGAATACCATCCGTAAGGAAGCCCATCTGCTCGGTTATCATGGACGTGCTGCCGCCCACAAGCCTTTGATCACCAAGTCCAATAGCGCTGCTCGGCTAACGTGGTGCAAAGAACGTCGACAGTGGACCGTTGAACAGTGGAAACAGGTTCTCTGGAGCGACGAATCAAAGTTCACCCTCTACCGTTCGGATGGCAGAGTCTGGGTTTGGCGTCTGCCTGGAGAACGCCTCCTGCCGGAATGCATTGTGCCAACTGTGAAGTTCGGCGCAGGTGGAATTATGCTATGGGGGTGTTTCTCCTGGTATGGCACGGGACCCTTGGTCGCAATTCCTGGTAGATTCCACGCCGAGACCTACTGCACCATTTTGGATGACCATGCGCTTCCTACGTTGTGGCAGTTTTACGGGGTGGACCCATGTTACTTTCAGGATAACAATGCCACCTGTCATGTTGCGAGGTCCACCATGGCTTCGTATGGTGACAATGGGGTTAATCGAATGCACTGTCCTGCGCAGAGCCCGGACCTTAACCCTATGGAGCACCTCTGAGACGAGTTGGAGCGTCGGCTTAAAGGGTGCCCCCACCGTCCGAAATCGGTGAAGGAACTGACCTGTCTTCTCCAAGCCGAGTGGGAGAAAATACCGCTAGCCGTCGTACAACGCCTGGTTGAGAGTATGCCCCGGAGGGTAGCAGCTGTAATCGCCGCTCGTGGAGGCTCCACCAACTATTGAAGGTGAATAAACTTCGTTTTCCTTTGCTATCACAGGTGTCCAATTACTTGTTGGTAGATAGTGTAGCGCTTGTCTTAAGTTGTCCAAAGACTGATACACAGACATGATATGATCATCTGTACAATGTACAATAAGTACCGGGCTTCTTACAGTAACACAATATATACTAACTGGCTGGTGCACCAAATACGGGAAAGTAGAAGAAATATCATATGCCACAATAAACAAAATTCATGCGATATGCTATCCACAATATCCGATCTCGCTACAGAACTTCATAATTAGACAGACGATTGAATTTTAAAAGTTAATCAAAACTCAAGTATTCTCAAGAATCTCTCCTATTACCGGTAATTTCTCGTCATAGGGACACCGAAAAAGTGAGAACGGAGATTTTTCGTTAATATACGAAAGGAATTGCTGAAAGGTTTCAGAATTTTAAGTTAACACATCTCTAAAACGGTAATTTAACGTCAATATAAGAAAGAAACTGCGGAAAGGTTTCTGAAAATCCAGAAATTTCCCGTAGAACAAAAAATTCAATAAAATTCGGTTTCGTTCCGTCATTTCACGGAAAAAGTTTTATCAGAAATATGCTTCGTTAATTCACGAAAAAAATGACGGAAAGTTGCCCGTGAATTTCAGAAAATATTTTGCAGTGGAGGTGTTGGAGGAGGGAATCTGCTTTTCACTCTGCTCTCCGAAACTGGCCACAGTGTTTCGATGATATTCAAATGAGGTGATTGAGCTGGCCAGGGCAAATGTTGAAGTTCGTCTTGGTGCTCCTCAAACCAAGACTGAACTGTTCTGGCTGGGTGTATGGGCGCATTACCATCTTGAAAAAATAGCATCATCGTTGGGAACTAACCTTTTTTTTTTTTTTTGATTGGAGGTTTAACGACCACCGTGAGCAACTCAATGGGCTATAAGCAGTCGCCCGTCCCTTATTTAGGGCCACTGGTTCCAGGGATGGGAGAGAGCCAGTGCCGTAAGGCAAACACAACATCCATGCCTTACCGGGATTCAAACCCAGACCCCTTTCGGACGAATGATCAAAGGCCATCTCTTAGACCACTGCGCTACAGGAGCGGCAACTAACTTTTGGATCATATAATGCTGATGACGTGCCTGCACCTCAGGACGCACATGAGATAAAAGCAGATAGCAGCGAGAGCATACGTCCGCATAGCTCAGTTGTGAAAGCGACTTATTCCGGAATGAGGGAACCCGGGTTCGATGCCCGGCGTGGACAAAAAGGACGGAGAAATTTACTTCGTTATATTCTCCTCATCACCTAGACTGTCAAAGTACTCGCTCTCAGTAGCTCGACCATGTAAGGCAGTGATGAGGCCAGCCGAATACCAAGATATGGCAGTGCAAATCATAACAGATCCTCCCCTGTGTTTGACAATTGGAACCAGACATTCAAATCGCACACTTGCTTGGAGGTTCTCCACAAGTAAACCCGACATGCTGTTGAGAATAATGTAAAATAATGTAAATCAGGACTCATTGGATCATATCACACGTTTCCAGTCATCAATTGTCTAGGTTTATGCTGATGACACCACGTTTTTCGCACCGTTGCCTTGGTTTCTCAGATTGAAGGTTTAGCAATTGCATCTCTTTCATGGATGTTGGCTGCCAATTGTTTTTGTGGAAACAGGGTCTTCCAGGTGGATATTGAGTTCTGCTGTCATTATTTCTATGTTGTTTGGACACAATCTTGTTAGCGTTCGAAGGTCCCTCTCACTTAATCCCGGTTTTAGCGCACTATTCTCTTTCGCCGATGAAGTCTTGCCATGATTTGTGTGTACGCAGTCCTAACCGTAGAGACAGTTGCTCTTGAAACACCAAACAATTTGGCTGTTATGGTTACAAACGCTTCTGCTAAAGGGTTATCACGATGCCACGATTTGTCTTCTTGGGAAGTCTGAGAGGTCACCCATTTCACCGACATGATATATCATCATCATCGTTGTCGTCGTCGTCATCATCACTAACATCATCATCATCATCATTGTCAACCATTATCAATCCACTGCTGGATGAAAGACTTCCCCAGTTCCCTCCGCAACTGTCTACCTTGCGCCAGTCTTAGTCAACAGGGAAACAGCAGACATGGTCGTAGTTGGAGATCCGATGTGCGAGAGACACTGAAGAGAGCCAGTCGGCCGAAGCACCACTCGACACAACCGAGTCGGAACACTTCGCCGGAGACACACACATCAGCAGTGGAAGACATCTCCGCTAACCCAGAAGGAGAATGCACCACCGTACGGTGCTGAAGAGGAGGAAAGGGATCAATGTCCTAGACTGGAAGGTGCGTCTGACGGAAAGAAGGAAAGATCGCGTCAGGCAAAACACTGGAAGAGGGAATGATAGAAGGACCCATCTGATTGGCATTGGGATGCGAGCTAGAAGAAAGACCACGGCGTGTGCGCGCACAGGTGACAGTGGTGTGATCCTGTGTAAGACACTGAGTACAATAATGAGTGGTGAAAACCTTGAAACTGTACGTGCATGAGCCGATTTCAACAGTAGCTTCTGTAGGACAATCCGCCAAGGCGATGTCGGTGGGAAAGACGACAAACAACTGACGGTGAGGTCCTGTAGTATGTGCAAATCGAGTTCCGCGTGGAGCGTCAGGAAGGCGACGGACCTTTCCAAAAATTTTACAAACATGATTGACAAGGAGAGGAAGCGCGCAGTATCAGGCATTTCCTGTGGAGCAGGATACAACGTGATGTTCACCGGGCAGGCCCGGTAGCGCAGTGGTCTAAGTGACGGCCTCTGATCATTCGTCCGAAAGGGGTCCGGGTTCGAATCCCGGTGAGGCATGGGTATTGTGTTTGTCTTACGGCACTGGCTCTCTCCTTTCCCTGGAACCAGTAACCCTGAATTAGGGACGGGCGACTGCTTATAGCCCATTGAGTTGCTCACGGTGGTCGTTAAACCTTCAATTAAAAAAAAAAAAAAAAAAAAAGAGAGAGAAATGTTCACCGGACTCTTGGAAAGAGGCGATGGAACGAGATGATTTGTTCTAATCGAAAGTGCGTATGCAAGAAAAAAGTCAGCATCATCCTTGCGCTGCAACTGCACTGAGATACCCCGAAGAGTACGAGAAATTTCGGCAGTAGACGCAAACGACACATGACCTGAGAGGGCCTACATGTAGTGTGGCAAAGAAGTATTCCGTAAGGCATGAAAGAGCTCACTTCTATTTAGGAGATTATGGAACTCACGGTCAATCAGAGAATTTTCATCAATTGTTACCTTCACCTTGTGGTTGGATACCTGAATAATAGGTGTAGATTGCAAAAGACCATCAGGTTGAGAAGAAACTGATGTAGAAGCAGCGCCTCGCTGCACTGTAGAAGCAAATGTCATCCTCGGAAGAGAAGTCTGCTGAACCGGCTGGCACAGAAGGCAATGAGGATGGGGAGCACCGGCAGAAAGCAAAGCAATGGTGGTAGTAGAACCCAGGGAGGGCACCGAGGCAGAGGCAGAAGAAGAAGAAGAAAGTGCAGCCAAGCCCAGTAAAGGCACCCGAGCAGGAGTACTATGAAGCTGGAAGGGCACCTGAGCAACCACATCCGAGAACGGGAGTGCGTCAACTTTCATGGACGTGGCAAGTGCGACGTGACGTGAATCCGCTACGCCCAGAGATGATAAGGATAGACCGGAAGGCGCCATGTTGACAGCTTCCAAACGTAAACAAACGAGCTAGCGATATGAAAACGGAGGAATATGAACAAATACAAGGACGATATTGCTAGAAAAGTAGCTTAAAACGTACACAGTACCTTTGAACAGGCGGGACACGCTACAGGTGAGTGGGAGACGAGGCATATCACACTAGAATGCATAAAATGTGGGAGCTACCAACACGACGTCTGTCAGGAACGAGCAATGGGCTGGATATATTGCCAGAAAAACAGACCACCGATGGACAACCGAAGTTCTAGACTAGATTCCGAGAGACAGAAAAAGACTCAGAAGAAGACCCCATGGGAGATGGATAGATGAAATTCGGAAGCGTGCCGGTGTGACATGGAGGAAACAGGCTCAAGACAGACAATTGCGGAAGAAACTTAGGGATACCTTCGTCCAGCAGTGGATTGATAATGGTTGACAATGATGATGATGATATATATAAGTTTTCACAAGATGTCTCAACGAAGGAAGGATTCCTGAGGGCAGAAACAATGCCTCAATGATTCGACTACATAGAAAAGGTGCCATTGAGTATCTCAGGAACTACAGGCCCAACAGTCTCCTTTCAGAGGTTCATAAAATCTTCACAAAAGTTCTTTCACCTCGCTTGAAGGTAACATTAGACATGGCTCAACCAAGAGAACAAACTAGATTCAGGAGTGGTTATACAGCATGACAGATCATATCCATGTACTGAGATAACCAATTGGAAGAACGAAGGAGCTTGAACTCCCATTGCGCATGGCTTTTTTGACTATGAAAAGGCCTTTGATTCTGTAAAACCATTAGCAGTTACAACGGCACTGACATCATGCGGTAATTTTTTTTTTTTTTTTTATTGGAGGTTTAACGACCAATGTGAGCAACTCAATGGACTATAAGCAGTCGGCCGTCCCTAATTTAGGGCCACTGGTTCCAGGGAAGGGAGAGAGCCAGAGCCGTAAGACGAAGACAACATCCATGCCTCACCGGGATTTGAACCCGAACCCCTTTCGGGCGAATGATCAGAAGCCATTGCTTAGACCACTGCGCAACCTGGGCTGTCCTTCGGTATTGAAGATGCTTTTATTAGCATTATTAATACTATCTGTGAAAATGCAAGCGCAATGGTTTGGATATATGAGGATACAGCAATAATAAAATTGGAAAAGGAGTGAGACAAGGTGACACCATGTCTCATATACTCTTCAATGCCACATTGCGAACTGTCTTTCAATACTGAACTCGGAAAACAAGGGGATAAAGATTAATAGAGATTTTGAACTCACCTTTGTTTCGCTGATGACGTAATCATTTTTGCAACTACCCCTTCAGAGCAGCAGATTATGATCCATGAACTTGCTGACAAGGGTAAAGAAGTGGGATTAAAAGTAAACTTTCAGAAGGCAAAAGTGATGTACATGGAATGAAGATTTTGCAATTGATGGGTAAAAGCTCGAGGTAACCGATACCTACATTTACATTGGACAGCCGATATCAAGCAAAAGTCACATTGATGAGGAAATTTATCGGCGTGTAAAACTCCGCTGGAGAGCTTTTGGAAGAAACAGTACAATTTTCGCCCAAGTGGTAAGAAATCTAGTTTTCCCGAGGGCAACCGTATCAAGGGTGTGCCGCTAGTATACCACGGACGGACGTACTAGCCCCCAAAGAGCAAGTGGTAGCCGGCCACATACCATTGATAACCGTGGTCGACGTAGATACTCCAGGCTTGTACAGACCGACCGCTTGGGAACGACGGTGCAATAAACATCCAGGTTAAATGTCGGAGGCTCCAGTAGCGTTAACGAGCGAACGCTACGGCGCATGCTCAAAACCTTGGCTACGGAAGCGGACGGGACGCTTTATTCGTACGCCACTGCCAGCTGCTCCTTGTCGGACATTACGCCTCGCCTGGTCCCGAGAATATCCAAACTGAACGTATGTAGAATGGCGCCGCAGCGTGTAGTCAGATGAATCCCGTTTTCAGCTGTACCGAGTTAACGTCGACAGCATGAGGCCATGGCCCCAACCTAATGTGCCTCATGAGAAGGCTCTCCTTGAAAGAGCCAGATCGGCTCTCTTCAAGGAGAGCCTTCTCATGAGGCACATTAGGTTCTTTGGAGCGTCTGGAGAGGTCCTTAACCGCTGCGCGCTACCAGCATGTGTTAGCTGTTGCCCTATTGGGTTGTCGGAAAAGTCATGACGTATTTTAGCCATGTTTTGCAGAGATCATTTATTGATAGAAAGAACAAAGATCAGTCAGTGATATAATGCCCGTTTTGTTCGATAACCTTTTGCTATCTTTCAGTGACCTGCAGAATGCCTCGTTCATAGAAGGACCTGTCTTTCGTGGCGAAAAACTGTTTTTTTTTTTTTTTTTTGATTGGAGGTTTAACGACCACCGTGAGTAACTCAATGGGCTATAAGCAGTCGCCCGTCCCTAATTTAGGGTCACTGGTTTCAGGGAAGGGAGAGAGCCAGTGCCGTAAGACAAACACAACACCCATGCCTCACCCCGATTCGAACCCGGACCCCTTTCGGACGAATGATCAGAGGCCAGCGCTTTGACCACTGCGCCACCGGGGTGGCTGTACAAGGTGCTGATTTACAGCCTCATATGAATCGAACGTTATACCACGCAAGGACTGTTCAAGAGTGCGAAACAAGAAGAAGTCTGACGGCGCAAGGTCAGGCGAGTATGCTGGGTGTGGCAACACATCCCACCCAAGCTCCAATAATTTTTGGCGGGTGATCAAACTTGTGTGTGGTCTCGCGTTGTCGTGATGGAACACAACACCTTTACGATGAACGAGCTCTGGACGTTTCTGGATGATGGATTCGTTCAAATTGTCCAATTGCCGACAGTACACATTCGGATTGATTGTTTGGCTCCGTGGTAGGAGCTCGAAAAACACGACACCTTTAAAATCCCACCACACTGAGACCAGAACCTTTCCGCTGATGAATGTCTGCTTTGGATGTCGTTTGAGGCGAAGCAGCACGTCGGGACCAAGACCGTTTGCGCAGCACATTGTTGTACACAATCTACTTTTCGTCACCAGTTATCAGTCGTTTAAAAAAAAGATCGTTTTCCTCACGTTTAATGAGCATATCGCAGATGCTTATACTCACCGTCAATTGAGCTTCTTTGAGTTCACGAGTAACCCGCACATCGAGCTTGCTTACGTATCCCAGCTTCTTCAGGTGGTCCTGAACGCTTGAATGATGGATGTGCAATGTGTCTGCAATCTCCCGTGTCGTGTAACGTGTGTTTGACCAGATCAATGCCTTGATTTGGCTGTCATCAATCTCGGTTGTCCTCCCGGACCGAGGGGCATCGTTGAGGTCAAACGCACCAGCACGGAGTTTTGCGAACCACCGCTGGCACTGATGTTCTTGTAAAGCACTATCACCGTACACTTTACGTAGCTTTTCACAAGCTTGACGCGCGTTCTTCCCTTTACGGAAGTAAAACAGTAAAATATGGCTGAAAATGCACAGCTTGGTCTTCCATTTTCAACTTGATGTCAAATCTCCGCAAATCAACAAAATCACTCCCTATTCCTTTTAGACTGCAGCTAGAACTGGCACCTGTCGAATGCCATAGCGATAACAGAGCTGCGTATGCCTCTAGTACTTCCAAAACCGCCCAACCGCCATCGGGTCCAAAATACGTCATGACTTTTCCGACAACCCAATACATGCTTTCATGTCATTCGCGCATCCTGCGGCTAATGGTCTGTTTCATCAAGACACCTGGGTGGTTGTGCTTCACCTGGCCGCAACCATCCATTTGTGGCTCAGGGAACACTCGTCTGAGTTGGGAACCATCCAGTGACCCCCAGGGTCACCGGATTCAAACCCTGTGGAAGTTCTCTGGGATGTCGTGAAGCGGAACATCAATTTCATGGATCCTGGATCGACGTCTTGGTCGGAGTTGTGTACAATGCTGCAACAGGCATGGCTGGCATTACTCCCGGAAACCCTCTCATCAAGTGGAGTCGATGCCTCTGCGTGTACAATTTATTATTCGCACTAGAGTAGAACAAATACGTTATTAGGTAGGTATCTCTAACGTTTTGTCCATTGAGTGTATCATCATCATTATCATCATCATCGTCAACCATTATCAATCCACTGCTGGACGAAGGCTTCCCAAGTTTCTTCCACAACGGTCTGTCTTGTGCCAGTCTCCTCCATGTAACTCCCGCATACTTTCGAATTCCATCCACCCATCTCCCATGTGGTCTTCTTATGGGCCTTTTCCTGTCCCTTGGAATCCAGTCTAAAATTTCAGCTGTCCATCGATGGTCTGTCCTTCTGGAAATATGTCCAGCCCATTGCCATTTCAGGCATTTTACTCTGATAATGATGTCTTCCACTCTTGTCATTTTTCTGATCCACGAGTTCCTTTTCTTATCTCTCCTGGTTACACCAAGCATTCACCTTTCCATGCTCCTTTGAGTTGTGTGCAGTCTTTGTATGTCTCTTTTAGTTAAGGTCCACGTCTCTGCACCATATGTAAGCACTGGAAGGATTCGTTGACCAAACACTTTTCTTTTAAAACATAATGGCATATTGCTCCTGAAAATTATACTGTTTCTACCAAAAGCTCTCCAGGCAAGTTTTATACGCCGATTCATTTCTTCATCAATCACTTGATATCTGCTGTCCAAGATAAACGTACGTATCTGTTATCTCCAGTTTTATCCATCAATTGATAAATCTTTATTACTTATAAAAGCATTGTACACCACTTTTGTCTTCTGAAAGTTCATCTTTTAATCCCACTTCTTTACCCTTGCCAGCAAGTTCCTGGATCATACTCTGCCGCTCTGATGGGGTAGTTGAAAAAATGACTACGTTATCAGCAAAACGAAGGTGAGTTAGATAATCTCCATTAATCTTTATCCCTTCGTTTTCCCAATTAAGTGATTAAAAGACATTTTCCAATGTGGCATTAAAGAGTTTGAGAGATATAGTGTCACCTTGTCTCACTCCTTTTCCAATTTTTATGGGTGCTGTATTCTCAAATAGCCGAGTCTTTGCACTTGCATTTTCATAGTTGTTATGAATAATATTAATGTATGCATCTTCAGTACCGCAGGATTTCAAAGCCATTGTAGCTGCTACCTGTGTTGAACTTGTTTAGCACACTGCAGTCTTCCATGACAGATTTCTTGTTACACATAATAAAATCAATTTCACTTGTCAATCCATTGGGATGCCTCCATGTCCATTTCCTTTGCGGCTTTTTCTGGAAAAAGGAGTTCATGCTGAAAAACTTTTCTGCCTCTGCGAATTCTACGAGAGTATTTCTACACTGGTTTCTGTTGCCGTGACCAAATTTACCTACTGAAGTTTCATTCTGTTACCGTTGCCCTATTTTCGCATTGAAATCTCCCATAATGATCTTCAAGTGCTGCTTGCCTTTTATTATTTAGATGACGAATTTCCACATAAAATTCTTCAATCTCTTCTTCAGGATGACTTGTGGTGGATGCATAAGCTTGAATAATCTCAGCCTGGTATCTTCTCGAGAGTTGGATAACAAGTCGTGCAGCTCTGTTAGAGGAACTTTCAACCTGTACAACTTTATCTTTCAGTTTCTTGTTTATTATAAATCCAACACCACCTAGTTCTGCTAGTATCTGTCCCACGATAGTAGAAGAGATGCCCACTTTTCAGTTCAATGAGATCTCCTCCTTTTTTCCTTACCTTACTTAGCCCGACAATGTCCCATTTGATCCTTTGCAGTTCTTCTTCCAATTCAAGAAGCCTTGAATCAGAAGATAGGGAGCGTCAGTTATACGTAGCCAAGGTCAGCATCAGGTGGCAGCCAAGTCCGGTCCTCCGGTGATTCTTAGCACCCTCTGCCTTCATGTCGCACTGGCCGCTGCCTTGGCCAGGTACATTCCAGCTGCCGGAGACTGAGGGCCAACATTTAAGTTGTGGAGTCATTTTGGAGGGGTTTGGCCATAATTCACCACGCTGGCCAAGCGAGTTGGTAAGTGTGGGATAGCATTCCCTCTAATCCCGATGGTATATTTATACCGCTATTAGCGGTCGTCATAGCACTTTTAGTGGGAACAGGATGCACCACGAGAAGGCAGGGTTGGCATTTGTCAAGGAGAGGCTGTAGTATCTTGCGTATCACCTGACCTTACATCCCATTTGTATATATCACACTACAAATAACGCTAATTTTTGATAACCATGTTCTTATCATTTAAATAAGTACTGACGTGCTTCCGCACTCATCCACAATCACTAAATCATGGCTAGAGGACTATTTTACGGATTATTGGCATATTTTGACTGAATTCCATGTATTTACTTCATTTAGAAAAATTTGAAAATTTTCGCCGTTCTGGAGCGGGAATCGAAACCGCACCTACCGATTTCCGGTCGAACATGCTAGTCATTACATTACTCATTCTTATTTTGTGTGTGTGTGTGTGTGTGTGTGTGTGTGTGTGTGTGTGTATGATTGAGATGTGTGCGGAGGCACGTCAGCATTAAATGCCATCCATGTATAAATGAAGGATTATTTCTTCGGAGAAATTCGTTTCTCAAATATGTGATCTATTTGAATCACTAAAATTAGTGACCTACATCTGACCCTGGATGTGAGAAAAGGTCCTGAGACGCCACAATGAGGCAGGAACATCTTCGACTAGCGCAAATCTGATGGTAATCAGATACATTAGGTGTACAAATAAGTTTAAAAGCATTTTAATACAACGCGACATGTAATTTGAGAGAAAACAACAATACCTTTACGAATTAAAATATGCGCCGTCATTATCTATCACCATCCGCCATCTGTTGGGTAGCTGACGGATTCCAGCCATGAAGAATACTTCGTCGTGTAACACGATGAAGTCGTCAACCCATTTTTGCATTTCGTCACATGTCCGGAACCGTACAGCAGACAAACCATGTTGCATCGATCGCAACAAATGATAGTCTGAAGAGGCTATGTCGGGACTATACGCCGGGTGCTCCAAAACTTCCCAGTCAAGCGTCAATTGCGTTTCCTTGACCGATTTCGCGATGTGCGGCCTAGCGTTGTCATGCAGTAATTTTACGGGACGCAATCCTTTGCCTGTAAATGGACGTTTCCGACAGATTTCCTGTTTCAGTCGTAGCGATTGTTGCTCGTAGCGATCAGCAGTAACAGTTTGACCCTGTTCCAATAGTTCATAATAGAGCACACCCTTCATATCCTACCAGATGCACAGAAGACCTTTCATGGAGTGAATATTGCGTTTCGGTGTCGAGGTCATTGCTTCACCGGGGTGTACGAAGTGTTTTTTTGCTTTTGGGATTGTCGTACCATATCCACTTTTCATCACCCGTAACGATTTTCTACAGGAAAGATTTTTGTGCTGTTTATTCAACAGATTCAAACACTTCGTGACACGCTCGTTCTTGTTCCTCTGGCGTAGGTCATGTGGCACCAATTTTTCTTCCTTTTGAATCTTTCCCATTGCGCGTAAACGATTGAAAATGGTTTGTTGAGTTACCCCAAGTGGTTCAGCTAGTTCTTTTTGCATTTGAGACGAATCTTCATCCATCAATGCTTGCAGTTCCTCATGTGCAACATTCTTCGGGGCGCCGCTACGTTCTCGATTGCTAACATCAAAATCACCTGTTTCGAACCGTCTAAACCAAAACTCACCCTCGATTTTCGATACAATATTCTCCCCCCAGAACAGAACAGATCGATGCACATGCTTTTGCAGCACTTTTTCCTTGATGAAATTAGTAACGAATGCAGTGTCGAATAAATACAGTATCGCTTGGCATTTTTCACCTACCGAAGTGCAAGTGCGTTTGACTGTTGGGTAAACTTCTGTGTCACATTTTATACTGTGAATCAGTTACGATCACATGACAACAACGCGGGAGAATGTCGGATATGTAAATTAGCGGTATAAGTTACACACACAAAAAAAAAAAAAACGCTTTAAAACTTATTTGTACACCTAATATATGTTCACCTGCTTGGAATTTCCTTTTCCTTGGTAGTGTAATGACTAGCATGCTGGACCGGAAATGGGGAAGTTCGATTTCCGCTCCAGTACTGCGAAATTTCTCAAGTTTTCTGAATAAGTAAATACATGGAATACAGTGAAAATATGCGAATAATCCGTGGAATATTCCTCTAGCTATGATTTGGTGATTATGGACGTGTGCGGAGGCACGTCAGCATTACATGCTGCGTATAAATGAAGAATTATTTCTTCGGAGAAATTCGTTATATATATATATTTGAGTAATTGTCGCACAGATCACTGTTCTAGTGCATTTATTCGTACTATATATCAGAGTTTCAAAATCCCTACGTCGTAAAACGTCTTCTGTGAACATTACATCATTTGGTATCTGAAATCCAAGATCAACACTCTACTTCTGAATAATCTTCTTTCGGGCAAAAAACTATCATAATATGAATATGAACTAATGATTTCCTTACATTCCTGTAGGCAGGACTTAGTTAGGTATTATAAATAAGAGGAAAACCTTCTCATAAGGTGCATCGCATAAATATAGAGACAGTCTACTTTGCGCCGTGAACGCAATACGAATATAGGTAGGAAGCTGATGTGGTACCTAATTAGACATAACACTACAACAAACGTTTCGATCCGTCGAGATGACCGGGTTGTGTGAAAAGAACACCACAAAGTGAAATAGTGTAATTTTAGGTGTCTCATAAATATAAAGACAACTATGTAAAGTAGCCACATGCAAATGAGATGTACAAATTAGCATGTCGTACGCACGCGCACGGGCCGTAATTCCGTCCATTCAACAAAAGACAACGGATCTGACGTCAGACATTCATTTGCCGAAATGCAACGCAACAGTCAACTTTCAGGTGCAGAAGATTTGCAGACTGAGAGCAAATGGATTGCCTGTAGAGAAAATTTGTAAAGCCATGGCGGAGAGGGGGGGGTTAGTCATTTATAAGGCTTTATCGAAACGAGATGCGTTAACTGCCAGAAAACGGCCTGGAAGAACCAAACGAGATGATAACAACCAAACGAGATGATCGTGCCATGATGCGTTTACTTTCATCCCAAAGGTTATCACTACGTCAAGTTTCTCGGACTGTTGGTGTCACCGTCTCAAAGGAAACAGTTCGTCGACGAATCAAGGAAAGTCATAACATTGTGCTCCGTAAAATGCGCCGTCTGCCACACCTCACGCGTGCGCCACAAGGAAGCTAGATTGTTATGGGCAAGCAGCCACATGCACTGGACAGACGAGTGGATCACAACTATTTTTTCCGATGAGAAAAAGTTCAGCCTGGACGACCCTGACGGTTGAAACTGCTATTGGCATGATTTACGAAGCGAACCACGCACCTTCTTCAGCAGACAGAAAGGAGGGGGATCTGTGATAGTCTGAGGAGCTTTTGCGTTCAATGCGACAACGGATATCGCTTTCCTGCAAGGCAGGCAAAACTCCGAAACGTATCAGGACATACTCAGCAGCCACCTTCTACCGTTTGCCGAAACTCTAGCGGGTGTTGATTATATATTCCAGCAAGACAATTCCTCTATCCATCGGTCTGCATCAACGAAAAGCTGGTTTAACACTCATCATGTGACTGTAATGGATTGGCCAGCACTCAGGCCAGATCTGAACCCTATCGAGAGCCTCTGGGGTATCCTAGCTCGTGATGTGTATGCGAATGGATGGCAGTTCTCAAGTGTGGTGGCATTGAAAGAGCAGATTGAACGAAGCTGGTACGCACTCCTTCCAGAACACTTACATCACTTGGTGGACAGCATGCACAATCGGGTTTTCAGTATTATTCGGAACAAAGGTTCCACTATTCGTACCGGAGGTGCTCATAACTAGTAAGTCTTTCTATTTCTGAGACAGCGTATTTCTGTTTTTTCTTGTACTTGGCGTTGGAATTGTTATGTTTCCGTCAAACTATTGTGCAGCTGCGTGTCCTATGCTATTTTTGCTATAAATATGAGGTGTACATTTCAGCTCGTTGTTGTTTCTTTTTTATTCGAGAATGTGTTCTGTCTCTAAATTTACGCGACGCACCATATGTCTTGCACTGTCGATCACAGAAAGTCGACGAATCATAAGCGGCCAAATTTAGTCAGTCTTCGAATAAAGCAGAAAATATTTCCCTCTGGAAACGAAACCCTGCTTGTTAGTCCTCATATTTTGAAATTTAAATATCAATAGAAGTACCTTGTTGCCAAATTAAAATCGTGAATGTGACGATGATGATAGGAACGAAAACGATAATAATATACTCCGATGAAAGGAACCGAAGGATTGATTTTGGCTTCACAGGAGTAAACACTGCGAACTGATGTCACGAAAGCAAACATTGATAAGGTCACGAACAACTATGAATGCAGGTTGTGAAGAAGGCACGACGTTAGTAGGCAATATAATTAACTCATGCAGCGAGACAGGTCAGGCAGAATAAAGGAACGCAACAGAAATTTCTCTGGTGCTACATTGGGTCGTGTGCGAAAAGCTCGATTTACCTTCAACAAGAAATTGATGAGAACGCAAACCTGAAAAAAGTTTGCAAAATGCTGATATAAAAAGCTTGTAGGATTTTGAAATTTAAGCGCACAAACAATTAAATAATAATATTTCTTCCATTACTGTATTAGAGAAAAGGTAGTTAAAATAATAGACGCGGCTATACCAGGGATGGAAGAGTTAAGGAAAAGACAGTGAAAGGCAGTAACGAATTATTAAAATTCGCAAATTGGAATCCACCATCTCTGTTGGAGAAAACAGCGACAGTTGGTTAGCCATTTGCAACAATTCCAAGAAAGGAGAAAAATATCTTGAAGAAACTGCATTGACATGACAATGCAGCGTTTTTATAAATACACCAGACTGTGAACTCAAGAGACGCATATAGCGTATCTTGAGTATCAATACTGACCTCCCTTCTCTCTCCCTTTCCTGGAACCCGTGGCCTCAAATTAGGGACGAATGACTACTTATAGCCTTATAGTTGCTCATGGTGGTCTTTAAACTCTGTAAAGAAAAAGCAAAAGAGAGAGAGAGCAAGAGAAAGAGGGAGAGGGAGAGAGGAAGAAAGAAAAAGTAGAGAGAGAGAGAGAGAGAGAAAGTAGAAAGAGAGAGAAAAAAATGAGAGATAAGAGAGAGCAAGAGAGAGATAAAAGAGAGAGCAAGAGAGGGAGAAAGAAAGAGAGAAGAGAGAACAAAAGAGAGAAAGAAAGAGAGCAAGAGAGAGATAAAAGAGAGAGCAAGAGAGGGAGAAAGAAAGAGAGAAGAGAGAACAAAAGAGAGAAAGAAAGAGAGCAAGAGAGAAGGAAAGAAAAATAGAAAGAGAGAGAGAGAGAGAGAGAGAGAGAGAGAGAGAGAGAGAGAGAGAGAGAGAGAGAGAGAGAGAGAGAGAGAGAGAGAGAGAGAAATTGTATGCCTTTTCATTACGCTAGGTAATGAAATTGGCCTGTATATAAATTTCCCATGTTGGAGGGAAAATGAAAGAAAAAAATGAGATGGGAAAACACTTGCATTTACATCATACGTTGAATAACAGCCTTTCTTAAGAATAAACATCCGAAACTGGAAAAAATACTGTGTGTATGAAATGCAGTTCAATGAAGAAAGGTCAAAATATTCAGTTATTTTCTCGTGGTGTGCTTAGAGTCATTGGGCAATGCTGTTTGGTCTAATAAACTGTTTGTGATCATATTTACCTGTCACCTTCCGAAATTCTCCTGCAGAGGCTCCTTCCCGATGAAGATATAAAAGCAACAACAGGACGTGCTTTCAGATATCTCCGTAGGTGTAGCTTTTCCCGACAGCGGTATGAAATAGTTACATAATACACACCCAATTAGATATTGTCCTGTTCAAAAGCATTTTTTCTCTTTTTTTTTCTTTTTTCGGTGCGGTTCACCATCACTACCAATGACTAACTAAGATAAATTATTATGTTTTTGGGAGACAGCTGCCACCCGAAGAAATAAATGATAACTTCCTGAGTTCTTCTACCCAAAGACGCCGAGACGGGAGTCACGCCATTGCAGATTAAGCTATCTTTACCAGTCTGTGGCCAGTTGGATTGTGTTCGAACAAGCACGGGTTGTTATCCAGGACCTTTCTATAGACTGTACGGAATAAAGGGGAAAGTCTATTACCTTTCGGTCACCATGGTGACAGAATCCTTGGTGTCCCACGAGTCGACCTTTGAGTCTGCCGTTAGGAACAATATGGCTCAATGGAGCTCAAGTTATTAGGTAACCAATGGGCCGTGACGTGTCGAGGGCTTTGCGATATGGCTGTGCCTTTTCCCGCTTTCATCAATCACTTCGACCTCAGTCTGCAAGAGGTGGGAAGTCTGCGTCCCCCCCCCCATGCCCTCCACTTACTACCCATCATCTTCTATACTACATACCTCCCGTTTTCCCCCTTCTCGATTTCCATCCCTCCAGCTTTATTCTTGTCTCCAAAACCGCCTGGCTGTCGTCTAAACTTTTGACTGGTCGGTTTCATTAGACTACATGTTTAGGCCAGCGTTTTCTCATGTAGAACTAATGACGTCGATTAGGTTGTGTCGGGAATAACAACAGCGATAAAAGTGTTTCCTTGGCTTGATCCACACGAGATGAATGTAAATTTGTGGTGGTTCTCCTACGGAAGCTTCTGGTCTATGAAAGTTTTATGAACGCGTCATTTACTAGCACAACGCCAGAGATTCTCTTGTGTTGAGGTTGCACAGATTGAGGAAACTATTTTTACGATGAGCTGAATGAAGATGTGTACAAATTAAGGAACAAGCCATGCGAACATTTACGAAGACCACCGATATAAAATTCACTGAATGAATATTCTTCATTTAATTGAAGTTTCAATATACTGGCGTGATGCTTTCCTTTATTTTTCAATTCTTTTCCCATTCGAGTACCATTAAAAAATCTCTTTACAAAAAACTAATTTAATAAATCTTAGAAGGTTCTGATTCACGTTTTCCTGTTGGGAAACAAATTCAAGCCATATGCCAAAAAAAAAAAAAAAAAAAAAGTGAAACTCATTGAAACGGAAGCTCTAATTCACTTGACCTTTGAAATTGAAGCGCACTTATTCAACTGTTTGACCCAAAAAAAGCAAGGCAAAATCCTTAAAAAGGTAAGTCATAATCAGGGTAGTATTTAGAGAGGGAGGACAAGGAACCTCCTCTCTAAATACTACCCTGATTATGACTTATCCGCGAAAGTGTTTTTTTTTTTATCAAAATGCGACTTACAATAGAAAACACTTAATAAAAATGTATCAATTTTCATTAGAAAAAAATTCATGAATTCTTTCATCTACTTTTAATAACTTTTATTTTGCCCTGGTAGATTTCAAAAACTTCCGTTTTTTCGCCCCCTTCCCTAAAGAAATTTTATATATGCCCTTGGTCATATTTTTTTAAACTTTCACCGATTCGAAGCGCTCTGATTTCAAATGGGGCGTCATTGAAAAATTCGTGGAAAGAGGAATTCTGATTTGTATTTTATCTTTCAAGATTTTGCTTTTGCGCCGTTTGAAAGAAGGACATATTTGATGGGTTAATTGTCACGTCGTAAATCTGCCACATAAATAAACAGGATTATGGCATTTTAAGAATTTTTCTCTCTTTGCTAAACTTATTTTTTCTCCACTTTGTTTCGCTCTGCTTTGGCGACAGCGGACATTCCTTCTCCCGTCATTTTCACGACAAGGAGGAAAATCTTCCAAACCCATCTCCTTCAGATCCCCGATCAGAAGTCCTTCTCTGCTTTGTTCTGCTTTCTCGGGCCACTCCGTGAGCCCCATCTTTCCACCCCCTCTTTCAATGCCTTGCTTTCTGTGTATCTTCTGTTGCTTACTCTCTGATCTATCAACTGATCTTCGGCCCAGTGTGAAAACTGTCTCCATTAAACTCAAGATGTAATAATTCATTATTACCTTTCTACAAAGATCACTCACTCCCTCGCATAGCAATGAAGTCATACAATTGAACTCGGTGATTCCCTCGGACAGACCAGTTGAGAAACGAAAGATAGTGTCCTGCATCATTAACGCAGCTGGCACGGAACTGGGGGAAATGGGACAGTCTCCAAATAAGCGCTATGAGAAAGGAAGATGATTAACTCACCATAGTCAAAATGGTTATTAAAATCTATTATCCCTGGTTGTGTGGTTATATTGTATACACATTTCTTTTTCGATTCAAAGTTTAACGATCTCCTTGAGCAACTCGATGGGCTATAAATAGTTGCCCGTCCCTAATTTAGGGCCACTGGTTCCAAGAAAGCAAGGGGAATAGTGCCGCAAGACAAACTCAACATCCCATCCATGCTTCACCGGGATTCGAACCCGGACACTTCTGGGACGAATGGTCATTAGCCAGCGCTTAGACCACTGCGCCATCGGGGCGGCATATACACAATCATCCAAAAGTTCTACAAACGAATTAGGAATCAGAATTATAGTGTTATCACTAATATTTTTGTAGTACATTTCAAGAACAGGAATTACATAGTCAGATTTCCAAGGAAGAGCAAGCGTCAACTGTTGCCCCCCCCCGCGTATGGGCGACCGTGCCATTTACATAGGTGCTGAAAAAGGTGTGTCTAAACAAGTACACCACTGGAAAACCAGTAAGCTCAAAGAACTGGAAAATATGTTGCGTAAGCACTTACTCAGAAGCGATGTCACAATGCAAGTACATGGCAGAAAATCCAGTATGTTTAAAGAAATAGAAAGTCTTTGCGTGAAAATTTTTGAGCAGAAATCTGCGGAAAATATTTTTTATAGCGTGCGGCATCAGTTCAAAAGAGAACATTTTGAATAGGGTTTATGAAGACGAAATGCGGTTGAAGAGGAATATTCCCTACGATCCCTCTGTGAAAAAAGCTGTTCAAAACAGAAAAGTAGGGAGCATATGCGAAATATTTCTCCTAGTGAAGCTACGAGATTCGAAAAGAATTTTGAAACTGCACACTTATAAGCAGATATAGCGATGAAAATGAAATGCCCATTTACTCCTCCAGGAAGGAAAACTATATACTACTTGAAATAGAAAGTGAGCTTAAAATGACACGCGCATGAAAAAAAAACAAAAACATTTTTACGATTGGAATGTTTTAAGCAATGGCATGGAAAACAATATGGCGTTAAGGAAAATATCAAAATGTGTGGGACTTCGTTTTCATAGTTCAATTTTTTCGACGGATGAGGAGCAGTGTATTTTTCTTCGTGTAATCTGCAGACAGAGAAATTTAGAAAAAGAAGAAAAATAAAAATCCTTCGTATTATAAGCATGCCGCGATATTCAGGAGGAAAACAATTGCCCAATATTCCGTACCCGCTATGTTGATCCCGAACCGTTATTTCTTATGAAAAAGGCGCGATTCACGGGATGACTCAAAAGTCCAAAGAAACCGGAGTAAAAAGATCTTATTAAGAAAACTGTCATTTTTAAATGCTCTTTTGTTACTTTCAAGTGAATAAAGAGCAAATGTTATGAGTTTTTTTCATCATTACCGAAGTTCCGGGGTTAGACCTGACAGTTTGATATTTAGATTCCGTAGTATATATGCGGTTCTGTAGGAAGTGTGTGACGCTGAGGTTCCCACAGCACGTGTTCGTCTGCGAGGACGAATAATATCGCCTTCGTTGCGTCGTTTCGTTTTTTAAAATGTTCGCAAAAAAAAAAAAAAAAAAAAAACAGGAAAAAAAGAAAAAAAAAAAACTATTTTCCAAATGTTTGCCAACCTCCATCTTCGTATTACGTTACGTTTTCATATTATTAACGCACTTCTAGTAATTTTCCAAATGTATGCCCTTTCCTGAGAGTTTCCTGAAAGTTCCAAAGCGGTTTTTTTATAAATGGACGAGTCACAAAAAGCTTTTTTTTTGTTTTTAAAGAAATTGGCGGCGCCCCGGTGGCGCAGTGGTCTAAGCGCTGGCTTATGACTATTCGTCTGAGAAGGGTCCGGGTTCGAATCTGCCCGGTGAGGCACGGATATTTTGTTTGTCTTAAGGCACTGGCCATCTCCTTTCCCTGGAACCAGTGGTCCTAAATTAGGGACGGCCGACTGCTTGAGTTGCTCACGGTGGTCGTTAAACTGTGACGTACCTGCCAGCAGGACGCACACGACATAAAGGCAGATAGGAATCAGAATAAGCGTCTGCGTAGAGCGACTTGTTCCGGAATAAGCGGCCTCGGGTTCGAATCCCGGCGTAGACCAAAAATGACGGAGAAATTTACTTCGTTATAATGGCGCCCGAACTATCCGGATGACCCGGCCGTTCAAAATCTCGCATTGGTGTGATGTTATTTCCACACCGCGAGACAGGAAAAATCAGAGAATTCCTTCTCCAGCGCTTCGAAAAATAAAAATGTGTGATGTTGCATTCCACACAGCAGATTGACTGGGAGTTCTCAAGTGCACGTTCTACAGTGGATGGCTGCCTGCAACGATTCATGGTCACGGCTGACCAGTGGGCCATGCCCCCGGCCCTCTTTCGGGGGGGTGGAGATGTGACGTACCTGCCAGCAGGACGCACACGACATAAAGGCAGATAGGAATCAGAACAAATGTCTGCGTAGCTCAGTTGGTAGAGCGACTTGTTCCGGAATAAGCGGCCTCGGGTTCGAATCCCGGCGTAGACCAAAAATGACGGAGAAATTTATTTCGTTATAAAACCTTCAATCAAAAATAATAAAAAAAAACATAAAGAAAATTGGCATATTATGCGCATTGGCGTATAACCCGCAGAGCCCAAATTTGTAAAAAAAAATTAAAAGATGATCGGCGGATTATATGATGAAAAATACAAGATTTCAAATCATTAGGTAACCAAAGAAGTTCGTGAGGTTTTCGATAGAGTTCGCCGCAAAGGCTTGTAGTGGTTTGCAGAGCACAATTTTTTTATGTGCTTTATGAGGCACAGATGCGCGTCAGTCAATCGGTGCGCTCTAAAACCCTCTTAAGATGTAAGCTGAACCTGGTCCAATTAGGGCTTTCTTGCTTTACGTATTTAAACTCGCTTCGAAGGCTTTAGAAGCGTCCCGTAAGATATGCGTGGCATTTGGAAAAAATGCGGTAACAGAATGTACTGCGCAGAAATAGTTTAGAAAGTTTTTTTTCTGGTGATGAATCACTTGAAGATGCACCACGGTCAGGAAGACCCTCCAGTATTAATAATAAAGAATTACGTGCCACTGTTGAAAATAATTCTAGATTAACATGTCAAGAACTTTCACAAATATTTAATGTGGGTGGTGAAACCGTCGTTTACACTTGCATCAACTGGGAAAATGATGAAGCTGAACAAAGCGATCCCACATGCATAATCATGAATTACTGTATAAAACCGCACGAACTTTTTTATTACCTGATGCTGCAAGAGGTACGGTACCCAGAAAGAGATGAGTTGATGGGCAGCAAAGTAATACTGCAAGCGGGCCCCCCCGCCTCCAATAAAAGATGTGCTAGTAATAACATTTTGTAAATACCTATTATGCAGTAGTTATCAGTAAAACATTAGAGCGAAGAAAACCAAGCAAATGATAGAACAAGTTAGCAAAATCATCCAATGCATTGATTATGACGCGCTTTCCAACATACCACAAATCATTACTCAAGTTATGAGGATAATGGCTGTGGAATAAATCTCCCGGTCGCCCCGGTGACGCAGTGGGATAATTTTTTTTTTTTTTTTTTTTTTTTTTTTTTTGATTGGAGGTTTAACGACCGCCGTGAGCAACCCAATGGGCTATAAGCAGTCGCCCGTCCCTAATTTAGGGTCACTGGTTCCAGGGAAGGGAGAGAGCCAATGCCGTAAGACAAACACAACATCCATGCCTGACCGGGATTCGAACCCGGACCCCTTACGGACAAATGATCAGAGGCCAACGCCTTAGACCGCAGTGGGATGAGCGATGGCCTCTGATCATTCTTCCGCGATGGGTCCGAGTTTAAATCCCGTGAGGCATGGATGTTGAGTTTGTCTTACGGTGCTGCTGGCTCTCTCCCTTTCCTGGAACCAGTGGACCTAAATTAGAGACAAGCGACTGCTTAGAGCCCACTGATGCTCACGGTGGTCGTTAAACCTCTGAAAAAAAATCTCGCTCCTGTGTCCTGACCTTTGTCCCCATTTCGATCATATTCAACAGCACCGGTTCAGTATATCTCCGGAAAAACATACTAATGTTTTGTCGCAACAGAAGCATTTTTAGTCAAGTTATGAGGATAGTGGTTGTGGAATAAATCTCGCTCCTGTACCCTGACCTTTGACCCCATTTTGATGTTATTCAACAGAATTGGTTCAGTATAGCGGAACAACATACTAAAATTTTGTCGCAATAGAAACATTTTTAGTCAAGTTATGAGGATAATGGCTGTGGATTAAATCTTGCTCCTGTACCCTGACCTTTGACCCCATTTAGATTATATTAAACAGAATTGGTTCAGTATGTCTCCGAAACAACATGATGAAGTTTTGTTGCAATCGAAGCATTTTTACGTAAGTTATGACGCATAAGGGCGATGGAATGGATCCCGCACTTATGTCCCGACCTTTAACCTCATTTCGCCCATTTTCAATTGGGTTCCTTCCCAGGTTTTCCCCTACCATATGCTAAAATTTCATCGAAATCAAACCATTTTTACGCGAGTTATCGTGCGGACGGGCAGACAGATAGACAGACAGACGAACGGACAAAGCAGGAGCATATACGCTTCTTCAACCTACGGTTGGAAAGCGTAAATAAGTCCAGTATTGTAGCTGCAAAAATGGCAGATAGCATTAAAATTATGCACCGAACAAGCTGGTGGATCCTTTCTTTCGTTCTTTTATTTATTTACTAGCTTTATTACCCAGCTTTGCCCGGGATTTTGGCTTATTAATTTCATATTCCCTTATATGTCACTGAAGAAATTGGGGGAAAAATTGATGCTTGCAAGAAAGAAAAATCTGCTTTCACAAATTCTGTCATTACAAATTATTTATTCATAGTGTGATTATTTCAGCACTTAGCCGTGCAAAACATTTTGGGTTTTTCCTTCATCGGCGACAATTTATCATTTTGTTGGATCCTTTGCTCTTGACATTCCTACAGCTGTAGAATCAAACGGACCAAAATCGTTACGAATTATTAACACGCGTCTAGGAGACACAGCACTGGAATACTGACTGAACAAAATTCGTTAATAATTTGTTATCGACAATCAAATGCGTCACGTGCTTTTAGTTTCAGACGTCTTTGAGGGGCGAATCTCTGGGATAAAAAAGTTAAAAACGTATCTTTGCGAATATTTTATGAAACTGGCTGAAATTTTAATGAACACCATAAATCGTTAATAGGAACACGACCTCCAAATTTCGCCTGAATCGGTAAATCACTTTTTAAATTAAAATTTTATTAACCGTTTCTGTGTATATATTTCTGTTTACCGATGAATTAAAAATTTCATGCCTATTTTAAAAAGTTTTGACCGGATTCCAGGGAAATTTTGAGGTGCTCTTCTTATTACCAATTCATTGTGTTGACAAAAATTTCAGCCCGTTTCGTTAAGATTTCGCAAAGTTCGTTTTTACATTTTTTTTATGCACAGTTCTCAAAGAATAGAAACACCTGTGGATGTGCCGCGGCGATGAATTCAGTCACGTGCTTTCAGATTTGGAACAGGATAACGATGACGTAGCAAACGACGCTGACTTTATTGATTAGCTTATTAATTAATTCATAACTAGCAAACGGAGCAACGTAGAGATCTTAAAATTGTTGCGTTGACCTAGAAATTCCAGTATTAATAAGCTATGCAAATTTCACGATGCCACAGTTCGGCGTTCGAGAGTTTTTGCTGCTTCAGACAAACAGACGTTTTGTGTTTTATATATAAGATTTATTTACTTATTTTTTTTTTTTTTTTTTTTTTTTGCTTCTCAGAGTACACGCATAAAGAGAAATATACTTAAGCTGCTCAAAAATGAAAAAAATACCACCCAAATTAAAGTGAAATTCTGAGTTTGACCATTCAAATTGTCAGCAACATGCTACAGCCTGTATCGGCCAGGTAAGGTACGCGACTAACGTTTCGATTTTAGGAGTGAATCCACTAATTATCGTGCTCATGGCTTCTCTGATTAACGCGGACAGACTGCGCGGTTTTCATTCCCTTGCGGCGTTGTACGAGAAGAATCATCTGGGACAATAATTCACTCATGGAGCAAACCACAAGTACCACAGTCTACCATTCAAGGTATAGCTAGTGTATGTGGCTTTATAAAGGCCAACTCATGTTTCCTGTATATCAACCTTATTTCATATTTTTTCTGAGGGGCGCACATGTATATATTTAGTTTCCCAGTAGGCTAAAGACCTGCATTATTAGCATGTTGGGAAACAGAGCAAATGCATGAACACAATAAATAATCAACGCATAAGTGATTTTTCATCTTTTTGCTACGAAGTTGTAACGAAGTCGGATTGTATATTGGGCTTTCGGGTTCGATGACTATGCCCAGTTGCAACTCATTTCGCAAAATATGTAGAAAATGAGTGACTGAGAAAGCTGTAGTTCCGCAAAAATATTAAGATCGGTTGCGGTTTTAAATCAGTTCTTTATTACTATCTGATTTTCTTATTGGGTATGTCCTTGAATTATATTGATTACTAAATTAATTATGATTACTTTATTTTCCACTTGTCATCCGCACGTTCTACTCGATTTCTTTTCTTTTTCATTTTCTTATCTCTCACGCTCTCCTGTTCTGAAGCCATCCTCCTTCCTTTTTCCTCGCTCTCTCTCTCCGAAATCGTCTCCTCCAAACAGCCTTTGAAAGCCCTCCCGAACTCCCCAATGCCGGCTTACTTTACGTAAAAATGAATTAATACTAAAATGCTTTAAAATCTCTTCCTAAAGCCACGTATCATTTCTATCATTTTCTTTCATCCGTACCGCAAGCTTCCCTACAATCTTTTTCATTTTTATAATACAATATGTGCCTCTCATTTTACGGCATCAATTTTGCGATATGTATCTTTATCATTTTATCTCAGGCTTATGGTATGTTCCTGTACCCTTCTATCATAGTTTTCCTTTGAGCGCTTTTATCGCTTTACATCAGATTATAAACACCAAATGAAGTCAATAATAGAGAGAAACTGTGGATAAACATTCATAAGGCAAATTTTAATGTGTGTGCGAAATGTAATAGGGACTTCAATGCTCTGCGGGGAATGACCAACTTCTTCTTCTTCAGGTACCACGTCCAGACAGGGACAGTTTTATTAGTTTAGTTTGCGACGCTACAGTATTTTTCCTTTTCTTGTAGGACTTCCGTCCACAGTGAGTAGAGTATAGGTCCCAGCCACCTACAGCGAGATCGCATTTTGGGCAGGACATAGAAACGGAAGGAATGAGAGCAAGTCTAGCGACTTTTTGACAGAACAGTTTGTAGTGAGATTAGAGTAAAGTAGATGGCGCCAACGTACAAGTACGATGTTGCACATAGAGGGGTGAGAGAACTTCAGGGGAGGGGGCATAGGAAAGGATACCCATTTAACCATTGGGTCCAGCCTGGGGGCCGTCAATTAACGTGCTCGTCCGATGCACGGCGGTTATTCAGCGATTGTTAGTAAATCACACCATCTCTGAAAGATCAGCCCAGGTTCGAATCTGGGGACCCTGCATGGATAGTCTGACTCGCTAATCACTAAGCCATCCGCGGCTCTCCAGATAGGGGCATTTCCGATTCATTCCTATTAGCTGCGCTCTGTCCAAGGTTAATACTGCAAACAATCATGGTAACGAATGCTCTGAGGAATGGAAATTACGCGATGAGGCGGATTCTCTGTACCCACAGGAAAGGTTTAAACAAAACTACCTATGTCTCGTGGGATTTTTGTGCTGCGAATCAAAAATGAAGTTGCATTAGTTTGCCTCCAGTGACTCAGATAGGGCAGCAGGTACACAGGACAGAAAAGTACGAATGCCAGAATAAAAGTGACGAGTCGATATACGTAGTTGTAAATGACTGACTATGACGTCCCAACGAGAACTTCCAGGGAGAGGCCAAAGACGGGGAAAGGGAATAAATGACCTTATTCGTAATGGGGGTCCAATGCCCAGACGCAGACTGCTTAACGTTCCCATTCGACGCGAGGCAAGTGCTCAGTGGTTCACAGCAACTTAACCTACCTGGAATCTATCCCGTGACCCTTTGATCGGAGGGCCGTTGTTCTAACCACTAGGGCAACCGCGCCCCGATGAGGTGACTCCCTGTTGACTTCCTTGCTAAGTGTCAAGGTGCAAGCAACCGTCAGATATGGTCGATTTTAAGGACCCATCTACGCATTCGCGTTACATTCGTGGAAACCCTGAAAAACCGCAACTGAGAGATCAACAACGCGATTAGAACCCACAACAGGCGCCAACCACTCAGACACCAGGGTAGTAATTTAGCAAGTGCGCCATGCCGAATGAATAACTGAACGCATAGTTTACGACTTTACTGTGAATCTTAATGTTTTACGACAACCCGAAGTTTCTAATTAACTTTAGTTATTATAGTTAAATCAACCATAAACCTTTTGTTCATGAATTTTTAGGTACGGTCAATTTAATGCTTTTAGTAACCATAAGTCTTTTGTTTGAAAAAGTCTTGTAAGGTATTTTAGTTAATACTTTTAAATTATATAGTCTCGGTGAGGCATGGATGTTGTGTTTGTCTTACGGCACTGGCTCTCTCCCTTCCCTGGGACCAGTGACCCTAAATTACAGACGGGCGACTGCTTATAGCCCATTGAGTTGCTCACGGTGGTCGTTAAACTTCCAATATATATAGGAAACTTGAGTTTTGTTGAAAATGAAAAGCTTAGGAATTTATTAGAGTATGGTTCTAAATTTAGACCTTCCTTCACAATTTCCAAAGAAAGGATTCTTGAGAGCTTCACTCAAGATGTTAATAGGTACATCGTAAAAACCAGTTTAACGTACAATCAGCCTATTGAGGCCTTCGCAGAATGGAAATATAATGTAATCAATAGCTTCACCTGTGCGTTGGCAGGTCTGGACTTTTGTTTCGATAGAAATCTCTTTTTCTCTGGAGAAGCTAAAAGGTCACTCTCCAAACTACAAGACCTATTTATTTTTACCACTACGGATAAAGCTAGCAATAATTTTGCAATTATCTGTAAGAAGTTCTATTTTGAATTGTTAACCATGGAACTCAATAATAGAGTAACGTACGAGCCCGTAAGTTATTCTACCAAGCAGTTAGAAAATCGGTTTAAGGCATTCTTCAAGAAACTTAAAATTCCACAAACTCTTTCTGATCATACAGATCCACAGTCTTAAGTATATATATATATATTTTTTCTCTGTTTAAAATCTCCGCGAGTTGGTTTCTTTCAGTATGAGGAGGCCATCAGCCCCACCCACACTGCCCCCAGCGACTAGGGAGTGGCAGAAGTGTTAGGACGCATGGGGAAGAGGTCAGCCATGTTTTACTCTTGTGAGGAGAAAGTTTAGTTGCACAAGAGGTAAGCTCTCTTCCTTGTATTTGGGTTTTAGGTTTTGTAAGTTCAATGTTTGTACTTCATGTACTTTTTTTCTTTGTTGATTTTTTGCTTTTTAGCTCTTAGGCACTGGCTTGTCTGTTAACATTTTTGCGGGTTTTAACTCTTTCTTTTCTTGGTAACTTTGCGCGTCTTTTGGGGAACTTAGGCACAGCAGATGGCTAAGCATAGTTCCTTTTCTTTGCGCTGTATTTTCAAAGTAGTTAAGTTCTTAATAACTACTTAATTATGCACTTAAAGCACTGCTGAAATACTTTGTACATATTGCAACTTATTGTTTAAGTCATATAACTTTCACAAAGCTTTTCTTTAGTTAATTATTGTCTTTAACTTATTCTCGTTTTTGTGTTGTCAGAAGTTGTAGAGAAGGGGTTTTAGAATCAAGTTTTCTTTCAAAAATCTGATTTTTAAAAAAATTAATATTTCCTTTTTTAATTGCAATGTAAAAATTTGGATTTCTTTAGCATTGTTTTTCAGGTTTAAATTCTCTCTTAAACGAACTTGGCATTTCGTTATAGCTGAAAATTATTTCTAATTATTATGTCACTCTCACAGCTTGAGTTCTCTTTAATCTTCTTCTCTCTGTTTAATAGTAACAGATGAAGAGCATGGGTCGGGCCAGGAAGGTTCATGGATGCAAGCGAAATTGTTAACTAGTGCTAGGTCATACAACTCTGCGGAGGACATGACATATATATATTTTTTAAAACAATTTTTGGTGGGCATGTTACTTGCATCTATGGCCTTGCAGAAACCCATTTCCAACTAGGTCTTTGTGGAAGTGAGAAAATGCAGAGTTTTTGCTGGTCCTTGATAAAGCCAAGGCTCAGTATTCTCGACACCTTCTGCATTCAGTTGTTTTATTTTATTTTTTTATCTTTTCTCCTTTTACTCACACCGGTAGATACATAACCTTTTCTATGTTGTACTTGGTATGATTCAAAAATATATATGTATTTTTTTGCTTAGGTCTCTTCTTAATAGGATGTGAATTCTGAATTTTCAAAACTGCTGCGTTGCGCGTTTTGATCTTCAGCTTATTTTGCAACTTTCGTTTTAAATTCTAAAGTTTTTCCTTAGTTTTCAGTTTTGCTCTTCAGTATATATATATATATATATATATATATATATAGGGATGTAAGGTCAGGTGATGCGTAACATCACAGCCTCTCCTTGACAAATGTCAACCCCGCCTTCTCGTGGTGCATCCTGTTCCCACTAAAGGGGCTCTGACGACCGCCAATAGCGGTATAACTATACCATCGGGATTAGAGGAAATTCTATCCCACACTCACCAACACGCTTGGCCAGCGTGGTGAGTTATGGCCAAACCCCTCCAAAATGACTCCACAACTTAAATCTTGGCCCTCAGTCTCCGGCAGCTGGAATGTACCTGGCCAAGGCAGCGGCCAGTGCGACATGAAGGCAGAGGGTGCTAAGAATCCCCGGAGGACCGGACTAGGCTGCCATCTGATGCTGACCTTGGCAACGTACAATGGACGCTCCCTATCTTCTGATTCAAGGCTTCTTGAATTGGAAGAGGAACTACAAAGGATCAAGTGGGACATCGTGGGGCTAAGTGAGGTAAGGAGAAAAGGAGAAGATCTCATCGAACTGAAAAGTGGACATCTCTTCTACTATCGTGGGACAGATACTGGCAGAACTAGTGGTGTTGGATTTATAATAAACAAGAAACTGAAGGATAAAGTTGTAGAAGTTGAAAGTTCCTCGGACAGAGCTGCACGACTCGTTATCCAACTATCGAGAAGATACCAGGCTCAGATCATTCAAACTTATGCACCCACCACAAGTCATCCTGAAGAAGAAATTGAAGAATTTTATGAGGAAATTTGTCATCTAAATAATAAAGGTAAGCAGCACTTGAAAATAATTATGGGAGATTTCAATGCAAAAATAGGGCAACGGCAACAGAATGAAACTTCAGTAGGTAAATTCGGTCACGGCAACAGAAACCAGCGTGGAAATACTCTCGTTGAGTTTGCAGAGGCAGAAGGGTTTTTCATCTTGAACTCCTTCTTCAAGAAAAAGCCACACAGGAAATGGACATGGAGACATCCAAATGGGACGACAAGTGAAATTGATTTTAATATGTGTAACAAAAAATTCGTCATAGAAGACTGCAGTGTGCTAAACAAGTTCAACACAGGTAGTGACCATAGATTGGTGAGATGTAAGATGCACCTCAACACTAAACTTGAACGTGGCAAGCTCATAAGACAAACAAAATGTATTGACATAACCAACCTTAAAAAACACCATAATACCTTCAAGTTGGAACTGAAGAACAGGTTCTCTGCTTTAGAAGGCCTAACATCGGAAGAAGTGGACATCTCTGAAGTTAACAGAAAAGTAACCAAAGCTCTTATGGAAACAGCAACAAAATTAGCTGGGTCTAAGAACAAGTTGCATGTAAATAAATTATCAGGAAAAACGAAAATGTTGATGCAAAAAAGAAGAGAGATGAGGACAACTAAAGAACATGTGACTTCCAAAGTGGAATATATAGAGCTATGCAAGACAGTACGAAAAAGTATCACTGAAGACGTAAGAAAATTCAACTGTGAACTAGTGAGGAAAGCAATTGAAAACAACCAAAGCCTAAAGATAGCAAAGGGACATCTCAGTAAGGGAAGAAAACAGATTATGGCACTGAGAAAAGAAGATGGTTCTGTAACAAGAAATAGAGGTGAAATTTTGACAAGAGTGAAAGATTTCTACTCCAAATTATATGAAAGGGATGATACATGCACTCCAGACATCATGAAAGATACCAGTACCAGAGTTCCTCCAGTCCTTCCAGCAGAAGTTGCACATGCAATCAAGAACATGAAGCGGGGAAAAGCTCCAGGAGAAGATGGAATTACTGTAGACATCATACAAGAAGCAAGTGGAGAAATCGAAACAGTACTCGCCCAAATTTTCACTCGATGCCTTATTGAAGGAAAGATTCCTGAGGATTGGAACACCGCTACAATGATCCTGCTACATAAGAAAGGTGACATTGAGGATCTCGGAAACTACAGACCTATCAGCCTCCTATCAGTAGTTTATAAAATCTACACTAAAGTTCTTTCACACCGCTTGAAGGTAACACTGGACATGGCTCAACCGAGAGAACAAGCTGGATTCAGGAGTGGCTACAGCACAATAGATCATATTCATGTGCTGAGAGAACTAATTGAAAGAGCGAGGGAATATGAACTTCCATTCTGCATGGCTTTTATCGATTATGAAAAATCCTTTGATTCGGTGAAACCATCAGCAGTTACAATGGCTCTGAAAACCTGCGGTATTGAAGATGCATACATTAATATTATTAATAGCATCTATGAAAATGCAAGTGCAAAGATTAGGCTGTTTGAAAATACAACACACATAAAAATTGGAAAGGGAGTGAGACAAGGTGACACCATATCTCCGAAGCTCTTTAATGCCACATTGGAGGGTGTTTTTCAGTCACTGAGCTGGGAAAACAAGGGGATAAAGATTAATGGAGATTATCTAACCCACCTTCGTTTTGCTGATGACGTAGTCATTTTTGCAACTAGCCCATCAGAGCTGCAGAGTATGATCCAGGAACTTGCTGACAAGAGTAAAGAAGTGGGATTAAAAATGAACTTTCAGAAGACAAAAGTGATGTTCAATGCTTTTACAAGAAATGAAGATTTATCGATTGATGGAGAAAAGCTGGAGATAACAGACACGTACGTTTATCTTGGACAGCAGATATCAAGTGAGGGTCACATTGATGAAGAAATTAATTGGCGTACAAAACTTGCCTGGAGAGCTTTTGGAAGAAACAGCATAATTTTCAAGAGCAATATGCCATTATGTCTTAAAAGAAAAGTGTTTGATCAATGCATCCTTCCAGTGCTTACGTATGGTGCAGAGACGTGGACCTTAACTAAAAGAGACATACAAAGGCTGCAGACAACTCAAAGCAGCATGGAGAGGTGCATACTTGGTGTAACCAGGAGAGATAAGAAGAGGAACTCGTGGATCCGAAAAATGACAAGAGTGGAAGACATCATGACCAGAGTTAAATCCCTGAAATGGCAATGGGCTGGACATACTGCCAGAAGGACAGATCATCGATGGACAGCCGAAATTTTAGATTGGATTCCAAGGGACAGGAAAAGACCCAGAAGAAGACCACATGGGAGATGGGTGGATGAAATTCGAAAGTATGCAGAGGTGACATGGAGGAGACTGGCACAAGACAGACCGTTATGGAGGAAACTTGGGGAGACCTTCATCCAGCAGTGGATTGATAATGGTTGACAATGATGATGATGATGATGATATATATATATAGTTATGTTCTGTTAATACACTAAGAGAGGTTATGATGCTGCAAAAAATATTAATAATTTAACTTTCTAACTACCTCACCAAATGTACTAACCTAGATATAGTTCACGGTTATTAACGTCTCTGCGCCCCGATAACCGAGTGGTATAAAGCGGTGGATTCTATTCATGCGCTCGATATTAGTTAAGGCTCGAATTCCTGTTGAGACATTGATGGTGTGCTTGTCTTACCGCATTGGCCCTCTCCCTTTCCTGAAACCATTGCCTTAAATTAGGGATGGTGTCTGCTTATATCATACTGAGTTGCTCATGGCAATAGGTAAACCCATAATAATAATAATAATAAAATAGCATCTCAGCATGACCATTTTTAAAATGAGAAAATATAAAAGAAGAAAAATTGTTTATATTTTTCCTTAGTTCCTTACTGACTGCAGGTGGTCTCAGTTTCGCATCGGTGATTGCAACAGAGCTAACTTGGCAACATTTATTACCGACTGTGGAACATCTCTATGAACCTAGGACTTCTATTTTGAGTTACAAATTATTCACGCTCTACCAACTAAAACTCGAGTGGGCGTAAGCTCCTGAGAAATTTGCCACCAATTTTAAGTGATAAAGTAACAGTGGGGAATCGATTTTTTCTCCAAATTCGGAGATGTGTCATCACGTGGCCCAAAACTGCCATTATTTACTAAAGGACTTTGCTCACCTACCTAAATCAGCATAAATGTGATGGATGCTTAAATGAAATATAACGCGCTGACTTCTACTGTAACGTACCAGGAGAGGAGATGTGACGTACCTGCCAGCAGGACGCACACGACATAAAGGCAGATAGGAATCAGAACAAATGTCCGCGTAGCTTAATTGGTAGAGCGACTTGTTCCGGAATAAGCGGCCTCGGGTTCGAATCCCGGCGTAGACCAAAAAATGAAGGAGAAATTCACTTCGTTATAATGGCGCCCGAACTATCCGGATGACCCGACCGTTCAAAAATCTCGCATTGGTGTGATGTTATTTCCACACCGCGAGATAGGAAAAATAAGAGAATCCTTTCTCCAGCACTTCGAAAAAAAAAAAAATAAATAAGGGGGAGATGATGTAACGTACCAGGAGAGGAGATGTGACGTACCTGCCAGCAGGACGCACATGACATAAAGGCAGATAGGAATCAAAACAAATGTCCGCGTAGCTTAATTGGTAGAGCAACTTATTCCGGAATGAGTGGACCCGGGTTCGAACCCCGGCGCGGATAAAAATCACGGAGAAATTCACTTCGTTATACTACCTGACAGCGGAATTTGTTCAGCTAGCAACTGAGGAGGATTTTCCCGTAGCACGCCATTACAATGATGACATAATACAATTTGCTTAACTGGACTTCTAATCAAGTATTCTGTTGGTATCTTCGAGCCCCGAAGAGATAATGCTTCAGTGGGGGTGGCCCAGGGGCCCGGGAAGTCCCCACCAGATATCACTTGGTCTTTTTTCTTTTCATTATTATTGGAGGTATATATTTTGTTTTTGTTTTTAAATTATTTATTCGACTTGGTTGACAGATACAGACAGACATATACAGTATAGACATTTTGTGATTTGTAAAAAGTATGCCGGGTGACAAGGAACACAGCGAATAAACCCCCGAAAGACAAACAACCGTGCCTTACCCGAGATTCGAACCTAGACCCCTCTGTTGGGCGAATGATCAGAAGCCATCTCTTAGACCACTGCACCACAGGGGCGGCGCAGTGGTCTAATCGAAAGGAAAGTCACCTGGTCTTCCGTTCTTTGTTATTGGCTGCCTATTTTTAAACATATTTCTATACATTTTTAAATATTTGTTTTACAAGTCATTTCAAACTCACTTTAACATGGCGGAGATATTTTTATCGCTTCCCAATATTTTGGGAGATGTTTGGTCCGGGATACTTTTATCTGTACTATCAATATTTTGAGCCACCCCCATAAAGAAATCTTGTGTGCGCCACTGTTCTTCACCAAACTGAGAAAGGAACGTGGGGAAAATACTCATAAGGAAATTTCGTAGGAATGGTGGGAAAGCTGCAATTAAAAAAAAAATTACTATGGGATAAAAAATAAAGAAAAATTAATACCTTGATCAAAATTTAGGTCAAGTTACATAAACAGGCTATAAGTCATTGCTCTGCGATTTTTTTTTTTTTTTTTTTTTTTTCCGCATCAAACATTTTTATTCATTTTACTGACAGGTTCTTGGATTTTCTACCTAAATTCGCGCTTCGTTTGCTTTGGTCTTTTTTCTGCGCTTTATTGCAGATGTTATTATTATTTTTAATATATTGTTCTTACAAGTTCATCGTTAATTAATTGCTGTATATTTCAGTATATTTCAGCCACAAAAGGTTTATACGTTTCGAGATAGCTTCCCAAGAGTCGCCTTCTCTGATGAATCAAAAACCTTTTTTTATTTATTTATTTTTTTTAACCAAGGGATTGTGGTGGGGGGAGAAGACACTCGTTTACACGTTTTAACTCCTAACTCTAAACATCGCTGAGTGCATGGCAGTGAAGCTACAATTTCATTTATTGTTCAGACTATGCCACTTTCATTTCTTTTGAAAAACCATTTCAGAATACATAATCTCACTGTAGGTCTGATATTATATCTGTCATTCAGTTTTTGCCCCCCCCCCCTTTTTTTATGTAAGGAAAAATAATAATGTTCCTGTTTTATGCAATCCATCTTTCGACTATGAATGAGTTGAAATACCATCTGAAAAATATATTTTACAATTAAGATAATCATTTTATATTAATTTATCAGTCGTCCTATTTGTCATCTTGATTCTGTGCTCTGGTTTCTTCGTTTCTCCGTGGATTTTGTGTATATCCTTTATTTAGTACTTCTTCGGGTGTAGCAAACCCTACAAAAAAAAAAAAATGGTTCATCAAAGAAACTGCCTCCCTCCCTATGTGTTTCTAGGCGAATCGCCATTCCTGGCTTCGTAAATCAACAAACTTTCCCCTTAGACATCACTACCTCTAATCTGGAAGATCAGCAGCTGCACATCCCTTTCAGAAAGCAATTTATCGTAACCAATACGCGCGGCGCAGATTACGATCCATGATACCTTCATCGCCAGATACGCTCCTGGACCAGTAGCCACACCCTCCTGTCGACAGCTTGTCTGTTAAGACCGTCCATCACACGATTCTCCCTTGCGATTGGTTTTTCTGTAGAGTAGGCGGAGCTACGCTTGCACTGGGCCGTTGCCGACGAGGTGGGCTGGCTCACGCACGTCAAACCGTGTGAGTGACTGAGTGATTAGGTGACTAACCAGGGAAACCGTGGCTGACTAAGGTTGCCTCGCATTGCTGGACTTGCCGCGTGGCCGCAGGCCTCCTCATGCGGCTTTCAGGTCATATTTCATGAAGAAATTTGGCTGACATATGAGGGGGTCAGAGTGTTGTCCAAAGGAGCTTCAAGAATTCTTCGCCATCGTGTGACCAGGAGCATCGTGGAAATCTAGGATGAAACCGTTCTTTTCGAAGAAGCAATCACAACAAACCCAAGTTTTGGAAACCTTTAGTTGCTGAGAGATGTATCGTTGAGGTCTCAACTCAATCCACTGCTTTCAAAGCTGAAAGAAAATTAAGTACTTTAAATGGGGGAATGCATATTTTTTCCCCGGTGAATGCCAATTTAGAAATTCTTAATGAGACCTCAAGTCTTGGAGAAGATGCGTTAGTGTTCAGAGAGAAATTTTTGATTAAGAACTCACAATTTCAAGGAAAATTTATGGCATCGCGACAGTCAACTAGAGTTGAAGATTATTAATGAGATTCCTTAGAAAATTTCTTGGTGTAAATTAAATAATAATACATCTCTGCACTGTGTTAAGAAAAGTGCATTTAGCATTTTTTAATTGTCTTGAATTTAATTTATACCTCATGGTCGACGTTGTTGACAGACGCTATATTTGGTGAAACATTTCACAATAAAAAAAAAAAATGGAGCGTTTAAGCACTCTATCGGGTGAATGTTCGTGATTTCAAAACAAAAAAATCGAGATCATCAACTTTACGTTGTTTGGCTAAGAACAGTTGCACTGTCTTCACCGCAATGTCAGCAACAACGGACTCAGAATCTCAGTTTTCAGACAAAATGTCATCTCCTGTTCCTAATCTGGAGTCTGCAGAAGACAAAGACCTCGATGTTGACGAAGAAGCGGACATCGACGTCACCAGTGTCACATCAGAACCCGACCCGACGTCGGATCACTCGGACGACGAATACTTCAAACCCATCAAAAAACTGTGCATGGCTCCCGGCCGGCCAGCGCCCCAGCCTCCACCACCACCGCCGCCCAGCGCAAGTAAACCTCTGAGTTCCTTCTTTATCAAGGACATCCTTAACCATAAACCGAGTGCCGTGCAAAGGACTCTCTCTGCGACCGGAGGGGATCGGGGCATCGTCCGGCCGTGGGACCTGGACAGTTCCGCAGCCTCTCGACGGAGACCCCGTTCCGCAGACGACGATTCCCGGTCCGAGAGGTCGGAGAGCGATTCCCCGGAGAGCCCCGCTCTTGCTAACCCTAACACATCGCCGCTCGACGCTCTCTTTGAGATGACGAGTAAGGCTTTTGAAGGTCTTGAAGCAAACGAGAAGACGTCAGGTGAGTTCTCTTTTTTATATTTAATACATTATCAGTATATTCCTTCGAAAGTGAAGAGCATTGAATGCTTATACTTACATGAGGTACAACTCATTTGATTTGCCATCTCGTACTTTTTATATATCTGAAAACAAAAAAGGATTATTTATGCGTTTTTAACTTTCCTGGTAGTACTGGCTGTTACTACATGGATCCTGACCTATGTGTTCTCGCTTAAGGAAATCCTATCAGAAATTTTATGTTCACGAAAAAAAAGTGTCTGTGCGCGGGGGGGGGTATACAGCGATAAACGGTTTACAGATGTATGTTTTAATCATTCGACTGAACTTAAAAACTGTATATGCAAACTTAAGGTGTGAACACGGATATAATGCCTTAATAACAAGTGCCGTGTTACCACCTACAGGAAGAAAATTATTTAAACACATGAAAAATCATCTTTCGTTGGAACATTCTGAAATGTAGTAGCGATACAATATGTCAGATCTGTTGATAAATAGTTCTTCACTTACCCTTGCACATGTAGCACAGAATAACATGGGCATTCCAAACAGAGAATGATGTTTTTATTTATTATTCATTTATATTTTTAATAACATCAGATTTCTTCAATTTCCAGTAACATATACAAGGGAATCAATCTAAACCTCCTATATTAAATGCTCGCAACAGAGGCCAGAACTCTTACAACAGCAAGTATCTGGTCAATGTTATAATACAGAATTTTAAAATGCTTAAAAACATTAATTTCTTCAACTAAAACAATGTTTAAAACACTAATTTCTTTAGACCGGCGAGGAGGGAAGACTAAAGCATTATCCTAAAAGGCACTGTTTTGGAAAGCTGATAAGGTGTTCACAGACTAAAATTGAAAATAACACAAAACCAGATGCATATATATACATGTGTGTGTGTGTGTGTGTGCCAAATAGTGATGCAAACTAATAAATAGAGTAACTCCAACTTTAGCTCAACGATTTATTCTCAAGGGAGTTTCTTCAGAGCACGTAGATTCAAACTGTATCATATAGTCGGCTAAGTTTTATATATTGTCCAGAAAAGCAGTTGCCATTTTGCAATGGAAAACGTGAAGTAATTTTTGTAATCAGTAGTCGGGCTCTATTGAGCTGGAAGAAAGCGTTTTTTGAATAATTGCAAGATAAATTATCATAACAACTCTTTAAATGTTTCCCTTTTTAACACACACACACACACACACACACACACACACACACATACACACACACACACAGGAAGATGTTTATGCTAGACCGGCGAGAAGGAAGACTAAAACTTGCTGTATTTTTTCTTCCCCCTTGACAAAACGATTCACTGTACGTTTCATATCATTCTATGATTTGGTATTCACTTATTTATATTTGAGCTTCCTCACACTCTTGATGTTCAAAAATTAATGAATAATCCACTTCTCTACGGTGTGCAATGAATGGTACGCATCGTCACTCATTGATAGAATTTATATTTATGAAGTACCTAAATTCAGCATCAGTTATTCATCAATGAAATATATCAGGTTAATTAATTCACCCATTTTTCCATGATACGCCTTTGAAATGTACTTGTTTAATTTCTTTGAGAGGGATAAAATACGTTTTATTTATTTTGTGCTCCCACACTACTGTATGTTGGACCAACTACTTTAATTTTGGGAATTTTTTTTTTTAATATAGATTCTATCAGTTAAACATACCTGGAGCTCAATATCTTCAACAGAAAGCCATGAATACGGGATTACACTAGTATACAATACAAATTTGGAGTTGTGATTCCACTACAATACAAATTTGGAGTGGTAAGTCATTTTCATATCATTTACCACTCCTGTCATAATTTACACCAATAGATGGAATCACAACTACAAATTTGTATTAAACAGAAAGGTTGTGGAATTCATGTGAAATATGAATAGCTATTTATTATGGAAAGTTCGCAAATTTTCAGTAAGGTATTTTATTTTCTAAATAATCAATTCGTTCACCGGACTCCTCTCTTCCCTTCTGCACATGAACTAAAGGTGCTTTTTCTGCAAAGTTGTTAATCACATTTTATTTTATTTTTTGCTGTCCAGATTAGGAGACATAATTCATGTATCCAACTGTTTTAATCCAGTTATTTGTATCAACACTACTTTATTATCAAAAACTGTATTAAATAGAAACGCAGATGAAGCTTTTCAATTCAGTTTTCATGAAACATATTGCTTTCGATAGAAGTCAACGGTTTGATTTGAATTCAGTTTTCATGAAAGATTTTGTTTTCGACAGAAGTGTACAGTTTGGTAAGAAAAATATCAATCACACACAGTTTGCCTTCAGAGATATGAGTGTTTAATCGGTTAATCCCAATTTTCAATCCTTTTACTTGAACGTCATTAAACAACCGGTATATACAGAGAGAACTAATTGAAAGAGCGAGGGAATATGAACTTCCATTATGCATGGCTTTTATCGATTATGAAAAGGCCTTTGATTCAGTGAAACCGTCAGCAGCTACAATGGCTTTGAAATCCTGCGGTATTGAAGATGCATACATTAATATAATTAATAACATCTATGAAAATGCAAGTGCAAAGATTCGGCTATTTGAGAATACAGCACCCATAAAAATTGGAAACGGAGTGAGACAAGGTGACACTATATCTCCCAAACTCTTTAATGCAACATTGGAAAATGTCTTTCAATCACTGAATTGGGAAAACAAAGGGTTAAAGATTCAAGGAGATTATCTAACTCACCTTTGTTTCTGCTGATGACGTAGTCATTTTTGCAACTACCCCATCGGAGCTGCCGAGTATGATCCAGGAACTTGCTGACAAGAGTAAAGAAGTTGGATTAAAAACGAACTTTCAGAAGACAAAAGTGATGTACAATGCTTTTACAAGAAATGAAGATTTATCGATTGATGGGGGAAAGCTGGAGATAACTAATACCTACATTTATCTTGGACAGCAGATATCAAGTAAGGGCCACGTTGATGAAGAAATTAATCGGCGTATAAAACTTGCCTGGAGAGCTTTTGGAAGAAACAGTGTAATTTTCAAGAGCAATATGCCATTATGTCTTAAAAGAAAAGTGTTCGATCAATGGATCCTTCCAGTGCTTACATATGGTGCAGAGACGTGGACTTAAAATAAAAGAGACATACGAAGACTGCAGACAACTCAAAGAGCATAGAGAGATGCATGCTTGGTGAAACCAGGAGAGATAAGAAGAGGAACTCGTGGAAAAGAGAAATGACAAGTGTGGAAGACATCATGATCAGAGTAAAATCGCTGAAATGGCAATGGGCTGGACATATTGCCAGATGGACAGACCATCGATGGACAGCTGAAATTTTAGACTGGATTCCTAGGGACAGGAAAAGACCCAGAAGAAGACCACATGGGAGATGGGTGGATGAAATTTGAAAGTATGCGGGAGTAACATGGAGGAGACTGGCACAAGACAGACCGTTGTGGAAGAAACTTGGGGAGACCTTCGTCCAGCAGTGGATTGATAATGATTGACAATGATGATGATATACATAAGCAATAACTGGACTCCTGGTGTTATGTCTGCAATTTAAATCCGCTTGGACAGAATCATCTCTTCAATCATAGTGGAATCATAAAATGTCCATATACTACATTTTTTACATATTTTGAAATTTTCATAAAGAAATTAAAATTTATTAAATACTCCTGATTGCGAGGTTTTCATAGACCGAAAAACTTATTCAATGCAACTTATGAAGAAAGTTCTTTTCAATCTACTGTATTTTACGGTACACATATCTTTGGGTGCCGTAACACGTCAAGAAGAATGTAAAAAGTGAGAATACTTGCGAAACTATCAAAAAACTTTAGCAGAACTTCTATGGTTTAAAAGACAAGTTACTATCGATTTTCACAGTGTTCGACTAGGTGTTAGTGTTTTATTTTTCACTGAAAGTTTGTATGCATGAAAAATTCTACTTCAGGTGAACTAGATTTTGCTGAATAGTAAAACTACAGTAGTAATCCGAATTTATTAGCGTAAAATAGAATTCAAAGTTTTCATGCTTTCGCACATCAACCAGACGGCATTTTCAGGAAAGTTAGATACAGCAAATTGAAAATAAGGAAGATAGACTGCAATTTCTGTCTACCTTCCTTGAAAAGATATCTGGTTGATGCAGGAAAGCTTGGAAACACTTTCAATTCTATATTACATTAATAAATTTGGACTGTTGATATAGTTTTACTATTATTTGTCGCTTTATTAAAAAATAATGACTTCGAATTCATGTTAATGCGACACTTGCATCTATGCGCATGTTAAATAGGAGCATTGAAAATTTTCCAAGCCTAAAATATATACTCCATGTATTTTAGTGATAATCTTCCATCTATTTGCGACGTTCTTATCGGCAACTTTAGTGGGCTTAACAAATCTTTGCCCTTCGTAAAACAATATTTTATCATGGCTTCCACCATAGAGCTCTCCTCCACCTCCGAAACAAGTCCTACACTTAAAAATTTTGTGGTAGGTTGCACCAAAAAGTGGTGCTACACTAGCTTCTGAGAAAAGATACAGCAACCTGTGGTGCAAATAAAAGCAACAACATGATGTAACTTTGCACTAAATAATGGTGCAGGTTCCTCAGGGAAGATGAAAATGTTCCAGTTCCTCACCACACTATGCTGCAAGGTTGCACTTTGTTGTTGGTTTTCTTTGCTTCCAAAAATGGTGTATCTTTTCTCAGAATGTAGTGCAGCTGGTGTAGTACCATTCTATGGGGGAACGTTCCACAAAATGTTTAACTGTGTACAATGTCAGAGGCAATGAAAATCTATGGCACGATGCAGAATCTCAAAGTATTCTTACCATATTCTCATTAATATATTCCCACGAAGTTTCCTGTTTCATTAAAATTTTAATCTCTATTCTGGTGCTAAACATTAACTATTTCTTTCTGGTCAATGCTAATTGAAGCACTAAATGAACTTTAATAGAACTAAAACAGTCGACATCCAGTGATTGGCTTGTCATCTTTTTATACTATCGAAAAATGGTGAAATTGTTATCAGCATTTCAATCTCCCCTGAGGAACTGGAACATCTGCTTTGCACGGGCCTACGTTACTCTCCACATGAAGACTTACAGACCAAGTGGAGGGCAAACTTACAGCATGCATGTGTAGGAGAGCTGTGTTCGTTTACTCCTAAACTCTCGTAACATATAACCATGTTGTTCCACCTTGGTCATGGAAAACTCCCATATTTTCGTGAAAAAACAAAAATCACCTTAAGACCATTCAAACTTCTAAGACATTTATCTGATGTATTAAAGGTAAATTTAGGATTACTCATCAGTTATGCTCACAAATTTTAAGACTCAGAAAGGTTGTAGAATTTGATGAACACAGAAGAAAATGTTCTACTTGTTTGTGGTTCGGGTACGTCAGCTCCGTATAGTAAAATGCGTGCGAAGGACATTTTTTTTATTTTATTCAAAATTCGGCAATATGTCCAACTTAAGATAAAACAATCCAGAGTTTATCTGATTTCCCGAGATTTCAAGTCACTCCTCACGTTTGCTATTTCATCTTGACATACAGGATCATACAGGACCTGCAGGCACTGAGAAAAAAGAGAGAGAGAGAGAGAGAGAGAGAGAGAGAGAGAGAGAGAGAGAGAGAGAGAGAGAGAGAGAGAGAGAGAGAGAAAGAGGAGGGATGGTGAGAGGGACGGATGGTGAGAGGGACGGATGGTGAGAAAGACGGATGGTGAGAGAGAGAGGGAGGGAGAAAGGGGTGGGAGGGAGGGATGGTGAGAGTGAGAGAGATGGAGATACAATGTAAGTTGTGACCCCAAGTCATCCGCAATTCTATGTGAATTATATAAATTTAATTAAAAAATTCATGAATCTCTGAGGGAAATATGTAAGTCTGCAACACTTGAAAGTTTCTCATTGGCGTTAGCAATACGGATACGATATTACAAATCACTTGCTTATCAAAATTCAGGCACGTTCATGTGACATTAGCCCAAATAAAATATGACATGATCTGTTTAGTTTCTTGAAAAGGAGTAAGCTGTTCACAAGAAGAAAGCTGAAGAAAATCATATATGCATCATCTCTTGCACTAATAAAAGTCATACGTTTATAACATCTTTGGGCCTGTAAAAGGTTAAATGAAAAATTCAGAGAGCAGGAAGCGCACATGCATGTGGAATTAAAAGAATTCACTTCTAAGAAGATAATTTCATGAAAAACATTCTGCAAATTATTTTTAATATGCCATTTTGCCAGAAATCGGCTTAAAAAATGTGTTTTTGTGTAAATTAATGCTTTGATTGAATGCAATTAAGAAAATGTATGCAAATTAGTTTCAAACTTATTTTGTTTCATTTTTTTTTCACTTCACTTGCAACCCACAAGCAAGGTGAGGGTAGACCTTTGTCCAGCAGTGAAAAAACTGTGATGGCAGAATGAAGTAAGAAAAATAGGAACAACAACTTGATTATTTTTTTTTATAGAAAATAAGTGAGGAAGAATGTGAACAAACCTCTGACGGGGTTAAGGGAATTACAGAGATTCCAGTAAATCTGAAACAAAAGAAATAAAAAGTTGAGACTAGAAATTCAAATGTAGGGGAAAAATGAGAAAATCAAGTGAATGGATATTTATACTTTATGAACCAAAGAAAAGCAGACGTTATCCAAACTGTATATTATTTTTGTCTGCCATCTATTCCTATATGTAGGTTATTATAAGAGTTTCGGTGAAATTAGAAATAAAGTCTAAGTCTGGATGAGAGAAAACCAAAGTAACTGGATTTTAGCCGTGCTATGTTTTTGACTTCATTCAACATAAGACGCAATTACATGATTTTCATTAATTACAACTCCTCCTTTATGTAAGAGTTTGTATTTTACTGAGTTTCTCCTTTTCCTGACCTCTTTTATCTCCGCTCTGTCTGGAGCACACATTTTACTCGACATATGTAAAAGCATTTAGTGCAATTTTCCACATGTAGAGCAGCAAATCTGGAAGTTTGTGCACAGGAAATGTGGAGTTTTCTCTTGCATTTCTTCAGCGCCAGTAAAGATATTGATCTCTTAAACAGTTGATGAAACTCAGTTGACTAAGTATCTTCAGCATTAGTAAAGATATTAATCTCTTAAGCAGTTGATGTATCTCGAGTGACTGAGAGGAGCTTTGCCATCAGTAAAAGCGCTTACCATTTGAGACAATTAATGAATCACAGATGGTTACATGGGCGATTCATCACCTAAGGAATTTCACCCATTAATACAGTCACTCAGAAGCGAAAAATGTCTGTAAAAGTTGCATGCTACTACAGAGCTTCACAATCAGTAAGGCTATTCTTCAGACGGTAAACAGTTGTCGGTGTTTTAGCATTATTAAAGGTATTATATGGATAAACAGGCGAGATACTGTTACAGAGCAGTTCACTACGTTTCTTTTAGTGTTCCTATCACATGGGCTCATTAGAGTTTCGTTTAAAGAATTTAGAAGTTCCGGGATTTTAACTGTATTTTCCCCAATGATGAAACAAATAAATACTAGCTAATAAAGTGATGACACGTTCTTTTGCGTGAAGAAATTTATTCAGGGAAGTATATAGAGAAAACCGCTTTTCGAAGGGCTTTATCTTGATTTCTTTACGTGTTTTTATATTTTTAACATGTGATGTGTTTTTGCTTATTATTCTATAAGGCTTCCTTCTCAATTACCTCGCTGCTAAGTTTGCTTTCTTCGACTTTTAAAATTTTTTCTCCTTATTTCAAACTGGCACCAAATAAATCTCTCACGGTCCTACGGATAATGAAGCATTCTCCGCTAAACCCTACTCCTTACCGCCTCCAAGTGCTTGATGAATCTAACCTATCTCTCTTTTCTCTACTTCCGTTTTCCCCACCGGACGGAGAAATCTTTCGAAGCTCCCTCCTTAAGAAGTTAAGTCAAGTGATTTGCTCCTCCTCTGTCGATCACTCGGTCAAACTCCTGGCTATCAAGTGTACTTCGATCCGCCGTGAGAACTCCCTCATTAAACTGAAAATGTAAGAACTGCTTGATACTCTCTCAAAAAAATAAGGTTACTTACTCACTTGCAGGTGCAATAAAACCATAAAACTCCATGAATTCCTCTCGTTAATACTGCTGGCAGAAAACTAGAGGGAAAAGGAGATAGTCTCCAACTATTCCTTGAAGCTCTAAAGAAAAGGGGAAACGATTTTAACTTATGAGATATTGAAAAAGTTATTAAAGTTTACTCTTACTGTAACCACTGAGACTAGGATTACAATAATGTGCGTGAATCTAAGTTGAAATCTTCAGTTAATCTTTTTCCTAATTAAAAAAATCGAATTGAAATTAAATATAAAATGTCTGAAGGTCAGACCCTTTGCCTAGAATTAAAAAGCTATATGTCCGACTAGAAAAAAAGGGTGGGGGAATCCAGTGACTCTCTTTAAATTAATGTTAAAGTTCGGAAGTGTACTTTTTCTTATCAGAAAGTGTACTGTCTAAATTTTCTGATCGATTAAAAATTGCTGTTTATTTTAACTCAACCACTGACAAACTGTAATAGTACGAAACAACTTCAGGCAGAAAATGCACACAAAATATTTTAAGTAATAAAGACAAGGAAAAGGCTACCTCAAGTGAAATTATCTTTCCTCGTGGTGCAGATGCTAAAGATCTTTGTGATACAAATGATCAAAGTTAGCAGCCAAGTTCGTAATCTCATAGCTAAATTTTTTGTAATGGCTTTCCTAATTTTTGAGGATTGTTTCTAAAAAGATCAGATGAACTCCATTTCTTGTAAAGGCACATTAGCTTTCTGTGGTTTCATTCCGAATTACAGATGTATAAAAGAATAAGAACCTTGAATGATTTCATTGAAGATAGGAGACTGAAAAATTAATTTCATGAATTTTGATTTCAAAGTTTAGTGTCTTTTCCGTAAAATTGTGTTCGTTGTGTGGGGAGAAGTGCTAGCTTGCTTTTGTCCATGTTTACACTTCCCCAGTCAGGGACGAAGACTTACAATATTTTGCTTCTGAGGCTTAACATAATTTTTCACCTCCCCTCCTAGATATTTCGAGCCAGGGACTAGACAGCAGACGAGCTTAAAATGAATTCTTAACAATATTTTGTTTCGAAGGCGTAACAAAAATTTTCATTGAAATCGAAAAGCAATTAAAACAAACAATTGTTTTGGTGTAGAATGCTGCCGTTGAAGCTAGATTTTAGCTGGAACAAAATTATTTTCAGGTCGATCAAGCTGCAAATCTAAGTAATGGCTAGATTTTTTTTTTTTTTTTTTTTTTTTTTCAAATTACACTTTACGTTGAGAATCACTGAAACACAAAAGCAGGACGAAATGAAATAAGTTTCAGAAATATTAGAATTCATAACTCCAACTTAAAAGAAGTCCTTGATATGTACGTAATCTCAGCTACAGGAAGATAAAAAATAAAATAAAATAAAAACAAAAGAAAAGAAAAGGTGGCCCGCCCGACGAAAAAGCTCTGGAAGAAACACCAAAACTAAAGGTACCGCTCTAACCAACAGAGCATTTAACTGAGTCAGCGTGAAATTGGTTTCTCGCGAATGACAGCAATAAAGTACAAATGTTTTTTTCTAAACTAAATCTTAAGTCCCATTTTCATTTGGAGATTATCGACATTGAGCAAAATAATAAAATCTCGGATACTCAAATTCATTTATTACACTTCGGGGTTATCTAATGTGGAAAATCATTTTACTGCTAGAGCTGCGGATTTCCCTGCTAGTCCAGGGAAATTTCCCTGCTAGTCAATATATCCAGAGAGTCCAGGAATTTACTGACAAGGGCAAAGAAGTGGGATTAAAAATGAACTTACAGAAAACGAAATTGATGTGCAATGCTTTTACAAGAACTGAGGGCAAATCTAGAAGGAACCAATGCCTACATTTTCCTTAGGCAACAGGTAGAAGATATTGATAAACGTATGAAACTTTGTTGGAGAGCATTTGGAAGAAACAGTACACTTTCAAAAGAAATTTGCAATCAAGTCTTAAAAGAAAAGTGTTTAATCAATGCGTCATTTCAGTTCTTACTTATGGATCAGAGACATTAACCTTAATTAGAAAAGACCTTCAGAGGTAGCAGACAAGTGAAACAAGCAAGGGAACCTTTGCTTGGTGTAACCAGGAAGATAGGAAGAGAAATTCATGGATCAGGAAAATGACAAGAGTTGATGACGTAATTCATGATCTGAAATCGCCATGGATTATATATTTATATTGCCAGACAAATTAGCCGCCGTTTCACAAGTCAAATACTAGACTGGGTTCCAAAAAGCAAAAGAAGTCCCAGAGAAGAACCACGTGAGAAATTTGTGGATGAAATCTGCAAACATGGAGGAGTTACATGGAGGAGACTGGCTCAAGACAAGAAGTTGTGGAAGAGACTTGCCGAGACTATCTAGCATTGGAATGATAATGGTTAAAAATTATTATCCTCGTTATTATTTATTAGAAGTACTGCTGGTTCTTTATAAACATTCTTTCGCACATTCCAGGCATTGGATTAAAGTGGAAACAACCAGTGAAAATATATCCAGAGGCGCAAACATCTGGATCCGAATTGAGTGCGAGTTAAGTTGATGATGTTTCGTCGCATGGCTCTGATTTTCTCCCTTCTCTAGAGTCATCCAAGTTGAGTGGGAGAGATATTGACAATGTTCTCTTCGTATGACTCTGATTTTCTCTTTCCCTAGAATCATCCGAGGTAGAGTGCGAGAGATATCCATGATGTTTCTGATTATCTCCCTTCCCTAGAATCAGCGGCCCTACATTACAGATGTGTCAGCACTTCCAGCTGATCGAGGGGGTCGTTAAAATCCCTCCTTTCAAAGTTTAGTCGTTCTACTGGAAGCCTTCTCTTTACAATCTCTTCGAGCTAACCCCATTTACCGCAAAAAGTGTGTGCGTTAGAATTAGGGAACTGATGAGGCTAAGGAATTTTTGGACATTAAGAGAAGATACGCATTCTGTCGATACGAGAGTTAGTGGAATAGATCTTTTAGTCAACGAGAGCTGAGAAAGGGAACTCTAGTGGCACTACCTGTTAGGGAAAAATATTTTAGCAGTTACATCATTTATATAGAATTAGCTGCACCTCTAAAACGAAATGCAAGTGCTTTAAGATGCTACCCTTGTGAAGTGCAAATTTTTTCAGGATACAAGATCAACAGTTTTTAACAATGCCAAGCAGCTAGTAAACTGTAGAAGTATGTTTAGAAGGATTCTGTCTTATCGTTGCAAACAACAAAAATAATAAAACGATTTTATTTGATTTTGTCCTCTGTCACGATAAAATCCATCCCCATATGTTCCAATCAGACAGTTTGTTTTCTTAAATTTATGTCTCAATGTACAGTAAAAATAAGTAAAGAATTAAGAATTAGTTTAAACGTTTTTAAAATTTTTTAAGTCCTTCCAAATTAAAATGAATCCTTATAATGAAAATTCCCGAAAAATTCATGCTATCCCCATTTTAATCCTTCCTGCTCTGCTTTTTCTGCAAAGCAACCATGAAAGCTGTTTTCGCTGAAATCATTCTTTATCTGAAGCGAGTATGCTGGTAGAATATCCGTGTCCTTCAAATTTTTCGATTGCCCCCTAGAGGGAATACAATGAGAAATATATGCGTCGTCTATAAGAAACCAATTGAAATTCATCAGTTAGTGCGATGCACCGATTAAATTATTTGAACCAAGGTAATCTTTTAGAAAAAGAGTAAAAGAAAAAACTGTTGGCTGGAAATGTTTTAATATTTAGATGGTTAACACTTCTAATTTCTTCTCTTCGGTATTTACATAAATTTATTAATTGCAACATGAGAGTGTGCAATCAACAAAGTTTATATTCAAATCTCTTTAACTTTGTCTGGGGAAGGTCCGAGGTTATCTGGTTCATGAAGACAGAGAGGAAATGTGTACCATAGTGAAGGATCTCGTAAGCATTAAATTCATGCAAAATTCCTTTTAAATTCATGCATGAAGAGCTAAGAAAACGGTTGAAATAAGTTCTCCAAACTACACTGTTAAAACTTTTGTTGTAAGTTGCACCAAAAAGTGTTGCTACACCACCTGCACTACTTTGGGGGACAAATAAACCACTGTGTGATGCGTGAAACATACATAAATACGGTGTACTCGGTGCAACTTCGCATCATGCAGTTTCGATACCATATTCCATGGTGCATAATTCCATCATGTTTTTGTGCATTTTATGTATCAAACAATAGTTTATCTTTGCTCCAAAAAGTGGTGCACCTCGTGTAGCACCATTTCTTGGTGTAACCTGCGACAAAAAATTTTTAAGTGTACCGTCCATAAATGTACCGTACATACATACAAAAACGCGCATAGATATGTACATATGCACATACATTTACACACGTAATAAAAATGCGTGTGTGCGTGTGTGTGATGACAGCTCGATTACCTATGGGAATTTTTGAAAAGTCGGCCCTTATGATGAGAAAACAAACTCTTTGTCATCTACATTTTTAAACTACCTATAAAGACACCAGGGTTTATAAAAACAGCAGAGTTTTTGTCCTTGAATCACACTAATTTTGAAAAGGTATCGTCTACATATATTTAGGCTCAGAAAATGATGTTGAATACCTCACCACATTCTTTCATCAATATAAGTGATTAAGTATAATTTACCTAAATCATGAAATAATTTGTTATATACCAATTTTGAAGATGACAATCCGTTTTTTTTTTTTGGTGTAAATATGACAAGGATAGTAAGCCATATAATATCCGAAAACTTGAAAATTTCATGATTAATAATTTGTTATATGTCGAAAATATTTCCCCATGGCTTGTGGTATCGATCGATCTGGACATGTATTTTGGTGACAAAGGTAATGGCATAATCGATAATGTGGGATATGTCGAGTTGAAGCGGACTGAGTTAAATAAAGAGACTGAGATTGAGTTAAATAAAAGGCTGAGACTGTGTTAAGTAAAAAGACTGAGACTGTGTTAAGTAAAAAGACTGAGACTGAGTTAAGTAAAAAGACTGAGACTGAGTTAAGTAAAACACTGAGATTGAGTCAAGTAAAAAGAGTGAGACTGAGTTAAATAAAAGACTGAGACTAAGTAAGAACTCTGAAACTGAGTTAAGTAAAAAGACTGAGACTAAGTAAGAACTCTGAAACTGAGTTAAATAAAAAGACTGAGACTGTATTAAATAAAAGACTGAGACTAAGTAAAACACTAAGCCGGAGTTAAGTAAAAAGACTGAGACTGAGTTAAAGAAAAGAATGAGACTACGTAAAATAACTGCGACTGAGTTAAATAAAAAGACTGATATTGTGTTAAATAAAAGATTGAGACTGAGTTAAGTAAAAAGACTGAGACTGAATTAAGTAAAAAGACTGAGACTGAGTTAAGTAAAAAGATTGAGACTGAGTTGAGTAAAAAGATTGAGACTGAGTTAAGTAAAAGTATTGAGACTGAGTTAAGTAAAAAGACTGAGACTGAGTTAAGTAAAAAGACTGAGACTGAGTTAAGTAAAAAGACTGAGACTGAGTTAAGTAAAAAGACAGACTGAGTTAAGTAAAAAGACTGAGACTAAGTAAGAAAACTGCGACTGAGCTAAATAAAAAGACTGCGACTGAGTTAAGTTAAAAACTGGAGACTGAGTTAAGAATAATGAGTTCATATGTGTAATATGCCCATGCTCGCATTACAGGGTTTCCATAAAATGTCCGTTTCGTTGCGAAACGGGCATTGCATTTCTTCTTGAATATCGTCACTGAAACGTTTTTCAAAGTTCAGGACTGCAGGATTCGCTGTAAAAAAATCTGAAATTCAGGAGCCACTTTCCGTGATTAATTTCGTGAATTAACGAAGCATATTTCTGATGCAACCTTTTCCGTGAAATGACGAAAAGAAACCTGAGTTTCACGGATTTTTCGTACGCCAGGAAAATTCTGAATTTTCAGAAACCTTTCCGCAATTCCTTTCGTGCATTAACGGAAAAACTATGTTCTCACTTTTTCCGTATGTATGACGAAAAATTTCCGTAATAGGAGCGATTCGCCGGAATACTTGAGGTTTGACTAAATGTTAAGTTGGAGTCGTTTGTCGAAGGTTCCAATTTTGAAGTTCTGTACTGAGATCGGATATTGTGGATATATCACATGAAAATCCGGTTATTGGGGCACCGGATATTTCTTCCCTCCTCTACCATTTTGTGCTGTACATTGTGTTACTGTGAAAAACCGGGTATTTAAATTACTGTACAGGTGATTGTATGATATCTATATATCAGTCTGTGGACTACTAAAGGCACAAACTATTTTAGCTATCAAAAGTAAATTTTATGTTTAGGAGTTTTGTGAAATAATATTATGAAGCAGTACATTTCTTGTGTTCTTAAAGATGATTGAAAGTCATTCTCAGTTGAAAAATATCTCAAGTTCCAAATCATTCTGTTGCTCCGAAAACTCACGATGAAAAAATACTTAATTTGTAGAGAAAAAAGAAATTACTACCAATGTTTCAAAAAAGTAATAAGTTCAAACAGAATATAATTATAGGTAATTCAGTGCATATTTCTGATTGCTTTGAATATTCTAGTAAATATAAAGCGACTAATTGTGACAAAAGAATAATCATCTCGCATTAGTGACAAAAGAATAATCATCACGCAATTAGTTTTACCTTGAATGTGTGTGTTAATTCCGAGTCTTTCTAGCTCAGTGGGCCCCCACGGTGTTGCAGTGGTCTAAGCGCTGGCTTATGACCTCTCGTCCAAGTGTGGGTACTGGTTCGAATCCGGCTCAGGCATGGATGCTGTGTGTGTCTTACTGCACTGGCTCGCACCCTTCCCTGGAACCACTGACCCTAAATTAGGAATGCGCGACAGCATATGCAGTTGCTCATAGTGGTCGTTAAACCTTCAACAACAACAAAAACGTTCAGTTGTTAAGACGTGCGGTTTCTGTTGATTCGCTTGTGTGTGAACTGAGAAATTCAGGGTATTCAATTTTGGGAAATTTGTGTATAAGTACGGAAAAACCCTGAAAGAGCTTTCCTGGAAAAAAAAAAAAGAAAGAAAAAGTAATTACTGACTACACAAAATCTGCGAAAATACGGAAGTTAAAAGGAACCGGGAACTTTCGAATGCGGAAATTTCTTTAAAAGATGGACACTTACCGGCAAATTTGCTGCACGTTATTTTCAGGAATTTTCCGTGAATTCACACCATTTATTTTTTACAGTGTCGATTCGAATGAAATATCTCAGTTATTTTTTGCGATAAAGAAATTTCAGAGGAAAGGTGGCTTTTCGATTACACGAAGTTTTTCAAATGTCGCAGAAAAATCGATACTGGGTCCAGAACTTTGGCCAACATTTCAGGTCGTTCGGCATAAGGGATAATACTCTTCTTTTACTGCTGGTTTCAACCAGCAAGAATTCCTTTTTTTTTTTTTTTTTTTTTTTTTTTTTATAGCGTAAGGAAGGCCCAGTGGTATAAAATGCAACAATACGTACGATGAACATATTCAGGTGAGACGATTGTTTTGTTCCTTTTACTTCAAGCAGTTAAAATTGTTCGCGAAAAGATGGGTTAAGAAGAAAACGGAAATTTTTTGCAGTAAAACAGAACTGGCCAAAAAATATTTAGGGAGAATCTGTAAACAAAATGTATAGTGCAGTAAAAAAGGAATATTGCAGAGCCGTTGGGTAATAGATTTGGAAAGCGAGAATGGAATCCAGAAAATATTTTTTAGCAAATGTATCATGAAAGAAAATTTCAGATGACTCGAGAAAATTTCAAATGATATAACTGAAATGAAAAAAAAAAAGTAAAAAAAATGCTGTGAATTTCCAATGACTGCCTAAAAGGAAAATGTGATAATTTTCAGCGGATCACTGTGCTGAAAATGTAACATGAGATGAATTTTCAATGGACTACTGTACACATCAAGAAGCAGATTTGATCACAAATGTTTAGTGCACTGTCTGTTTACTACAGCATTTCCATATGGTACGGGAATGTGTGTGTGTGTGTGTGTGTGTGTGTGTGTGTGTGTGTGTACACGCATGAGTGTTTTTTCTTTCAGCATTTTAACTCAGTATTTGCTATGGTGGAAGTAAGGATGGCTTTCAACATAGATTCTTCTTATCATTCTCAGCACATTCATTTCTATCCTTTCTGCTGGACGAAAACGCCTTTGTTGAGATAGCAAATGGAGCTGATATCGATGAAATGATTGAAAAAACAATCTGTAATGCGATCTTTATGAGTTCTAGGTAACTTTTCGCAAAAGGAAAATGATAAGAATGAATGTCTGAAATTTATGACCCTTAATAACATAATGTCTTTATTACTTTCCTGTTTGCCACCTTTTTCTGTAGAAGGAGATGATAGAGTTTTTCAAGAAACTCTTCTTCGGAGTTTGAAAACCGTCTATGAAGGAAATAATAATTTGTTCCGCTTGAGTGGTGGTTGATTTCAATAAAGAGATAAAGAAAGGCGAAGTTCTTCCTTTAAAGAACACTGCGTAGTAATTTCTGGAAACCCTACGTAGCCTGATTTTACTTATCCCCAAGGAATCGGTTTGTAGACATAATAGCTCTGATTTCATCATGCCTTAAAAGATGAGACTGAAACATCTAAAAAAAGGTTGTATTGCATAAAACGGAAATACATATATGAAACTGTAACAAATTTTCAGTTTTTCTTCCAAAATTATTTAGAATTACTTCTTCGTACCAGGTAATAGATTTTCTACATCTTTTTTAAAAGCCATTCGTTTCATTTTAAGGAATAGACAGATGATTTCAATCATCTGTCTATTCCTTAAAATGAAACGAATGGCTTTTAAAAAAGGCGTACCTAAAAACTCTACACAAATTAAGAGGAAAGCCCTTGGAAATGAGCGTTTTCTTCTTTAACTTCTAAATTTTAAGCCAATCCGTCGTTTGATAAGCATTTTTTGTCTGATATGGGGTTTTGGGTCTTAGGAATTTTGATTACCCATTTTATGTCTTTTACAAAATCACTTCCCACTTTTAAAAAATTTTACATAATTTTTTTCAAAATGCTGCGATTAACGGTCGTTTCATACCATGAACTTCGGTTTCAGATAAACTTCCTTATTTGATAAAGAACTTTTATTAGATTTGAGCATTTTATTTAGAAAATCGTGCTATCTTCCAAAGATTAGTTTACCTTTTATTAAAAAACAATGCACTGAAAGAAACACGGCGAGGGAAAGCAGAGAGTCGTGAATTATAGCATTTTGTTTTTGGTGAATAGCTAATTGCGGAACAAATTCCTTCATACAACTTTTGAAATGCGAATATTTTAATTTTAGCGTTCTGCATTGTGCTCTAACAAAAAAGTTAAAAAATTGTGAAATTTAAGATAGCTTTCTTAATGATATAATACACTGAAGAGCAATTGAATTAGAGACAGCTGGCGTTATGCAAATGTGGCGCTGTGGGCGGCCCTGCAAACGGAAACGACGTGACGTATGTAGTGATCCGACAATATAAGGAGTGGTGCGACGGGAATCAGTAGGAGTCGGACGCAGTATGGGTAAGACGAAGGACCTAAGCGCATTTGACGTGGGCAAAATGTCGGGGCCTGACGAATGGGTCACTCCATCTCGGAAGTCGTGCAGGCACTGAGATCTTCACGAGCCACTGTGTCACGGGTGCACCGTGAACACATCGAATCCGGTAAAACCATTCCTACAAGGGCCAACTGCCGTGGACAACTGCGTGTGGATATGCGGGGACATCTTCGGCTAGCTCGCGTTGTAACAGCGGATAGACGGGCCACAGTGCAAGAAATCGCTCGGCAATTTAACGCTGGTGCACAAAAACGTGTAAGCAGCCACACCATTCAGAATCATCTCCTCGCTATGGGGTACAGAATCCGTCGTCCCACGAGGGTATCGCTGCTGACCGCACATCACAGGGTGCAAAGATTAGCATGGGCGCGGGAACATCGCCACTGGACCCTAGACATTTGGAAAAATGTTCGAGATTCACGTTGGTACATGCGGATGGCAGGATACGAGTACGGCGCAAACCACATGAATCGATGGATCCTTCTTGCCAGCAGGGTACTCTTCAAGCTGGTGGGGGTGGTATTCTCGTCTGGGGACTGTTTACGTGGAGTGAAGTAGGACTCTTGGTACGTGTGACATCGTCCCTCACAGGTCAACGTTACCGGGATATCCTGGACTACCATTTGCTCCCGTTTGTGGGTCCTCAACATCCCACTGGGGACCTCATCCTGCAACAAGACAATTCACCGTGCCATCGCTCCCGAATTGTATCCAAATGGTTGGATGAACACTCCACCGATGTGACCTCGCTTCCTTGGCCAGCTAGATCCCCTGACCTCAATCCCATTGAGCGTATCTGGGATGCCATCGAGAGAGATGTTCGAGGCTCTGACCCTCCTCCATCAAATCTTCGTGACCTGTGGGAGCTTGTTCAGGAGTCGTGGATCCGTATGGCTTCCCAACGCTTCCGGTGTCTTGTCGAGTCCATGCCAAGACGAATCGCCGCCGTCATCAGGGCGAAAAGGTGGTGCTACACGTTTCCAGACAGGTAACTCTAATTCAATTGCTCTTCAGTGTAGAACATTTTATTTTCACCAAGTAATGTTACCATGACTTTTCTTTGAAAAATTTGGAGACCTATAAATACATTTCAACTTGTGTTAAAATTCATCCCTCTCTAAGCTTTACTCGCTAAACCTGCATGCGTCAATGTTCCTAAATTTAGAAATTTCGATCCGAAAGCAAATTTCCAAAAGCACGTTTTTTTTATATTTTCTCAAATTTTCAAACCTGAGTTACAGCTACATATGCAAAAGAATTTTAAATTCTTTGAGTTTACTTTACCACACCCCCACGCACAGACATCCAAATTTTTCAGTTTCGTGTCTCAAATAAAGTAGCTGTTATTTGAGACACGAAACTGAAAAATAATAAATGATTATACGTTATTTTTTCTTTGGTTTTATACTTTCTGTTGTTTAAACACCCGTAGATGATATTACCTTTCTTTGTCTTGTTTTTAATTTCGGATTTCCTTTATTATTGATATTGAGTGCTTTCATAAAGTTTAGTATAAAATTGTACGCGCACACACTCAACGTGCAGGAAAATAACAACACAAGGAACTGTACACCAATTACACATAAGATAGTATAACTATACTAGTAATCAGAATTTATTGGCGTAGAATAAAAATTAAAGTTTCGACGCTTTCGCACATAAACCAGATGGCTTTTTCAAAGAAGGTTGGCAGAAAACTGCAAACTATCTGCCTCCCTTGAAAAAACCATCTAGTTGATGTGCAATAGCTTGGAAACTTTGATTTTTATTCTACTCCAATAAATTTGGATTACTACTAGTAAAGTTATACTATCTTATGTGCAGGAAAATACTGTGGGTCTAGGCCTTATATCTACCGCACATTTCTTTCCATTTTTTTAAACTGAAACCACTGATATGCCACATTAATGTCACTGCCATTTTTCACATCTTTCTGGCAAAACGATTATTTATACCCATGCCATGTCAAACGCTGAAATCTATTTTTATTTTCTTACGTTGCTGTTGGTATAACAGGCTTGTTTTCACAGGATAATTCATAGCAACGAAAATAAAGTTTTTATTATCGCCTTGTCTGTGTACCCAATTATTTCCAACCGATAAATTTAGATCAGACCTGGTATACGGTTTAAAAGGAATTGAAAGATGTGAAACAGGGCGTCAGAAATAATCTTAACTCCATTGGAAAGAAGGTGTTCATAAAAATCAAACTTTTATTACTATACTTGGAATTGATTCTACTGTTTTTCGTACAGCAGCCTTCGATCATATATTAAACCTTCTTTTGGGCAGCATCTATTTTTTCAAGACTGTCGCAAGACTTCTAAACACAGTGAGAAAATGCACCATTTGTTTAAATGAAAATATCGAGTATAATTTGCTTCATTATTAGGATGTATATGATTCTTTCATTCAAGCCATTTATATGATTTATGTAAAATGGATTAGTGATGTCTTGATACATGTCGCTACAAATGCACTCATTGTTAAGCATATTTTCCAAATTTCGGATTTTAATATTTCTAAGAAATAATAAAATCTGTGCAAACACGTTGACAAACTCCTCAACAGGGTGTTTTCCACATATAGGCTTGTTACATAGAATACTTCTATCCCGTTTTCTGTATATTTGTTTATACGAACCTACATTCCTTTAGAGATAATTTCTTACTATGATCTTATCTAAGTGTTGAATTTTCACAAATTCTCCTGCGTTTTCGCAGAGGCTCCAGTAAGTTTCATTCTCCAGTAAGTTTCATTCTAAGTGTTGAATTTTCACAAATTTTCCAGCGTTCTCGCAGAGGCTCCAGTAAGTTTCATTCTTAGAGCTTCTTCAAAGGCTGAACGAATCAATATTTCTTGTTTGAAGGACCCTCAGGGATAAAAGCATTCGTCGTCCTTAACTTAGGGCCACTATATTCAAGGGAAAGTGAGCCAGCGTCGTAGAACAAACACACCACCTGTGCCTTGCCTCATCCCGACCTCGAGCCAGGGCCCAGCTTGGACGATTAGCCAGAAGCCTCCTCAGCTCCTCTGACTTTTTGGCCACCGAGGCAGCGAACCGGTATTTCATATGTTCTCCTTTACACTTATTGAACATAACATTATTCTTTTAACAGTTCTTCGATTTCAGTAATTTGGTTTAACTTTGTAAACAGAATAGTTTAAAACATTTACATCCATTTGCATTATTGTGAATCCCGGCAGGAATTTTTCTGTGATGATCCTAATGAAATGATTTAATTTTTCTATGACGATCTAACGAATTTGTTAGTTCAACTTAAGAATTTTATCATAAAAAATATATGCGTTAGGGTTAATTTTATAGGTTATTGAAGTAATCGGAGCTTGGGTTTTGTTTCCTCGGTAGCAGAGTGGTCAGAGGCGTAGTATTCACCCTAGTGGGTCTGAGGTTGGATTCCTGGCTGAAGAATAGGTGGTGAACTTGTCCCTGCCCCATCCCTGGAACCAAACCACTGATGGATGACTCCTTACAGCCCTAGACTCTAAAGGGGGTGGGGGCATTATTTAACCCCACAGGAAAAATAAAACACGCTTCATGGCGTGTTGAGTACCGGAATACCCTTCCGGAAAGGGCTGTATCTTGACATTATGGTCCAACTGGAGGCAGCTATGAGGTGCGTGTATTGGACTCTAAATTTATCCTCGGATTGCTCATCGTTGCAGAAATTTTTAAGAAGATGCTTCTTTTTCTAGCTATTTCTAATTTACCAACACTGAACAGGTACAGCCGTAAACTGTAGTCTAAACAAAGGCAAAACATAGTGCAGCGGTTTTAATTTTTTTTACTAGAGCAATAAAAATAAAACATCAAAGCCTGTGTGTAGAGCTCCGTGAAGTGATCAGTTTTGTTTTCCTGTATTAATATGTGGAACTCCTCAAGAGTAGGTAATTAACCCTTGAACTCAACACCTGAAGGTTTTAATTTTCAGGGACAACGCAACCAGGTCAGGATTTAAAAGCAGCAGGAATGACTGAATTATTAAGCGCAGATGCTATTCGGATGAGCACAAAATTGTCGTCCTGTGACCCTGCTTCGCATGGAGCGACAGAAAGGTAAGGTAAGTGGGGCAAGGGTTGAGAACTCTTGCAAGCAATGTGCGTCTCAGCAGAGATTAAAGATATTCAAGGCTGTCATCACTGCCTATCCGTGGGAAAGGGATTTAAGAGTATATGTGAGTTTCGGATACGGAGGACTCTTTTCTGACCAACAAAAAGTTTTTTAAATTTATTTGGGTTATCTACTCCACAAAATGAGAATAATGTTCGATAGTTAGACTAACTCGTGATTTATTTAGTAGCACAAATTGTTCAGCGCGTTACGGATTTGTCTTTTAACATTGCATTGATCTCATTGTAACATGATACTTAAGCTTAGCCCACACAAGTTAGCAAAGAAAAAAAAAGTAAACATAAATTGGAACTAGATCAATGATTTACTTCTTCGGTTCTGGTTTTTAATCCCTTTCCGAACACCAATCACGCATAGCATAAGTTCCCACACATCTTGAACAGCCTTCACAAGAGCATTTCAAAAAGAGTTGAACATACCAGAGTTTTATAAGAAAGGTTCTTGGGGGTGGTGTGATTCAATATGTGCTTTAAATGTACCTAGTGAGATATATACTGAAATGCCAGAGAAACTGGTACACCAGTCTAATACTTGGTAGGTCCCCCACGGGAGCGCAGGACTGCAGAAATACGACAGGAGATGGACACCACTAGCTTCTGGAAATATGCTGTAGGCAATGCACATCATACTTCCTGCAGAGCGCTCCACAATTCGGGTGTATTCCGAGGTCTCGAATTCCTGTGTTCGATAGTGCGTTGCATGGCACCCCAAATGTGTTCTATCACGTTCAGATCTGGAGACTAGGGTGGGAATGGCAGCACCCCCAAACTCCGATTAATGCTCCTCTAACCATAATGTGGCTTCCAGACACTTGTGTGGAGGTGCATTGTCCTGTTGGAACAGGCCCAACCCATCAGCATGAATGCGGGACATGAACGGGTGTACCTCGTCAGAAAGGATGCGCACATAGCGTTGGCCGGTCACAGACGTTTGTAGACGTACCAGGGGTCCCAGTGAAGTCCAGCTAAACACACCCTATACCATTACAGACCCCCCACCAGCCGGTACAGTTCCCTGTTGACAGGTGGGATCCATGGCTTCATGGGGTTTGCGCCACACACGAATTCTTCCATCTGCCCGATACAGTTGGAAACGCGACTCGTCAGACCAGGCTACTTGTTTCCAGTCATCAAGTGTCCAGTGGCGGTGTTGCCGTGCCCAAGCGAGGCGCATAGCTCTGTCTCGTGCACCCATCAAGAGGACTCGAGTTGGGCGTCGGCTCGCAAAGCCCATATCGTGCAGGGTGCGTTGCACAGTCCTGACGCAGATGCTTGTTGAGGCTCCAGCATTGAATTCCGATGATACCTGCGATAGTGTTGCACGCATATCGCGTGAAACGATTCTTGACAGACGGCGATGGTCATGTTCACCCAATGTCTTTTTATGGCCACACTGGTATCGTAGGTTGGAGGTCTTGCCGGAATTCTTGTAGTCACGGTCGTCCGTGAAAATCCGAACTTGCAATGGTCGTCCGTGAAAATCCGAACTTGCAATGGTCGTCCGTGAAAATCCTAACTTCGTTTCTACCTCCGAAATACTACGGCCCATCTCACGGGCGCTAACTGTGACACCGCGTTGAAAATCGCTTAAATCGTTATTACTTGTCATTCTCATGCCGAAAACAGCTCTGACAACTGGCAAGGATGCCTATCGCTTTATATACGCACTGGAGGACGCAACCGAGTACGCGCATAGGTGAAGTTGCTATGCATTTTTCATAAGTTGGTCCGTACCAGTTTTTCTGGCACTTCAGTGTATTTCATTAATCCTCTTCCTGCTTTTTCACTTTTCCTTTTATACGTAGGTTCGTAACCTCTTAATTCTACAACATGAGTCATCTCAAAGAGATTTTTAAGTTAGCGATGCACTTAGTGGTGGTGTGGAGTTCCTTTCGTTATTGGAAAGAACGGTACAAATGCTAGCTCAAACCGGTAAGCAAGGTATCTGAGCACCTTCTCTAGGGGTGCGGCTTTGGCTACACAATTCGTGTGAAATTTTAAATGTTAAAAAGCCCTTTAAGGAAAAATAAATTCTGTGGCTTTTATAGCCTTATTTTGTTTTATAGCACAGAGTGGTTTTTATACAAAAGCAGTATTGATCAATTTTTCTGGCCTCCTTGTTTGGCCACATGCTATCTTGTTTTGTCGCACCTGTCAACACATCTTCTTTCCCCTTTTTCTTTTTCTTTCTCTTTCTTAGGAAACGAAACACGATTATTATTTTCCTGAAGGCCCCTCACCCCATAGGGCCGTAGTTCTTATTAAACAATGAAAGCAGCTGTTTGGAGCGACAGTTCACGGTGGTGCGAAATTTCGCTCTCTAAAAATTTCACGCGGCATGTTTTATTTTTTCGGATGAATGAAATGCAAAGGATATTGAGTAATTACTTGCGCACTTTTATCCTAGATCCATCTAGGTGAATTTAGTACACTCAATAATTTTACGAGGGAAGCACTTCCCATTCCATATTTTTTAGCATGAATGCAGTGGTGTAACCATGTTTCAAAATCTGGGAGGGTTCGATCACATATACACACATTGCATGTATACAGTACATACACTGACGGAAAAAAATCCCAACACCAAGAAGGGGTTGTGTTAGATAAACGACAGTTGGTAGGCTGTGAGAGTACATCTGTTAGATGACGTCTCTGCAAATCTCGCGCTCGGCGCGTACGTGTGGCGCTAGTAGCGCCCCTCGGAACATGCAAAGCAGGTTTGCTGTAAATACGCGCTGTAACGTTCGTGAGCGTTAGTTATCGTTGAGATTCGACGTATAGTGTGTTGATGTTAGTCAAGAATGCCTTTAAGAAGACGAAGAAGCCATTATCAACAGCTCACGGAGTTTGAACGAGGTCGTGTAATAGGGCAACGAGAAGGTGGATTTTCTTTCCGCAATATTGCAGAACGACTTGGTAGGAATGTAGCCACTGTGCATGATTGTTGGCAGCGGTGGTCAAGGGAAGGTACTGCCTCAAGAAGACCGGGTTCCGGCCTGCCACGTGGCACTACTGAGAGGGAAGACCGCCGTGTACGGCGTATGGCCGTGGCGCATCGTACCGCCTCTGCGGCAGCAATTCGAGCTACAGTTGCCTCCACAGTGACGCAACGAACTGTTACAAATCGGTTACTTGTGTTACAGGGCTTGGAGCTGAATTCTATAACAGCACCCTGTGTGGAGGATTCGTGTTTGCTTCCTTTGCCGTAAGTTCGGTATCGGTGGTTTAATCCGTAATTATTCCAACTGGAGCAGATAAAAACAATACAAACCGTAGAAAAGTAATTGGACTGAAGCTAAATTTTGCAGTGAGGAAAACGTTTATTCAGATCATACGGGGAATGTCACCAAGCTTCTGTCCTTTTCGTGCTTTCATTCTTTCCGTTCTCCCTCAGTATTCCACACCGCCGAAAATCCCTTCTCTCTCTCTTTCCGGCCACTCAAAAACTATTCCTTCCTCCGTCCCTTTCGACCCGAAGCATACTGCCTCTTGCTAAAACTATCTTGCTTCGTCGACCCATTGCCACCGCGTTCCCTCCGGCTACACCCTAAGATGTCTCTTCTCCGAAAATCGCAAGATTCCCTAATTGCCATCTGCTGCGTCGCGTGGGAAAGGAAATACTCATTTGCCTTTCGTCCAAATGGCGGGAATTGAAAGGAAATGATTCCAATTCAGTATCACAAAAATGGCTACAGAATCTCGCTTCTGATAAATATGTAAGCCCCGGTTACAAAATCTCCCCCGCCAAAATAAAAATGAGGGTGGCGTTAGACAGCCTAATTTTTTTGCCTACATTAACTAACGCGATTGATTCGAATCAGGACAAGCTTGTGACAATACAATATTGGGCGGGCAATTTTACATGATTTTGAAGAGGTACCTGCATGCTAAGGCTTACATTCAGTAATTCTCCTTGATTTCTTTGATCAATATATTTCCATACACTTCACGATGATGACCTAATGGCAAAATAATTTAAAACATAGTTGACGATAAAATTGACGAAAGATTTCCAGCAAGCACATTGAAATATAACTAGCATGATGGGTTCCAGAACATTTTCTGATATTACATATATGCAAACATGGTTGCTAATCACACTTCTCCTGAAAAATACATGTACAGATACCTACCACAAATAATACTTTACACTTGATATTTTCATCGATGTCTCCATTCCACTTCATTCCTACATTACAATTTTACTATTGATCTCTACAAGAATTTAACTTCACGGTGCAATTAATTCTCAAAATTTACCTCTGTACAACCATTCTTGTCCAGTTTGTATTAACCCCTCATTTTAGTTTATAATGCTGATCTACGCTGAAAATTTCCGAAAATGTACGACAAAATATGCATAAATTTTCTTTCAGTTGAAACATGAAATGCAGAAAAATTTAAATTTTGACAATGCTGATAAGTTACCTATTGAACACTTGAATAATTTTCTCAAACCTTATATACACGTACACTGCAATTTTCTACCGATTGAACACTTGAATAATTTTCGCAAAATCTTATATACACTTACACTGCAATTTTCTACATACTAAAATTACTACCGCTAATATTATATACAATAAAACAAGTTGAGATAAATAACACTGCAAAAAATCAATGCATTTCTTCAGTTTTTTGAATAACTCCGCTTAAAGTTCAATAAGATCATAGATGATCATTGTCCATCTAACCACTTAAAAGGAGCAGCGTAAATTAATGTCCGTGACAGCATATACAAAATCCCTTTAGTGCAAATTATCAATTTGATGCACAAAAACTTAAATTGTCTTTTGGGAAATGTTCATGTAAACACAAAATGTTCGTATGTACAAGTTTCACAAATTAAAAATTATTTTTATCCCTGAAATACAAATGGAAAAAAAATGCGTTTGGTGTGAATAGTTCATCACAAAATATGAATGATTACGCAACATATTGCAGGCACGTTCTTTGCAGTCGATGACACAACATGTCGAAAAGTTTCAACAGCACTGAAGAATCACACTCGTTGCCTGTTTGTGTGTCGCACCTTGCCAAAGATATCGCGTACCCTAAGATTGTAACCCTGATCTGCTGGTTCCATATCAATGACGACATGGTTCAGCTGTATCTCGTTCCACGTTTTGGGGGTTGATAACCTTTTCCCATGTAAGTCTCCATGGTTGCATCAGGTATATTCCCACGCCGGTAAGGAAAATGTCTTTCTTGTTCGTTGGATGAATCTCGCCGTGCTGTTTGAGTTTTTGTTGTCATTTCCGTCTGTCTGGATGTCCCGGTAGGGCATCGGTGTAGCTGATCAAAATGAGCGATTGTCTTCTTTCTCGGATTGCAAACTAATTGCAAATTCTCACTGACGTCATCCATCATGCGTATGATGCGATATGGACCTTCCGACAAATGTTCAAATTTCTTACTCTGCCCAATATTTGCCTTCGGAGAGCTAAGTTTTTTAATGATGGAACAGGTGCCGACATGTTCAGTCTTGGGCGGCTGCTCATCTCTGAAGTGCACAGAATTCCTCAGCGGTGATTTATCTTTCCGATCGACTTCGACCCTCAAGTTCTTTATTTGGGCACTCTGAGCAGTATCCGATGGCGCGAAGTTTCCGCTTCTCTGCGACCGCGGTCGGTCATCTCTAAGCGGTGACCTGGGTTGAGGCCTGTAATAACGCCTGCCGAAGAAATTTGAGGGAGGCTTTTCCCTGCAATGCCGCCGCAGGTGAAAATGTGAACCACAGGTCCAACAACATTTCTTCCTATTTTGATACCTGTTTTGAATATCAGGGTCTCGGTATCCCACTGTTTCACGGCGCTTCTCTTTCTGTAATTGCATTTTCAACGCGATAACTTCGTCCGTCAGTGCTTTAATAGCTTTATCACTAGCCTCAAGTTTTTTCATCATTAGTTGCAACATGCTCCCTTCTTGAGTATCTAATTGGGGCTGTACATCCCTGCTATAAGGCTCTGTGGCGTTAAAACATTCCGAAGTGGAATTCTCGGCATTGAGTTTCATGCAATACATGATGCTGCAGAAAATACCAAAAAATGTTTGTTATATACTTGCCGAAAATACTTGTTATATCATGGCTAAAAATGTGTTTTTATATCACACTTGTCTCTTACGAGTATCATGTGCACTGTAAAGAATCAATGAAAAATATTTTTCATGGAAAGCTCTGTGTTAACGAATCTTAACGTTCAGCAATTATGATGCATAAAAATGTTTTGACTACCAGCGGCGGGTGGTGTGGGATTTTACAGAAAGAGTGGGTGACTTTAAAAATGGAAGAAAATATTTTTTTGTACTTACAGCACGTCGCTTGACTTCGTAATCCAGAATGTTTTTTTTGTTGTTGTTTTTTGACACACACTGTTTTGATTGTCACCCAAAGTCTAGTAGCACTATCACTGCAAAAACCAAAATGTTCCAATCTGTAGGAAAATTCGAACAGGAACAGGTCTCCACAATGAGGAATAAAATACTCTCAGGCCCGACGTCGGTGACTTGAAGACTCCACGTTGCTGCACTGAAAAACCAAATACCGAAGGACCGTTCTGCTTTTCATCGGCGATGCTCGAGTTCCACGCTGCTTAATAAAGATGCTCGGGTTCCGTACCGGCGAATGGAAGATTTATAGAGAGTCCCTGTTCGGGCGCCATTTAAATGTTACAGGGCTTGGAGCTGAATTCTATAACAGCACCCTGTGTGGAGGATTCGTGTTTGCTTCCTTTGCCGTAAGTTCGGTATCGGTGGTTTAATCCGTAATTATTCCAACTGGAGCAGATAAAAACAATACAAACCGTAGAAAAGTAATTGGACTGAAGCTAAATTTTGCAGTGAGGAAAACGTTTATTCAGATCATACGGGGAATGTCACCAAGCTTCTGTCCTTTTCGTGCTTTCATTCTTTCCGTTCTCCCTCAGTATTCCACACCGCCGAAAATCCTTCTCTCTCTCTTTCCGGCCACTCAAAAACTATTCCTTCCTCCGTCCCTTTCGACCCGAAGCATACTGCCTCCCTTGCTAAAACTATCTTGCTTCGTCGACCCATTGCCACCGCGTTCCCTCCGGCTACACCCTAAGATGTCTCTTCTCCGAAAATCGCAAGATTCCCTAATTGCCATCTGCTGCGTCGCGTGGGAAAGGAAATACTCATTTGCCTTTCGTCCAAATGGCGGGAATTGAAAGGAAATGATTCCAATTCAGTATCACAAAAAATGGCTACAGAATCTCGCTTCTGATAAATATGTAAGCCCCGGTTACACTTGAAGGACAGCTCAGAGCCAGATGCCCTGTAGCGTGCATTCCACTTACTCAAAACCACTTACTCCAAACCACTGCCAATAAGCTGTGATCTTGAAACCTTAATGGATTAAATATGTTACCTATACAAATATATGGCCGCCATTTCATTCCTCTACAACTATTTTTTCGTGGTGTTGGGATTTTTTTTCCGTCAGTGTATATATACAGTATTATATACATACTGTATAAGATGGAGTTTGGGGCCTCCTCCCCTACACACACACGCAGGAGCAAAGCAGTTGCTGAGGCGCGATCTAACGGGCACGACATAGGCGCCTCTGTTGGTGAATTGTGGAACTTAGCGAACACAACTGTAAAACTGATAGATAGGGCAGAAATGTAAATTACAAAGTTGTAGAACTGACTATGCTTATTAGGAATCAACACCGCTGTTTTATTAAGTACACATCATACACGTGTTTGCATTCTACGAAAAATTACAATCTTATATTATTAAATTTAGTTGGTTCACATCATAAAAAGTTTGCATTGTATCATTATATTCCCCAATTTTTTTTTTTTTTTGGGGGGGGGGGTTCTTTACATTGGGGATCCCTTACTCTGAAAATCTGTGGGGTCCTGACCCCCCTCCCCAGTGGTTATGCCTATGCGTGAATGAAATCGCCACTTATATCTCATGACAATTTATGTTCCTAAGTATTTGAAATATGCTACAATAATTTCCTTATCTTTAAATTTCTGGAAGTGGACTCTGACAGAACAGCTAAATGTATGAGAGTACATTAAATTCGAAAAGATAATTTTCTCCATCCAAAAGTTCTTAAAGAGGCGTCAAAGTGGTTCTTGCATCGAGGCGCAAACATTCCTTTAGCCATGGCGCTGCAAATGCGTTATCCTTGTTTTATCCTGCATTCCAAAACAAACTTAACTAATCAGCAGCTAATTCTCTATAGCATTCAACCCGAGGGGAGACGAAGTTACTAAATATTCATTGATTTTTATGCCCAGTGAGGCATACGTATACTTTGCCATTTATTTCTATGCCCATTGAGTGAGAACCCCTGTTTTGGGCCTGACTTTTATGCCCAAGTGGACTTGTTACTGATTTTAATTCTCAGTGTTGCGAAACCTATATTTGTCACTGATTTTTGTGCCTCGTGAGGGAAACCCCTTACTGGTCACTGACTTTTATGCCCACTGAGCAGAACCAGTATATGTGTTACTGATTTTCATTCGTAGTGGTTAGAGCGGATCAGATCATTCGTAGAAGATTTTAGGAAAGGAGCGTCAGACCCCAGATCTTAAGAGACTCTTTGAAATAGAAAGCTGGGAGATTTGGACTAGAGTGCGTGACAGGAAAGTCACACGGAAGCGAAGTAGAATGGGGAGGGAGACGCCTTTATATTTATAATTGGAGGGGCAGTACACCGGGTCCAACGGCTTAACGTGCCCATCCGACGCACGGCGGATTTTTAGTGGTTCGGGCGTTCGTGCCTGCCAAGGATCAGTCCTGAGACTTTTTCATAGCAGTCACAGACGTTGACCACTAGGCCACACGCGGCCCAGTAAGACGGATCATATACCAGTGACTAATTTTATAGGCCCAGTGCAAGATCTCCTGTACTTGTCACTAATTTTATGCCCAGTGGGAGAAGGGAACTCTTACACTTGTCACTGATTATTTGCTTAGTGATGGGACCCCTTATACTCGTCACTAATTTTTATACCATGTGAGAGAATCTTTTATACTTGTCACAGATTTTTTGGCTCAGTGGCGAGAAGATTCTTTTTTTTTTTTATTGGAGGTTTAACAACCACCGTGAGCAACTCAATGGGCTATAAGCAGTCGCCCGTCCCTAATTTAGGGTCACTGGTTCCAGGGAAGGGAGAAAGCCAGTGCCGTAAGACAAACACAACATCCATGCCTGACCGGGATTCGAACCCGGACCCCTTACGGACGAATGATCAGAGGCCAGCGCCTTAGACCACTGCGCCACCGGGGCGGCGCGAGGGGATTCTTATACTTGTCACTGATTTTCATACTCGTTGGAAGAAAGGCTGTACTTGTCATTGATTTTTATACTCAATAATGGGGACTCTTTTACTTGTCAATGATTTTTATGCCCTGTGGCATTAAAATCTCTTCATGTTCCTGAATTGTATAAGCCGAGTAAGGAATCCACTACTTGCTTATAGTATTGGAGTGAGGGACTCCTATACACTTGTCGCTGATTTTTATGTCCAGTGGAAGTGGAGAACACTTACCATTTATTTTTATTCACAATGTGCAAATCCTCATTTCTGTCACGGATTTTTTACTCAACTGGAAGAAATCGCCCTATACTTCTCATTGATTTTTATAAGCATTGGGGGAAACCAATATATTTGTTGTGTAGATGTTTATGCCCTGTGAGTGAGCGGACTTTATACTAATCACTGATTTTATAAGTCCAATGGAGGAAGGACCCTTTGTACTGGTCACAGTTTTTTATGCCCAGTGGGGAGGATGCTTATCATTATCACTTAATTTTATGTTAAGTGTGGGTTGGACTCATTTGTGAATGATTTTTATGAGATGTTGGGGGAAAACCCCTATTCATGTCACTGATTTTTATAAGCCCTGTGGGAGAGCTACTTTCCGTACACTTTTGCTGACTTTTATGTCCAGTGGGAATGGGTACTGTTAGCATTTTTTTTTTTTTATGCGCAGTTGGGTAACACCTATTTTTGTCATTTATTTTTGTGTCCACTGATGGAAACTCATCACGGTTTTTATGCGCATTTGTTTAACACCTACTCTTGTCACTTATTTTTATTCCCACTGATGGTATCCCTCTATACTTATCAGTGAATTTTATTCCCTGTGAATGAGGGACTCTTATACTTGTCGCTGATTTTTATGCGTAGTGTGGATGAAACCCCTATTCTTGTCACCGATTTTAATGCCCATTGGAGTAAATCCTATCCTTCTTTTCACTGGTTTTTATGATTCAGATGATATGGAAACATAATCAAGGTAAATCATAGAAAAATTGCGTACTTTTTTTTTTTTTTTTTTTTTTTTTTTTAGAAATGCTCTTATTCTGACTGCTACAACGTAGAAAAACGCTCTGCTTTTCAACAAAAGAATTAAGAAAAGAAGAAGGTTATTACATACCGTATGGATGGATACCAAACTGCGCAGTTAGTAGTAAAGGAGTGTAACAGAAAAAAAAATGCATTTTCTGCAAACTTCTTCACCAGCTATTTTTGGTTATTATTTTAACAAAGACTCTATGTTTGTCCTTTTATATTCTACAGATATTGCTTGATTTTACAGAACTTGAAGTTTCACTTCACAAGATTTTTACTTACCCAATTTTTTCCAGCACATGTTAATTAGAATTTTACGGATTCTTGCATATAATATAAATTTAAACAGTTCAAAGGCCGGTATTTTTTTTTCTTTTCATAAAATATGTAGGACTTCGGTAATTTCAAGGAACCATGGCAAAACTTTGTGATAAAGAATGACTGTTCTATTTAAGTGTGCGCAGGTGCCGAACGAGTTGCTGTCGGAACATTGTGTTCAGTTAAAAATGCTCAGTTCTCATTTTCTTTGATAAATGAGCTGCGTTTTTGTAAAACAAGCTGGCGTTTTTGTTTCATTAATATCTGGAAAACCACCAAAGTTCTTGGCTGGCAAGTAAAAAAAAAAAAAAAAAAAAAACAAGGAAAACAAAAGGGTTTTTTTTTTTTCATTTTTTTTTCGTTCTTCATATCTAGACCTTTCTTAACAGTTCGCAATGCGCTTGTTGTTTTTGAAGCTAATAAGTGGTACTCCTAAGCTTTCTTATGATTTTTATTGCACGATTATCAATTTTAGACTTCGCCTAGCATATGATGTATGTGCTTTTGTTGTGAAGCGCATTTTGTGTTGTTCGTAATTGCTAGCACTACCTACACATGCGTAGATTCTGTGTAAACAGTAAGAATGAATATAACAAATCGTTATTTCACAAATGAATGATCAAATAGTCAGATAAAAACAGATTTTAAAGCATGAATATTTCCGCTTCTTGGGCTTGTAAACGAGCCATAAATGTAATAAATAATGTGAATAGAATGTATATGAATGATGCATACGGAAATGTACAGATGTAAAAAAAAAAAAAAAAAAAAAGGAAAGAAAAGTTATGCATCACTACAGCACTACCCTTGTTGTTGTTTTTTCTCAGCCTTAAATATGAGAAAAATAAATAAAAAAGAAGAAGAAAAAAGAGAAGATAAAAGTAAATCAATGCGCAAGACAATGATTACACAAAAAAGTATATATTTATGTTGATTCTTTCATAATGGAATCTTATGATGGTTGATTTTTTCTCAGCAAATATTTGTAACCGATTTTGTTATTGCTCTCACTCACGGTTCAAGGGTTTATAGTTGAATCTCTTTTTCGCACCTGTAACGTATACCTCAAATTTAATCTTCCCTTTGGGTTTCTGTGTTCGCATATGCATTGGGCTTCTTCTCGTTAACTGTCTTTTCACACTGTAAAAACATTTCTGAAATTCCCGAGCCAATTTCTGTGATTCTTTTCGTGAATTAACGAAGCATATTTCTGATACAACCTTTTTTCCCGTGAAATGACGGAGAGAAACCTGAATTTCACTGATTTTTCGTACGCCAAGAAAATTCTGAATTTTTAGAAACCTTTCCTGGAATTCTATTCTTGTATTGACGGTAAATTGCCGTTTAAATTATGTGTTAACGGAAAATTCTTAATGTTCAGAACCCTTTTTCTAATTCCTTTCGTATATTAACGGGAAAACTCTGTACTCACTTTTTCTGTAGCCATATGACGAAAACATTCGGTATTAGGAAAACTTAGCCGGAATGCTTGAGGCTTCATTAACTGTTAAATTTCAATCATCCGTCAAAGGAACTGATTTTGAAGTTCTGTAACGAGATCGGATATTGTGGATAGCATATCGCATGAGTTTTGGTTATTGTGGTACAAGATATTTCTTCTCCTTTCCTCCATTTTGGGCATTAGCTATTTTATATGGTGTTACCGTAAGAAACCGGATAATAAAATTATTGCACAGCTGATATTGCGATATCTATGTATCAATCTGTGGAGTGCTTAAGACAGAAGCTGCTATAGCTATCAAGAGTAAATTTTATATTTAGAAGTTTTATGAAATAATATTACAAAACAATACATTTAATCTTTTCTTAAAGATAATTGAAAGTTACATTGTAAATTTTTTTCTGAAATTCAAGAGCCACTTTCCGTAATTTATTTCGTGAATTAACGAAGTATATTTGTAAAACAACTTCTTTTGTGCAATAGCAGGAAAAACTCTATATTTCAAGGATTTTTTCAAACGCCATAAAAATGCTGAATTTTCATAAGCCCTTCCGCAACTCCGTTCTTAAATTAACGGAAAAATTCCGTTCTCACTTTTTCCGTATCCATATGACGAAAAATTACTGGTAATGGGAGAGATTCACGGGAACACTTGAGGGGTTTGATTGACCGTTAAATTTCGATAGTCTGTCGAAGTATTTGATAGTTCTGTAGCGAGATCGATATTGTGGATAACATATCGCATGCATTTCGGTTATTGTGGCGCAGGATACTTTTTCTCCTTTTCCCCATTTTGTGCACCAGCTATTATACAGTTGTATATTGTGTCACCGTAAGAAACCCGGTTACTTGATTTTCTGTGCAGGTAATTGTACGATATCTATGTATCAGTCTGTGGAGTCCTTAAGATAAAAGCTATATAGCCGTCAAGAATAAATTATATATATAGAAGTTTGAGAAATATTATTATAAAACATTACATTGCCCCTTCTCTCTTTAAAAAATTTAAAACCCGGGGAGCGCAGTGGTCTAAGGGATGGCCTCTGATCATTCGTTCGAAAGGGGTCCGGGTTGGAATCCCAGTGAGGCATGGATGTTGTGTTTTCTTACGGCACTGGTTCTCTCCCTTCCCTGGAGTCAGTGACCCTAAATTAGGGACGAGCGACTGCTTATAGTCCATTCAGTTGCTCATGGTGGTCGTTAAACCTCCAATCAAAAAAAAAAAAAAAAAAAGAAAGTTATTGTCAGTTTTAAAAAAATATCTCAAACTCCAAATCATTTTGTTGCTTCGAAAAATCACGATTAAAAAAATACGTGATTTGTGATAAGACCTCCTACAGAAAAAATAAAATTGTTACAAACGTATTCAAAAAAATAATAAGCTCCAATAGAAAATAAAGTGACTAAATCACTCGCATTAATGAAAAAAAAATCGTCATCGCTGAGTTAGTTTTATCGTGAAGGTGAGTCTGATTCCTGTGACTTTCTGGCTCAGTGGTTAAGACTCGCGGCTTCAACCCAAACGGACTGGATTCGATCCCTATCACCGGCGCAAAGGGATTCTCTCGCGTAAGGCCTGAAATATTCACCGAGCTAGGTTTTGCTAAATTTCTGTCTAAATACGGAAAAAAAAAAAACTTGAAACGATCTTTTCTGAAATAAATGGAATTACTGAAAATACGGAAGTTAAAAAAAGGGGAAACTTTGAAAAACAGAAATTCCTTTGAAAGACGGACACTTACCGGCAAATTTGCTTCATGGTATTTTCAGAAATTTTCCGTGAATTACACCACTTATTTTTTACAGTGTACTTAACGGCACATGGTTTCTCCTGATGAGCATTAAAAAGTTGGCAGCCTGACAGTGGGTCGGAAGCTAAATAAAACGAAGTTTGGTAAGAATTTAGTTAGAGCTATAGCTAGAGAGCTATATTGTCGAAAATGCTATGTTCACAGACTGAGAGCTGGTGTTCTGAGAGATATGCTATGACAAGAGTACGATAAGTGATGTAAGACTGTTTAATGTGGATTACATTTGATGACGGAGGCGAAAGACAATTATCAAAGGTATTCATTGTTGCGAATAGTAGCTTGAAGTGTTTTTCACATTCCTTATTCAAGAGACGTACTGATGTGACAAATACTTGTTGACGTGCTGGGAGATATATAATAAAGTGGACTTTGGGCTTGTAGATATTGTCTCATCACTTATATACCCCGGACCGTTTATTTGAAAGTGCCTAATTAGAAATTTATAAAGGAGGGGATTCTCATTTTTGGTGTGTGAAAAAAATCGATTTTTTTTCTTTTACGTTATTTAATTATTTCAAGTCTTAAGAATATGTGTACCAAATTTCAAGTCGAAATTCGCAAAATTGGCCAAGTTATAATCTGTTATTGTCCAGTGGGTCACATAATTGGTGCAACTGGCGCAAAGTCGAAGCTGAGAAAACTCTGGACGAATTCAATCACGAACTGCCACTTCATAAAAATGTCGAAAATACTATAAAGCCGATTTACAACGGTTTGTCATCAAGAGAGTTGCTAGAAATGTGTTTGAGTGGTGACACTCAAAACAACAATGAAAGTTTCAATTCTACTGATTGACGGTTCACGCCCAAAAATTTTCACTGTGGCTCAAAAACCATCGAAACGGCAGCTTATGCAGCAGCAGGCATTTTTAATTAAGGCTTTTCTGCCGCCGTCCTGAAAATGATGACAACGACAGGAATTGTTATTGGCAAGCAAACAAAATATTTGCCAAAGCGCGGGACCAACAGCGTCTGCAGAGATCATGGAGAGGCAGCCTCAAGGCTACAAAAGAGGCTCGTACAAGGCGTAGAGGCGAGCAAATGTCTCTAAACGAGTTCTACGTAGCAGAGGAAAAAACACTGTATGACCATGGTATAGCAGATTATCAGAAAAATACTGTAAGTACTCGATATGCCTCCGTAAACTGTACTTGAAACTTTAAACGCGTTTTTCTCGAAACAGCTTTTTCGCGAATGGTTGGCATGATATTTCAAAAACTATTCAACCGATCGACTTCAGATGTAAAAATGCATGCTCGGCAAACATCCTTTTATCGTTTGATGAACCAGAAACGCGATACGTTATGTATATTTTTTTTAATAACGAAAAACATTGTTAATTTTTTTAGCGAAATTGATGATTTGAGTTTGACAAGTCACCATTTCCTCAAATATATATATATATATATATATTCTATTGGGATGTAAGGTCAGGTGATGCATAACATCACAGCTTCTCCTTGACAAATGTCAACCCCGCCTTCTCGTGGTACATCCTGTTCCCACCAAAGGGGCTCTGACGACCGCCAATAGCGGTATAACTATACCATCGGGATTAGAGGAAATGCTATCCCACACTCACCAACCCGCTTGGCCAGCGTGGTGAGTTATGGCCAAACCCCTCCAAAATGACTCCACAACTTAAATCTTGGCCCTCAGTCTCCGGCAGCTGGAATGTACTGGCCAAGGCAGCGGCCAGTGCGACATGAAGGCAGAGGGTGCTAAGAATCCCCGGAGGACCGGACTAGGCTGCCATCTGATGCTGACCTTGGCTACGTACAACGGACGCTCCCTATCTTCTGATTCAAGGCTTCTTGAATTGGAAGAGGAACTACAAAGGATCAAGTGGGACATCATCGGGCTAAGTGAGGTAAGGAGAAAAGGAGAAGATCTCATTGAACCGAAAAGTGGACATCTCTTCTACTATCGTGGGACAGATACTGGCAGAACTAGTGGTGTTGGATTTATAATAAACAAGAAACTGAAGGATAAAGTTGTAGAAGTTGAAAGTTCCTTCTGACAGAGCTGCACGACTCATTATCCAACTCTCGAGAAGATACCAGGCTCAGATTATTCAAACTTATGCACCCACCACAAGTCAAGCTGAAGAAGAAATTGAATAATTTTATGAGGAAATTTCTGATCTAAATAATAAAGGTAAGCAGCACTTGAAGATAATTATGGGAGATTTCAATGCAAAAATAGGGCAACGGCAACAGAATGAAACTTCAGTAGGTAAATTCGGTCACGGCAACAGAAACCAGCGTGGAAATACTCTCGTAGAGTTTGCAGAGGCAGAAGGGTTTTTCATCTTGAACTCCTTTTTCAAGAAAAAGCCACACAGGAAATGGACATGGAGACATCCAAATGGGACGACAAGTGAAATTGATTTTATTATGTGTAACAAAAAATTCGTCATAGAAGACTGCAGTGTGCTAAACAAGTTCAACACAGGCAGTGACCATAGATTGGTGAGATGTAAGATGCACCTCAACGCTAAACTCGAACGTAGCAAGCTCATAAGACAAACAAAATGTATTGACATAACCAACCTTAAAAAAACACCATAATACCTTCAAATTGGAACTGAAGAACAGATTCTCTGCTTTAGAAGGCCTAACATCAGAAGAAGTGGATATTTCTGAAGTTAACAGAAAAGCAACCAAAGCTCTCATGGAAACAGCAACAAAATTAGCTGGGTCTAAGGACAAATTGCATGTGAACAAATTATCAGGAAAAACCAAAATGTTGATGCAAAAAAGAAGAGTGATGAGGACAACTAAAGAAGATGTGACTTCCAAAGTGGAATATATAGAGCTATGCAAGACAGTACGAAAAAGTATCACTGAAGACGTAAGGAAATTCAACTGTGAACTAGTAAGGAAAGCAATTGAAAACAACCAAAGCCTAAAGATAGCAAAGGGACATCTCAGTAAGGGGAAAAAACAGATTATGGCACTGAGAAAAGAAGATGGTTCTGTAACAAGAAATAGAGGCGAAATTTTGACAAGAGTGAAAGATTTCTACTCCAAATTATATGAAAGGGATGATACATGTACTCCAGACATCATGAAAGGTACCAGTACCAGAGTCCTTCCAGTCCTTCCAGCAGAAGTTGCACATGCAATCAAGAACATGAAGCGGGGAAAAGCTCCAGGAGAAGATGGAATTACTGTAGACATCATACAAGAAGCAAGTGGAGAAATCGAAACAGTACTCGCCCAAATTTTCACTCGATGCCTTAATGAAGGGAAGATTCCTGAGGATTGGAACAACGCTACAATGATCTTGCTACATAAAAAAGGAGACATTGAGGATCTCAGGAACTACAGACCTATCAGCCTCCTATCAGTGGTTTATAAAATCTTCACTAAAGTTCTTTCACACCGCTTTAAGGTGACACTGGACATGGCTCAACCGAGAGAACAAGCTGGATTCAGGAGTGGCTACAGCACAATAGATCATATCCACGTACTGAGAGAACTAATTGAAAGAGCGAGGGAATATGAACTTCCATTGTGCATGGCTTTTATCGATTATGAGAAAGCCTTTGATTCGGTGAAACCATCAGCAGTTACAATGGCTCTGAAATCCTGCGGTATTGAAGATGCATACATTAATATTATTAATAACATCTATGAAAATGCAAGTGCAAAGATTCGGCTGTTTGAAAATACAACACACATAAAAATTGGAAAAGGAGTGTGACAAGGTGACACCATATCTCCCAAACTCTTTAATCTCCAAACTCTTTAATGCAACATTGGAAAATGTCTTTCAATCACTGAACTGGGAAAACAAAGGGATAAAGATTAATGGAGATTATCTAACCCACCTTCGTTTTGCTGATGACATAGTCATTTTTGCAACTACCCCATCAGAGCTACAGAGTATGATCCAGGAACTTGCTGACAAGAGTAAAGAAGTGGGATTAAAATGAACTTTCAGAAGACAAAAGTGATGTTCAATGCTTTCACAAGAAATGAAGATTTATCGATTGATGGAGAAAAGCTGGAGATAACAGACACGTACGTTTATCTTGGACAGCAGATATCAAGTGAGGGTCACATTGGTGAAGAAATTAATCGGCGTACAAAACTTGCCTGGAGAGCTTTTGGAAGAAACAGCATAATTTTCAAGAGCAATATGCCATTATGTCTTAAAAGAAAAGTGTTTGATCAATGCATCCTTCCAGTGCTTACGTATGGTGCAGAGACGTGGACCTTAGCTAAAAGTGACATACAAAGGTTGCAAACAACTCAAAGAAGCATGGAGAGGTGCATGCTTGGTGTAACCAGGAGAGATAAGAAGAGGAACACGTGGATCCGAAAAATGACAAGAGTGGAAGACATCATCATCAGAGTTAAATCCCTGAAATGGCAATGGGCTGGACATACTGCCAGAAGAACAGACCATCGATGGACAGCCGAAATTTTAGATTGGATTCCAAGGGACAGGAAAAGACCCAGAAGAAGACCACATGGAAGATGGGTGGATGAAATTCGAAAGTATGCGGGAGTGACATGGAGGAGACTGGCACAAGACAGACCGTTGTGGAGGAAACTTGGGGAGACCTTCGTCCAGCAGTGGATTGATAATGGTTGACAATGATGATGATGATATTCCATTAAGAAGAGACTTAAGCAAAATTTTTGACTCACACCAAGTACAACATAGAAAAGGACCGGTGTGAGTAAAAAGAAAAAAAAATAATAGAAAAACAGAATGTAGAAAGTGTCGAGAATACCGAGCCTTGGCTTTATCAAGGACCAGCAAAACTCTGCATTTTCTCACTTCCACAAAGACCAAAAAAAAATTTTTTTGCTTCAGTCTCTTCTTAATAGAATGTGAATTCTGAATTTTCATAACTGACTGCTGCGTTGCGCGTTTTGATCTTCGGGTGTTTTTGTTTTTTTTTTTTTTTGCAACTTTCGTTTTAAATTATTGAGTGTTTTTCTTATGTTTTCGGCTCTGCTCTTAAGTATATATATATATATATATATATATTCTGGTTCATCAAACGATAACTACTTGTGTATAGAGTAAAACGCAGTTAGAGTTTTTGTTTCGGATCACCTAGAGTTGAGAAATCATGCCAACCAGTGACCGCCGATCTTCGCACAGTGACATGTTCGACGGGGATTTGCGAGGGTGATTCTTCATGAAACTTATTAAAAATTGTTTTGTAGGTACCTGAAACGATAACAAATAGATGTACCTACTTTGGAAGCAATTGATTCCACAGTGTCGTCAATAAACACTAAAAAAAAAAGCGGTAATTTGCGAACAAGCAGCTAACGAACTGGAATAATAAGGGTTCTTAAAGTAGCTAAATTCAGCAAATTAAGTTTAAGTCCAGTGACATTTAAATTTAAGTTGAAGTGAATTATATATTTAACCGATGAGTCTACAAACATTTAAACAGTATTATTCTATACATCTGTGGAACGGATGTTAGTAATTAGTATAACAAACTAACTACTATTTAAATGCCAGTAAAATCCGTAATGATAAAAAGAACTTTTATTAGATTTAAAATCGATACCTCATTTTACATACACTGTCATAAACGTTTGTTAGAAACATTCGATACACTTTCCCCTCTGCACATATAAAGTGCACTTATTCTTTTGAGTAAGAGCGAGAGTAATTTCTACAGAGGAAAATACATAATATATGTAAATCATCACTGATTAAAAGAAAATACAGATCTTTATACCTTTCCCAAGTTTTATTTTATACGCTGATTAAATGAATGAATTGGACGATTCCTTTTGTTAGTCTAAGTAACTAAAACTGCCAGTTTTTGCAGCATTTCCCAGATGATCGTTATAATTCTCATCAGCATATTTTTAGAGGATGCGATGCTCACCTTCCTTGCACCTTCGTGCTAATACACTGTAAGGTTAGACCTAATTTATATATGAAAAAGCTTCATTGAAAAAAAAAATGCGATTATTTTTCACAAAACACTGCTGTGAGTTCTCTTCTGATAACGTACCAGCAGTGGCGCACTCAGTGGGCGTGGGTGGGGGTGGACCCGAGACCCGGGCCTTCCCCATGAGGTATCACTAAATTCTTCGCTCTTGGTTATTGCTGCTTATTTTTAAATAAATGTGTACATGTTTTTTAACATATGTTTCATGAATAATTGAAAACGCGCTTTAAAATGGCGAAGTTTTTTTTTGTTGTTGTTGTTTTTTTGTTATTATTACTTCCAAATATTTTTTGATTTTGTAAGATATTTTTTTCCCAGGTGTTTTTATTTTCACCTTCAATATTTTTGGGCCAACTCCAAAAAAAAAAAAAAAAAAAAAAAAAAAAAAAATTTCCACGGTGCCCCTCTGTGTACCAGTATTGTGAGAAGAATGATTTTTGTTTAGTGGATGTGATGCTCGCCTTCCTCGCATATTCGTGCTAATACACCAAAGTTAGACCTAACTTATCTATGATATCTAACTTATCTATTATGTTTGTTCACTTCGTATAGATCTATAAAAGTCAAGTTAGTATGATATCTAACTTGACTTTTTATAGACCTAACTTATGTATGATATCTAACTTATCTATTACGTTTGTTCACTTCGTTCAGAATGGTGTCTTTTCTGCCATAATAATTAGTAACTATGATCCGATGTCATTAAAATTTCGTTTGCAGAAGGCGAATTGCACTCCACGATTACCTTTGTCATCCTGTACGCATTTAGGCCAAGTTAAATAGGCATTGTTATATTATTGTTATTTTAATGGAGAATCAGCCTTGAAAATCAAATATTTACAGTTCACAACACCATGAAAAATTCTGATTTCCTATTTTAAAATGCGTCATCATCATTGACAGCTATCCTTAATCTACTGCTGGATGGAAGTCTCCCGAAGTTTCTGACACAACTCTGTGCCTTGAGCAATTCTCTTCCATGTTACTGTGGCATGCTTTTGGATTTCATCAACCCAGCTCTCAAGTGATCTTCTTCTGGGTCCTTTCCTATCTTTCGTGTCCAGCCTATAGTATTTCAGTTGCCCTACTAAATAGCTTTTTTAGCAATATGTCCCGCCCATTTCCACTTCATGGCCTTTACTTTGAGCATGTTGGTACCGTTGACAGGGATGCATTATTTTTGAATGAAAATTGTAGGTTCTTTATCTCATGGGAGCAGGGGAGAAAATAAACGAATAAATCTGACGAAATCCTTTATTTTTCTGATTAGGAGGAAATATTTACATTATTTAATACTTCTAGCAGGGAGTGAGATATTCAGGGCATTTTTGCCTCCACGAAAAGTCTGCACTTTCTCCCCCCCCTTTCTACTTACATTCAGAAAAAAAGGCATTTTCCTCCGACGGAACTGTTAACAGCAACTCTCTGTTCTTTTGTCTGCACTTTCTCAGGAACGAATACATTATGTGATCGTCGATACACGAAGTTCGTTAATTGGCAAGATTTGAAGCGATGAAGATAGCTTATTCTCACGCTGACGTCTGCCCATTAAAGTCGTAGGTGACGGTCAATAGATACTTGTTTTTTTTTTTTGTTTTTTTTTTTGTTGTTCAGGGAATTGGCGAAAGCTTCTTCATACAGTATGTGGAACGAAAGCCTGTCCCTTTCCCTCCTTTCCTATTTGGGGTGTGGAATGTAAATGTTGTTTTCTTCTAATGATGTGGGGGTGGGGGAGGGTTCTGTAAGAAAAGGATCTGTTTTTCGAATAAGGAAGTTCGCTCCCAGGGTCTCATTACCTCACGGGTCGGGAGGGCCCTGTCCCTGGGCCCCGTCTTACACAGGTCATCGTTTTTAAAATTGTTTCTAGAAATGAGCGAATCGCTTGTGTGTGTGTGCGTGTGTTACCGAAATGATTTTTTTTTTTTTTTTTTTTTTTTTTTTGATTGGAGGTTTAACGACCACCGTGAGCAACTCAATGGGCTATAAGCAGTCGCCCGTCCCTAATTTAGGGTCACTGGTTCCAGGGAAGGGAGAGAGCCAGTGCCGTAAGACAAACACAACATCCATGCCTCACCGGGATTCGAACCCGGACCCCGTTCGGACGAATGATCAGAGGCCATCGCTTAGACCACTGCGCCACCGGGGCGGCGAAATGATTTTCGTTGTTAATATTATTACAGTGAAAGCAATACGGTACGTGAGTTTTTATTGCACACTCTTATAGGCTAACCTTCAATGCTTCTATTACAGAAATAGTTTCAATTGTCATTAAACCGTTTGTTACTATTCTCTGAAGCCGCTGCCTCACTTTAAGATTACAAGCAATTTTGCGTTAGAATTCAGTTAATAAATTATTAAAATGAGCCAATTTTGCTTTAGAAGTCATATTATTAAATTATTTTATTATTAAATGTTAAAATTTAGTATAAATTCGCAGATTATTAATGAAATTATATGTGTAATCAATTTGCTATTTGCGATGAAATATGAAACAACACGTCATTTGATGCAAAGGTTAAATAGAAGGAAATATGAGTAAATACGTCGTATTTCTATATAGTGTTGTACATAAGTGACATCACGTGACATTTCCAGCACTATACATTGGTGAAAGATTTTGTTTCGGTAGAGGCCTCACCATTTTTCTTGCACTGGACCCCTTGAGTCCTCGTCAGGCCCATTTCGCTTTTATGTGCTTTTCTGAAGACAAAATGCTCTCTGAGTTTCTAAGTAACATAATTAAAGTCACTGTTTCATAATATTAATTAATGTTCAAATATATCTGTACAACAGTACATTCCAGCCACTGAAGACCGAGGGCTAAGCTTTGAGTTGTGAAGTCGTTTGCGAGAGCTGGTCATAACTCACCGCGCTGGCCATGTAAGTTGGTTAGTGGGGGATAAGCATTTGCTTTAATCCCGGTGGTATTGTTATACGCTAGTCTATTGTTAGAGTAACTTCAGTGAGAATAGTACGCACCAAGTGCCTTATTAGTCCTTAGTGAGTGCCATTCTCACACCAAGGGGCTTTATTTGCCTTTGATAGCAGTAGATGGGACTTGCAATTTTCAGGCCAAATAAGAAATTTCGAAGTTTCTACGTAGCAGAAATAACTGGTCGGATGGATTTCTTACATGTACTAGCTTTTCAAGTAAAGTATTCAATCGAAAGCATGCGAAGAAAATCTTTGGAACCTGATGGCAATATCTGCAAAAGATATCTAAACTTGGGAACAGTTTTTGATGCATTCCCATTGAACAGAAATTAACAAATCTGAAATCTAGTTCTTTCGTCAAAGCAAAAATTTTGGTTTGATTGAAAGATAAACAAATACAGGTTTCGATTTTGCACGAGAAACAAGTAAATAATCGAAACAAAAGAAAAAAGCTATGATAGTCACCGGCAGTGGTTTCAAGTTTTTTTAATAATACCCACACTTTAGAACTCATTCCTTATTTTACATAAAATTATTTGGTTAATACTCATGTGAGCCCATTTCATGTTTTTATAGCAAAGTTTTAACGAACGGTATTGACGATAAAAAGCCCATCTCGCAATTTGGTAGCAATATTTTAATTATAATTTTGGCGATATTTATCCCCTTTTTGCTATCTTTTTTAACAAACTGTTAGAATACTACGTGCGACAGAGATATCATTGCATGTTTCTGCAACAGATTATTCGAATAATGTCCCTGATGAAGATTCCATTCCATATTTTATCGTGAAAATTCTACCTATGTCATTGTGATAGGGAGAACACTGTACATATTTGTATCAAAATTTTAATCAATGATATTCATGATGGAAAAATCATAACACATTATTGTAAGGTAGTTTTTGTCAGTAGTGTTGGTAACTTTACTACTCTCCCGCATTTTTTATAAACAAAATCTTGACATTAGAATCAAAAAGAAAAACTGCTTTTAAATTTCTCTGCTTTAAATGTCTTTCTCATTGTTCCGTAAACTTTCTGCATTATTTATTTTTTTTTCATAAGAAATAGCCGTCAGAATTTCTTTTCTGAATGTTCTAATAAATATCTTTACAATTCAGCTTTGTAGCAGTTCTGTACAAATAGTTTGCTAGAATATCCGAGGGCAGACTTATTTTTATACGTACGCTCTGCACTGTATTATTTATACAGCACTGCAAAATGTTGCAGTGATTTCCTTTCTACTCTATCTCAATCTAAATAAGAGCACATTTTTTCGACACGAGGGAAGAAATATGATATGTTTAAAGTTAGACATCAAATGAATTCATCCATAAAACGTTGCAATTATTTTGCATCTGCGTAAAATGTACAAAGGCCATTCCATAAAAACAGAGAGTATTTCTTTTTTTGAGTTGGCAACAGTGTGAAGGGGAAAACTACTCACGCAGATGACTAACTGAATTAAGGAAGTATCTATGGCAACAGTTATTAGTCGTGGCAGTTGATTCTGGTTTTGTAATTGCGCAGTTGTTTTAGGTACGTCTGCATTTCGCAATACAGCTATGTAGGTGAGTGATTCAGAGAAGTGAAATGTGTTGTGCGATAAAATGTTTTGATCGTTTGGGTAAAACGGCTCCAAAAACAGTTGATTTAATGAAAAAGCTTACAAAAATAAATGTTTGGGTGAATCAACGATTTTCAGATGGCACCATGATTTCAAAAAGGGGCGATTATCGCCAGTACTCGCTCCTAGGCCTGGTCGATCTGAAAGTGTTGTCATGGAGCGTATTGTTAACACTGTTTTGGCAATCCTGCAAGACCATTGACGAATGACGTGTGAAGACACAGCGGCGTCAACTAATGTTTCAAAAACGTCGGCATTCCGCATTCTACGCGACAAATTACTGCTGCATAATGTGTGTTCCAGATGGGTACCTCATCACCTGATGAGAGAACAATTGTTAGCCAGAGTTCGGGTGTGTCATGAGTGGAAACAAATGATTGTAAAGGATCCAAACTTTCTAAACATAGTTATAACTGCCGAAGAAACATGGGTCCCCTATTTTGACCCCCTCAAGAAACGCGCAACGAGTGTCTGGAAACACACAGGCTCGCCTCCTCCGAAAAAAGTGTGCCAAACCAAATCAGCTGGGAAGGTGATAATGTAAAAGGCGCAGTCTACCAGCATCATTGATCATAAAGTCTACCAGCATCCGTTCCTCCACAGATTACTATCAATGCTGAGTGTTACATTTCAGTGTTGAAGCGTCTGCGACGACACATATCGATTAAGCGACCGTAACTTGTGAGCAAGTGGACCCTACACCAAGATCAGGCCCGCTCACCTGTGGCTGCTTGTGTTCAACAGTTTCTTACGAAATGCAGTATTGAAGTCATGCCACAGCCTGACTACAATCCTGACCTCGCCCCGTGCGATTTCGGGTTGTCTCCAACAATGAAGAAGTTCCTTGGCGCAACATTCAACACAGATGCTGACGTTATTCAAGCTATACAGGGGTCGCTAAAGCAGCTTCCACAAAATGCCTTCATCACATGCTTTGAAAAGCGGACTGAACGATGGTACCGTCGCATATCATCCGAGGGAAGATACTTTCATAAAGAATAACATATATTTTGCTGTAACTATGTTTCTTCATTTTTTTGTGATTTTACTCTCAGTTTTTATGGAGCGGCCGTTGTATATAGACAAATGTACACTTTGTCATAGGGAAAAGTGATCTCTGATTTATAGCTTTAAAACATGCCGAGTCTTAGCAACTAAACCATGATTAATTTTGACAGATTGCGCTGAGTTCTGTAAATTTTGCTCACTGAAGTCCTTCTTCCAAGAAAACATTACTTTAAATTTGGATACACTGCATATCAATCTTCTAACAGACGAAAACCAAATCTCAACTAAAGACAAGTTAGTAAAATCATGCAATGCATTGATTATGATACGCTTTCCAACATACCAGAAACCATTACTCAAGTTATTACTCAAGATATGAAGATAATGGCTGTGTAATAAATCTCGCTGCTGTGCCCTGACCTTTGACTCCATTTCGATGATATTAAACAGAATTGGTTCAGTGTGCCTCCGGAACAACATACTACGGTTTTGTCGCAATAGGAGCACTATTACTCAAGTTATGATGATAATGGTTAGGAATAACTGTCTCTCCTGTCCCCTGATCTTTGAATTCATTTCGATGATATTCAACAGAACCGATTCAGTATACCTCCGGAACAACATACTGAAGTTTTGTCCCAATAGAAGCATTTTTAATCAAGTTATGAGGATAATAGCTGTGGGATAAATCTTGCTCCTGTGCCCTGACATTTGACCCCATTTCACCATTTTCAATAGGGTTCGTCCCCAGGTTGTCCTCTACCACATACTAAAATTTTATCGAAATCGAACCATTTTTACGCCAGTTATCGTGCGGAGAGACAGACGGACGGACAAAGCTAGGGCATATACGCTTCTTCAACCTACTGTTGGAAAGCGCAACAAGTTACTAACATCATGCAATGCATTGATTTTGATACGCTTTCCAACATACCGGAAATCATTACTCAAGTTATGAGGATACGGCTGTGGAATAAATATCGCTCCTGTGTCCTGACTTATGAACCCATTTCGATGATATTAAACAGAATTGGTTGAGTATACCCCCGGAACAACATACTGAAGTTTTGTCGCAATAGAAACATTTTTAATCAAGTTATGAGGATAATGGCTGTGGATTAAATATCGCTCCTGTGTCCTGAACTTTGACGCCATTTTGATTATATTCCACAAAACCGATTCAATATACCTCCGAAACAATATGATAAAATTTCATCGAAATCTAATTATTTTTACGCAAGTTATGACGTATGAGGGCAGTGGAATGGATCCAGCTCCTATGTCCTGCCCTTTGACCCCATTTCGCTCATTTTCAATAGGGCTCGTCCCCAGGTCATCCCCTACCACATACTTAAATTTCATCAAATCGAACCATTTTTACGCGAGTTATCGTGTGGACGGACTGACAGACAGACGGAAAAAACTGGAGCATATACGCTTTTTCAACCTACGGTTGAAAAGCATAACAAGTTAGTAATATCATGCAATGCATTGATTACGATACGCTTTCCAACATACCAGAAATCATTACTCAAGTTATTATTCAAGTTATGAGGATAACAGCAGTGGAATAAATCTCGCTCCTGTGCCCTGACCTTTGACCCCATTTCGATTATGTTCAACAGAACCGGTAAAGTATATTTCCGGAACAACATATTAAAGTTTTGTCGCAATCGAAACATTTTTACGTAAGTTATGATGCATAAGGGCCATGGAATGGATCCCGCTCCTATGTCCTGACCTTTGACCCCATTTCTTCCATTTTCAATAGGGTTCATCCCCAGGTGGTCCCCCACTACATACTAAAAATTCATCGAAATCGAACCATTTTTACGCAAGTTATGACGCATGAGGGCAATGGAATGGATCCCACTTCTATGTCCTGACCTTTGACCCCAATTCGTTCGTTTAGAATAGGGTTCATCTCCAGGTGGTCTCCTACTACATACTAAAATTTCATCGAAATCGAACTAATTTTACGCGAGTTATCGTACGGAGGGACAGACGAACAGACTGACAGACCAGCAGACAGACGGACAAAGCTGGAGCATATACGCTTCTTTAACCTACGGTTAAAAAACGTAAAAAAAATTAACGTACATGTCTAGATTTGTGTTTCAATAAGTGTGAAGCTGCGTTAAGGATTTTCACGAATGAAAATCCTAAATGCTTTTATATCCTCAATTTGAGAAAGAGTAATAATTCAGCTTTCTAAAAATAAATTGTGAAATCGAATTATTTCTTTTCCGTTTACCTCTATTTAATGAAAGGTTTCATGATAAAATTAATTTGCGTCGAATGTTTTCCACTTTGTTCTTCAAAATAAAGCAAAAAGTTCAAATCAAATATTCCAGCAACGGAACTTCGGTTCCTCTGCTGGGCGTTTTCGGTGAAAACGTTTATTTCTGCTACATGTTGCTACTGTGCAATTTTTTAGCGTCATCTTTCCATTGAAGGGAGAAAGTGCGGAAGTAAATAGTATCGGCTTCCTCTGTTTAAAACATCCCTCCCTGTAGAAAGAGGAATGGGTCTTTCATTGAAGACAGAGATAGTGGCGGAAGGGATTGGATTTCGGCGACAGATTTGTTGGGCGGGCAGCTGTCAAATGCTCCCAGCAGGGATCCTCTCTTCCCCTGTGCACCGAAGACTAATGCCAAGTCACGTGCTGTGCCTCTAGTGTAGCGGACATCCCATTCACTCTCTACTCATCCAGCTCAAACAACAGACCTCAGATAAAACGTCGTTCTCTGCCAGAAGGTTCCAAACTCTTGGAATTTTTCAAGCATATATCCAACTGTCCTACAAAATTTCTTGAAACAAATTTATGAGGGTATAACAGTTTGAAATTAAATGAATGATTCACGCACTTTGAAGAGACGGTTTTTGCACAGCCATGACCTAAATGAATGAAGACCTCCCCTGTGGCCGAGTGGTCAGAGGCGTAGGTTTCTGGTTGGTATAGGAACCGACTTCATGTGTCGCTTAGACACACATTAGGTTTTTTAGGGAAGCTTTTTAAAGTTTTTTTTAACGGTCACCGTGAGCAACTTAGTGGACTATAAGCTTAATTTGGGGCCATTTGGGGCCAGGGAGACCAGTACCGTAAGACAATCGCACCCTCCATGCCTCACACGGAACTGGAGCCCAGATCACTTGGACGAACAGTCAGAGGCCAACGCTTAGTGCACTGTGGCGCCGAGTGAAACCCAGTCAGAGTTGGAAAGGTGTCAAAAAGTTTGGACCCGAACCCGGCCGTTACATATTTAGACCAGACCTGGACCTGACCCTGACGAATCTGCTTTGAACTACGAATTCGAATATATCTTTATCATTGTCAATGGGCCAGTTTCTTCTGTCAATGGGCCAGTTTCTTCTGTCAATGGGCCAGTCTCTTATGTCAATGGGCCAGTCTCATCATCATTGTCAATGGGCCAGTCTCATCATTGTCAATAGGCCAATCTCTTCTGTCAATGGGCCAGTCTCATCATCATTGTCAATGGGACAATCTCTTCTGTCAATGGGCCAGTCTCATCATTGTCAATGAGCCAGTCTCTTCTGTCAACGGGTCAGTCTCATTATCATTGTCAATGGACCAATCTCTTCTGTCAATGGGCCAGTCTCATTATCATTGTCAATGGACCAATCTCTTCTGTCAATGGGCCAGTCTCATCATTGTCAATGGGCCAATCTCTTCTGTCAATAGGCCAGTCTCATCATCATTGTCAATGGGCCAATCTCTTCTGTCAATGGGCCAGTCTCATCATCATAATGGGGCAGTCTCTTCTGTCAATGGGCCAGTCTCATCATCATAATGGGCCAGTCTCTTCTGTCAATGGGCCAGTCTCTTCTGTCAATGGGCCAGTCTAATCATCATTGTCAATGGGCCAGTCTCATCATCATTGTCAATGGACCAGTCTCTTCCACCCATTCATCTTCCACGTGGTCTTTTTTCTGGGTCTTTTCCTGTCCTTTGGAATCCAGTCTAAAATTTCATTTGTCCAATCTAAAATTTCCAGTCTAAAATTTGGAATCCAGTCAAAAATTTTCGTCCTCGTGGAAATACATACATCTCCAGCCCATTGCCAATTCAAGGATTTTACTGAACATGATGTCTTCCACTCTTGTCATTTTCCTTATCCACGAGGTACTCTTTTAATCTTTCTTGGTTACACTAAGCATGCATCTCTCCATGCTGCTTTTGTTATCTGCAGTCTTTGTATGTCTTTGTTAGTTAAGATCCACGTCTCTGCTCCCTACGTAAGCTCTGGAAGGATGCATTGATTAAACACTTTTCTTTTAAGACATAATAGCATATTGCTCTTAAAAATTGTACTATTTCTTCCAAAAGCTCTCCAACTAAGTTTTTTACACAAGTTAATTTCTTCGTCAACGTGACCTTTGCTTGATATCTGCTTCCCAAGGTAAATGTAGGAATTGGATATCTTCAGCTTTTCCCCATCAATGAATAAATCTTTATGCCTTGTAAAAGCATTGTACTTCAATTTTGTCTTCTGGAAGTTCGTTTTTAATCCCATTTCTTTACCGTTCTCAGCAAGTTCCTGGATCACACTCTGAAACTCTGAAATATTATTTCAGAAACCTCTGAAGGGTTCTTCGAAATATCTTTTTTTTTTTTTTTTTTTCAGGAGTAAAACCAGGTCGAAATTGGGTCAGGAACACCTTGATCCGACCCATTTGACCCGCAAAGAATTGTCGACCCGGTGACCTGACACGCTGACACGTGACCGGTTTCCATCTTTGAACCCAGTAAGTAATCAGCAACAATATAGACTTAAAGGAAGTTCATAAACTAAGTATTTTTGAATTTCTAAGAAATTAACGCTTCTATATTCTTCGTTCAATATACTTTCATAAAATTTCTTCCTACAGTATATGAGTATGTTCCAACTGCTGATAATAGCCTATATCAGCTTTTGTAATAGTTTATAATAGCGAAAATACTGCTACGGAGAATTTAGAAATCATTCGTTTCCGAGAAAAGAATATAAATTTGTATAGTAAAGGTCGTTCTTTGTCATCATCGTGACAATCAGCATAAGGAAACTTCACAAGGCCAGATCAAGATGCTATCAGTGAGGCAATAGTAATTAGTAGGATTATGAAAAACTTTTCCCACAGCAATCGAGCACAGCACATTGACTGAGTGTTTGAGTGCTTTAGTGTACTCTTTTTAACTTTGCCTTCAGCGACTGTAAAATGGTGAGAAAAAGCGAAGTCAGACTCTTTTGGTGTCATTGTGCGTTTTCTTCAGAGCAAAGGAATAGCCAAGGGTCTGAACAGAGGAACAAAGAGAGAGAAAGAAAAAAAGAGAGTGAGTCGGACACAGAGATTGGACAGAAGTCAGAAGAGATGGTTAGGAGAGGTGCTTTCAGCCCTCCAAAAAGCCAGATGCTAGTGGAACGAAATTCATTTACGAAGAACTGAAGAAATACCAAAGATCGGATAGCTAGGACACAGAATAAGTAGTGCTATAAAAGAAGGAGGTGACAAATAACTGAGATAATTTCAATGCAAACCGATAAGATTATGTAATATCAAGCTTTGCCTGAAATAAATACTAAATCAAAAATGCATCCACTGCATTCTTCGTGATAGATGTATTTATATATGTTAAGAATAAATGCTCAGCTTGTTCACTTTAACTTCCGCAGCGGTGATTACACCAAGCTCTATATTCTAATACAGACATTTAACGTGGACCAGGAACATCAAACAAAGATATTCGCTCTTTCCACGTTATAACGAAGTAAATTTCTCCGTCATTCTTGGTCTACGCCGGGATTCGAACCCGAGGCCGCTTATTCCGGAACAAGTCGCTCTACCAACTGAGCTACGCAGACATTTATTCTGATTCCTATCTGCCTTTATGTCGTGTGCGTCCTGCTGGCAGGTACGTCACATCTCCCCCCCCCCGAAAGAGGGCCGGGGGCATGGCCCACGGGTCAGCCGTGACCATGAATCGTTGCAGGCAGCCATCCACTGTAGAACGTGCACTTGAGAACTCCCAGTCAATCTGCTGTGTGGAATGCAACATCACACATTTTTTTTTTTTTTTTTCGAAGCGCTGGAGAAGGAATTCTCTGATTTTTCCTGTCTCGCGGTGTGGAAATAACATCACACCAATGCGAGATTTTGAACGGCCGGGTCATCCGGATAGTTCGGGCGCCATTATAATGAATTAGCTTTATTTTGCTTTCCGCTAAGCTAATTATAATGAATAAGCTCTTTCTACTGAGCTAAGTACCATGCTTCTGCTACTGAATGATATGCTTGTACTAAGCTTCAAATAGTGAATTCAAATGGTTGTTGTTACTAGTTAATTAAGAACATGAATAAAGTCTCCTGATAGTAGTGTAGTAATAGTATTGAACAAACTTATAACTGGTAGTAATGTTGCAGCAGTAATTAGAATGAATAAAGTCTTAACGCTGGTTGTTAATGGTAATAAACTAATGATATAAACCTAACAGCCAGACAGAGGTCTGACAAAAACTATTAATTGAGAAAGACGTACTTACTCAAATCTTTTTTATTATGCGACTCTTGGTCGTCAATAGCACACACACACAACTTGTTTCACAATAATGAAGAATCCAACTAATGGCATAGAACGAAACTCTCTCCTCTAGTATAACAACAAACGATCTCCTTATAACAACAAAATCTCTCCGTACAACACCAAACGCTCTCCTTTGCTATCGATGAACGCGCCTATATATACTGGCTACCACCACGTCATGACTTACACTCATTGCCAGATCTCATTCATCGGGTGAAATAATATCTCGTTCAGTAAGAAGATAATTTAAATAGAAAAATAAAATAACCAGAGATAGTAAAATCAAAAGGAAAGTGAATATAGAGTATACGTTACAACGTTTATAAGTGAGTCACGGAAAAATTCTCATTGGCCGCCACCGGGAGTCGAACCCAGGGTCTTCCAGTTACGCGCCGGATATGCTTCCGCTACACCTAACTGGAAGACCCTGGGTTCGACTCCCGGTGGCGGCCAATGAGAATTTTTCCGTGACTCACTTATAAACGTGGAAAGAGCGAAGATCTTTGTTTGATGCTCTATATTCTGTTAGAGACTTCCGATTGGTCTGACCTTTGTAATCAAACTGATAGCATAGATGTCTTGAACTGCTTTTATGACAAGCTCTACAGCATCTTCAATGCAGGTATTTTCATGTGTAAAGCTTCTAGGAATAAGTACCACACTTGGTTTAATGGAATATTATAAAATCTCTTGCTCTGAAAAATCACTACAGAAGAAAATTCACAAAACATATGTGACGTACCAGGAGATGTGACGTATCTGCCAGCAGGACGCACACGACATAAAGGCAGATAGGAATCAGAATAAACGTCCGCGTAGCTCAATTGGTAGAGCAACTTGTTCCGGAATGAGGGGATCCGGGTTCGAATCCAGGCGTGGACAGAAATGACGGAGAAATTTACTTCGTTATAATGGCGCCCGAACTATCCGGAGTACCCGGCCGTTCAAAATCTCGCAAGGGTGTGATGTTATTTCCACACCGCGAGATAGGAAAAATAAAAGAAGCCCTTCTCCAGCACTTCAAAAAAAAAAAAAAAAAAAAAAAATAAGGGGGAGATGATGTGACGTACCAGGAGATGTGACGTATCTGCCAGCAGGACGCACACGACATAAAGGCAGATAGGAATCAGAATAAACGTTCGCGTAGCTCAATTGGTAGAGTGACTTATTCCGGAATGAGGGGATCCGGGTTCGAATCCTGGCGCGGACAAAAATGACGGAGAAATTTACTTCGTTATACATAAGAATATTGATGACTACAGACGGTATAAAGATCTTCAGGCCGAAGTTAAAAAAGTGGTGAAAGCAGCGCATATCTCGTTTGCGAAAGAAGATGAAGAACAATCACTGGCGGTCCATCCAAATTCTAGGAACTTAAAATTCTTAAGAAGAAGCGATGCCTCCCACTCAAAATACTTAATCACAATAACACCCGGATTGAGGGTGGCCAGAACATCGCTAATGGCTTTGCATATTATTTCCATTTTGTCTTCTTTACATAGAATTATTTTCTCCACCAACCCGATGCTTGCTCCGTAACTGCCGAGGGTCAGTACGAACAGTTTGACATTCTTAGCACTGACCACTTCACTGAGAATGAGATCCTACTAGCTATCAAGAAACTGAACGGAAATAAAGCTGTTCTCCCTGATATGATTCATCCGTACAGTTTCAAAGAATGTGGTGAGATGCTTAGTAAGCCGTTGCTTCATATTTATAATGTAATTGTCATTACTGGTATTTTTCCTCCTGATCTGAAAATAAGCGAAAGTTATTCCTGTTTTCAAAAAAGGCAGCTGAAACTCTAATGAGAATTATCGACCTATCACAATTTATTCTGTCCTAGCGAAAATCGTAGTTTCTCATTTATTCTAAGCTATATGATCACTTCCAAAGTATCCTCAGCTCTGCAGAACACGGTTTTGTGAATAAACGCTCAACGCTTACCAACCTATTCCACACCACAGAGAATATTTCGTCATCTATTGGCAAAGGATCACAAGTTGATGTTATTCACGGTGACTTTGCTAAGCTTTTGACAAAGTTCCTCATGGCATTTTACTCAAGAAATTAAGCAGTCTTGGCCTCAGTGATAATGTACTGTCCTTGTTTAAGTCCCATCTTTCCAACCGGTCCCAGTCTGTTATTTATAACAACAATGTTTCTGATTCCTATGTTGCCATGTCTGGAATACCCCAAGGCTCTAATTTAGGACCATTTTTGTTTTCCATATACATTAACGACCTTCCTTTTTACATTGATGGCCCTTGTCTCTTTTTTGCTGACGACTTCAAGTTTTATTGCAATGTACAGACTCTTGATGACTGTCTTGTTTTTTCAAACTGGCATCAATAACCTGCTTCAGTGGTGTACGTTAAACCATTTCCACTTCGACATCTCAAAGTGTCATGTCGTTTCCTTTTCACGGGAAAGAAACCCAATTATTTTTGACTGCAAAGCTGGCGACTATTCTCTTAGCCGGACAAACGATGTCCAGGACTTGGGCATCACATTTAATTCCAACTTGAGCTTTAAAAGCCCTATCCGTAGAACTGTACCTTCACCTTGTAGAAATCTTGGATTCATCATGCGACATTGTAAGTGTTCTTCCAATCCTCAGACACTTATTTGCATATTTGAGACTACGGTCAGATCTTCACTAGAGTACGCTGCGATCATTCAGAGCCCTAGCCCTGCAACACTAATAAACGAAATTGAGAAAGTACAAAACAGATTTCTACGACACCTTTTTCACAAATTTACTGGTGTTTATATCGCGGATATCTTGACGGCTGACCTTCTGCCATTCTTCAAGATGACCTCTCTACAATCGAGAAGGAAGGCTCTCCAACTTAAGTTGCTGCATGGTATCATCAGTGGAGAGGTTGATGATATTCAAATTTTAAACCAATTAAGTTTCTGTGTGCCACATTCACCAAGGACAAAATGTGAAGTATTTTCAGTGCCAATCTGCAGAACTGATACCGGGAAAAACTCTCCGTTATGCAAAATGTATAGACTTCACGACTCACTTGAATAATGTCCGGATATTTTTAAAGTTATAATTTTTTTCGTAAAGCATGGTTTGCAAGATTGTAACTAACACTTTTAATGTGCTATGATATTAACGCACAATGATGTCATAGCAATTCTTGCAACTAGATCTATAATCTGTAGGGATGTACTTACAAATAAATAAGTTGAAATTAGGCAATAAGAACGAATGCAAGAAGGGTATAAATAAAACTTCGCAACAAAATACTGTATTTAAAGCAGTTTAATGTAAATGTATCTATAAAGAATAATCTGCACATTTTATGCGCCAGTTCGGAATTTCGTTTGGGATGAGTAATGAATTTTAAGGTTGCAAAATTAAATTTGAAATACTGATTCCGCTTCAGTCGATATCAAATGCAGAAATCTTAGCGAACTAAACTATAATTCATAAAACCCCTCAAAAATTAAGGAACTTTAGTAAAAACGTTAACAAAACAGCTAATTCAACATTGTTTTTACCCCCTTCCCTTAAGCTTTTCTAATCTTGTGGCGATAGCTCGAAAAATTTTAAATTCGTGATATTTGTAATGACTATCTTCTTTGCCTATTTGAAATGTGAAGATTTGACTTCTCTCTCTACACGTTCACATTTCTATCTTCTTTGTCTATTTGAAATGTGAACGTGTAGAGAGAGAGAGGAACTGGACAACAGTTTGAAAAATGGAAAAATAAAAAGTGCGAAAATGGCTCATGTAAAGAGTGAAAAACTTTTTTTATTCGAAGCTTCGTTGAGAATTGCACTCAGGAAGCGAAAAAGGTCTCTTAATCCAACAGCTTAAAACTGAAAAAAAGATACATTCGAGTGACGTCATAGACCGAATATATGTATCTTTCAGCATATAAACCTCGTCCTCCCTCTCTCATCCTTACCTTCTTTATGAAGCGAATACTGAATACAGACAGCACAGCACGTATTTTACCTTGCGATCTCCAGTACTTGTTGGATTTTTGGAAAGTTGGCGCCTGTGCTGGCTAATCGTCGGAGCGCTGACCGAGCGCAGGTTCCAGATGAGGCATGAATGGGGTACTTGTCATTCAAGACTGTCACTACTGTGCCAATGTTGTATTTGCAATGGGTAATACACTAAAGTTCAAATTAACAACAAGGTGCATTTGTGATAGTCTAAATTTTTTTATATATGTTTGCGTTGTGTTAGTGACTCCAATAATGTTATAATTAAAACACAATATTGCTGTTTATGCAATAGGAGAAAGGAACTACTACCATTAAACGTTAACAATTCCACTTTTAACATATGTCCAGAATATGGCCTGAGAGTTAAACATTATAGGGAAATGACCAAATTAATTGAGTTAATCCTTTATGCGAACGCTTTAAATCTGCAACATTACGTGCTTTCTAATCAAAGAAAAATTAGTTTAAGCACTTGAAATCACCACACATGACTTTTGCTTATGAATCAAAATCAAGATAAGGCTTTGAAAAGGAAGAATCTGATACAGAAAGTATTAATACTGTACTGAAAAATGTTATGCTGCTTCTGCGGAAAAATTATATTTCTATCTATAGCGTCAGATGTGTTAACAGCACCGTCTTAGAGTTGGAATGCAAATGACTGAGATAAGAGAACAAAAACGCCTTTTTTTTTTTTTTTTTTTTTTTTTTTTTTGTCGAACTGTCAACATGGACATAAGAGAGGATGGTTTCTCCGTCGGGTGTCGGACAAAACATCGACAGGACAAAACACCGACGTCAAAAACATCGACAGGACAAAAACATCGACAGGACAAAAACATCGACAGGACAAAACACCGACGTCAAAAACATCGACAGGACAAAACACCGACGTCAAAAACATTCACCGACGTCAAAAACATTACCAGGACAAAACCCCGACGTCAAAAACATTGCCAGGACAAAACACCGACGTCAAAAACATCGACAGGACAAAACACCTACAGGACTTTGGGTGCCGGTGTTTTGTCCTGTCTGTGCTTTGACCCAGACCCTCTCCATCAGGTATAGCAGATTTTAGAGCAGAACTATATCTTCTTTCCCGCCATGTTAGTGCACAGACATGTGTGCTGTACTAATGCTTAAACTCCAGTCCGTTCGATCTTGAGCTTGACTGTGGTCTATTTGACCGTACAAACTTTGTAAAACGCTGCCGATTAAAAGTCGAGAGAAAGGTGGAAGTATATGAGAGAAATATCTACTATTAAACAACTGAGCAATTCAGCTGTGCAAAAAGTCGGCACATGGTCATAACATGTTACACTCCTGTTTAAGAATGGAAAGTTTAACGATCAACATGAGCAACTCTAAGGGCTATAAGCAGTCGCCCGCCCCTAATACTGGGCCACTGGTTGCAGGGAAGGAAGAACGAAAAAGCCGAAAGACAAACCCGTCACTCATGCATTATCTGGGGCTCGAATCCGGCGCCATTTCGGATAAATTGTTAGGAGTGAGCGCCTCAGACCACTCTGCCACAGGGGTGGTTACAGCTCTTCAAGGTCATCTGTCTAATCAGCGTTCCTTTCGACAAATTACTAAATGAAATAGCCTTTGCACTTTATTCACCTAAGTACGAGATTGACACAGGGCACAATACAATTTACATCTGGCTTTTGCCAAAAGTTCTTCCATCCTGTAAGGGTCAACAGGCAATAGTAAAATTTTATTCAAGAAAGAGGAATGAAAAAAAAAAAAATACACTGACCTACAACAGCCTTGTGTTTTTTATTTCGTTGCATGGTTTTATTTTGAATGTTGAATAGGAATAGAAAAAGGTTCATTCTCAACTATCTGGAAAAATGCATATCAGGAAAACGAATTTCTGAGAAGTACGAGTAACATATCATCATCGTTATCGACCATTTTCAGTCCGCTGCTAAATGAAAGTCTTCTCATACATCAAATCTCCCACGAGTCGTTTAACCTCCAATCAAAAATTAGTATCTACAGACATAGCAGTTGTCCTTCCCTAATTTGAGGCCACCATTTCTAATGAAGGGGTCACTCCGACGGTGGAGTGGGGGTAGCCATAGCAACCATATCTTATGGTGGACTCTGGAATTCATGCATTTTATTAAAATGTTTTTTTTTTTTTTTCAAATTTTTAAATTTAAGTATTCAGTTTTTCACAGGAAGTAAAATTAGAGGATGATTTCTTAATAAGCAATGAAATTGTCATTACCAATACCATAACTTTATTCCTAATTGAATAAGGGATACATAATGCGGTTGGATTACAAACACATGTTAAAATGATACCTAAATAAGTTCGTCAAGACCATTCTATAATATCAGTTTAAAATAATAAAGTAAAGAAAAAATTTTGTCATGGTAGTCATACATACAGTAATACCAGAAAAAAAAAAAAAAGACCTATGGGAACCACATTACAGCATAAATTACAAGAAAGATTTCTGGGAAAGACAATTTTTAACATATCTCATTGTTTAACTTGAATGTTCGAAGTTCCACTTATGACGTATATTCTTATTTAACTTTCATTTTTAGTATCTTTCCCTATGCAAATTTTGAGTTCGTTCTGTTTAAGCATTTTAACGTTATATTTTTCTCACTCACTGAACGTTATGTGGCAACAGTTCTGATGTCAGGTTTAAATGTCGTGATTATGATGAGAACGACGTATATACTTACTATATAATGTGTGGAGCAAGCAACGTTAAGTGCGGGTAAATTAATGCATCTTGCGTTGTACCTTCAAGACTAGATATATTTGATTACATTGTATTAAGATATACACAGTCAAGTAACATTATTTTGACCACTTTCTACTTTTGAGGTCAACAGCACGTAGCTAATGAAAGTAGGAACGTGTCGTGAGCTGGCTTGGAGGGTATATAAGGTGTGCTGTAGGCATTCTGAAAACATATCACTCGTTGCTGTTCTGGAAAAAAAAAGAGCGATTTATCAGATTTGCAAAAAGGGATTATTATCGGCTTTCGGGCCAAGGGTGGCAGTATTTCTGAAACAGCGCAGTTTGTGAACTATTCGCGTGCTGCTGTGGTTAAAGTGTATCGTGATTAGAGAAATGGCTCCATTGCAAATAAGCGGCGTGGAAACTGCGAGGTACCACGTGTCATTGATGTGAGAGGTGAACGTCGGCTGCGAAGGTGCGTGAGGGCCGATCGACGCGCTACAGTAAAGCAACTCACTGGCGGAATGAACCAGGGGGCTACCGGAAGTGTGTCTAAAAACGACGGTTGAGCGAAATGGGGTTCTGATGCAGACGGGTGGTCACTGCACCTATGCTAATGAAGGTGCATCGGCAGAAAAGGCTTAAATTTGTACGGCAGTATCGGAATTGAACCTCCGCTGATAGGTAAAGGACTGCCTTCTCCGATGAGTCACGTTTTCTGCTTCATCGAAAGGATGGATGTTGACGTATAAGGCGAGAAACATCGGAGAACAAACACACTTCAACCATTGCGGGAAGCACAAGCTGGTGGGGTCAGCGTTATGGTCTGTGGAATGTTTTCGTGGCATTCTCTGGGCCCACTCATATACCCGTGGAAGGCACTATGGACTGAATTCCTTATGAATCCATTCTTGCAGACCACGTACACCCATTTACGCTGATTGTCTTCCCTGGGGCGGATGGGATCTTCCAGCACAACAATGCGACGTGTCACATAGCTAGAAATGTCCGAGAGGGGTTGGAAGAGCACGATGAAGACTTTAAAGTACTTCCCTGGTCCCCTAATTTCCCAAAGTTAAACCCAATTGAGCATTTGTAGGACCACCTCGATCGCGTTGTTCGCTCTGTGGATCCTCCACCACGCACCCTCCAACAGCTGTCAGATGCACTGCAGTCAGCATGGCTCCACATACCTGTGAACACCTTCAAGCACCTTATTGAGTCACTCCCAACCCGTCTAGCTGCTGTCCGCGCTGCACACGGCGATTACTCTGGATATTAGCTGGTGGTCACAATAATGTGACTCGACCGTGTATATACTTTGAGCCTCGCGTTATAGTGTTTCAATTTTTTGAGACTATTGAAATGCTTTGAAGCATAGTTCTATTGCGCATGAAAGACCAAACAAAGACTTTTGATGTGAGTGCTTGAAGACTTTTTCTCTTCTGGTCGTTAGAAAGACTAACATTGTTCATTATGTATTTTGTGCTAATTATTTGGAGCACAACGTTAAGGAACTCCAGTGTTACAAGTACCACTGATAGTATGACCAGTAATGTTACAAGTAAATAATAATTATAAAAAACATTACACACTCCACTAAATAACTTTACTCTAGATTAGAGTAAGAGAGAGAGAGAGAGAGTCGGAGGCAGAAAGAGTCGGAGCCAGAGAGAGAGGGAGAAACACGAAGGAATTTTCTCCATGCACAATCATAAATCAGAGCGCTATAATTAAAGATGTATTTTGTATAGAGTCGCTTAATTTGCAATGGCTTTTTTCTAAAATCCACCAAGAATGTTTTCTATCTTAAAAGAAAATCTAAATCTTTTTGTTATAGCGGTTTCGCTGAAAAGCATTATTGATAAGAAGATGGGAAACTAAATAAATTTATTTCAAGATCACGTAAATTCAATATCATTTAAATGATTGTAGACGTTTCGGTAACAACCTGCTATTACATCTGTCCCAAAACGTGAGAGCTGAGAGTATTTCTACGCACGCGAAAATTACTGATAACCTCACGTCTTCCGTTTTCGGCCATTATGAAATTAAAGTCAATAAACATACAGGCAATTTTATGATTAAATTGTGGAAAAGGCGTAAACACAATGGAAGATTTAAATGTTTATATTCCTGTAAGAAATGCATAAACAGGTAATTAGCCTTTATTCACATAGGAGCTTCCTTTAAAAAATGGAAATTTATTATTGGAACTGAAGCTTTCAAGTTTTGGAATCTGTTAGAGGTATTCCAAAATCACACACACCAATAATTTAATGTTTTTATTAGAGGGTTTTTTATTAAAGTTTAAGACCGAAATAATTAAAGAACTGACGCAAGGAAGGTTTTATTTTCTTTATGTATTTTCGCTTTAGCTATTTTTCTTTACTAGGTTGCGTGTTTTTTTAAATGCATTTTCGTCTTAGAAATATTCCTTTTCCAGATTCATTTGTGAAACACTCGCGCATACACATACACACACTTTAATTTATGTAAAAGGATTAACAAATCAAGGTGATGAAGCTCGACATGGCGTTTGCACTGTGTTATGATTGACCTATCGCAGATCACTTTGGAAACGGAGGAAATATTATCCTCTTCTTGTTTGCCATCTAAAAGCCATAAGTTTGTTTGGTAAAATAATGGTGGCTCCATATTCTACTGAAGATACCCCGTGAAAAATAAGTGGTGTGAATTCACGGCACATTTCTGAAAGTAATGTGCAGCAAAGCCGCCGAAAGTGTTCGTCTTTTAACGAAATTTCCGTTTTTACAAGTGTCAGTTTTTTTTTTTGTTTTTTTTTTAACTTTCCTATTTTTACAGATTTTCCGTACTCAGAAATTCCGTTTATTTCACAAAAGTCAGTTTCATGTTTTTCCGTATTTATACAGAAATTTTGCAAAATCGAAGAAACTGATTTTTCAGTCCTTACACCGTTAATTTTGTTGCCCCAGTGAGGATCGAATGCACGTTGTTTGAGTTGTCTCAACAGATAACGCGTATCTTAACCAGTGATCCAAAAAGACTCAGAAATTTAAATCACGTATATAGCAAAACTAATTGCTCGATGAGGAAATTCTTTTTTTTTTTTGTATCATTAATTCGAGTGATTTAGCCATTTTATTTTCTGTTTTAGCTCATTATTTTTGAAGTAGGTTTGAAATAATTTTATTTTTTATGTAGGAAGATTTATCCCAAATTAAGTATTATTTCAGCGTGATTTTTCGAAGTAACAGAATGCTTTGAAACTTGAGACCTCTTTATACTGAGGCTGATTTTTTATTATTTTTAAGAAAAGGTGAAATGTATTGCTTTATAGTAGAGGTCTGCACGAGCCTTAATTTGGAAAGCCCGGCCCGGCCCGGCCCGTATATATTTCCTGTTTCCAAGGCCGGGCGGGCCCGTAAAATTTCAACAAATACCAAAACACGAATTTGACACCTGGTGCACTCGGTCATTCGACTCCTGAAGAGTTTTCGTTTTCTTAATTGCTGCACGTATTCTTAAACGTTAATTCAGAATATTTGCAAGACTCTGTATGAGTCACGTGACTTACGAGGAGGGGGGGGGGGGACTTGTATACTCAAAAATATCGCATGAAAAGGACAATTTCAATGCCTTTCAAATTTTACTGGGTTTTCAAAGTACCATTTCCTACCGCCAGACCCGGAAATATCCTTGAGGAGGGGGGGGGTAATTCGAAAAGTACGAAATATCCAGAGTTATGAGACCGATCGTTCTACTGAGAGAATATTTTATAGCTTTATAAACTGCACCTATCTCTAATGCCATATCATATAGCTAGAACCCAATATTTCTCTCGTGTGGGGGAGGGGGCACATTTGTGCCGCTTCAGATGTCATGTTACAGATTTTGTGCTATCGTAACTCAAAAGGTTTTTGTATTTAGTGCACTGCACAACGTTTTCCGGCCGACTAGTTTCAGAACAGGACAGTAATTTACAACATTTCCAAATATCGCTTTTCCCCTTTACATTGTCTACAAGCACATATTCTCCGTATGCGATTTTTTCGCGAAACTCTTTCGCTTTCTTAAACTCCATAATAAGTATGGAAGAGTATATATCAGCAACACTGAACTGAGCATATGCTAAGGGAAAACAACGACAGACTGCCCAGCTAACCAGTGTCACAGAAGTTTTGAAAACGGCTGCCTGAGAGTACAAATGGGGAAAATACGGCACAAATTTATACACAGAAGTAAGTTTCTCCCAGCCCATTTCTCCCGTGCCATTTAAGACAACTTAAGAGTTTTTCGCACATCTACAGAACAAAGTGCCGCCGACCAGAACAATAAAAAACATCGTCTGCTAGCGGGTGGCTTGGTTTAGAAATGCTGCAGTTAATAGGCTACCCTGTAGCATGAGAGGAGGGTGAAAGTTGAAAGAGAGACAGAGGACCACATTCACATTGAAAAACTAAGAAAGCTGACCCACTCCAATTGTTTTCTAGGAGGAGAGGATGTTGAATAACTTATATTTTTTCCAACAGCGGAAATTATTCAATCTTATCCTGCTGCTGTATGTTTCGAGTTTTGCAAACGAGAAAGACACCGCAGAGCGATTGTTTTGCTCATAAAAAAACCTCTGCTCGGCCCGTGTCTGTTTTACATTAAATATTAAAGGCACAGCCCGGCCCGTTTTCCCAACTTAGAAATGAGCAAAGCCCCTACCCCGCCAGTACGGAACTCTACTTTATAGTATTATTTCACAAAATAGCTAAATATAAAATTCACTCTTTATAGCTATAATAGTTTTTGTCTCAAGGACTCCACGTACTGATACATAAGCATTGTACAAATCACCTGTACAATAATTTAAGTACCCGGCTTCTTACAGTAACACAATATATAATAGCTGGTGTGCATAAAATGAGAGAGAAGAGAAAAATATCACACTGAGAATAAAATGGTTCCCTCTGAAATTTTCCCCGAATTCTTTATTGTTACTGTATTATCATTTAAAGTCTCAGTATCCATAAGTTGTGCCAGAAATTTTTGCCTAACATCAGTAGACTAAAACTAAAAAATCAGTAGATCTGTTGTTGTTTTTTAATTGGAGGTTTAACGACCACCGGGAGCAACTCAACGGGCTATAAGCAGTCGCCGGTCCCTAATTTAGGGTCACTGGTTCTAGGGAAGGAAGAGAGGCAGTGCCGTAAGACGAACACAGCATCCATACCTCACCGAGATTCGAGCCCGGACCCCGTTCGAACGAATGATCAGAGGCCATCGCTTAGACCACTGCGCCACCGAGGCGTCGTAGATCTGTTTGCATATGCACCACCTGTTAAATTTAATGTAGACTTGGATGCTTTCTCGAATTGAAGAAACATTCAAAACTACTGATATTTCAAATAATACCAGTAGTACACATTCATATACAACACATTAATTGCAAATTCAAACAGATACGACTCAGGTTAATTTGTTTACTCGATATTTGTAACTTTTTAAAACGAATAGTGCAGGTAATAATGGCATTGACACTAACATAATGGCGGTTGTATCGGTCTCAATTGTGATCTTCCACGAAAAAAAATTAAAACTATTAATTTTTTACTGAACCACACCATATTTTCTCATAATAGGTGAAGCAACTACCGTCTGCCGTACTCAAGAAAATAGCATTAATTAAAATGTCTAACTATAGACGTTTTTCTAATGTTTAGGATTTTACCAAAATACTAGGGAGAATATTTGTAAAACACACTAATTAGCCATTTAGATTACAAAAAACAACAACCAAAAACATGATAACCAGTATAGATTTGGAATTAAATCAATTTATTTTGCAAGTAGTATAAAAATTTCAAGCACGGGCTGCGGTTAGCCTTGTGGGCAACGTTCGTGACTGTTACGGAAATGACCTCAGGTTCGATCCCAGCAGGTACGAATTCTCGATCCACTAAATATCCGCCGTGCACCGGATGGGTACGTTCAGCCGTCGGACCCCGGGTGCTGCCCCCCCCGGTAATAAATAAGGGCATCTTCCTCCCCCTTTCTACTTCGCTTCCGTGCCACTTTCCTATCGGGCACTCTAGCCCAAATCTCCTAGCTTCCTATTTCTAAGGGTTGTTTAAGACCTCGGGTCAGACACTCCCTTTCTAAAATCCTCTGCATTTGATTAATTTCAAGCACAGTTTATTTCTTCTCCTCGTAGGGCAAGTGGTGGTTTGAGCATTTATTATCAGCTGAATCGGTCTGCAAAATCCTCTCCAATAGCATTCATTTATTATCTATTTTTCATCAACTTACAGAAAAAAAAAAAAAAATAGGAAACCATTGAACTAACTCTGAAATTTTTGACTTCTCTACGGCAGTCGATAAAGGTAACCATAATAAACGGCTTCAAAAATTTTATATTGGTATTAGAGGTACATCATACAAATATATCATACAATATTTTAGAGTTTACAGGGAAATACTAGTATCAGAATGCATCATATAAATATATCATACAATATTTTAGAGTTTGAAGGGAAATATTAGTTTCAGAGGTACATCATACAATATATAATACAATATTTTAGAGCTTACAGGGAAATATTAATATCAGAGTGCATTATACAAATATATCATACAATATTTTAGAGTTTACAGGGAAATATTAGTATCAGAGTGCATTATACAAATATATCACATAATATTTTAGAGTTTACAGGGAAAAGAAACCATCAAAATATTGCGCTACAAGCCAAAAACTTGTATCAGTATATTCCCGTGATTTATGAAAATCTATCAGTAAACAGGAATCAAAATCAGTAGATCTACTGATAAATCACTAGAATGGCAACACTGGTTCCCTCATACACGGCATGAAAAGAAAAAAAAAAAAAAAAAAGAGAGGTTCAGTGAGTATAACTTTATCTTTGCTTTTCAACGAAAGCAGCCTCATCTAAAACGAGTAAATTAAACATGGAAAGAAGGAGACCGTATATGCGGGAAATTACTTCCCAAGCCTGAAATCAATGGTGCGTGAAACTAACAAGTGTGAGTAGCTATAAAATATTCACCAGGAAGATCTAATTTGTCGACGGGATTCATAATTGTCGATAGCCTTATCTCTGATTAACGCAATCCATGTGTTCAGACGTGTGAAGAGAGTTCCCAGTATTTATGCGCACCCCACCCACAGCGCCTCTGCACCTGCCCTGGCCATGAAACTAATTGCACATTCCCTTAGAACGCCTCAGGCGAGAAAGATGATGATCAAAGCCTTTATCTACTTCCTCTTTACGACAAACAGTTTCTCGTCAGATCAGATTTGTGTATGTGTGTGTGAGAGAGAGAGAAAGGGAGAATCACTCTTGGGTGATGTTAAAAGTGATCTGGAGAGTGTTACGTAACAGTAGGCATATTGCTAACCGTCTACTCCAGGGTGGGAACTCAGTTGGGCGCGTGCTTCCTCAAGGGAAGATAAGGAAGGAGTTTCGGACCCCCAGATCTCCCCTATGACGCCACATCTATCCTCCCAGTGTGGTCACCCACCATGAGTTAGCAGCCATCCTGAAATTTAGGGTTATTTATGGAGCGGGAAGGAAGTGCTAATGGATAAATCAGGCTTGTGGGGTGGCCATGATTTTGTGGCAATTCTGCCTAACTGTTGACAGCTATGTAACTCTAATCTGCGTATGGGGACCATTCGAAGAATAAAAAGGACATTAGCATTTAACTAAGCGTTTAGAGATCTATTACTTGCGAAACGTTGAAAAAAAAAAAATTTAACGTCCTCACGCAATACTTCCAATGCTGACGTTTTCTCTCGTCCCATAAAAATAATTCATTTGTTTCCGTCTTTTTTATCTTTAAAGGCTAACCTTCAAAATACCTTTGCCGCCCCGGTGGCGCAGTGGCCTCTGATCATTCGTCCGAACGGGGTCCGGGTTCGAATCCCGGTGAGGCATGGATGTTGTGTTTGTCTTACGGCACTGGCTCTCTCCCTTCCCTGGAACCAGTGACCCTAAATTAGGGACGGGCGACTGCTTATAGCCCATTGAGTTGCTCACGGTGGTCGTTAAACCTCCAATCAAAAAAAAAAAAAAAAAAAACCTTAACTCTTGAAATTAAAAATCATCACATGAAGCCATTAAAAATATAAACATTTTATATCAAGAATACAGAATATGGATCTCTGGGAAAATTCAGTGAACTTTAGAGCTACGTGGGTCAGAGTTACGTTTTGCTACTGGAATTACATTATTACTATTTATTTTAAAGACCACCTTGAGTATCTCTAAGGGCCAGTGGCGTATATTCAAGGCGTATATTCTAGGCTAGCTGCAAAGCCCAGAGAATGCACAAATAAAACTGAATTAAATATACACAAGTAAAAGTCAATTATCAAAGGTATTAAAGTATGTCGATGTTTTGGTGCGAAACAAAAAAAAAAGAAAAAAAACACGCGTGCTCACTCAGGGGAGCGAAAACCAACGGCATAATGCAAGCAGCTCTTCCAGAGTCTTCGCAGTTCTGATTCGAAAACCTTCCACACGATCGCTTGCTAAGGTTTCCATGACAACATGAATCAGCTGGTGGAGGGGAATGGGCCATTGCTTTGGGCAGCGGTTCGCTTAGAAAAAAGAAGACTTAGACTATCTTAGTCACTCGCATACTCCCGCCCATAAGAATGTTTCGCGAGAGTTGTTTCACTTTTTGTGAAGTGTCAATGAATTAAAATCAGAGATATTATATCTTAAATTCGTGGCTTCGTTGGATTCGAACTGTTTTGATAAATTTTGTGAAAGCTTCCCTGAACGTCTACAGTCAGAACTTAATGCTTCAAATTTTGATACAGCTTGACTAAAAAATGAACTGAAAGTGTTTTATTCCCTTGGTGAATACAAAAACAAACAAATCAATAAGAGACATTACGTGTTACATAAAGTTGAATAAATTGGACATAGTGTTTAGTGAGGTGTAAAAATTAGCAGACCGCATATTAAACTTTCCATCAACAACTGCAACTGCCGAAAGAAGTTTCTCAGCATTAAAAAGAATCAAGATATATCTTAGAGATACACAAGGACATGCACATTCGAAAAACTTGGTTGTTTTGTCAATAGAGAAAAACATTCTTTTTTAAAGGTCTTCCAACTGTATCACAACATACTCGCGCAAAACGGATGTAGGTAAAAATACCCCCGGGAAAAAATACCCCCGAAAACCGAAAAGCGGAAAAATTGACCCCGGAAAAAATACCCCGGAAGAAATACCCCCAGAACAAACGGTTCACTGTAAACTGCCACACAGGAACACAGATGTGTGGCAGTGTTCCGGTGTGGCAATTTACCGGCAACCCTGCCCCACATCTTCAGCAACTTGGCTACAAAAGTTCAAGGGATGGCGGGGAGGGGGGGGGGGGTTATAGAGATTGCCGTTTCTGGGCCTATATTGAGAACTGAATTGGGAACTCCAAACGAATTTCGCGAAAACGTTCCATGTAAGCCAAGCGAGAATTGTACTTTAATTTGAAGAAATAAATTGCCGGGAATACGAGGTACACTTGGTTGGGGGGGGGGGGGGGGGGGGGGCTCTACCCTGAACTTCCGTAATATTATATTCTGGGCCGCTGGAGTCTGCCAGTGTATCCAGGAAGTTCCCCTTGAAGTGTCCGCCAGGTCCATGAGCTTGAAGGGGGGGTTCCCCCAAAATGTTAAAATGGACGTAAAGCTGTAAAAATTAGTATCATGCTTTATATAATGATTCTGTACACGAACACGAATTTTCAGGAGGGTGGGGTAACCCTCCCCTAGTTTTTAAGAGCTATTCACGGGTAACATCGAGGATACACTGACCGACTCTAGAGGTCCAGAATATAAAATTACCGAAGTTGGGGGTTGAGCCCTTCAAACCAAGTACCTCGTATCCCTTTCACAGGCTTGACCAAATTTCTGGGGGAGGGGGCGGGGCATACATAGTTTGCCATTAAACACAACATGAAGCATAGAAATTGCGAGCAAATCCCTTACCTTGAACACTTGTCTGCGCTCTTAGAAACTTGGGGGAGGGTGAATTCACCCCACCCTCCTGAAAATTCGTGGTCGTGTACAGAATCATTATGTAAAGCATGGTTCTAATCATGAAAGAAATACGGGATTACGCCATATAATACAAATTTTGAAGATGACAAACCGATTTTTGGCGTAAATGTGACAAGGATGATAAGTCAGATAATTTTCAAGTTTTCAAATATTATCTGACTTACCATCCTTGTCACATTTACGCCAAAAATCGGATTGTCATCTTCAAAATTTGCATGGTTCTAATGTTTACAGCTCTACGTCCATTTTAACATTTTGGGGGAATCCTCCCTCCCCCAAAGCTCACGGACCTCGCGGGCGCTTCAAGGGAAACAGCCTGGATACACTGACAAGCTCCAGCGGCCCAGAATCTAATATTACGAAAGTTGGGGGTGGAGCCCCTCCCACCATCAAGTGTACCTCGGATTCTCGGCAATTTATTTCTTCAAATTAAAGTACAATTCTCGCTTGGCTTACATGGAACGTTTTCGCGAAATTCGTTTGAAGTTCCCAATTCAGTTCTCAATATAGGCCCAGAAACGGCAATCTTTATAGCCCCCCCCCCTTTGAACTTTTGTGGCCAAGTTGCTGACAGATGTGTGGCAGGGTTGCCGGTAACTTGCCACCCCGGAACACTGCCACACATCAGTGTCCCTGTGTGGCAGTTTACAGTGAACCTTTTGTTCTGGGGGTATTTCTTCCGGGGGCATTTTTTCCGCTTTTCAGTTTTCGGTGGGTATTTTCTCCGGGGGTATTTTTTCCCGGGGGTATTTTTACCGTTTGCCGCGCAAAACATCTAGGTAAACATCTGCCGTCATTGTTTTCTCACTGAAGAAAAATGGTCCAAGAAGTCGGTTATGCATAACACCGCACCACACGTTCACTTTAAGACTGTCTGTCGCAAGTTCCATAAGCGCATGAGGATTTTCAGACCCCCAAATTGTGTCTGTTTAACTGCCCAGAGACATGAAAAGGTGCCTCAACCGTAAAACAAACATGTGTGGGAAACTCGGGATCTTCACTCAGTCTATCCAGCATCTTTACTGAGAATTCTTTTCATCATGGTCTATCGTTCGCCTCAAGTGCGTGTAACAGTTACACTTTGTATGCATAATAAGCGTAGATGTTTATGTAGCACCCTGTGTACCGTGGACCGGGGCATTTGTAGTTATCTGGCAGCGGAAAGGACGGACTTTTTCGGGCTTCGTGAAAATGAATCACGAACACGTTCGATGTCTTCATTCGATGTCAGCCACTACGATCTTGATCCAACCCGGACCTAGTCTCGATGAATTTCTGCTGCCATTGGCGGATACTAGGACGAAATGGCGGGGTTTTCCCATACTTAGTCCGGAAATGTTACGTTTGTGTATCAGATTTTGTTTTGATAAAGCAAGCGACGCACTGCGCTTTCTCTTGTAGGGACCACATTTTCATAGAACAGCATTTGCTACGTCAGTGAGGGACCCATAACAAAAAAAAAATAATGTCATTTAAAACGTTGATATTTACTGTATATTATACAACAAACACCATGAACTTGCATAGTATAGGGTGTCCGTAATAAATGTGCAAACTTGTAGAGAGACTTTGTGGACACCCTGTATATTTAATAATTTATTAAATTAAACAATTATGTAAAAATTCCACAAAAGAAAAAAATATTTACTGTACGATCCTAGGGTTTTAATCTAAGGTTAGATGACTGATATACATAACTGGTTTCTCTAAAACCAAGAAAAAAATTATTTTAGTGACAATACTATAGATACATATAATAATTAATTTTATATGCATACAAATAATGTGCCCCACATTGCAAACGATCCCGACAGCAACAATATTCTTTACACACTCATTCCTTTAAATTCTTCTCGAAATTCTTTGAATTGTTTAAAAAGATCGGGATTGCATGGCGAAGGCCACAAAATCAGCAAATATCTATTTTTTTATGCTTTGGGTATTTATTCTGAAGTTATTTAAAATTTTCAAGCGATTTAATCTTTGTTTTAACCGCTGTTCAAAATAAGAAAGCAAGAAAATTTAAAGCATCAAAGTGAAATCTGTGAAACTGGTCATGATTCAAATAAAAGTATTTTCAATAAATAACGAACGACACTCCGATGACACGTCTAAAAAACTGATTTTTATTTTACTTGTTTAACCTTGAATGTTTTTTTTTTTGGTGTTTTTAAGTTGTTGTTTTTTTATTCTGTTCGAGGAGACTGTTATTGCTTTATATCCATAATATTAAAACATATGTATGTGTGCATGCTTGTTTTTATAAACATCGTGAAAATCTTAAGAACTGCTGATTTTTCAACTGGACGGCTATTACGGAGTTTCCCAATAATGGCTGTGCACTGAATGTACGAATTGCCGTAAAGTAATAAGAAAGAAACTGCAGTAAAAGTAACACGCCACGTGGAAGTGCTATGTGTCTGGTAACCTTCATGTGTTCCCGCCCCGAAACGTGAGCAGCTGTCATTCCGAGTCATAACGAATTAAATTTCTCCGTGTTCTTTGTCCACGCCGGGCATCGAACCCGGGTCTTCTCATTCCAGAGTAAGTCGCTCTCCCAACTGAGCTACGCGGACATGTGCTCTCAGCCTCTCACTGCTATCTGCCTTTATCTCATGTGCGTCCTGCGGTGCAGGCACGTCACAAAGTGAAGGCCATTTCCGAGCTCTTGGTCGACGGAGGCACACGTGTCGATTGATCACTCGTCTCGGCACAAGAGAAATGAAGTTGACGGCTGAACAGAGAATGTTTTGGGTGGAGCACGTCTTTCACCATAACGACAAGTACATGAACGAAGTGCAAAAACAGTTCGCCAGGAAATTTCGTGGCGCAGACGTCCCCCACCGTAATGCGCAGGTAATCCGCATACACTTCAAAAGCTACAGGCTGCAATGACGACCCACATCCAACAAATCACACCACATGCCCTGAGAAAGGCCTTCACCAACATGAAAAAGCGTGTGCACACATGTCTGGACGTCGGTGGGGGCCATTTCCAACACCTCCTGTAGGAACCAGTTCGACATGTTAAGTGTTACTTTCAGTGCACAGTTATTTTTCGGACATCCTGTATTACAGTGAAAGTTCAATTTTGCGAGTAGACAGGAGTAGAGGTCTGCTCGGGCCTGAATTTGGAAAGCCCGGGCCCGAATTTTAGAGAGCCCTACCCGACCCGTTGCGGACTTTCATTAGGCGTTCTCTTCCACTTATTGCAAATAACGCAAGACTTCCTCTATACTCCAATTCACCCTAAAAGTGTACTACTGGTAAAGGCGGGAGAGCCTTATCACTTCTCGTCTTGGAACGCAAGAACGGTATCCATCCGCGTTAATGTGCTCTTCTACTGTTTTCTTTCTGATCCCCCCACCCACCCACCCACCCACACATCTCACAAGCAGTGGGGATTGTGAGGGGGGAGGGGTCTGGTGGAGGCCGAACTGTTTCCCCTACTGCCTTCGATTTTCCTCGATTATCAATTTATCGCCTCTGTGTTGTTAATGTTGGGAGAGGTCTTCCACTCCTTCCCCTGTCCGAGTTGTATCCCAAGTTAGCAGAAATAGCCGAAAGTGAGAAGCTCTTGATTCAGCAACTTCTCACAACAAATTTATTTCTAAAAGCGTTCTAACTTGGGGAATTTTTCTCAGATAGCAATTTTGTCTGATAAACTGTTGAGCAAACAAAATTAGATACGAAGCAACAATTCTACTGTTTTTCGCTCTAAACGCTAGAGACTATTTCTCGTAGCGGAGTTAGCTGTTTTGTACCCTTCATAGTGGTACACTCTTAGGTTGACTCGGAGTATAGAGCAGAGGGTCCACAACCAGTGGCCCAAAGAACACTTATATAATGGCCGGCGGGAAGTGCTCAAAAGGATATTCTAAAATGGAAAAAGGAACACATTTTCCTAATGGAAAAATGAATATCCAGGTACCTTGGGTACGTGGACTTTGATTTCCCAAAATCTACTCTGAGCTATAGTGAGATAAATTATATAACTGAAAATTTTAACGAGTTTTAAAAAATGTAGGCATATCAAGTAAGTGCTTCGGACATGTTCATAACATAGATATCATGTTAACTGCATCGTTTCTTTCTCCGAAAGTTAAGTTTTAGAATTCAAACCTCATAATCAATCTTCATAATAAACGTATGCGTTTTTACCCTACTTTTTCATGTAGTCCCCAAGTATTTTGCCATTTCTCCGCGATTCAGAAAAGGCTGAAGACTAGGACAACCGAGAACTGGCAGACAGACGTGCCAGTTCTCGTAGGAATTTCTCTCACAGATGAAATTTAGACCTGACTACGTACTTGTGTTATATATATAAACGCTTTTTCTCTTTTACACTTGAGTATACACAAGGTAGCCCTTGTTCCCCAAATATGTAAAGAAATACTTCGACTTCTTCATCTGCGTTGTAATAACGAATAGCAGCTGAAGTTCGTTTTTGTTTTGGTTTCGTGTATCTGAAAATTCTGTTCATATAAACATTTCCAAAATAATAAAAAAAAAAACTTCCACCCGTCCATTGCTAGATGTCTCGCACAGTTTTCTGCAGTTCGTCATCCCCTCCGAAATGTGGCCCGGGCGTTTTTGTAAGTGTAGCTCAGATCTGATAATGCGGTTTACAGTTGCCAGTGAGACACCTACATGATGTACAATGCTTCTTTGCGTTGCTTAATTATCTTTCTTTACAAGAGACCTGACTTTTCGCACCAGCTCAGCGGTCCTCTGTGGTTTAGGGTGGTTTTTTTTCGCGGCATTTGTGCGCCACTCAAGCAAGCTACAAAGTTCTTTTTTGTATGCTTAATTACTTGACATACGCCATTTTTAGAAATCACACAACCATTTTCCTTGCACCTCTTTTGGATTGCTGTATACGAATAACCTTCTTGGAAAAGAGCAACTATACAGGGTGTTCCCAAATTAATGCGACAAACAAAGAGGGGCGATAGTTAGGGCAGTAATTTTATCGCTGGAAAAAAAGGCAAAAATCGCGGGGTAATCGCGCGGTAAATTATGAAATTTCGCGAAAAGTTCGCGGCCGATGATACACACTGACATTTCCAAAAAAAAAAAAAAAAAAAAAAAAAGTCTACCAAATTACGAAGGATTAATACAAATGGCTAGTACGTAACTAAATAAGCATGATAACTTTATAAGCTTTTAAAATTGATACTTACGTTTATAAACTATTCAAATTCTGGCAATGTTATAAACGCCGTTACAGGAGATCAAGATTTCCATTTAAGTGGACGGCATTTTGATACATTATATTGTACACACACAGATTTTCTTCCTTAATGCTGTGTCTGTTGTCCTATCCCACGTTTTTAGCACGTCATTTGTAAAAAAAGATCGTGCTTATGTTACCAGTTTGTCCGTCCGTCCGTCCATCCGTCCGTCTGTACCCACGATATCTCTGCAACTATAAGTCCGATTTGAAAAATCCTTTTTGCATTGGGAAGCTTGAAATATGCTAATGATGATCCTTTATTTCGTTTTTTTTTTTTACGATGTACAATTTTGCCGCTAGAGGGCTTAAATGCAGATGATGTCGAATTCAAAAATACGTTTTATTCCGCATATTTGCTTCTAAACATCCGATTGAAAAAATTATTTTATCTTTCGATTCCATTTCTGTTGAAGAGTATTTTAGATATAGTTACTTTTTCAAATTACCCGTAGATTTTCCGCTAGAGGGCGTAACATACATTACATTTTTCCAGATAGCTCTTCTTCTAAAACTCCGATTTGAAAAAAAAATTCTTCAGCGGATACACCTCCTGATGGAAAATCTTTTGCATGTAATTTCAAGTTTTTGGTAAAGAATACTTAGGCCACCAGGGCACGTAAGGGTTAATTTTTGCTTCTGTTGTATTTGCCATAAAATCTGAGCTTCTAAAATAACGATTGAAAAAATTATTTCGTGGACAGATGCCACTCACATCGATAAACCTTTTCGGAATACTTTCTTCTTAAAATATTCCACAATTTCTCCGCCAGGGGGCGTAGATATATATCTTATTTTTGTCAATATCTCTAATTCTAGGAGTCCGATTTGAAAAAAAAATCCTTCTTTGTTGGATAGTGTTTTCAGTGTGACATGTTTTTCATATAATTTTCAAATTTTCAAGTAATTCATAGACCTTCCGCTAGGGGCGTAGAGATAAATTGCGATTCCCAATAAATCTCTGCTTCCCGATTTGAAAAATTCTTTCTGCACCGGATACAGCTCCTGATGGGAAATCGTTTGCACATAATTTCTAATTTTTGTAAAAAAATAAAAAAAAATGGTTCGGCCACCAGGGGGCGTAAATCTTAATTTCCGCATCTGATGTGTTTGCAGCGAAATATGAGCTTCTAAAATCTCGATTACAAAAAAAGTCGTTTGTTAACCGATACTACTCATGTCGACAAACCTTTTAGAAACATTTTCTTCTTAAAATAACGAATGGTTTCTACGCCAGGGGGCGTAGATGTATATCTTATTTTTGTCAATATCTCTATTTCTAGGAGTCCGATTTGAAAAATTCTTTCTTTGTTGGATAGTGTTTCCGATGCGAAATGTTTTACTTATAAAATCAAAATTTTCAAGTAAATCATAGACTTTCCGCTAGGGGACACAAAGGTAAATTGCGTTTTCTGCGTTTTTTCTGCTTCTGAAACTCCGATTTGAAAAATTCTTCCTGTATCGCATGCAAGACCTGATGGAAAATATTTTTCACATAATTTCTAATGTTTGGTAAAGATTGGTTTGGCCACCAGGGGGCATAAGTGTTATTTTCTGCTTCTGATGTATTTGTAGCAAAATCTGGACTCCTGAAAACTCGACTAAATTTTTTTTTTCTTGAACCGATACGCTCATATGGAAAAACCTTTGGACTTTCTTCGTAAAGTAATTCATGGTTTTCCCACCAGGGGACGTAAAGTCACATCTCATTTTTGTCGATATCTCTGTTTCTAAGAGTCCGATTTGAAAAATTATTTCTGTGTTGGAGAGCGTTTCCGGTGCGAAATGTTTCTCATATAAATTCGTGGTTTTTTTAACGCACAAGTCTACAACCAGAGGGCGTAAGCTCACTATTCCGTTTATAGCAATATCTGAGGAATTAAAAACCCGATTGAAAAACTTCTTTTTTCTGTCAGATACAATTGTTTTCCATACCGGTTGCATTGACTTTGAATAGCTTTGATAAATTTAATTTGCGTCAGAACGGATTCAAAAGACGTGCTTATTACAACCGAAAATTTGGTGTCATCTTTCTTGTTAAATTTAGAAGAGGATCGTTCAGCATCGACACTGTTTGTGGGTACTGACAGACAACGGATTGCGACCGTATGTAGCTTACGAAAACGACCTTTTTTACTATTCCAGAAGTCCAGCAAACCTTTGCTGACACAAAATTCTTTTACACTCGCTTTATATGAACGAAATTCGCATATTAGTTGGTCCTCATCTTTGAACATAGGAATGTGGCTGAAAACAAGAAAATCTTCTTCGTTGTCGTCTAAAAGGCCCAAGGACTTAAATTGATTGGAATCAAACACCATACATGCTTCGAAGAGATTTGCGGCCGGCTGACAAAATGGATGTTTTTTATCTTCAAAAAAATACTGCCTAATTTTTTCATAAAGAGTGGATAGAGCTCTTTTACAGCTACGTAATCGCAGTCCTGATTCTTGCTAAGAAGACTGTTGGCGATGTCCGACATTTCATTATATATCTTGTGGGCGGAAATTCGCTGTTTTTCAAATAAAGTGAGCAGTTTAAGTCGCAAAGGTCATTCAACGGTAGCGGAGGGAAATCACGAAAGACCACTTGTGCACTCTTCAGCAGAATGCATGTGTCCTTGAATTACCTTGTTCGAAAAGAGTATCTTCGTAACGAACAATCTTGAGAGGTAATTCAAGGTTTCAAGCTCTGGTTTGGACTTTCGAGTAGGATTACTTTGCGGTATATTTTTCGCGTAAATTCTAACGAAGGTAGTATTAAAATTATTTAATTATGAAAAAAACAGCAATCAAAAAATTATAAAAGAAATTAGGCAAAAATAGGTAAAAATCTGAAATTCGCGGATATATTTTAAAATTCGCGAAATTACAGAAAACCTCTAAAAATCGCTAAAAAAAAAAAAAATCCCGGAAATTCGCGCTTCGACAGAATTACTGCCCTGGTGATATTACACATAAAGACGAATAACTTTTGCAATGGAACATGGGGTGACACTCCGCTCCTAGTGCCCGAAAAACGTTAAGTTCCATGTGCACGTTGATCCTCCAACAATAGAAACAAACACAACTTACCTAAACTATACATTATCTACCAACAAGTAATTGGATACCCCTGCAATCGACGAAGTGTGCGGTCCTGATACACGTCACGGCCGCCGCCGTTAAATATCGTGTGGGAAACAACAACGCAACCAGTCGCATGCAAGATGCCACGCAGTTTGGAGCTCTCTGATTTCGAGAAAGGTGCAATCGTCGGGTATCACAGAAATGGCCGATCCATACGTGACATATCCAGCTAGTTGAAGTACCCAAAATCAACCGTGGCCTACGTGATTGGCAAGTGGAAGATGAGAGGTGACTGTCGGAATGTGCCCCGACCCGGCAGACCCACAAAACTGGGAGTTAGAGACCGACGGGTGCTGGCCAGAGAAATTCCGGAAGAACTGCACCAAATCGATGGGCCACATCCGCGAGGAGTTTCAACAGGCATCCGGGAGTGTTCTTTCGATGAATACCATCCGTAAGGAAGCCCATCTGCTTGGTTATCATGGACGTGCTGCCGCCCACAAGCCTTTGATCACCAAGTCCAATAGCGCTGCTCGGCTAACGTAGTGCAAAGAACGTCGACAGTGGACCGTTGAACAGTGGAAACAGGTTCTCTGGAGTGACGAATCAAAGTTCACCCTCTACCGTTCGGGTGGCAGGGTCTGGGTTTGTCGTCTGCCTGGAGAACGCCTCCTGCTGGAATGTATTGTGCCAACTGTGAAGTTCGGCGGCGGTGGAATTATGCTATGGGGGTGTTTCTCCTGGTATGGCACGGGACCCTTGGTCGCAATTCCTGGTAGACTCAACGCCGAGACCTACTGCACCATTTTGGATGACCACGCGCTTCCTACGTTGTGGCAGTTTTACGGGGTGGAACCCATATCACTTTCAGGATGACAATGCCACCTGTCATGTTGCGAGGTCCACCCTGGCTTGGCATGGTGACAATGGGGTTAATCGAATGGATTGGCCTGCGCAGAGCCTGGACCTTAACCCTATCGAGCACCTCTGGGACGAGCTGGAGCGTCGACTTAAGGGGTGCCCCCACCGTCCGAAATCGGTGAAGGAACTGGCCTGTCTTCTCCAAGCCGAGTGGAAGAAAATACCGCTAGCCGTCGTACAACGCCTGGTTGAGAGTATGCCCCGGAGGGTCGCAGCTGTGATCGCCGCTCGTGGAGGCTCCACCAACTATTGAAGGTGAATAAACTTCGTTTTCCTTTGCTATCACAGGTGTCCAGTTACTTGTTGGTAGATAGTGTAGTTTGCACACTTGCGTTGGGGAACGTAGAGGCAGAGCAAGACTCAAAGGAGTTGCTTGAAGTGGCGCCTGAGGGCTTCGTTGCATAGCCCACACCGACGGACGAAAGACTGTCGCACTCTCTCGCAGAATCCTGGTTTCCTGCTGATCTGGTCCGCAGTGACAACGATTCCTCGCGAGAGATCCTCCGGTGACTCCACGGGCGTCTCGTATACTAGTGTTTTCAGGTGTCCCCAGAAGAAGAAGTCCAGTGGATTCAGGTCCGGAAAGCGTGGAGGCCAAGGTACCGGTCCGACCCGTCTAATCCACATGTCGGGATACGTCACATTCAGGAAGTCCAGGACCGCTGAGAAAAAAATGTGCAGAAGCCCCATCATACATGAAGTTTATGTCTCTCTGGGCATTGTACGGAACACTCTGCAACAAACTGGGAAGTACGACAGTCCTTCATCACTTTGGAACAAACCAGAGAGCGACAGTCCTTCATCGGTCAGTATATGGGCTGTGGAAAGACACCCATTGGGCGGCACTTCGAGCTCCTCGTTTGAGTCCTGCTCTGCATTTACGTTCACAAACGCAATCGTGCAACCTATAGTTTAGATCAGTTATGTTTTTTTCCCACTGTGGGAGGATCAACGCAAACATGGAACTTAACGTTTTTCGGGTACTAGGAGCGCAGTGCCACCCTACGTTCCATTGCAAAAGTTATTCGTCTTTATGTGTACTATCACCCATCTTTGTTTATCGCACGAATTTGGGACACCCTGTATACCCCACCCATAACGGAATCACTCGTGGAGGCATCTTAACACTATGAAAGCAAAATTACCAATGCTCTTAAAGCGGAAGGTTGCCATTGCACGATAATACTGCACATGGTTACGTAATCGTGACGCACGCGATCTGGATATGACGCGCATTTTACTTTGTCACTATAAACGTGAATCAACCTCTGTAGCCAATGATGTGAAAACGGAATTTGATTTCCACTTTTAAAGAAACGAATCGTCCCATTTCAGATTCTTGCCTTACATCCCGGCTTCAGTTGTAATTAATCAGCGCATCAGGTGGCGGATGCGGTTTGTCATTTTATGAAATGAACTTAGCCATTTGATTATTTAACACGCCAGTCGACGTTTCGTGAGACGAGAAGAATATTTTTTTTAATGCAGGGGAGAAATGCTAAACCTTCAAGTGTAGGCCAGGTCAGTGCAGTCCTCTAGATAGGAGGAGCCACAACGATAGCTCTTTCGGGAGGAAATGTTAATCACCTCCATCAGCATTGTTAGAAGTCTTCCCATTCCTTATTTTGAGCTAACTGTTACAGGAAAGGGACAGTAGGGGCCGCGAGTAGCTAAGTGGTTAGAGCAACCTCCCTCCAGCCAAATGTTCACGGGATCGATAGAGGTAGGCGAGCTCCTCTGAAGACCTGAATACTCGCCGTACGCCGGTCGGGCACCTCAAGTCATCATGTCTTGGGACGCTGAGCACCCTCCGGCCATCACTTCCTTCCCCCCCCTTACTCTCCCTCTCTGAAAGCGCTCGTTGTGACGTCATAGTTCGGCACTTGCTCCTGTGTCGATTCGCAGCTCCAATCTGGCACTCCCACTTCTCTGACCTATCTACCTCTCTGGCTAATGCATAACTTCGTGTCATATATGCAGCACAAAAGTTCATGGGGCATAGGTAGTTCCATCTAAACCTTCCCTATTTGTGTAAATCCTACATTTGGAAACTAAACTACAGCTGAAAAGTACACTAAAGAAAAAAAGCAGAGTTATTAAGTTAATTTACAGGCAGATCGGAGTCACGGATTTATTCCTTGATTTAAAGTAGAAGATTTAACACCACTGCAACGTGTTGTTCGATCGAAGATCTAACAGTATATATATACGTAATTGCACGCATTCATAGATTAGTGAAAAAACTAACTTGAGAGAAGTTCCTAATCCTTGCAAAACTTCAAGTTACGTGGTCCCAGTGTTTATACGAATTATCGTGACTTGAGTGACTGCAAGTCATAGCTAAGAGAAGAAAAACTCGCGGGAGTTCAGGCGTGACGTTCAGTACAGAAAACATAGAGAGAGGAAACCAAAGTTTACATCAGTGCAAAGTCAACAAAAACGGAAGTTTAGAAAGGCAGTATAGGTTAGAGCAGAACCAACTCCATGAAACAAAACACACCATCTATACCCAACACGGACGTTTTGACCGAAGCCCACTTAAGCAGTTTGTCGGGGTTTTTTTCACATTCATAACGTTGGATTCTTGCTCGAGAAGGATGCCTTTTTCCGGGTTTTCTCTCGCCATAAATTACGGTTATTGGCGTAATTTCCATGGCGAAAATACAGATCGCATGTTTTTCTGTATTGAAGTGTAACGCATAATGGCAACAACTAGAAAAACTGCATGATCTTGAGGTTTCGGAATGCTACCAGATTTCCGAATTTTAATGCTACATTTTTTAATTTTGCAATTTTCTTCCTATTCGAGTGAGACACGCTTATGCCCTGAAGTCGATATTTAGGTTGCAACTCTACATATCTGTTGCCACATATAGTTTCTAGAACAACATAAAGGTAGCTTCAACTGCCTTCGGGAATAAAAATGTAACGCCAGTTTGTTACGCCTAGTCGTTCATAGTCCTTTTACGTTTCGTGTTATCTTGCTTTCGCAAGCGTTGGTTGAAGACCCCTCCTCCCACAACCTGGAGTAAAACTCGATTGAACTTAAGAATGCAGCTGTGGTGCCGAAGGGCACGAAGTCACTGAAAACAGATGAAATCGCTTTTGTATAGCTTATGCGAACGTCGACTCGACATGATTTTCTCACAAAGTAACGGTGCAGTTCGTATTCCTGTAACTAAGAGAATTAAAATAGCAAAAACACGTCATTCTAATGCCTACGATCTGCAGGTAGTTACCAAATGTTTCACGTTTATGACACCAATTCAATGACGTTCCTTTATTCGTATTTAGGTGTACAAAACCATGTAGTATCTTAAATAAAACAAGTAAGATTCTCAAACTTAATTGGAAGCTTTTCGGACGCAAAAAGAATTTTTCAATGCCAAGTTTTAGAAAATGAGAGAATTTGCTAAAGAGAAAATGCATTTACGCCCCGAAAAAGTTGCGCATTATTTAAAGTACATAAGATGCGCTGTGTTGAGCGGACACAATACAATGTTGCTGTTCTTTTTTAAATGTATAATCGGATTTTCGGAATTGGCTAAACATTTGCAAGCAGAAATACCAACTTACATCCATTACAAGCAGAAATGTACGTTACGAGAAATTGCAAATTTTATAAATTTTACAATTGATAGGAATTTTTTTAAGTCGAGCAATTGAAACTAGAGGTATGGGGAGAAAATATAATATAACTTCCCTCTGTCCCTAATAGGAAAATACGTTCGCTATTCGGCGAAACCAATGAATGAAAACTGTCCTCCATAGTGAAGAGTTTTGTATTCGGTGAAGGAAGGATATTTTCAGAAACATTTTGAAAACTGGAGATGCGCTGGCAATAAAAGAAAAAAAAATGTATATACACAGACGCACTAGGCGACACAACTGTTCAATATAAACAACTGAGCTGTCACGTAGTAAGAGGTGCTGGCCGGTCGTCTGATTTGTGTCCGGATTCAAATCCCGGATAATGCATGGGTAATGTGTTTGCCCTGCGGTGCTAGTTTTAACTTTTTCTTGGAAACAGTAGCCCCAAATTAGGGACGGGCGACTGCTTATAGGCGCTTACAGTTATTCATGGTAGTTGTTAAATTAAAAGAGAAAAAAAAAACAGTTGTGTGTGAAAGACGTAGAAGGTAAACGCAAAATATTCTTCATAGTGGGAGCTGCGAGATGGAATTTTTTTTTCAAAAGTTTAAAAAAAGATCATACATGTACTTCCTTACTGTGCAAAAACTGTACGTCATTTACAGTATATAATATTTACGGCCTTTATCATATAGCGAATGGCGTACAACAGAAGAAGAATTCTTCAATCGGATGTTTGGAATTAAAGATACAGTTGCAAACATAAATACAAACTTACGCTGTCTAGCCACAGAAGTCAGAACTGTGAATTATGAGAACAACTAAAGTATAACAAAAATTTTCCCCGTACTGAATGGCATCTTCAGTAAAAATAACTTTTCAAATTGAAATCTCAGAAGTAGGAACAGTCAGAAAAACAGAGTATAAATTTACATACGTAGAGATGAAGGTTGATATTATTTTGAACAGGGAATATACACCCTTTTCACTAAAAAAAAAAAAAAAAAAAAAAAAGGAGCACCCAGAAGGAATCATCCAATCGAGATGAAAATTGGTAATTGGTATGGGCAATGCATATGTATAGGAAAGAAAATGATTGTAATTCTAAAGCAGTTGGGTCATTTATTCGGATAAAACAGCTACACGAGTGGAACAAGTCAGTAAGTTGTACGACACCACTGTCTCGGATACAAGCGGTTACCCGGCGTTGAGTAGACGCATACAGTTCACGGATACAGTCTTGAGATATACTACGCCAGATAGTGTCCACATTGTGGGCGAATTCGGGACATTCCGGGATGGGCGTAGGTGACGTCCCATCTTGTCCCAAAGATGTTCGATCGGTGAGAGGTAGGGAGATCGGGATGACCGTGGAAGGGTGTCGAAATTACAGAGCCTAGAAGAGCCGTGCCATGTGTGGCCGGGCATTATCTGTTGAAAATTGCTCGGTGATACTACGACAGAACTGGCAACGCAACATTCAAGGATTGGCAACGCAACATTCAAGGATTGGCAACGCAACATTCAAGGACCGGCAGCACAAAATTCAAGGATTGGCAACGCAACATTCAAGGACCGGCAGCACAAAATTCAAGGATTGGCAACACCACATTCGAGCAGGGGCCTCCTCGAGTGTAGTACCCTTGTCTCAAGTCGTCTGGCAACGGTCCGGATATCCACTTCCGTGCGTGTAGACGACGAAACTGGTCACAGATAGTTGAGAGCGACGAATTCGTTTCTGCTCGTGCGGCTGTCACAATCGCTCGACTTTCGCGTTTTGTCGTTGCCCTCGGCCGTCCACTGCACGGGTCCGCTGGGTTGTTCCCTACTCGACCCATTGCCACTAACATCGTCATTGTAACCAAATGCATGGCGATACGGCGACTTAAACGACCGGCCTCTCTCAGCCCAATTACACGTCTTCTCAACTCGCTCAATTGCTCGTATTGTGCACGGATTCGACATCCCACAGTTCGTAAAAGTTAATGCAATCGAAATCTGCTATCACAATTGTCGCTGCATGCGAGCTTTGCTCTTGATAGACCCTCCTCGAACCGCGGTTTCCATGCGCTGTGGCGGGCCACTATTTCGTTATTGGTCGTTATTTTTTAATAATTTGCATATTGAGCCCTGAAGTACTTGCATGCCGAATTTCACCAGGATCAAACGACTTTTTCGGGATGTTTCGGTTTTTTTGTTGTTGTTTTTTTTGCAAGAAGTGTATATATGAATTGCATAAATTGCTTTCTATGTTTAAATTGCACGCATAAATGCATAGAATTATTCAATAGCGTCTTTGGAGGCGTTTTGAAGCTGCAAAGGTATTGTAAACAGAAATGCACACTTACTTCCCCAAGTGGCAAAACTCTTCGTTAATAAAAATTCGATACTGTATTCAAATATTCTCGACCGCAAAAGCTAGGTACCAAAAATAATTTTTCAGATCGGACTTTTAGAAGCAGAGATATTAGGAAAACTAGAACATACATTCGCGCTCTCTTCTTATCGGACTTCTGGAAGCCCAGATATTGGGAAAAATCATACCCATTTATGCCCCCTACTGGAGAACTGGGAATTGTTTGATGTACAAACTGCGCGCAAAATGGTCTGGGCAGAAGTATCGAAGAAAAAGAAACTGGTTTATTTGGATTTTTAGAACCAATGATATGGAATTATATATATTTTGAATTTAGTAATATCAATATTTACGTCTCATGGCGGAATGGAAACAATATAAAAGGTGTGGGAATCGTATTTCCCATAGTTCGAACTTTCCAAAACAAAAATAAGTTTTCAAATCGGACTATCAGGACGAAGATGGTTATGGGTGGAAAAACGCAGTGGTACTGTTTTTATCACATTAATTTTTCAAAAGACACCATGAAAATAAACTTCCCCAAACAAATCCGGATTTTGTTGGAATTCTGATCCAGTGAATTATCTCATTAGAATAAGTCGTTTTCTTCGTTTGTCTCATGGAGGCATGGAAACAATATAAAAGATATGGGAATCGCAGTTCTCACGGTTCGAACTTTCCAAAGCAAAAATAAGTTTTCAAATCGGACTATCAGGACGAATATGGTTATGGGCAGGAAAACGCAGTGGTACTGTTTTTATCACATTGTTTTTTCAAAAGACGTAATGCAAATAAGCTGCCCAAAATAAATCCAGATTTTTTGAAATTCTGATCCAGTGAATTTTCTCATTAGAATTAGTCGGGTTTTTTTCGCTCATTGGTCGTTTCTTTCTTTTTGAAATTCCTTTAACAAATAATAGTTATTATCAACCACATCTGTTTTGAAAATCACAATTTATGCTCTGAATGATTGTTATTGATGGAACCCGTGTTGTTTCTTCAATTTTTTATTTTTTCATTATTTATTGGAGGTTTAACGACCACCGTGAGCAACTCAATGGGCAATAAGCAGTCGCCCGTCCCTAATTTTGGGTCACTGGTTCCAGTGAAGGGAGAGGGCCAGTGCCGTAAGACAAACATAACATCCATGCCTGACCGGGATTCGAACCCGGACCCCTTACGGACGAATGATCAGAGGCCAGCGCCTTAGGCCACTGCGCCACCGGGGCGGCTTCTTCCTCTTCAATTTACAAATTGTCTGTTCTGCTGAGCGTTTAATCATGAGAGTCAGAAGTAAATTTCGTAGAGGAACAGGAAAATAATTTCACATAGGATTTAAAGAATTAATTTCAAAGGCTCTACTTGCGCCCAGGAATAAATCAGAAATTTCTTTCCAAAAGTCACAAAGTTCAAGTCAAAGAAGTAGAGTCAGCTCAAAAATACTTTGCCTTTAAACATCTAAGAGAACTCTTTTTCTCTTTTTGTCAACATAACCCAGTGTTCAAGAGTTCTTTGCGGGGCCGGCCTTTGCCGGTGAGAGAAAATTCAGGACTGCAAAAATGAGAGAAAATTCAGGACTTCTCATGTCACGAAAACCGAACCCGAAAAATCCCTTAAAATAAAAGGCTGGAATTTCTGCAGGTACAGAGGCGCCGAAGCTCCAGAAATCACAGGGGAAATGGACCCACGAATGGGAGAATATAATAGTTTTGAGGTTCATCTTCCCATTTTGCAAGGAGAAATTGAGAGATCTTGTTATTTCTTTTTTCCCTCGGAACTATTGAAGGGCAGTATTTTTCTTTAGAAGACGGCACCTCCTCCACGCTCCTCCCAGTACCTGCGCCAATTGTATACAGAAAATAATTGCCGATGTCTCTGTTTCGCGCAGTGACATGAAAATTACTTTACCATTAGCGAGATCACATGCCTGTAATTACCCCACTCTGTGAATCTAAATTTTTATATCATGGATAAGTTGAACGGTATATCCGTTTAGATCACCATATTATGAAATATGTTCCCTAATTATGGTTAAGCGGAACGTACTTCCTGTTGCTAGCATGTAGAAAATCTGAGAGATGTATAAGGAATTCAAATTAATGTGTGTGTGTATGTGTGTGCGTAGTAAGAATACGTGCGTAGTGGCACTTGGGTTCTATTCGCTAATTGGTTTGGCAGAGAACTACGTTGGCCAATCACACAAATTACAAGATGGAAGACATGTGAGTTATTATTTCTGCTCCATTTAAGAAACAGTATCCAAAAGCAACATTTCCCTTCATCCGAACATAATGACGTTTGTATGACTTACTAATGATATATATATACTCATATATTTGTGCGTCTTGTATGGGAAGGGGGAGGGGGAGACACGGATGAAGCAGGCAGCAGGCAGCTGCTACCGGCCCTTTTTTGGTGGAATCCATCTCTCCCAAATCTGAGCACGCTACCTGTATCCCTGCGTGTCCTGCAGATCCATTAAATTAGTCCCTGATTGGATGTGACTACATTTTCGTGATTATTATTAAGTACGCTATGGACGTCGCATTTTATACTTGTGTCCTATTCCGCCCTTCCTCTGTGTGACGATTGCATTCCCCCTATCTTCCACCCCCCTCTTTCCTTTTCAACTTAGTTTTTCCCTCCTTGAGGTGAGACTAGGGAAAGTGATGGTGCCGAGTAATCTCCCTCCCCCTTGCCTCCCCCCGCAGCTCACTTTGAGCGCAGGAAAAGTGTCGACATCTCGCTTTGAGTCATCAACGATGCCGATCAGGTGAGTTTTCGTGTCTGGAAACATGAATGCGGGCCACGGAAAATACGTTCTTGACGTGCCGATCGCTCATTTGCATATGCAGTAAACTCGCAGATCGAGCTCGATGACGTTTACCAAAGCGTAACGTACTAAAAAAAGAAAAGAAAAAGGCATTTTCCTTTACAGCAAGGTGGAAAAAATTGAATGAAATATCTGAGAGTGTATTTTAGCTCAACGGAAATGCCGTGCTGAAATTGCCGCTTAGATTTTTAATTATTAGTTATGGCGGACAGCAGCGACACGAAAGAAAGGCATATTTTGAAGTAGCCAAATTGTACTCGGCGCTACCGAGGAATAAATCTAAGATGTAATCTGTGTATTCTGATATTTACTGCAGTGAGTGATTGTGCCGTGAGTACCATCTCCTAATAACAAAAAGTATTCTCTTCTTATTCACTTAGTGTGATTAAGTGCTAGCAGTGTGATAATAATAACTTTGGAACACATGCATACAAAAACATCTCTGTTATAAGTTTATAATACCTCTTTGTAAATTAAACCTAATCGTCTCCCTTGATTAGGGGCACAAAACCTTCTTTTCCTTACTTCCTTCTGTTTCCATAGCTCTACCTTGTGACGTATTGCAGAGGTGAAAACATGTGTCAAGACGACAAATCTGCAGCGAGATATTCTGTCCGCGTAGTTCAGTTGGGAGAGCAACTTACTCCGGAGTGAGGGGACACTGGTTCGATACACTTCGCGGACAAACTTGTATTTCCATAACCTGAAGCTATGAAGTTTCTCTTTCCTTTCGATTGAATCCTTCTTGATATAGTGGAGCTTTTCAGCAGTAGGGATGTACCAAAAATTAATCAGGGACGTATACAAAATGTTTTTTCGGGGGGGGGGGGGGGGGTGGACGAAAGATGGAAGTCTTTGAAATCCACCATAACGTAATGAAAAATATAAACAAAGAAATTAAAGCTTTTTTTTTCTTATGTAAGTTGATGCATTTTTATTAAATGTGAAAATATATTTTCGTCGGTGACGATACTCCTAGCTCCGGAGCCAGTTGTTCTAACCGTCTAAACTACACCGACGGAAATTAACACTGCAGATTTGTCATCTTGACACGTGCTTCATCTCTGTATAGTACATCACATAAATTAAAGCATTTGTTTCTATGTAAGTGGCATTTACATCAAAAACATAAAAAAATGTAATACTTGGGGGGGGGGCATGGTCCCATGGATCCCCCCTCTAAATACACACCATGTCCTTAATCCTAAATTAATAGACTCTATTTAAAGCTGGCCTGGATTTTGCGGACAGTCGAAATATCGTGGGGTTTTTCGATAAACAGTTCAATTTTTTGGCACTGGTGAACCCTCCGCCTATCAGGGAAGCGGCGGCCGGGCGCAATCCCAACATTAACAATCAAAGTGCTCTCTGAAAGAAGATGGTAAAGTTGGAACGGTGCTGTAAAGGTACTGCGGTATAATTTCGATGCAACCTATTGATGTACTATATTATCTCATTGCCGATACTTTCGGAGATAGTGTTAAACGAAATTTAGCAGATGCGGGGGGGGGTGGACGAAAGATGGAAGTCTTTGAAATCCACCATAACGTAATGAAAAATATAAACAAAGAAATTAAAGCTTTTTTTTTCTTATGTAAGTTGATGCATTTTTATTAAATGTGAAAATATATTTTCGTCGGTGACGATACTCCTAGCTCCGGAGATAGTTGTTCTAACCGTCTAAACTACACCGACGGAAATTAACACTGCAGATTTGTCATCTTGACACGTGCTTCATCTCTGTATAGTACATCACATAAATTAAAGCATTTGTTTCTATGTAAGTGGCATTTACATCAAAAACATAAAAAAATGTAATACTTGGGGGGGGGGGCATGGTCCCATGGATCCCCCCTCTAAATACACACCATGTCCTTAATCCTAAATTAATAGACTCTATTTAAAGCTGGCCTGGATTTTGCGGACAGTCGAAATATCGTGGGTTTTTTCGATAAAGGGGGCGAACAGTTCAATTTTTTGGCACTGGTGAACCCTCCGCCTATCAGGGAAGCGGCGGCCGGGCGCAATCCCAACATTAACAATCAAAGTGCTCTCTGAAAGAAGATGGTAAAGTTGGAACGGTGCTGTAAAGGTACTGCGGTATAATTTCGATGCAACCTATTGATGTACTATATTATCTCATTGCCGATACTTTCGGAGATAGTGTTAAACGAAATTTAGCAGATTTCTTTTTACTGGTAAAACTAAAGTCATATAAATTTATATGGAACACTCATAAATGGAATGGAATGCAATACTCATCGAGAATCATATGGAATGATATGGAATGCAATACTCATCGAGAATCATGTGGAATGATATGGAATGCAATACACATCCAGAATCATATGGAATGATATGGAATGCAATACTCATCGGGAAGACAAATTTTTGTATGCGTGTGAAATAAGTTAGCGAATGCAGTACTGTGAGGGAATAACCAAAGTAAATGCTTATTAGTATGAACCTTACAGGTTTATGATATTCCACGATTTCAAATCAAATAGTTTAGTTTACACACACTTATATTAACTACGAGGTGTTATAGCATTTGTTCACAAATTTCGGTTTGAAGTCAAGTTATTGTTTTAAAACTATGGAAATTCTAAAAAAAAAGAAAAGAAAGAAAGACAGAAAGTATACAAGTTGTGCTGATGCAAAGGGTTTAAACTTTCTAACTACCTCGCCTAATGTTCTTCTGATATCGACTTTTATTAAGGCACAAGGCATCCAGTTTAATAACAGAAACGTGAAAACAAAAGAATCCAAAACAACTTCTCGCTTGGTCTGTTGCTGGCTGCTGACGGAGGGGAGGGGGGGTCAAACGAACTAGAAATAGCGATCAGAGCATGATAGTAGAAATCAGAAAATAAAAGAATCCAAAATAACTTTTCGCTGTTTTCTTTTGCTGGCAATAGAAGCGACGTCGAGTGAAATAGAATGGCGATTGAAGTTTTCAACGCGAAAGAACATGTGCACGGAACCCACGTGTTTATCGTCTATAGCAGGACACGCGTCATCTTCTTCAACTCGCTAGAGAGTTCTTGGGTTTCCTCAGTTGATTGCCTTTTATTGTCCACATTCTCCTGACTACTCCATTCGGCGTAAACTCACGAGAAATCGCGAACAATTTATAGGGGCGCAGCAACCTTTGATCAGTTCTTTCCAAGGAGACCAACGGCTATTAATACGCACAACATCGAAAAGCGTATCGAAACAGTATACCAATTCCGAGGATGTTGGCACGTGGTCATGAAATGTAACATTTCACTGTGTTGCGGAGATTCAATACTAGAATTTTAGGCAAAAGTATTGAATTTAATTCGCAACATTTCTTTCCATTTTTCTTTGCTGTACAAGCCTGTTCCATTTTTCTTTGTTCTACAAGCCTGGGAAAGTTGCACCCTTTCCACGCTGTCAGGAAATAGGGATTTTCAGACAGCGCCAAGCTGTCGCATCAATCGTAAAACCATCTCAAGTTTTGGCTTTGTGTTTCCTAGCCTCATTTGGTATTGTCAAATGCCATTAGTACTATTCGACATGTATGTTCAAAGGTAACCGAAGGGCACGTGGTTATGAAATGCCACATTTCTCTAAGGTGTTACGGAGATAAAATACTAGAATTTTAGGCAAGAATATGAAATCTAATTCACAACATTTCTTACCATTTTTCTTTGTTCTACAAGCCTGGGAAAATTGCACCTTTTTTCACGTTGTCAGGAAGTAGGGATTTTCAGAGAGCGCCGAGCTGTCGCATCTTAAAACCATCTCAAGTCTTGGCTTTGTGTTTCGTAGCCGCATTTGGTATTGTCAAATACAATTAGCGCTTTTCGGCATGTATGTTCAAACGTAACCGAAGGGTACGCAAGGAGCGACTATTCTCAGCTCTGAGACTTTTGTCTTGGGACACCTCCTTTTTAATCCGTGGGAGTAGGGAATCGCTGTGTGTGTTCGAAAGCTAGGGTCACCTTTCGCCTAGGGGCAAGATGGGGAGAGAAAAAAGGCAGTCAACTCAGAGAGATAGAAGGGGTAAGTCGTGAAGGAAGCCAATGGGATTTTGTTTCAGGGCACAACGTTCTTAACTGTGGGGAGAGAAGGGCTTTTCCCGATGGCGCAAAAGAAAGGCGTAGAAAGGTAACAAGTATGTACAGAGCGTGAAAATATCTTATATTGTGTAACGTACCAGGAGATGTGACGTACCTGCCAGCAGGACGCACACGACATAAAGGCAGATAGGAATCAGAATAAAAAAAACGTCCGCGTAGCTCAATTGGTAGAGTGACTTATTCCGGAATGAGGGGATCCGGGTTCGAATCCTGGCGTGGACAGAAATGACGGAGAAATTTACTTCGTTATAATGGCGCCCGAACTATCCGGATGACCCGACCGTTCAAAATCTCGCATTGGTGTGATGTTATTTCCACACCGCGGGATAGAAAAAATCAGAGAATACCTTCTCCAGCACTTCAAAAAAAATAAAAAAAAAATAAGGGGGAGATGATGTAACGTACCAGGAGATGTGACGTACCTGCCAGAAGGACGCACACGACATAAAGGCAGATAGCAATTAGAATCAACGTCCGCGTAGCTCAATTGGTAGAGCAACTTATTCCGGAATGAGGGGACCCGGGTTCGAATCCTGGCGAGGATAAAAATGACGGAGAAATTTACTTCGTTATAATTGCTCCCAACAAACAAAGTAAAGAGAGCTTAAGAGCAACCTTTGCCGAAATAGATAAAAGAAATAAACCATTTTAAAAGGTACAGAAGCATTTCATGAAATAATGTAGCGTCCTGCTTATTATTATTAGTTCTTCTATTAATTTCCTTCACATTGGTCTTTGCGTGCCGAACTGTAACTACGAATCCCGTGATGAAAGAGTGTATTATTATTATCATCAATCATGTAGCACTGTGATCAACGTTAAACGTTATATTTCGATTATCAATCGAAATATGATGCTGTGGTGCAATGACTTCCAGTCGAACGATCGTATTAGTTCTTAGCCATTACGGGTTTGTCTCCTAAAGTAAGCGACTAATCCAAAAATTACAATAATTTACAAGGACAGGATTCAGAGCAGAGATTATCTGTACAGCTTCACGCTCCAACGGGGTAAGATATGGCAAAACTAAAATAGTCACTTAAGAAGAGTTCTGGCAGAAGGGAACTTAGACGCCAAAAACTATGCGGGTCAAGGATTTCTGTTTCGAAATGGATTGCGCTATTTGAGTCACTCCGGTGGCGCAGTGGTCTAAGTGTTAGCATATGACCGTTCGTCCCCGAAGGGTGCGGGTTCAAATCCCTGTGAGACATGGGTGTTGTGTTTGTGTTACGGCACTGGCTTTTTCCCTTCCCTGGAACTAGTGGTCCTAAATTAGAGACAGGCGACTGCTTCTAGCCCATTGAGTTGCTCACGGTAGTAACCTTTAAAAAGAAACAGAGCTATTCAAAGTGAGGGAAGGGTTTCAAAGAAAGATAGTTATTTCGTTATTAAAAGTTTTGATCGAATTTGGCGAACATTTCTTGCGCGGAATGATTCACAATTTCCTGGCTGGACGGCATGAATGTCTAATTCGGCGAGTGAGCTAAATGTGTGTTTGCTTTGCTTTGTTAAGATAACTCCGATTCAATTAGACCGAATTCAAAAATTCTTCTTGCATTCTTTAGCTGCTATTACAAAAATACTTTTTCTTACGTTCTTATAATTTTTCTGATACAAAGCATACATACCCTCTAGGTGTCGAGAAGTTAGAGTTTTAATCTCCTGATTCAGCAGTTCGTATTCAAACAGCATCCCGATGTTTTTCACTCCTGCTTAATCTGGGTCTTAAGCATTCCTCTAAATGGTAGAATGTCAGATTTTTGAATTTTTCAAATAAAGACATTTTTGGCAATTTTGAATTTTTAAGCAGTCCATATTTTTGTTCTGCAAGAACGAAATATTCAAAAACTGTTGATAATTTTTTTAAAGAATACAGTAGATTCCGGTTAATTGGGCCAACCGTTTGTTTTGGACAATTCTTGATGAATACCGAAAAATAGCTTCTTGGGATACATCTTCGCATGACTGGGGCGGCCGCTTAATTGGGCCAAAGTGTTCAAGCCCCGATAAGTCCCAGTTAAGCGGAATCTACTGTACACTGTTGCGATTGCACACTTGGGGAAGTGAAAATTTATTTCAAAGAGATTTATGCTAGCCAACGGTAATTTATCTAATCCTGGTGCAGCAAATACGTAACATCTTAGGAAATTATTAGTATGGTGTCTGTTCTGTATTTAATAAAATAATAAGACAAATCGCGTTGGCAATAATTGGAATGGTTATTCTTACAGTTAACGTGAAAGATTTGTCCAGTCCGGGATCGCATTAAGCTGCGCACACCGAACTTTCGTTTGGTGTACCTCTTGCGAATTTTGCAAAATGTAAACTGGCGGTAGAAGGTAGGGGACACGAAGTCCGGACTCCCTCTTGGAGTTTCACAGCCCCCTTCACAGGGGGTCTTTGTACGAAAGATTTCTGGTTCACATATGATATATCGTCATTTAAAAAAAAAAAAAATTCTGGAGAACGCCATCACACAAAACGCTTCAAAATTGATTAAAAAAATTGATTTTGCACAAATAAGTTGAACAGTTAACTCGGCGTTGTGATTTTATCTTTTAAAAAGATCATTAAAAATTCTTAAATTTATTTAAAAGCAATAAACAGGGCTTCTTTTTTCTCCCTCTTTGTGTTTTTATTTCCTTCTTTTTTTTTTTAATTCTTTTTTTCAAGTCCGAATGTACCCTACTCGAGATCAGATAATTCAGCACATCTGCCAAACAAATAACTGGAACTCAAATTAAAGGTAAGTATAGAACTTCCACTGTGCATGGCTTTTCTCGATTATGAAAAGGCCTTTGATTCAGTGAAACCATCAGCAGTTACAATGGCTTTGAAATCCTGCAGTGTTGAAGATGTATACATTAATATTATTAATAACATCTATGAAAATGCAAGTGCAAAGATTCGGCTGTTTGAGAATACAGCACACACAAAAATTGGAAAGGGAGTGAGATAAGGTGACACCATATCTCCGAAGCTCTTTAATGCCTCATTGGAAAATGTCTTTCAATCACTGAACTGGGAAAACAAAGGGATAAAGATTAATGGAGATTATCTAACTCATCTTCAATTTTGCTGATGACGTAGTCATTTTTGCAACTACCCCATCAGAGCTGCAGAGTATGATCCAGGAACTCGCTGACAAGAGCAAAGGAGGGGGATTAAAAATGAACTTTCAGAAGACAAAAGTGATGTACAATGCTTTTACAAGAAATGAAGATTTATCGATTGATGGAGAAAAGCTGGAGATAACAGATGCGTACGTTTATCTTGGACAGCAGATATCAAGTGAGGGTCACATTAATGAAGAAATTAATCGGCGTATAAAACTTGCCTGGAGAGTTTTTGGAAGAAACAGCATAATTTTCAAGAGCAATATGCCATTATGTCTTAAAAGAAAAGTGTTTGATCAATGCATCCTTCCAGTGCTTGCGTATGGTGCAGAGACGTGGACTTTAACTAAAAGAGACATACAAAGGCTGCAGACAACTCAAAGGAGCATGGAGAGGTGCATGCTTGGTGTAACCAGGAGAGATAAGAAGAGGAACTCGTGGATCAGAAAAATGACAAGAGTGGAAGATATCATGATCAGAGTAAAATCCCTGAAATGGAAATGAGCTACTGCCAGAAGAACAGACCATCGATGGACAGTCGACATTTTAGATTGGATTCCAAGGGACAGGAAAAGACCCAGAAGAAGACCACATGGGAGATGGGTGGATGAAATTCGAAAGTATACGGGAGTAACATGGAGGAGACTGGCACAAGACAGACCGTTGTGGAATAGGCTTGGAGAGACCTTTATCCAGCAGTGGGTTGATAATGGTTGACAATGATGATGATAATGATACTACTGTTTGTTGTACATGGGCTTTCCTTGGAGTTTTGTCACATAGAAGATAAACGAGCCTGGAAGAATGTGTGTGTGTGTGCTTTTTGCTGCGAGAACAACTACTGTCGAAATATGGAAGAGGAACTCATGGATCTGGAAAATGCAAGAGTGAAGACCCTCAAGTGGGAATGGGCTGTGGATATTGCTATAAGAACTGACAACTGTTGAACATCCGAAATTTTAGATCGGAGGCCAAGGAGCAGGAAAAGACCCAGAAGAAGACCATGTGGGAGATGGGTGGGTGAAATTCTAAAAATGCTGACGTGACACGCTTGAAACAGAAAGTTGTGGAGTTGTGAAAGGCAGCTGAAGAGACCATCCGCACAGCAGTGGATTGATAATGATTGATGATATGTACGAGTATGTATATGCTTATATCCTACGAATTTTGTTCTCTATATATATCTCTCTGTCCCCCCTTTTTTTTTGTTTTTTTGTTTTAGCTCTTGAAGAAGTTGGACCCCCCCCTGAAATTATTAGCTTCCACCGCGCGTGAATAACGCCAAAGTACGAATATACTCTTAGTCTACCTTTATATGAGTTCGAAGACATATAGAGGCTTTGGACAATTCAAAGAAGCATGAAGATCTTTCCACGTTTCTGACTGCTTGGCGTAATCAATAAAATGAGTAAAAGGAACTCATGGATCAGGAAAATTGTAAGAGCTGATGACAATATCATTAAAGTAAAGACCCCAGGTTGCAATGGGTTAGACATTTTGCTAGAAGAACTGACCACCGTTGGACAACTGAAATTCCAGATTGGATTCCAAGGGGCAGGAAAATACCTAGAAGAAGACCATGCGGGAAATGGATGGATGAAATCTGAAAGAGTGCCGGAATGACATGGAAAGAATTGTTGAAGACAGTGAGTTATGAAAGAGACTCACAGAGACCTTCGTCCAGTAAAGGATCGAGAATGGTTGATGACGATAATGATGATGATGATCACGTCTAAAAACGTATAAACAGAAATCAGTGGTCTTTCTTCTAGTTTACTACGGTGAGGAGGATGGGTTACAAGTACGGAAGAAGCTGTTGGAAACGGACAGGGTAGAGTTTTTATCTGTTACGTCGATTGCATTTTATGCAGGATCACCTCAACTCATCACGTGTTAATTTCATTTTCTCGTGTGCAACCCACGGGTTTCAGGTTCTGACAGAAAATTTATAGATGAGTGATGCAAGGGTACTAAAATTCAAAACATTTTATACTCTATCAGACAAAGGAACAGTTTTTGAGCTGGTTAAAAGAGCAGCTTAGGAAGGTCATTTTAAAATACACTGCTGGCCACCCAAAATGCAACACCAAGGGGGAAGCATTCGATTGGCTTGAAATTCGCAGCATGCGTCGCCCGCGAGAGGACATGCAAACGATTAGCATTGCAGGGCATATGCAAATCATGTACGCCCGGCACGCCACCGAGAAGCACTATAAGAAGGGTGCACAGAAGGCGGGTGTAAGTAGTGGAAGTGTGTTGTGCTGCCGGACCTGTGCGTGGGAAGCTTCCTGATGTCTCGTCACAGAATACGGCAGTCACTCCATCACGTTTCGGAGTTCGACAGAGGACGAATAGTGGCTTATCGCGATAGCGGTTTATCGTACCGAGACATTCGCGCCCGTGTGGGACGACATCCAGTTACAGTGATGCGAGTATGGATTCGGTGGGTGCAGGAGGGACGGACGGAACGACGTGAGCGATTGCCGCAGCCGCGGTACACTACCGAACGAGAGGACCGGCATGTTGTGCGGCGGGCATTGGCGGCTCGCAACGCCACATCACGAACGTTAGCGCAGGAATTAGGGTGTGGTGCGCAAGAACCTGTGTCAGCACGTACCGTTCGACGTCGTCTGCAGGAACGAGGACTTGTGGCACGGCGCCCATTGCTCCTATTACCATTGACGTTACACCACCGGCGAGTGCGGCGGCAGTGGGCCGTTGAACGCCACACCTGGACTACGGAATGGCACGACATTGTCTTCTCCGACGAATCCCGCTTCTGCCTGCAACAGCACGATGATCGAATCCGCGTGTGGCGGCACCACGGCGAAAGACTGTATGACGCCTGCATTATGCATCGCCATACCGGTCCGTCGCTTGGCGTTATAGTTTGGGGCGCAATTGGATATGACATCCGCACCACTCTGGTACGCATCGCCGGTACACTCAATAACCACAGCTACATGTCCGACGTTTTGGAGCCTGTAGTCCTCCGTTACCTGCATGACCTGCCAGCGGCCACGTTTCAACAGGACAATGCGCGCTCGCACGTGGCACGCATCGTGCAACAATTCTTTACGGCCCACTAGGTGTCACTGCTGCTGTGGCCCGCCTATTCTCCCGATTTGTCGCCCATCGAACACGTTTGGTAGCTGATTGGCAACCACGTGGCGCGGCAAGCACCACCCGCGGCTACGCCTTATTCAACTGTGGCAACGTGTGGAAGCAGCCTGGACCGATATACCCCAAGTCCACATCCAAAGCCTCTTTCGTTCGATGCCACGGCGTGTAGCGGCCGTTATTGCCAGCCATGGGGGCCACACGAACTATTGATGTCTGCGTGTTCCGCAAGTCGCACGGGCCTGTAAGCTTAATCGCTTCATCTTTGTATCTGTTGCTATGTGTCCAGTAAATCTGGCTTTGCTATCTCGTGTCCTTCTCGATGTTGCATTTTGTGTGGCCAGCAGTGTATTAAAAATTTCCTGTTGCATCTATCGCAACTGGGAATCAGCAACTCAAACAGAAATTTTGGGGATACTCAAAACAAGAAGTGAGTCAAAGACACTGTAAAATGCTCTTGATTACTTTCAGCATTATACAAAATGGGGAACACATTACCATTTTGGAGATATTAGGAAGAGGTACTCCAAGTAGCGCTTTTGAAATGGTATTAGAACTTCATAGAATACTTAAAGCAAGATATAAAGTAAGTCCCCGACTTACGCGGTTTCGAGTTACACTGTTTCGGAGTTACGCGGTTTCGAGTTTCACGGTTTCGGAGTTACACGGTTGCAACTTGTCGCATATCTTCCGTTTACAACTACGACTATACGAGATCGCGCTGGTTACCTAGGCAGTGGGGAAGCGCTGGGCGTACTGTCCGCTGGATGTGAAAATAGTGACCATCTGGGATCGCTTATCGACGGCGTGCATCGGCACACCGTTGCTCCATCTTGGTTTTGATTTTCCGGAGTTGTGTATTGGTTGTTGATTTAGATAGTAGCTGCGTGTCTTCAACAAACATGTCAGAAACACGTGGAAAGAAGCGACGGATTATAACTATGGAAATAAAGTAGAGATTATTAAGCAGCATGAAAAGGGTTCCAAATTCGTAGACATTGCATGTGCTCCCAAATTGAACGAGTCGACTATTAGAAAAATCTTAAATGATAAAAGTAGGATAATAGAGCACGTGAACAGATCTGTGCTCTGACCTGTTGATCCACTGTGGTCCAACTGTTGGATCTTACTAGTCGGGATAGCCGTCGCTGCCCACTGTCGTCAATGCTCCGTGGGTATCCACTGTTACTCTGATTACGGCAGATCTTGTCGGGTTTCTTCCATTCCCGGAACACTTTAACAACTGCACCAGGTGAACAGCTCTTAATATCGACTGTTTCTGTAATGCTACTACCATTCAGTCGGTAGCCGACAATCATTCCTTTCTCAAACTCTGTTAGGTCACGTCCTTTTTCCATTTTCACGCGAAACTGCATACTATCCACCAGTTCGTATCTTTTTAAATGACTTACATGATTTGCATATGTTGCTACGCACGCCATCTGGCTGTTGGTTATGATTCCTTCTTACATCAGAGGTGGTCATAATTTTTTGGCTGGATTGTGTGTATATTGAATACATGTAGTATATATCATTGTGAGCATGCAAGTTTTCTTTTAGTTACATGTGCTCTTATACTTCAGGATTAATTTGCGCTTTTTCGCTGATCTTTTCATATACTACAGTAATAGGTTAGTTTTAATTGTCTCTTGAAACAGACGTGCATGTAGGCGATTCACTGTAATTAAACTCCTTTCGACTTACGCAGAAATCTTCGGAACGGTTTAACCGCGAAAGCCGAGGACTTACTGTGCTGTATACTGGCTTTACACAGGCAGGAAGAAGTGCTCGATGAGACTGTGGAGCTTTCAGTTTAAGTAATACCGCAAAAAAATTCTGTATCCCAAAAGGAATTGCTGACAGATTTCTTGAGATATTGTTTGCTAAATGAAATGTGTTGAAATTTCCTACTTACAACACAGGTCATTTCAATTGAACTATTAATTGTTTCTTTGGCTGGTAGAAGAGCATCATGTATAGATGAGACCCAAAAAAGTGAAGAAACATTAGGTGTCAAGTTCGCAAACTCGAACTGTTGCTTTCTTGGCAGGTAGAAGAGCATCATGTCTAGATGAGATTAAAAAAAGTGAGGAAACATTAGGCGTCAAGTTCGCAAGCTCGAACTGTTGCTTTCTTGGCAGGTAGAAGAGCATCATGTCTAGATGAGATTAAAAAAAGTGAGGAAACATTAGGCGTCAAGTTCGCAAGCTCGAACTGTTGCTTTCTTGGCAGGTAGAAGAGCATCATGTCTAGATGAGATTAAAAAAAGTGAGGAAACATTAGGCGTCAAGTTCGCAAGCTCGAACTGTTGCTTTCTTGGCAGGTAGAAGAGCATCATGTCTAGATGAGATTAAAAAAAGTGAGGAAACATTAGGCGTCAAGTTCGCAAGCTCGAACTGTTGCTTTCTTGGCAGGTAGAAGAGCATCCTGTCTAGATGAAACCCAAAAGGCAGCCCCGGTGGCGCCGTGGTCTAAGCGATGGCTTCTGATAATTCTTTCGAGTTGGGACCGAGTTCGAATCCCGGTGAAGCATGGATGTTGTGTTTTTCTTCCAGCGCTGGCTTTTTCTCTTCCCTGGAGCAAGTGGCCCTAAATTAAGGACGGGCGACTGCTTAATAGCCCACTGAATTGCTCAAGATGGTCGTTAAACCTTCACTAAAAAAAGAAACCCAAAAGGGTGAGGAAGTATATGGCGTCAAGTTCCCAAGCTCGAACTGCTGTTTTTTTAGCAGGTAGAAGAGCATCATGTCTAGGTCTACATGTGACCCAAAAGAGTGAGGAAACATTAGGTATCAAGTCCGCAAGCTCGAACTGTTTTTTTTTTTTTTTGCTGGTAGAAGAGCTTCATGGAAGCATTAGGCGTCAAAAGGGATGGTCAACTAAGCTTCATTAGCACTTTAGTAAGCTGGGTATAAAAGCAATGTTAACAGACATCAATGACATCCGATTAAAAGAAAGCGGGGAGTGGGGGGGGGTATTCAGATTAGATGAGATCGTATGTAGATGATTTTAGGAAGGCAGTGTCTGACCCCAGGGGGGAGGAAGCTGAAAAAGTATTAGCTAAATAATGTATTTGCTGTGTTAAGATGTCGTCAATGAAATACATTCATGCAAAAAAGCCATGCATTTGGGTACGTATCACGCACAATTAAATATACTGCGCTTAAATGGTACTAAAAAGGTAAATGCGTATTTTATACTTTTGCACGGTATTACACAGTCTTTCGACAAGACAATTCTGCCTAATATCCTTGCATCCTTTAACTTCACTGCTGTATACTATAAATTGCATTTCTCTGTCAAGAAGTGGATATTTGCCCACCCAAGATCACCTTGCTAAAGGGAGGGAGGGAGGAATGGTTTTACCACGCCGGTGGGCCGCCAGATAGAGTTGGCCATACTTTTCTCGATTCCCTCCCTGGACAACAGTGACGATAATGAAGTCTTTCTCAGCCGTCCTCCTGTTTCCTCCGGAGAAAGGACTCCCCTGATTACCTGCACACCTTCGGGGATTAATGGTGCCGACGCAGCAGGATAGGTCAGGTGGGCGGGGGAAGGAAAAGGTGTACTTGACGGCACTCTGTGGGGGAATAGGGGTAGGAAAAATCTCGCACGTGCTCTGAGTCTCCACAGTTCTTCCTTCCCCCTACCAAACGGCGGCTGCATCGTAACCTACCTACTCTCGTGGAGTAGCAGATCTAGCAACCGGATCGGCCGTTCATCTATACTGCGGAGGAGCAGGTATGGGCTCGCTCTTCCTCTCACTCACCGCCGTCTTACTAGTGATTCGCACCTTTTGGTTTTAATTATATGTCGGTCTCTCGGCCTTGGTCACGCTTCAAGTGCATGTTAGGGACCGGTGTTATCCACCCGCAGCGGCACCTTTGAAGCCGACTCGCGGCCCGTCGGTATCATCACGGGGTTGCCAAGTCAAGCCTCGGGCCATCAATACATCTCTCACATAACGATGGCTGCCTATTGTTCGAGCCTAGTTGGCTTGTCATTCCGTAAGCCCAGACCTGATGTCACAAATTCTTTCTCTTGGTGGTGTTGGTGGTGGTGAGTCTCTCTGGGATCTCCTGTTTTGGCTTGAAACTGGCTTGTCGTCGGGTGCTCATGAATTCAAGATAAGACGATAATGACACTCTTAGACAGACATCGAATGATTGCAATACAATGTTTTTGAGAACTTTTTTTTTTTTTCCTTCCCTTGAAATGCTAACAGGATACCTGTTGCAACGTAACAGGTGTTCAGGAATTGCTCGAAGGAATTCACACACGCAGAAACACTTTTTCTTCATTTATTTTTATTGCATACCTTTGTAGCAGGGATTTTAAAAGTACGAAGTACATAGATCAAGCGCCCAATAGGTAATTGTTGGTCTGAACAGGTTTTGTACGGGGGGGGGGAGGGGATTGGGGAAGGGTAAAATAAAAGAACAAATTCATTACCGCGTGAAGTGACTCATAAGTCTGTGGGATTTCTTGAAATAGCAACTTTCTCGTAGTGTGTCGCTTTCACCCATGAACTAGTCAAAGCTGAAACAATTTACACGCATCATTTCACGGTGCTTTGGATTTGCTTCAATACGCAATCAGTTTTAGCATACTTTGTAAGAGTTCAGAGTTCCCGCTGAACGTGATAGTTACCTTTCTAACGAGTGGGATGCTTTTACTCGGAAAGATGTTAAGAGAATAATTTCTCATCAGTAATGTAAACGCGATCGTGGGGAATGCATTTCTTTTCTTTTTATTTTTTGCGCCAACCTAATGAGAAAGAGAATCCAAGTGGGCACAAACGAGAGAGTTATTTTCTCCAATAAGATTCTGCGACACAAGGAAAGATAAAATTCCGCGCGTTTCTCGACGGAAATTCAAGTTTTTTGAAACGTTTTACCTAACGTAAAAAGAAACACATCACGTAATAGGCATCAGTTTCATTACCACCAACTTCTAGATTAGAATTCAATCTATCCCATAGCAGGGCCGTAGCAAAGTGGAAGGAGCCGCTCAGGTGGCGCAGTGTTCTAAGCGATAGCTTCTGATCATTCGTCCGAGATGGGTCCGGGTTCGAATCCCGGCGAGGCACGGATGTTGTGTTTGTCTTAAGGCGCTGGTTCTCTCCCTTTCCTGGAACTAGTGGCTTTAAATTAGGGAGGGCGACTGCTTATAGCCCATTGAGTTGCTCACCGTAGTCGTTAGACCTCCAACCAAAAAAAAAAAAAAGGAGGAGGGGAGAGTTGGGGACGTTGTGTCCCCTTAAAAGGTATGTAACTCCTCCTGGGCTACCTTGTGTCTTCTGACCATTCACGCGAGATGGGTCCAGTTTCTAATCCCTGATGAAGCATGGGTAAGACACTCGTCTTATAGCTCTGGCTCTGTTGTTCCCCGGAACCACTGACCTTAAATTAAGGACAGAGGACTGCTTATAGCATTTAGAGTTGCTCATAGTGGTCGTTAAACCCCGAGCAAAAAAAAAAAAAAAAAAAAAAAATCCTCATGAGATATGGATGCCGTTAAACTCCCCTAAATTTTAAGTTTTTTATTTTTCGTGATTTATGAAATCCCTTTGATTTTTTACTATACAAACATAAGTAGTTTGCCTTATTTTTTTGTTCATTGAACTGTTTTATAAAGCATAATTTAGATGAAACAGTACAAGTGAAGGACGTGTCGAAAGAAACTTCTGCTTCTCAAGGTGTGTCAATAGGAACAGTTGTACCAGTAATTTCTTGTTACATGACCACAGAGTTTGTTGGTGCTTAAGATCGTAGAGAAAGAAAGATAGAGGTTTTTTTCTTTTTTATTTTTTTGTTCTGAGAAACGCAAAATGTGGAAGAATATAAAAAGAAATCAAATTCTGAACAGTGCTGATGAAGATGCGCTGAAGATCGAAACAGATCCTATATTTGAGAAACGAATTTCTCAGAAGAAATTATTCTTCATTTATACATGGTATGCTTTAATGCAGACGTACCTCCACACACATCCACAATCACCAAATCAAGGCCAGAAGAATATTCCACGGATTATTGGGTTTTCCTTGTCCTGGGTATGTAATATGAGCAGCGTGTTCGACCGGAAATCGAGAAGTGCGGGTTCGATTCCCGCTCCAGTACGGCGAAATTTTTCAAGTTTTCTGAATGAAGTAAATACATGGAATACAGTGAAAATATGCCAATAATCCGTGGTATATTCCTCTAGCCATGATTTGGTGATTATGGATGTGTACGGAGGCACGTCAGCATTGGATCGAAACAGAGGGATCATTCTGAGCTACTGTTATACATCTTCCAAGAAAGTTAACTTCCATTGAAGTATTTTCCAGTAATCGACAATCAGTGTATTTTTCGAGAAAAATTGTTAATTATTTTCAATGCCTGAACGAAAAGAGTCTACGTTTTTCAGCATTTGACTTTACAGCTTTTTTACTTTACATAAGAGATGTTACAGAGATTTTATACTAGGTTTTAGGATTTCATATAAAATCTCAATATTGCAACTTTTTATTCCATCTCGTGCTCCACTTAATTGTTTCCACAAAGAGTGAGAGAAATTTCTCAGAGTCAGTTCCCCATTAGACACCGGATTCACGGTTCTTTATTATGTCGACAATTTATCTGAGCTCAGTATTTGCACATTGCATGTTGAATGGAGATTACTCAATCGCGTCTCCTTTGAGGCGTTACAGGTTTCTATTTCAATGCTGCCGACTAATGGACCTAGCCCCTCACATTTTACTTTGAGGCTTGAGATTTACCGAGGGTGGTGTGCTTGTTTCTCACGGGGAACTTTCGGATATGCTTAAGGGCATTTTTGGAGACAGGGGAGGAGGAGGCGAGAGGACAGTCGTCTCAGGCTTTCGAGAGCGAGCGGTCGCACATAGCAGGACGAGGTGATTGCCCCAGACGAGGCTGGGAAGTTTTAGGCGGACCGACAGGATAGGGAATGGCTCGACAGCGCGAGGGATGATCGAAAGCAGGACATAAGAAAAATGAATTGGAGTTTTAAGCTGAACAGCAAGGAATCATAGCGCAGCTAACGGACAACCTTTTCAAGGGATTAAGTGAAGAGAAGAATAAAGGTTTCTTAGACATATTTGCATGCAATTATTATCATTTGCTTATTACGTGTTAATTACTATCATCATCAACCATACGGACTTATTAACAATTACAACGGGCTACAAAGATAGGAACGAACCTGTTAACAGAGAAATCCGCTTTAAATTTTGGTTTTCGTTGGAAGTTAAAAGACCACCGTGAGTAGCTCTCCGGTTTCTATGAAGTCACGCATCCCTGATGTGGGCCGCTGGTTCTATACTCCGAGTCAACCAAAGAGTGTACCAGGATGTAGGGTACAACCAAAAGTAGTCCCTAGAAGTTTGAGCGAAAACCAGTGGAATTATTGTCCAGAATCCAGTTTTGTTTGCTCAGCAGTTTCTTAGACAAAACTGCCATCTAAAAAAAAGTTCCAGAAGTGCTTTTGGAAATAAATTTGTTATAAGAAGTTGCTGAATCAGGAGCTTCGCACGTTTGGCTGTTTCTGCCCACTTGGGATACAACTCGGGCGAGGAAAGAGGTGAAAGACCTTTCCCAACATTAACAACACAGAGGCAATAAATTGACAATCGGGGAAACTCGAAGGGTTGGTTACTTAAGCAGGCGGTAGGGGAAGCAGTTGGCTTCCACCAGACTTCCACTCAAAATCCCCAATGCTTGTGAGATGTGTGGGTGGGTGGGAGGTCAGAAAAATAACAGTAAAAGAACACATTAACGCGGATGGATACCGTTATTGCGTTCTACGACGAGTCGTGATAAGGCTCTCCCACATTTACCAACAGTACACTTTTAGGGTGAATTGGAATATAGAGAGAAAGAAGTTGATAGAGATCCGCACCGCGTCTGGTACTCGAACTTCACACAGTCACGTGAGAAGATTTCCAACGCTTGAGTAAGCTGCAGGCTGTTTTCTTCTCCAGGGTTCTCCAGTGTCGTGCGAAATTGTACCGGATGTCATGTCAGCTCCCGCGTCGAACATCATACATGGATTACGTGATTGTGTTCACAGATTATATTGCAAAGTTTCTGGACCATATATATTCATTACAAAACTTTGTAGCATGGTCTGTGACAGATATGCAACACATACACTGAAGTGCCCAGAAAAACTGGTACAGACGAGCTTATGCAAAATACATTGCAATGTCACCTATGCTATGCGCGTACACGGTTGCGTCTGCCAGTGCGTATGTTAAGCGATAGACATCTTTGCCAGCTGTCAGAGCTGTTTTTGGCATGAGAATGACAAGTAATAACGATTTAAGCGATTTTCAAAGCGGTGTCATAGTTGGCGCTCGTGAGATAGGACATAGTATTTTGGAGGTAGAAATGAAGTTCGAATTTTCACGGATGACCATTGCAAGGGTGTACCGTGACTACAAGAATTCCAGCAAAACCACCAACCTACGATACCAGTGTGGCCGTAAAAAGACATTGGGTGAACGTGACCATCATTGACTGTCAAGAATCGTTTCACGCGATAGGCGTGCAACACTCTCACAGGTATCATCGGAATTCAATGCAGGAGACTCAACCAGCATTAGCGTCCGGACTGTGCAACGTACCTCGCACGATATGGGCTTTGGGAGCCGACGCCCAACTCGAGTCCCCTTGATGGGTGCACGACGCAGAGCTATGCGCCTCGCTTGGGCACGGCAACACCGTCACTGGACACTTGATGACTGGAAACAAGTAGCCTGGTCTGACGAGTCGCGTTTCCAACTGTATCCGGCAGATGGAAGGATTCGTGTATGGCGCAAACCCCATGAAGCCATGGATCCCGTCTGTCAACAGGGGACTGTACCGTCTGGTGGGGGGTCCGTAATGGTATGGGGCTGTTTAGCTGGACTTCACTAGGACCCCTGGTATGTCTACAAACGTCTGTGACCAGCCAACGCTATATGTGCGCATCCTTTCTGACAAGGTACACCCGTTCATGTCCTGCATTCATGCTTATGGGTTGGGCCTGTTCCAACAGGACAATGCACCTCCACACAAGTGTCGGGACGCCACATTATGGTTAGAGGAGCATTCATCTGAGTTTGGGGTGTTGCCATTCCCATCCAAGTCCCCAGATCTGAGCGTGAAAGAACACATTTGGGATGCCATGCAACGCACTATCGAACACAGGAATTCCAGACCTCGGAATACACCCGAATTGTGGAACGTTCTGCAGGAAGTATGGTGTGCATTGCCTACAGCATATTTCCAGAAGCTAGTGGAGTCCATACCTCGTCGTATTTCTGCAGTCCTGTGCTGCCGTGGGGGACCTAGAAGTATTAGACTGGTGTACCAGTTTTTCTGGCACTTCAGTGTACATGTAGGGAGATGGATTCATAACATCAGTACTACTTCATGATCATGAAGTGAAACTTGAAAAAATATTGGCACTATGTGTTTAAAAGCTCCTGATTCTCTCTGTTTCGGGGAAGCATTATTATTAAACTAGAAATAAGCTACACTCTGAAGATCTGGAAATGTTAAGGGGTTAAAGAAATCCCTACAAGCAGTGGCCTACTGGAAAAACTCGGGGGCCCCCTGCAAAAAAAATTTCTTGAAAACCTTTTTGCAAAAGACTGTTAGCACATTGTTAACTAAGTTCAGATTCTTTGGAACCGACAGGTATTTTTCGTAAAACCAAAATTCTTGTACCTTTTTTGCATGTGATTAAAATGATTGCCGTAGTTTTATACCAGTAGAAAATTTTACAAAACAGTTACACCAAAGTTGAACGTATCATGCATATTGTATCCTGTTTAGAGAATTAGTGTCAGCCTCTTTGGAATGCCTCACATCACACACACAAAGCACGTAACTGCTGTTTGACAGTGTATAATGACATTTTTCAGTTTGTGCAGAAATATAGAACATGAGTAAATAAAAAATAAGTAACAATTAAGAATTGTGTCACACACACACACACACACACAAATAGAGCTACATAATTTTTTTTTTTACTTTTGAATATAAAAGACACACTTAACATAATGCTACAGTGTTTTGTACTTAGTAAAACATTTTTCTTTGACTCTGTCTAAAAAAAAACGACACACATCTCTGCTTCTTCGTATCCGCGAAGAACACCTTTCACTTCATTATATTCAGAAGCATGCGCAGTTACGTGCTAACAACTCTGAAACATAACACCTTATCGTCATTAGCATAAAAAATTCCTTCACTGAACTGATATTTCTTTCACTTTCTATTGTTAATATACATGTGTAGGAACTATTGCTAGGGTTGTGAAAAGGAGAATCAAGTTCTCTGGAATAACTACTTTCCCGTCATCCAGTTTTTATGAAATTAAACCGTGAAAAAAAAATTTTTTTTTTTGCCTTTAAAACTTCTTTCAAAGCTGCCATCAAATATTCCAGGGCTATTTTTAACCAGTTTCATATTAAGTCTCAGCAAAAGATTTTGTAGAGTCTTTTCCCTGAGGTTACAGACCCTTTTATTCGAGCCCCTCTCCCAATGCGGCGGAGGGGGGGGGGCGGTATTGCGGTGGCTATGCCTACCAGATTATTTCTATTAGTTTCGATGTATAAATAATTCGGTAGTGCTCTAGAATGGTGGGATAGTGTGCCTCTTGTTGTCTCATATTCATTTTCGATCGATGCATACCTTCATACGCTTAGGGATTTATGAAAATAATGGAACCACTATTTATGGAGAACTTTTTATTACAGAATCAATTCCATTTGGAATAGACTTATACAAGTCATGTACATACGATAATTCCATTTGGAATAGACTTATCCGAGTCATGTACATGCCATAATCCTATTTGAGACAGACTTATACCAGTCATGCGCATACGATAATTTCATTTGGAATAGACTTATAGAAGTCATGCACATTCGATAATTCCATTTGGAATCGACATACCAGTCATGTGCGTAGAATAATTTCATTTGGAATAGACTTATACAAGTCATGTACATACGGTAAATTCATTTGGAATAGACTTATACCAGTCATGCATATACGATAATTCCATTTGGAATAGGTTTATACAAGTCATGCACATACGATAATTCCATTTGGAATAGACTTACACCAGTCATGCACATACGATAATTCCATTTGAAATTGGCTTATACCAGTCATGCACATACGATAATTTCATTTGAAATAGACATACCAGTCATGCGCGTAGAATAATTTCATTTGGAATAGACTTATACCAATCATGCATATACGATAATTCCATTTGAAATAGGCTTATACAAGTCATGCACAAACGATAATTGAATTTCAAACCATTCTTCCATTAAAATATGTCCAAATTGTACCAGTGATGTTTTGGAGTGGAAATTGTGATCTGACCTTTCGCTCCAGACATACCCACAAATGTTCATTAATACTGAGGTCAAGAGATTGAGATGGCCACAGTAGTTGCTGTACTTGATTCTCATGCTCTGCAAACCACAACTTGACACCTTTCGCACATGCATGGGTGCATTATCTGAAAGAAACCAGAGACGGTCATTAGGGAACAATTCCTGCAACACTGGGTGTAGGCGTTTCCCAAGAATGGATTCACACGTTGCCAATGTGACATGATCCCGCAGAATAAACAATGGCTCTAAGGAATACCATGATATGGCACCTCACAGCATCAGGGATCCTCCTCCATCTCTCAAAGTCCGAAACAGACAGTCAGAATGGTACGCTCCTGCAGGTTTTCACCAGACGTGTACTCTACCAGCGATGGGAAACAATGTGAAGTGCGATTAATCAGACCAGGCGACACGCAGGCAGTCTTCAGCATTCCAGTCTTTATGTACATACGCTGAATTGATGTTGGGAATAAGAAGTTTGGAGATTATAGCTCGGCCATAAACACCGGCACGAAGGAGTTCCGGACGAACAGTTATAACGGAAAAGGGATCATTCGGACTGTGCTACTATTTGCGGTGCCGTGGTCTTGTGCTTCCGTTGTACAGTCCGTGCCAAAGTTCGCCTATCTTTATCTAACATTTTCCCATGGCGTCTGTAATTTGCACTTTTGGGGGCAACGACTTAACCTTTTTCATAGGGAGTCATAATCTTCGGTATAGTTCCTTATATGCTACACCGAATATTTCTGCCGTTCTAGTTAATGAAGCCTCTGCAAGACGTGCACCAATGATCATGCTTTTTTTTTAGCTCACTGATATCTTGTCGACAATTACTCTACAACAGCTGTTTCACCTGCGACTGTGACACAGCTACGTGATAGCCAACATCGTACTGAACCCCTTTATATACCTCACATCGCGGGTAACGTCTTGTGTGTTTTGCATACGGTGCATTGCGTGTACTGTAGTCACAGTCAATGCTTGCATTATTTTTATAAACACCTGTACATTCGTTGACCTGTGCATTATATATGGTGTTTAGGTTTCTAGATACTGAGAAGTTCATTTTTCCGTCTTGGTTACAGGGGCTGATTTACAGGAAAGCCCATGAAGTCCAAGCGCTGAACACCGTGGTGGTGAAGGGCCCCAAAAGTAACAATTTTGAAATTTATTATTATTATTTTTTTTCATTTTTCTTTTCAAAGGGGGAAAAAAGGCATAGAGTGAGCGATAAATTCGGTGCTCTGGGTTTGGGAGCATCCCCCCCTCCCCTCGAACTGGTAGTAAACCCGCATTAAATTTTGTCTTAATAGAGGCAGTAGTTTTTGAGTCATAGCGGCAACAAACCACACACACACACACACATCCGTGAAAATAGTCAAATCACATTTGGGAGAACACAAACATGTGTATTTCTGTTGAAATCTCATGGTCGATTTTGTTTCTTTCGATTTCAATACTTTCTCATATGTTAGTATGAGAAAGTATTGTATTTTTCTCATACATTTGTATGAGAAAGTAAAATGGCGGAGACAGGTATACTGCAGCAAAAAAAAAAAAAAAAAAAAAAAAACTTGTATTTTAAGGATGGCAGGAAAAGCGTGGGCCCCAAAAACTGATGCGCATAATCCTGGTAACTCAGAATCAGTCATTCGTTTTTTATATTTGTATTGCTCTCTTTTTTTACGCTTTCCAACCGTAGGTTGAAGAAGCGTATATGCTCCAGCTTTGTCCGTCTGTTAGCATGAGAACTCGCCTAAAAATGGTTCGATTTCGATGAAATTTCAGTATGTGGTAGAGGACCACCTGGGAACGAACCTTATTGAATAAGGACGAAATGGGGTCAAAGGTCAGGACGTAGGAGCGGGATCCATTCCATTGCCCTTATGCGTCATAACTTGCGTAAAAAGGTTTCGATTTCAACGAAATTTTAGTATATAGTAGGCAACCATTTGAGGACAAATTCTGTTGAAAATGGGTGAAATGAGGTCAAAGGTCAGGACATAGGAGGGGGATCCATTCCATTGCCCTTATGCGTCATAACTTACCTAAAAATGATTGGATTGCAACAAAACTTTATCATGCTGTTCCAGTGGTACACTGAACCGGTTCGGTTGAATATCATCTAAATGGGGTCAAAGGTCAAGACACAGCAGCGAGATTTATTCCACAGCCATTATCCTAATAATTTGACTAAAAATGCTTCTATTGCGACAAAACTTGAGTACGTTGTTCCGGAGGTATACTGAATCGGTTCTGTTTAATAAAATCGAAATGGGGTCAAAGGTCAGGACTCAGGAGCGAGATTTATTCCACAGCCATTATTAAATAACTTGAGTAATGATTTCTGGTATGTTGAAAAGCGTATCATAATCAATGCATTGCATGATTTTACTAACTTGTTAACTTATGCAATTAACATTTCTTTTCTAACGCCTATTGTGTTATAAGTTAAAGTTAAGCATTTATGCATTCATTTAAACATGTATAATACCTCTTTTCCATGTCCTGCAAATAATTTTTCACGAAAAACATCATCTGTCGTTTAAGATAACAAAGATCTTTGCTGTATCATAGTTAGATCTGAATCACCAACTTTTAGACAAAGACAGGAATTTCTATCCAGTAGAGATGAACCACAGACTGGTCTTCGTGCTCGAAAAATGCTATTTTGGTCAAAATATGTTGTTTAAATTATTACCGACTACAGTAAAATTCCCTGGTATTGCATATTTATGTGGCGGAGAAAAAAATTAAATCGCTGAAGATTTGGCTCAAGCTGTTATTTTCATAACATGCCTTGGGAAAGAGAACGGTTGCAACGTTCGTGTGTTTAACGGTCTTGAAAGAACATCAAAGATATACTAGACAGATTGCTGAGCGCTAACGATGTGTTTCGGCAAAAGGAAACGGAACGAATGCATTGAAACTTTATAGTTGAATGATGATAACAGCCGAAATAATCCGAGGAAAAGAAAGAGTGGCCATTTTAAAGGAAGATTTTATCTTAATGATGTATGAAGAGCAGTAGCAATGGAAAGACAATGGAAAGTAGGAGCAAGAAGTAAGGTATAATTTCCATGGGTAAACGACTTTGCAAAAGTGATGCCAACCTATTTAAAAGTCATTAATTTCGGTGCTATTGTGTTGGTCCCGTGGACGCGTTGCCTTTAGAAGTAGGTTGCACCCTAGAATAAACAGATTGGTATTGCCGAAGGCGAAATTGACGGTACTGAAGATTAGCATAAAAATTTCATACAGGATATTTCACATTCTAATCCTGCATAAAAAAATTAGATTTTATTATGATGTAATCATAATAATCAGTTGCAGGTAAATTGACGCTGCCAGTTTTTGGTTCTAAAAAAGATGAATCACGTTTAAGTGAAAATTCACTTCATATTTATTGTGATAATAATCACCTGTTACTTTTCTTTGAATCACCTGAGTGGCTTCTAACATTCTGACAAACTCCATTATCCGGATGGTATGGTCGTATATGTACCATGATCATCGTCATCACACATGCGAAGAACTACTTAAATACTGGTCTTTAAAAGAAGTTTGCTACACCTTTTCTGTGTTCGCTTACTCTCAGTTAAGCACAAGAAGATAAATGTCTTCTATCTGGAACTTAGTAGCAGTGTTTCCTCTGTTTTAGTATAATACTCATTTAAAGTATTGATGGGGATGCATACGACCGAAATACATACAGTTGTTCCTTTTAAGATATGTGGATTCTCACAGTTAGTGATTGATCGGTGAGATTGGCTTTTTATTAGTTCGGACGGCATAGGCAATCACAGGGACCGAGCATTGGACGAGTCAGAAAATAAAGATGAAACGTTCTTATTTACGTAGATATCTTCATCGGAAGAAGGTGCTTAGAAATAGCGGCTAACGGCAAACGGTGCATAGCAATATCAATCGGTAATCCCTAAGAGGTACAAATAGTATCTGTCAACAAAATGGTTAAATATGCATAGTGGTATCGAGTAGTAAATTATTAAAGGTAAAGAGTCGTTCCTATCAGCAAATTATTAAAGGTACAGAGTTGTACCTATCAGCAAATTATTAAAGGTACATAGTCGCATTATGATGTATATTCTAATTTAACTTTCATTTTTACTTTTCTTCTCTGTGTAAATTTTTAGTTCATTTTTATTAAGCTTTCAACCTTAACGTTATTTTTTTCTTGCTCACCGTATGTTTTGTGGTAACAGCCTTGAGTCATGATGACTGATAAGAAAGAGATATATAATGTGGGAGCAAGCAGCGAAAAGTTTGGTGAGGTGTGATGTTGTGGCTTGCTATTGATAAAGTACTGTAGCAAGTCCTTGTAATTGGTAGAACAAACGTGAACTTGTTGAACCTGAATTAATAGTGGTTCAGTATTCTGAATTGTGCTAATGACATCGGTTTGTTGAAGTTGCGTTCCAGAAGTACCATGAAATTACTACAATAAAGACTGCTTTCCTTGTAAGTTATTTTAAAGACTTTTCTTCTGGGCCGTTAGGTCCTCCAACTTAGTTCAGTGTGTAATTAAGGCTTGTATACGTAGTAACTATAAAGTATTAACAGTACAAGATTCCAGAGATGCAGTAGATGTTACGAAGATGATATTTAAGGAGTGACATATGAAACGAAAAACATCATAGTATCTATTAGAAAATTATTAAAGGTACATAGCAATATTAGTCGGTAAACAGTTAAAGGTTTATACAACATCGGTGATAAATAGTCTCGCATACCTAATATTATCAGTTTGTAACCTGTAACCGATTAAGAGCGCATAGAAGTATCGATCGTCAAACGGTAAAGTGCTCTTTGCGCTACAGGTCGTTAAATGACCAACAGTTTAACAACCAATATCACTAAGTACTCTGAACGAAGCGAAATTCATTTACCGAGCCTGAAATTTCGAATCTTAATATCAGACGTAGTAGCAACGTAGTAAGAACGTTAATTTTAATGAATTTTTGTTTTCAATTCATTGCAGTAATTTTCATTACACTGCAACGTTTTCCCAAATTCTAGGAGTCGCTGCCTCACTTTTGGCTCGTAACAGTTTAGCTTGGTGTGCGATAGCAAGCAAAAACAGTATGACATTGTTAAACAAGAAAAAAAAAAAAAAAATGGCAGTCATGCCTGTTCTCAGAACGCTTAATCTATAAAATTATTTTTTGAACATGAAATAACAGAAAGCGAAAATTGTAAACGTTTTGTTTTCAAACATTGTCAGACGTTCTATCTATAACCTAACTCCAGAGAACAGACGACACAATTACTCGACTTTTTCCACTGCCCATGTACACGACTGAGATAAAAAAAATAAGGTAAATTTGTTCTTGTAAAGCCATCTGTATTGCATTTTCATATAACTGTAAGTTTTAAATGTGTGCAATAAATAATTGTAGCGTAAAAGCTATTTGCCGGTGGCGTTATTTGAAACCGCATCCTTCAGTTCGAAGCAGAATGCTCTCCCAATTAAGCTACACCAACAAAGTTTGTCTTTGCGACTTTGCTCTCTTGACATATGCTCCACCTCTGAGGTAGGTACGTCATATATATTTCTTCTTTGAGAAAAGGCTGGGATGTAAACGTAGGTTTTCGTGTAAGCCAGAAAATCAAGCTTGAAGAAGGTCACTGCAGAAGATGGAATTCTCATTAATTCCAGATGATGTGTGGAACGAACATTACACATTTTTCGAAGACCCCAACGGCCAGAAGATTCATTTTACGTTCGGGGGCCAATATAGCATAAAAGCCATTTGCTGGTGGTGCCTTCTGCTCCGGAGCAGAATGCTTTCCCAATTAAGCTACACCGACAAAGTTTGCCGCTGCAGCTTTGCCGCCTTGCCAGTGATTCTCATTTGAGATAGGTAGGTCACACCAGGATTGTGGCTGGTAAAAACCCTATACGTCTAGCTGTTTTAACGTACTAGAGACTAGGATAAAGAGTAGGGTAGGATTAAAAGTTTTTAATATTTTTTGTTACTGGTCGATGGACGCTAAAATTCATCCTGCAAAGTGTATCTCTGTGGTCCAATTTCAAAGTCGATGACGGGCATTTCCCCTTTTCTGGAAGTAATGTAGCATTCAACGAACATACCACTAGAACAATAAAAACAAATTAGTAAAATCATGCAATGCATTGATTATGATACTCTTTCCAACATACCAGAAATCATTACTCAAGTTATTACTTAAGTTATGAGGATAATTGCTGGAGAATAAATCTCGCTCCTGTGCCCTGACCTTTGACTCCATTTTGATGATATTAAATAGAACCGGTTCAGGATACCTCCGGAACAACATACTAAAGTTTTGTCACAATAGAAGCGTTTTTAGTCAAGTTATCAGGATAATGGCTGTGGAATAAATATCGCCCTTATGTCCTGAACTTTGACTCCATTTCGACAATATTCAACAGAACCGGCTCGGTATACCTCCGGAACAATATGATAAAGTTTTGTCGCAATCGAAGCATTTTTACGTAAGTTATGACGCATAAGAGCGATGGAACGGATCCCGCTCCTATGTGCTGACCTTTGACCCCATTTCGTCCGTTTTCGACAGGATTCTTGCCCAGGTTGTTCCCTACGACATATTAAAATTTCGTCGAAATCGAACCATTTTTACGTGAGTTATCGTGCGGAAAGACAGATAGACATACGGTCAAAGCTAGACAAAGCAGCGTAAATAAAATGCGTTCGTCACTGGACATTCAGAGAAGAGATAGATGCTCCAGACAGAAGAGACACATTTCTTCAGTGTATTGCTTTCATAGTATATTCATGTTTATAATAAAGTGCATGCATTAATATTATTATTATTATGTAATTATTCCTAATGGAACTTATTATTTCTTGATTTTTATCATACATTCATCATCAACAACCACGGGTAATAGTCCCGTAGGTGCCTGTTGCCATGTGACATAAGATTTCATTCGGCTTACAATGTTTTACTACCAGCGCATCGATATTCATCTGGTAATAAACCAAGGCATCCTCGGGAAGGGGGGTCCAGAGACAACTTCAGAGGGAACCATCTACGCATTCGCGTCCCCATACACGGGGATTCTGCTGAAAACCCCTGAAAAACCGCAGACTAGATGGCTGGCAGGAGCGGGATTCAAACACCCGTCAGAAGCATCCGCCTCCCATACTTTTTTTTTTTTTTTGATTGGAGGTTTGACGACCACCGTGAGCAACTCAATGGGCTATAAGCAGTCGCCCGTCTCTAAGTTAGGGTACCTGGTTCCAGGGAAGAGAGAGAGCCAGTACCGAAAGACAAACACAGCATCCATGCCTCACCGGGATTCGAACCCGGACCCCTTCGGACGAACGATTAGATGCCATCGCTTAGACCACTGCGTCACAGGGGCGGCCCGCCTCCCATACAGTGCATACCGACTTAGCCAACTGCACTGTCAAATAAAATTTACTTAAAAATCAGAACCTGAACCTACTCGTTTTTTTTTTTTTTTAAGTACAATCGTATCGTAAACGAGCACATCACATGGTAAAATATAAGTAACCATACGTACTTACAAATAACTGCGTCAATAAGTATAAATACAATCTCGTATTACTTCATTTTAGATATTATACATTTCAAGACAAATTTTGAAGATGACAATCTGTTTTTTGGTGTAAATATGACAAGGATGGTAAGTCGGATAATATCCGAAAACTTCGTCGTCTTGGAGCGGAAATCGAATCCGCGTCTCCCAGATAGCGCCCGGTTATGCTAACCACTACACCACCGAGAACGACCAAGTCTCGAGTTTCCGATTAATTTGAATATAACCATCACAGGATTCGCTAGTCGAAGCAACCGGCCATGTTTAGCGAATCTGGAGGTTAAGAATCATATTCTGTGATTGCCCGGAGGAGCATGATTCAAGAGAAATTGTTTAATAAATGTGCAAAGTGACACACATAGATAATTAGTACAACGAAGTCACCGATCACAAGTAATTTAATTATACATAAAGTATCTTTGTGTGCGTTTTTACATTAGCTGCATTTGTGTCAATCTCATAAATAATATATTGTCGCTTCATCACTATATTTGTCATAAAACTGGGCGGTCCATTTGCTCAGCATGTGACAACAAGTACGTCTATTATCCCTGATGTGCCATCGAAAAATATACTTCCAGTTGAGTCTATGAATAAATGAGTATGTATGGAGTACACGTATTCCAAATTCGAAATCGAGCCGCGGATGGCTTAGTGGTTAGAGATTCAGACTGCTGATGGAGGGACCCCAGGTTCTAACCTAGCCTGGTAGTATGAATTTCTAACAATCGCTGAATATCGGGCGAGCACATAAATTGACGGCTCTCGGGTGGAAATCCCCCGGTTAAAGTTCATAAGCCCAACCCCTAATTTCTCTCTGCCTTCTATGTGCAAAATCGTACGGTGGCGCCATCTAGTGTGAGTTAACTTGGAGCACATATATAAATATGTGGATTTTTTTGAGTACATATGTTTGAAATATGTGTATTCAAAAATCAGTACATATATTCAAAATTAGAAATACCAGATATACTCACAATAGATTTTCTGTATGTACTCAAAAATGAGTACGTGTCTTTTTCAAAAATGTGACACAAGTACTCGGAGTTATTATAAGTCCAAAATGTACTTAAAAACGAGTACATTTTGCTTATTTCTAAGTACCAATTTTGAACAGTGTGCGCCATGCCGGTGGTTATCATACACTGACGGAAAAGAAAAAATCCCAACACCAAGAAGTGGTTGTGTTAGATAAACGACAGTTGGTAGGCGGTCAGAGTACATCTGTAAGATGACGTCTATGCAAATTTCGCGCTCGGCGCATACGTGTGGCGCTAGTAGCGCCCCTCGGAACATGCAAAGCAGGTTTGCTGTAAGTACGCGCTGTAACTTTCGTGAGCGTTAGTTATCGTTGAGATTCGACGTAGTGTGTTGATGTTAGTCAAGAATGCCTTTAAGAAGACGAAGAAGCCATTATCAACAGCTCACGGAGTTTGAACGAGGTCGTGTAATAAGGCTACGAGAAGGTTGATTTTCTTTCCGCAATATTGCAGAACGACTTGGCAGGAATGTAGCCACTGTGCATGATTGTTGGCAGCGGTGGTCAAGGGAAGGTACTGCTTCAAGAAGACCGGGTTCCGGCCGGCCACGTGGCACTACTGAGAGGGACGACCGCCGTATACGGCGTATGGCCGTGACGCATCTTACTGCGTCTGCGGCAGCAATTCGAGCTGCAGTTGCCACCACAGTGACACAACGAACTGTTACAAATCGGTTACTTGAAGGACAGCGCTGAGCCAGACGCCCTGTAGCGTGCGTTAAACTTACTCCAAACCACTGCCGTTTGCGACTTCAGTGGTGTCAAGCTAGAGCTCATTGGAGGACGGAGTAGAGATCTGTTGTGTTTTCTGATGAAAGCCGGTTCTGCCTGGGTGCCAGTGACGGCCGTATGTTGGTTAGAAGGAGGCCAGGTGAGCGCCTGCAACCAACCTGTCTGCGGCCGAGACACACTGGACTTACACCTGGAGTTATGGTCAGGGGAGCAATTTCCTATGACAGCAGGAGCCCTCTCGTGGTTATCCCACGCACCGTGACGGCACAGTTGTACGTCGGTCTGGTGATTCAACCTGTTGTGCTGCCATTCATGAACAACATTCCAGGGGTTGTTTTCCAACAGGATAACGCTCGCCCGCATACCGCTGTTATAACCCAACATGCTCTACAGAGTGTCGACATGTTGCCGTGGCCTGCTAGATCACCAGATCTTTCTTCAATCGAGCACGTATGGGACATCATTGGACGACAACTCCAGCGTCACCCCCAACCAGCATTAACCGTCCCTATATATTGACCGACCAAGTACAACAGGCATGGAACTCCATCCCACAAACTGACATCCAGCACCTGTACGACAAAATGCATGAACGTTTCCATGCTTGCATTCAACATTCTGGCGGTTACACCGGTTATTAATGTACCAGCATTTCACTTTTTAAAATGGCTCTTCTCGCGCTTACATTAAGCTGTGATCTTGAAACCTTAATCGATTAAATATGTTACCTATACAAATGTATTGCCGCCATTTCATTCCTATACAACTATTTTTTCGTGGCGTTGGGATTTTTTTCCGTCAGTGCATATTATATACTTTGTTAATTTCTGTACTTTAATTAGCTCAATAAATAATAACTAGTGATGATAATTGATAGAAGAATTTCTTTTACCCAGAGATATCAGTAATATATCGAAACTGCATGCAAGTTATTGGTATATTGTTTATATAGCGCCTTCATCGATATTATAACTTCCTCCAGAGAAAAAAAAATAATTCCAGTTGCGCGCCAGCAGTGTAATACTACTACTATTATACTGAGAAGTCCTGTAGTTGTTTTTCCTTTAGGCAAGTTCATGCTGACATTTAGCTAAACAGGCCAGTCGCTATCCCCAGCAAAATATCCCCTCTCTTTGAAATTGTCAGCTCACGTATTCCGCTTAATTGGAAAAGCTTCTCTATGTTTGTGCACAGTACCCAGCCCGTTCTTTATTTGATTTCTCTTGAATCCTGCAATTACTTTTGCTCGGCAATCAGCTACTTTCTCTGTGCTCTCGAAGGAGCGTTTACAAGGACAACATTTCAATCATTCCACAGAAGTTACACAGTTTAGGGCTCAGCGCTCTCGATTCTTTCGTATAATATTTGCGAGTTGTATGAGCCATTAAATTCTGCGTTTAGTTTCAAGATGATTACTGAATTTATGCAAATATGTCAAGGGCTACAAATTTAGGACTGAACTGGTATACAGTTGTTAACTTGTAATACAGGAAACAATTGCAAAAGAGGGCACGCAAGATTAAGTAAATTAAGGTCGTTAGGGTGACTTCAGTTTGAGAGAAGCTCTTTGTACTTTGAAGTGATTTCTGTGTTTCAACAAAACATTTAATGCAAAAGAAGATCGCAATAATGAAAAACCAGTCTTCTCGTATGCTCATTTTATTCTCAAATACAGATGTTCCGAGCAGTCATTAGCAGTGGCGTAACTTCGTACAGAAAGGTTAGCATGCTACATTAAAATACCTGTAAGGTAGCTGTTTATACATTGAGTCTATCAGTGACGCCCATATGAGTACTTTTAGGGGGGGGGCTAAGAAAATTCCTTACCTCCTTCAAGGCTGTCAAACATTTTAGTAAATGTACAAGATACTAAAACACACCAAAAATAATTGATGCAATCAATCATTAATATCTTATTATTTTTAAAAATGCTTTTTAAAAAGGTTTCTTGTGTTTTGGTGTTTTAAATATATCAAAAATTTGGCTGTACCTACGGCTGGGGGGCTCAATCCCCTCCCCTGCCCCATCCTTATGGGCGCCCTTGGAGTCTATCACTGCGTCTGTTTGTCTACCTATAACCGCAATAACTCCTGTTCAGTTCGATAGCTCTCACGTATAGAAATTTCAAGAAAGTAAAGTTCAAAAAAAAAAAAAAAAAAAGTATTGATTAGCAAAATTCAAATTTCGAACGATCAGATTACATGTAGAGGATTGTACAAAGGGAGTGTTTGACCCCCGGTCTTAAACAACCCTTGGAAGTAGTAGATTTGGGTTAGAGTGCCCGACAAGAAAGTCACACGTAAACTATGTATAAAGGGGTACCGATGGAGAACCGAAGGTTCAAAATTTTGAAGTACACACTTCAATAACTTTGAAAAAAACTCCTTCTGGTTACTGGGTCCCTCAAATTCTTTGGAACTCTGGATGGCGGGGAAAAGACGGGACAGCGTAGATCCAACCGCCTTGAAAGGAGAAAATTGGCCAAGTGTTCAGATAGGAAAGCTTTAAAGAAAAGCAAAAAAAAAAAATTAGAGGAAGAATATATGCATTGCCTAAGGCTTGAATGCTTAGTCGGTAAAAAACTACGCTAACATGAACGTGTGTTCTAAACCTCTTAACTGGAAGAAGCCCTTATTTATAACTGGGACCCAGTACCCGGTTAACGACTTAACGTGCCCATCCAGCGCAAGGCGGAAATTAAGTGCCTCGGGCATTCATACCTACTTGGGGTCGAACCAGAGACCTCTCTGGAGCAGTCACAAACGTTGACTACTAGGTCACCCGCGACCCGAATTTTAAACGAAATCGATCAAGCAACTTGTATATGTGGCGTGAACGTGAATTCTAAATGTATAATTTTATTAATTACAAATATTATAAACTGTCATATTTCAGTGTTTTGGCGATAGTGTTAACAAAGAATATCTGCACTATCTCCACAAATGTTTTGGCGTTTTATTTCCTCTTTGACTTACTGCCAGTGTTGACAAAATACATTAGGAAATTGGGAGAAGTGATGAGCCGTTCAAAACGAAAATCAAAAGGTCGTTCACTAGGTCGCCCGCTCCCCAAATTTGGAACGAGTTCAGATCAGTTCATATGAAGAGGATTTTAGTAAGGGAGTGTCTGACCCCAGGTCTTAAATAACCCTTAGAAATAGGAAGTTAGGAGATTTGGGCTAGAGTGCCCGATAGGAAAGTGACATGGAAACGAGGTAGAATGGGGGAGAAGAAGACACATTTATTTATCACTGGGAAGCCAATACCCGGAGTCCAACAGCTTAATGTGCCCATCTGACGCAGGGCGGATATTTAGTGTTCCGAGTGCTCGTGCCTACCTGGGAACGAACCTGAGGTTCCTCCGTGGTAGTCACGAACCTTGACCACTAGGCTATCCGCTGCCTAAATTTTGAAAGAAATCGGTCGAGCAACTTTTACATGCGGCGTGAATGTGAATCTAAATGTAGAATTAAATTATAAACAGTAAATATTATGAACTGTAATATTTCAGTGTTTTGGCGATAGTGCTAGCAAAAAATATCTACACTCTCTCCACACACTTTTTGTCGTTTTATTTACTCTTTGTCTTACTGCCAATGTTGCCAAAATGTATTAGGGAACCCAGAGAAGTCATGAACCGTTCAGAAGGAAAATCAAACGAAGAAGTCACAAACTTTACATAAAAATAAAAACTCAATTAGGATCTTCAATTAGAGATATGCAGCACAAAAATCTGTTGCTCATGAAAGATATTTTTCGTTTCTCACATTTAATGTACACTCAAGGACAATGAAATTTGAACACCTAGAAGAAAACATGCTACAACCGCGAAGCTTTGCAAATAGCTAGAGTGCTTGCTGGTATGCAAATGATCCACGTTTGGTGCGAGTGCGCATAACGGCACACACTGTGGTGGCGCTGCAAGCACAGAACCTTATAAACCGACGTTTAGTCGATACCTAATGAAAGCGAAAAGCACCGGCCGACGCAAGCAGAGTACAGAGCCGTCGTCCGGTACTCTTGCTTGCGTCGTATGCCGGGTAGACGCCAGAGCCGTCGATTTACTCAACTTACGGACTTTGAGAGAGGCCTGAGTATCGGGCTGAAAACCGCAAGATGGTCGGCGCGCCGCGTGGATCGTTCTGACCACACCGTCCGGCTGTGTTAAGAGCAGTAGACACGTGACGGCACTGCTATACACGGCGGAGCGGCTCCGGACGGACCAGGAGGACCACCGGCAGAGAGGATCGACTGATCGTGAACTAGGCACGAATGGATCACACGGCGACCCGGTCCACTATACAAGCAGATGTAGCGGCTCCCGTGTGCCCACGAACCATTTTTCGACGCCTCGCGTAAGCAAATCTGTAATTCCAGCGCCTCTTACGTGTGCTGCAATTAACACTGGAACATCGCCGGCCCCGTGTGCAGTGTGGTGCCAGGCCAGAGCTACGTGGAACGCCACAGACTGACGACGTGTGGTGTTTAGCGATGAGTGCAGCTTCGTTTTGGGAACAGATGGTCATTGTGTGCAGGTGTGGAGGTCCCCGGGTCAACGGCACAATCCCAACCTCGCTATCGAGCGTCAGACTTCCCCCAATGCAGGCATTATGGTCTGGGGAGCCATTGCCTACAATAACAGATCAGCTCTAGTAGTGGTATGTGGATCATTGACGGGCCAGCGGTATATGTATGAGATCCTACAGCCCCATGTGCTCCCATTCCTGGCCGGGATTCCAGGTGCGCTATAACAGCAGTATAATGCCCGCCCGCACACGGCTTGGGTTGCCCAGGACGACCTACGTCATGTCCAGACACTTCCATGGCCTGCCCTATCCCCGGACATGTCCCCTATCGAGCATGTGTGGGACCAGTTGGAGCGCCGGCTGCCACCGTGCCGCACTATCTGGGATTTGGAGCACATCGTCCAACACGTGTGGGCCAGTCTGCCGCAGGACAACATCAAACGTCTGTTCGCCCCCATGCCGAATCGTATTGCAGTATGTATCGCAGCAGGAGGCGGTGCGGCGCGCTATTGAAGATGACCGGACTGCGTGCCACAGATTCCTCTGTAATTGTCCTGCAACTCTGTTTTTGCCATCATGTGTATCATTCATCTGTATCATTATGTCTATAAAATTTCAGATCCGATGCTTCCTTCTTGGTGCGCAAACTTCATTTTCCGTGAGAGTATAATGCAATTGGTTAATCACATCTGTAGGAGATAACGCATGCGCAAGTTGATTGGAAAACTTGAAACCTTAGTTTCTGAATTCAAGAATAATGCATACACAAATATTTTAACTATTTCGGCATACGAAAAATTTCGCTGTAACGATATACGAAAAAGCATTTAACTATTACGTCATGAAAAGATCACGTTATTATCAAGGGATGTGAATAACGTTTCAATATATATCAATATCACGACAGGTAAAAGATATTTCATTTTTGCTGCATGCAAAATGAATTTCACTCTCCCAGGTTGTGCATTGCATTTCTTTATTGTGACACATAAAAAAAAGTCACTACTGCCGCATATAAAATATTGCATCGTCTTAAAGAAAAAATACACTTTCACGGCATATATCATACACAGAAGTAGTAAATTATTAGAAATACCTGCCTCCTAAAGTGATGGGTTACCTTTGGCTTTAAAAATAAAGCTTCGGTTTGATGTGACATGAATTCATGGAGGTGCTGTCATCGTTCTACATAACAAAGGCGACGTGATGGTGTCAGTCAATTGCTGAGTGTTCACTGGAGGAGTATCATGAACAGCGATCTCAATCTCATCCCATAGTGGTTCAATTGGGTTATGATCAGGGGATTGTGTGGGGCCATTTTAGTACTTTGAGGTCATTGCCGCTCTCCTGGAACCATTGTGTGACGATTCGAACCTTAATACATGGAGCATTATCTTACTGGAAAGCAGTAGCGGATCTAGAAGCTCATCTCAGGGGGGCGGTTGCTCCAGTATAAAAAAAAAAAAAAAGAGACTTTGTGGAAAACACATGCACATTATAAACTTGCAGCGCTGCCCCCTCCTGGAATCGCAGGACTTTTTTAAAATTCCCATTAAAAATTCTTTTCTGAATTTTTAAATCACAAACTGCAAACAAGAACTGAAAAGTCAGCACTATTTTAATGGCGTTCAATTGTTCGTTTTTCGAGGAAACCAACTTGATGTTTTTTAAATCTCAAATCTGGATAAAGTCTTTGAAAAAAAAATTGATATCTTCTATTTAGACGGCTTAATTTAATAAAAAGTTCCTAACTTGTAAACTTATTACAAGTTTTAGTTTATGGCCCAATCGAAGTACGCACTTCACTCTGTCTCCCACACTATCTCACACAGACACTCCAAAGTCTACCCCACACGGTGACTTTCCCTGCTCCAATTACCAGTGATACCAGACAAAAATAAAATAGCAGAACAAAGCTCATGCACTGCTTTTCATGATCAGCCAGAATCTCCTTTCAGTTCCGTTCTCATCTTTCTCTGTTTCCGATAACTTTTGTGTTTTGTTGCTGTTTTTTTCTTTTTTGCTAAAAACGAAAAATCTGCTTTGAGGGTAGGGGGTGCCCCCGCTCAATCATTACGGCTGGAAATAGCCCTCTCCATTAGAAAACATCATGCACACGTACGGGTGTCCCTGATCAGCAGTGGTGTTAATTATACTTCGTGGCATTACAGTGTTGTTCCAGGAACCCAATGCCAGCCATGAAAACCCACCCCAGATCATTACACCGCCTCCACCAACTTGTAGGCTAGGAGGTTGGGATCCATCCATTCGTTTTTGTTGAAGACATTTTCGGGATCCGCGAAGCGCCGTGTATTAAGAGAAAACGCAACTCATCGGATCATTTCCCCAGTCACATCACTAATCTATTGCAACTCATCGGATCCTTACTCATCGAATACTCATAGGATCATTACAATTCATCAATACATGAATACTACAACATCGGATCATTGCAACTCATCAATACATTTATCCGATGAATACTCATCGGATCATTGCAGCTATTCATACATCAATACATACTCATCGGATCATTGCAACTCTTAATCATCATCACATTTATCCGATGAATACTCATCGGATCATTGCAGCTATTCATACATCAATACATACTCATCGGATCATTGTAACTCATAATCATCTACAAATCTCTACAACAGCTGATCATTGCAACTCATTTAATTGATCCTTGATCATTTTAACTCATGATCATTGCAATTCAAATCTCTACAACATCGGATCATTGCAACTCATCAATACATTTTTCCGATGAATACTCATCGGTTCATTGCAACTCATCTCATTGATCATTTCAACTCAAATCTCTACAACATCGGATCATTGCAACTCATCAATACATTTATCCGATGAATACTCATCGGATCATTGCAACTATTCATACATCAATACATACTCATCAGATCATTGCAACTCATAATATGATTTATTGCAACTCATCAGATCCTTACTCAACGAATACTCATTGGATCTGTTCCATCATCTGTTGCAACTCCTCGGATCCTTTTTCCAGTCCTCGAGGGCTGAGCTTTAATACTCTCCTACTCTGCAGACGAATTTGTCGTTTTTTTAATACTTTTTCATTTCTAAATCTTAGTTAATTCAACATGGCATCGACTACCGTTCTGTAGTTTAGATTTTATACCACAATTACTCAATTATATGGGTAACTGGCTTCATCCAACGTAGCCTGGAAGCTGACAAAAACTTTTTCTACTCGCTTTGGCATTCATAACTGGGACCCGAAACTTTTCGAAAATAATATTTGAACACAGATTCAGTTAAGAGTGTTAGCATGTGCGTGAACGTGTGTGTGAATGTGTGCAGATGCACATGCAATATATTTTTCCCCACAGTTTGATGGTAACATTAAAATTTTGCTCCCACATGCACTCTGCGAAATGATTTCCCGCACGTCTCTTCTAATTTGTGCTGCATCTGTCATATTTCCTCCATAACTCTCTGAAATAACTATTGAAATTCAAATGCACTAGAATTCAATTTAAAATAAAATGCACATGGGTATATCATTTCTCTTTGACTGTCGATGATTTGCGAGAAACACATAAACGCACGCATGCGAGTGTGCACACACGATTATGTGAGATACGCGCGTATTCGAACATCATCACTGGAGTTATCTGCTATCACACAGAAAACCTTTCTTTTTTTCCTTTCTCGTGTAATCCCAAAACTAAACTCCGTGAATGCCATCCCATTAAGCATTACATTCAGAGAGATTTCTGCCGTGATGGATATACATCTGCTTTTGAAAGGTGTGTTTGTAACTTAATGATCATAAACCAGACTTACCAACTACAAAATTTTTGTTTTGTTATGCCAGATTCGGAGGATCAAGACGTAATGCTCTTGCTCAATGTTGTACTTTTCCAGAATCATTATAGCGCGCATTCAGCAAAATCGCACAATGAGGGTGCAATACAAGAGTATACCATTATCAAATGCAGCACTTTCCTGCGTGATGAGTAGTTCAACTTCCAAATGAGAAATAGCATTAAAAAGTGCTTGGAAACTCCTAATCGAATTTCAGCTAACACCATTAAAATTTTGATTTTCTATGGTAATCAGGACTTGAAGAGACTCGAAATGTTTCGCCTTGGAAGAACATGAGCATAAATGAGGTCTTAAGAAATTAAGGAAAAAAGCGAAAGTGAAATATTAAATCTTGGGTGACTACCTGCGAAACATTACTAAGGCAGTACATATATACAGGAAATCAATGTACATATTGTTTTGCAGATCAATGATTAGATTTCAATAGCTACTGAACAACGGTTTGATGAAAAAAAAACGAGAGAGTACCCTGGTACTCTTTGTAGATGTTATGCATCTCTCGTATGCCAAGATGTTCATGAGTGTGAAATAAAACGAGTGATTCCAGACTATACATTTATTTATATACAACACATTGCATTTGTTCACGTCACTCACGACCACACAAAGCCAGAGTCTGGTACATGTTAAATGGAATTAAATCATAAAAACAAAGGTTTGCTGATTCCTGACATAGAGCGGGTATTTAGGTAGGTGAATTAATTAATGTTATTGTGGTAAAACCAATGAAAGAAGACATGATAATCATGAAAGTAAATGTTTACTAAGTTATTGCGGCTGCGATAGTAAGTATTTTGACTGTTTAGTTTTTTAAAAACAATATTTATTTTTATTATTATACAGGGTGATTCATAAAGAAGTACACAGTTTCAACGCACTATAAAACAAGAACAATGTAAGATATTTTATGTTACCTGTAACAGAATTGTAGGGGAATGTTTCAAGTTTTTTTTTCTGAGACAGTCACAGATGTTCTATGTGTGCACCCTTAGTCACACGACGCACATCCAGCCGATAATCTATTTCCGGCTCGATGTGTGTCGATTTCAGTGAGATTTTGCAACATCTGCACTTTGTATGGAATCATTTTCAGCTTCTTTCTCAAAATTCTCCAGACAGTGGGCTGAGAAATCTGCACTTCACGACTCACCCTCCGCGTTGATTTTCCCGGGCTTCGTTCAATGGCGGTGCAAACACTATCGACGATTTCTTCCGATACACGCGGTCGTCCAGGACTTTTAAGTTTGCACAAACAGCCCGTAGTTTTTAATTTTTATGCCAATCATAGATAGATTTTCTAGTTGGAGGTTCTTTGCCGAATCGTGATCGAAAATGCTGTTGCACAACAGTTACAGATTCCGTTTTGCTCAATTCAAGAACACAAAACGCCTTCTCCACTGCAGATGCTGCCATTTTGACTTACTAGTCACGTGACACGCGCGCTATCACCGACGTCACTTCCCTCAGTACCGGGACACAAACTTTAGGAGTGCATCTACCTAACGGTTAGCAGTTGTGGTCCGTGTCTTCAACTGTTACTGTTTTACAGCATTTGGAAACTGTATACTTCTTTATGAATCAGGGTGTAAATTATTCTGATTTAGACGACAAAAGAAATGACCCTGACACCGATGAAATGTGGTACAGCTACGAAGTCCATCTTCGCATGCGCAAGCTAAAATATGACTTTATAGGAAGAAAAACTGAATTATAAATGTATTAGTGAGGAGGATTAATAATTTTGATCTTGGATATCTATAAATTACATCCCATCGTATTAGACGCCGATGAACAATTACATTATGACCACCAACCTAATAAGCTGTCGGACCCCTTTTAGCCCGCAAAACAGAGCCCAGTCAGCGAGGCACAGATTCGATGAGGTGGTGATAGGTATCCTGGGGTGTCTGCTACCATAATGACAACAGCAGGTCTTCCAGTTCCCGTACGTTTCGGGGTGCTGACAATTTCGCGCGAACCCGCATTTCCAAGTGGAACCACAAATGTTCGATCGGGTTCATTTTTTTTTTTTGATTGGAGGTTTAACGACCACCGTGAGCAACTCAATGGGCTATAAGCAGTCGCCCGTCCCTAATTTAGGGTCACTGGTTCCAGGGAAGGGAGAGAGCCAGTGCCGTAAGACAAACACAACATCCATGCCTGACCGGGATTCGAACCCGGACCCCTTACGGACGAATGATCTGAGGCCAACACCTTAGACCACTGCGCCACCGGGGCGGCTCGATTGGGTTCATGTCAGGGGAATTTGGAGGCCAGGGCATTAACAGAAAGTCACCAGCATGTTCCTCGAACCACTTCTTGACGATTCTGGCAGTGTGGCATGGCACATTGTTCTGTTGGTAAATGCCAATCACCAGTAAGGAGCACAGTTGCCGCGGATTGTCTCCCAGATCTGTACGTGCCATTTCCGTGCAAAAGAAATTTTGTCCCATTTCCGTACATTGCAGATCGCTTAGTGCTGTTTCCGTACAGTTTCCCCGCGCCTGGTAACAGACGGAGGGGGGGGTATTAAGGAAGAAAGTAAATGCCGATGCAGTGTCCGAATTCCTCGGACGTCAACCAATTGGCGCTCAAGGTAGGGTAAGCTGGAACAGCAATAAAAACTGAAGGGCAAACGGGCTGCACACTAATGCCATCTTTACAGTCTTCAGCATTCATCGGAGATGTTTAATCTCATGTGTGATTTTTGGCGTTTTTTATTTTAAATGGAAATCATTCAGACGACTAAAATTAAACCCGCTGCCATATACGAAGGTCATCAGTACCGGCAGCATAGAAAAACCAAACAGGGCATCATTAGTTGGTTCTGTATAAAAAAGAAACGAGAATTGCAATGAAACATTGAAGAATAAAGACGGTATCGTCGTAAATGTGTCTCCACGCGTCTGCAAGCCATGCAGACATAGCGTTGACAGAGGTAAAGAAAAGCGTTTTTCACGCAAGAAAGAGGACGGGAGAGAATGAGGAGCCTGTTCCACAAATATACCTGGAAGAAGTGGATCCCATTTTAAGGCAAGGTTACAAATTTGTAACACAAATTCCACTGTTACCTTCACTGAAATCTTCTTAATACATAATCAGAAGAAAAGCGACTGGCGAAACAAGGGAACCACCAACTGCAGAGCATGTCAATATACTTATGAAATATCTGTAAGTTGCGGTAAAAATGGAAATGCCGACTCCGGAAAAATTCCCTCACATTCGGTATTTCTTGTAAAATGCAATTTGTACACGGCCCTTCACTCAAAAAGGCGGGAGAATTTTCCTATGGGGTATTTTCAAATGTGGGGGGACTTTTCCGTGCATGATAATAGTTCAAATGAAAAAGAAAGATAAAATCTTTGACTTAACATCTTGCAGTGGCGTTGCAGAAAAACTCGGAATCTTCCCGCAAAAAATGTCTTCGAGACTCTTCCGTGAAAATCTATTAGCTTTCAATTACTGAAATTTTAAAAAAGCCATATTAGGACTTACAGGCGTTTAATAATAGGTTTTATGGGCGTTTTAATAATTGAAATTCCTTGGTACCTACAGTCATGTTTTGTAAACCCAAAATTACTGCACTTTATTGTGTGTAAACAAATGTTTAGGTGGTAATTAAAATGACTGCTTTTGTTGTATATCAGTAGAAAGTACTGCAAACAGTTAGACCATAGTAATTCATATCATGCAATTTTTATTCTTCTTAAAGAAATAAGACCAGCCTCTTTTAAAATGCCTCACGGTCACACACACGAAACACTTTTCTAATGACATTTAGCAATTTGTACGAAAATAAGCAAATAAATAACAATTAAGAATTGTAGCACAAAAAAGTTGAAATGCTTAAATTGTATCCTCTTGAATATTAAAAAAATGCACTTAACGTAATGCCGCAACGTTTTGCCCATTGAAAGAAAATCCCATAAAAAATTATAAATAATTAAATTTAAATAAACGGGCTCAACAGTGGTGCCAGCGAATTCGCTCTGTACACCGAAGATGAAATTTAGATTGTGAGCTCAGAGTCAGAAGTCTCAAAAATATGAAAGTGTAAAAGCCTAAAAAACGCAAACACGAAATCTATTCTCCTAACAATTTTAAGGCAAGAGAAGGAAAAAGAATAAAATAAAATAAATTCCATGACTGTGAATAGGGCCTTAACTCCTCGCAAAAAAAAAAAACGAAAAAAAAAAAAAACATGCTTTTTTTTTTTTTTGATATTTCGCTCAAACCTGCCTCAAAAATTCCAGACTATTTCTTCACTAGTTTCGTATGAAGTTTCCATAAAAAGATTTTGTAAAATCTTCTTTCTGAGGCTAGAGTTCATGCAACAGAGACTCCTACAGCCGTGAACATTCCCGCACTGGAGATGGGGGGGGGGTATCAGTACTACCCTGATCCTCTGTCTTTCTTCACGCATATCTCACTAACATCTGTGTACGGAAATGAAACTAGACGATCTGGATGTGTACGGAATTGGGACAAAAATCCATTTGTACGGAAATGGCACGTACGGATCTGGGACGACACTGTTGCCGCGAATGGGTGAACTTGGTCTGCAACGATGTTTAGATACCTGACAGCTGTCAGGGATTGTGCTATTGAGATAATGGGCCTAAAGCGTCCAAAAAAACATCGCCTAGAGCATAACACCGCTGCCGCCGGTCTGTTTCCGCCCAACAGTGCATCCAGGGGCAATAGCCTCCGTTGGTAATCCCCGTATCCGCGCTCGGCCGTTTATGTGATACACCAATAATCTTGATTCGTCAGACCAGGTCACTTTCTTCCAATCACCCACGGTCTAATCTCGATCATATTGTGCCCATTTCATGCGTTGTTGGCGATGACGTGCAGTGAGCATTGAGATCCGGCGGGATCTTCGGCTACGCAGGCCCATGCGCAGAAGGCTGCGATGAACTGTGTGCTGTGACTCATTGTCCTGATAACCACTGTTGTAGATGCGGGTGATTTGTCGCACTGTGGCCCTGCGGTCGCTGTGAACAATGCGCGACAGTCTCCACTCCCTTCTGTCATCAATGAACTGCGGACGAAACACGGCTGGAAGACGCTTCGTCGTTTGGCAATCTGTGCACCACTTTTGATACGTACTCACTACAGTGCCACATGAAGAACTCACAAGCCGCGCCGTTTCCGAGATCGTTGTTCCGAGTCGCCGTGCCATCACAATTTGTCCTTCATCAAACTCCGATAAATCGGAAGCTGTTGCCATTCTGACTTCGAACACTCTACTAACCGAAAGCCGGTCATCTGCTTGTATATATACTGCTCTGTGAACTTCACCTACGCCACGAGGGCCGCGGGTGGCCTAGTGTGCAACGTTCGTGACTGTTGCGGAAGGGACCTCAGGTTCGATCCCAGGCAAGTACGAACGCTCGATCCACTAAATATCCGCCGTGCGTCGGATGGGCACGTTAAGCCGTCGGACCCCGGGTACTGCCCCCGGTAATAAATAAGGGCGTCTTCCTCCCACTTTCTACTTCGCTTCCGTGTCACTTTCCTATCGGGCACTCTAGCCCAAATCTCCTAGCTTCCTATTTCTAAGGGTTGTTTAAGACCTGGGGTCAGACACTCCCTTCCTAAAATCCTCTACATGTGATCTGATCTGATCACATAGGCGCGCTTATTTCTTTAGGCTGGGGGGTGGGGGTGGTCATAATGTAATGGTTTATCGGTGTACATCATTTTAAAGCTCTGGCCAATAGCACGCAACCTTCCCTTGTGGTTTGGAGAGAAAGCCAAGGTTTGCAACGGCGCACACTCTACTTCTGTCGGGAAAGATTCATAGCATCAAAACGCATTTTTGTAATGGCTTTTGTCACATTTAGTATCAGGTTCTCTTAATTTACGTAGATTGTAATGAGATATTATTACCTTTATGCAAAACGTGATGAAATAATGTTCGGCGATAGTGTATTAAAATATATTGTTTAGTAACAATGAAATCAACTATGGTTGCGCCACTTCAAGAGGTAGTGTGCGGCACGAACAGATTTCAACAGGGGTTTTGATAATGACGCACCGTTACCTCTTTTCGTTGCATCGAAGTTGTTTGTTTTGGCTTTACTTAACTACTGTCGGGAAAGATGCGTAGCATCAAAAGTTGTTACTGAATTATGGATGTGAGGTCATTATCCGTCTTACTGGAAAGCGGATAGCTGGTTTATACTGTGCAAAACAGCTGGACAACAAGTCATGGTTGACAATTCGTTTGACGCTTTTATTTGCATAAAACAGAAGAAAACTTCAAGCGAATTGCAATGCTTTCACTTTGTCACGAATCAAAAAAAGTCCCAGCACAAGAATAAAAAAAAAAAAAAATCTTGTTTGACTGTCCTTTCAATGCTCAATGATAGTGTGTGGACTTTCATTTCTTCAAATGAAGATTATGTTGGATGACATTCACCGATATAGATGAAACATTCCTAACCAAAATAGTCCTTCATAGAAAAAGTTATCCGTCATCGGCAAAATTTGCAATGTAATCCTTTGCCGTTTTAACATATATCGTCTGATCGCTGCAATCCACAAGGCCAGAGAGCAAGTCGCTTTCGGAGAATTCTCCACAGTTTTCTGCGGTGCATTTTACTCGAGCGCACGTTCAAGTGTTGTTTTGCCTGGATTTCTCGGAAATGATTGCCGACCAAGATAAAGGGTTTCCGGGCTCATGCGAAAGAAACACGGATCGTTCGTTCTCTTTATGGAGAAGTAACCAGCAGTTTTGGAAACTTTAGTTACCACCACTTCCGAACAGATTTCGCCATTGGTTGGTTCTTTTGACGCAACTTTTAAAAGTATCGCAGCTCATTTATCAGAGACTGTTGAATGAAACTCCAACAAACACAAAACTCCTTCTCCTGTTGACTCACCATTTTATTTCTGTTCTGCGCTCTAGTTGCGAGCGTCGAAATTATTACTGGTGCGTACGCACAAGCATGAGCGGCGGAAGGTAGAGGGCATAGGGTCCCCCCTAAAATTTCGTGGTCGTCCTCACTGAAAAGTCTTCTAACGAAACATCTTAAAAATTTTGTGGTTCACATACGATTTAACGTAATTTCTTTTTTTTTTTTTTTTTTTTTTTTTTTTGTGAAGATTTCCTGGAGACCGTCACTACGTTTCGCAGTTTTCTGCAAAACGCTACGAATACAATTTTGAAAATTTATTTTACAAAAATAATTTGAAAAGTTAACTCAAATTTGTGTTCTTCACTTTTAAAAAGATCGTTAAAGAATTCTCAAGTGGCAATGGGCTGGATATACTATATATACAGGGTGATTCAGAACTCATGGGACAAACTCTAAGGGGTGGTAGAGCACACTACTACAAACATTTTTTGTATAGGAATGTATGGGCGCAAGTGGCACAAACACAAGAAATAGACGTGAAAGGAAACATAAATTGTTTACTTACAGCATCGTTGACAAGTGCTTTTTTACAGCAATGTTTACAACAATTTCTCGAAATTGCGTCCACCAACAGTAATACATGCGTAGCACCGTCGACGGAGTAATTGGCGTACAGTTTCAAGGATGCCAGGTATTTCTCGCACACGTGCAACCGCAACGAATATTCGAGCGACGAGGTCCTCAACAGAGTCAACTGGAGTCTCGTAAACGAAGGCTTTCAGATGTCCCCATAAGAAGTAATCGAGGCTTGATAAATCGGGCGATCGGGTTGGCCAACGGACTGGTCCACCACGGCCAATCCATCGCGCCCCAAAAGGAGCATCCAGGTAATTGCGCACATTAATGCTGAAATGGGCTGGCGCCCCATCATGCTGAAACCACAGTCCTTGTCGAACAGCCAGTGGTACATCTTGAAGCAATTCTGGTAAAATCTCTTCCAGAGAAAATACGATAACATCTGCCATCCAGTCGCGTTGGTAGTAGACATGGCCCAAGCAGGAAGTCGTTCACAATACCTGCCCACACATTCACATATAATCTTTCTTGGTACGCATGTGGACGTGTAGCGGGTGGGTTAGAGATTGCCCATACATGACAACTGTGCACATTGAAAACACCTTCGTGTGTAAAAATCGCTTCATCTGTGAATAGCACATGAGCCGGGAATTTCTTTTGTGTGTGCCTCAACGCGTCACTTGCGCGTTGACTATTTCGTGACCATAATAATTTCGTAACCATAATAATGGCACTAAAGTCTTTTATTTTTATTTTTTAAGTAATTTTGTTACATAAACATACATTTTGAAATTAAAATCTCGGAATTTTTAAATAAAAACCTCAAAAATTTTGAAATTGGTCCTCCATGAAAAAAATAATTTTTCATGGAAGGCTTTTACTCAGCCTTCCATGAAAAATTATTAGGTATGTGCTGCTGGTTAACTAGATTGACTGAGATTTATTTCTGTGGACGCTCTTGGGTCTGCCCATCCAATATTTTTCGCTTTGTTTGAATAAATATATATATTTGTCAATTTTTAAGGCAGTTATTTTTAAATGCGTGAATTGAAATATTTGTAAAAAAAATATAATATTAACCCTTTGAGCAATCAATAAATCTGAACTAAATGTTGCCCAAAAATGCTCCACGCTTACCAAAGAGAAATATTCACAAAGCGTTCGGGTTTTACGATAGCTGCCGCACAACAATTTCTTTTCCCCTCTCACCTGATCAACATTGACCATGAACCTGTCACTGTTGGTAGGCATCCCACTAGTATTCATCCCAATACTACTTGGTGATAGCCCTTGGTGATTGGTATACCACTAGTCCTTTCTTGGTGACAGGCGTTTAAAGTCCTTTCTTGGTGACAGGCGTTTAAGGAGAGAGAAGATGTTTGAGTCAGAAATGTTTAATGTCAATCATCTCCCTAAATGACCACTCTGAATGACATAGCTAAAGGGGGAAGCAAATCTTTCTCATGAGCAAGTTTGCTCGTTCCAATCACTTTCGGTTCACTTCTTAGACAGTAAATATATCCCCACTGACTGATTTCAACCATTTTCCTAACCCCGAGTTAATTCGCTCCAGCCGGTTAAAGGGTTAATATGCCGCCCCGGTGGCGCAGTGGTCTAAGGCGCTGGCCTCTGATCATTCGTCCGTAAGGGGTCCGGGTTACCCGGTGAGGCATGGATGTTGTGTTTGTCTTACGGCACTGGCTCTCTCCCTTCCCTGGAACCAGCGACCCTAAATTAGGGACGGGCGACTGCTTATAGCCCATTGAGTTGCTCACGGTGGTCGTTAAACCTCCAATCAAAAAAAAAAAAAAAAAAAGGGTTAATATTCAGTAAGAATTTTTTTTTTTTGAGTTTATTTGTTCATGAGCAGTAATAATTGTGTTTTCAAGATTTAAAACATGCTTTGAATATCGTAGTTTATATTTTATACATTTTTAAAAAGTTTTCCTTGTGATAATAGGAGAGAGGTGATATCTCCTTCGAATGTCTGATCCGTTTCCTCTCCTCAAATAATTTGGCGAAGTCGGGGCCCCCTTAAACACGCTACAGGTACACTAACAACGAAACGAGTAGCTCAAAGAGCAGCAAAATGATTTAGAATGCCTTGTCCTTATGTTAGGAACCATGTTTAGCATATTCAGTGTACGACTTTACAGAATTATATTTTGTAGACACGGAGATCACGAACGCTGTTAACTTCAGTTTCGTGTTAAAACAATCCTCTCTCAGCAGTCGTATAACCCCAAAGCCATGACCAAAGAGTAAGTGAAGCTGCAGTTTCATGATCACAGCGGTCTTGAATTAGCCTCTTAAATCTGTGACGTCGCGATCGTAATCATAACTCTTAAAAGACCACCGGTCTGTAGGGAATGCCATTTGTCGGTGAAATTCTGATATTTACTGAAGAAAATGGAACTCTTCCGAAGATAAATGAATGAGCTTCTCCTGGAATGAATTGGATAAAAACCTAAAGAAAAAAAAAGTAGGAATAAAGGGTGAGATACAAAAAGGGAAAAAAACTATTTAAAAAAAAGCGCGCGGAAGAGCGGGAGATATATATATGGGGTCGGTGCTGTGTAGGGTACATTGCAAGAGTATTCGATTCCCCGGAAACGGTTGTTCTTGAACGATCCGCAAGGCAAAAGAGAACAAATGGATTGGGGAGGGCTGTACAATGGCGTCTGTGGTGTTCTCCAGTCATTACCACTTGAATGTGTGAAGTGGTTGGACAGTGAGCGGTTGCTCTTTTGTTCGTTACGGCACCTGCTTCATGAAAACGCGAAATGTCTATCCCCCATTCCGCACATTCCAGAGTAAATTGAGTTTCCGCTTCTGACATCAAACCGAGGGCTCGGCGTCGCTGTTGCGCTCATTTTGCTCCGATTCCGCCATCTCTGCGTACGCACATCCCACTCTCTCCCCTCCCTCCCTAACGCAGCTCCAGTCTCCTCGAAGCCTCGTATTATTCCGTTCTTTTCATCCATTTCTCTTTTCTCTGTGCTCTTCCTTCCCTCCCGACATAAATTTATATTTTATCCGGGCTCACTTCTTCCAGTCAGTTGAGCTCTGGTCGTAGTTGCGAGAAGCGGTCGCATCGTTAGTGCGTATAAATCACGGGCATTCTGGCGCAGACTCTCGCCTCCACAGCATCCCGCAGGAGATTTGTTGTCGGCCGAACAATGGCACCTGCTTCACGTGACCGGCATGCCTTGCGCGTCTTTTTGCCCCCTCTTTTGGCCGGTGACAGCTCGCTGTGGGAGCAACAGCGGCCCTTCATGCAAAAGATGCTGGGATGAGGAGCAGAGGAAAGAAGAAAAAAGAAAAAAAAAAAAGAATAAAAGAAAAAAAAAAAGCCACCCACTCCCTTTCTCCCTGAGAGTGTCTTTTACTCCTGTGTTTATTAAGATTGATTGTCGACGGTGGCTGAAGGCGGAATTAGCATCGCGGTGCCATGTTTATGGCCCACTTGGCAACATCCAATAATCTGTTTATGTGGAGTCTGAGGTTTTAACGTTGTAATGGCCTCTTATCTAACTGAAGTAGGGATTCATCAAACAATACAGCTAGGACACGAACGCAAGCCAAAATTTCAACGTTTGCCTCCACGGAGATGAAATGTTAAATTACTTTATCCAGAGCGTTGTCTAAGAAATAACTTTAGTGGCTGTCATTCAGTAAAGAATTCCCTCACACTTCCAAAATTGAAACAAAAACTTGTGTCGCTCTATTAAAACAACAAAATATTACCAGGATAATCTACCCAACACACGTAGCTAGGTAATTTGAACGATCAAAATTAAATAATGGATTTTAGTGCAATTTTTCATACGGTGATTTCTGTAATGGCTCTCTTGTGATGTTCGTTTAAGTATAGCTGTCTTAACACTATACAAATCATTCTTTAATAACTTCACTTTTAAGCGAATCAGGAGTCACTCAAATAACTTCAGAAAAAGTTACTTACTATTAGTCTTTATTCAGCAAAAATTTCTTTTGCACGACTCAGTCTTCATATACGTTAGTGAAAAAAATCAATTACTTGTTAGAGAACGTATAATGAAAAACAAAAACACTAACTCTAAATATTAAATATGCAGACGTCAAGAAATCACAACTGCAAGTACTTCAACTTCTGCAATTACTATTAAATCATCATACTACCATCATCTCCACCTCTCGCCGCCACGGTGGCGCAGTGGTCTAAGGCGCTGGCCTCTGATCATTCGTCCGTAAGGGGTCCGGGTTCGGATCCCGGTCAGGCATGGATGTTGTGTTTGTCTTACGGCACTGGCTCTCTCCCTTGTCGTTAAATCTCCAATCAAAAAAAAAAAAAAAAAATCTCCCCCTCACTGCACCTGCTCATACATTATACAGCGTTCAGTTCTCATCGGACACATACACAATTCATAAGTTCCGACCGCAAGGCGTTGCCAACCATATTCTTGCGAGAGAAAAAATATCACGTTAAGTTTGAAAAATGCTAAAGGAGAACGAATTCAAATTTACATGGAGAATGAAACTAAAAAGGAAAGTTAAATCAGAGTATACGTCACACTCTCCCTTAAGAGTGGACGATATTTTCTGAGGAATAGAGTAATTTCACCGTAGAAGTCATGGTCCACTTTTTAGCGTTCGGCTCTATAGGGCCGCAAATTTTAATCGCGTGTGATTCTCATAATAATCCAATTATTAACTAGTGTTATCTTGGAAAGCAAAAAAAAAAAAAAAAAAAAAAAAAAGAAAAAATACTAAAAAGATACACACTAGTCAAAGCACGGCTTTTCCCTTTTTCTTCTTCCACATTTTTTTCCTTTCTTTCTTTTCTTTAAGAATGTGGTTAAGTGAAGCTATATGAAGGCAAATTTTCCCATTCTGCTTAGCAGGGATAGTCGCTATCATTCTTCACCGGTTTTACGTACAAAACGGCAAGAAAAAAAAAAAAAAGAACAACAAATAAAATCGCTCTGGGCTAAGCGAAAACCGAATTTGCTAATTTAACAGACTTACAATTTCCATAGTTTTGAGTACACACTACAGGAGATCGTTTCATGTAATCATCGTCAACCATTACCACTCAACTGCTGATGACGATCTCCACAGGTTTCATATACTACTCTTTGTCACTTTTGTTTTGTTTTGTTTATTAGGGGTTTAACGACCACCGTGAGCAACTCAATGCCCTGGCCCATAAGCAGTCGCCCGTCTCTAATTTAGGGTCACTGACCCCAGGGAAGGGAGAGAAGCAGTGCCGTAAGACAAACACAACATCCATGCCTCACCGGGATTCGAAACCGGACCCATCTCCGACGAATGGCCACAAGCCAGCGCGTTGACCACTGCGCCACCGGAGCCATCTACTGTCTCTCTTGAGCCAGTCTCCTCTAACATTCTTTTGAATTTCATCCAAGCATCTTCCATGTGGTCTTTTTCTGGGTCTTTTTCTGGGTCTTATTCTGTCCCTTGCTATCCATTCCAATATCTCACTTGTCTAACGGTGTTCAGTTCTTCTAGCAATAGGTCCAGCCCATTACCATTTCAGGAATTTTTCCTTGATCAAGATGTTTTCCACTCTTGTCATTTTCCTAATTCATTTATTCTTTCTTCTGTTTTTCCTGGCTACATCAAACATGCATCTCTCCATGCTTTTTTCCAGCAGTCTTCCTCATCTATCCTTATCTTTTTTTAGTTAAGGTCTATGACGCCGATCCATCAGCGAGAACTAGAGGGATGCATTGATTAAATATTTTAAAAACATAATCGTAAATTGCTCTTAAAAATTGTATCTTTCATCCAAATGCCCTCCAACCAAGCTTTATACTCCTATTAATTTCTTCTTCGATCTGGTTAAACGCTTGATGTATATGTCGCCCAAGATAAATATAGGCATCGGTTATCACTAAAATTGGTGTATTCAATATATTATGAGATTTTTTTATTTAAATTTTGCGGCATTGAGGAAAAACTAGTTTGAAAATTGTGTTTTAACGATTAAGGATTATGGACTTTTTCGATTAAAATACAACTAGGTTAGCCAACTCAATCTTTGTTTATAGCGCCGACGAAGTATTAAGGACAGGACTTGTCCACCCTCAAGAGAAATAGCTATTTTAATGAGCAATCTGTTAGAGCTTGGTGTATTTTGATATTTGCGTTTCACCGTTTTGTAACCTCACATTATCATCAGCAGCAACGAGCTGGTGTTTTCCTGCTAAGCCACACTTTTCGTTGTAGGTGAAAAATCTTGTTCCTCAATGGCGGTTGTGTGCTTCGATAACCGATTGTTAAATGATTAAGGAGACTCTAGGTGTGTGTTTACTCTTCGAATTTAGCGAACAGTTTTTCTGAAATAGCCACAAAGTGGTAGCGTCCAGAGTTGGACTGGACAGCTGCTCGCGCATGCAAACGCGCGGTGAACCGCTGCCGGATAGTTTTTTTTATTTTTTCTTTCAAAATCACATTATTCGAATTTGGTAAGCAGCACGTTTTCTCATAGCTTTGTGTGTGTGCGTGTGTGTGTGTGTGTGTGTGTGTGTGTGTGTAGACCGTTGGTGAAAGTTTTTTCAGGCTGACATCTCTTGAAATTATATTATGCTAACCAAGGATTTAGGTTACTGTGAATGTGAGATATTCTTCTATTCACACACTCCATCGCTGAGTTGCAGATGGTCAATATGGAGTTTCACTCCGAATCATTCATTCTCATACACTCAGTAACATCTGCAGAGGAATGATGTTATGATTAACCGTCTACCTGACATTTCCCCTTTTCTATAAACCAGTAGTGTCTTTCTAATGGTGCGGTGTCTGCTACAGGCGCTTGACGGGCAAAACGTTTTGTGAAGACATGGCGCGCGCGAAATAGAGCTACCAGAATTCCACATCGGGAAATCAGCGAAAATGTATGCTTTTGAGTCCATCGAAATTATATCAAAGGGATAAAGATTAATGGAGATTATTTAACTCGCCTTCGTTTTGCTGCTGAAGTAGTCATTTTTGCAACTACCCCTTCAGAGCTGTAGAGTATGATCCAAGAACTTGCTGATAAGAGTAAAGAAGTGGGATTAAAAATAAACTTTCAGAAGACAAAAGTGATGTACAATGCTTTTACAAGAAAGGAAGATTTACTGATTAATGGAGAAATGCTTGAGGCAGCCGACACCTACATTTATCTTGGGCAGCAGGTATTAAGTGAGGGTTACATTGATGAAGAAATTAATCGCCGTATAAAACTTGTATGGAGAGCTTTTGGAAGAAACAGTACAATTTTTAAGAGCAGTATGCCATTATGTCTTAAAACAAAAGTGTTTAATCAATGCATCTTGCCAGTGCTTACGTATGAGCAGAAACATGGACTTTAACTAAAAATGATATACAAAGACTACAGACAACTCAAAGAGGCATGGAGAGATGCATGCTTGGTGTAACTAAGAAACATAAGAAGAGTAACGTGTGGATAAGGAAAATGACAGGAGTGGACGACATCATGACCAGAGTAAAATAACTGAAATGGCAACGGTTGGACATGTTGCCAGGAGAACGGACCAAAGATGGAAAACTGGAATTTTAGACTGGATTCCAAGCGACAGAAAAAGACCCAGAAAAATTTCACCCATCCATGGGAGACGGATGGATGAAATTCGAAAGCATGCTGGAGTGCCATGGAGAAGACAGGCTCAAGATAGACAATTGTGGAAAAAACTTGGGGAGACCTTCATCCAGCAGTTGATTGATAATGGTTGACAATGATGCTGATAGTAGGGTCTGACACTGCGACGAATTCAAGTGCGTTGGGCTTTTTTTATTTAGGTCACCGGAATCTTAAAGATGGTATTTAACTTACTCCTTCTACGATATTATTTTCTTCAAGAATATATTGTACTTTGTTTAGGGATACGTAAATTTCGCCAAAAAAGAATCGAAATTTCGCAAAACAAATATTTTAAAATAAAAAAATTCGCGTTTATTCGCAAAAACTGAAGACACAAAAAAAATTTTTATTTTCAAAGTTTACTTTACTTAGTTTACTGTTTTTCAAAGTTTACTTAGAATGCTTTTCAAAGTTTACTTATTGGTAGGCTAAGAACCAAAATAACTTAGTTAAAAGCTAACGACATTGTAGTAGTCTCTATATTATCTTCCGTTTAGCCTTTGCCTTCTGTTAGAGATAACGATGTTGTACATACCGAAATATCTGTCAGCATACACGCTGTTAAAAGAATTATGGAGGCTTTGAATAGCAGTCTTTGCATAGTTTAGGTAGCAGCATTTTGTTGCTTTTAAAATCTGTATGACATCAACAGTAGTTTCTTGGTTGACCACTGTAAGTAGTTATCTGTGAAAATGTTTGTATCCATCGATGAGCTCATCCCATGGTATGTTTTTAAAAAATGGTAATTTAAAGAAGCTTTCCAATAATAAATTTGTGTTTAAAGATGATGTGGGTGTGGTCGAGGCTACGGATGGACAAAAAAGTCTGCCAATATGTTGGTAGGCTTCATTTGTTGCGTTGGATGTCATGTGGAGAGTCAATTTGCTCTTCTAGACAAACATTACAAAATTTGCACATCACGATATTTGTATCGCTTAGATACAATCCCTCGTAGTCAAACTCTTTCACTTTATCAACTAATTCCTTCTTAGGGCGGCCCATATTTATATACTTCTATCAAACAGATCGCGAGCGTTGTAATTTGTAGTCTACTAGCGAAATGCAAAAACAAACATGTGCTCATTCGTATTCTTTCAAGGCCAGCCAGCCAGTGCGACAGAGCGGCGCTGGCTGACTTGCCGAGAGGGAAAGAAGCGTGGCCTAGGGTTTCCCGGGTAACGAATGCTGAGTAGGACACGCACGGCGCAAGTGCTGTGCGAAATTACGTCCTATTTTCGCTTACAAAATTTTTAACTATCGAGATGTCGCGGAAAAATAGTTAAAATAAAATTTTCGTATTTATTCGCTTATATTAGCAAATTTCGCATTTATTCGCTTATATTAGCAAATTTCGCATTTATTCGCATCTATTTCGTAAATACGAAAATTACGCATCCCTAAGTTTGTTCTTTTTATATATGATGCGTAATGACTCATTTCTATTATATCCGACTAACAAATTTGATTATGGGACTACCAACACGATCTCAATGCTTTGTTATTTTTTAATAGTTTAAATTGCTTGACCATAATTTCCTCGGGATAAGCAAAATGATCTGAAGTTAGCTCGGACATACACTCAAACATACATTCGCTGTGTAAAGGTGCCCTCACACTTTCAGCTCGAACGTACATTCGAACATTCATTCATTGCAGACATGCCTCAGAAAACTTGAGAATTACATCGTACTGGAACGAGAATCGAAGCCGCATCTTCCGATTTACGTTAGAGTATGTTACTGTTTCACCACCCAGAACAAGGAACTTCCAAGCAACTGAGGATGTACATTCGCTGTGCAAAGGTGAACACACACACACACACATACGCACACACCTGAGGATCGCGTTTGAATGTCATGCCAGAAATTGGTACCCCAGGCGAAGTGTAGCGTGGAGTTAAGTTGGTTAAGCTCTTCAGCGCCTGCCTGAAATCTCAACCTTGAGAGGTTAAGATTTCAGGCAGGCGCGAACAGAACTGCGGTTCAAGGTTTTTTTCCTACCCGCTTTTGGATTTTCATTTATCAGAAATATTCATAGATGAAAGTACGTTTTTTTAATGAAAAGTAAGCCATTTTCACTCTTAAAAGGATACGTAAGTGAGACGTGTTCCACAGAAGTGCCACGCAAGAGTGACGACTGTCTATGGCCAAAACCGAGGTCCCAGGTTCAGCGCTAATCTCCCCACCCTGGCGTGACACTCAAGAGTGTGTGTGGGGGCACCTTCAATGAACCTAACGCTGTTGGAACGAGTAAACCTGCGCATCATAAAGCATTGCTTTCCCCCTTGGCTTTATTATTCAAGGTGGTCATTTAGGAGTATGATTGATGCTGTTCCTTTCTGACTGATCACCTGCTGAAAGGGCTTTAACAATGCTGATGAAGCTAAGAAAGGAAACATGTTAGTGTCACTTGTTTTTACTCAGTGGCATGATGTCCATGTCAGGTGGATTAGCCCTTTTCCATCATGCCTTGGGTCTCGGAGTAGAGCATACAGAACTAGAAGAGAGCGCTTATAAAAACTAATAGATTTACGATCGATACTGCTGAGATGAGAGGCAGAAAGGAATGAGTTTGTGGTAGCATTCGTAAAACCCACTCGCTATGTGAACGTTTCTGTTTCGGAAGTACAGAAAATTTTGGGCACCATTTGGTTCATGTACATCTGTCGCTTAATGTGTTAAAGCCACGGGCATGACTTGAGATCTGCACTGGCCTAAATTCGGCCCTGCAAAATCCAAGCGCTCTTGGCCGGCCCATTTCGGACTTACAAACCTATTATCCGGCTTAAACTATGCTAGGCCCCAATCGTGTCAAACCCATTTCAGATTTTTAAGCTATAGCCCGTAAAATATATTATAAATGTTTTAGGGGTTCGTCTGTTTTCCAGATTGCTTTCTAAACAACAGTCACTTAAATCAGCAATAACACTTAATTAATATGGCAAGATGTTGGCTGAAAAGGTCACATACATAAAAATCCAATAATTCATTTATTTCATTTCGGTCAGTCGAACTGCATCTTAATAAAAACATCAACACAATATATATATGGGATGTAAGGTCAGGTGATGCGTAACATCACAGCCTCTCCTAGACAAATGTCAACCCCGCCTTCTCATGGTACATCCTGTTCCCACTAAAGAGGCTCTGACGACCGCCAATAGCGGTATAACTATACCATCGGAATTAGAGGAAATGCTATCCCACACTCACCAACCCGCTTGGCCAGCGTGGTGAGTTATGGCCAAACACCTCCAAAATGACTCCACAACTTAAATCTTGGCCCTCAGTCTCCGGCAGCTGGAATGTACCTGGCCTAGGCAGCGGCCAGTGCGACATGAAGGCAGAGGGTGCAAAGAATCCCCGGAGGGCCGGACTAGGCTGCCATCTGATGCTGACCTTGGCTACGTATAATGGACGCTTCCTATCTTCTGATTCAAGGCTTCTTGAATTGGAAGAGGAACTACAAAGGATCAAGTGGGACATCGTCGGGCTAAGTGAGGTAAGGAGAAAAGGAGAACATCTCATTGAACTGAAAAGTGGACATCTCTTCTACTATCGTGGGACTGATACTGGCAGAACTAGGGGTGCTGGATTTATAATAAACAAGAAACTGAAGGATAAAGTTGTAGAAGTTGAAAGTTCCTCTGACAGAGCTGCACGACTCGTTATCCAACTCTCGAAGATACCAGGCTGAGATTATTCAAACTTATGCACCCACTGCAAGTCATCCTGAAGAAGAAATTGAAGAATTTTATGAGGAAATTCGTCATCTAAATAATAAAGGTAAGCAGCACTTGATGATAATTATGGGAGATTTCAATGCAAAAATAGGGCAACGGCAACAGAATGAAACTTCAGTAGGTAAATTCGGTCACGGCAACAGAAACCAGCGTGGAAATACTCTCGTAGAGTTTGCAGAGGCAGAAGGGTTTTTCATCTTGAACTCCTTTTTCAAGAAAAAGCCACACAGGAAATGTACATGGAGACATCCAAATGGGACGACAAGTGAAATTGATTTTATTATGTGTAACAAAAAAATCATCATAGAAGACTGCAGTGTGCTAAACAAGTTCCAACACAGGTAGTGACCATAGATTGGTGAGATGTAAGATGCACTTCAACGCTAAACTCGAACGTGGCAAGCTCATAAGACAAACAAAATGTATTGACACAACCAACCTTCAACAACACCATAATACCTTCAAGTTGGAACTGAAGAACAGATTCTCTGCTTTAGAAGGCCTAACATCGGAAGAAGTGGATATTTCTGAAGTTAACAGAAAAGTAACCAAAGCTCTTATGGAAACAGCAACAAAATTAGCTGGGTTTAAGAACAAGTTGCATGTGAACAAATTATCAGAAAAAACCAAAATGTTGATGCAAAAAAGAAGAGAGATGAGGACAACTAAAGAAGGTGTGACTTACAAAGTGGAATATATAGAGCTATGCAAGACAGTACGAAAAAGTATCACTGAAGACGTAAGGAAATTCAACTGTGAACTAGTAAGGAAAGCAATTGAAAACAACCAAAGCCGAAAGATAGCAAAGGGACATCTCAGTAAGGGAAGACAACAGATTATGGCACTGAGAAAAGAAGATGGTTCTGTAACAAGAAATAGAGGCGAAATTTTGACAAGAGTGAAAGATTTCTACTCCAAATTATATGAAAGGGATGATACATAGACTCCAGACATCATGAAAGGTACCAGTACCACAGTTCTTCCAGTCCTTCCAGCAGAAGTTGCACATGCAATCAAGAACATGAAGCTAGGAAAATCTCCCGGAGAAGATGGAAATACTGTAGACATCATACAAGAAGCAAGTGGAGAAATCGAAACAGTACTCGCCCAAATTTTCAATCGATACCTTAATGAAGGGAACATTTCTGAGGATTGGAACAACGCTACAATGATCCTGCTACATAAAAAAGGTGACATTGAAGATATCAGGAACTACAGACCTATCAGCCTCCTATCAGTGGTTTATAAAATCTTCACTAAAGTTCTTTCACACCGCTTAAAGGTGACACTGGTCATGGCACAACCGAGAGAACAAGCTGGATTCAGGAGTGGCTACAGCACAATAGATCATATCCACGTACTGAGAGAACTAATTGAAAGAGCGAGGGAATATGAACTTCCATTGTGCATGGCTTTTATCGATTATGAAAAAGCCTTCGATTCGGTGAAACCACCAGCAGTTACAATGGCTCTGAAATCCTGCGGTATTGAAGATGCGTACATTAATATTATTAATAACATCTATGAAAATACAAGTGCAAAGATTCGGCTGTTTGAAAATACAACACACATAAAAATTGGTAAAGGAGTGAGACAAGGTGGCACCATATCTCCGAAGCTCTTTAATGCCACATTGGAAAATGTCTTTCAATCACTGAACTGGGAAAACAAAGGGATAAAGATTAATGGAGATTATCTAACCCACCTTCGTTTTGCTGATGACGTAGTCATTTTTGCAACTACCCCATCAGAGCTGTAGAGTATGATCCAGGAACTTGCTGACAAGAGTAAAGAAGTGGGATTAAAAATAAACTTTCAGAAGGCAAAAGTCATGTTCAATGTTTTTACAAGAAATAAAGATTAATCGATTGATGGAGAAAAAAACTGGAGATAACAGACACGTATGTTTATCTTAGACAGCAGATATCAAGTGAGGGTCACATTGATGAAGAAATTAATCTGCGTACGAAACTTGCCTGGAGAGCTTTTGGAAGAAACAGCATAATTTTCAAGAGCAATATGCCATTATGTCTTAAAAGAAAAGTGTTTGATCAATGCATCCTTCCAGTGCTTACGTATGGTGCAGAGACGTGGACCTTAACTAAAAGAGACATACAAAAGCTGCAGACAACTCAAAGCAGCATGAGAGGTGCATGCTTGGTGTAACCAGGAGAGATAAGAAGAGGAACTCGTGGATCCGAAAAATGACAAGAGTGGAAGACATCATGGTCAGAGTTAAATCCCTGAAATGGCAATGGACTGAACATACTGCCAGAAGGACAAACCATCGATGGACAGCCGAAATTTTAGATTCGATTTCAAGGGACAGGAAAAGACCCAGAGGAAGACCACATGGAAGATGGGTGGATGAAATTCGAAAGTATGCGGGAGTGACGTGGAGGAGACTGTCACAAGACAGACCGTTGTGGAGGAAACTTGGGGAGACCTTCGTCCAGCAGTGGATTGATAATGGTTGACAATGATGATGATGATGATATCATCATCATCATCATCATCATTGTCATCATCATTGGTTGACATCATCGTCATCATTGGTTGACAATGATGATGATGATGATATCATGAAAATATCATCATCATCATCATTGTATAACGAAATTCCAAGGTATGTATAACGAAATTCCAAAGTATTTCAGCAGTGCTTTCGGCTATAACGAAATTCCAAGTTCGTTTGAGAGAGAATTTAAACCTGAAAAACTTAACTACTTTGAAAAAACAGCGCATAGACTGCGCTGTTTTTTCAAAGTAGTTAAGTTCTTAATAACTAATTAATTATGCACTTAAAGCACTGCTGAAATACTTTGTACATATTGCAACTAACTGTTTAAGGTATATAACTTTCACAAAGTTTTCTTTAGTTAATTATTATCTTTAACTTATTCTCGTTTTCGTGCTGTCATAAGTTGTAGAGTAGGGGGTTTTAGTCTCAAGTTTTCTTTCAAAAATCTGTTCGTTATAAATTAACATTTCCTTTTTTAATTGCAATGTAAAATTTGGATTTCTTTTGCATTGTTTTTCAGGTTTAAATTCTCTCTCAAACGAACTTGGAATTTCGTTATAGCCGAAAATCATTTCTATTTATTATGTCACTCTCACAGCTTGAGTTCTCTTTAATCTTCTTCTCTCTGTTTAATAGTAACAGATGAAGAGCATGGGTCGGGCCATGAAGGTTAATGGATGCAAGCGAAATTGTTAACTAGTGCTAGGTCATGCTACTCTACGGAGGACATGACTTATATATATATTTTTTAAACTATTTTCGGTGGGAATGTTACTTGCATCTATGGCCTTGCAGAAACACATTTCCAACTAGGTCTTTGTGGAAGTGAGAAAATGCAGAGTTTTTGCTGGTCCTTGATAAAGCCAAGGCTCAGTATTCTCGACACCTTCTACATTCAGTTGTTTTATTTTATTTTTTTCTTTTCTCCTTTTACTCACACAGGTAGATACATAACCTTTTCTATGTTGTACTAGGTGTGAGTCAAAATTATATATGTATTTTTTTGCTTAGGTATCTTCTTTATAGAATGTGAATTCTGAATTTTCAAAACTGCTGCGTTGCGCGTTTTGATTTTCAGGTTATTTTGCACCCTTCGTTTTAAATTCTAAAATTTTTTTCCTTAGTCTTCAGTTTTGCTCTTAAGTATATATATATATATATATATATATATATATATATATATATATATATATCACGTGATCAAACTCGTAGATAAAATTTATTCAGCGAAAAGATCAGTAAGACAATATGCGGTCAAAATTCAAACGATACATATCTTTCTTCGTACCACCCTACCACAGCACTCGACGAGGCTTTTAATTTATCTTCGACTCACTGTCAGTTTTTGCCAAAAAGGAAAATTCAAAGTCAGCGTTCGGTTCGGGGAAAAAATAAATAAATAAAACGGAAAATTAATTTAGAGATAGATATACGTTACATCCGGAATTTGAATTTCAGCTTGAGAAAAGCGTTCGGTTCTTGATACACATCCACGTTTTCTACTGATCTTTTTTAATCCTTCTTAAGAGAAACTAAAGCAAATAATAAAAAAAACAACTATTTCAACACAATTTTTGTTTCAAATGTCAATATTTCATTTGAACAAACAGTAGGGATTGATTATTGATTACTTTTAGCCGGATTGTAACACTGCAGTTGAGAATCCAAATGAAATATTTCTTAAAATTTTTGAAATTGGTAGAAATAAACTCTCAAATGCAAAGCAAATTTTATTTTTTTTTACTAATTTAAGTCGGTATTTATGGGCAGGTAATATAAGAAAGAGCTGATTTTGTCACGAGCCATTTTGTCAGCTGAAATATTTCCCATTTAATCCAGTAGCGAAATACTGAATCTTTCATCCTTTGTCTATGTTGGATTCTGTCGAGAATTTTAACGTTTGATACCCCGGACAGTTCTTTCAATATGTAAGGAAAGATATGCCCAGCCACATCCCCTTCAGATCTCCAAGTGTGGCAAATACTGTATAATGTGCTATATTCACAAGTTGTACAGGAATTAATCTTTAAATCAGAATTCGAAGATGAATTCAAATACTTAATTTGAAAGAATTTTATTATCTGCAGTTTAGAAAGAATATTGAGTCATAAGATTGCAAACCATACAATAAAGCTAAATTTTTTGAAGCTTGAATACCAAAATTTATTTAAGTTATAAAGAAAGTGGAAAGTATGCGTAAGAAATGGAAAAAAAATGAAAGTGCACATTTTATAAGAAAAATTGCCAAAAAAGTGTGGGATGGGGGAAATGAAATATAAGAGCTAAAACAGAAAACGAGTAGCGATATATCAGATTAAATTTTAAGTTTTTCAAAAATTCTTCAAGTGTACATCTGTTAGAGAAAAATTGAAAAAACGAAAAAGGCGAAATTTGTGATATGTTAAGACCAAGAAAAATGTAAAATATATTGAAACGATGGAATGTAAGAAAATATAAGATAGGTGTAAACAGTGGAATATAAGAAAATGTAAAGATTAGACAGATAGATAAATGTAAGATAGGTCGAAGCGGTTGGATATAAGGAATGGAAAATGTACATTGTATCTAAAGGAAGATCTGAAACTTTTATGTGCTTTCAATTGTGTATTACGCATATGCAGCTGAAACTAATCAAAGCAATCAGAACAGGTAGCAGCTGAAAAAGTCAAGGGTAGAGCAATGACAGGAATAGCAATAAGGGACAGAAAAAGAATGTGAGTACGAACGAGTTTCAGATCCAATATTTCTCTTGAGTTGGAAGTTTAATTGTTCATGTGAAATGGAAATGGGTGGGGCATTGTAGGTAGAAGTGGCAGATAGACAAAACTGATGATCGCCTTCGAGGAACAACCCATGCGTCAGGATGACAGAAAAGAAGATGAAGAGTTGAAATGGATTTACAGGGAAGAAATAACACAGTGAGAAATGGACGCAAAACAGGAACATGTTTCACATGTCCACAATTGGTCTGTAAGCACATTTTGCTCTGTGATAACTTCGCTTCTCTGCAATTAAAAAGAATAAAAATTATTTTTATTGCTGTACGTATTTCCGAAAAAAAATTAACGAAGTATTCTTGAAGTTATACGTGCTGAAACCAACTCAAATAGTTAACAAAAATATTTCAAGAAGAAATAATTTCTAGTTCACATAAAACAGCGACGAAAAACAATTTTTTTTATCAGGGTTTGTGAAAACAGAAATTCGTCCATGACGAGGATTGAACTCGCGCCCCCTCACTCCGGAGTAAGTTGCTCTCCCAACTAAGCTACACGGGCAGAATGTATGGCTGCAGATTTGTCGTATTGACACGTGCTTTACCTCTGTAGTACGTCACAGCATATCTCTGTTAATTGTTTTTCTTTTTTTCTTTTTTAAAACGAAGTAGGAATTTTTTTCTTCATTAATCCCAGACGATGTGTGGAACAAGCATCACACATTTTTCGAAGAACCTAACGGTCAGTACATCCATTTTTACGCTCGGGCGCCAATGTGAAAACACAAATTCGTCCGTGACGAAATCGCGCCTCCTCACTCCGGAGTAAGTTGTTCTCCCAACTAAGCTACACGTACGGAATGTATCGCTGCAGATTTGTTGTCTTGACACGTGCTTTTCCTCTGTAGTACGTCACAGCTGAACTGTCATCCACGCCACGATCCTCAGAAAATTCGAAAACTGTGTTCTCCCAGAGCGCGAATCGACCTCATATCACAATTTATGTTCAAACATGCTGATGTTACAACACTTCCGACCCTGCAAATGCTGCTATCTTGCTTAGGATGGCAGGAGACCCTTTGCCATTGAACCCGTAATGTGTTGGTTCCGGTTGTGCAGAAAGTTTTGTCTGGGATCTAGAGAAATGTTTTCACAGCAGCAATGGCGCATTCGTTGGTGGAAAGATGGGCGTTATATTTACAAATAAAGAAATACGTGAGTACCCGAAAGTGATAGATTTATTTTAAGGAATACGGCGACAGTACAGGCACGGCTGTTTTAAAGGGTGGGCCAACGGGGTCGGTGCCCAGGGCCCCCAACGCCCCAAGAGTCTTATGGGTTTAAAAAAGTCAAACACTTTGACCAATCACCAGCAGGATTTTTTTAATTAAAGAAAAGAAGAATCACCAATACAGAAAGTTGGAAGTTCTTTTGCCTTTTTTTAAAGAAAACCTTGTTCGTAGCTTCGATTTCCCGAGAAGGCAGGAGAAAAGTTAGGCGTTGCGGTGGATCTTTTGTGACAAAATAAGGAACAAAGAAAGCCGACCTCCCTCCCAATTCCGAGTGTCGGATAGGCTTGAGCCTAAAGGCAACGCACAAATCGCATTTTTTCCTTTTAAACAATCATTTGTGCTGTCCACACGAAGACGTGCACGTATGTTTATCACTGGGGTTTGCCCACCTGGGCTACTTATACATAAATTCTTTCAATCGCTGCTGCTCAAACAAATAACAATGATGGGGGTCCCATATCAACCTTTCTGTCTGGTGCGTCATATTGTCTGGAAACGGCGATGGTTGGTTTATTTCTTTCTTCTGTTTTAATTTAATTTTCGTTGAATAATTTGTAGAATACGGAAGAAACATTATATATCTTTCAGCACCTATTTTCTTGTAATTTGCTGAGCAACAAAATGTGAATGCATTTCCTACACTTCATGGAGTTCTGCAATTTCTGTCATGTACCATTTTTCATTCAGGTGGTATTTAAAAAGTTACTGGATATTGAATGTTTCTTCTCGTAGGGATACCATGGTGATGTTGGAGTATATAATAATTCTCTTACGTTGTATATATATATCCATATGTTGTATATAATGTAATAATGCCATATTTGAATACAAAAATAAACACATATTGTAATTACACCATATGTTGTATATGTTCTGTATATATAAGATCAGGGGCCCCGAAAAATATGACGGCCCAGGGCCCCCAGAAGTGTTAAGACGGCACTAAGTACAGGACTCCAAAACTTCACTCGTGCAGCGCAGGCTTAACAAGTTCTTCCCTGTGAGTAGGTGCGCCATCTCGGTGGAAAAAGTCACCTGAACCATTCCCGCATTTTCTAAACCTAGCAATAAACGCTCCATTTTGGGTATACGGGAAAGACTCAGGATTCCAAAGCCTCACTCATGCAGTGCAGCAAGTGCGTTCGTTGTATTGGTGGACCAAGGCACCTTTGCGGCCTGCCATGATGTTTTTATGTTGACGTGTCACAAAAGCTGTATAATATGCCTTAATGATTATGTGGCTTTTCTGAACACGATTAGCTTTTTCGGAAGGTAACACTCCTTCAGCTTCAGTTTTAGCATCCTGAGAAACCTGAGAAACGGATGTCATCACTTTTTCAGCAGAAGAAAACAGTCTTGGCTTCCTTTAGAGGGGACGATTCGGGGATTTTTTATTGCTGGGATTGTCGCTTTGTCTCTGGATGAAAGTGGTGACATAACATCACGACAGTTGTCACGAACCTTCCACGAATGCTTGAAATCGTTGCAAATCTTCACGCGACCTGATAGCAATTATCCGTGTTTGATCAACTGTCTATGGCTTTAAGAACTTTCGCAGTGTCAGAATAGCCTTGATTATTTAATGCACACATTCAGATGAGATACTCATAGCATTGGATATGGGCTGAATCATCACTCTCCGATCACTTATTACAGATCATGCTTCCTTTTAACGAGCTGGTGTATCATCTTCCCCAAATATCGCATCTTGAGATTAATTTCGATTATTTTCCTTAAATGCTAGATAGCTTCAAAGTGGTCGATTTTCTCAGTCTTCTCTTATATACATAAGGTCAGGGTCTGTGAAGAAAGGATAAACTGTCGTTAAAGAGGAAAAACCCTTGGTGGATAGTCATACATAATGAACCCTGTAGATCACATCATGTACTAAGAGAAATAATTGAAAGAGCGGATGAATATGAATTTCCATTATGTGTGGCTTCTATTGATTATGTTAAAATGTTTTTAAACTTATGCGGAATCAAAGATGCATACGCTAATATTGTTCATAACACCTATGGAAATGCAAGTACAAAGGTTCGATAGTCGGAGCACACAGCACGTGTAACAATTGGAAAGCGAGTGAGACAAAGTAACAATATGCCTCCCAAGCTATTCAGTGCTAAACTGCAGAATATATCTCAATTGTTGAACTGGAAAGAAGACGGGAAAATGATTAATAGAGGCATTTAACACCACTGTACATTGTTAAAAATTTTGTGATAGGTTGCACCAAAACTGGTACTTCTCTAGCTGCACCACTTTCTGAGGAAAAATACACCATTGTGTGGTGCAAACAAAGCCAAAAACATGGATCTACCTTGCACCCTAATGTGGTGAAATTTTGTATCATAATGTGGAGCAAAGCTGCACCATGTTGTTGGGTTTTGTTTGCAATACACAATGGTGTAGTACAAACAATACCCTTGGTGCAGCTGGTGTAGCACCACTTTTTGGTGCAACCTACCACAAAATTTTTAACGGTGTAGCTCTACTGACGACATAGTCATTTTGTAAGCTCCCAACAGATCTGTAGGTTGCGATCTAGGAACTTACTGGCAAAAGTAAGGAAATGGGATTAAAGATGAATTATCACATACACACACACACACACACAGATAAAAAAAATGATAAATAATGCTTTTGAAAGTGCTGAAGATTTAGAGGTTGATGGGGAATTTAAAAGTTATTGATGCCTACATCTACCTTAGACAACAGTTATCAAACGAGAGTCCCATCGAGGAAGAAATTAATAAAAGTACAAAACTGGATTGGAGTGCTTTGGAAGAAACAGTACAATTTTCAAGGGCAATGCACCATTATGTCTTAAAATAAAAGTGTTTAATCAATAAATCTTTCCAATTCCTTCTAATGGATCAAAGACATACATAGGCTACGGACAACTTAAGAGCTCAAAGAAGCATGGAGAGCTGCATGCTTATTGTAACTAAGAAAGATAGGAAGAAGAACTCGTGGATCAGGAAAATGGTGGAAGTTGATGACATCATGATCAAAGTAAAATTCCTAGAATTGCAATGGGTTGGACATATTGCTAGAAGAACTGACCATCGTTGGACAACTACAACACTGGACTGGATTTCAAGGGACAAGAAAAGACTCAGAAGAATATCACGTGGGAAATGAGTTGATGAAGGAGTGACATGGAAGAGAATTGATAAAGACAGAAAGTTGTTGAAGATATTTGGGGAGACTTTCATCCAGCAAATGGTTTTTGTTGATGATGATGGCATAATGAGCCGCAAACCGCAAGCCTACAACACTATTCCTTTATACTTAGACTGCGACCATTTCAAACACCTCTCGTACCCTTATAGCGAGAGTACTTGTTATGAAAATAAAACACAGAAGTATTTAGTTGATAACTCGGCATATGTGCAGGATATTATTAAATGCACTATTTAGCAGGACAAAAAATAAAACAAGATAAAATAATGTAATATGAAAAACAAAGAACAAATGTCCTTGCTACAAATGAAACAAAGTTGAGCCTGAGCGAACAAGCAAAAACTGGATCTGCGTGTAGAAAATAATGTCCTGTGGACAGCAATGGCAAAAAAGAAAAAAACAAAACAAAAAACTAACAGAACAAGAAATAAGTAAGCATTTCGACTAATTACTTCGTACTTGTTAGTACTTCATGATTAAGATTATAATAAATGGGAAGCTGATTGAAGGCATAGTACATAAAGAAAACAGTAACTGGTTTCAAACAATAGGACCTGTGAATCCTGCCGGAAAAAAGAGGAAGCAACTGCAGTTGAAAGTAGCGGAGTGTGTGGAGTATAACCTGTGAGAATCATACTAACTGGAACTGCTTTCCGATTTACGAGTAATGTATTTGACCTGGATATATTTCCGAAACATAATCATTGTCACTCGTAACATTGATTTATTTATTAATTTGTGCCGAATATTTTTACATTGGCCTTCCTTTTCGACTTAACTTTTTCGTAGGTAAATTTGATTACCTCTTAGGTATATTTCATTCTGAACGCCATATCTAAACAAAAAAATAAAAAAAAAAAAAAAAAGAAGACACGAACCTCATAATCTGTGACGTATTACAGAAGCCAATCACGTGTCAAGACGACAAATCTGTAGCGGTACATTCCGTTCATATAGTTTAGTTGGGAGAGCAACTTACTCCGGAGTGAGGAGGTGCGGTTTCGATCTCCGTCCCGGACAAACTTGTGTTTTCACATTGGCGCCCGAACGTAAAAATAGATCTACTGGCAGTTGGGTTCTTCGAAAAATGTGTGATGTTTATTCCACATATCTTCTGTAATTAATGAAAAATTTCTACTTCGCTTAAAAAAAAGTTAAGTGGGAAGTGATGTGACGTATTACAGAGGTGAATCACGTGTCAAGATGACAAATATGCAGCGGTACATTCCGTCCATGTAGCTTAGATGGGAGAGAAACTTGCTACGGAATGAGGGGGGCGCAGGTGGTTGGATTCCAGTCACGGACAAACCTGTGTTTGCACAAATTTTGAAAACACAGTGTAACAGGTACACTACACATACGTATGTGACCGTGTTACTTACATCTATTCAAATTAACTGGTAAGTATTTTTCCCACTGAAATCTTATGGAATGGTAGGGAAGTATTTGAAGGAAATATTAATATTTCTCTATTTACAATTGATCAAATTAAGCAGATTTTATGAAGCTCAATAAAAATCATTTGTAGCAAATACTTAATAATAATATTAAATGATAAAAATTACCAATCAAATTCAAAATCGCTTTTGAAAATTATCATTATTCTTTCTGGGATGTTTTTTTTATTTAATCAGTTCATCGCTAAGGCACATTTTTTATTTAAAACTACGTCACCGAATGTCACATGTTAAATTAATATCTCATGCGATTGTACTGACTGATTCACTACTTTCGTCTTGTTGAATATTAGTTCAATATTTCTTAACACAATTTCCCTGATGCTTCTGAACAAACAAGTGCAAATGTTCTTAGGAGGTTTAACATCTCAGAAAATAAAATTGTCATGTCTTAATAAATTCCAAATATTAGTTTGAAGTTACTTCCTTTAGTGAGGGGAACAGACAGAAGAACAGAAAAAAAAAATGCCGTTGCGTGTTTCAAGAAATCTGATTATCAGATATTTCTGGATACTGTTTGGGATCTCAGCTTTAGTGATAAACAGGATCATTTTAATATTAGTATTCTGTTCAACTACCTCTTTAGAAATCACTTCTTTCACCTTGGTATCTACGGCAAACATTTGGAAGAAACCGGTAAATATGTAGATATCAGTGTAATTAAAACCCGAAGCTTTCTACTGTAGCTCCAGACGGTATGAAAATCGGCAAGTATGTGAACGACGGACGAAAATGAAAGACAGCGAAAGATAGCGAGAGAACAGTGAGAGCTACAGAAAGAGAGAAATGAAATAGAGGCAGCGGAAGTGTAAGAATGAAAGAAAAGTAGAAAGAGAAAGAATGAGAGAAAGAGAAAGAGAGATAGTGTGTGTGTGACGTATCTACTGTTATCGCTCCTATACTGTAAGATACATCACTTATTCATAGCAGTGGCCATCTAACTCAAATCACGAGTCCTTTATTGTTAAGACGAACATTTATATCGCATTAGCTATATTTGAACCTTCCTTATGAGACTGGAGACGAGAGTATCTCTTTGTGTAGATTTCGATTTTCCTTTTTACTTGCTTTCGCAGTAGAAACGTTGCCTCTTTTTAGTTATTTCTCTCTGCAGACCTCTCCAACTAATTTTCTCTTCCCAGTGGCAACCCTCCAGCCCTCCAGTTATTTACGCATCTTACAGACTCGGTCAGGCTTCGACGCTCAACGAAAACTGTCTTCTTTTTCAGCAAAATCTCATAGTATATGTGCTGACAAATTTCTTGCAACCAAGGTACGACTTAGAAATGACTAGCCCTGAGCCTGATTTAAAACTGATGCATCCTAATTTTGGCAAAATGGGCGAATAGTACGTTACTTAATGTAGTCCTTTTTAAGTAATTTGACGGACCTGAAAATTGGGAACAGGTTCTGACTCTTTTGATAGGCGATTAAATCATGCCCTGGATGCTACCCTCTTACTCTGATTATCCAAATTCCTTACCGGGTAAGAACCTCTTACCTCGAAGCCGTTTCCATCTTAATTGTCTGCCGCCTAGCTGTCTAACCCCTTTGATGCTACCTCTTATGCATCAAGTCTCTGTTAGTACTTTCTAAAACGAAATTGGTCGTACCTTAATCTTAAATTACTTTATCTGTGGATTGCACTCTTTACTTCTTAATTTGGTCAGCATCTCTTTGTCAAAACCCAGAAAGGCCAACGCCTACTTCAAACCGCACCTTTCTTAACATACTTCTTTGTAAAACACCTGCGTGAAGTACAAGTAGTGTTCTGTACATGCATTCTGATCCATTCTGATCCATAATCAAATACCTAATTCCCGGCTCGGGCCAGCTTTCGTGAAACAATCTCTTACACCTGATCCTGGCATGACATCGACTCTACTAGACCGCGGAAGGTACCTTTAGGGGTTTTGTACCAGTTGGACAAATAGGATCCCGAAAAGAGTAACTGGCGTGAACGGGAGAAGGCTGTGTTCCACTGCATCCCACTAATGCTTTGTACGATTCAAGTCGGAGGAATCTGGCTGCCAGGGTAGCACACAAAATTCTTAAACATGATCCCTGAAACATTACTGAAGAACACATACCTTGTGACAAGATGCCTTGTTTGTTTTTTTTAAAAAGACCAGTGCCACCCTGTTACACGGTGACCATGCGAGGCAATATTTGGTCCGAAACAATGAGAGCACACATTGATATCAATGAAATCATTTCTCATACCATGATACCGCCACCTCCATACGGTTTTCGTCTAACCGTGCAGTCTGGTTGTAGTATTTCATCCGCGCTACCTCTCATACGGACTGGTCCATCGGCATGTAGGAGCCAGAACCTGGACTCATCGGACCATGATGTAAACCTGGGCTTATTGGTTTTAGCGGGAGTGGATAGTAATAACCTTTTTTAATACCTTATAAGTTAAAATCGTTTCCCCCTTTTTGTTAGTGCTTTTGGAAAGATTTGAGGACGGTCCCCTTTTAGTAGTTTTCTGCCAGCCGTGAGAGGAGGTAGGACAGTCCCCTTCGTTTCCGAACACTATTGCTGGCTGTTCTCTATACGAACGGCTGTTCGAGTTTCAGTTTTATGTGCACTCTTGTCTTTAACGATCTTATGTCAGAATTCTTGCAGAGAGCAAATGGATTTTCTTACATCTTCAAATTTTAATGACGAAATACTTGTGGTGAGTCGTAGAGTTATTTATAGCCAGAGATCCGCAACAGAAAATGCAAACTGTGAATTGCTAACGTTATGGGTAAATAAGCATTAAAAGTGACAGGGGAGCTGACCAGGCGAGTTTGGATCTAGTGTTTGAAGGAAACAGTTGGGAGTGAAATTTTCTCTGTGCGACTGAGAATAGTTTGAAAGATTTCTCCGTCCTAGGCAAATAGAAGTGAGGAGAATGTCCGGTATCGAGATGGAAGATTAAGATAAAGACAGGAAAGAGAGACCTAGCAGCGAAGTAACCGAGGAAAAAGTCTGACAGAATGATAAACAGAAACAGATCAATGTGTTAACAATACAAAGGCACGTAAAGAAATCTGGGCAAAGCTAGAAAAATATCTTTCCCTATATACGTACTTCACTGAATAAACCTACTTTTAATTGCAAAAGAACGAACCTTCACTTTAAGGTTGTAATAAGCGGACACTTTAAGGTTGTTGAATGGGAAAGACTCATGACTTAAGTGACTTTGAAAGGCGCATCAAAGTAGGCGCCAGGCGGGAAAGTGCACGCATTTCAAAAACAGGAACGTTCTGTACGATGCAAGAACTACTGTATAGAGTGTGTACAATGAGTGATGCACAAATAACAAAGCAAGTAGTCAGCGGTCTTCCTGAGATTGCTTACATTGTCGAAAACGATTGGTCGGTGTTCAAGGAGGAACGGTGATTGAAAAGGATTACACGAGGTAACAGACGATTTCTATTTTGTCAGATAGCCGCGCAATACTACAATGGTATCGGCAGAAGGATTTCAACAAACGTAAACTACAGCGCATTGGTGCGAATGGGCTTCATCAGCAGACATCCCTTTCGTGTAACACTCGTCACTTCCAGAAACTTATAAATTTGTCTGCAGTGGGCACGGGAGCACCAAGACTGAATCCTTGGAGACTGGAAAAGGTTGCCTGGTTCTTGAAGACCTGAAAAGGTTGTCTGATTCCTTGAAGACCTGAAAAGGTTGCCTGGATCATTGAAGACCTGAAAAGGTTGTCTGAAGCCTTGAAGACCTGAAAAGGTTGCCTGGATCATTGAAGACCTGAAAAGGTTGTCTGAATCCTTGAAGACCTGAAAAGGTTGCCTGGATCATTGAAGACCTGAAAAGGTTGTCTGATTCCTTGAAGACCTGAAAAGGTTGCCTGGATCATTGAAGACCTGAAAAGGTTGTCTGAATCCTTGAAGACCTGAAAAGGTTGCCTGGATCATTGAAGACCCGAAAAGGTTGCCTGGATCCTTGAAGACCTGAAAAGATTGCCTGGGTCGTTGAAGAACATGAAAAAGTTGCCTGGGTCCTTGAAGAACTGAAAAAGTAGCCTGGTCCAATAAATCACGTTTTTGGTTAATGTATGGGCCATAGTATGACGTCACCAGCACTTATTGATGGATCGCAGCAGCTTAGCATTAACAGTACATGCTATGGATTATTTTCATGACAAGCATTGAGTTCTTTAATACACTATGTGGACAAAAGTGATTGGAAACTGTAAGTAAATAAAAAACAGTATTTTATTTATATAAGTAGCCAGTAGCTCCCCAATTAGCAGATATTACGGCAGCCACCCGTCGAGGTAAACTGCCCAAAAGTTCATGGAGTATGGAGAGAGGGTTGTTCCTCCGTTCTGCCTTGAGTACATCGACCAACTCTGTCAATGAAAAAGGGCGTGTTGGTATAGATCTCACCCGTCGTTCAAGTTCATCTCATAAGTGTTCAGTGGGATTGAGATCAGGGATATGAGCAGGCCTGTCCATCCGCGAAAACTGATCTTCCTCATACCACTCCATTGTAGCCCTGGAAACTTGACAAGTGGCATGGTCGTCCTGGAAGAAATGATCGTCGTGTCCGTAGAACTGCTACAACGTTGGCAGCATTGAATTCTCCAGGATATATCTATACAGCACATATTTCATGTTGCAATGAGTTACAACCAGCAGACCCATACTATACCGTGCAAAATAGTTGGGACAAGCTATTTTATTCTCAGAATTGTAATGTGATCGCCAGTTGATGTCGGCAACCCACGTAAACCGGTTTTATCAGCTGTGAGGTCGTGCAACTGTTAGAACTTGATAGTTAGAATGTGGTTTGACAGAAAATAGGCACTTCGGCTTCAGTTGTGTGCTTTCGTGTGTGACAGGTGGATGTTAGTTTTTGCTCTCTGTGAGTACATGTTGCTTTCGTGTATTGAAAAAAGGATATTTCCCCAAGGAAGCGTGCAAAAATAATTGCTCTGAAGGATCACACTTCTATGACAGTGAGAGATATCGCTTCTGCAGTTGGTGTAGGCAAATCAAGTGTATCAAGACTGCTTACGCGATACAATGCATGTGGATCATCGTCTCCAAACAGGAGAGGTAAATGTGGAAGAAAACTAAAAACAACTCCACGAACCGATAAATATCTAATCAGAAATAGTAAAATGAATCCAAAAAAAAAAAAAAAAAAAAAAAAAAACAAGCACCGACCTTCAAAGAGATTTATTGGCTAGTGGTTGTGATGTTTGGGATTCAACTGCACGCCGTAGGCTTCTGGAAGTTGGCCAAAAGGCAAGAAGACCAACGAAAAAATAATATTTGAATGCGAAAATGAAGATCAAAACGTTTAGCATGGGCCATAAAATATAAATCATGGACTGCTGACGACTGGAAAAGGGTAATTTTCAGTGATGAAACTCATATATTTCTGCAGGGTTACCAAGCAAATGTCGTTAGACGAAGCAACTGTGAACCCTTAAGACCTGAGCATGTCAAACAAACTGTAAAACACCCTCTGAAACAGATGTTTTGGAGTTCTTTCACATCAAATGGCACTGTTCAAGGTATGATGAATTCTGCCAAGTACGTAGAAATATTACAACGTAGGACTGTTCCATTCTTGCAAACTTTTGACGGAACATTTCAACATGACTTGGCCCCATGTCACAATTCAAAATTGGTCAAGAATTTCATGCTGGAAAATGAAATCCATTTGTTTGATTGGCCTGGAAATTCAGCAGACTTAAATCCCATAGAAAACTTGTGGAATATTTTGAAGAGACGTTTAGGTAAAATGGACTGTACAACCAAATAACGCATGATAACGAATGCTATAAAAGTGTGGTTCCACGATTATGAAGTCAAAAATATGTGCACCCAATTAGTGGAGTCAATGCCAAAACGAATTTAAGAGGTCATTTCTGCTAAAGGAGAACGTACTTCATACTAATTACAAGTATTTATCAGTGTATATCAAGGCATAGAATGATATAAAGCATAGTTTAAAAAAAGAATGATTTTTTACTTTGTCCCAATTAATTTGCACAGTATAGTACTGTTTCAGCTGAAAGAACCCCCATGCCATACCTCGTTCATTCGTGAAGACAGGGGTTGTCAGAATTATCCAAGCAGTGAGTGCATATATGAGCTTGTAGCATTTCTGCTTTAGAGGTCAAGATCATACATAGAATAATTTTGTTTTATCGCTGATGAAGAACGGTAAGAGATTGGGAAATGGTTGTTTCTGTAAGTAAGTAAAGTGTGCTTCTCTCTGAAAGTCTTTAAATTTATTTGTGGCCATGAGCCTTGCTCTGTACTCCTTACATAGTAAAATATAATCGACGATAATATACTTGAAAAAAAAAAAAAAAAGACTGCGCAGTAAAAGTGCTGGAACTGCACTTCCGTTGCGAAGGAGGAGCTCGAAGAGTATCATAAGTGAAAATTTAGAGGGTGCGTTACACTGGCTTACACAGGTGAGGTGGGGGAAGGGGGGAGGAGGTTCGGCTCTGAGGGACTTAAGCCTTCCAAAGCTCCAAACAGATTAAAAACAACGTAGGTCAATTCTTCTATCTAGCTATTGTATACACTATATATATATATATATATATATATAGGGATGTAAGGTCAGGTGATGCGTAACATCACAGCCTCTCCTTGACAAATGTCAACCCCGCCTTCTCGTGGTGCATCCTGTTCCCACTAAAGGGGTTCTGACGACCGCCAATAGCGGTATAACTATACCATCGGGATCAGAGGAAATTCTATCCCACACTCACCAACCCGCTTGGCCAGCGTGGTGAGTTATGGCCAAACCCCTCCAAAATGACTCCACAACTTAAATCTTGGCCCTCAGTCTCCGGCAGCTGGAATGTACCTGGCCAAGGCAGTGGCCAGTGCGACATGAAGGCAGAGGGTGCTAAGAATCCCCGGAGGACCGGACTAGGCTGCCATCTGATGCTGACCTCGGCAACGTACAATGGACGCTCCCTATCTTCTGATTCAAGGCTTCTTGAATTGGAAGAGGAACTACAAAGGATCAAGTGGGACATCGTGGGGCTAAGTGAGGTAAGGAGAAAAGGAGAAGATCTCATCGAACTGAAAAGTGGACATCTCTTCTACTATCGTGGGACAGATACTGGCAGAACTAGTGGTGTTGGATTTATAATAAACAAGAAACTGAAGGATAAAGTGGTAGAAGTTGAAAGTTCCTCTGACAGAGCTGCACGACTCGTTATCCAACTATCGAGAAGATACCAGGCTCAGATTATTCAAACTTATGCACCCACCACAAGTCATCCTGAAGAAGAAATTGAAGAATTTTATGAGGAAATTTGTCATCTAAATAACAAAGGTAAGCAGCACTTGAAAATAATTATGGGAGATTTCAATGCAAAAATAGGGCAACGGCAACAGAATGAAACTTCAGTAGGTAAATTCGGTCACGGCAACAGAAACCAGCGTGGAAATACTCTCGTTGAGTTTGCAGAGGCAGAAGGGTTTTTCATCTTGAAATCCTTCTTCAAGAAAAAGCCACACAGGAAATGGACATGGGGACATCCAAATGGGACGACAAGTGAAATTGATTTTATTATGTGTAACAAAAAATTTGTCATAGAAGACTGCAGTGTGCTAAACAAGTTCAACACAGGTAGTGACCATAGATTGGTGAGATGTAAGATGCACCTCAACACTAAACTTGAACGTGGCAAGCTCATAAGACAAACAAAATCTATTGACATAACCAACCTTAAAAAACACCATAATACCTTCAAGTTGGAACTAAAGAACAGGTTCTCTGCTTTAGAAGGCCTAACATCGGAAGAAGTGGACATCTCTGAAGTTAACAGAAAAGTAACCAAAGCTCTTATGGAAACAGCAACAAAATTAGCTGGGTCTAAGAACAAGTTGCATGTAAATAAATTATCAGGAAAAACGAAAATGTTGATGCAAAAAGAAGAGAGATGAGGACAACTAAAGAAGATGTGACTTCCAAAGTGGAATATATAGAGCTATGCAAGACAGTACGAAAAAGTATCACTGAAGACGTAAGAAAATTCAACTGTGAACTAGTGAGGAAAGCAATTGAAAACAACCAAAGCCTAAAGATAGCAAAGGGACATCTCAGTAAGGGAAGAAAACAGATTATGGCACTGAGAAAAGAAGATGGTTCTGTAACAAGAAATAGAGGCGAAATTTTGACAAGAGTGAAAGATTTCTACTCCAAATTATATGAAAGGGATGATACATGCACTCCAGACATCATGAAAGATACCAGTACCAGAGTTCCTCCAGTCCTTCCAGCAGAAGTTGCACATGCAATCAAGAACATGAAGCGGGGAAAAGCTCCAGGAGCAGATGGAATTACTGTAGACATCATACAAGAAGCAAGTGGAGAAATCGAAACAGTACTCGCCCAAATTTTCACTCGATGCCTTAATGAAGGAAAGATTCCTGAGGATTGGAACAACGCTACAATGATCCTGCTACATAAAAAAGGTGACATTGAGGATCTCGGAAACTACAGACCTATCAGCCTCCTATCAGTAGTTTATAAAATCTTCACTAAAGTTCTTTCACAACGCTTGAAGGTAACACTGGACATGGCTCAACCGAGAGAACAAGCTGGATTCAGGAGTGGCTACAGCACAATAGATCATATGCATGTGCTGAGAGAACTAATTGAAAGAGCGAGGGAATATGAACTTCCATTGTGCATGGCTTTTATCGATTATGAAAAAGCCTTTGATTCGGTGAAACCATCAGCAGTTACAATGGCTCTGAAAACCTGCGGTATTGAAGATGCATACATTAATATTATTAATAACATCTATGAAAATACAAGTGCAAAGATTAGGCTGTTTGAAAATACAACACACATAAAAATTGGAAAGGGAGTGAGACAAGGTGACACCATATCTCCGAAACTCTTTAATGCCACATTGGAGGGTGTTTTTCAGTCACTGAGCTGGGAAAACAAGGGGATAAAGATTAATGGAGATTATCTAACCCACCTTCGTTTTGCTGATGACGTAGTCATTTTTGCAACTAGCCCATCAGAGCTGCAGAGTATGATCCAGGAACTTGCTGACAAGAGTAAAGAAGTGGGATTAAAAATGAACTTTCAGAAGACAAAAGTGATGTTCAATGCTTTTACAAGAAATGAAGATTTATCGATTGATGGAGAAAAGCTGGAGATAACAGATACGTACGTTTATCTTGGACAGCAGATATCAAGTGAGGGTCACATTGATGAAGAAATTAATCGGCGTACAAAACTTGCCTGGAGAGCTTTTGGAAAAAACAGCATAATTTTCAAGAGCAATATGCCATTATGTCTTAAAAGAAAAGTGTTTGATCAATGCATCCTTCCAGTGCTTACGTATTATGCAGAGACGTGGACCTTAACTAAAAGAGACATACAAAGGCTGCAGACAACTCAAAGAAGCATGAAGAGGTGCATACTTGGTGTAACCAGGAGAGATAAGAAGAGGAACTCGTGGATCCGAAAAATGACAAGAGTGGAAGACATCATGATCAGAGTTAAATCCCTGAAATGGCAATGGGCTGGACATACTGCCAGAAGGACAGATCATCGATGGACAGCCGAAATTTTAGATTGGATTCCAAGGGACAGGAAAAGACCCAGAAGAAGACCACATGGGAGATGGGTGGATGAAATTCGAAAGTATGCAGGGGTAACATGGAGGAGACTGGCACAAGACAGACCGTTGTGGAGGAAACTTGGGGAGACCTTCGTCCAGCAGTGGATTGATAATGGTTGACAATGATGATGATGATGATATATATATATATATATATATATACACACTTATATAGTGATATATATATATATATATATATACACACTTATATAGTGTGTATATATATATATATATATATCATCATCATCATCATTGTCAACCATTATCAATCCACTGCTGGACGAAGGTCTCCCCAAGTTTCCTCCACAACGGTCTGTCTTGTGCCAGTCTCCTCCATGTTACCCCTGCATACTTTCGAATTTCATCCACCCATCTCCCATGTGGTCTTCTTCTGGGTCTTTTCCTGTCCCTTGGAATCCAATCTAAAGGTGGGTTAGATAATCTCCATTAATCTTTATCCCCTTGTTTTCCCAGCTCAGCGACTGAAAAACACCCTCCAATGTGGCATTGAAGAGCTTCGGAGATATGGTGTCACCTTGTCTCACTCCCTTTCCAACACACGTAAAAATTGGAAAGGGAGTGAGACAAGGTGACACCATATCTCCGAAGCTCTTCAATGCCACATTGGAGGGTGTTTTTCAGTCGCTGAGCTGGGAAAACAAGGGGATAAAGATTAATGGAGATTATCTAACCCACCTTCGTTTTGCTGATGACGTAGTCATTTTTGCAACTACCCCATCAGAGCTGCAGAGTATGATCCAGGAACTTGCGGATAAGAGTAAAGAAGTGGGATTAAAAATGAACTTTCAGAAGACAAAAGTGATGTTCAATGCTTTTACAAGAAATGAAGATTTATCGATTGACTTAGAAAAGCTGGAGATAACAGACACGTACGTTTATCTTGGACAGCAGATATCAAGTGAGGGTCACATTGATGAAGAAATTAATCGGCGTACAAAACTTGCCTGGAGAGCTTTTGGAAGAAACAGCATAATTTTCAAGAGTAATATGCCATTATGTCTTAAAAGAAAAGTGTTTGATCAATGCATCCTTCCAGTGCTTACGTATGGTGCAGAGACATGGACCTTAACTAAAAGAGACATACAAAGGCTGCAGACAACTAAAAGAAGCATGGAGAGGTGCATGCTTGGTGTAACCAGGAGAGATAAGAAGAGGAACTCGTGGATCCGAAAAATGACAAGAGTGGAAGACATCATGATCAGAGTTAAATCCCTGAAATGGCAATGGGCTGGACATACCGCCAGAAGGACAGATCATCGATGGACAGCCGAAATTTTAGATTGGATTCCAAGGGACAGGAAAAGACCCAGAAGAAGACCACATGGGAGATGGGTGGATGAAATTCGAAAGTATGCAGGGGTGACATGGAGGAGACTGGCACAAGACAGACCGTTGTGGAGGAAACTTGGGGAGACCTTCGTCCAGCAGTGGATTGATAATGGTTGACAATGATGATGATGATGATGATATACACACTATGTATACATATACAATACACGCACACTGGATATATTGTCAGAAGAACGGTCTATCCAGTCAAAATTTTAGACTGGATTCCAAGGGACAGGAAAAGACCCAAAAGCAGACCATATGAGAAATGGAAAGATCAATTCGAAAGTATGGGGAGTTACATGGAGGAGACTGGCACAAGGCAGGCCGTTGTGGAAAAAACTTGGAGAGACATTCATCCAGCATTGGACTGATAATGGTTGACAATGATGATTATGATGATTACGACACACACACACACACAGAAGTTAGACATAACAATGTGAGTATCTAGAAAAAAAGGTTTTACGTACCTAGTAGGGTGTGGGACCACTTTTGGCATTCAAAACTGCCTGAATCCTCCTCGGAATGGACGCATACCAATCCTGGATGGTGGTTAGTGAGATGTAACATTATTCTTCATGTAAAAACTGCTCCAGGTTCATGTGAGATGCAGGAGGAGGAAAACGGGATGTTTTCCAACACAGACCACAGTGGCTCGATGATGTTTAAGTCTGATGATTGAGGAGGTCAAGGAAGCTATGACAGTTCGTCCTTATATTTCTCAAACCATGATCGGACATTCCAAGCTCTATGAATTGGGGAGTTATTATCTTCATAGATGGCATTTTCTGCAGAAAACAGCGCCTGAGTCATTGGATGGACTTAGTCCGCCAAAATGGTTTTATACGCCCTTTAAGTCATCCGTCCTTTCAAGGTGATCAGGGGGATCTGATGAAAACCACGATATGACCGCCCAGAACATGATAGAACGATCACCATGCTGCATTGTTGGGAGCAGCCAGTCTGGGTTGTACGGTTCTGAAGGTGTTCTTCACACGTAAACACGTCCTATGCTGGGGAATCGTGCGAATGTGGATTCATCAGTCACTTAGACGCTTCCATGCATCTGCAGTCCACGTTGCATGCTCCTGGCACCAATGCTGTCGCCGTTGTGCGTTCATCCGGGTCACCAGAGGTTTTGTAATAGCAGCTCTGCCATGACTGTCTTGTTTATGCAGTTCCCTGCGCACTATTTTCGTTGATACTGGGGTCTGGAGCCGCAGATTGAGCTCCGCACTAATTTTCGGCGAGGTGGTCTTCTTATTGTGGGTAACAATCCTTTTTTATGCTCTCCTGTCTCTATCTGTCAGGGTTGTTTTCAGGCCGCTCTTGTGTTTCGTAGATGAGGTTTTGCCACGAACACTGTATGCTATCATGATGCTAGACACAGTAGCTCTCGAAACTCCTGCTACTCTGGCGACTGTTGTCACGGAGGCACCATCTAGCCGGCCACCAACAATTAGCCCTCTTTCGATGTCCGTTAGGTTGTTCGTTTTGTCGTCACCCTGAAAGAAACTTTGCAACAAGACACTTTAAATTCACTTAAGCAGGACCCTCAGGTTCAAAACAAATCTACTACAACCAAAACGTGGTGGATATATTTGCATATTGCGACGTACGCAGCTGCATTAAAAGTCACGTCTTTGAGCGTGATGTTCACATTAATATCGTACATGTAGCACCGCCAAAAGGAATCCCTGGGAGTGCCACAAATGCATTATGCTACTTTTATTCAGTTTAAAATTCGTCATAATCAGTAAAATACATTCACCGTCAAAAAAATATTTGCACCCAGAAGGACGTGCAGGATTACAAATCTATTCGGGAGGAAGGCAAAGGCTACCAGGAACAATAAATGGTTAAACATTGAGAATGACATGGGCAATATTTATTGAGCTACACGCCGATAAGTAGTGTCTCTCAGCATGGCGTCGGGCAGCCATCTTTGCTCACACAGTATGCCAGACGTCTCGGCATGGAGTTGTACAGGTTCCTAATGGTGTCCTGCGATAAGCCATCCCATGCAGCTTCTCACACAGTTCCTGAAGATTGTGTAGTAGGGATGGAGTGTGGATAGCGCGTCCAAAAGCATCCCACACATTTTCCATCGGCAATAGGTCTAGCGATACGGCTGGCTATGGCAGAGTGTCAGTTCCATGAAGGCAAGCTCTCGAGACAACAGCAGTATGCGGACGAGAGTTATTCTGTTGGAGAATCTCATCGGAGTGAGCGTTCAGAAAAGGTAAGGCCACTGGTTGCAGGACGTCATTAACGTAACGTTGGGCTGTCAAAGTGCCTGTAATGAACACCAAAGGGGATCTGACATCGTAGGTAATTGCATTTCCCCCCCCCCATGACACCAGGCCGTTTGGACGTGTGACGCTCGACAATAAACTATTCATCATGGCACTGACCACGGTGCTTCCCCACACGGATTAGGTGGTCATCTCCTCCAAGACAAAAGCGGGACTCGTCACTAAAGATCACCCGCTGTCATTCTGAGTGGCTCCATGACAGTCGCGCACGACACCATTGCAGTCCTTGACGACGATGCAATGGTGTTAAGGGCATTCGTCATAACGGTCTGCGTGCGTGTGGTCCTATGTCGTGCAGCCGTCTGCCAATAGTGCTGACACTAATCGGACGATACGTGGTGGTCCTATGTCGTGCAGCCGTCTGCCAATAGTGCTGACACTAATCGGACGATACGTGGAGGTCACCACTGCTCGCTGAAGATCCGCAATGGTGGCTGTTGGGTCACTCCGCGCATGTTGGACAACCCATCGCGTCAGTCTTCTCTCTCTCTCTTCGTGGTTCGTCTAGGTCTCGCAGAATCTTCCTGTCGCTGATGCACGTCTTGTTCTGTCCACTGCCGCCAACAGCGTGCTATGGTGATATTCACACAACCGGTATGGCGCGCAATACGGCGATAAGACCATCCCGCTATCCGGAGCCCTACGATGCGGCCTCTCTCGAATTCCTCAAACTACCCGAATTGCTTCCAAACTTTTTTCCGAGGCATACTTCACTTGAAAAGGATGCAACTAATACAACAGCATGAGTCAGAATGGCAAGCAAGCACAACAGACGAACTTATACAGCCGGTTAGACACAGCGCTACGACCCCTCCTCGCTTGCGTCACATGCGCGGCCGAGCGTGATACTTAAATTATTTGCATGTCTAGCGATGTCAAACCAACTACCAAGCTTCATTCCTGTAATTTGCTTCCTTCTGGATGCAACTATTTTTTTGACGATGAGGGTGTATCATCTAAGCTGCGTCATGCTCGTACAGTTTCCTGCCAAACCTTAAATCTGGTATTCATTTAAAAATACCCATAGTATTTGTCGCCTAGTAGCTTTAATACGAGTTATAATTTTCAAGTGCAGAGCATAATTTCTCTCCTTACCGCTTTATATCTTTTTTTTTTTTCTGCATTGCCATCGTTAGTGAATGATTCTTAGCTCTTTCCAGATCTGTCTAAAAATAAGAAATTTTAAGGGCACAGGAGAAATCCAAGGAGATGACTAAGAGAGTTGTCAGAGCATAAATAAGATTACCTCCCCACACCCTACAGAATAAGAACGGGCTCTTATGAAAACGCGGACGGTCGCTTAAGTACACACCCACGCACACACCCACACACCAGTGAATTGACTCACCCGGAGAAAGTACGGTACGAAGACAAAAATACACCTAACACAGCGTATCACGTAATACATATACAGAGTGACCATTGAATTAAATAATTTCATGTTTTGAGGGAAGGAACATTAATGGTTAGTATGAAGTTTTTTGCAAGTTTAGAAGAAGGAACAGGTTTATAAACCAGTTGAGATAGACATATTCCTCCTCAACCTCTGATATACGGTATTATTGAAACGTTGGAGCTGAATTTTTTGACATCGAAGTATGTGATGTCAATTTTTTGACATCGACATAAAGGTTTTATCCTGAATATAGGCAAAATTTAAAACAAATAATAAAAAAAAGTCTATTTACACTTATATATGTTTTCGGTAAGTAATGAAAGCCTGAAGAAAAGATATAAGTTCAGTAGTGGAAGAAAACCGATTATGACACTTAGAAAGAAAAATGCTACTGTAAGCCTGTTTTTTTTTTTTGTTTTTTTTTTTTCGTCATTTCCTGTTATTTTTCTGTAAACAAGTTTTTTCCCGTCATTTCACGGAAAAGGTTGTATCAGGAATATACTTCGTTAATTCACGAAAAAAACCAAAACCGGAAAATGGCTCGGGAATTTCAGAATTTTTTTTTTTTACAGTGGACGGAAGGAAGTTATTCAAAGCCGTAACATTCTGTTACAGAGATTTAATACAATAATTTTAGGCAAAAATATTAAATCTTTTTGCAACATTTCATTCGTAACGTGCTCCATTTTTCTTTGTTCTAGAAACCTGGGAAAGCTGCACCATTTTGCACGTTGTCAGGAAGTAGGGATTTTCAGAGATTTTCATCTAAAACCATCTGAAGTCTTGGCTTTGTGTTTCGTAGCCGCATTTGATATTATCAAATACAATTAGCACTTTTCGGCACGTACGTTCAAAGGTAACCGAAGGGTACGCGAGGAGCGACTGTTCTCAGCTTTGACGCTTTTGCCTTGGGACGCCGCCTATTAATCCGTGGGAGTAGAGTATCACTGTGTGTGTTGGAAGCCTAGGGTCATTTTTCGCCTAGGAACACTGATGGTGAAAGAAAAAGAAAAGACAGTCAACTGGAAAAGACAGGCGTGGTCGGTCGTGAATGAAGCCCAGGGGCTTTGTTCCAGGGCACAACATTCTTAACTACAGAGAGAGAAGGGTTTTTTTCCGATGGCGCGAAAGAAAGGCGTAGAAAGTTATCGGTAACAAGTATGCAAAGAGCGTGGAAATATCTTACATTGCTCGCAACAAACAGAGTAAAATGAGCTTAAGGACATAGAGAAGAGAAATAAATCGTTTAAAAAAGTACAAAGGTATTTCATGAAATAGTATAACGTCCTGCTTATAATTATTAGCCCTTCTATTGTTCCCTTCACATTGGTGTTTGCGTGCCGAACTCTAACTACGAACCCCGAGATGAAAGAGTCTATTATTATTGTCACCAACCACTTAGCACTGTGATCGTTATTTACAACGTTAACTTGGAAGAGAGAAGCCAAGTTAACAACTCACTAGACTTTTTTGTTCAGAACTCGATCACCTATTGGTTTTCTGACAAGACAACGTCTATGCGTCATATCATAAAAAGCGGGAAATATATGGATGACCTTTCCCACGATAGTTATTATTCGAAGTATTGATATCACCTCTACTCTGTAAAAAATATATGGCGTGAATTCACGGAAGATTTCTAAAAATAACGTGCAGCAAATTTACCGGTAGGTAACCGTATTTTTCAGAAATTTCCGTTTTTTAAACTGCCCGTTTAATTTAACTTTCGTATTTTCACAGATCTTCTGTAATCAGAAATTCCGTTTATTTCAGAAAAATCCATTTCAGGTTTTTCCGTATTTCAACTGAAATTCCGCAAAACCGACAACCCTGAATTTTCCAGTTTTTTTCCCCAGATAATCCTTATGCTCAAGTCAGGATTTTACCCGCGCAGCTTGGGTTGGTTGAACAGGTTACACACGTCTTTAACCACTGAGCCACAGGCACTCGGAAATTTGAATCACTTGAATCGAAAACAAATTGTGCGACAAACAAATATTTTTTGTGTCATTAATGCGAGTAATTTAGTCATTTCATTTCCTGTTGGAGCTTATTATTTTTCAGAATAGGTTTGTAATATATCTTTTTTTTTTTTTTTTTTTCTGTAGGAGGTCTTTTCACAAATAAAGCATTTTTCATCCTAATGTTTCGGAACAACAAAATGCTTTGTGACTTGATTTCTTTAAACTGATAAATGACTTTCAGTTATCATTAAAAAAAGTGAAATGTACTTTTTTATAGTGTCATTTCACACACACACACAAACACAAACACACACACACACACTCCTAAATATAAAATTAACTCTTGATAGCTGTAATAGCTTTTGTCTTAAGTTTTCCAAAGACTGATACATAGGTACCGTGTAACCATCTGTTCAATAAGTTAAGTATTCGGTTTCTTACAGTAACACAATATATAATAACTAGCAGGTGCACAAAATAGGAGACAGGAGAAGAAATATCTCGGGTTACAATAAACAAAATTCATGCGATATGCTATCCACAATATCCGATCTCGCTACGGAACTTCAAAATTCGACAGATGATTGAAATTTAAAAGTTTAATCAAACCTCAAGTATTTTCACCAGTCTTTCCTATGACCGGTAATTTCTCGTTATATGGGTACGGAAAAAGTAAGAACGGAGCTCTTGCGTTAATATACGAAAGGAACTGGGGAAAGTTTCTGAAAATTCAGAATTTTCCGTTGACACATCTCCAAAACGGTAATTTACCGTTAATATAAGAAAGAAACTGCGGAAAGGTTTCTGAAAATTCAGAATTTTTCGTTGACACATCTCTAAAACGGTAATTTACCGTTAATATAAGAAAGAAACTGCTGAAAGGTTTCTGTAAATTCAGAATTTTCCGTTGGCACATCTTTAAAACGGTAATTTACCGTTAATATAAGAAAGAAACTGCGGAAAGGTTTCTGAAAATTCAGAATTTTCCCGTGGTACAAAAAAAATCCGTGAAATTCAGGTTTCTTTCCGTCATTTCACAGAAAAGGTTGTATCAGAAATATGCTTCTTTAATTCACGAAAGAAATGACGGAAAGTGGCTCGTGAATTTCATATTTTTTTACAGTGTACAGACAGACAGACAGACAGACAAGCAAACCTTTTTTCTATGTGCGAATAAATATGCATATAACATGCAGCGTTGCAGTCCAAAATAAATCTCATTAACATGTGTTGTCACCTTCGTTTCCAAAACCATCGCCATTTTGCAGCAGCGAAAACCGTGCTGTAATTTTACGGCTTTTCACCGTGACCGAAGGTGCTAAATAAAAACGCTTAAGCGTTAATGGGTTTCAGATTTTCCTTTCGTACATTCAAAGCTTAACGCTGAAACTGGGTGTGTTTATTAGTTAAACGTTGAACCTTTTCCAGATGTAACATCCGATTCCGAATAAATTGAGTTCAAAATAGTTCTTAATTTCTGGGGACGAGGAGTTTTTGTCACGCTCACTTCAATCACTTCAGTGTGAGGAGTCTTGTCTCTGTGGGTGCGTTTCGCGATTGCGTTTAAAAGAAGAGGGCATCATGTATGTGTGTGTGTGTGTGTGTGTGTCATAAATGCTCGAAACGCATTGTTGCCACATATCCAATACCCCAGCCAACTCGCATTAGTAATCCAAACATTTCATGTCGTCGAGTGTTTCATTGAAATGCAACGTGAAGGAGTGATAGCATCCGTTTTTAGTACCATTCGCGAGAGAAGATTTATCTGATGAAAGGTTTCTTTGCTTCTTTTTATTTCTTCCTCTTTTTTTTTTTTTCTATCTTTTCCCCCGCCGGCTGTGAGTCGTAAACTTGAGTTTGAAGTGAGTACCCCGCGCTCGTGATGTGTGTTAATGTCGCATTCCTTCACACCGACGCGCTGAATGCCTCTCTCATGACATATGGCAGATCATCAAATCGCGACACCATCGTGTCTTTCGCCAGCCATTGTTGCTTCTGCCGGATGACGCAGCCTTCCCCCAAAAAATCGCTTATATGCATTTGTCTGTCTTTCAACGGAACGGAAAAGTTACATTTTATGAATTGCCCCAGCGGAAAGCGAGGAAATGGGATCGGAAACAAATAGCGCGCGTCATTTTGGGAGCTAAAATATCACGCCTTTTGGGATAACTTCATTTGCTTTATGGCGCTGATGTTTCGCTTGGAAGTATGCTTCAATGCTGTAAAATATCCGAGATATTTCTTGATTTATTAGTGCCATTTTAGGTTTCTGACTTGTGATTTAAATGCCCTATCATGGCAAAGTATGGAAAGACGGGAGGGGGAAAAAATGAATAAAATATGCTCTTTTACCCTCGCCTTATTCATCTGAAATTCAAATGCAAAACGCATTTTTCGGAAAACGAGTTGGAGAGAAAAAAACGGTCACGAAAAAACCAAACTAAGATTGATAACATCATAGTTAAATAACCGTGTTACAGTACAAAAAAAAAAATGAAATAAAAAGCTGTATCTCAGCAATCCGCTGAGTGGTCATTTTATTACAAATCTGCGGATTTATGTTTAAGGAGCGACGCATCACAAAAAATCTACATAAAACAGTCGTCTGTTATCACCATTCGTCATAATTCAACATTACGGGAATTTGAATGCCGTAAGTAAGTACTCTGTTTCACTGATTCTTTCATTAATTTTACTAGAGCGGGAGAAAGACAGTCTTTCTGTGCGGGTTCAATGCATGTGAGGAAGAACATTTTTTTTTTTTTTTATCTTCAAAATGTTTATCGAATATCCGAGGAAAGATGCTTAACCTAGAGAAGTAAGGAATAACTGTTGGCCCGAAGGCCGTATGCGGCCCCCTATTTTAGCTTGTGCGACCCGCTAAAAAGCATCTTAAGGACATAACAAATTGAATAACAATAGATAAAAAAAAAAAAACTATTAAAAAAATCTCAAAAGTCAACGCCTCTCATAGAAAGTCCAGGAAATTCAAAAATCGTCTAAATTGCTGTTTTAAGAAGCAGGAACACATTCCTCCAGAGCTTCACGATCTGCAACATAACCACTTCTTCCAATCATGAAATGAAACTGGAACGAAAATCTGGAAATTGGTTTGGAGTAATAAATTTCCTAGACGATTTTATTAAAAAAAATGCGTCCATATTTGCAGTGAACGTACTCGTATATTTTCCTCAACAAAGATGTTCAAATCCTCTCAAAGAGATCGCCTGACTGATGAGGCTTGCAACTATCTTCAGCTTCATTAAAAGTTGCCCATGAAGAGCATGTGAATTCATATGAGCGACATCAACGTTCTCATTAGATCTTTTCAAACACTTCATCAATAAGAAACTGATATTTCAATTTCATTTTACTATTATCGCTCGGGTTCCTAATTGGGTGCACCCGGCGTAATATTGGGAGCCAAGGGGGTGTCGAGTGGATTGTGATTCTGCAATTCCCTGATTTAGGGCTGACGCAGCTTCAGGATCCACTGACCGGGGGTTGTGTTTCACACAGCAGATTTTCCTTTGGGAGTCAAAGGGTCCGCTGTGTGCCGCAATGTTTTCGTGAACGTCTAGTTTAAAACAAAAAGCATAAATATATCAGCAAATAAAATGCACACTAAATTTCATCGAAATGAACACAGTATAATAAAACAGGGTCCTGTAAAACAAAGAAATAAACCATGACAAAATAATGGACGCAAATGTGCCTCCCTTTTAGCAAAAGATAGGATGAATCAATCTCGTCGAATTTTTCAGGTACGCCACTGGATATAAGCAGTTTGCCGACCCTAATTTGGGGATGATCCACCGTAGGGAGGAGACAGTGCCGTAAGACAAGGACACCGTCCATGAATTTCGAATCCAGTCCCAACTGGGACGAATAATTTGAAGCCTGAGCCTCGTACCACTTAGTCACCTGGGTGGCGTACCATTCTCAAGAGCAATTTAGCATTACGTCTTAAAAAAAAAAAAAGCATAAATAGTGCATCCTTCTAGTTCTGACTTATGGATCAGGGGCATAGGTCTCAGTTAAAAAAGACCCACATAGACTGCGAACAACTGAAAGAAGCATGGTGAGATACATGGTTGGTGTAACCAAGAATGACGGGAGAAAGGACTCATGAATCTGGAAAATTGTAGCACATCATGATCAAGGTAAAGACCTTCACGAGGCACTGGCCTGCAGATTTTGCTAAAAGAACTGTCCCCCATTGGACAACTGAAATATATAGTAGGCTGTATTGGATTAATTTTGATAGCATGCCTGAATGACATTGAAGAGACTTGCCCAAGACAAAGAGCTGTGAAAGAGTCTTGGGAGATCTATATCCAGCTCTGGATTCAGAATGGCTGGACAACTGAAATACTAGACTGTATACTAAGGTTAAAGGGAATACTCGGAAGAAGACCACGTGGGAGGTGATTGGATTAAATTTGATAGCATGCCAGAATGACATTGAAGAGACTTGCCCAAGACAAAGAGCTGTGAAAGAGTCTTGGGAGATTTTATCCAGCTGTGGATTGAGAATGGTTGGACAACTAAAATATTATACTGTATACCAAGGTTAAAGAAAAAGACTCGGAAGAAGACCACGTGCGAGATTATTGGATTTATTTTGATAGCATGCCGGAATGATATTGAAGAGATTTGCCCAAGACACAGAACTGTGAAAGTGTCTTGGGAGATCTTTATCCAGCTCTGGATTCAGAATGGTTGAACAACTGAAATACTAGACTGTATACCAAGGTTAAAGAGAAGATTCGGAAGAAGGCCACGTGGGAGATGATTGGATTTATTTTGATAGCATGTCGGAATGACATTGAAGAGACTTGCCCAAGACAAAGAGCTGTGAAAGAGTCTTGGGAGATTTTTATCCAGCTGTGGATTGAGAATGGTTGTCGTTGATGATGATTTCTTTAATTAGTAGTTAGCATCCTTTAATGTAGTGACTAAAAACAATGGTAAAGAAAAGAGTCATTAGTAACATGTTTTCATCTCCAAAATAAATAATATGTACGTTGACTCTTAACAAAGGCAATTACAATGAGCGAAACAATAGTCTGCCAGCTCTACAATAGCAGAAAGGTTGACCACTAATACACAGTGCAAAGCAGATCGTGCCGCCCCATTGGCACACTTGTCTAAGCGCTGGTCAGTGGTTCGATAGGATCTAGGTTCAAATACCGGCGTGGCAGGGATATTGTGTTTGTCTTACGGCACTGGCTCTCTCCCTTCCCTGGAACCAGTGGCCATAAATTAGTGACGGGAGACTGCTTATAGCCCATTGAGTTGATCACGGTGGTCGCTAACTCACTCCCGGCTCCCCCAAAACGGTCGTCTTCATCATCGCAACTGCTACAGAGAAAAGGTGTTCGAGCTACAGATTTCTTATTTTAAATCGGTTTTACTTATTTCGCAAAGCGACGCATAACAGAGGGTGCATTTATTTTAATTTCGTATTGGTGATACTAATTCGTGTTAAAATCCTATAGTACAATAAAATGTCGACTAAACGCCATAAAAACAAATGCAGTGCACAACGTACCACATGTTAAAATACTTTACTAATAAAAACACACCATACGCTTCATTAGATCTTTCGAAGACACATGACTTCATCATCAGATGATACAGTCACGCGTGTTTTGTGTAAATATAGCAGAATAAAATGTCGACTAGACGCGATAAAAACAAATGCAGCGCACAACGTACCACATGCTAAAATACTTTTCTAATAAAAACACACCATACGCTTCATTAGATCTTTCGAAGACACACGCCTTCATCATCAGATACTACAGTGTATCATCTCAGGATGTGTCATCTGATGTGTATCATTTGATGATGTATCATCTGATATTATCATCAGTGTATCATCTGATGATGTATCATTAATACAGTGTATCATCTGATGATGAAGACAATGTGTCTTCGAAAGATCTACTGAAGCGTATTTTGTGTTTTTATTAGTAAAGTATTTTAACATCTGGTACGTTGTGCGCTGCATTTGTTTTTATCGCGCTTAGTCGACATTTTATTCTACTATTTCGTATTGGATTTTTTTCTCATGATAATTAAATATCGAAAGCAGTAAAATGGCAGCAACTCGTAACAAAATTAATGCGTTGTTGAACTTCACAAACATCAAGTTGCGTTGATCTCCACTTTTAAAATGTTCGGAACTACGAATTGCTTCATTATGAAATTCATAGTTGGAAGAAAAGAAAAAAAATAGTCGTAATATGCCAGAGGGACTTATATATATCATTGCAAAAATTCGCATTCCCAAATGAGTTGTTGACCATTGAAAGCCAATTAGCAAACGCCAACGTGCGAAGCAAAACTAATATGGAAATTTTTTAGCCGGCAGCGGGGATTGGAGGTGATGGGAGGAGACATTGATAATTGTGGCAAAGAATAATTCTCTAATAAAAAAAAATTCTACATCCAAAACAGCCTCGTCAATCACCCGAGGTCACCAAGTATCCTCCGCGTTCTGCTTCAAAACATAACAGACTTCCGTTAACTTTTTCTGTTGTTCCAGATCAGAAAGGCGTGTCATTTTGTCGGAGATTAATTGCCCAAGAAAAAAAGGTGCGCGCGTACGAATTACATGAGCAAAAATTTAAGAGTATTAAGAGCGAAAGTAGTTTCGTATAGAGAAAAGACACCCTTATCATCAGCATATTTATTCTTTCTCTGTCATAGGGATTAGAGAACAAATGATAATACGTGTACCCGAGCGCTTGTGTTGTTCTTCAAAAAGGTCACATGATTAGCACTGCATTTCTAAGTATTCTAAATAAAAAGTAATTACAAATATTTGTTTAGTAAAGAAATGCTATGGTTTCAAGTTACCCATTACACGAGAAATTTGATCATGTCTTCCCCTGTGATGGCAGCGCTAAGTAGATGCCTATCTATGTTTCGTTCTTTTGCCATTTCTGTTCGTTATTGCAGAATTCTTTCTTTCTTTTCTTTTCTTTTTTTTTTTTTCGAAATGAAAGTGTGTTTCCGTGAAATCCTTCTGAAGGGGCAAAATTCTTCCGCGCAGTGCTTTGTCCATCTTGATTTTCTTTTCCCTGAAATTTGTCATCCAGAATTCGTGTTTGATAAAAGAATTTCCCTTCGTGTTTTGTGTCTCAAGACCGGATTTCAATTGAATAAAACTTTTTGGTGTCCCCGTTTTCTCCGTATTCCTCTGATTTATTTATCTTCTTCCACCATTAGTAAATCTTCAGCGTTTTTGTGCTTGACCATATTTTAAATGCATTGATTTTCTTCTCTCATCGTTCATCGGACTGGAGTTCTCTGCCACTTCCTAACTTGGCTAATTCTATGGAAACAATGCTTCAGCAACAGCAGCGTCGTCCCTTGACCTTTTCAGATCGAGAGGGGAGGGGCGTCTCCCGAATTATTTCTGAAGTTTCCCAGTAATCGTACAACATTCTCCAAATAAATTGTTCGTTTTAGTAAATATATTATTATTATTTTTAATCAATGATCAAAAATAAAAAAACGTACAGAAAGAAAGAAGATAAAAAATTAATAGAAAATTTACAATTCAATTATTTTTACTACAAATATGTATTTTGGTAAAAAACCAATGTATTTTAAAGTGAGTCTGTTTCATAAAACTATCTTGGAACCAATGTACACTTTATAACATTCTTCACGTTTTCAACTCTCTTGGGCCATGAGACACTGGCTGGTGATATTTTGACTATTTGTTATTTAAATTGCTGATTGTTACTAAATTTAAAGCCATCTATAAAAACCTAATTTACAATAAGTTAAACATTTTCTATTTACGATTGTTGAAATATTATTTACAAAATGTGTCTTCCAAGGATTCATTTAAAAGTTCTTAAAAATTGTAAACCATATTATTTCAAGTAACACTTCTCTGCTTCATTTGATGATCCAGTATCATTTTAAGTTACTTTTGATGTTGTTCTGATTCATTTGACTGGGTACTGTAAAGGTGAGACTAAAGGAAACTTCGTATCAGGAGAAAGGTGTTCATCGCAACCTTGAAGCTTGGGTTGTGAAATTCAGTTGTCTTCAATGCGGTATTTTAACGAAATTTTCTTTCCAAAACTTTCGCACTTGAAGCCGCGCTGGAGGAGGCCTTTGTCCTACGGCGCTGATTCTGACTTTTCCTTGGAAACTGTGGCCCTAAATTCGGGACTAGTGATTCCTTATAACTTTCGACGAATCGTTGGGAAAAAATCTCTCTGTTAACATCATCTTCGTGGAACAGCGTTGATTAAACAGAAATTAGACTATCCAGATATTAATAAATTCAAGTTCTTTGCTTTAAATACCAACACTAATTCATAGCTTCCCAGCCCATTTAGAAATCTGCTGACATTTTGAGCAGCATTGTGGAAACGAAAACAGTCAATGAAGAAAACATCAAAATGCACTAAGTAAAACCGGTAAAACTGCGTCTGCGTTTTTTATTTCTAATGTGATCTCGCATCTTGAGAATCGTGTGGTCTTTAGAAACAAGAGAGGCTGAAGAAAAAACCTGCTAGTTTCAGAGGGACAAATTGAATGCGAGCGGTCGGCTTCTCCTTGTGACCACGGCTGAAGCCGCCATGTAATCAAAGCTGAAGACCTCACGAATTTTCACACTTGGGAGGATTAGTCAGAAAGAGGTCCATCCTGTTATTGCCAGCGCGAGAGGAAACCGACAGAGATCATTTTGTGCAGAAAAATGCCCGCTCTCGCTTTCTAAATTATTGTGTTTCGCCGAGACAACAGCTCGTTTCGAATTTTTCAGTTTAGGAACTTTCTTCATCACACTATCTGGACTTCCCCTTTTCACATGATTCTCATTCTTTCTTATCACGTGCTTTTCTTTCCTCTTTTTCTCTCTTCTTTTTTTTTTTTTTTTAATGCAAGTAGAGACAGCGAAAGTAGTTGACGTAGCTGAAATAAAACGCTGTTTCACCTCAAGTGAAATCGGAGCAAAATAAAAGTGATCGGATTCCCATTAAACAGAATCGCAACGCTAGGTTTGTTCGCGGGTGGGCTCTCCTGTACCAAAAGGACCACACTCAAGTTGTTCATTTAAAGCAAAATTTTGTTTTTCATCGTTTGCACGAAGATCAACGAAGAATGTTATTTCCGACTGCTTCATTACAAATACAATGTAAAACAACTTCATCACTGAGGCAAACGATAAAGCTTACGTTTTTAAAAGAATAAAGCACCAGGTATATCAGAAGTAAGTTCCGCAGATTTTATTAATCATCCGGCTAAAACAGGTATTCAACCACGAAACTCAGGATATTGAAAATTAAAAAAAATATCGCGATTAATGATTCTCAAGATCTGTCATGAAAAGGAAAGAAAAAATAACTTCTTTGCAAACCTGAAACATAATTTTCCTAAAATTAAAACAACAACAACAACAAAACCTCATTTCCTAAGAGTACCCAATCAATGAGGAGATTTTGTAGAACAATATCCCTGAAAGTGAAAGAAAAAAAAAAAAAAAGCTCATTATGACGTCCCGATGGCAGAGCAGTCTGAGACGGTTGCATTTGGGTGGCGTGTCTCTCTAAAAGTGCTGGCTTTGTCCTTTCTCTGGAATAAGTGACCCTAAATTAGAGATGGGCGACTGCTTATAGCCCTACGACTTGCCCATGGCGGTCGTTAAATCCCGAAACAAAGAGGCATACAAAAAAAAAAAAAACTTCGTTTGAACCCTATTAAACCCTTCGTATTAAATCTCCCGAAACAAAAACGTTCGTTCTTTAGTACGTCTTTTGTACAAAAAAAAAAAAAAAAAAATGTATGTGCTTATGTCACCACTTTGTCCGTCCGTCCGTCTGTGGACACCATATCTCTACAACTACTAGTCTCATTTTAAAAATTATTTTCTAATTATGAAGCTTGAAATGTGAGAACGACGATCCTAGCTATCCGGATTTTCTACGATGCATAAGTTCTCCGCTAGAGGGCATAAATGCAGATGCTATCGAATTCAAAATATATTTTATCCCATATATTGCAATTACTTCTGAACGTACGACTGAAAACATTTTTTACTTCCATTCGATACCATTTGTAACCAAGATTATTTTGCGAACAGTTTCTTTGAGACATCCTATTTTTGTCGATATCTCTGCTTCCAACAGTCGGATTTGAAAAATTATTTCTTTGTTGGAGAGCGCTTTCGGAAAGAAATGTTTTGCATATAAATTCGAATTTTTTTTAAAGCCCAAGCGTGTCGCCAGAGGGCATAAGTCCACGTTCCCATTAGCAGCAATATCTGCGCATCTAAAAACCCGATTGAAAAAAATCTTTTCTAGTCAAATACTACTAATTTCCAAAACGTTTTGCGTGCATTTATTGCTAAAAATAGTGCACGGTTTTTTTTCCGCTAGGAAGCGCAAATGTCTAATCAATTTTTGTCAATATTTCTGCTTCTAAAAGTCCAATTTGAAAAATTCCTTGAACGCCGTATACCATTTACTCTGTGAAGCACTTTGCCTGTACTAGTGGGGTTTTGTAGTTCATAGTTCTGGCTCTAGGTGCTGTTAGTGTGAATTTCTGTTTAATGCTGTATCACCGCTTCTAGATATCCTTAATATCCATGTCCATATCTCTGCTTCTAAAAGTCCGATTTAAAAAATTCTTTGAATGCCGTATACCATTTACTTTGTGGAACACTTTTTCTGCACTAGCGGGATTTTGTAGTTCGCAGTTGTGGAGCTAAATGTAGTTAGTGTGTGTTTCTGTTAAGTGCTGTATCTCCGCTTCTAAAAATGCTTTTGAAAATTTTATTTTCTCCAGCATATGCTATTCGGTACAGTAAAGATATCAATTATTATATTTTTTTAAATAATGCACAATTTACCCGCTATAGGGGCAGAAATCTCAAAAAGTTTTCTCACTATCTCTGCTGCTAAGAGACGTGTTTGAAAGTGTCGACAATTGCTCCACAACAGTTATTTCACCTGTGATTGTGGCAGTGCTACGTGATAGCAGATATCATACTACATCCCTTTATATACCTCACATCGCAGGTAACGTCGTCCCAGTGAAGGTGAACAAGAAGTCTTTTCGAGAGGTGAACAAGAAGTCTTTCCAAGAGGTGAACAAAAAATATTTTCGAGATGAACAAGAAGCCTTTTCGAGAGGTGAACAGGAAGTCTCTTTTAGAGATGAACAAGAAGTATTTTCAAGAGGTAAAAAATAAATCTTTTCGAGAGCTGAACAAGAAGTCATTCCGAAAGGTGAACAAGAAGTCTTTTCGAGAGGTGAACAAGAAGTCTTTCCGAGAGGTGAACAAGAAGTCTTTTCGAGAGGTGAACAAGAAGTCTTTCCGAGAGGTGAACAAGAAGTCTTTTCGAGAGGTGGGAGGTGAAAAAGAAGTCTTTTCGAGAGGTGGGAGGTGAAAAAGAAGTCTTTTCGAGGTGAACAGGAAGCCTTTTCGAGAGGTGAAAAATAAATCTTTTCGAGAGGTGAACAAGAATTATTTCCGACAAGTGAACAAAAAGCCTTTTCGAGAGGTGAATAAGAAGTCTCTTTTAGAGGTGAACAAGAAGTCTTTCCTAGAGGTGAACACGAAGTCTTTTCAAGAGGTGAAAATTAAGTCTTTTCGAGAGGTGAACATAAAGTCTTTTCGAAAGGTAAACAAGAAGTTTTTTCGAAAGGAGAACAATAAGTCGTTTTAACATATGTGACGTGCCTGCCCCGCAGGACGCACGCGACATGAAGGCAGATAGCAGCGATAACGAACGTCCGCGTAGCTCAGTTGGTTGAGCGACTTATTTTGGAATGAGGGGCCCGGGTTCGAACCCCGGCGTGGACAAAAATGATGGAGAAATTTACTTCGTTATGCATATTACTGATAAAGTCAACGACTAATGTAGGTAGAAGACTAGACCAATGTAAGCTTTACAATGGGATGTGTGAAAGCAGGCTGGAAAATATGGACAGAGATGACAGGAGTAATCTCTAATGAGAAAGCACCAGTAAAAGTGAAATCAACTGCATGGAGGAAAGTTGAAACACCTTTACGCTCAAAAACTTGGGAATCCGGAAGAAAATAATATGGCCGCCCCGGTGGCGAAGTGGTCTACGGCGCTGGCCTCTGATTATTCGCCCGTCAGGGGTCTGGGTTCGAATCTCGGTGAGGCATGGATGTTGTGTTTGTCTTACGGCACTGGCTCTCTCCCTTCCCTGGAACCAGTGACCCTAAATTAGGGACGGGCGACTGATTATAGCCCATTGAGTTGCTCACGGTGGTCGTTAAACCTCCAATCAAAAAAAAAAAAAAAAAAAATAATAATATGAATAGTTCGGAAGGATAGAAATCTACTCTACAAAAGATGAATGGAACAACGAGGAAAAAACATAAAAGAAACGGTGACATTTAGAAAGGACTTGGTATTAAGAAAATTCGTGAAAAACTTGCAGACCAGGATGAGACGAAAATAGAAAAATGATAGGATGTAGATGATTAGGAAGACCAAGGAAAGAGGAGAAAAAGAGATGCTAGTATATAGGGTAGTAGGAAAATCAGAATGGGAGGCAAATAAAGTGGTGACTGAATACAGGGTATGTGAAGACTAAGATGGGGAAAATTAGGGAGATGCTGTGATACAGGGAAGTCAGAAGACGAAGATGAGGTGAAAACAGTAGATAACAGGATATATAGGAGTAGAAAGACGAAGATAGAGGGAAAATTAGGAGATGCTAGTACAGTATATAAGGGATTAGGAAAATCCAAATGGTAGGCAAATAGAGTGATGTCAGAATTCAGGAGAGTATGAAGACTAAGGTGGTTAAAATTAGAGAGATGCTAGTATGCAGGGAAGTAGGAAGACGATGAGACGAAAATAAGAAGATGGCAGGATATAAAGGAGTAGGAAGACTAAGATAGAGAGAAAATGGGGAAGCACCAGTTTATGTAGATAAATAGGAAAACCGAAATGGGAGGCAAATAGAGCGATGCTAGGATACAGAAAAGTATGAAAAGACAGCGGAGAAGGAAAATGCCCGGATATAGAAGAGTAGGAAAATCCAATTTGGAGAGTTAAATTGAATAATGCTAGTACACAGGAAAGTAGAAAGTCTAAGATGGGGGAAGTGGAGAGATGTCATGATATATGGAAGTAGGAAGACCAAGACGCGACGAAAATAGGGAGATGTCAGCATATAGAGCAGGAACATTAAAATAGGGGAGAAATAGGGAGATGCCAGTATATTGGAGAGTTGGAAAACCTAAATGATTGAAAAGCAGCGGAAAACAAAGAGAAAGTTAAAGTAAGCTAAGAGGACGTGCAAAATCTCCTAAACCAAAAAAGCTTGAGTGAGTCTTCTCACTCAGGCTTTCGTACACTCTTAAAAGATTTGGGGTATGTTGTACCAAAAAATGGTGCTTCACCGGCTACGTCATCCTATGTGTCAAAGGTAGACCAAGATGTGGTGCATGAATCACATATAAATATAATGCAGTTATGCTATATATTATGGTATTTAACCTGGCTGGCGAAATTACATTCTTTGCGCATTGTTTTCATATGTCTCATTCATCCCACAAAAACTTTTGCATTTGTTATAACACCACTTTTTATTGCAGCCTACTGTCACGAGGGCTTAGGAGATTTTACAAGATTTTTGAATTAATTCATTTCCAGGAGGGAATATTCAACAATAGGTCTTTCTTCCTCAGCCAGCATGGGAATCTTCGAGGACGTTATCTGTCGGGATGTCAGGACGGCAATAAGAATCAGTAGGTGCTAATACGTGCACTAAGTACTTTTATTGTTTTATTTACCCCACAACATTGTGATCCAAAAATATATCGAGAGGGCTAACTGACTTTATTGCTCTTGAACCCGAAGAAGCTCTTTCCTTCAAACTAGAAGTCGAGAGAGAGAGAGAGAGAGAGAGAGGATCGGAGAAGAGAGAGGTCATGTAAGGTGAAGCGAACAGCAGTTTTACGACGAAAAATCGCGAGAGAATGATTTGAGAAGGAGCAATTTTTCGGGCATCCGAAAAGCCCGCGCGAAAGAATGTAAGTTACGTAGATTTAGGGCAAATACAAAAGGAAGGATAATTAGAAATCGAATAAGTAGCAAGAGGACTGAAAGCTTTAGACAAATTCCAGGATAAATCAATAACGAGAATTAGACATTAATAAAAAATAGCTTTAATGCCGCAACTGTTTTTAATACGCTCTTCCTGATATGCTTCCTTTATAACAATCCCAACGAGATGCAATCAGGCTTAAATAATGAAGCTGAACGCGGCTTATAAATGAAAGACGACAGCCTCATAACACCGCAAAAAATATTTAAAAGTGCAAATATTAACTTTCCGCTGACTCAGGATAAAGTTAAAAAAAAATTGGATATTTGAGAAAATATTTGATTGTGTTTAAATAAATGAAACCTTTGTGCAGCAGATATAAATTTTAATCAATATTATGGACACTAATATTGTATCCGCACGATTCAATCTAAAAAAGGCTTCTCGGTAGCCGAGTGATCAGAAGCGCTGGCCTCTGGTTAGTAGTGCGAACTTGGCCAGAGCCCTGAATGAGGCATGAGTGGTGTATTTGTCTCAGAGCACATGTTCTCTCCCTTCCGTGGAACCACCGAAATTATGGACGGATGACTTCTTATAGCCCTAAAAGTTGCTCGTAGTAGTCGTTAAGCCCAACAAAGGAAAAAAAATCGATGACTCATTTTGTTGCGAGTAGGTTTATAGATATAATTATCTTTCTTTCACTACATTATGATATAACAACAGCGAAAATCCTCCAAATACGTGGTAGTATCAGGATATAAACAAAGACATAGCTCTTTCCACGTTTAGCAACGCAGAGCAATCGAAAAATGGTTAAAAAATTTTCGGTTGCTGTGCGTTGCTAAACGTGGAAAGAGCGATGTCTTTGTTTATTCACTGACACCACGGATTTGGAGGATTTTCACTTTAGATCTCGCCCTTTGGATTTAACTGCTATAATTAATATATAGCCAGTGCCGTTAATGCGTACCAGATGGAGACGTCTCAGTAGCTGAGCCCATCCCACGGATTTATAATGTCAGATGCTGACAGAAAAACGCACATAGCGCCGTAGATTGTTGGCCACCGTGGTGTAAGGCCAACGCGCTCGGCTAGATATCGAGAGATCCGGGATTCAATTCCCCGGCGGCGGCCGAATAACAATTTTTCTGTTGCTGTGCATTGCTAAACGTGGAAAGAGCGATGTCTTTGTTTATAACAACAGTGTTTCGGCAATACAAGAGTTGTTACGTATACTCTAATTCAACTTTCCTTTTTCGTTCCGGATGCTTTATGTAAATTTTTGTTTATTCTCCTTAGGCGTTTTCTGAGTTTAGCGCTACATTTTTTCTCTCGCTGAATGATTTTGTGGGAACCTGATTTAATGCAAAAAGTTGAATGATGTATGTTTACGAGACAGATAAGAATGATGTTTACAATTGTTTGCGTGGTCTCGTTAGAAGTGTTACATGGATGTACGACGTAGTATTTTAAAGCATTTATGTATCAATTCATTTCTCCAAGCAGGGAATTTTCTAGCGTTGGTTCGAAGACGTATCTTAAGCGGTAATCAGTAATTGAACTTGTAAGAGAGTTTCAAAGGAAGTCATTTCCTTTGTGTGGAAGATCGTTTTAGAAACCTCTAAGCGCCTAATCGTTTCATTCTTATTGTCATCGGCCGGCATTCGGGACGGGCTTAATTAGTTTATTGCATTAGAGACGCTGTAGCCCTCCAAGCTAGTGAAGAGGTCAAGCAAAGTAGTCTGGAGCAGTCAGAATTGAGGGGATGGTGTTTGAGGAGAAAGGTTTTTTAGAGACAGCGAGGTAGAAAGAGGTAGTCGACTAGGGGGACGGCGAGTGTTTCTGTGCATGTGTCTGTGAGGTAGAGAATGGCCTCCGTTGGAAGTTGGAAACGCGAGAGGACATAAGAAAATGAGTTAAAAGAGAAATTAGGTAGAATGTGTAGGTGACTTTTAGAAAGTAAAGCAATCATAATTAATTCAGTAATTAATATAACTACAGGACATACCCAATAAGCGAATTAAGTATTAATAAAGGAGTAATTCATTAACGCAAATGATCTTGATGTTTTTGTGAAGTACAGTTATTTTATGGTATCCGCAAAGAGTTACTATAAGGCACAAACATCGAAGCCCGTAATAACTGTATTCCATCACATGACAACCCGTTAACAGAAGTCTGCTAGATTGCGAGATCGTTGTATTGCTTTGGAGCTAGATGTTCAGAAAGTTCAATGCGTCAACGATTAATTCTCTCGCGTTGAATGCTACGTTTAGTTGATATTGAAGCATTAAATTGTAATTGAGTTCATAAAAGAACTGAGAAGTATTCAGCATTTTTGTGAATCTATTGTATCTAGCTGTCGAAGTACTAAATGACTCAGTACAAGGTGAATACTGTTTTCATGCGCTGACTGGAATACCTATCGAGACCAATAAAAAGTTAAGCAGACTTGAAGTTTCTGGCCGTCCTGCTATTGAGTTCCTAAGATTGTTTTCAATGTTTGTCAAGTTATTCGGACTGAGATTCAACAATACAGGACGTACGATGAATATTTACATTTATTGAATGCTAGTGTTTTGATATATTACAGACATTGAATTGATATCTGCAACCATATACGCAACCATATATTTAATTTAATGATATCTGCAACCATGTATTAATTGATATCTGCAACCAAAGTAAGGTCCGTAGAATGAGAAAAAATAACATTTGATCAATGAGAATTAACAGCTTAAGTTAGCCTTTTATTTTTTTAAGTAAAATATAATTTTCGTTTACTTGCATTTTGTGGCATAATCGATGCTTTTTTTGCTAACTTATCAGTTTACGTAGTATCTATCATTAATTTTATGTGACAAAGGAAACATACGAACAAACAAAAAGTTGAAAAACTCATCGGATTCATCACATTTTCCTCTCCCGGTTCACAGTATTCTTTCCCTAAACATCTTCCTGTTTTTGTTTTGAACTGTATGGGCAGTAGGAAAAACGCCAAAATTAGCAGGAAGTTGGTGGTATCAAACCTGCAATTTTCTCTCACACAGAAGGAACCTTTTTGGTGTTGAATTCTCACGGACGAAGCAGCTTCACCCAGGTGACTTTGTGCTTGAGCACACATCAAACTCAGAAACAAAGAGCTACGTACTTCGGAAATGTATTCAGCCGCATGAAAGACTGACAACAGAGCAGTTTTCAACCCAGCGGACCGATTTTTATTTTCAAAGTAGGTGAAAACTTGCAACACGCTCAGTTCCCGTTTCCTACAAAAACTAAAATTAAAAAAAAAAGAAAGAAAGAAAGAAACAAGAAAAAAAAGGTGAGAAGAAAAGAAAGCAAAGGAGAGAAGAGAGAAAGCAACAGACAATTATCTGAAATGCGATCTCCACCTCTTCTTATTCTCTTATAAAGAATTACACAACACGTGGAACGGGATTTTCAGAAGAAAAGAAAGGAAAACCCTGACTGCCATTTATCGTAAACTTAACAAAAACAAGTGTGCAAAAGTTACGACCCACGAAGCACCTTTCTCGACCCCGGTAGTTGAGGGTTCAAAGGCGTAGGTTACCTGCCAGTCTTACGAGATCAACCGGCGTTCGAGTTTTAAATGAGACATGGATGGTGTTCTTATCTAACTCTCCTGGATTTCTCCATTCCCTGGAACTAATAACTCTAAATTAGGGATGCGCGATCGCTTATAACCCTTAGATCTGTTAATGGTGGTTATTCCCACCCTCCAAAGAAAAAAACCTACAACATAGCACCTATCCGCTTTACTAGCTAAACACACTCTTACCAGTAGCGTACCTGAGAAACTCGGGGGCCCCTCCCCAAAAAATATCCTCGAGGCCCTTTTGTGAAAATCGATTAGATTTCAATTATTGAAAATTTTAAATTCCATATTATTAATTATCATTATTATTTATTTGGAAAATTTGTAACTCCATATTATTTTTTCAATTATTTAAAATTTAAATTTTCATCTTTAATATTTTCACTGTACACCATGTAACCCCTCCGTTCAGAAAACTTGATGGGTTGCATGGTGTATAGTGAAAATACCTTGTATTAAAGATTTAAATCCCTACCATGTATAATATTTCTTCGGGAAAATCGTTTCCCAATCCATCCGACAGAAGAAATAAATTGTATTTAGTTTTCATATTCTTAATAGGTTTTATAAGCGTTTTAGTAATGCATGTTCTTTGGAACGTGAAAGGTAATTTTCATAAAACCAGAATTGTTGCACTTTATTTCGTGTAGCACAAACATTCGCTGTGTAGTTAAAATTATTGCCCTAGTTTTATACAAATACAAAATATTACGAAACACTTCCGAAGCATATCTTTCAAATTCTATTCTTTTAGGGAACTAGCCATCTCTTTGAAATTCATGAGGATCACACACACATACAACTATCGTATGTATAACGAAGTAAATTTCTCAGTCGTTTTGGCCCACGCCGGGGATCGAACAAGTCGTTCTACCAACTGAGCTATGCAGACGTTCGTTCTCGCTGCTATCTGCCTTTATGTCGTGTGCGTCCTGCAGGGCAGGCACGTCGCATATGATAGAGTCTGATGATTTCCAATTTATAAGAAAACACAGAACATAAGTTACCAAATAACTAACAGTTAAGAATTGTGGGATAAAAGAAAGTAAAACTACTTAAATTATTTACTTTTGAATATAAAAATCACACTTAACATAATTCCATAATGATTTACACATAGTAAAAATTTTTCTCTTCACTGTTATATAAAAAACACAAGCCTGTTTCTTCGTCCCCGCAAAGAGCATGTTTTAGTTCATTACATGCTGAAGGATGCCTAGTTATGTGCAAACAACTGTAATACATGATACCTTATCCTCATTGGTACAAAAATTTCATTCATTGAACTGATATTCTTTCACATTATCTTGCTAATATAAATGTATATGGCTGTGAAAAGGGGCGTGAAGTCTTCTGAAAAGACATGGATGCTTTTTCGTCATCCAGTTTTTATAAACTAAAACCGAGGAAATGTTCCTAAATATTTCTTATTTATTGAGAAAAAAATGCCAAAAATTGGTTTTCTTTTTAATATTTCCTTGAAATCAGCCGTCAGGAATTACTTGCTATTTTTTAACCACTTTCATACGAAAAATTTTGTAAAATCTTTTTACTCAGGCAAGAGGCCCTCAGCCGCGAGGTCTCCCCCTTCCGCAATGCGGGGGTTGCGCGGGCTATCAGTACGCCCCTGACTGTTACCTAATGCGACAGTAAATCAAAGGAATAAACTTTTATTTCACTTTACATGAGGAACGTAGAGGTGCGAGGGTTTTATCTTGCGCACTCTGCCGCCAACCCAGTTCAGAATGTGCTATTTTTCAATATATTTAACTTTAAAATATAATCTGGACTCGCCAAGTAATAATGAGTCTCGTGTTTTTCGTCGTGTAGCCCTACTCATTTCCCCCTAAGAAGTGCGTCGTTTATGTCTCTGTACGAAGGTTATCAAATTAGCATCCGCAGAGCCATGGAAATTAACTTGTTTTCCACACTTCCAATTCCTTAGTTTAAGCTGCTTTTTCATGTTTGCATGATAAGGGGGCGAATTAAGAGGGTGGATAGGAATTCACTGAGTGAGGTCATTACTAATTGCTCTGTTGTTCGTTTTCTTTACAAAATAGGGGATTCCAACATGCAAAGTGGAGTCTAAAGCTACACTAGCGCTCTTAAAACTGCCCCGGGACAGTGAAAATGCAGAAGTGGCTGACGACTGCTTTGTAGTGGAAGAGTGCAAGACAAAGTAGCAGGCTTGAAGGAAGGGAATTAAGGAGGGGGTTGATGGTGCACTGTAAAAAAAATCTGAAATTCAACGGCAAGTTTCCGTCATTTCTTTCGTGAATTAACGAAGCATATTTCTGAAATAACCTTTTCCGTGAAATGACGGAAGGAAACCTGAATTTCACGGATGTTTCGCACCACGGGAAAATTCTGAATTTTCAGGAACCTTTTCGCAGTTTCTTTCTTATATTGATGGTAAATTACTGTTTTAGAAATGTGTTAATGGAAAATTCGGCGCCTCCCTGTGGCGCAGTGGCATAAGCTATGACTTCTGATCATTCGTCCAAAAGGGGTCCGGGTTTGATTCCCGAGTGAGGCATGGATGTTGTGTTTGTCTTATGGCACTGGCTCTATCCCTTCCTTGAAACCAGTGACCCAAAACTAGGGACGGGCGACTGCTTACAGCCCATTGAGTTGCTCACGGTGGTCGTTAAACCTCCAATTAAATTAAAAAAATTCTGAATTTTCAGAAACCTTTCCGCAATTCCTTTCGTATATTAACGGAAAACTCTCACTTTTAAACTCATTCCTTTTCGTATATTAACGGAAAACTCTCACTTTTTCTATATCCGTATGACGAGAAATTGGCGGTAATAGAAGCGATTGGTGAGAATACTTGAGGTTTGATTAACTTTTAAATTTCAATCGTCTGTCGAAATTTGAAGTTCTGGCGTGATTTCAATTAAATACGGAAAAACCTGAAACGGATTTTTTGAAATAAACGGAATTTCTGTCTAAGAAAAATCTGTGAAAAAACGGAAGTTAAAATAAACGGGCAGTTTTAAAAACGGAAATTTCTGAAAAACGCGGATGCCTACCTGCAACTTTGCTGAACGTTGTAGTTTGAAATTTTCCGTGAATTCACGCCACTAATTTTTTACAGTGTGTCTACGTGGCACGACGTTAAAGTATAATTTAAATTTAAAAAAAAAACGACATCTTTCCTTTAAATGAATTGTCTAAACACTATTATTTTTGTAAGCAAAAGTGCAAGATTTTTGAAAAGCTATTAAGACAATGCATTCAGAGCAAGCAAAAGTTAAAGGCGACATGTAATACTTGTATCCTACACCAGTGGCGTAAGTAGTCAGATCCGTGTGTGTGTGTGTGTGTGTGTGTGTGTGTGACCAAGTTATGGGGATGAGAATTGCACGAATTTCTTTGTAGCCGGTAGGGAAAAGCATGAAAAATTCTTTCCTTCAGAGTTTCGTAAAAAAGTTGTTATCAAACTTGCCCCACCAAAAATAATGCTCGCCTACCCATCGCCCATTCAGATTAAGAAGTCTAGCGACGTCAATGCTTCTTAAACATTTCAGATTTTACCAATAAAGAATCCTTAAAAAGTTAATGTTAATCTTCTTCCGCAATATTGCAATAATGAGTTATCCTTCATTTTGTTATTACGATAGACGTTATCTATTCTAAATGTAGCAGTTATATTTGTCTCCAAGCAGAGAAAAAATTGAGTGATGCTTGATTTTTGTGTTCCATGAGTTTTCGACCAAGAGTATTTATTAAAAAAGAAAAATAAAGTAAAATATTTTGCTTAAAAATAAATAAAATAAAATTTAAACATGAATGATATCCTATCTCTCCGAGTTCGCTGAGTGCTTTGAGAGGTAACAATACCTACTGTGAACTTAAATCTGCGAGAGAGAAAATTAAATATAGCATCATCCATTAATATGCTTAAAATTAATATTGAAGTGATGAAAATGAACAACTTGACTCCTGCACAGAACAAATGAAATTTGTTAGACAGATTTTGTGAAAAAGTTTTAAAATACATTACACATTTTAGGCAAACAATATGTTCAAGCAATTTTTCTGAATAACACAAAATCAAACATTCCTGTTTTAATATCAATGGGACTACATTTTAAGGTCTGAATTTCCAGTATGTAATTTGTTGCAAGAGAGAGCTGTACTGTAAACATTCCGAGTATTGCATGTTCTTACCGTGGGTAATTTTCTGGGCATAAAGAATAGCATCCGGCGAATAAATTAATTGAATCTTCTTTCATCGAAATAAATGGCCACAAAAAAATGATTTAACAGCCAAAATTCTTTGAAAAGATTAAAAGCAATTCAACGTAATGAAGTTAAAACACGGGTTTTGAGAATCATATTATGAATTTTCCTGAGCGTATGTGTGTTCAAAGACAGTTATATATACACATTTATAGAAAAACATGGAGATAACTTGAAACTGCACGCGCATGAACACTCGTATACACCTGAGGAAAAAGAAATTGGTCGGAAGGTAAATGGACTGGGAGAAATGTGATGAATATTTCTGTATGTTTGGTAAATGCTGCCAATATAAAATGAATTTGGAACTACACACACACACACACACACACACACACACACATACCAGTTCTGAATCGGGCTCAGTTTTAAGAGCCCGGTCCCCTCCGAGCCCGAATTATGTCATCCCGAGCCCCTCCGAGCCCGAATTATGTCATCCCGAGCCCCTCCGAGCCCGAAATATGTCAGCCCCAGCCCCTCCAAGCGCAAAGTATGTCATCGTGAGCCATTCCGAGCCCGAAGTATGTCATCGTGAGCCATTCCGAGCCCGAAGTATGTCATTGTGAGCTATTCCGAGCCCGAAGTATGTCATTCCGAGCTCGAAGTAAGTCATCGTGAGACCCTCCGAGCCCGAAATATGTCAGCCCCAGCCACTCCGAGCCCGAAGTATGTCATCCCGGTCCCCTCCGAGCTCGAATTATATCATCCCGAGCCCCTCCGGGCCCGAAGTATATCATCCCAAGTCCCTCCAAGCCAGAGCCCCTATACGAGCCCAAAGTATGTCAGCCCGAGCCCGAAGTATGTCAGCCCGAGCCCCTATACGAGCCCAAAGTATGTCAGCCCGAGCACCTCCGAGCCCGAAGTATGTCAGCCCGAGCTCGAACAAGCCCCAAAACTATGATTAATCCATTAAGGCATTAATAAAAAAAATCATCTCTTCCCGAAATCTCATCTTTCACCTGCAATTAACCGATGTTTTTCTCAACTGGTGGGTGCATGGGGAAGGGATATCTATCTGTTAACCGATGTCTTTTCTCAACTGGGAAGTGGGGAAGGGATATTTGTCTGTTAACCGATGGTTTTTCTCAATTGGGAAATGGGAAAGGGATATCTATCTATTTCTATGGTATAGTCGTACATTTTCTTTAACCAGTTTGTTTGCTCCTGAAATGCTTCGGGCTGCCGGGCATCCAGAAAACTTGGGCGACCAGGTATCCGGAGAGAACAGGCGGCTCTGCAAATCTACGCACATTACTTAATAGAATTAGAAGGAAGCTGCCGCGTGGAGGCAGAGGAAGAAATTTCGTCGGGTGCTGTCTGCTATCTAGTGTCTACAATTCTTAAAGAAGCTTTCCCTACGCCGCGGAAATCTACTAATGAGTATCCTACGGCATTTGCTGTCCAAACCCAGAAAAAATAGCCCTTCAGCGTTTCCCACTCCTCACCCAGACCAATAGTCAAATAATTCTCTTTACTAACTTGAAAGTATACAAATATGCCAAATTATTCGAAATCGCATTTAAAAATAAAATAAAATTCACTCTCCCTTAGAGCCGAGCCGGAACCGTAGTAAATATATATATGTTATGCAGGCAGTGCCTGCCCGAGCCCGGTTTGGTCCCGGCTCGACTTCCGACTTGATGGCTTAAAGGTAATAATTAGGCCTCACATGACTAAATTATCTTGAAGAACGCTAAAATTTTTCTTCTGTAGAAATATTATATGTGTGCATTGAAAACAATGGTATTACAGAAGTGGTAGTAAAATGTTCTGTTTGTCTAGCGTGAATTCGAGAAAGGGAGGGGAAGAAACGTAAATACCCTTACACACATACACCTTTATTCCAAGAACATATCATCATCAACAAATATCAATTCACTGTTGGATGAAGGTCTCCTCAAGCTTTTTTACAACTCTCTATGCAGAGTCATTCTCTTCCATGTAACTCCTACACGTTTTCGAATTTCATTTGCCTATCTCTCACGTGGTCTTCTTTTCTTTCAAATTAATAAAGAGGAACAGTACACCAATTATGTAGAAAATAATAAAACTATACTAGTGATCCGATTTACTGGTGTATGAATACACACGGTCAAGTCAAATTAGTGTGACAACCAGCTAATATCCAGAGTAACCGCCGTGTGCAGCGCGGACAGTAGCTAAACGGGCTGGGAGGGACTCAGTAAGGTGCTGTAAGTTGTTCACAGGTATGTGGAGCCAGGCTGACTGCAGTGCATCTGACAACTACTGGAGGGTGCGTGGTGGAGGATCCATAGAGCGAACAACACGATCGAGGTGGTCCCACAGATGCTCAATTGGGTTTAAGTCTGGGGAATTAGGGGCCAGGGAAGTACTTTGAAGTCTTCATCGTGCTCTTCCAACCACATCGTGCTCTTCCAACCACATCGTGCTCTTCCAACCATACAGTGTTTTCCAACCAATATTTTTGGTGGGGATGGATTGATAACGAATTCGGTCCATAGTGCCTTCCACAGATATGAGTGAACCTAGAGAATGCCACGAAAACATTCCCCAGACCATAACGCTGACCCCACCAGCTTGTGTTCTTCCAGCAATGGTTGAAGAGTGTTTGTTCTCAGATGTTTCTCGCCTTATACGCAAACGTCCATCCCTTCGATGAAGCAGAAAACGCGACTCATAGGAGAAGGCGATCGTCTGTCAATCAGCGGAGGTCTCGTTCCAATACTGCCGTGCAAATGCAAGTCTTTTCTGCCGATGCACCTTTATTATCATAGGTGCAGTGACCATCCGTCTGCATCAGAGCCCCATACGCAGCAGGGTTTGCTGAACTGTCGTTTTAAAAACATTTCCGGTAGCCCCCTAGTTCATTCGACCAGCGAGTTGCTCCACTGTAGCGTGTCGATCGGCCCTCACGCACCTTCGAAGCCAACGTTTACCTCTCACATTAATGGCACGTGGTGATCCGCAGTTTCAGCGTTGCTTATTCGCAGAGGTGCCATTTATCCGATCACGATGCACTTTAACCACAGCAGCACGTGAACAGTTCACAAACTGCGTTGTTTCAGAAGTACTGCTACCCTTGGCTCGAAGCCGATAATCACCGCCTTTTTGCAAATCTGATGAATCGCTCCTTTTATCCATGACAGCAACGAGTGATATGTTTTCAGATTGCATCCAGTACACCTTATATACCCTCCAAGTCAGCTCACGACACGTGCCTTCTTTCATTGACTACGCGCTGTTGACGTCAAAAGTTGGAGGTGGTCACAATAATGTGACTCGACTGTGTATAAATAAGCGTTCCAAGCTTTTGCACATCAACCAGATGGCTTTTTTAAGGAAGTTAGACAGAAACTGCCTCGGATGATATGCAGTTCTGTCTAATTTCCTTGAAAAAGCAATCTTGTTGATGTGCAAAAGCTTGGAAACGCTTATTTATATATTCCTACGCCAGTAAATCTGATCACTAGTACAGTTTTACTATTTTCTTTTCTTCTCTTTCCTTGTGTGAGGGTGTTTGTGTCCCTTTGGTATCTAGTCTAATATTTCAGTTGTTCAACGGCGGTCAGTTTTTCTAGCAATATGCCCAGCTCACTGCCACTCGAGCTTCTTTACTCTGATCATGATGTCATCCACTCTTGTATTTTTCTCACCCACGAGTTTCTTTTGCTACCATTCTTGATTATAACAAGCCTGCTTCTGCACGCTTCTTTGAGTTTTTTGCAGACTCTGTATGTTTTTCCTATTTAAGATCAATGTCTTTAATCCATAAGTGAAAGCTGGAAGGATGCACCGGATAAACATTTTTATAAGACATTATAGTAAATTTCTTTTAAAAATTGAACTGTTTATTCCAAATGCAGTCCAGTCAATTTTCGAAAGCCTATTAATTTCTTCTTGAACACAGACAGCCCTTGCTTGATATCTGGTATCCAGGGTAAATGTACGCATCAGTTACTTCTAGATTCTTCCCATCAGCGTGTAGATCTTCAGTTCTTGCGAAAACATTGCATTAGAACACCAGTTTTGTTTTTTCTAAGTTCATTTTTAAACCCACTTCTTTACTCTTCACAGCAAGTTCTTGGGTCGTACTTCGCAGCACTGAGGTCATTACATGCGAAAATGACTATGTCGTCTGTTACGTACTACGATGGAAAAGCACGTGTCAAGACGACAAATCTGCAGCAATACAATTTTTCAATTCTGGCGGCTTCGATCCTCGTCATGGAACACGTCAGCAAAACGAAAGTATGTTAAATAATCTCCATTAACATTTATTTTATTTTATTTCCAGTTCAATGATTGAAAGACATTTTGCAATGTTACATTACATAGATACATATTTTTCTTGATCCATGTGATATATATACCACATATAAATCTGTATCTATACGTATATATTTATATCTATCATCATCATCATCATTGTCAACCATTATCAATCCACTGCTGGACGAAGGTCTCCCCAAGTTTCCTCCACAACGGTCTGTCTTGTGCCAGTCTCCTCCATGTCACCCCTGCATACTTTCGAATTTCATCCACCCATCTCCCATGTGGTCTTCTTCTGGGTCTTTTCCTGTCCCTTGGAATCCAATCTAAAATTTCGGCTGTCATATATTCGATCCCGTCACGGTCATGCCCAGCCCATTGACATTTCACATTTGTGCTCGAATGAAAAAATTCATGTACTGGCCCATATGGTCTTCTTCTGGGTCTTTTTCTGTCTCTTGGAATACAGTCTAAAATTTCGGTTGTTCATTAGTGGCCCGTTCTTCTGGCAACATGCCCAGCCCATTGACATTTCTGGGAGTTTATTCTGATCATGATGTCTTCCACTCTTGTCATTTTCTTTATCCACGAGTTCCTCTCCATATCTTTTCTGGTTAAACAAAGCATGCATCTCCCCATGCTTCTTTCCGTTGTCTGCAGCCTTTGTATGTCTTTTTTAGTTAAGGTCCATATCTCTGCCCCATATACTGGAAGGATGCATTGATTAAACATTTTTCTTTTAAGACATAATTGCATATTGCTCTTGAAAATTATGCTGTTTCTTCCAAAAGCTCTCCAGGCAAGTTTTTGAGTCACCTTGGGGGAAAGGCGGTTGGTCATAATTCACCACGCGGGCCAACCTAGATGGTGAGTGTGGGATAGCATTTCCTCTAATCCCAGTAATAGGGTTATACCGCTATGTGGCAAGAGCTCCTTTGGTGGGAATAGAATGCACCACCAGAAGACGGGGTTGGCATCTGTCAAGCAGAGACTATGATATGTTTGCGCATTACCTGACCTTATTCCTTTTCGAATGGCGCAAAAGAAAATATCTGCCTTTTTCAGGGTTTCTGCTACACCAGATCTGTTATAAAAATTCCCATTTCCCCCTGGAATGTAAGGAAGATCTAGTTTTAATTCAAATCAAAAATAATTACCTCTCGCATTTTCAATACGGCAATATAATTGCACTGCAGAGGAATTATGACTTTCACTGCAGCGTTTTATCATCATTGGGTCCAGTCATCGAAAAAGAACTTCGCTATATTTTCCAAACGAAAGCATGTGAAAAAGAAAAGAAAGCACAATCACGGCTGATAAATATATTTATATAGGAATTAAATAGAATGCTTCCATTTGTTAGAGATTAAGAGGCAAGGTTGTCTTACAAAGTTATTAATCACGACAGATGCACTGCAATTTTCCCCACACATACGTTACATTTCAATTTGATTTACAGCCGCCCAAGAAAAATACTAAAAAAAAATAATGTGGGGAAGAAAAAAAAAGAAAGAAAACAATGGTGCACGCAGGTAGGTCAGGGGTTATGCGAGGAAGATGAATGCTTGCAAAGGAAGGGGGTATCTATCGGAGGCGTCAGCTGGGGATTCATCCAAGCAACGGTGGTGGCCGTTGCACAATTGCATCCATTGGAAACAGAGATGGAAGCAGTCACTGTTCCCGGCTAACAGTTTCCCAATTACAGAGCTAGGTGCCGACCGATTACAAGCTGGCTCTGTTTAATGACAGCCATTTGTCGGCTGTGTTGGTGCCACAGTGTACGGCTTCACTGAACGCCTGTCACTGCTCAGGGTTGGGTCACTAGAAGGAAAATTGATTTCTGAAAGCGTGGGTCGATCGATCCGACGAGGACGCAGCTCTTCTAAAGAGAACCTCTTTAAGCAAGGTGAGGAATAGGATACGGTAAACTGCAGGTGCTGATTCTCACTCGGTCCGCAAAAATGGGGCTTAAAAGCCCATCAGCGTGTTAGCAGTTCAGATGGTATTGTGCTGATGATAAAACGAAATTCTACCACTTAATGCACTTCATAAAGAATAATAAGCAGGAAATTAATATCTACGTTCATAATTTTTCACTGAAAATATCGGCTCTTAATATATCACCCCCAGGGGACAGGGAAGCATTGCCACTCCGGTAGCCGAGTGGTCTGAGGCGCTGGTTTCTGACTATTTGCACGAGATAAGCTCGCGCTCGAATTACGGATTCTGCATGAGTGGCGCACTTGTCTAAGGGCGCTAACCTTGGAATCAGTGGCACTAAATTAGGGACCCGCCCCGGTGGTGCAGTTGTCTAAGCGCTGGCTTATGATCATTCGTCCTGGTTCGAATCCCGGTGAGGCATGGATGCTGTGTTTTTCTTAACGCACTGTCTGTCTCTCTCTTTCTTGGAACCAATGGCCCTAAATTAGGGACGGGCGACTGCTTATAGCCCAACTGAGTTGCTTACGATGGTCGTTAAACCTACAATGCAAAAACTGCTTATGGTCCTTAGAGATGCTCACGGTGGTCGTTAACCCCCCTCCAAAAAAGTGGTGCGAGCAAAATTCTTATCGTTAATAAATGTAATTCCGTTATTATTGGAGCTGTTCCTTTATAGTTTCACATCTCCCTCGTTCTTTTTAGTTGCGATTAAATGGCCCAATAGATATTTAAGTTATTAGAGGTATCCCACAACTGATTTAGGGACATTGGTTTCATTGAAGGAACAGTCCCAGAGCCATAGGACTACAGCTCCGAATCCAAGCATAACTCTGGCGATCAGGCAGAATCCCGCGCCTCTGACCACACATCCAACAGAATGCCATTGTTTGCTTCGGAAGCATACTGTAAATTTCTTTTAAATGAAACACACACACACACAGGTACGCAAGCGTACTGGTTTCTGATCATTCACATGCTAATTAGGGGAACGAAAAAAAGTAAGTGCTGAGTATAAAAAGAGCAGCAAAACAAATATACGTTTTCAAACAGGCAGTATTCAAAGTTTCTTTCATTTTGCTATCTTTCTTTTTAATCATAAAAAAAGTCGTTATTTTTGCAACTCTTGCACATATTTTTACATTTCATTCCAACAAGCAAAATATTGCAGGTTATTTTTTATATTTGCAATAAAAATAATTTATTCATAAACAGCGTGAAAACTAATAAAAATAAATGTTCTGTATGGTAATATGCATTTTTAAACGCATCGGGGTACCTAAACCATTGTGACGTATATTCTAAATTAACTTTCCTTTTCAGTTTCTTTCCCTTGGTAAATTTTGAATTTGTTCCCAGGTATATATACTTCACAACTTAACGTGACATCTTCTCTCTCAAACGAATACTGTTGGCAACACATTTGAGGTCAGAGTGAACGGGACGTATGACTGTATGAGATAAAAACAATAGATAAAAACTACGATACAACAGTTGCTCGTGTGGGATGTTGGATGTGTGTTGGAGATGTGATATGTGAATTATGTTGAAATGTGATATCTGATCTATTGATATAGTCCTGGAATAAAGAAAATTTCCGTAAGTTTGACTTCTGTTAAAATGTTTCATCTGGCCGTAAAGGCTTAATTAAGGAAGTGTTCCATCGTATTCATGTCTAATGATATAGACATAACGTAAGAACGACAAGATTTCAGTACGAAAGGAACTTTATGTTATACCATGTAAAAAATATTGCTGAAGTAATACTACAAAATCAGTGATTCGTATTTACGTTACACGAAACAAAAATGATGATGTAAATGATCTACGCATTAAATGTGAAATACTTTAGCTTAGGATTTTACTGCTCGGTTCAATTCTGGCTAACTACAGTCGAAGATCGAATTTAAGACACATCTCAACCGATACTTCATTTTTATTTTCAACATTTATAAATGGCTAATTTCGTAGATTTAAATGGCCCAAAATGGACTTGTGAATGCCTCTTCTTTGTCAGAAAGAATGACGGACTCTGGTCTTTTCGTCAGCTAAAATTCCTTAAACATTTGGAATTCAAAATTCATTGCTACAAATTAAGCTGGGTTGGTATTTTTTGAGGATAACATTTCGTAATAAAAAGTTACACGACGCAAACAGATTATTGGTATTACTATAATTTAAATAGTCTACTTTAAAGAATCCCTAAAATTTTGGTGAGCATTAGAAGACGTTGTTCAGTTTTTTGTTGAAAATATTTAGGCACTAAAACTTTTCATCGTTTTGAAGAAATAATTTAAGTTACGTTCCCTATTTACCTTCGAATCAACACTCTCTCTCTCTCTATCGTTCTCTCTCGAAAAGAACCCGATACTTGGTAATAAAAAGATGAACAGACTTAGCGTAATTCCTGCAATATAAGTTTTGAATATTATACTTAAAAAGAAATCGAACACAGTGCTACATAAACGTATTCGCTCGTGAGTTGTAAATTGTATCACTCATTTAGGAAAAACGCAATGATTGAGAACTTTTCACTTCATGTTGGATCTGCGCAAAGTTACTAAATGGTAAAGAATCCATGAAAAACGAGAATGAGGTTGGACTAGGAACAATACATTACATGCTTATGCTAGTTTAATGCATAACATTTTTTTCCGGTTTTATACAGATTTGCAGAAAAAAAAACATTTTGGCAGCCGCTCCGCTGTATCAGTTGACTAAGCGCTGGCCCATGAGTCCGAGATGGGTACGGGTTCGAGTCGCAGTAACGCATGGAAGTCTATTTTGGCTTAAAGTGGATCCACTTAAAATCTTTGCCTTGTATTTCCAATGGGCAAACTTCTGTAGCCATTTTCTTAACAATTAATGCGTTACCAAAAATGCAAATTTAAACATCGATAAGAATAACTTCATATTATAGCCTAGTGTACTTAGTATTTTCTAAAATTTAACCGTAATTGAGCAATCCAGCATTTGTTTGTCTACTGACGTCATCAATGTATAGATCGCGCCATCTATTTTCTGGTCTCAACACCACCAATGGAAAAGTTATTGATTTTTAATATAATTATGGTTAAGTTTTAGAAAATATTTAATACACATAATTGACGTGGATTATGAACATCAGACAGAATTAATCGCTCTTTCCACGTTTTTGAGTGAGTCACGGAAAAATTCTCATGGGCCGCCTCCGGGAAACGAACCCAGGGTCTTCCAGTTACCGGCCGGACATGCTACCAATGCACCATAGCGGCCTCGAATTCTCCAGACTCACAAACGAAGATGTTCATAATTGATTAAAAAATGATGATGTTTGTAGTGATTGATGTTGATAATCCAAGTCAATTGTGTGTATTAATTATTCATTCGCCTCCAAGTTATTTGTTCTGTTGCTGCTTACCATCTTTGGTGAATCCTCAGCCTTGTGCGGGGCTCCAAGAAGTAACCTGCCATATGGTTTGCCAGTTCGCCGTTTGTGAGTCTGAAGAACTCGATGCCGCTGTGGTGCAGTGGTAGCATGTCCGGTGCTTATCTGGAAGACTCTATGTTCATTTCCCGGTGGCGGCCGATGATAATTTGGCCGTGACTCACTTAAAAACGCAGAAACAGCGATGACTTCTGTTCGATATTTAGAAAATATCAAGTACACTGGACTATAATATGAAGTTGTTTAAATCGTTATTCAAATTTTCATTCTTGGGAGCGCATTAATTGTGGAGAAAATGGCTACAGAAGTTTGCCCATTGGAAATATAAGGCAAAGATTTTTAGTGGGTCCACCTTAAGACACTGGCTCTCACCCTTCTCTGGAATCAGTGGCGCTAAATTAGGGAAAGGCGACTGCTTATAGCTCATGGAGTTGTTAACGGTGGTCGTTGAACCCCCAAACATTTTTTTTTTTTTTTTTTTTTTTTGTAGAAACGAAGCTGGACCTCTTCAAAAAGGAGACTGGCATATCATTGACCAGTAAATCAATAGATCGCAGTTAATAAAAAGGACGAAGAATTATAATGGAAGAAACACACGAAAATTTACCGCTTTCTAGGGTAGATTTTATTATCCACTACGCGGAAAATCTGGGAAACTGCAAACATTTCTTTCATCTGGATGGTACAAGAACTGAAGAATAAGAGAGTGATATATACTTAGGGAATATTCGAAACTCCCACAGATCTATTGTACAACTAGAACAGCCGGAAACATTTTTTAACTGAGTTAAGGAAATCTAAATACGTTATGAGGGAGAAAACGCTGGAGGAAATGCAGTATTTTTACTGAACTAGAGACTAGTAATATTCGGAAGCCAACTAGGCACGCCAAACACCAAAATGGTTTGCTTTACAGGAAAGGGGAAAACATCATGTGTATAATTACGCTGAAATATAAAAATCCCCGTACGGCACTATAAAATTTAGAATGCACTAAACAAATCGACGTAAAAGTGTTTTAACCAAAAAACAATTTTCAACACATAGATGATTGATTGGCTTTGACAAACAATTATAACATACTTTCGACTTATTCTCAATGGCTTTTTAGCACAGTCTCCAGCAATCACAAATTTTTAAAATGATTCTTCTTTCGCATCTTTCCTTTTCACTTTTCACAGTGGCGTTTTTCATATGATTTATGCTACAAATTTGCCTCAATATTGCTTCTACAGTATACAGAGATGTGTATTAAAATTTGATATTATCTCTGATGCTAGAATTCGCTATTTTACTGCTGTTAACCTTCACGCTTTTGAAATTGCCTTATTATGTCTTAAATTGTATCACGCAAAATTTCGCTTATCCTTTTTTGGCACGTTAAGGAATACAACAGAACACATGTTAATTGTGTTGTTGATGAATACGCATGCCTTTAATGCTTTCAAAAGTATAGTGAATGACTGCGCCTTTTCAATTTTTGAAATACTGCTTCGAAAGATCGAATTTTCCAAGTTTGTTATTTAAACGGAAAATGAGAAGGTAAAAATGAAACATGAAAGCTTTTATAGCTGTGAAAAATGTTTTCTTTCTACCCTTTTGTCTAGTGCCAAAATCTGATTAAGAATTTTTTTTAGTTTCGACAATATGATTTAGAGCGACACTGGAATCATTTGGTTTTTCTTTTTTGACTTGTATGAGAGTGGCGTCCCTTAACTACACTAAGTCAAAAATATCCCCAACCAATCAACCATCATAGGCATTCAAATCCCCACAGGAACAAAATTCCCACAATACTGCTCTGAATGGGAATCGCATAGGATCACGTCTCCACTGGAGCCAGTTTCAGATAAAAATCATAGACAGATTCACTGCTCTGAATAGCAACCTCATAGATAACGTCTTCACAGGGGCCAGATTCAGATAAGGCTATACACTAAAGAGCAATTGAATTAGAGATACCTGCCTAGTAACGTGTAGCACCACCTTTCGCCCTGATGACGGCAGCGATTCGTCTCGGCATGGACTCGACAAGACACCGGGAGCTTTGGGAAGCCATACGGATACACGACCCCTGAACAAGCTCCCACAGTTCACGAAGATTTGATGAAGAGGGGGGGGGGTCAGAGCCTCGAACATCTCTCTCGATGGCATCCCAGATGTGCTCGATGGGATTGAGGTTAAGTGACCTAGCTGGCCAAGGAAGCGAAGTCACGTCGATGGAGTGTTCATTCAACCATTCGGATACAATTCGGGAGCGATGGCACGGTGCATTGTCTTGTTGCAGGATGAGGTCCCGAGTGGGATGTTGAAGACGCGCAAACGGTAGCAAATGGTCGTCCAGGATATACCGGTAATGTTGACCTGTGAGGGACGATGACACACGTACCAGGAGTCCCATTTCAATCCACGTAAACAGTCCCTAGACGAGAATGCCACCCTCACCAGCTTGAAGAGTACCCTGCTGGCAAGAAGGATCCATCGTTTCATGTGGTTTGCGCCGTACTCGTATCCTGCCATTCGCATGTACCAACGTGAATCTCGACTCATCAGTCCAGGCAACATTTTCCCACATGTCTAGGGTCGAGTGGCGATGTTCCCGCGCCCATGCTAATCTTGGCACCCTGTGATGTGCGGTCAGCAGCAGTACCCTCGTGGGTGATGGCTTCTGTACCCCATAGCGAGGAGATGGTTCTAGATGGTGTGGCTGCTTACACGGTTTTGTGCACCAGCGTTAAATTGCCGAGTGATTTCTTCTACTGTGGCCCGTCTATCCGCTGTTACAATGCGAGCTAGCCAACGATGACCCCGCTCATCCACACGCTGTTGTCCACGGTAGTTGGCCCTTGCAAGGATGGTTTTACCGGATTCGATGTACTCATGGTGCACCCGTGACACAGTGGCTCGAGAAAAGCCCAGTGCTTGCACGACTTCCGAGATGGAGTGACCCATTCGTCGGGCCCCGACAATTTGCCCACGATTAAATGCGCTTAGATCCTTCGTATTAACCATACTGCGCCCGATTCTTACTGATTCCCGTCGCATCACTCCTTATATTGTCGGATCGCTGCATACGTCATGTCGTTTCTGTTTACAGGGCCGCCCACAGCGCCACATTTGCATAACGCCAGCTGTCTCTAATTCAATTGCTCTACCGCCCTGAATTGCAGCCTCATAGCACCGCGTCTCTGCAAGTGCCAGATTCACACAAAACAGTCAGTACTCCTCTGACTAGGCGCTTCATATGTCCACATATCCACAGGGGCCAGATTTACATAAGACAATCGGAATTTCCCCGGCAGGGATCCTAATAGTGCCACGCGTTCGCTGGAACCAGATTCTGGTAAGACAAGAAGAACTGAAAGAATTATCTCCTGTAAATAAGTAAATGGACTTTTCCTTTTTTTTTTTTTTTTTTTTTTTTTTTTCTGTGTGCCGTTAGAATCTAGCCAGTCTAGAGGATGTCCTGCTTGAACTTTCAAGAGAACAGAAACGGGCTTTTAAAAGAACTCATATGCCTTACAAAATTAAAGCTGCGTGTGAAAGCGGGTACTATCTCAGGCAGTCTAACGCTTTTGTCATAGTCCTTGTCGAACGTCTTCTGTTAGAATCTTGGATGGATCTTCGGTCATAGTTATTTCCCTTCTCAGTTGATTGGTGACAGCAACCTCAAATTATAGACTGAATATTCCTTCCCAGAGTAATTACTCCCAAGGATAGTGAAACTTATAATATTAATATATATATATATATAACTGTAAAAGAAGAATGAGCTGCCCATTCTGGAAGATCAAAGGATGGCCAAAGAAGTTGAAAGGATGGTTAATAACTACACTAATATTTAGCACTTGAGATAAGAGGACGGGGGGCTCTACTTACAACTTTGGGGAACAGGAAGCTGAAACTCATTCTCGCTTTAGGTAAGAGGAAATTCAAATGATTCCAGAGGCAATTACTGGGGATTTAAGTCCCATATATATATGTAATTGTCAGACAAAGACTTTAGACTACCACTTTTGGCTTTAAATTGCGCACGAATCATTCGAGGTTTTAACACAGTGTTGACCAATCTGTTTATTGTCTAGCTCTTGGAGTCAAGAATGAACTTTATGAATTCCCTACTCACCTAGGGCCGAGGTTAATAACATTAGATGCTATGCTTGCTTTTGAGATCCATTTTTCTCTTTTCCCTATAGCTAGTAACCTTAAATTGGTCTTGCTTTTTCTCAATTTTGATGCCCATAAGGATCATTAAGTTATTGAAAAAAATAAACAAATAATAGGTGAAACTTTGCACGATCTGTGTCTATTAGCAGTTGCTATTTCGATATTCAAGTAAAAATAGATCTTTTTCTGAACCTCAGTTGCATTTTTTTTTAAATGTTTGGTGTAAATCCAAACCAATGCGAGGGTTGTTCGAGCTTTCCTTTTTACGCAATGAAGCATAGCGAAGTGCTTTGCTTTTTTTTCCTCTACTTTTTTCGAAAAAATAGCGTGTGTTCATTTTCTGTCCTAGAATTATTATTCACTTTACTAAACGAACAGAAAAGTTTTGTGAATTATTTCCTAAACTGCTACAAATTGCATTTTTCTTTAAACCGGAAACTTGAAGTAGCAGTGTATTCGGTCTTTGATTAATCCTTCCTTTACTTTCATTGGATCGTCTACACACACGAATTATGACCTGCATCTCTTTGTCAGTTGCTTTAAGAGCATCACTCGGTCTTCACTGTTGTATGAGAAAAAATGAAAAAAATAGGCCGCACATGCGCTCATACACACGCACAAGAACGAAAATAGATTAACCAAAGTTAAATAAACTTACACATCTCGAGAGAAATATCTGAAGGCAGGAAACAACGGAGAAACTGTGAAATTAACTGCAAACAAGTTATCCACGATAACAAGCTGAAAGCGACAAAAATTGCACGTAGCATCACTTATCATAAAACAATATTATTCTATTAGATATCCATTCTCATATCATTTGCAACATACTTTCGGGCGTTGGAAGTCAGACAGTTTATTTAATGAAATTTTCGTGTTTTACAAAAATATACTCTGAAAGTGGTATAATGTACTTCAGGATTTTATGCTCGCGAGGAAAAGGAGAAATTTCTAAACCCAAAGTACTTTGAAAAGGCGAAATGCTCATGAAAACTGTTTTTCTTTTTCAAGAGTATCTTCGTTTTGCATGGTAATCATCTTGAATTAACTATGTAAATCTTGCTTCCAACGCTTTTCTGAAAAACTTAGAGAGTTTTGTATGAAAAAGTAAAGAGAGAAAACAATGTAAATTTAATAGATAACTGTATAACTGTATTATGTAAATTAAATAGATAACTGTAGCACAGAGGGTAAGATTTTTAACAGAGAAACTACATACATTATCACAAGGCTGTTCTCTGAGATTCAGAGGTTAGCTCCACAAAGAAAAACAAACTACCAGATATTTTTACTTACTGCTGCTGTATCAAACTTCTCCATTTACAGCGATCTCGATATACAGAAACTAAAAACAGAGAAACTGAGGGGGGAGGGAGGATAAAATAGCTTATATAATTTAATTTAGGGAAGCTGAAATTTCGATAAAAGAAAATTTTGCCGTTGCCTTTTTTGTGTTCTTACCGAGTTTAATTTTATTTTGTTTGCTGATTGTTTGAATAAGCTTTATGCTTATATTTATATTTCCCCCCCCTCACAGCCCCGATTAAGGGGGAGGTCTATAGGAGCTATAGCCTTGAGGCCCACCTTGACTAAAGGCCTAGGAAGCATGCCTGGACAAGTAGTAGAGAGAGAAGTTTATAAAATAGTTTTATTTTTGTCTCGTATGATTTCCACTCGGTAAGAAACAGAGGCTGGAAGACGAACAGATTTCAAGACAGTGACTCACCAAGGGTAAAGGTTTCATGTCGCTGTGGACAGCGGGGTCGGAGAGACAGTTTCAGCTTTTTCCCTACCATACATCCACACCTTCCACTTTGCACTTGGAACTGTTAGTTGTCGAAGTTCCCTTTGGCTTCATACTGTATTTAACAAAAAGATGAACTAAGAAAGGTATGCAATGGTAAAACAGTAGAAAATCCAAGACAAAATCTAGGAATCTTAAGCTTTTAACTCATGTTCTTCTGAGAACAATGAAAAATACCGTGACTTATTATGAAAACTCTGCAGATAATTTAGTAGTAACAATTTTGTATTTTAACGGGCTTCATAATAATTCACTGTCATAAGTTCTTTGGGGACCCACTTAGATATCTTATCCTTGTTGTCCCCTCAAATTCCTTAGCCTAGGGGCCCACTGAGGTCTTAATCCGGCCCTGTTCCATTGGACTTTTGTATTTTTAAGGAGCCTTCGTGAGACAAAATTCTGTAGATGTAGACATAATCAGCAGAACAAAACGAAATCAAAATCTGTTAGTTATAAACCTATTGGCAAACCTGAAGAATTATTTTAATTGACACATCGGGAGGGACAGAACTGAAACATTTTAAAGAAAATTAGTTTGGAAATGAATGAAGAGCCCAACTTTGAACTTAGAGAGATGAGGCGTCAAAACTGTGACCGCACATGAACGGTCAGAGTATGAATCAAATTTCACAGTTATATACTCATAGGAAAGAAAATATTATGCTAATATATATATTTTTAACTATCAATCTCTTTTTGATTTTTATTCCTTCACATTACCTTCACATTACCTCACATTACCTCTCTCTCGGATTCTATATATTAACCTTCACATTACCTCTCTCTCGGATTCTATCCTTAATTTTCTCTTTCTTCCATTTTATCCCATTTTCTTGTTCTCCCTCTTCCTATATACAGTAGGACGCTGATTATCAGGACTACTTCTTGAATACTGCATTCGGCTCTATAGAGCTTTTTCCACGAGATCTCTTTGCCCAAACCGTTTCTAATGACCAACTTGTTTTTGTGGAGAAAGCTCCAACCACATTTTCCTTCGGGATCTATTCTTGCTGGGCATGTGTTGACCACAGGATGTGAATGTAATTAAGATTGAGATTAATGTTTTGAATGTTAAATTTTCCCTTACTGTTGTGTTATATATATATATATATATATAAAGTCCAATTACCTGAGCCCCACGATTCCAAATGATTCGGATAATCGACGCTCGACTATATATTTCTTTCTCATCTATTTCCTTTGTCCTGTAGAACCCTTCCCACGTTTCGTTCTTCCTCTTCAGGCATTTACTGTTGCGTTTACTCCTCCAACTCCCTTTTTTTTAAGGGGGGGGGGCTAACAACCACCAGGAGCAGCTCTTAAGGCTCAGAATAATCGCCAGTCTCCAATTTGGGCAGCTTCTTCCAGGGGTGGGGCGCGAGCCAACACCGCAAGACAGGCGCACCAATGGTCCCTCATCCGAAACTCAAACCCAAAGACAGTTTTGACGTCTAGCCAGAAACCATCGCTTCTAACCACTCGCCCACCGGAACAGTAACGTTTTCCTACCTGTCGGGCTCTACCTATCTATCACAAAATTATTTATCATCATCGATAATTCTCAATCCACTGCTGGATGAAGTTCTCCACAATGTCTCTCCCACAAAGCTCTGTTTTGAGCAATTCTTCTCCATGTCACTCCGGCATGCTTTCAAATTTCGTCTGCCCATCTAACGCGTGGTCTTCTTCTGAGTCTTTTTTATGTCCATTTGGTGTCAAGATTTCAGTTCTCTAATGGCGGTCAGTTTTTCTAGCAAAATGTTCAGCCCATTGCTACTTGAGGGCATGGACGACCATAGCTTAGTGTTCAGGAGGGGCAAACAGAAATTGTAACTAAGAATACGCAAATTTCCATTATGCCTTTTGTGAAATTCATAAACTTGTGGGTGACTAAGAGAGTATCCGCATCCCTCTGTTCCGCAGCAGAAGGCTTTACCAATTAAACTACAACCACGGAATTTATCGCTGCAATTTTGTCATCTTGACATGTTCTTCGCCTCTGTAGTACGTCATTTCATTTCCCTCGTAATTTTTTTTTTAAGCAAACAAGGAATTTTCATTAATTCCGGAAGATATGAGGAAAACATCACGCATTTTTTCGAAGTACCCGGCGGCTATTTCCACACTCGGGCGCCGATGTGAAATCATGAATTTGCCGGTGGTCGGATTCGAACTAACGCCTCCTCGCTCCGGAACCAGTACTCCTACCGACCAAACCTGACTGACGGAATTTATAGCTGCAGATTTGCCGTCTTACCATGTGCTTCACCTGTGTAGTGCAGTACGTCATACTTCTTATTATCTAACCGTTTTACCACCATAATAATTAATTGGAAATCAAAAGACACAAAAACTATAAACATGATGGCTAAAGGAAATCAGATATCATATCAGAACAAAAAGGAAATTTCTTTGTCGTTCTTTTGTTCCTTTTGGCCACTTGTGTCGCAAATGCATTACGAAGGCCCAGACGTCACTCAGTTGGTCATAAAGAACAACAAGTTAGTAAAATCATGCAATACATTGATTTTACTACGCTTTCCAACGTACCAGAAATCATTACTCAAGTTATCACTCAAGTTATGAGAATAATGGCTGTGGAATAAATCTAGGTCCTGTGCCCTGACCTTTGATCCCATTTCGACGATATTCAACAGAACCGGTTCAGTGTACCTCCGAAATAACATGATAAAGTTTTGTCGCAATCGAACAAATTTTGCGTAAGTTATGATGCATAAGGGCTATGGAATAGATCAGGCTCCTGTGTCCTACTCTTTGACCCCATTTCACCCATTTTCAACAGGATTCGTCCCCAGACAGGCCACTATAACATACTAACATTTCATCCAAATCGAAGAATTTTTACGTAAGTTATGACGCATAATGGCGATGGAAGTTATTCCGCTCCTATGTCCTGACCTTTGACCCCATTTCGCCCATTTTCAATAGAGTTTGTCCTCAGGTGGTCCACTACCAGATACTAAAATTTAATCGAAATCGAATATTTTTTGCGTAAGTTATGATGCATAGGGGCTATGAAATAGATCATGCTCCCGTGTCCTAATCTTTGACCCCATTTTGCCCATTTTCAATAGAGTTTGTCCTCAGGTGATCCTCTACCAGATACTGAAATTTAATCGAAATTGAACCCTTTTTACGTTAGTTATGACGTATAAGAGCAGTATAATGTATCCCGCTCCTATGTCCTGACCTTTGACCCCATTTCGTCCATTTTCAATAGGGTTCGTCCCCAGATGGTCCCCTACAACATAATTAAATTTTATCGAAATCGAACCATTTTTACGCGAGTTATCGTGCCGACAGACGGACGACAGACTGACGGACGGACATAGTATTACACTGTTAAAAATTTTGTGGTAGGTTGCACCAAAAAGTGGTGCTACACCAGCTGCACCATTTTCTTAGAAGCGATACACTATTGTGTGGTGGAAACAAAATCCAACAACATGGTGCAACTTTGCACCACGGTATGGTACGAAGTGCCATACATTACAGTGCAAGGTTGCATCAAGTTGTTGGTTTTGTTTACATAACACATGCCGTATCTTTTATCGGAAAGTGGTGCAGCTGGTGTAGCACCACTTTATGGTGCAATCTGCCACAACGTTTTTTAAGGGTATCTTGAAAATCTCTGAAGCACTTTCCAAGAATAGATCCGATCTCCAGGAGGGGAATTCCCCCTATATAGGCGCTCATGCTTGAGGTTCTTTACTTTTGATCATGATATTGTGCATTTTTTTTTATTTTCCTGATCCATGAGTTCCTTTCTTATTTTTCTTGGTCATGGCCGATTTTTCATCTCTCCTTGTTTCTTGTGAATCATTCGCAGCTTTTGCATGTCTTTCTAGCTAAGTCTCCGCAAGAAATACGAGGAAGTCTTGATTAATTTTTTAAATATATAATGGTAAAATGCTCTTGAAAATTTTACTGTTGTTTTTTTTTCCAAATGCACTTAAACCAAATTAATAAATAATTTCTTTTTCGATATGGCAATTTTTTTAATATATAATGGTAAAATGCTCTTGAAAATTTTACTGTTTTTTTTTCCAAATGCACTTAAACCAAATTAATAAATAATTTCTTTTTCGATATGGCAATTTTTTTAATATATAATGGTAAAATGCTCTTGAAAATTTTACTGTTTTTTTTTTCCAAATGCACTTAAACCAAATTAATAAATAATTTCTTTTTCGATATGGCCTTTGCTTGATATCTGTTGGCCAAGGTAGATGTAGGCATCAGTTATTTCTAAATTTGCGTATGAACACCCAACTCTTCAGTTCTTCTAATAGCATTCCACATAAATTTAGTTTTCTGTGGACTCATCTTTAATTTCACTTTCCTGGGCCATACTCCGTAGTTCGGAGATGGTATTCGCAAAAATCACTGAGTTGTCAGCAAACGGAAGGTGAGTTAAACTGTTTGCATTCATCTTTATTCCTTTATCTTCGAAATATAGTGATTGAAAGAAATTCTGCAATGTGGAATTAAAACAGCTTGGGAGATATGATATCACTTTATCTCACTCGCTCTCCAATTTTTACGTGTTCCTTATCCTCAAACAGTCGAATCTTTGCACTTGCATTTTCATTTATGTCATCAATGATATTACCAACCGCATTTTCCTCTCCCTTGAAAATCGTACACTATTAAAAATTTTTTTCAAAGTTGCCCCATGTTATGATGCAGTATCAGGCACGTACACCACGATGTAGTGCGATTTTGGTACTTGGACTAAAATTTAATGCTTGAAATCATCTGACTTCAGTTCGTTATAACTAACCAAAAAGCATTTTTATTAGGTAGAATGCTATTTTTATTAGCTAATTACTGAACGCAAATTTCAGAGCTCACAAAGGTCGAGTTTAATAATCTATAGTTAGAAACAGTTTTGTCGAATAAAAGGTATAGGAAGCTGAATTACGTGAAAACTGGTTGTCAACAGAAGTTCGTGTTTTAATCAAGCTGACGTGTAAACACTAAATAAAAATTTTATCCGTCTTCGGAATTAAAATTTTCTGAGGAAGTTGTTCACCTGGAAATAATTTCGAATGTGGAATAACATGCCCCGATTGCAACATTAATTGGCCCAATTTGTATTAATTTTGAGATTGCGACCATGTGCAAACATAAGCAATGCCGATTAAAATTTTTGAATCTTCGTCTGTATGTGTAAGTAAAAAAAACATATATATATATATATATATTGAGGAGACTGGCACAAGACAGACCGTTGTGGAGGAAACTTGGGGAGACCTTCGTCCAGCAGTGGATTGATAATGATTGACAATGATGATGATGAGACTGGCACAAGACAGACCGTTGTGGAGGAAACTTGGGGAGACCTTCGTCCAGCAGTGGATTGATAATGATTGACAATGATGATGATATCATCATCATCATCATTGTCAACCATTATCAATCCACTGCTGGACGAAGGTCTCCCAAGTTTCCTCCACAACGGTCTGTCTTGTGCCAGTCTCCTCCATGTCACCCCTGCATACTTTCGAATTTCATCAACCCACCTCCAATGTGGTCTTCTTCTGGGTCTTTTCCTGTCCCTTGGAATCCAATCTAAAATTTCGGCTGTCCATCGATGATCTGTCCTTCTGGCAGTATGTCCAGCCCATTGCCATTTCAGGGATTTAACTCTGATCATGATGTCTTCCACTCTTGTCATTTTTCGGATCCACGAGTTCCTCTTCTTATCTCTCCTGGTTACACCAAGTATGCACCTCTCCATGCTTCTTTGAGTTGTCTGCAGCCTTTGTATGTCTCTTTTAGTTAAGGTCCACGTCTCTGCACCATACGTAAGCACTGGAAGGATGCATTGATCAAACACTTTTCTTTTAAGACATAATGGCATATTGCTCTTGAAAATTATGCTGTTTCTTCCAAAAGCTCTCCAGGCAAGTTTTGCACGCCGATTAATTTCTTCATCAATGTGACCCTCACTTGATATCTGCTGTCCAAGATAAACGTACGTGTCTGTTATCTCCAGCTTTTCTCCATCAATCGATAAATCTTCATTTCTTGTAAAAGCATTGAACATCACTTTTGTCTTCTGAAAGTTCATTTTTAATCCCACTTCTTTACTCTTGTCAGCAAGTTCCTGGATCATACTCTGCAGCTCTGATGGGGTAGTTGCAAAAATGACTACGTCATCAGCAAAACGAAGGTGGGTTAGATAATCTCCATTAATCTTTATCCCCTTGTTTTCCCAGCTCAGCGACTGAAAAACACCCTCCAATGTGGCATTAAAGAGCTTCGGAGATATGGTGTCACCTTGTCTCACTCCCTTTCCAATTTTTACGTGTGTTGTATTTTCAAACAGCCTAATCTTTGCACTTGCATTTTCATAGATGTTACTAATAATATTAATGTATGCATCTTCAATACCGCAGGTTTTCAGAGCCATTGTAACTGCTGATGGTTTCACCGAATCAAAGGCTTTTTCATAATCGATAAAAGCCATGCACAATGGAAGTTCATATTCCCTCGCTCTTTCAATTAGTTCTCTCAGCACGTGGATATGATCTATTGTGCTGTAGCCACTCCTGAATCCAGCTTGTTCTCTCGGTTGAGCCATGTCCAGTGTTACCTTCAAGCGGTGTGAAAGAACTTTAGTGAAGATTTTATAAACTACTGATAGGAGGCTGATAGGTCTGTAGTTTCCGAGATCCTCAATGTCACCTTTCTTATGTAGCAGGATCATTGTAGCGGTGTTCCAATCCTCAGGAATCTTTCCTTCATTAAGGCATCGAGTGAAAATTTGGGCGAGTACTGTTTCGATTTCTCCACTTGCTTCTTGTATGATGTCTACAGTAATTCCATCTTCTCCTGGAGCTTTTCCTCGCTTCATGTTCTTGATTGCATGTGCAGCTTCTGCTGGAAGGACTGGAGGAACTCTGGTACTGGTATCTTTCATGATGTCTGGAGTGCATATATCATCCCTTCCATATAATTTGGAGTAGAAATCTTTCACTCTTGTCAAAATTTCGCCTCTATTTCTTGTTACAGAACCATCTTCTTTTCTCAGTGCCATAATCTGTTTTCTTCCCTTACTGAGATGTCCCTTTGCTATCTTTAGGCTTTGGTTGTTTTCAATTGCTTTCCTATATGTATATATATATATATATTCTATTAAGAAGATACCTAAGCAAAAAAATACATATATAATTTTGACTCACACCAAGTACAACATAGAAAAGGTTATGTATCTACCTGTGTGAGTAAAAGGAGAAAAGATAAAAAAATAAAATAAAACAACTGAATGTAGAAGGTGTCGAGAATACTGAGCCTTGGCTTTATCAAGGACCAGCAAAAACTCTGCATTTTCTCACTTCCACAAAGACCTAGTTGGAAATGGGTTTCTGCAAGGCCATAGATGCAAGTAACATTCCCACCTAAAATTGTTTTAAAAAATATATATATGTCATGTCCTCCGCAGAGTTGCATGACCTAGCACTAGTTAACAATTTCGCTTGCATCCATTAACCTTCCTGGCCCGACCCATGCTCTTCATCTGTTACTATTAAACAGAGAGAAGAAGATTAAAGAGAACTCAAGCTGTGAGAGTGACATAATAATTAGAAATAATTTTCAGCTATAACGAAATGCCAAGTTCGTTTGAGAGAGAATTTAAACCTGAAAAACAATGCAAAAGAAATCCAAATTTTTTACATTGCAATTAAAAAAGGAAATATTAATTTTTAAAAAACAGATTTTTGAAAGAAAACTTGAGTCTAAAACCCCCTACTCTACAACTTATGACAGCACGAAAACGAGAATAAGTTAAAGACAATAATTAACTAAAGAAAACTTTGTGAAAGTTATATGACTTAAACAGTTAGTTGCAATATGTACAATGTATTTCAGCAGTGCTTTAAGTGCATAATTAATTAGTTATTAAGTACTTAACTACTTTGAAAATACAGCGCATAGAAAAGGAACAAGCTTAGCCATCTGCTGTTCCTAGGTACCCCAAAAGACGCGCAAAGTTACAAAGAAAAGAATGAGTTAAAACCCGCAAAAATGTTAATAGACAAGCCAGTGCCTAAAAGCTGAAAAGCAAAAAATCAGCAGAGAAAAAGTACATGAAGTACAAACATTGAACTGATAAAACCTAAAACCCAAATACAAGGAAGAGAGCTTACCTCTTGTGCGACGAAACTTTCTCCTCACAAGAGTAAAACATGGCTGACCTCTTCCGCCACTCCCTAGTCGCTGGGGGGCAGTGCGGGTGGGGCTGATGGCCTCCTCATACAGAAAGAAACCAACTCGCGGAGATTTTAACCAGAGAAAAAAATATATAAACTTAAGACTGTGGATCTGTATGATCAGAAAGAGCAGAATTAACTCTCCAGAATACATGAGAAATATAAAATACACGAGTAGTGTATTTAATAATCTTTGCATGTATTAAATCACCTTAGTGAGCTTCTATAGATTAATCAGAATCTTATTAATTTTAATGTTGGTTTTACTATTTTTAGTATAGCTATCCTAGTGATGAATAACTAGTTTTCTTTTTTGTTTGTTTTTATTTTCTTTTATAAACAGATTTTTAAGGTTTTTTTTGTGATTTTGTTTATATTATTTAATTTTTATATAAAGAGAGAGAGAGGGAGAGTTTTTATGTTATTATTAACTATTTGTACTATATATACATATATCATCCTCATCATCACTTTCAATCATTATCAGTCCATTGCTGGATGAAAGTCTCTCTAAGTTTCCTCCACAGCTGTCTATCTTGAACCACTCTTCTCCATGTTAATCCGGCATGTTTCCGAATTCCATTCATCTATCTCCCATGCGACCTTCTTCCGAGTCTTTTCCTCTCCTTGGAATCCAGTCTAGTATTTCAATTGTCCACTGGTGGTCCGTCCTACTAGCAACGTATACAGGCCATTGCCATTTCAGGGATTTTGCTCTGATCGAGATATCTTTCACTCTTGTCATTTTCCTTACCCACGTGTTCCTCTTCTTATCTTTCCTGGTTACACCTAACATACATCTCTCCATGCTTCTTTCAATTGTCTGCAATCTTTGTATGATATATACACGGTCGAGTCACATTATTGTGACCACCAGCTAATATCCAGAGTAACCACCGTGTGCAGCGCGGACAGCAGCTAGACGGGCTGGGAGTGATTCAGTAAGGTGCTGGAAGGTGTTCACAGGTTTGTGGAGCCATGCTGACTGCAGTGCATCTCACAGCTGCTGGAGGGTACGCGGTGGACGATACAAAGAGCGAACAACACGATCGAGGTGGTCCCACAAATGCTCAATTGGGATTAAAGTCTGGGGAATTAGGGAGACAGGGAAGTACGTTGAAGTCTTCATCGTGCTCTTCCAACCACTCTCGGACATTTCTAGCTGTGTGACACGTCGCATTGTCGTGGTGGAAGATCCCATTCGTTCCAGGGAATACAATCAACATGTATGGGTGTACGTGTCTGCATGGATGGATTCATAACGAATTCGGTCCATAGGGCCTTCCACAGGTATAAGTGGACCCAGAAAATGCCACGAAAACATTCCCCAGATCATAACGCTGCCACCATTAGCTTGCGCTCTTCCAGCAATGGTTTAAGAGTGTTTGTTCTCCAATATTTCTCGCCTTATACGTCAACGTCCATCCGTTTGTTGAAGCAGAAAACTTGACTCATCGAAGAAGGCAATACTTTGCCAACCGGCAGAGGTCAAATTTCGATACTTCCGTGCAAATGTAAGCATTTTCTGCCGATGCACCTTAGTCAGCATAGGTGCAGTGATCATCCGTCTGCATCGGAGCCCCTTACGCAGCAGCGTTTGCTGAACTGTCGTTTCAGAAACATTTCCGGTAGCCCCTTGGTTCATTCGGCCAGTGAGTTGCTCCACTGTAGCTTGCCGATCGGCCCTCACGCACCTTTGCAGCCGACCCGTAAATCAGTTATGTAAAAAGAAACGTTGTAATTTATAACTATAGCACAGAAACTCGGTTTAAAAATATTTACAAAAGAATTTAAAATAGCTTCATAACAACTAAAAATATTGTGGTAGGCTGCACCAAAAAGTGGTTCTACTCCAGCTGCACCATTTTCTGAAAAAACATACACCATTATGTGGTACAAACAAAGCCAACAGTATGGTGCAAGCTTGCTCCTTAATGGGGTGCAACCATGTACGGTAATGTGGTGCAAAATTGCACCGTGTTTTTATGTGTTATCACACAATGGTGTAACTTTCTCAGAAAATGGAGCAGCTGGTGCAGTACCACAGCTTTTTTTTTTTTTTTTGTGATTGAAGTTTTAATGACTACCGTGAGCAATTACATGGGCTAAAAGCAGTCGCCCGTCCCTAATTTAGTGTCACTAGTTCCAGGGAAGGGAGAGAACCAGTGCCGTAAAACAAACACAACATCCATGCCTCACCCGGATTCGAACCCGCATCCCTTTCGGACGAATAATCAGAGGCCATCGCTTAGAACACTGAGCCACCGGGGCAGCACCGCTTTTTGGTGCAACCTACCAGGAAATTTTTAACAGTGTATTTTTGTAATCAATTCAGAGCATACTATTACTGTATTGCTGAATTTCTTCGAGCTATTTTCGTTACTGATTAGAATAATACATTTTTTTACTGCACGCGGAAGAAATCTGTGAACAGTATTTTCTGCAATCCGCCAAATACAAGAAAAATGAAGATGGAAAAAGAACAATTCGTAAGGAAGTACTAAAAATTCGAAACACAGTATTCCGGTATCAATTGAATTCTTAACATTAGAGTAACGCGAATTTGCAAATTCCGTTAAAGTAAATTAAAATTGATTGCCAAGATGTGAGTTAGACGTCCAAGTTTTCAGTTTCCCGACAAGTATGTTTCCTAATTAATCATCTGTAATAACTCGGAGAACTGAATTTAAATGCATATAAGCATCCCCTAGGAGAGTGACTCGTAATGCATTAAGAGTGATTAAACAGTTATTTAGAACTGCAGTAAGACTGCGGCTTTTAAATGCAATAATTACATGTGCTTTCCTTGCTGATAAAAGGAGACATTCCATACATTTCTGCTAAATTCGCTCACCAAACATCGTCGCCGCAGCCGCCGGGGAGTAAGAGCTCCAACCACTAAAGCGTTTCTACAAATTGGCTTCAAATCGCTTAAACAGATTAGTTAAAAGATAATTCTCATTAACGCAGCTTGTTTATTGCATCCGCTGCTGACTTTAGCAAAAGTGTGAAAGGAATGGTCAAATGTCTTCTGCATCCCATTACGAGCTTCTTGAAATTTTTGTGTAATGCACTCTCCATTTTAATACTTATTAAATGATGAATAATTGTCCGGCACGGCACATTAGTTGCACATCCATTACGTGCCTTTACATCACTAGTTTTGAACAATTAATTTTTAGTTTTGCGTGATAAGACGCACAGTCTGTGTGACGATCAATGCATGATTTATTTTGTAAACACTTTCGCTTCATAACAGCATTGGTAATATAGCCGTCTTAGCACGATTAAAATTATATCCAGCGAATTAAAGTAACTATGATACATTTAAAAATCACCAGTTTAAAAAGTTTAATTTAAGATATCATTTTTTAAAAGTATCACATCTTTCAGGCCCTATCAGGGTCTATCCTGAGATGCGTACACAATGAACTGGGCCGTCCCGGTGAAAGTGATCCAGTTCATTGTGTACGCATCTGACAAGGGAACGGTCCTGACCGATGTAGCTAGACGAACAGTGCTACATTACTGAAGGGTAATGGATAATGACAAACTTTTAGGTGCTATGGAATATAAATAATGAAGTTATAGGACATCAAAGAACACTGGCAGAGACAATATTCATGGAATCTCCATTGCTCTTGCTGCCCGTATCGGAATAGTTTTTGTTATTATTACAAAATATTCGCGAATGGACTTACAGTATAGCGTGCTCAGTAATGGATATACATTGCACTCACCTTTCATGTACGACAAAAAATATGAAGATCTTTAATTATGGAATGATCCAAAGAAAAGTAGTTCTCACAGTGAGCACATTTCATGAATGCTGTTTCCTCGCAATCTTCTCTACCACATTCCTGATTCAAAACAATACTGGAGAGGTGTTTGGAAGTATTCAGGGTGAGTAGTGACATAACTACACTTATAAAATGCAAAGCGGATTAGGTTTTGAAATCGAGGTTCTGAAAACTCATAGCGAACAAAAGACTGCAGACGGAGAAAATGGTCTCTGTGCCAAAAGTTCATGTTTGATATTACCAACACAGTGTCCGTTATGAATTTAACCATATTTTCATAGGGACTTCTTGCACTTATTTTTATAGAAAATAATTGTAAGAAGTTCTAATATAACATTCATAATATACATAATATAATGCTCATTAACAAGTCTCTAGTGGCTCCCCCTGTTGTCCATAGCAGCTCAAAGTTTGGATATAAATATATCTTCATCATCATCATCATTGTCAACCATTATCAATCCACTGCTGGACGAAGGTCTCCCCAAGTTTCCTCCACAACGGTCTGTCTTGTGCCAGTCTCCTCCATGTCACTCCCGCATATTTACGAATTTCATCCACCCATCTCCCATGTGGTCTTTTTCTGGGTCTTTTCCTATCCCTTGGAATCCAATCTAAAATTTCGGCTGTCCATCTATGGTCTGTCCTTCTGGCAGTATGTCCAGCCCATTGCCATTTCAGGGATTTAACTCTGATCATGATGTCTTCCACTCTCGTCATTTTTCGGATCCACGAGTTCCTCTTCTTATCTCTCCTCGATTATACCAAGCATGCACCTCTCCATGCTGCTTTGAGTTGTCTGCAGCCTTTGTATGTCTCTTTTAGTTAAGGTCCACGTCTCTGCACCATACGTAAGCACTGGAAGGATGCATTGATCAAACACTTTTCTTTTAAGACATAATGGCATCTTGCTCTTGAAAATTATGCTGTTTCTTCCAAAAGCTCTCCAGGCAAGTTTTGTACGCCGATTAATTTCTTCATCAATGTGACCCTCACTTGATATCTGCTGTCCAAGATAAACATACGTATCTGTTATCTCCAGTTTTTCTCCATCAATCGATAAATCTTCATTTCTTGTAAAAGCATTGAACATCACTTTCGCCTTCTGAAAGTTCATTTTTAATCCCACTTCTTTACTCTTGTCAGCAAGTTCCTGGATCATACTCTGCAGCTCTGATGGGGTAGTTGCAAAAATGACTACGTCATCAGCAAAACGAAGGTGGGTTAGATAATCTCCATTAATCTTTATCCCTTTGTTTTCCCAGTTCAGTGATTGAAAGACATTTTCCAATGTGGCATTAAAGAGCTTCGGAGATATGGTGTCACCTTGTCTCACTCCCTTTCCAATTTTTATGTGTGTTGTATTTTCAAACAGTCGAATCTTTGCACTTGCATTTTCATAGATGTTATTAATAATATTAATGTATGCATCTTCAATACCGTAGGATTTCAGAGCCGTGGTAACTGCTGATGGTTTCACCGAATCAAAGGCTTTTTCATAATCGATAAAAGCCATGCACAATGGAAGTTCATATTCCCTCGCTCTTTCAATTAGTTCTCTCAGTACGTGGATATGATCTATTGTGCTGTAGCCACTCCTGAATCCAGCTTGTTCTCTCGGTTGAGCCATGTCCAGTGTTACCTTCAAGCGGTGTGAAAGAACTTTAGTGAAGATTTTATAAACCACTGATAGGAGGCTGATAGGTTTGTAGTTCCTGAGATCCTCAATGTCACCTTTTTTATGTAGCAGGATCATTGTAGCATTGTTCCAATCCTCAGGAATCTTCCCTTCATTAAGGCATCGAGTGAAAATTTGGGCGAGTACTGTTTCAATTTCTCCACTTGCTTCTTGTATGATGTCTATAGTAATTCCATCTTCTCCTGGAGCTTTCCCCCGCTTCATGTTCTTGATTGCATGAGCAACTTCTGCTGGGAGGACTGGAAGAACTCTGGTACCTTTCATGATGTCTGGAGTACATGTATCATCCCTTTCATATAATTTGGAGTAGAAATCTTTCACTCTTGTCAAAATTTCGCCTCTATTTCTTGTTATAGAACCATCTTCTTTTCTCAGAGCCATAATCTGTTTTCTTCCCTTACTGAGATGTCCCTTTGCTATCTTCAGGCTTTGGTTGTTTTCAATTGCTTTCCTCACTATCTCACAGTTGAATTTCCTTACGTCTTCAGTGATACTTTTTCGTGTTGTCTTGCATAGCTCTATATATTCCACTTTGGAAGTCACATCTTCTTTAGTTGTCCTCATCTCTCTTCTTTTTTGCATCAACATTTTGGTTTTTCCTGATAATTTGTTCACATGCAACTTAATCTTAGACCCAGCTAATTTTGTTGCTGTTTCCATTAGAGCTTTAGTTACTTTTCTGTTAACTTCCGAAATATCCACTTCTTCCGATGTTAGGCCTTCTAAAGCAGAGAATCTGTTCTTCAGTTCCAACTTGAAAGTATTATGGTGTTTTTTAAGGTTGGTTATGTCAATACATTTTGTTTGTCTTATGAGCTTGCCACGTTCCAGTTTAGTGTTGAGGTGCATCTTACATCTCACCAATCTATGGTCACTACCTGTGTTGAACTTGTTCAGCACACTGCAGTCTTCGATGACGAATTTTTTGTTACACATAATAAAATCAATTTCACTTGTCGTCCCAATTGGATGTCTCCATGTCCATTTCCTGTGTGGCTTTTTCTTGAAAAAGGAGTTCAAGATGAAAAATCCTTCTGCCTCTGCAAACTCAACAAGAGTATTTCCACGCTGGTTTCTGTTGCCGTGACCGAATTTACCTACTGAAGTTTCATTCTGTTGCCGTTGCCCTATTTTTGCATTGAAATCTCCCATAATTATCTTCAAGTGCTGCTTACCTTTATTATTTAGATGACGAATTTCCTCATAAAATTCTTCAATTTCTTCTTCAGGATGACTTGTGGTGGGTGCATAAGTTTGAATAATCTGAGCCTGGTATCTTCTCGATAGTTGGATAACGAGTCGTGCAGCTCTGTCAGAGGAACTTTCAACTTCTACCGCTTTATCCTTCAGTTTCTTGTTTATTATAAATCCAACACCACTAGTTCTGCCAGTATCTGTCCCACGATAATAGAAGAGATGTCCACTTTTCAGTTCAATGAGATCTTCTCCTTTTCTCCTTACCTCACTTAGCCCGACGATGTCCCACTTGATCCTTTGTAGTTCCTCTTCCAATTCAAGTAGCCTTGAATCAGAAGATAGGGAGCGTCCGTTATAGGTAGCCAAGGTCAGCATCAAATGGCAGCCTAGTCCGGTCCTCCGGGGATTCTTAGCACCCTCTGCCTTCATGTCGCACTGGCCGCTGCCTTGGCCAGGTACATTCCAGCTGCCGGAGACTGAGGGCCAAGATTTAAGTTGTAGAGTCATTTTGGAGGTGTTTGGCCATAACTCACCACGCTGGCCAAGCGGGTTGGTGAGTGTGGGATAGCATTTCCTCTGATCCCGATGGTATAGTTATACCGCTATTGGCGGTCGTCAGAGCCCCTTTAGTGGGAACAGGATGCACCACGAGAAGGCGGGGTTGACATTTGTCAAGGAGAGGCTGTGATGTTACGCATCACCTGACCTTACATCCTAAATATATCTTATGATCCTCTATCTAAACAACATACTTTGAAACAACCACACGTCCGTTTCCTTGTGAGAATGGACCTTGAGAGGGTCCGAGAGATAATGAATGAATGATAGGCTTTTAATGAATGATAAAAATATCTTAAATTAAAGTTTTTTAAATTGGTAAATTTTAAGTGTGTCATAGTTATTTTACTTCACTGGATATAATTTTAATCGTGCTAAAACGGCTATATTACCGACTTTGTTATAGGACTTCACGAAATTATTGCTCAACTTCGCTTCATCATTTCAGCAGTTAATAAGACTAGCAAATGAAAATAATTACACATTATTCGCGTAATTAAGGTAGCACAGGAAAAATACTTGAGCCCCCACCCCCACCCCGAGGGTTAAGAAGACGCATTTTCTGCAACACCAGATTTAAAACACAAGAACTGTGATGTACTACAGAGGTGAAGCACGTGACAAGACGACAAATATGCAGAGATATTTGTCGGTTAGCGCAACTCCATCGGAGCAAGGAGAAGTGGTTCCGATTTTTCGTCACCGACAAATTTTTGTTTTGGCGCCCGAACATAAAAATGGATCTATTGGCCGTTGGGTTCTTCGAAAAAAAAAAAAAAAAAAAAATGTGTGATGTTCGTTCAACATATCGTTAGGAATTGACGAAAGGTTCTTTCTTCGCTTAAAAAAAAAATAAAAAATTATAGGGATGTGATGTGACGTATTACTGAGATGAAGCACGTGACAAGCGATACATCTGCAGCGATACATTCTATCGGTGTAGTTTAGTCTCTTAGATCAACTCACTCCGGAACAAGGGGACGCGCTTTTGATCTCCGTCACCGACAAATTTGTGTTTTCACAGATCCTGTTAACGGGAGTTCTTCTTCCCTTTCCAGTTCGATATTTATGCCTAATTTCAGCTCATTCTCATTGTACGGAGAATATATACCACGTAAAAATGGATGAGAAAAATCGCAGTTTCAATGAACTTGTTATCAGCAAAGGCTTACTGACGGTTTCCCAGAAATTATGCTGTTTTTTGTAATGCAGATGGTGAGTCGAAAGTTTTTCAATATTTGGATCACTTTATGTCTTCATACGTACCTTTACGGCGAAAGCTGACTAGCATTCAAAGTATAAGACATCGTGTTGCACTGTCTTTAGCCATCTGTCTGCCATTTCTTCGATTTCGCGGCGGTACCAGTTCTTGTCCTTAAAGGCGAAGAACTCCTTCACCCCAGCTGCCACCTCTTCTTGGTCGTTGAAGTGCCTCCCGCGAAGGAAGTGGGCCATGGACCGGAACAAGTAATAATCCGACGGGGCAAGATCCGGACTATATGTTGGGTGTGACATCAGTTCGATGCCCTCAAGCTCCTGGAGTTTTGCCAGGGTGGTTCGGGTGGTATGATCCCGAGCGTTGTCCTGCTGTTTAGGAGAGCTCACTTTCTGTTCACCAATGCCGAGTACTTCTCCTCCAAAACGGCATACATCCGCTCCAGCTGCTCAGAGTTAAAGTTGGCCTTGATGATCCGACTGTCTGGAACAAATTCATAATGGTTTATCCCTTCGAAATCCCACCAGAAGCAGAGCATCACCTTGTGCTCAAAGCGCCAACGTTTCGCAACAGGTTCAGGAAGCTTGCCGTGCTCAACTACTCCCGTTGTGTATTAGAATTACGGAAATAGACCCACTTTTCATCGCACGTAACATTTCTCTTGATTAAACGTACATCGCGCGGGTTTTCCAGGAGTTTCGTGCACACTTCCACTCGGCGGTTTGCTTCAGCTGGCGTCAGTTCGTAAGGGACAATGCGGCGGCTTCTTCAGACCTTGCCGAAGTTCTGAAGACGATGAACCACGGTGGTCTGTGATACGCCCAGCTCGCCTGATAATCTCCGAGTGCTTGTTGTTGGATTTGCCTCTACTACCTGGAGCACGGCTTCCGAATCCACAGTTCGTGGCCAACCTGACTTTGGCTGATCGTCGAGGTTTCTGTCACCTGAGCGAAATTTCTTGAACCATCTGGTTGTGGTGCTGTGGTCCACGGAACCTTCCCCTTTCGCATGACAAATGTGTCGTGTCTTTTGAGCAGCGTTATGGCCGAGTTCAAACTCGTAAAGCAAAAGTTCCCTAATTAGACGGTTGTGGCTGTTCATCTTTTAGGTGTCTCAACCACAGACAGAACGAAGACATGAAATGTTGTTCACAGCAACGACTACCTCTTTATATCCCTTTCGACTGACTGAAGTGCGCGACTTGAACTAGTTTAAACACGTGGCATACCCGCCGCAGCACATGCGTTTATGCAAATATTGCGAAACTTTCGACTCATCCTCGGTATATTAATGATTACTTAAATTTTTGTTCTCAAATTTAGCTGTATCGCTACTTTTTTGTTTTTCTAGTTCTCATCTTATTCATTTCCCTCGCATCACCTTGTTCTACTTCGTGAACCCTCAAGAGAGGCGGTCGCTGCCTTTCTTTACTCCAAACCTCTATGACCTTTGGGCCGGACTGCAATCTTCGTAATACCTATTCTCTCTAATCTCCTGTTTCCCGCGTTAGCGTTCTTGTCCTTAAGAAAAGCCCTCTGTCGCCGTGAAAGTAGTAAACTCATTACGTAGATTGGGTAAGCTATTGTTGCGAAGATTTTAGAGTTCCTTCGTTTCTAGGAATAGTAGAGAATATTCAGCGATATGTCTTTCTTTGTTAGCCAGCATAAGAAACTTTGACGAAGAGGTGTCTATCAGCAATGGGCATTAGTAGAGTTTTAAAACATCATTTCCCAAGCAATCGAGCTTAGAATATTGGCTAAGTGTTTTAATTATTTTATTTCCCGTACATTGTGAAACAAAGACATCCCCAGACTACGGAATGACTTTATTGGTTTTCTTAACGACAAAGCCGGACTTTTAAGCAATAAAAAGCTAGGGGTCGAGACAGAGGGAGTGGCAAGTGGGTGACATGGAGAAAGGAATAGAACACAGAAGTTTTGAGAGAGGAACCGAGAAAGACTAGGGGCCTCCGAATGGCCAGTGCGAAAGGAAGTTATTACGTCGAACTGGAGTTGATCCGAAAGAGGAATATTTAAGAAATATAATAAGTAGCGAGAGGTCTGAAAGCCTTAAGAAATAGGTAACTAAGACACTTCCGTGACAACCAGTATTTAGCTGATAATAAATTAATAGAAACTAGAACTTTTCTCATTTATTCCTTCATTACATATTTTTTACGAGCTGCAGTTCGGCTTAGATATCGAACCCGAACTGGAAGTATAAATCCCACTTACAACAGCAAGCTAACAAAATTTGCAGTACACAGTTAAGCAGTAATTTTTAGAGGGATTTTCTCTCCCACTCTGGATTCGATCGGCTTACAACTCTTCTGTTGATGAGAAAATATGACCAGGAAAATGCAATAGACACACTTGAACTTTACTTTTGCATTTATTCTTTGTTAAAGTTCATTGTTAGACGATCAGGTGTTGCCCTAAGATCATGTCAGTTACGCAATCAATTTATAACAATATTACTTTCTATTTTCAAGCGATTTTTCTACCACGATTTCCTCTTTTTTGAACTTCCGATGTTTTTTGCATTCCAATGCTTTTTTTACACTTCCGAAGCTTTTTTTTTTTTTTTTTTTTCGCACTTCCGATGCTTTTTTGCACTTACGATTTTTTCACGTATCCCACTCCGGGAGTCCTAGTTTTCCGTTGCTTTCTCTCTCTCGTAACAGTTGTCTGTCTCCTCATAAACTTTCTTCTGGACTTCTGGTTTTCCCCTGGGTATGAAAGAAACGCTTTGTGACGCCGTAAGAGTTGTAAACTAACTAAACTGTTCAAAAAAAAAATATCTACTTAAAAATTAAAACCTGAACCTACTCGTTTTTTTGTTTTTTAAGTACAATCGTATCGTAAACGAGTGCATGACATGCTCAAATACAAGTAACCATACGTATTTACAAATAACTGCGTCAATAAATATAAATATAATCTCGTATTACTTCATTTTAGATGTTATAGATTTCAAGAGAAATTGTTTAATAAATGTGTAAAGTGACACATATAAATAATTAGTACAACAAAGTCACTGATCACAAGCAATTTATTTATGCATAACGTATCTATGTGTACGTTTTTACATTAACTGTATAGGTGTCAATCTCATAAATAATATATTGTCGGTTCATCACTATATTTTTCATAAAATTGTGCGGTCCATTTACCCAGCATGTGACAAGTACATCTATTATTCCAGATGGGGCATCGAATCATATACTTCCAGTTGATTCCATGAATAAATGAGTATGTATGGAGTACACGTATTCCAAATTTATAATCGGAGCCGCGGATGGCTTAGTGGTTAGTGTTTCAGGCTATCGATGCTGGGTCCCCAGGTTTGGGCTGATCTTTCAGAGATGGCGTGATTTACTAACAATCGCTGAATATCCGCCGTGCATCGGACGAGCACGTAAAGTGACGGCCCCCAGGCTGGACCCACTGGTTAAATGGGTATCCTTTCCTATGTCCTCCCTGAAATTCTCTCACCCATCTATGTGCAATATCGTACTTGTACGGTGGCGCCATCTACTGTACTCTAATCTCACTACAAACTGTTCTGTCAAAAGTCGCTAGACTTGCTCTCATTGTTTCTGTGTCCTGCCCAAAAGGCGATCTCGCTGTAGGTGGCTGGGACCTAAACTCTACTCACTGTGGACGGAAGTCCTACAAGAAAATGACGCTAACCCCAAATTTGTAATCGAGCCGCGGATGGCTTAGTGGTTAGAGATTCAGGATGCTGATGGAGGGACCCCAGTTCAAACCTCGCATGGTAGTGTGAATTTCTAACAATCGCTGAATATCCGCCGTGCATCGGACGAGTACGTCAAGTGACGGCCCCCGGTTAAAGTTCCTAAGTCTACTCCCTAATTTCTATCTCCCTTTTATGTGCAAAATCGTGCGCTTCTACAGTGGTGCCCTCTAGTGTGTTTTCTCTCACTTACAAACTATCCTGTCAGAATCGCCAGAATCTCTCTAACTTCCTTCTGAATGAAGTTAGAGCACATGTATTTGAAATGTATGGATTTTTTGAGTAAATATATTTGAAATATATGTACTCAGAAATGAGTACATGTATTTCAAATTAGAAATACCAGATATACTCACAATTGATTCCCTGTATGTATTCAAAAATGAGTACGTGTGTTTTTCAAAAATGAGACACAAGTACTCGGAGCTATTATAAGCCCAGAATGTACTCCAAAACGAGTACATTTTCCTTATTTCTAAGTACCAGTTTTAACAATGCACGAATTGTATGGGGCTCTTTCATTTTCGACGCTGCGGTGGCAGGTCGCACAGTTAAATGGTTCCTGATTATTGGTGTATAAAACACTTAGCTAAAAGAAATCCTTAGGAAAACGCTCCGAGAAATGCTTCAGGGACTAGTGATTAACCCTTGATGATCGTTGAAAACTTTCTTTCTTTCTAATTGTAAAACGGGAACAAAAGGGCCTAGGATTGAACATGGACAGTGTTGTATTATAAAGCGTTTGCCCATGTTCTTGGTGAAATTAACGCAACGTATTACTGTGCTAGTATCTAAAGATGTCTTAAGAAGAACAAATGATTTTTAACACAGCTTTCAACCGAGTTGTGTTTTAATCGTAATAGTGTTTTCTTCCTTTATTTCTTCATGAGAGGCCAATGAGTAACAGGGCCGACCTTTAGGATTTCGTCCATGCACGGGCAAATAACCATTTTTACATGCACAAATCTCGGCATTTTTTTTTTTTTTTTTTGTGCTTGACCTATAAAAGTGAATTTCAGATGTATGTAGAAAACAGTATTTTGCTTTTTCCCCAGTTTGAAACCACCCTTTTAACACTGTTTGTTTGAATTTTACTAATTGCATGTCGGAGTAGTATTTAACGAAACACGCGAGCTAATGGGAAATTAAAAAAGACGTTAATAAGTAATTTTACAGTACTAACAGTGAGTCACTTCATGACAGGTACACCCTCATATTATGTCCCTCAGAAGACACACTAACAGTCACTGTAACATTATGAGCAACAATTTCGATACCAAATATATTTTAGGAAAATACTTGCCCTCCTCTCTTTTACATGTTTAAAATTCATACATCCAACTTTGGGTTGTCTCCCCCCCCCCATTTTTTTTTTTGTCAAATTTAGAAACAGAATCAGTGATACAGAGGGCAGGTAGCCACCCCAGTGTCCGAGTGGTCTGAGGAGTTGCCTTCCAGCCATTCTTCCGAGATGTATCCGGTTATGAGTCACCGGTGAGACACGAGCTTTGTATGATGGCGCTGGCTTTGTTCCTTCTCTGGAACAAATGGCCCTAAATTAGGGTTTGGTGACCATTTATAGTCCTTAGAGTTCTGGTGGAGGTCGTTAAACTCCGGAAAAAAAAAAAAAAAAAAAAAAAAAAAAGCAGAGGACAGATGTAGTACACCGAAGCCCCGTATTTTTGAAATATGATAAGCAAATGATAAATTTCACTGCTATGCATGAATATTGTCGTGTTTAATATTCCCTAATTGCAGTTCCTGAATTTAATCGTGGTTTTCAACAGTTCGCTCATGCGTAGAGGTGTTCTTTTACACAAACATACAGTACAGTTTTCAAAAATTGCTACACCAAGAAGGAATCCTGTTATTCAAATGAGATTTATATCACAGATTCCTCATGTTACAGGAGATAACAGATTACATTTGTACAGTGACACATAGTGCCCGATTTAAGGCTTTTGTGGCCCTGGGCCAAATTTTCTATGCGTCCCCCTTCCCCACCCGGCCACCAATATTTGAATTTGCTCCTATAAGATTTTCTAATAAACTTATCTTTAAGTTAAGAATATAATAATTGGTAGTATAATTTTATTGTTAAATAAGTATTATTTAAATAAAAATAATTTTGATTTAACTTGTTATTAAATTAAAGGTTATGAAAAAGTATTTGTAAACATAGACAAAGAGATTCATGCTTATTCAGGAGCAACAATTTACATGCTTGCCATGCTGCTCCTATGCGAGACCAGAGTTCATTTGTCGTGACTGGCGGAGGCGCTTGACATGCCAGTCGCTTAGCTACCATGTACCAGATATGTTGAATAGATGTCGTCCTGGGGAATAGCCTACCAGGCTACTTCTATGCGAGACCAGAGTTCATTTGTGGTGACTGGCGGAGGCACTTGACGAGCCAGTTGCTTAGCTGCCATGTCCCAGATATGTTGAATAGATATCGTCCTGGGGAATAGCCTACCAGGCTACTTCTATGCGAGACCAGAGTTCATTTGTCGTGACTGGCGGAGGCGCTTGACATGCCAGTCGCTTAGCTACCATGTACCAGATATGTTGAATAGATGTCGTCCTGGGGAATAGCCTACCAGGCTACTTCTATGCGAGACCAGAGTTCATTTGTGGTGACTGGCGGAGGCACTTGACGAGCCAGTTGCTTAGCTGCCATGTCCCAGATATGTTGAATAGATATCGTCCTGGGGAATAGCCTACCAGGCTACTTCTATGCGAGACCAGAGTTCATTTGTGGTGACTGGCGGAGGCGCTTGACATGCCAGTCGCTTAGCTACCATGTACCAGATATGTTGAATAGATGTCGTCCTGGGGAATAGCCTACCAGGCTACTTCTATGCGAGACCAGAGTTCATTTGTCGTGACTGGCGGAGGCGCTTGACATGCCAGTCGCTTAGCTACCATGTCCCAGATATGTTGAATAGATATCGTCCTGGGGAATAGCCTACCAGGCTACTTCTATGCGAGACCAGAGTTCATTTGTGGTGACTGGCGGAGGCGCTAGACGAGCCAGTTGCTTAGCTACCATGTCCCAGATATGTTGAATAGATATCGTCCTGGGGAATAGCCTACCAGGCTACTTCTATGCGAGACCAGAGTTCATTTGTGGTGACTGGCGGAGGCGCTAGACGAGCCAGTTGCTTAGCTACCATGTCCCAGATATGTTGAATAGATATCGTCCTGGGGAATAGCCTACCAGGCTACTTCTATGCGAGACCAGAGTTCATTTGTGGTGACTGGCGGAGGCGCTAGACGAGCCAGTTGCTTAGCTACCATGTCCCAGATATGTTGAATAGATATCGTCCTGGGGAATAGCCTACCAGGCTACTTCTATGCGAGACCAGAGTTCATTTGTGGTGACTGGCGGAGGCGCTAGACGAGCCAGTTGCTTAGCTACCATGTCCCAGATATGTTGAATAGATATCATCCTGGGGAATAGCCTACCAGGCTACTTGCGAGACCAGAGTTCATTTGTAGTGACTGGCGGAGGCGCTAGACGAGCCAGTTGCTTAGCTACCATGTCCCAGATATGTTGAATAGATATAGTCCTGGGGAATAGCCTGCAAGGCTGCTTCTATGCGAGACCAGAGTTCATTTGTGGTGACTGGCGGAGGCGCTAGACGAGCCAGTTGCTTAGCTACCATGTCCCAGATATGTTGAATAGATATCGTCCTGGGGAATAGCCTGCAAGGCTGCTTCTATGCGAGACCAGAGTTCATTTGTGGTGACTGGCGGAGGCGCTAGACGAGCCAGTTGCTTAGCTGCCATGTCCCAGATATGTTGAATAGATATCATCCTTGGGAATAGCCTGCAAGGCTGCTTCTATGCGAGACCATAATTCTTTTGTGGTGACTGGCGGAGGCGCTTGACGTGCCAGTCGCTTAGCTCACATGTCCCAGACATGTTGAATCAGAGGCATATCCTGCGAACGTGCTGGACAGAGAAGAAAAGGTATCTGCCGTGCATGGAAGAGGTCTTAGACATTCCGGATCACATGTGTCCGAGCATTGTCCTGCTTGAATATAGGCCCAGGATAACTCTGAAGGAAGGGTATCACCTCTGCCTTTAAAACATCATTGATGTTCCGCTGCCTGCTGACGTTCCCGCAATTCGTTTCAGGCGAGATCGCAAATAGAATCCAATGGCACCCCAAACCGTGATAATTGGCGTTGGACCGGTATGACGCTGCAAAATGTACGTTGCAAGGTGCTGTTCACCATATGTTTCTGAGCATGTAGGCGACCATCATGGTGCATCAAGTTGAACCGTGACTCGTCAGAAAACACGATCTGCTGCCCATTAGGGTGCCAATGTCTGTGTTCGAGACCTTATTGCCGCCTGAGGCATCAATGGTTGAGAGTCAAAGGAATGCACAGCAATGGACTTCTATAGCGACCAGTCCTCTGTTGAGCAGACGATGTGCGCTGGAAGACAAAGCCTGACCAATGACAATGCTCCACTGCTGCACGTTCGTATCACTGTACTGATGTTTCTTCCCGAATGAGTGGCAATTTCGCAGTAGAAAAATCCAGTTTCTCTCATCCCAACAATCCTTCCTCGCTCAAAGTCCGCCAGTTGTCCGTAATTTGACCTTCTTCGGCAACGAGGCATAGAAAGACACAAGAAACAGCCTTTCAACTCAATGTCGGCTCTTCACAGATCACAACGTCCCGTTTGAGCAGCTCTTTACACGCAATACCGTACAGTTCCGGGAGCACTGCTCCGAATCCGCATGCGCATTTCCACTGACATTTTAATCATTAGCATGTTCCAACCTGTCGTACATATCCCGTAAGTTTCAAGCTAATTCCTGCAATCCTTCGTAGTGTTGCAATTTTCACAAACGGTAGTGTAGAGTGAGGGTGAAAAAAAAAAGATGAAGTGCCACTCAATGTATCCGCGCTGAATAGTATTTGAGCTCTTTTTCCAGAAATAAAAGATCACTATAAATTCTAGAAGAATAAGAAGAGGGCAAGAAGAAAGAAAATGTGCATTCGAAATAAAAATAAAAGAAAGAGGGAAAGTATATCAAAGCAGAAAGAGTTAACCTTTGCGTCCAAGACAAGAGAGGAAGAAGCCGAAAAAAGACAAGTACGATATTCTAGAAATGCGATAGACAAAGCAGATGGTGCAAAGAATAAAAGAACATCAGAGGGAAGAGTCTACGTAGCAGATAAAAAAAAAAAAAAAGAGGAATGAAAATGGCGTTCATTTCTGACGAAGCCGTAAAAATTTAGGAAAGAAAGTGAAGACTTCACGGTTGATGAGAAAATAAGGAAGAAAGAGAAAAAGAATGTGAGGGAGACAGAAATAAAGATGACAAAAAAGGCATATATATATATATATATATATAACCAACCTTAAAAAACACCATAATACCTTCAAGTTAGAACTGAAGAACAGGTTCTCTGCTTTAGAAGGCCTAACATCGGAAGAAGTGGACATCTCTGAAGTTAACAGAAAAGTAACCAAAGCTCTTATGGAAACAGCAACAAAATTAGCTGGGTCTAAGAACAAGTTGCATGTGAACAAATTATCAGGAAAAACCAAAATGTTGATGCAAAAAAGAAGAGAGATGAGGACAACTAAAGAACATGTGACTTCCAAAGTGGAATATATAGAGCTATGCAAGACAGTAAGAAAAAGTATCACTGAAGACGTAAGAAAAATTCAACTGTGAACTAGTGAGGAAAGCAATTGAAAACAACCAAAGCCTAAAGATAGCAAAGGGACATCTCAGTAATTGAAGAAAACAGATTATGGCACTGAGAAAAGAAGATGGTTCTGTAACAAGAAATAGAGGCGAAATTTTGACAAGAGTGAAAGATTTCTACTCCAAATTATATGAAAGGGATGATACATGCACTCCAGACATCATGAAAGATACCAGTACCAGAGTTCCTCCAGTCCTTCCAGCAGAAGTTGCACATGCAATCAAGAACATGAAGCGAGGAAAAGCTCCAGGAGAAGATGGAATTACTGTAGACATCATACAAGAAGCAAGTGGAGAAATCGAAACAGTACTCGCCCAAATTTTCACTCGATGCCTTAATGAAGGAAAGATTCCTGAGGATTGGAACAATGCTACAATGATCCTGCTACATAAGAAAGGTGACATTGAGGATCTCGGAAACTACAGACCTATCAGCCTCCTATCAGTAGTTTATAAAATCTTCACTAAAGTTCTTTCACACCGCTTGAAGGTAACACTGGACATGGCTCAACCGAGAGAACAAGCTGGATTCAGGAGTGGCTACAGCACAATAGATCATATCCACGTGCTGAGAGAACTAATTGAAAGAGCGAGGGAATATGAGCTTCCATTGTGCATGGCTTTTATCGATTATGAAAAAGCCTTTGATTCGGTGAAACCATCAGCAGTTACAATGGCTCTGAAAACCTGCGGTATTGAAGATGCATACATTAATATTATTAATAACATCTATGAAAATGCAAGTGCAAAGATTAGGCTGTTTGAAAATACAACACACGTAAAAATTGGAAAGGGAGTGAGACAAGGCGACACCATATCTCCGAAGCTCTTTAATGCCACATTGGAGGGTGTTTTTCAGTCGCTGAGCTGGGAAAACAAGGGGATAAAGATTAATGGAGATTATCTAACCCACCTTCGTTTTGCTGATGACGTAGTCATTTTTGCAACTACCCCATCAGAGCTGCAGAGTATGATCCAGGAACTTGCTGACAAGAGTAAAGAAGTGGGATTAAAAATGAACTTTCAGAAGACAAAAGTGATGTTCAATGCTTTTACAAGAAATGAAGATTTATCGATTGATGGAGAAAAGCTGGAGATAACAGATACGTACGTTTATCTTGGACAGCAGATATCAAGTGAGGGTCACATTGATGAAGAAATTAAACCGCGTACAAAACTTGCCTGGAAAGCTTTTGGAAGAAACAGCATAATTTTCAAGAGCAATATGCCATTATGTCTTAAAAGAAAAGTGTTTGATCAATGCATCCTTCCAGTGCTTACGTATAATGCAGAGACGTGGACCTTAACTAAAAGAGACATACAAAGGCTGCAGACAACTCAAAGAAGCATGGAGAGGTGCATACTTGGTGTAACCAGGAGAGATAAGAAGAGGAACTCGTTAATCCGAAAAATGACAAGAGTGGAAGACATCATGATCAGAGTTAAATCCCTGAAATGGCAATGGGCTGGACATACTGCCAGAAGGACAGATCATCGATGGACAGCCGAAATTTTAGATTGGATTCCAAGGGACAGGAAAAGACCCAGAAGAAGACCACATGGGAGATGGGTGGATGAAATTCGTAAATATGCGGGAGTGACATGGAGGAGACTGGCACAAGACAGACCGTTGTGGAGGAAACTTGGGGAGACCTTCGTCCAGCAGTGGATTGATAATGGTTGACAATGATGATGATGATGATATCCCTCTGTAAAGGAAAAGACAGTGCAGAAAGAATGGGAAAAAGAAGAAAAGCAGAAAAAATTCGGGGAAAGAGAAAACAAGGAATGATAGAGAAAAATACAGAGAAAATAAGGTAGTAAGAAAATAAGGCAGCAAGAAGAACGGAGAAAGAAGGACTGAAAGAGGAGAGACAGTAAAAAGAAAAGCCGAAAAAGACAAACAGAAGGAAGCAAAAGCATGAAAGGAACAAATACAGAGAAAAGTGGAAGGGAAAGAGAAGACATAACGAAAAGAAAACAGCAAGAGAAAGGCAAAACGGAACAGGAAAAGAAAAGACAAAAGGAATGGGGAAAGACCGACAGAGAGAGAGAGAGAGAGAGAGAGAGAGAGAGAGAGAGAGAGAGAGAGAGAGAGAGAGAGAGAAAAGTAGAAGCCCCCCCCCCTCCCAGAAAAAAAAGAGGAATGAAAATGGCGAACCAGAACTTAATTAAAGCGTAATAGCCATTAATGAATATTTGCAAAATTTCCGTTTCCCTGATTGAAATTTAATTTTAAAGTACTTCCTTTAAATTTTACAATATTATTTCAAATACAATTATTGAAACTTATAAAGCATTTCACAAATTTTAAAGGTTAATGAAATTTCTGTTGCTCTTATTGAAACTTTAGAGCACGCCGTTTATATTTCGCAATATCTCATAAGTTCATTTTAAAAGGGTTTCATTTGTGAATCACTTTTATGATTGACTTACCTACTCCGGCAGTTACGAACAAACCTCATACATACTTATATGTGATACTAGGTGAGTGCCCGAAAATAGTGACCGGAGAAAACAAGATATGTACAGTAGTTTTTTAATAACCAGGTGTTCTTTTTATTTGTGATGTCCAAGTGTGAAAGCATGTCTCATGATTATTGCAACAATGAACATTACAGCAATGAAAAAAAATTTTTTTTTGGTTGAAGAAGGGATTCGACAATTAAAACAGGAAAGCGCTCTTTCCAGTGTGCTACCAAAGTGGGACATGCGTTCAAACGTTCAGACAAAGGCAAAGGAAATTATGTAGTTTTAGATTCTTAAATTCCGACAGGAAAACAGATAGAAATATCATATCTTTACTGTTTATTTTATAGTTTTCATCTGCAATGTATCTCCGTGAAAAGATGCGCTTAAGTAACAACTTTTAAAACAACATGTATGACGAAAAAAGTCTGTTATTATTTTTTTCTCCAAATAAGTATTTCAAAAATAATTGAACTTTCAGCAGCTTTTTCAATAACACTGCTTAAAATCTGTCGAAGAGGCTCAAAGTCAGAGTAAGTTCGTTCTCTTTTTATAAATTCCAAAGATGTGAAATTTTTAAAGCAGAGCTCCAAAATCATTTTCCAAAATTTATAAACAAAAAATAAAATTGAAAGTTGAAACAGCACTCACTTCATGAATGAAATTTTCCTGAGCCGTAGTATACAGAGAAATAATTTGGATATTATTAAACTGGAAAATGAATTCTTATGTCGGAGAAGAAAAAGAAGAAATATCACATGACAAATGAAAATCAAAAAGAACTAAAAAAAGTATGTTAATATATTCCGAACTACTGATCTGCTTTCGAAACGTAACCATTTTGCGAGAAACCCAACATTGCTACGCGATTGTTGTAAGTTAGAATCTCACAACACAGATCTCCACGGAAATTATTTTACGTTTAGTCGCTTGTTGGCCGGCTGGTTTTGTAAGTTAATTTATGATGCAAAGATTAGATTGAAAATAAAAATTGTTCATAGTGTTTGTTCCCATTAGTTCAGAGATTTTTGTTAAAGTTATATGCGCTTATCAAAATGTTAAGTTTTTATTTATTTATTCATTTTTCTAATTTGTTTTGGTTGCTTGTTATGTAGCAGTTCTCAAGCGTCCCACAAGTGCACAATAAAATCAGAACACTTCCAGAATGTGTTTCACGTGGCCAAGAAGTACTGAAAACTTCTGAGTGCACAAGAACCCATTCGTAAAATTAGTTCACCCGGTCTATCCTCTTTTTCTATTAAATATGTGCATGTGCTGTAGCGTGTAGATGTTTTCCCTTATATTCATTCCATTTAATTTTTCTTTGCTACATGTATGTTATTATTTTCACTTTTTTTTTTCGTAAACTTTGTTTTAAAAATAGCTGTTTTTTCAGTTTGTAAAGATAAAAAAACTCGAACGTCTAATGAACTCAGTAAAATTAGTCCTATAGCGGAAAGTCTCTTCCTCGTTTGAATTCTTTATTTTCCTTTATATTGTTATTATTATTATACTTCATTTGCTCTCCTCATCTATTGCAATGGCATCTATAGCACAGTCCACTTGTCAATTCGGACATAAAGTCAACCAAAGACATAATCACCCACATGGTTAAAAAAAACGTCGTACGATATGATATGTATTGCGGATCTGTAATAGTGGTAATTGTAAATAAGTTTCTAAAAATAACGTAATGGAACGGGAATGTTTATTTTATGAAATGTAACGTCATGTAAATTCTTATTAATCTTTTAATTTTAGAATTTTAATGTAATGTAAATAATTAAGAACCCTGCAGTTTAAGAATATATTTGAAAAGTGCAATCGTGCAGAGAACCTTAAGAACATATTTTTTTAATGTTATTTGTGGAGACAACAGTCTCCAAGGATAATTTGATTAATAGCTAACTTCCTGAAGTGGACAACGCACCGGACATCGTATACAGGTAGCTATAATAGAAGATTTTTTAGAGCCATCCAGCAGGACGTATTTCCGTTCGGAGTAAAAGGTTTCCTTCGGGCTGATGCCATTAGGAGAGGTCATTTTTAGAGGCAACGAACAGAGGTTTTTCGTCGTGGGTTTGGACGCGGGGTCTTGTGCTAAAGGCAAATGTTCAGAAAGAGTTGTGGAAGACTATAGGAGAGGAGGGCGGCTGAAGGTGGAAGCTGACGTTCTGTGAGTAGAAGGTGACTGAGAGAAAAAGAGAGAGGTTGAGATATTTGAGGAAGGAGGATTTTGAAAAGGGGAGCGTTGTCTCCACATAAGAATGGTAAGAATTAATGTAACGAGAAGTTAGGACATGGGCTTGATGTCTAATCTGCACGGTGACCCAGAGTTAGCATTAATGAAGCAATTCCACGAAAATAAAAAAATTCATATCAGATATCTAATCACTTTAATGGATTGATCTATTACTTCTCTATAGATGTTTACTGTGCCCGAGGAACCTTGCAATCTTCTGATTAAAACCTATTGCAGTGAAAGAGTTATAACAGCACTATGTCAGCACTGTGATAAAGAGTTATAACAGCACTGTGACACTGTGCCTGTTGGATTTGGGCTTACGTGTCGTAAACCTAAAGTATCAAGCAGAGTTATAAGAGTCTGAGGAATTATACCAGTTACAGAGATCATTTTTTTAACGTACACTGAAGTGCCAGAAAAACTGGTACACCAGTCTTATACTTTTAGGTCCCCCAAGGGAGCGCAGGACTGCAGACGTACGACGAGGCACGGACTCCACTAGCTTCTGGAAATATGCTGTAGGCAATGCACACCATACTTCCTGGTCCACAATTTGGGTGTATTCCGAGGTCTCGGATTCCTGTGTTCGATAGCGCGTTGCACGGCATCCCAAATGTGTCCTATCACGTTCAGATCTGGGGACTTGGGTGGTAATGGCAGCACCCCAAATTCAGATGAATGCTCCTCTAACCATAATGTGGCGTCCCGAAACTTGTGTGGAGGTGCATTGGTCTTTTGGAATAGGCCCAACCCATCAGCATGAATGCAGGACATGAACGGGTGTACCTCGTCAGAAAGAATGCGCACATAGCGTTGGCCGGTCACAGACGTTTGTAGACGTACCAGGGGTCGAAGTGAAATCCAGCTAAACACACCCCATACCATTACAGATCCCCCCCCCCTCCCCACCAGCTGGTACAGTTCCATGTTGACAGGCGGGATCCATGGCTTCGTGGGGTTTGCGCCACACACAAATCCTTCCACCTGCCCAATATAGTTGGAAACGCGACTCTTCAGACCAGGCTACTTGTTTCCAGTCATCTAGTGTCCAGTGGCGGTGTTGCCGTGCCCAAGCGAGGCGCATAGCTCTGTGTCGTGCACCCATCAAGGGGACTCGAGTTGGGCGTCGGCTCCCAAAGCCCATATCATGCAGGGTACGTTGCACAGTCCGGACGCTGATGCTTGTTGAGGCTCCAGCATTGAATTCCGATGATACCTGCGAGAGTGTTGCACGCGTATCGCGTGAAACGATTCTTGACAGCCGACGATGGGCACGTTCACCCAATGTCTTTTTACGGCCACACTGGTATAGTAGGTTGGAGGTTTTGCCGGAATTCTTGTAGTCACGATACCACCTTGCAATGGCAGTCCGTGAAAATCCGAACTTCGTTTCTACCTCCGAAATACTTTGGCCCATCTCACGGGCGCCAACTGTGACCCCGCGTTGAAAATCGCTCAAATCGTTATTACTTGTCATTCTCATGCCGAAAACAGCTCTGACAGCTGGCAAGGATGTCTATCGCTTTATATACGCACTGGCGGACGCAACCGAGTACGCGCATAGGTAACGTTGCTATGTATTTTGCATAAGCTCGTCTGTACCAGTTTTTCTGGCACTTCAGTGTATATGAACTGTTTTCAGCTTACACATATGTTTTATCTCTGTTGCCGCATACTTGTTGATTTTTTCATAGATAGTCTGAATATTACAGTCTAATGGTACCGATATGTCAATAATGGCTGCTTCCTTCTGCCTTTTGTCATATAGCACTATGTCTCGACGATTGGCAGAGATGGTTACGTTTGTTTTGATTATTATTATTATTATTATTATTATTATAATCATTATTATTATTACTACTATTATTATTTTTGAGGAATCATACGCTACAAGCATGAAAAAGTGTTTTAGCATTTCCTTGTTATCTTAGAACATTTTATCTTCTCCGTGGCGTTCTCTTTCATTTATTTTGAAAAAAAAATAGCTTCACTTCCGGTTTTCAAACAGTGTTGTGCTCTTTATTCGTTTCCCCCCCCTGCGATACTGGCCTTTAATTTCTAAGACCAAAAGCATGTGGAGCTGAAGTTTCATGGCTAATTTTCTAGAGTAACACTTAATTCTACTGAATAGCCTCATACTGAAACTCAGATTAGTCTAGTTTTCCTTCACCGCTGAGCGTATCTTCTGCACCTACACAACTAGAAAAGTGATCGTCTGCCTTTCTGTTTAGACAGCTGACAAACAATGATAACAAATAACTGATTCCTTAATTTTCAGAACATTTTTTATTTTATTTTATACATGCTTTCCCTTAACTTCAGTAGCAAAAAGTGCTGTTTTAGGTCTCTGTTGGAAGTCATGTCGTTAAGATTTGTGACAGAAATAGTCTCACTTCACGGCTATTTAATTTTGACCTAAGGAAAGGAAGAAAATAAAAAAAAAGTGGCAACTTGTATGTTGTTTTTAAGGGGCGTGGCTAATGGCAGAAGGAGGGGCCTCTTCGTGGTTGGCCGAGAACGGCAGTGACGGCCAGCCCTTCGCCGGAGAATTACATCACCATGCTGTCCGGTAAGCTCGAATGCGTTTCTTGTGTGTGTGTGTGTGTGTGTGTGGTCGACGCACGGTAAGCGACCATTGTTAGGATTTTAATGACATATTGTGTAATATGGTCTAACCGCTGATGAGCTGAAAAGTTCCCCTGTGATGCTATCGAGTCATTAATTGTTTAATAATCATCTCATCACGTCCCCGTCACATGTAAATATTGAACGTACGTTGCGTAACAACAAGCGATTTTTCTGACTTATCCTGAAGTACTCCATCATCTATATTTTTTACTAGGATAGGAGACAAAAATAGCATTTTGTCACGCGACAAGGGGTGATTTCCGTGCATTTTGATCGCATTTTAATAAGAAAGAATTGATCATGTTGTCGAACTTTTGTCCCATGTCGCGAAACACTATCCCGTTTCATTTCACTAATGAAAATTTAATTGCATACTAAGTATATGTCGTGACTCTTGGTTCCAATTTGAGATATGACTAACTTCAAACAAAATAATTCTTGCTTCGCTTCAGTCTCTTTGTTCAGATAGCTAGTAAAAATATCGGCAAAGTACTGACTGTTACGACACTTGGTTTTATGGTTTTAGTGTCACACGTTTCGGTGATGATTGATGAAATGCAAACTACCGAAATATCACGACCAGAGAGAGAGAGAGAGATAGAGGAGACAGTTTGCACACATAACAAGTAAGCTACGCGGACAGAATGTTTCGCAGCAGATTTGTCGTCTTCTTCGCTAGCGCTGCTTAAGAGAAAAGTTCAAACCACACAAGAGGTTGTGACGTACTGCAGAGATGAAACCGAGTCAAGACGACAAATCTGCAACGAAATATTCTGTCAGCGCAGCTTACTTGGAAGAGCGACTTACTCCGGAGTGAGGTGTTACGACGCTCTTTGGAACTTGTGAGACTCGCGTAGTTGAAGACAACAAAATAACTAATAGTAATAAGAATTATAACAATTGTATGCAAATAATTCTTGCGATCCTTTTATATCTCTTAGAAACATTTATTATTTCCTTTGGTTATTCGTTTGGGGCTGTCCGTCAGCTCTATCTTTCGTCCCCTATAGTCCTGCTTTTTGTTACTTCGCGTGCTGCGGAGAATTCCAGTGTCCTCCCGGTCAGCCTAAAACCTTCCTCCCTGATCTCGGGCTATTTCTTCTCTTCTTGCCACTGCGACCGCTCGCTTTCCTATCCTAGAAAAAAAACTGTCTTAGCCTTCTTTGCCTCCACAAAAATCCTAAAGGCATCCGAGTTCCCCGTGAGGAAGCACTCCACTATCGGCTAATCTCAAGCATCAAGGTAAAAATTACGAGGGCTTGCGCCATCAGTCGGCTGCATTGAAATAAAGAACGTAAAGCATCAAAGAAGCACAATAAAGCTAATTTCCTTTCAACATACAATGGTGCATACTCTAAAATCTGACAAACTGGATGCTCTTAATGAACCGTGCTTCCGATAATTAATGGAGGAGTGACACAGCGAAATTTCTCTCACGCTTTGTGGAAACAAAGGAAAAGGAGCACGAAACGAAATAAAAGTAGCAAATATTAGATTTTATATCATATCCTAAAACCTAGTATAAAATCTCCGTAACACAGGGGACACGGATTCGATACGAGTCACGAACAAACTTGTGTTTTCACATTGGCGCCCGATTGTGGAAAATGGATCTACTGGCGGTCGGGTTATTCGAAAAATGTGTGATGTTTGTTCCACATATTGTTTGGAATTAATGAAAATTCCTACTTCGCTTCAAAGAAAAGAGAGAGAGAGAGAGAGACGATGTGACGTACTACAGAGATACAAACGTGTCAAGACGACAAATCTGCAGCGAGACACTCTGTCCGCGTAGCTCAGTTGGGAGAGCGACTTACTCCGGAGTGAGGGGATACGGTTTCGATGTCCGTCGCGGACAGACTTGTGTTTTCACAAAGTTTTCATTTAATTTGTATAGTAAAAGGAGTCAGAGCCGCTTTGCTGACGTTCACTGAAAGTAACCGAAATTAGCTATAAATCACGGTCACAAAATCTGAACTTCAGACCAGCTGCAACCACCTATCCCTAAAGGAACCCGATATCATCTTGCTGCCTGTCACTAAAATTTGCTGCCACTACTTTACTGACGGTCACAAAATTAGGACATTCAAAGGAGTTGCAATCACTTAGCTGCTGCTACTTAAAAAAAGATTAAACATATAGCTAATGATCACTAAACTGGGATCGGAGAAGAAGTATGTGTTACGGAGATTTATTATAGGAATTTTAGGCAAACATATTAAATCTTTCTTCGTAATGTTTCTTTTGCCTCGTGTTCATTTTCCTTTGTTTTAGAGCTTGGGAAAATTTCATTCATGTCACTTAGTCAGGAAGTACGGGTTTTCAGAAGGCGCCTTCCAGACGCTTCTCCGAGTTTCACCTGCAAAGGTATCACAATGAAGAAAGACATTTGTAAATTTGGCTTCGTGCATTTTGGAGCCTCACCTTGCAATTAGCACCTTTCAGGGCATCTAATCTATGTTTCCGAAAAGTACGCATAGAAGCGACTTCTCTCAGCTTGGAGCTTTGAATGAGATGCCGGCCTTTTAATCCCTCGGGTGATACCGCAGTGTAGGTTGGAGCGAAGGGGGTGAGCAAAGCAGAGAGCGAAATCACAGTGAGCGCGGAGAAGGAATCGAAGATGGTCGGGAAATGACCAGGGAGCCAGGTATTTCGGGCACTACTTTTTAGGCTAGCGGGAGGACTGAAGTTTTTCCCGTGAAGCGAGGGACAGAGGAGAAAGTCATGCAAAGCAGATACTATAAGGAATAAAAGTATATTAATTGCCGAAAAGGATAGCAAGATAGTCAGAACCTACGGACAACCATGCTCGAAATGATCAGAAGAATAAATTGTTTTTGTCCGGTATAGCCACAGGCGTAGTTACACATACTGAGCATTTCTTCTCTCAATGTCATAGTTACACTCACTGAAGTTTTCTTCTTTCAATGGCATAGTTACACTCACTAAAGTTTTCTTCTCTCAATGGCATCAATGGCATCTTTACACTCACTGAAGTTTTCTTATCTCAAAGGCATAGTTACACTCACTGAAGTTTTTTTCTCTCAGTGGCTCAGTTACACTTACATACCTTTTCTTCTCTCTCGCTCGTAGTTACAGTTACCATTTCCTCTCTCAGTGGCGTAGTTACACTTATTTACCTTTCCTCTCTCAGTGGCGTAGTTACACTTATTTACCTTTCTTTCTCCCAGAGGCGTAGTGATACTGATTTCTTCTCTCAGAGGCGTAGTAATACTGATTTCTTCTCTCAGAGGCGTAGTAATACTGATTTCTTCTCTCAGAGGCGTAGTGATACTGATTTCTTCTCTCAGAGGCGTAGTGATACTGATTTCTTTTCTCAGAGGCGTAGTGATACTGATTTCTTCTCTCGAAGGCGTAATTACTCTTACTGAAATTTTCTTATCTCAGATGCGTAGTTACACTTATAGACATTTTCTTCTCTCAGACTCGTGGTTATACTTACGAACCTTTCCTTCTCACATAGGTGCTGTTACGCTTACTGATCTGTTCTCTCAAAGTCGTAGTTAAACTAATTGAACTTTTCTTCTCTAAGAGGAATAGTTACACTTTCAGACCATTTCTTCTCTCACAGGCATAGTTACACCTACCGACCTTTTCTTCTCTCAGAGGCATAGTTACACTGACTTTTTCTTCTCTCAGTGGAGTAATAACATTTACTGGCCTTTTCTCTTCTCAGACCGGTAGTCACATTTACCATTTTTTTCTCAGTGACGTAGTTACACTCATTTACCTTTCTTTCTCCCAGAGGTGTATGTAAACTTACTGATCATTTCTTGTCTCAGGGGGTACTCTTGCCGAAATTTTCTTTTCTCAGTGGCGTAGTTGCACTTATAGATATTTTCTTCTCTCAGAGGTATAATTACACTCACTGAAGTTTTCTTCTCTCATTGGCTCAGTTACACGTACAGACCTTTTCTTCTCTTTCGTTAGTAGTTACAGTTATACTTACCATTTCCTTTCTTCCTTTCTCAGTGGCTTAGTTACACTTATTTACTTGTATTTCTCCCAGAGACGTAGTAGTACTGATTTCTTCTCGCAGAGGCGTAGCTACTCTTATTGAAATTTCTTCTCTTAGAGACGTAGTTACTTTTACTGAATTTTTTTTTTTTTTTGTCTCAGTTGAGTAGTTACACTAGTAGACATTTTCTTCTCTCAAACTCATAGTTACACTTACGGACGTTTTCTTCTCACATAGACGTTGTTACACTTACTGATCTGTTCTCTGAAAGTCGTAGTTAAACTTAATGAATTTTTCTTCTCTCACAGGCGTAGTTACACTAATTGATTTTTCTTTTCTCAGTGGAGTAATAACATTTATTGGCCTTTTCTTCTCTCAGAGACGTTCCACATGATTTCATGGTTCAACTCCCATTCTGAATTTTTTTTAACGTGTTTTCTCTAACAAATAAGTCTAAAGAATTTCTTAATACGCATCCAAAATGTCACTAATTAAAATCACTTTGGTTATAACTCGACATTGACCTGACGAAGTCCATATTATTGCAATGATTTACTTCTTTAATATCAATTTTTAGCATTCAAAACGTTTTTGATTAACTAGAAACACATAACCAAGTAACTGTTACAAAGTTCATTGTTGTACCCTCTTAATTTTAATAATGTTCGGTTGATGCAATTATGTCTTATTCAATAGACGTTACTCTATATCTAATTCTAAAATAATATTTTTTCCACGTTACCCGTAGATAACTCGTAATCAACTAGATGCAAAAATAGGCACAATAAATCAGTAAACTTGTGGGTTGCTAAACTCGGAAAGAACAAACTTGAGAATATTTTCTTCTAACAACATTTATTTTCTTCAATAAACTAACCGAGGCTATCCTTACGGTCGTGCTCCGTTAACTCAAAATTCTACTCTTGCGACATTTTAATTCAATTTATTAGTTCAGCTGTTATCACACACATAGAAAATGCTCATTAGAAGTAACAAATTAATAGATATGTAACAGCTAGGGAGATCAGAAAAAAGGCCAAAAAGATCTGACGAGTCCCGATCTCCCTTCGAAAAAAGCACAAGTCAAGAAATAAAATACGTAACATCAAGTGAGCATAATATGAAATATATTAGTAGTTAGCAGTAAATACATGGTAACGATGCCTCAATGTGTTGAGAGCAATGTTTATAAGGAATAAGTAGTGGCGTGAAATTTTATTTAAAAAAAAAATCAGACATTTACATTTCATAATTATAAGTAATGTGGACAGCTTTATCAACTTTTTTAATTCGATAAAACCCTAATATACGCGGTCGCAATGGTATGGCCATATTTCATCCATTCTGTCTTGTGAGGAATTTCTCCCCATCCCGACTCTTACTTCCATTCCCGCCTCACTGGTCTGACCAACCCCTTTTTTGTTTTTTATTACAATGTTAGTGAGTAAGTAAGTAAATAGTGACTCTTTTCTTAAATAAATTGTAGTTATTAATATTATGAATTTCCTTGGGCAAGTCATTCCAAAATTTTGGCCCTTGATATCCAGTGCTGAGTTCCATTTGTTGATTTTTCGGAAAGCATGGTTGTAACATATGTCTATATCTCGTATCATATTCATGAGTTTCTTTATGAATGCCAATGATATCATCATTAAGACCCAATTTATTTCTTAATTTAAAATTTATTAATTCTCATTATTTCCTAAGTCTCTTACGCGTGCTTCCTAAAATCTTTCACTGCTCAGTTATTAAACTATTCGCGTTTTCTGCTCGCTCAAATGCATCCTTTTCCACGCACCTGAAACTCCGAGGCTCGGAGCTCGGGTTTTCTACCTACCTATCTCGCTTCTCCCTCCAGACTCTTTGATTAAAACTTCCCTTCCGTAAAACCCGCTCTGCCCTAGGGCGAAATGTAAAAACTCCCACCCTCGCAAGCAAATCTGCAACACTTCATCTCTCCCTGCCTGGGAAACGCGGTGCGCGTCTCGAGATAAAAGGTAAAAGCAGAGAGGGCTAAGGAAAAACGACCACCCTTTCGGAAAACGCATCAAACGACCCAAAAGACGGGAATGGCTTTCTATCACCAAAAGTGTCTATCCAAAACAAAGCTAACACCTACGGAAATACCTGTCTCGATGCTTAATTCCTAAGAAGGTGTCTGCATGTGGGACAAACAGGCGCCTACCCAAAGATCGCTTTATTCTGAGAAGGGAAATGAAAATGTTGTTCCCAGGCATAATGAGACAAAGAAAATATATTGCGATATGGAAAGTGTTACGAATGTGGATTTAATATCCCAATCTAAACCTCCTATATTAAATCCTCGTACTGTATACTGTATTATGTTCGATAGCAAAACAAAATATTCGATATCACAACATACTGTATAATGTTCGATAGCAAAACAAAATATTCGATGTCACAACATACTGTATAATGTTCGATAGCAAAACAAAATATTCGATAGCAACCAAACGAGAATCATAACGAAACAAATTTGAGATATAATATAAGCATTTATGTTGTATAAAACACGCAATGATATTTATAATGCTAAGTAAAATTATAAGTGTGTGATAAACTAATAAATATTTGGAATTTTTCGAATAATGGAACTCGGTTCTTCACGAAGCAATTTATCCCATGTCAAACTGAGAAGAAACAAAAATAACGACAGGCCAGTGTTACCACAGTAAATAATAATTTACGAATTATTCCAGAAGCGTTGTCTAATTCAATATTCATTTGCGTGGTAAGTAAAATGTGTAGCACACAAAGTGTTTCACGTGGATACTGAAGAACATCATGCTGTTGTAAACGTTTTCCGTGCGAATTTTTGTCTAACAGATGTTCTTGAAAAACAGATGTTTTCACGAGAACTGTAGTTACTGCTGGTTAAATATCCCTCAAAAACTTCTGTTGGAAGGAAGCTGGACAGTGTGAATAGTGCATCACAAACCTAAAAGTGCAGCTTTTTACTTAAGAAATTGCTTGTTCAGGCATAGTCAGTACAGTTGTAGAATTGCATAAATTGAAGAACTGAGCATTTTTCTTTAGTGTTCAAAACAATAAAAATAAGAAACAATAAAAAAAGTAAACCTTTCATGATGATTACATGAAAAAATACATGTTGTTGTGACGAACAATAATGTGCTCTTTTAAGAAATTCGAATTGTTAAACAAATAGTTGTTTCATGAATGGAATACGGGATTACACCATACAATACAAAATTTGAAGATGACAATCCGTGTTTTGGTAAAAAATGACAACGACGGTAAGTCAGATGACATCCGAAAACTTGAAACTTTCGTCGTTCTGGAGTGGGAACCGAACCCGCATCTCCCAGACACTCCCGGGTATGGTAACCGCTACACCACCCAGAATGACCAAGTTGCAAGTTTCCGATTAATTTGAATATAACCATCACAGGATTCGCAAGTCGAAGCAACCGGCATTCATGTTTAGCAAATCCAGAGGTTAAGAATCTTTTCCCGTGATTGTCCGGAGGAGCAGATAAATCGTGAATGGAATACGGGATTACAGTATACAATACAAATTTTGAAAATGAAAATTCAAAATTTATATTGTATTTTCATATTAAAATTCAAAATTTATTTTGTATGGTGTAATCTCGTATTCCATTCATGATTTATCTGCTCCTCCGGGCAATCACGGGAAAGGATTCTTAACCTCTCGATTCGCTAAACATGAATGCCGGTTGGTTCGTTTAGCGAATCCTGTGATTGTTATATTCAAATTAATCGGAAACTTGAGACTTGGTCGTTCTGGGTGGTGTAGTGGTTAGCATACACGGGCGCTATCTGAGAGACGCGGGTTCGATTCCAGGTCGACAAAATTTTCAAGTTTCCGGATATTATCTGACTTACCATCCTTGTCATATTTACACCAAAAAACGGATTGTCATCTTCAAAATAGTAGTTTGTTTCATTATTTTCTTATCAGCAAAATATTATAATTAGCAAAATTAAAGCGCTCAATGTAAAATGTAATTAATGAAATCACGCGTCTGTAGTTAAAGTAAGTTTAACTATATCGAGCATATCTACATATTGATAGGAGGAGCAACATGAAAAGAAGTAATATACAAACTGCTGTTGAATAATTAAAAAAAGCGGCGAATAATTAAAAATGTTGATTTCTGAAATGAATGATATTTTAGAAACTCTTTTATCACTTTGGGCTGTGTAAAACCAAAAGAGCCTTTTTACATCCCAGTTAACAAATGGTTCATTATGGAAACGTACCTCTTAATTAGGCCAAAATGAATTAAATTTGCAATGAATGCTTCGGATCGATTCGCCAAATTAATGAAAAATAAAAATTGTATAAGAACAGTGTAGTCATGATCAGTGTGGATGGATTTTGAGGAAATGTCTCTCTACGGATTGTTTGCTGAATATCTGGAATGAAATGGCGATTTAAAGTTATATGACTTTATTAGTATCGAAATAGTTTTAAAACTAGGTAAATATATGAAGATAGAATGATTTTAGGTGAATGAATCGTATAAATTTTTATTTTTTCTTTTTGGTTTGGGGGTTTAACGACCACCGTGAGCTACTCATCGGGCTATAAGAAGTCGCCCGTCTCTAATTTAGGGTCACTGGTTAAAGGGAAGGGAGAGAGCCAGTGCCGTATGACAAACACATCACCTTCGCTTCATCCGGGATTCGAACCCATTACGGACGAATGATTAGAAGCCACCGCTTGGATCACTGCGACACCGGAAGGGGCAGCAACGAAAAATGCTGTTTCACTTCAAAGCAAATTTTTTAAAGCAATCTTTGAGTTCTTGCGGTGTAATTTGGCTTGGTCATGTAAGGAATATGATCAATAACATATAAGAACAAATAGGCATGTATACTTCCGAAATTACTACACATGTAAGCACACAGTTTTAAGCTGAAATTGCGACACAAAAGAAAGGAGAGGTAGTACGCAGGGTATTCGAATACATGGTTCTCAATGTCCTCAAACTTTGTGATACCTCAAGGACGGAAACTGCGAATGAATTTATGCGATTCCGTGTTTAAATCCTTTGACTTCATTAGGATGATATGAAAGATAAACGAAGTACCTTTGACTTTGAACATTAAATGTAAAATATTTGCATACGCTAATGAAATTTAACGGGAAAAAAATTTAAGTATACAGTTTTCATTGAGATGGAGTCTCTCGCATTCCTTAAATTTTCTTACTTGAATTTATTTGTCTTCAATACCACCACTTTTATTTTACGACGTGCATTTACTTTTGATCATTATTTTCACAGATTATTGAATAAATGCCACAAAAAAATGTGAAGTTACCTTGACATAGCTATTCAGGAAATACCTTTGAAGAGCTTAACCAGGGTAGACCGCAATATCCGAAAGAAAAATTAATTATCTTAACTTCAAACACTTCGGAAAGCTTCTAACTAATAGATGAATTCTATGCTTGGTGAACGGTTATGTACTGTGAGATGATATAACGGTTATGCAGGCCGAGACGATATAACGGTTCGCACGCCAAGACGATATAGACTACTTCAAAATATAGATGCGACTCAGCTTCATAGAAGAAGAGGCGCATTGTGGCACCAAGCGCGAAAATACCACTATGACTGAGATTGATTAAATGTCTAAAAAAATTCCTAATGATCAAGCAAAATTTTGTTGGTGAAAATTCAAATTATTCATAAAATATTCTTTTTAAATGAATTTCATTGAAATGGAATATTTTTAAGCAGATGAAAAATATTTTGAGATTGTTTGTGAATCCACAAAGGAATGACCACATACACTATGTTGACAAAGTCACCGGACACCTAGAAGAGAAACACAACATAACATTTATTGACATACGTTAGTATGGTGTCGGTCCATCTTTGGCCTTAATGCATGCACTGACCCTTCGAGACATGCTTTCGACAAGGTTTTGGAACACAGCGATAGGTATGCGCTTCCATTCAGTACATAATGCTGCCACTAACTGTTGTTTAGCAGTAGACCTTGGTTCCAAACTTTTTATACGGCACTCTAATCCATCCCATAGGTGCTCTATACGGGATTAAGATCAGTGCTCTGTGCTGGCCAGTCCACACACGATACGGAATTATCGTCAAACCACGCCATAACAGTCCTTGCTTTATGGCTGGGTGCATTATCCTGCCAACAAGGCTCGGTTCCATAGTATTGCCACAGAGTTGGTAGGGCATAATTGTCCAAAATATCGAGGCAGACGTGCTGGTTAATAGGTTTGTCCAGAATAACCAATTTGCCGGGACCACACCACGAAAAACACCCCCACACAACTACAATTCCAGCTCCAAACCTGACCGTAGGAACAATACGCTGTGGTAAATAGCGTTCCCCGGTTGCCGCCATACACTCACACACGGCCATCAGACTGATGGATCGTGTATCTGGATTCATCAGTCCATAGGACCCGTTTCCATTGATCTACGATCCACGATAAATGTTCTTTGCACCATGGTAAACGACGAGTAGCATTCCGAGTGGAGATGAAAGGCTTATGAGCAGCCGCACGACCATGGTAACCCATGTAATGAAGTTCTTTCGTGTACATACCGAGGTTCCATCATTTTTACTCACCTGTACACTGAGGTCTTGTGCAGTACTCCGTCGATTAGCTGTAACGACTCTCCTGAGGCTTCGACGTCCTCTATCACTGATTTTCTTCGGTCTGCCGGTACGTTTTGCTGCTTCAGGCATGCCATGTGTCTTCCACTTATTCAGCACATCCAAAACAGTTGACTTGGGTACGTTTGAACGCCTCTCGGTTTCTCTTACGGACAACCCACTAATATAACACCCAACAATCTTTCCTTTCTCAAAGTCAGTTCTCTCCCGCCGCGACATTTTCACTCAACCTCACAGTGCAATATGATCGCGGTCAACTGCAGGCTTATTTTTGTACCGTTTGCAGCAGCACCGCGTATCTTAACAACGCAGCGGATCCGTTCATTTGCTTTTGAAGGGGTGTCCGGTGACTTTTGTCAATATAGTGTATACATTGCCTGTTATTGTCCTCAGCTATATAAAGTTATTGCTCCGTAGCAGCGGGGAACCCAACAATTTAGAACTTGGGAGGGGGGAGTATTTAAAGGGGCTAAGTATCGCACGAGGAATCACGAAGTTTGAAACGCTTGGTAGAAATTTTACAAAAAAAAAATCTATGTTCATGTAGATTTTAGCTGACGCTGACGATGTTATTCCCAAGTATCGAAAGAAAATAACATTTGCATATGGTATTATATACAGTATAGTATTTATTCATTCATTAATGTGGTACTGGTGCGAGTCTCCATGATCTTAAAGTTACTATTTCTTCGCAATTTTAGTTTACGTATTTTTTGTTTGTTTGTTTCTGTAATGTTTGTTGTCATAAGACTGTTTATGAATTTCAGTTTGCAACCTGACAAGGAATCGCTTTCTCACCTTTTTAAACTATAATTACAAAAATGGTGTCTTTCTGCTACTTTCTTAGACATTCGCTTAGAGAGGGCTCTCTCCATTTCGCAGAAATACAAACACAAAATTAAAAAGAAAAATTTCACTTTATGTAACGAATATTTAAAGTGAATTCGAAAAATTCCCGTACTTTCATCCAAGGTCCCCAAAATTTTAGATGGTTGCACTAACCATGAGCTCGAACTGCTTAAGTATTTTGGGGGGAGGGGGCTAAAAGTGGGCTCAAAGAAAAGTTTGGTAGGCTTCAGCCCATCCTGGCCCATTCATAGCTTCGCGCCTGATCTTCATATGTAAATTTTTCTGCTTCCCCTAGAAAATTACACTATAGCATACTTGCAATGTCCTATAGAAGTACTTTAGGTGGGGTAGAACTCCTCAGTGTATTCGAAGTAAAATGGTGTATATAGGTGTTTTAATGCGCAACGCAACGGCTCCGTCAAATGCAGTAAAAGCTTTTAATCCCACATTAACCCCTTTCGTAAGTAGATACTGCATACGTGAGTGCTTCCGCAGGATCAAAAGGATCATTAACTGATTGGTGCTGGTGTTCTTATGGACATAGCAGAAAGTTCACCGTAAATGCTTTCTTTCTCTTCCCCTTCCCATTCATTTTGAATGTGAGGGTAACAGCAGATGAAGGGAGCTTATGCACTTTCCATCCCGTGTGCGCGCGTGCGTCTCTCTCTCTGTGTGTGTTTAACTTTTAGGAATCCCATGGTTCCTGTTTGCCTTGTTTCATATATTCCTTTCTCGTATCGTATTTTCTATTCTCATCTTTTTGTAAATCTTTAACATTTGCTCGTTTTGATGACTACGCCTTGTCAATCAACCCTTGGTCAGAAATGTTGGGTATTATCTTCGTCCTTTCTTTCCTCACAGTCTCTTTCTTTATAATTATTATGACTATTCTTGACAGACGTATGAACGGTTTTCAGTAGTGTACGCAGAATCATATTTTTTTGAAAAGTTTTCGTCGGTGATTGGACCAACTCTTAAGGCAGTGAATGCGGTGCATGAAAATTAAAGACATTACGTTTACCATTGATTTTTCGGTCAAAGTAAACAGGAATTCAAACCATCTTGACACCTACCTCCACATAGGTTATTTATTTTTTGAAACTCACATTTCAGCCCATTTTTCGTAGCTATTTTTACGAACCATTTTAACTTTAATATCGGTTTCTTCCTGTATTTATCAGTTGCTTTCGCCTGCCGTCTTTATGTGTTCTTTTATTAGTTTTACCCTTTCTTTCCGGTTATTTCCACATCCTTTCTCAGAGCATCCTTCTCTGCTACATGCCAAGTTAGGGGGACGCCGAGCTGATTTTTTTTTTCTTTTTGTTCAAATGGTAGAGTATATAACAAAAAAAAAAAAAAAAATACCCTACGAATATTATAATTCGACGTGATGTGTTATGATGATAGGGGACGATGAAAGGTCTTGCTATCACTGGAATAATCCAAATCATCAAAATAGAATACAATTAAGAGCAAAAAAGAAGGGTTGTTTTTGGCTTTGACCTAAGCATCAACGTCATGGCTATTAATTCATGTTGTATATATTTCATATGTTGCTGAAAAACCATACAATTCAGCGCGCATACACACAGATAACTTGTGGAGAGAGACAACAAATATTGTTACACTGAGCACGACGAACTCTAAAGCCTAACAACCGTTTTTGCATCTGTTCGTTTCTTGTGTGCAACCATGTTCTTAGAACAAGTTATAAATATTTTTGACGTATCTAAATTTATTCTTGAAACCGTGAAGCTAACATATCCTGTATTTCATTCATATCCAACTCTATGCTCGGATCAGTCGCCGTACCACTGCTCTTATTTCATACACATCAAAATTGACCATGAAGGGAGTCAAAATACTTTTCCTAAAGGTTAGCAGCACTGCAGTTATCATTATTGGACACATATCCAAAAGCATTTTGGATATATTAGCAGGGCCTGATCTACGCCTAGGGCCCTCAAATTGAAAGGGCCCCAAAATCTTGGTTAAAAAAAACAAACTTTCTCTTTTTCAAAATATTTATATGTGGGTAGATGTGATGTGGAGTAACTATAAATAAATCGCTGGCAAAATACAAGCAAGTACTGGCAATATAATATGTGATATTTCTAGTTAATATCAGTAACATAATCCAGATAATTTGGGGAGGGTTTTTGTGTGAGATTAAATAAAAAATTGTCGTGTTGTGTAATAAAAACTAGCAGTATGTGTATGTTTGTAATTATGGCTTACTAAGATCAACTATAGACTTCAATTTCAAATACTGCATGGTTCTGAAGCAATTTTTAAACATTTTGACATTTTAGCTCCCAAAAGTTATATTTGAAAAATATTTGGACTTAATTCGAGCAGGGTTTGAATCCCCCCAAACATCTCTCTTAAATACACCCCTGGTTAATATGGTAATAGTATAGTTTAGACACACCTGGCAAAAAATCCAATGTCCAATTGAATTTTACTCGTCATATGGCTTTGTCACACACAACTGTTTCATCGATGAAGGTTCAAGTCTTTTCAGAATGCAAATCAGTAAGACAGCATAAAATCTAGGAGAAAACAATATTTTTACCAGGTACTACCGTAATTTAATGTCAGTCTTATAAATGTATTGTGCTTATTAAATTATTACGCTGGATTGTAATACAGTCGCCCAAAATGGTCACACTACCTACTCGACTCCGTAAAGTAAATGTCGAGTGGAGGGGGCCTCGTTTTGGGTTGTGCCTAGGGCCCAATTCTGTGTAAGTCGGGCCCTGTACATTAGGTAGTGCTTACATACAAGTTTTCTTATATATATATATATATACATAAGCATTGATATAATAATGCTTATTAATATCATTATTGATATTAATAAGCAGGGATGTAAGGTCAGGTGATGCGTAACATCACAGCCTCTCCTTGACAAATGTCAACCCCGCCTTCTCGTGGTGCATCCTGTTCCCACTAAAGGGGCTCTGACGACCGCCCATAGCGGTATAACTATACCATCGGGATCAGAGGAAATTCTATCCCACACTCACCAACCCGCTTGGCCAGCGTGGTGAGTTATGGCCAAACCCCTCCAAAATGATTCCGCAACTTAAATCTTGGCCCTCAGTCTCCGGCAGCTGGAATGTACCTGGCCAAGGCAGCGGCCAGTGCGACATGAAGGCAGAGGGTGCTAAGAATCCCCGGAGGACCGGACTAGGCTGCCATCTGATGCTGACCTTGGCTACTTACAATGGACGCTCCCTATCTTCTGATTCAAGGCTTCTTGAATTGGAAGAGGAACTACAAAGGATCAAGTGGGACATCGTGGGGCTAAGTGAGGTAAGGAGAAAAGGAGAAGATCTCATCGAACTGAAAAGTGGACATCTCTTCTACTATCGTGGGACAGATACTGGCAGAACTAGTGGTGTTGGATTTATAATAAACAAGAAACTGAAGGATAAAGTTGTAGAAGTTGAAAGTTCCTCTGACAGAGCTGCACGACTTGTTATCCAACTCTCGAAAAGATACCAGGCTCAGATTATTCAAACTTATGCACCCACCACAAGTCATCCTGAAGAAGAAATTGAAGAATTTTATGAGGAAATTTGTCATCTAAATAATAAAGGTAAGCAGCACTTGAAAATAATTATGGGAGATTTCAATGCAAAAATAGGGCAACGGCAACAGAATGAAACTTCAGTAGGTAAATTCGGTCATGGCAACAGAAACCAGCGTGGAAATACTCTCGTTGAGTTTGCAGAGGCAGAAGGGTTTTTCATCTTGAACTCCTTCTTCAAGAAAAAGCCACACAGGAAATGGACATGGAGACATCCAAATGGGACGACAAGTGAAATTGATTTTATTATGTGTAACAAAAAATTCGTCATAGAAGACTGCAGTGTGCTAAACAAGTTCAACACAGGTAGTGACCATAGATTGGTGAGATGTAAGATGCACCTCAACACTAAACTTGAACGTGGCAAGCTCATAAGACAAACAAAATCTATTGACATAACCAACCTTAAAAAACACCATAATACCTTCAAGTTAGAACTGAAGAACAGGTTCTCTGCTTTAGAAGGCCTAACATCGGAAGAAGTGGACATCTCTGAAGTTAACAGAAAAGTAACCAAAGCTCTTATGGAAACAGCAACAAAATTAGCTGGGTCTAAGAACAAGTTGCATGTGAACAAATTATCAGGAAAAACCAAAATGTTGATGCAAAAAGAAGAGAGATGAGGACAACTAAAGAAGATGTGACTTCCAAAGTGGAATATATAGAGCTATGCAAGACAGTAAGAAAAAGTATCACTGAAGACGTAAGGAAATTCAACTGTGAACTAGTGAGGAAAGCAATTGAAAACAACCAAAGCCTAAAGATAGCAAAGGGACATCTCAGTAAGGGAAGAAAACAGATTATGGCACTGAGAAAAGAAGATGGTTCTGTAACAAGAAATAGAGGCGAAATTTTGACAAGAGTGAAAGATTTCTACTCCAAATTATATGAAAGGGATGATATATGCACTCCAGACATCATGAAAGATACCAGTACCAGAGTTCCCCCAGTCCTTCCAGCAGAAGTTGCACATGCAATCAAGAACATGAAGCGAGGAAAAGCTCCAGGAGAAGATGGAATTACTGTAGACATCATACAAGAAGCAAGTGGAGAAATCGAAACAGTACTCGCCCAAATTTTCACTCGATGCCTTAATGAAGGAAAGATTCCTGAGGATTGGAACACCGCTACAATGATCCTGCTACATAAGAAAGGTGACATTGAGGATCTCGGGAACTACAGACCTATCAGCCTCCTATCAGTAGTTTATAAAATCTTCACTAAAGTTCTTTCACACCGCTTGAAGGTAGCACTAGACATGGCTCAACCGAGAGAACAAGCTGGATTCAGGAGTGGCTACAGCACAATAGATCATATCCATGTGCTGAGAGAACTAATTGAAAGAGCGAGGGAATATGAACTTCCATTGTGCATGGCTTTTATCGATTATGAAAAAGCCTTTGATTCGGTGAAACCATCAGCAGTTACAATGGCTCTGAAAACCTGCAGTATTGAAGATGCATACATTAATATTATTAATAACATCTATGAAAATGCAAGTGCAAAGATTAGGCTGTTTGAAAATACAACACACGTAAAAATTGGAAAGGGAGTGAGACAAGGTGACACCATATCTCCGAAGCTCTTTAATGCCACATTGGAGGGTGTTTTTCAGTCGCTGAGCTGGGAAAACAAGGGGATAAAGATTAATGGAGATTATCTAACCCACCTTCGTTTTGCTGATGACGTAGTCATTTTTGCAACTACCCCATCAGAGCTGCAGAGTATGATCCAGGAACTTGCTGACAAGAGTAAAGAAGTGGGATTAAAAATGAACTTTCAGAAGACAAAAGTGATGTTCAATGCTTTTACAAGAAATGAAGATTTATCGATTGATGGAGAAAAGCTGGAGATAACAGACACGTACGTTTATCTTGGACAGCAGATATCAAGTGAGGGTCACATTGATGAAGAAATTAATCGGCGTACAAAACTTGCCTGGAGAGCTTTTGGAAGAAACAGCATAATTTTCAAGAGCAATATGCCATTATGTCTTAAAAGAAAAGTGTTTGATCAATGCATCCTTCCAGTGCTTACGTATGGTGCAGAGACGTGGACCTTAACTAAAAGAGACATACAAAGGCTGCAGACAACTCAAAGAAGCATGGAGAGGTGCATGCTTAATGTAACCAGGAGAGATAAGAAGAGGAACTCGTGGATCCGAAAAATGACGAGAGTGGAAGACATCATGATCAGAGTTAAATCCCTGAAATGGCAATGGGCTGGACATACTGCCAGAAGGGCAGATCATCGATGGACAGCCGAAATTTTAGATTGGATTCCAAGGGACAGGAAAAGACCCAGAAGAAGACCACATGGAAGATGGGTGGATGAAATTCGAAAGTATGCAGGGGTGACATGGAGGAGACTGGCACAAGACAGACCGTTGTGGAGGAAACTTGGGGAGACCTTCGTCCAGCAGTGGATTGATAATGGTTGACGATGATGATGATGATGATACATAAGCATTGATATAATAATGCTTATTAATATCATTATTGATATTAATAAGTCCAAAAAGTAATTAAAACATATAACAGAACTATATAAGTTGAACCTCAAGGTTTTGCGGTTGTAGTGACAAGGAAAGGTTTTGCGGTTGTAGTGACAAGGAAAGGTTTTGCAAGGTTTTGAAAGTCCGTCAACCTGACTTGTAGTGCTCATTAGGTTTTTGGTTGACTGACTTGTAGTGCTCATTAGGTATTATCTTGTAGGTAGTGCTTATTTTTTATGCATCTAAATTTATTCTTGAAACCGTAAGTTTAGCATTGCCTGTATTTCATACATATCCAACTTTATGATCGGATCAGACGGTGTATCACTGCTCTCATTTCATACACATCAAAATTGACTATGAAGGGAGTCAAAATGCTTTTTCTAAAGGTTAGCAGCACTGCAGTGTTCATTATTTGACACATATCCAAAAACATTTTTGTCAAACCGTATCCGTATTTATTTTATTGCAACATGCGGAATGTTTTGTCATTATTTATAAATGACGGATACGCTGTTTAAAATTGTGTGGTAGGTTGCACCAAAAAATGGTGCTACACCAGCTGCTCCACGTTCTGAGAAAAGACACACCATTGTGTGGTTCAATCACAACCCAAAAACGTGTTAAAACCTTGCACTATAATGTAGTGCAGCCTTGTACCATAACGTGATGCAAAGCTGCAGAATGGTTTTAGGTTTTTTTTTGCACCACATCTTTTCTCAGAAAGTGGTGTGAACCACTTTTTGGTGAAACCTACCACACAATTTTCAACAGCGTATTTAGATATGGAGTTAAATAACTGAATGAACGGTTATGCCAAATCACACATAGGTTTCGGTTTGATAAAAGTGATTATTATTGATTACATAATGAGCTTTGTCAGTGGTCAAGCTAATCCACAAAATTAATTTGAAGCACATTTGTCTTCTCCTCATAAAAGACAAAATCTATAGAGCCTTTGTTTCCTTAAGGTGGTATTTTGCTAGCTGTGGTTTCTTTTTACCATATTTCCATGATATTATTTTGCAATAAAAAGGCTCGGTGATGTCACATGGTACGATGAAGCTGTTTAGTTTGAGCCCTAGTGTAATGGCAGTTTTCTTTTCACGGATGTTCTCTTGAGAAAATTCGGGTGTTGTCTTTCACAGTAAGTCGTTACTATGAAATACATTAGTATTATTTAATGCACATTTTATGCACATACATATACTGTGGGACGTATACCTCTAATTTAGCCTTCCTTTGAGTCTCTGTATTCTTATGCAAATTTGGTTTCTTCTCGTTAAACGTTTTCTGACTTTTCGGCGCTTTATTTCTCCCGAAGATATTTTTCAAAGTTGGTAAACTGACAGTGAGTCAGAGGTCAATAAAACGCAAGTGAAGTTCAATGTTAAGTGGCTGTGTTGAGTACAGTGTGCTACGTGTTAAGTGAAGAGCAATAAGAGGCGTAAGAACGAGAGAAAAGCCAATTTTACGAAGAGATGTACAATACACATGTGTTGATTACACTACCTTTATTATATAGTGTGCGGAAATTGGATAACTGTGTTTTGTCGAAATATAGCAAGTACTAGTTAAAATTACTGCGTTTATATATGAGCTAAAGTTGTTCTTCAGTGACGTGTCTATCTGATAAAATAAACTGGACCCTGAATTAGTAAGTATTGTTTCTGCTGAACCATTTAGCCTAGTCTGTTTACTTTAAAGTGTGTGATTAAGATATTTTACATATATTTAGCTAAGTTTGCAGCTTCTATCAGCAAACGATATGAGTTAAAACATAAGGATCAAACAAATGGATTTAAGTCATCAAGTATCCTTTAAACTTGAAACCAATATTTTTACGGTCATTAAACTCACATTATTTTTAACTGAAGCTCATCTTTTCATTGCAGTATTTGTACTGAAATTTTGTTGTCTGTTCATTTAAGACTTTCTTCCGTTGTGAAAAAAACTGTCTTACGTAAAATAACAGTTGCTTTTACAACTGTACACTCCATCGCTAATTCTTTCAGGGTTCAATTCCTTCATGATTGGATTGCATTTGAATTCATCCATGCTTCGAAAATGTTGGTAGCATTATATGCTTCACATTTATGAGTTTTGCTTGCGGACCTTTTGTCGCGCAGTATTGATATCAGAACTTTTTATCAAACTCCCATTTAGTAATCAAAGCAACGACATATTACCAAGTTGCACTTGGTACACAAAATATAAGAGAAGGTTTCGACAAAGTGTACTATCTGACAAAAATTACTTCCATGAAATGTAATGCTAGCAGTCACTTTTGATTTCAATAGTAGTAGTTGTTTACATGGAAAAAGTTCTTTTGCATTTATCCTGTTTTTGAACACCTTCATGCTTTAAGAAGTGACTGACAAAAACATATCAGGAAAATAATCAAGAAAAATTTCATTATTACGTTTTGTGCACACACACACTCATTAAATATCGAATCGTACGGCATTGCAGTTTACACAGTATTGTATGTTTACACAGTAATGTATGTTTACATAGTACTGTATGTTTACACAGTATTGTATGACACAGTGACAGTGCTGTAGAATAGTGTACAATACAGACACAGTATTGTATGTTTACGCAGTATTGTATGTTTACACAGTATTGTGTGTTTACACAGTACTGTATGTTTACACAGTATTGTATGACACAGTGACAGTGTTGTATATTATTGTACAATACAGACACAGTATTATATGTTTTCGTTGCATGCTTTTGGATAATTAATACAGACATTTGACGTGGACTATGAACATCAAACAGAAGTCATCGCTCTTTCCACGTTTATAATAAACGTGGAAAGAGCGATAAACGTGGAAAGAACGATGACTTCTGTTGATGCTTTTGGAATTACAGGCTGTTTTAGAAGCATTTGCCTAAGTTATTTAGCAAGCCTACTGATAATAATAACAGTGAAATCTAAATACTAGGCCAGTTAAAAGATTCACAAACAATATTTCGGACCATGCAACAGAAATCTAAGGGTTTCCTATTTTATTTTTTTCCTTCTGTTTCTTTGTTTAGAAATAGTGTGACGTATACTCTGTAACATACCTTTTTAGCTTCTTTCTGTATGCAAATTTGAGTTCGTTCTCCTTAGCATTTCTCAAACTTAACGTGATGTCTTCCCTCCCGCAAAATCATGGTTGGCAACACCCCCGAGGTCGGAACGAATGACGTGTGGATGTCTGAGACGACAACTGAACGATATGTAATGCTTTGAGAAGCAGCAGGGTGGAGACGGTGGAAGTTATCACATTAATTGAGAGACGTATGTTAAATTGAAGCTTGAGTTATTTGACGACTGTCGGTTCTACTTTAGTGTTGGTGTTGTGTTTTTCTTAACAAAGAGTTACATTCGTTGGATTATTTTTACTAATGTTGTTGAAGGCTGAATCGAGTTAAAGCCGCTTTTGATGAATAAAGAAAAGGTTACTTACTATTAATAGTAAGTAACCTTTTCTAAAGTTATTTAAGTGACTCCTGATTCGCTTAAAAATGAAGTTATTAAGAACTAATTTGTGCAGTGTTCCGACAGCTATATTCCACGGACATTACAATAATCGATGTTATCAACTTAAACAAATCGTGCAAAACCAATTAAAACACCTAAACATGTTTATGAATAGTCAGATGTTCATCAAATAAATCTTTTATACACTAATCTGAAATTAAAATTTGGTAGGCTACCTTGCTTTGAGAAACCTCTAATTTCAGACCAAAGCTCAATAATACATACTGTGAAACACTTAACATAATGAATTAAATCTTCCTGTTTATTAAAGACTCTCTCCTATTGTAGAAAAAAAAAATATATCGCTCCCAGGAGAATTTTTCCGTATTTCTCATTTAATAATGGGTCCACTTGTGTTAACTTTAACTGATGTTTCCTAGTTTCCGTTTATTACAGTACACTCTCCTGATGGGATCCGGGGAAAAACGTTTTTTCTTCCTAATAACTCTCTTCCTTGGTAGGGCTATTTTACTGAAGAATTCATCAAACGACAGATTATGACTTTCCCCAGGGTACCACCATGATGAACAGTGCGTTCCTCTGGCAGTTTTGTTTGCGAAAGTAGATGGTAAAATCAAGTGACGTTTGGCATTCAGTTTTTCTGAAGCCATTGCTATTTTCTTTCAGTTCACGAATATTAAAATTTATTACTATGCTTTCACAGCAAGCTGTAAGATATTAGTAAAAGAATGGGAGAAACAGTTACTTTAATTAAAGTGGAATTGATATGGAAGCAAATTTAAAAGATACATATGCATCTGACTAGAGTTAAAGAGTTTATAACGAAGTGAATTTCTCCGTCATTTCTGTCCACGCCAGGATTCGAACCCGGATTCCCTCATTCCGGAATAAGTCACTCTACCAATTGAGCTACGCGGACTTTTTTCTGACTACTATCTGCCTTTATGTCGTGTGCGTCCTGCTGACAGGTAGGTCACATCCCCCCCCCCCGAAAGAGGGCCGGGGGCATGGCCCACGGGTCAGCCGTGACCATGAATCGTTGCAGGCAGCCATCCACTGTAGAACGTGCACTTGAGAACTCCCAGTCAATCTGGTGTGTGGAATGCAACATCACACATTTTTATTTTTCAAAGCGCTGGAGAAGGGATTCTCTGATTTTTCCTATCTCGCGGTGTGGAAATAACATCACACCATTGCGAGATTTTGAACGGTCGGGTTATCCGGATAGTTCGGGCGCCATTATAACTAAGTGAATTTCTCCGTCATTTCTGTCCACGCCAGGATTCGAACCCGGATCCCCTCATTCCGGAATAAGTCACTCTACCAATTGAGCTACGCGGACGTTTTTTCTGACTACTATCTGCCTTTATGTCGTGTGCGTCCTGCTGACAGGTACGTCACAAGTTCTGCATAAAATACATATGTGAAAGGGATGATGCATCTACTGCACGCATAAAAAATATATATACACACAGGCATCGAAACTCTTCCAGTACTCCCGGCAGAAGTTGCATATGCAATTAAGAACATGAAACAAGGAACAGCTCTAGGGAAAGACGGAATTACCATGGACATTGTACAGGAGGTCTGTTCAGAGCAGAATTTCACTCGTCCAAGTTTTCACTAGATGCCTCAATGAAGTGAAGTCCTACCAGCTGGAGCAATGCTACAATAATCCTGCTACATGAAAAAGAGGGACGTTGAAAATGTCGCGTACTACAGACCCGCCAGCCTCCAATCAGTTGTATACAAAATCTTCACTAAAGTACTGTTTTGAAGGAAACATTGGACATGGCTCAACCTAGAGAGCATGCTGGATTCAGGAATGGCTTAGCTATATAGAGCATATCCATGTATATCATCATCATCATCATTATTTTCAACCATCAGCAATCCACTGCTGGATGAAAGTTTTTCCAAGTTTCTTCCGCAACAATCTTTCTTGAGCCAGACTCCTCCATGTTACTCCGGCGCAGGCTTTCGAATTTCATTAATTCGTTTCGTACGAGGTCTTCTTCTGGGTCTTTTTCTGCCACTTCACCATCGGTGATCCGTTCTTCTGGAAATATGTCCAGCCTATTGCCCTTTCAGATATTTTGCTTTGATCATGATGTCTTCTACTTTTGACATTTTCCTGATCCATGAGTTCCTGTTCCGATCCTTCCTGTTATGACAAGCATGCACCTTTCCATGCTTCGTTCAGTTCATTTTTAATCCCACTCCTTTACTCTTGTCAGAAAAATGAAAATATTCCAAATACGTAGTGTCAGTAAATAAACAAAGACATCGCTTTTTCCACGTTTTGTCAACATTTAGCAACCGAAAAATTGATCGGCTAGATATCGAGAGATCTGGGATTCAGATTCCCAGCGGTGACCGGATAACAATTTTCCGGCTGATATGTGTTGACAAAACGTGGAAAGAGCGGTGTCTTTCTTTATTATTGTCAGTAAGTTCCTGAATCATACTCTGCAGCTATGAAGGGGGTAGTTGCAAAAACGGCTAAGTCATCGGTAAAACGAAGGAGAGTAAAATAATCTCCATTATATCCATGTATATATATATACAGGGACGTCGCTCGACTTCGAAATCTGTATGGGCGACCTTTTACTTGCTCTGAATGCATTGTCTTAAATTGCTTTCCAAACTTTTGCATTTTTGCGTGCAAAAATAGTACTGTGCTTTAACAATTCAAAGGAAAATATCGTTTTTGTTATATAAATCAAATTTTAACGTCGTACCACGCAGACACAATACCTCTCCTTTCCTTAACTCCCTTAATTTAAGCCAAAGACTTTGTCTTGTACCCCTCTCCTACAAAGCAGTCTTCGGTTACTTCCCTCAGTTTCACTGTCCCGGGACAGTCTTAAGAGCGCTGGTGTAGCTTTAGACTCCACTTTATGTGTTGAAATCCCTGTTATAAAGAAAACGAAGAGTAGGGCAATTAGTAATGACCCCCTCAGTGAATTCCTATCTACCCTCCTCATTACCCCCCCCCCACACACACACACACCGGGCCATACGAACATGAAAAAAGGCTTAAACTAAGGAATTGGAAGAGCGGAGAACAACTGAATTTTTATGGCCCTTAGGATGCTATTCTGGTAACCTTCCTACGAAGAAGTAAACAACGTACTTCCTATGAGAAAATACGCAGGGCTACATGAAAAAAACACAAGACTTATTAACTGGCAAAGTCCAGACTAGATTTTAAAGTTCAATATATTAAAAATGGCGCATTTTGAACTGGGTGGGCAAGAAAACCTTCAGGGTGAGCTCCTCTTGGCGACGTCCCTGTAAATACACTCAATGGACAAAAAATTACAGATACCTACCTAATAACGTGCTATTCCGCCTCTAGGGTGAATAACAGTCTGTGCACGCCGAGGCAACGACTCCACCAGATGCCGGAAGGTTTTCGGAGGTAATAACCAGCCATGCTTGTGGCAACATTGTCCACAACTCTACCCGAGACCGGCCTCGTTCATTTCGTCAACAACTCATTTCGTCGACACTATACTGTATATGCAAACAATCGATTCCTCAGATTTTCGTAAAATCTACAGTTTTCAATTTAGAACCACCAAATTTGCTTACTATTTCATGGTACTCTAACTTAGACCGTACACGGTTTTTGGAAGGGGTCGGGGCCCAAGGTCAAGGGAGCCCCAAACAACATTTTCGTTCTACAGTTTTCAATTTAGAACAGCATCCCAGCGAATTTCCACACGGTCTAAATCTGGAAACTGTTAAGTAGTTGATGTTAACTTGCTAAGTCTTGCGTGGTAGAAGATAATAAAATAATCGTAAGTAATAATTTTTGAGATCCTTTTATATCTCTTAGAAACATTTTATTATTTTCTTTGCTTCATCACAGAAAGGTTGTCCATCAGCTCTGTAATTGCTCCTCGCTGTTCACCTGAAACTAAAATTTTCTTCGGGTAAGCTTATGACCTGGTCCCCAAACACCTGAGGCATTTTCTTCTCTCCACCTTGCGACTGTCCCACTTCAAATCCATAGAAGTGACTCCCCTAGCCCTCCCCTTTGTTTCCACCGTACTCACCCCATTGCCGCCACAAAACCTCATGGGAAAAACACGCCGGCATTGGCTAGTACAAAGCATCGAGGTAAAAACTAAGAGGGCTTGAACGAGCCCGGCAATACTAATCCGTTTTTAACATGCAAAGGTGCAGACTCTAAAATGAGACACACTGGCGTCTCATAATAAACCGTGTCTCTGATGTTTCAATGCGGGATGACACAGCGAAATTTCTCTCACACTTTCTGGAAACAAAGGAAAAGGAGCACCAAAGCGAAATAAAAGTTGCGAGATGAGATTCAATATCTTTGCCTAAATTCTAGAATTAAATCTCCGTAACAAAACCTTGGGATCGTTCCAAACTCAGATGAGTGTTCCTCGAGCCATGACTGGGTGGTTGCGGACCGGTGATGGGGCGTTGTCTTGATGGAACAGATCATCGGTTGCAGGATGCGCGAAGAACATGAAAGCATGTGGGTGATCAGCGAGAACATGCTGGTAGGGGACAGCGGTTAAGGACCTCGCCAGACGCAGATAAAAACTTAAGGACCTTTCTAGACAAGGGCATTCCTGAAAGGGAGGAGAGTCACAACCCGGCGGACGCTGTCCGTGTGTGCGCGACAGTTGGAATGAGATAGAAAAGAGTGGCTCAAGACAAGGAGTTGTGGACGAGACTTAGGGAGACTTTCATCCAGCAGTGGATTGAGAATAGTTAATGATGATGAGGCGAGAACACACTGATTCGTTTATACGTAAGGAAACTTTAAAAAATGTACCTCTACTATGCTCTTTCTCCGTAACTGGTTTTCTAATTTCTTATCCCTAAACTTTTTCACTCGAAAGATAAATTATTTTAATTGGTGTTCAATTTTTCATTGCAAATAGAAATCTCCTGGGAAAATTGTTCGTGAATCTGATTTACCAGCAGTCTTCTTGGTCACAAGATACTGTTTGTTGATGAGATCTTTTGTTTCTTTCCCTAGTGATTGGGGAAAAGAAAAAGGGAGGAAAGTTTCAACTTCTGACCTTGATCACAGCTTAAAAGATGACACGAAAACACGTCGTTGTTTCATCTGAGGTTTTCTTGCGTGATTCCAAGAGCACTGCAGCATAACATCTAAGGCGCAACATAATAAGTGACAGTGCTAATGAATACTGTCTTAAGCTGTTCCAAAAGGCCTAATTGTCGTTGCTCTCTGCATCTTTTCTTTTTTCCGATTCGCTCTTCCAATCTGCAATGTTACTGCAGTACAGAAAACATTGAAACGTGTTCCACGTAATGTATAATGTTAACTTTGAAATGGAAATTTCATTTGAGATCAAACCATCTGATTATCTCGTAAGTGGAGGGGACGGACCACGCCAATGAGCATTATTTCGCGCAGACAGCTGCTCACGCCAGAGGTCGGGGAGTCGGATAGGGAGGGGAAAAACAAGACCTTTCCCTTCCTCTTCAGTCCTTTTAGTGTCTCCGCTAGCAGCACGTACACAGAAACTCCATGGTCCTTACACATACAGCTCGTAATTATGTCCGCTTGGAAATGGGCCAGCGTGCTGTGATTATGTCGTAATGTGAGAAAACTGCTATAAACCAAAGACCATGAAGAGCGGAGCTGACGAACGACCAGCAATCTGAGGGGCAGATTTCGCTGCCCAGCAAAATGGCAGGGGCAGTCAGCGGCTTCACGGAATGGAGATTTTTCCTTTGAGCATTTAAAACACATTTTTGTTATTTTTTGGAAGCAGTTTTTCAGTGAGAAGCACATAACCCACGTTGTACTCAAAAGCAAATTTGTTCATTTAATTTACAAGGTTCTTAATATCTTTTTAAAAGCATTTTTCTAAATGTGACGTTTTAGCTATTATTAAAACTTTCTGCATCGCTAGTCAAAACGCAGACGTGAGAGCACTTTATTAGCTGTCAAGCATTCTTTGTGGCTCATTTTAACATTAGAGTTTAAGCATTAGTTTTCTTTCTTTCCTCGTTTTCTTCCTTTTTTTTTTTTTTTTTTTTTTCTGTCATGTAACATTTTTATAGGTTCTGTTTATCTTTAAGTTTCAGATAACGTTTTTCTTTTTCCAAAATTTATTTCTGTGCCTTTTTTTTCATCCTTTTGTTACAGGGCTGTTCACTATGTTCCTTGAAGTGCAGTGTTACGGAGATTTAGTATAGGAATTTTAGGCAAAAACATTGAATCTTTATTCGCAACATTTCTTTTGCCTCGTGGTTTTACATACACGTATAAACCATAAATAACCTAAAACGTAACAATTGATGGCATACTGGAGCATTTTTCTCGTGGAACGTCTCTTTTTTGAGTGTCCAGGAGTAGTTAGCCAACATTCTGGAACTCTACTTGCCACGGTACCGCTTAGTATCTTGACGAAATCGAAACCGAAGTATCTTGACGAAATCGAAACCGAAGTATCTTGACGAAATCGAATCCGAAGTATCTTGACGAAATCGAATCCGAAGTATCTTGACGAAATCGCTCGCGTTGTTTGTCTCCGACAGCTTTTAGATTCTCAGGGAAGAAATCCAAGTGAGAGCCCAGGAAATGTATTTTCAGGGATATATCACACAATACGAATTTAAGAGTTTAAACACACTAGCCACGATAGTATGAATCCAGGAGTTCACACACTAGCCACGTTAGTACGAATCCAAGAGTTCACACACTAGCAACGAGAGTACGAATCCAAGTATTCTCACACTAGCCACGAGAGTACGAATCCAAGGGTTCACACACTAGCCCAGTTAGTACGAATCCAAGAGTTCACACACTAGCAACGAGAGTACGAATCCAAGTATTCTCACACTAGCCACGAGAGTACGAATCCAAGGGTTCACACACTAGCCCAGTTAGTACGAATCCACGAGTTTAACATGCATCACAATCGCAAGGCTTTTCACCTGAATGAACAAGCATATGCCTTAAAAGATTACTTTTCTGAGCAAATTGCTTAGAGCACACATCCCATTGATGAGGCTTTTCACTTGTGTGAAGGAGGATGGGCTGTGATAGAAGACTTTTCCAAGAAAATTGTTTGGAGCATACATCACATTGGTGAGGCTTTTCCTCCGTGTGAATGAGTAATTGCTTCGAAAGAACACTTTTTCGAGCAAATCATTTGGAGCATACATCGCATTGGTGAGGCTTTCCCCTCGTCTAAATGAGTCAATGCTTCAAAAGATAACTTTTTCGAGCAAATCGTTTGGAGCATAAATCACATTGGTGAGGCTTTTCCCCCGTGCGAATGAGTAAATGCTTGAGAATACCACTTTTTCGAGTGAATTGCTTAAAACATACATCACGTTGGTAAGGCTTTTTACCTGTGTGTATACGCATATGCTCCGAAAGATGACTTTTCCGAGTTTCTATTAGAATTGTTTCCTCTGTTAGCACAACAAAATGCCATACTGTTCAGTGCCATTCTGTCAATCAAAATGGGAAATTAAGCTGTTCATATCTAAATTGACTTCCTACATAATGCTGTTCAGAAATTAAAATATTTCGTATTAAATGTTTCTCCTTTGCTTACCTGTGAAAAATAACTCCAGCAGGTGGTCGCCCGGAATTGTTATGACATCCGTAAGCGCAACAAGACACCATTTCTGAATAACTTCAAATTTTGAAAATCAAACTTCTCACGTATGTAACCCAATGACCCAAAACCACCATCAGAGGCTTAAGATGGCCGTCATCCAGTCAGCGTCGTCTGCTAAGAAAGCTTCAAGTTTGTGACGTCATACTCTCTCCCCTTATTCCTACCTCCATGAGTATTACCCAGTTTAAGTTGTTCTATTATCCGGTTTGCAGTTAGCTGTCTACCTTCCTTGGAAAAGCCATCTGGTTGATGTGGGAAAGCTTGGAGCCTTCTGTATTAATTCGCAATCATGCGTTTATCTGCTTGGTTTTTATTTCACCAAGAATATAGAAGTGTATGCATGCATATACACTGGTGTGCAAAAATTAAGGACGAAGAGGAGAAATTAGCATAACAGCGGAACGAGCAGGCAGAATGGACCGAAAGACCACTCAGGAGATAGACTAGGGTCCGGTACCGTAGTGCATGCGCATATATGCAGCATGACGTAGGGGTGGTGGGGGGCAGTGTCGGAAGGGTATAAAGCACACGGGCAGTGTACGCTCAGCAATTCGGTGAAAGCTATTGCACGGGGTACATCGGTTTGAACGACGTCGAGTTGCTACCACCGTGTGATATAGCCAACAGGCAATCCAGTAAACGACATCTAGATCACTTTACCCGAGGTAGCGTCATTGGGAAGTTGGAAGAAGGTGGAAGTGTGACTAGTGTGACCGAGGAGTTCGGGATCGCTCACAGCATCGTTTCACGAGCTTGGAGAGCATTTCAAACAACAGGAATAGCTATCCGAGAGTTTAACTGTGGTCATCCACGAGCAACCACGGCGGCGGACGACCGGTATATTGTCCTACATGCGAGAAGAGACAAACGGCAGACAGCGGGAGAAATCGCAAAGCACGTGCAACAGACAACTGGACGTCCATTATCACGTTTTACCGTGGCCAGGAGGCTGCGCACAAAGGTGGTCTATTTGCACAACGACCAGTACGGTGTGTGCCATTAACGCCTGCTCATTGGAGACGGCGGTTTCTGTGGTGCGAGGAACACAAGAACTAGACACATCAGCAATGGGGTCGAGTTCTCTTTACGGATGAGAGCCGATTTAGTCTGACGAGCGATTCTGGACGTATACACATCTGGAGAGAGCAGGGGACACGCAATCACACCTATAACATCATCGAAAGGGAACGGTTTGGAGGTGGCGTAGTTCCCGTTTGGGGCGGTATCATGCTTGGTAGCCGTACTGACCTCAACATCTTCCAAGGAGGTTCAGTCACTGGTGTCCGCTATTGTACCGAGGTTCTCCTGCCTCACGTGCGTCTGTTTATAGGTGCTGTGGGTCCTGAGTTGCTCTTCATGGAAGACAAAACTACACCTCACCTTCCAGTGGCTGTCACAGAGCTGTTAGAGAGTGAAGAAATTCAATGCATGGATTGGCCTGCAAGGTCCTCGGACCTAAATCCAATCGAACACGTGTGGGACCTTCTCGGGAGACGCTTGGTAGCACGTCCCTAGCCCCCAGCTACGATTCCGCAGCTGCGATTGGCGCTACAAGAGGAATGGGCCGCGATGCCTCAACAGCTCCTTGACAACCTCGTCCTCAGCATGGACAGACGTTGTAAATCCTGCAACGCAATCAGGGGTGATCATACTCCCTACTAAAGACTGGATTTTTCTTGGGAGCCGCCTGTCACATGGACGTTTCTGTCTTCTGTCCAGTTGTGCTCGAAGCTACCTTTTCAATAAAGTGCCTTTGTATCCTTTGGATTCCTTGTTTGGACGGTTTTGCTCTCTTGTCCCATATTCTTACATCTTGGGGATCTTATGGTATGATTAGAGTCAACGTGGAGCACTTCTGCACGACGTTACATTCGAAAAACCGTCTCGTCCTTAATTTTTGCACGCCAGTGTACATACATGCATTGATGGATGCATCTGTGCATAGTATATATATTTACTTCCTGACTTGCTCATTTGTGACTCGTAAAATTACCTTTCGGATTACAAAAAGAGAAAATTTACGTAAAGCATCTTCACTGAGTTACCACTTTATAAGGTAGCTCAGATTTAGTGTAACATTTCTAAAAAGGTTTTTTTGAGAAACACATAGCACCAAATAGAAGCCGAACTTGACATGATAAATATTAATATCAGCAGTTATTTAACAAAGCGAAGTTAAACTGAAGAGCAAACTCTGAAGCCTACTGTCTCCAGGATAAGGATTCTCATCGTTCTCTCAAAAGAGTTGGATAAACCTTTAAAAAATTGTTTTCCGTTATCCATAATTGCGCATATATTGAATAAATCGAGAACATAACTTTCTGTCTTTCTCTTATTTTTACCAAATTAAAGGACAGAATCTGTGACAGAAAGCATTGAATATACTTTAGTTTCTTTAAGATATATTTGACTGACTTATGTAAACATTGTCTGATTCAACGGTTTTGATACGTGAGGGACAGGGGCAGATTGGACCACCCGAATGCCGGGAGATTTCCAAATGGCCCACTTTCTCGTATTTCTCTTGTCTGGACTTTTCGGAACGAAATAATAATTATTGTGGTACTTATGAATAATAATTGTTAACTTAATTTGTGCTTTATATACGTCTAAAAACTTAATTCCTTAACAAAGAGCGATTTTTTCTTTCTATATGTTGGGCGTTTGCTCTGAAATAACACAGAAAAGTTTTCTGTGCTTTGTGAGAAAAGCGCCGTTTGACCAAGGATTCTGTCATAAATAAAAGTAAAGATAAATGCAGTTAAACGTAGGTCGTTTGGACTTGCAGCTCAGGGTCATAGGTATGCCCTGCCTTCCTCGTTTAATCTTCAAGGAGACACTAGTACCCATTGTGATGTTCCATCATCCCCAACCCCTCCACAGACACACCAGAGCACAAAGCGTCCCCCCCCCAGAGATATTCTGAAATTCGGATTCCACTGGCATTTATCTTAAAAGAAACAGTGATTAAGCAGTACTGGTTCACACACACACACACACACACACACACACGTGAGTCAAAATAAAGGGTAGACTTTAAAAAATGCCTTTGCTCAAAAAAAGTACCAATGCTATTGTTCAGTAAGCGATCAATGAGCAAATAAATATAAAAATTAATTGCGTATGAAAATTCCTAAGTGGAATGTGCATGTTTCAATTTTCAGATTGACCGTGTTGATTTAGTAGGAAATGGAGAATAAGTTAGCATTTTCAACTAAATCACAGCGGTCAAGAGATTGGTGATTTCTTTCTTTTTCTTTTTTTTTTTTTTCATGTTTGAACCAAATTTTTTTAGAGGAAAATAAGTATATGGTATAACTATCAATTTCGAGTTCGTTTTGGTGCTACATTCAGTCATGAGTGGATTTTTGAAATTCTTTCACCGATTAATTTGTTACTACGATTTGTCCACAACTGCATTCGTTGCACAATGCATATCTCAATAGTTCCCTTTCATCCAGATTTCTTTTTTCATGAGAAGATTTATGAGGCTTTTCCCTCTGTAGGTACATCTGTTTTTTTTTTTTTATAAAGGAACTGCGAGACTAAAATCCCCGGTCTATTTTAGTCGTCCCAATCCGCTCCTGATTATAGACATAATAAGAAACAGTGGTGGAAATGGGAATTATTCGCTCCTGATTATAGACATAATAAGAAACAGTGGTGGAAATGGGAATTATTCGCTCCTGATTATAGACATAATAAGAAACAGTGGTGGAAATGGGAATTATTCGCTCCTGATTATAGACATAATAAGAAACAGTGGTGGAAATGGGAATTATTCGCTCCTGATTATAGACACAATAAGAACAGTGGTGGAAATGGGAATTATTCGCTCCTGATTATAGACATAATAAGAAACAGTGGTGGAAATGGGAATTATTCGCTCCTGATTATAGACATAATAAGAAACAGTGGTGGAAATGGGTATTATTCGCTGCCGGAACCCAACGTACAAGTGAATGCCATAAAAATTTGATGTGCACAAAACCCATTCTCAGTAGATATAAAACCATATAAGGAAATTCCTCTATTAAACTTTAAAATGAAATACTCACATTTAGCCGAAGTCACAGGTGTTTTCTTTATTCAGAGAAGAACAATTCATACAAGATTGCGTCATTCATTGAAATGTATAATGCATTGCGAAATGTTTTATTCAAATTAAATGCTTTATTTCTGCTGGTATTGCATCGCTCCCGGAACGTGGGGTTCCGCTGCGTTCCGGCACCATTTCACCACTGATAAGAAGTATGCCAATAAAGTGCTACATAGTTTTGTGATGGTATTATTCGCCATAATTGTAAGAGACGTCATCGATTTCCGTCGGCATCCATTGTAACGGAAGAAATTCATGCTATGAAACAGCAGCTTAAATTCACACACATTGCATGAATGAGTCTATTTTTTGTTTATTTAAAACGCGTTGCATTTTCTTTTTTAGTATTAGTTAAAGAGACCGAAATAATCCTTCTGTCAGCAATATCGATGAACACTTTTACCTGCTTGCACTCTGAAAAGAAGATAAAGAAGTGAGTCTGTCAGAAGCGAACGAAAGAGATTGGCTTATGAGATCGAAATCAACTGAAAGTATTAATCAATGTCAGAGGCATAGGGATTGTTTCTGTCATTTTGATTGAAGCTCCAAGAAAACAAAGAACGCTAATGCATTTCCGACATTATTGCATAGCAGCATTGCAGATCTGCTGCTCCTGAGTTGCTCAAGTTCTATTTGTCTTCATTACTGGACCATTCGAACTTCGCATGTATTTATATTTTAGATTCCCTTGTTTGTTTTTCTGTCTGTAGTGATTGCCCCAATACCAATAAATGTTTATAAAAGTTACATGGAAATTCCAAGACAATTGAAGATATTTGAAACCAGGATAGTGATCGTGTGGTTTATGTGGTAATCTAGTGAATACTCGTACTTTTGGGTGCGGTCTCGAATCCGGGGAAAGACCTGGATGTTGTGTTTGTCCCTACGGCGCTGACCCTTTCTCCTCTCTTCAACCAGTGGCTCAAAATCAGGATACACGCTAACGAAAAATCAAAATCAAGAAATGCAGAAGTACGAGGGAGGATCAAAAAGTTAGTTACACTTTTGAATGTAAACAAGTTGGTAAAATCATGCAATGCATTGATTATGATACGCTTTCCAACATACCAGAAATCATTACTCAAGTTATGAGGATAATAGCTGTGGAATAAATATCGCTCCTGTGCCCTGACCTTTGACCCCATTTTGATGATATTCAACAGAACAGGTTCAGTATACTTCCTGAACAACATGTTGAAATTTTGTCTCAATCGAAGCACTTTTACGTAAGTTATAACGCATAAGGGCGATGGAATAGATCCCGCTTCTACGCCCTGACCTTTGACCCCATTTCGCCCATTTTCAATAGGTTTGTCTCCAGGGGGTCCCCTACCACAAACTAAAATTTAATCGAAATCGAGTCATTTTTACGCAAGTTGTGACGCATAAGGACAATGGAATGGATCCCGCTCTTATGTCCTGACCTTTGACCCCATTTCGCCTATTTTCAATAGGGTTCGTCCCCATGTGGTCCCCTATATCACATAAAAAATTTCATCGAAATCGAACCATTTCTACGCGAGTTATCGTGCGGACGGGCAGACGGACAAAGCTGGAGTTGGAAAGCGTAAAAAAACGCTTTCCAACTTCAGCCACGGTTGGAAAGCGTAAAAAAACAAATTAAGATATATACTCAGGGGATGTATGTTGGTTTACAGGTATACAACAATTTATTCATTTTTCGATATGGTCGCTTAAGGACTGCAAACATTTATCGAAGCGTGTGATTAACATTTCCATACCTGACATAAAAAGTCTCCTCCAGTTTTTATGCAACCAGTTACGGCTTGCTGTTTGTATTTTGTGTATCCTTGTGTTTCACTTGGGGAGTTCGCCCAAGTTTCCACTATGTTCTGTAATACTTATCATGTTTTTGTCACATATCGTGTGGTTTCCTGGATTGTGGGAACTTCTGTACCTTTATCGTAGTATATGCTTTTGTTGTGTTTTACATGTTCCCTTCTTTTTGTGCACTGCGTTGTACAGCCATGTTCTTGTAAATATATTTACCTGTTGTTTTGTGCTCTGCTTTCACTCTGCACGTCATCACATGCTTTATTAATTAATCATTACTTTTGCTTGTGCATCATCTTCCTCAAGCATATATTGTTCCTTCTTAACGATTTTAACATTTTGTCATCCTTAGTTGACTGTCGTATCACATTCACCTGTAAAATTTCATCAGTATCGCTCATTGTTTTGTTGTTTATTTTGCCATATGTGGTACGCCTGTATTCCCTATGTTTTTGCCAATAAAGTATATTTTGAACTAAGGACTGCAATTTTAACAGCCTCATCGGTTTGGAATCGTTGTCCATTAAGGTCCTGTTTCTCTTACCGAACAAATGGTAGGCGTACGGGGATAAGTCGGGGCTGTACGGTGGATGTTACCACACCTCCCACTTGAATGACTGCAGCAATTCCTCTTTTTTCCATGCTGTCTGGGGTGTGGCGTTGTCGTGCAGCAGAATGACACATTCGCTCAACTTACCCCTGCGTCTGTCCTTAATTTTCTTTCGCAAATTTCGTAGCGTGGGGCAATATAAGTCAGCATTGATAGTCGTCCTTTTTGGCAGAAATTTTGTGTAAACAACACCTTCACAGTCAAAGAAAGCATTCGCCCTGACCTTTTCCACAGACGGCTGGACTTTGCACTTCTTCCTTGTTGGAGAGGTGACATGCTTCCATTTCATGGGCGATTGTTTAGTTTCAAGGGTGAAATGGTGAAACCACGTTTCGTCACATGTGATGATTCGAAGCAGAAAAATGTGACCCTCAGCAGAATACCGCTGCAGAAGAGCCAAAGACGACGGGAAACGTTGGTTTCTGTGCCGGTCGGTGAGTAAACGTGGCACCCATCTCGCGCACAATTTCCGAAATCCCAGCTGCTCGTGAATGACGGAATGCAACAGTCCCGTACGAAATGTCTAACGTACTGGCAATTTTCTTGATTTTGATACGACTATTATCTCGCATCGTGTCTTCAACGGCGGCAACATGCTCCGGAGTGATGAATATTGATGGTCTGCCTCACGATTTTCGTCCGTCAAATTTGTGCGACCCTTTTCAAATTGTTGGCACCACTTTACAACGGCCGGGTGAGCCATCGCATTTCCCCCGTATACAGCACAGATTTCACGATGGATGTCAGTGTAATTTAGGCGCTTAGCCCGCAAAAATCGAATGATTCCTGGCACTGCCAATTTGGAGTAAATATCCAGTTCACGCGCCATTACGAAATGCCTCCTGCACACGCCTTACGCAGTTACTGAACTAATACACCTCCCGTTGGCAGCTGTGACGTTTTGTCTACTTCGCTCCCAAGCACACGCGATCTGACTGCAATCTCACTCTAGATGGCGCTAAGTGTATTTTATTTTTTGATTCACCTACGTAAAAAAGGACACTGCATTTCATTTGTGCCCGAAGGATAATGCTGAACCCGTCAAATAGAAATTTTCGAATGTTCCGTTTTCTTGCTCACAGAGAAACAACTTCGAAATAACAGACTTTTTTTTTTTTTTTTTTTTCGTTTCCCAGTTTGGCTACCACTATGAACAGCTCAAAGGGATAAAAGCAATCGTCTGTCCCTAATTTAGGGCCACTGGTTCCGCGGAATGGGCAGATCCAGCGCCATTAGACAAGAACGCCAACCATGCGTCCATCCGGGACTCAAATCCAGGTCTATTTCGAACGAATGGTCAGAAGCTAGTGCGTCAGATCACCTCAGTCAAAACATTTTGAACTATCTGTTACGGAGATTTTAGAATTAATTCCTTTCCAGGAATAGAAAGGAATTTTCAGCAATAGGCCTTTCTTTGTCATCGTAATAAGTTTTAGCTGCTAATAAATTAACTGCAACTGCAACATTTCTCATCTATTCCTTCGTTATATATTTTCTGCAATGAGCAGCAATCACGCTTAGATGTCGAACCCGAACGGGAAGTATAAATCCCGCTTATAACAGCACGTTAACATATGAAACAATATCGTTCTGAAACTTCAGACGAATAGTCAACAAAAAGTCGTCACCGTGATCTCTATGCAGTTTGCTGATTTTTGGTTGCAGTAGAAATCCTTACATTTGAATTAATTTCTCATCTTCGGAAAAGAATTTGCAATTTCTTTAAATTCCCCATTCGCCGTAACATGCAGAAAAATGGGGAAAAGTTAATTGCATCATTTTTCTTTGTACTTTGAAAATATTCACGAAACGCAATTATTTAAATAGAAAACTTTCTTCATCAAGAATTTTGTTTTACGAAGGAGTATTTAAAGGTATGATCAAGATATTGACATGTATGCTGAAAAAATGGCGTGGTAAGGTTATAACTGCTCTTCCGCCAATGAACGAATCTGTGAGCACATCTCAACTTCTAAAAGTCACACTGAAAGAAAATTATTTTTGCATCCTTTAACTACAACGGTGAACAACGTTTTCACAAGTTTCTGAATCTTTCTGAGAATAGTTTTACAACGAAAGCACATATTTGTATTTGTAGCGATGTTTTTTTTTCTCTGTAAAAATTCGACTATAAAAAAATTAGGGTATTTACTATGAATGAGATTTTGGAAATATCTAACTTTTACAGAGCATATATTTTCGCTGTGTAATGTAACTCAGCGCTAGTGTATTACGGTATATCTAATATTAATTGACGGATTCAAAACATTCTTTTCGGATAAAATGGTAAGATTGATTAAGATTTGCTCTCTGATTTACCGGTTTCTTTTCTATGTTTTTCTTTAATAAACACACAGCAACCGAAAAATTGTATTTCGACACCGCTGGGATCGAATCCAAGATCCCTCGATAACTAGCCGAGTGCATTCGCTTTATGCTACTGGGCCAACAATCCATGGCGCTATGTGTGTTTATCTGTCATGTGTGTTTTCTGTCAGAATGCACTCGGCTAGTTATCGAGAGATCTGAGGTTCGATCCCAGCGGTGTCTGGATAACAATTTTTCGGTTGCTGTTTGTTAATTATAGAAAAACGTGGACAGAGCGTTGACTTTTTCTATTTACATTGTCTCCACGTGTTAGGAAGATTCTCACCGGTTACTTTTCTTTCTCGTGCGCAACATTTTCTCTAAGTTGTGGAAATCATATTATCGTTTCGTACAATATGCATTCTAGTTTTGCTCTGTAAAATTTTTCCCTCAACGTGGAGAATTATACAGCAAAAGTTTAATTTAAAGATTCCTTGCAGTGCTTATCAACTAAGCTTATAGGAAGTTTCATAATAGTGATTTTCCTTTGAACTCTGTTAGCTGCGAGTCCATTATTTTTCGCAAGATGGAGTTTCTCGAATTTCTTCAATTAGAATGAAATTTTTCCTTCTAAAATTTAGCCGATGGAGAGACCTACCTTGAGATGTTCCAAAAGAAAACGAAAGGCACATCAAGGGCGAGTACAGAATATGTTTAACAGCCCAATGAAGGGGTTATTTATGACTTCTAAGAAACACTTAAGCACAGAAAATCGAAATAAATTTAGTAGAACATCGGTTATACCTTTTTCCCTTTTATACATAATTCTGCTTTAATCTCGATATTTTGCAGTCGTTTCTGTCGTTTTACAATTCGTTTATAGACAATTTATTTATACGTTTCTGCGATTATATGTTAAATTTTGAATTCAGATTATCAAAAATATGAAATTTGATTCCTTCATACAAAATCACCTATGTTACGTCTTTGAAAGCAGCGGGACAGCGCGTTTTTTTTTGTTTTTTTTTACCATGAAGTAGATGATGCAGCCAAAAATTTACTGAATAACGTTCACAGTTCTTTATTTGCTCTGAACTCAAAAAAAAAAAAAATAAAACAAGCAAAGATTACTGCACATTTGACACAGCACTAAAGCTAAATTAACTAGTGGACAAACTAATTTGAAGAGAGCTATATTTATAAGTAAGGATTATGTAATACGGATAGTGAGCACAAGACAAAGTCGTTTTCGAATTTACTGCCTACTATTTCAAAAGTAAGAGGTTTTTATTTTCATATATTGACAATATGAAATCATACAGAATTCCTTAACTTAGTTTTTTACAATGAAATTAGAACAGAAAAATGAAAACAAAGGTCAAAATAGACATAGGCTTAAGGTAGCAAACAAAGTGTGTGTGTGTGTGTGCAGGGGTTGGACAGAATAATGTGAACACCAAGGAAAAGAATGTTTTACGTACTCAGCAGACTGTGGGACCACCACTGGCATTCAAAACCGCCTGAATCCTATTTGGAATGGACGCATACCAATCCTGGATGGTGGTTAGCGGGTTGTTACACTATTCTTCATGCAGAAACTGCTCCAGATCTTTGAGACATGTAGGAGAAGGATAATGAGATCTTACTATGTTTCCCAACACAGACCACAGTGGCTCGATGGTGTTTTAATTCTAGTGATTGGGAAGGCCAAGGAAGGTGTGAAAGTTCGTCGTCATGTTCCTCAAACCATGATTGGACATTCCGAGCTCTGTGAATTGGGACGTTAGTAAAGTTCTTGATGGCACCTCCTGTAGTATATACTGACTGAGCTATTGGATGTGGACTTGGTTTGCCAAAAGGATTCCATACGCCCTGCCAGTCATCCGTCCTTTCAAACCACGATATGACCACCCAGAGCATGACAGAACCACCACAATGCTGCACTATTGGGAGCAGACAGTCTGGGTTGTACGCTTCGGATGGAGTTCTCCACACTTAAACAAATCCTGCTGTGGAGAATAGTGTAGATGTGGATTCATCCGACCACATGCTTTCATGCATCGGCAGTCCATGTTGTATGCTCCTGGCACCACTGTCGTCGCCGTTGTGCATTCACCCAGATCACCAGAGGAATTGCAAGAGCAACTCTGCCATGAATATCGCGTTTTTGCAGTTCGCTGCGCACTACTTTCGTTGATACTGGGGTCTGGAGATGCAGATTGACCTTCGCACTAATTTTCGGCGCTGTGGTCTTCTTATTACGGGTAACAATCCTCCTTAATGCTCTCCTGTCTCTACCCGTCAGGGTCGTTTTCCAGATTCGCAGGCTATTTTTTGCCACTAACACGGTATGCTGTCATGAGGCTAAACACAGTAGCTCTCGATACCCCCACTACCTTGGCGACTGTTGTTATGGACGCACCAACAAACCCGCCACCAACAATTAGCCCTCTTTCGAAGTTCGTTAGATCGCTCATTTCGTCGTCACCCTGAAAGAAATGTTGCAAAAAGATACTTTAAATGCTCTTAAACAGAACTTTGAGGATCTAAATAAAGCTGTTACTGCGTATATGCGACGAACGCAGCTACATTAAAAGTCAATTCTCTGAGCGTGGTGCTCCCATTATTCTGTCCGACCCCTGTATGTATGTCTTACATCATAAATTTGGTTAATCTAAAATTACGAGTCCCTCCCATCCCCTCCTATTTTTTTTTTCTTTTTGGAGGTATTCAAAATTTTACATTGATGCTTAACATTTTGAAATTCATTTTTTACGTTTTTTAAGGTCATCTCCTAAGAAAACGGATAACCGAGGTTCCTTGTTATTTGGTTCTTATTACTGAAATACAAGGAGCTGTCAAAAACTCGACTTTAAACTAAACGTTAGCATTCAGCTAAAGAACTGAATGATTTTTTTTTCTTCTGAAATCGTCGATGTGAGGCTAACTGAAGAAGTGCTTGCCCTCATGGTTGACCGGCAGTATTTTTTTAAAGATCTACATTCAGTTTTTAGGAATGTTTCGTGAAACAAAATGTACGCTAAACGTCTTATATCGCATTCCTCTTTTTTTTTTTTTTCTGTCTTATATGTCGTTTGATCGATAGCTGAACATTTTAGTTGCATCTACGCCCACAGAGAACACGTTCTCTGACACTCTTTTCGGAAAACAAGGGTGAAATAAAGTCCCTCGTTACTCATTCGTGTTTTGACATTTTCCTCCGAGAAATTTCTTCGCTAAAGTGAGAGTTATAAATCGCCTCACTCAAGTTTGATTTGTTGCCAGTATCCCTTTGAGACGTTCTTTGTATGTCAGTATTAGATCTACTCGGAACTATTCTTAGCTACTGGATCTCGTTGAAAGCCAGCTGCGCAGTGGCAGTCCACGATTCAGTTCGATCCAGCTAATAATTTCTCCCCCCCCCCTTCCGCTTCACTGGACGAAGAAAACTATTTAATTCACACCTGACCATAATTTCTTTTAGGAGTGCTGAAAGTTCTGCAAGATAAAATGCAAAAAAGAAGTTCCATCTTTTATTAAGAAGAAATTATGCCACAAAATCTGAATTAACTGTTTTATACAATCCATCTTAAAATTTTTAATAATTTCTTACCATGCTGAACTGGTCTACAAGCGCGACGCTACGAGTGGCCTTTTCTTTGAAAACATCATTTAGCCCTCTCCCCAAATATTTAAGCAGTTAGAACATGGAAATTGCAACCGTCTAAGATACTAAGAACTTCGATAAATCTATGTTAATTTTTCGAGTCCACAGAAATTTTGTAATATGAAATGAATTTTATGCTAAATTTAGTTTTTTACTGTTCTGTGGTGGAAACAGTCCTCTGAGCGAATTGTCTAAGAGCTGTAGAAGGACACCGTTTTCGAGATTTTAGTTTTAAAAGAGGAGAGAGTGACAGAGGAAGAGATTTCTTATCAGATTGTAAACTAAAATGCATAAAATAGCCTTATGACAACAAATATTAAAAAAAAAAAAAAAAAAACTTGTAGCCGAACTTTGTGCCAAGTACTTCAAACGTTGTGCGCCTCCTGTACGATACTTAGCCTCCCGAATAGCCCCTCCCCCAAGTTTGAACTGCTGGCGTCGCCTCTGCTGGTGTAGGATATCAGACGAATACAAAGCTTGGGCAAATTTACAGATCTCTGTCAGTACATATGGATGTAAGGATAATAACAGAGACATAGTGAAATCGTCTGTTGAAAGGTATTCATGATAAAATGGAGAAGATATTGAGCATGACATTTGTGCAGTAGGATAGATATCCTCAACCATTCTCAATCTACTGCTGGATGAAGGTCTCCCTAACAAGCTGTCTTGATCGATTCTTTTTCATGTCACTCCCGTATGCTTTAGAAATTTATCCATTAAACTCCCACGTTGTATTCTTCTGGTTCTTTCCTTTTTTTTAGTGTACAGTCTAATATTTCAACTATCCAAGGGTGATCAGTTTTTCTAGCAATATACCCAACCCATTGCTACCTGAGGGTTTTTACTTTGATTTTTTTATCTATGTCCTCATCGTTCCTGATACACGAAGCCCAGTCACGAAGCACAGTCATCGCTAACCACTACACCACCCAGAACGACCAAGTCTCAAGTTTCCGATTTAATCGGAAACCTCAGACTTGGGTATACTGGATATCAGTTTCTATGACTCCAGAAACTGATATCCAGTAGTGACATATTTGTTTCGATGCTTCCAAACGATGGTGCAACATTAGTAAGCACTTTGATGATACGCTTACATACGTTATTCCAATACAGTCGGGCTTAAAACTTTGTTTACACCCTCCACATCTGTTCTATTTGGAAGAGAATTTTGTTTTTGCACTTTTACTAGCAATTCCAGTCCTGTTAACTTCTAAAAGTGGACACCTAGGTAAACTATTTCAATATTGAGATATAGAACTATTAGGACGATTTTGAGGCGTATGAAAATGGGACATACGAAAGTTCAGTATTGAGATATAGAGCTATTAGGACGGTTTTGCTGTGTATGAAAATAGGAGAAAGAACAGATATATATATATATATATATATATATATATATATTCTATAAAAAAGATACCTAAGCAAAAAAATATATATATAATTTTGACTCACACCTAGTACAACATAGAAAAGGTTATGTATCTACCTGTGTGAGTAAATAGGAGAAAAGATAAAAAAATAAAATAAAACAACTGAATGTAGAAGGTGTCGAGAATACTGAGCCTTGGCTTTATCAAGGACCAGCAAAAACTCTGCATTTTCTCACTTCCACAAAGACCTAGTTGGAAATGGGTTTCTGCAAGGCCATAGATGCAAGTAACATTCCCACCTAAAATAGTTTAAAAAATATATATATAAGTCATGTCCTCCGTAGAGTAGCATGACCTAGCACTAGTTAACAATTTCGCTTGCATCCATTAACCTTCATTACCCGACCCATGCTCTTCATCTGTTACTATTAAACAGAGAGAAGAAGATTAAAGAGAACTCAAGCTGTGAGAGTGACATAATAATTAGAAATGATTTTCAGCTATAACGAAATTCCAAGTTCGTTTGAGAGAGAATTTAAACCTGAAAAACAATGCAAAAGAAATCCAAATTTTACATTGCAATTAAAAAAGGAAATGTTAATTTATAACGAACAGATTTTTGAAAGAAAACTTGAGTCTAAAACCCCCTACTCTACAACTTATGACAGCACGAAAACGAGAATAAGTTAAAGATAATAATTAACTAAAGAAAACTTTGTGAAAGTTATATACCTTAAACAGTTAGTTGCAATATGTACAAAGTATTTCAGCAGTGCTTTAAGTGCATAATTAATTAGTTATTAAGAACTTAACTGCTTTGAAAAAACAGCGCATAGACAGCGCATAGAAAAGGAACAAGCTTAGCCATCTTCTGTTCCTAGGTACCCCAAAAGACGCTCAAAGTTACAAAGAAAAGTAAGAGTTAAAACCCACAAAAATGTTAACAGACAAACCAATGCTTAAAAGCTGAAAAGCTAAAAAACGACAGAGAAAAGGTACATGAAGTACAAACATTGAACTTATAAAACCTAGAACCCAAAAACCAGGAAGAGAGCTTACCTCTTGTGTGACAAAAACTTTTCTCCTCACAAGAGAAGAACCTATAGAGAGAGAGAGAGAGAGAGAGAGAGAGAGAGAGAGAGAGAGAGAGAGAGAGAGAGAGAGAGAGAGAGAGAGAGAGAGAGAGAGAAATTATATTATTGAGAGGAGAATGTGGTAAATAATGTAAAAGAGTTGAACATAAAGGGTGTGTATATAGAGAGAATACGACAGATAGATGATAGGATATAAACAAAGGGAGAAAAATAATAGGATGCGTATAGAGAAAGGGAGATGCAGCAGAGAATATAGAGAACAGAGCGAGAGACAGACAGAGAAAGAAGGTGGAATATACAACAGAAGGAAATAAAGCGACAGTGATTGTACAGTGCGAATGTGAGAAAAGGGAAGGTGGTAGAAAGGAAATGTTCATAGTATGAAATAATGTGTAAGCAAGGTATGTGGTTTAATGAGGAATGACATGTAATGAAAGAGCTTGTAAGAATGAGGGGGCATAAGACGTGAGCATAATAGATAAATAGAGTATAAGACAGAGAGAGAGAGAGTGGGAGTGAGAGAGAGAGAGAGAGAGAGAGAGAGAGAGAGAGAGAGAGAGAGAGAGAGAGAGAGAGAGAGAAAGAGAGGAAAGGCCTTAGAGAAAGGGATTGTAAGAAAGAGAGGAAAGGCCTTAGAGAAAGGGATTGTAAGAAAGAGAAAAAGTGTTTAAGAAAAATTATTATAACAAAGTGAGTGGAAGAATGTTCAAGAAAAAGAGAATAAAAGAAAAGGAAAGGCGAAGGGATATAAAAAAGTGAGAGCTATAAAAGGTATGGATATTCGTATAAAAAGGTAGAGAAAGAATGTATAAAGAAAAGATAATGTAAAGAGTGGCAATGAGCCAGAGAGACGGACCACAATGCAAAAAATAGCGAGACAAAGAAAAGTGCATGATGGAACGGCATAGATCACTGAAGGATAATTGAAAAACGAAAAACGAAGGGAACTGGGGGAGAAAAAATGGCTGGCATAATATGAGAGAACTATTTATTTTTTTAATATGTTTTTTTTACTTCAGAGAAAGGACTGAACAAGAGTGAGAGATCTGTGTGGAACTGAGAGTGGAAAATTACTGAGAGATCACGATCGAGAGAGAGGCATGTCTGAGAGATGGTGGAAGATGTGTGTGAAAAAGTGAGAGAAAGTGGCTGAGAGAATAAAACTGGTCGAAAAAATAAATATGGAGCAAGAAATTACCTTTTCACCAAATATGTAAAAATCATTGCTATGTAACAGTTTCCTTTGGGCTATAACACTACGGCAAGTACCTAGTTTTCGATCCTTATATTCAACTTTAAAATTGTCTTTACGTATTGCTAGTTATGAACTCTGCGTGAGGTCGTAAAAAATACTAAGTAGCTAACTACAGTAATTAAAAAAAAATTTACAAAATTTTCTGAAGTTCAGCTTCATTCTTCTGTGTTCGACACATTTTTACTATTTTCCTTGTGAGACATATAAACGCATAACCTAAAGGTTTCATCTATCTTAGATGAAGTAACCAGAAAAAAAAGTTTTTTTTTTTTTTTGCATTAAACGGCTGTCCTTTCTGCTGGTGAAGTATTGGAAGAATGTTCTGCTTTAAACACACACATTACAGTTAAACAACTTTATCTTTCTTTCCTTCTTTTTTTTTTTTTTTTTTTTTTGTTTTTTGTTTTCTCTTTTAGAAGCTGGAATGACCGAGTTACTAATCTGCTGCTCATGCCTCCTATGGTGCCTAATTATAGTTCAGGAGCACATGTTTTGCGATTGTTTTGACAAGCGGTGTTTTCTGTGCCAGTGATGTTACAAATCAAACGCTTTCCTTTCTCCACTTTCTCCGTTTATTTATTTATTTTATTTCTGTGTTATTTTTACTTCACTTAAAAAAGTAGCTATCACGAATCGTAAATGTTTCTCTCTTTCAAGTGACACACACACACACACTCCCCCCCCATCCCTCCCCATTTTACGCGACTGCGACGCTTCATGCTTCGTTTCCTGCCAGGCGGCAACAGTTGTTGTGTTCGATTTCCCGAAAGAGAACCCCTCCCGTGATTCCGTAAAATTTAAAAACAACTGTTGGTGCCAAAGGAGTATTCAGCTTTATCAGTAGAAACAATGAATAATGGGAACAGACATGCCAGTGAACGTAGTTCTTAGGGTTTCAAGTTCTACTGAAGGTCGCTTTTGTGCTCGAAGTGTTTATGTAATAAAGATTACACTGCATGCAAAAATAAATAAATAAATAAATAACAACACTGCCTCCGTTAGAAATCGTGTATGAAATTTTTCATATACACAAAAAGAGCTTTATATTTTTCCTGTGCCAAGAATGCACGTATTTCCAACAAAGAATAAATTTCAAAAATTAAAGAAAAAATGTTTCCTATTTAAAATGTTTAAATGTATGTAATTTTAGGATCAAGACATACCCATTGAAATAAACAGCAGGCTTAGTAGTTTTTATTTAAGTGTGCAGTTTTAAAGTTTTGAAAGTAAAGAGAGTACACAAATGAAAACTACAAGACGTAAAATGAATTTATTTATGTGGAGTGACTGTTACAGAGAATTTGGAAATTATTCGTTCTCAAGAATATAATTCGAGTAGCAGGTTTTGCTCTGTGATCGTCATAGCAGTCAGCATGGAGAAACTTCGACGCCACTTAGGGTTATAAACAGCGTTTTCCAGAGCGGTTAAGCTTTGTAATTTACTAGGTCTTTCAGTAAATGTTTTAACTTTGCCTTCTGCTAGCAGTAAACAGAAGAGGGCGAAGAAAAGCGCAGCCGGGCTGCATAATTAGTTTATTGCTCTTCTTTGGGACATAGTGTTTTTTTCTCGTTTTTTTATTTTTTTTTCTCTAGAGAGTGAACTCGGGAATCAGAAGATGGGACACAAAGTTGAGACCGTCGATCACAGGGGTCGAGAGAGAAAGTGAGAAGGAAACAGGTGTTATGAGGATGTTACATTTTAAAGCATTTATGTATCAATTCATTTCTCCAAGCAGGGAATTTTCTAGAGGTAAACTCGAAAGAAGCCAACTAAGGCTGCATTGGTTATTAAACTTGTGAGGAAGGGAATCGTTTATTAAGGGAATCGTTTATTTCATGCGGAAGGTCATTTTAAGAAACCTAAAGTGCCTAATCGTTTTATGGCATATGCTAGGGGTTTTGTCATCGTCAGAGCGATCAAGACTGCTTAGTTAGTTTATTGCATCAGTGACGCCGTAGACCTTGGAGCCAGGGGGTCACACATAAGAGGTCAAGCTAAGGGGATAGGAAGGGTCAGAACTTAGGGGATGATGCTTTGAGAAAGGGAGACTTCGCGAAGACAGCGAAGTGGGCAGGAGTGAGACGACTTCGGGTGAAGAGAATGGCCTACGTCCGAACTTGGAAGGGAGAGGAATAATGAGTAAATAAATGAAAAGATAAGTTAGGCAGAATGTACAGATAACAAGCAGAAAATAATGCAACTTCAGAACCTACCCAAAAAGCGAATGAAATATTAATAAAGGAGTAATTCAATAACGCAAATGATCTTGATACTTTTCGTGAAGTACAATTCCTTCGTAACATCTGCAAACAGTTCGAACTCATCAAACGTGACGATCCCAAACGGGAAAAAGTTCCGTTACCTACCATAGAGCGACCAAGTTAACACAGGAACGACTCCCGAGAATGGGAAATTTAAATGATAAAAAAATGAAACACAGAAACGTAGGTAGAAATGATCAGATGAAAGTAGAAAATGAAGTAATATAAATAAATCATATGCCTAAGATAATTCCAGGCAAAACTGATAATAAGCTTTAAATAACAAAGGGGAAATTTCAATACGGTAAGTACATTTACTGTTTTCTTCGTGATATATTTTTCATTCTCCAACAGTTGCAATTAGGCAATAAGAATGCACCTAAAACGGGAAGTCAAAAACCCATTACCATGGTATCCGAGATGCAAAGTTTTGGTTAAAGTGTAAATTTCAAAAAAAAAAAAAAAAGAAAAAAAAAAAATGAAACTTGGAATTTACGTTGTCTAAATTTATCGTCAGTAATCTGTTACATTGTAAAGAATGTGTAATCACAAAATGTAATCATGATGAATGACTTTAATCAGAAAGTTAATCGACCCAATTTTGATTTAGATAAAGAAATAAAGTATTTTTACTTCAATTATTGCTTACTATTATAGTATGGGACACATATCGATCAACTGCGCTTCAAATCACATAATATTTAAATAAATTTAACTGCTTGCAAAAGATTTCTCTTTTCTTTGCCATTTTTTCCCATGTTAACTCTTTCGAGAACGCATTGCTCCAATAAGAACTGAATTTTGAATGTTTTCCTGCCCGTGTATAAGATCAAGAGATGATTCTTACTTGTTCGAGTGACTGCATATGCGCTCCTGTGGACTTAATGTATTAATAATACTTCACTTTTGTCGAATGAGGCTGTACCTTTTTGTGAAGTATACTCTTAAGATATTTTTTAACTTTTAGCCATTAAAGTCGAATGCACCTTTTATTACAGAAGCACAACATGAAAATTATCCGCTGCCTCGGTGGCGTAGTGGTAATTAAAACCGTTGACCAGTCGCCCGAGATGGGTTCGGGCTCGAATAACGGTGAAGCATTGATGTTTTTCTTGTCTTACAGCACTGACTCTCTCCCTTTCCTGGAGTCAATGACCTTAAGCTAGAATCAGGCTAGTGCTCATAGCCTATCGAGTTGTTCCTGTTGTCGTTAAACCCCCAAACAAACAGCAACAACAACAACAAAAATTCGTAACTCCGACAAAGGACCAGAAATATGCCTTCCCATGAAGATGCCCAGTTTGAATAACTTTAAACTTCAGCAACGAAAGTTTGAATAGCTCCTAACTTCTGTGAAGGACTGGAAATGTGCCTTTCCATACAGCTACAGCGTTTGAATAATTTTTAAGTTTTACGAAGGACTGGATATGTGCTTTTCCAGAAAGACATAGTGTGAGAATTTTTTTTTACTTTCGTGAAGGTCTGAATGTGCTTTTCAAGAGAGTACAGCTTTAGAATAGTTTTAACATTGGCAAAGAACTGAAGATAACCCTTTTCATACAGATACAACGTGAGAATAACGACAAATGTGCCATTCTACACAATTATTTCGTAAAAATATTTCTTATCTTTTGCAAAGGATTGCGAACGTGCCTTTCCATATTATTGTGCACTCTTTAACTTTTGATGATAACAATGCATATTCCTTTTCATTAAAAGAGCGCTTATGTTGTGCATAAGAATGTGAATAGAGTTTTCTGTCCACACGAAACGTAAGAGTAGCACTTTTGTGAGTGGCTAACTGGGTAAGTTGGGTTTCTTAAAACCTTAAGATAAGAATAATCATAACTTCTGTCAAGAATTGTGAATCACTATCGGATAACAAGAAAACATGCTTTATCTGTAGAATCTTTCATAGAAGTGAGCCCGTACCCGAGACGAATCTAGATGTCACCACGTCCACTGGCTCGCAACATGTACCCTGACACGCATAGTTTTTCTTCGCATTTTTTTCTAATGACTCTTAAAAGGGCATTGGGGGTGGGGGGTGTTGGAGAAACAAAATGAAGTTTTAGTTTGGTTTTTCTTTAAACAAAGTGACAATTCCTGTCTTAGAAACGCAATATGATAACCTCTCTGGTAAGTGTTACAGAGCTGTTCACTAGATTTCATTCAGTACCCTGTCGCGTGGGTTCGTCAGGCTTTCGCATGTAAGGAAAGTAATAATAAGTGTTCCTGCTTATTCTATGAGGCATTTTTCTCTGTTACTTTACTGTCAAGTTCTAATTTCCTAAATAATTTCTCCGTCGATCTCCCATCGCGGCATCGGACATTCTCAATCTACTATTCCCAAACGTCGCTTTTCTCGATAGCTTAAAAACTCTCTCCATCGCACGGAGAATAACGAAAAGTACTTCCCCTTTCTTCGAGCGCTAGATCAAGATCCCTAGTTTTTTCATTCTCCAAGAAAAAGTGGGGGCTTATCCCTTAGTCACCTTAACAGGTTCCATCCTGTGACTATCAGGTCACCTCCATGTCACCTTCACCACTTTCTAATCCTTTCATTAAAAAAATCTTCTTTGCGCGTGTGCATTGCTATCATTGCGCCTTCACGTGTGAGCGCTTATTTCTTCTACATCCTCGCGAAAGAGGAAAGAATCTTGAGAACCCCAGACAATGCTGTAAAATTATTTCCAGAGCAATAAAGTAATTCCAAACTGAACTTCGTGAAGAGCTGGTGTGCAGAAAAAGGGCTTTCTTCAAACATTGAAAGCATCGCAGGGAGTGGTCATTTCCCCTCCCTTGTGAACGGTAATATTCCTAGTCAACCTAAGAGTGTACCACTATTTTAGGTACGGAACAGCTACTTCTGCTTCGAAAAATAGTCCTTAATGTTTAGAGCAAAAAACAACAGATTGCTCAGAATCCATTTTTATTTGCTCAGCAGTTTATTGTTCAAAACCTTGCTACCTAAAATAAATGTTCCCAAAAGTCACAGCTTTTATAGAAATAAGTTTGATATGACAAGTTACTCAATGAAGAGCTTTGCACTTTCGGCAACTTCTGTCCAGCTGGGAATAACTTGCAGAGAGGAGAAAGGGGATGGGCAATCTCTCCCAACATTCACAGCACAGAGACAATAAATTGACAATCGGGGAAACTCCAGGGGAAGGTTACTTAAACAGGCAGTAAGAGAAGAATTCCGGACCACACCACACCCCCATTCACAATCCAATCTGCTTGTATGATGTGTGGGTGGGTGGGGGGTCAGTGCGAGACCAATTGCTTGACACAAAGGAAACAGCAAGAGTGCACTGTAATGCGGATTGATACTAGAGTGCAATGTAAAGCGGATTGTTCTTTTACTCCACGGAATAATCGTGATAAGGCTCCTCGCCTTTACCCTCTTAAGGTGACTTGGATTATAGCTGAAAACCAGTAATGGGACAAACTCGAAGCCTCCCCAGAAAGACTAAGAAAAATAGAAATGGCTTCAACGTATGAGATGGCACTAAAAGAAGGTTATTAACACTAACCCTCGCTGAAATTAATGAAACCAGGGTAACATAGGTATGAAGGAAATCGTTAGATCTCAGGTAAAGAACCTCGAATATCATGACTTCACTTATCTTAATGCTCTTGGATTTTTGGATACGTTCGAAAGTGGTTTGATTATAAGTACGGGGCGTTCCTTAAACACAGCTTCCTTACTCGAGATACAAAGGATCTGGGTCAATAGGGGAAGGTTGGAAGGCACAAGGATAGTCACTGAGGATTTGGGTCAGCAGAGAAAGATTGGAAGGCCCAAGGGTAGTCACTGAGGATTTGGGTCAACAGAGGAAGGTTGGAAGGCCCAAGGACTGTCACCGTGGATTTGGGTCAACAGGAGAAGGTTAGAAGACCTAAGGGAGGTCGCTGAGGACTTAGGTCTACAGAGAAAAGTTGGAAGGCCCAAGGATAGTCACTGAGGATTTACGTCAACAGTGGATGGTTGGAAGGCCCAAGGATAGCCAGTGTGAATTTGGGTCAACAGAGGATGGTTGGAAGGCCTAAGGGTAGACATTCAGATGGATGAAGCTATGATATTCATCATTCTTTACCTTTGAGGTAAAGATTTTTTTTGCCTACCAGTGTAAGAGGGCTATGTTCGTTTGTTAAGAGCCATTTTCGAGTTCTATGTTTAAGCCTAATTTCAGCTCATTGCAGAAAATATATCGCAAAGGAATAGTTGATAAAGTTTCACTTTCAATTATTTCATTATTTGTTTGAACCTATATGTGCAGGTTGTCCTAGAATTATCTTCCTAAATTACTACTTGAATCTTCCAGTTGTCCCGTAACTTATTATATTTCTTAATTATTCGCCCTTCTGTATTTACTCTAACTGTACGTAACTTTTCATCCTCTTGCGCTGTCGTTTCCGGATATCCGAAAAAGTCTGCCTTCTTATACCGTGATCTCGAGAACCCTCTGTGTCCTACTCCCTTCCTAGACCTATGTGTCCAACCGACCCTAGTTCGAAGGGAAGAGCTTTTCTCCGACGCCTCCTCAGTAATAAACTAATTTAGCCATCTCGATGCGCTTTTCGGATCACAATGCACTAAAAGTTGGGTAGGCCAATATAAACATAAAAAGCACTTAACGCTTCCTAAACTGGCTTTTCAATACAAAATGAGATTGCCTGGGAACACTCTTTTAAAACTCTAGTTATTACCCTTGCCGTCGTAGATAGCCTCTTCGAACAGTTCCATGTTGACTGAAAACGACTTACCGCTAAATATCTAAATATTCCTTACTTGAAAAAGAATTAGCTTCAAAATCTTGTAAAATCTCCTAAACCCTCGTAACGCCAAAGAGTTTGTCAGGTTGAGTTCGCATGACGCGAATAGTCTCTTCTTTTAAGAAGAAATACTGTTTTGCACCTCCAGCACACAAAATGTCTTTTTAAGAGCCATTTGAAAAGCAAAAACAAAAATAGTAATAAAAAAAGCAATGTGCGCAGAGTACAGAGTACGGTATTGCACGATGCTAGCGAGTCGTTGCAACATTTAACGTCGTTTCGAATACCAGATTCACTTAAACAAACAATCCTGTCCGTGAATGCTATTTACTGCGTTTAACAGCTGAAAATTAATATGAGACTTTAACTATCAAATTGGAAACACATGGAATAATTAATATAGATATTAATCATGCTGTTCTTTCCATGTAACGTAACCACAGAAATCTAAAAATTTGATCGTCCTCCAACGGGAATCAAACCCGCATCTCCCGATTTGCGCTCGAGTATGCTAACCATTACACCACCCAGGACAATGAAATCCTCAGTAAAAACCTCAGTTGCTTGGATTTCACTGCACTAGGTGATGTAATGGTTAGCATACTGGAGCGCAAATCATGAGATGTTGGTTCGAATCCCGTTCCAAGAAGATCAAATTTTGAAAATTGGACTTTAACATTCACGAAGAATTGTATTCTACTCTGGAAAAATAAAAATAATAATAAAACTTTTGGTTTAAAATTAAAAATAAAGCACAAAAAAAATTATATTCATCTGTCAGCGGAAATTGTTTATGTGTTACATTTTGAATTCTGTAGTGATTAGTTGCACTAATTCCCCTTTAAAAGCTGTAAGATTTCATAATTTATTTATTTATGTGTTTTACATTTATTTACAGACTCATCTCGGGATCACTTGAGCATGTTCAACAACCGTCAACAGCCAAAGAAGAAAAGGAAATCCAGAACCGCTTTCACAAATCATCAGATTTTCGAACTGGAGAAGAGGTTCCTGTACCAGAAATATCTTTCACCTGCAGACCGAGACGAAATCGCTCAGTCCCTGGGACTCACTAACGCACAGGTGATTACGTGGTTTCAAAACCGTAGGGCCAAACTCAAGAGGGACATGGAAGAACTGAAAAAAGATGTCGAGACTGCCAAATATCAAGGCATGCACAAAAACGTTATTGAAAACATTCACGATATCAGCATTCTAAAGAAGAGCAAAGATGGAAAAATATTGTGTTCAATGCTCCCGTGACGTATGCGATCAAAACTGATTCTTGTACATAGTAAAAAGGAATACATACGTACACAATCAATGTTTTGTGTTATCGAGCACCCTAGCTGTGCTCAGCTACTATATAACTAGACATTCTGTTCACTTGTTTAATGTGACGGATCATCAAATACTTGCATATCAGCCGAAATCCCCGTTTCCACGCTTGTTTAACTGACACGCATCAAATATATAAAGCAATGAGTCTCTACATATTTATATGCATGAGCAAAAATTAAGTTATTCCATAATACTCTCAGTCCTAATGAAAGAATTTAAAAATATTCAGCTATGAAGTCACGAGGAGAAACGATGTGAGTAAACTAAAGGGCGTGTTTGAAAAAGAAAAAAAAAGCGAAAATAAATTTCGAGTTTCATGTTATTAAAATAGTCTGTTTTCTAGATGTGTTTTAAATATAAATGCCTATGTACATATAAAAATTAAATAAGGATATGATAAACACAAAGTGCAAATAAATTTCAAATAACATCTTGAAAAATGTAGATTAATACTTTCATAAAAATAACAGAAACTGAGTTCATTTTATTGATTTAAAAAAGTTTTCTAGATGTAATTTCATATTGATCTAAATTTTTTTATTATTATCTACGTCATCTGAGTCACTAACATTCAGCAGATATACGGAGAACAGTCTTTAAATTGCACATGTTTAAATGTGTACGTACATTCAGGCATGCATTCACAGATTCTTAGAGGTAAAACTTCGAATCGAAGAATGCGTATTTTATGCTAATTTTTTCCCAAAACGTATTTCAGTGATTCAAAAATGTGAGTAATTTCTATATGTATTCGAAATGTTGTGCGTCAGAATAAATATAATGTACTCTACATCCTTTGTTTTGGATAGCTGCATACCAAATCCGCAAACTGAATGGAGTAGCGTTTGCTACTCCGGCTTTAAGATCCCGGTGGCCATAACACCGAATCACAGTTAAGACATGGATGTGTTTAGTTGTCTTTATGACACTGATTCCTTCCGTAGACTTGAGATAGCGACCAGGGTCTGACGACTCTGTATGGGAAAAGTTGCTTAAAAATTAAAGAAAAAAATCGGCAGTCAGTTCTTATATTAGGTCTAGGAATAGGTTTCTAACATTTTATGGACGTGTGGAACCTACTTGGGCACGTTCTGAATCTTTCTCATGGCATGCAATCGTCAAATCACAGTTGACTGATTCATACCTAACTGTATTGCTAGTTTTGTGGTCGACTGGGAAGACATCTACGTCCAAAAGAGTTTACATATCTGCGCTCAGCATCTCCTTCGGCCATGCGCTACGCTGATTGTCCTCCACGCTGCGATCACCACCTCCAACTTCACAAATCACTCACGATAAGTGCTCACACTTGCAAATTTTTTGCCCTGTGCCGAACGAATCCACTCTTGTGCTCCCGCAACTATGTCGTAGCCCAACTAACTGCACGTGTGGGATGTCCGCCAGCATGTGTTGTACGACGCAGCGTTGCCATCTTACCCAAACAGCACTAATTTTGGACAAAAATTCAACCATGCTTTACAGTCGCCTGAATGTAGCACTGGAAACTTATGCATAGACCTAATGCATAATGAGCACAGTATGAAAAAGACTTTCAGAAGCCAAATTAGCCGCTCCTATGGCAGAGTTGTCTGAGGCTGGCCATTCATACTGACCATTCATTCTATATGTTCCCGGATGAAACATGAGTGGTGGGTCTCTCTGATAGCGCTGGCTCTGTTCCCTTCCTGGAACCTGTGACCACAAATTAGGAGAGAGCGACCTCTTATAACCCTTAAGAGTTGCTCATGTTGATCACTAACCCCCCAACAAAAGCCGAACTATGATGTTATGAAATGTTTATAATACAATACTTGTTTCTAAAGCAAGAATATTTTTTCGATTTTTTACCAGTTAAAGAACTGCAGACGATTATCTGATTACGGTATACACAATACTTCGGTGCTGTCTAGATTGTTTCCGAAATTCACACGCACTAAATACATATACAAAACGGCGAATTTTTAAACCAACTGCATTAATTGCAATGACAGATGAATTAGACGTTATAAAAAAATATTTTTAAATATTAAATTCTATATTGATAAAGTGCGGATGCGTAAAATAAATTTTCCGAATTTTACTAATTACAGCTTTCTAACCGCGTTCCAGATAGAACATCAAATATTATATCAAGTAGAATCTTGGCCTCAGGCTCACATGCTCTAAATTCAGTATATATGAGATAACGAGTTTTCAAAGGTTTTAAGTTATATTTTTAATCAAATCAACATTTAAATAAAGGGATAGCAAAAATGTATAAAAAATCAGAAAAATGTGTATAGTGCGACAATAAATTTTATAAAAATTCTCAGTTAATTCGTAATTAATTTTGTCACAAAATTGTAGAAGTAATTTCAAGAACAGATTGATCACGTTCTTATTTATCAGGAGTCACAGACGATGTCACTTTGGGATCTTGTCCTCCTTAACGGGAAATTGATATTCTTTGACACCTAATCTTTTTTCTTTTCTTTTGGTCTTTCAAATCAAGACTTTGTTTTTACTAAATATCGTTCTTTAGATAGAAGAATGTCTCTTCGTGGTGAAATTATAGCTACTTAAAACCTCCCCCACGTCCTGGGTTTCTTGATCAGAGTTCCCTTATGGAGTGGTTCTAAATTAATCGCAAAATACCAATTTCCAGTGCGTATTCTCGGGCAGGTTCCCCGTATCGATTGTTTGAAATGGTTGAATAAATGCTGCTATTTAAGTTAAATGTTTTTACTTATTACTTTAAGTTTCTTTCTCTGGGTATCAAACAACAAACTTGATTGAGCATATGTTTATGAATAGCATATAAAGATTACTCATAAAAAGTAATCTTTATATGCTAGAATGAGCATATGTTTATGAATAGCATATAAAGATTACTCATAAAAAGTAATCTTTATATGCTAGAATGAGCATATGTTTATGAATAGTATATAAAGATTACTCATAAAATCTTTATATACTGTTCATAAATATATGAGCTCATTCTTTAAACGAGCTCATTCTTTAATATACGAACTCATTCGTTTGCGCATTAAATTCTCATTCAATGTGCTTAGTAAAACGAAGTAACTTTTTTCTGATAACTAAAGGCTTAGCAATACTTTATTGGAGCTTCGTTCACATAATATAGGTAGAAGTAATTTGAGGTCTACACAGAGCTACGTGTTTGTGCAGTAGTATTTTCGAATAATTTTGTGGAAAAATCTTCAAGAGAATTTTCATTTTGCTGGAAAATCTCAATGTGCCATGTTAAGCGACTGTACATTTTATAGTAAACTAAATAGTGATAATATAAGAAAAGATCTTATATCGGTTGGGTATGGTGGTGCGTAATAGCATTTGTTCACACAATTTTAAACAAATTTCCCTAACCAAATTTCCGATATAGTTCCAAAATGATTTCATTGAGAACAAATTTGTAATATTTGCACTCGAGAGATTATCTCTTCCTGCTGCATATCTAAATTTAATACTCCTTCCTACTTGCGCCCCCCCCCCCCAACCTGATTGACACACAGTACATTCCCGTTCATTGGGACACATCGGGACTAGAACACTTTGATCCAGTTAAGTGGCTGCTCCAATTATGCGAAGCTTTATCCCAAAGAGCAGATTTGAGATGTATATATATACAAAGAGCAGAGACAAAAACAAAGATATTACCTAAGAATTTAATATGGAATTTGCAAAAAAACCTGAAGATCAAGACGCGAAACGCAGCAGTCACGAAAATTCAGAATTCACATACTATTAAGAAGAGACAAATGCAATAACAATTTTTCGACCAATATTCCAAAAACAACATAGTAAAACTCATATACTGACAGGTATCAGTAAAAAGAGGATAAAAAATAGCAAACTGAATGTAGAAAGTGTCGAGAATGCCGAGCCTTGGCTTTATCAAGGCATTCTCGACACTTTCTACATTAAGTTTGCTATTTTTTATCCTCTTTTTACTGATACCTGTCAGTATATGAGTTTTACTATGTTGTTTTTGGAATATTGGTCGAAAAATTGTTATTGCATTTGTCTCTTTTTAATAGTATATATACATATATATTTAAGGCACGATAAAGGTATAACGCAAATTAACAAAACAGCTTTTGATATTCTGAAGCGCCAAAGGCTGCACAAAAGAAAAACCAAAAACAAACACAGATATCACCTTAATACTGAAAGCAAGAAAAAATGATTCGCTATATATATATATATATATATATCGGAATCTAACGGCCAGCGTGAGCAATTAGTCCTAATTTGAGACCATTCGTTCCAGTGAGGGAGATGATCAGTGCCTTACACAATCGCCACACCCGTACGTCCTCAGGGACTTGATTCCAGCTCGGGTTAATGTCCAAAAATCTACGTCTCTGAAATTTGGCCACTGGGATGACTTTTAGCTCGTACAGTCATCTTTTAAATATTAGTCGTTTTCTCGTATCAGCATCAGTTCTGTGGGTACATATATATCTGAAATGATAAAAATTGATTGTTTCAGCATAACATTTTGTAGTGCTGGGATTATGCTACTTATCCATTCGTACATCAAATATACAATTATTTTTAAATGTACTATCATCAAGAGAAAAATAATTAAAGTTCAATGTTTTAAAATAATTGAGAGGTTCCTATACAATGTTTAACAAAATATATGAACACGTTGTTCTTGCCATCCCAGCGAATATTTCCTCACAGCCATGAGTAAACTATCAGTAATTTCTTTACCTTTGCCGTAAACACTCATAATCGCTATATGGAAGTTTATATGACTTCAAAATCACACTGCTGTGCGTATTTACGTTCTGTTGTCTGACACGTAGACATCCGAATGAGAATCGGTACCCTGTGTCCATAAAGAGTATCGTTTGCAGCACAAGAGTGCACACTCTGAGCAAAGGGATCTCAATGAAAATCACGCATCATTGTCCAAACGCTGTAGGTATAAAATATCCTAAACATGCATTTGGATACATCATGAACAGCAAATTCACTATGTAAATATTTCGTAATTTCAGGACTATACTTCTGTGAGTGTTTGTGCATAATTGTCTTGTAAATAGCCATTTACGTGTATTGGTGCCTTGTGAAATTTGTGTCTATTGCGGCCGCTCTTTGCGGTCTATAACCACGTGTTATGTATTTGTAGCAAAGCGCAAGACACTGGCAAGCTGCAGCTCTGTATTGTATTGTATGTATATATATATAAAATAATTCTTCACTGCATGTATAAAACTCATTTCATTCTTAGACATTCTTTCCCTCCCACTTTAGCTTTACATTCACTGCTAAATATCAAATGAAAGAAAGATGTTAGTGCGAAAGCTCATTTTTGTGACATGCATATGTACCACAGGCTAACTACATAACGATCACTCCGATAATAATATGTCTCTTCAACGCCAGCATTTAACGAGCATACACAAGAATAATAACACTAGCAACGGTTATGAATTATTTCGTAACAAATCATTGAGCAGGTGATGCCAAAAATATCTCATGTTATTCAGCTAACTTTATGGAAATTATACATACATTATACTTAAGAACAATTAATAAACACAATTGACGTGGGCTAGGAACATCAAACAAAAGTCATCGCTCTTTCCACGTTTATAAGTGAGTCACGGAAAAATTCTCATCGGCCGTCACCGGGGAATCGAACCCAGGGTCTTCCAGTTACACGCCGGATATGCTACCACTGCACCACAGCGGCCTTGAATTATCCAGAATCACGTACGACTAACTGCCAAACAGCTAAATAATTCAAGGTCGCTGTGGTGCAGTGGTAGCATGTCCGGCGCTTAACTGGAAGACCTTGGGTTCGATTCCAGGAGGCGACCGATGAGAAATTTTCCGTGACTCACTTAAGAACAGACTAAGATTTTTGCTGGGAACATGAAGATAAAATTGTGCGTGTTTTGCGAAGAAATTAGGAAAGTGTAACGCAGGGGTGCCTAAACTTTTAGAAACCAAGATCTACCGTAAGCTATGATTCCCTACTGTGATCTACCATGGTTTATCGCAGTGTTATAGATACATTTAAATAGGAATAAGCCTATACATATATATCCCTTTGGGAGTTCATACAAACACAGTTTATCCCAGCGATAGTCCTTTTATCATCACTCTTTTAGAGCACTTTTGCAAGAACAACAAATATCGTGTTCACACACAGCGAAGGGATGCACGCCATCATCTCTGTCAATTGTCCAGGGTCGTGATTCCATAATTCTTTGCAACGCACCGCTGGATGACTGCATCGGCGCAACTGAAACTCGCAAATATAAACAAACTTGCAGCAGGTGTTCTATGAAAAATAAAAGAAACGAACAAAGGACGCTAACATCCAACAAATTTACTTACAGATTCTTTATTTACAGTATTTAATTCTTAGATGTTGATGCATGACACTGCATGTCTTCACAAAGTTTAGAATAATCAGGCACATATTCAGTGTGAGGCACAGTCGGAGACACTCTTCTATATGAGCATCAGTCAGACAACTCCTGTATTTCGACTTCATTATTTTCATTTCTACAAAAGCTGCTTCACAGAGATACGTGGATCCACAGAAAGCAGTCAGCCGCAATGCAACTGATCTCAAGCAGGGATTTTTTCTTCTGACGATAGAGTCCAAAATGTGTTATCTGACGCTCTTGCCTTCAGTACTATGTCGGATTGAAGTTTCACGATTTATGATTCTAAATCTGAAGAATCGAAGAGGAAAATAGAGGAAATGTTTGATGAAACTTCCTCGATGTCACATTCGGCAAAAGGGTCGATCGTACGAACAAACAAACGATCGACAGTAAGAGATCTCGCGATCGACCGTTTGGCCACCTCTGGTGTAACAGCTTTGCATCATTGCAAGTACCACATAAAAATTAATGGCAAGTATAGCATCTGCGGCTTTGAGGCAATTTGGATAACTCCAGGAGTTAAACTCTTCTAAACCTAGTTCCTTGTTTTAAGCAGCGAAATAGATAAAAAAATATATCCTGCTTAAATGGGTAGCCAACTCGTCTCTGCCTGTCGTTGGTCAGAATATTTTTTCCGAATTTGTGTTGTCACAACCTCATCTTCAGTTACTAAATCTACCACAGAAAAATTATTATTATTCTCCGAAGGCCAAGTGGTCAGGGTCTTGGGCTTCTGGCTAACCGTACAAATTGATCCCGGCTTCGAGCGACCGGAGAGGGCATATGCGGTGTGTATGTTCTATGGCACTATCTCTGTCTTTTCCTGTGTATAGGCAGCATTAAATTAGGGACTACATGCTGCTTATAGCTCTTATTTGCTGTGAGGGTCTTTAAGATCTCCATCTCCCGAATCATTATTTCTCTTTCCAGCTAAAAATATTTTTCCTGTGAACAACTTTTAGAGTCCAGTCATGGAGTATTATTCCCATTCTTGGGGTTTCTGTGCCAGGAATCAAACTTAAAATTTCTTGATGTTATGCAGAAAAGCAGCAGTTCCCCAGATTTCTGTAATTTGAATCCAGTACTCAATGCTCCGCTCCAGTTCCTTTCCAAAAGGGGTTCTAATTAAGCCTAAAATACAGTTTACTTCTGGTTTATTACTAGTTTCTTTCTTTTTGCTTATAGTCCCGGTTCGGAAAGCTGCCTATAGTTTTTCTATTTGCTTAGAGTCCTTACATGCTGTGGAGGTCGTTAAGGCACCCTTACCCTGAAGTTTTTACTTCTCTTTCGAGCAAAAAATACTTTTCCTGTGGAAAACGTTTAGCGTCCAGTCATGGAGTATTAATCGGAGTTTGTGCTTCTGGAATCAACCGTAAAATTTCTTGACGATATCCTGAAAAGTGGCAGTTCCCCAAATTTCAGTCCACTGTCCAATGCTTCTCTTCAGTTCCTTCCCGTACAGCTCCTGTTATTATTGCCATAAGAATTAGGAAAGTAGTCACTTTTCGTATTTAACCAAGACACTGTCTTTAGTGTCTTGGGCGAAGTATTGGCATTGAGGCGCTGGATATAATGGTTTTTAAGTTGATTCATATATACTACTTGAATTCTTTTTTGTTTTGTTTCATAACTGACACATTCCAAAGAAAAAACTTATATCTGTGAAATATTTTCAGAGCAAGAGGAGCATCAACCAGTTTTACCAGGAACCATTTACAGTTATTATATCATTCGGGAGGGAATGAAGGTGGGAATTAAGTGTTTGGAATCCTAAGCTAGTCTTGCCTGAACGCCGCTTTCCCACCCAAAAAATATTTAAGAGATTTACGTGCATCAACGATCATTTATGCTATTTATAATTATTTTTTACGTACCCTTCTTTAAAATTGCATATGAATGCGTTTTACCCTAACAGAAGCACCCAGAGGGAAAGAAAAATATTTGTTCCTATATTTAAATGAAATGCTGGTACTACATGATAATCAATGAACTACAATAATCATAATTGCACAAAAAAAGAAGAAGGAACTTAAAAAATCAGACTGCATTGAAGTTTTAAAATTCGCCTTGAAATACTGTACTATTATCAATATTGAAAAGGTTTATAATGGTACCTCTTCTTACAAGTGCACTTGATGTTCTTTCACGGCAGCATAGTCTTTAATGTCTTGAAAATCAAGTTCTTTCACAAGTTCAGAATTTGCAACAGCTGTAGCCAAACTGAAGAGTCCCAAATCCATGGATGAGTTCCTACGATTGTTTTTATCTTTTAAGAACACAAAAATGCCTTTCACCATATGCATTAGAAGTCATCATGATAAGAAAAGTTCTTACCACTATATGGCCAGATTAAGCAAGAGTGGGGTTAATTGCTTCTCAGAAAGTAATTTTAGGAATTCGCGCGGATCCCACAACCTGGTAGCCCTAAGATCGCCTAGTCGTAAATGCGCCCCTGGTACCATTTTCCGTAGCAGGACGGCTGACTTTCTACTCACCTTGAAGGTTTTATGAGAACTGTTTCTATACGACGACTGTTGCAAAGCAATCGGTTTTCTTGTGCAAGTTTGATTATTGTTATTATTATTATTTTTGTGATTGAAGGTTTATATTATTTATTGGACCTGGTGGTACAGACATGACAAACAGGCAGACATAAACAGGATACAGATATTTCACAGCAACAAGTGCAAATCATACATGGTTTACAGCATATTAAATGATCAGTTTACACAGATATAGCCAGTGTTGATCATGTAACACATTGTGAACAAGTAAACATCAAAACATGGATTTTACAGTAGGCTAAATGACCAACGTACACAGATAACCAGTGTTGGTCAAGTAGCTCATTGAGAGCCAGTGCCGAAAGACACACAACCATCCGTGCCTCACCGGGATTCGAACCCGGACCCAACTAGGACGAATGGTCAGATGCCTACCCCACCGAGGCGGCTTAAAATTGCGCTGCATTATCATTGTTTTAAATAGTATGGAAACTTTTTAATTTATACATTTTTTTATTGAAGGTTTAACGATTACCGCGAGCTACTCAATGGGCTGTAAGCAGTCTCCCGTCCCTATTTTAGGGCTACTGGTTCCAGGGAAGGGAGAGAGCCAGTGCCGTAAGACAAACACAACATCCATGCCACACCGGAATTCGAACCCGGAACCTTCCTCGGACGAATGGTCATAAGCCAGCGCTTAGACCACTGAGCCACAGGGGCGGCGTGAAAGTTTCCGAACTGATTTGCACAAACTTGTCGATCTCTTGGTATTTTCTGAAAGAAGTTCACTCGTGTGAGTGTCTTTCACAAACTTCCGTATCATAGATTCCTTTTCGCGCTTTGCACCATCCGGATTCTTGGAAGATATGAGGAGTATTTTTTTAAATCCGATTTTGCTTTGAGGAAAACTTCTGCTCATTCTTTTACACCGAAAGCCACATCAGTTTTCTGTTAGAATAGCTCATGGGACGTCATATTTTCGCTTGCTCGTAATAGATTGGGATACCGTAAAACACCAGAAAAAGGATGCTGCCAAATTTTGGGCAGAATTCATTGTTTGTATTGAAGTTATGGGCATTTTCTAGAGTTCTCGTCCACAGAAATCAACTTGTGCTTCATTAGGAATTTATTTGATTTTTATATTACTCTAATTGAAATATTGTATTGGTTCAGCTTATGGCAAAGCACTATTTTATAGGAAAAAGCCAATAAAAAATTTAAAAATAATTAATTCGCCATTAAGTGTTCTTCACGCTATTAAATCCGGTTACTTTCTTTCAACCATACATACAATCACTAATTTTGAAAGTTATGCTTGCATTATTTGCCGGCATTCCCATTTTAGTGCTGCTCCACATGGAATAGTTTTATGTAATTTATATGAGCACTACTTTTTGGCTTACAAATGCCATCACTCAAATTTGCTGCTGATCCTAAATCAATTAATATTTCCAGAGGGAACTGTAGAAAGATCATACTGAGGTGTCCTCCGCCTTGACGGTAGTTAGGATGAAAATTCTATGCCCACACATATATAATGAGCTTTAAGTTACTATGTGTTTATGAGATCCAACACAAATGAAATCTCTATTGCCCATGTAACTTTGAAGTAACATACCTGTTTTTTTTTATCTTTTTTTTCTTGCTATTATTATTTATATTTAGTGTTTATAAATCATATTAATTAATCGTAGCATGTAGATTCTTTTAATTACATTTCTTATTTTTAAATTTATTTATTTCTTATTTTCATTTTTACATATTTTATGTGCTCATTAGATCATATAAATTAATTTTTACAAGTAAAAGTTTTTTTTTAAGTCAAAAATAATTTGGTCAATGGAGGGTTATTTTAAATAATGTTTCACGAACTTCCATTCTAAGATGCTGATGGTGTTCCATAAGTTTGCGATTTAAGTTGGTTATCTTAAACTCTAGTACCTTTGTTCGTATAACATGGATAAAAAAAATAAAAATAACGTTTTTTTTTGTTTAGGTGTAGTGAAAATCAACTTCAGCTCTTTTTACTCATTTTATTTGCTTGTTTCTTTTCCCACTTTCTAGTTTTATTTTAACTGTCAATCAAGTTACATAGTTATTGTGTACTTCATGCTTTCTATAATTTTTACCTTTAATTTTTTTTATTTAAGAACATCTGAGAAAATGTATCAGCTATCTTTAGGCACCGAAAGTACAAAACTTTGTACTGGTGTTGCAAGGAATCTATCCTGCTTTCATATCTCTTTACTCCATATGAAATTTTTTTTCTTGCAAAACTTCCTTTTTGCTTTGCAAATTTGATATTCAGACCCATAGCGATTTGAAAATGTTATTGCAAATAGATTACGTCTTTCTGATCAATAATTTTAATCAGATCTCTCTGCTCCCCCCCCTTTTATGAAAATCATTTTGCAGTTATCACTGGACGTGAAAGGAATTAGTAAACTGAAAAATACAGCGATGTTTTGAAGAAAGTCCGTTTCAGCTGTGCCATTCTTTCACAGCATAACTTCATTAGATGGTAGCTGTAACGAAATTCCTGGTACTGTATATTATTTGTTCTTCGGAAAGGGAGGGTTGTTTAAATGTGTTTAAATATCTAACAATAAATATATATTAGGGAATGAAGATGTTCCTAATGATATGCGTGTCTTAATCTATATTCCTATTGCATTTGGGGAAAAAATCCACTTTTTTTTGTTAAGTTAAAGGGAAATCTCAAATTAATTACAATACAGGTTTGTGATTATATATATTTAAAGATCCCACATCAGTTTTAACAACAATCCTACTATTGATTTAAAATTAGGAAAACAAAGTCATTCAGAATGTACGCTGAATAACAAAATTCCTTAGGTCTCATATTAATCATATGTTTTGCGCACGATCAAGAGTTTAGAAATTTTTTACTGTATTCATTATCTGAAACATCACATGAGGCATTACTATGCATGTCATTTGATTTCTCTGGGAATGAAGAAAAATGTATGAAAAATATATGTAACAAAGAAATAAAAAAGCGTTCTTCGTAAAAAAAAAAAAAAAAAAAAAAGAAAAGAAAAGAAAAAAGAAAGAAAGTTTTGAATTTCCTTTATAAAGCCCCTTTCATTTTCCGCTTCGCGTTTTCACTAATTTTGACATCTTTTCTTTCCTTCATGCGAGAAAAATATGCATGAACTTATCTGATTATTTAAGAACTATTTTTCTGTTTCATGGTGAAAATATTCAGATTTAGCATAATCGTGCTGTTCGATTTGTACATATATTTATTCTTCAGTATCAAGCCTTCATTCTTTGTACATACCCAGTGCATTTGTAACTATCATGTATTGATTATGTGAAATAATTTATAAAAGATCTTCACGCAAAACGATTCAAATATGCAGCTTCAATATGCTGTTTCTGACATTTCTGCCTCTCTGTACATATATGTTTTAACCAAATCCTCGAAAATGTGTGTGCAAAGATGTTGCCATTCTTTCAATAGATTGTTCTGGAAATTCAGTTTTACGTTAATCGCGGTCACTTATGTGAGAGAAATATCTATATTTCCGATGTAAAACTGTAACTGTCCGCAAACATATATGTTGGAAATAAAAAGTGAAGCAAGACATATGTATTTGTTGTATTGAGTTTCCTCTTGGATAAGTCTAACACGATATGATTTCTCATGTGATTCTAACTGAACACCTTAGTATAAGAATTGACAGCCGCAAGATTAGAGGTGGAGAACTATCGATAGTTTTCGATCGTCAAAGAATAACAAACGATATTATCGATAGTGTGTTGGCAAAGTTTCTTCGAGAGAATATTTGTTTTCCGGGATGGAAAATTTTTTCTTACAAGAATTTTTCTTACTTTTCCATATTGTCAAACAGCTAAGCTCCGATAAATTTTGTAACTAACCCTTCCTTTCTTTTTTTTTTTTTTTTTTTTTTTTTTGGTTTGGGGTTTAAAGATCACCCTTTGTCGTGAGCAATTTGATGGTCTGTAAGCATTTGCCCGTTCCTGATTTAGTGCCCCTGGTTTCAAGGAAGGGATAAAGAAGCCAGTGCTGTAAGACAAACACAACCACAACATCTATTTCTCACGGGATTCGAATCCAGACCCATCTCGGACGAATGGTCAGTAGTCAGCGCTTAGACCATTGCGCCACCGGGGCGGGGAATCTACGTTTTGACGATATCTTCCCAAAGTGAGTGAGAAAAAGTCCGAAAAAAATGTTTTGCCTGAAGAACGAGCTAATGCATAACTCCTTAATTCTTGTTTTCTGTTTGATTGTATGATTTTTTTATGTTTCCGTTCACAAAAGCTAAAGAAGAAAGTTCTGCAGTTTTGCATGCAAAAATATTTTTTTTTCTATAATGTTTAGCAAAATCGTGGCAACATTTCATAAGAAACTGAATAAATAAAGTTTTGAGTGGGTCTGTTCCTCAGTTGGTGTTTTTTTTTATTGTTTTTTTTTTGGGGGGGGGGGGGATCATTTAAAACGACAGCGGCTGAATGCTGTCGTTTTAAATTGTCCCTAAAATTTGACGTATTGCCCGACGTTTTGTAGTTCTTTCCGCAAAGGCTACATTTTGCGTAGACCTTATCCTAACCAAAAAAAAAAAAAAAAAAAATAATGTTGCACAAAAGATATTTTACGTTTACCCACTATTACTGATTACTTACTTGTCAACAAATAACTGTTTCAGTACCTGACGCAGCACCTTTAAACTTCCAGTACAAACAACAAGAACAGCGCATTGGCTTCGTCTTTATCTGACTGAAGCGTACACTTTCTCTTTCAGCTCGACTTAACATGAAGAACAACAGAGTGCAAAAACCGCATACCCTCACCATTTACTCTTTTGATTAGTGTCATCATGCGTCAATACGCCTGGGCTCAATGTTTTCGACGCCAGTATAAATGAGGTGAAAATGAGCGTTCCAGTCATATCAAAGCCATCGGTGGAAGCTGAAAAGTTTACGCCATCGTGATTCACACTTACAGCATTGAAAAACGCAAAATTATCGATAGTTACGAAAAACTATCGATGCACTATCGATGTACTGAATTGGCCAAAACTATCGATACTAACAGTAGTGCCATCGATAGTACCTAAACCTCTACGCAAGATTTTACCTACTGAAATATGTTAAAAATTTTCGCTTTTTTTTTCTTCTGTTTTTCAAGAATTTGCTATAACCCCATATGAAAACGTAAACAAAACGAGTTATACCTAAAATATCATAGTAAAACTATTCTAATAATCCGCTTATATTAGCGTAAAATAGAATTCAAAGTTACCAAACTCTCGCACATCAACCAGATGGCTTTTTCAACGGAGGTAGACAGCAAACTTCCCACATGCAAAAAATAAACTGATAAATAAGTAACAACAGGCAGTTTGCTGCCTACCTCTCTTAAAAGGTTAGCTGTCTACCTTCCTTGAAAAGTTAGTTGTCTTTCTTCCTTGAAAAGTTAGCTGTCTACCTTCCTTGAAAAGTTAGCCGTCTACCTTCCTTGAAAAGTTAGCCGTCTACCTTCCTTGAAAAGTTAGCGGTCTTTCTTCCTTGAAAAGTTAGTGGTATATCTTCCTTGAAAAGTTAGCTGTCTATCTTCCTTGAAAAAAGCCACCTGGTTGATGTGCGAAAGCTTGGAAACTTTGATTTCTAGTTTACGCGAATAAATTCGGATTATTAGTATGGTTCTACTATTTTAAGTACAGTTGGTGTACAGTTCCTCGTTTTTTGAATTACAACTTAATCTTGAAAACTGTAGGATTTTGGGAGGAAAAAACCACTTCAAGATAGAAATATAAACGACTGTGATCTGCAGCGGAATCTCGACTGCAAGGGGAAAATAAATTCTTCAAATCCAGAGGATTTAGCATTACCAGCCATTCTCAATTTCGTAAAAATGATTTCTTCGAAGTTCATAAATTTGCCCTATCATAAAAATGACCTGATCCTATAAGAAAATTAAAAAAACAACAACCTGAAAACATATGCAACCAAAATTATGGTGGGCAGAAAAGAATTTATTTAGTTTACGTAGATGTAATGTTTCTCAGGAATCTGCGAAAGAAACTGAGGCCTCTGAATGTTTCTTTCGCAGATTTGTAGAATCTGAATGACGGCTGCGCAGTCATTCAGATTTTGTCGGGCCGATGTTTGTTGTTCAAAAAGAACTAGGAAATATATAAAAAAAAACAATAATAAAAGAGACAGAATGTATATAATAGTTACGTAGATGTAGAAAATTATCACAAATAGTCGCAGTATAATTAACCCGATGGATGCATGTTCCATTGCAGAAGGACTTTTAATCATTGAATTGGGAAGGCAAAAGGAAAAATAAAATGGCGAATGTTTAACCCGCTTTCTCATTTTTCTGACGATGCAGTAATATTTTGCAAGTATTACTGAGAGCTGCAGAGTATGATCCAAGGATTTAACTGACAAGAGTAAAGAAGTGAGATTAAAGATGAATTTATAGAAAATAAAATTAACGTACAACGCTTTTACAAGAATTGAAGATTTAGATGTTGATGGAACAAATTTAGAAGTAACTGATGTCCACCCACATTTGCCTTTGACAACAGATATCAAATGAGAAGGAGAAACTAACTGTTCTACAAAACTTGGCTGGACAATGTTCAAGAACAGTTTACCACTACTTCTTAAAAGAAAAGTATCTTCATCAACGCATCATTTCAGTTTGTTTTTTTCTTTGCTTCTGAGTTTTATGACCACCGTAAGTAACTCCGAGGGCTATAAGAAATCGTCTGTCTCTAACTTAAGGCCACAGGTTCCAGGAAAGGGAAAGATGCAGCTCTATTAAAAACACACACCCCAGCTGTGCCTCATCCGGGACACAAACCGGAGTCCACTTGGACGAACGGTCAAAAGACAGAGATTATACCTCTGCGCCACAGGATCGTCTTTTCCAGTTCTTACTTATAGATCAGAGACACAGAACTTAACTAGCAAGTTGGTAAAATCATGCAATACATTGATTATGATACGATTTCCAACATACCAGAAATCATTACTCAAGTTATGAGGATAATAGCTGTAGAATAAATATCGCTCCTGTGTCCTGACCTTTGACCCCATTTCGATGATACTAAACAGAACCGATTCAGCATACCTCCAGAACAACATGATAAAGTTTTGTCGCAATCGAAGCATTTTTAGTCAAGTTATGAGGATAATGGCTGTGGAATAAATCTCGCTCCTGTGTCCTGACCTTTGACCCCATTTCGATTATATTCAACAGAACCGGTTCAGTGTACCTCTGGAAAAATATGATAAAGTTTTGTCGCAATCGAAGCATTTTTACGTAAGTTATGACGCATAAGAGCAATGCAATGGATCCCGCTCCTATGACTTGACCTTTGACCCCATTTCGCCTGTTTTCAATAGAATTCTTCTCCAGGTGGTTCCCCTACCACATACTAAAATTCCATCGAAATCGAACCATTTTTACGCGAGTTATCGTGCGCTTCTTCAACCTACAGTTGGAAAGCGTAAAAAAAGACATGCAAAGACTGCGGACAGTTCAAAGAAATATGGAGAGATGAATGCTTGGCGCAACCAAGAACACTCAGGGCCCAGACCTCCCACCCCCTCCACCCCCCAAAAAGCCACCATGGTCAATGTAGTCAGATTTCCAGGGAAGAGCAAGTGCCCCGTCTTTCCCCTCATATGGGCTTCCACGAGTATTGCTGCATGGGATATGCAAATCACTCTGTTTCCAAATAAATCCAGCAGATGGAGTCCACGTTAAATGGGGGAAGACCACAAGGTGAGGGTAATTACCATCAAAGCACGTTGACGCATTTATTCATTAAAAAATATTAAAACACACAAGTACTTTCGGGAAACTCAACTTGTTCCCATCATCAGGTGTAAAAATGAGGTGGTTAAAAGATACATGATATTTCTAAGTTAATACCACACGACATGTAAGAGACAGATGACACGTCTACTTGAAGGACAACATAACATACACAGACGCCATAACAACACTCACAGTTAAGGATGAAAAGTGAGGATAATTATGGCTTCTGTATACGTATGTTATGTTGTCCTTCAAGTAGACGTGTCATCTGTCCCATACATGTCGTGTGGTATTAACTTAGAAATATCATGTATCTTTTAACCAACTCATTTTTACACCTGATGATGGGAACAAGTTGAGTTTCCCGAAAGTACTCGTGTGTTTTAATATTTTTTAATGAATAAATGCGTCAACGTGCTTTGATGGTAATTACCCTCACTTTGTGGCCTTTTTGGTGCGTAGTTGAAGTATACCAAGGTCATCCTTGGTAAGTCTTTAATGGGGGAAAGACGCTTGTTTCTTCGTTAGACGCTTAACGGGTATTCTACCACAAGAACCCTGTGAAATCTTGTGGATCTGCGATCCGATATCTGAGTGGTACGAGGGACTGGCATCTAACCATTCGTCAGAGATGGGTCCGCGTTGAAAATCCCGGGTGAGTTAGGGATGGTGTGCTTGTGCGCTTGTCTTGTACCACTGGCTCTCACCCTTTCCAGTGGCTCTCAAATAAGGACGGGCGACTGTTTATTGTCCATTGAGTTACTCACGGTGGTCATTAAACCAAAGGCAACAACAAACAAGCAAAAATTTCGCAGATCGAGGTCTGTAGGAACAGCTTCACGCAGGGAATACCAAGACAATATTACGTCAGCAATAGTGCCGGTGCTGGAGAGAGGACGGATTGCAGAACTTTATGAATCAGGGTTGTCAGGCTGCGGCGCACAAGAACACTTTGGACTTAATCACACGATATTTATTCGATAATCAACAAGAAAAGTGACACCAAAGTCTGGCGACAGTCCCGGTGGCACAGCGGTCTAAACGCCGGCTTTTGACCATTCGTCAGATTGGGCCTGGGTTCGAGTCCCGGCACAGGTGGTGTACTTGTCACTAGTCCTCTCCCTTTCCTGGAACTAGTGGCCCAAAATTTGGAACTAGCGATTGGATATTCGCTCACGATTGTAGTTAAATCTTGAAACACGTACAGATTCTCCATTTTAATAAGAACGTCCTTTGAATCTTTCCCGAGGTGAGAAAATTCGAAGCGTCTTTGAAAAAGAGCGAATATTCGAGAAAAATGAAATGCACTGAAACCCTCAGCGGAGAATATTTATGTTATTTAAAATACACAATATGTTATTCACAGTAAATGGACCGAAAAAAAAAAAAAAACTTATTTAAGTCTTTTTCTAAAATTGGTGAATTTTTGCAACTAGAAATAAGAAAATCGCAAGTGCAATTAAAATGTTCCTCATAAGGAGAGACATATTAAACAAAAGGAATTTTTTGAATCGAACATTTCCTGGACAATATACATAGGAAAACGTATAAACGTTACTCCTCCAAGCGGGAAAGCTGTGGGTGTTTTTGTAAAAGAAAATAGCCACAAAATATTCTTCGTAGTGAAAACATATAAAATGTTACGCCTCCTAGCGGGAAAGCTGTGGATTTTTCGAAGAAGAAAACAGCCACAAAATATTCTTCGTAGTGAAAACGTATAAAACGTTACGCCTCCAAGCGAAAAAAATTGAGTATTTTGTAGGAGAAAACAGCCACAAAATATTATTCGTAGTGAAAACATATAAAATGTTAAGTACGCCTCCTAGCGGGAAAGCTGTGGATTTTTCGAAGAAGAAAACAGCCACAAAATATTCTTCGTAGTGAAAACGTATAAAACGTTACGCCTCCAAGCGAAAAAAAGCTGTGCATTTTTTGAAAGAGAAAACAGCCACAAAATATTATTCGTAGTGAAAACATATAAAATGTTAAGTACGCCTCCTAGCGGGAAAGCTGTGAGTGTTTCGAAGAAGAAAACAGCCACGAAATATTCTTCGTAGTGAAAACGTATAAAACGTTACGCCTCCAAGCGAGAAAGCTGTGCATTTTTTGAAAGAGAAAACAGCCACAAAATATATTCTTCGTAATGAAAACATATAAAACGTTACGTCTCTAAATGGGAAAGCTGTGAGTTTTTTGAAGGAGAAAAGAGCCACAAAATATTATTCGTAGTGAAAGGTGTCTTGCCAAAAAAGCGTCTTTTCAATGAGAATTTCATTATTCGAAACATTCTTGCAAATGGAAATGCACATAACACGCTTCTAGTGGAAGAACTCTGCATTATGAAAACGTGGAAATTTTACGTAAAATATGTTTCATTGAGACAACTATGCGATGAAATCCGAATTTCTGGAGCACGACTTTCGGAAGCAGGAATAGAAAGAAAAGCGATTATTAATATACAACCCCTAAAAGGAAAACTGTGCGTTATTTAAACCGGATAATATTTGTATTCTGCTTCATAGCGAATCGCTTACAGTATAAATATAATTTTGTTGGTGGGACCTTTAGAAACGGAAAAACAGTTTCAAACAGAAATGGATATTTACAACCTGAACATATGAAAGATTAAGATTAAGAGATACATGCATAATGTTCTATGCATAAAATGGCATTCGATTAATTTTTCTTTTCTCTTTTTTTTTCTTTAAAAATTAAACTCTTATAAGAGCCGAGATACCAAGAAAATTAGGCATGCATGTATGCTGCCTAAAGGAAGAACTGTGTATTTCTGGGAAGAAACTGAGCGTAAAATGTTTTCAGTAGTGAGTGAGATCTCTTTACAAAAAAATCTGTTAAGAGTTTAGAAGCGTACTTACGGCTGCAGATATGCAACAAATATAAATGCTACTTCGAACACTCTAATGGCAAAATTCTTCGTCTTGAAAATTTAGAAATTGATATATAAAATATACGTCCCAGTGTACGCTAATACATTCATTATTCAGAAATACATGCATCATGTTCTCTGCAGAAAATGGCATTACGATGATTTTTTTTTTTTTTTAATTTACAAATTAAACTCTTATTAGAGCCGAGATATACTGAGAAAAGCTAAGCATGCACGTACGCTGTCTAAAGGAAGAACTGTGTATTTCTGGGAAGAAACTGTGCATAACGTGTTTCCAATAGTGAGTGAGATCTCTTGAAAAAAAATTCAGTCAGGATTTTAGAAGCGTACTTACGGCTGCAAATGTGCAGCAAATATAAATGCTATACTTGGAGCATCCTAATGGCAAAATCCTTCGTCTTCAAAATTTAGGAATTATATATAAAATATCCGTCCCAGTGCACGCTATTCGATTCAGAAAGCATTTTTTTAACCCTTTAACGACAATGACGCCCAAAACGCCCATACATACAAACGACCATAGCCGTCCGAAACGCCTATCTAGAGTGAGTCAGTTTTCCTACCTTTACCTGCTCTTCAAATTTGCATGCCCTATGAGGGATCAGAAGGTGTCACCCTCAGTCACTATTGTTGTTACTAAACAAAGAAGTGAACCAACACAGACAGTTTCGGGCGTTATGGTATTTAGAGTGATAGAAGATTTTGGGATCATGGTCGTTAAAGAGTTAAACTAGCACTTTGAGGAGCATAGGCATTGAAAAAAATTTAATAAACATTTACGCTCTCTTGCGCAAAAGCTGTCTTGTTTGAAAAAGCAACTGCACGGAAAGTGGTCTTCGTTGAAAACGGTATTACAGGTAAAAAACACTGTTCCAGTCGGACTTTTAGGAGAAATGATATGGAATAAAATGTTTCGAATTCCATAGTATCTGCATTTATGAACCTTAGGGGTTAAGTTGTGCATCGAGAAAAGACCAAAAGGCATGGATCATCGTCTCACTGTTTAGAATTACCAATGTAAAAAGGAGTTTTTCAAAGTTATCCAATAGCTAAAGAGATATGCCATTCACAGACGGAATCAGAGGCGTAGCTACGCGCGGGGATCTACGCCTCTGCCTCCATCTGTGGATAGCATATCATCTGGTGATGCATATATATATATATATATATATGGCACGAGGGGTGATGAAAAGAAAGGGACAGTTATTCCCTGACGTCACTCTAGAGGATCTCCGAAAGGGTTGGAATGATGTTTGTTTCTTGACAAAGTTGGAAATGCGTCACGGCAATTACTGTATTAGGTGTGCAACTTAATTCTCGGCCCCTAACCGCAAGCAATCACAGAACATCGGCAAATGAAAATAGCTATGTGCGATAATGGCTGATTGCAGCGCCATCCAATAGCTTTCCACGCAACCGTAACCGCTTACAGCTGTAGTTGCAGAAGGGACGAAAGTTGACGGTGAAAGCAATGTCGTTCGAGAAGCAACATTTGAGGCTCTGCCTCCTGTTCGCGTTTCAGCTGAAAAAAGTGCCGCGGAAGCCCAGCAAATGTTCTGTGCTGCTTTAGGTGAGGCTGCTGTGTCCTACAGTACGTGTAAGAAGTGGCTCAAGCGGTTTAAGCAGGGAAAGTTCGATCTTTGTGATGCAGAACATCCGAGACAGCCACAGAAAGTTGACGATGAGGAACTGGAACAACTGTTGGACGCGGATCCCTGTCGCGCACAGTCAGAGCTCGCCCAGGTACTCGGAGTGACACGGCAAGCCATTGCAAAGCGCCTGCACAAGCTAGGACGGATCCACAAGGAAGGACTTTGGGTGCCCCACCAACTCACAGCTGCGAACAAGTCTAGGCTCTACGAACGTTGATGTGTCCTTGCTCTTTAGATTCAAGAAGAAGTATTTCCTCCACACGATTTTGATCTGTGATGAAAAGTGGATCCTCTACAATAATCCTAAGCGGCGCACCAATACCGCCAAACCAAATATCCGTGCTAGGAAGTTGTTGCTCTGCATATGGTGGGATCAGCGCGGTGTCTTACACTATGAGTTGCTCAAACCTGGTGAAAACGTCAATACTAAGCGTTATTGTCAGAAACTCATTCGTGTGAGTGACGCAATGGAGGCGAAAAGGCCTTACACCGGCAAGGGCAAAATGTCGGTCCTGTTGCTTCAGGATAACGCGCGTCCTCACACCGCGAAAACGACTTTAAACACGATCACCGACCTGGGATGGGAGATTTTGTCCCACCCGGCGTATTATCCACACTTCGCTCCGACGGATTATTACCTCTTTCGCTCTCCGCAACATCACCTGAGTGATACGCACTTCATTTCTGTCGAGGAGGTCCACACAATTATTGATGACTTTATCAACTCGAAACAGCCCTCTTTTTTCCGCAGTGGCATTCGGCAGTCCCCTGACCGATGGCTCAAATGTATCCAACACGACGGGATTGTTTCCCTGATTAGGTGCGTATTCGATTTGCTATATTTTGTTGTCAAGGTGTCGTGCCTGTGGCCGAGGATTAAGTTGCACACCTAATAACTTAATAATATAAAAACGTTTCACTTTTCACGTGTACAACATTTCTTTGCAATTGGATGCTTACTAATTTCTTTCCTTTATTAATTTGTTTTTCGCTTCGGGACTTAGAAATCACTATGAGCGACTCTAAGAGTTGTAGGCAGTCGCCCGTTCCTAATTTAGGGTTAGTAATTCCAGTGAAGGGAAAGAGCCAGTGCAATCAGACAAACACACCACCCATGTCTTGACTGGGGCTCAAACCCGGACACATCGTGAATGAACTGTCAGCAGCCAGAGTTTCAGACCTCTCTGTCAACGCGGGAGCGAAAAATGTTTTACATTTGTTTTTAATTCGCAACTTTGTTCGGTGCTGTGCGCTGGCTGTCTAATAAAATTTAAAGTTTTTGAGCGTATTTGTGATATGAAATAAAATTTGCTTTGAATAAACTTTCAGAATATGATCAATATCGAAATAAAATAGACTTTTCCCGCTGCTTATCGATACTCAAGTCACTTCCCGAAATCACTTTCTCAATCTCTGTGATGTTTTTCCCCAAAGGGGGGTAAATTATGTTTATTTTCTGCTGACGCCAGTCACCTTGGTACGTCACTGGATGGATGGATGAACGTAATGATACACTGGTGTAGAAAAATTAAGGACCAAGAGGAGAAATTAGCATAACAGCGGAACGTATAGGCAGAACAAACCGAAAGACCACTCAGGAGATAGACTAGGGTCCGGTACGGTAGGGTATGCGCATATATGCAGCATGACGTAGGGGGGGTCGGAAGGGTACAAAGTACACGGGCGGTGTACGCTCAGCTATTCGGTGAAAGCTATTGCACGGTGTACATCGGTTTGAACGACGTCGAATTGTTGCCAACGTGTGATATGGCCAAAAGGCAATCCAGTAGACGACATCTGGGTGACTTTACCCGAGGTCCCGTCATTGGAAAGTTGGAAGAAGGTCGAAGTGTGACTCGTGTGGCCGAGGAGTTCGTGATCGCTCACAGCATCGTTTCATGAGCTTGGAGAGCATTTGAAACGGCACGAACAGCTGTTCGAGAGTTTAGCAGCGCTCGTCCACGAGCAACCACGGCGGCGGACGACCGGTATATTGTCCTACAGGCGAGAAGAGACAGACTGCAGACAACGGGAGAAATCTCAAGGCACATGCAACAGACAACTGGACGTCCGTTATCGCATTTTACCGTGGCCAGGAAGCTGGACAAATGTAATCTATTTGCTCGACGACCAGTAGGGCGTGTGCCATTAAAGCCTACTCATCGGAGATGGCGATTTCTGTGGTGCTAGGAACACAAGAACTGGACACATCAGCAATGGGGTCAAGTTCTCTTTACGGATGACAGCCGATTTAGTCTGACGAACGATTCTGGACGTATACACATCTAGAGACAGCACGGAACACACAATCACACCTCCAACATCATCGAAAGCGACCGGTTTGGAGGTGGCGGAATTCTCGTTTGGTACGGTATCATGCTTTGTAGCCATACTGACCTCCACGTCTTCCAAGGAGGTTTAGTCACTGGTGTCCGCCATTGTACTGAGGTTCTCCTACCTCACGTGCGTCTGTTTAGAGGTGCTGTGGGTCCTGAGTTCCTCTTCATGGACGACAACGCTACACCTTATCTTACAGTGGCTGTCGCAGAGCTATTGGAAAGTGAAGATATTCAACGCATGGATTGTCCCGCAAGGTCCCCGGACCTAAATCCAATCGAACACGTGTGAGACCTTCTCGGGAGACGCTTAGCAGCACGTCACTAACCGCCAGCAACGAATCCGCAGCTGCGATTGGCGCTACAAGAGGAATGGGCCTGGATGCCTCAACAGCTCCTTGACAACCTCGTCCTCAGCATGGACAGATGTTGTAAATCCTGCAACGCAGTCAGGAGTTATCATATCCCCTACTAAAGAAAGGATTTTTCTTGGCAGTCGCCTGTCACATGACTTTTCTGTCTTCTGTCCAGTTGTGCTCGAAGCTACTGTGGCGTTGGTTGGTGTGTTGGCGTTGCGAGGTGTTGTTATGAGAGAGTGTGTACAATAAGAGGAAAGTTTATTCATTATTATGTACAAGATATATGAGTGCCTTAGTTGACCAAGAGTCTTGGAAATAAACAAGTTTTCAGTAAGTTCAGTCTTTCTCAATTCATAGTTTTTGTCAGACCTCTGTCTGGCTGTTAGGTTTATGACTTTTATTACGTAATATAAATAACCAGCGTTGAGACTTTGTTTAAGTTCGTAATTAACTAGTAACAACACCCTTTTGGGAATTCATTATTTTGAAGCTTAGTGCAAGTATATCATTAGCTAGCTGGTAAGAAGAGAATCATTCATAATAATTAGCTTAGCGGAAAGCAAATAAAGCTAATTCATTATAATTGGCGCCCGAACTTTTCTCGAACAAGAGATCCTGACTATTATTATCCATGTCTTCCTTACCTGAGGCAACTTCAAATTTCCACCATCCGGCAAGTCTCGAGGGTAATGGTGTTTTTTTGGACAATTTGCACGAAGCCTGTGGCTCTGACTTTGATATGAATGATCTACACGTACCCAGGCATTCTTCACCATTTCGTAATGCACCAGCTTCTTATTACTCTGAGTCGCGGGTCGTACCTGAGGGAATTCAATCCTCTCAGCGAAGCAGAATGCTTGCTCATTTCGTGCCGCATGCAGGAACAATTTATTTCAATATTTTGGAGGGGTCTTTAAAGTTCCTCGAAGATCTGGAAGATCATTTTGATCTCTATAATATTCCGGAAGACTGCAAGGTCCAAATTGCCGGGACTTGCTTGAGGGATACCGCCAAGACCTGGTATCGGCAGTGGCGAGGGTCGAACCCGGATTCTCATTATGAGAATTTCCGTGCAGAATTCTTGGAGGTCTTTCCTTTCGGCCTCAGTCGAGCTAGCCTTGCTCAACAGCTTTTTTCACGTCAACAAGGTCCCAATGATAGCCCTGTTGCATTTGCGTTGGAAACTACACGCCTATATAATCTATGGGATCCACACGCCAGTCATGTTGACATGTTGGATACCCTCGTACAGCAGCTCGACCCATTCTTACAAGATTTTCTTGAGGTTCGACACCCTGCCACTATTCATGAATGCCTTCGCCTCATACGCACGTATGAAGAGCGACATGGCAAACATGGTTCGACTCATAATGCTCGGGCATCCCGCGAGGCTTATTACGAAAACCCTCAGCGGCATAATAGACATAACTTTCAGCGCGAGCATACACAAGTGCCCACCCAAGCTTCATACGTTCCACCACACAGAAGAGTGGCGAACCAACAGCGAGTTTCTGAACAAGCTTCGGGATATCGTCATAATGCACAGTATGCTCGACCCCGTTTCACTCAGCAGCATTCGGAACGTTCTCATGCCCAGGGCAATAATAATTTTTCTGCCCGTGCTGAGGGCAGACGTAACGGATATGAACATGTCAACAGACACGCGGAGTTCCCGACGCAGGGTTCACGCAGTTTTCCTTATCGTGAAAATTTTCCCGATACCCGGCAGAGTCGAGGTTTCCAACCACATGATAACACCACCAGAATTCCTTTAAACTTCCACAGGAAGTAGACGAAGGGTCGGTCCTGCTTCCTGATACCAAACATTCTGACCCTAAAACAGTATTAGTGACTGTTCAAACTCCTCAGTTGCCTGATGTATTCTTGACACTTGAAGACGTTATTGTCGAGACAAAGTTCGACACTGGGTCTGAAATATCGGCCCTAAATACAAAGTTTTGCAATGACGTTTTTTCTGCAATACACGTTCAGCCTGCAACGCAGTATTTGCGAGGTGCCAATAATGAAATCTTCAGTATCGCAGGAACTGTCACATTATCTTTAGGGCTGGGAAAAGCTCGGTTTACACATTCTTTCCTGCTTATAGACGAGCTACCCGTGAAATGTCTCATGGGTATGGACTTTATTAACAAGTTTCAAATAACTTTGAATTTTGTACAACATGTGATTTCCTTTCCGGAACCTGTCGAAATGATTCCGACGGTTCCTGTAGATATCACGAGTTTATTGTTGAGTGACCAATTGAATGAGGAGCAACGAGACCAGCTTTCTCTCCTTTTACAGGAAAGCCCTGGTTTATTTTCGGATCAACCTGGTTTCACACAGGTGGTTTATCATGTTATTGACACTGATGGTTCGAAACCAATTGCGACGAAACCTTACCCTTGTGCTCCACATAGAAAACAGGAAATGCAACGTCAAATTGCTGAAATGATTAAGCAGGGCATAATCAGGGAATCAACAAGCGCCTGGGCGGCCCCTGCCTTCTTGGTTCCAAAGAAACAACCAAATGAATTTCGTTTCGTGACAGATTTTCGCAAGCTCAACCAAGTCACAAAAACAATCAATTATCCCCTACCTGTCATGTCACATATTCTAAATGACTTGTCGTCAACCAAATGGATGTCAACTTTGGATTTGGCGAGTGGATATTGGCAGGTGGCAGTACATCCGGACTCGGTCGATAAAACAGGCTTTGTGACTCCTTTTGGGGCCTATGAATATTTACGTATGCCTTTTGGTTTAGCTTCTGCACCTGCTACTTTCCAAAAGCTTATGGACACGGTTCTCAGACCTGTCCTGGGTCCCCATGTGCATGTCTATTTGGATGATATTATTATCACATCAGAGACTTTTGACGAGCACCTTTCTCTGCTCAAACAGTTGTTCCAACTTATATACAATGCTGGCTTGACGTTAAAACCTAGTAAATGCCAGATAGCGAGGGACGAGATTGTATATCTGGGGTTGAAAATTACTCCCCACGGTTTATTCACTGATAATGAAAAAATTAGGCCTATTGTTGACTTTCCTCGGCCTAAAACAGCAAAAGAACTATCCCGCTTTCTGGGAATGACCGGTTGGTATCAGCAGTTCGTCCCCGCTTATGCTACAATATGTGAGCCATTGTATGCTTTAAAGCGTAAATACAAGAAGTTTATTTGGACACCTGAGGCTAACGCTGCATTCGAAACACTGAAGTCTGCATTGACTCAGCCTCCGGTGTTGGCTTTCCCGGATCATTCTAAGGAATTTGATATTTATACTGATGCATCCGGAGTTGGTCTTGGTTGCGTTTTGTCACAAGCCGGGCATCCAATAGCTTTTGCGTCTCGTACTTTAGCCAAAGCTGAACGCAATTATTCAGCTACGGAACGTGAATGTCTTGCTGTTGTGTATGCACTGAATAAATTTCAATGTTATCTTAACGAATTGACAGTTAACATAGTTACGGATCATTCTGCCCTTCAGTATTTGAATTCTGCTAAGCACCTATCTCAAAGACTTATGAAGTGGGCTCTGAAGTTACAAGAGAGCAATATCAAAATTTCATATCAGCCAGGTCATAAGAATCAATTACCGGACGCATTATCTCGCGTTCCGATTAGTGGGGTCCCCACCGAAACTACTCCTGGATGTCAGCCTTTACTTCTGATTGCTGATATCACATCCAGAGAGCAGATAATGGCAGAATTAATAAATGATCCAGATTTTGGGGATATTTACAATTTTTTGCTTGCGGGTTCGCCCCTACAAAGTGATCCTTCTTTGGCTGGAAGGTCACAACATTTTGAAGTAATAGAGGGTCTTCTTTATTATACAAAGTCTCGGACTACTAGGGCAGAGTTTCGCCCATGTATTCCGCGAACCCTTAGAATGGCTCTTTTAAATGAATTTCATGACAAACCTCTTGCAGGCCATTTAGGTATTCGCAAGACCCGTTGTAAATTGCGGGATGTTGCCTATTGGCCTGGCATGTACCAAAGTGTGCTCGCATACGTTCAATCATGTCACTTGTGTCAGATTAATAATTACCGTAATGTAAGACCGGCCGGTCACTTGAAATCTAGTTCAAGTTCTCATGTGTTTGATATTATTTCCATAGATTTATTGGGACCTTATCCATTATCTGTTAAAAATAAAGCTCGTTATGTTTTAGTACTAACTGATAATTTTTCTAAATGGGTTGAAGTTTTTCCCATTAAAGCCGCTACGGCTGAGGTTATTTGTAATGTCTTAGTTAATGAAGTATTTTCTCGATATGGTGCACCTAATAAAGTAGTTTCGGATAATGGTCCTCAATTTATTTCTGACATTTTTGAAAGAATGTGTGCGAGACTACACATTAAACACAAATTCATTTCCCCATATCATCCCCAGAGTAATCCTGCGGAACGTGTTAACCGAACGTTAGTGAAAATGATTGCGACTTTTGTAATGGATCACCATGAAAGATGGGATGACCATTTAGAACTTTTTGCGTTCTCCCTCCGCTCGTCTGTCCACGAGTCTACTAAGATTACTCCTGCAGAACTTTTTCTGGGTCGCAAAATTAAAACCCCTTTTGAAAATTTAACGGGGATTATCGACGAATTAAACCAGCGACCAACTCCGCAATCAGTACACATTATGGCAGAAAAAGCTCGTGTTGCAATGCTAGGAGCACAAGCGGCTCAAGCAAGATATTATAATTCTAGGCGTAGGGAACCAGATCTTGTCGTTGGAGATCTCACTCTCGTGGAAACGCACTTCCAGTCTTCTGTTTCGCATACTTTAGTGAAGAAATTTGCACCCAGCTACGAAGGTCCATATCGGGTGGCAAATGTCTTTGAAAATAATATTGTTCTGGAGAAACCGGACAATCACTTTCAATATGTACATGTTGATCAATGTCGCAAGTATCATGAACGGAATATCGATTTCATTATCAATCCTACTCAACCTTCTGTTCCACAGACTCAAGAATCTATATCTCATGTTCAACCGCCAGAAATTTTGGACGAACCAACAAATATTTTTGAAGAATCTCCAGTGATTTTTCCTTCACCCTCCCCCCTTCAGACGAGTTTCTACACACGCAACCTGATTCTCCCATGAGACCAAGGCTCGAATCGAGTTCGTCGAATACTAGTATCGTTCCTTTCCCTCCAACCATTGCCAAGACTATTGCTGCGCCGTTTCCGGCTAACTCTGCACCAACGCGGGATACTTCTTCTTTGAATACCTCGTCGGAAAGTATTCCTATAGGCAAATCTAAACATCGCCCTGCACGACCGCTGAATTACAGCAGCGACTCAGAGGCGTCGGACATTTCTGACTTATCAGTTATGAATCCAACATTTCATATTCCACACCGTCCAGCACCACCAAAAGCTGGGCGCAAACGTGACTTGTCTCCCCAATCTGCTTCGCCGCAACAGCGACGAAGGCAGAAATCTTTGCATCCACCCGGGTTTCGCCCCTGGAACCTACGTTCAGGGCAAACAGGGCCGATGCCTGCTACTACTATCATGCCCCGTGGGCGTAAACGAAAGCAAACGATGTGGTCGGAGACACGTCCGTCCAAAAAGATACTGGAAGGACACAACGGGCCCCAGCACAAAGGGACTTCATATCCAAAGCCTGGGGGAGCCCGTTCCTATCAGCCGCAAGGATTTCCGGACCGCCAGACTCTTGACCGTTCCTATCAGCCGCAAGGGATTCCGGACCGCCAGACTTCTGACCGTTCTTCTCAGCCGCAGGGATTTCCAGACCGCCAGACTCCTGACCGATCTTCTCAGCCGCAGGGATTTCTGGACCCACAGACTTCAGCCGTTTCGGACCGAAGGATTTCCGCCATTCCTGACCGTTCCTGTCAGCCGCCGGGATTTCCTGACCGACAGCAGACCGATGTTCCCGTTCCATTACCGTCCCGGAAGAGATCCAAGCCACCTGATTTTACCAGTCCCATTAGGCCTGGAAAACGTTATCGCACTAGAGTTTTTTATGCGTCCTCGAGATAAGTAAGTTCTCGTGGACAGGTTCTTTCTCAGTTTGTTGTTTTTCCTGCACGACCAGTTGGCGTGTCAGAATTTCTTTTTTTCGTGTGGGCCTATGCATTCTTTTTTGTGTATATATGTGTGTTTTTTTTTATATTTCTTCTATGTCCATCTACTAATCCACTTTTTTTATATATATCTATGTGCTTAGGGGTAAAATAATAAAATTGTTACTGTTAGGCAGCTCCAGGTAAATTTCGCTGCTGATACAGTTGGTATGTATTTCAACGACTAAGGCGAACGTAATTTGAAATGAAAAATAATAAAATTGTTACTGTTAGGCAGCTTCAGGCAATCTTCGCTGCTGATACAGTTGGTATGTATTTCAACGAATGAGGCGAACGTAATTTGAAATGAAAATAATAAAATTGTTACTGTTAGGCAGCTTCAGGCAATCTTCGCTGCTGATACAGTTGGTATGTATTCACCGAATAATGAGCACGTCATTTGAAATTAAAAAAGTGATTCCTGCTAGGCAGAATAAAAGGAAAGTATGCCGATGCAGGTTTGGTTTGTTCTACACTACAAATTTCACAGTCGAATACAGATTCGTAAATTGTCATGCCAAGTTGATAATGTAAATACGGCTACCACCAAACAAATCAAAAAAGAGGTCGAGAAACGTCAATCACCGAAATGTAAGACTTACACTCCAAAATTGATAGGTTTTTCGGACATAAAAAAAGAAAAGAAAAAAGAAAAGAAAAAAAAAAAAGAAAAATTAAGGGGGAGATGATGTAACGTATACTCTATATTCACTTTCCTTTTGATTTTACTATCTCTGGTTATTTTATTTTACTATGTAAATTATCTTCCTACTGAACGAAATATTATTTCACCCGCTGAATGAGATCTGGCAATGAGTGTAAGTCATGACGTGGTGGTAGCTAGTATATAGGCGCGTTCATCGAGACTTGTGTGTGGCGTTGGTTGGTGTGTTGGCGTTGCGAGGTGTTGTTATGAGAGAGTGTGTACAATAAGAGGAAAGTTTATTCATTATTATGTACAAGATATATGAGTGCCTTAGTTGACCAAGAGTCTTGGAAATAAACAAGTTTTCAGTAAGTTCAGTCTTTCTCAATTCATAGTTTTTGTCAGACCTCTGTCTGGCTGTTAGGTTTATGACTTTTATTACGTAATATAAATAACCAGCGTTGAGACTTTGTTTAAGTTCGTAATTAACTAGTAACAACACCCTTTTGGGAATTCATTATTTTGAAGCTTAGTGCAAGTATATCATTAGCTAGCTGGTAAGAAGAGAATCATTCATAATAATTAGCTTAGCGGAAAGCAAATAAAGCTAATTCATTATACTACCTTTTCAATAAAGTGCCTTTGTATCCTTTTAATTCCTTGTTTGAACGGTTTTGCTCATTTGTCCCATATTCTTACATCTTGGGGTTCTTATGGTATGATTTGAGTCGATGTGGAGCACTTCTGCACTACGTTACATTCGAAAAACCGTCTCGTCCTTAATTTTTGCACACCAGTGCGGCCACCGAATTCGAAACTTTATTCAATACCGGGTAGAACCTCCTTTAGCACGAATTACGGCACATGTGCGGTATGGAATAGATTCCGCAAGGTTTGGAGTGCATTTACGTCGACAGCATACCAGGTGTTCACCAGGCAGTCCTTTAATTGGCTCAGATTTAACGGAAGAGGACTTTGCTCCCGGGTCTGTTTTTGTAACATGTCCCACACATTCTAAATGCGTTTCAGATCCGGGTTTTGTGGTGGCCAGGGATGATGGGGGAAGTCGCTGTCACGCTTGCTGAACCACTTATGAAGACATTTTGCGCGATGAACACTACTGTGTCGTCCATGAAACACCCGTCATCTGCTCAACATTGCAGGATGAATTGATCGACACAATTTTCAGATAATCCTTGGACGACAGCCGACCTTCCAGCAATATTTGAGAACTCGATCCTTGCTAAAAGAACGTTCCCCACACCATGATACCACCTCCAGAATTTTGAGTTGTGTTTACAAGGCAAGCTAAGTTCATTGCTTCCTCGGGCTCCAGGCAAATTCTCTGCCTACCGTCGGTACAGAACAATGTGTACCGGGACTCGTCGGACCACATGACTTTTTCCAATCTTCAAATGTCTAGTCACAGTGTTCCTGACATCACTGAGAGCAGCGGTCGCCAACCTTTGGGACCTCACGGACCACTAAATTCACAATTTCAAATCCCGCGGACCACTAATATGAATTTTTTTAAAAAGATAAATACATTTGTAAAATAATGATCAGAGAACTTCCATTTTATTAATATGAAATGCACCTATTTAATATAACAAAAGTATAAATTCTTATTTAATTATAACAAAATTATAAATGCGTATTTAATTATAACAAAATTATAAATGCTTATTTAATCATAACAAAATCTTTAAAGGTTGTTTAATTGTAACAAAATTATTAAAGTTAGTTTAATTATTACAAAATAATTCAAGATTATTTAAGTATTACACATTTTTAGTGTGATATTTGTTTCTGCTTGTTTGAAAGAAGTTTATGGATTTTTTGGCTCCAATGACGTTACTGCAAGACGGAGAGCCGTATTTATTTCAAGTGGAGACCGGTACCGAGTTTTAATTGCTGTGACAGATGAAAATGTCTTTTCGCAGAAATATGTTGTTGAAAATTGAATCAAAATTTCCGTTGCTTTTTCACTCAGCAATGGGTATTCACTTTTTATGGAGAGCCAAACATGAGGTATTGATAAGGATGACTGGAATTTAGCTTTGAGACAGTCGTCGGATGATAGATTCATGAGGCTCTCTTTTATTTTTAATTCATGCTTAAATTGCTATCTTCAATATTTGCTGCAAATGGATCTATTATCCACATATTGCCATGTCTGGGATCTTCTTTCTTTGGGTATAATAACGACCAAAAGATTCTGTGAGTCACTGTAAGTGCTGTTGAACAATGGTTACCACCTGCCGGTTGACATCCTTCTCTCTCATATATTCATCAAAATTTGAAAACATTTGGAGATCTTCAGCTAACCGCGTTTGCCACACTAATATTTTCTTTTGAAAAGCATCCATTTTACTTCGTAGTGTGAACACGTCCTTAAGTTGCCTTGCAAGGATATGTTTAGTTCATTTAACAGCGAAAAAATATCTGCCAGGTGTGCAAGTTTGGCTACCCACTCATCGTCGGAAAAGAGTTCTTGAAATTTCGGATTATTTTGCTGCTGGAAAAATAATTTGACTTCTTCGCGCGGGGCGAACAGTCGGGTTAGTATTTTGCCCCTCGACAGCCATCTCACCTCAGTGTGAAGAAGGTGAGTATACTGGGAACCCGTTTCTTCACAAAGTGCCTTAAATATTCAAGAATTGATCGCTTTGTGTCGAATTTCATTTATAATTTTAATAACATCTGATAATACTTCGTGTAGTTCTGGTGACATATTTTTCGCCGCAAGTTGCTCACGATGTATAATGCAGTGTGTAGATAAAATGTCTGGGTGACCAACATTTTTCACCTTTGCAACAAATCCTGAAAGATATTCAGTCATGTTTGCGGCACCGTCTGTACATATCCCAATACATTTTTTCCATTCAATTCCGTGTTCCAGGAAATAACTATTAAGCGCTTTAAAAATCTCAGCGCTATTTGTTCTACCCGGCAAGTTGAGCGAACAATGTAGTTCTTCCTGTAACTCTCCTTCACACTCAACCCTCACAAAACAAAGGAGAAGTGCTTTGTTACTTACGTCCGTCGATTCCTCAAGTTGAATTGAATAAAATAGCGAATTTTTCACCTTTTTTATAACTTGATTTTCAGTATCTTCAGCCATGTCTTCAATTCTGCGCTTGACAGTGTTAGCGGACATAGGGATTACTTTCAGTTTCTGGACAGCCTGCTTTCCTAAAACCTCTTCACAGGCTTGTAACATACAACGCTTAATTAATTCTTCTCCAATCGTATACGGCTGCCCCGCAGGAGGCACAAGGCAGATAGCAGCGAGAACGAAAGTCTGCGTAGCTCAGTTGGTAGAGCGACTTACTCCGGAATAAGAGGACTCGGGTTCGATCCCCGGCGTGGACCAAAATGACGGAGAAATGTACTTCGTTATACAGATAACATCTGAAAGATCCTTCGTGTTTGTCATTGTGATCAACACTACTAATGATAACTGACGAGCAGCAGTTTTCAATAGTTGCCTAGATGACGTGGTGACACACACACGTGACCATGTACGTAAGTGACGTTTATGTATATCTTCGTAAATGTTCCTAATTCAGTGGCCGTGTTTGTATAACCGGGTTTTTTGTTTCAAAGGACGATGCCAGAAATCACACACACAAGCACAGTCATGATCATAAATCTAGAGCACGCAGTAGGAAAACACCGCTGGAGTACACAGTTACTTCGTGACTTTCAAGAACGGCGACGATGACCACCACCAAACAGTACAGTATTTACGGCAGATTTATAACACCTCCAAAGTAGCACACTGACATTGGCCAACGGTTGGCCCAATGATATTCTTGCGTCGGCAGCGTTGGACGAAGATTGCGTTGTTTATCGAAGATTGGCCAACGGTTTTTCCAACTACACATGACCAACCATTTATCAACAAATGACCACTTAACGGTTGTCCGATGGTTGTCCAACAACACATGATCACATTGGAAAACTGTTTGCAACAGTTTTCTAATGTGGGTCCAATCGTTGAACCAACACATATCCAATTGTTGGCCGCCGAGTCGCCTCGTCGCTGGGCCGACCGTTGTAAACCCACGGTTGGTCCAACATAATATTGCTACCTGGGCTATAACAAGACCAAAGATTTGTCTACGACTTACAGCGGCAGGGATATGAGAATAAAACTAGATGTAAGTTATCCATCTAGTTTTATTCTGCCGATTTCCAAGTATCGTCAACAGTACTTGGAGAAGAAATCACTTAGAACATCTTGGAATCTGGAATGGAATCGGAGAATCTTTAGCGCCGAATCCTAATTTCGGTCGTTAAATCACTGACAGCTGTGTACACATCTTATCCAGTTATCGTATTGAGACACAGTGAAAGAAACAGCACATGTTATGATCCAGGGTGCTGTAAGCCAGAAAAGCAAGTGTCATGGCACTAGGTATAAAATAACCTTTTTTTTTAAATATATGTATAACATAACATACGGAGCATAACATTTCGCATATATCCCGGTAACTCTGACACGACCTCGTCCTCAATGACGTTCTGAAACTCACCCCTCCTCGTCGCAAAGGCGTCTGAAGCCCAGTTTTAGTAAAATAACGTTAGTCTACATTCCGTCAGCATTACCAGGAATATCTACTGCTTGTCACCATTACTCTCTGGCTGTTGAGGCTTCGGATTTACCTTTCATGTTTGGATTGATAAGACTTGTTCGGAACATTTTTTGACTTCATCTGCAGACTCCTGTCAGACCGTTATCTTCTTGTGAGATAGTCTCTATCCATCTCGAAGGGTCGTGCCTGACGATATTTCTATTGTTCCATACCAGAAATGAAGCAACTCGTATCGCAAAAGACGGAGAGGGAATATACTGCGTACTGAATATCTCCATGGAACCCTTAATGTAGGAAATAATGTTATTCCATTGCTCCGTAGCTGAAATCATATCTTAACCATCTCCTAACGTACTTTAGCTGTTATTTTCATTTAATTCCAAACAATCCTTTTACAGTGTCAATATTTCATAATATAACCTCGGCGCCATGAGGGTAGATAAGTCGCTAAGTCGTTAAGGAAGTGAAGACAAATATAACCGAATTTACCAACATAAATTATTATTACTAGACATGTTTGCGCTAGTAACAGACTAAATAATAATAATAAATAAGGTATTTTTACCTCTACCAGGCGAAAGAGCTAATTCGAGTACGAAATTACAGGGGAAAATGTTCAAAAAGCAATTAACGACTTTATGACAAACTTCAGGGTGTGGTACAGTGATATACGCGATATACACTATATTGACGAAAATCATCCGATACTTAGGAAAGAAACATAACATAACATATACATTAGTACGGTGTCGGTCCACCTTTGGCCTTAATGCATGCACTGACTCTTCGATACATGCTTTCGACAAGATTTTGGAACACAAAGATAGGTATACGCTTCCATTCAGTACATAATACTACCGCTACTGTTGCTTAGTAGTAGGCCTTGGTTCCAAACTTCCTATGCGGCGCTCTAATTCATCCCATACGTGCTCTTCTATGGGATTAAGATCAGAGCTCTGTGCTGGCCAGTCCACACACGATACGGAATTATCTTCAAACCACGCCGTAACAGTCCTTGCCTTATGGCTCGGTGCATTATCCTGCTCGTACCAACAAGGCTCGGTTCCATAGTATTGCCACAGAGTTGGTAGGGCGTAATTGTCCAGATTATCAAGGTAGGCATGCTGGTTAGCAGGTTTGTCCACGATAACCAATGGGCCGGGACCATACCACGAAAAACACCCCCAACACGAGTACACTGAAAGCTCCAAACTTGACCGTATAAACAGTACACTGTGGTAAATAGCGTTCTTCCGGCTGCCGCCATACCCACACACGGCCATCAGACTGATGGATCGTGTATCTGGATTCATCAGCCCATAGAACCCGTTCCCATTAATCTACGGTCCACGATGAATGTTCTTTACACCATGCTAAACGACGAGTAGCATTCCGAGTGGAGATCAGAAGCTTATGAACAGCCGCACGACGAATGGTACGTGTACATACCAAAGTTCCAGCATTTTTACTCACCTGTACACTGAGGTCTCGTGCAGTACTCCGTCGATTAGCTGCAACGACTCTCCTGAGGCTTCGACGTCCTCTATCACTGATTTTTTTCGGTATGCCGGTACGTTTTGCTGTTTCAGACACGCCACGTGTCTTCCACTTATTCAGTACATCCAAAACAGTTGACTTGGGTATGTTTAAACGCCTCTCGTTTTCTCACTAATATAACACCCAGCAATCTTTCCTTTCTCAAAGTCAGTTATCTCCCGTAGCGACATTTTCACTCAACTTCACAGTGCGATATGATCGCGGTCATCTGCAGGCACATTTTTATACCCTTTGCAGCTGTACCGCGCATTTTAATGACGCAGCGGATCCGTTCATTAGCTTTTGAAGGGGTGTCTGGTGACTTTTGTCAATATAGTGTGTATTCCTGTCAAGTATACAACGATGCAGACAGCCAGGAGCGGCTCTTACCGAGGGAATAGTGGGGTCCATCCCCATTCAAAGTTTAAAAACCAAAACCTTTTTATTTATTTATTTTTAAATGGTGAAATACGTAGGTTTCCCCAGATTTAACTGCTCTGTGAGTCTGCTTTGACTTCTAGTATTCTTTCTCCCTCCCTCTCTCTCTCTTTCTCTCTCTCTCTCTCTCTCTCTCTCTCTCTTCTCTCTCTCTCTCTCTCTCTCTCTCTCTCTCTTTCACCCTGGCTTGCAGCGTCATTTCTTTTGTCTTCACCAAATTTAGCGCGCTGTGTTCTCTTTCCTTAGGATTTACTGAGAGGCACAACTGCGAGTAATCCCCAGCTATGGGTGACGTAGTTTCCAATGCACTAACCAAGACTCCTCAGCGCTAGAGAAGGTTTCATAAGCTCTCAGTGAGGATAATCTTAACTATTTCTTGACCTTCGGAGGTTTAGAGACACGCGTATCAGAGATTTAGAGAAACGCAGACGAATTGCCACTTATTTTTCTTTGTGACGACTTTAGAATATTTCGGTAACAGTGTATATTCTGTGATTTATTTGTATCTGCTTGAAGTTTTAAAGCGTGAATTCTGAAAATAACCGTGTTGTGTTTTGTGAAGCGTGAACATAACCGTCATATTAAAATTTGAGTTTTACAATGAATTAAGTATATTTTTACTGAAAGCTAAGTTAGGTACAATGAATTTTGAACAAAATTTAGAATTAAAACATTTAGGCCCACATCAACCTGAAAAATTTGTTCTTGTCAGCAGTAAAGACGAAATATGAGAAAACTAAAGGCAGGTTCGCGTTATTATGAAAAACAATTTATAGGAGATGTAATTATTATAATTATAAAAACAATTTATGGATCAGAAATTATCATTATTGTTAAAACAATATATAAAAGCTGTAATTATTATTATTGTTGCTTTTTTATTATTCAAAACAATTAACAGAACCTAAAATTATTTTTATCTTTATTAAAGGAATTTATACGACGTGCAATGTTTCTTATTTGCGGCCTGGCCGTTTCAAACATTAATTATCTGATTCGCACAGCACACGGGTGCATACATTGCAGAAGAGTAGTTAAAGCTAGTTTAGGTAATTAAAGCTAAGTTGTTGTTTTGTGTATGTGTGTGCGAGCGTGTGTGTTTGCGATGGTATCCCCTCCTGCCAAAACTCATTAGAGCCATCGCTGCAAACAGACATAAAACTACAAACACATACGTTAAATATACAACCCAAATATGAATTGGACGTTTAGCACACATACGAGTAACGTTCGCTTGGTGATCCCTTCTGAAAATAATATAGTCTTGTCACCGATGATTAGTACTTCAGTAAGATGATCCGGCGAATCAAAGATAATAGCTTCCACTGTCGAATGAGAACAGTTTTGAGGCCCCGGAAGGTTTGTGGAGGGTCCTGGAGTGCAGAATTCTCCACCCATGAACCTTACTACAGAAATGCAATAGAACTGAGGTCTGAAGACAACTTAGGCCACTCCATTCACTCTGTACCTTATTATTCAAGATATGTGTTGATGACGTTAGCTCTTGATTTAATTATATTTCATTACCGTGAAACCTACACCAATTTCACCAATATACACCCTCACACAGCAATCTACAATCTCATTCTGCTAATTTGCGGTAACCACAGGACCTTTAGAAAAAAATATGAAAGTCGTCATGACGGCCCATTGAAAAACTTGCCGACAAAAAGACATTACCATCATCAAAATAACATCTTTTTGTGATGTTATGTGACGTGTGTGTAGAGTGGTTTCTCTTATTTACATAATCCGACATGTCTGCTACCTGATTTCAAAAAGAACTGTTCTGTAAACTAGGCATTACACTACAGTTCAGAGGTCTAATGATCGCGACGTCAATTTTAGCGTACGCGCCTGTGTGGTTGGCACGTAACGGCACGCAGTAGGCTTACGGGAATATAAGTCCACACTAGATCTGTATTCATTGCAGAGACAAATGCCTGGCATTCCGTGGCTGCAACGATTACCAACCACGGATTGGGTGATGTTGCTGTTCAGTTCCGTCAGACCGACAATATAATGCAGGGTTAATCTTAAGACACTTTTGGACTTCCTAGGACAGTTCTCCGGACGACTGTTCAGCTTCTTTAAAATTGGTTTAAGTTCTGTTTGACATCGGAGAATTGAGCTATCTCTTTGATGGACTGGCCTCCTTCTAATCTCCCATTGGCTTTCCATCCTTTTGAATGTTCTGTACATCTTTGTGACATGACAAAGAAAATAGCTATTCCTGGAACATTCCACGTTGTACAAATAGCCACAGATGGATGCCACTCCTTTTGACGAGCTTTCTGAAGTACTTCGCCAGTGGGTGTCTTTGGTAGAACAGAAGTGTGTGTGTGTGTGTGTGTGTGTGTGTGATTCTTGGGTTTTTACCAATACTAGAAGGAACTGGAAAATGTACCTGAACTTTGTCCACGAAATTTCTTTTTATACACTTAGAATTCTACGATGAAGGGGAATCTAGATGACCGACATGACTAACAAACTTCAAGAAAGTCGTACTTGAAACCTTAAAGCAAATTTTCAAAGAACCTTGTTAGAAGTATACCAAGTGGGCCAAACTCTTTGATACTGGAAAAAGATTACTTCTTTCAAAAGATTACATGCTGTTTTTATTTCTACTTATTGAATATAGCAGAACTTTTGAGAAGAGATTGCGTATGTTACATACTATAATCAAATGTTTTATCGGTTAGTAATTGAATTATCAGGCTCTGTAATTTCTCTATCATGTTTGTAGACGGCGTTGACTGAAAGCGATTCGTTGTGTTCATCCTACAAATCTGGTATGTATTCTTATTGGTAAAGATACTGTGAGTGAATTTTATGCTATACAACCTAATCAAAAGTGTCCGTACCCTATACATAAACTCCATTTAATAGAAAAGGAATAAATATCGAGTTGGTCCACCCTTTGCTGCTATCACAGCCCCCACTCTCCTGGGAAGGCTTTCCACCAGATTTGAGAAAACCACAGCCATTGCATTTTTCCTTTAATAGAAAAGGAATGAATATCGAGTTGGTCCAGCCTTTGCTGCTATCACAGCCCCCACTCTCCTGGGAAGGCTTTCCACCAGATTTGTGAAAACCACAGCCATTGCATTTTTCCTTCGACAGAAAAGGAATAAATATCGAGTTGGTCCACCCTTTGCTGCTATCACAGACCCACTCTCCTGGGAAGGCTTTCCACCAGATTTGAGAAAACCACAGCCATTGCATTTTCCCTTTTAATGGAAAAGGAATAAATATCGAGTTGGTCCACCCTTTGCTGCTATCACAGACCCACTCTCCTGGGAAGGCTTTTCACCAGATTTGAGAAAACCACCGCCATTACATGTTTCCTTTAATAGAAAAGGAATAAATATCGAGTTGGTCCACCCTTTGCTGCTATCACAGACCCACTCTCCTGGGAAGGCTTTTCACCAGATTTGAGAAAACCACAGCCATTACATGTTTCCTTTAATAGAAAAGGAATAAATATCGAGTTGGTCCACCCTTTGCTGCTATCACAGACCCACTCTCCTGGGAAAGCTTTCCACCAGATTTGAGAAAACCACAGCCATTACATGTTTCCTTTAATAGAAAAGGAATAAATATCGAGTTGGTCCACCCTTTGCTGCTATCACAGCCACCACTCTCCTGGGAAGGCTTTCCACCAGATTTTGGTACGTTGCTGGTGGAATTACCTTCCATTCTGCCACAAGAGCATTACAGTTTGGTCTACGATGTCGGGTTGTCGCGCTTGGCTCTCATTAAATGTTTAAATTCATCCCAAAAGTTTTCCACGGGCATGAAATTGGGTCTCCGTGCAAGCCAATCAGGTTCTTCCCCACTCATTTCATCAAACCATTCCTCCATGGACCTCGCTTTGTAGATGGGGGAAATGTTCTGTTTGTGAGAGGGTATACCTTGACAGAACTGTTGCCATAATATTGGGAGCACCGAATTGTCGAGAACGACATTGTAAGCGGCAGTGTTAAGATTTCCGGGTACTGGAACTATGGATCTCAGCCTAAACCACGCAAAACATCCCCACAGCATGATGCTTCCTCCACCAAATTTCACAGTTGGCACAACACAGTCGGGCAGGTAGTGTTCACCTGGAATACTCCACAACCAGACTCGTTCGACGAACTACCAGATGGTGAAGCGTGATTAATCACTCTAGAGAACGCATCTCAACTGTTCCAGAGTCCGCTGGAGCCGCGCTTTACACTAGAGATGTGTGGTTCGCGACTGATCCGTCCCAAGTGACCCGATCGACAGAGTGAACGAAAGATCCGTACAGTAGTTTCAGCAGATCTCATTCGCCCTTCACTTCGGTCGTTTCGTTCGTCAATCGGAGCTGGTATTTCACTGCCCATTGATTAGTTAGTGGCTCGAAAATATTTTCGTGTTACTAGAACCATCTTATAACTATTTTATCTTCGGTTTTATCTAATAGTTTGCAGTGAAATGAAGATATATCGCATTTTTAAATTCCATGTTTTTCATGTTTTGATTTTTTTCGTTACGGTTTCACTCACAAGATGGGGACACCAGCTTAGAACTCTGACTGCACTGCTGTTCTGTAATATGTAGCTCGTATTCGTTGATATTTAACTTGGAAATGTATATTGATAAATACGAAAGACTGTATTTGTACTGCCACAGAGTGAAACAATAAATTATAAAAATCGTCACACATCACTCTAAAACGTTTACTTTTTAGACAACTGCTAACTTAATGAACATACAACAACCGTCACTAACAGGAAGAGATTCACACTACGTCCTGTTTCCAAGAACGAAAAGAACGGTTCTCTTAAATGGATCACTTTAGTGACCCGATCTGAAAGATCTTGATCGCGTAAAAGACAGAATCTTCCCACCACTACAACCAGTAGTGGTTGTAGTGGTGTAAAGTATTACACCATTACAGCCGACGTTTGCGTTCGCTTTGTTGATGTTAGGCTCGTGTGCGGTGGCTCAGCCATGGATACCTATTCCCTTAAGCTCTTGACGAACCCTTATGACACTTGTCCGTCGAACTGCCAGAAGGTGAAACGTAATTCATCATTCCAGAGAACGCGTCTCCACTACTCCAGAGAACGCGTCTTCACTACTCCAAAGAATGAGTCTCCACTACTCCAGAGAACGCGTCTCCACTACTCCAGAGAACGCGTCTCCACTACTCCAGAGAACGCGTCTCCACTACTCCAGAGAACGCGTCTCTTCTACTCCAGAGAACGAGTCTCTACTACTCCAGAGAACGCGTCTCCACTACTCCAGAAAACGCGTCTCCACTACTCCAGAGAACGCGTCTTCACTACTCCAGAAAATGAGTCTCCACTACTCCAGAGAACGCGTCTCCACTACTCCAGAGAACGCGTCTCTACTACTCTAGAGAACGAGTCTCTACTACTCCAGAGAACGCGTCTCCACTACTCCAGAGAACGCGTCTCTCTTACTCTAGAGAACGCGTCTCCACTACTCCAGAAAACGCGTCTCCACTACTCCAGAGAACGCGTCTCTCTTACTCTAGAGAACGCGTCTCCACTACTCCAGAGAACGCGTCTGCAGTACTTCAGAGAACCCGTCTGCACTACTCCAGAGAACGCGTCTCCACTACTCCAGAGAACGCGTCTCCACTACTCCAGAGAACGCGTCTCTACTACTCCAGAGAACGAGTCTCTACTACTCCAGAGAACGCGTCTCCACTACTCCAGAAAACGCGTCTCCACTACTCCAGAGAACGCGTCTTCACTACTCCAGAGAATGAGTCTCCACTACTCCAGAGAACGCGTCTCCACTACTCCAGAGAACGCGTCTCCACTACTCCAGAGAACGCGTCTCCACTACTCCAGAGAACGCGTCTCTACTACTCCAGAGAACGAGTCTCTACTACTCCAGAGAACGCGTCTCCACTACTCCAGAAAACGCGTCTCCACTACTCCAGAGAACGCGTCTTCACTACTCCAGATAATGAGTCCCCACTACTCCAGAGAACGCGTCTCCACTACTCCAGAGAACGCGTCTCTACTACTCCAGAGAACGAGTCTCTACTACTCCAGAGAACGCGTCTCCACTACTCCAGAAAACGCGTCTCCACTACTCCAGAGAACGCACCTCCACTACTCCAGAGAACGCGTCTCTCTTACTCTAGAGAACGCGTCTCCACTACTCCAGAGAACGCGTCTCCACTACTCCAGAGAACGCGTCTGCACTACTTCAGAGAACCCGTCTGCACTACTCCAGAGAACGCGTCTCCACTACTCCAGAGAACGCGTCTCCACTACTCCAGAGAACGTGTCTCTACTACTCCAGAGAACGAGTCTCTACCACTCCAGAGAACGCGTCTCCACTACTCCAGAAAACGCGTCTCCACTACTCCAGAGAACGCGTCTCTCTTACTCTAGAGAACGCGTCTCCACTACTCCAGAGAACACGTCTCCACTACTCTTGAGAACGCGTCTCCACTACTCCAGAGAACGCGTCTCCACTACTCCAGAGAACGCGTCTGCACTACTCCAGAGAACCCTTCTGCACTACTCCAGAGAACCCTTCTCCACTACTCCAGAGAACGCGTCTCCACTACTCCAGAGAACGCGTCTCTACTACTCCAGAGAACGAGTCTCCACTACTCCATAGTCCACTGACGCCGAGGGACATTGGCAGAAAAGAAGACAAACAGGCACTAAAATTCTACGAAATCTGATATAGGACTTGTACGGGAAAAAATATCCAAAATGGGACTCCTGCAACCTAGAACAGTAATACCGATAAAGTATAACAGAGAGAAATACCGTTAATTTCTGTGAACGTTATTTTATATTTTCTCTTACTTAGTTTGTGATTGTTGGCTGTTCTAATACACAGTATGCATGCTTTGCTCAGACTAAGAAAAAAACTAAACTAAATTGAAAAAAAAAACTACCTCCACATCTTTAGAAACCCATGGTCTTGAAACTTCATCAGTTAATGTCTTGACCTGATTGATTAATCCTGTGGTCTTGTGATTAACTTATTTCAAGAAATTGTATCTTGTTGAACTGATTCCATGACCTTGTAACTTGATAAATTCCATGATCTCTATAACTGATTTCATAGTCTTCCAATTTGATGAATGCATTCCGCGGACTGACAACTTGTTAAACTGATTTGAAGGTCTCGTAACCTTATCAGTTGCTTTAATGGCTTTGTAACTTAAACTGATACCATGGTCTTTTAACTTGACACATTTCGTAATTTTGTAACTATACATAAATTGATTGTATGGTATCTCGTAACTTGATAACCTGTTCCATGTCTTGTGCCTTGATAAATTCTATGATTTTTCTTTTGGATTAATTTATTGTACGGCATAGCTTGGTGAAGAAGTTTCTAGTCCTCTAACTTGGTTAATTTTATGGTATTGTAACTTAATTAGTTTAAAAGTTCTGCACACTGTCCATTTTTGGGAAAACTGTGAAGTAAAGGAGAAAACTTACCGTATTGCCGTTCAGTGTACTCTTCTCCGCTGCTAATGACAGCTTGCCAGTTGTGAGGTAGGTCCTGGATACCCCGTAGTAGGCCATCTTTGTTCAGCTGTCGTACTACTCGGGTCACGTCCAATGACAGTTCGTCCAGCGATTCGTAGCGGATGACACGGAGCCGATTTTTTAACTTTGGGAAAAGATCAAAGTCGGAGAGACTGAGATCAGGGCTATAATCGCTTGCGCTTCCAACAAGTTGGGGCGATTTTAACGAATTTTCGGCCTCAACTTTGCCATGAGAAAGTCAGGATGAGATTGTACTTTGACATTTTGCCATACCGGCACTCGATCATAGACCACAACACCCTGGGCATCGCACGCAAAAATCATCATTTGCTTCACTTTGGGTTTTTTTTTTTTTTTTTTTTTGATTGTAGGTTTAACGATTACCGTGAGCAACTCAATGGGCTATAAGCTGTCGCACATCCCTAATTTAGGATCACTGGTTCCAGGGAACGGATAGAGCCAGTGCCATTAGACAAACACAACATCTAAGCCTCACCGGGACTCGAACCCGGACCCCTTTCGGACGAATGATCAGAGGCCATCGTTTAGAGATCTGCGCCACCGGGGCGGCACGACATTTTGAGAGGCGTGGGGAACTTAGATGCCCCCGTTCCGCTGATTGTGACTCCAGTTCCGGCTTAAAATCGCGCGTCCAAGTTTCATCAATTGCGAAAATTCTGTTGCCTTCTCTTTCGGTGGAGGTGATTCTGTGCGATGCTCACTCTGTCTTCCTCCTGCTCGGGGGTGAGTTGATGGGGTACCCAGCGCGGCGATTTTTCTTTTTCCCAGTGAGTCGTTCAAAATCCGGTGAATAGACATGGTGGACAAATTTGCCTGATGAGAAATCTCCTCGACTGTCAAACTGCGATTCTCTTCGAGAAGCGATGCAACAATGGTGACAGATGTTTTGTCTGTCGCCTTTCGAGGTCGGCCTGAGCGGTGAACGTCTTCGATGCTGCTTTGGCACTCCCGAAAGTGCGATGCCCAGTAATAAATTGAGCTTCGATCAAGAGTTCCTTCCCCACAAACTTCTTGCAAGGCAGTGTGGATCTGTGTCGGAGTCCCCCCACCCCCGCAGAGTTTCTATTTTCACGTGCGAGTGCTTGTCTAATGCCGTGACTCGACCTGAGGAGCTGCACGCTTCCATTTCCAAATCCTTCCACGTCCACACAGCAAAGGATAGAGTGTCGTTATAGCATAACTGCGTTGCTGGGAGTCTGGTCTTGACATGACGCAGTCATTTTCCGATTGCATCATCAGCTTCCGTTTTAGATTAACGTGTGCAGAACTTTTGTTATGACCTTCGTACACTGTCACGTGAAGTAATCAATTTCCATGATTTCATAAATTGATTAATTAATTTCACGATATCGTGACTTTCTAGATCGATTCTCAGATCCTGGATGACAGTTAGTTTATTATATGGTCTTATAACTTAAAAAAATGATTCCTATTTTTTTTTTTTTTTTGTTTTGGGGTTTAATGACCACCGGGAGCAACTTCATTGGTTACAAGCAATCACCAGTTCCTGATTGGCTACTGGTTTCAGGAAATGGAAAAAGCCACGGTGGTGGGGTGTAAGATAAACGCACCACCTACGTCCAATCCAGTACTTGAACCCGGACCCACGCAAACGAATAGTCCGAGGCCAGTGCTTAAACCGCTGCGCCACGGCAGAGGCTCTTAGCTTTTATTACTGTTGATTAACTGATTCCATTGTCATGTGACATTATCAATTACAATGGTTTGCTACTGGATTAACATGGATGTCATTAACTTCTTATAAATTCATTCCATGGTTTAAAATGTGATCAATTAATTCCACGATTTCCAAATGTTATCAGTTGATTCTATGGTTTCGAATTGTGATCAACCGATTCCATGGCTTCATAATATGATTAACTGATTCCGCAGTTTTCAAACTTATTGGGTTGAAACCATGAATTTGTAAACTAGTGAACTTCTCTTGTGGTATTGTTACCTGATTAACTGACACTATGGTCCTGAGATTTCGATAATTAATTCCATGCCTTATAAAATGATAGATGTCTGATATTAAACTTGGAACCTTTTTCTGATTTTTCAATAACACTATTAAACTTTTTTAAAACCTTTGTACATTCACATATGGGCATTATGGTCACTTCTAAGGCATTATTGCATTGTGTTAATATTCCACAAGAATATCCATTCTCATCCACTTAATATTCCAAATACAGGAAATATCTCTCAATGAAATGGATAATTTTAAGAAATTTCTCACACTGAACAAATTTTTGTTAACCACTGGAAAACTTCCCATACGAGATATCGTTGGTTAAAGGGATCCTAAGATGTTTTAAGAGTTATTGCACTTTAAGAATACATTTTGAATAATCCTGTTTGTTTTTCTGTTTTCTTATACATTTTTAGTGCATAAACTTGAAACTGTTTGTACGGCGAAAGAAATAATTTAATTTGAAAAAAAGAACAGAGACGAAAAGACTCTGCAGAATTTTTTTAAGAAAAGAGAAACAGATCTATAAGCGATTAATTAAAAATGGCTTCATGCTTCCTTTTTGCCTAAAGTTATCACTATTCCGGTTTATTTACTGTCAGAGGAACATGTTTGATATTTCCAACCACTGACACTAAAAGCAAGCTCGCAAGACGTACTTTCTACTTTTATTCGTGAAGTTCTTTTTATCATACACTTGCAGCCAGAACACTTTCAGAAGATTAAATGCATTTTCACTGAACGGGAGCGAAAGATAGAGAGAGAGAGAGAGAGAGAGAGAGAGAGAGAGAGAGAGAGAGAGAGAGACAGAGAGAGAGAGAGAGAGAGAGAGAGAGAGACAGACAGACAGACAGAGAGAAAATGGGAACAAGAACTGCTTAAAGTGAAGATAGTGAGAAAGGACTCAAAACATTTGGGACGGCTGATGAGGAACAAAACGCAATCCTAGGTACAGCGAATGAGATGTTGAACTGTTCAAAGGGGGAGATAAGGTAAGAGAGAGAGAAAGAGAGAAATTATACCTTTATATGCGAAAGGAAGGGATGAGAAAGACTTGAAAATCGTTATCCTGGTAGGATTTGAAGATAAAATCCGTTTCAAAGGCTGAAGAAGGAGAAGTAAAATCACTATGTCGTACAAGTAGGAGAATAGGACCTGAAACATGTTATAGATGACAGATAGGCTTAGTAACTGCTTCATGGAGAAGAGAGAGAGAGAGAGAGAGAGAGAGAGAGACTGGGAAAGAGAGGAGGAAAATTCTCTCATGCAGGAGGAGAGAGATGTAGAAGAGTAAAATCCCTAAAGAAGAATGAAACGGGGCAATGTAAAATTCGCTGCAAGAATAGAATGTTGTATACTGTAATTGTGACGTACCTGCCAGCAGGACGCACACGACATAAAGGCAGATAGGAATCAGAATAAACGTCTGCGTATCTCAGTTGGTAGAGCGACTTGTTCCGGAATAAGCGGCCTCGGGTTCGAATCCCGGCGTAGACCAAAAATGACGGAGAAATTTACTTCGTTATAATGGCGCCCGAACTATCCGGATGACCCGACCGTTCAAAATCTCGCATTGGTGTGATGTTCTTTCCACACCGCGAGATAGGAAAAATCAGAGAATTCCTCCTCCAGCGCTTCGAAAATAAAAATGTGTGATGTTGCATTCCACACAGCAGATTGACTGGGAGTTCTCAAGTGCACGTTCTACAGTGGATGGCTGCCTGCAACGATTCATGGTCACGGCTGACCCGTGGGCCATGCCCCCGGCCCTCTTTCGGGAGGGGGAGATGTGACATACCTGCCAGCAGGACACACACGACATAAAGGCAGATAGGAATCAGAATAAACGTCTGCGTAGCTCAGTTGATAGAGCGACTTGTTCCGGAATAAGCGGCCTCGGGTTCGAATCCTGGCGTAGACCAAAAATGACGGAGAAATTTACTTCGTTATATAATTCACTGCTTCTGACAGGAAGGAAAAAGAGAGAGTCCTAAAAGCCCATTCATTAAAACCGAGGCAGAAAGAGTAAAGCCTCATATCTTTTATATGGGAGAAATGAAGATAGGGCTGTTAAATGCGTTAAGTGGAAGATAGGACTAGAAATCTTGTCGAATGCCGCAGTCTGTGGGTCACGAAGTGCGCTCTAGAAGGTAGAGCGAATGAAACGTAGAACCATTTGAATGATAGAAAGGTAGTGGGGCAGAGAGAGAAAGGAAGAGAAATAAAACATTTGCGAGGTAGGGGAGACATAAAGTTTTGCAACTCCTCTGATCTATGAGAGTCAAGGAGTGAGAAGGAAAAACACTTTACCTTAAGGGAAATGTAAAGTAAACTCCCTTACAGCAGAAAGAGGGAGATAGGGAAAGTTTCTATTTCCTGTGCAGGAAGAAAAGTGAGAGAGTGGCGTGAAAGACTTTATGAGATAAATAGAGTAAGTCCTTGGCTTTTGAGGGGGTTGTGTAATGACCTCCGTGAGCAACTCAAATGGCTATAAGCACTTGTTCATCCCTAATTTACAGCCACTGTCTTCAGAGAAGGGAAAGAACCCGTGCCGTGAGACAAAACACACCATTCATGCCTCGGCCGAAATTCGAACCAAGACCCATTTCGAAAATGGTAAGAATTCAGCGCCTCGTACCACACGTCCAACGGGGCTACAGAATAGGGGTTAAAACTACTTATAGAGATAGGGAGGGAAGGTATATCTAAAAGGGGAAGAAAAACCTAGAATGTGAGTGAGAGAAGCTTAAAACCTCAAGAAGTGCAGAGAAGAAATAAAATCTATTAAGTGCCTTTGAAGAAAACTTTACTTGCGTTCACTCTATAATTCGTAATGTGTCTTGAAAGAACCTTATGCAGAATATCCACTGAGGATGTTGGAACCAACAAACTACCATTCCGAATGTGACGATAATTTCGCCCTGAACACAATCAGATACGACAGCAGCGAGCTTTGCTGTTATGAACGCGCCTATCTGATCACGCTACGTCGTTTTAAAAACATACTAGGTGTGGTAACAGAAAGCATCGTGGGAAACGTTTACAAGAACTCGTCTCTGTCGTCATTCACGCGCAATCAGTAGCTGGCGAATTAAGTCTCTGAAACGTGCACCCATTATTTAAAACAATGGTGATGCTTTCAATCTGCCGCCTAAGTCAATAACCTCAAAATCAGCAGCACATTCCGTTGACACAAAATCGCCGAATCAACCCACTCATCATAAGTGGTCACTTCCGGGCCATCGATAAATACTGAGAGTCGTCAGAGCACAATTTGAGATGACAGTGATAAATTAGCTGGAAGCCCGGAAATTTTGAACTTTGGCCCTGCACCTGCGATATTTCTATCAATTTCCATGTTAATGAAATCAGAAGAGTGAAAAAAAAAAGATAGAGGAGAGAAACTTAATGTAAACCATTAGACAAGTAATTTATTAATTAATAAGCGTCTTGCAGAAATACTGCCCACAAAATCTCAGAAGGTGTTATCACCAGTTTAGAAAGCAAACTTTAACCTATCGTAATTCAGCAACTACTTTCCTTCCAATCTTCTGGGTCTTTTTTTAGGAAAGAGAGAGAGAGAGAGAGAGAAGCTCTTGATGAAAGAAAAATGGCGCTGTAATCTCTTCATGTAGAGGCGAGTCCGGTTGTATGAGAAACGCAGCTCTGATAAGGAGCTGTTCTGAGGATCTGTTGATAAATGGGCTTGTCAGTACTTGATACAGGCAGCGATGAAATTTTCCTCATCCGGGGGTAAACGGATGCCTGTAATCGACGATTTTACCGTTTATCACAGCAGGGGTTGATGCTTTCCCGATGTAATTAACACGTCAGTACTCAACCGTCAACTAAATACTGCTGTCAACAAGAGGCACTTAAACTGATTTTTACGGTATGGGCGAAGAAAATAGCCTTTCTTCGACAATATCGGACAGTGATGGGAATTTGCTTTGGTTTTATGATTTTATCTCTTTGTGTAAAATGTTTATGCAAACAGACAAAGAACAAAAGACGGAAGATAGGCAGCAATCACATGTGAGTTACCATCAATTCACTATACACTCTGAAAAGATCTTAGCTCACTATGCAGCAAATCCTAATAAAACTTGCAATTCTGAAAACTTGACAGTTAAACGGAAATGGTAAAAACTGAACAGCGGGGGTGGGGGGGATACGTTATTATTTCACTTCATCTCACTTTTGTTCCTTAATACAAGGGGCATCCCGAAAGTAATGCCTCCTCCTTAATAACTTTTGAAATTTTACAGTGATTTTAATGAAACTGCGCTGACATGTACTACGATATATTGCCAATCTGGGAACAAATTTTTTCAGAATCGAAAATAAAGAGCTTGAATAACAGAGAGAAAAGTAGCGAGCCGTAACTGAATACTTGGAAAAAGTGGAATGTGAGGCTCCAGAAATCCGCAGAAGACCTCTGGCGGTGTATATGGAGCTGCCACAATCGATATCATTAATACCCGAAGATGGATGAAGAGGTTTCGAAAGGGAGAAAGTTTTGTGTCGGGTAAACAACGGAGTGGAAGACCCGCAAATGCAGTGACAGATGCCAACAGGAAACGAGTGAAAGACCTTATCACAGCTGATCGTCGTGTCACCATCCAGAAGTTACAACAATAAACAGTGACTGTGAGGCTCCAGAAATCTACAGAAGCCTCAAGCTTCTGTAGATTTCTGTAGCCTTAGATTTCTTTAGCTTCTTCAATGTGACATTGAAGACACCAATGGAGACTTCACAGGCTATTGCCAAAATGGGGTAGACGGTGATGCCCCAACCTTCCTGCAGTCTTGATTTGGCTCTCTCACATTTTTTTCTGTTTGCCCCTTTGAAAAACACCCTTCGTGAGGAACGTTTCGACGATGTGACAGACGTTAAACTGGGGTGAAATGACCGCCTCAGGAATTTTTCCAAAATGGATTTTACCAATGGGTTCAATGATGGTTGAAATGTATAGAAAGTGATATACAATACTTTGAATAGGCTAGCATTATTAACAATATGTCCAAGTATTTTGCCACCCATTTTTGCTGCTACGAATAACAATCTTATGAGGGACGAGGCATTACTTTCACGATGCCCTTTGTATAGTTGAATGTGTACACATTGTTTCAATATGCCTGGATGTATAAGATGGTATACTATTATCACAAATGCATTGTATTTGATTCGCATAAACAGGATCCCTTAGGTCAGGGAGTGGTAATCGTCTGAACTGTGCATAAGTTCGAGTCCTTGATGAAGCATGAGTTCGCGTGTGTGTTTTCTTCAACGGCATCAGTCCTTAATTTTGGGCCTGTGGCGCAGTGGACAAAATGGTGGTTTCTGGCGTATCCCCCGAGCGAGCACGGACTCGAAACCCCGATGAGGCATGGGTGGTGCGTTTCTCTCTAGGCACTTCCTCTTTCTCCCTTCCCGTTAACCAGTCGCCCCAAATTAGGTGTGGGCGCTGCCTGTAGAAATTTTAGTTGCTCCTCGTGGTCGTTTGGCAAAATCAACCTTAATTTAGGATCCTAAACTTGTGGTCCTAAATAACGGACGTGCGATCACCTATAACCTTAGAACTTTATGACGTGCCTGCCTCGCAGGACGCACACGACATAAAGGCAGATAGCAGCGAGAACGAACGTCTGCGTAGCTCAGTTGGTAGAGCGACTTGTTTCCGGATAAGTGGACTCGGGTTCGATTCCCGGCGTTGACCAAAAATGACGGAGAAATTTACTTCGTTATAACTTCCAAATATACAGGGCGTGGGCAGCTATAATAATAGGAGAGGGAAATACTCGAAAAAATGTAGTATAACTATAATAGTTTGTGGTGAAATGAAAGCATACAGATGTACAGCAATATATTGTAGCAGAACAATGAAACGGATACACAGAGATAACCTTTTGACAGGTGTAATCAACATCTAGTGTGATTGTACGAAAATACATTAATTACCAGTGCACGTGTTACAATACAAAGCCGATGCGGGGCGCTCAGAAAATCACATAAAACATCAGTAAGTTGAATTATTGCTTTAAACAGCAGAACATGCTTGACAGCGACGAATCAACGTAAAGATGGCAATGAGGGTCTGAGGGAAATAATTCCTACACAAGGGCTGCCTATAAATCACTTAGCTACCAAGGAAGTTTTAATTTAAATCTGGGAATGTTTACCAGATAGGCGTCGTTTAATTTCAGATTCTAAGTGCTACTCCACCAGATGAGCTCTGTGAAAACACGTGTTGTAGTCCAAAAACAGGAATTCTGGGACAAACGTACCTCTAAAATATCCTACATAGAGTTCGAGGATCTAGTCTCTGTATTTATGAGCAGCCTCTTGCTTCGAAGACATGAAACAGAATGTGACAGCTCATCATTATGCCAAACTTCACCATCACACCACTTCTACCGCAGGCATTCTTTCCTCTGATTTTGGAGAGATTATAACGCTCTTTCCGACTGTTCTCCCCATTAAGCAACGTCTACAATCAAGGCGTTGTTGCCCATTAGTTTGGAATCCAAGTCAAATGTTGGCGATACAGTTTTGACGATCTGTTCACTGAACAGGGACCGGCAGAACACATACCATGAATCTCTTGACACAGAATCCACTCACATTTAGCTTTCGTAACAGAATTCTACAAGAAAATGTTTAACCTATGGCGGCAGCAACATCGAGAAACATTTTCTTCACTATTATCGTTCTGTTTCAGTTTACCGATACAGCCAAATAACTGTCGGTTCGCGTTCACGTAGCTCTTAAACAACTTTGTCCAGCTGTTCTTTTAATAAATCTGTTTCCTTGGACTGTCTCAGTAATGTCAAAACTTCCTTTCTGTGCAGAGCTATCCTGTAAATAAAAAAAATAAAAAATAAAAGAAAGAGTGGAGCAGTAAACAACCGCGAGTATTTCAAGAACAGCATTTCTCCGTTAAACGCCCAGATTCACAGATGCTTTCCACGGCGCCCTCCCACAATTACAGCCCTGCATTCAACAGTCTGAAATCCTGAATACTGTTCGCTACGTGTAATCAAGCAGACACGAAAAGCATTCATGCATCAGGAAAACGACAATACTTGGTGATATAATGATCGAAGTACGTAAAGCTCCGCAAGTGGTAATGGGCTGGACATATACACTGAGTGGCCACTTTAATATGACCACCTGACAGTTTTAAGCAAATGAGCTATGGCTGCACGCTGTTGCCGCCAGAGGGCGACAATAGTAGAAGTGATTTTTGGGTGACGAGATGGGTAAAAAATGCGATTTGACTGATTTTCAATGTGGGATAATTGTAGGAGCTCGGAGCCATGGAGCGAGTATCACCGAAACCGCCGCACTCGTGAAATGTTCCAGAGCAGCTGTTGTTAAAGTGTTTAAAGACTGGACTGTCAGCCAAAAAACTGGGTCTCTACGCGCAACGTGTGGTCGTCATCGACTAGTGACTGCTCGGGCGGAACGGAGAGTGTCCAGACTGGTGAAAGACAACAGAAGGGCAACAGTGCAGCAAATTACAGACCATCTTAATCAAGGATCCCCTCAAATGATCTCTGCACGCACTGTTCGCCGTACACTGCATCGGATGGGATATGGCAGCCGAAGGCCTGTTCGAACACCTTTTCTGTCTGCAGTTAACAAGAGAAAACGTCTCCAGTTCGCACAGGAGCACAAGGATTGGACAGTCGATAATTGGAAACAAATTATGTGGTCCGATGAATCACGTTTCCAGTTGCACCATGCCGATGGTCGAGTGAGAATTTGGCGGAATCAGCACGAAAGCATGGACCCCAAATGCATTGCTACAACCCTTCAAGCTGGTGGAGGCAACATTATGGTTTAGAGAATGTTTTCCTAGCATGCTTCGGGCCCTTTAATTTGTGTTGATCAACGTCTGACTGGCACATCGTATTAAAACATATTTGCGGAGCAAGTGCATCCTGTCATTTGGATGGCTTATCACAATGGCGATGGCTACTTTCAACAAGATAATGCGTCCTGCCATAGTGCTCGTATTGTACAGGATTGGTTTCAGGAACACGCCGGTAAGTTTACTTTGCTTAGGTGGCCCCACAATCTCCAGATCTGAACCCCATTGAGAATTTGTGGGATGAAGTTGAACGAGCCGTCAGACAGCTGGATCCACAATTCTGCAATCTCACACTGGAAAGTGCTATTCATCAAGCATGGTCTCAGATTCCACAAACCACCTATCAACCTCTCGTGGAGTCCATGACACGAAGAATTGACGCAGTATTAAAGGCAAAAGGTGGCCCAACGAAGTACTGATGGGGTGGTAATAATAAAGTGGCCACTCAGTGTATATATACAGTTACGGAAAAATCATTAGCAACTCTGGAAATTTCTGACGATTTTGGGTCATCAGTGTTGCTGCAAAAGTAAATATGCAAATAATTCTCAAAAATATATATCATTTTAAAGTACATTTCATGCAGAAGCCAACTCAGTTTACAGAATGGGAATATCTTTAACAGAACTCAAGTTATGACCAGAAATGTGCTGCGAAGGAAGCACACTTCGTTATGTGAAATTTCATCGTCGTTGCTACAGATGACGGAGGTTGCTTGCAATTCTGCGTACAGGCGATATAAAAGGCAGACGATGTGCGTGGGTTTATTCCAGACGTTTTCGCAGTACCCATAGGTAGTTCGTTTGCATTGGTGAGTGTGTAGTCGTTACTTCTGTGGACTGCAGTGCAAATCTGAAGTTTAGAGTGCATTTCTTTTATTCTGTGCAAACTGTGTTGCAATCATGGGAAGATTAGGTGATATTTCACCACAAAAAGCTTCGCGAATTATGACTTTAAGTGAATTCGGCAAAAGCCATGCAGAAATTGCCCGCATAACAGGGGTGCACAAAAGTGCAGTTGGACGGTAGCTGGCGAAGATCCGTGATATAGGTGGAATCAAGAATGGCAGGCTGGGTAAATGTGGCCGAAAAATGAAAACAACTTGTAGAAGTAACAACCCGTCGAAACGGTTATGTCTGCGAAACAGGTTCGTCTCGTCAACAGTTCTTGGTAAAGAATTGCGGAAAAGCTGTGGTACTGTTGTTTGTCCTCGAACAGTGAGGAACAGGTTACGTTCTATGGATCTGACGTCTCATAGGGCGGTAAAGAAGCCATTGCTAACCAATTTACAATGCAAGAAACGTTTAGAATGAGAAAAGGAACATAAGGAGTGGAACATTGATAGATGGCGTCAAGTGTTATTTAGTGATGAGACAAAATTGAACATCGACCGCAACGAAGCGGAGTGCAGACTGTTTCGACGAAATAACGAGGCGGTGCGTCCCTCTTGCACACTTAAGACAAGAAAATATCCATACAGTGTTGTGATTTGGGGATCTTTTGCTGCTGCTGGAGTGGGCAGAATCTATGTGTGTGAGAGCACTGTTAATGCACAGGTGTACAAAAGTATCCTCCAGGACAAAATGGCGCCTTCAAGATGTGATTTGTTCCAGGATCAGCCATACATCTTCCAGGATGATTTGAGCCCCACGCCACCGTGCAAATATCATTAAAGCTTATGTGATGTCTTTAGTCAATGTTGTGTCTCTTCCTTAGCCTGGTAATTCGCCAGACTTGAACCCGATTGAGAATTTGTGGCGCATTCTGAAAAGAAATGTGCACGAGCGTCACCCCACAAATAAAGTGGAACTGATTAACGCAATTACTGACGTTTGGCACAACTGTATTTCATCCTATATGTTGCGTGAGTTGGTTGACTCCATGCCCAACAAGTGTGCAGTCGTAGTTAAATCAAAAGGTCACCCAACGAAATATTCGGTACGTAATTGTATTTGAATTTGAACATGTTAATTTTCCACGATTTCTGCTACGCAGTACATTTCTGTTCAAAACTTGAGTTCTGTTAAAGATATTCCCATTCTGTAAACTGATTTGGCTTCTGCATGAAATGTGCTTTAAAATGTTATACACTCACGGACAATGAAATATGCGCACCAAGGAGGAAGCACCGGGTTGAAATGAAATTTTTATGGACGTAATGATACAAATGAATGATACACATGATAGCAAAAGCAGAACTGCAGGACAATTACAGAGGGATCTGCGGCACGCAGTTCGGTCATATTCAATAGCGCGTCACACTGCCTCTTGCTGCGATACATGCTGCAATGCTGTCCAGCATGGAGGCAAACAGACGCCTGATGTTGTCCTGTGGTAGACTGGCACGGTGTGCTCCAAATCTCGGATAGTGCGGCACGGAGGCGGCCGGCGTTTCAACTGATCTCACACATGCTCGATAGGGGACATGTCCGGGGAGCGGGTAGGCCATGGAAGTGTCTGGACATGACGTAGGCAGTTCTGGGCTACCCGAGCCGTGTGCAGGCGGGCATTTTGCTGCTGGTATAGAGCAACTAGAATCCCGGCCCGGAATGTGAACACATGGGACCGTAGGATCTCATCCACATACCGCTAGCCTCTCAGTGATCCACGTACAACTACTAGAGCTAATCTGATATGGTATGCCTCCCCTGATCATAATGCCAGCAGTAGGGGAGGTGTGGCGCAGGATAACTAGGTTGGGAATGTGCTGTTAACCCGGGGACATCCACACCCGGACACGATGATCATCTATCTCCAAAACGAAGCGGCACTTATCTCTAAACACCACACGCCGCCAGTCTGTGGCGTTCCACGTCACTCTGGCCTGTCACCACTGCACACGGGGCATGCGATGTTCCGGTGTTAATGGCAGCAGACGTAAGGGGCACTGGGATCACAGATTCCCTTCTGCGAGGCGTCAGGAAATGGTTCGTGGGCACACAGGAGCCGTTACATCCGCCTGTATAGTGGGCTGGGTCCCCGTGAGATCCATTTGTGCCTGGCGCACGATCCGTCGATCCTCTCTACCGGTGGTCCTACTGTCCGTCCGACGCCGCTCCGCCGTGTGGCAGTGCCGTCACGTCTCCACTGCTCCCAACGCAGTCGGACGGTATGGTAAGAACGATCCACGTGGCGGGCTATACGGCGTGTCGACCACCCTGCGGGTTTCAACCCAATGATCAGACCTCTCTCAAAATCCGTAAGTTGCGTAAATCTATTGTCTCTGGCGTCTATCCGGCATTCCTGTCACTCTATACACTTGGTTGCGTCGGCCGGTGCATTTGGCTTTCGTGGGACATCGAATACACGCCGGTTTATGAGGCTGCCTGTTCGTGCTTGCAGCGCCACCACAGGGTGTGCGGTCTTGCGCACTCGCACCAAACGTTGATTATTTGCATACCAGCACGCACTCTAGTTATTTGCAAAGTTTTGCAGTTGTAGCATGTTTTCTACTAGGTGCAAAAATTTCATTCTCCGTGAATGTATATACTGTGAATATTAACTACATATTTTACTTTCGTGGCGACACTGAAACCCCACAAACGTCAAAAATTTCCAGAGCTGCTATTAATTTTCCCGTAACTGTATATATACTGTATATACTCATTGTCATAAAAATTCGCGCACCAAGACAAAACCGTGCGATTAACGCGAAACTCGGCGAATAGCTACGGGGAGGGCAGACATCCACATGATAAAAAATTTCTTGTGATTCGGCTTGCCCAAGTGTTCAAGACCGGCGCTGCGATCGCAATCCTTGGGGCTTATAAGGCGCAGCGCAGAGGACTCCACATTCGTGCTGCAATGCACGGTGAGGGTCAGGTGAGATCCATGAGCGATAGACATGCCGAGGAGCCGCCGTAGATATAGGTACTGGCAACTGACAAAGTTTGAACGAGATCCTATCGTCGGGATGAGAGAGGCAGGGTGGCCAGCGTGCCAAATAGGCCGCCATTTGGGCCGGTAGGACAGTACGGTGCGATCGTGTTGGGAGCAATGGACACGGGAAGGCACCCAGAAACGACGGACTGGCTCTGGACGACGCAGACACACCACCAGCAGAGAGGACCGTGGGATCATGAGAGCGGCACTCACAGATACAACAACGTCCTTGTTCAATATCCAGAGACATGTGGCGGCTGTACAACGGACTCCTGTGTCCACCAGAACCATTTCCAGACGCCTGGAAGAGGCGAATCTGCACTTTCGACGGCCTTTACGTTCTCTGCCTTTAACACCTGGCCATCGTTGGCGTCGATTGCAGTGGTGTCAGCAGCGAGTAAGGTTGAATGCTACGGACTGGCGACGTATAGTGTTCAGCGATGAATCCCGCTTCTGTATGGGAACTGACGACCAACTTGTCAGAGTGCGGAGGACCGCAGGTGAGCCCTACAATCCCAACCTCACTGTACAGTGGCACACGTATCGAACTGCAGGCGTGATTGTCAGGGAAGCCATCGCTTATGACAGCCGGATTTTCCTCGCAGTGATCTTAGGAATGTTGACAGCCCAGCGCTACGTACAGGAGATCCTGCGGCCCCATGTGCTGCCTTTCCTGACGGGGCGGCCGGGAGACATTTTCCAACAAGATAACGACCGTCCGCACATGGCTCGGATTTCCCAGGACTCTCTACGTCATGCTTCGACGCTTCCGTGGCCTGCCAGATCGCCTGATCTCTCGCCCATCGAGCACGTGTGGGGACCAAATGGAACGCCAGCTTTCTCCACGCCCCAGTGTTCGTGATTTAGAGCGTCAGTTGCAAAAAGGTGTGGGCTAATCAGTCCCAGGGTAACATACGCATACGGCGGCTCTTTGACAGCATTATCTGAATGTGTATCGTATGCCCGCGGGAAATCTTTCTGTTGCTGTGATATTGTAATTACTCCTGTCGTTGGTATGCACCATCTCACTACTAAAATCTCATTTCAATCCACGCCTCCTTCTTGGTGGGCGGATTTTTATGGCAATGAGAGTATATATACACCGAGTAATAGCTCAGTTATGATACCCGTATCAAAAGCGGATGCGGCCCGTTGACCACGTGATTTCCTAGAGAGCATGATTACTCGACCGACGTAACTTATAGGAATTGGACCTCCGCTTATTGGCAAAGGATTGCCTTCTCCGATGAGTCACGTTTTCTGCTTCATCGAACGGATGGACGTTGGCGTATAAGGCGAGAAACCTCGGTGAACAAACATTCTTCAACCATTGCTGGAAGAACAGAAGTTGGTGGGACAGCGTTATGGTCAGGGGAATGTTTTTGTGGCATTCTCTGGTTTCATTCATACCTGTGAAACACACTATGGACCGAATTCATTATAAATCCATCCTTGCAGACCACGTACACCCATACATGTTGAGTGTCTTCTCTGGGGCGGATGGGATCTTCTAGCACGACAATGCGACGTGTCACACACCTAGAAATGTCCGAGAGTGGTTGGAAGAGCACGATGAAGACTTCAAAGTATTTCTCCGGCCCCCTAATTCCTCAGACTTAAACCCATTTCGGCATCTGTAGAACAACATCGATCGTGTTGTTCGCCCCATGGATCCTCCACCACGCACCCTCCAGCAGCTGTCAGATGCACTGCAGTCAGCATGGCTCCACATACCTGTGAAGACCTTCTAGAACCTTATTGAGTCACTCCCAATCCGTCTAGCTGCTGTCCGCCCTACACACGGTGGTTACTCTGGATATTAACTGGTGGTCACAATAATGTGACTCGACCGTGTATATACTTGTATCATCATCATCATCGTCATCATTGTTAACCATTATCAATCCACTGCTAGACGAAGGTCTCCCCAAGTTTTCTCCACAACGGTCTGTCTTGTGCCAGTCTCCTCCAGGTCACTCCCGCATACTTTCGAATTTCATCCACCCATCTGCCATGTGGTCTTCTTCTGGGTCTTTTCCTGTCCCTTGGAATCCAATCTAAAATTTCGGCTGTCCATCGATGGTCTGTCCTATTGGCAGTATGCCCAGCCCATTTCCATTTCAGGGATTTAGCTCTGATCATGATGTCTTTTACTTTTTTTTTTTGTCATTTTTCGGATCCACGAGTTCCTCTTCTAATCTCTCCTGGTTACACCAAGCATGCACCTCTCCATGCTTGTTTGAGTTGTCTGCAGCCTTTGTATGTCTCTTTTAGTTAAGGTCCACGTCTCTGCACCATACGTAAGCACTGGAAGGATGCATTGATCAAACACTTTTCTTTTAAGACATAATGGCATATTGCTCTTGAAAATTATGCTGTTTCTTCCAAAAGCTCTCCAGGCAAGTTTTGTACGCCGATTAATTTCTTCATCAATGTGACCCTCACTTGATATCTGCTGTCGAAGATAAACGTACGTGTCTGTTATCTCCAGCTTTTCTCCATCAATTGATAAATCTTCATTTCGTGTGAAAGCATTGAACATCACTTTTGTCTTGTGAAAGTTCATTTTTTATCCCACTTCTTTACTCTTGTCAGCAAGTTCCTGGATCATACTCCGCAGCTCTGATGGGGTAGTTGCAAAAATGACTACGTCATCAGCAAAACGAAGGTGGGTTAGATTATCTCCATTAATCTTTATCCCTTTGTTTTCCCAGTTCAGTGATTGAAAGACATTTTCCAGTGTAGCATTAAAGAGCTTCGGATATATGGTGTCGCCTTGTCTCACTCCCTTTCCAATTTTTATCTGCGTTGTATTTTCAAACATCCGAATCTTTGCATTTGCATTTTCATAGATGTTATTAATAATATTATTGTATGCATCTTCAATACCGCAGGATTTCAGAGCCATTGTAACTGCTGATGGTTTCACCGAATCGAAGGCCTTTTCATAATCGATAAAAGCCATGCACAATGGATCATATCCACGTACTGAGAGAACTAATTGAACTTCCATTGTATACTTGTGTATATAAACTTTTATATAAACTTGCAGGATATATACACCAGTTTAGTACATGGACAGTTTTAAAATATCAGTAAAAATGCGCACGCGGTTTCGATGTAGCGCCCTCTGAACTCTCTGGTCTTGGGTATAAAGAGCTAGCTGAAACGAAATGCTGCAATCAGTGAAGAGCCGACATTGGGTCGAAAGGATGTTGTGCTTCACTCTACCCCGTCGCCGATGGAGGTCGCATTATCATGGACACCTGATGGACTTTGAGAGATAAAGGATTGTTGGGATGAGAGGAGCTGAATTTTCCTACCGCAAAATTGCCATTGTTACGGGAGGAAACGACAGTACAGTGATGCGAACGTGACGTCAGTGAACAGATGAGATTCGGACGCACAAAAATCCGGGAAATGGACCGCAAAATCGCACGATTGCACGGGATGATAAAGAAACTCTACCGCAATGCAGTAACCGACCTCACAGCGACATCCACAATGTTTGCACAGCATTGAAGCATCGTCATAAGTCAGGCTTTGTCCTCCAGCACAATTCGACATCGTCTGCTCAACAGAGGATGATAGGTCACTAGAAGCTTATTGCTGCGCATTCCTTATTGCGACGCCTCAGGCTGCAATGGAGTGTCGAACACACACACTGGAGCGCTGATTGGCAACACGTCGGGTTTTCTGACAAGCCACGACTCAACTTGATGCACCATGATGGTCACATACGTGTTCGAAGACATGGTGGTAAACAGCACCTTGCTGCTTCATACCGGCCCAGCGCCAAGCGTTATGGTTTGGGGCGCTATTGGATTCAATTCGTGATCTCACCTGATACGAATTAGGGAAACCTCAACAGTCAGCGATACGCCACAGATGTTTTAGAGGCAGAGATGTTCCCTTCCTTCTTAGTTGTCTTGGCGCTGTACTGCAGAAGGACAATCATCGGCTACATGTGACCCGGAATGTCCAAGACCTCTTTGATGCAAGACAAATGCCTCTTCTGCCCTGGCCTGGACCTTCACCGGATATGTCCCCGATGTCTGGGACAAGTGAGCAAAACCGTCCAAACAAGGAATCCAATAATACAAAGGCACTTTATTGAAAAGGTAGCTTCGAGCACCACTGGACAGAAGACAGAAACGTCCATGTGACAGGCGGCTGCCAAGAAAAGTCCAGTCTTAAGTAGAGGATATGATCACCCCTGACTGCGTTGCAGGATTTACAACGTCTGTTCATACTGAGGACGAGGTTGTCAAGGAACTGTTGAGGCATCGCGGCCCATTCCTCTTGTAGCGTACATCGCAGCTGCGGAATCGTTGCTGGAGGCTGGTGACGTACTGCGAAGCGCCTCCCGAGAAGTTTCCCACACGTGTTCGGTTGAAATTAGATCCGGAAACCTTGAGGGTCAATCCAAGCGTTGAATTTCTTCACTCTCCAACAGCTCTACGACAGGAACTGTACGATGAGGTGTAGCGTAGTCGTCCATGAAGAGAAACTCAGGACCCACAGCACCTCTAAACAGACGCACGTGAGGCAGGAGAACCTCGGTACAATAGCGGACACCAGTGACTGAACCTCCTTGGAAGATGTGGAGGTCAGAACGGCTACCAAGCATGATACTGCCCCAAACTAGAACTCCGCCACCTACAAACCGGTCCCTTTCGAGGATGTTAGAGGTGTGATTGCGTGTTCCCTGCTCTCTCTCCAGATGTGTATACGTCTAGAATCACTCGTCAGACTAAATCGGATCTCATCCGTAAAGAGAACTCGACCGCATTGCTGATTAGTCCAGTTCTTGTGTTCCTGGCACCACACCGTCTCCGATGAGCAGGCATTAATGGCACACACCGTACTGGTCGTCGTGCAAATAGACCACCTTTGTGCAGCCTCCTGGCCACAGTAAAACACGATAACGGACGTCCAGTTCTCTGTTGCATGTGCCTTGCGATTTCACCCGCTGTCTGCCGTCTGTCTTTTATCGCCTGTAGAGCAATATACCGGTCGTCCGCCGCTGGGGCTGCTCCTGGACGACCACTGCTAAACTCTCGGACAGCTGTTCCTGTCGTTTGAAATGCTCTCCAAACTCGTGAAACGATGCTGTGAGCGATCCCGAACTCCTCGGCCACACTAGTCACACTTCGACCTTCTTCCAAGTTCCCAATGACGCGACTTCGGGTAAAGTCATCCAGATGTCGTCTACTAGATTGCCTGTTGGCCAAATCACAAGGTGGCAGCAACTCGACGTCGTTCAAACCGATGTACACCGTGCAATAGCTTTCACCGAATTGCTGAGCGTACACCGCCAGTGTTCCTTATGCCCTTCCGACACCCCCTCCTCTCTAACGTCATGCTGTATATATGCGCATACCCTACCGTAGCGTACCCTAGTCTGTCTTCTGAGTGGTCTGTAGGTCCGTTCTGCCAGCTCGTTTTGCTGTTATGCTAATTTCTCCTCTTCGTCCTTAATTTTTGCACACCAGTGTATGTACATCGAAGAGAAATTTGATTGCAGTTTAAACCACATTTTTGCTCTAAAGAGAAAGGGAAGAAGAGCATAGACACGGACATGTTTTTACTCAAAGAAGCCAGTTAACCCGTTCAAAAGATTTCAAAACAAGGACTGCCAGAAATTTTACGTATATGCATTTGGATTTAGAAGCATACGACACTCGTAAAGAAAAGGTCGACGAAATTAAAGCAGTTTATGGGCTGGAAAAGAAGTTGTGTTAGTAAGTTGGAGCAATGATGATATGAAAGGTGAACGAAGAGGAACGGTAAGTAGTATCAAAGATCGAAATTGACACATAACGCAGTAAATGATTATGTGCTTGTACTTGCAATTGTTTGAAGTAGTTTTAGGAAGGGAATGTCTAACCCCAAGTTTAAAACTGCCCTTAGAAATTGGAAGCTAGGAGATTTGAGTAAGTGAACTCAATAGGAAAGAGAAAAAGAAGACTTAGAGACAGAGGAAAAGAGCTGATCTTTGGAGCACACCGTTAGACCAGGTAGGGGTAATGGGGGAGAGCGAACGGGAGAGAGAATAACCGCCACAGGTAGACCACGCAGCATAGCACAACCAACCAGCCTCCGAAGCCTTCGGGGATTAGTGACACTCACGAAAACCCCATCCGGATCCAGGAGCAGCAATCAGAACTCACCGTCTCATGCCAACCTGAAAAAGAAAAAGGTGGTGGTTTGTCTAATACCCGCCAAATGTTCACACACTTACTCTTCATCTGATCCTATCCTCCATCTGATGCTATCCTCTATCTGATCCAAGGCCTCCAGCCCAGAAAAAGTAGTCAACAGTGCTGCCCTCTCGCATGCCCTGGTTAGGGGTACAACGATCGTCGCCTTAGTTCTGACCTTTATTCGCCGGGATCATAGTCAACCGCACCCCTAAATAGTTCATTACGGTAGGCTTCCACTTTATTGAAGAACTTCTTGGCGAGTCTGGTGGAGAACTCATGTGCCTTCTCAATTCCAAGTCTGTTTCTCAGGTTCCAAAGAGAGGTCCACATAGGAGACCCAGTGATCATACGAAGTATTCGGCTCTACAACCTCTTGATTCCCTTTCGCTGTCTCCTACTACCACCTATCCAGATGGTGGTGGCGTAGGTGAGCACTGGCCTGACGACCGTCTTACACAGCAGTACTTTGTGCCGTGTTGTAAAGAAGCTTCTCCGGTGGAGTTATAGAGCTATAGCTGCCCAAGGAATTGCCTAGCGTTATTCATGTGGTAGTAGATATTCGCTACCCATTAAAGTCGACAATTTATTTGGAATTCCAGGTACTTAGTGGAAGTAATCCAGGTGATTGTCTCTCGAAACATGTGAAATTTCGATACACCTTGGATAGATCCAAAAACAACGGTGAACTGCTCTTAGACGGATTGATCTTGATCCGCCAGTCAGTGTAATAGCTTTCCAGCTGAGATAGAAAGTCCTGGAGGAGCTTTACTGCTCTGCTTTTGTTCAGAAATCTGGAGAGAGCAGGGAACACGCAATCACACCTCCAACATCATCGAAAAACACCGGTTTGGAGGTGGCGGAGTTCTCGTTTGGGGCGGTATCATGCTTGGTAGCCGTACTGACCTCCACATCTTCCAAGGAGGTTCAGTCACTGGTGTCCGCTATTGTACCGAGGTTCTCCTGCCTCACATGCGTCTGTTTAGAGGTGCTGTGGGTCCTGAGTTCCTCTTCATGGACGACAACGCTACACCTCATCGTACAGTGGCTGTCACAGAGCTGTTGGAGAGTGAAGATATTCAACGCATGGATTGGCCCGTAAGTTCCTCGGACCTAATTTCAATCGAACACGTATGGGACATTCTCGGGAGACGCTTGGTAGCACGTCACCAGCAGCCCGCAACGATTCCGCAGCTGCGATTGGCGCCACAATAGGAATGGACCGCGATGCCTCAACAGTTCCTTGACAACCTCGTCCTCAGTATGAACAGACGTTGTAAATCCTGCAACGCAGTCAGGGGTGATCATATCCCCTACTAAAGACTGGATTTTTCTTGGCAGCCGCCTGTCACATGGACGTTTCTGTCTTCTGTCCAGTTGTGCTCGAAGCTACCTTTTTAATAAAGTGCCTTTGTATCTTTTGGTTCCTTGTTTGGGAAGTTTTGCTCACTTGTCCCATATTCTTACATCTTGGGGATCTTATGGAATGATTTGAGTCGATGTGGATCACTTCTGCACGACGTTACATTCGAAAAACCGTCTCGTCCTTAATTTTTGCACGCCAGTGCATATCTTGCCACCTGGCGCCAGTCACCTTCGTTGCGCCGCTGTCGGAGAAGAAGTGAAATGGTGTGGAGTATGTTTTCGTAGTTGTTCCCTTAATTCGAATACATCAACGTCTTAATGTGCAAGCACGTTTAAACATCCTTGCTGATCAGGCTCTTCCAACCGTGGTCACTAGGCCGGAGCGTAAAAGAAAAAAAATTGAATTTCGATAGACCCTAGTGCGGAAAAGTTGTGCATTGTAACATAAATCATGTGCGAAAACTTTAGCGAAATTCAAATAATATCTTGCGAGTTCTACTTTACCTCCAAAATTTCGATATTTGGGTAAAATCGCGACATTTTCATGTCCGTTGTGAGAAAAGAACAGTGTTCGTTACATACTTTCTGTAGTGCGGAAAAACTATCTGTTGGTAACGAAAAGATGCGCACAATTTTTCAGGCAAAGCAACTAATATCTTATGGTTCCAATTTAATGCAACAACATGTTTAAGGAAATTGCAATACTTTGACACCTAGTGTTCACCATGTGATTTGTTTCCTAGTTGTGTTAATGTGTAGACTACTGCACTGAAAGCACAACATATTCTGCAAATGTGCAGTAGAACACACTGCACACGGTGCAGCTCTTCACATTTTTCATGTTCAGAAAAATCCCAGAACTCATTATGAGGAGGTGGCTGCACAGCGAATTCCACCCGTGCTCAACCCAATCACCCATCCATTAGGGGAAATCAATTTTCTGTTCTTTTTTAATCTTCAATTTCCTGTTCTTTTTTAATTTTTACCCGGAAATCTGATTTACTTTCGAAGGCTACAGTCACTGTTGCGTAGGTTCATTATTTCTTCGTCGGTTAAATGAGCAGTGTTTGGCGATTCGCTTAAGACGCATGATTGCCAGTCAATCTGGTAAAAAGAATCTTCCACCTGGAAGTTGAACTGAGGAATTTCAAATACAGGGATTGCATCGCAGTTTTGTGTCCTTGCTCTAAGGAACCTAAAGAAGCCAATAGTTCTCATGTTTCCTCTCGTCCGTGATCGTAGCCAGAAGTATTGATTCTGGATGGCCAAAATAGCCATTCCTTTGGATTACGCGGTCCAGAACGCTTTTCAAATCCTGGGTGAGATATCTGGATGTATGGAGCCATCATTGAAAGTGCACGTTTGGAAGATGTGGGAATGATAACTCAAGCTGATACTTCAAGTGTTATAGATAGGCACAAAATTAGAAAGCAGAGAAAAAAACCCAGAGAAAACAGCTTCAAAACGATAATCTGACTGCACGTAAAGTTATTAAGGGGTTATATTTCGACGAGCGTAAGGACCAAACCCTAATGTATGAAGAAAGGAAAGCGGTTCAAAACCACTATTACTGAAGAACACGTGACTATGCTGAAAGAACCTGGAAGTACATATCTTGGGCATACCATTCCTACATCTTCCACCGCAAAGGACATTGCCAAATGTCTACTGGATTTCTTACATGCCAAGAATATCGACCTAAGCAAACTGTCGGTGATAGGCTGCGACGGAACTGTCGTTAATACTGGGTGTAATGGATGTGCAATTCATATTTTAGAGCTAGACTACGAAAAACCTCTTCAGTTTAGCATATGCCAGTTGCACGGAAACGAGCTGACACTCCGTCACTTAATTCAACATTTGGATGGGCAAACGAGTGGCACAAAAACATTTTAAGGGGAAAATCGGCAAACAGCTAAAGAGCTGCGAAAATCTACCGGTTTTGAAATTTGAAGCAATTGAAGCGGGTTTTCCCGAACGTGATAATAAAATTGCAAGGGATCTTAACACGTCTCAGAAATACCTGTGGGATATTACCCACTCTGTAACAACGCGTACGTGATCATCAAGCCTGGCACATAAGCACCGGATAAATGAGCAATGAACGGTGGTTAACGACGGCTATTCATATCTTGCGCCTTTATATTAGTGCATCGCAGCCTTCGGATTCACTTAAAAGTTTGGCAGAATTTGTTGTGAGGTTTATTCGCTCATGTGGTTCACTTATAATATCATTCCGTCACTGCCATTATGGAGCCGGGAATCTGTGGAAAGCCATCCATACATCCAGATATCTCACCCAGGATTTGAAAAGTGTTCTGGGCCACGTAATCTAAAAGAATGCTATTTTGCCCATCCAGAATCAATACTTCTGTCTACGATCACAGAGGAGAGGAAACATCAGAGAACTTGGCTTTCGCAGGATCCTTAGTGCTGTAACCCCTGTATTTGAAATTCAGGGATTACAGCACTAAGGATCCTGCGATGTAATCCCTGTATTTGAAATTCCTCAGTTCAACTTCCAGGGAGAGGATTATTTTGACCTAATTGACTGGCAATCATGCGTCTTAAGCGAACTACTATTGACTGCTCATTTAACCGACGATGAAAAAATAAACCTATGCAACAGTGACTGTAAGGACATTGTTAAGCGATTGAGCACGCAAAACTTCTCTTTTCACGATCAGGGAGTGGAGCGATGCGTTAAGTTGACAACAAAAGCATCTGCTGCTGTTTGCGAAGAAGAGCAAATGGATTTATTTATTAGAGTACGGTTGGAAGCACGGCAAATAATGCCAGCCTTCGAAAGTAAATCAGATTTTCGGGTAAAAATTAATAAAGAACAGGAAATTGAAGATTAAAAAGAAAGAAAGGAAAATTGATTTGCCCCAATGGATGGGTGGTTGGGTCGGGCACGGGTGAAACTCACTGTGCAGCCACCTCCTCATGATGAGTTCTGGGAATTTTCTGAAACACGAAAAATGTGAAGAGCTGCACCATGTGCAGTGTGCACTACTACACATTTGCACAATATGTTGTGCTTTCAGTGCAGTAGTGCACTACTAGGAAACAAATCACATAGTGAACACTAGGTGTCAAAGCATTGCAATTTTCCTTAAACATGGAGTATTGTTGCATTAAATTGGAGCCATAAGATATTAGTTACTTTGCCTGAAAAATTGTGCACATCTTTCAAGTACCAATAGATAGTTTTTCCGCACTAGGGAAAGTCTGTTACGAACATTGTTCTTTTCTCACAATGGACATGGAAATGTGTCGATTTTACCCAAATATTGAAATTTTGGAGGTAAAGTGGAACCGTAAGATATTATTTGTATTTCGCTAAATGTTTTGCACATGGTTTAGGTAGCAATACACAACTTTTCCGCACTAGGGCATATCGAAATTCGAATTTTTTTTTTTTTTTTTTTACGCTCCGGCCTAGTGGTCACTTTTTATCCCACTTGGAATGGATACTTCCAGCAGGATGGTTCACCATACCACAATGACCACACATGCTGAGAATGATTTACGGAACATGATGAGCACTTTTCCTTACTTCACTGGACATCTCAATCCCATAAGGTGTTTGTGTGATGAAGTCGAACTAGACATCAGACGTTTGTATTAACTTCCATCTAATCTGCTGAAATTGGAAGAAGCTTTTCACCATACATAGGTCAGTATCTTGTACCACTGAAATGTCACCAAAACGTGGTATCAGTGCTGAGGATAATAACTTCTGTTTTCAAAGTCAAAGGTGATCCAACACGTTATTAGGTAGGCGGTTTTGAAAAGTTCACCGCTGAATGTTTATATAAAAAAACTGCCTGCCATTCTGTAAGTAAAAACCAGCTGGAGCACTGATGGGGAGTACCGCTGCTGAAGAATTAAGAGTGCCCGTGAAGTCAATAACATTTGCGTACGTCGATAGCAGAAGTTGATACGGTAGACAACGTATAACCCCGACTGTCAGCACAGGAAATTATATCGGTAGTGAGAGATGGATATTAGTAAAACTGCATTTGGTAAGTTACACCACGAATTTAAGGAAGGGGTAATTCCTACTTGGTCTTGGACAGACATTGATCAGCTTCTGTATATTAGCCTGTTTGTCAAAAAATAATGTGTTCCTACCTGGCCTAGGTAGACCAATGTGTAGCTGAAGATAAGCTGGAGTACACGGTGGAAGCAAATGGGATTATTTTTTTGTGAAAGAAATAATCAGACAAACTTATTCAACCTTCTGTTGATCTTTTGGCAGCATAAAGCGTGTTCAGTCTCAGTAGATGGATCTTATGTATAATGTAGTCGCAAAATCTAATGCAATGAGTAAAATTACGCAGTCATCCATTACGTTCCAGGAATAGTTCAGTTAAAAAAAAGTATATCTTACCTGCAGCAATTTTGCTGATTTAATTTTCAACATAGTCCCCCTCCTCTTTCAATATACAGCTTGGATCGATCCAGAAATATCTTAAATGCCATGGGGAAGTCACTCTGGTATGTTCTTCAAGTACGTTGTCCCTGTCCTTTGAATGTCTGGAATGGACAAATATTGTCTTCCCTTCATAGATGCTTTGAGTTTTGGGAACAGAAGATATCTGTCGGGGATAGATCCGACAAGTATGGGGACACAGGATCGTTGTCACCTGGTTTTAAGCCAGAAACTGGGAAACAATGGTCTAGGTCTGTGACAGAGCATTGTCATGAAGGAGGAACCATTCTCCACTTCGATGCAAATCCTGCCTAACTCGTCGAATTCTCTTCAGAAGGCGATCCAGGACTTCCTTGTATAATAAGCCATTGACTGTTTGCCCTTCAGGCATAAATTCATGGTGAATAATCCCACAAGAATCGAAGAATATAATGAGCACTGTTTTGGTTTTCGATATCACAGCCCTCGACTTCTTCGGTTTCGGCTTTCCCGAACTTGACCATTCTGGAGTTTGTCGTTTCGTGGATGAGTCACACGCAAAACACCATGATTCATCACCACTTATCTCGTTGAGAAAGTCTGGGTCGCCATTTATCATTTCCACCAAGTTTTTCGAAGTAGTTACTCGCAGCTTTGTTTCGGAATGAGAAAGTGTGGGACGAACTTAGCGCACACCTTCCGCTTGCTAAGAACATCACGAATAATGCTATACACTACTGTCTTACTAATATTAGCCTCTTCTACTATAATTCATTATGTTATTCGACGATCCATTAACAGCAGTTTGCAAATAGATTTGACATTTTGATTGGTGTTGCTTGCTGAAAATTGCCCGCCCCTTTCATCGTCCTCCCTTAATTGAGATAAACATTTATCATCGTATGCACGTTTCATCAATTTGTTCTATTCTGATGCAGATTTGCCACATTTAAAGCAGAACTTAATGATGACCCTGTGACGTGCCCGCCGTGCAGGAAGCACACGGCATAAATACAGATAGCAGCAACAACGAACGTCTACGTAGCTCAATTGTTAGAGTGACTTATTCCGGAATGAGTGGACCCGGGTTCGAGCCTCGGCGTGGACAAAAAGGACGGAGAAATTTACTTCGTTATAATGGCGCCCGAACTTCTCGGATGACCCGCTCGTTCAAGATCTCGCAATGGTGTGATGTTCTTTCCACACCGTGAGAAAGGAAAAATAAGAGAATTCTCCAGCGCTTCGAAAAAATAAATGTGTGTGACGTTGCATTCCACACATTAGGTTGACTGGGAGTTCTCAAGTGGACGCTCTTCAGCGGATGGCTGCCTACGACGATTCATGGTCACGGCTGACCCGTAGGCCATGCCCCCGGCCCAACTTCGGGGGGGAGATGTGGCGTGCCTGCCGTGCAGGACGCACACGACATAAAGGCAGATAGCAGCAACAACGAACATCCGCGTAGCTCAATTGGTAACGTGACTTATTCCGAAATGAGGGGACCCGGTTTCGAGCCCCGGCGTGGACAAAAATGACGGAGAAATTTACTTCGTTATAACCCTTTGTTCCATCCTGTAAAGTGTGACAAGATCGAAATTCCAGAGTGGAAAACACGTGCACTGCTCACCATGGCCGAAGATGAACTGGGTGGGAAAAATTACAATCTCTTAAATAGGGTTCATGGAAAACAGTCCATGTGTTGCCCAAGAGATGGGGTGCACAGTACGTCCAAAAAAAATAATTCTTGAAACTTTCCGGACATACTGTATATCCCTTTCTCAGCAAAAGTCTCATCGTTAAGAGCCATTTCTGGATTCCACACGCCAACATTAAGAGCATACGGTAGTGGATTGATGGACTGACTGAAGAAATTCAACACACACAGAAGGCAAAGATTATACACACCTAAGTAAGGTGACACTGAGTGTTTGGGGGAATTCTTCAGCTTGAGTTGGTACCACCAAACGAATCCAATACTGTTTTGATCGACTATCATCAACTCGATCGGTTGAAGGCTACTTTAGAACATAATAGCTCGTGGGTGGTCAAATCAAGGGAGTTGGGCTTTTCTGTAACAACGCTCACACTCGTGTGGCAAAAATGTTGTTTCAAAGGTTGAGATCCATGGCTAGAACTGAAAACCTATCCATCGTATTCCCCAGAATTTCCCCCGTCGTACTTCATTCATTCTCTCGGTGTTGTAGCGACATCTTGATGATAAAACTTTTCAATAAATGAAAGGTTTCCAAATGGGCATCCGTTTATTTTTCTCTTCCAAACCGGTAAACTTTTGCCTAGGAAACTTTGGGGGCAAGAGGTCATCTGTTAGATAGGTGTATGTATTATGTCGTTAAATATCAATTGTGTTCTCCTTTTTTTTTAATTTTAAAGTGATGTTAACGGTTCGGAAACTGTTGTGTTTATATGTACAGTATGACTGATACTTCATTTCATGTTGTAAATTAAGAATGAGTGGAACATTGAGGTCACAAAATGTGAAGTAATGTACGACGTACATCATATATAAGATATCATTTTCCAGAATAAAAATCAAGCCGTCGCGTGCGCCAGCGTTTCGGTAGAATCTCTAACAATTGTACAGGGAAACTGATCTATTCCTGATGAAGTATTCTTAACGTTTAGCAAAATCTCATACACCCCCTTTCTTTGAAAGAAGGCATTACTTCTCATCGAACTAAATCAATTTTTATCAGCAGTGCGTTTTTCAATAGGCATTAATATTCCTTTCATCAATCTTGTTAGCAGGTGCCTAAATTTTGTCATTCAGGAGAAGCCTCTCACTCAGCACCTGATTTTAGAAAAAGGGTTGCCAAACAAGGTGATCACAATTTCGTTTAGAAGAAAGTAATACCGGATCGCTTCACACCTCTACTTAGCGCCTGCTTTGATGAAATGATAAACAACATTGGCTGAAAGCGGAAAAATTAAATTCCTGTTATTCCAGCCGAAATCTCTCTCTCCGAGCTCTGTTTTTCATTATCGTGAATGGGCTTGTCCTGTCTAAATGTGCAGATTATACACCAGAAGTTTTCAGGAACTCGTTTTACCTCGAACGATTTTTGCCCTTCCTTAAATATAGATCTTGTCTGGTGATTGAATTTTGGTGGAAAACTAGTCATAAACACTACCTTAAGTCACTGCAAAAGAAAATATGGAACAATTTGGAATTTATGTATTGCTTGAAGAAAGGTCAGGAGATATTTAACTGTTTCTACTGAAAATTGGTAGCAAAAATGGAGCGTTTCTGATCATGGGTTAAGTGATTATTAGATTCCAACGCAGCTGGACTTATGTAGTTGATAAATTTACAAAAGCAATGATAGTAACAAAACAATTTTTAATTTAACTTGCTAAAGGCGATTCAGAGAAACGGCCAGATACCTTTAGATTTCACTAAATTCAGTGCTCGTAGAACAAGCTTATTCCTTTTCTGTGTGTCTTAGTTCAAATATTTAATTCGGGTTCTTCCTCTTTTTGTCTTTTGTTATTTCTGAATATTTTGCTTTACAAGCGACGGTGGGATAAAAGTTTTTCTTTTCAAAAACCTATCCGTAGGCTAGTGAGTGGATTCATCATCACTCGCAGTACGCCTTTTTCGTCCTAAGAATAAAGGCACCATCTCTCCAATTTTGTTTCGTTGTTTAGTTCAAATTAAATTTGAATCTTTTGTTGATTTTTGTTTCACTCTTAACGCAGTATCGGATTAGAAAGTTACCGGGGCCCTGCTCACAGCACCTGTTTTTGGGTCCCCGTGAGTCTTCCCACCATTTTTTAAAATATAGCGCTTTTTGTTGCCGCATAACCACCCACTCTTCCTCCCACACCTGGTTTTTATTTCCCTCAAAGAAAAAAAATCGACTTCGAGATTTCACCAGAAATACACATTTTGGGTCCCTCCCAAAGCTGTAGCCAGCAGGGAGATAGATATCCCTCCTCTGCAAGGCAAGCAAGTCTCATCGAGAAGATGAACGCTATTGTAAATTCTTTGAACTTTTACGTTCGGTGGTTTATGAAGATCATTCTTATACTTTATTTTAAGCCTGGATACCTTATTTATCTTGCTTTGATGTTTTTTAAGAAAAAGAAAAATTGTAATGATACGGCACGAACGATGGATAACTGAAAAAAGATTGCTTCTTGAGGTGAATCTCTAGGAATAGCTGAGCCAATGATTCTCAACAACAAGGGCAAAGGGCTTGTTAATGTAAAGGACCTCTTACATTTTTTTCCAGAGAAACGTAAAATATGGAAGATCTTTACAAAAAGAAAGAAAGAAAATACAAAACCGAGACTGAGGTGGATACGTAGTTGCGCAGAAAGCTAAAACACTGTTCATCGCTTGATAACAGACTATGAGATGCTAACTGCTGTTAAGAAACTTCCAGGTAAAGTTAATTGCCTGCAAAGAAGTATTGTTGACGGCAAGTGATGCAATGGTAGCCCCCTAGACGTTGGAAAATAGTAATAAAGGGAAATCCTTGCGCATCAGAGAGAGAGAGAGAGAGCGTTCAACTTTTTTCGATTCATTGCGTTGGGGTTATCAGGAATGGTTTTATGTTGCATGTATGAGGAATAAAAGGAGCTTATGGCGTGAATATGAGGGCTTTTGGTTTTTGGGTTGGGAAGTGGGAGATTTTGGCTGTTTACCACAGTAAGAAGCGACTATCGCCAAACACCAGTGAAGGAGAATGCGTAATTAAAGATATAGAAAGAACAGAACCAAAGAAGCGTTGAAAGAGCAGAAAAAAACAGCGTCAATAACTCCTTGATGATGTTGCGCTTATCAAAGGAAAAGGATTAAAACAGCCAACCAAAAAAATTAAATAACTTAGCTATCAATACAGAACCTGCAACTCAACCATAATCAAGAAATTCAGAGAACGTGATTTTTTTTTTTTTTTTATAATTCAAAGAGTTTTCTTTCACCCCCTTGATTTTCATATTTTGTATTTTATTTTACTATTTTTACGTTTTGGCATCGAGAAATTTTTCGCTATTGAAGTAAATTAACAAAGGGGGAGAAAAGTACAATCGTTGTCTGTAATCGTTGAAAACGTTAGTTTGTTGTTGAACACCGAGCCCCCTCCCAGATAACCCTATAGTCCCCTTCCCTCCAGTCTGTGACCTAGGTACGTACTCTCCGAACAAGATTTGATTATTTTCACGGTAGTGTGTGTGTGTCTGCAGGATTTTTTACGGTCATAACTCAAAAACTATTTTAGCCATAAAGACGAAATTTTAATATTTAACGTGATGCCGAAAAAAAAACCGGATGTAAGAAGTGGGATAGCTGTTGTTAATGAAGAAACGTGAGAGCTTTAATAACGATAATAATTAAGATGAGAGCCATCTTTGCACGATGAAAGATTACAAGAAGTTGTGAGCACTAAAAGCATGTGATTCAATTAAAACTTAGTTTAAATATATGCAAGATCTTTCGAAACCACCATGTGGTTCATCTTGAGGTAAAGGTCAAAATTAACACAATAACAATACGGTTCCTTAAGTAAACTATCGCTGAAGTTCATGACGTTTAACACATGAAGCATGCGCAGAAATATGTCGATTATCGGAAGAAACCACATAGTTTATTTGGGTGGATGGGTAATTTGGGAATAACCGAGGAGCAAGCCGTCGTTGCACGATATATGAAGACAAACGGTCAGAGATGGATAATTTAAAAACATTTATTTACAATTAAAATAAATAAAATAAAATGACCACATGAGATCTTTCGACTACCACTTTGGCATTATCATCAGATGTTTGTCAAAGAGTGGAACGGAGACCGCCATTAAATAAAATAAATGCGTAACATGTGACCTGTACAATTGCATAGAGTGATTTACATAAAGAGTCATATATTCATAACATCCAGAACTGGGTTTGGTCCATGAGGGATCAGTGATCTTCAAGTTTGTGATACATAACTAGGCAAATTATCATTACAGCAAAAGGTAGTGTTAGCTATAACATGTAGGCTTTCGCACAAAAGTAAGGAATTATTATTAGATGTTTTTTTTGCAGAATAGTTGCTTCCTTCCATTGTGGATAATGCTGTCTTTCCTGAGCACAACAGGCTAAAGCCGTAGTTAACTTACCATTTTTTAGATGATACTTGTGTTCGTTTATTCTAGTATTTAATGTCCTTCTGGTAGAGCCGATATATAATTTCTTGGTTTGCGATGGGTCGTGGGGAAATAGAGGAATGGAATAAATTTCATGCATGTTTTCCACACTCACCTTGTCACGATCACTCCTCATCAGATGTAAGAGATTAAAAGGCTTTGAGCCAAAATCAATGTCATGATGTCTGCACCGGAGTTAAACTTGGATGGTAGTCGAGTGAACCTACGTACCTCCTTTGTGGGGTATCACGTATTAAGGAGCGTTCCCGTGAGAACAGGTTTTTATTGTAAAGTCTGTCTACAGTAGTATTATTGAAACCAAACTAGGAGGCCAGTTCTTTGATCTTTAAAAGTTCAGAACATCTGAGAGCGCCATTCGAGCAATGAGTTATTGCCTGTCTAACCATAAAAGAAATTGAGGCTAACTTATAATTACTCGGGTGAAAAGAGTCCTTAGGAATCATCGTAGGCGAAGAGGTCGGTTCTCGATAAACTGTAAAACTGAGTTGATGGGTGACAGGGTTGCTTATTAAGCTAAAATCCAGATACGGCAAGGTGTAGTTTTCTTCACACTGCACTGTAAAGGATATGGTAGGATATTGTAGTGACATATGATCCCGGAAAAGCCGCCCCGGTGGCGCAGTGGTCTAAGGCGTTGGCCTCTGATCATTCGTCCGTAAGGGGTCCGGGTTCGAATCCCGGTCAGGCATGGATGTTGTGTTTGTCTTACGGCACTGGCTCTCTCCCTTCCCTGGAACCAGTGACCCTAAATTAGGGACGGGCGACTGCTTATAGCCCATTGAGTTGCTCACGGTGGTCGTTAAACCTCCAAAAAAAAAAAAAAAAAAAAAAAAAAAAGATCCCGGAAAACTATTAATTCATCGTAAGAGTGAAGCCAGATAACTAAAACGTCATCAACGTACGTCATATACAGAAGTGGCTTGTAGTTGCAAGTCTCCAAGGCAGAATTTTTGAGATGCTGCTAGAAAACTCTCCGCTAGACATGTTGACAGGGGGGAGCCCATGGCGGCTCCCTCTGTTTTTCTATATAATATATCCTGGAAACGAAAGTAAGTACGTTGATGAACAAGTTTTAACGCAGAGATAACAGAATCGGTTAAGTCGGAGCCAAGCCAGAGCTTATAAGTTTTTGACGAATAAGCATGTGAGTATCAGCAATAGGCACGTTATGATACAACGAAACCACATCCAAAGAGGCTAAAAAGAAAGATGTATTACCCAAATTTGTGGCCTTTATCAGGTCAAGAACGTACGTTGATCTCTGTACAATGTAAAGTGAGTCCACTAGGAGGGGGGCAAGAAATTTGGACAAAGCTCTTTCAAGGGGTCTCGTGGGACTAGCGTATCCTGAGACCAAGGGGCGAATCGGGTTGCCAACTTTGTGGGTCTTCACCTTCCCCAAAATTTCAGAAACACGGGGGCCAAATGTGGGCTGCAAACCTGATAAAATTTCAGGATGAAGGGCTGAGTGATCTTTAAGTCTACTAATAGCGGATAGTGAAGCGGGTGTCGGATCTGAATTAATTATCTGAGTAGGGAGCTAACCAATGGCCTCATGCATCTTGGAAATATAATCGAGCTTGTCCAAAATAACAAGTTGGTACGTTTTGTCAGCGGCTGCTATTGCTAATGAAGGGTTAGCTTTGAGATTTTTAAGTTGCTGATGCTCTTCCGTCCATTCGGAATGGCGAGAAAAGTGATCCTGTCTTTTAAACATTTTAAAAGCTCGAGCCATTGTGTGCCTTGCTCCCTCTTGTTTGTCGGGCGGGAGAGCTTGAATAATTCCCTCTGCTTGAGTAATGAACTTGAAAGCGTTCACCCTTTGCGGGCGATACGCGTACTTTATTCCCCGATTTAAGGTTCGAGTCTGAGCTGGATTCAGCTGCATGCTGCTCAGATTAATGAATGAACTAGGTAAAAGTTCAGGTTGCGTACCCTGTGAGGAAAAAGGTGCAATCGGTCTTGAGCAAAGTCTCGTTGTTTATGTATATGAGTTGCACAATTTTTTGCACAACCGTTTTCGATGATTGCACAAAGAGCGATCAGAAATCTATCAAGTAGGATTGGGTGCATCTTACATGTGAGTGTGTGGAATTCGGAATATGCCTTCCTATTCAAAAAGTCAATGAGTCCTCGTTTCATATGTATTTCCGTCGACAAATGTCTTTGTTCAGCATTTATCAGGATGTTATGATCTCTTTGCGATCTCAGAAGGATCCCCAGCTGTAGGAAGCGAGGTATAATACCCAGGTCTCTACAGTTCAGTAAAAAATAAATTTGTAACTCTTGAGTAGCAAGTTTTCGTCGATTTAATTACCGGCTCCATCCTTCAAAAAGATATAACACGTACCTTATGCAATGGGTAATGTCTTATGTCCTAAAGCATCGGTCTGAAATAGTTGTTTCCATGGTAACGGAATGTTGTAAGAGATGTCGTCGTTGCAACAGGATCCTTGATTACAATAAATGTATAGGCTTTAAGCGAACATATTTACAGATTTTGAATTGTGAGTAACTAATACATAGGCATCACTCCTCCAGAGTGGGTAGTGAGTTCCTTTATTTGAAAGTCTGGATAGAGCTGTTGAAACAGAGTTATTCTTAACGCCATATTTATATTCACCCAGTCGGACACCCAAAGTCCTAAGTGTAGAGCCGTAGGAAACAGTATGATCATTTGTGGAGTCTGTTGCCTTCATATTTATACAATATACGCCGAATTTGCTGTTCGTAGGTACTTTAACGCGGTCTTTTTTACGCTTTCCAACCGTAGGTTGAAGAAGCGTATATGCTCCAGCTTTGTCCGTCTGTCTGTCTGTTCCTCCGTCCGTCGGCACGATAACTCGCGTAAAAATGGTTCCATTTCGATGAAATTTTAGTATGTCGTAGGGACAACCTGGGGAAAAAGCCTATTGAAAATGGGCAAAATGGGGTCAAAGGTCAGGACATAGGAGCGGGATCCACTCCATCGCTCTTATGCGCCATAACTTATGCAAAAATATTTTGCTTGCAACAAAATTTCATGATCTTGTTCCGGAAATATTCTGAACCAGTTGTATTGAATACCATCGAAATGGGGTTAAAGGTCACGGCACAGGAGCGAGATATATTCCACAGCCATTATCCTCATAACTTGACTAAAAATGCTTCTATTGCGACAAAACTTTAGTATGTTGTTTCGGAGATACACTAAACCAGTTCTGTTTAATATCATTGAAATGGGGTTAAAGGTCAGGGCACAGGAGCTAGATTTATTTCAAAGCCATTATCCTCATAACTTGACTAAAAATGCTTATATTGCGACAAAACTTTAGTATGTTGTTCCGGAGGTATACTGAACCAATTCTGTTTAATATCATCGAAATGGGGTCACAGGTCAGGGCACAGGAGCGAGATTTATTCCACAGCCATTATCCTCATAACTTGACTAATAAGTTGAGTAATGATTCCTGGTTTGTTGGAAAGCGTATCATAATCAATGCATTGCAAGATCTTACTAACTTGTTTACGCTTTCCAACCGTAGGTTGAAGAAGCGTATATGCTCCAGCTTTGTCTGTCTGTCGCCATGATAACTCAGGTAAAAATGGTTCGATTTGTATGAAATTTTAGTATGTGGTGGGAACTACCTGGGAACGAACCCTATTGAAAATGGAAGAAATGTGGTCCAAGGTCAGAACATAAGAGCGGGATCCATTCCGTCTAACTTATGCGTCATAACTTACGTAAAAATTCTTCGATTGCAGCAAACCTTTGTGATGCTATTTCGGAGGTATACTGAACTGGTTCTGTTGAATATAATCGAAATGTGTTCAAAGGTCAGGACACAGGAGCGATATTTATTCCACAGCCATTATCCTCATAACGTGAGTAATGATTTCTGGTATATTGGAAAGCGTATCATAATCAATGCATTGCATGATTTTACTAAGTTGTTTAATTAAGGATATGAATTTAGAGGTTTTCAGACCAAAATCTAATTTATGTTTCCTACAGAAGTTCTTAAGCGTTGTAGTGACGATTGGGTAATAGCTTCACATGGTAAACATCGTGGACTTCAGCGATAGTTTACTTAAGGAACCGTATTGTTACAGTGTTAGTGTTGACCTTTATCTGAATATGAACCACATGGTAGTTTCGAAAGATCTTGAATGTATTTTAACTAAGTTTTAATTGAATCGCATGCTTTTAGTGCTCTCAACTTCTTCTAATCTTTCATCGTGCAAAGACGGCTCTCATCTTAATTATTGTGTAATGTGCACGAAACACTTCTCTGGGGTTTATTAACGACATTGAATTGAATGCAGTTCTATCATTTAACATGTTACATACGGTAAGTTTATGGCACAGTTTTAATTGACATTTATGCGACGTACAGTGTGGTATCTGCTGTCGCATGATATCGGATTCCACCTAAGTCACAGTTCCCTCAAACAGCTGGAACATGGATCAAATCGATTAGCGAGTCTCGGGAGAAGCAGCTTTTTTTTTTATGCGATTTTGCTCGTAAGGTGAAAGTCTTATGATTGCCTTTTAAACTGGACTGAATGAAAACAAAGAAATTAAAAAAAATGTGGGAAGGCCCATCGGATTAAACACCGAATTTAAAAGCAAAATGTTATTTTGTAAAAACTAAAGTAACTGTCCATTTATTGGCGTAAGGAATTAAACGGCCAATTTTTCGTTCATTGACGGATGCTCTTTTCAAGGCTAACAGCGTACAACAAACTGAATACAAAACTTTTCAATTTAAATTGTAAAGTTCTAACAGCGTACAACAAACTGAATACAAAACTTTTCAATTTAAATTGTAAAGTTCTGGTATTCAGTTTGTTCTATGCTGTTAGCCTTAAAAATGCCAACCGTCGATGAGCGAAAGCTTGACAAAACATCTATTTAATTTCTTATGCCAATAAATGGATAGTCACTTTAGTATTATGTACACACAGCGGCCACTGAATTGGAAACCTTTATGCAGATGTATTTGAAAGCCACTTAGGCAACGTATATGCAAAATACGAGGTCACGTGTGACACCACGAGACCTATACTCGGGGCAAAGCTATCCTGGCAATGGGGCCAAAGCTACGGTGACCTTTTCACTCCCAGTATTACTCCGCACTAATGGTGTGTAATTAACCTTCACTCGGAAAACTTCTCCCACAAGCCCTCAGGGCTGGCTGTCTGTCACCGTGATCCCTTACCAAACCCCTCTATTTTAACCCCCTCCCCACCGCCGCACGCTTTGCAGACCGGTAGACAAGCAGTTTATTTCTCCCTCTCTTATCTTTTTTTTTTTTTTTTTGGAGATGTTACAGAACGTGTAACGTTTCTTTCTTTCTTACTTTTAAAATGAAATTATCTTTGCTAAACACGGGAAGCAGTCTTAAGTGGCCTAATTTTGTTTTCACATATTTTTCCATTTTTTGTTTATATATTTCATATATTTATACTTATTGCTTGAAGATTACCAACTGCGGGATTTAATTAAAAGTAATTTTACCATGTCATCAGTTATGCGTAAAATTTCGTTCTTTCAAAAATTTTGCCTTGATTAGATTTTTTTTTATAACAGACATCCGTTAAATGTGTATGCATTTTTAACTACCCCGTGTTGCCATAAGTACTGGACAAGAGCCCGTCTCTGTGGTAAATGATATTTTAGGGTTCACTGTAAACTGCCACACATCTTTCAGCAACTTGGAAAATTGCCACACATTGGAAAATTGCCACATGTTTTTCATTGATGGGCCGGGCACAAATTGCTGTTCCTCCGAGGAACACTTTGAATGTGTGGCAGTTTTCCAAGTTTCCGAATTATGTGTGGCTGGGGAAGGAACTCTTTCATTTGTCTGAATTTTCATGCCGGTTCATGCGCGTTTAAGGCAACTGCGCACAAAAGTTCAAAAGGAAAAGATGGCCGTTTCTTGGCCTATATTGAGAACTGAATTGGGAACTCCAAACTAATTTCGAGAAAACGTTCTATGTAAGCCAAGCGAGTATTGTATTTTAATTTGAAGAAATAAATTGCCAATGGATCTGAGGTACTTCAGTACTAAATTCAACCTTCATTCTCGCAATGGTGCGACTTGAAACGCCAGTGAGTTCTGCCGTAAGAACTGTTAATTCATTTGATTTATTCGGCGAATGTTTTTCCATCAATTTAGTGAAAACATTCATAACGATCACCTTAGCAGAGCTTCGTAGTGATTTCCCACGTTTATGCGGCTGAAATACACTCGAGTGACCGGCAGATGCCATTCGAAAAAACCGAAAAGACAGAAGAGTGTTTTAAAACAACAATCAAGAAGGAGAAACGCGAAATGCCCTCGGAAACACTTTTTTCGCCCTCATCCTTCCACTAATGACCCCCCACCCCCACAGCAATAAATATCCCCTGGGTTGACAGCTTAACTCTGACCCAAACAAGAATGCTGTGACAGAGAACCATCAGTGACGTCACCAAAGCACGAATATATGTATTTTTTAGAAATGCCGCTGAAACTGAGATCTGAATTTTTTAAATGCACACACACACAACGTATTGAACATCTGTGTCATTTCTAAGTGCCAGTTGAAGCTGGAGTACGAGCTTTTAGACCGGAACTATTTTATGCAGTGGAAGTATACACTCTGTAGCCTTCCTTTTAATGACAGGTTAAGCTTGCCCCGAGTATAGGCAACTACACTGAAGAGCAATTGAATTAGAGATACCTGTCTAGTAACGTGTATCACCACCTTTAGCCCTGATGACGGAGGCGATTCGTCTTGGCATGAAATCGACAAGACACCGGAAGCGTTGGCAAGCCATACGGATCTACCACCCATGAACAAGCTCCCACAATTCACGAAGATTTGATGGAGGAGGATCAGAGCCACGAACATCTCTTTCGATGGCATCACAGATGTGCTTGATGGGATTGAGGTCAGGTGACCTAGCTGGCCAAGGAAGCGAGGTCACGTCGGTGGAGTGTTCATCCAACCATTCGGATACAATTCGGGAGCGATGGCACGGTGCATTGTCTTGTTGCAGGAAGAGGTCCCCAGTGGGATGTTGAAGACGCACAAACGGGAGCAAATTATCGTCCCGGATATACCGGCAACATTGACCTGTGAGGGACGATGTCACACGTACCAGGGGTCCCATTTCAGTCCAAGTAAACAGTCCCCAGATGAGAATGCCACCTGCATCAGCTTGAAGAGTACCCTGCTAGCAAGAAGGATCCATCGCTTCTTGTGCTTTGCGCCGTACGCATCCTGCCATCCGCATGTACCAACGTGAATCTGGACTCATCAGTCCAGCCAACATTTTCCCACATATCTAGGGTCCAGTGGTAATGTTCCCGCGCCCAAGCTAATCTTTGCGCTCTGTGATGTGCGGTCAGCAGCGGTACGCTCGTGGGACGATGGCTTGTGTACCCCACAGCGAGGAGATGGTTCTGAATGGTGTGGCTGCTTTCACGTTTTTGTGGTGCACCAGCGTTAAATTGCCGAGTGATTTCTTGCACTGTGGCCCGTCTATCCGCTGTTACAATGCGAGCTAGCCGACGATGACCCAGCTCATCCACACGCTGTTGTCCACGGCAGTTGGCCCTTGCAGGGATGGTTTTACCGGATTTGATGTACTCACGCTTCACCCGTAACACAGTGGCTCGTGAAAATCCCAGTGCCTGCACGACTTCCGAGATGGAGTGACCTATCCGTCGGGCTCCGACAATTTGCCCACGATCAAATGCGCTTAGATCCTTCGTTTTACCCATACTGCGTCCGACTCTTACTTATTCCCGTCGCATCACTCCTTATATTGTCGGATCGCTGCATACGTCATGTCGTTTCCGTTTACAGGGCCGCCCACAGCGCCACATTTGCATAACGCCAGCTGTCTCTAATTCAATTGCTCTTCTGTGTATGTAAGACTGCTGCTCGTCAGTAATCGTCAGTGGTGTTGATCCCAATGGGAAAAACACAGGATCTTTCAGATTTCGATAAAGGGCATATTGTGAGTGCCCGTCTGTCCGAAGCAACGATTTTCAAAACAAAGTGGTTCCTCAAAAAGTGAGTTATCCTAGATCTTCAATCAGTGCAAAAATAACCACATTGCATGACTAAGTGGCGTGATTGTGGCGAGACGATAATCTGTCAGGAACGAGATCGCCGTCGTCTGAGAAGGCTTGTACTGAAAAACAGGAATTCCTGTGTGCGTAATTGGCCGAAGTACTCAATGAAGATTGTTCTCGACCTATATCTTAGGAACTATGCTCAGGGGATTGAAGAGGATCGGTAATGGGGTTTTTGATGCTCTTGCGAAAACACTGATTTCTGTGAAAAACCGAAAATATTTCTACAGTGGGATCAGGAACACCGTGATTGGACACTGGAAAACCGAAATAAGTCATGTAGTGTGACGAGTTGCAGTACACCTTTTCTGTACCGACGGTGGGAAGAGAGTTTGGTTCGAGCACACAAAGCAAAGGACCCAGCTTGGCTTTTAAACACAGCTCAAGTTCCTGGAGGTAGTGTCATGGTATTGGGCACACTCTGTTGGTAAGCAACGGGTCCCCTGGTATTGCTAGAAAATTGGGTGTCCTACAAAGTTTTTTTAACCTTTTTGCCGATCAAGTCCATCCTGCAATGTTGACTTTTTATCCAGCAGGTGACGGCTGTTTCATGGATGACAATGCTACTGTATGTGGCCCTCCAAGGATTATCTGAACATTGTTGCCCATCAAGTCCATCCTGCAATGTTGACTTTTTATCCAGCAGGTGATGGCTGTTTCATGGGTGACAATGCTACTGTATATGGTCCTCCAAGGATTATCTGAACATTGTTGCCGATCAAGTCCATCCTGCAATGTTGACTTTTTATCCAGCAGGTGACGGCTGTTTCATGGACGACACTATGTGGTCCTCCAAGAATTATCTGAACATTGTTGTCGATCAAGTCCATCCTGCAATGTTGACTTTTTATTCAGCAGGTGACGGCTGTTTCATGGACGACAATGCTACTGATCATCGCACAAGATATGTTCACCAGTGGTTTGGCGTGCATGATAGCGACTTCCACTATCTTTCTTGGCCGCCACAAAGCCTTCATCTGAACGCCATTGAGAATGTAAGGGGATGCTAAAAGCAGATCCGGAAGTAAAGTCATCTTCCGTCAAAGCTGAGCCATTTAAATGACTGTCTGGTGCACGCCTTTTATGCTGTAGGTATAGATGCACTCCTACGCCTGGTGGAATCTATTCCAAACTGCGTATGTGCTGTAATTCGGACTAAACGAGGTCCAACCCGGTACTGAATGAAAGATTCTAATTCAGATGCCGGTATGTGTACTTGCTGTATCAACAGTTTTGTTACTTACGATAATTACATTCTGAGTAAATCTGTCAGAAATAAGACGCCAGTCTGGGATCAGGTGAAGTGAAATAATGTACAATATATATATATATCAAATACGTGGAGATAACGTAAATGGACGATGTAATCACTCTTTCCACGTTATTTTTTAAACAACGCATAGCGACTGAAAAATTGTATTTCGGCACTGCTGGGATCGAACCCCAGAACTCTCGATAACTAGTCGAGTGCGTTCGAATTTACGCTACAGCGCCAACAATTCTCAGCGCAATGCGTGGTTTATCAGTCAGCATCTGACTATACGAATGCGTATTGATGGTCTCAGCAACTGAGATGTCGTCATCTGGTGGCATTTAACGCAACAGCTATTTTAATTGTAGCTGATAAATTCAAAGGGCGATAGAAATGTTTAATATATATCAAATACGTGGAGATAACGTAAATGGACGATGTAATCACTCTTTCCACGTTATTTTTTAAACAACGCATAGCGACTGAAAAATTGTATTTCGGCACTGCTGGGATCGAACCCCAGAATAATGTACTCTCTGGTGAAGTAAGAGTACTCTAAAATTGATTTTCAGACAACCTGCATTACGTTAGATTAATGCTTTTGGACGCCATACTACGTGCTTTGGCAGAATCATTTCTGCCCACACCCCAAAAGAATAGAAAATAGAACGGCGCGTTGTACCTCACTATACACGCCTTTCTTTTTCCTTATAGAAGCAAAATGGGAAAAAGAAAATTATCGTTATTTTCGTTGACCTTCAACATCGAGGAACCACGCGCCTGGGCTTTGCCGGCATTCCTTTAAGTCCGCCCCTGATTTGACGGTATGACGGGAGTGTTTTTCTTTTTAAACCTACGACTATGCTAGAGAGTGACTTTATCATTGCTCGCACTATTACCACCTACTACGTTTTAGTCACTCTAAGGATAAACGCATTGTTTCTTCAATGACAATTTTTTTTTGTGTGTCATGCGTAATTACCGAACTAGGGAATACGTATGCAAATATATATTCTCTAATAAAGACTGTAAGAAAATAAAATAAAAACAAAATAAAGCTGATACAAAGAAAAACTTTCTAAGCTGAAGAGATTACAACTCTGCCAATTTAAAAAGAAAGCGTTTTACATTTAAAAGCTTTGCATTTGAAAATGAAAGTTTTCTTTTGGTTTACGTAAAAGAAATCAAGACGTACGTGGTCCGACGTCTCAGCTATCTCAACCAACACCCACAGGAAGTAGGCACTTTTTACACAACATCCATGCCTCACCGGGATTCGAACCCATACCCCTTTCGGAAGAATGATCAGAAGACATTTATGAAAAATACCTCGCAATATTGTAAAATTAAAAAGAGAACCCTTCGTTTCACATCGCGCAGGAAAGAGAAAGAGACACACCTTCAACGCGGCAACCTAGTGTAGTTGTTAAAGCGTCCGCTTCGCAACTAAACTTTCGTCGTAGTGCAGGTAAGTTTTATTGGGAAAGGAAGAGGAATTGCCCTTTTGGAGAACTGTGATTATCTTTTTTTTTTTTTTTTTTTTTTGTATGGCTACTCTTGGGAAATTGACGCTTGCCAGCTGTCACTGTCGGGAAACTGGTGGACCACATCCGCCTAGCCATCATTTATGGCACGTGCTTGCAGGACCGCTTGTCGGAGCCTCTGCCTGTGATGGATAACTGATGGGGGTGCCAACTGTTGGCCTTCTGATGGCCGATGTGGTGGCCGCTGGGACATTTTATTGACGTTTGAGCAGAGGCAACAAAGTGCTGCGCCACTGCTGGCTGCCGGTGCTGGGATGAGTGCTGATCCAGCAAGACTGTTTTTGCTGGGCGCGATTCGAACACGGTCCCATCTCGGACGACGGGTCAGAAGCCTGTGCTTAGACTACTGCGCCACCTTTCTGCGAAAGGTGTCAATTTGTGGTTTGCAGAGCGTGAGGATGAGCAGCTATACTGGCCGCCTAAACATCCACACATCAATGTTATTGAACATTTGTTTGTATATCTGCAGCAAAAGATCAGACCACATTTTCCTCGTCCAACATTATTGCCACAGTTGGGACATGTTGTCCAGGAAGAAGGATCCCAAATCCTACTATCGTATGTGTAGGACTTGTATAAGTCAATTCCAAGTCGAGTTGTTCCCGTGCTGTAAAAGACTGAGGTAGGCTCACAGCTTATAAATAAAACGTTCTAAACAAACACTATTATTATTATTTTTATAAACCCTGATGAATGTAAGTAGAATACGTAGGTGTACTAATAAATCTAAAAATTAATGACACAGGCAACCAAATGACTTCTCATGTGATACTGCACCAATGCTAACGAAGGTGTATCGGCAGATGATCAATGATCATATGTAGAGGATTTTAGGAAGGGAGTGTCTGACCCAAGGTCTTAAACAACCCTTAGAAATAGGAAGCTAGGAAATTTGGACTAGAGTGCCCGATAGGAAAGTGACACGGAAGCGTAGTAGAAAAGGGGAGGAAGACGTCCTTATTTATTACCGGGGGTGGGGGCAGTACCCGAGGTTCCGACGGCTTAACGTGCCCATCCGACTCATGGCAGATATTTAGTGGATCGAGCGTTCGTACCTGACTGGGATCGAACCTGAGGTCTTCTCCATGGCAGTCACGAACGTTGCCCACTAAGCCACCCGTGGCCTCGCATCGGCAGAAAAGGCTTACACACCTTATATACCCTCCAAGCCAGCTCGCGACGCGTGCCTTCTTTAATTGGCTAAGCGCTGTTGACGTCAAAGGTAGGAAGTGGTCACAATAATGTGACTCGACTGTGTATATACAATATGCAAACCATTTGAGGCCGTTCCTGTGCCCAAGTGGTCTTAGGCGCTGGCTTCTGAATATTCGACCAAGATGGTCCCGGGTTCGATATGGGTTGTGTGTTTGTATATGGCGCTGGCTTTGTCCATTGTGTGGAACTAGTAGACCCAAATTAAGGACGGGCGATTATCTTAAGCCTTTAGAGTTACTCTGATGGTTGTAAACCCTGGAACAATACCACTCTTTGGGAGAAACTTAGGTAATATAATTCACCTGACACACACACACACAGCTTTTGTTAATAATTATTTTGTCTGTACGTTAACCTGTGTATGACAAATAACATCAGCCGTCCCGGTGGCGCAGTGGTCTAAGCGATGGCCTCTGATCATTCGTCCAAACGGGGTCCGGGTTCGAATCCCGGTGAGGCATGGATGTTGTGTTTGTCTTACGGCACTGGCTCTCTCCTTTCCCTGGAACCAGTGACCCTAAATTAGGGACGGGCGACTGTTTATAGCCCATTGAGTTGCTCACGGTGGTCGTTAAACCTTCAATAAAAAAAAAAAACAAAAAAAATGACATCAAGCAAGTCTACCAAACAGTGGAGTAGCCACGATTTCTTTCCGGGGGTTCCCACTCAGGAAAGGAAAATCCTGTGCCAACCGGAGACATTTATTTCCGTGTGAGAAACTTTTGAATCAGTGCCCATTTTTTTCTACAGACTAAGGTAATTGGCATATGATAAACGTATCCACCGATAAAAATACCTCTTAAAATTTTAAGAAGTGGAATGATCGTTCCCAGAGAGAAAAATCCGCAACGCATTAGGAAAGTGTTTCGAATATCCAGGCGGAACCTGATAACATTCTGTCGCGTCGTCAGCAGCAGCAGCAGACACTCTCTCCATGATTTTGGGTTAATTCTTCTTCCCTTCTTTTATTGTACTTCGTACGGGCGATCGCTTCGTTGGATCTCGTCCCGTTGGAAGTTAATTTAGGACTCAAGCTAAGGTCATCACGGGAAAAGGCACTGGAAGACATCTGATGAAATAATTTGCTAAAGAAAATACATTTGCGTTTTTTAATCTAATGAAGTAATACGCTAAAGAAAACCGAGTTTTGGGCCAAATATGGACAGACAAGCAAGCACACCGAACAAACAATTAGTTATCCCTGTCAGAACATACCTAATAACGGATGACGGGGCGTCTTCCCCTGATAACAGCATAAATCCGGTGTGGTAGAGACTCCACGAGGTTGTGGGTGTATTGAACATCGATTTGCAGCCACTCGTGCGTCAACTGGTCACGAAGTTCCGCCAGAGGGCGTGGGTGTCTATTCCGGCGTTTGACCTTCTGTTTCCAAATGATCCCACCTATTTTCAATAGGATTTAAATCTGGGGATTTGGCGGGTCAGTCGAGGTGAAACAGTGGTGCTGATTGGTTGTCATGCCACTCAGACACAGTTTCAGTCCTGTGCACATGGCAATTGTCGTCTTGGAGGACAGATGTGGCAATGCGATGCTGATCCTGGAGATATAGGGCAAAGGGAAACACTTCGTCATTCAGAGTGCGGAGGTATGCATGCTGGTTCAAATCCATCGTCACTGCAACAAGAGGGCCCATTTCGTGGTACCAAAAACATCACATAACCCCCTCCAGCTTGAACAACACCTTCGGCACAATCAGTATTAAAAGCTTCATTGGGCCTGCGATGCACTCGTCGCCTCCCATCATTGGAGTATAATGAAAAACGAGACTCATCAGACCAAATTACTCGTTTCCAATCATCCACAGTAAAGTTTTGGTGCCTCTAAGCCCATTGATAACGTGTGACTTTGTGACTTGCTTTTAAAATAGGCCTCTTCCGTGGTACTCTGCTCCAGATGTCCATCGCTTGCAGTTCTCGTTGCAATGTCCTTTTGGAAACTGGTTGGAGTGGACTTTCATTGACTGTTTGTGGATACTGTTGCCTGGTTTGAAGCCGATTTGCAGTTACCAGGCGTGAAACATGGCGGCAATCCCTGTTATTGAGAATCGTTTTCCGGCCGCAGTTACGACGCCGATTTGCAGTTGACTGTCAACTACACCACTGTTTGAAGACCAGCTAGGCAGTACGCTTCGACACACCAACAAATTGGGCGATTTCATTCAATTTATGTCCGTGGGCACGGCCGAACACGATGACTCCTTTTGGCTACTCAGTAAGGTCTGTCATACAACAAATATTGCAGACTAAGTTCAACACACACGTTGCTCTTCACCACTGCACGTCACAGAAAGGATCCTGTAGACCACGTCAGTGCTATTTATCTCCCAACAACGCTATCACGGCGTTCTCTGTGCAACTGGTAACTTCCCACTGTCATTTCTGTTAGGGGTGACTAATTTTTTGTCCGGTGTGTTTACTAATCAGTGCCTTTTCATCTCAGTAGGGAAGAAGAGTGTAGTAGAATTAACAAAGAAATTGTACTTTCGCCAGGTAGATGAGAGATTTTCTAATTTGCTTGAAATGAGTTCGCACCTGCCAAAGTCGAACAGACTGCTAATAATAGTCAACCTTCGAAGGATATGTCAGGAACAAGAAATGTTAAAGCTTTGCCCGTTGGCGCAGTGGTCTAAGCGATGGCCTCTGATCATTCGTCCGAAAGGGGTCCGGGTTCAAATCCCGTTAGGCATGGATGTTGTGTTTGTTTTACGGCACTTGCTCTCTCACTTCCCTAGAACCAGTGACCCTAAATTAGGGACGGGCGACTACTTATAGCCCATTGAGTTGCTGACGGTGGTCGTTAAGCCTCCTATCCCCCCCCCCCCAATAATCCAAAAGCTATACCCTGGGCATTTCTACCGGGCTTTGTCGCTTTGTAAGGAAAGTTTGCTTATCAGTCGCGCGCGCTCGTGTGTGTGTGTGATCGGTTATGACAAACTTCACAGCTTCGGCCCGATGCCACTTCTCCTTCGTCTGAGCTGTATTTTACATTCAAAAATTTTGTAATGAGGTTGGTTTGCCTTTCATAAACAGCATGCCTCCTTCCCCCAAAAATCTCGGGAAGACTTTAACGCTAGAATTTAAAAAAATAATAAGGCACAAAATTTCGGGAGGGGCTTGAACCCGCATAGCCCAGTGCTGTCTACGTCCCTGCTACCGAACGTAAAATCATTTCACGAGCTTTATTTTCTGTGTACACCGTAAAAAATAAGTGGTGTGAATTCACGGAAAATTTCTGAAAATTACGTGCAGCAAAGTTGCCGTTAGGTGTCCGTCTTTTTCAGAAATTTCCGTTTTTAAAAGTGCCCGTTCATTTTAACTTTCATATTTTCACTGATTTTCCGTAGTCGGAAATTCCGCTTATTTCAGAAAAATCCATTTCAGGTTTTTCGTATTTAAACTAAAATTCCATAAAGTCGACGAAACTGCATTTTTCAGCCCTTACCCAAGATAATCCCGCTCCAGTAAGGCTCGAAGCCCAGTCATTCGAGTTGGCTCAACAGGTTATAACACACGCCTTTAACCACTAAGCCACAAACGAACGGAAATCCGCGTCACGTACGTCGTAAAACAAATTACGAGTGATTTAATCATTTTATTATCTGTTGGAGCTTTTTTATTTTTATGAATAGGCTTGTAATTTATTTATTTTTTCTGAAATAGGAGTTTTCACAAATTAAGCATTTTTCATTGTGATTTTTCGAAGCAACAAAAAGCTTTGCAACTTGATTTTTTTAACTTACAATAACTTTCAGTTATTTTTTTAAAAAAAAGGTGAAATGTACTTTCTTACAGTATTACTTAAAAAAAAAAACCCTGCTAAATATGAAATTTACTCTTGATAGCTATAATAACTTTTGTCTTAAGTTGTCTAAAGGCTGATACATAGATATTGTATCATAATAATGTACAAGAAGTTAAGTACCCGGTTTCTTACAGTAACGCAATATATAATAAATATCTAGTGCACAAATTAGGGGAGATTAGAAGAAATATGCTGTGCCGCACAATAAACAAAATTCATGCGATATGCTATCCACAATATCCGATCTCGCAACGGAACTTCAAAATTCGACAGACGATTGAAATTTAAAATTTAATCAAACCTCAAGTATTTTCACCAATCACTCCTATTACCGGTAATTTCTCGTCATAAGGGTACGGAAAGAGTGAGAACGGAATTTTTCCGTTAATATACGAAAGGAATTGCGGAAAATTCAGAATTTTTCCGGGGTACGAAAAATCCGTGAAATTCACGTTTCTTTCTGTCATTTCACGAAAAAGTTTGTATCAAAAATATGCTCCGTTAATTCACGAAAGAAATGATGGAAAGTGGCCAGTGAGTTTCAAAAATTGTTTACAGTGTAATGAAATATTGTTCTCTGGCTCTGAAGAGGAGCGTGCTTTGTTTTTCCAACATTCAAAGTAAGTTTTGGCCACTTAATTATGTGCCTCGAAATGTTATACAACACGAGGAGGGCAAAACCCCAAAGGATATCTCAGAAAATGCCGAGTGTTTCTAGTAGCACGTACGAATTACGCTAATGCAGTAGTTGAAGTCCTAAACCTTCCCCCTGCAGCATAGAATTCTTGTGATGGCAAACAGCCACTTAGGGAAACTAGGTAGGTATTTCCCGAAGGCATGACGACAGAGAGAGAGAGAGAAACAGGAATGATTTCCTTGTATTGATTACATTGTTACTCCAAAATAAATAAATCTCTCATGAAGCACAGTAGATTCTATCATTTTATTTCGGTATTTCGCTTCTGCAACACAAAAAGTTCGCAAATGTGAAGCTTAATAACGTTCAGACTTTTAGCAGAAACAGATGCGATGCTGAATGCTCAAACACTACATTATTTTACGGCTTAATTACTCCACGGCATATATGTTAAAGCCATACTCTTGAAATTGGTCGCTACTGTGATGTGCTGGAAAACACGATTAAACAGAAGGCGGTACAAAAACGTTTCGGTCACGGCACTTAGCCAATTCCCTAATTGAATTTTTATCAGGCACATCATTACTTCGCACGAGCAGAAGAGCGCTTCCCAATTCCGAGCCAGACTAGATGAAGTATTCGGTGGAACTATTTCATCCAATTTCGAAGTAGGAACAAATTACGGGTAATAATACCAAATTAGATGATCCCGCATACACAGCGGTAAGTGAAATCATCACGATTACATGATGCTGTGATCATCCATCAAAAGCATGGCCAAATTTCTTCCCGATTTCCACTTGACACATGGTGCTTAAAATATTAAAAAATCAATTGCTTCACATATCTGAGATTATGCCCCATGAATTGGAGATGCACTCTCGCAGTTTGATTATCAATTAATTGGAAACATTTTTGGCGGCATCGCTACTGGGAGAAAACAAAACCACGCAAACTCACTTAATTTTCCTGAAATTGATCACATATTCTCTTGTGCTTTGTGACATGTCTTTGTCTTTTATGTTTTATTCTTGCATTGAACAAACGCTTTACGTGAACAGAGAAGAATTTTCGATTCTCAAATCCTGACAACATAATTTCCGAATCAACGGAACGAATAATTTATGAATTATCATCTTAAGTTACATCACGACCGCATTGTAGAAAATTGGTTTCATTCTCAATAGTTTTTGAGGGCAGTACTTCTTTTCTAATATCTGCTTTCGGTGCTTCATTTAACTTTAGTACCATAAGTAAAAGGAAAATAGCATTTCATTTCTGCTATTATTTTTCTGCTTACACGACTGAGCAATAGTTTAATTTTCAATTAACTTTTGCGTTTGAAAATCGTACGCTATTTCGCGTTACGTTTATATCTACAGGGTGTCCCGGAACTTCGTGTACAAACTTGGAGGGGAGGTAGAGAACAGCGTTAGGAACCAGAATTAAATAGGAAAGCATGGGCGGAAACGTCACCCTCACGTGAGAAAGAGACACAAAGACACAGTAAGGCCACAATACAGAAAGCAGTGATGAAGCAACCTTTTCACGTGACGGGGTGTTCAATACGCACAACGCGCACATGTGGGCCGACCACGAGCCACACAACAACGCTTCACTGTTAATGTGTGGGCGGGTATCGTGGCGAACAGTTTAGTCGGGCCATACATCTTACCACCTCGACTGGACACTCGCAAGTATCTCGTGTTTCTTCAGGAGGTTCTTCCAGAAATGCTGCACGATGCCCCCGCACATGTTCGACGCGGAATATGGTTGCAACATGATGGGGCGCCATCTCATTACGCAAAGGTGCGTACGTGACCATTTGGACCGGACATTTGGAACCAAGTGGATTGGGCGTGGCGGTCCCGTCGAATAGCCCCCCTGATCACCTGATTTATCTCCTCTTGATTATTATCTCTGGGGTGCCATGAAGAGCATTGTGTACGACACGCCAGTAAATTTTGAAATGCACCTGGTGGCACGAATCTCCATCGCTGCTGCTACGATCCGCGAAACGCCAGGTATCTTCGACAATGTTCTCCAGTCCATGTTGCGTAGATGTCATGCGTGCATCCAGGCCAATGGGCGAAATTTCGAACACTTCCTGTGATGCTTGTAAGTACTACATTGTACTCTTTTGTTGTGTAATAAAGCGTTTTACACTGCTTTCTGTATTGTGGCCTTACTGTGTTTTTGTGTTTCTTTCTCACGTGAGGGTGACGTTTCCGCCCATGCTTTCCTATTTAATTCTGGTTCCTAACGCTGTTCTCTACCTCCCCTCCAAATTTGTACACGAATTTCCGGGACACCCTGTATAAACAGCAAGAAATATAGGTGTCAATTTTCATAACGTTCTATACCGAACTTACAGTTTTCCAACTGCAATATGACCATCTGATTTTTACGAGGCTCTCAAAAATGTATTCTTCAGAATTCTGGAATAATTTTAACAGTTTTAAAACTAGATTAATTATGTTAATACCCTGTTCAGTTGTGTCTGAATGCCAAGACATGCCTAATGTGGTCCTTCTTTCATTTCTTTCCTACCTTCAGGAAAGCAAATAAATTCCATCCTCAACTAATATATGTCAGAAATTAAATGCAGAAGATTGATAAGGTGCGTCGCATCAATATAGAGACAGTCTACTTTGCGTCGTGAACGCAATGCGAATATAGGTAGGAAGCTGAAGTGGTACCTAATTAGACATAAACCTACAATAAACGTTTCGATCCGTCGAGATGATCGGATTGTGAGAAAAGAACACCACAAAGTGAAATAGTGTAATTTTAGGTGTCTCATAAATATAAAGACAACTATGTAAAGTAGCCACATGCAAATGCGATGTACAAATTAGCATGTTGTACGCACGCGCATGGGCCGTAATTCGGTACAGCCAACAAAAGACAGCGGATCTGCCGTCAGACATTCATTTGCCGAAATGCCACGCAACAGCTAACTTTCTGGTGAGGAGGTGCAGAAGATTTGGAGACTGAGAGCAAATGTATTGCCTGTAACGAAAATTTGCAAAGCCATGGGTAGGAGTAGGGCAGTCATTTATAAGATTTTATCGAAACGCGGTGCGTTAACTGCCAGAAAACGAACTGGAAAGCCTCGAATAACAACCGAACGAGATGATTGTGCCACCATGCGTTTGGTTTCATCCCAAAGGTTATCACTACGTCAAGTTTCTCGGACTGTTGGTGTCACCGTCTCAAAGGACACAGTTCATCGACGAATCAAGGAAAGTCGCAACATTGTGCTCCGTAACACACGCCGTCTGCCACACCTTACGCGGAGCCACAAGGAAGCTAGTTTGTTATGGGCAAGCATTCACATGCACTGGACAGACGAGTGGATCACAACTATTTTCTCCGATGAGAAAAAGTCCATCCTGGACGGCCCTGACGGTTGGAACTGCTATTGGCATGATTTACGACGCGAGCCACGCACCTTCTTCAGCAGACAGAAAGGATGGGGATCTGTGATGGTCTGGAGAGCTTTTGCGTTCGATAGGACAACGGATATCGCTTTCCTACAAGGCAGGCAAAACAACGGAACGTATAAGGACATACTCAGCAGCCACCTTCTACCGTTTGCCGAAACTCTAACGGGTATTGATTATCTGGTCCAGCAAGACAATGCCTCTATCCATCGGTCTGCATCAACGAAAAGCTGGTTTAACACTCATCATGTGACTGTAATGGATTGGCCAGCACTCAGGCCAGATCTGAACCCTATCGAGAACCTCTGGGGTATCCTAGCTCGTGATGTGTATGCGAATGGATGGCAGTTCTCAAGTGTGGTGGCACTAAAAAAGCAGATTGAACGAAGCCGGTCGTACGCACTCCGTCCAGAACACTTACATCACTTGGTGGACAGCATGCATAATCGGGTTTTCAGTGTTATTCGGAACAACGGCTCCACTATTCGTACCGGAGATGCTCATAACTAGTAAGGCTTTATATTTTTGAGACAGCGTATTTCTGTTTTTTTTTTTTTTTTTTTTTTTTGTACTATTGTGCAGCGTTGGAATTGTTATGTTTCCGTCAAACTATTGTGCAGCTGCGTGTCCTATGCTATTTTTGCTATAAATATGAGGTGTACATTTCAGCTCGTTGTTGTTTCTTTTTTATTGGAGAATTTGTTCTGTCTCTATATTTATGCGACGCATTATATTTAAAATGAAATCCATTTATACAACAACTTCTGAAAAAAATTTTCAACCGACGAATTTTGGGATCCTGTACTTCAAATGTAACAATAGCATCTGAAATATAACAGTATTTAATGCAGTTGAGGTGCTGTTTTGCACATTCTTGCCAGCAGAAATTGAAGGGTTGGTCTAAACTTTCTTAGAACCTTTTCAAATAACTGGGACCTATCAGTGAACTAAACCACATGATTGAGAAAATTAATGTTACACTACCTATACTTTTCTATGGAATCCCTCCTGTGTTTTTGGAGCTGGATAGAAAATATCCAATCACATTTGAATGCATAAGTTTTCATATAAAGTCAAAGAGGCTGAAGTATGAAGCACAGAGAACAAAAAATTAGTCACCCCTAACAGAAATGACAGTAGGAACTTACCGGTTGCACAGCAGAGGCCGTGATGGCATTGTTGAAAATAAAATAGCACCACCGTGGTCTACAGGATCATTTCTGTCTCGTGCAGTGGTGAAGAGCAACGTGTGTGTTGAATTTAGTCTGCAATATAGGTCGTAAGACAGACGTTACTGAGTGGGAAAAAGGTGTCATCGTGTTTGGCCATGCACATGGACACAAAATGAATGAAGTCCCTCAATTTTTTGGTGTGTCGCAGCGTATTGCAATTGACTGCGAACTACACCAGGTCTTCAAACACTGGTGCAGTTCGCAGTCAATTTCAAATCGGTGACGTAACTGTGGCCCGAAAACGATTCTCACAAACAGGGACCACTCCCGTTTTTCACGACTAGTAGCTGCAAATCGGTATCAAACTAGACAACAATTGCTCCAAACAGTCAATGAAAGTCCACTCCAACCAATTTCCGAAAGGACATTGCGACGAGAACTGCATGCGATGGATATCTGGAGCAGGGTACCACGGAAGAGTCCTCTGTTAACAGCAAATCGCAAAGTCGCACGTTATCAATGGACTCAGCGGCACCAAAACTTTACTGTGGAGAATTGGAAACGAGTAATTTGGTCTGGTGAGTCTCGTTTGTGATTGTACTCCAATGATGGAAGGTGACGAGTGCATCGCAGACCTAGTGAAGCCTTTAATCCTGATTGTGTCGAAGGTGTTGCTCAAGCTGGAGAGGTTTTTGTGATGTTTTTGGGGATTTTTTTCGTACCACGAAATATTCCCTCTCGTTGCATGGACGATAAATTTGAACCAGCATGCGTGCCTCCGTATTCCGAATGATGAAGTGTTTCCCTTTGCCCTACGTCTCCGGGAGCATCACATTGCCACTCCTGTCTTTCAAGACGACAATTGCCTTGTGCACAGGGCTAAAACTGTGTCTGAGTGGCAAGAGGAACAATCAGCCACGCTGTCTCACCTCGACCGTCCCGCCGAATCTCCAGATTTAAATCCTATTGAAAATCTGTGGGATCATTTGAAACAGAAGGTGAAACGCCGGAACAGACATCTACTTACTCTGGCGGAACTTTGGAATCAGTTAAAGCACGAGTGGCTGCAAATCGATGTTCAATACATCCACAACTTCGTGGAGTCTCTACCACATCGAATTCATGCTGTCATCAAGATAAGAGGCGCCGTCACCCGTTATTAGATAAGTTCTGACAGGGGTGACTAATTTTTTCTTTTTGTACGGCGTTCTTACAACTAAAAGTGGACGTCCGAATGTGTTGGGAACACTGGACACGTGACGGCACTGCCACACGACGGAGCGGCTCCGAACGGACCAGAAGGACCATCGGTAGAGAGAATCGATGGATCGTGCGCCTAGCACGAACGAATCCCACGGGGATCCAGTCCACTATACATGCAGATGTAGCAGCGCCTGTGTGCCTACGAACCATTTCCCGACTTCTCGTGGAAGCGAATCTGCGATCCAAGCGCCCTTTACGTGTGCTGTCATTAACACCGAAACCGGATCCGTTTGCAGTATTGCCAGACCAGAACGACGTGGAACGCCACAAATTTGCGACGTGCGGTGTTTAGCGATGAGTGCCGCTTCGTTTTGGGGACAGATGATCATCGTTTCCGGATGTAGGGATCCCTTGGTCAACGACACAATTCCAACCTCGCTGTCCTCTCCCACTGCAGGCATTATGATCTGGGGAGGTATGGCCTACGATAGCCAATCAGCTCTAGTAGTGGTATGTGGATCATTGACAGGCCAACGGTATGTGGATGAGACCTTGCGATCCCATGTGCTCCCATTCCTGGCCTGGATTCCAGGTGCTCTATACCAGCAGGATAATGCCGGCCCGCACAAAACACGGGTTGTCCAGGACTGTCTACGTCATGTGCAGACACTTCCATGACCTACACGCTTCCCGGACATGCCCCCTACCGTGCATGTGTGGGACCAGTTGAAACGCCAACTGCTACCATGCCGCACTATCTGGGATTTGGAGTATACCGTCCAGCACGTGTGGGCCAGTCTGTCGCAGGACAACATCAGGCGTCTGTTCCCCTCCAAGCCGGACCGTATTGCAGCATGTATCGCCGCATGAGGCGGTGCGACGCGCTATTGAAGATGACCGGTCTTTGTTCCATCGATCCCTTTGTAATTGTTCTGCAGCTTTGTTTTTGCTATCATGTGCATCATTCATCTGTATCATTACGTCCATGAAATTTCAGTTCAATCCAATGCTTCCTTCTTGGTGCGCAAATTTCGTTGTCCGTGAGCGTGTATAGGTGTTTCAAAATCAAATTCTTTACCATATTTGAACTAAAACTAAAATAATTTTGAAAATTCTGATAGATAATGTAAGATTCTCTAACCTGATACTGACATTATCTTTGAAAATATGGTTTATATGCTCGTTCTCACGTGGAATTCCATTGTTCGCGCCATTTTGGTGTACAGCTGATGCAATAAACATCTTTTGAGCCTTCCGGTGTTCAACATCACGAGATTAGCCGCGTTAGAATCTCCTGAGAATACAAGTATGCCAAGGTGTTTTGAAATATATTGTATATATATAATATATATTGTATTGTTGTTGAGCAAGGTATTGTCGTTTTAGACTGTGTGAATGAGGGGCGCGCGCTTAAGGGCAGTTTAGGTGTAGCCAGATAGGTAAGGATTAAATATGGATTTTATGCTTCACAATTTCGTCACATGCGTGAATGTTAGGTGACAAAGAACATGGATCAAGCAGAGACAACCCACCTCCCATAGAAAGTCGCTAAGGCACCTCTTCATGGACGAAAGATGATGCTGAGTTGGTGGTGGGATTATAGGAACTACCTGTGTAATTCACTAATAGCTATTACCACGGAACAATTCCCTCACAGAGGAAGCTTACATCGAACGGTTGAACCTTCTCCATGCTGCACGGCAAGAAAAGCGCACAGCGTTGATTAATCGCCATGAAATTGTTTTTCATCAGGATAATGCTCGTCCACATGTCGCTTTACGGACCCATCAAAAACTGCACGAGCTGCAATGGAAATATTGTCGCACCCCCTTCCTCTTTATTCCCCATTCTTTGCCCCGTTTGACTTCCATCTCTTCCGATATTTGTCGAAGTTTTTCGCTGAGAAAAACTTTGTTAATGATGATGATAGGAAACGTTACATAGATAACTTCATCAACTCCCGCTCCAAGACTTCTATCGCAATGGGATATTTCAACTCGTAGCTCGGTGGAACAAGATCATCAGTTCCAATAGGAACTACCTGGAAGATTAGGCTAAGTGTTTTGTACGATTTTTTAAGCTTGAAATGCATTCTTCTCTATTTCCCGGATACTTTCTTTACAACCTAATAACTGATCTGTATACACTGAGTGGCCACTTTATTATGACCACCCCCTCCGTACTTTGTTGGGCCACCTTTTACCTTTAATACTGCGTCGATTCTTCGTGACATGGACTCCATGAGATGTTGATAGCTGGTTTGTGGAATCTGAGACCATGCTTGATGAATAGCACTTTCCAGGAGTGTGAGATTGTAGGGTTGTGGATCCAGTTGTATGACGGCTTGTTCAACTTCATCCCACAAATTCTCAATAGGGTTGAGATCTGGAGATTGTGGGGGCCACCTAAGCAAAGTAAACTCATCGGTATGTTCCTGAAACCAATCCTATACAATACGAGCACTATGGCAGGACACATTATCTTGTTGAAAGTAGCCATCGCCATTGGGATAAACCATCCACATGACAGGATGCACTTGGTCCGGAACGATGTTTAGATATGATGTGCCAGTCAGACGTTGATCAACACAAATTAAAGGGCCCAAAGCATGCCAGGAAAACATTCCCCAAACCATAACGTTGCCTCCATCAGCTTGAAGGGTTGTAGCAATGCATTTGGGGTCCATGCTTTCGTGCTGTTTCCGCCAAATTCTCACTCGGCCATCGGCATGGTGCAACTGAAAACGGAATTCATCGGATTACATAATTTGTTTCCAGTTATCGGCTGTCCAATCCTTGTGCTCCGGTGCAAACTGGAGACGTTTTCTCTTGTTAACTGCAGACAGCAAAGATGTTCGAACAGGCCTTCGGCTGCCATATCCCATCCGATGCAGTGTACGGCGAACAATGCATGCAGAGATCATTTGAGGGGATCCTTGATTAAGATGGTCTGTAATGTGCTGCTCTGTTGCCCTTCTGTTATCTGTTACCAGTCTGGACACTCACCGTTTCGCCCTAGCAGTCACTAGTCGATGACGACCACACGTTGCACGTAGAGACCCAGTTTTTTGGCTGACAGTCCAGTCTTTAAACACTTTAACAACAGCTGCTTTGGAACATTTCACGAATGCGGCGGTTTCGGTGATACTCGCTCCATGGCTCGGAGCTCCTACAATCATCCCACGTTGAAAGTCCGCCAAATCACATTTTTTACCCATCTCGTCACCCGAAAATCACTTCTACTACTGTCGCAAGCACTAAGCTTTCCCTTTTTATACTAGCCTTGCCCTCTGGCGGCAACAGCGTACAGACATAGCTCATTTGCTTAAAACTGTCAAATGGTCATAATAAAGTGGCTACTCAGTGTATAATAAATTCAATCTGTCACATGCAGATGTTTTTCACCAAAGGTGTGTCAATCACTGATTGCATAATTCTGGGGTATATTCACCAAAGGAGCAGCCATAAAAACAGAAAATAATAATAATTTCTATCAAATCATAGTAAATGACCAAAATTCTTAAAATTACACAACGAAGATTTTGCATAATTTAGCCGTAACCAGTATTTGAACCTTGGTTAAAACAAAAACAAAAAAAAATGAATAAAAAAAATTATATCATTTTCAATAAACCAGAATAACACTTTCACTCAAATGGTAATATTTTTAACAACTTCAATTTCGGAGATAAACGAATTTGATAATATCGAATGAAAAATCTTATGAGTATTTTCAATTTTGTGTCTTTAATTATTTTATATATTTGTAAAGACCAAAAAAGGTGGAAATTCTGATATTGATAAAAATGTTATTAAACATGAAGAAGTGTATGACCAAATACAATTTTTAACATTAGATTCAATTTTTAGATTAGTATAAAATCTAATTAGGTTTTTAAATAAATTTCATGTCTGAGAAAAAGTTTAATTCAATCTTTTTACATGTTATACTCTGTAATGTTCCTTTAGGTATAGCTGTCTGAACAGTACACAAATCAGTTCTTAATAACTATACTTTTAAGCGAATCAGGAGTCACCCAAATAACTTCAGAAAATGTTATTATTAATATTTATTCAGCAAAAACTTCTTTAGCACGACTCAGTCTTCAACAACATCAGTGAAACAAATCCAATTACTTGTTAGAGATCGTTTAACGAGAAACAAAAACACCAACTCTAAATATTAAATACGCAGACGTCAAGAAAGCACAACTTCAAATACTTCAACTTCCGCAACTACTATTATATCATCATACTACCATAATCTCTCTTCCCCCCCCCCCCTCCCACTGCTCCTGCTCAAACATTACATAACGTTCAGTTCTCATCAGGCACACACACACGGCATACGTTCCGACATCAAGGTGCTGCCAACCATACTCTTGCGGGAGAGAAGATAACAAGTTAAGTTTGAAAAACGCTAAGGAGAACGAACTGAAATTTACATAGAGAACCAAACTAAAAAGGAAAGTCAAATAAAAGTATTCGTCACAACTCTTCATATCTAATCATTTCAAATATTAATTGGGTATATTTCTGTCATCAAACATCAGTCAAAGCTATTGAAAGAGTCAGTGGCTGTTATTCAAAAATAACTGCACTTTATGACGACATACATACATACATACATATAATTAAGCTGTTCTCTGATATTCAGAGGTTCGCTCTTCAAAGAAAGACGATCTGACAAATAAATATTTAACTGATAATGCATATCCCTAAGGTGTTCTCTCATATTAGCTCCACAAAGAAATACAAACCGCTTGATAATTTTTTAACTGATTATTTACTTACTGTTGCCGTATCAAACTTCTCCATTTACAGCGATCTTGACACACAACACGGGCTTCCGTGACATCCATCACATGACGTACACAAGACCTTCTATACTTCATACTCATAATCTTTTTTCTTGCTGACACTCCTGGATCTGATCCTTCCATGAGTTCCTTGGCCTTCCTCTGCCTTTCTTTCCGACCACTTGGGCCGAAAAAATATTCTTAACACGCATCTTGTCACTCATCCTTTCAACATCGCCAAACCACCTAAGAATATTAGTCTCCACCTTGCTAACAACACTTTGCTTCACATTACACAACTGCAACACATCTTCATTCCTCACATGATCAGAACGTGTCTTACCCCAAACCCCCCGTAAGAAGCGCATTTCTCCGGCACGCCAACGACTCCTATGTCTCTTCTGTAGTACCCAGGTTTCACTGCCATACATCAGAGTAGGAACAATTAAACTTTCATTCACAGCCATTCGGGGGACTTTTTTGAGAATGCATCATTCCTGTAAAATCCTCCTAAAGCAGCTACGACTTTCAAAGAAGAATTCAGTCGACTACTAATTTTGCCATCTAATCTGTTCTCTCTGTCAAACAAGCTTCCCAAATTTACAAACTCATTTACCTGATCAATCACTGTGCCATTTAGACTTACCCTGCATTCAGTACTAACAGTTCATCGCTCAAAAACCATAACTTTGGATTTTCCCTTATTTATACACAGTTTGAATGTCATACAAAACTTCATGCATCCCGGACAAAATGCTCTGCGACTCACGTTTGCTCTCTGCCAACAGGACAGTGTAATCAGTATACAGCAATCTGCACACACGGGTATTACTAAGACATAAACCAGTATTTTCTATCTTGGCATCACGCATGCATACATCCATAAATATATTAAACAGACATGGGGACATTACACAACCTTGCCTGACTCCTGCACCAATGGAAAATCATTTTGATACAACACCATTCACTCGTACACAAGCTCTACTGCCGGCATACATGGCTTTCACACTATTAAGTAGATTCCCAGTAACACCATGTTCATTCAACACCTTCCACAGAAGTATCCCATTTATTCGGTCATATGCTTTCTATAAATCTATGAAGGCAGTAAAAACTTTCTTACCAACAGCCAGATACTTTTCAATCATCATGCATAATGCAAAAATTTGGTTAGTGCAGCCTTTACCAGGCATAAAACCACTCTGAACATCCCACACTTTCTCTCATGTAAGACCTCGTACCGTTTCAACAATGACCTTATCAAACACTTTCCCTGGCACACTCAGTAAGCTGATGCCACGATAGTTCTTGCAGTCAGTCTTTTCACATTTCCCTTGTACAAGGGAACAATGATAGCATCCCACCAATCCCGAAGTAACATTCCTAACTCCCAGCACAACTGACAGATTTCAGTTAACCGATCATTTACAGAGACACCACCATATTTCAACATCTCAGCAGTTATGCCATCAACTCTTGGAGCCTTAATATTCTTCTCACGGGATCCCTCCTGTGATTCCATCTCTCACTATGACATTATCTGCTTCTGCCTCAGAATCACCTTTGCTTTCTTGATTTAATAACTCACAGAAGTATTCACCCCATCTTTCACTTAACTCATTGGGCTTCCATATCATTTCTCCAATCCTATTCTTCACACAACTTGCAACTTTCCCCCTACTTCTCTTGCGCCTCATATACTTCCAGAAAGTTTTTTTATCTTTCCAAAAAGCCATTTCTTGCCATTCCACTTTCTCTTCCAATCTTTTGCCTAATTCTGGTGAACCAGCTTCGCTGCCTCACGCTTCTTACAGTGATATTCATCCTCAGAAACTCTACCTTGCAACATCACCAAATATGCTTCCTTCTTTCTCTTTACTGCCTCTTCAATCTCACTATTCCACCAATCATCACCTCAAGCGCTATCCACTATTTCGGTGCCACAGACCTCTTCAGCGGCAGTGACAACACAGTTCTTAAAATAAGTCCATTTCTTTTCTACATCCCTCTCACATGACTTCAGCTCCTTCAGTTGTCTACTGAGTAAATTAGAGTAACGCTGATGGACTTCAAGAAGCCTTTCAACCTTTATTCTTTCCATCCTAGGCCTCCTCCTATTTCTTTTCCTCCAACCAGCATTCAGTTTCACTCGTGATACCACCAAGTAATGATCAGAGCCAACATCCGCACCTCTCATCATACGGGTGTCAACAACTAAGAGTTTCAGACACTGATCGTAAACAACAAAATCTATTATGCTTTTTTGACCAAAAGTACGATTTTCCGAATTGTATGTGTGGATATACTTGTATTGGAAAAACTTGTTGGATGCACACAAACCATTCTCAATGCAGTGTTCAATTAATCTTTCACCATTATCTTTCACACGATGATCATTAAATTTATCCAGAAAGTTATCAGAAATGACAGTCTGCACATCTACTTTAGCATTGAAATACCCAGCTATTATAACTTTCTCTTTAGTAGCAAACTGGCTCAAAACAGCTTTTAGCTCATTCAAGAAATCTTCCTTCCGCTCATTCAAGAAATCTTCCTTCCTACGAGAAGGTTCCGAGTCACAAGGAGCATACACTACAATGATTACTATTCTCTGAAGTTTCACTTTCAAACGAATCCAAAATAATTTTCTCACTTATGTAGTTATAGTGAATCAAGTTGTTTTTCATCTTTTCACTTAAAATCACACTTACACCTCTCTCACATTATCCAACACTCCAGACCATACACTCACTGTGTCATTAAATGAAGTTTTCTGTAATCTCTGTATGCATCTTGTACGCACTAGAATCAAAGACCAATTCTTTCATTAGCAAAGTAAAATACCGAAACGTCTAGTAAAGGAAATTTTTACCAACTAACTATATTTAAATCCACATCATTTTGAAACATCAGAACGTGACCAAAGAATTGCCACCATTGTAAGTAAACTTAACATTCATCTGAGGATAAATCATTCAATTTTGAGCAAAACAATGGCATAAACCTATGAAATCATTTGAACTACAGCAAACAAAATTTTAAAAACCATTAATTGAGAAAAAATAATCCGACCAAGTGTCAGAAAAACAGGACGAAACGTGAATGACGGAAATTTATAGTAAATTATGGATGGTAGAAAATTATGATCAGTAATGGATGATTAAAAGCAACCAGTAACGGATACAAGGAAGATTACGAAAAATAATATATGATGAATTTACTTCTAATAAGGAATAATAAAACTTTATGACCAATAATGGATGATAAAACGTTATGATTATCAATGACGTGTTTGCAGCCACTAATGGGTGCAAAAAGAATACGAATAGTAATGACTGATGAGTTCACTTCTAATAATAGATGATAAAAATTTACGACCAATAAATAATAGATGCTAAAAGATTATGTCTACTAATGCGAGATGAAATGCCTTCTAGACGAGATGTAAAGTGAAACAGGAAAATGTCGAAATGAGTTGAATGGCATAAGAGGAAAAAGGAGGAACTTGGCGCTGATGGGCACGCAAAGCAGTGAGAAGAGTTTAAAAAACCGATGACATATATAGGGGGAAGGCAAGAAATATGGAAAGCTTTAGTTGTGCTTTAGACTGGTAGGAGCAGAGCAAATTAAAAAAGAAAAAGAAAAAAAATATAAAATTGGGTGAAGTTGTCTATAATCTCTGTATGCATCTTGCTTGGAAACTACAGTTCCGCGATGGAACCTGCAGTCACAAAATTATATTATTTCTTATGAAAGAAAAATGCTTTCCCCAAAAAGGTTTTTGCTGGAGACGGAACATTCCAATTTCCAGCGTGATTATACACTGAAGAGCAATTGAATTAGAGACAGCAGGCGTTATGCAAATGTGGCGCTGTGGGCGGCCCTGTAAACGGAAACGACATGACGTAAGCAGCGATCCGACAATATAAGGAGTGATGCGACGGGAATCAATAAGAGTCGGACGCAGTATGGGTAAGACGAAGGATCTAAGCGCATTTGATCGTGGGAAAATTGTCGGGGCCCGACGAATGGGTCACTCCATCTCGGAAGTCGTTCAGGCACTGGGATTTTCACGAGCCACTGTGTCACGGGTGCACCGCGAGTACATCGAATACGGTAAAGCCATCCTTGCAAGGGCCAACTGCCGTGGACAACAGCGTGTGGATGAGCGGGGTCATCGTTGGCTAGCTCGCATTGTAACAGCGGATAGACGAGCCACAGTGCAAGAAATCACTCAGCAATTTAACGCTGGTGCACAAAAACGTGTAAGCAGCCACACCGTCTAGAACCATCTCCTCGCTATAGGGTACAGAAGCCATCGTCCCACGAGGGTACCGCTGCTGACCGCACATCACAGGGTGCAAAGATTAGCATGGGCGCGGGAACATCGCCACTGGACCCTAGACATATGGGAAAATGTTGCCTATACTGATGAGTCGAGATTAATTTTGGAACATGCGGATGGCAGGATACGTACGGTGGAAACCACATGAAGCGATGGATCCTTCTTGCGAGCAGGGTACTCTTCAAGCTGATGGGGGTGGCATTCTCTTCTGGGGACTGTTTAGGTGGACTGAAATGGGACCCCTGGTAAGTGTGACATCGTCCCTCACAGGTCAACGCTACCGGAATATCCTGGACGATAATTTGCTCCCGTTTGTGCGTCTTCAACATCCCACTGGGGACCTCTTCCTGCAACAAGACAATGCACCGTGCCATCGCTCCCGAATTGTATCCGAATGGTTGGATGAACACTCCACCGACGTGACCTCACTTCCTTGGCCAGCTAGGTCACCTGAGCTCAATCCCATCAAGCACATCTGTGATGCCATCGAAAGAGATGTTCGTGGCTTTGACCCCCCTCCATCAAATCTTCGTGAATTGTGGGAGCTTGTTCAGGGGTCGTGGATCCGTATGGCTTCCCAACGCTTCCGGTGTCTTGTCGAGTCTATGCCGAGACGAATCGCCGCCGTCATCAAAGCGAAAGGTGGTGCTACACGTTACTATAGACAGGTATCTCTAATTCAATTGCTCTTCAGTGTATCTTCGGAAAATAATGGCCGATTTTCTGAGGGGCCACATTCAACTCGCCCGCAAGGCTTGCAAACTAACCCGTTCGCAGCGCCATTCATACGAGTTGAAGGGCGACTCAGACGTCACGTACACGCCATAATCGGTTAAGCTGCAGTCGTTGCTACTCATGTGAGAGTGATCTGTACAACATGTTAAGAAGGAGTGAATTGCGGGTGATTCTGCTTTTTGAGTTCGAATTGGTTCGTAACGCGGCACAAACCTGCTGTAATATGGAGGAGGCAACATCTGAACGTGCTATTTTTCGGTGGTTTGAAAATGTTTCGTTCTGGTGACACGAGCCTAAAAGATGAGGAGAGCCGAGGATGACATTTGGTCATTGCTAACGACACTTTGAAGGCAAATGTGGAAACAAATTCTTGCGTCACAATCAGAGAACTCGCCAAACAGTACAATGTGTCGGTGTCAATCATTTCCGAACATCTCCCTCAAATTGATAAGGTCATGACTGGTGAATATCATCCTGTAATCGCAAGAAGATCGATTCGGGGTCCAACACAAACTGAAGGAGCATCAGAAACAACAACGGTTTGAAATGCGCAGTAACCTTTTGCTTCGCAACGAAAATGATCGCATTAGAACCTGTGATGAAAAGTGAGTGCTATACGACAACCGTAAGCGATCTGGACAGTTGCTGAGCCATGGTGAACCACCGAAACAACATTCTGTACCGAAGTTGACGCCAAAAGCGGTTTTGTTGACAGTGTGGTGGACTGTTCACTGTGTCATACAGTACTCATTCCTGAATGATGGTAAAAGCGTTACAACAGTCACATAATGTGAAGAAATCGATCGAATGCACCAGAAGTTGTTTTCCAAAAAGCCTTCTATGGTAAATGGGATGGGTCCTATCCTCCTCCTTTATAAAGAGAGACCATCCGCGTCACAAATGACGAAACAGAAACTACACGAACTGAGGTTCAAAACCCTCCCGCATCCAGACTGCTCACCTGATTTGGCACCTACCGATTTCCACCTGTTCATGCATTCTAGTAATTGCCTCAAGAATGGGACCTTTAGAAACCGAAAGGAGGCCGAAATTGTATTCCGGGTTTTTCTTGCATCCAGGGAGCCAGATTTCTTCTGAACTGGCATTGCGAAGCACTTGTCACTCGCTGGCAGAGGTGTGTAGCTGTTGAAGGCACCTATTTCGAATAAAGCAAAGTTGTGTACTGTGAGGTATGTCTCTTTCATTTTTACTCTCCAAATAGGCCATTATTTTTCGAAGGACCTGGTATTTCGCTTCAGGAAGTTTCCTTGAAGCACTTTCTGTGGACCCAAGTTTCATATAAAATGAGAAAAATATTTCGAAATTTAAGATCGTTGTTAACAGCTGCCCTCGTAGACACAAAGACAGAAGGTCCTTCCCCCAGACACATGTTGTAAACGTACTACGTAAAGATGACGTACTACTGCCATGACATACAAGACAAATCGGCAATGCTGCAGCGGTAAACCTGCCGGCGTAGTGAAGTTGGGAGAACAGAAGCTCCGGAACAAGAAGACGTGGTTTCAATTCCAGCCACAGGTTAAATGTTATAGCGTGCAGTTCTACAAATTTGTAAAGTTTGGTGGAGGACACAGAATCAAGAGTTTTATTTAACTCTGGAGTAAGATAGAGATGTGGGCTGTCGCCATTTTTATTTTACTTATTTATTTATTTTTTGATTGGAAGTTTAACGACCACCGTGAGCAACTCAATGGGCTATAAAGCAGTCGCCCGTCCCTAATTTAGGGTCACTGGTTCCAGGGAAGGGAGAGAGCCAGTGCCGTAAGACAAACACAGCGTCCATGCCTCACGGGGATTCGAACCCCTTTCGGACGAATCGCTTAGACCACTGCACCACCGGGGCGGCATGCCCATATGGATAAGCTGCTTAAAGAAACTAACTCATTGGTATCGGACGCTGAAGTACATGGTTCTGGAGAAAACGTCAGCAGCTTGCTGTATGCTGAAGACTGAATGCCAATTTTCAAAATTGTAAAGAAGACTGAATGCCAATTTTCAAAAGTGTAAACGTCAGCAGCTTGCTGTATACTGAAGACTGAATGCCAATTTTCAAAATTGTAAAGAAGACTGAATGCCAATTTTTAAAATTGTAAACGTCAGCAGCTTGCTGTATACTGAATTCCAATTTTCAAAATTGTAAAGAAGACTGAATGCCAATTTTCAAAATTGTAAACGTCAGCAGCTTGCTGTATGCTGAAGACTGAATGCCAATTTCCAAAATTGTAAAGAAGTTGTAGTATAATTCAATTCAGCAGGACGTGTGAAAAATTTGGAACGAAAATAAATGCTGATATGTCTAAATCCGTGGTTCTAAGTCAAACATCGTAACTTAACGGTTGCATATTATTCATCGGCGAGGCATACCTTTTCGACAGAGTTACGAAAGTCCTACAACAGGAAGTACCTGAGCCGCACGGGTGACGCAGTGGTCTAAGTGATGGCTTATGACCATTCCTCCGGGAGGGGTCCGGGTTCGAATCCCGTAAGGCATGGATGTTGTGTTTGTCTTACGGCACTAGCTCTCTCCCTTCCCTGGAGCCAGTGACCCTAAATTAAGGACGGGTGACTGCTTATAGCCCAATGAGTTGCTCACCGTGGTCGTAAAGCCTTCAATCAAAAAAAAAAAAAAAAAGTAGCGCATTATAAACTGCCATTCAAATGATATTCTCTTTTCGTGCTACTTTCTTGTTTTAAATTTCTTTAAATCGCTAAATCAGACTATCCTCTCTAGGAGTGTTGGAGTGTTTTATTCCTTACCTTGCTGGTTTTTCTCTCTTTCTTTTCTTTTTTCATTTTGCGTTTTAAGCACAAATCTCCATCCTCAATTTTTTCTTAAATGCTGAGCTCAAATAAAATGTTATCCTCTTTTTTTTCGAACTGAATAAAATTAGCCGTGAAATTACCTCCAGAAGATATTTCATGACCGAGGTATAAGATTCTGAACCTATGCAAATTGTGCAAATATTTTTTTTTCTTGCCATAGGGTTTGTTCTGGAGAAAACAGATAACAAATAAAGTCCGCCGTTTTTCACAACCCACCCAGCCGCGAACAATGAGAATACAAAAGATCGTTCATAATGGCGGAATACATTTTTACATATATATTTTTAATGCATTTAGCTGCGAAGTGAGTCGACCTTTTCTCAATTACGTATTAGCATTTATGCATCATGCTTTCTGTCATAAAATTAAATTCATCAGACTCGTAGCACCCCCTCCCTTTGCACACGAGCACGCTCAATCACAGTGATATCAATCACACTACAAATCACAGTAATATCAATCACACTCAATCACACTGCTGCTCATTCTGACTGTGTGAAACACAACTTGAAAATAAAAGTAAGCAAAAATAACGCACTAAATAATGATAAAAACTTTGTACACATGCTGTATGTAGCTAGTGAAACAAACGCAAGAAAAAATCTGAAATGAAAGAGAAAAACAAATATGGTTCATAACCTAAGAATCTGCTGTGAATCCAAAGTTTCGACGGGTGACATCTAGGACATGCGGTGTGGGTTATGGCCGCTCACGTTTTCAGTTTCTTTCCTGCTTCGTACGCAGGCGCAGTCCATAGAATTTGCGGTTTGTTACCAGTACAAGAAGTGGTAATGCCCCAAGTAGCACAAAAATGTTTATAAAACGTTTCAAAACCAGTTCGGCATGACGTTGAAAAAACGTCACAATATTACGTTTAAAAAACGCTAATACGTCTCGTTGATTCAATGGTTTTTCAACCGTTGTTATATCGTTGTAGCACCGCTTTTCAGACGTTTAAATGACGTTAATTAAACGTCATATTATTTCCTTCGATACGTTGAGGAACGGGTGTAACAATCGTTTAGCAACGTTTGAGTAACGTTATTTAAACGTCACACTCCTTTCATTATGACATTCAGAAGCTGTTTTAACAACCGTTTAGCACCGTTTAAATGACGTTATTTAAACGTCATATTCCTTCTATTATGACGTTGAGAAACGGTTTTAACAACCGTTTATCGACGTTTCATTTCGATTTTACAACGTACTTTTCTTTTCTGTATTACGTTTAGTAAACGTTACAGCAACGGTTATTCCACGTCTAAATTTCCTCTATTAAACGTTGCTGTCCTTTGTGTATTACGTCAAAACAACGTTTTCAAACGCCACAAAAAACGTTACCACAACGTTTTATCGAAGGTTCTTTTCCGGTTTGAGGACTTTTTTTTTTTTTTGGCTTTACGTGTGCCGTTGCAAAACGTTAGAACAACGTTTATATTTCGTTCTTGGGTCATTCCGTATGAACTCAACACAGCGACTTGACTTGACCATCTCATATTTTAATGAAATTTGGTACATAGGTGGCCTCTATATAGATTAAGAAAAATACTAAATTTCATCGTCATATATCCACCGGTTTTGAAAATACAGCTATATAAAATATTAAAAACACCCCAAATACGGAAGATTGATAGGTTTTTAAATTGTTATTGCAGCTCCCCTAATTAAGATAGAGAGATGGGAAAGGTATCTTTTTGTAGTATGGTTTATGCTCTTACAACACCATATTGGTTAATGTTTAAAATAATTTCAGTTTTAAAATTTAAATTTTGAATTTTTCAAAATACGACGCTCCAAAAAATTCTAATTTTTTTTAAAACAATCTTTATATGTTTGGCATTTGATTGTGTGAGTTGTAACTTGGGATGATAATGGGTGTACTTAAAAAGCTATATTCAAATTTAGCCTAACACAAGAGTTTAATGAAAAAATAAAAATAAAAAAAACATGTAAACTGAAAATAAATTTGGGTTAAATCTTTAAAAAGTTTCATTAATAACAATAGATATAGTATTTTTGTTATTTAAAACCATTTATTTAAACAATGTTTTATTTTTAATTGATTTGTTTAAAATCTGAGACTACATGGGCTTAAAATTTTTATTAATTTCATTATTCAGAATATGTAATAATTCCCAATACAGTATCAAAAAATAAGACTGTGCAGTTGTACTGCAGGCTACATTTTGTTTTGGACTAAACTCTTCATGTTCTGACTTGAAAAACTGATTCTGTTGTTTAGATCATTGGTAACAAGACCCAACAAGCAGAATCTTGCATTCCTACCTTGCAGCAACTAGGATTCCTACCGTTCTTTTGTCCTTTCGAGTCTGGGAAAGCGATTTATGTACGCAGCTATAAAAGCCCAAAAGGAATCGACTTTTTTTTTCATTTGTCAAGACGCTGATAATGATCAGTTAACGATAGTAGCGATGCAACATTAAAACTAACATTTCGAGAATGTTTGCAGAAATGGCTAAAGTAAAAAGAGAGAGAAAGAGATCCAGGATATGGCTCACCTGAAGACCGCATGACTTTACTTCAACTAAATGGGTTGCCATAGAGTTTTTTGGAGGGTTTAAAAAGACGCATGTAACAAGTTCACTCCCAGCAACACCTGAAGTTTTTTTTGTTTGTTTTTTTCATTTGTCTGAGATATATATATATATCTCTCTCTTTTCAACTGGCGAACAGTAGTAGCGATGTAACATTAACCCTTTAACGACCATAACGCCCAAAACGCCCGTACGTACAAACGGCCATAAAAGCCCGAAACGCCTGTCTAGGGTGAGTCAGATGTCTTGCCCTTATTTGTTCTTCCAATTTTCTCGACCTATGAGGGATCAACAGGAGCCACTCTCAGTCACTATTGTTATTAAACAAAGAAGTAAAAAACACCAGATAGTTTCGGGCGTTATGATATTTAGTGATACACGATTTTTTGGTCATGGTTGTTAAAGGGTAAAAACTCGTTATACGAAATTTCGAAAATGTTTACAGAAATGGCTAAAGTAAAAAAAAGAGAGACAGACAGACAGAGATCCAGGATATGGCCCGCTTGAAAAGCGCATGATTTTAATTCAAGTAAATGGGTTGCCATAGAGTTCTTTGGGGGACAATTTAAAAAGATACCAGTAATAAGTACACTCGTAGCAACTCCTGAAGTTTTTTTTTCATTTGTCTGAGATTTCTCTATCTGTCTCTCTCTATCTATCTTTCTCTATCTATCTATCTGTCTGTCTCTCTCTCTCTCTCTTTTCAATTGGCGAACAGTAGTAGCGATGTAACGTTAAAACTCGCTATCAGAAATTTCGAAAATGTTTACACAAAAGGCTAAAGTAAAAAAGAGATAGAGAGAGAGAGAGAGAGAGAGAGAGAGAGAGATCCAGGATATGACCTGCTTGAAGAGCGAATGATCTTACTTCAACTAAATGGGTTACCATAGAGTTTTGGGGGGATTTAAGGTGGTTCCACCTAATATCTCTGCCTTGTTTTCAATGGTAAAATCTCTTTACATATTTTCTTCGCAATTCATGTATTCACAAGGATGAAAATTTGCACATCGATAAAACTAACTATAAGTTACAGCATGAGATACCTAATACTTGCTTAAACATTACCATAACTAAGCAATCCAACATTTGTTTGTCTACTGACGTCATTAATGTACAGGTCCCACCATCTATTAACAGGTCTGAACAATACTCAAAGAAAAGTGATAGATTTTTAATATAATTATTTTTATGTTTTAGCAAGTATTAAGTATCTCATGCTATAACTTAAAGTTAGTTTTATCGATGTGCAAATTTTAATCTTTGGGGAAAACATTAATTGCGAAGAAAATATGTAAAGAAGTTTTACCATTGGAAACATAAGACAGAAATTTTAGGTAAAACCATCTTAAGAAGACACCCGTAATAAGTACACTCGCAGCAACACCTGAAGCTTTTCTTTTTTTTTTTTCATTTGTCTCAGATTTTTCCTCTCTCTCTCTCTCCGTCTCTTTTAAATTGGCGAACAGTAGTAGCGATGTAACATTAAAACTCGTTATAGGAAATTTCGAAAATTTTTACACAAATGGCTAAAGGAAAGGAGATAGAGAGAGAGATCCTGGATATGATCAGCTTGAAGAGCCTATGATTTTACTTCAACTAAATGGGTTACCATAGAGTTTTTTTGGGCATTTAAGAAGACAACCGTAATACACGCAGCAATTCCTGAAAGTTTTTCTTTTACTTACCTTATCCCCCCCATCCCTTGGCAGATGAGGGAGTTTTGAGACCTCACTGTTCATGTAGGACGCCTGTCTATGCGTGAAAAATTCTTACGGAAACCAAAACTCAGTTGAATGCGTCACAAAAATGTCATAAAGAAAATAAGAAAAAAGATGCTTGCTCAGGTATTGAATGTGTTTCCTGAGATATAAAATTGTCTCTTCAGAAACAAAGTAAATGGCACGATATTAAACACATCCCCCCGCCACGTGGCTAAGAATAAAAGTTGAAATACTGCACTGTCACATCAGAGTTTCCGCTAAGCAGGTAATGGAACAGTTTCGCACCTCTCTCTCTCTCTCTCTCTCACACACCAAAGGTGTGGTCTCCAAACGAGAGAGCAGGGGTGGGGATTTTAAGATCCAACACGAAGCGAAGGGTGCAAAATGGCGGCGGCGGTGGTGGTGGGACAGGGGCTTTTGAGGGCGGGTGGAGGTGCACTTCGAAGCCGTATGGGCCGCAGGAGCGGCGGCATGAAGGAAGATTTGGCATGGCGGACCATGAAGTCGTAATAACATGTAATAAAGATTGATTTATCGAGACCACAATTATCCAAGTCAACTTCCCATTTGATGGCTTCGGGACAAGAGCAACCTTCCGTAATTCCACTTTAATAGGAACTTATTAAACCACACCCCGGAATGGACTTGCGTGGACAGTCATACTAAATAGACGGCTGCACAACCATAAAGAAAAGAAGCGAAATGCAGGAGTTCACTGCTTTTCCTCTTATGAATGGCTGGCCAGACACTTGCTGCCAGTTTTACATGCAGTATTTTTCTATTATGGAATGCGGGTGTTCGCAGGTTTTTAGGCGAGGAAGTCTGTCTTCAAGCGAAAGAAATTCCAATTCAGTCTCACAGTCATTATCGCACTTTTAACGTGAATTATTTTTAATTGAATAAGAGTTACTTTATAAACATTTTTACTTACTAAGAGTTTACTTTTATAAACATCACTGATGTTTTGTTGAACCCAAGTAGGACTAAATCTCCGTGCGTAAGCATTAGGTTTAGACGAAATGTAGTGCTTCTTTTAAAAGATTGTATGTTGAAAAATCTAACACGCTCATGGCTTGCACCAAGGTACAAATAAATAAATAGAAATAAAAAGAATGAAAATTTACTGCTGCCTGTATTTTCTCCTGTTTTTTGGGTTTAACGACCACTCTGAGGGCTATAAACAGTCACCCATCCCTAACTTAGATTCACTATAGTCACAGGGAAGGGCATGGGCGTAGCCATGTTCCGAAAGTCAGCAGAGTTGTAATATTTTGTTTAATCATAACAACCACGGTTGTTATGATTAAACAAACTATTTCAAGTAATTTACATGTATATAATATACAGTTCGCCGCCCTGTTGGCGCAGTGGTCTAAAAGATGGCTTCTGATCATTCGTCCCAGATGGGTCCGGGTTCAAATCCCGGTGAGGCATGGATCCGGCGCTGGCTCTTTCCCTTCCCTAGAACCAGTGTCCCTAAATTAGGGATAGGCGACTGTTTATAGCCCGCTGAGTTGCTCACGGTGGTCGTTAAGCATCCAATGAAAATAATAAGAATATACAGTCCAGCCCTTTTATTCGTATAACGAAGTTAAAGGGAGAGTCAAAAACATTCGGCATATGTGAACTTCGTTTTAATCGGATAGATTAATAAAAGGGGGGGGCATTTTCGGCATATTACCTTATATCATTCTAAAACTAGTCAATGCTAAACTATATAAATAAATCGATTGAAGGTAAATAATTCTTGTTTATTAAAAACTTTAGCTAATAAAATAATATAAGATCTGCAAAAAACAAAATGTTTAACGAATGTAAGAATTAAGGTGAGTCACAAAAATTTGAAATTTCACGTATCATATATAACATCGGATATACGAACCAGTTCGTGCCTATTTTCTGCTTATCATGATCTCTGTTTTAAACGTTTTTCAACTTCCTCTGACGCGGTGGTTAAGATGTTTCTAGAGGCCAAACAACTTTAAGATTTTTAAACAGAGATTTTTTTTTTTTTTTTTTTGATTGGAGGTTTAACGACCACCGTGAGCAACTCAATGGGCTATAAGCAGTCGCCCGTCCCTAATTTAGGGTCACTGGTTCCAGGGAAGGGAGAGAGCCAGTGCCATAAGACAAACACAACATCCATGCCTGACCGGGATTCGAACCCGGACCCCTTACGGACAAATTATCAGAGGCCAACGCCTTAGACCACTGCGCCACCGGGGCGGCAAACAGAGATTAAGGGGATTAAAAGACGGCGAGGGGAGGAAATAAATGAGACAGCATTTGCCCGGCAGATGTATGTTTGGCAAGAGGGTTTCGGAGGGCAGAGGGATAAGGAGCTGGAAGGAGTAAAAAAGCAATGGAAACATTCTTGTCTTCATGCGAACTGACCTATCCGCAAGAGGAACCACGAAGTGTCGTCAGCATCAGACAATTCCTAGTTTTCCAGAGAAAGAAGGATGTTTAAAAACTTCAAAAGTTTAATACCATTTATTTTGTTTGCTGATAACCGTGGTGAATTTCTATATAGGCGGTTTCTGTAAAAATTATTGTTCGTAAGATTAGGTTAAAACAACAAGGAAGAATATAACGAAGTTCAAGGGATCTATAAAAACTTAGGTTTATGCGGAACTACGTATTATGCGAGCTCGTTGTCTTGGGGTTCGATTTCATGTACACTGAAAAGCAATTGAATTAGAGATACCTGTCTAGTAACGTGTAGCACCACCTTTCGCCCTGATGACGGCGGCGATTCGTCTCGGCATGGACTCGACAAGGCACCGGAAGTGTTCAAAAGCCATACGGATCCACGACCCCTGAACAAGCTCCCACAGTTAACGAAGATTTGATGGGGGGGGGGGGGGTCAGAGCGTAGAACATATATCACTCGATGGCATCCCAGATGTGCTTGGTGGGATTGAGGGCAGGTGACCTAGCTGGTCAAGGAAGCGAGGTCACGTCGGTGGAGTGTTCATCCAAGCATTCGGATACATTTCGGGGGCGATGGCACGGTGCATTTTCTTGATACATAATGAGGACCCCTGGGGGACGTTGAAGACGCACAAACGGAAGCAAATGGTCGTCCAGGACATCACGGTAACGTTAACCTGTGAGGGACGATGTCACACGTACTAAGGATCCCATTTCAGTCCACGTAAACAGTCCCCAGACGAGAATGCCACCCCCACCAGTTTGAAGAGTACCCTGTGCTGGCATGAAGGATCCATTGCTTTATGTGGTTTGCGCCGTACTCGTATCCTGCCATCCGCATGTACCAACGTGAATCTCGACTCGTCAGTCCAGGCAACATTTTCCTACATGTCTAGGGTCCAGTGACGATGTTTCCGCACCCATGCTGATCTTTGCACCCTGTGATGTGCGGTCAGCAGCGGTACCCTCTTGGGACGATGGCTTCTGTACCCCATAGCGAGAAGATGGTTATGGATGGTGCGGCTGCTTACACGTTTTTGTGCACCAGCGTTAAATTGCTGAGTGATTTCTTGCACTGGGGCCCGTCTATCCGCTGTTACAATGCGAGCTAGCCGAAGATGACCCCGCTCATCCACAAGCTGTTGTCCACGGCAGTTGGCCTTTGCAGAGATGGTTTTACGGGATTTGATGTACTCACGGTGCACCCGTGACACAGTGGCTCGTGAAAATCCCAGTGCCTGCACGACTTACGAGATGGAGTTACCCATTCGTCGGGCCCCGACAATTTGCCCACGATCAAATGCGCTTAGATCCTTCGTCTTACCCATACTGCGCCCGACTCTTACTGATTCCCGTCGCATCACTCTTTATATTGTCGGATCGCTGCATACGTCATGTCGTTTCCGTTTACGGGGCCGCCCACAGCTCCACATTTGCATGACGCCAGCTGTCTATAATTCAATTGCTCTTCAGTGTGTACACAAGATTATACAATGTATTATTCACTGCTGCTTGTTAAAAATTAAACTCCAGAAAAAACAGGTGCGATCGGACTGAAACCCGCAGGGCACGTAGGTAACGTGGGGAAGTTCAAATGGTTGCAACCACAGCGCACATGCAAGTGATTCGTGGCGGCCACGTCCTCGCATCTGTCGCGCTGGAGATATAAAAGCCGGACGCCCAAGACATGTTGCCGTGTTGGGTCTATCGGGCTGGTGCTCCGACTCTCGCTGCGCGGTTGTTTCTGAGTATTCTTTCACTGTCTCTAAATTCTTCCTATTTTCATTTCCTATCGAGTGCACTTACTCAAATCTTTTAGCTTTTATTTTCCAAAAAGGCAGCTTGATATTTAAACATGGGGGGGGGGAGACGTTCCCTTACTAAAACTACTTAAAGTATTTCGTAATACTTTAGTTGCAGTAGTCTCTTCGCGGAATTGTGGATTTAGGTAGTAGTAGTACAGTATATGCGCATGCCCCGCCGCAGCCGATAAGACCCGTACGTACAGCTGACGGACTTTGAGGGAGGCCGACGTGCTGAACTGCGGGAAAGCCGACTTTCCTTCCGCGACATCTCCGTTCGTGTTGAACGAAAAGCGAGCACAGTGATTCGAATACGGCGCCAGTGGGAAGAGGAACCATCTGACTCACAGTCGTGAGAAGTCTGCAGCCAAGAGAAGGACGAGCGCACGGGAAGACTGTCATCTCCATCGTATGGCTTTGGCAAATCGAACAGTTAAGTCTTGAGGATTAGCACAACAATGGAGGTGTGCATCATACCAAGGGATTGCCTGCAACTCCTGTCCTACACGGTTTGCTTCGGGGAGGTACCATCGCTTGCCGTCCGATCCTTCGACTTCTCTTGGCCTTAAACCGCAGATGTCAGCAGCTGCAATTGAGCTAAGAAGGCAGACACTAGCATGACGAATGTCAGTGCATAGTGTTTTTGGATGAGTCGCGGTTCGACCTAATGACCCATGGTGACCTATCCTTGTACGACGGCACCGTGGTGAACGGCTGCAAGAGGTATGCATTAGGCAACGTCATACGGGCCAGACACAAGGATTTCTGGTGTGGAGTGCTGATGGGTTCCCTTCATGTTCCCGTCTCTTACACATTGCAGAAACCATGACCAACCAGCGACACATCGCAGAAGTTGTGGGGGCTGAATTGCTGTCCCCGGTGATATCTTTCAACAGTACAATGTTCGACCACATGGGGAGTGGAATGTCTTACAGCTCCTGGATGCCTGACATGTGCCACGTCTTCCTTGGCCAGTGCGTTCGCCTGATTTGTCACCCATTGGACAAGTGTGGGATATGGTCACTCGACACATTTCCCGTTAGGCTTCTCCGCCAGTTACCCAAGGTGAACATATGGTAGGAATCGAGAAAACATGGAACGATTTGAAAACATGGAATGATTTCATGCCATATGGTGTACTGCCGTTATCACCGCTCATGGTGGGTGGGGACACAAGGATACGGAATGTTTGTTGGGTGTTTCACTTCCAGGTCTGTGCTTCTTTCTGATTACTTACGTCCTGTATCATAAGCAATGCACTCCTTAAATCTCACTTCAATAACTCAGGTCCTTCTTGGTGTGCATTTCCAACAGACAGAAGTGTGGTCTTTAATAAACCTTGATTTATTGTTTCACTTTGTGACATTGAAACTTCAGCACCCATGAGTAAGGCTGAAAACCATGAACAACCTAGGACTAAATTAAAGTTAAGGGTAAATTCAATAAATGGTTGAATTTACACTTATATTTAATTTTGTCCTTTGTAGCAAACCGAATAAACAGAAGCCCACAGTTGATAAAAAATGTAGATAGACATTAGCTAAACTGCTAGAAAAGCGACTGCCCATCGGGATACCACGAGTTTGGAGGTAGAGCCCATCGCACACGGTAACAAAATTGTTATTGATACAGAAATCCAGTAGGAAATGCCAATACTGTTCTGTAGTCCCGGGCTCGAACTTCGTATGTATATTTAGGGCTACCTGCCACAGACCCTTCAATGAAATTGAGGTGAAAAGGTTTTTAAAGTCGTAAGTATCCACAGATGTGACAGTCATCGAGCCAAGTGTCTCCAAGACTCTGTTATTGCTCCCAATAATCCAGTTCGAACCCAACCTGCGAAGAGCCACGGACAAGTATCTCTGAAGCACCTGCGAAGAGCCACGGACAAGTATCTCTGAAGCACCTGCGAAGAGCCACGGACAAGTATCTCTGAAGCACCTGCGAAGAGCCACGGACAAGTATCCGTGGATTATTGGGAGCAATAACAGAGTCTTGGAGACACTTGGCTCAGTGACTGTCACATCTGTGAATACTCACGACTTTAAAAACCTCTTCACCTCAATTTCATTGAAGGGTCTGTGGCAGGTAGTCCTAAATATACATACGAAGTTCGAGCCCGGGACTACAGAACAGTATTGGCATTTCCTACTGGATTTCTGTATCAATAACAATTTCGTTAGTGTGGGCGATGGGCTCTACCTCCAAACTCGTGGTATCCCGATGGGCAGTCGCTTTTCTAGCAGATTGGCTAATGTCTATCTACATTTTCTTGACGATAGATATGTTGCCAATCATCCTTTACCTGGGATTTCTCTAAGATATGTTGATGACATTATTGTCATTAACATTCCGGACTTTTTGCGTTGCGCCGCTGACTTGTATCCTGACGACCTTACCCTAGAAAAAACCAACAGATCGTCTACCTGTGTTTGTTACCTCGATTTAGAGGTTCAGGTGGACGAGGAGGGAAGAGGTGTGGTCAATTTATTTGATAAAAGAAACTCTTTTGAGTTTGATATCATTCACTACACTCACTGGTCATCCAATATTTCAAAAGTTATACCTCGTAATCTACTCATCTCCCAGTTTCATAGAATGGCTAAAATTTGCTCTACACAGCTCTTACTTGCAAAAAATCTGAAAGCTCTTCTTTCTAAATTGCAATCTAACAATTTTCCTAAAAATTTCTTAAGGCATCATTTTAACCATTTAATTTTGAACTTTAATTCGGTGTCCAAAAGTTTCAAATTACACATTGACATGCTTTATTAACCTAGGACCTAACAGTTTTAAATATATAGGTAACACAAAGTGCTATTTGGTGGGTCCCTAATAGCTGAAGATCTTATCTACATACACAGTTTTGCATCTTGTCAACGCACACATTTTTTGGCTTACCAGGTAGTTGTTTAACCGTGACCACCTTTCTTATCAGTGTATATATTTGGGTTCTTGTGGGTGCTCTGTTCAGTCTTGTTTGACTCTTTGTCATGGCGGTTTTTGTTCTGCCGGTAAGCTTTTAATTCTTCTTTTTTAAATTTGATTTTTGTAATTTTTGTGCTTATTAGAATTTGGTTTTGTGGCCTAGGGAGCATGACCAACCGACAATTGTGGCTTGCCTTGTCGCTTTGTTGGTACTAGAAAGGCCACTCAAACAGGTTGATGCTCTCCTGATGACGGCAACCTGTTCCAGTCTTTTACTTGTTTTGAAATTTTGCATTTTTGTTCTGTAATATTTTCATTCTCTCTCTCTCTCTCTCTCTCTCTCTATATATATATATATATAGGGATGTAAGGTCAGGTGATGCGTAACATCACAGCCTCTCCTTGACAAATGTCAACCCCGCCTTCTCGTGGTGCATCCTGTTCCCACTAAAGGGGCTCTGACGACCGCCAATAGCGGTATAACTATACCATCGGGATCAGAGGAAATGCTATCCCACACTCACCAACCCGCTTGGCCAGCGTGGTGAGTTATGGCCAAACACCTCCAAAATGACTCTACAACTTAAATCTTGGCCCTCAGTCTCCGGCAGCTGGAATGTACCTGGCCAAGGCAGCGGCCAGTGCGACATGAAGGCAGAGGGTGCTAAGAATCCCCGGAGGACCGGACTAGGCTGCCATTTGATGCTGACCTTGGCTACCTATAACGGACGCTCCCTATCTTCTGATTCAAGGCTTCTTGAATTGGAAGAGGAACTACAAAGGATCAAGTGGGACATCGTCGGGCTAAGTGAGGTAAGGAGAAAAGGAGAAGATCTCATTGAACTGAAAAGTGGACATCTCTTCTACTATCGTGGGACAGATACTGGCAGAACTAGTGGTGTTGGATTTATAATAAACAAGAAACTGAAGGATAAAGTGGTAGAAGTTGAAAGTTCCTCTGACAGAGCTGCACGACTTGTTATCCAACTCTCGAAAAGATACCAGGCTCAGATTATTCAAACTTATGCAACCACCACAAGTCATCCTGAAGAAGAAATTGAAGAATTTTATGAGGAAATTCGTCATCTAAATAATAAAGGTAAGCAGCACTTGAAGATAATTATGGGAGATTTCAATGCAAAAATAGGGCAACGGCAACAGAATGAAACTTCAGTAGGTAAATTCGGTCACGGCAACAGAAACCAGCGTGGAAATACTCTCGTTGAGTTTGCAGAGGCAGAAGGATTTTTCATCTTGAACTCCTTTTTCAAGAAAAAGCCACACAGGAAATGGACATGGAGACATCCAATTGGGACGACAAGTGAAATTGATTTTATTATGTGTAACAAAAAAATCGTCATCGAAGACTGCAGTGTGCTGAACAAGTTCAACACAGGTAGTGACCATAGATTGGTGAGATGTAAGATGCACCTCAACACTAAACTGGAACGTGGCAAGCTCATAAGACAAACAAAATCTATTGACATAACCAACCTTAAAAAACACCATAATACTTTCAAGTTGGAACTGAAGAACAGATTCTCTGCTTTAGAAGGCCTAACATCGGAAGAAGTGGATATTTCGGAAGTTAACAGAAAAGTAACCAAAGCTCTAATGGAAACAGCAACAAAATTAGCTGGGTCTAAGAACAAGTTGCATGTGAACAAATTATCAGGAAAAACCAAAATGTTGATGCAAAAAAGAAGAGAGATGAGGACAACTAAAGAAGATGTGACTTCCAAAGTGGAATATATAGAGCTATGCAAGACAACACGAAAAAGTATCACTGAAGACGTAAGGAAATTCAACTGTGAGCTAGTGAGGAAAGCAATTGAAAACAACCAAAGCCTTAAGATAGCAAAGGGACATCTCAGTAAGGGAAGAAAACAGATTATGGCTCTGAGAAAAGAAGATGGTTCTATAACAAGAAATAGAGGCAAAATTTTGACAAGAGTGAAAGATTTCTACTCCAAATTATATGAAAGGGATGATACATGTACTCCAGACATCATGAAAGGTACCAGAGTTCTTCCAGTCCTCCCAGCAGAAGTTGCTCATGCAATCAAGAACATGAAGCGGGGGAAAGCTCCAGGCGAAGATGGAATTACTATAGACATCATACAAGAAGCAAGTGGAGAAATTGAAACAGTACTCGCCCAAATTTTCACTCGATGCCTTAATGAAGGGAAGATTCCTGAGGATTGGAACAATGCTACAATGATCCTGCTACATAAAAAAGGTGACATTGAGGATCTCAGGAACTACAGACCTATCAGCCTCCTATCAGTGGTTTATAAAATCTTCACTAAAGTTCTTTCACACCGCTTGAAGGTAACACTGGACATGGCTCAACCGAGAGAACAAGCTGGATTCAGGAGTGGCTACAGCACAATAGATCATATCCACGTACTGAGAGAACTAATTGAAAGAGCGAGGGAATATGAACTTCCATTGTGCATGGCTTTTATCGATTATGAAAAAGGCCTTTGATTCGGTGAAACCATCAGCAGTTACCACGGCTCTGAAATCCTGCGGTATTGAAGATGCATACATTAATATTATTAATAACATCTATGAAAATGCAAGTGCAAAGATTCGGCTGTTTGAAAATACAACGCACATAAAAATTGGAAAGGGAGTGAGACAAGGTGACACCATATCTCCGAAGCTCTTTAATGCCACATTGGAAAATGTCTTTCAATCACTGAACTGGGAAAACAAAGGGATAAAGATTAATGGAGATTATCTAACCCACCTTCGTTTTGCTGATGACGTAGTCATTTTTGCAACTAGCCCATCAGAGCTGCAGAGTATGATCCAGGAACTTGCTGACAAGAGTAAAGAAGTGGGATTAAAAATGAACTTTCAGAAGACAAAAGTGATGTTCAATGCTTTTACAAGAAATGAAGATTTATCGATTGATGGAGAAAAGCTGGAGATAACAGATACATATGTTTATCTTGGACAGCAGATATCAAGTGAGGGTCACATTGATGAAGAAATTAATCGGCGTACAAAACTTGCCTGGAGAGCTTTTGGAAGAAACAGCATAATTTTCAAGAGCAACATGCCATTATGTCTTAAAAGAAAAGTGTTTGATCAATGCATCCTTCCAGTGCTTACGTATGGTGCAGAGACGTGGACCTTAACTAAAAGAGACATACAAAGGCTGCAGACAACTCAAAGCAGCGTGGAGAGGTGCATGCTTTTTATAACCAGGAGAGATAAGAAGAGGAACTCGTGGATCCGAAAAATGACGAGAGTGGAAGACATCATGATCAGAGTTAAATCCCTGAAATGGCAATGGGCTGGACATACTGCCAGAAGGACAGACCATAGATGGACAGCCGAAATTTTAGATTGGATTCCAAGGGACAGGAAAAGACCCAGAAAAAGACCACATGGGAGATGGGTGGATGAAATTCGTAAATATGCGGGAGTGACATGGAGGAGACTGGCACAAGACAGACCGTTGTGGAGGAAACTTGGGGAGACCTTCGTCCAGCAGTGGATTGATAATGGTTGACAATGATGATGATGATGATATATATATATATATATACATTATTATATTATGTTATTTTATTTTTATTTTTGTTTTTTATCTTTTATTTTTAGCACGTCTTTTGTAAAAAACAGATCGTGCTTCTGTTATCGGTTTGTCCGTCCGTCTGTACCCACGGAATCTCTGCAACTATTAGTCCGATTTGAAAAATTCTTTTTGCATTCGGAAGCTTGAAATATGCAAATGATGATCCTTCATTTCGTTTTTTTTTTACGATGCACAATTTTGCCGCTAGGGGGCGTAAATGCAGATGATGTCGAATTCAAAATTACGTTTTAATCCACATATTTGCTTCTAAACATCCGATTGAAAAAATTCTTTTATCTTTCGATTCCATTTATGTCGAAGAGTGTTTTAGATATAGTGTCATTTTCAAATTACGCATAGATGTTCCGCTAGGGGGCGTAAAAGTAAATTAGATTTTTTCCGATAACTCTTCTCCTAAAACTCCAATTTGAAAAATCTCAGCGGATACATCTCCTAATGGAAAATCTTTTGCATATAATTTCGAATTTTTGGTAAAGAATACTTTGGCCACCAGGGGGCGTAAGTGTTAATTTTTGCTTCTGATATATTTGCCATAAAATCGGAGCTTCTAAAATATCGATTGAAAAAATTCTTTCGTGGACTGATGCACTCACAAAGATAAACCTTTTCGGAATACTTTCTTCCTAAAATATTGCACAGTTTCTTCGCCAGGGGGCGTAGATGTATATCCTATTTTTGTCAATATCTCTACTTCTAGAAGTACGATTTGAAAAATTCCTTCTTTGTTGTATAGTGTTTTCCGTGTGACATGTTTTTCATATAATTTCAAAATTTTCAAGTAGTTCATAGACTTTTCGCTAGGGGGCGTAATAGTAAATTGCGTTTCGCCCTATATCTCTGCTTCTAAATCTCCGATTTGAAAAATTCTTTCTGCACCGGATACAGCTCCTGATGAAAAATCGTTTGCCCATAATTTCTAATTTTTGTAAAAAATAATGGTTTGGCCACCAGGGGGCGTAAATCTTAATTTCCGCTTCTGATGTATTTGCAGCAAAATATGAGCTTCTAAATTCTCGATTAAAAAAAAACGTCGTTTGTAGACCAATACTACTCATGTCGACAAACCTTTCAGGAACATTTTCTTTTTAAAATTGTGCATGGTTTCTACGCCAGGGGGCGTATATATATATATATATATCTTATTTTTGTTATTATCTCTACTTCTAGGGGTTCGATTTGAAAAATTCCTTTTTTGTTGGATAGTGTTTCCAGTATGACATGTGCTTCATATAATTTCAAAATTTTCAAGTAATTCCTAGACTTTCCGGTAGGGGGCGTAAAGCTAAATTGCGTTTCTCCCTATATCTCTGCTTCTAAATCTCCGATTTGAAAAATTCTTTCTGCACCGGATACATCTCCTGATGGAAAATCGTTTGCACATAATTTCTAATTGTTGTAAAAAAATGGTTTGGCCACTAGGGGGCGTAAATCTTAATTTCCGCTTCTGATGTATTTGCAGCAAAATATGAGCTTCTAAGTTCTCGATTGAAAAAAATGTCTTTTGTAGACCAAAGCACTCATGTCGACAAACCTTTTAGAAACATTTTCTTCTTAAAATAGTGCATGGTTTCTGCGCCAGGAGGCGTAAACGTATATCTTATTTTTGTCAATATCTCGACTTCTAGGAGTCCGATTTAAAAATTCCTTCTTTGTTGGATAGTGTTTCTAGTGTGACATGTTTTTCCTAAAAATTCAAAATTTTCAAGTAATTCATAAACTTTCCACTAGGGGGCGTACAGGTAAATTGTGTTTTCTGCTCCTTAAACTCCGATTTGAAAAATTCTTCCTGTATCGCATACAAGACCTGATGGAAAATATTTTTCACATAATTTCTAATGTGTTGTAAAGAATGGTTTGGCCACCAGGGGTCCTGGGCTCCTGAAAACTCGACTAAATTTTTTTTTCTTGGACTGATACAGCTCATATGGATAAACCTTTTGAGAATACTTTCTTCCTAAAATAATGCATGGTATTCCCACCAAGGGACGTAAAGTCACATCTTATTTTTGTCCATAACTCTGTTTCTAAGAGTTCGTAAGCTCAAGATTCCGTTTACACCAATATCTGAGGGATTAAAGACCCAACTGAAAAACTTCTTTCTTCCGTCAGATCTATTGTTTTCCATACCGTTTCCATTGCCTTTGAATAGCTTTGATAAATTTAATTTGCGTCAGAACGGATTCAAAAGACGTGCTTATTACACCCGAAAATTCGGTGTCATCTTTCTTGTTATTTTTTATTTTTAATAGTTTTAATAATATAATAATTTTTAATATTTATTAATATTTAATAATTTTGACCTAATAATACCTAATAGTTTTTGTGTCCAGTACCACAATTTCCACATTTCTGAAGATGGATAGCCAAGAAAGGATCAAATTCGCTAATCAGTTTTGAGCAACAAAGGGAATTTCCATTATTTGGAGAACCAGTTACTTCATTTTGCCCCCAAAAGGCAATTTTCTACCTGCCAAGTGCTTAGTAACTGCAACAACCCATTTTAGCACATCATGCCAATTGTTACATTCAGATTGGCACTGGTTCACAAGCTTATCATCGACACGAGCTTTATTTCCCTTGCTGTTAGTCATATTGCAAACTACCTTTAGGAGAATACAAACTTTCATGTCCATTAGAACGTTCTTTGGGTATGCTTACAACAAGAAAACCCATTGTAGAAAAAGCTGAATAATTTTTGCAATACAGTTTGCACACCCAATTGGAAACTGTGTCAGCCGGTTCAAAAAAAAAAAAAAAAAAAAAAAAATCATTCTCTCTTCACTTTCTTTTTGCTACATTTGTATCTATAAGAGATTCATTGCTAAACAACTGTTATTGTGATCTGGCCAAAAATTGCTTATTTTGATTTGATCTGAAAATTCTGTACGCTTCCACAGACGACTGAGATTTCACTTCAAGTTCAAAATCTCTAATCCAAGTTGTATTTGTTCGATGCAGAAAATCCTCCTTTTCAGTGGCGAATCGTTGCGACTGCTCGGGAATGAATATGCACCTTCATGCGTAACAGTACCAGAAACCTCTGCAAACGCCATTTTCAGCTACAGCTGTTTCGAAATGCGATATGCCACGATGCAAAGTATGTTACCTTCGCCTTTATCCACTCCATGTCTATAACTCTCCTGCAAGAGGCCCAGGTGGCATAGTGGTCGAAGCGCTGGCTACTTCCCGTTCGCCCGGGATAGGCCCGGATGGGTGTTTGCCTTATGGCACTGGTTTTTCCCTATCCTTCCAACCAGTGGCCCCAAATTAGGGACGGGTGACTGCTTATAGTTCATAGATTTGCTCGTGGTGGTCGTTAAGACCTATCCCCCCAAAAGCTCATGTAACAACTCAACTGAGTGCGTCATTCATACGGCAGCCTATCGATGTTGTGCATAACGTTTTTCAATGACACTTGTATGTAAAGCCTACGGTGAGCCTAACGATTGCAACATAGAAGCTTATAAGTTGACTCTTCAGCAAAACAAACAGGCTTATAAAAGATGACGAAGAATCCTAGTAAGACAGGGATGTTGTACATGTCTTTCGGCACTGACTCTTTCTTGTGTCTGGAGCTCGTGGTCTTGAATTAAGGACCGGCAACCAATTTTGGCCCACCCAGTTGCTGACGGTGGTCGTTAAACACCCTACCAACGCCCCCCCCCCCCCCAACACACACACACATCTTTTGAATTAGGTAGTAAGCTGATTAGTCAAGTATAAATCCCAAAATAATAGAACAGGCGTTAATTACGAGCAATAATAATAAATTGTAGCATCACACGTAAACTATAGCTAGTGAGGTTAATTAAGGTAGTGTTATTTTACAACAGCCAACAATTTACAGAAATCTTCTGAACTCTTGTTGCAGTCGCTTTAATCATTTCCGTATCGTAACCTTTCACCTGGTTAACTGCCAGCGTTGCCAAACTTAACAATGAAACTGAAGGTTCAAAACGTCTTTTAGAAATGCCGAACGTAACCAAGACATAACAGAAACTTTACAGGGGGGAAAAAACTCAGAGGGAAAATTAGATCTAGAAATTGTGATGTACCTATCTTAGAAGTGACGCACATTTCAAAATGGTAAAGTTGCAGCGACAAACTTCATCGGTGTAGCTTAATTGAGAAAGCATTCGGTCCAGAGCCAATCGATAAAAACGGATTTACGCTATATTGGCACCCGAATGTAAAATGAATCTCCTGACAGTTGGGTCCATCGAAAAATGTATGACGTTCGTTCCACACATCGTATGAAATTAGTCTAAATTCTTTCTTCAACATTGAGCTCTCCTTCAAGCGTGGTTTTCCGGCTGACCTGGAAACCTACGATTCCGTCCCAGTCCTTTCTCAAAGGGGGGGGGTGTATATATAACATACCTACCTCAGAAGTGCCGCACATGTCAAGACGGAAGAACTGCAGTGTCAAACTCCATCGGTGTAGTTTGATTGGGAAAGCATTCGGCTCCGGAGCAGATGGAATTTAATTCCGCCATCGGCAAATGGCTTTTACTCAAATAAAGTACATCACAAGCGTGAGAGCACAGTTCCATCTTGCGTGGTTAAGACTATCCTGACTGACGGAAGCAGTATAATAATGTAAGCCATGTTTTAATGGGAGACTTGAGCCCTTTTGACACGAGTTGATCCACGCCTGAATGTCTAAGAGTATTTAAAAATTGTTGTTAATAAAGTAAATCTACCATGGTCATTGGTCATTCCTTAGCCCAGGGGTAGAGAATATTTCTAGAAAGGCAGTAAACAGTGTCAACGTATTCGCCAAAACACACCGTGTCAACATGTTCACCAAAACGAACCGTGCCAACATGTTCACCGAAATGCACCGCACCAACATGCTCACAACCAGAGACGTAAACGGGTCCCGGGTCAGCAGATCAACGGGTCGACAATTTCTAGCTGGTCAAACGGGTCAAGTCAAGTTGTTCCTGACCCGATTTCGACCCGATTTTATTTTCGTTTTATTTTTGAAAAGCAAAGAGAATAAAAAATCTTCAAAGAAAAATGTGCACTGTGGTATTTTATGCTCAATACTGGTGAACTGAAAAATAATTTGTCATGCAATGTGAAGGAAGAGTGCCCTCAGTAGCAAAAGTGTCCCTTCCTTCTGAGGGGCAACGATGAAAAAAACATCCACATTTTAGAAACTTTCAACTAGCCATAAATTTGCGAAAATTATATTATTGCTGGGAAACATATTCTGAAGCTTGATATATCATCAAGAAAACAGGAAAAACTTACAATAAGTTGCTTAATTCAAACATTTTTTTTTTTTTTTTTTTTTTGATTGGAGGTTTAACGACCACCGTGAGCAACTCAATGGGCTATAAGCAGTCGCCCGTCCCTAATTTATGGTCACTGGTTCCAGAGAAGGGAGAGAGCCAGTGCCGTAAGACAAACACAACATCCATGCCTCACCGGGATTCGAACCCGGACCCCTTACGGACGAACAAGCAGAGGCCAGCGCCTTAGACCACTGCGCCACAGGGGCGGCTCAAACATTTTGACTGTAGGGTCACCAAAATTAGGCGGAACAAACTTAACATTACTGCGAAGGGATGTTTTCAAACATATCTGCGAGAATCAAAAAGTCCAGAGAGTATAGTAAGAGACATTTGTCCGTGTCAGTTATAAATCCGGGTCGGGTCCAATTATGTGATGTCCGGGTCCGGGTCTGGTCCGGGTTCAAAATTTTTGACCCGTTTCCAGCTCTGCTCACAACCACTGAGTGAGTGGTTTCAGGAACATGATAAAGACTTTTTCCTACTTCCTTGGCCACCGAAGTCCTACAGAGCATTTGTGGGTGTAGTGGAATGGCACAACATACATCTACAATCACTGCCATCCATTCTGTGTTAACTGAAAATGCTACTGAGCATACGTGGGTAAGCATTTCACCAGAACTTTAGCAAAATTTTGTCGAATCAATGACGAAGCGGATTTCTGCCGTTCTGAAGAATGTCACAGGTGGTCGATCACATTATTTGATTAGTGCTCTTAATAATTTTGCCACTCTTTTTATGAATATGGCATTCTGTCTTCTTCTTCACGTGTTACGCTTGTTCGGTGTTAACGTACGAATGCTTCTTCCTTATGTAAAATTCTTCCAAAATCTGCATATTAAACCAGAATGTGTATACCTTGTTTTATGTGAAAACAGAAAGCCCAGAATCAAAATTCCTGTGTAATCTCTCTATTCTAAAAAAGTAGCTGCTGCTGTTTTAGAAATTTCGCGACACTCTTGCCTTTCTAGCTCGCAGCGCAAAACGTATTGAACACAGAAATATGCAATTTACATCGTTTGTAGAGAATCGTTTGGAAAACACGCTGAAATAAACCGTTTCTCGATTCTAGCGATACTTCAAGAGCTATTGTATTCCAAAGTTAAGGTAAGCAAAAAAGTGCTATGATGTCGCGTTCCGGACACACTAAAAGCAACAGAACCACGACGCTTTGTAGGCATGTAGTGTCATGATCGAAATTTTGCACCTCGTCGCCCTTTTTTTGAATTTCGATTTATTTTGCGAGAAACTGAATTTCTAAATTTCACAAAATTCTCTATTTCGTGATGGGATCCATTTAAAAAAACGGATATATGGCAAACTATAAATCATAACGCATTGCAATTTTTAAAGCATAAAACAATCGCCCCCTTTTTTACAAAAAAAAAAATAAGAAAAAGTGATTTTCTGATTTTTAAGCAATTTTTTTAAGACGCAAAGGAAAGAACTGAACGGCTTGTCTGTCTTCACGATAACCACAGAGGAACGTTCTGGTCCCATGACCTGCTGCCATGGTGACGCAGAGAATTTGTTATGCATATGTTTTCTTGGTAAAGCTATATCAGTTGTTTTAGGTGGACGTCAAGTAATTTTGCTTCCTATACTTATAATGGAAAAACTTCTGTACACATTTTCTTCACAATTAATGAGTGTCCAAGGATGAAAATTTGAACATCGATCAAAATAGCTTCATTTTATAACTTGGAATACTTAATATTTTCTAAAACATAACCATAATTATGTAATCCAACATTTGTTTGTCTACTGACGTTGTGAGAGCTGATACATTAACTATGATAAGCAATAATGAACTGAACATTATGCTACTTTTACACAAAAGAAAAGGAGGACAGACATCTGAAGAAGAAAAGGAGGACAGGCTTCTGAAGGTGATCAGAATATTAATTTTATACTGTGTTAATGTATGCTTCGTTTGACACCAGAGGTAGGGGTATCTATTATTTTATAATTATTTACAAAACTGCAAACATAGCACAAAGCCCACGAAGGCAATAGAATGTTCGAGAGCATTTTTCGATGTCGATGGCCTCAGACAAAGAACTTCGGTTTTCATACCCCTTAGAAAGGGATAGGCCTTTCCAACGGACTGATAAGCATCTACAATTATACCACGACTTCCGCTGCATATTGTCAGCCTTGCACAGACACTTAAAATTCTGAAAACTCATCCATTTACCTTTGTATATCTATAGCAGTGCATATTGTGTTAATATAATGATGTACTAAGGCGGTAGGATTACTTTCTCAAAGGGTGCACTTCTTAATGGATAGATCTGACGGACCGACGGCATGCGAAGGGTGCGAGTAAACACATCGGTTAAGTACGCGTCACCGATGCCTAGGAATCAGCGGACGCGTGACGTCTGCGGAGAGACGCTTGGCAGTGGAGGAACGCGACGTCAGCAGTTTGGCGAGAGAGGAGTGTTAACGCCGGAGGCTTCGCGCATGCGTAGTGCTGAGGAGGTGAGGAGCGCGAGTCTTTTAGTAGTAACGAGTAGTCTGTTTTAGTCTAGCGGAGAGCGTAGTTCTCCGGTAAGGAGATGGGAAGCGTTTTCCTTCTTTTTGAGCAAGCAGTCGCTCCAAGTATACGGAGGCCCGAGTTTCTGAATGATGTTAACCAGCTCACTATCTTTGCAGAGATAGGGTTTTTGTTGCAGCGGCACAGGTCCCAGTCAGGGAATTTCGCTTGCGTTGGAGATATTTATCCACTACAAGATATTTTATAGTACTTAGGAAGACTAAGTTCGCAACGAAGTTGAAACCCGAGTTAGAAAATTAGTTACATTCTGAGAGACACAGATCTACCTAATAGTAGGCAGATTCTCTCTGGAACGTCTACGTCTAAAGCTAGAAAATGGACATTTTTCTTCAAGAATGTTTCTCGTAGACTTCTAATACCGATAACCGTCAGATCTAGAACTTAGCAAAACCTGATTCAGGAGGAGGATTAATCCACCGCCGTCAGAACCTAACTGTCATTCAATAAATGTTTGTTTTGTGTTGATAAATCCTCTCGAGATTCTTCTATTGTAGTAGTGATCATTATTCTGCTCGTTCAGCCGTTTCTATCCGCCTTCCTGATTCACAGATATTATATCAAAGTGGGGAAGGCTTCGTTTGTTCGCCTGAACAGAGTTCGGGGAGTGTTTCAGATAAACATAAATGCTTCCTGGTGCCTGTGAGAAACACTTATAGTGAGGAGGCCACCGAGTCATAAGTAGGAGGCGGGGCTACAGCAAGCGACCAGTACTTTCTCTCTCACAGCACAGAAAAAATGGCGTAGTCGGTAGGATCCAGAACAAACAAACTTTGAGGAGAGAGGCAGGCTGATAAGAATTAAAGGAGAAATTTTAGTTAGGTAGATAATAGAAAGAACTCGGTACCCACAGGTGAAAGAGAAGGTATCGACAGAACTTTAACCGAGGACGGGAGGCTAGAGGAGGTCCGCAGCCAGGACGCTTCTCGCACGCCGGGGTGGAAAAGAGATCCAGTGCAACGAAGGAGACCTACAACCCGGATGACGAGAGAACGACTACCGTGAGGAGAGCTCTCAACCAGAGTGCCTCACGAGCTACAGGACTCATTCTTCGAAAACGGACGACGAGAGAACGACTACCGCGAGGAGAGCTCGCAACCAGAGTGTCTCACGTGCTACAGAACTTATTTTGTGTAAAGAGGTCAGACCAAGGTACCCAGCCAACCCAAGACACAGAATGAAGCAGAAGGAGGCTCGAATCACTTCGGCGGGTAAGTACCACTTTGGAACCGCAATTAATTCCTGGGCACTACCTGTAGTATTTTAGCCACCTAAAGCTAATAGAATTCGCGTTAGGGTGCAGTCAGTTAGGGATCATAGGGTCAAGGATATTACCAAATTGTTGAAGTGGAAAGTGTATTTATGTGTAAAAGTTCGAGGTCACTAGTAAGTTAGGAAATCAATTGTGTTTTATTATTATATTTTGAAATAGGCATGTAGGAAGGTTAGGAGTGAATATTCTAACCAGTTTGAGAGCATAGGCTGATATCGAAAATTTGAGTGTGTTTTTACATGTATATTGATTTTTATAAGTATTGTATATGAATATTGCATGAAATATGGATCAGCTTTTGGACGGGAAAAAGAGTCAGGAGTACGAAGAACAGAGTTTAGAGGGAAGTGAAGGGGAAAGTGATAAAGAGCTAGATAACAGCTCAGATTCTAACTAAGAGGTACAGATTAACCAAAGAAAGATGAAAGGGGATACCGTTAGGTTGGAATTGGAATTTAAATTTCGAATGCTCGAATTGCAGGAAAAGAAAGCGGAGAGAGAATTGCAGGAAAAGAAAGCAGAAAGAGAATTGCAGGATAAAATAGTGGAAAAGGAATGGGAGGAAAAACAAGCAGAAAGAGAACTGAAAAAAATCGAACTAGAAGCCGAACGGGCCGAGAGGATGATTCAGCTGCAATTAGCTGATAGGAAAGAAGAAAAGGACTTCGAGCTGAGTAAACTACAATTATCCTTAGAAAGTCCGGCTCCGGAGACGAAGGGGAAAGATCAGGGGCGCCTAGCCGATTATATGAGTATCATAGAGGACAATTCCAAAGAGTCCTTCTAAGCCAGAGGAAATCCTAGATTTATTCGATTCCATAGAGAGGGCTTTTCTGTTACATGCTGTTCCAGAGGAGATGCAGGGACGGTTAGTCGTGGCTTTATTTAACGCCCAATGCGTGAACGACTTGTTCAGACGGCTAACCCTGGAGCAGTATGAACGCTACCACACCGTAAAGAAAGCAATTTTGGCGGAGTGTCACTTGGCCACCGACATATATCTCAAACAGTTTGAGACAATTAACAGTAATAAAGGGTAAAGCTTACAGCAATTAACATGTCGTATTGGGCGAGCGCTCCAATACTACGTGGAGAAGAGCGGCGTATTAGAGTTCCAGCAATTAATGAATTTATTAATTTGCGACAAATTCAAGGGTTTGCTTTCTCCAAGTTTGAAGACTTATTTGCTGCAGAGGGGTTTCTTGGGGAAATTGGTTTTAGCGGGCGAACTGGGAGAGCTATGTGACCTTTATGAGACTCATGTAGAAGCTATGGAATTGGGAGAAGGGAGACGAAAAAACAATTATGCGTCGGACTCTAATTTTAATGGGAGTCTGTATAATACGGGAGAAACAACCCAGGTAAAGAGAGATAATCATCCGAATAATGGGATACCCCAGAAAGAGAAATTCCCAGCATACGGATCAGGGTTCAAAATTAGGGGTGCAATTAATAGACCACCAGGGAACTCTAATTTTGATCAGTGCGTGATTTGTTTTCTTTGTGGTAAGACGGGGCATCGAAAGGCGCAATGCAATCAGAGAATGTACCAGGGCAGGATAACAAGGGATCAACAGGCTATTGGAGAAATGAAAAAAAAAAAACAAGTCGGGCAGCGACCAGATGGGAGAGAAGGGAATTAGCAGATAAAGGGGGTGTCGAGATGAAACCCGAAGAGGACCCTATGAAATTAAATGCTAAGATGGGAATAATACGGGGATCCGAGAGTAGCCAATGTGAGATAACGGAGATACCCGTAGGAGTACAGTTAAGGATAGAAACAGAGAAAGGAATTCGGGCCGGAATAATCGTAGACAGCGGGGCCGAATTTTGTTGTGTAAAAGAGGGTAAGTTAGGGGAAGGAGATAAGGAGGAGATTGGGCGGATAAATTTAACCGGATTTGACGGAGGGACCGCCCACTTTACCTTAAAACAACTGCAAGTTAGATTGATAGACCTCGATTTGGAAAAAGCAAGGATAGAGATAATGGGTATGATGGAAGTAATTTGCGCGATCATACCCCAGCTCAGTAACGACGCGTTAATTACGCCTTTAGGTTACGCAAAAATGAAGGATTCTAGGCAAGCGAGTCCCGAGTGGATAGTTTCAACCCAGGGGCATTTACAATTTCGGGAGAGGAGAACGACAAAGACGATTTGCAGGAAGGGAAAAAGCCTATAGGGATAGACCTGAAAGAAACCCAGGATATTTGCGTCGCGAAAGGGGTGCGGACGGAAGAAACGTCGACAGACCCGATTTCGCCCCAGGCAACAGAGAGAGAGAGGTTACCGAGATAGGTGAGACATCCACGGAGCGCACAACAGGCAGCCAATCAGATCCGGTGACGGGACCTTCGCAGCCGACGGCGCACGAATTGATCCCATGCCGAGAGGAGAGTCAGGTAGACGGGGGACATCCCAGCTCAGACTACGAGGACTTTGGGGATATACAGGAAGTGCTATTGAGGAGGACAGAGGAGGATAGGTCGCGTCCGACGGACGTACGTGTAGGAAGCCAAAAGATAACACGGGAGCAATTACGAGAGCTACAGGAACTAGTAAGTAGTATGGACAAATTTTTCTCCGGAGAGGTGGGAGCTACTACGGAAGGGGAGCACGTAATTACCGTCATACCGGGAAGTTTACTGCCTACGCAGCATAGGTGCAATGTGCCCCAGGCCATGCAATCTGCCGTAGAAAGCCAAATCCAGGAATTGTGCGACCGGGGGTGCTAGAGGAGTCTAAGAAGGCATTTAGTCATCCCATCGTTTGTATTTTAAAACGCTCGGGGATGTCAGGATGTGTGTAGACTATTGTATGCTGAACTCGCACACCATCCCAGACGCGTTCCCGATGGCGCACATTCCTGACTTGCTAGCTAGGGTGGGGCGGCGCATTTTATTACCACATTGGACATGCGCAAAGGGTACTATCAGATACCAATGGACCCGGAGAGCAGAAGGTACACCACGTTCGCCACCCACCAAGGGTTTTTTCTAGTGGAAAGTGATGCCTTTTGGGTTGCCGGGAGCCGCGGCCACTTTTCAAAGAATCATGAACAGGCCCCCCCCCCACCAGCACCACCAGGAGTATGCCGTAGCATACCTCGACGATGTGGCAATTTTTTCAAAGAGCTGGGAAGAATACCTACAGCATTTAAAATTGGTGATAGAGAGTCTGCAGGAAGCCGGGTTCACGGGCAACTTAAAGAAATGTTGTTTCGCCCGGGAAAGCGCCCATTATTAAGGCCGCGTAGTAGGGTCTGTGAAGAAGGAGGGGGGGCGTCGCACCCTAGATAGATGAAAGGGGGTAGTCACCACTCAGGTAGTAACCCAGCGATGTTCTTTGGTGGTACTGCCCAGTGCATATATGCATATGTGTATGTCACAACAGAAACTTGTGGACGTGTCTGCTTAAGGAGACGCCGTAGAGAAACTATAGAGCGAACTTTGCTTATTTTGTTTAAGACTCTACATGTGAAACATGCCATCCCACATGTTTCGTCTCGGAAGTAGGGTCATGTGAGAGCGGACACATTAATTATGATAAGCAATAATGAACTGAACATTATGCTAATTTTACGCAAAAGAAAAGAAGGACAGACATATATTAAGGGCTTGAGAAGATGATCAGAATGTTATTTTTATACTGTGTTTATGTGTGCTTCGTTCGACACCAGAGGTAGGGGTATCTATAATTTTATAATTACTTACGAAACTGAAAACATAGCACAAAGCCCACGAAGGCAATAAAATGGTCGAGAGCATTTTTCGATGTCGATGGCCTCACACAAAGAACTTCAGTTTTCACACGCCTTAGAAAGGGATAGGCCTTTCCAACGGACTGCTAAGCATCTACAATTATACTGCGACTTCCGCTGCATATTGTCAGCCTTGCACATACACCTAAAAGTCTGAAAATCCATCTATTTACCTTTGTATATCTATAGCAGTGTATATTGTGTTAATGTAAGGATGTACTTCGGCGGTAGGATTACTTTCTCAAAGGGTGCACTTCCTAATGGATAGATCTGACGGACCGACGTGATGCGAAGGGTGCGAGTAAACACATCGGTTAAGTACGCGTCGCCGACGCCTAGGGATCAAAGGACGCGTGACGTCAGCGGAGGGAAGCCACGTCAACATGTTGGCGTGAGAGGAGTGTTAACGTAGGTGGCTTCGCACATGCATAGTGCTGAGTAGGTGAGGAGCGCAAGGCTCTTAGGAGGAACGAGTGAGTTAGTCTATTTTCGTCTAGCGGAGAGCGTAGTTCTTCGGTAAGGAGACGCGAAGCGTTTTCCTTCTTTTTGAGCAAGCGGTCGTTCCAAGTATACGGAGGCCCGAGGCTCTGAATGATGTTAACCAGCGCACTATCTTTGCGGAGATAGGGTTTTGTTGCAGCGGCACAGGTTCCGGTCAGAGAATCCCGCTTTCGTTAGAGATATTTATCAACTACAAGATAATTTATAGTACTTAGTAAGACTAAGTTCGCAACAGAGTTGAAGCCCGAGTTAGAAAAGTAGTAACATTCTGAGAGACACAGATCTACCTAATAGTAGGCAGATTCTCACTGGAACGTCAACGTCTAAAACTAGAAAATAGACATTTTTCTTCAAGAATGATTCTCCTAGATTTTTAATCCCAATAACCGTCAGATTTAGAACTTAGTAAAACCTGATTCAGGCGGAGGATTAATCCACCGCCGTCAGAACCTAATGTCATTCAATAAATGTTTGTTTTGTGTTGGTAAATCCTCTCGAGATTTTTCTATTGTAGTAGTGATCATTATTCTGCTCGTTCAGCCATTTCTATCCGCCTTCCTGATTCACAGATATTATATCAAAGTGGGGAAGGCTTCGTTTGTTCACCTGAACAGAGTTCGGGGAGTATTTCAGATAAACAGAAATACTTCCTGGTGACTGTGAGAAGCACTTACAGCGAGGACGCCACCGAGTCATACGTAGGAGGCGGGGCCACAGCAAGCGACCAGTACTTTCGCTCTCACCGACGTCATCAAAGAACAAGGCGCGCCATCTTTTTTCTGGATATTTAATGCGTTACCAAGGATGAAAATTTGAACATCAATTAAAATAGCTTCGTTTTATAACTTGGAATACTTAATATTTTCTAAAAAATAACCATAATTAAGTAATCCAACATTCGTTTTTCTACTGACGTCATCAAAGTACAGGTCGCGCCATCTTTTTTCTGGTTCCAACATCACCAAAGGAAAAGTTATTGATTTTTTATATAGTTATGGTTATGCATTAGAAAATACACTGCTGGACAATTGCTAAGGACGGATAACAATAGCAACGATAGCAACAATAAAATGGAAGGCAGGAAAATGTGGAAATTAGCATAAGTGCGGGATACAGTTAGACGTGTTGCGCGTATGCAAATTTTGGATTGCCGAACTTGTTCGTGACATCATAGCGCTGATAAGAGATATAAAGGATTTGACGCGTATTGACCGTTGTTGTTCAAACGCAAAGTTAAAAGGGAAAGAATCAATTGACGAACTTGCGATTTTCAGTATGTCTTCCCGACATCACCTAGATGATTTTACGCGTGGCCGTATTATTGGCAAGATTGAAGAAGGGCGAAAAATAACAGATGTTGCCAGGGAGTTCGACGTCAGCCACAGTGTTGTTTCAAGGCTTTGGAATTGTTTCAAACAAATATAGAGTGTAGCATGTTCGCAGTACGACACCTGCAGAAGATCGGCACATAGTGCTATCAACAAAAAGACACCGACGCAGCACAGCTAGTGAGGTAGCAAATCAGTTTATGGCTGCTACTGGCAAGCGGATCTCCCGAAAATCTGTCGCCAGACGTTTGCATGAAGGAGGACTATACGCCCGCCGTCCTGTTGTGTGCATCCCATTGTCCAGACGTCACCGTACCTCCCGTTTGCAATGGTGCCATCAACATCGCAATTGGACTGATAACGACTGGTCTGCTGTCCTCTTCTCAGATGAGAGTAGATACAGTCTATCGTCTGATTGTCGACGACAACTGATCTGGAGTGATAGTGGTACTGCATATTGTTCAGCAAACATACAGGAAAGGGACCGATATCCGACACGTAGTGTCATGGTATGGGCTGGCATCATGATTAATGGCCGTACGTCCCTCTCTGTGCTTCCAACTGGGACTATGACTGGCCAACGATACATTAATGATGTTCTGCTACCTCATGTTCGCATGTTCCGCGGTGCTGTCGGTGATAGATTCATTTTCATGGACGACAACGCAACATGTCATTGAACAGTCACTGTCCAAGAGTGTCTTGAGAGCGAGGATATTCAACGCCTCGTATGGCCAGCACGTTCTCCAGATCTGAATCCCATTGAAAATGTGTGGGATGCTTTGGGGAGGAGTCTTGCTGGTCGCCAATGCCCTCCAATTAACAAGGACATCCTCATCCGTGCACTGACAGAGGAATGGGATAAATTACCCCAACAGCTGATTGATAATGTTGTGCAAAGCATGACACGACGTGTGGAATCTTGCATCGCCCTTCATGGTGGCCATATCCCATATTGACATCTTACGCCGGAACGCCTGCGGACGGTAATTGCATTTTTTTCACGTTTACGTATTCTGCACAAAATGGCCTGTTTGTCCCTTGAACATGTTCCAAAGACTTCTGGATTTCAGAGCTTAATGAATTGTCTTTCTTGTAATGTCCTGGCATTCTGACATTATTTTATTTCACTTGGCATCCAACCACACTTACTTTTTTATGCGCTATATAGCCGTTTATGATCCGTCCTTAGCAATTGTCCAGCAGTGTATTAAGTATTCCAAGGTATATAATGAAGTTATTTCAATCGATGTTCAAATTTTCATCCTTGGAAACACAATAATTGTGAAGGAAATGTGTACGAAAGTTTTTCCATTGGAAGTATAGGAAGCAAAATTACTAGACGTCCACCTTAACGGTTTAGCATAACGGTTCACGGTTACGGAAATGCTTTATGGACCGCTTTTGTTTTCCTTAGTGGTAAATTTAATAAGTGCTATAAGTTCAAAGGACAAAAGTCCGACCTTCCAAAAATTAACGACACTAAAAAGAACTCAGAATAACAAGCCTTATTTGCTTAAACATGAAATAAAAATTGAAATTTATATGAATTTTCCTGTTTTTATTTCATGTGATGTATTTGGAGATCGGGCTGTAGGGTCCGAGCGCTACTCTGAAAACGAGCGTAGCAAGCCTAGAGGCGCAGCCCCTAGTTAATATTAAAAATTACTGAGTAACGTGCTATTAGACAACGCTCTACACCCAGTCCATGTTGCAAAATTTCTGAAAACGTGCAAGGCAACGGGCAGTTTTGAAATTTTATTTTACTTCGGAAATATATCTGAAATCAAGGGAAAGAGATTTTGGTTCTTTTCCAGCTCAGAAGAAGTGACCGAATACGGATAATATAGGTGTCTTCTATCGAGCGAAAAGTCAGCACTTTCAGTCATGTCGACCAAGTTGTTACGAGGTCCGATCAAAAGCTCCGAGATTCAGCCGATATGCAATAAAGTTGAAATTTATATGAATTTTCCAGTTTTTATATAATGTGATATATTGACTTAAATAACGTAAGTACAAAGTACTTACGTTACTTATGTCTGAATATGATCTCCCTCAAAGTAATCTCCTTGGCCCGCGATACACCACTGCCAGCTTTTTTGCCACTCTTAGAACGCTCCCTGGAAGTCCTGTTCGCGAATCGTGTCAAGAACCGTCTGCGATTCGCGCTGGATCATGTCCATGGTTTCAAAACGGCGACCCTTGAGCTTCAGTTTCATCTTCGGGAACAGAAAGAAGTCGCAGGGGTCCAAATCCGGCGAGTAAGGCGGGTGAGGAAGGGTAGTCGTGTTGTTGCGGCAGCAAAACTGAGGTGTGGCTAACGCTCTGTGAGCTGCAGCATTGTCGTAATGGAGCAGGAAATCGCCCTTGCACTACATTTAAGGTCGTTTGCGGCGAATGTCTTCCCTAAGTCGCCGCAGAACATCGCAGTAGAAAAGGGTGGTGACGATCTAACCCTGTGGGAAGAATTCACGGTACACAACTCCATGAATGTCGAAGAACACGATGAGCATACTTTTGGTTGTGCTTCGGACCTGTCGGGCCTTCTTCGGTTGTGGAGATGCCGGGCTCTTCCACTGCGACGACTGTTGCTTGGTCTCCGGGTCGTAACCGTAGACCCAAGTCTCGTACCCAGTGATGACCCGCGACAGGAACGTTGGATCATTCACCACCTGCTGACGAAGATCTTGGCAGAGTTCGATACGGAGCGCCTTCTGGTCGGGGTTCAGAATCTTTGGCACAAACTTTGCAGCAATGCGGTGCTTGTTCAAAGCCGACGTCATAATATCTTGCACTGTTCCGTATGACACATTGACGATGGTCGCAATGTCTTGAATGGTTCTCCGACGATCCAAATGCATGAGTTCCCTAATTTTGTCCACATTTTCGGAGGTTTTGCTCGAAGACGGTCGCCCTGACCTTTCATCGTCTTCTAGTGCCGTTCTGCCGCTCTTGAAGCGCAAGTACCACTCAAAACACCTCACACGACTCATTGCTTCATTGCCATAAACCTGCCGCAAAATTTCATACGTCTCCCTTCCCGATTTGCCAAGTTTGACGCAGAATTTGATGTTCGCTCGCTGCTCTAGTTTGCAGTTCATACTGAAATCGCAGCTGTGTTCCGCACGTGGTCACCAAATATCGTGTAGCACAGCTCCCGAAGTTCACAGAACGACGCCATTTGGGACAATGATTCATGAAGGTCCCTGCCCTCGACGGTTGCTCGCGCATCCGCGTACTTCCCTCTGTTGGCGCGCTACGTACCTAGTCTCAGAACCTTTTGATCTCACTACGTATTAGCATTGCTGAATGAAAAATAAGGGAATTTTTTTATCATGGGAGGTTTAACGACCACCGTGAACATCTCAATGTGTTACAAGGGGTCGTTTGTCCCTAATTTGGGACAGGCCCAGCTCTACTGTCCTTATTAGGGATTCAGGTTCAGATCCAACTAGGGCGAATGGTCACTGCTCCACCGGGACAGCATCAGGGATTTCACCGTTGCTGTGAGCAGGGTTATTCGAAAAGCGCAAAAGTTGATAGAGAAAGAGCGGTAAATTTGCATGTGACTTACGCAACAACAGAATGCGTGTTGAAATCTTCCAGAAACACAAATTTTCTATTTCAAATATAATCTGTATATACCAAAACTTGAGTAGCACATTTTGTAACTGCCATGAGGTGGAAGAGATAAAAGTGCCAACAGTAAATGACTGAACTTGAAGCTAAGAGTCTTCTTTGGCTACTTGCCAGGAACAATCCCTGGTAAACGTTCTTAAACGCATGTTCCTTTTGATTTCATTCAGTACAAAAGTTTATTTTTTAGGACTTGTATGCTGTCTATAAGGAGCTCATGTCCTCTAGTAATTGACTCACATCTTTATAGCATTTTGTAAAGAAAATAAAACGTTTCGTACATCGATTGGAGAGCAACAACGTCATTGTTTTTTCATTATTTAATGGTCAGCGTTGAGTAAACTACAGACTAGAAAAATGCTTAAAATAGAGAGAGAGAGAGAGAGAGAGACTCATAGCTTAAATAATATCCTTCAATATTAATTCAGCTCAGAACAACTATAGACTCTGGCGTTTGAAATCGCGATCCCTTATTGGCTAATCCTGATTCGCTTGACGGAGACGTCTTTATGACGGATGATACAGTTGACTTATGAGCTAAGAACGTTGATAAACAAATTTTATTCTTTGAATCTACATGAACTTTGGTGTTTTTAAGTCGTTTCCTTTTCTAGTTAAAAGACCTTTAATGGTAGCCATGTTTTTTTTTCCTTTTTTTCGATACTTCTGCGACTATTCGTTGATAAAAACTAAAACTTACATCAATCTTGACTCGCAGCATAACATATGTTTTGCTCTCTAAAACGGTTCCCAGAATTTGTACTCGGAGAAGTAGCAACGATGTAATTACTTCTTGCTTTTCCTCGACTGAACCCTCTTATTCATTTTTCCTTTAGCAGTCAACAGATTAAAAGGTTTGTGACGTACCTGCCAGCAGGACGCACATGACATAAAGGCAGATAGGAATCAGAATACATGTCTGCGTAGCTCAGTTGGTAGAGCGACTTGTTCCGGAATAAGCGGCCTCGGGTTCGAATCCTGGCGCGGATAAAAATGACGGAGAAATTTACTTCGTTATAATGGCGCCCGAACTACCCGGATGACCCGACCGTTCAAAATCTCGCATTGGTGTGATGTTATTTCCACACCGTGAGATAGGAAAAATCAGAGAATCCCTTCTCCAGTGCTTCGAAAAATGAATGTGTGTGACGTTGCATTCCACACACCAGATTGACTGGGAGTTCTCAAGTGCACGTTCTACAGTGGTTGTCTGCCTGCAACGATTCATGGTCACGGCTGATCCGTGGGCCATGCCCCTGGATCAGCCGTGACCATGGACTGTTCGTACCGGATGAGACCATCGGACTGTTCGTACCGGATGAGGTGTACTTGTTTTACGGCACTGACCCTCTCCTCATCTTGGAACCGTTGTCCCTAAATTCGGGACGGGAACTGCATATAGTCCTACGAGTTGCCCAAGGTGGTCCTAAAACTTCTAAACAAAAAACTATTGATAGCTGTTGGAATTAATCAGCATCTCGAAATCAGATGCATGCCGGTAATACTGATGCCAGTTAGGATTAGTTAGCTCTGAAATTATCTTTCCAGGGCGGTCCGTAGAAAATGGCATATCGTCCAATAAGAATTTGAATTTACGCCAGCTAGCGGAAATCCTTTGGAAGGAAATATTGATACACAACTTTAGCACATGTGATGAGATCAAAGTTGTGTATATTGTACAATGTTGTTTTTTTTTTTTAATTCCAGAGAGAACATTTAGAAGCACAGATGTTATCTCTAACGCTAATTTTCCGAACGTTTCTAGCGGGAAAACAGAGCATCTGGAGAATCAAGATGTACAAGTAGTAAACTAATCGTACCCAAAGCTAGCCGGTGTTAAAATAAATTTACTAATCTGATAATAAGAAACTGAGAATCTCTGATAAAAAAAACTACGTTTCCGCCACCAGTGGCAACATTTTTCATTGGAAATGATTCCGATATGCAGAAGTATTTTCTCCGTAATTGCAGCTTGTGGATGCAAAAGTAATTTCCCAAAAATAACCCGAAGAAGTGAAGACATAACGGAAGTATAGATTTCGTTAGATCGCAGAATTGTGCATCGTACTTGTGAAAAATAAAATAAATAATGCTTAGGTACTTTTGCACATAGCTTCATCTATCGAATCCAAACAGAATTTTTTCAATTTGCCATTCAGAAGCGTAGTATTGGGGGGAAAAATACGCCTCCTAGCAGCGAAAAGATCCATGAATCATCAACCTAATGCTAACACTATCAGTTTGAAGAAGAATTCTTCGAATGCGATTTACAAATGAAAAGATACCATATCCACATGCAGTCGGGCAAAGTGATTCTGAAAGCGTTTTTTTGTTTTTTTGTTTTTTTCAGTTTTTCTTTTTTAACGAGAGACGTGCTAATAAACATTAGACGTTGATCTAAACTAGGGTGCCGTCCAGGCTCGTAGCAAGCTTTTCTTATCTGGGAGGGCGGGCCTTGAAGTTACGCACTCTGAGTTCTAAAGTTCTTTACTTCTGCTCAAATAGAGGGTAAGCTGTTCTTATTTTCTCATACCTTCGTTATAGGAAAGTATTATGATCGTTAAAAAATATCGCTTCCAGTTTTGGATATATTGACAATTTTACTCAAAATTTGAAAATTAGGTGAATATCCAAGAGCCAAGGGTTTTAAATATCAAGTGAAATCTGAAATTTATGTCAAGCCCGACAACACAACAGCGATAACTGCTGTTTGATAATACTATAAATGAGTATTATCAAACAGCAGTTACCGCACTTTCCACGTTTATAAGTGCGTCACGGAAAAATTCTCATTGGCCACCACCGGGAATCGAACCCAGGGTCTTCCAGTTAAGCGCCGGACATGCTACCACTCCACCACAGCGGCCTCGAATTCCTCCAGACTCACATACGACAAACTGCAAAGCCACTTAGCAGGTTGCTTCTTGGAGTCCCGCACAATGCTGGGGATTCACCAAAGATGTTAAGCAGCAACTGAACAGATAACGAGGAGGCGAATGAATAATTAATACAGACAATTGACGTGGATTGGGAACATCAAACAGAAGTAATCTCTCTTTCCACGTTTATAAGTGAGTCACGGAAAAATTCTCATTGGCCGCCACCGAGAATAGAACCCAGGGTCTTCCAGTTATGCGCCGGCATGCTACCACTGCACCACAGCTGCTTAATCCACATCAATTATCTGTATTAATTATTCATTCGCTTCCAAGTTATTTGTTCAGTCGCTTCTTACCATCTTTGTTGAATCCCCAGCATTATGCGAGGCTCCAAGAAGCAACCTGCGAAGTGGCTTGGCAGTTTGTCGCATGTGAGTCTGGAGGAATTCGATGCCGCTGTGGTGCAGTGGTATCATGTCCGGCGCGTAACTGGAAAGCCCTGGGTTTCGATCTCCGGTGGCAGCCAATGCTAATTTTTTCCGTGACTCACTTATAAACCTGGAAAGAGCGATGACTTCTGTTTGATGTTCCTAATCCATCTGAATTGTCTGTACTAAATGAGTATTAAGATAGTAAGCGTAACGATAAGAAGATGCTTTCGGACTACGGCTTGGAAAAATTCCGCTCGGAGGAAATTTTTGGCGTCAGAGCACAAAAGACTAATTAGCTCTTCATCCCCACGACGTATTCCGAAAAGTCACGCAGATTAGGCATATCACCATATGGTTTTACACACTTCCATCCACTGTTTCGGACAATTCCATGCATCCGTATGAGGTGGTCCACAACCCACAGTGTAAAATCTTTAGCTTGTTAGCTTTACGTAATAGTGTATGCGGCTAACTAAAGTATTTACAAAAGAAGATATTAAAGTGCGTAACTTTGTTCTTGAGTTAAAATGATCGGCAAATTTATTCACACACTGTTCATTTCTATTTCTTTCGCTCCTCTGAGTATAAAATTAAGCCCTGGTATGACCATCCTGGAAGGACAACCGCCATATCCCCCCCCTATCGCCCAAAGCTCCTCTGAACGTTTAACCTTGAACGGAATTTTTCCAAGCCCTACTCCAAAAACATCTTCCTATTGTTGCGTTCACTATTTTGCTCTGTCGCCGAAAGCTCCTCTGAACGTTTAATCTCGAAAGGAATTTTTCCAAGCCCTACTCCCAAAGCATCTTCCTATTGTAACGTTTACCATTTTGCTCTGTCGCCGAAAGCTTCTCTGAACGTTTAACCTTGAACGGATATTTTCCGAGCCCTACTCCCAAAGCATCTTCCTATTGTTTCGTTTACTATCTAATACTCATCCGTCCTGTGTTGTTTTCATTCTGCACGTGTTGTGTTTTCAGTGTTCAACTTACTTTTTTCGTTTCACTTGACATTTAAAACCGTTGGCTCTTGGGAGTTCACCTAATTTTTTAATTTTGAGTAAAATTATGCCGAAAACTGGAAGTGAGATTTTTGAACGATCATAATACTTTCCTATAACGAAGGTATGAGAAAGTAAGAACTGCTTAATATTTGAGTGGAAATAAGGGAATTTTGAACTCAAAGGGGCGTAATTTCAAATCTCACCCTTCCGGATAAGAACAGCTTGCTACTTTCCCGATATGGTGTATGAGGAGTAGTAAATTTACTCTAATGTTTACTTCAATATGCATTTTATTTCATATCACCGCTTCTAAAAATACCATTGGAACAATTACATCTTTTTCAGTATTATTCAGAGCGAAGAACATTTTGCAGACATTTCCATTTTCAAATGGCTCACTGGCTCCATTTTCTTAAAGAAAAGAATATTTGCATTGCGAGGAAACTATTGAAATAACACTTCAGTATAAGCACTGTGCTTAATAAGTGCTGAATCATAGAAAATCTACGAAAAGCAGTTGTTTTCATTATCAATTATGTAATACATATTTATAAATATGGAATTTTAACATACTAAATTTGTTTTCTGACTAACAGATTCTGTTTCAGAAATTTATTGAAATGGGGTAAAACAACCGTTAAACTGCCTGTATGAATTGCGTTCATATAAAGGTATAAGTGAGTAAAAACTTTGTATCAAAATCAAGAAAAATATTATGGGACATAACTGATGTCATATTTCTGAGCTTTAGATAAGTTGTGTTCAGTTCAGCATGAATTCAGAGCATTCGTTCTCCGTATCATTTAAATTAAATCTTACTTTCTCATAATTTTGAATGTTCCTTCCACAGAAGTATGGGCGTGCCAAATAAAGAAACTACTCAATGACTTATAGCAATGTTTTGTTCAAAGCTTTCGGGATACCATGGCCAATTTACTCATTGCGTTATCGTTTTTCGTACTTTTTAATAACGGAATACGAACCCGAAGAAAGGGAGATTAAAAAGAAGCGCAAAATTTACTTAATAATTTCACGTTTTTTCTTTTTATGATTTGAATGATAACAAAGCTGATGAATCTAAAATAGAAACTTCACACTGCAGTTGTTTAATATCTTCTTTGACCTTTGAATCGCTGAAGTCTGGTGTATAAAAGAGCCAATTTATTTGGTAGCATTTCGTGCAGACCTCTCTCTCTCTCTCTCTCCGTTAAATGTCCAAAGAAAGTTCGGAACCTGCAATTGTTGAAAAATGTTTATACTGAAAAAGAAAGCAGACTCGTGGTTATTTCTTTTGCAATATCAATAATCATTATCTCGTTTCGATGTGACTAAAGCTGATAGAATGATCATTTCACAAAAGATGCTAGAAATGTACTTTCATATATTGAGGTGTGACAGACGAGAAGGAGAAGTGACCAATTAAGAGGTCATTAGGACGTACATTTGGCATCTTAGACCATCTATCTCGCCGAGCTCCACAAACCGGCCTTCTCGAATTCTGATCGTTAATCTTGAGGCCCTGATAACTTGATTATGGCTGAGAAACTGAAATCAAGGTGTTACTCCCTCTACGTACGAAGATTTTTAAAGTGTTTTTTTGTCTTGGCTCTCTCTTTTCTTACCGCCTCACTCTTTCTCTCTCCCACCCCTTGTTTTCTTTCTCTGTCTACTTCTGCTTTCTCACACAGGCATCAGTATTCATTATCTCATTATACGCTTAGTTCAAATGAAATGATCGCTTCTCAAAGCACGCTATAAGAATGTCTAACTAGTCACAATATTTTCGAAACTGAATTCATATCTTTTGTGATTGGAATTATACGGAGAACGGGCTTTGATGAACATTACCACGATTTTTAGCGCTCGTTATGATGCTTCCTAGGTTTACAATCAGTTTTTATATTCAAAGATATTGTCACACTTAAACAAATAAAGCAAGAGAACCTGGAACAATATGCTATGAATTAATTACCGCAGAAAAATTATTGGAAAATCTCGCCCAAAACTACCTATTTATTGGAAATTGTTTCTGGAGATGAAACAGTTTCCTTGTTCCAGAGAGCGGAAAATGACTGTGGGCGCCTATTAACTCTTTGAGTTTATGCATGATCTGCTAAAGTAAGTAATTTTGTGCCACAATAAAGACGTCTAGGTACTCGTTAAACGGTGGGAAGGTGAAACTGATAATTCATAAAGTGGTTGAAGAAATTGGAATCAATTTTTTAATTGGTTAAAGAGGGTAAAATGTACTGTTCATTAAATCGTTAGAGAGATAGAATCAACAATTATTTAAAGGGTTAAAGACGTTAGAAATAACTTTTTTTGAATGATTCAATTGGTTAAGATCGATTTATCGTTGAATGGTTGAACAAGATGGAACTTCTTCTGATTTATACTAATCCACTTCATCTGAACATTTAGAACTAAACTTCATTACAAGCAAAATTTCTTGCGTAAATTCTGTCATCAAAAATTCTTCTCACAACCGGTATCATCAGCATACAGCAACCTGCTTACATGAAAATCCCTAAAATATAAAGCATATCGTCAATTTGTCACCACAAATATATGCATCCATAAGTATGGTGAATAAACGTAGAGATGTAGTATGAACTTGTTTCACTCCACTTCTTTATATCGTTTGAGAGGTTTTCAGTGCTAAACGTAAGATTCGCCTGCTGGAATGCAAGACTAGCCTAGTTAAACCAAATGTATGAGTATTTCGGAAGCATATCTGACGATGAAAACAGAAAAAATTGTAAAATATTTGGACAAATGAATTCGGCCCTGAAATTTACAGATGATTAGAAACAGGTTCCTGCACTTATTTTCAGTGACATGTTAAAAGAAAAGCTTAGGCAGCGAAAGATTCGAAGCAAAAATTAAGTAAACTGGAGCAAAGCAGGCATTCCTGATTATAAACCTTAAAATTTAAGTAAAATGAAACAAATCATACATTCGTGATTCCAAAACTTTAAAATTAAATAAACGGGAACAAAGCAGACATTCGTGGTTCTAAATCTTAAAAATCAAGTAAACTGAAACAAAGCAGACATTCGTGATTCTAAAACTTAAAAAATTAAGTAAACTAGGACAGAGCAGACATTCGTGAGTCTAAAACATAAATTAAGTAAACTGGGACAGTGCAGTGATTCTAAAACATAAAAATTAAGTAAACTGGGACAGAGCAGACATTCGTGATTCTAAAACTCAAAATTTAGATAAAATGGGACAAAACAGTCATTCATGATTCTAAAAATGAAAAATTAAGTAAACTGGGACAAAGCAGATATTCGTGAGTCTAAAACTTAAAAATTAAGTAAACTGGGACAAAGCATACAGTCCTGATTCTAAACTTTAAAAAATTAAGTAGACAGTGAAGAAGGGTGGTTTCAAAACAGATTTGCTGGGTTTTTTATTGGAGGTTTAACGACCACCGTGAGCAACTCAATGGGGTATAAGCAGTCGCCCGTCCCTAATTTAGGGTCACTGGTTCCAGGGAAGGGAGAGAGCCAGTGCCGTAAGACAAACACAACATCCATGCCTCACCGGGATTCGAACCCGGACCCCGTTCGGACGAATGATCAGAGGCCATCGCTTAGACCACTGCGCCACCGGGGCGGCAGATTTGCTGTCAAGAAGCGTGCCATGAAAAAGACTGATTTCGAAATAAGCAAGACTGATTTTGCATTAATCGGTGAGCAATTGAAAAGACCGGCGCCGCAATTGAAAAGGTGGCTCAGTGGACTAAATGCTCGGTTCTGACAATTGATCCGAGATTGGTCCGGGTTCGAGGCACGGATGTTTTTTTTTATAGGACTTGCTCTCTCCCTTCTCTTGAACCAGTGGCCCCAAGTTAGCGACGGTCAACTGCTTATGGCTCATCGAGTTGCTCACGGTAGTCGTTAAACTCTCAAGCAAACAAATTAAATTGACTTTTTAATAATCAGTCAGCCTGTAATAAACAAGACGAATTTTCTAATAATCAGTGTGAGGTGAAAAAGTGTGATTTCAAGACTGATTTTCAAATAGGCAGTGTGCCGGGACCAAGACTGACTTTGTAACACCCTCACGGATAATGAAATTTGCGCACCTAGAAGAAAGCATGCTACAACAGCGAAACTTTTCAAATAGCTAGAGCGCGTGCTGGTATGCAAATTATTCACGTTTTGTGCGAGTGCGCATAACCGCACACCCTGTGGTGGCACTGCAAGCACGAACCAGCAGCCTTATAAACAGGCGTGTAGTCGATGCCCCATGAAAGCGAAAATCACCAGCCGACGCAAGCAAGAGTACAGTGACAAGAATGCCGGGTATACGCCAGAGACGTCGATTTACGCAACTTGCGGACTCCACGAGAGGCCCGATCATCGGGCTGAAAACCGCAAGTTGATCGGCGCGCCGTGTAGCCCGCCACGTGGATCGTTCTGACCATACCGTCCGACTGTGTTGGGAGCAGTGGACACGTGACGGCACTGCCACACGGCGGAGCGGCTCCGGACGGACCAGGAGGACCACCGGTAGAGAGGATCAACGGATCGTGCGCCAGGAACGAACGGATCCCACGGGGACCCAGTTCACTATACAGGCAGATGTAGCAGCTCCTGTGTGCCCATGAATCATTTCCCGACGCCTCGCGGAAGCGACTCTGCGATAACAGCGCCCCTTACGTGTGCTGCCATCAACACCGGAACGTCTCCAGCTCCTTGTGCAGTGGTTCCAGGCCAGAGCGACGTGGGACGCCACAGACTGGCGACGCGTGGTGTTTAGCGATGAGTGCTATTTCGTTTTGGGGACAGATGATCATCGTGTCCGGGTGTGGAGGCCCCGGTATCAACGGCCCTCCCAACCTCGCTATCAAGCGCCACACCTTCCCCACTGCAGGCATTATGGTTTGGATAGCCATTGCCTACGATAGCCGATCAGCTCTAGAAGTGGTACGTGGATCATTGACGGGCCAGAGGTATGTGGATGAGATCCTACGGCCCCATGCTCTCCCATTCCTGACTGGGATTAACGATGCCCGCCCGCACACGGGTCGTGTTGCCCAGGACTGCCTACGTCATGTCCAGACACTTCCATGGCCTGCCTGCTCCCCGGACATGTCCCCTATCAAGCATGTGTAGGACCGATTGAAAAGCCGGCTGCCGCTGTGCCACACTATCTGGGATTTGGAGCACATCGTCCAACACGTTTGGGCCAGTCTGCCACAGGACATCAGGCGTCTGTTCGCTTCCATGCCGGACCGTATTGCAGCATGTATCGATATTGAAGATGACCGGACTGTGCCACAGATCACTCTGTAATTGTCCCGCAGGTCTGTTTTTGCCATCATGTGCATCCTTCATCTGTATCATTACGTATAAAATTTCAGTTCAATCCGATGCTTCCTTGTTGGTGCAAAAATTTTATTGTTCGTGAGTGTAATCCGTGTGCAATGAAAAGACTGATTTTGTAATAAAAGTCTTGGTCGTTGCACATTTATTACTAAAAAGAAGAGTGGGAAGCATTTTCATATTTTTTAATTGCTACATATTCTCAGATATGTAAGAAACTCGCCGCCAAACGCATCCTCCTGTGAATGCTGAGAATACGCGTATGAAGCCAGGGTATCCGCAATTGGTTGGACCGTTCCCTTGATTCCAAGAGAAACAAGAAAGATGACACCGAATTTTCGGATGTTATGAGCACGTCTTTTAAATCCGTTCAGACGCAAATTAAATTTATCAAAGCTATTCAAAGTCAATGGAACCGGTATGGAAAACAATAGTATCTGACGGAAGAAAGAAGTTTTTCAATCGGGTTTTTAATCCCTCAGATATTGCTGTAAACGGAATCGTGAGCTTATGCCCTCTGGCTGCAGACTTGTGCGTTAAGAAAAACATTAATTTATATGAGAGCGTTTTTGCACCGAAAACGCTCTCCAACATAGAAATAATTTTTTAAATCGGACTCTTAGAAACAGAGATATCGACAAAAATAAGATGGCCGCCCCGGTGGCGCAGTGGTCTAAGCGATGGCCTCTGATCATTCGTCCGAAAGGGGTCCGGGTTCGAATCCCGGTGAGGCATGGATGTTGTGTTTGTCTTATACGGTGCTGGCTCTCTCCCTTCCCTGGAGCCAGTGACCCTAAATTAGGGACGGGCGACTGCTTATAGCCCATTGAGTTGCTCACGGTGGTCGTTAAACCTCCAATCAAAAAAAAAAAAAAAAAAAAAGAAAAATAAGATGTGACTTTACGTCCCCTGGTGGAAAAAACATGCATTATTTTAGAAAGAAAGTATTCTCAAAAGGTTTTTCCTCATGAGAATTATTGGTCCAAGAAAAGAAAAAAATAATCGAGTTTTCAGGATCCCAGATTTTGCTACAAATACACCAGAAGCAGAAATTAACACTTATGCTCCCTGGTGGCCAAACCATTCTTTGCCAAACATTAGAAATTGCGTGAAAAATATTTTCCATCAGGTCTTGTATGCGATACAGGAAGAATTTTTAAAATCGGAGTTTTAGAAGCAGAAATAACGCAGAAAACGTAATTTACCTTTGTGCCCCCTAGCGGAAAGGCTATGATTTACTTGAAAATTTTGAATTTAGAGGAAAAACATTTCGCATCGGAAACACTATCCAACAAAGAAAGAATTTTTCAAATCGGACTCCTAGACGTAGAGATATTGACAAAAATTAGATATACATCTACGCCCCATGGCGTAGAAACCATGCATTATTTCAAGAAGAAAATGCTCTTAAAATGTTTGTCGACATGAGTAGTATCGGTCAACAAACCACTTTTTTTTCAATCGAGATTTAGAAGCTCATATTTTGCTGTAAATACATCAGAAGCGGAAATTGAGACTTACGCCACCTGGTGGCCAAACCATTTTTTTCAAAAATTAGAAATTATGTGCAAAGGATTTCCCATCAGGGGCTGTATTCGGTGCAGAAAGAATTTTTCAAATCGGAGATTTAGAAGCAGAGATATAGTTAAAACGCGATTTAGCTTTACGCCCCCTAGCGGAAAGTTTATGAATCACTTGAAAATTTTGAAATTATATGAAAAACATGTCACACTGGAAATAGTATCCAACAAAGAAGGAATTTTTCAAATCGGACTCCTGGAAGTTGACATATTGACAAAAATAAGATATACATCTACGCCCCCTGGCGTAGAAACCATGCATTATTTTAAGAAGAAAATGTTTCTAAAAGGTTTATCGACATGAGTACTATCGGTCTACAAACGAGGAATTTTTTCAATGGAGAATTTAGAAGCTCATATTTTGCTGCAAATACATCAGATGCGGAAATTAAGATTTACGCGCCCTAGTGGCCAAACCATTTGTTTACAAAAATTAGAAATTATGTGCAAACGATTTCCCATCAGGAGCTGTATCTGGTGCAGAAAGAATTTTTCAAATCGGAGATTTAGAAGCAGAGATATAGGGGGAAACGCAATTTACCTCTACGCCCCTAGCGGAAAGTCTATGAATTTCTTGAAAATTTTGAAATTATATGAAAATCATGTCACACTAGAAACGCTATCCAACAAAGAAGGAATTTTTCAAATCGGACCCCTAGAAGTAGAGATATTGACAAAAATAAGATATATGTGTACGCCAACTGGCGGAGAAACTGTGGAATATTTTAAGAATAAAATATTCCAAAAATGTTTATCGATGTGAGTGGCATCAGTCCATGAAGAAAGTTTTACAATCGATATTTTAGAAGCTCAGATTTTATGGCAAATACATCAGAAACAAAAATTAACACTTACGCCGCCTGGTGGCTAAAGTATTCTTTACCAAAAATTTGAAATTATACGTAAAAGATGTTCCTTTAGGAGGTGTATCAGCTGAAAAAAAAATTATTTCAAATCGGAGTTTTAGAAAAAGAGTTATCGGGAAAAATGTAATTTATTTTTACGCCCCCTAGCGGAAAATATATGCGTAATTTGAAAAAGTAACTGCATCTAAAATACTCTTCGACATAAATGGAATCGAAAGGTAAAAGTATTTTTTCAATCGGATGCTTAGAAGCAAATATGTGGAATAAAACGTATTTTTGAATTCGACATCATCTGCATTTACGCCCCCTAGCGGCGAAATTGTGCATCGTAAAAAAAAACGAAGTAAAGGATCATCATTTGCATATTTCAAGCTTCCCAATGCAAAAAGAATTTTTTCAAATCGGACCAACAGTTCCAGAGATATCGTGGGTACAAGCGGACGGACGGACGGACGGACAAACCAGTAACATAAGCGCGATCTTTTTTTACAAAAGACGTGCTGAAAAAAAGGCACTCCTCTTGTCCGTGTCTTAACAGGAATTGTACCCCCCCTTCAACAGGTATAAATGATGGGAGCCAATGCTCTAAAACCACTAGACCATCCTGGAAAGAGCATTTTAACAGGAATTTAAAAATAAAATAAAACTCAAAGCGAATACCTTGAATTTTATGTTTAAAACACCTGCACAGTTGCATTTTAAGCAACAGTAACGTGATTCAAGATAATCAAAGTCGTAATTATTAAAAACCTGTTCAAAGATTCCTCAAGATGGTTCAAATTAAATGACGGAAACTATACGAAATTGTAGCCAGTAGTATCCTCGTTTTTTCTATTTTCTTCATTTCTAAACAGTCGCGAGTTTTATTTCTACGTATGTCTCGCAAACTGGTAAGACCACAAGGGCTAAACTGGTAGACTCTCACAAGGGCTAAACTGAAGCTCATTCGCATTTTAAAGCTCTCACGTTTTGCAGCAGTAAAATCCATGATACATCCATTTTTAATGCCAAAGCAAAACGAAAAGAAAAATTTTCTGTCTTTTCTTTTTTTTTTTTTTTTTTTCCTTTTTTTTCGTTTTTTCGTTTGTTTTTTCTTTTTTTTTTTTTTTTTGAAAAATGATCCTAAATTTATCTTGTCATTTAATTGACTGTCATTCTCAGCAAATTGGATGTCGTATATTACCAGGAAAGAAAGGCGAATATCAGAGACAAAATGTAGATACATTCGCTAAGCTCCTAACAAAGGGAACTGGGATCTGATTACCATGATATGCAGATAGTAATCAGCAATAACGACAAAACAAGTCGTGTCATTTTGTTGATGAGAATTTCCTTTGCATCGGGTAAAAGCGGACAATCAATCTATCATACTTTTCCAGGGGCCTGAAATAAATGGATTTTCATGGTGCGATCTAGTTAATATCAGACAGAGGACCGCAACAAATATTCATTAAATCCCAAGATGAGATTGCAAAGATTTTGTCCGTGTTGCAGCGATGTAATCGGTGAACATGACATATTTTGAAGAGGATGAAGATGATCATTAACACAGGTTATGCAAGCTAATTTCATTCATTCATTCCTTTTTTTTTTTTTTCTTACTTTGCATTCCATTAACTCCTAAGAACGGGAAAAGTTAACAATTTCTCAGTACCAATGCTAATTTCTCTAGGATGAGTGGATAGAAAAATGGAGTGAAACCGATGTGTACTATATCTCCGTGGTTATTCAGCATCTTTATGGATGCTACATGCATGATGACAAAAGTGACTGTACTACCAATTTAATTTTGAGGATTCTGGAGTATTCAGGTTGTTGTATGCTAATGATACGGTGCTGTTGTCTGGAACTAAAAATGAGTTGCAACAGTGGAGGATTTGGGATTTTTAAAAAGAAAGGAGCCCTTGAAAGAAATACGGGATCACACCATACGATGCAAATGTTGAAGATGACAATCCGATTTTCGGTGTAAATGTGACAAGGATGGTAAGTCAACTAATATCCGAAAACTTGAAAATTTCATCGTCCTGGAGCGGGACTCGAACCCACGTCTCCCAGATAGCGCCCGGGTATGCTAACCACTACACCACCCAGAACGCCCAAGTCTCAAGTTTCCGATTAATTTGAATATAACCATCACAGAATTCGAGATTCATCTGACGGAAACTTGAGACTTGGTCGTTCTGGGTGGTGTAGTGGTTAGCATACCCGGGCGCTGTCTGGGAGACGTGGGTTCGAGTCCCGCTACAGGACGATGAAATTTTCAAGTTTTCGGATATTAGCTGACTTACCATCCTTGTCACATTTACACCAAAAATCGGATTGTCATCTTCAAAATTTGTAAAGGAGCCCTTATTTTGCAGCATACTACATTAAAGGAGACTTATTATGTACAATGACGAGCCAATACATTATGACCACTTGCTTAATATGATGTTGGTCATCCACATGCCGCCGAAACAGCTCTTACCCGAAGAGGCATGGACGCTGCAGGATATCTAGAGGTGTCTTTTGGTATCTCGTACCACAGATGCCCAATTGGATTGATGTCCGAGGAATTTGGAGGCTTGGGCAATAGAGTCTTTTTCATGTTTACCTAACCATTCTCGAACAGTCTAGGCAGTGCGGCATGGTCCATTATCCTGCTGAAAGAAGGCACTACTAGAGGGGGAATATAATTTCCATGAAAGGATATACCTGATCTGCAATGATGTTTAGGTAATTGATGAACATCATATTTTCCTACACATGAATAACTAGACCCAGAGTTTCCCAAAAGAACACTACCCAAAGAATTACACTTCCTTCACCGGTTTTTGTTTTCGTCCCACCGTGCATCCTGGTGCCAACACTTTCGCTGGTAAATGACGCACACGTACCCTGCTGTCCACATGGTGCAACAGGAAAGGAGATTCATCGGACGAGACGATCTTCTTCCAATCATTCAAGCCCCAGTTTTGACGCTCGTGTGCTCATTGCAGGCGCTTTCAACGGAGAATCGAGGTTAACATGCGCTCTCGAAGCGGCCTGCGGCATACATAGCCCCATTTTCAGCAGGGTTCGATGCACTGTGTTTTGTTACACATTACTCCCGTATTGAGCATTCAAATTAACGGTAAGTTGTGCCACAATATCCTTCTGTTGGCTCGTACGATACGGAGTTACCTTCGCTCACCTCTAGCATCGATGAACCGTTCTCAGCCCATACCTTGCTAGCGGTTCGCGTTTTTTTCCCTCCACGGACCACTTTTTGAAGGTACTGACCACGACTGAGCGTGAGAAGCCCTACAAGCTTTGCCGTCTCAGAAATGCTCTGACCCAGTCCTCTTGCCTTTACAATTTGGCATTTTCCAAACTTGCAGCGTTTGCTATCTGAAAAACACGAATAACACTGATTAACCGAGCTCAGTACCTGGTGTTGTTTACACCGTTTCATGACCATCACACGTTGCACCGCTTACTTACAGTACTTTTGATTTGCCTAAAGACGCGCTGCTCATAACATTTTGGCTCTCCTGTGTATATTAAAATTATATTGTGGAGATATAAATATTAAGATGCCAATTTATTAGACACATCTACGTTTAGCACTGCGTTGTGCTTCCCATAACCTGCAGAACAGCCCAAATTCGTCGGCAACATAGCAGACGTTGGAATTGTTTTACTGGAATGTTGTGCCTCGCGAAAACGATTAAGTTGCGCAGTTGCTGCAAATCAGACTGCGGCACAGTCCCACAGAGAACAACCCGTCTGACTTCACTCAATGAGATTTAAGTCCGCGGACTCATAGAGCGTATGGATAGAGAGTATAGATTGCATCATACGCTCTATATGAGGTTCAAGTCCAAGGACTTAAACCTCATAGAGCGCATGGATAGAGAGTATGGATTGAAGTCAGACGGGTTGTTCTCAGTGGGACTGCAACCTCATAGACTGTAAAGAGATGGTCTTATGTTACTTGAGCCAAATTCAGATCCTCTCGTCCGCATGATGCAGAAGAAATCTTGATGCTTCCTTCTGCGCGACTTTTTACAAGTCTTCAACGGACCAGCGTTTATTGCGTTGGTAATTTGTAAACAAATAAAATCTATATTCTAAATGTGTTGTTTTCGGTAGAAGGTACCTAGCTATCAGTCCATTAGCTGTACTGATAGTTATTGTACAATGACAGAAGCAGAAATCGAACTTACCATTTAAGAAAATATTTAATACGTTTAAACGCGTATAGCCTATATGTAAACATTATTAGGAGATTATAGATAAAATACAATGTTATATCAACAAGACACCATTCTTCGGCGAACGAATCTATTTGACTCTCAAACTCGGAGAAGGAATTTGATTTGTGGGCAACGCTCGCTAACAGCAAACGAAGGTAAACAGCGAGCGGTAGCGCCATATGAACTCGGTACAGAATGAAGCTTCTAGTTGAATGTAATGGGACTTAGAGCTTCTATAGTTCACTGTAATGGGACTTCGAGCCTCTAGTTGAATGTAATGGGACTCCGACAGGCACGAGTGGGTGCTTCCTCTAGCACTCAGGAGGCGTCCGCTCGTGCTCTACGCTGACAACGTTGGCATTCGACATGGACCTTAGCAGTTGTAGGCTATTTGCGACACGGTACAATACCTGGTGTATTAGGAGATGACTCTCGTCATACCAGTGTTGAATGCTAGCTGCGACCCGTCTGTTTGCTCATACCATTTCCGCCAGTCTTCTTTGATCCTCTCTGATCCATCAGCTTTTTCGTCCACAAGATCGCCGATTACCGTTTCTCTTGCCATTCACGGCAAACCCTTACTACGGTTGCTATCCTCGATTCGGCCGCATGAAGTACGTGCCGTATTTCCCCGCATAAGCAACTCAGATTTTATGACTTATTTTTGGGAAGAAAGTTAGAAAGGATGGCAGTGTAACGAATATCACGATAAAATTAGAAGGTCAAATACAGGCAATTGCTTTCTTTTTGAAGGCCGCAAAATAGCCCATAGGATAAAGAGAGCAACTAGGAATAGGGAATCACACGCTCGCCAGGCTCAGCAGCTGCCAATAGTCAACGCCATTATGTTAACGCACATTTCCTGCCGTGTGAGCAAGGTCACGTGCTGCATTATGCGATGGCACCGTAACGTTTTAACACTTCAGTCTCTTTCTGGACTGAACACAGTGAAGTATCACAAACGCTATCTTCTTAATTCTGCAATGCGCATTAATATTGTGCAGTGTAACGAGTGAGAGAGTACCTGTCTAACTTATATGTAGAGAGGGAGATCAAATGCTGTCAGCTGTCTCTTGACCGTTTCTTAGGCCGCGAATGGCTGAGTGGGTAGCCCAGGATCGAACCTGAGGACCTTGCATTGGTAGTTGCAGTTCAAACTACCAATGCAAGGTCCTCAGGTTCGATCTGGGCTGATCTTGTGGAGGTGGTGTGATCTGCTAACAATCACTGAATATTCGCCGTGCATCTGACGAGCACGTTAAGTGACGGCCCCCAGGCTGGACCCACTGGTTAAATGGGTATTCTTTCCTATGAACCCCTGAAATTCTCTCACCCCTCTATGTGCAACATCGTACTTGTACGGTGGCGCCATCTGCTGTACTCTAATCTCACTACAAACTGTTCTGTCAAAGTCGCTAGACTTGCTCTCATTCCTTCCGTTTCTGTGTCCTGCCCGAAAGGCGAACTCGCTGTAGGTGGCTGGGACCTAAATCTACCCACTGTGGACGGAAGTCCTACAAGAAAATGACTTATACTTACTCATTTGACCGTTTCTTCAACATAGCTAATGATTATCGGCATTGCCAAAGGCATTCACGGGTGAGATAAAATAATAATGATTCACACACCGGATTAATTCAGTGTCAATGAACTAACTGTTGAAAAAAAGAAAAGAACAATGCATTTCTTCAAAAGTTTTAGGTACGTGGATCTTTCCCCTCCTTTTTTCTGAACGCATCTTCAGTTTGCCTACTTAAAATCAATTCACTATATGTGCCACTTTCTCAGAACCAACTAATAGAGTAATGTGAAAGATATCTGTACTTGCAAATTCACATTCGAATATTTTTTTCACTTTCGGGTTAGTTCCACTACAAGAGACATTAAGAAGAAGGTACTTTATTATTATTATTACTATTATTTAACAGCACCTGAACACTCTCCGACGATGCCCGGGGTATAACGTGTAACATGTAACCTGTACATTCTAATTTTATTTTCACGACACTGAATAATTGTGTTGTGTGTACCCCCCTCTCCCCCGTCAAACTCTGTAACGACGAAATCATTTCCTTTTCTTTTTTGTCGAATTCTGTAAGATTCTCTACACCATTCGTGTTAAAATATGTGAATATGTATCTCTAGTTCAATGTTCATCATCTGATTAGAAGGTATCTTTCTTTGCGTCATTTTGTGCAGCGTCATGAGAATGGATAGGTTACAGATAACTGGTGTTGAGGATAGAAAGCATCAAAGGAATAAAAACTCTTTTAAACACATTCTCAATGTCGGATTATCAGACTGAAAAGGGTGTGGTATTGCGGTAGAATAACAGTATACGCTAATGTATTATTCCAATGTGCTGTGTTAAGATATCGGCGGGTATATGTCGCTCTGTGTCTGTGCGAGAAGGACGTCTGAGAAAACGTAAAGGATAAGTAGCTTTAAAGACTCCTAAGTACACATATCATCACCACCGTAGGTTTCAATGAAACATGTAAGCCGATTCAGACGGGACGCTTTGCGCTGACCAACTAAATAGATGGCGGATGTTTGTGCTCCACATCAAAGGAGCAGGGAGAGCATTATTCTCTCTCCAAGAGTGGTCGGGAGTCCGTGGTGTTAAAAGTTAACAAGACCGCTGAGAAAGAATTAGCTTAAGTTTCTCCATTCGTTGATGAAATGAAATGCACTCAAGACGGTATTATCAACTATTAAACTAACGGCGTTCTACTACAGAGGATAACGGACCAAATCACGTGTGATACTCGCGGGATCCTTAGGCTGATTAAGTCATGCACAAGGTGGCGAAAGAGAAGCTGAGACCGTTACACGCACTGTATTTTGTGCAAATCTTGTTGACACTGCAGTAATACCTTCGGAATATTTGAATGAGGAAAAAAAAAATCTTATTTATAAGTACATAATAAGCCTTTACAAACCACGTTTATTTTGTTTCCATTAGGCACTAAAATGAATTTTTTCTCTTCCTTAATGCTTCTTCTGTTTCCATAGCTCCAGTTATAGCCACGAGTTTCCACTTTTACAAGGGATGTAGTGAAAACGAGTTTCGTAACATACTGTACAACCGTGGGTAAAATATTTTACCCAGCTCAAGACCAAAAGTGAAGAACTGCATTCATCCCGAGAGCAATATGTGTTCGCCTTCAGAAGAAATCCTGACCATCGATGGAACAGATATGCCCAAATAAGACAAATTTGCTTCTCGCGATGCATACCTTACAAGAATATTTTCAAGCAGACCCCAGTGACTGAGTACACACTCTCGTTCAAAGCCACATGCGCATTATCAGCTGTCTCTCAGGTTTGCGTTGAAATATCATGGCACAATAAATATTTTTGCTTGTAGCAATAAGCTCTCTTTCAAAATTTCGACTTAAAACTAGCCACTGCAACCCGAACAGAAGAATAGTAGTAATGTGTCAAAATTTGAATTGTCAACCATGATTTTCCTATAAGTTTTGGCTGACACACACACACGCGCGCGCGCTCGTTCTCGTTCGTATTTATTGCTATCAACCTTTTCGAGTATACAAATGAAAGACGAAACTTCGATATATACAGTACTTAATATAACTTTGTTTCAGAAGATGAGAATATTGCACTTGATCTGAAAATATGGCGCCTCTCTTATCATGTCCACACCAAAGGAACAACGAAATATTTTTCTATTTTTTTTTCTATATGTCCCAGCTTACTTCGTTGGCATTCGATCGCTGAACTAGGATAAATCAAATACCGGGTAGGCAATTTGCTACAAATAAAACTTAACCTAACATTCCGAGACAACCACAGGCGTGCATTTCTTCGCTGTTCTACAAGCGTTCCCTTATAGAGTGCCCTAGACTAAGACGAAAAAGAAGAGGAAGAAGGAGGAGGAGGAGGAGGAGAAGAAAAATGACATATTTGGAATCTGGAGCAGCGAAGGCAGTGTCACCACTAGCCAGAAAAATATTATCAAATAAACATCACAGAGATCCAGCTTTCGCTTGTGTACGCTGAGACATCCGTGATAACACAAAATATCATTCACAGAATGTTAGCAAAAATGTTTGGAAACACCGTCGTATTTAATTAATTACCTGTGACGCATTACAGATGTGAAGCGCGTGTGAAGACGACAAATCTGCAGCGATACATTCCGTCGGTGTGGTTTTGTTGGTTAGAACAACTGGTTCAGCTGCGAAGAGGCGTGGATCGCCCCGCCCCGATCTCCGTCACCGACAAATTTGTGAATTTCACATTAGCGCCCGAACAGGGATTGATGTGTCAAATGTGGAGCGCTACATTCTGTCGGTGTAGTTTAGTTGATTAGAACAACTGGCTCCAGAGCAAGGAAACGCTGGTTCGATCCCGGTCAACTATAAATTTGTGATTTTCACATACATAACGTATTACCGTATTCTTATTGGCAGCTGCGGCCTTTTCTACTTCACGGGTGCTTGTAGAAAGTGTGTTGTGCGAGTGACATTGGTCCTAGGGGTATTCAATTTCCCTGCTTCTTAGAAGATCTGAAGTTCTCCGGTTAAATTTGTTTTTCGTCATTTCTCTTTGTCTGTCTGTATTTTGATGTGCATGTGAGCGCGTGTTTTTTGTAAATGAGTTTTCTACAGTTTTTTAAATATGTGACGACGCTCCGGAGGCGCATTGGTCTAAGCGACGATTTCTGATCATTCGTCCAAAAGGGGTCCGGATTCGAATCCCGGTGAGGCATGCATATTGTGTTTGTCTTACGGCACTGGATCTCTCCCTTCCCTGGAACCAGTGCCCCTAAATTAGGGACGGGCGTCTGCTTATAGCCCATTGAGTTGCTCACGGTTGTCGTTAAACCTACAATAAAAAAAAAAAAAAAAATCTTTGACTACTTATTTCTTTTTTTGTTTCGAGTTTTAATGACTACCGTGAACAACTCTAAGGTCTATAAGCAGTCGTCTGTCCCTAATTTGAGGTCACTAGTTCAAACACACTACTGAGGCCGTTCTTCAGCGAATGGCCAGAAGTAAGCGCTTCAGAGCCTCAGCAACAGAGGAAGAACAATTTTCTGATGGAAAACTGTTCCACCGGAAAATTAAATTTAACATACCGACCTCTAATTTGTTATACCTTGATGAATTCCTTGAGGATTTTTTTTTTTTTTTTTTTTTTTTTTTGTAAAGTTGCGAAGCGTGGTGTTTACAAAAGTTTTGCATTAATACTCGTATATACAAAATCGGATAAAATCTAGAATAACGTGATGTTTCTTTTATGTGAACAACATTTATGTCAGTGAAAGAAATACTTTATGACGACAAAGCTTAGTTCGGAATCGGGGGGGGGGAGGAGAAAGAAAGAAAGAAAGTCACAAGTAAACCTAAGTTTTTTTCTTTTAGTTTTAGCAAACATTTCATGTTTTTTTTTTTTTTTTTTTTTCGTTTTTTACGTGGAGGCATTGCAAACACATTCCCGTCAGGTGAAACTTAGGATGGGGGAAACGTAAACTTGTCAGAATACAGAAAAGAAAAAATAGAAAAAGAAAGGTGGAAAGAAGAAGAAATAAAGAAAGGAAAGTGCTCTCGAAATTGCAGAGTTCATTAAATCAACAAGTGCCGAGTCGATGGTTAGAAATGATATCTTGAGGCATGAAGTTGTAGCAAATACTGTCGGAGCGTGAGATGATTGGAGACTGCTCCGGTAGCCATTGCGGTCCGGAGTGTGAAAATTGATGTTTTGCGTCTCCTCTAAGAACACCTCCCCTTGCCATCGGTGAAGCGAGCCCTTTAATAAAGGAAACCGTCCATTGGGTCAGACGTCAAAATTTCTCCTGCGGCAACAAGAACTGACGATCTTAAGCCGCACTTAGTTACCTACAGACTATCCTAGCCAGGAACAGGATGTTTCTCCTTTCGATATGGAGATGAAAAATCGACCACCTTTTTACCTTATGTTCGGCAAAGCTAATGCATCGCCATCTAGTGGCTGATAGAAGCACCTTTTCTCACAGATTCATTTCCTTTCGTAAAACACAAGGGGAAGCCATTCCCTCACAAATGTTAACAACTCAGAAACAACATTTTTACTGGCTAGCTGCATCACACGATATTTGCATCTCCCTAACAAAACTATCTTGAATTTATACAAACAATCTTGAATTTTCTCATTAAGAAGCAAAACAGAAAACGCAGATTGGTAAAAAAAAAAAAAAGAATGGAAAAAATAAACTTGTGCTTTTTTATCCCACAATAATTCCTTTCGCTGATTTCAGGTGAGGTTTCGTTTCGTTTTAATTATGCTTGTTTCGTTTCGAATTATATTCAATTATTCCCCTTTTCTGCTGCTCCAAAAAACTTGTAGGATGTCCAGGGACGTTGGCCCATCGGGATACCGGGACACAGGGCCGGATGGAGCTCTGGCGGGGCCCAGAGCAAAATTTCATTGCGGGCACTAAAAAATAAATCTCATATTTTAATAAAGTCGTTTCTGAAAATTATTCTTCGTGAGGAAGACACACGAACACTACCGTAAAGACAAAATGATTATCTCAAAGAAGTATTTGCTTTAAGCTTAAGAAAAAGACTATAATATGGACTGAAAGTTCAGAGGGAGAGAAAAGAGAGAGGGAGAAAAGAGAGAAAGAGAAAGAGAAATAGAGAGAGGAAGGGAAGGAAGAGAGAGAGAGAGAGAGAGGAAGAGAAAGAGAGAAAGAGAGAGAGAGAGAGGAAGAGAAATAGAGAAAGAGAGAGAGAGAAAAGAGAGAGGGAGAGAAAGAAAGAGAGAGAGAGAGAGAGAGAGAGGGAAGAGAGACAGAAAAAGAGTATTAAGAGAGAGAGAGAGAAAGAGAGAGAAAAAAAGAGGAGAGAGGGAGAGAGTGAAAGGGAGAAAGAGAGAGAGAGAGAGAGAGTAAAAAGTGTTAAAATCTACGATTTTCTTTCCCGGGAGAAGAGGTTTAGGTTGCATTGTGACTCTTATAACAGCTTATTCACAAAATGATAAAAAGATACCTGCTTAGCGAATATTTTTGTATAGGAAATGTATTAAGGATCCCTCTAAAATAAATTGGCATAAACAGTTTTTTTCCTCCGATACATGTTTAGTGATTGATTTTTAATACACAGTGGAGTAACTGACAAATTAGTGACATTCTAAACTTTTATACGCGTTCATATATGAAAGTTGCCTTTTTTTTTTTTTTCTCAATTTCTTGTAATGTTGGAAAAGTGGCCTCCATATTAGTCCGAAAGTAACTTGGATATTGTTTTTTTTTATTTCCTTAAATTTAAGTATCAGGTTTTCACACAAATTGTTGATTATATAAAAGTAGGGGACCACAAAATAATGAAATTTAATTTGCTATTTCATGAATGCGGAAAAGATTAAGGTAGTTAAAAAAATCATTTCGAATCTGCAAATCTCAGTGTCCGTACGACGAACAGGGGGGTAACGTATTTAAAAATGGGGAGATTGGAAACAAACAAAAAACTTCAAAAATATATTTTTAAGGATCTTGCGGCTCAAAATTAAAAAAAAAAACGAAGTTAATTTTTTTTTTACCGAAAATTATTTTCTTTTCTAAACTACAGGAGTAGTATAAAAAGGCGGGTTCTGCGTCAAGGATGCATCCTTCTAGAGAAGGATGGGGGCGTGGCTTGACGCAGAAGGATGGGGGCGTGGCGTGTGACCGAAGGATGAGGGCGTGGTTGCTGCAGAAGGATGGGGGCGTGGCAGATGACGCTAGTGCGTTGGGTCGATGTGCTGCCCCCTAGCGGTGCTTCTTGGAACTTTATTATTATGTTAGATCTTTGTTTTTGAGAGATGGCAACGACCGAGTCGGGGAAAGGAGATGTGCTGCCACCTAGCGGTGATTCTTGGAACTTTTAATGGATCTTTGAGAGATGGCAACGACCGAGTCGGGAAAGGAGATGTGCTGCTCTCTAGCGGTGCTTCTTGGAACTTTTAATGGATCTTTGAGGGATGGCAACGACCGAGTCGGGGAAAGGAGATGTGCTGCCCCTAGCGGTGCTTTTTGGAACTTTTCTCGGGAGATTTATTGGACGTTGAAAAATTTTGGGGAAGTCTTTCCAATATTTATTTTTTTAATTTTCTCGGGAGATTTCCTGGACTTTGTCAAATTTTTTGAAGGAAGTTTTTTTGTCGTTTCCAATTTTTTTTTACTCATATTTTTTTTTGTCCTATTTTTTCTCTCTAATTTATTTTATTAAATTTATATTTTCAGGAATTCCTTGAGGTATTATAATTTTTATAGACGTTGCAGTATTTTTTTTTATTTTCTCGGGAGATTTATTAGACTTCGTCAAATTTTTGAAGGAAGGTTTTTCAATCGAAGCATTTCCTCAAATTTTTGAAGGAAGTCTTTCCAATATATTTTTTTTATTAAATTTATATTTTCAGGCCTTCCGTGAGGTGTTATAATTTTTATAGACGTTGCATTATTTTTTTAATTCTTACATTTGTCCTCCCTCCAATTTTAATTTAGGCGAGGAAAGGCTTTTGTTTGAAAAGATTTCGTTCCCGTTGATTCATGTTCCGCCATTTTAGTTTCACCACGTTGTCATTTTGTGAGCCATGTGTTTTGGGATGAGTCACCATTTTCTCTTTGACTAAGAAAATTTTGTATGACACGTGTTTTGGGATGAGTCATTATGATGAGTGACGCATTCTTGATAGCAGACATGACATCAGCCAACGTCGTTTTCTCCTCAGCGGGGTCGGCTTTATTTATTTTTTTTATTTTCTCGGGAGATTTACTGGACTTTGTCAAATTTTTGAAGGAAGTTTTTTCAATCGAAGCATTTCCTCAAATTTGTTTTATTAAATTTATATTTTTAGAACTCCGTGAGGTGTTGTAATTTTTATAGACGTTGCATTATTTTTTTCATTCTTATATTTTTCTTCCCTACAATTTTAATTTAGGCGAGGAAAGGCTTTGTTTGAAAAGATTTCGTTCCCGTTGATTCATGTTCCGCCATTTTAGTTTTACCACGTTGTCATTTTGTGAGCCATGTGTTTTGGGATGAGTCACAATTTTCTCTTTGACTAAGAAAATTTTGTATGACACGTGTTTTGGGAAGAGTGACTATGCCAGATGACGCATGTCGTGATAGCAGACATGACATCAGCCAACGCCATTTCCTCCACGGGGTCGGCGGTTGACGTCATTTGAGATTCTGTAGCCACATTAAGTTCCAAGACTGATTTTTTTTCAATAACTTGTTCATTTTGCAACGAATTTATTCCTTATTTTTTCCTCATAATTTCCCATTTTATATTCATAATTTTTCAACGTAACGATTTTTTTATTTTCTTTGAGGAGACTTCACGCATTTTCAACGGAGGTTCCAACATAAAAACGTTTTCCAAAGTTTTGTGCTGCAGACATAATCTTAAAACACGATTGTTTATTAACGTATTTACGTGTTCATGACATTTTCTGTTACATTTTTTTAACGTTGTACCTTTTTCCAACGTACAAAGCCACAATTTTTTATGCATAGTTAAAATATTTTACTTTTTCGTATTTCTTCATGATTAATCAGTGAAATGTACCTTTTAACGCATTATCTTAATCTTTTTGTTCTAAATGCTTGCGTACTCCTTAAACTTTTTGATGTACCAACATTATTTTATTTTCTAACTTTTCAAACTAAGAACTACTTTTATCGAGGCTTTATTTTTTCTGATTCAAACAAGCAAACGTTTCTTCATTATTATTTTTAAAATTTATTGTTTTTATTACTAAACGTTTTGTTCATTTCATAAAATGCCTAGGTCGATTTTTGAGAATTTGTTTGATTCAACAATATGTATTGTTATCGTGATAAAACGTTTAGTTGAATTAACAAAATATAGCCGACGAAATAATTTTGTGTTGCCAACAAAACAATTCCGATGGAGTTTGGCTAAAGCAACAAAATAAATCGACAAAACAGATCAACAAAACTATTTTGTTGTTTTAAACAAACTTTTTCTCAGTGTAGCACGCTTCTTTTACAATTGCGTGGCATACAGCATCGCTACAAATAGAAAAAGTAGTTGTAGCAGTAGCACGCTACAAAATAAAGTAGCTTGTAGCGCAAAGTTAGGCTACAATTCGTGCTACTTTAACAATATTGGTTAAAAATTGTATTCTTCAAATCACGTGGCATTTCTAGATTTCCCGAAATGCAATTGGCTGTAACAGCGGTCCGAGCGAACTCTGCCTAACCCAATGTCTTTGAAAGTACCTGACTTATCTTACACTGTGAAAGTTCGCCAAATTGTTAAGTGAGAAATCTCAATTGATCAGTGAGACTGTGAGTGCGAGGTACGAGGTAATCACGCTAGCGTTTTTGGTTTGTTTATTTGTTTTTGTTGGTGGCAGCTTTAACGACCACAATGAGCAACTCGATGGGAAGTGTTCTGTTTCTATTAGGTGTACAAATAAGTTTTAAGACAACGCAACATGTAATTTGAGAGAAAACAACAACACCTTTAAGAATCAAAATATGCTCCATCATTATCTATCACCTTCCGCCATCGGTCGGGCAGCTGACGAATTCCAGCTGTGAAGAATATTTTGTCGTGTGACGCGATGAAGTCGTCAACCTATGTTTTTGCACTTCGTAACATGTCCGGAACTGTACAGCAGACAAACCATGTTGCATCAATCAGAACAAATGATAGTCTGAAGGGACGTTGTCGGGACTATACGCCGGGTGCTCCAAAACTTCTCAACCAAGCGTCAATAACGTTTTCATGACAGATTTCGCGACATGCGGCCTAGCGTTGTCATGCAACAATTTCACGGAACGCAATCCTGTGCCTGTGAATGGACGTTTCCGACAGATTTCCTGCTTCAATCGAACCAATTGTTGGTTGTAGCGATCAGCAGTAACAGTTTGACCCTCTTCCAATTGTTCATAATAGGAGAACACCCTTCATATCTCACCAGACACGCAGCAGAACTTTTTTGGAGAGAATATTGTGTTTCGATGTCGAAGTCGTTGCTTCACCGAAGTCTACCAGTGTTTTTTGCATTTGGGATTGTAGTATCATATCCACTTTTCATCACCCGTAACGATTTTCCACAGGAAAGACTTTCTGTGTTGTTTATTCAACAGATTCAAACACTTCATGACACACTCATTCTTGTTCCTCTGGCTCAGGACATGTGGTACCCGTTTTCCTTCCTTCTGAATCTTTTCCCTTCCGCGTAAACGATTGGAAATGGTTTGTTGAGTTACCCCCAGTTATTCAGCTAGCTCTTTTTGCGTTTGAGACGAATCTTCATCCAGCAATACTTTCAGTTCCTCATGTGCAACCTTCTGTGGGGCGCCGCTACGTTCTCGATTGCTAACATCAAAATCACCTGCTTTAAACCGTCTAAACCAAAACTCACACGTACTTTTCGATACAGCATTTTCTCCCAGAACAGATTGATGCACGTGGTTTTTCAGCACTTTTTCCTTGATGAAATTCGTAACGAATGCAGTTTTTCACCTATCGATGTTCAAGTGCGTTTGACTGTTGGGCAAACTTCTGTGTCACATTTTATACTCTGGGCTAATTACGGTCACATGATAACAACGCTGGGGAATGTCGGATATGTAAATTAGCGGTATACGTCACACAAAAAAACGCTTTAAAACTTATTTGTACGCCTAATAATCTAAGGCCACTGGTTCCTGCAGGAAAAGGAGGGAGCCAGTGCCGTAAGACCAACACAACATCCATGCCTCACCGCGATTCAAACCCGAACCCCATCTAGGATAAATGGTCAGAAATCAGCGCTTAGACCACTACCCAATTAGTGGTTTTATTGAAGACCGTTTTTTGATTGTGAGATTCGATTCTTTCAGTCAAATGAAACTAATTCCCAGATATATTAGAATTATACATGGCTTTTAATTGAATTCCATGGGATTCTCAGCAAGTTTGTCTAGCTTGAAATATGCACCACTGAATGTATCAAAACGTGTTGCATATACAAAGATGAATTGCTTGTGTAATTTGCCTTGGTTTTTAACTCTGAATACCATATGCAATACTGTATAGATATGAATAACATATCCTCAGAATTTGCACTTTTAATTCATATCTATACGTAAAAAAAGTAGCTGAAAAGTAGCAAAACTAGCTACTTTTCACAAACAAGTAGTGTGGCTAGCTGCTTTTCAGAAAAAGTATTTGTAGCTGTAGCAAGCTACTTTTTTAAGAATGTAGCTGTAGCAGTAGCAAGCTACTTTTAAAAAGTAGTTTCCAATCACTACATTTAAGTATACATTAGCACTTAGTTCAACATTTCTTTAAGAAAATGTCAGAATTTCGGCATCCTGTCTCGTTTGAATGTTACTGTTGATTTCTGTTTTCTTTTCCTTAAAAGAAGAAAAAAATGTCGCTGATGTACGTATTTGTTTTATGCAAAAATTTCCGGCACTCTACGTAGAGGGCTGTAAAAGCGAAATGGTTAAATTTTTCTTAGAATTTCGTACAGTGGGTGAAAAGTAGCAACTATGCTTCGAACGACACGCGTTGGTGGACAACTAACACGAGCGATTAGGGCATGGCGACCGACAAGGTGCATATTCGTCTCTGCAGGTAGTTCACGTTTAATCTCGTGAAAATCGCTGCAGATGTACGAGACTGGGTTTGTCCTGCATACGGCGAGAAAGTGAAAGCACAAGTCGCGAGTATTTTGTGAAGTTAAGAAGTGATGGTTACAGCGCGGTGGACAAGCAGCGGAGGGGACTGCCGAAGGAGATGCACACCGCGGACGTGCTTCTACGATGTTTAAATTCAGCCTGCTTGTTTAAGTACCACATCTTATCCTACTATAAAACGCTGGAAGCTTACGTACATACCTGATATTCACCAAGTCTTGATATGCAAACGTCTCAAGAAATTAACCTTCAAATGAGAGATTCTGGAAGAGGTTTCCCGAAAGCACAGTTTTGCCAGAGTGTGGGCATTACAAAAATTTACAGGGCTTCGTTTAATGAAATCCGAGCTGTTTTTATTGCTGTGAAAATAACTGCATTGGCATTTAAAAAAAATATTTAAATATGACACCTAAGACTGTGATTTCATCTGTTTGTTATTACCTATGAGGTATAACACACGACGTTACAACAAGATAATTTTTATCCGCATAACAAAAAAATGCGCATGTTGTGCGTTATTCAAGAAAAATATCACCGTAAAAAAATTTTCTGAGCCGCCCCGGTGGCGCAGTGGTCTAAGGCGCTGGCCTATGATCATTCGTCCGTAAGGGGTCCGGGTTCGAATCCCGGTCAGGCATGGATGTTGTGTTTGTCTTACGGCACTGGCTCTCTCCCTTCCCTGGAACCAGTGACCCTAAATTAGGGACGGGCGACTGCTTATAGCCCATTGAGTTGCTCACGGTGGTCGTTAAACCTCCAATCAAAAAAAAAAAAAAAAAATTTCTGAAATTCTCGTGCCACTTCCGTGATTTCTTTCGTGAATTAACGAAGCATACACTGAAGAGCAATTGAATTAGAGACAGCTGGCGTTATGCAAATGTGGCGCTGTGGGCGTCCCTGTAAACGGAAACGACATGACGTATGCAGCGATCCGACAATATAAGGAGTGATGCGATGGGAATCAGTAAGAGTCCGCCGCCCCGGTGGTGCAGTGGTCTAAGCGATGGCCTCTGATCATTCGTCCGAACGGGGTCCGGGTTCGAATCCCGGTGAGGCATGGATGTTGTGTTTGTCTTACGGCACTGGTTCTCCCCTTCCCTGGAACCAGTGACCCTAAATTAGGGACGGGCGACTGCTTATAGCCCATTGAGTTGCTCACGGAGGTCGTTAAACCTTCAATCAAAAAAAAAAAAAAGTAAGAGTCGGACGCAATATGGGTAAGACGAAGGATCTAAGCGTATTTGATCGTGGGCGAATTGTCGGGCCCGACGAAAGGGGCACTCCATCTCGGAAGTCGTGCAGGCACTGGGATTTTCACGAGCCCCTGTGTCACGGGTGCACCGTGAGTACATCGAATCCAGTAAAACCATCCCTGCAACGTCCAACTGTCGTGGACAACAGCGTGTGGATGAGCGGGGTCATCGTCGGCTATCTCGCATTGTAACAGCGGATAGACGGGCCACAGTGCAAGAAATCACTGGGCAATTTAACGCTGGTGCACAAAAACGTGTAAGCAGCCCCACCATCCAGAACCATCTCCTCGCTATCGGGTACAGAAGCCCGGTACCGCTGCTGACCGCACATCACAGGGTGTAAAGATTAGCATGGGCGCGGGGACATCACCACTGGACCCTAGACGTGGAAAAATGTTGCATAGACTGATGAGTCAAGATTCACGTTGGTACATGCGGATGGCAGGACACTAGTACGGCGCAAACCACATGAAGTGATGGATCCTTCTTGGCAGCAGGGTACTCTTCAAGCCGGTGGGGATGGCATTCTCGTCTGAGGACTGTTTACGTGGACTGAAATGGGATCCCTGGTACGCGTGACATCGTCCCTCACAGGTCAACGTTACCGGAATATCCTGTAATATCCTATATAACCGGATTTTATTTTTGGAATATATATTAATTTTAAATAATTACTGGCACATGCACGGATTTATGCCCCCCCCTCCCCCATTCAATTTTTTCTCTAGAATCCCACTGCCCCACTGCCTGTGTGTGTTAATGGGGAAGGTCAAAGGAAACAGCAGGATAGATTGTAATACGGATGGATACCGTTCTTGCGTTTTACGGAAAGTTGATAAGACCCGCCATTCTTTAACAGCAGTACACTCTTAGGGTGACTTGGTATATAGAAAATCGGTGACTGAAATCTCTCGCTGTGTTACGAAAATTATTCAATGAAGAATGACAAGATGCGCGGATTTTTTCCCAACAGTATGAGTGGGGTCCGTGTTCATCAGCGGAGTGGGTACCCTATAAAGGCTAGTATTACCTTATACCTTGAACCAGTGGCCCAAAAATATATACTTATAGCATTAGATGCTCATAGAAGTCATTCCCTCACTCCTGCCCCCCCCCTCCCCCGTTTTCTTATGCATGAGGTAGGAAGAATTTTAACAAATGAAAGGTTTATGCAGATATAGATCTCTGTAATGTAGGTTCTTTGAGCCCACTATTTGACCCCCTCCCCCCCCCAAAAAAAAAGAAAAAAACAGAAAAATATATTTAAGAATTTAGAATACATGTCGAGTGCAGCCATCTACAATTTTAGGTAAGTTAGTTAATTTTTTTAATTCACGGAAATTTTGTTATATAAAGCAAATTTTGTGCGTTAAATTTAGTGTTGAACTATTCATTGAAATGGAGGGTGTTCTCTGAGCGATGTCTAAGAGAGTAGTGGAAAGACACCATTTTTGTAATAATAATTTTTAAAGAAATAAGGGAAAGAGATATTTCTGGTCAGGTTACAAAATGAAATTCATAAACATCATTATGACATCAAACAAAGGTCTTCGCTCTTTCGACGTTTATAAGTGAGTCACGGAAAAATTCTCATTGGCCGCCACCGGGAATCGAACCCAGGTTCTTCCAGTTACGCGCCGGATATGCTTCCACTACACCACAGCGACCTCGATTTCCTTCAGACTCACACACGCTAACTGCCAAGCCAATTTGGCAGGTTGCTTCTTGGAGCCCCGCACAATGCTGGGGTTCACCAAAGATGGTAAGCAGTAACGGAAGAAATAATTAGAAGGCGAATGAATAATTAACACAGACATCTGACGTGGACCAGAAACATCAAACAAAGGTCTTCGTTCTTTCCACGTTTATAAGTGAGTCACGGAAAAATTCTCATTGGCCGCCATCGGGAATCGAAACCCAATGGCTGTGGTGTAGTGCAAGCATATCCGGCGCGTAACTGGAAGACCCTGGGTTCGATTCCCGATGGCGGCCAATGAGAATTTTTCCGTGACTCACTTATAAACGTGGAAAGAACGAAGACCTTTGTTTGATGTTTCTGGTCCACGTCAGATGTCTGTGTTAATTATTCATTCGCCTTCTAATTATTTCTTCAGTTACTGCTTACCATCTTTGGTGAACCCCCAGCATTGTGCGGGGCTACCTGAGGTGAAAACATCATACGTAGAGCAGCTCTATATGCCATGAGTTTTGTATTTGGCAGACTCCGGAAGATAACTCCACATGCGACAGTCTTCATAAAGTGCTGCCCATATGAAGAGCTCGGTGAAAAGTCAACAGAGATAGCGTCAGCATCACACGTCATCGTGTGCTGACGTAAATTAGAGGAAGAGTTCAAGTGCGAAGCTCCGGAAAGAGAAGAGGCAACGGCAGCATAAGAGGCAGCCGGTCATTGCGGCGAAGGTGGATCATCTACGGACTGTGAGAGGTCCATAGCATCCTCTACAGGCACAGGGGAGGACGCTGTAGCACCGCTGGGAAGAGCAGGCTGGGCAGCGATAGAACGCCGCAGTGAGGAGGGGCTAGAAGAACGAGGCACGTCATTGACGACTGCACCAATAGAAAGAGGGTTTGCTGGATCAGCAATTCCGGAAACGAGAGCTTGATCAGCGTCGTCTCCGGAAGTCGCCATTTTCAATGGAGATAAGAGATTTTGTCTCAGCGAACGTAGCCGAGAAGTAAAATGAGGATTGTAAAGCAAATAAATCCCTTGTCAACTCGGCAAGTGCACAGAAACAAAGACGATTCCTTCACGGATACCGTACACACAAAATATAAGGTAGATAGTCGAAATATAGCACAAACGAAGCAAAAAGCACGAGCACAAGAAAACAGCAACACACGCCGACAAACGTTTTGTCGCAATCGAAGCATTTTTACGTAAGTTATGATGGATAAGGGCTATGGAATAGATCTCTCTCCTGTGTCCTAACCTTTGACCCCATTTCGCCCATTTTCAATAGGATTCGTCCCCAGGCAGGCCCCTTGAACATACTAACATTTCATCCAAATCGAAGCATTTTTATGTAAGTTATGACGCACAATGGCGATGGAAGTGATTCCGCTCCTATGTCCTGACCTTTGACGGTTGACCCCATTTCGCCCATTTTCAACAGGGTTTGTTCCCAGATGGTCCCCTACCACATACTAAAATTTCCTCGAAATCGAACCTTTTTTACGTTAGTTATGACGCATAAGAGCAGTGGAATGGATCCCGCTCCTATGTTCTGACCTTTGACCCCATTTCGTTCACTTTCAATAGGGTTCCTTCCCAGGTGTTCTCTATTAACATACTAAAATTTCATCGAAATCCGAAGATTTTTACGCGAGTTATCGTGCGGACGAACATACGCACACAACGTGTGACGTAATGAGGCAGATGGGATTCGCGACCATCTGCTCGAAAGAGTGTGACGTCATTAAGCTTTAATAGGATCCACACACAACGCGTGACGTAATGAGTCAGATGGCGTGACCGCGCGTCAACATCTCAATCGCGAGATTGTGACGTCATAAGATTTCTAAGCATGGGTAACATTAATGGGATGACGCCATGACACTAAAAATGTGGTAATTCGGAGTGGTTATTTAACGCACTAAACGAATTTTACTAAAGTCGAGATCAAGCTAAATCGATTTCTAGTACCTGAAAACGGTAGGTTAACAACTTTCATCAAAATCCTTAGAGCCATTTTCAAAATAAAATTTACATACATACAAGAATTGCTCCTTTAATAGTATGGGATAAGGGCAATGGAATGGATCCCGATCCTATGTCCTGACTTTTTGTCCCCATTTCGTCCATTTTCAATAGGGTTCGTCTCCAAGTGGTCCCCTATCACATACTAAAATTTCATCGAAATCGAACCATTTTTACCCACGTTATGACGCATAAAGGCAATGGAATGCATCCCGCTCCTATGTCCTGGCCTTTGACTCCACTTCACCCATTTTCAACAGGGTTCATTCCCAGGTGGTCCCCTATGATATACTAAAATTTCATCGACATCGAACCATATTTACGCACGTCATGACGCATAAGGGCAATGGAATGGATCCCACTCCTATGCCGCCGTGACCTTTGAGCCCATTTCGTCCATTTTCAACAGGGTTCGTTCCCAGGTGGTCCCCTACCACATAGTAAAATTTCATTGAAATCGAACCTTTTTTACGCACGTTATGACGCATAAGGGCAATGGAAAGCATCCCACTACTATGTCCTGACATTTGAAACCACTTCACCCATTTTCAATAGGGTTCATTCCCAGGTGGTCCCTTACGATATACAAGAATTTCATCGACATAGAACCATATTTACGCAAGTTATGCCGCATAAGGGCAATGGAATTGATCCCGCTCCTATGCCGTGACCTTTGAGCCCATTACGTCCATTTTCAATAAGGTTAGTCCCCAGGTGGTCCCCTACCACATACTAAAATTTCATCGAAATCGAACCATTTTTACGCGAGTTATAGTGCAGACAGACGGACAGACGGACGGACAAACTGGAGTATATACGCTTCTTCAGTCTACGGTTGGAAAGCGTAAAAAAACACTCGTGATATAGGCCTATTCTTATTTAAATATGCCTATATGAAAATGCAAGTGCAAAGATTAGGCTGTTTGAAAATACAACACACGTAAAAATTGGAAAGGGAGTGAGACAAGGTGACACCATATCTCCGAAGCTCTTTAATGCCACATTGGAGGGTGTTTTTCAGTCGCTGAGCTGGGAAAACAAGGGGATAAAGATTAATGGAGATTATCTAACCCACCTTCGTTTTGCTGATGACGTAGTCATTTTTGCAACTACCGCATCAGAGCTGCAAAGTATGATCCAGGAACTTGCTGACAAGAGTAAAGAAGTGGGATTAAAAATGAACTTTCAGAAGACAAAAGTGATGTTCAATGCTTTTACAAGAAATGAAGATTTATCGATTGATGGAGAAAAACTGGAGATAACAGACACGTACGTTTATCTTGGACAGCAGATATCAAGTGAGGGTCGCATTGATGAAGAAATTAATCGGCGTACAAAACTTGCCTGGAGAGCATTTGGAAGAAACAGCATAATTTTCAAGAGCAATATGCCATTATGTCTTAAAAGGAAAGTGTTTGATCAATGCATCCTTCCAGTGCTTACGTATGGTGCAGAGACGTGGACCTTAACTAAAAAAGACATACAAAGGCTGCAGACAACTCAAAGCAGCGTGGAGAGGTGCATGCTTGGTGTAACCAGGAGAGATAAAAAGAGGAACACGTGGATCCGAAAATGACAAGAGTGGAAGACATCATGATCAGAGTTAAATCCCTGAAATGGCAATGGGCTGGACATACTGCCAGAAGGACAGATCATCGATGGACAGCCGAAATTTTATATTGGATTCCAAGGGACAGGAAATGACCCAGAAGAAGACCCCATGGGAGATGGGTGGATGAAATTCGAAAGTATGCAGGGGTAACATGGAGGAGACTGGCACAAGACAGACCGTTGTGGAGGTAACTTGGGGAGACCTTCGTCCAGCAGTGGATTGATAATGGTTGACAATGATGATGATGATGATATCACTGCGATAAACCGTGGTAGATCACTGTGGGGAATGATAACTTAAAGTAGATCTTGGTGCCTCAAAGTTTGGCCACCCCTGTATTAAAGTAAATGTAAATATCTCAGAGCAAAGCTGCACACTTAATTTTGCCTGCATTGTGCAATCGCATAAACTTTAGCTATTGCCGAATACAGTCGAAAATAAGTTGGGTTGGCCAAAGAAAATTTAAAACTGTATGAAACATGAGAAGTGTGTAATTTTATATATTTAGTTTATTGGAAAGGAATAACAATGGTAAAACAAATTATGTTTAGAACCGAATAATTTCTCAGTTTTAAGTTTGATGGTCACCCCGCCTGATGTGGCCGAGTGGTCAGAGGCTCAAGCTGGCTAATTGCCCATTTTGTGAACAGGTCCCAGTCCCGTTCAAAGCATGTGTGACGCACACGGGACTAGGGCCTGTTCATAAAACGGGCAATTAGCCCTAGCTACTGACGGTGTGTTTTTTTTTTAATTTTTTTCTCTTGAAATAGGTCGGCTTTTGTGCGAGTACATATGATATTTCCAAAAAAAAAAAAAAAAAAAAAAATACAACAAAAAAACCTTATATTTATTGTTTAGAGAGGTATTACGAAATTGTTGATAGACAATAAACATATTTTTTTTTCGAGGACCAAGATTGTTGACATTACGTCGCATTATTTTCAAGCTGAATCTCAGAGATTCAAAACTGAGAAGATCCTTCGAACAAAAGAAGGAAAAACGGCAATTTTTTTTTTGTTGTTGTTGTTTTTAGAACGGTAAATAAGCACGATGTGAACACTGAGTGGAAAGTAAACACGACGTGAACAGTTCAGAAGATTCAGTTAATCACAGTAAATTGCGGCTTATGAAGCGAAGGCATGAATCAGATTGTAATAGGTAATACAATTTTCTCTTCTTTCTCTATTTTTGCTGAAAAATAACAATGTCTTTCGGAAAATCGAAATAGATTTAGGTGTCGAAACGTTCACTGACTTAGATCCAATTTCGTCTTAAAGCTAAAAGATGCTGGAATAATAGCGCAGATGAAATCGATTGCACCTGGTCGTCGCGGTGTTTCAGATACTCAGCTGAAAAACGTATACCCGCGGGTCTTTCTTGAAAGCTCTTCTTCAGCTTTGAATTCATCTTCTGTTTAAATGAGTTCTTTGTAATGGACTCGAGAAAACAGCATTACTTTTCTTTCGCGTGGCTGAAATTAGACGGCATTATTTTCTTTGTCCCTTTCGCGAATGAGACTGTTGACTTTGGATCCCCATTGATTGACAGGCACCTGTCGACTGTATATGTTTTTGCTTTCCTCGGAAACCACGAGTATCGTGTTTCGGATGACAGTTGTTTCTCTGTGTTATCGTTCGTGGTCGAAAGTAGCTCCGTTTTTGTTTGTTTTTTTAATCTTTTTTCATTTGTTATTACTCCTTCACAGCCGTTCGTCAAGTATTCTCACAAAGAAAATTTTTACACGTAATTTCTCACTAACTGGTGCAGGTATCTTTGGTGCGCAGATACTGTTCCGTTACAATTTCGGATGGCGCGGAAAATTGTCTTTCCCATTGCTTCCAGTCAAAATTGATGCCGAATCGATTATGATATTTATCAAAATCAAATTTCTGTTGAAAGATGTCAAAGTAGAAAGTCTTTTTCCCTGCTTTCTTTTCTTGCCAAATGGTCGTAATTGCAGATGAGCTCTTTTTTCTGAAAGAACTAATTACTCCAGCTTTCCTTTTAGAGTTGGAACTTTTTCTTGTTCGTCGATGAATTGGCAGTTGAATCCAAAACTGGGCTACGTATGAACAGCGCACGGTCGTCCGAGCTTCGACTGGGCAGGACAATTTTTCAAAGTGAACACCCGTTTCCCCTAATTCCCGTTTCCCCTAATCACGTTTACCCCAATGGCGTTTCCCCGAAATCGCTTTTACCCGAATTCCCATTTCCCCTAATTTTGTTTGCCCTAATCTCGTTTCCCCTAAATCTCGTTTCCCCTAATACGCATTTTCCCTAAACACGTTTACCCCAATGGCGTTTCCCCGAAATCGCTTTTACCCGAATTCCCATTTCCCCTAATTTCGTTTCCCCTAATCTCGGTTCCCCTAAATCTCGTTTCCCCTAATTCGCATTTGCCCTAAACACGTTTACCCCAATGGCGTTTCCCCGAAATCGCTATTACCTGAATTCCCATTTCCCCTAATTTCGTTTCCCCTAATCTCGTTTCCCCTAAATCTCATTTCCCCTAATTCACGTCACGTTTATCCGTATCAAAGTTTCCCCTAAAAACGTTAACTGTATCAAGTTTGTTCTGATTCTCCTTTGCCTTGATTCGCGTTTTCCCCAATTCATGTTTGTCCTGATTTTCGTTGAGTGAAATAAAACGTTTCTTTTATCGCCAAAATTCAGGGGAAAAAATCGGATTTATCGTGAAATTCAGGAAAAAAATCGTTGTATGTAATTTTTTATCGTCAAATTCAGGAAAATATATGTATATTTAATCATCATCAACAACCATTTTCAATCTACTGCTAGATGAATAAAGATCTCACTAAGTTTCTTCCACTACGGTTTGTTTTGCCCAGTCTCCACCATCTCATCCCGCATGCTTTCGAATTTCATCCACCCATCTCACTCCCGCATGCTTTTGAATTTCATCCACCCATCTCAGTCCCACATGCTTTCGAATTTCGTCCACTCATCTCCAATGTGGTCTTCTTCTGGGTCTTTTCCTGTCCCTTGGAGTCCAATCTAAAATTTCGGCTGTCCATCGATGGTCCGTTCTTCTGGCAACATGTCCAGCCAATTGCCGTTTCAGGGATTTTACTCTGCTCATGATGTCTTCCACTCTTGTCATTTTTCGGATCCACGAGTTCCTCATCTTATCTCTCCTGGTTACACCAAGCATGCACCTCTCCATGCTGCTTTGAGTTGTCTGCAGCCTTTGTATACCTCTTTTAGTTAAGGTCCACGTGTCTGCACCATACGTAAGCACTGGAAGGATGCATTGATCAAACACTTCTCTTTTAAGACATAATGGCATATTGCTCTTGAAATTTATACTACTTCTTCCAAAAGATCTCCAGGCAAGTTTTGTACGCCGATTAATTTCTTCATCAATGTGACCCTCACTTGATATCTGCTGTCCAAGATAAGTGTAAGTATTGGTTATCTCCAGCTTTTTCCCATTAATCGATAAATTTTCATTTTTTGTAAAAGCATTGTACATCACTTTTGTCTTCTGAAAGTTCATTTTTAATCTCACTTCTTTACTCTTGTGAGCAAGTTCCTTGGTCATACTCTGCAGCTATATATATATATATATATATATATATATATATATATAGCTGCAGAGTATGACCCAGGGTATATATATATATATATATATATATATATACTGAAGAGCAAAACTGAAAACTAAGGAAAAACTTTAGAAATTAAAACGAAAGTTGCAAAATAACCTGAAGATCAAAACGCGCGACGCAGCAGTTATGAAAATTCAGAATTCACATTCTATTAAGAAGAGACCTAAGCAAAAAATATATATATATTTTTGACTCATACCAAGTACAACATAGAAAAGGTTATGTATCTACCGGTGTGAGTAAAAGGAGAAAAGATAAAAAAATAAAATAAAACAACTGAATGTAGAAAGTGTCGAGTATACTGAGCCTTGGCTTTATCAAGGACCAGCAGAAACTCTGCATTTTCTCACTTCCACAAAGACCTAGTTGGAAATGGGTTTCTGCAAGGCCATAGATGCAAGTAACAAGCCCACCAAAAATTGTTTTAAAAATATATATATATGTCATGACCTCCGCAGAGTTGTATGACCTAGCTCTAGTTAACAATTTCGCTTGCATCCATAACCTTCATGGCCCGACCCATGTCACTCTCACAGCTTGAGTTCTCTTGAGTTCTCTTTAATCTTCTTCTCTCTGTTTAATAGTACCAGATGAAGAGCATGGGTCGGGCCATGAAGGTTATGGATGCAAGCGAAATTGTTAACTAGAGCTAGGTCATACAACTCTGCGGAGGTCATGACATATATATATTTTTTAAAACAATTTTTGGTGGGCTTGTTACTTGCATCTATGGCCTTGCAGAAACCCATTTCCAACTAGGTCTTTGTGGAAGTGAGAAAATGCAGAGTTTCTGCTGGTCCTTGATAAAGCCAAGGCTCAGTATTCTCGACACTTTCTACATTCAGTTGTTTTATTTTATTTTTTTATCTTTTCTCCTTTTACTCACACCGGTAGATACATAACCTTTTCTATGTTGTACTTGGTATGAGTCAAAAATATATATATATTTTTTGCTTAGGTCTCTTCTTAATAGAATATATATATATATATATATACCCAAAAGCAGAGTTAAGGACAAAATTTAAAACCGAATTTTAAAACAAAATTTTTTAACACACAATCTGAAGATCATGACGCGCAACGGAGCAGAGATGAATATCCAGAAATTAAGTTTGTATATATATAACATTGAACATGACGGGCGTCTCGTGAACTATTCTAACCAAAAATTATCTTCTATTGGTACATATTCAAATAAATTGTATAAAACTGAAAGTAGAATTCGAAATAATTGGTTTTCGTATTAAATGAAATTATAAATGAAATTATTTTTCCTATAAATTAAAAACTAAAGTTTTTAGAAAGCACACAAACAAACGTAGTTTCAGGTAAAATTAACTTTTGTAGCTTTTGTTTTTCTAATATATAGCTTGTGGGACGCCAACACCAGAAAACTAATTATAAATATAATGATCCGATTTATTGGTGTCTAAAGTAAGAAATCACACAAATTTCACTCCGCAAGCAACGATCGGATCATTATATTTTGTTATTCTTTTTGTTACAAACTTTATAACAATGTCCAAATTGTCTAAGTCTGTAGCAATTTTGTTTTAATTACTAACGAAAAAAAAAAAAGTCTTTGCTGTTTCACATTTAATCAGAAGTAACTTTTCATATTTCGAAGTTTGGAAAACGATCTATCGGCGTAAGCCACTGCTACAAACAGTAAAAATTTGAAAAGTGGATTCTGTGCACCTTATTGCCGCTATCAATTCTCAGGAACGGAAAAGGGGGCATTGTAATTTTTTTTTAAATTACAAAAATTTTTCTTTATCCTTTTTGGATTTCAAGTTCAACAGAAAGAAAAGGAAAGATGTTTATTTTCAGGCAGTGTAAAAATCCATAAAATCCAAAACACATTTCGTTTAACTTAACATTGTACACGTGTGCCCCCCCTCCCCCGACAGTTTTCTTGAAGCAGCACATGCCCTTAGATAATTTGTTGACCTGTAGGTTGTAAATGCTGAAAATCTCCCGATCAGGCCAGAAATTCTTTATATTTTATATTTTTGGTGCCCCCCCTCGAAAGGTTTCTTGAGGCAGCCCATGCCTTCAGATAATTAATTGCAGACTTGCAGTTTGTAAATCCTGAAATCTTTTGTTCAGTTGTAGATCATAAACATTTTTTTTTAAGAATTACATTAATAATCACAATTAAGAAAAGACGAAATTACGGAAACTTTATGTGATTCAGATAACCTACTTTCAAGAACGTGGCCACGAAGCGGTCGAAAACGCAATTTTTATACAGCCTGTTAAAATTTTTGTGGCCAGTTCACCGATAGCCAGTTCTCCTACACCCAATCAGTGATGGTGCTAACTAAGAAAACGTTCAAACAGGACAAACTGACGTCTACTGTTAAGAGGGAATTCAATTAGCAAAAGGCATTTCCACGGCTCATGCTTAGAGTCTCGTACGGTGGGGAGAAGGAAGGGGTCTAGTACGCTAAGAACTCTTAAAAAGTGGGCCTTCTGCGTTCACAATTCTAGCGAATGCTTTTCAATAGTATCTCTTGCTTTAATAAAAGTTTAATGCGATGTGGGTACTTCATCTGTGAGGAAGGGTATAGCGGAGGGGGTCGTGACAGATACAATGGCTGCGTTAAGGACTAATCGTATAATGAACCTCACCATGTGCACTTCTTTACACTTTTGTTGGCATGGTTATCGACATCATCAACAAGAAAGGAAAGAATAATTCTCTTGAGATATCAAGACCCACCGTTTTATTTCGGTTAATAAAAACCAAACATGAATTAGGGCAAACGCGAAATAAGGAAAACGCGAATTAGTAAAAACTTGATACGGGCAAACGTGAAATTGGGGAAACGAGATTAGGGGAAACGAGATTAGGGGAAACGAAATTAGGGGAAATGGGAATTCGGGTAAAAGCGATTTCCGGGAAACGCTATTGGGGTAAACGTGTTTAGGGCAAACGTGAATTAGGGGAAATGAGATTTAGGCGAAACGAGATTAGGGGAAACGAAATTAGGGGAAATGGGAATTCGTGTAAAAGCGATTTCGGGGAAACGCCATTGGGGTAAACGTGTTTAGGGCAAATGCGAATTAGGGGAAACGAGATTTAGGGGAACCGAGATTAGGGGAAACGAAATTAGGGGAAACGAAATTAGAGGAAATGAGAATTCGGGTAAAAGCGATTTCGGGGAAACGCCATTGGTGTAAACGCGTTTAGGGCAAACGGAAATTAGGGTAAACGAGGTTTAGGGGAAACGAGATTAGGGAAAACGAAATTAGGGGTAATGGGAATTCGGGTAAAAGCGATTTCGGGGAAACGCCATTGGGGTAAACGTGATTAGGGCAAACGGGAACTAGGGGAAATGGATTAGGGGAAGTGAGGCTACGTGTTTTTCAAGACTATAGAAGCAGGCTTTTAAAACTTCCCGGCGTGCTCTACTAGTTCTTCTGGGAATTATATCATTACCTATTTACACACTTTCAGTTGCTGAAGATATTAACATTGTTCTTTGGGTAACATTAACGTTTAATAAATGAAGTAGAATAAGTCGTTGCTGATTAGGCATGAAACTTTGTTATCTTAATTTAACATTAACGTTTGATAAGGGAAGTAGAATAAGTCGTTGCTGACTAGGCATGAGACTTTGTTACCTTAATTTAACATTAACGTTTGATAAAGGAAGTAGAATAAGTCGTTGCTGACTAGGCATGAGACTTTGTTATCTTAATTAAACATTAACGTTTGATAAGGGAAGTAGAATAAGTCGTTGCTGACTAGGCATGAGACTTTGTTACCTTAATTTAACATTAACGTTTGATAAGGGAAGTAGAATAAGTCGTTGTTGAAGACATTAACATCGTTCTTTGGGTATAACATTAACGTTTGATAAGGGAAATAGAATAAGTCGTTGCTGACTAAGCATGAGACTTTGTTACCTTAATTTAACATTCACGTTTGATAAGGGAAGTAGAATAAGTCAATGCTGACTTGGCATGAGACCTTGTTACCTTAATTTAACATTAACGTTTGATGAGGGAAGTAGAATAAGTCGTTGCTGACTAGGCATGAGATTTTGTTACCTTAATTTACGTTTACAATAAACGTAACAAAGCCCGTTATTCATGAAACACTCAGCTTTTCTTGTCTCTAAATTAGTTTGATAAATATGCTGTATTCACATTTTATTATTATACTAAGTATAATATTTTGAGTGACAAATATGACAAACTTTAGTCAAAAGTCGGTCGGGAGGAAGTCCCCCTTTCTGCTTAACACAAAGTGATCCTAGTACCCATATGATTCTACGCCTTTTATTATGTTGGAAACAGCCACCATATGTATTCGACATTAAAAAAAATAATATTTCAGAAGCAGTTGTTGAGAAATTTGGCATTTCCTATGTTCTCTTTAAAATGTGTCTACATACTAGAATATATGTCTTTATATTTATTGCTTTACATTGCATTGCTAGAACTATATTGAACTGTGCTATATGTAATTAAAAGAATCATACGCAACTACCGGAAATGACCTCATTTGATTCCGTTGCTTTTAATGAATTTTTGCAATTTTGTGATAGAAGGGAAATTTAATTACAAGTTTATCATTCGTCTTTCAAAAATTTTACAGTATAATTTCTTCTTCTTAACTACAACTTTTCAATTATTCCAGCTAGACTGAGCATCCCCCCCTCCCCCTTTCCTAACGGAAATCTTAACTCGCCTTCGTTTTGCTGATGACGTAGTCATCTTTGCAACTACTCCTTCAGAGCTGCAGAGTATGATCCAAGAACTTGCTGACAAGAGTAAAGAAGTGGGATTAAAAATAAACTTTCAGAAGACAAAAGTGATGTACAATGCTTTTACAAGAAACGAAGGTTTGGCGATTGATGGAGAAAAGCTTGAGACAACCGATTCCTACTTATCTCTTGGACAGCAGATATCGAGTGAGGGTCACATTAATGAAGAAATTAATCGGCGTATAAAACTTGGATGGAGAGCTTTTGGAAGAAACAGTACAATTTTTAAGAGCAGTATGCCAGTATGTCTCAAAAGAAAAGTGTTTAATCAATGCATTCTGCCAGTGCTTACGTATGGAGCCGAGACATGGACCTTAGCTAAAAAAGACATGCAAAGACTGCAGACAACTCAAAGAGGCGTGGAGAGATGCATGCTTGGCGTAACCAGGAAAGATAAGAAGAGGAACTTCTGGATAAGACAAATGACAGGAGTGGACGACATCATGACCAGAGTGAAATCCCTGAAATGGCAATAGGCTGGACATGTTGCCCGAAGAACGGACCACCGATGGACAACAGAAATTTTAGACTGGATTCCGAGGGACAGGGAAAGACCCAGAAGAAGACCCCATGGGAGATGGAAGGATGAAATTCGAAAGTATGCTGGAGTGACATCGAGGAGACAGGCCCAAGACAGACAGTTGTGGAAGAAATTTGGGGAGACCTTCATCCACCAGTGGATTGATAATGGTTGATGATATATATATATATATATATATATATATATACACATTGATTTATCAACAGCAATCATGAAAAACAATTTTTGAGTGAACAACATGATTTCATATCATGCATATAATCTGAAAAAAAAAACACATTTTTTACACAACTGCTTGTTATCATGTATACGGTGACACTTTATATTATTACGGTGGCAAATGATTTCAACAAGATGTTTACTCAAGTCACCCTTTATTACGCAGGCCTAGCTCTCAGAGGCTGGCTGGAAGAAACCACTTCATGTTTCTTACGTAAAATGGTTTCCCAAGTTGAAGAAGATGGGGAAAAAAATAAATACCAAAAAAAAAAAAAAAGGCAACAAAAAGTAAAAGAAAATAAAGTAAAGATAAGAAAAAATGATGCGATGGTAGAGCCTGCAAACAAGGATACACCTGATTATCAAAATAAAAAGAGCAAACCTTTGTACCCACCGCCGGTCTTAAGAGGTAGCAGAAATACCCCGAGTTTGCCCAAAATTACCATCAATAATTTGTGTGTGTCATGACCTGATAAGCGGAAAACTGAATACGCTCTCGGTGACAAAGGCGATTATCATGCAAACTCAATCACTGCTCTTGGAACTAACCATTTCCTGTTGCGCTTTGGCGTGTACACACGTACACACACTCAAGCGCACGCATCCATACATGCACAGGTACACACACACACACACACACACACATTCTCCTCTTCTCCTCTGGATAATTCATCCATCACTGGTAGCGGGAGGCTCCGTGACAGGAAAGTCTGACGACACCCTGGCTGTTTGGTGTCACCTCTTTAAAGTAAAGAAATTATGCCCGCCGACCCAGCTAGAGACCCGAGTGCAACGCACCTGCGATGTTAGATAACAATTTGTTTGGTGTCTCACCCCTTTTTGTCCACACCCAGTTTATGCACCAAACATATCGAAAATGACTTGATGGAAAATGTTTACGGTACCGAATGGGATTAGTATGTACGCTTAAAGCGTCTTTGTTACGTAATGATGGGTTGTTTAGGCGTTCGAGATGGGTGTTTCCCGTGGTTTTAATGCAAGACTTTTGTACACATAAGTCTCAAATGGCTCGATTTATTTTTCGCCAAATAAAACTCCGTTTTTAATTTTTAAAAAGGCAAAAAGTCGGACATAATAAAGAAAACCAAAAAGGAAATCAACGTTGAAGTAATACAGATTCCTAGTTTTCCATTTGACATGTAAATTCTGTAAATACCAAGATTGTACTGAGTTAACTTGAAGTAGGCTGTCATTTCATTTCGTACAAGCCATGTGCTGTATAAGGGAACTTAAAAATGGCAGTGCGACAACATTATGTTTTCCGTTCTCCCCTCCCCCGCCTTTCTTTTGGTCCAGTTGTGGCCCAGTTCCCTTCCTTCACCTATATCATCACCATCATCAACAACAACAACCATTGTCAATCCACTGCTGGATGAAGGTTTCCCTAAGTTTCTTCCACAACGGTATGTCTTGCGCCAATCTCCTCCATGTCACTCCCGCAAGCTTCTGAATTACATCCACCCATCTCTCACGCGGTCTTCTGGGTCTTTTCCTCTCCCTTGGAATCCAGTCTAGAATTTCGGTTGTCCATCGGTGGTCCGTTCTTCTGGCAACATGTCCAGCCATTGCCATTTCAGGAATTTCATTCTGATCAAGTTGTCTTCCACTTTTGTCATTTTCCTTATCCATTAGTTGCTCTTTTTATCTCTCCTGGTTACACCAAGCCTGCTGCATCTCTCCATGTTTCTCTCTGTTGTCTGCAATCTTTATATGTCTTTTGCAGTTAAGGTCCACGCGTCTGCTCCGTATGTAAGGGCTGGAAGGATGCATTGATTAAACACTTTTCTTTTAAGACATAATGGCATATTGCTATTGAAAATTGTACTGCTTCTTCCAAAAGCTCTCCAGCCAAGTTTTATACGTCGATTAATTTCTTCGTCAATATGATCTTTGCTTGATGTCAAGATTCTGAGTTGTGAAATCATCTTTTGGAGGGTTTAGGCCATAACTCACCTAGCTGGCGAAGCGGGTTGCCAGTGTGGTTGCCTCTTATATAGTGGACACAAATTAGGAACAGGCATTCCCCCCTCTCTTCCCTACACACAGCCTGAGATGTTTGAAGGGGTTGTAAAATAAAAAAAGTCATCGAACAAAACAATTTTGGAGACCAAACTATATCCTTTTACCGTTTGTGTTCCTAAAATGTCTTATATTACTAATTTAATCAGCTGCCGTTATATTAGTTCAAAAACTGTTCTCATTGCAACAATATATAAGTTAAGAAATCACGATAATTCTAAAGTGTCAAAATAAATAATTCTTCAACTTAAAAGCACACATACAAAATGCAGCCTCCCTTCCCTTTCCAAGAAAAAAACAAATGTCAAAAATTCTGGAGTTATTAGATTTACAGTTCTTGTAAATAAAACATTTAGAAATTACTGCTAGGAGATTTGCAAGTATTCAAATATTGAAAAATTCTAGGAAGTATGAAATTTTTTTCAGATAAAATGTCATAAAATTGCGAGTATTATTTTAGGAGTGAATTAAGCATAGAAAGAACTGTGCGAAAATGATGAATTCTTCCTTATTCTTGGTACTTTTTCACGTTTCTTTCTTTTCCTTTTCCTTTTTTTTTTTTTTTTTTTTTTTTGCCTTTGTGTGATGAAAGTAAAAACTAAATACGTATTATCCGTTTTGGTAGACACTACTAGAACTTTTAATATGATTTCGTTCAGGGATACGAGTTAAAATTTCATAAAGTATTTAGAATATTTGAAGGATGTCAAAATTATTAACATTCTTGGAATGTATAACGTTATAATAATAATAATTTCCGACATACCACTGAATTCTCAGCTGTTTTATAATGATGTTGTTTTTTTCACTTTTTTCTAGTTTCTTTCTCCATCTCTCTTCCAATTTTTGGTTCTTCTGTGCAAAACAATATCGCAAACACTCAGTTTCGTAGAGTACGCAGCAACAAATTAATGAGAAGCAACTCGAAATATCGGTGTTATTCTATTTTTAATATTTCAAGTGAAAATTATCCAAAGCTACTTTAGAAATTTACATGACACCTGAAACAATCCTGCGGAAAATAATCATGCTGGAAAAAAACTCCGGAAAAGTCTTTGTTAATTCTAATTCTTTCGGGAAACTTTTTGCTCGTTTCAGTTTCATCCCTTTCTTGCTTTGAACAAATGGAGACTAAAAATAACCGTTTGAAATACGGTAAAATCATAAAATTACAGTTAGTAGTGTAACGCAGCGAGGGCCTATCTACAAAGCATTATTATTATTATTATTATTATTATTATTAATTTTTTTTGCGTGACTTAAGTATATTGACACTGTTTAAGTTGCACAACCGCAGCAGTATGTGACATACTACAGAGGTAAAGCACGTGTCAAAACGACAAATCTGCAGCAACGCATTCTGTCGGTGTAGCTTAGTCTGTTAGAGCAACTCACTCCGGAGCAAGGAGACGCGGAATCGATCATCGACAAATTTGTGAATTTCACGTAGGACCCCAATTGTTGAAACTGGATCTACTGGCCGCTGAGTTCTTCGAAAGATGTGTGATGCTTGTTCCACCCATCGTCTGAAAATAATGAAAATTCCTTCTTCGCTCTAAACAAAAAAAAATGATGAGGGAGATGATGTGACGTATTACAAAGGTGAAACACGTGTCAAGACGACAAATCTACAGCGATGCATTCCGTCGGTGTAGCTTAGTCTGTTAGAGCAACTCACTCCGGAGCGAGGAGACGCGGAATCGATCATCGACAAATTTGTGAATTTCACATAGGACCCCAATTGTTGAAATTGGATCTACTGGCCGCTGAGTTCTTCGAAAGATGTGTGATGCTTGTTCCACCCATCGTCTGAAAATAATGAAAATTCCTTCTTCGCTCTAAACAAAAAAAAAAACAAAAAAAAATGATGAGGGAGATGATGTGACGTATTACAAAGATGAAACACGTGTCAAGAGGACAAATCTACAGCGATACATTCCGTCGGTGTAGCTTAGTCTGTTAGAGCAACTCACTCCGGAGCGAGGAGACGCAGATTCGATCTCCGTCACCTACGAATTTATGAATTTCACAAGTACTCGAAAACCGTCTTCTTGTGCCATTTCATTCAAAACAAATTGTATCATACCGCACTAGGGGAAAAAAACAACGGAAGAAGATTGAAGTAAAAAAACCTTAAATAGACAGCAGAAGTACTGTATATGGGATGTAAGGTCAGGTGATGCGTAACATCACAGCCTCTCCTTGACAAATGTCAACCCCGCCTTCTCGTGGTGCATCCTGTTCCCACTAAAGGGGCTCTGACGACCGCCCATAGCGGTATAACTATACCATCGGGATCAGAGGAAAGTCTATCCCACACTCACCAACCCGCTTGGCCAGCGTGGTGAGTTATGGCCAAACCCTTCCAAAATGATTCCACAACTTAAATCTTGGCCCTCAGTCTCCGGCATCTGGAATGTACCTGGCCAAGGCAGCGGCCAGTGCGACATGAAGGCAGAGGGTGCTAAGAATCCCCGGAGGACCGGACTAGGCTGCCATCTGATGCTGACCTTGGCTACTTACAATGGACGCTCCCTATCTTCTGATTCAAGGCTTCTTGAATTGGAAGAGGAACTACAAAGGATCAAGTGGGACATCGTGGGGCTAAGTGAGGTAAGGAGAAAAGGAGAAGATCTCATCGAACTGAAAAGTGGACATCTCTTCTACTATCGTGGGACAGATACTGGCAGAACTAGTGGTGTTGGATTTATAATAAACAAGAAACTGAAGGATAAAGTTGTAGAAGTTGAAAGTTCCTCTGACAGAGCTGCACGACTTGTTATCCAACTCTCGAAAAGATACCAGGCTCAGATTATTCAAACTTATGCACCCACCACAAGTCATCCTGAAGAAGAAATTGAAGAATTTTATGAGGAAATTTGTCATCTAAATAATAAAGGTAAGCAGCACTTGAAAATAATTATGGGAGATTTCAATGCAAAAATAGGGCAACGGCAACAGAATGAAACTTCAGTAGGTAAATTCGGTCATGGCAACAGAAACCAGCGTGGAAATACTCTCATTAAGTTTGCAGAGGCAGAAGGGTTTTTCATCTTGAACTCCTTCTTCAAGAAAAAGCCACACAAGAAATGGACATGGAGACATCCAAATGGGACGACAAGTGAAATTGATTTTATTATGTGTAACAAAAAATTCGTCATAGAAGACTGCAGTGTGCTAAACAAGTTCAACACAGGTAGTGACCATAGATTGGTGAGATGTAAGATGCACCTCAACACTAAACTTGAACGTGGCAAGCTCATAAGACAAACAAAATCTATTGACATAACCAACCTTAAAAAACACCATAATACCTTCAAGTTAGAACTGAAGAACAGGTTCTCTGCTTTAGAAGGCCTAACATCGGAAGAAGTGGACATCTCTGAAGTTAACAGAAAAGTAACCAAAGCTCTTATGGAAACAGCAACAAAATTAGCTGGGTCTAAGAACAAGTTGCATGTGAACAAATTATCAGGAAAAACCAAAATGTTGATGCAAAAAAGAAGAGAGATGAGGACAACTAAAGAAGATGTGACTTCCAAAGTGGAATATATAGAGCTATGCAAGACAGTAAGAAAAAAGTATCACTGAAGACGTAAGGAAATTCAACTGTGAACTAGTGAGGAAAGCAATTGAAAACAACCAAAGCCTAAAGATAGCAAAGGGACATCTCAGTAAGGGAAGAAAACAGATTATGGCACTGAGAAAAGAAAGTGGTTCTGTAACAAGAAATAGAGGCGAAATTTTGACAAGAGTGAAAGATTTCTACTCCAAATTATATGAAAGGGATGATATATGCACTCCAGACATCATGAAAGATACCAGTACCAGAGTTCCCCCAGTCCTTCCAGCAGAAGTTGCACATGCAATCAATAACATGAAGCGAGGAAAAGCTCCAGGAGAAGATGGAATTACTGTAGACATCATACAAGAAGCAAGTGGAGAAATCGAAACAGTACTCGCCCAAATTTTCACTCGATGCCTTAATGAAGGAAAGATTCCTGAGGATTGGAACACCGCTACAATGATCCTGCTACATAAGAAAGGTGACATTGAGGATCTCGGAAACTACAGACCTATCAGCCTCCTATCAGTAGTTTATAAAATCTTCACTAAAGTTCTTTCACACCGCTTGAAGGTACCACTAGACATGGCTCAACCGAGAGAACAAGCTGGATTCATTAGTGGCTACAGCACAATAGATCATATCCACGTGCTGAGAGAACTAATTGAAAGAGCGAGGGAATATGAACTTCCATTGTGCATATCTTTTATCGATTATGAAAAAGCCTTTGATTCGGTGAAACCATCAGCAGTTACAATGGCTCTGAAAACCTGCGGTATTGAAGATGCATACATTAATATTATTAATAACATCTATGAAAATGCAAGTGCAAAGATTAGGCTGTTTGAAAATACAACACACGTAAAAATTGGAAAGGGAGTGAGACAAGGTGGCACCATATCTCCGAAGATCTTTAATGCCACATTGGAAAATGTCTTTCAATCACTGAACTGGGAAAACAAAGGGATAAAGATTAATGGAGATTATCTAACCCACCTTCGTTTTGCTGATGACGTAGTCATTTTTGCAACTACCCCATCAGAGCTGCAGAGTATGATCCAGGAACTTGCTGACAAGAGTAAAAAAGTGGGATTAAAAATGAACTTTCAGAAGACAAAAGTGATGTTCAAGGCTTTTACAAGAAATGAAGATTTATCGATTGATGGAGAAAAGCTGGAGATAACAGACACGTACGTTTATCTTGGACAGCAGATATCAAGTGAGGGTCACATTGATGAAGAAATTAATCGGCGTACAAAACTTGCCTGGAGAGCATTTGGAAGAAACAGCATAATTTTCAAGAGCAATATGCCATTATGTCTTAAAAGAAAAGTGTTTGATCAATGCATCCTTCCAGTGCTTACGTATGGTGCAGAGACGTGGACCTTAACTAAAAGAGACATACAAAGGCTGCAGACAACTCAAAGAAGCATGGAGAGGTGCATGCTTGGTGTAACCAGGAGAGATAAGAAGAGGAACTCGTGGATCCGAAAAATGACAAGAGTGGAAGACATCATGATCAGAGTTAAATCCCTGAAATGGCAATGGGCTGGACATACTGCCAGAAGGACAGATCATCGATGGACAGCCGAAATTTTAGATTGGATTCCAAGGGACAGGAAAAGACCCAGAAGAAGACCACATAGGAGATGGGTGGATGAAATTCGAAAGTATGCAGGGGTGACATGGAGGAGACTGGCACAAGACAGACCCTTGTGGAGGAAACTTGGGGAGACCTTCGTCCAGCAGTGGATTGATAATGGTTGACAATGATGATGATGATGATATATACTGGGATGTAAGGTCAGGTGATGCGTAACATCACAGCCTCTCCTTGACAAATGTCAACCCCGCCTTCTCGTGGTGCATCCTGTTCCCACTAAAGGGGCTCTGACGACCGCCAATAGCGGTATAACTATACCATCGGGATCAGAGGAAATTCTATCCCACACTCACCAACCCGCTTGGCCAGCGTGGTGAGTTATGGCCAAACACCTCCAAAATGACTCCACAACTTAAATCTTGGCCCTCAGTCTCCGGCAGCTGGAATGTACCTGGCCAAGGCAGCGGCCAGTGCGACATGAAGGCAGAGGGTGCTAAGAATCCCCGGAGGACCGGACTAGGCTGCCATCTGATGCTGACCTTGGCAACGTACAATGGACGCTCCCTATCTTCTGATTCAAGGCTTCTTGAATTGGAAGAGGAACTACAAAGGATCAAGTGGGACATCGTGGTGCTAAGTGAGGTAAGGAGAAAAGGAGAAGATCTCATCAAACTGAAAAGTGGACATCTCTTCTACTATCGTGGGACAGATACTGGCAGAACTAGTGGTGTTGGATTTATAATAAACAAGAAACTGAAGGATAATGTGGTAGAAGTTGAAAGTTCCTCTGACAGAGCTGCACGACTCGTTATCCAACTATCGAGAAGATACCAGGCTCAGATTATTCAAACTTATGCACCCACCACAAGTCATCCTGAAGAAGAAATTGAAGAATTTTATGAGGAAATTTGTCATCTAAATAATAAAGGTAAGCAGCACTTGAAGATATTTATGCGAGATTTCAATGCAAAAATAGGGCAACGGCAACAGAATGAAACTTCAGTAGGTAAATTCGGTCACGGCAACAGAAACCAGCGTGGAAATACTCTCGTTGAGTTTGCAGAGGCAGAAGGGTTTTTCATCTTGAACTCCTTCTTCAAGAAAAAGCCACACAGGAAATGGACATGGAGACATCCAAATGGGACGACAAGTGAAATTGATTTTATTATGTGTAACAAAAAATTCGTCATAGAAGACTGCAGTGTGCTAAACAAGTTCAACACAGGTAGTGACCATAGATTGGTGAGATGTAAGATGCACCTCAACACTAAACTTGAACGTGGCAAGCTCATAAGACAAACAAAATCTATTGACATAACCAACCTTAAAAAACACCATAATACCTTCAAGTTAGAACTGAAGAACAGGTTCTCTGCTTTAGAAGGCCTAACATCGGAAGAAGTGGACATCTCTGAAGTTAACAGAAAAGTAACCAAAGCTCTTATGGAAACAGCAACAAAATTAGCTGGGTCTAAGAACAAGTTGCATGTGAACAAATTATCAGGAAAAACCAAAATGTTGATGCAAAAAAGAAGAGAGATGAGGACAACTAAAGAAGATGTGACTTCCAAAGTGGAATATATAGAGCTATGCAAGACAGTAAGAAAAAGTATCACTGAAGACGTAAGGAAATTCAACTGTGAACTAATGAGGAAAGCAATTGAAAACAACCAAAGCCTAAAGATAGCAAAGGGACATCTCAGTAAGGGAAGAAAACAGATTATGGCACTGAGAAAAGAAGATGGTTCTGTAACAAGAAATAGAGGCGAAATTTTGACAAGAGTGAAAGATTTCTACTCCAAATTATATGAAAGGGATGATATATGCACTCCAGACATCATGAAAGATACCAGTACCAGAGTTCCCCCAGTCCTTCCAGCAGAAGTTGCACATGCAATCAATAACATGAAGCGAGGAAAAGCTCCAGGAGAAGATGGAAATACTGTAGACATCATACAAGAAGCAAGTGGAGAAATCGAAACAGTACTCGCCCAAATTTTCACTCGATGCCTTAATGAAGGAAAGATTCCTGAGGATTGGAACACCGCTACAATGATCCTGCTACATAAGAAAGGTGACATTGAGGATCTCGGAAACTACAGACCTATCAGCCTCCTATCAGTAGTTTATAAAATCTTCACTAAAGTTCTTTCACACCGCTTGAAGGTACCACTAGACATGGCTCAACCGAGAGAACAAGCTGGATTCAGGAGTGGCTACAGCACAATAGATCATATCCACGTGCTGAGAGAACTAATTGAAAGAGCGAGGGAATATGAACTTCCATTGTGCATATCTTTTATCGATTATGAAAAAGCCTTTGATTCGGTGAAACCATCAGCAGTTACAATGGCTCTGAAAACCTGCGGTATTGAAGATGCATACATTAATATTATTAATAACATCTATGAAAATGCAAGTGCAAAGATTAGGCTGTTTGAAAATACAACACACGTAAAAATTGGAAAGGGAGTGAGACAAGGTGGCACCATATCTCCGAAGATCTTTAATGCCACATTGGAAAATGTCTTTCAATCACTGAACTGGGAAAACAAAGGGATAAAGATTAATGGAGATTATCTAACCCACCTTCGTTTTGCTGATGACGTAGTCATTTTTGCAACTACCCCATCAGAGCTGCAGAGTATGATCCAGGAACTTGCTGACAAGAGTAAAAAAGTGGGATTAAAAATGAACTTTCAGAAGACAAAAGTGATGTTCAAGGCTTTTACAAGAAATGAAGATTTATCGATTGATGGAGAAAAGCTGGAGATAACAGACACGTACGTTTATCTTGGACAGCAGATATCAAGTGAGGGTCACATTGATGAAGAAATTAATCGGCGTACAAAACTTGCCTGGAGAGCTTTTGGAAGAAACAGCATAATTTTCAAGAGCAATATGCCATTATGTCTTAAAAGAAAAGTGTTTGATCAATGCATCCTTCCAGTGCTTACGTATGGTGCAGAGACGTGGACCTTAACTAAAAGAGACATACAAAGGCTGCAGACAACTCAAAGAAGCATGGAGAGGTGCATGCTTGGTGTAACCAGGAGAGATAAGAAGAGGAACTCGTGGATCCGAAAAATGACAAGAGTGGAAGACATCATGATCAGAGTTAAATCCCTGAAATGGCAATGGGCTGGACATACTGCCAGAAGGACAGATCATCGATGGACAGCCGAAATTTTAGATTGGATTCCAAGGGACAGGAAAAGACCCAGAAGAAGACCACATAGGAGATGGGTGGATGAAATTCGAAAGTATGCAGGGGTGACATGGAGGAGACTGGCACAAGACAGACCCTTGTGGAGGAAACTTGGGGAGACCTTCGTCCAGCAGTGGATTGATAATGGTTGACAATGATGATGATGATGATATATACTGGGATGTAAGGTCAGGTGATGCGTAACATCACAGCCTCTCCTTGACAAATGTCAACCCTGCCTTCTCGTGGTGCATCCTGTTCCCACTAAAGGGGCTCTGACGACCGCCAATAGCGGTATAACTATACCATCGGGATCAGAGGAAATTCTATCCCACACTCACCAACCCGCTTGGCCAGCGTATTGAGTTATGGCCAAACACCTGCAAAATGACTCCACAACTTAAATCTTGGCCCTCAGTCTCCGGCAGCTGGAATGTACCTGGCCAAGGCAGCGGCCAGTGCGACATGAAGGCAGAGGGTGCTAAGAATCCCCGGAGGACCGGACTAGGCTGCCATCTGATGCTGACCTTGGCAACGTACAATGGACGCTCCCTATCTTCTGATTCAAGGCTTCTTGAATTGGAAGAGGAACTACAAAGGATCAAGTGGGACATCGTGGGGCTAAGTGAGGTAAGGAGAAAAGGAGAAGATCTCATCAAACTGAAAAGTGGACATCTCTTCTACTATCGTGGGACAGATACTGGCAGAACTAGTGGTGTTGGATTTATAATAAACAAGAAACTGAAGGATAATGTGGTAGAAGTTGAAAGTTCCTCTGACAGAGCTGCACGACTCGTTATCCAACTATCGAGAAGATACCAGGCTCAGATTATTCAAACTTATGCACCCACCACAAGTCATCCTGAAGAAGAAATTGAAGAATTTTATGAGGAAATTTGTCATCTAAATAATAAAGGTAAGCAGCACTTGAAGATATTTATGCGAGATTTCAATGCAAAAATAGGGCAACGGCAACAGAATGAAACTTCAGTAGGTAAATTCGGTCACGGCAACAGAAACCAGCGTGGAAATACTCTCGTTGAGTTTGCAGAGGCAGAAGGGTTTTTCATCTTGAACTCCTTCTTCAAGAAAAAGCCACACAGGAAATGGACATGGAGACATCCAAATGGGACGACAAGTGAAATTGATTTTATTATGTGTAACAAAAAATTCGTCATAGAAGACTGCAGTGTGCTAAACAAGTTCAACACAGGTAGTGACCATAGATTGGTGAGATGTAAGATGCACCTCAACACTAAACTTGAACGTGGCAAGCTCATAAGACAAACAAAATCTATTGACATAACCAACCTTAAAAAACACCATAATAGCTTCAAGTTGGAACTGAAGAACAGGTTCTCTGCTTTAGAAGGCCTAACATCGGAAGAAGTGGACATCTCTGAAGTTAACAGAAAAGTAACCAAAGCTCTTATGGAAACAGTAACAAAATTAGCTGGGTCTAAGAACAAGTTGCATGTAAATAAATTATCAGGAAAAACGAAAATGTTGATGCAAAACAGAAGAGAGATGAGGACAACTAAAGAAGATGTGACTTCCAAAGTGGAATATATAGAGCTATGCAAGACAGTACGAAAAAGTATCACTGAAGACGTAAGAAAATTCAACTGTGAACTAGTGAGGAAAGCAATTGAAAACAACCAAAGCCTAAAGATAGCAAAGGGACATCTCAGTAAGGGAAGAAAACAGATTATGGCACTGAGAAAAGAAGATGGTTCTGTAACAAGAAATAGAGGCGAAATTTTGACAAGAGTGAAAGATTTCTACTCCAAATTATATGAAAGGGATGATACATGCACTCCAGACATCATGAAAGATACCAGTACCAGAGTTCCTCCAGTCCTTCCAGCAGAAGTTGCACATGAAATCAAGAACATGAAGCGGGGAAAAGCTCCAGGAGAAGATGGAATTACTGTAGACATCATACAAGAAGCAAGTGGAGAAATCGAAACAGTACTCGCCCAAATTTTCACTCGATGCCTTATTGAAGGGAAGATTCCTGAGGATTGTAACAACGCTACAATGATCCTGCTACATAAGAAAGGTGACATTGAGGATCTCGGAAACTACAGACCTATCAGTATCCTATCAGTAGTTTATAAAATCTTCACTAAAGTTCTTTCACACCGCTTGAAGGTAACACTGGACATGGCTCAACCGAGAGAACAAGCTGGATTCAGGAGTGGCTACAGCACAATAGATCATATCCATGTGCTGAGAGAAGTAATTGAAAGAGCGAGGGAATATGAACTTCCATTGTGCATGGCTTTTATCGATTATGAAAAAGCCCTTGATTTGGTGAAACCATCAGCAGTTACAATGGCTCTGAAAACCTGCGGTATTGAAGATGCATACATTAATATTATTAATAACATCTATGAAAATGCAAGTGCAAAGATTAGGCTGTTTGAAAATACAACACACATAAAAATTGGAAAGGGAGTGAGACAAGGTGACACCATATCTCCGAAGCTCTTTAATGCCACATTGGAGGGTGTTTTTCAGTCACTGAGCTGGGAAAACAAGGGGATAAAAATTAATGGAGATTATCTAACCCACCTTCGTTTTGCTGATGACGTAGTCATTTTTGCAACTAGCCCATCAGAGCTGCAGAGTATGATCCAGGAACTTGCTGATAAGAGTAAAGAAGTGGGATTAAAAATGAACTTTCAGAAGACAAAAGTGATGTTCAATGCTTTTACAAGAAATGAAGATTTATCGATTGATGGAGAAAAGCTGGAGATAACAGATACGTACGTTTATCTTGGACAGCAGATATCAAGTGAGGGTCACATTGATGAAGAAATTAATCGGCGTACAAAACTTGCCTGGAGAGCTTTTGGAAGAAACAGCATTATTTTCAAGAGCAATATGCCATTATGTCTTAAAAGAAAAGTGTTTGATCAATGCATCCTTCCAGTGCTTACGTATGGTGCAGAGACGTGGACCTTAACTAAAAGAGACATACAAAGGCTGCAGACAACTCAAAGAAGCATGGAGAGGTGCATACTTGGTGTAACCAAGAGAGATAAGAAGAGGAACTCGTTGATCCGAAAAATGACAAGAGTGGAAGACATCATGATCAGAGTTAAATCCCTGAAATGGCAATGGGCTGGACATACTGCCAGAAAGACAGATCATCGATGGACAGCCGAAATTTTAGATTGGATTCCAAGGGACAGGAAAAGACCCAGAAGAAGACCACATGGGAGATGGGTGGATGAAATTCGAAAGTATGCAGGGGTGACATGGATGAGACTGGCGCAAGACAGACCGTTGTGGAGGAAACTTGGGGAGACCTTCGTCCAGCAGTGGATATATAATGGTTGACAATGATGATGATGATGATATATATACTGAAGAGCAAAGCTGAAAACTAAGGAAAAACTTTAGAATTTAAAACGAAAGTTGCAAAATAACCTGAAGATCAAAACGCGCACCATAATACCTTCAAGTTGGAACTGAAGAACAGATTCTCTGCTTTAGAAGGCCTAACATCGGAAGAAGTGGATATTTCTGAAGTTAACAGAAAAGTAACCAAAGCTCTTATGGAAACAGTAACAAAATTAGCTTTGTCTAAGAAAAAGTTGCATGGGAACAAATTATCAGGAAAAACCAAAATGTTGATGCAAAAAAGAAGAGAGATGAGGACAACTAAAGAAGATGTGACTTCCAAAGTGGAATATATAGGGCTATGCAAGACAGTACGAAAAAGTATCACTGAAGACGTAAGAAAATTCAACTGTGAACTAGTGAGGAAAGCAATTGAAAACAACCAAAGCCTAAAGATAGCAAAGGGACATCTCAGTAAGGGAACAAAACAGATTATGGCACTGAGAAAAGAAGGTTCTGTAACAAGAAATAGAGGCAAAATTTTGACAAGAGTGAAAGATTTCTACTCCAAATTATATGAAAGGGATGATACATGTACTCCAGACATCATCAAAGGTACCAGTACTACAGTTCTTCCAGTCCTCCCAGCAGAAGTTGCACATGCAATCAAGAACATGAAGCGGGGAAAAGCTCCAGGAGAAGATGGAATTACTGTAGACATCATACAAGAAGCAAGTGGAGAAATCGAAACAGTACTCGCCCAAATTTTCACTCGATGCCTTATTGAAGGGAAGATTCCTGAGGATTGTAACAACGCTACAATGATCCTGCTACATAAAAAAGGTGATATTGAGGATCTCAGGAACTACAGACCTATCAGCCTCCTATCAGTGGTTTATAAAATCTTCACTTAAAGTTCTTTCACACCGTTTGAAGGTAACACTGGACATGGCTCAACCGAGAGAACAAGTTGGATTCAGGAGTAACTACTGCACAATAGATCATATCCACGTACTGAGAGAGCTAATTGAAAGAGCGAGAGAATATGAACTTCCATTGTGAATGGCTTTTATCGATTAAGAAAAAGCCTTTGATTCGGTGAAACCATCAGCAGTTACAATGGCTGTGAAATCCTGCGGTATTGAAGATGCATAAATTAATATAATAACATATATGAAAATGCAAGTGCAAAGATTCGGCTGTTTGAAAATACAACACACATAAAAATTAGAAAGGGAGTGAGACAAGGTGACACCATATCTCCGAAGCTCTTTAATGCCACATTGGAAAATGTCTTTCAATCACTGAACTGGGAAAACAAAGGGATAAAGATTAATGGAGATTATCTAACCCACCTTCGTTTTGCTGATGACGTAGTCATTTTTGCAACAACCACATCAGAGCTGAAGAGTATGATCCAGGATCTTGCTGACAAGAGTAAAGAAGTGGGATTAAAAATGAACTTTCAGAAGACAAAAGTGATGTTCAATGCTTTTACAAGAAATGAAGATTTATCGATTGATGGAGAAAAGCTGGAGATAACAGACACGTACGTTTATCTTGGACAGCAGATATCAAGTGAGGGTCACATTGATGAAGAAATTAATCAGCGTATAAAACTTGCCTGGAGAGCTTTTGGAAGAAACAGCATAATTTTCAAGAGCAATATGCCATTATGTCTTAAAGGAAAAGTGTTTGATCAATGCATCCTTCCAGTGCTTACGTATGGTGCAGAGACGTGGACCTTAACTAAAAGAGACATACAAAGTCTGCAAACAACTCAAAGAAGCATGGAGAGGTGCATGCTTGGTGTAACCAGGAGAGATAAGAAGAGGAACTCGTGGATCCGAAAATGACAAGAGTGGAAGATATCATGATCAGAATTAAATCCCTGAAATGGAAATGGGCTGGGCATACTTCCAGAAGGACAGATTATCGATGGACAGGCGAAATTTTAGATTGGATTCCAAGGGACAGGAAAAGACCCAGAAGAAGACCTAATGGGAGTTGGGTGGATGAAATTCGAAAGTATGCGGGAGTGACATGGAGGAGACTGGCACAAGACAGACCCTTGTGGAGGAAACTTGGGGAGACCTTCGTCCAGCAGTTAATTGATAATGGTTGACAATGATGATGATGATGATGATATATATATATTATGATCATCAGATAAGTGACCGCATTTGACGGTTTAACAAGCCCTTTGAAAGGCGTGCTTATGCTATCACTATAATCGCTGTTAACTAGTTTATGCTTGGTTGGTAATTAACCTTTGTTAACTAACAGTTTCTTAAGTTTGTTAAGAATGAGCATAGAATGAAATTCGATAGACTCTTTCACCTTTGGGTTTCTTAGTTAGATTTCGGCACGCAAACACCAGCATGAACAAAACAATAGAAGAGCTAACAATAATAAGCAGGACGATAAAACAGTTATGAAATAGTTTTAATTATCAAAGCAATTTATTTCTGTTATTTACTCGTCGATGGTTGTCCATTAGTTTTTTTCTACTCTGTATCTCGTAAACCATATAAACTACTTCCACTCTCTGTGATATTCGTTACCGAAGACTTTTTACGCCTTTCTCTCGCGCCGTCAAAAAAAAACTCAAATCCTCATTCCCAAAAAAAAAAACCCTCTGGTCATCTCCTCACTTCTCTCTCCAAATCTCTAGCGTCAACTGTCCTGGTCACCACTTTGTTCACAGGCATATTCACCCCCTTTGCTTCGACAATTACTGAGGTCACTCCCAAGGAATAACGGCGGCATAAAACTCAAAGCTGAGATTAAACGCTTCCCGAGTTACCTTCGGTTACTTTTGATCGTACATGCCACTAATTGTATTTGACAATACCAAATGCGGCTACGAAACACAAAGCCAAGTTTTCAAATGGCCTTCTCCACTGTGACATCTTTGGAAAACGAACCCTAGAAACGCGACAGCTTGGTGACTTCTGAATATCCTTATTTCCAGAGAACGTGAAATAAATTAAACTTTCTCAAGCTCATAGACAAAGAAAGACGAGAGCTCGAGGCGAAGAAATGTTGCGAATGGGATTTAATGTATTTGCCTAAAATTCTTGTATTAAATCTCCGTAACACCGTCCGTCCGACATTCTGTGGACACCGTGTCTCAGCACGTCATTCCGATTTAATAATTTCTTTTAGCCCTGGTGAGCCTGAAATATTGGAAAAGGGATTCCTGGGTTTTAGTCTTTTTCGATGCATAACTTCACCTCTAAAGGATGTAAACACAGATGCTATCGAATTCAAAATATTTGCCGCCCCGGTGGCGCAGTGGTCTAAGCGATGGCCTCTGATCATTCGTCCGAAAGGGGTCCGGGTTCGAATCCCGGTGAGGCATGGATGTTGTGTTTGTCTTACGGCACTGGCTCTCTCCCTTCCCTGGAACCAGTGACCCTAAATTAGGGACGGGCGACTGCTTATAGCCCATTGAGTTGCTCACGGTGGTCGTTAAACCTTCAATCAAAAAAAAAAAAAAAAAAAGAATTCAAAATATTTTTATTCCATAGCATTACTTTTAGACAGTCTACTTAAAAAAAGAATAACTCTTCCTTTCTTACGGTAGCATTTACAACAGAGACTATTTAGGTACAGTTCCTTATTCAAATAAAGCGCAATTCTCTCGTTATAGGAAGTGTGTATTTAAGTTGTGTTTTTCCCGATATCACTTCTTCTAAAAATACGACTTGAAAACTTCTTTTTGCGTCGAATGGAGTTTTTAATGAGAAATGCTTTGCATACGATTTCTAATTTTTCGTGACGACCTACTTTACCACTAGATGGCGTAAGAATATAGTTTTGTTTTTGATGTATCAGCAGCAATATTTGCAGTACTGAAAATGAGATTGAAGAAATTCGTTTCCATACAGGTACCGCACACCGAGAGAAAACATTTGCGCGTGTTTGCTACTCATAACAACGAACGGGTTTTCCCAGGAAACTTAGATCCATACTCAGTTTTCATAATGTCTCTAAATCGAACAATCTGATTTGAAAACGTTTTTCTTTATTGAATAGCGTTCCCGGTGCGTAACGTTTTGATTATGATTTCTAATTTTTTTAACGCGAAAGTTTGGCACTAGAGGGAGTAAGTTTACACATCCAGTTTCAAAAAAAAAAAAAAAAAAAAAAATTGCAGCACCAGGAAGGAATGCACAAAAATGTGTGCAAATTAGCTAGCAGTTAAGTATACGTAAAAGACAAATGATCAAAGAATGGGACCAATCGGCATGGATTTAAAACTTTTGTAGCCTAAACTAAATTTACATTAGTATGACGTACAGTCACCGCCATTTGCAATGCATTCTAAAATACGGTGGCGCATTGAGTCACACATATGTCAAATATCCTGCTGCGGCAGCACTGACCAAGCGGCTTGCACCTGTTTTCGCAGTTCAACCACATCTTGAGCTAGTTGGGGAATAATCGTGAAGCTGATGTCCAGTCATTTCTCATAGATGTTCAATTGGGGACAAATTCGGCGATCGTACTGGCCAATCCAGAGCATGGAGAGTTGTACGCGCTGTCCGGCGATAAGTGCGGTATGTGCACGTGCATTATCGTGTTGTAGTATTGACCCAGGTACCTGTTCTATGAAAAAGATTGCGACGGAATCCAGAACGAGATCCACGTGTCGCTGTCAAAGTGCCATCTAGAAAAAATAGAGCAGAACGTCTTAGCTGATTGCTTTCCGGACCATAACAGTCATTCAATCTGTGTTGTGGCGAACAGCAACACGTGGATTGTTGCGTTCTTCGTTGCGTCGCCACACATGCATACGGCGATCATCTGATCTCAAAAAGAAGCGAGATTCCCATAAAGATCACACGTCGCCTTTCCGTTGCCCAGGTCCGACGTTCACGCCACCTTTGTAGAAGATGTTCATTTGTGAGTGGTAGACGACGAACCGGACGTCACGTATGAAGTCCAGCTTCTGCTAATCGTCGAGAAATGGTTGGCCAACTAATAGAGCTACTTAGAGCACAGCGTGCATTGTGTCGTATCCGGAACAGGCTTGTTGTAAGACCGGAAATCGTTTGTCGTTGAAACAGACGATGTTCCCGTGTTGACGTCATTCCTCATTCTTCCCGATCCATGTTTCCGGCCACAAAATTCTTGTCTGATGTACCGTTGTCGAAATCGATGCACCGTTGAGCAGTTGCAATCTAATTCTTCAGCAGAACGCCGCAGAGACCATTCAGTTCGTAGAAAGGCCACGGCCTTCCCTCTCTCAAAGTCATTGAATTGACTGCATGGTTGTCGCCTTCGTCTCCTGAATTTTTTTACACTCTACTATCCTTGAAGGCGCTTGAGCAGACCAAAGTAGATTTTAACACCAAGATAATAGCTTCAACTCTGATGCCTGAGACAGATGTTTACCTGTTTTTATTTGCCGATGGTGACGAGCAATTGGCCGAAATTTTTGCTGATTCGCATATCTCTGAAGTACCTGACTGTCTGCAATTTGCATACCTTTTCGTGCATTCCTTTCTGGTGTTGCATTTTTTTAAAACTGAGTGTATTTCTTTTTATGATATACGTTGCAATATCTGAGCTCATAAAAACTCAACAAAAAAATTATTTTTCTGCCAGGTACTTCTAACTGCAAAAATATCTTTTACATTTTTTCCACCACAAGAATATACAGTTCAGCCACTAGGGGGAGCAAATATCTAATCTATTTTTCTCCATCTCTCTTCTTCTAACTGTCCTATTTAAAAAACTCTTTAAACACCTGTTACATTCACATTTTTGCTTGTACTCTTGGATTTTTATAGTGCGGAGTTTTGACGCTAGGTGGCATTATTGTGTATTTCTGTTTGCAACTCGATCTCCACTTCTATAATTCCTGTTGAAAAAAATCTTGAAGCGCTAAATGCCATTATCTACGGTAAAGATTGGAACATTATCCTCGAAATGATGCACAGTTTTCCTACGACGGCTGAAAAACTTTTTTCTCTATATCTCTGCTTCCAGAAGTTGTACATATTTGAAGAACTCTTCGTCCTTCTAATAGAATTTGCTTTGAAGAACACTGTGCACATATTTTTTACATTTCCATTACAAGCAGTCTCCGGTTTATGAACGAGTTCCGTTCCTAAGTCTGCCTTTAAGTTGAATTTGTACATAAGTTGGAGCAGGTATAGGTATGGTTCGTATTTAGTGAAATGTTTGTCTTAGTATACAGTATAACCTTTCTATGAATAAAAAATATTAAAGAAACACTTGCAACCTCTACTGGTAACAAGCTGTGCTTCACATTCACCTTCACTTGTTGCACGTGCAGCTTTTAAATCACTGAAAGCTTTCTTGCACTAAAGCAAGGCTAATAGGCATGTGCATTACAATAATTTTGATCCTTTAACAAAATTACCAATATCCTTTTCATTTCAATAATTAAACCACTACGTTGCTTAGTGATAATTGCAGATTTAATCGGGACAGAGCCTCTTGCATGCTCAATTATTTTCGTTTTGTACTTTAAAATTTTTCTTATCGTTGACGGACTGTGGCCTAACGCTTTCCCAATTTTCTCTGGTGTTTCACCTTTTTCTGATAGTTTTATTATTTGCACTTCCGTTTCAATCGTGATCGTTTTCATTTTTTTGATGCATCACCATCACTTGTATCACATTTGCCTTTGGTACCACATGGATACGAGGGTAAAAAAAAAGAAAAAATCGAATACAGTAGCACACTCATGAGACACTGTTAACAGCAACGTGGTCAGACTGAGAAGAACGAAGTCTCTGCCCTATGTGACGTATATTCTAAATTAACTTTCCTTTTTAGTTTCTTTCCCTATCTTGAATCTTGAGTTTATTCTCAGTTATTCTTCACTCTTAACGTAATAAATATCTTTTCTCTCAAACGAATACGTTTGGCAACACAATTGAGGTTGAATGAACGTGACGTATGCCTGAATTGATAAGAACGAGAGATAAAAACGACGACTAATCTGTTGCTTGGCGAGCGCTGGGTTGTAAACTGATTATTGAAAAGAGGTTGTGAAAAGAGCGTTGTGTTAAGAGTTGTGTGGTGTGTGTGGAGAGTTTAGTGCAATATGCTAGGCTACGATGTGTTTGCTACATCCTGAATAAAGCACCTTTTCCGTAAGTTTGACTTCTGTTGTTTACATGTTTCGACTGGCCGTTAAGGTTTCTTTCATTTAGGAACTATTTCTTAGTATGTTGCTGTTTTAAATTAACGTAGAAGTACGAAAAGACTTTTACGTTATACCTACCTGAGGCCCACGAGCCGACGAACCGCTGTACACATCACCTAATGTTTTGATGCGCGTCGCAAAGTAGATCCCGTTTTTATTACAAACTATTGTATGTAACTCGATTTTTTTATATATGTAATAGGCTTAACGGGGTTAGTTCGTAGTTACGGGTTATACGTAAGTCGGATGCTCGTAAACCGGGAATTGCCTGTATCGACAGTTCTGACGCCAGTGGGAGTCAGCATATGTTTTTACGTATTTGAGTCAACTATTTGGTTTCTACGATTCTAAAAATCACTTGGAAAAATCTTATCTCCGCAGGATTTTCTTTCTTATGTAGAACATTTTGCCATCCATTTCCTTCTTTGAGTAAAGCAGAGCTTTCCCGTTATGGGCCGTAAAGCCCCAAACGGAAAAGCTCTGATCAAGAGGGATTTTTAGGGATCAAGAAGGATTTTATGCAGATCACGTCTGTTCAGACCCAAGGGGTGGTGTTATGCAAGGGTGGCGATAAATAGAAGGGAGGTACATTGAATGTTGACTGTAGCTAGCTAATTACACCCATTAGTGGTAGAAAACTCACAATTCTACGTTCCGATACATCACGTTTTCTTCTGTTTGTTCGATTTGAAAAATCTCTCTTTTCTCTCGTACTAACTTCCAGAAGAAACATGTTGCCCACAATTTGTGATTTTTCTACCACTAATGAGTGTAATTAGCTAGCTACAGTCAACATTCGATGTACCTCCCCTCTATTTATCGACACCCTTGCATAGCATCACCCCTTGTGTCTGAACAGACGTGCTCTGCATAAAATCCCTCTTGATCCCTTGACATAACGCCTCATACTTAGCATCCGTCAACCGCCAGTATGCATTACTTCGCCAACCTGCCTTTTTAAACACAAAACATACTTGATGTATGGCCACTTGCAAGATGTGATTATTCCCTTCTCGTTTTTTTTAGCACATAAAAAAAAAGAACAAAAAAAACGTGCTTATGTTATCGGTTTGTCCATTTGCCGGTCTGTGGACACCACATGCAACTATTAGTCCAATTAAAAAAATTATTTTTACATTGCGAAGCCTGAAATGTGCAAATGATGTTTCTTCCTTTTGTTCTTTTTCTTTCTTTCTTACGATGCACAATTTTCCAGGCAGAGGGAGTAAATGCAGGTGATATCGAATTCAAAATGCATTTCATTCCATATATTTGCTTCTAAACATCCGATTGAAAAAATTATTATACGTTCCGATTCTATTTATGTCGAAGATTATTTTAGGTATAGTCGCTTTTCCAAGTAACACATAGATTTTCCGCTAGGGGGCGTAAAATTAAATTGCGTTTTCCCCAATATCTCTGCTTCTAAAATTCCGATTTGAAAAATTCTTTCTGCAGTGGATATAGCTCCTGATGAGAAATATTTTGCACATAATTTCGAATTTTTGGTACAAAAATAGTTTGGCCACCAGAAGGCGTTAGTGTTTATTCCTGCTTCGGACGCATCTCAAACGAAATCTGAGCTTCTAAAATCTCGATTTAAAAAAATAGTTCGTCGACAGATATTACTCACGCCGATAAACCTTTTCGAAATACTTTCTTCTTAAAATAATGCATGGTTTCTCTGCCAGGGACATAGATGTATATCTTATTTTTGCCAATATCTCTGCTTCCTAGGGACCGATTTGAAAAATTCCTTCTTTGTTGAATAGATTTTCCGGTACGAAATGTTTTTCATATAATTTCAAAATTTTCAAGTAATTCAAAGACTTTCCGCTAGGGGCGCAAATGTAAATTGCGCTTTCCCCGATATCTCTGCTTCTGAACCTTCGATTTGAAAAAATTTCTGCACCGGATACAGCTCCTGATGAGAAATGCTTTGCATATATTTCTAATATTTGGAAAGGAATGGTTTGGACACTAATCTGCATAAGTGTTAGTTTCTGCTTCGGATGTATTTGCAGCAAAATCTGATATACTGAAAACTCGATTGAAAAAATTCGTTCGTGGACTGATGCCGCTCATATCGAAAAACTGTTTGAGAATACTTTCTTCTTAAAATAATGCATGGTTTTTCCGCCAGGTGGCGTAACCGTATGTTTTATTTTTGTCGATCTTCTAAGAGTCCGAATTGAAAAATTATTTCTTTCTTGGAGAGCGTTTCCGCTGGAAAATGTTTCTCATATAATTTCAAGTTTTTCTTAAAGCACAAGTCTGCCACCAGAGGGCGTAAATTCACGTTTCCGTTTACAGCAATATCTGCGGGATTCAAATCCCGACTGAAAAACTTCTTTCTTCTGTCAGATACTACTAACTAAAAACTCTGTGTGCGTATTTTCTTCACAAAATAATGAACGATTTCGCCGCTAGGGGCGCAAAGCTAAATCTGTTTTGTTTAACAACTCTGCTTCTACATGTGCGATTTAAAAAATTCTTTCAACACCGGATGCCGTTTACTTTGTAGAACACTATGCTAGTATATGAGCAATTTTGTGAATCCCATTTCTGTTGGCAAGTGGTGTTTCTGTACTTCAGTTTGCAGCTGTATCGCCGCTTCTAAAAACACTATTGAGAGGTTCTTTTACTGTATGATATTCGCTACAATAGAGATGTGGTGCAGTGTGCAACATCGTATTTGTACGGTGGCGCCATCTACTGTACTCTAATCTCACTACAAACTGTTCTGTCAAAGTCGCTAGACTTGCTTTCATTCCTTCCGTTTCTGTGTCCTGCCCAAAAGGCGATCTCGCTGTACGTGGCTGGGACCTAAACTCTACTCACTGTGGACGGAAGTCCTACAAGAAAATGACAAAAAAAAAAAAAAAAAAATTTCGCTATCTCTGCTTCCGGAAGAAAAGTAATTTTTCCTTAGCATAGCTTTTCCCATGAAGAATATTTTCCACCTATTCCCAACTTTTCCGTTATGCAAAATTCTTCCGCTAGCAAACGTAGACTTATATCATGTTTCCTTCTAAATTTTTTCCTTTAACTGTTCGATTTGAAAATCTCTTTGTCTCTGATAGCTTCCTTGTGCTATGAGAAACTTTTTGTGCGCCATTCGTTAATTTTCGTAACATGCTCTTTAGCCGTTGGTTGAACTAAGTAGCTGTTTCTGTTTCTGGATGTTTTGTGGCTTGTTGAAACCGGTTGATTGTTTTCCTAACCGGTTCCATTGACTTTGAATAGCTTTGATAAAATCAATTAGCGTCAGAACAGATTCAAGAGACGTGCTTATCACAGCCAAAAATTCGGTGTCATGTTTCTTGTTTTTTGTTGCTTTTTTCCGAGTCATAATTCAACTGTGGCGAACCTTAATGTTTAAAACACTTACTCAGTTAGAGATGCGAATCAGTGTCTTTTAAACTTAAGAAAATTCTTTAAAGCAAACTAGCTGGACGGCGATATGTTAAATTAGATTGTTCTCCGGAAATAATTGTTTTGAAATCTGAGCATAAATGAAAATAAACGAGGTTTTTAAAAGAAACTAAGATATGTAAAATGATTTTATATAATGCAATTAATGTTTACTTGATAAAGTTTTAGTAATGTAACATGATCATTTTATTAATTTCTGTATAATTACAATGTTAACTTTGTCTTCTTACTTTGCAAAGTATATTTCCGTATTTAAAGCATGCCAGAGGCACCCTAAATAGAAATGGGTGCTTCGAATTACGGTACACACTAAATATGAAACATATAACTGCATTCTTTCTACACTGTTGAAAATTTTGTGGAAGGTTGCACCAAAAAGTTACGTACGGTACTACATTTGTTGCACTACTTTCTGAGAAAAGATATACCACTTTCCGGAGCAAACAGAACCAAATACTTTTTTTTTTTTTATTGATTGAAGGTTTAACGACCACCGTGAGCAACTCAATGGGCTATGAGCAGTCGCCCGTTCCTAATTTAGAGTCACTGGTTCCAGGGAAGGGAGACAGCCATTTTTTTTTATTTTTTTTTTGATTGGAGGTTTAACGACCACCGTGAGCAACTCAATGGGCTATAAGCAGTCGCCCATCCCTAATTTAGGGTCACTGGTTCCAGGGAAGGGAGAGAGACAGTGCCGTAAGACAAACACAACATCCATGCCTCACCGGGATTCGAACCCGGACCCCTTACGGACGAATGATCATAATCCAGCGCTTAGATCACTGTGCCACCTGGGCGGCACCAACAATATGGTACAATCTTGCACAATATTGTGGTGCAACCTTGGTGCATAGTTGCACCATGTCGTTTGGTTTCGTTTGCACCCCACATTGGTATATCTTTTCTCAGAAGTGGCGCAAATGGTCTAGTACAACTTTTTGGTGTAACCTACCACAAAATTTTTAACAGCGCAATTAATACGTTTTTAACTTAAGGCTAATTATGAATTTCCATGAACCATAATTTACAAAATTTGGGTTACTTGAAAACAATTGACAAATTTGATATAACGCCACCCTTGATGTAACGCCACGATGTCATGCAACAAATGGTAACGGTACATCAAGGGTTGACGATATTTCCCTTAGTGGATATTTTACCCATTGTAGAATTACAGTTGATTTTTTCAACTGATTCTTTTCAATATGAAGAACGCTGCTCATTTTGAATATTTTAAATTATGCACAGTTTTTCTTTAGAATGCGTAAATTATTATTCTTTTTTTGTTGATTATTTTTTTTTTAACAATCTGCTTTGAAATATTTTTAAGAAAGGATTTTAAAAGACCGTGCTTATTACACCCGAGAATTCTATTATGAGTGTTCTCTTTCTTGCCTCGACAAAGATTTGGAAACAAAAGTTTCCATTCCTTTTGCTGTTAAGAGGCGTGTTCAATAAGTAATGCCTTCGCGCAAGTGTCTCGCACGTGACATGTTGCCTAGCAACCAGTCAGACGACAAACGATTCCTTGTACCAGTAGCTTCATTTTACTGAGTAATAGAACTCATATCTATTTGCTCGTATTTATGGACGATTCTTTATCAACAGTGTCGACTGGTGTCAAACGACGACCAATTATAGAGTTTTAACTGACATAGGATTTTTAGAGTTTTAACTGACATAGCTTACTGGTGTCAAGCAAGAACCAATTTTAGAGGGGTAGTGGAGTGGAGTTTTAGCTGACATAGCATTTTAAAAGTTTTAACTGGCATAGCTTACTGGTGTCAAACAACGACCAATTATAGTGGTAGTGGAGTGGAGTTTTAACTGACATAGCATTTTTAGAGTTTTAACTGACATAGCTTCAAAATGTGCCATTTTTCAGTATATTTAACTTTAAAATATAATCGGGACTTTTCTAAGTAATGTTTAGTGTTTTATTTGATGTAGCCCTACTTATTTTCCCATAGGAAGTGCGCTGTTTATGTCTCCAAAAAAGTTAGCAAAAATAGCATCCGCAGGGCCATGAAAATTTGATTGTTCTCCACTCTTTCAATTCCTTAATTTAAGCCTCTTTTCCATGTTTGTATGGGCTAATGAGGAGGTTTGATAGGAATTCACTGAGGGGATCACTACTAATTGCAGTGTTTGTTTTCTTTGCAAAATATGGGATTCCAATACGGAAAGTGGAATCTAAAGCTACACTAGCGCATAAGACTGCCTCGGGACAGTGAAAGTACAGGAAGTGACTGCCGACTGCTTTGCAGGAAAGGAGTGTAAGGCAAAGTTGCTGGCTGGAAGGAAAAAAGGTATTGTGTCTGCGTGGTAGAACATTAAAATTTGATTTGGATAAACAAAAGCGACATTTTCTTTTAAATAAATTGTTCAAGTACAGTACTATTTTCGTAAGCAAAAATGCAAAAATTTTGAAAAGCAATTTTAAGACAATAAGACAATGCATTCACAGCAAGCAAGGTTGTCTGGGCCGTAGTTGAAGGCGACATTCTACCAACACTTGTGTCTTACTCCGATGGCGTAACTAGTCAAATCCGTGTATGTATGTGTGTCCATGTGGAGGGGGTAGAGTTTGCACGAATTCCTTTGAAGTCGGTTGTAAAAAGCATTAGAGGTGGCGCAGTGGTCTAGCGCTGGCTTATGACCGTTCGTCTGAGTAGGGTCCGGGTTCGAACCCCGTGATGCATGGATGTCGTGTTTGTCTTACGGCACTGGCTTTTTCCCTTCCCTGGAACCAGTGGTTCTAAATTAGGAACGGGAGACGGCTTATTATAGCCCATTCAGTTGCTCACGGTGGTCCTTACACCTTCAATCAATCAAAAAAAAACCCCATTAAAAATTCGTTCTCTCAGTGTTTAGTAAAAAAAGTTATCAAGCTTGTCCCACCAAAAATAATGCTTGGCCACCCGTCGGCCGTCCTGATTTGGAAGTCTAGCGACGTCCCTGTTTTGTGAGGAAGTTTTTATAAGAATCACAATACAACCTCAACCCTCCCTTTCCCCGGAAAGGAAATCGTAGACTTTAACTCTTTTTACTCTCTGTCTCGGAAATTTTAATTCATATTATATTATGGCAAGAACGCCCATGCCCCCCCCCCCCTAGTCATTGGTATAGCTAAATTTTGATAAATTTATACCACTAAAATAGACGCAACTTTTTTTAAAGCATTTTTAAAAATAAGATGTTAATGATTGATTGTATCAATTATTTTTGTTGTATTTTAGTATCTTGTACATTTACTAAAATGTTTGACAGCCTTGAAGGAGGTAAGGATTTTTCTTAGCCCCCCCTCTCCTTTTTACATCCTCATATGGGCGCCACTGTATTTATTGCGGTCTTTTTCTCAAGCTTAAATCAAATACTTCTTTGTGATAATCATTTCGTCTGTATGACAGTTTTCGTGTGTGTTCTATACGTACGACATTTTTCACGTAACCATTTCATTAAGATATGAGATTTATTTTATAGTGCCCCCATGAAATTTTGCTCAGGGCCCCGAAATCAAATTTCGCCTCTGACACCGCAAAAACTCCATCCGGCCCTGGAATTCCTGAGGTTTTCTTCAGAATCAAAAATATATGTTGGCCGATCTAGCACGTATCACGGAGATCATTCTGAAGATTGATTTTGAATTGATCAACTATTTTAATCGACTGAGATAAATAAATGCACTTAAAAGCTTTTCTCAGTTTTATTAAAATTGTCGGGTTCACGCTGTTTTAATGCCTCAAGATTTCTCTAGTTCGGCAATGCGCCCTCTTGTTTTGACTTTTCGTTTGGTATATTCACAAAGTTCGACACTTATATTGTGGCGTCATCTGTTGGGCTTATTGAGCAACAATCAGACATCACTTTGACGTTGAGTTTTAGTTTTCGTCTAGGAAGCATTTTATAAATCAATAGTCTTCGAACCTAGAATGAAGCCACTTGTAAATGCCAAGGAGAATTTTGTCTTTTCTCTCACGAATTGAGCCTCAAAATGGATATTGTCAAAGACGAGAATCTGAAAGTTCTTCAAACTTTTTTATTTGGCGTATTGTATGAACATTTCGGCATGTGAAATAAACGATGAATATTAATTCATTGGGTTTTCAATCATGTCCCTTGCTGCATGCGGCGACACTATACTTTGTGTCATACAGAAAGCTTACGATGAAATATTTTTAGTCCAAGTTTTGACCTTCTATGAGTACGAGGAAATACTCTCAGCGAAGTACATGAGTAGAGGAAATATGAGAGTTCTGGCACACGCGGCATGCGGCATATGCCGCATGCCGCGTGTGCCAGAACTCTCATATTTGTACTCTCATATTTCGCGGCTCTCATATTTCGCGGCGTGTGCCAGAACTCTCATTGAGAGTTCTAGCACATGTACTTCGCTGAGAGGAAATACTCTCAGCGAAGTACATGAGTAGAGGAAATATGAGAGTTCTGGCACACGCGGCATGCGGCATATGCCGCATGCCGCGTGTGCCAGAACTCTCATATTTGTACTCTCATATTTCGCGGCGTGTGCCAGAACTCTCATTGAGAGTTCTAGCACATGCCGCGACCTTCCTGATCGGTATGCGGCATATGCCGCATGCCGCGTGTGCTAGAACTCTCAATGAGAGTTCTGGAACATGCCGCATGATGCATGTGCTGGATCTCTCAATGTAAGTTTTGGAAAAGCCTTTTGTCTAGGCTGATGAAGAAACTTTTTAGCGGTGGTAACACTGCTAATATAGGAATGTTCAGAACTTTTACGTTTTAGCCTTACTTTAAAAAAAAATAAATTTCCGCGTGAGATTGTCCATGTCATCAAACGGGGAAATTTCTTTTTCTCTTCCTTTTTTTTTTTTTTTTTTTTTGTTGAGGATAAAAAATGTCTTGTTGGCCAACAATGGGATTTGAACACTCCATCCTCTGCGTGAGGCAGGAACCTTAACCACTGGACCAACAAGACATTGCTTGTGTTAGCTTTATTGTGGACCCCTTTCCTGATTCTGGCATCGGAATAGCTGGCTATTACACTCCAAATGATCATATATAATAACAATAAAATAAAAATAATAAAATGGGAAAACAGTTTTTATACACGGAAAAAATTAGGTGGTAACACTACTAATATGTGTTTACTCTTTTATGTTGGAGGGGGGGGGGTTGACGATGTCACATGGCCCGCATTGTAGATTAAAACATTGCTATGCGTGTTTATACTTGAATTTGCTCATGTCAACACATGTCAACACATGAGTCTTTTGTGACATTTAACTTAGGAAGCCCACTGATCATCTGACATTTTCCCATTCAGCGATTGGCTGTTCATCTTTTTACCGCAACCTCTCGAATTTCTTTGTTGTTGTATAACACCAAATTTTCACCAGTCACATGATCTATTCGTGTTGCCGAGATTCGCTGATAATTTTATGATACCCTCCTATTCTGGATTTGTAGGTCAGCGAGCACTTCACTTTTGCTTGTATCAGCGATCTGTTAACACCTTCCATCTGAGTGAGGATCAGTTGCTTAGCTTACTGACTTATGATGGCTACTTTAAGTTACAGTGGACGCTCTTCAGGGGTGATTCATATGGATAACCTACCTGATAATTTTTTCCATTTAGGGAATAATATCTTTGCCTACATATCATCTTTCAATCAAAGGTTGTATGTTCATATCAGACTATTCAAGCCATATGGAAAGAAGTGCTATCCTTCAAAAGTTGGAATAACCATTTTTACAAATCAGTGGATCGAGCTCATGAACGAAAAGGATACTATTTCAAGGCATCTCGGATATGGAATTTCCTCAATTGATTTCCCATTCACTGGGTTTCTAAAGGTGCATATCAATCCAGAAAACCATGAAATCTCTATTAATAATAAGAAATCAAGCATTACTCTTACGGAGGAAATGTGGTCAGAACTAGTACGCAACTCCTCCAATGTGTTAAATCAAATAGCTGTTGAATTTGTAAAATCATATCCTTTCGCAACACGTTTGAAGAAACTTTAGCATCCAAAGGTGAAACTTTAGTAGAGGATTTTCCAAATGGAAAGCAAAGAGAATCATTTCAAGAATTAATATTTATGAAGCAAACAGAAATGTTACAAGAACTTAAGGACATTCTTAGAGGTGATGTAGTTTCATATTTGACAGAAACAGCACGGCAGAAGAAATGGGATCTTTCTGAAGTAGTATGTGAAGATGAGTATTTCTATACAGCTGTTTTAGCGATCGAACTTGCTCAGATTATTGAAAAATTCGTTGAACGTTTAGAAAGAAGAAATTTGATGAAATATGCAAACGAAGCTTTTCTCAATTCCGTAAAACTAGAAAACATTTTTAGCCTAATCAAAGCGGAAATACAGCATGATGATATGGACTGAATAGCAAGAAAAATGAAACTAGAAAAAAGTCCTTTTCAGGACTACCAAATTTTATAAAAAGGTTAGCCATTATCGTGCATATACTTTATGAAATAAAAAAAACAGTCCTTTTGAGGACTTCCACATTTTGCAAAGAGGTTTACCATTATCGTACACATAGTTTACATAAAAAAGAATTTCCTAAAGTACTAGTGCTTAATTTTTCTGGTGTGTATGTGTGTGTGTGTGTGTGCGTGTGTGTCTAATAAAAATAGTACATTCGTGAGTAAGGATACAAGCAATAAAAATAACATACGTTAAAAAGTATAAAATCTCTGAATTAATTATGTACAACAAAAGTTTATACAAAAGCATTTAACTCTCTCGCTGTATCCGTATTTAACACAGATGCTCATTTTACAATGTCATCAGGTGGCTCTTTGTCACCTAACTACATTGTCTGAAAAGAACAGATTGTTTATGACACCTTTCCCATTAGTCTAAGAAGAACATGCATGCATCTTGTATAAAGCAATTGTGCGAGACGATTTCTAAGTTTATAGTGTTCGTAAAACAAACAAAGGATAATCTATTTGCTCTGACGGTTTACCTGTGCCTACGGGAGCGGTGTTGTAAGCAAGACACACAGCTATTTTAGAACAAAGATGAGATGGATGTTTTCCCATGGTACAACTGTGGTAGTGAAATCCTATGGAAAGAATTTCAAGAAAACAATGTTGCTGTTAAACCTCTTCAAAGCCCCTTAAGTAAACAGCCCCCCTCCATTTAAGGAAAACTCCCAAAGCGATCTTTCTACGTTACTCCACCACTCAGACCTTTATAGTTCTACTACGTAAGTAGCTAGCTTACCTTCAGGGAGGGGAGGGGGTATTACAATGTATGATGTAAAACACCCATGTCGCTTCTAATGGTTAAAGTAACAAAAGCAAAGAGATATCAGGTTTTAACCTGCTTGAAACAAGTCTGTATTGTTTACAGGTTTTTCAGTGTAAATAACCATTACTGCCTTTGCCGTCTCCATTTTATTTCAACGTCTCCTGCACATCAGTTAGGATTTTGGGACTACCTTGTTTTCTGAATTCGAGCTACTTTTTTGAAATGGAGTTTAGAGTGAAAACCGACACTTTGGATGAACCTGATCAGGAGGTAAGAGATGTTTTATTTTGCATGTTTTTATTCAATCTAAAAGTTTGTAAATATTCAACATCAGCATTCCTTTTAAAACTACAAATTTACATCGTTTTAATATATTTATGAAGAGTTAGATTAGCAGAAATTCCGAGTTTACCTTTGTATAAGATTTTCAACATTTCAAGACAAAGCGTTTACAATCGTTTTTCATTTACTTATCTTAGAGGAAATGTATGTTTAACCTAGAATAGGACTTTTACATAAGTAAGCGCAAATTGTTTGTGAGGGGTTTCCGCAAGTGATACCCGTTACGAATTTAAATGAATTTTCTAAATAAAAAAATGAGAATTCAGTTTAAAATACTTAATGGGATTTTTTTTCTGTTTTCTTTAGATGCTTTCCCTTTTTGGTGACATCGTTACAGAAAACATTATGCTTGGTCATGCTGAATTTTATGAACATATGGGAACTTTTCCCTCATCTGCTGATGTTGATGATAATTTTACACCTGATACACCTGTTGGAGTATATCCGAGTTCAATTCAAGAAACTAGCCTGCCTGCTGTTGTCGAGGAGCATGAGGCAGTTGACAATATTCACCCACCTTCTTCCGGCATTTCCCAACAAGTGCCTTTAAATATCAACACATGTCCCACATGTTCAAAGACCTTCAAAGACAAATATATGTTAAACAGACATATGAAAATACATACAGGTGAAAACCCGTTTACCTGCAATCAATGTGCTTATCGCACCCATCGAAAATATGACTTATTACGTCATAATCGTACAACACATAACAAAGCATCAAATGTGATGGTGAAGAGAAAAGCTTGTAATGCTATTAATGTCACTCCGGCGAAAAAGGTAAAGAAATCATCAAGGCAAAAAAATAATAATCAATGTAACTCAGCATTAAACTCTTTCTTAACTAAAGTCATTCATCCAACAGCTGACGTTAAAGGTGATCTTCAGATGTTTTTAAACAACGTAAGAGATAATGTATATGAATTTTTGGAAAATGAAATTAATTTTAAAGGAAGCATTAAATGGTATCTGAATGTAAAGCTCGAACTTTCACGTATGAATAGCGAAAATGAGGAAGAGGTTATCACGTCGCATTTTAGAAGTAAATGCGCAACAAATTTGTCTGATGAGGGAATAACAACTCATATTGATACCGCTTACGCAAAAATTCGCACATCATTTGAAGATTTTTTAAATCTCGGCAGCGGATGGACTTTAAAACGTGTACTTGAATTAGAAATCAAAACAGCGCAATACGTGCCGTTAGCTGGGTCAACGTATTTCAAACTCCCAAAGAAGTTAGCAGCAAAAAAGCCATTTTGAATATTCAAAATACTGATAATAAGTGTTTTTTGTGGTGCATTATTGCTGCTCTACACCCAGCTCAAAGGAATCCTCAACGCGTTTCTCATTACTTGGAATATGAAAAACAATTCAATACAAAAGACATTCCTTTCCCAACTCCAGTAGCTCACATCAACAAATTCGAAAAAACAATGCTGACATATCTATAAATGTATTTGGCTATGAAAATGAGGAAGTTTTCCCTTATGTATCACAGAAAAAAGCATCTCATCACGTCAACTTACTTCTTTTATCTAACGAAGATAAACAACACTATTGCCTCATTCGAAATATGAGCCGCCTGTTAGGACATCTTACAGACCATAACGGCCAAGCATTCTATTGCAATTATTGTTTGCATCGCTTTAGCAATGAAACAGTTTTAGCAGATCACCTCCCATATTGTGAAGTGCATGGAATGCAGCGTACAAAAATGCCTACTGAAGAAACCAAATTTTTTTCCTTTAATAAATTTACATATCAGATGCGCGTACCTTATATCATTACAGCCGATTTTGAATGCATTTTAGAAAAAGTGTCAACATGTGCCCCTAATCCAGCATCATCACACACTAACGTAATCTCGAACCATGTGCCGTGTGGATACAGTTATGCTGTGATAGGTCCAAAAGGCGAAGTAGCAAAACCAGCGCAAATTTACAGAGGTGAGGATGCAGTGGAACATTTCATTGATTCTTTATTATGTGAGGAACGTGAAATATTGAACCGATTATCAACAATAATACCCATGCAAATAACACCTGAACAAGAGCAAGCATTCCATCAGCAAATCAAGTGTGGTATTTGCTCTAAAGCATTAGGCAAAGATAGGGTTAGAGATCATTGCCACATAACAGGCGAATATCGTACAGCTGCTCACTCCCAGTGCAACCTAAATTTCAAGATTATCCCCAAAATTCCCGTGATCTTACACAATTCAAAGGCATATGACACACACCTAATCATGCAAAAAATTGGCAAAATAAAAAACAGAAAAATTGAGTGTATAGCGCAAAATATGGAAAAGTATATTACATTTTCTTTGGGGCAGCTATATTTTCTTGACTCATTCGCATTTCTGAACACCTCACTCGAAAAGCTTGCATCTTATATAGACACCGAGAAATTCAAGATTTTAAAAGCACATGTGCCAGATAAAGAAAAATTTCACCTTCTAGTACGTAAAGGTGTATACCCATATGAATATATGGATAAATTTGAAAAATTTCAAGAAGAAGCGCTACCACCTAAAGAATCATTTTTCAGTTCACTCACTGGAAAAGATATTACTGAAAAAGAGTACGAGCATGCACAGAATGTGTGGTCAGTATTTCAGGTTAAAAACTTAGGTGAATACCATGATATTTACTTAAAGACAGACGTTCTGCTCCTAGCAGATGTTTTCCAGAATTTTCGAGAATTATGCATAGAATGCTATGGCTTGGATCCCTGTCATGTGTTCTCACTTCCAGCATATTCGTGGTGGGCAATGATGAAATTTACAAATGTGACGCTGGAGTTAATTACTGATCCCACCATGTATTCATTCCTTGAAAAGGGGATACGTGGTGGAATCTCCATGATTTCAAACAGATACTCTAAAGCCAATAACAGGCATCTACCTAACTTCAATCCATCTAATCCTAGTACTCATATTATTTATTTAGACATGAACAACCTATACGGTGCGAGCTCCGCATGTAATATTCCAATTTCTGATTTCCATTGGGTTGATGCCGGCAGCATCACTCGAGAAGACATTTTATCATGGAATGACGATGATGATTATGGTTATATTTTGGAGGTAGATCTGGCGTATCCTGAACAGCTGCATGATGATCACAATGATTATCCCTTAGCACCGGAGAAAATCAGCATCACCACCGACATGTTATCCCCTTTCCTTAAAAACCTAGCTGAAGAAGGTAATATTCATCTAATATCAAATGTGAAAAAACTGACTCCAAATTTGCACGACAAAAAGAACTATATTTTGCATTACAGAACTTTGAAACTGTATCTCGAATTGGGACTGCAGTTAGAGAACGTGCACAAAGTGCTTAAATTTAAGCAAAAACCATGGTTAAAGGAATACATCCTCCACAATACCGAACGTCGTAAAAATGCAGCTAATAGCTTTGAAAAAACTTTTACAAGCTAATGAACAATGCTGTTTTTGGTAAGACAATAGAAAATTTAAGAAAAAGAGCAGACATACAGCTTGTACAACATGAGAAAAAAGCCAAAAAACTGATTGCATCACCAGCGTTCCACGCATATAGAATTTTTGATAAAGATTTGGTTGCAGTACAAAGAAAAAAACAACACTCCTTTTAAACAAGCCAATTTATGCTGGCTTCACCATACTTGATATCAGCAAAGTTCTAATGTACGAATTTCATTACAAACATATTATTCCTTTATATGGCAAAAAAGCGAAATTACTATTTACTGATACTGATTCATTATGCTATGAAATACAGACGGAAGATATATATGAGGATATGTCTCATAATATGGAGCTTTATGACACATCCGATTATGAACCTAATCACAAACTTTACAGTGATGTAAATAAAAAGAAATTGGAAAAATGAAGGATGAGTCATGTGGAGTCCCCGTAGAAGAATTCGTTGGTCTCCGTCCAAAGATGTACAGTCTGAAAATCGGAAATGATGAAAAAAACAGCCAAAGGAATTTCTCGATGTGTTGTTGAAAAGAATGTCAAACACAAAGACTATAAAAATTGTCTACTCAACTCTGTCATAACGAAAGAGGCGATGACTAGAATAACAAGTGTGCGCCATCATTTACAAACTGTTACAGTTACGAAACGAGCATTATCTCCATTAGATGATAAAAGGTATATAACATCGAACGGTATAGACACATATGCATACGGGCACTATAAAATTTCATAAAGGAGACAATAACATCAGATATGGGAGGGGGAGGGTAGAGGGGGGATGAGGGACTATGGAGAAAGCGTTCGGTATCCTTCGAATCATTAATGTTTGCCCGATTCGTTAGGCCCTACCACGCGTCCCTCGAAAACGGGAGCTTAGTTTGGGCGCTCTCGGCTAAGATTCTCCAAAAATTTATTTTTTTTAGTTTGGGATATGCGAAATCCCCTTTGAAAAAAAAACAACAACAGATTAGCCAACTACAGATTGATTTTCTTATTCAAATTTTACAGAGACATATACTGATCTGGTGTAAACATGAATGGTTCAAAAAGCGTGCTCGACGAAAATGAGCTGGATAATTTTCTCCTTTCAGAAAAATGATATAAACTAAACCTTAACTTTAGTAAAATATAAGTTTTTCAGAAACTGTCTTTTATTCGATTTGCTTTATCCATGTTATCCTATAGAATTTTGTGATTTTAAGAATATGTAAATTTAAAAAAACCGCCCTTTTAGTTAAAAGTACGATTTGGTTTTTCACTATTAACAGAAACCTAACATTTTCATTTTGATCACACGAGGAAACAAATAAGCAAAAAATTATCAGATGAAAATGTATGGAATCAGATTTACACTTGTAAGAAGAAAAAAGTCTTATTTTATTAAAATCACACACGCACAAATACAAAGAGAAAGTAGGAGACATTATCTTTCATTTTAAGTATGTTTTAAAATGATATCCATCGTAAAGGCACTGTGTTGCGTTTTTTGGTTTTCTTCGAGTTTACATACACTTTCGGTTGCAAGTTCATCACATCGTTAAACATGGATTTCCCTTCTTGCGTAGAATTTAAGATGAGAGATTTGTTTTTGATATATTTAGATGGTAAATTTATGTCCTTTAATGCTCTTACAAATTCTATGGGTATTTTCTGTTTCGAACTTTTACTTCGAAACATAGAGTCTATGAGGTCCACAATGTTGGAGTTTTCCACAGCACGCCCCCTGTACTTAAGTTCCGCTTTAGGCGACCATGAAATGATGTTGGAATTCATTTTAAACATGTTTAAAACATTTTGCGCATACCGCTTCAAGTTTTGAGGAACAGACTGTAAGATAAAGTCTTCCACGAAATCTTTTTCTCCCTTCATTTGAGGTAAGTATTCTGTCTCCGCGTCAGTTGTCGTTGTTTCAAGAGTCACCGGAGATGCGTCTTGAGTAGATGGCGGGTTGAAGGCTGGCGTTTGTATGCGTCTATTCAACACTTGGTTGTACAACTTTATTTTCACATCATCAGATTCTTTACTCAGTAAAATGTTTTTCATTTCTACATCAAGCTGTGAGAGCATTTCATCACTTGGTATATGACGTGAAAGACGTTCTTCAGGGATAAGTATCATTTTCTTTGCAAATTCCATTATTTCGTTAACAGAGATGTTATTACACTAAGAGCTGCGGGAATCAAAACACCTAAAAATCCACCTTTCTGAATAATCAGTTTTCTCTTTTTATACAGAGGTGTTTTTTTATGGGATAAAGCTCTCAAGGTGTGCTTATATCGTTGTAATTTTTGTTTCTGAGCTATGGAAAGGGGAACATTCCCTTTTAATGTATTCAGACAAACTTCGCATATAGTTTTAATACCCTTATTACTACACTTTGATAAAAGGTCGTTCAAAACTTTTCTCGGACAATGCTGAATTACTCGTAAGAGTTGCGCCTGCTGCTTTGTGAGTGTCATGGTGAATAATGATCACATGGCGGGTGTGATTTACCCTCTTAAACGAAAGAGGAGACTTCATCGAGGTTGGTAGATAGTTAACCTTTCCCCTGGAAGTATGTTGGTGCGTAACCTTAGCTCCTCCTTCGTCTCAGGCTTCAAATCAACCATCAAATAGCTAAAGGGTAATCTTGTAGCGTCCATATACACTTCTTGAAAGAATTTCAGTTTGGATGGATAGAGCTGTCTTCCTAAATGGATTATTTGATTCACATCTCTTCGAGATTTAAATAGAAACAAATAATGGGCGTTCAAGGAAATCTCTCTTATTTCTTTTCCTTTGTGAAAAATATTTTGAGTAATAAATATCACCGACACATTGTAATGATGGCTCCCTCTGGTGAACAAGTGAGTTAGGTTTTTATCGCTTCCTGACTCCGTCATCAGGTCGTCGATGATAAACAGTGTTCGCCCCTTCACATAGTCTCGAAAAGTTTTTGGTAGTCCTTCTACAAACGTCACATTAGATATTTCCTCATATAATGCTTGGTGAATCCCGTAGAACCAAACCACATGTTCGGGAGAGGGGTGGATGATATCCTCTTCATGATGAAGTAAGTGTTTCACAAACTGAGTTTTCCCGCATCCCGTGGGCCCAGCTATAAGAGCTGTAAAAGGGTGGTGTAGCCTAAGCGCGTCCATTTTGATAAATGAATAAAATAAACAGCATACAGCACAATTTAAAGACATGATGCAGAAAATAGAATTCAAATTTTATTTTCACATTCTAAATTTTACATAAATTCCAAATTTCTTTTGAACAAAATTATAAACCCGCATATCATTCGTTTCACTTTTCCAGTGAAAATTTCTAACAACAGAATACAGACTTTTTCCACGACATCTGGAGTACAGAAAAAATATACAAAATTGACCGCACACAGCGCTAAACGAACTTTGAAGAGGAACTTCATTGGAATCCACATGAGAAAACTTTGAGGCGAAACTTGCAATAGGTCCATCAAAATGTTCAGGTGTATGTCCAAAGGAATCAAAAAATTCCATAGTTCTCGTGTTTGGCATGTACATAGCTAGCCAGTGTTTTCCGGGATTCCCATACCGATCCGTGTTAACAACGAGACATGCTGGGAATTTGGAAATTTTCTTGGGAAGACGATCGCAAGCAAATACTCCGATAAAGGAATGACGAGTCATATGGTCTTTCTTCAGAATACGGGTTATTTGCACACTGTTCATTTTTTTTTCAATTGGAGAAATCACAGAGGATACTTCTAGACTTGGAAATTTCGATAATATTCTGGAACTCTGCGTAGATCAGTACCGAAACTGTTTTGGTTAGAGCTTTTCCAAACTTGATCTCCACTCTTAAATTTCCTTGTTGGATCAAATTCATATGTCCTCCGTCGCATAAGTCAGGACTGAGATCGAACGCATAGAGTGTGTAACCCTTGGAAAACTCGTCACGGTCAATGTAAATTCCCCTGTCTTGGCCTATTTTTTTCTGTTCCTTGAAAAAGGCTATGATAAGATCGAATCGTGTTACCTAACTCAAAATTGGGTTCTAAGGGCTTATGAGGTACAGGTTGACCATCGACGTAAACAGAGATAAAGTTAACATCATAATGCTTGAATTCGAATGGGTTTGATTTATATGTACCGTTAAAAGCATCATTATCCACACAACCAATAACTAATTTCTTTGGCATTTGTCCGAGGAATACATTATCTTGCATGAAGGACATACTTCCATGAGAGACAGAGTACACTTTACATAAAACACGGTCGATTGGATACTTGGCGGTGGCTTTTTCTAAAGCTTTGGCATGACCAATTGAAACACCTGGATTGACTTTCACTTTTCTCACAAAAATAGATGCATGTTCAATTAAAACTTTATAACTGGGTGTCTCAGACGAAGAGACAAGACAAAAATCAGGCTTGCTTCTAATCAGTTTGATTTTCAAGTCTACTAAATTAAGCAATAGCCTGTTTTGATGAAATAAATCACAATGTAGATTCCCAATCATATCCAGCGTTTTGCTGTCTTTCACGAGTACGTAGCGTTGATTTAAGCCCTTGTTCGTTGCAGCATTCGTCGGATTAATTTCGTTCAGATGACCTGCCGTATCCTTATAAAAACATTCACAAGACAATAAACTTTTCTTCGCTTCCTCTCCATAATTCAGTAGAGTTTCGATATAGGCTCTGTAGGGATATGTGTTGCTTGAAGCGGAAATCGCTCTCTCGTTTAAACTGATGTCGACTTGGGAAAACAAAGAATGAAGAAAACAGTTGATGGGTCCTACAGGTTCTTTGTCAGGTATGAGGGAATTATCCGATTTCACAATTTTTACTTTCACGTAAAGCTGAGTTGAAGATAAGTCCACGTATTCTTCTCCACTTCCAGATATATTAAATTCTAAAGGGCCTCCATCTCGAATGTTGGCTAAGGGATGATACTCAATCCACTGTCCTTTATCTATACTCGTTTGTGTAGGCGGTAAAGCAAATAAATCCAGTTCCGATTTTAGACATACAGAAGAATGATTGTGAATGAGAGCCATTGTTTATGGATAAAAAATATCGTGTGTTAATCGCTTGACTTTCTTGGAAGAAATGAGATGTTTTTTCGGGCTTCTCTTCCTTTTAATGCGTCCTCCTAACATTTTCTTCACTTTGTTAGCTGCTTTGTCAGTGAGGATTTGTCCCGCTTCTTTAGCTCTTTGTTTGGCTGCTGTTTTCACATCTTTGCCTTGAATGATATCATTAGCAAGATCCGCACCCGTTCGTATGACTTGTTTTCCAAGTGTCTTAGCACCTTGTTTGAATAAAGGCACTGCTGCTCTAAATAATGAACGAAAGAGTCCTCCAAGTCCATAACCCTTTTGCAATGGTGTTCCTTGGTAGTAAGCTAATCCTTTTCCAGTTTGACTCACATAATAGTCCTCAAAGGATTTCACACAACAATGATAGGGCTGATACATAACTACAAATGTTTGAGACGAAAATGAAGCTTCACGATCGATCTCCCGCGTTCAAAAGGTACTAACTGACCTGTGTGATTCCTTATAACGATTTCGATGGTTTGGAAGTTTTTTCTTACGAGTGGAATATAATGGGGTCGATCATACATAGCACTTACCACATCACCATCTTCACCAGTCACTTTAACAATGCGAAGAAGAGGGGCATACACATCCCCCACGGGTTGTGGTTCCACGATGTCACTGTATACGTATAACAGAGAAAGCGACGAGTTGAGGTCTGCTACAAAATTTCCATGAATCGTGAGGTCGCTCTCTTCTGTCGCCGAGTATACTCCAGGATGGTAACCGAGGATTTCAGCAATCCCAGGATATAGTTCCAGTTGAGTACCATTCATCAAAGCTGCTTTCACTCGTCTAGTGGTTTTGTTGTAATACATGGTGATTTTTTCGTCCAGTGATGTGACATGGCTTTTACTACATCGCTCACTGATTCGTAATATCCAACTGGAATTTTTCCGACTTTCATCTGACCCCCACTAGCATCATAAGCAAAGGTATTCGAATTGGTGTTCACATTGAACCAGGAATGAGGATAAATGAGTTCAACGAGTCCTACTTCCCAGTCACCATTCAGTTCGATGGATGAAGGAAGACGTGTCACAAAATGAGATATTTTATTGTCGGAAAAGTAACCGCGAGAACTATCGCTGGGTAACGTGAGGTAGAAACTCATCTTATAGAGTGATACATCGTAGAAAAGGATTCGACTTTTATATCGATGTTAAGTCCATGGCTGAGATCCACGCGTTGAATTTGTCTGGATAGCCCTTAAACTTTACAAAGTATTCCAATTTTCCTTTCCTTTTGCGTTTCTTCATGACATTTTCAAGAGCAAAGGTCTCTTGAAAGTTTTACTTTTTGAAGCTCTTCGGCATAAAAGGTACCCTCAATTACCTCGTTCATCAAATCCTTCACTTTGTACACAGGAGGGGTTCTAGGAACAAGTTCTTTCACCACGAAAACCTCTTCCGTCCAGTTTGATTCATATCCTTTTTCAAATGTTAATTTTGCTTTACTAATTCGTACCTGATCTCCTACTTGAAATTTGTAGAAAGGTTTCTCCGATGTCATATTTCCATACAAATTCCTCCAAACTTGCTTCTCATTGCTTTCGTTTACTTCAGCAGGTTTCATTTTTATACTACGATGGTAGGAATGGTTGTATCCTTGAAGTAAATCATCAAGTACATCGGTAAATTTGTATGTATTGTGAGCTGTGAAGTAACGCCACATCCTAGTTTTGAAAGTCCGGTTGAATCTTTCGACAATGGCCGCTTTTGTCTCGTTATTTGTGGTAAAGAAATGTACCCCCTGATGTTTTAAAAACTTTTGAAACTCTTTGTTCTTAAATTCTGTTCCTTTATCCGTTTGTAATTTCAGTGGTTTTCTCTGTTCAAATATCTTGGAAAAAGCATCAATGATGTACGATCCAGACTTTTTCTTTAATGGAATTACCCATGCATGTTTAGAAAATATGTCAATACATGTCAGTAAATAACGAAAACCATCATTGTGCTGACTCAAACTACCGACATCAACCAAGTCAGCCTGCCACTGTATATCAATTTTATTTGTGATGATTCTGTCTCTCGGAAAATTTCGTCTCACCGGTTTGTGAAGACTGTATGCCTTTTCCCCTTTTAACCATTCTTGAACGTCTTTTTTCTTTATTTTTTCTTTCCTGACAGCTTGGAATAAAGCATTGACACCACTTAAACCTCCTTCTCGATTGGGGCTCAGATACGTCAGTTTCATCACGTTCTCCATTACAACATTCAAATTTAAGGTGTTCTACAGTCACAGAAAAATTCATGTTGACACAACGCCACATAAAACTCAAATGATTCGCATTCATCCTACCACTCTGTTTTTCATTACCACGTTGTCACCCCCTCCAACATAAAAGAGTAAACACATATTAGTAGTGTTACCACCTAATTTTTTCCGTGTATAAAAACTGTTTTCCCATTTTATTATTTTTATTTTATTGTTATTATATATGATCATTTGGAGTGTAATAGCCAGCTATTCCGATGCCAGAATCAGGAAAGGGGTCCACAGTAAAGCTAACACAAGCAATGTCTTGTTGGTCCAGTGGTTAAGGTTCCTGCCTCACGCAGAGGATGGAGTGTTCAAATCCCATTGTTGGCCAACAAGACATTTTTTATCCTCAACAAAAAAAAAAAAAAAAAAAAAAAGGAAGAGAAAAAGAAATTTCCCCGTTTGATGACATGGACAATCTCACGCGGAAATTTATTTTTTTTTAAAGTAAAGCTAAAACGTAAAAGTTCTGAACATTCCTATATTAGCAGTGTTGCCACCGCTAAAAAGTTTCTTCATCAGCCTAGACAAAAGGCTTTTCCAAAACTTACATTGAGAGATCCAGCACATGCATCATGCGGCATGTTCCAGAACTCTCATTGAGAGTTCTAGCACACGCGGCATGCGGCATATGCCGCATACCGATCAGGAAGGTCGCGGCATGTTCCAGAACTCTCATATTTCCTCTACTTACATGGAAAACGAAATCAGAAATGCGTGGAAATCGCAAACTCATTATTTCACTATTTAGAATATCTCAAAAAATAATTTTTTGATGTTCTATAACTTCATTATTTAATTCTATGCTATTTTACTAAAGACCAGCATTTTACTTCACCGCAGGCATGCGTCCAGCAGCTTTTTGTGAAAAAACTACGAACAATTTGTACATAGCAGATGCAGGGGGCAAGTTGTTTTGGCCATATGCTGTACCAACCTGACGCATGTACAACAATGTACATTATGCTATACCAAGATGGGGGGGGGGGGGACTAGAACCCTAGGACTTGGGAGACAGATTTTCAAACTGATATACCCGTCATTATCATTAACACAAATATCAGTCCGCTAATGAATGAAGGTCTCTCCTAGTCCTAGTTTCTTCCACAATTTTCTGTCTTCAGCCGGTCTCCTCCATGTCACTCCGACGTATGGGCGTAGCCAAGGGGTGCCCTCCCCCCTTGAGGGGAGATTTAATATTAATTTAAAGCGATGTTTATGTATGCATGAGGCTTTCACCAATGAACCAAATCCATGGAACCCCCCCCCCTTAAGAAATTTCTGGCTGCGCCACTGCTCGGACCTGTTATCGAATTTCATCCACGCATCTCTTATGTGGTCTTCTTCTGGTTTTTTCCTGTCCTTTGGAATCCAGTTCTGTATATCAGTGTCCCAACGGTGGTATACTATTCAATCCCGTCGTATTTTTAATGGCTTGTCTCGGGCGTCTGTTCGGAACATGTAAAAAAGAAAAACAAGCAGTTAAAATAAAAGTTTTATTATTTCGGAGTACGTTATAACTGAGTTCATCTGCATATGAGAACAGCAAATTAATAGCGAGAAACTATACACCAACTATGTAGAAAATAGTATAACTATACTAGTAATCCGAATTTATTGGTGTAGGGAAACAATTAGTTTTCCGAGCTTTTGCACATCGACCGGATGGTTTTTTCAAGGTAGATAAACAGAAACTACGATCTGAATAATAGAACACTTCAACAATTTGAACGCGATGACTTGACTTGACACTAAATAGATGCGAAGTAATATTCAGTTAAAGACACGAGGCATCACGTTGGTTGTCGGTATCCTAGCAGAAAAAGGCGCTACTTGAAAAACTGGTTCCAAATTCGCGGCAATTCCAGAGAGACGCTATCATTGCAAGTGTCACTGTTGATGATGATCTCCAAGGTTTCTCAAGTGGCTGTAGATTAGTCTCAGAGTAGGTAGCTAATTTCTTTATAACATTTCATGCAGGAGTAGCAGACTGGAATTAGACTTCTCTGGATAGGACCGTATTTTATGTCGCTTTTATGCTCGTTGACTCTGATTCTAAACGAACGCTCAGTCATTCCAATGTATGATATGAAGAATAACCAAGCGTTCGTTTAGAATCATTCTTTGTTTTGTGAGCTTTGCTCTAAGACCGTCTTTTATCGTACCATATGACGAAAACTGGCCACACGGAAAGCTGGAAGCATTGAAATTTGAGAGACATAAAGTTATTCTGCCTAAATATATATAAAACTGCTGTATTCCCCTCTACTTCGGAAATCAATACACACAGGAATATATGTTTTATCGATGTCTCGCTGTCATTAAGAAACTAAAACACTTTTATGACTTACTGGCGAAAAGTCAAAGGGGAAGATTGGTCACCAGAAAACTAGCTACCCGAAAAACTGGCCATAAAACGTTTTGGGGTTATAAAAATTGTATTTCTGATTTCTTTTATTCAGGCATAAAACGTCTACTATAAGGCCCTATGCCGTTTTAATATTTTTTAATCTGCCGTGTACATATTCATGAGGTTTACAGAAAAAGTAAAATTAATAATGTTGCACTTTTACTCAGGCACAAAATATTGATTATGAAGCCTAGGTAGGGGATTTTATAGCAAATTTGTGATCCTCATTGTTTATATTCATAAGGTTTGGATATATAGTGCAGCACACTTTTACTGAGGCTCAAAACAAAATTGCAAAGCATGGTGTTCTCAGCAGTTTTTAATTGGACGTGCTATAATGTCACACTTTTTACTCAGGCAAAAGTCTAATTATAAAACCCTAATCCAGGACCATTTCAGCAGTTTGAAATCGAGAGTACTCATATTTATAAGCTTTTTATAAGTAGTAAAATTAAAAAATAGCTCATTTTCACTGAGGTAAAAACGTTAGTTATAGGGGAATTGATTGACTATGACCTTTTTAGCATTTCTGAGCCCACAGTGCAAATATTTGTAAGATTTACATAACTGGTAAATTTAATGTCACACTTTCACTCAACCACAAAACATTAACTATGGAGCCATACGGCTGGGTAGTTTTACTAATTTTTAACTCCGAAGCACACGCACTTAAAGTTTCCATAACTAACAGAGATAAGCTAACATCGATATGTACAAATCTCGAAAGAGATCATTTACATGGCACGAGGTCCAGTTACTTTTTGACAAATTTCTTCTCACTGTTTCTGTGTTCTTAAGGTTTACTTAAGTAGTAAAGATAATAGCGTGTCATACATTCAAATCTCATGGACACTTTTTTTTAAAGTACTAGAAATAGGTGGCTCTTTTGGGTTTATATTGCATAGAAATACGACAATACCGCCTCGGTGGCACAGTGGTCTAAGCACTCGCTTATGACCATTCCTCCGAGAAGGGTTCGGTTTCAAATCTCAATGAGGCAGGTATATGTTGCATTTGTCTTACGGGCCTGGCTCTCTCCCTTTCCTAGAACCAGATACCCTAAATTAGGGACGGGCGATTGCTTATAAGCCCATTAAGTTGCTCACTGTGGTAGTTAAACCTTCAATAAATTAAAAAAAATGAAAACGGTAAGATTAAAATTGCTACGAAGGCCTTCGAGGTCAAGAGTCCAATTAAGAGGTGTCTTTCATATTTGCAAATCTGATACATTGGCACCCATAGCTTAGTTTTCAAAAAGGGACCAAACATAAATTATAAATTATGAATAATATAAGTATATAGAAACACCACATGCAAATTACCGCTGTCCCTTCTTGTTATCTAACCGTTTTTACCGTATTCACCACACACACAAATTTAACTGAATATCAGACCTAAAACCTGAATAAAATATGATGAGTGAATAAATGAAATTAAACAGCCTGTTAAGACAATAATGCAATTTCTTTGATGTTCTACTGATCCTTTTGGTCACTTGTGTCACATGCACCACAAAACTTCAGAGATCACTTAATTGGTTCTGAGACATACTCTAATTTAACTTTCATTTTTAGTTTCTTTCCCTATGTAAATTTGAGTTTATTCTCTTTCAGCGTTCGCATCCTTAACGTTGTATTTTCTCACTCGCTGAATGTATGCTGGCCACAATCTTGAGGTCAGAGAGCGTGACACATGCATGTGAACAGATAAGAAGGACAGATATAATGTTGAAGCAAGCAGCAAAAAGTATGGTGCGTTAGTGGCAGTGCTGAAGGCTGTACGAATCTGTAAGCTGTATTCTTTCGTGCATATAGCGACTGTTGATCTGTGGTGTTTACATACACTATATTAAGAAAAGTCACCGGACACCCCTTCGAAAGCAAGTGAACGGATCCGCTGCGTTGTTAAGATGTGCGGTACAGCTGCAAGCGGTATAAAAACAAGTCTGCAGCTGACCGTGTTCATATCGTATTGTGAGGTTAAGTGAAAATGCCTCCGCGGGAAAGAACCGACTTTGAGAAAGGAAAGAATGTTGGGTGTTATATTAGTGGGTTGTACATAAGAGAAACCGAGAGGCGTTTAAACATACACAAGTCAACTGTTTTGGATGTACTGAATAAGTGAAAGACACATGGCGTGCCTGAAGCAGCAAAACGTACCGGCAGGCCAAAGAAAATCAGTGATAGAAGACGTCGAAGACTCAGGAGAGTCGTTACAGCTAATCGACGGAGTACTGCAGAAGACCTCAGTGTACAGGTCAGTAATAATGCTGGAACCTCGGTATGCACACGTACCATTCGCAGAGAACTTCATTTCATGGGTTACCGTAGTCGTGCGGCTGCTCATAAGCCTTTCATCTCCACTCGGAATGCCACTTGCCGTTTAGCATGGTGTAAAGAACACTTATCGTGGACTATAGATCAACAGGAACGGGTGCTATGTACTGATGAATCTAGATACACGATCCATCAGTCTAATAGCCGTGTGTGGGTATGGCGGCAGCCGGGAGAATGCTATTTACTACAGTGTACTGTTCCTACAGTCAAGTTTGGAGCTGGCAGTGTACTCGTGTAGGGGTGTTTTCCGTGGTATGATCCTGGTCCATTGGTTATCGTGGACAAATCTGTTAACCAGCACGTCGACTTCGATATTCTGGGCAATTATGCTCTACTAACTCTGTGGCAATACTATGGAACCAAGCCTTGTTGGTAATAGCAGGAAAATGCATCGAGCCATAAAGCAAGGACTGTTACGGCGTGGTTTAACGATGGTTTTGTATCGTGTGTGGACTGGCCAGCTCAGAGCCCTGATTCATTCCATAGAGCACCTATGGGATCGATTAGAGGTGCGCATAAGAAGTTTGTAACCAAGGCCTACTAATAAGCGACAGTTAGCGGTAGCCTTATGTACTGAATGGAAGCGCATACCTATCGCTGTGTTCCAAAACCTTGTCGAAAGCATGTCTCCAAAGGTCAGTGCATGCATTAAGGTCAAAGGTGGACCGACACCGTACTAAATGTATGTCAATAAATGCTATGTTGTGTTTCTTTTCTAGGTGTCAGGTGACGTTTGTCAATATAGTGTATATATATTTCGTTTTAGTCTTTTGAGACTATTAGTGTGTTTACTAATTAAATTTAATTTGACTAAGTGCCTATTGGGTTATTGGACCTATGACTTAGTGAACTGCGGTTGAAATAAAGGTGAACTGTAAGTAAATCATTTTTGAACTTTATTTCAGTGATTTTGTTTCACTTAAGTTGAGTGAATAAGAAGAGGAAATTTTGCGTACACATGTTTCAAAATTGCATACGCATGTTTCAAACAGTAAAGAACGCTACATGGTCACCAAGAATGAAAAAACACCCTCAAGATAAATTTCTGCGGAAAATTTCGAGAAATCTTTGTCCAGCAGTGAATGGCTGCTGTAGAGGATATATTTTCATTTCTTCGCCTTTCATACTCTTCCATAATGCACGTATGAACGCTGTTCTCCAACATCCAATGGGAAATTTCATGACTCTGTACTTTAAATTTCCACTCTTTTGTTAACTTGGTTTGTTCTTTCAGGTTAAGGTGGTTCCACCTAAAATCACTGCCTTATGTTTCCAATGGTAAAACTTCTTTACATATTTTCTTCGCAATTAATATATTCCAGTGGCGAAGCGTGGTGCTCTGTGTTGGGGAGGCTAAAATATTTTGTTTATATTTTTTTCAGTTAAACTAATGCATATATAGATAGCATGCTATCAAAGATGCATATTATATTCATGTGAATATTTTAGTACCAACATATTGTTTGCATTGTCATTGCTTGCTGTACTGTATCTTTAAAAAACTGCTACATAAATGCAATTTTTTTCCACAACTTTGCGAACCTTAATCACAGATCAGACTGTTAGCAAATTAAACTGTTGCCAAACCGATCCTGAAAACGAAAAAAAAAAAAAAAAAAGGTAATGATTTCCATTTCATACAACTTAAACTTAGACCCACAAAGATTGGTTTTTTTTTTTTTTACTGCGGATTGTGATATATTTCGGTATATTTTTCTACTTACTTATTTAGACAAACTAATACTATGCAGATTTAACAAGGATAAGCAGTACTTTTCCGCCCCGGTGGCGCAGTGGTAAGCGATGGCTTCTGATCGGGGGTCCGGGTTCGAATCCCCGTGAGGCATGGATGTTGTTTATCTTACGGCACTGGCTTTCTCTCTTTCCAGGAACAGGTAGCCATAAATTAGAGACGGGCGACTGCTCATAGCCCATTGAGTTGCTCACGGTGGTCGTCAAACCTCCATTCCAAAAAAAAAAAACATTTTGCGGGTTATTTTTTTAAGTTCAAATGATTTGTTCCCATATCCGTGCCCATAAGGAAAGAAAGCCTTGCTGAATGCTAATATTTTGGTGAGGAAGAGGAGGGTAAAAGCAGCTTTGAGATTTATCGACGTGTCAGCTGTAATGCTTTATGGGCCTCAGCTTTGCAAAATAGAACTTTTAAGAACATATGAACTACTGCTCTGAACCCGAAAAATACAGGATTTGATTGCACGAATGCACGATGAAAATTTTGTTAAGCGTTTATCCAAACTTCTAAATATTTAGAGGCCTAAACATCGTTTAAACACACACACCTGGCCCCTAATAGAAATATTAAGGTAGACAGCGGATTTTCCAGCAGATACTTAACTAAATCAGAAGAATCATGAACTTTTTGTTCGCACATTGCTCGCTTAAAAAATAAAAATTAAACACACAACACTGACAACACGCTCATTAGTCAGTCATAAGTTCCACTTTATAACAAAAACAAACCCGTGAGCAGTGATTACTGGCTTTCTCTGCTCTGTAGCCAAGAGCGGAGATTCCTGACCACAATGCACCGAGCAAGAAGCAGCCAATTAGCAGCATCCGCTTTCGTTTGAAACTAGTCTTTTCACCTCCACAGACCGCCACAGAGCGCTAAAAATAACTTTCTCGCAGAAGCAGCTGTACTTGCATGTTGATCTGTGAGACTCATGATTTCGAGTCTCACTTTTCATTCCAAGATAATACGATTGAAAGGAAACATTGGAAATAACGTAATTTTGCAAATTAATTGTCCAACATTACATTAATTAGAGATTTCTTTCCATTGTACTTATGAAAAACTAAATAAATATAATAAGTAATAACAAAATCAGTTTTGGCATTTTACTCTTGGGTAGAGTTAGTCTCAAAGTCTACCTCGATGCTTCGCCTCTGATATATTCCCAAGGATGAAAATTTGTACATCGATAAAACTAACTTTAAGTTATAGCATGGGATACTTAATACTTGCTAAAACATAACCATAATTAAGAAATCCAACACTTTTTGTCTAGTGACGTCATCAATGTACAGGTCGCGCCATCTATTAATAGGTCTGAACATTACTCAAAGAAAAATGATTGATTTTTAACATAATTATGGTTATGTTTTAGCAAGTATTAAGTATCCCATGCTATAACTTAAAGTTAGTTCTATCGATGTGCAAATTTTCATTTTTGGGAATATATTAATTGCGAAGAAAATATGTAAAGAAGTTTTACTATTGGAAACATAAGGCAGAGATTTTAGGGGGAACCACCTTAACGTTGTAATTAACGATGATCAGTGCTACGTAACTCATGATAAAAATGATAAGACTCTTTCTCCTCAGGGTTCGTAGTTAGAGCACGCAAACACCAATGTGATCTAAACAATGTAGAAACTAAGTATGGTAAGGAGGACGGTACACTATTTCATGAAATATTTCTGTACCTTATAAAAATGATTTATTCTTCTTATTTAATTCTGCGAAGGTTGTCCTAATGATTTCGTTATCCGGCTTGTTGCGAGCACTATAAAATATTTCCACTCCCTATGGATACTAGCTACCGGTAACTTTCTACCCCTTTTTTCCGGCCATCGGGAAAGACCCTCTTTTCCCCGCTGCTAAGAAACTTCTGTCCTCGAAACAAATCCCTCTGGCTTCTCACACGATTCATGCTTTCCACCTCTCCTAGCTGACTGCTCTTTTCCCTCGCCACCTTGCCTGCAAGTGAAGGATGACCAACCCCTTCTAACACACGCAGCGGTACTTCCTCTCCCAGGGGTTAAAAGGGCCGCGTTCCAAGACAAAAAAGTCTCAAAGCTGAGGATTGTCACTCCTGCATACCCTTCGGTACCTTTGAACATACAGTCGAAAGGTGCAAATTGCATTTGACAATACCAAATGCCACTACTAAATACAAAGCCAAGACTCTTAAGAGGCAATATCCTGGCGTCCCTAAATAAACCGTATTTCCTGACATTTCTTGACTGGGGGGACAAAGCTAAAAGTTTTATCACGCATCGTGGAAACAAAGGAAATGGAGCTCGAAAACGAAATAAAAGTTGGGAATCAGATTTAATATTTGTGCCTAAAAATTATTGTATTAAATCTCGTAACACTTTCTACGAGTACTTAAATTTCCATACGTTTTTCTTATTTTTACTATATGCTCATGCATCCAAAAGTTCTACAGAAAAAATTAGAACTAGTGTTATTTAGAAAATCTTTGTAGTACCTTCAAGAACAGAAAGAGCCTGATCCATTTTCCAGGGGAAGGCAACTGTCCCTCTTGCCCCCGTATGGGTGCCCATGATCTGATACATGCGTTTATCTGTATAATTACAGCAAATCTGTTATATATATTTTACGCTAACCATAGGAATATGGAAATATGGTGATACAAATCACAAGGAAGTCCTTCAACGCCTAGAAGTAAAAGTGTCTTGGAAATCTGTTAATGGCGCAGTGGTCTAAGCGATGGCCTCTGATCATTCGTCCGAAGGGGGTCCGGGTTCGAATCCCGGTGAGGCATGGATGTTGTGTTTGTCTTACGGCACTGGCTCTCTCCTTCCCTGGAACCAGTGGCCCTAAATTAGGGACGGGCGACTGCTTATAGCCCATTGAGTTGCTCGCGGTGGTCGTTAAACCTCCAATCAAAAAAAAAATGTGAAGCAAGTTATTATCTTTACTAGTTATGTAAATCTTACGAACGCAAAAACAGTGGAGGAAAATTGCTACTAAAGTCAAAATTAAGAGGGACCGTTCCTACGAAAAAGTTGAAGAGAAGAAGTCTCCTTCCCCCTGTTCTTATTCGATTCTACGCCCGTGGTATGTATAGGCTGCTTATCAGGGCTGTAATTACTTACGTGGGGCAATAGACGTACGTAGAAAGATTTACTCAATAACAGTTTGTTTCTTGGCTGAATTACCTGCTTTTTACATTATCATTGATTTCTACCTTTCAAACTACAAAAAATCGTTCCCTTGCAAGATTGAAAAAAAAAAAAGAGCTCCTCTAATCAACGAAACCTCTTCTATTACAGCAAAACTGTTACCGCAGGAGAGCAGCACAACGCTATGGGTGGCTGAACTTTTCTTTAAGCATACACTTTAACTCCTCTCCTCCAAATATTTAAGCAGTTGGAACCACGGGCGGCGAAAATTAGGGTATACGGGGTTTCGGACCCCCTCCCCCTGGAATTTCATGGCCCTCCTCACTGTGGAGCCTTCGTAAGAAACATCTTAAAAATTTGTGGTTCACATATGATGTAGCGCCTTTTTTTTTTTTTTGTATGAAAATTTCCTGGAGACGGTCACCACGTTTCGCAATTTTCTAAAAAAAGCCGCAAGTACAACTTTGAAAATTGATTTTGCACAAATTAGTTGAAAAGTTAACTCAATGTTGTGTTTTTCACTTTAAGGAAGATCATTAAAGAAATCTCAAATAGCAATGGGCTGGATATATTGCTAGAAGAACTAACTCCCGTTGGACAACTGAAATGCAAGCCGGGATACTAAAGGAAACGAAAAGACCCACAAGAAGATCACGTCGGAGGTAGATCGATGAAATTCGAAAGCCTGCTGGAGACTTCGAACAGATAGGCTCACGACAGAGAAAGTTTACAAGAAAGCTTCATTCAGCAGTGCATTGGTAATAGTTGACGATGATTTGTATGAGCACCTGCCAGGGGCGTACATACAATTTCTTTTCGGAGGGGGCGGGGGCCTAAAGATGGAAGTTTTTGAAATCCACCAGAACGAAGTCAAAGTTAATGAGAAATAGAAGGAAAAATCAAAGCGTCTTTTTCCTTATTTATGCTGATGCATTTTTATTAAATTAAGGCATTTTAACCAAAAACTTAAAAAAAAAATGAAAAAACTTTCGCTGGGTGGGGACAAGACTTCCTGGCATTCCCTCTAAATACGCGCCTGGAACCTGCATATATATACACTATATTGACAAAAGTCACTGGACACCTGGAAGAGAAACACGACATAGCATTTATTGACATACGTACATTAGTACGGTGTCGGTCCACCTTTGGCCTTAATGCATGCATTGAACCTTCGAGACATGCTTTCGACAAGGTTTTGGAACACAGCGATAGGCATGCGCTTCCATTCAGTACATAAAGCTGCCGCTAACTGTTGCTTAGTAGTAGACTTTGGTTCAAAACTTCTTATGCGGCGCTCTAATTTATCCCATAGGTGCTCTGTTGGATCAAGATCAGGGCTCTGTGCTGGCCAGTCCACACATGATACGGAATTATCGTCAAACCACCCCGTAAGAGTCCTTGCTTTATGGCTCGGTGCATTATCCTGCTATTACCAACAAGGCTTGGTTTCATAATATTGCCACAGAGTTGGTAGGGCATAATTGTTCAGAATATCGAGGTAGACGTCCTGGTTAACAGGTTTGTCCACGATAACCAATGGGCAGAGACTATACCACGAAAAACTCCCCCACACGAGTACACTGCCAGCCCCAAACTTGACCGTAGGAACAGTACACTGTGGTAAATAGCGTTCCCCCGGCTGCCGCCGTACTCACACACATCCATCAGACTGATGGATTGTGTATCTGGATTCATCAGTCCACACGACTCGTTTCTGTTGATTGACGGTTCGCGATAAATGTTCTTTACACCATGCTAAACGACGAGTAGGATGCCGAGTGGAGATGAAAGGCTTATGAGCAGCCGCGCGACCACGGTAACACATGGAATGAACGTCTCTGCGAATGGTACGTGTACATACCAAGGCTCCAGAATTTTTACTCACCTGTACACTGAGGTCTTGTGCAGTACTCCGTCGAATATAGCTGTAATGACTCTCCTTAGGGTTCCACGTCCTCACTGACTTTCTTTGGTCTGCCGGTACGTTTTGCTGCTTCAGGCATGCCATGTGTCTTCCATTTATTCAGTACATCCAAAACAGTTAAATTGGGTATGTTTAAGCGCCTCTTGGTTTCTCTTATGGACAACCCGCTAATATAACACCCAACAATATCTCCTTCCTAAAAAGTCAGTTCTCTCCCGCCGCGACATTTTCACTTAACCTCACAGTGCGATATGATTGCGGCCAGCTGCAGTCTTGTTTTTATACCGTATGCAGCTGTATCGCGCATTTTAACAACACAGTGGATTCGCTCATTTGCTTTTGAAGATGTATCCGGTGACTTTTGTCAGTATTGTGTATATCTTATGTTTCTCTCTCTCTCTCTCTCTCTCTCCTTTGTTTTAACTCTCGGTGAAGTTGGTCCCACCTGAAGTTATTGGGTCCCACCGCCCATGGTTGGAGTATATGACGGGTGTAACCATCCAAGTTTCTAGGGAACTTGGGTAAATATACGTGAATTTCCCGAATTCACTGAAATTGTTATATAAAATCAATTCTTTGTGTAATTTAGCGTTAGTACTTACGGAAATTGGAGGAAGTACACGTACGAATTTCTAAGAGAACATCAGAAACATACAATTTTTGTACTAATACTGTAGTTTAAAACAATCGGAGAGAGAGAGAGAGAGATGTATTCCTTGTCAGGGTTACGAACTAAAATTCATAAACAGCCATATGAAAGCAAAAAAGAAAAAGAAAATAAATAAACGGTCTAAGTAAGCTAAAATTGCGAAGAAATTGTAACTTGACATGGGAATTCGCATCCATGATTCCCATACTATACATACATCGAAGAAACACTACGTGCGGTATTCAGTTCAAATTTTTTTTTTACTTGGGATAACATTATCAGCGTTTGGTAAAATGCACATGAACGGATTTTTTTGCCAAAGTTGTGCCCCATTACTATCACGCTTAGGCCCCCTAATAGCCCACCCAGTTCTGAGCAACTGAACTGGGTGGGCTATTAGGGGCCACTGCAGTAAAGAGATTGATGTCTAATAACAAAAGTTCATGACAATCTGAAGATCCTAAAGTTATAAATATAACATGCTGCCATCTAGTGCAAAGAATGAGAAACTTATGATTTAATCAAATTAAAATATAATTTCACGTATGATTTCAGCGTTTATTATGTCATTCCTTTGGGCAATAAATACACAACAAAGTCGAAAATATTAGCATTGTATTGATCCCAAACGTCATGAAATTCTAAATGAAGATAACAAATTTGCAATTTTTTTTTCATTGTGTTGTGAGCTTGTTCCTGAAGAAAAATAAAATATCATCTCATTGTTTGGCGTTTCAGCAGTAAATTTTTGCGGTATTTAAAAAATAAGAACGTCAAGACTCAATTTGTTGTTTTTTCAAGTATATTATTTAAAAGTAATCAAAATTTAATTATTTGCAAAAATGAAAAATATTGGAGTGGCAGCAGCTGCTACCTTGCCATCCTCCGCCCAAGTTACGCTAATGACACTAACTTTTGACGAAACCCGTTCCACTTCAGCAACAGAGAAACAATTACAGAAAATGTTGAATAGGAAAATCTGATACTTTAACTTTCCGCTGTTTCCCCTTCTTTTGAAGATTTCATAGAACATAGAATACTGCGAAAATATTTCAAATGAATTTGCCAATTTATCAAAGCTTGAAATTATGTTGCTCAATCTCTCTGAAAAATGAATGATGTTATGAATTCCCATAAACTTTTATTTTTTATTGTTTATGAAAATTACGTTTCCATTTTATTATAAACTAAAATATTTTACATTGTTTATTTATTTAGGTGTTGAATCCAGTTCAGCATAATCCAAATCATGCAGCAGAAACAATGGGTAATGCAAAATAACCGTCGACATATCAAGGAGGAGCAGCAGAAAAGACTGTTTCACTAATTTTCTGCTGCGTACCAACATCCAGTGCCGTTTTTCCCATTAAGAAGAGGAAGCATCTGCTTGGGGCCAAAAATCGCGCATACATCACACACCCAGCAAAAGTTCTTGCAATTTAAGCCAGCTCAGCTTCTCCGACGCAGCTAGATTGCATTTTTGACGAAAGCCTTTTCGTAACAATGAAAAGAAAAAAGAAAAAAGACAAAAATCATGAAAAAAAAAGAGAAAAAAAAAAAAGACCTCGCATCAATCACAGAGGCAAAAACAGGGGGGGGGGGGTATTTTCGAAAACTAAAGCACAAATGAAGATAATTCCTTATAAATCCTAGGGCTCGTTTGAGAACTGTAACATGTTTTTAATGTTTTTGTTTTATTTTATTTTAATCAAAATTCAAAGTATCAGACGTACTTTTATTCATGTGATAATAATGATTCGATTAAAAAAAGAAGGAAAAGAGAACATGTTATTTTGATCTGCATAAGTCTCATTGAGCGTTTTCGTTCGTATTGTTCCCTCTGTTCGTGTTCTATTACATACATAAACAAGAAACGATGCTAATATGAGAGTAACATCCTAGGTTTACTTACCAAACACTTGTGTAACTGTTTCCAACATTGTGCAATTTGGTATTATTTGTCTGTTGTATGTGTGCATATCTATACAACCTTTTGGATAGTTGGCTAGAAGGAGAAGTACAGATCAAACTTTGTAACTGAATGCTTATATTGTAAGAACTTTTCTTGGGTGTCTGTTATATGTGTGCATATCTGTACAACCTTTGAACAGTTAGCTAGAGTAACCAAATAGGCCAAACTTTGTAACCGAATAAATATTACATACACCCAAGGTTCTTATATATATCTTTTAAGTTGAGCCATTGCGGATACGAGTTGCTATTAGCTGGCGAAATGACGTCACACAGGAAGCGAAGCAGTGAGCGGGGAGAGCCATCACTCGTACGGTTTACACGTTAGCGAGAAATGTAAACAACAAATGCGATGGAAAATGTTTTCAAATACTTGTAATTTCAAACTTAAAAGATTGGGATATTCATCAGAAATCTCTTATTTCCTGTTTCATGAATTAATTAATTTTGAAAACAAAATAAATTAACAGCTTTCGAATAAATAAATATCAGGTCATTGCTGTAAACAAACCTTCCTAGTTCGCAGGAAGTTATATTACGAAAAATTAATGTCAGTGCGAATGTAAATTCGTAAAAATTCAAACTATTTAAAGGCTAGCCTTTCGATTATCAGCGCATCAATTAGTTCAGTTAACGGGCTGAACAAAGAAAAAGCAGATAATATATTATTTATTATTCAAAGTTTCATTTGTACAAAACAAATCGAAGTAATTCTGATTTTAAGTTACGAATATACTGTAACTATCAACAGTAAAATGTTTAGGCAAATTCTTGCATTTTTCACTTTAAAATTATCTTTTCATTTACATCTCAGTACCCAGATTTTTCCAAATCAGGATCTGCAGGAAGATAATGGTAAACAATATCCGAACTTTTAGTCTCCCGGTTGTAGGATAAACAGCCTGCTATTGCACATACAGGAATATTGAGCTACACTGATGTAAGACAATAATAAATTATGAAGGAAAGTAACAAGTTATGAAGAAACAGTAATGGCGAATTAAATATCCATACAGGCCTATTCGCTGAAGCGAAATGCTTTCCTGAGCATGTGAAAGAGCTTGCAACTTCGTTGTGCCCGCCATGATTCTATGTCGCAGTCGTGCCCGCCATGATTTTGTTTCGCAGTCGTGCATCCTGTGTGAAGTCATGCGTAAATCCAAGGAAACAGAGAGTGTAACTGCGCATTGAAATGGCGCCTTCCTGCATACACCGAATATCAGAAAAACAGTCACCTTCTCTTTTACTTTCCTGCTGGGGGAAAGACCATCTTTTCTTTGTTTATAACAGGGATTATACAAACTCTAAATTTCCTCAAGCACCCCTTTTAAAAAATCTGTTTGAAGTAGCCATTGGTATAGTGGGGCAGCAACGGCGTTTCCCTATTTTTTTTTTTTTTTTAACCGGCACCCATTCCGGTAAACCCTATACAGCATAAGTTGTTTTCTTTTTAAAATGCGAATATTCTACAATTCTTTTCCAATAAAAAAAATTGCAACAGAAAAACTGCACAGTTTGTGGAATTAACGTCCCATGTTTTTTTTAAGGTAGAGTTAGTCTCTAAATCTATTCTCATTCGGAAATCCCTTGAAACGCCTTTTTCTATTGCTATTAAGAATGTTGAGGTGGGAGTATTGCAGTGGGGAAATTACTGTAATTGAGAATTTAATTAATCCAGCCATTCTTAAGGAGTCTACTTTTGAGTCTCAGGGAATTTAGTCCAGTTCCGAGTGTTCCTTAATTACGCTGGAAGCAGAGGAGATTATTTTTCTCTCTGGATCTTTAGACCTGTTTCACACAGGCAAAAAATCCATCGAAGCAATAAATCTCTCGGCTGTTTTATCGCTCGTTTTCAGACGGTCTATAGAAATGTACGTGCTGTACCCAAAGTGCCCCTATCTAAATATCTCAGTAACTAAGACTCCCAGTAATAAATGGCTTTCACCACTGCACTCTAAGCTGGTTTCCGCTCCCAAAGACATCATACTCAATAATATGGGGCTGATTTTTGTTTTGGCACCCCAAAAGGGCCCCAATTTGTGTCCCAACATTTCAGTGTTTTCTTAGCAAAATAGCGAAATCTTGTTCCTTGAATGCCAAAACGTGTAAATCCAAAAGTCTGATTTCGGCTGATCACTGTACTTATAGTATAAATATAAGAAAGGGGAAAGGAGGAACGGGGAGGGTGTAAAACGGGAAAGGTATTGAAGACGTAAAAGCACCGCGTGTTTCTGTACTTTTTCAGTTGGCAATACACCACTGTGTTTTACACACACACACACATACACACACACACACACACACTTTTTAATTCCTAAATATGTGTTCTTTCATTTAGCATTTGCATGAATTCTTCAGCTTTGCCTTGAAGTATCTTTAACTGCAATACAATAAAAAAAAATTTATTTGAAGATTATATGCATAGCTTTTCACTTTTATTTTTAGTTTTTCTTATTTGAAGCGTATGTTTTATAGGACAGCCTTTGCAAACACAAACTCTCATTTTAGTTTGCTACAAGTTTCGCAGATATCACTATTTTAACAACCCATTTTAATGCTTTGTTATATTGCCATATTTAAGGAAGCATGTACACATGAGAGATTAAAAATGAAAACACCACAAAACCAAAAACCGTTTGCAGTTTTGGAAAATCGATTCCGGGTAATTACCATTTTTAACTGTAGAAAATTCAACAGTTCTCCATTTCTTAAAGAGTTTTGTACGTCTTTAATCCTAGATTTAAAGCCTAAATATTTCACTATAAATTTTTTCAGACTTAGAAAAACCTGTTTTCATCCCCCCCCTTCCACACACACAAATGCGCGCGCGCACTTTTTTCAGCACTCCCCAGTTTGAAATTCCTGCATAAATCCCTGGCTTAGAACAGTTGTTTCGGTACAAAGTAAAGGCATGCGCAAAAGTGACGGGCTGGGTGGGAGGGGGAGGTCCTTTGACATTCATCTGTGAACGTGCCCGCAAGTAAACTTATAAACTTGCCAAAATTCGGACCCACGCAGTTAAAACTTTTCGGATCGGCCCCTGCTATAATACGATGGACGTTTCTCAGTGGTACAGTACAGCTGCAAAGTCTTAGTAAGGTATGGCATGGAACCAAATTTTGGCCTTGCCATCATCGTTTGTTGGAACAAAATGTTAGGGGGGAAAGAATTTGTTTGCATTCTGGGAAAGGCGAAATTACTAAGAACTTTAAAAAATCAGAAGAGGATAATTAGATGGATGACGTCGGGTTAACCTTCCAAATGTAGCCGGAAATAGTTTTCTGAAGCGACGATAGATGGCGACACCTTATCGCTACATCGCAAAGCGTTACATCGTATAGCTTTACGATGCTACATCGTAACATCGTAAAGCGTTGCGCAGTCGTAACATCGTAAATGTAACATCGTAACATCGTAATGTAGCGTTGCTTTACGATGTAAAGCAACGCTACATCGTAAAGCGTTGCGTTACGTTGTGAAAGTGGCAAAAGAAGTGAATAATATGGATTAAAGGTGGCCCTTAAAAGGACATTTATGAATGTACATTGTTACATATGTGTGAAATATTTATTATGACGGAAGAATAAGTTTTCCTCATAAATATGAAACTGTCTACCTAGCAGAATAAAAGCAAGAAAAGTTTTATCTGCCATGGAAGAACTGCCTGATCGCACGAATCAGGACTTCAAAGCAATGTTCTGAGGAAAGAAGGCGATTCCGTCGGAATAAATATTCCCTAATATGGTCTGCCAAGTACATTTTGTGGTTGCTCTGTGTTAATTAATGTTTCAGAGGACGCCAATTGCTCTCAGTTATTTAATCCAGCATGAAATAGAGGTTTCATCATCCTTCCCAACTTCATTAAAGAACGTTTTCCAGTTCCACATATAACAGGAGCAGAGATCGAAAAAAAAAAAAAAAAAAAACCTTACGTAACACAGGACTACCGAGTAGAGACGGAGAGCCGCCCCGGTGGCGCAGTGGTCTAAGGCGTTGGCCTCTGATCATTCGTCGGAAGGGGTCCGGGTTCGAATCCCGGTCAGGCATGGATGTTGTGTTTGTCTTACGGCACTGGCTCTCTCCTTCCCTGGAACCAGTGACTCTAAATTAGGGACGGGCGACTGCTTATAGCCCATTGAGTTGCTCACGGTGGTCGTTAAACCTCAAAAAAAAAAAAAAAAAAAAAAAAAAAGAGACGGAGAACTAAGTTACGTAAGTAGCTATAACGCATTTCACTTGAAAACAAGAAGAGTGGAGGAGAGGTGAAGTGCAATCGTGGCGCCATCTACGAGCGGGCTACTTTTGGAAGGTGAGCCAAAATATTAGGTACCTGTGTTCATATCAATAAAAGTCTGCCTACTTCTGAATTTGGCCGAATTTTACACTTCAAAAATTCGTCTGCAAAGTATGTTTCCCAAAGCTTTACGTACTGACTGCTAGTTTAAAAAAACTTTCACTAGTAACGAATTAAAAAAAAATCTCCATTGCCGTCGTTTTAGATCTATGTTTCAGTTTTCATACCAAAAGTGTTATTTTTAACAAACAGATTTTTTTATGCAAATCAAATTGAAAATTCTTCATACTAGATTGAAGAAACTTCTATTTTAATGTTCAATGTGAAGAAATGGCACGCCAGTAAAGCAAAATAATAAAAATAAAAGAAAGACTGTATTTATTCGAAGAATATAACAGTTTATAATTCTTTACAGCCACACTTCGCTTTCCCCCAGAACCTAGATATGGGCTGGGCATTGGCGGCGGAACCGCGAGTCCGGTCAATAATTTCAGCCAAGATTTTTATTTTTATTATTTTTTTATTTGGCATATGCGCGATTGTTGTGATCTGCCTTAGAAAGTTCCTCTAGGTAAGTGGTCCTAATTCCCAACAAAGCTCTTCAGGCGCGGTTTTTTTTTTTTTTTTTGTTCCGGGAAGCGAGAAGGTAGAGATTCGAAATTTCGGGCTCGGTCAACAAACTTCGTTTTCCGCCGCCCCTGCGGGGTACTTGTTTCACAGCGATTATTTAATTTTGTCCTGTTGAGTAACATAGTGCTGTACGAAACTAAGATTTTGTTTTGAAGACGCATGGATATTAATATTAATTTCTCGAAGAACATCAATTTCGGTCGTACATTATATTACAGACAGTAAGCTTATCGTAATAGACGCTATCACTAGATGGCGCAGCATCGCATACACAGATGTTTAAAATTTAAATTTTGCACTGTACATTTATTCATTTTGTTCTGCTCTGACCAGTTTCATTACTTTATACTTAACATGCTTGTTTATTTATTTACTTCCTTGTAAGGTTAAAGTCATCCAACAAAATAAAAAAATACTTAAATAGAAAAACACGAAAGAATAACAGCGGTATAAGAAAAAACACAAAAAATGCTAAATTTCTCAAATCCTGTACAACGAAGTGGCGCCATCTTCCGTGTAGATTCCGGAGATCTTACGATTGGAATTTAACGTGTAATTTGAATTTGCTCTCTGGATTTACATAATCTATATTATCGGCACAGACAGTCGCAATTGAATGAACAATGTATTTGTGGTTTAAGTAAAACACAAGATAATTTATAGTCTTATGTAATATGAATCTTAGTATCAAAAATTAATTTATTTTTATTGAGAATACAAACATATTGACGACTTGCTTCTTTGACCAAAGCTTCCGGTTTTTTTTTAAAGATAAGTTTTGCCCTTCGTTGTACCAATCAGAGATGGAAACAGGCACTATTTGGACATTGGAAGATCAAACATTTACAACAGAATCAGGCATAGGTGCCGATTATGGGGAAGCAGGCAAGGTGAATCTTGCCCACCCAATAAATTTACTGGGGGCAGTGCACATCCAATATTTTTCGTCCTGTTTAATTAAGTAATCGCTTTAGCCCCAAAAGGTGGACGAAACTCTAACTTATGACGCCAAAGCGATTTATTTTCAAAAAATTAATAAATAACAAAATAAATAAATAAAAATTTCCATGTTCAGCATTGCCCATTGGATAAGAGACAGGATTGCCAGCACTTGTCGTGTTTGACATTTTCGCGTGATATGTGGTCAATGTGTAAAACAAGTATAAAAAATAAAATTAATAAAAATACAGAAACATATAGTCTCTAGCGCCTTTATATATGTATGTGTACTCACTTTTCGCGCTACTTCTTTTTTGAGTAACCTAGCTAATTCCTCGTATTTTTTTTAAACGTTTGGGAATCAAAATCTCTATGGATATTTTTATAAAATCACAGGCAAATTTTATTTTTGGAAATATAAATATACGTCGAATCTCGTATTTTATCTTTTTACCTTTTTTTTAATTTTCCTCTAGACAATGGAAGAGACGTGCCTCCTCCGACGTCTAATCACTTCATCCCCCCCCCCACCACCACCACACACACAAAAGAAATTGGTGAAGTTGGCGCTCCTGGAAGCAGGCATGGCTTCCCATAGTTTAAATTTCAGCATGGGACAAACAGAAATGGAAACTGCAAAGAATATAAGCATACAAATTTCCACTGTCATCGAATCGATGTTATCCTTCTTGTAATCTAATCGATTTAACAACGCACTGAACTTGCAAATTTAATTGAAAACCAGAGGACTCAAAAAAAAAAAAAAAACTAGGTAAAGTAGGTGGATAAATGGATTTAAGCAGCTTGTCGGGAAAATAGGGGAGGGGAGATGCGGTTCTTTTGAGGTTTGTTCCACGAAATCCCACAGATCACTCAATCGGTCACCAAGAAGGAAAAAATACCTTCGAGACAAAGTTTTGGAAGAAACTACCGGAAAAACTTTGTTCAGCAGAAAATGGCAGTTGCAAAGAATGACAAATGTTTCATTCTTTCGTCCTTCATACTTTCCCATACATTACGTATGTCAGCTGTGCCCCAACATTCTATGCAAAAACTTCAATATCGTTACTTTCAACGATAAATCCACGTTTGCTACTGTAAATTTAAAATGTTTTTCATATAGGACCTCCCAAGAACAGAAATGGCATAGTTAGATTTCCAGAGACCACAAACTAAAGATGCATACATTATACTGTGCACCAATTAATCCAATAAAAAATTCATGAATCTGGAAGCGTGACATGAAAAAACAGAGATATGTATAATGTATATTCTTGGTATTTTCTCCATACATAGATAGCTAGAGGCCGCAAATGAATATTTTTCGAAATATTATAATTCTATGCAATTTCTTTTTGTCCTTAAAACCTAACAAATCAAAGCTCTTCCTTGGTTTTTGAGGGGAAGGCGCGCGCCCTCCCTCTGGCATCTACTGTAAGAAATATTTTCCATATATTTTGTGATGTTTTGTAATCAACAGTTTTGGCACTGGGGAAGGGGGTAAGGCCTTATTTTTTATTTGTATTTCTTATATCCGCTTCTGAAAACCCTATTAGAACTTTTTTTTCCGTTTTTTTTTTTTTTTTTTTTTTTTTTTGTCCGATATCATTCACTACGAAAAATATTTTAACTTACACTCACAGCTAAAAATAACACGCAGTTTCCTATTAGGAGACCAAAGCGTACATATTCTATTTCCTTCACCATCTCTACTTCAAAAACTTCGATATTAAAAATTATATGTGTGCTGTACATTTCTAAGGGATGACCTTAAAATATATATATAAAACTTATAAAAGAAATTCTTAAATGTTGAAATACCGAGTGATAAAAATGTACGAGTATGACGGATGGTCTTAAAAATATATAAACCATATAAAAGGAATTTCAAAAAGTTGAAATATGATACTATTATAAGGGGAAAATATATATAAGGGATGGCCTTAAAATATATATATATATATATATATATATCAGGTGATGCTTAACATCACAGCCTCTCCTTGACAAATGTCAACCCCGCCTTCTCGTGGTGCATCCTGTTCCCACTAAAGGGGCTCTGACGACCGCCCATAGCGGTATAACTATACCATCGGGATTAGAGGAAATTCTATCCCACACTCACCAACCCGCTTGGCCAGCGTGGTGAGTTATGGCCAAACCCTCCAAAATGATTCCACAACTTAAATCTTGGCCCTCAGTCTCCGGCAGCTGGAATGTACCTGGCCAAGGCAGCGGCCAGTGCGACATGAAGGCAGAGGGTGCTAAGAATCCCCGGAGGACCGGACTAGGCTGCCATCAGATGCTGACCTTGGCTACCTATAACGGACGCTCCCTATCTTCTGATTCAAGGCTTCTTGAATTGGAAGAGGAACTACAAAGGATCAAGTGGGACATCGTGGGGCTAAGTGAGGTAAGGAGAAAAGGAGAAGATCTCATCGAACTGAAAAGTGGACATCTCTTCTACTATCGTGGGACAGATACTGGCAGAACTAGTGGTGTTGGATTTATAATAAACAAGAAACTGAAGGATAAAGTTGTAGAAGTTGAAAGTTCCTCTGACAGAGCTGCACGACTTGTTATCCAACTCTCGAAAAGATACCAGGCTCAGATTATTCAAACTTATGCACCCACCACAAGTCATCCTGAAGAAGAAATTGAAGAATTTTATGAGGAAATTTGTCATCTAAATAATAAAGGTAAGCAGCACTTGAAAATAATTATGGGAGATTTCAATGCAAAAATAGGGCAACGGCAACAGAATGAAACTTCAGTAGGTAAATTCGGTCATGGCAACAGAAACCAGCGTGGAAATACTCTCGTTGAGTTTGCTGAGGCAGAAGGGTTTTTCATCTTGAACTCCTTCTTCAAGAAAAAGCCACACAGGAAATGGACATGGAGACATCCAAATGGGACGACAAGTGAAATTGATTTTATTATGTGTAACAAAAAATTCGTCATAGAAGACTGCAGTGTGCTAAACAAGTTCAACACAGGTAGTGACCATAGATTGGTGAGATGTAAGATGCACCTCAACACTAAACTTGAACGTGGCAAGCTCATAAGACAAACAAAATCTATTGACATAACCAACCTTAAAAAACACCATAATACCTTCAAGTTAGAACTGAAGAACAGGTTCTCTGCTTTAGAAGGCCTAACATCGGAAGAAGTGGACATCTCTGAAGTTAACAGAAAAGTAACCAAAGCTCTAATGGAAACAGCAACAAAATTAGCTGGGTCTAAGAACAAGTTGCATGTGAACAAATTATCAGGAAAAACCAAAATGTTGATGCAAAAAAGAAGAGAGATGAGGACAACTAAAGAAGATGTGACTTCCAAAGTGGAATATATAGAGCTATGCAAGACAGTAAGAAAAAGTATCACTGAAGACGTAAGGAAATTCAACTGTGAACTAGTGAGGAAAGCAATTGAAAACAACCAAAGCCTAAAGATAGCAAAGGGACATCTCAGTAAAGGAAGAAAACAGATTATGGCACTGAGAAAAGAAGATGGTTCTGTAACAAGAAATAGAGGCGAAATTTTGACAAGAGTGAAAGATTTCTACTCCAAATTATATGAAAGGGATGATACATGCACTCCAGACATCATGAAAGATACCAGTACCAGAGTTCCTCCAGTCCTTCCAGCAGAAGTTGCACATGCAATCAAGAACATGAAGCGGGGAAAAGCTCCAGGAGAAGATGGAATTACTGTAGACATCATACAAGAAGCAAGTGGAGAAATCGAAACAGTACTCGCCCAAATTTTCACTCGATGCCTTAATGAAGGAAATATTCCTGAGGATTGGAACACCGCTACAATGATCCTGCTACATAAGAAAGGTGACATTGAGGATCTTGGAAACTACAGACCTATCAGCCTCCTATCAGTAGTTTATAAAATCTTCAATAAAGTTCTTTCACACCGCTTGAAGGTAACACTGGACATGGCTCAACCGAGAGAACAAGCTGGATTCAGGAGTGGCTGCAGCACAATAGATCATATCCACGTGCTGAGAGAACTAATTGAAAGAGCGAGGGAATATGAACTTCCATTGTGCATGGCATTTATCGATTATGAAAAAGCCTTTGATATGGTGAAACCATCAGCAGTTACAATGGCTCTGAAAACCTGCGGTATTGAAGATGCATACATTAATATTAATAATAACATCTATGAAAATGCAAGTGCAAAGATTAGGCTGTTTGAAAATACAACACACGTAAAAGTTGGAAAGGGAGTGAGACAAGGTGACACCATATCTCCGAAGCTCTTTAATGCCACTTTGGAAAATGTCTTTCAATCACTGAACTGGGAAAACAAAGGGATAAAGATTAATGGAGATTATCTAACCCACCTTCGTTTTGCTGATGACGTAGTCATTTTTGCAACTACCCCATCAGAGCTGCAGAGTATGATCCAGGAACTTGCTGACAAGAGTAAAGAAGTGGGATTAAAAATGAACTTTCAGAAGACAAAAGTGATGTTCAATGCTTTTACAAGAAATGAAGATTTATCGATTGATGGAGAAAAGCTGGAGATAACAGACACGTACGTTTATCTTGGACAGCAGATATCAAGTGAGGGTCACATTGATGAAGAAATTAATCGGCGTACAAAACTTGCCTGGAGAGCTTTTGGAAGAAACAGCATAATTTTCAAGAGCAATTTGCCATTATGTCTTAAAAGAAAAGTGTTTGATCAATGCATCCTTCCAGTGCTTACGTATGGTGCAGAGACGTGGACCTTAACTAAAAGAGACATACAAAGGCTGCAGACAACTCAAAGCAGCATGGAGAGGTGCATACTTGGTGTAACCAGGAGAGATAAGAAGAGGAACTCGTGGATCCGAAAAATGACAAGAGTGGAAGACATCATGATCAGAGTTAAATCCCTGAAATGGCAATGGGCTGGTCATACTGCCAGAAGGACAAATCATCGATGGACAGCCGAAATTTTAGATTGGATTCCAAGGGACAGGAAAAGACCCAGAAGAAGACCACATGGGAGATGGGTGTGTGAAATTCGAAAGTATGCACGGGTGACATGGAGGAGACTGGCACAAGACAGACCGTTGTGGAGGAAACTTGGGGAGACCTTCGTCCAGCAGTGGATTGATAATGGTTGACAATGATGATGATGATGATATAACGTATAAAATAAATTTGAAAATGTTGAAATACTATTATAAGGGATGGCTATTGTAAGGAATTACTATTAAAAGGGATGGCCTTCAAAATATGTAAACATATAAAATAATTACAAAGTTTTGCAATATTATTACAAGCGATGGTTGTTATAAAAGGAAAAGAAAATGATTACTATTATAATCCAAGACTTACCATTATAAGGGATAAAAATATGTAAGGGATGGCCTTAAAACATTTTAAACGTGAAAAAGAAATTTCAAAATGGTGAATATTATTGCAAAATTTATTCTTTTTACTTTTTTGTTCTTTGAAGGAGTACATGATATTCCTTAATAACCATTTATTTAAAGTCGAATTTGCGCCGAACTAAAAAAAAAAAAAAAACACGTTGCAAATTTCAATGTATTTTATTGCATTGTAAAGATCCTGAAACCCATGAAAATTAAAATTGTCTTTCGACAGCTCGACCTGCCTATCGAAGTCTTGATTCTAGGTTAAGTAAAATCCTAATACCTGACAATCTAAGATTAGGCTTTCCATAAGAAACACGTGAATTGACAGCTGTTTTTCTACCGATCCTGAATCCATCAATTTGAAACCGGAATATTAAACACAAATGGCACATCTAGCAGTGTTTGAAGCTGGCCGGTATGGCATACCGGTCGTTAACAAAAATGGAAGTGAGCATACTGGCAGTTAAAAAGCATTTTTTACCGACCCGCTATGTAATAAATTATAAACCTGTCACAAACTACGTAAAGAAATTAGGATGAAAGCACAAATTGGAACGCAAAAATCGGCAAATGACATTTTTAATGGATAAAATTGATAAATGATTAGCAGCTAAGACTGCAAGAGGCCACAAGTCCTTCAATGAAAGTTTTTTTTAAATATTTAATTTTCTTTTTAAATATTATATACATTAATTTTTTAATACAAAAAAAATAAAAAATTATGTGGAATGGTATGTATATTTCTTTCGAAACTTCCTATTTATATTATGTGAATCTATGGTCGACACCATACCGGCAGTAGCTCTGTGACACTTCGATCACTGACATCTAGAATTCTAGTCTACAACGTCACGAAGTGATGGAGTCACAAAGTTACGATTTATCAATTTTCAAACAATGCAAATGTGTGTAAGTCGTGAAATGCGAAACTAATCTTTCACCCAAACCGAAAATAAGCGTCATACCCTTCCCTGATGGAATCAAGGTACAAGTTTCGCTGCACCAAGAATTGAGATGGCAACGCTGTCTCAATTCCTTCAAAGTTGAAGCATACCAGATTACGTATAAAAGAATCAAAGAACCGTGTGCATTTCAACTGAAGTTCAAATTTTAACGTATAATCGTAAAAAGCGTATGAATGAATTACGTATAACCGAATTGGAAAAGCGATAGAAACTATAGTAAAAAATCGGGACTAATGCAGAATCCTGTTGTGACGTACTACAGAGGTGAAGACATGTTTCAAGACGACAAATCTGCAGCGAGACATTCTGTCCGCGAAGCTCAGTTGGAAGAGCTACTTACTCCGGAGTGAGGGAACACAGACAAACTTGTATGGGCCGCGGGTGGCCTAGTGGGCAACGTTCGTGACTACCATGGAAAGGACCACAGGTTCGACCCCAGGCAGGTAGGAACGCTCGTTCCACTAAATATCCACCGTGCGTCGGATGGGCACGTTAAGCCGTCGGACCCCGGGTACTCGCCCCCGGTAATAAATAAGGGCGTCTTTCTCCCCCTTTCTACTTCGCTTCCGTGTCACTTTCCTATCGGGCACTCTAGCCCAAATCTCCTAGCTTCCTATTTCTAAGGGTTGTTAAGACCTGGGGTCAGATACTCCCTTCCTAAAATCCTCTACATATGATCACATGATCACGGACAAACTTGTGTTTTCACATTGGCGAATTGTGTAAAATGGATCCACTTATCGTTGGGTTCTTCGAAAAATGTGTGATGTTTGTTCCACACATTGTTTGGAAGTAATGAAAAATTCTTACTACGCTTCAAAGAAAGTAAAATTAAGAGGGAGATGATGTGACGTACTACAGATGTGAAAACATCTCTCAAGGCGACAAATCTGCAGCGAGACATTCTGTCCGCGTAGTTCAGTTGGGAGAGCGACTTACTCCGGAGTGAGGGAACACGGTTTCGATGCCCGTCGTAGACAAGCTTGTGTTTTCACACCATGTGAAAGTGAAGAATGTATAACCGAGGTTTCACAATGGTATTTTCAAATTCCTCAGTGTTCACACTCTACCGCTAGGTGGCGTAAGCATGAATATACATTTGTGACTGTATCTACGCTTCTAAAATTTCGGCTGAATTTTTTTATTTGTACTGGATGCCATTCATTCAGGTAAACTGATGTCGCACTCAGTGGGGGTGGGGTGGCCCAGGAACTCGGGCCCTCTGTATGGGGTATCAATTTGTCATCATCGACTTTTTTTTTTTTTTTTTTTTTTTTTTACCAAAATAGCAGTGGCTCGTAGCCGTAAAATTACGGTAATTTAAATAAGACCAAATGAAGGGAAAGCTACTCTTCTACTGCCTCCTCAACTTTTTGCCATCACATCAAGTAGCAACTTTGAAAAAAATATAATCTCATATATATTTTCATTCTTCATGTAATATTATGAGAATAGAAGATAAATGCTTCATTCAACTTTAAGCCCTACTTGCCAGACATAACTTGTTTAAGTAATTCTTCCATCCGTTGGCAGGTATGTGATGTTCTACATATATATCATCATCAACCATTTTCAATCCATTACTGGATGAAGGTCTCCCTAAGTATCTTTCACAAATCTCTGTCTTCAGCATTAACTTCAATGCTACTCTAACATATTCTACGTGGTGTCCCACATGGTATTTCTTCTAGGCATTTTGTTGTCCCATGGTATCCAGTCTAGTATTTCAGTTGTCCAACGCTGGTCAGTTTTTTTAGCAATATGTCCAGCCCATTGGAGCTTGGGAGTATTTGCTTTAATGATAGCGTCATCAACTCTTCCCATTTTCCTGATCCATGAGCTCCTTTTACTCTTTTTCTTGGTTGCACCAAGAAAGCATCTCTCCATGCTTTTTTGAATTGTCCGCAGCCTCTGTATGTCTTTTTCAGTAAAGGTTCATTCCACTCATCCGTAAGTAAGAACTAGAAGGATGCACTGATTAAATACTTTTTTTTTGACGTAATAATAAATTGCTCTTGAAAAATGTACCATTTCTTCTCAATACACTCCAGCCAAATGCACTATGCGTAGACTAAACATTATCCTTTACGACTGATCTTCTTTTCCTCATCTTGTAAAGTATTGTATTGTGCAGTCATACACTTTGTCCATTCCAAAACTAATTAAAATTCTGTATGTATGTAGGTATAGTACCAATAAAGGACGCATCACGGCTTTTGTTATGCAGCAAAGGATTTGCTCTTAGATAAAGAGTCAAAGGACTCTTTACAGTAACTGTACACCCCCTGGAAAAGCCAGTAGTGTTCCAGGATAACTGCCCTGAAAGTAGAAGCATTTTTTCCAAGACGCATATACATTGAGTGGCCACACTATTATGACCACCTGGTAAGTACGCTGTTGGGCCACCTTTTGCCCTTAATACCGCTTGAATTCGTCTTAGCATGGACTGTATTAAATGTCGGGAAATGGTTTGGAGTATGTTAGCTCAAAATGCAATGAATTGCTCCCTTCAGCTCTTGAAGATTTGTTGGTAGCGAATCCAACTATCTGATACTCCGTCCGACTTCATCTCACAAATGCTCCATTGGATTGGGATCCACTGATTGAGGAGGCCAGAAAAGTCGCCGTGATGCTTCTTAAAGCATTCGCGCTCAATTTGAGCACTGTGATATGGAGCATTGTCGGTCTGGAAGTATCCATTCCCATTGGGATAAATCATCAACGTAACTGGGTGGACTTGGTTAGCAATAATATTTAAATACATCTGGGCGAACAGTCGTTGCTCCACACGAATCAAAACACTCCAGCTGAAACATGCCCTAGACCATAACGTTGCCTCCGCCAGCTTGAAGAGTCGTGACCATGCAAGATAGGTCCATGCTTTCGTGCTGCTATCTACATATTCTCCCTTTTCCATCTGCATGGTGTAGTTGAAAACGTGATTCGTCGGACCACATTACCCTTTTCGACTCATTTACTGCCCAGTACTTGTGTTCCTGGGCGAATTGGAATTATTTGTTCTTTTCCGGTGCAGATAGCAAGTCTCCATATCCTCACTCTTTCATTTGCACGATTTAGTTGAAAATGTGATTCATTGGATCACATTACCCTTTTCCCCTCATTCAGTGTGCAATTCTTGTGAAGTGGAGGCATGTCTTGTTTGCTGCAGATCGCAATGGCTTACTGACAGGCCGTCTGCTTCTGTAGCTCGTACGATGTAATGTGTGTACATTGAGAGGCCTTTGGACTTGGTCCCTGATTCAGATTATCTGTAATCTGACGAAGTGTTGACCGTCTATCGAACTGAGCAAGTTTGCCTACTTTCCGCTCAGCTCGAACTGAGCAAGTTTGCCTACTTTCCGCTCAGTCAGTTTTTTTAGCAATATGTCCAGCCCATTGGAGCTTGGGAGTATTTGCTTTAATGATAGCGTCATCAACTCTTCCCATTTTCCTGATCCATGAGCTCCTTTTACTCTTTTTCTTGGTTGCACCAAGAAAGCATCTCTCCATGCTTTTTTGAATTGTCCGCAGCCTCTGTATGTCTTTTTCAGTAAAGGTTCATTCCACTCATCCGTAAGTAAGAACTAGAAGGATGCACTGATTAAATACTTTTTTTTTTGACGTAATAATAAATTGCTCTTGAAAAATGTACCATTTCTTCTCAATACACTCCAGCCAAATGCACTATGCGTAGACTAAACATTATCCTTTACGACTGATCTTCTTTTCCTCATCTTGTAAAGTATTGTATTGTGCAGTCATACACTTTGTCCATTCCAAAACTAATTAAAATTCTGTATGTATGTAGGTATAGTACCAATAAAGGACGCATCACGGCTTTTGTTATGCAGCAAAGGATTTGCTCTTAGATAAAGAGTCAAAGGACTCTTTACAGTAACTGTACACCCCCCTGGAAAAGCCAGTAGTGTTCCAGGATAACTGCCCTGAAAGTAGAAGCATTTTTTCCAAGACGCATATACATTGAGTGGCCACACTATTATGACCACCTGGTAAGTACGCTGTTGGGCCACCTTTTGCCCTTAATACCGCTTGAATTCGTCTTAGCATGGACTGTATTAAATGTCGGGAAATGGTTTGGAGTATGTTAGCTCAAAATGCAATGAATTGCTCCCTTCAGCTCTTGAAGATTTGTTGGTAGCGAATCCAACTATCTGATACTCCGTCCGACTTCATCTCACAAATGCTCCATTGGATTGGGATCCACTGATTGAGGAGGCCAGAAAAGTCGCCGTGATGCTTCTTAAAGCATTCGCGCTCAATTTGAGCACTGTGATATGGAGCATTGTCGGTCTGGAAGTATCCATTCCCATTGGGATAAATCATCAACGTAACTGGGTGGACTTGGTTAGCAATAATATTTAAATACATCTGGGCGAACAGTCGTTGCTCCACACGAATCAAAACACTCCAGCTGAAACATGCCCTAGACCATAACGTTGCCTCCGCCAGCTTGAAGAGTCGTGACCATGCAAGATAGGTCCATGCTTTCGTGCTGCTATCTACATATTCTCCCTTTTCCATCTGCATGGTGTAGTTGAAAACGTGATTCGTCGGACCACATTACCCTTTTCGACTCATTTACTGCCCAGTACTTGTGTTCCTGGGCGAATTGGAATTATTTGTTCTTTTCCGGTGCAGATAGCAAGTCTCCATATCCTCACTCTTTCATTTGCACGATTTAGTTGAAAATGTGATTCATTGGATCACATTACCCTTTTCCCCTCATTCAGTGTGCAATTCTTGTGAAGTGGAGGCATGTCTTGTTTGCTGCAGATCGCAATGGCTTACTGACAGGCCGTCTGCTTCTGTAGCTCGTACGATGTAATGTGTGTACATTGAGAGGCCTTTGGACTTGGTCCCTGATTCAGATTATCTGTAATCTGACGAAGTGTTGACCGTCTATCGAACTGAGCAAGTTTGCCTACTTTCCGCTCAGCTCGAGCATCCAGCAGCCGTTGGCCACCACACGTCCTGCGCTCAGACACGGTTTCTTGACTGTGGTACACTATCTGCAAACTTTAACAACTGCTGTCCTCTAGCATTTCACAAGTGCAGCCGTTTTGCTAATGCTCGCACCAATGCTTTGAGCACCCACGATTATTCCACTTTCGAAGTCCGTCAGTTCGCGTATTTTATATATTATTTCTTGCGCAATGCACTTCATTAGTTCTTGCGTGCCTTCAGCGTTCCCTTTTTATTTTCGGTTCAGCCATCTTGCGTCAGCAGTGTCTGCGGGATAGGTGCTTAGCATAAAATGGTCTGGCGGTCGTAATAATTTTGCTACTCAGTGTATATACATATGCGTATTCCCTTAGCCATGATTCGTGCGCACCGAGTAGAGCAGAATTTCATGGGGGAGTGTGGGAGCATTGGCCAAGGGGTTGGAGTACTAAGGCAGAAGCCCGAGCGAAGGATGATTGAAACAGACGCAGTTCTTTATTTTTCATATCTACGAATTAGGGAAAGATGTCTGTGGCGACTAAAAGCACGCAAAAGTAGTGCAATCTGGTAGGAAGGATGGAAAAATACGCTACATTTTTCTACTTTGATGCTTTTTTTTTTTTTTTTTTTTTTTTTTTTTTACGTTTCGAAAACTGACATTAAGTCTGCAGGAGCGGGGACTTGTCGCACGGCGCCCATTGCTCCAATTATTATTAACGTTACACCACCGGCGAGTGCGGCGGCAGTGGGCCGTTGAACGCCGCACCTGGACTACGGAATGGCACAGCAGTGTCTTCTCCGACGAATCCCACTTCTGCCTGCAACACCACGATGGTCGGATCCGCATGTGGCGGCACGACGGCGAGAAACTGTATGACGCCTGCATTATGCATCACCATATCGGTCCGTCGCCTGACGTTATGGTTTGGGGCGCAATTGGATATGACACCCGCACCCCTCTGGTACGCATCGCCGGTACACTCAACAGCCACCACTACATCTCCGACGTTTTGGAGCCTGTAGTCCTCCCTTACCTGCAGAACCTGCCAGCGGCCACGTTTCAACAGGAAAATGCGCGCCTGCACGTGGCACGCATCGTGCAACAATTCTTCACGGCTCACCAGGTGTCACTGCTGCCGTGTCCCGCCTGTTCTCCCGACATGTCGCCCATCGAACACGTGTGGTCGCTAATCGGCAACCGAGTGGCCTGGTAAGCACCACCCGCGGCCACGCCTGATGAACTGTGGCAACGTTCGGAAGCAGCCTGGACCGACATACCCCAAGCCCACATCCAAAGCCTCTTTCTGTTCGATGCCGCGGCGTGTAGCAGCCGTTATTGACAGCCATGGGGGCCACACGAACTATTGATGTCTGTGTGTTCCGCAAGTCGCACGGGCCTGTAAGCTCAATCGTTTCATTTTTGTATCTGTTGTTATGTGTCCAGTAAATCTGGCGCTGCTATCTCGTGTCCTTCTTGGTGTTGTATTTTGGGTGGCCAGCAGTGTATAATGGCGAAGCGATAATATATTATTCATGAGATTGACACAAATATAGTTAATGTAAAAACGTACGCAAAGATACTTTATGCATAGTTAAATTACTTGTGATCAGTGACTTTGTTGTACTAATTATTTATGTGTGTCACTTCACACATTTATTAAACAATTTCTCTTGAAATCTATAATATCTAAAATGAAGAAATACGAGATTATATTTATATTTATTGACGCAGTTATTTGTAAGTGCGTGTGGTTACTTATATTTGAGCATGTCATGTACTCGTTCACGATATACGATTGTACTTAAAAATGAGAACCTGAACCTACTCGTTTTTTTTTTTTAAGTAGATTTTTTTAACAGTGTACAGATGGATACCGATATTTTTTTTTCTTTTATGCGGTTTACGATGCACACGAGCACCTAAAGGAGTTTAGGGTTTCCTGTGCTTAACTTAGAGTCACTGACTCCAGGGAATGGAAAGAAACAGCTGAGAACAAGCACGCAGCACTGACGTCTTTCCCAAGAATTTGAACCTGTTAAGAAATCCGATCACAACCTACACCATTCAACCAATACGCGACAGATATCAAATTAAATGCTTTACAATCATCCCAAAATTGTGATCTAGGAAACTTTTAAAACTACATGACGACGAATTATTTTAGTTTCTAAGTAAAGCAAATTATTTTCATCGATGTTGAAATTATTGCGAATTTCTCTTGCCTCCGAACGGACATATGTTACTAATTTCTATATTTGTGCAATGACCTTATTAAAAAAATCACAGAGCCGAACGCGTTTTGAGAAGTATGGTTTCTTTTTTTTTTTTTTTTTTTTTTGTTAGTCTCAATCAGCCAGTATGATGCATTAGGAATGTTGCCATGGATCCGGTGAAAGACAACGAGATGTCCGTTTATTTCCCAAGAGACAAGAAACATGAAGGATGAAAGTGCCACACGTTATCAATAGCCGAAAATTGATGAAATGGAAACTGAAACGTCATTTTGAAAATAGATTGCCATGTCATTTGACGGATGCGATATCTCGGAACATAACGTAATAGGGAGACGTCCTAATGAAGAAACGAGATTACGTGCAGCTCAGGTGGAATTACTTTCTGTAGTGGTTTATTCTTTTCCCTCATTCGCGTTGTCAACGAATTTCGGTACAATTTTTGTGGAACACTCTGTTCACGTGTTACGCAAATGTTACAGGGCCGTGATAATAACTATAGATTTATTTTTCTCCGAGGCCATGCGAAAACTGACATTAAAAAAAATCAGTAATAAGTTTCAGCCCGAGTTCAGAGTAACGTTTCACATAATAATAAAAAAAATTGTAGGAAAGGAATAAGAAAAAAATCATGCGCTAGAAATCAGCTCATACTTTTTAAAATAATTTTGCGCCGTGCCTACTTTATGTATATTCTCAAATAGTCAAACCTTTGCACTTGAATTTCTGTAGACACCGTTCTCCCAAACGTTTCAACGCCACATTGCAGAATGTCTTTCAATTACTGAACTGAGAAGACAAGGTGTAACGTATATTCAAATTTAACTTTCCTTTTTAGTTTCTTTCTCTTTGTAAATTTGAGTCCATTCTCTTTAGCGTTTTCCAAACTTAACGTGATATCTTCCTCCCGTAAGATTGGCAACACCTTGAGGTCAGAATGTATGACGTGTGGATGTGTCAGATGAGAACAGAACGATATACATAGTTGGGTCGCATTATTGTGACCACCTCCTACTTTTGACGTCAACAGCACGTAGCCAGGGAGAGAAGGCACGTGTCACGAGCTGGCTTGGAAGGTATATAAAGTGTGGTGTAGGCAATCTGAAAACACATCACGCGTTGCTGTCATGGATAAAAGCAGCGTTTATCAGATTTGCAAAAAGGGATGATTATCGGCTTTCGGGCCAAAAAGTGGCAGTATTTCTGAAATAGCGCAGTTCGTGAACTGTTAGCATGCGGCTGTCGCTAAGGTGTATTGTGATTAGAAAAATGGCACCATTGCAAATAAGCGATGTGGAAACTGCAGAGCACCACGTACCATTGATGTGAGAGGTGAACGTCGGCTTCGAAGGTGCGTAAGTGCACATCGACACGCAACAGTGGAGCAATTCACGGGCCTACTGAACCAGGGGGCTACCGGAAGTGTGTCTAAAACGCAGCGAACCCAGCTGCGTATGGGGCTCCGATGCAGACGGATGGTCACTGCACCTTTGCTAACGAAGGGGAATCGGCAGAAAAGGTTCACATTTGCATGGCAGTATCGGAATTGAACCTCCGCTGATTGGCAAAGTATTGCCTTCTCCGAGGAGACAAGTTTTCTGCTATATCGAATGGATCGACGTTGTCGTAAAAGGCGAGTAACATCGGAGGACAAACAGTCTTCAACCATTTCTGGAAGAACACAAGCTAGTGGGGGCAGCGTCATGGTCTGGGGAATGGTTTTGTGGCAGCCTCATGCCTGTGGAAAGCACTATGGACCGAATTCGTCATGAATCCATCCTTGCGGACCACATACACCCATACATGCTGACTGTCTTCTCTGGGGCGGATGGGATTTTCCGGCATGACAATGCGACGTGTCACACAGCTAGAAATGTCCGAGTGTGGTTGGAAGAGCACGATGAGGACTTCAAAGTGCTTCCCTGGCCACCTAATTCTCCAGACTTAAACCCAATTGAGCATCTGTGGGAACACCTCGACCGTGTTGTTCGCTCTGTGGATACTCCACCACGCACCCTCCAGCAGCTGTCAGATGCATTGCAGTTAGCATGGCTCCAAATACCTGTGAACACCTTCCAGCACCTTACTGGGTCACTCCTAGCCAGTCTATATACTGCCCGCCTTGTACATGGCGGTTACTCTGGATATTAGCTGGTGGTCACAATAATGTGACTCGAACGTATATAATTTGTCAGCAGCAGTAAAGGTGTGGAGATGGTGAAAGTTATCATACTAACTGTGGAAGAGACGTTTGTTAAATTGAAGTTTGAGTTATTTGAAGGCTGGGCGTTCTACTTTCGTTCTGGTGTTGCTCTCTTAACGAAGTGTTATTATTATTATTAACTCACGTTCGTTTGATTACCCTTGTCGAAGTGTCAAAGGATTAGTGGCAGAATAAAGACTAATAGTTAAAACCCTTTCTGAAATTTATCGAATGACTCTTTTACAACAGCTGTACTTAAACAAACATTACACAGGGGATAAAGATTAATGGAGACTATTTAACTCAACCTTGTTTAGTTGATGCCATAATCGTTTTTGTAAGTACCCCTTCGGAGTTGCAGAGTATGATACAGGAACTTTCTCTGAAGAGCAAAGAAGTGAGATTAAAAAAATAAACTTTCAGGAAACAGAACTGATGAACAATGCTTTTATAAGAACGAGAGATTTAGCGTTCAATGGAGAAAATATAAAGGTAACCGACACCTATTTTTACCCTGGGCAATAGATTTCAAGTTAGAGCCATACTCCTACATCTTAATATTCTATGGTCACTAACTGTGTTGAACTTGTTCAGCACACTACAGTCTTCCATGACAAATTTTTTGTTACACATAATAAAATCAATTTCACTTGTCAATCCATTGGGATGCCTCCATGTCCATTTCCTTTTCTGCCTTTTCTTGAAAAAGGAGTTCATTATGAAAGACCCTTCTGTCCCTGCAAACTCTACGAGAGTATTTCCAAGGTGGGTTCTGTTGCCGTCCTCGAATTTACATACTGAAGTTTCATTCTGTTGCCGTTGCCCTACTTTATCATTGAAGTATCCCATCATCATCATCATCATTGTCAACCATTATCAATCCACTGCTGGACGAAGGTCTCCCCAAGTTTCCTCCACAACGGTCTGTCTTGTGCCTGTCTCCTCCATGTCACTCCCGCATATTTACGAATTTCATCCACCCATCTCCCATGTGGTCTTTTTCTGGGTCTTTTCCTGTCCCTTGGAATCCAATCTAAAATTTCGGCTGTCCATCTATGGTCTGTCCTTCTGGCAGTATGTCCAGCCCATTGCCATTTCAGGGATTTAACTCTGATCATGATGTCTTCCACTCTCGTCATTTTTCGGATCCACGAGTTCCTCTTCTTATCTCTCCTGGTTATACCAAGCATGCACCTCTCCATGCTTCTTTGAGTTGTCTGCAGCCTTTGTATGTCTCTTTTAGTTAAGGTCCACGTCTCTGCACCATACGTAAGCACTGGAAGGATGCATTGATCAAACACTTTTCTTTTAAGACATAATGGCATATTGCTCTTGAAAATTATGCTGTTTCTTCCAAAAGCTCTCCAGGCAAGTTTTGTACGCCGATTAATTTCTTCATCAATGTGACCCTCACTTGATATCTGCTGTCCAAGATAAACATACGTATCTGTTATCTCCAGTTTTTCTCCATCAATCGATAAATCTTCATTTCTTGTAAAAGCATTGAACATCACTTTTGTCTTCTGAAAGTTCATTTTTAATCCCACTTCTTTACTCTTGTCAGCAAGTTCCTGGATCATACTCTGCAGCTCTGATGGGGTAGTTGCAAAAATGACTACGTCATCAGCAAAACGAAGGTGGGTTAGATAATCTCCATTAATCTTTATCCCTTTGTTTTCCCAGTTCAGTGATTGAAAGACATTTTCCAATGTGGCATTAAAGAGCTTCGGAGATATGGTGTCACCTTGTCTCACTCCCTTTCCAATTTTTACTTGTGTTGTATTTTCAAACAGCCTAATCTTTGCACTTGCATTTTCATAGATGTTATTAATAATATTAATGTATGCATCTTCAATACCGCAGGTTTTCAGAGCCATTGTAACTGCTGATGGTTTCACTGAATCAAAGGCTTTTTCATAATCGATAAAAGCCATGCACAATGGAAGTTCATATTCCCTCGCTCTTTCAATTAGTTCTCTCAGCACATGGATATGATCTATTGTGCTGTAGCCACTCCTGAATCCAGCTTGTTCTCTCGGTTGAGCCATGTCCAGTGTTACCTTCAAGCGGTGTGAAAGAACTTTATCCCATAATTATCTTTAAGTGTTGCTTGACTTTATTATTTAGATGACGAATTTCCTCATGAAATTCTTCAATTTCTTCTTCAGGATGACTTGTGGTAGGTGAAAAAGTTTGAATAATCTGAGCCTGGTATCTTCTCGAGAGTTGGATAACGAGTTGTGCAGCTCTTTCAGAGGAACTTTCAACTTCTACAACTTTATCCTTCAGTTTCTTGTTTATTATAAATCCAACACCACTAGTTCTGCCAGTATTTGTCCCACGATAGTAGAAGAGATGTCCACTTTTCAGTTCAATGAGATCTTCTCCTTTTCTTCTTACCTCACTTAGCCCGACGATGTTCCACTTGATCCTTTGTAGTTCCTCTTCCAATTCAAGAAGCCTTGAATCAGAAGACAGGGAGCGTCCATTGTAAGTAGCCAAGGTCAGCATCAAATGGCAGCCTAGTCCGGTCCTCCGGTGATTTTTAGCACCCTCTGCTTCATGTCGCACTGGCCGCTGCCTTGGCCAGGTAAATTCCAGCAGCCGGAGACTGAGGGCCAAGATTTAAGTTGTGAAGTCATTTTGGCGGGGTTTGGCCATAACTCACCACGCTGTCCAAGCGGGTTGGTGAGTGTGGGATAGCATTTCCTCTAATCCCGATGGTATAGTTATACCGCTATTGGCGGTCGTCAGAGCCCCTTTAGTGGGAACAGGATGCGCCACTTGAAGGCGGGTTTGACATTTGTGAAGGAGAGGCTGTGATGTGCATCACCTGACCTTACATCCCACAACGTAACATACTTCTCCAAAAATAAAAATTGCTGTAGTATATTGCTGAGAAAATAAAATACCGTGGAATACGGCTCGAAAAAAGAAATGCACCATTCAATTACTGCTTGAAAATTTATAAACATCGTAGCATACTACTTGAAAAATAAAAGAGCCATAACACAATTCTTGAAAGATAAAAAACACTATATCATGCTGCTTGGAAAATATGAAGTATCACAAGTTACTGCTTGTAAAATAAATAAAAAAAACCACCATAATATACTGCTTGAAATATAAAACATTTTAATCATCGAAATGGTTTGTTCGGTATAAAACCCTAACCTCACAAGCAGTATGTAACGTTTCGTGCGCTTTAGCCAGACTGTTACCCAACTTCACACAAAACTTGATATCTACTGTTGATTCATTTCAGGCATGTCAAGTCAAGCTATTGCAAATGGATGCCGTTGTTGACCTTCTCTCTATTAAATTTCTCATTGGTGTGTTCTAAGAAATATATATTTCACCTAAATCAAATGGAATATAGATTGGAATTACTCAATGGTGAATATCTGTAGGAATATCGCACTGGTTGGCTTATAAAAAAGGGGTGTGGGGACAGACGTGTGATTTCATGTGTGGTACTGATACTACAACTGGATACTGTTCCTGTAGGTCAAGCTAATGTAAAGGGATATGTGCGTAATGTGTGTTAACAGAACTGTGCTAAACATATATATGGATTAAAACAGTGACACAAATGTGCTGAGTTTGTACAGAGCATTGTTGTACAGGATCTACAGGATATTATGTCAAGGTAAAACACTTAGACTTGTATTTATAAAGGACTGTGATTATGAATAATTGTCATTGAGAACTTATGATATGTGATAACATTGCATGTCTATTGGTTATGGATGATATACAGTATAATTGATATCATCATCATCATCATCATTGTCAACCATTTTCAATCCACTGCTGGACGAAGGTCTCCCCAAGTTTCCTCCACAACGGTCTGTCTTGTGCCAGTCTCCTCCATGTCACCCCTGCATACTTTCGAATTTCATCCACCCATCTCCCATGTGGTCTTCTTCTGGGTCTTTTCCTGTCCCTTGGAATCCAATCTAAAATTTCGGCTGTCCATCGATGATCTGTCCTTCTGGCAGTATGTCCAGCCCATTGCCATTTCAGGGATTTAACTCTGATCATGATGTCTTCCACTCTTGTCATTTTTCGGATCTACGAGTTCCTCTTCTTATCTCTCCTGGTTACACCAAGAATGCACCTCTCCATGCTACTTTGAGTTGTCTGCAGCCTTTGTATGTCTCTTTTAGTTAAGGTCCACGTCTCTGCACCATACGTAAGCACTGGAAGGATGCATTGATCAAACACTTTTCTTTTAAGACATAATGGCATATTGCTCTTGAAAATTATGCTGTTTCTTCCAAAAGCTCTCCAGGCAAGTTTTGTACGCCGATTAATTTCTTCATCAATGTGACCCTCACTTGATATCTGCTGTCCAAGATAAACATATGTGTCTGTTATCTCCAGCTCTTCTCCATCAATCGATAAATCTTCATTTCTTGTAAAAGCATTGAACAACACTTTTGTCTTCTGAAAGTTCATTTTTAATCCCACTTCTTTACTCTTGTCAGCAAGTTCCTGGATCATACTCTGCAGCTCTGACGGGGTAGTTGCAAAAATGACTACGTCATCAGCAAAACAAAGGTGGGTTAGATAATCTCCGTTATTTTTTATCCCTTTGTTTTCCCAGTTCAGTGATTGAAAGACATTTTCCAATTTGGCATTAAAGAGCTTCGGAGATATGGTGTCACCTTGTCTCACTCCCTTTCCAATTTTTATGTGTGTTGTATTTTCAAATAGCCGAATCTTTGCACTTGCATTTTCATAGATGTTGTTAATAATATTAATGTATGCATCTTCATTACCGCAGGATTTCAAAGCCATTGTAACTGTTAATGGTTTCACCGAATCAAAGGCTTTTTCAAAATCGATAGAAGCCATGCACAATGGAAGTTCATAATCCCAAGCTCTTTCAATTAGTTCTCTCAGTACGTGGATATGATTTAATGTGCTGTAGCCACTCCTGAATCCAGCTTGTTCTCTTGGTTGAGCCATGTCCAGTGTTACCTTCAAGCGGTGTGAAAGAACTTTAGTGAAGATTTTATAAACCACTGATAGGAGGCTGATAGGTCTGTAGTTCCTGAGATCCTCAATGTCACCTTTTTTATGTAGCAGGATCATTGTAGCGTTGTTCCAATCCTCAGGAATCTTCCCTTCATTAAGGCATCGAGTGAAAATTTGGGCGAGTACTGTTTCGATTTCTCCACTTGCTTCTTGTATGATGTCTACAGTAATTCCATCTTCTCCTGCAGCTTTTCCCCGCTTCGTGTTCTTGATTGCTTGTGCAACTTCTGCTGGGAGGACTGGCAGAACTCTGGTATTGGTACCTTTCATGACGTCTGGAGTACATGCATCATCCCTTTCATATAATTTGAGTAGAAATATTTCACTCTTGTCAAAATTTTTCCTGTATTCCTTGTTACAGAACCATCTTCTTTTCTCAGTGCCATAATCTGTTTTCTTCATTTACTGAGATGTCCCTTTGCTATCTTTAGGCTTTGGTTGTTTTCAATTGCTTTCCTTACTAGTTCACAGTTGAATTTTCTTACGTCTTCAGTGATACTTTTTCTTACTGTCTTGCATAGCTCTATATATTCCACTTTGGAAGTAACATCTTCTTTAGTTGTCCTCATCTCTCTTCTTTTTGCATCAACATTTTGGTTTTTCCTGATAATTTGTTCACATGCAACTTGTTCTTAGACCCAGCTAATTTTGTTGCTGTTTCCATAAGAGCTTTGGTTACTTTTCTGTTAACTTCAGAGATGTCCACTTCTTCCGATGTTAGGCCTTCTAAACCGGAGAATATGTTCTTCAGTTCCAACTTGAAGGTATTATGGTGTTTTTTAAGGTTGGTTGTGTCAATATATTTTGTTTGTCTTATGAGCTTGCCACGTTCGAGTTTAGTGTTGAGGTGCATCTTACATCTCACCAATCTATGATCACTAATTGTGTTGAACTTGTTTAGAACATTGCAGTCTTCTATGACGAATTTTGTGTTACACATTATAAAATCAATTTCACTTGTCATCCCATTTGGATGTCTCCATGTCCATTTCCTGTGTGACTTTTTCTTGAAAAAGGAGTGCAAGATGAAAAACCCTTCTGCCTCTGCAAACTCTACGAGAGTATTTCCACGCTGGTTTCTGTTGCCGTGACCAAATTTACCTACTGAAGTTTCATTCTGTTGTCGTTGCCCTATTTTTGCATTGAAATCTCCCATAAGTATCTGCAAATGCTGCTTACCTTTATTATTTAGATGACGAATTTCCTCATGAAATTCTTCAATTTCTTCTTCAGGATGACTTGTGGTGGGTGCATAAGTTTGAATAATCTGAGCCTGGTATCTTCTCGAGAGTTGGAAAACGAGTCGTGCAGCTCTGTCGGAGGAACTTTCAACTTCTACAACTTTATCCTTCAGTTTCTTGTTTATTATAAATCTAACACCACTAGTTCTGCCAGTATCTGTCCTACGATAGTGGAAGAGATGTCCACTTTTCAGTTCAATGAGATCTTCTCCTTTTCTCCTTACCTCACTTAGCCCGACGATGCCCCACTTGATCATTTGTAGTTCTTCTTCTAATTCAAGAAGCCTTGAATCAGAAGATGGGGAGCGTCCGTTATACGTAGCCAAGGTCAGCATCAGATGGCAACCTAGTAGGGTCGTCCGGTGATTTTTAGCACACTCTGCCTTCATGCACTGGCCGTTGCCTTGGCCAGGTGCATTACAGCTGCCGGAGACTGAGGGCCAAGATTTAAGTTGTGGAGTCATTTTGGAGGGGTTTGGCCATAACTCACTACCCTGGCCAAGCGGGTTGGTGAGTGTGGGATAGCATTTCCTCTAATCCCGATGGTATAGTTATACCGCTATTGGCGGTCGTCAGAGCCCTTTTAGTGGGAACAGGATGCACCACGAGAAGGCGGGGTTGACATTCGTCAAGGAGAGGCTGTAATGTTATGCATCACCTGACCTTACAGCCCTTAAATTATATATAAGTGATCATTTACCTACTTATTTAATTCATAATAAAAAATTAATATCTTTCGAAACCAAAGTAAGACATGTAATCAGGGATCTGGGTGAGGTTAATATGGTTAAATTTTATAAATTAATTCAAAAAATAAGTTGCGATAGTATTGCACCACATGATTCTCCAGAAAAATTATATAATATATTTCTTGATCGCTTTACAGCAGTCTATAATGAATGTTTTCCAATAAAATATGTAACACAGCCTAAAAGGGCAAGAAAATCTTGGATTAATAAAATAATATCGAGAAAAATTAATAAAGAAAATAAATTGTTTAAAAAATTTCTTTCAACTCGACAACGAACTGATTTATTAAACTTCAAAAATTTAGAAATTTGCTTAATAAAGAAATTAAATATAAAAAAATGTACTATAACAATCTATTCAATACACAATCGACTGAAATTATTTGAAAAAATATAAATGAGATGATGGGAAGGAAAAAAAAAAAAACAACTGAAACAATTACATTGAGCATAGGTGGTCAGAAGATTTCTGATGCTAAATCTGTAGCAAATGAATTCAATTACTATTTCATAAATACCCCTAAAGAAATAAAAAATAAAATTAAAACTAATAATTAAAAAAATCGGAAACTGCTTACCAACAAAAAATCATTACAACATTCGTGTTATTTTGAATATTTTACTGCAGCTGAAGTTGAGGCATGCATAAGGAATATTAAAACAACGTCTGTGGACCAGATAATATACATCAAAGAGCTATTAAAAGGGTATCCAAAATAATTTCCAAACCTCTCAGTCATATATTTAATGTGATTATTGAATTTGGCGAAATACCTGATAAATTGAAAATAACAAAAATAACTCCAAAACATAAGACTGGACCCAGAGATATTATAAATAATTACAGACCAATTTCTGACTTAACTTTTTTCGCTAAGGTTTCGGAAAAACTATTATGTACGATATTAGGAAACTCTTTTGATACCTATCATGTTATCAATAAAAATCAGTATGGATTTCAAAAGGAAAAATCAACAGAAATAGCCATTTTAACACTTCAGAATATCATAATTAATAATAGAAAAAGGGGATTAGTAACCATTGCGGTATTCCTGGACCTTACAAAGGCATTTGATACGGTCGATCATGGAATACTTTTGAATAAGCTCTATGATAATGGAATAAGAAATCAATATTACAATTTATTAGAGGACTATTTTTATAACAGGAAACAGTATGTACATATTAATAAGATGAAATCGCATGGGTTGTTTAATGATATGGGAGTGCCGCAGGGTTCAGTCCTGGGACCATTACTTTTTTTAATTTACGCTGACGAAAAAAAAATCCCAACACCAAGAAGGGGTTGTGTTAGATAAACGACAGTTGGTAGGCGGTGAGAGTACATCTGTAAGATGACGTCTATGCAAATTTCGCGCTCGGCGCATACGTGTGACGCTAGTAGCTCCCCTCGGAACATGCAAAGTAGGTTTGCTGTAAATACGCGCTGTAACGTTCGTGAGCGTTAGTTATCGTTGAGATTCGATGTAGGGTGTTGATGTTAGTCAAGAATGCTTTTAAGAAGACGAAGAAGCCATTATCAACAGCTCACGGAGTTTGAACGAGGTCGTGTAATAGGGCTACGAGAAGGTGGATTTTCTTTCCGCAATATTGCAGAACGACTTGGCAAGAATGTAGCCACTTATCATGACTGTTGGCAGCGGCGGTCAAGGGAAGGTACTGCCTCAAGAAGACCGGGTTCCGGTCGGCCACGTGGCACTACTGAGAGGGAAGACCGCCGTGTACGGCGTATGGCCGTGGCACATCGTACCGCGTCTGCGGCAGCAATTCGAGCTGCAGTTGCCACCACAGTGATACAACGAACTGTTACAAATCGGTTACTTGAAGGACAGCTCCGAGCCAGACGCCCTGTAGCGTGCGTTCCACTTACTCCAAACCACTGTCGTTTGCGACGTGAGTGGTGTCAAGCTAGAGCTCATTGGAGGACGGAGAGGAGATCTGTGGCGTTTTCTGATGAAAGTCGGTTCTGCCTGGGTGCCAGTGATGGCCGTGTGTTGGTTAGAAGGAGGCAAGGTGAGCGCCTGCAACCAACCTGTCTGCGGCTGAGACACACTTGACCTACACCTGGAGTTATGGTCTGGGGAGCAATTTCCTATGACAGCAGGAGCACTCTCGTGGTTATCGCACGCACCCTGACGGCACAGTTGTACGTCGGTCTGGTGATTCAACCTGTTGTGCTGCCATTCATGAACAGCATTCCAGGGGTGTTTTCCAACAGGATAACGCTCGCCCGCATACCGCTGTTGTCACCCAACATGCTCTACAGAGTGTCGACATGTTGCCGTGGCCTGCTAGATCACCAGATCTTTCACCAATCGAGCACGTATGGGACATCATTGGACGACAACTCCAGCGTCACCCCCAACCAGCATTAGCCGTCCCTGTATTGACCGTCCAAGTGCAGCAGGCATGGAACTCCATCCCACAAACTGACATCCAGCACCTGTACGACACAATGCATGAACGTTTGCGTGCTTGCATTCAACATTCTGGCGGTTACACCGGTTATTAATGTACCAGCATTTCTCATTTCAAATGGCTTTTCTCGCGCTTACAATAAGTTGTGATCTTGAAACCTTAATCGATTAAATATGTTACCTATACAAATGTATTGCCGCCATTTCATTCCTCTACAACTATTTTTTCGTGGTGTTGGGATTTTTTTTTCCGTCAGTGTATATAAATGACATTTTTAACATTGAGCCTAATGAGGATTTTATTTTATTTGCGGATGATGCCACGGTTTAGATTACATGTGCAGATATAAATGAGGCAAAAACAAAATGTAATAAATTTATTAAAAAATTGATGGAATGGCTGGACACAAATTTTCTGTGTTTGAATATTGAAAAAACTAAAATTATGATTTTTAAACACGGAGATAGACAGATTGTTGAGCCACCATCTATTTGCGTGGAGAAGTGTACCCTTGAAATAGTAAAGAATATAAAATATTTGGGAATAATAATCGAGGATAATTTAAAATGGAGTATAAATATTCAAATATTTGTGACAAAATTACGGGGGTTTAGGGTTTAATAACGAGAATTTCAAACAATTTAACAATTAAAATAATAAAAATGCTGTACTACAGGCTGATTCATCCATGTTTGACTTTTTGTTTATTGGTATGGGGGCAAACTACTAAGACAAATTTATATAGATTAAAATCGTTACGAAATAGGATGGTCAGAATTTTAAATAACTTCAGGGGAATTAATTTGAATATGGGGGTATGTAGAATCCATATGGATTTTTAGATATTGAGAATTTATGGCAATTTAGATTATTAGGATTTATGTATAAAATGAAAAAAGAGAATAGGATCAGCATTTAATTCAACTGAATACTGTAGGTCACGACTATCAAACAAGGGATAGAAATGCATTCTTATTACCAATGCCAAACACCTTAACCCAAAAAGATTTATGAATTACCAGGGATTGATGTTGTGGAATAACCTACCTTGTCAATTAACACATATCAATAATTATAATTATTTTCGAAAGCAACTAAGAAAATATTTGCTAACAAATTAAAATATAAAATTCTACGGTAAATTTCATTAATCAGACCACATATGAGAAAATTTTATATGTGCAGGATGTTTAACTTGACTACATACTTTAAGGGAATTGGGATTCACTCAGGCTATACATGTATAGCCTTTTACTCAATTTCCTGTTCTGTGGTTACCCTGTACATAAGTATTCACACTATATACGTTGTTATTCTTAATACTATATGTTATAAAACTTATTTTGAAATGTTATATAGTCAAATGTAACCCTAGAACAAAAAATAAAATGAAATGAAATGAAATGAAATGATGCACCGAGAAAACTTGTGCAAAATAAAAATAAATAAAAAAACCCAGCGAAATCAAGGCCAAACCTGAGTAGCTAGATGAAAACGGTTGAGAGAAACTAAAAATATCAAAAAAATGATATTAATGTCACTAATATAATTATTCTTCAAACTTCTGTACTGCGTACTATCACTACCTGAGATATTCTATACAAAATCCCAAGGGCGGATCCAGAAAACTCACAAGTGGGCGGCCATAAAAATTAAACTTAAATTTACAGAAAAAAAAACTGTAATGGGATGAAGTACCGAAACCTAATGCACACTGTTGGAATAAAAATAAATACTTAAGTCTGCTCATAGTCTAGAGAAAAACTTGAATATCATACTACAGCCTCTTTTTGACAAATGTCAACCCCGCCTTCTCGTGGTGCATCCTGTTCCCACTGAAGGGGCTCTGACGTTCTCCAGTAGCGGTATAACTATACCATCGGGATTAGAGGAAATGCTATCCCACACTCATCAACCCGCTTGGCCGGCGTGGTGAGTTATGGCCAAACCCCGCCAAAATGACTCCACAACTTAAATCTTGGCCCTCAGTCTCCGGCAGCTGGAATGTACCTGGCCAAGGCAACGGCCAGTGCGACATGAAGACAGAGGGTGCTAAGAATCCCAGGAGGACCCTACTAGGTTGCCATCTGATGCTGACCTTGGCTACGTATAACGGACGCTCCCCATCTTCTGATTCAAGGCTTCTTGAATTGGAAAAAGAACTACAAATGATCAAGTGGGACATCATCGGGCTAGTGAGGTAAGGATAAATGGAGAAGATTGCATTGAACTGGAAAGTGGACATCTTTTCTATTATCGTGGGACAGATACTGACAAAATTAGTGGTGTTGGATTTATTATAAACAAGAAACTGAAGGATAAAGTTTTAGAAGTTGAAAGTTCCTCTGAGAGAGCTGCACGACTTGTTATCCAACTCTCGAGAAGATACCATTCTCAGATTATTCAAGCTTATGCACCCACTACAAATTATCCTGAAGAAGAAATTGAAGAGTTTTACGAGGAAATTTGTCATCTAAATAGTAAAGGCAAGCAGCACTTGAAGGTCATTATGGGAGATATCAATGCAAAAATAGGGCAACGGCAACAGAATGAAACTGCAGTAGGTAAATTCGGTGACGGTAACAGAAACCAGCGTGGAAATACTCTCGTAGATTTTGCAGACAGAAGGGTCTTTCATCATTAACTCCTTTTTCAAGAAAAGGCCGAAATGGACATGCAGGCATCCCAATGGATTGGCAAGTGAAATTGATTTCATTGTGTGTAACAAGAAATATGTCATGGAATACTGTAATGTGCTAAACATGTTCAACACAGGTAGAAACCATAGAATGGTTAGATGTAAGATGCACTTCAATGCTAAACTCGAGCGTGGCAAGCTCATGAAACAAACAAAGTGTATTGACATGAACAATCTTGAAAAAAATCATGCCTTCAAATTGAAACTGAGGAACAGATTCTCTGCCCTAGGTCTAACGTCGGAATAAGTGGACATCTCTGAAGTTAACAGAAAAATAACCAAGGCTCTTATGGAAACAGCAACAGAAAGAGCTGGTACCAAGAACAAGTTGCATACGAACAAATTATAAGGAAAAACCAAAATTATGATGCAATAAAAAAAGAGAGATGAGGATAACCAAAAAAGATGTGACTTCCAAAGTGGAATATATAGAGCTATGCAAGACGGTAAGAAAAAGTACCACTGAAGATGTAAGGAAATTCAACTGTGAACTACTGAGGAAAGCAATTGAAAACAACCAAAGCCTGAAAAGAGCAAAGGTATATCTGAGTAAGAGAAAAAAACAGATTATGGCTCTGAGAGAAGATTATGGTTCTGTAACAAGAAAGAGAGGAGAAATTATGACAAGAGTGAAAGATTTCTACTCAAAACTATATGAAATGGATTATACATGTACTCCAGACATTACGAAAAGTACCAGAGTTCTTCCAGTCTTCCCAGCAGAAGTAGCACATGCAAACAAGAACATGAAACGGGAAAAAGCTCCAGGAGAAGATGGAATTACTGTAGACATCATACAAGAAGCAAGTGGAAAAATTGAAATAGTACTTCCCCAAGTTTTCAATCGATGCCTAAATGAAGGGAGAATTCCTGAAGATTGGAACAATGCTACAATGATCCTGCTACATAAAAAAGGTGACATTGAGGATCTCTGGAACTGCAGACCTATATCAGCTTCCTATCAGTGGTTTATAAATTATTCACTAAAGTTCTTTCACACCGCTTGAAGGGGATACTGGACATGGCTCAACCGAAAGAACAAGCTGGATTCAGGAGTGGCTACAGAACCATACATCATATCCACGTACTGAGATAACTAATTGAAAGAGCGAAAGCATATGAACTTCGATTATGCATGGGTTTTATCGATTATGAAGAGGCCTTTGATTCGGTGAAACCATCTGCAGTTACAATGGCTTCGAAATCCTGCGGTATTGAAGATGCATACATTAATATTATTAATAACATCTATGAAAATGTAAGTGCAAAGATTCGGCTATTTGAGAATACAGTACCCATAAAAATTGGAAAGGGAGTGAAGCAAGGTGACACTATATCTCCTAAACTCTTTAATGCCACATTGGAAAATGTTTTTTAATCACTGAATTGGGAAAACAAAGGGATAAAGATTAACGGAGATTATCTAACCCACCTTCGTTTTGCTGATGACGTAGTCATTTTTGCAACTACCCCATCAGAAGTATGATCAAGGAACTTGCTGACAAGAGTGAAGAAGTGGGATTAAAAATGAACTTTTAGAAGACAAAAGTGATGTCCAATGCTTTTACAAGAAATGAAGATTTATCGATTGATGGGGAAAAGCTGGGGATAACCAATACCTACATTTATCTTGGACAGCATATATCAAGTGAGGGTCACATTGGTGAAGAAATTAATCGGAGTATAAAACTTGCCTGGACAGCTTTTAGAAGAAACAGTATAATTTTCATGAGCAGTATGCCATTATGTCTTAAAAGAAAAGTGTTTGATCAATGAATCCTTCCAGTGCTTACATATGGTGAAGAGACGTGGATCCTAACTAAAAGAGATTACAAAGACTGCAGACAACTCAAAGCAGCATGGAGAGATGCATGCTTGGTGTAACGAGTAGAGATAAGAATAGGAACTCGTGGATCAGAAAAATCACAAGAGTGGAAGACATCATGATCAGAGTAAAATCCCTGAAATGGCAATGGGCTGGACATATTGCCAGAAGGACAGACCATCGATGGACAACTGAAATTTTAGACTAGATTCCAAGGTGCAGGAAAAGACCCAGAAGGAGACTACATGGGAGATGGGTGGATGAAATTCGAAAGTGTGCGGAAGTAACACGGAGGAGACTGGCAAAAGACAGACCGTTGTAGAAGAAACTTGGGGAGACCTTGGTCCAGCAGTGGATTGATAATTGTTGACAATGATGATGATTATGATGATAAGTGTAATATAGACTGCACAAATTAAGATATATTAAACTTTATTCCTGAAACTCTCTAGGGAGTGGTCGTGCGCTTTGTTTCCTCCTTGCATCCGTGCCTGAAGAGACGGACCAATCTTCTATTATGTTCGTCTTCTCTCAGTAGATATACATAACGGTTCTTTTTGTGGTACACAAAGTCCTGACACAACTTATTTGTATTGACTCTGCACACGCTGTTTTTCATTCAAATAATGAGCCGAATCGCTACGTTAAATCTTTTTGAGGGTGTTCTAATTCAGATGATAGAAGTTCTGAAGGCAGATTGCCTATGGACAATAGAGCAGTCAAGAAAATTTTGATACTAATGTGCTGCCATCTAGCGACGGAAGAACTAATCTTTCTGCACATTTTGAAATCTTTTAAATGCTGTGTAGAAAAAAATCCACACATTAAAAAAACAAAATTTTCACTCGTATACAATCAATGTAATAATAGTCAATAATTTTTTTTTTAAATTTTATACGGTGACCTTTGAGCTAAATTTTTCCTTAACTAAATTATTTCTGTTCACGTGCCTTTTAAGAAGTTGGCGGCACAAAAAAAAAAAAAAAAAAAAAAGAAAAAGGAAACGCGCAGAAATGCATTTCCCTTTTTTTTTCTTCGTATTTTAATGACTACCATGTGCTGCTCGTACTATTAGGAATCATATATCATTAATTTGGGTTCCAGAGAACGGACGAAGCAAGTAGGCTCAGTTCTGATTGAGCCGTCAGTTGGGGCCACAGTTGGCCTAGTAAGCAACGTTCGTGACTGCCAAGGAAAGGGCCTCAGGTTCGATTCCAGGCAGGTACGAGCGTTCGATCCACTAAATATCCGCCATGACGTAGGACTTCGACTTACATATCGGAGAGTTGAAATGAACTAGTCGAGTAAGGTTTCAAAGTGTTTATTTAATTTGTTATAGCCAACAGAGGTCTATGATATGAAAAGTAGCTTACATAATTTTTACAATTGATGCTGGATACATTGCGAACACAAAGCAGATCGATGCACGAATTACTCAACGTTCTGCTCTGTCTTCTTGGGCTTCTTACATTCCTCATCACTTGCTTGATTTTCTTGTTTTGATTTTCTCCACTTTTGCTTGCGTTCCTCCTACGAATTCCGCGGCATTATCAAAAATGTTAACCGGTTCACACGAAAACGATTTTTAAAAAGTTTAGTTAAAACCACTGCAATATGTTCTTCATATATTTGAATAGATCTCGTCGAGAGCTTTAAAACGATACCACGCACAGTCGTGTTGCGCTCACGGTTGCCGATATAGACTGAGGCAAACGCTGCGGCAGCCCCAGAAATATGGCATCATCTGCCCCGCTCACAGGGAGCGAGGGGATCGTCGCGCGCACGTGGTATTGCACAATACGTGAATCGGACTCCATGTTGTTTACGAATATGCTAACACGATTAGTGTGCAGAACGTAGTTTAGCGCTGTAATGATTTCAATCGGGACCTATTTTTATCACATGACGGTCGGCCCTAAGTCGCCCCATACTATCAGCGGAGGTGACGTAGTCAAACGTCAAAAGTTCTCAGGTGCATACTATGCACAGTATTTATGCAGTATATGCAGTACTGGGAACTATGGATCCGAACCTCCGTGGCTTTAACGAGTTACAATTCTTTGAAATTTTTTCTTAATTACATCATTTTTTTATCTTTTTAATATTCGCTGTCATCAGGCTATTTATGAACTTTATTTAGTTTGTAACCTGAGAAGAAATCTCTCTCTCCCTCTCACTTTTTAAACTATAGTTACGAAAATTGTGTGTTTCTACTTCTTTCTTTAATATTCAGTCAGAGAACTCTCTCCACTTCACAAAATAGTATACAACCCTGAATTTAATAAAAAATTTAGTTTACACACTGAGTGGCCACTTTATTATGACCACCTAACAGTTTTAAGCAAATGAGCTATGGCTGCACGCTGTTGCCGCCAAAGAGCGAGGCTAGTATAAAAAGGGAAAGCTTAGTGCTTGCGACAGTAGTAGAAGTGATTTTTGGGTGACGAGATGGGTAAAAAATGCGATTTGACGGACTTTCAACGTGGGATGATTGTAGGATCTCGGAGCCATGGAGCGAGTATCACCGAAACCACCGCATTCGTGAAATGTTCCAGAGCAGCTGTTGTTAAAGTGTTTAAAGACTGGACTGTCAGCCAAAAAAATGGGTCTCTACGTGCAACGTGTGGTCGTCATCGACTAGTGACTGCTCGGTCGGAACGCAGAGTGTCCAGACTGGTAACAAACAACAGAAGGGAACAGTGCAGCAAATTACACGTCATCTTCATCAAGGATCCCCTGAAATGATCTCTGCACGCACTGTTCGCCGTCCACTGCATCGGATGGGATATAGCAGCCGAAGGCCTGTTCGAACACCTTTGCTGTCTGCAGTTAACAAGAGAAAACTTCTCCAGTTCGCACAGGAGCACAAGGATTGGACAGTCGATAATTGGAAACAAATTATGTGGTCCGATGAATCACATTTTCAGTTGCACCATGCCGATGGCAGAGTGAGAATTTGGCGGAAACAGCACGAAAGCATAGAACCCAAATGCATTGCTACAACCCTTCAAGCTGGTGGAGGCAACGTTATGGTTAGGGGAATGTTTTCCTGGCATGCTTTGTGCCCTTTCATTCGTGTTGATCAACGTCTGACTGGCACATCATATCTAAACATCGTTGCGGACCAAGTGTATCCTGTCATGTGGATGGTTTATCCCAATGGCGATGGCTACTTTCAACACGATAATGCGGCCTGTCATAGTGCTCGTATTGTACAGGATTGGTTTCAGGACCATGCCGGTGAGTTTACTTTGCTTGGGTGGCCCCGACAATCTCCAGATCTCAACCCCATTGAGAATTTGTGGGATGAAGTTGAACGAGCCATCAGACAGCTGGATCCACTATCCTGCAATCTCACACTCCTGGAAAGTGCTATTCATTAAGCATGGTCTCAGATTCCACAAACCACTAATCAACATCTCGTGGAGTCCATGCCACGAAGAATCGACGTAGTGTTAAAGGCAAAAGGTGGCCCAACGAAGTACTGAGGGAGTGGTCATAATAAAGTGCCCACTCAGCGTATAGCAAAATTTTGGTGCATTCGAAAATCTCCTATATATGTTTATCCAAGTTCCCTAAAATATTAGATAGTTGCACTTCTCGTGTGTTCTAACTGCTTAAACATATGTATTTTTTTCTGGTGTGGGCTGGGGCGGGGGGTTAAAAGTTAGGCTCAAAGAAAAGTTGGGTGGACTGAAGCCCTGCCAACTTTCGATACCACGTGGCAGGCTCGGGGAATATAAAAAAAGAGGAGGAAAGAAAATTGTAATTCCCTTTTCAAATTTCTCCGTGGTAAATGAGTCTGCCCTATATATCCAAAGCTACATCAATTTTGTGATCATTATGTTCTGCAGTGGATCGAAAATACAGTTATTACAATAGATATTTGGAGCTTCCACAACCAGCGAACTAACAAAGCAGACCAATGTTATAACAGCAGGCTTAAGAATTTGATAAGTAAACCTCATTCTAAGTACCAAAAATCTAATCTATCATTTAAAGCAAGAACTACTTTATTGTTACGTTCTCTTTAAAAGGACTGAACTAAGTATTGAAGGGGGAAAAACGTAGAGAAGCACACATCAAAACAAAGTGTTGCAAAAGTATGATGTAAACCACGTCCTCAAAGAATGACTCAAAGCTCTTGCCTGCATTGCAAAATTTAATAAAAGGGAAAAACAGAAAATAATTTAAAAATAAAAAATAAAATATCAAAAATGTAGCATGCCATTGTAGAATCTTGAAATCTGCTCCAAACTTTAATTAAATGTTTGTTGATATGTCAAACATAAAAAAAAATTCAAAAATTAAATAAAAAATCAAAGAATGGCAGTCCAGAAATTAATGAGTTGAAATAGCGAAAGAAACTGCAGTGAATACACATAATGAGTAAAATCTCAACTTACTGCTAATGATCCAGTGCAATTAAATAAAATCCATAGATAAATAATATGAATAGTCCTCATCCTGTCTCCCCAGCCCTCTTATCCCACAGCGCATAGGTGATGACTTCTGTGTACGGAAACAGCGCTAATAGAACTGGCTATGTACATCTGTATTATTTGTCTATGGAAATTAAAAAAAAAGAAAATTTCATAGACAAATAATACGAATAGTCCTTATCCTGTCTTCCTGCCCTCTTACCCCACAACGTATGGGCGATGACTTCTGTGTACGGAAACAGCGCTAATAGAACTGGCTATGTACATCTGAATTATTTGTCTATGGAAATTTAAAAAAAATTCCATAGACAAATAATTTGAATAGTCCTTATCCTGTCTTCCTGCCCTCTTACCCCACAACGTATGGTGATGACTTCTGTGTACCGAAATAGCACTAATAGAACTGGTTGTGTACGCAAATGGAACAAAAATTCCGTTGCACGGAAGTAGGACGACACAAATTCGTCTTTCTTCATCGGGATTGGAGCCTGTGCTCATGTCAGAAGAATGGGATAAAACGCAATCTGAGTATTAAACTGCTAGGACACTTTCGGCTTAATTTAGTACTTTTCTGAAGCCCTCTATTAGATAATTTTACCTAACGACCATTCAGTTTGTTTGATTTTCATTCTGCCATATTACGACTTTCTTAGTTGTTGCAGGAAAAAAATTATCGAAAACCTTCTTAAGACTTGAAAATGAAATTCCTGGTTCCTTAGAAATGAAGAAACAAGATGGTGTCAAGATAAATCACATTGAAATTATATTCCCGTTATTCAGTTGAAATCGACCTGACTTGTGAATTCCACCTTGACTTGACTTATGAACTTTGTTTTGAGAATAGGAATTGAGTTGAGCGTACAACTTCAAGGTAAAACTCAGGACTTCTACATGTGCAGGCGTAAAATCTTTTGAAACAAAACTTCGGTTCTAAGAAATTCAAATCAAGAACGAAAATTTGGTTCATATTTGAATTTGCGAATTTTAAACTCTGAGTGCAATGCATCTAAGGTTTTGTTTCAGCAATGGAACTAAAGCGGATTCTACAGAGATTACGTTTAAAGAACCCACATACGCATTCGAAGCCAAAAGTACTCCCAGAACAGTTGAGAATTACTACCTGCAAACTTGCTGCCAGAAAATACGTCAAGTTTCTGCAGAAGTTAACGAAAAAGAAAAAGGTAATTAAAATTCCCTTGAATCATAAAATTTGAAGCGTCGTTGAAAATGTTTAAAAGATAAAATACATTTGGTGTTTCTAAGTAATATCGTTTTTTGATACTTTAAATAGCTTTTGAATGTTTAACTTCCTGAACATAATTCTTCGATTTATTAGACTCCCACAAAAATGAATTTAGAGTGGGTGACGATATTACAGAATGAATGAATTTATTAAAATGAAATAAAATCAAGATCTTAATAAAAGCTACTTGCGTTTCGCTTGAAAGATTCTATAACGTAAGCCTTTTTCGTGGGCGAGATTGATTTTACGCTATGTCTAAAACCATGACTAAGGAAATGTTGAACTAAATTAGAATACGATGCACTAGTTTACGGCCAGACGAAACATAAACAGAAGTCAACTTACGATAACCTTTTATTGGTCCAGCAGATTGAAGACATCCACAATATAGACACATATAATATCGTATCATCTAGCTTATAACGAAGTAAATTTCTCCGTCATTTTTGTCCACGCCGGAGATCGAACCCGAGTCCACTTATTCCGGAACAAGTCGCTCTGCCAACTGAGCTACGCAGACGTTCGTTTTCGCTGCTATCTGCCTTTATGTCGTGTGTGTCCTGCGGGGCAGGCACGTCCCCCCCCGAAAGAGGACCGGGGCATGGCCCACGGGTCAGCCGTGACCATGAATCGTTGCAGGCAGCCATCCGCTGTAGAACGTACACTTGAGAACTCCCAGTCAATCTAGAGTGTGGAATGCAACATCACACACATTTATTTTTCGAAGCGCTGAAGAAGGGATTCTCTTATTTTTCTCGTCTCGCGGTGTGGAAAGAACATCACACCATTGCGAGAGATCTTTAATGGCCGGGTCATCCGGAAAGTTCGGGCGCCATTATAACGAAGTAAATTTCTCCGTCATTTTTGTCCACGCCGGGGATCGAACCCGAGTCCACTTATTCCGGAACAAGTAGCTCTATCAACTGAGCTACGCAGACGTTCGTTCTCGCTGCTATCTGCCTTTATGTCCTGTGCGTCCTGCGGGGCAGGCACGTCACAAGCTTTTACACAGATCGAACATCTCCACATACACACACACTGAGCAACTGTCGTATCGTCCTTTTTATCTATCGTTCTTATCATATTTATACGTTACTCTCTCTGACCTCAAGAGTGTTTCCAACCTCATTCATGTGAGTGAGAAGATATCACGTTAAGTTTGGAAAGTGTAAAAGAGAACATACTCAAATTTACATAGGGAAAGAAACTAAAAATAAAAGTTAAATTAGAATATACGTCACAATTCTTTTTATCCGAGTTCGCCCCACCCTATACAAAGGTGCTGGCATCAGCAAATTTCAAGTGTACGCAGTATAAGGGAGCTATGATGATTTTAATCTCTACTGTAAAATACTGTAAGGTATCAGGCTCGAATTGCACCACCTTAACACTTGAAGTCGTGTAGTTCTGGAAATAACGGATATAAAAATAGAAAAGTAATGACGAAAAGGCTTTAGTCTTTTTAAAAGCATAATTATATGGATGATAAGTATTTCAGGAGATGAAATAAAACTGAGTTAGGAAAAACTTGCATGACGGCGTTATAAAGAGCAGGTGACACAATTAATGCCATCTCTTCTTTTAACGTATCATTACGAAATATTTTTTCCCAAAACTAACAATATTTAACCGAAACGCAGCAATTCCAAATCCATTTTGAGTTTATGTAACAAAATGAAAAATATTAACTCATTATTAAGTTTTTCTTTGTCTACAGCTGGAACAACAGTTGTAATAGGCAAAAATATGTATTGAACTTACTGGGCTATTAAAAAGAAAGATATGGAATACAAAAATACAGTCTTTCACACAGTACGAACAATGAGTTAGAAAAGTTTGAAAATTCATTGGCGAAGAAGCCATCACTCTGCACATTCTAGACATCTGTAAGCTGAAAGATTTGTGTTCTTTCTGATGCCTTCACACTTATCATGTAAATACCGCACATTGAATTTGTACAAAGACATACGCGATCTTCATCCCGAATAAAACACATCCAGCTTTCACTTGTGCTTGGTTGTGACTCAAACTCTTCACTCCAGGTTGGGACTAGTTTAGATCTTTTCTATTTTCTTTTTGTCTGTTTGTTTGTTAGCACGTCTTTTGTAAAAAAATAGCGTGCTTATGTTATCGGTTTGTCCGTCCGTCCGTCTGTAGACACCATACCTCTGCAACTATTAGTCCGATTTGAAAAAAAAATATTTCTACATTGGGAAGCTTGAAATGTGCAAATGATAATCCTTTATTTCGTTTTTTTTTACGATGCATAATTTTGCCGCTAGAGGGCGTAAATGCCGGTGATGTCGAATTTAAGATACATTTTTATTCCATGTATTTGCTTCTAAGTATCCGATTGAAAAAAATTATTTTTTCTTTCGATTCCATTTATGTCGAAGTGTATTTTGGGTGTGGTTACATTTTCAAGTTACGCATAGATTTTTCACTAGGGGGCGTAATAGTAAATTACGTTTTTCTCGATATCTCTTCTTCTAAAACTCCGATTTGAATTTTTTTTTCTTCAGCGCATACAGCTCCTGATGGACACTGTTTTTGCCTATAATATCTAATTTCAAGAATACTTAGGCCACCAGGGGGCGTAAGTGTTAATTTTTGTTTCTGATGTATTTGCCAAAAAATATGAGCTTCTAAAATATCGATTGCAAAAAGTCGTTTGTTGACCGATACTACTCATGTCGACAAACCTTTTAGAAATATTTTCTTCTAAAAATAATGCATGGTTTCTACGCCAGGGGCGTAGATGTATATCTTATTTTTGTCAATATCTCTACTTCTAGGAGTCCGATTTGAAAAATTTCTTCTTTGTTGGATAGCGTTTCCAGTGTGACATGCTTTTCACATAATTTCAAAATTTTCAAGTAATTCGTAGACTTTTCGCTAGGAGGCGTGAAGGTAAATTGCTTTTCCCCCTATGTCTCTGCTTCTAAATCTCAGATTTGAAAAATTCTTTCTGCACCGGACACAGCACCTGATGGGAAATCCTTTGTATATAATTTCTAATTGTTGGTAAAAAATGGTTTGGCCACCAGAGGGCGTAAGCCTTAATTTCCGCTTCTGATATATTTGCAACAAAATCTGATCTTCTAAAATCTCGATTGAAAAAATATTCGTTTGTGGACCGATACTACTCACGTCGACAAACCTTTTAGGTATATTATATTCTTAAAATAATGCATGGTTTCTACACCAGGGGCGTAGATATATATCCTATTTTTGTCAATATCTCTACTTCTAGGAGTCCGATTTGAAAAATTCCTTCTTTGTTGGATAGTGTTTCCGATGCGAAATGTTTTTTCATATAAATTCAAAATTTTCAAGTAAATCATAGACTTTCCGCTAAGGACCGCCAAGGTAAATTGCGTTTTTCATATAATTCCTAATATTTGGTAAAGAATGGTTGGCCACCATGGGGCATAAGTGTTAATTTCTGCTTCTGATGTATTTGTAGCAAAATCTGAGCTCCTGATAACTCGACTAAAAATTGTTTTTCTTGGACCGATACCTTTCACATCGAAAAACCTTTTAAGAATACTTTCTTCTTAAAATAATGCATGGTTTTCCCGCTAGGGGGCGTAGATGTATGTCTTATATTTGCTCATATCTCTGCTTCGAAGAGTCCAATTTGAAAATTTTTTCTTTGTTGGAGAGCGTTTCCTCTGCGAAATGTTTCTCATATAAATTAAAAAAAAATTCTCTGAAATAATCGTAAGTCTGCAAGAAGAGGGCGTAAGCTCACGATTCCGTTTATAGCAATATCTGCGGGATTAAAAACCAGATTGAAAAACTTCTTTCTTCGGTCAGATACTGTTGTTTACGCTTTTTTACGCTTTCCAACAGTAGGTTGAAGAAGCGTATATGCTCCTGCTTTGTCCGTCCGTCTGTCGGCACGATAACTCGCGTAAAATTGGTTCGATTTCGATGAAATTTTACTATGTGGTATGGGACTACCTGTGGACGGAACCCTATTGAAAATAGACGAAATAGGGTCAAAGGTCACGGCATAGGAGTGGAATCCATTCCATTGCCCTTATGCGTCATAATTTGCGTAAATATGGTTCGATGTCGATGAAATTTTAGTATATTGTAGGGGACTACCTGGGGACGAGCCCTACTGAAAATGGACGAAATGGAGTCAAAGGTCAGGACATAGGATCGGGATCCATTCCATCGCCCTTATCCCGTACTATTAAAGGAGCAATTCTTCTATGTATGCAAATTTTATTTTGAAAACGGCTCTAAGGATTTTGATGAAAGTCGTTAACCTACCGTTTTCTGGTACTAGAAATCGATTTAGCTTGATCTCGACTTTAGGAAAATTCGTTTAGTGCGTTAAATAACCACCCCGAATTACCACGTTTTTAGTGGCATGGCGTCGTCCCATTAATGTTGTCCATGCTTAGAAATCTTATGACGTCACAATCTCGCGATTGAGATGTCGGCGCACGGTCCCGCCAGCTGTCTCATTACGTCACGCGTTGTGTGTGGATCCTATTAAAGTTTCATGACGTCACACTCTTTCGAGCAAATGGTCGCGGTTCCCATCTGCCTCATTACGTCACGCTTTGTGTGCGTATGTCCGTCCGCACGATAACTCGCGGAAAAATCGTTCGAATTCGATGAACTTTTAGTATGTGGAAGGAACCCTATTGAAAGTGAACGAAATGGGGTCAAAGGTCAGGACATAGGAGCGGGATCCATTCCACTGCTCTCATGCGTCATAACTAACGTAAAAAAGGCTCGATTTCGATTAAATTTTAGTATATGGTAGGGGACTACCTGGGGACATACCCTATTGAAAGTGGGCGAAATGGGGTCAACGGTCAGGACATAGGAACGGAATCACTTCCATTGCTATTATGCGTCATAACTTACGTAAAAATTCTTCGATTTGGAAGGAATGTTAGTATGTTGTAGGGGCCTGCCTAAGGACGAATTCTATTGGAAATGGGCTAAATGGGGTCAAAGGTTAGGACAGAGCATCGGGATCTATTCCATAGTCCTTATGCACCATAAGTAAAAATGCTTCGATTGCGACAAAACTTTATCATGTTATTTGGGAGGTATACTGAACCGGTTCTGTTGAATATTATCGAAATGGGATCAAAGGTCAGAGCATAGGACCGAGATTTATTCCACAGCCATTATCCTCATAACTGGAGTAATGATTTCTGGTATGTTGAAAAGCGTATTATAATCAATGCATTTCATGATTTTACTAACTTGTTTTTCATACCAGTTTCATTGACTTTAAGTATCTTTGTTAAATTTAATTCTCGTCAGAACGGATTCAAAAGACGTGTTCATTACACCAGAAAATTCGATGTCATCTTTCTTGTTTTTTTTTTTTTTTTTTGTCGTATTTTTTGTCAGTAATTTCGCATCTTTAAACATGAGGACTTAATTACGCTTGCCTTGTAGTTCAATGATACACGTGTGATCCTCTGGCAAAATGGAAATGAATTTGAGATTGAGATTTATGCAAGTGGTGACTAACCTAAATCTCTTGTAAGTTATGTACAACTTTAACGCCACCATGGCGTTACAGAGCTACAAGTATTTGATGGTATACTGTATCCGTATCTGTAACATTTCGAAATTTTATATAAATTAACTAACTTCTCTCTTTAGACGAAGCTTCAAGCATCCAGAACATGTACAGTTTTAGAAAGTTATTCTTTACGGCATCTACAGAATCAGTTCTTTTCGCTTACCTTGATACAGTAGCAGATTTTCAGTTCCTTGACTCGAAAGCAAATGGCGGGTATACCGCTTCATTGTAAATGATGGCGGACTTCTACAAACAATTTTTCTCGCCACATGGCATATGAATCCCGACCCGTAAGGAATTCGTTTGGTGGCAATAAAGGGGTGCATGGCGTTATTTGCCGTAAGTACCTTAATCGATATGAACTGCGTCACGTCCTAATTTGATATGGGGGAAATCAAATTCAAAGTCTCCTGCTTCGTGAAACAGCACTTTCATGGAAAAGACAAACGAGACAAAAGTTACACCTTTTTCGCATTAATCTTTAGTTTTTCATCACATTACAAGAATATATATGTTAAAGCGTATGAGGCTACAGAGGAGATTATTTCGCTATCAGTGATGCATTTTTCTTCTGAATATGAAAAATAACAATCAGTGGAATGCTCTTGAGTTAAGAATAAATTCATTCAAACATTGTAATTGCTGTTCTTTTTGTACAGTTACCGAGTTTAAGTCTTATAAATATAGGCTACTCTAAAACGGCAGAGGATTCCTCGTTCAGTGGTCTGCAGAAGCCTTAATTTGGTTAGCCCGACCCGGCTCAGAATTTCCAGTAAGCCGTTCAGCCTAACTGGACCCATTTTAGACTTTCATCGGGTGTTCTCCGCCATTTATTGCAAATAATGCAGTTCTTCCTTCAGAGCAAAGGTATTCAACCTGTGGCCCGCGAAGCACTTTTTAATGGCCCGCAAGACGTTAGCCACAAAAGAAGTTCCAAAATAGAAGAGAATGCATTTTCCAAAAATGAACACACACACACACACACACACACACACACACACTTACTTTTATTTTAAAGAGTATTGAAAAATGTAGGCGTATCTGGTGGTACTTCGGAATTCTTTGTAACATAGATATCGTATTAACCCCATCGTTTCTTTTTCCAAAAGTCAAGTTTTAGAATTCAAAACCTCTTTGAAATAATCGATATTCAAATTAAACACATGTATTTTTGCTTTTCTTTTCCATATGACGCCCTAGTCCTATTCCGTTTTGTCATGTTGTCCGCAATTCAGAAAAGTTTGAAAACCCTCAGATATAGAGACACAAATGGATGTACTGAACAAAATTACCTTAGGAATACCACACAGAGAAGCATGCTATTTCCCGTAGGAATTTTTTTTTTTTTTTTTTTTTTTTGATTGGAGGTTTAACGACCACCGTGAGCAACTCAATGGGGTATAACCAGTCGCCCGTCCCTAATTTAGGGTCACTGGTTCCAGGGAAGGGAGAGAGCCAGTGCCGTAAGACAAGCACAACATCCATGCCTGACCGGGATTCGAACCCAGACCCCTTACGGACGAATGATCAGAGGCCAGCGCCTTAGACCACTGCGCCACCGGGGCGGCGTAGGAATTCCTCACATGGTTGAAGTTTCATTCTAACTACATACTTCTGATACAAACGTACATTCTTAAACACAAACAAGGTAGCCCTAGATCTTCAAGTATGTAAATAAATACTTCGAACTTCCTCATCTCCGCTGTAGCAGCTAATGGCGCCAGAAGTTCCTTTTGGTTTTGGTTTCGAAAAGCTAATAACTCTGTTCATGTAAACGCTTCTCGGAAAATAAAAAAAGCTACGCGTTTTGGTCGCTAAAGCGAAGGAAGTAAAAACGGAATTTGATTTTAGCCTTCAAAGAAATGAGCCGTTGTGTTTCAGACTCTCATTTTGCAACCCCATCTGTCGGTTTAAGCTGTAAATAAGCAATGCATCTTCTGGCAGATCCATTTCACTCGTTGAACTTCGCCTTTTGATTATTTAACAAATAAGTCTCCATTTTGTGAGACGAACGGATTTTTTAAATGCAGAAGCAAAATGCTAAATATCCAATACAGGCCCTGTCCGTCCCGAACCCGGAATTTTTTACTTAACTGACAAAAAAATAACCCGACCCGAGGGGTAAGTCGGGCACGGGATTTTAGGTCCGGGCCACGCCCTTGCAGACCTCTACCCTCGTTTATAAGTTTCCTTATTCTTACTCTTTCAAAGAAAAATAGACAGAAAGAAATAATGTTGTCTTTAGTCTCTTTTGACAGATTTCGTTGAGTTGTTTCTCTTGGGCTGATTTCACGAACAAGAGAAATACGTATGTAGTTAAAATGGTAAAGACATCATTCTTCTTCTTTTCATTTTTTTTTTCCTTTTTGGTTCTCCTTCTCCTACATCGTTGATGAGAAGATTTTGTGTTAGGAAACACTGAAAACTTTCATCCGTTTCCCGAAAATTGTAAAAAAAAATTTTAACCCCCTTTCCGGGAAGAGAGATATGCAAACTCATTTCACTAAACGCGATCTGCCTTATCTGTTTCGGCATATTAATTAATGATCTCCATTTGGAGCGTAATATCCATTTTGTAGCCGACCAGTTGTCAGAGAAGCTTTTAATTGGACAGAAGGTTTTGCTTATGTGAGACAAAGAAAGTCTCAGCAAAGGGATTTAAAATTAAAATGCAACATAACAACCTTCAGGTTGTCCGGTAGTCGGAATAACGTATTCAGTGTGTCCAAAAGTCGGAATAACGTATTTTAAATTATCGTCGTCGTCTTATTCCTAAAGAATGAAGGAAATGCGCATTCGTGGGGGGGGGGGGCAAACCCCAGTAGTCCCTCCTAGTGTGCATTTCACTGGTTTGAGTAGCACACTGGTTATTTTAGTTTTTCTCAGACGTGCTATGTTATAAAAGCATTAGTGCTTCTGCAATACTCAGTACGTAAGGTACGTATACGTATTGCGTAAGAAACAACACAAAATTATCTTTTGGGATAATTTTGTGTTATTTCTTATCTTACTGACAAACATTAAATAAAATCTTGAGAGTGCTCCAAAATGGGAGGTTTTACTGAACTCGCACAATTTCTCTGAACACCTACTATCATCTCATGCTGAAAGTACGTTACATTATGTTGCTTTCCCTTGGAGCTTTCAGCAACGTATTTCAAAGAATTACTAATAGTGTTCCAGTTTACTTGTGATTACTTAGACTTAGTGACGTGAAGGTAACAGATGATGTCTTAGCGTATTTGAATAAATTGTTCACTAATAAATTGGCCACATGTGTGTGATCATCAAAATCATCATCAACCATTCTCAGTTTACTGCTGGATGTAGTTCTCCCCAAATCTCTTCCATAACTCTCTGTCTTGAGTAATTCTGTTCTATGTCACTCCGGCGTGTTTTCAAATTTCATCCACCCATCTTCAACGTGATCTTGTGGGTTTCTTCCTAACCCTTGATATCCAGTCTAATATTTCAAGTGCGCAACTGTGGTCAGTTCTTCTAGCAAATATATCCAACCCATAGCACTTTGAGGGTTATAACGAAGTAAATTTCTCCGTCATTTTTGTCCACGTCGTGGCTCGAACACGGGTCCCCTCATTCCGGAATAAGTCGCTCTACCAACTGAGCTACGCGGACGTTCGTTCTGACTGCTATCTGCCTTTATGTCGTGTGCGTCCTGCTCACAGATGCGTCACATCTCCCTCCCCCGAAAGAGGGCCGGGGGCATGGCCCACGGGTCAGCCGTGACCATGAATCGTTGCAGGCAGCCATCCGCTGTAGAACGTGCACCTGAGAACTTCCAGTCAATCTGGTGAGTGGAATGCAACGTCACACACATTTATTTTTTGAAGCGCTGAAGAAGGGATTCTCTTTACTTTTCCTCTCTCGCGGTGTGGAAATAACATCACACCATTGCGAGATTTTGAACGGCCGCCTCATCCGGAAGTTCGGGCGCCATTATAACGAAGTAAATTTCTCCGTCATTTTTGTCCACGACGGGGCTCGAACCCGGGTCCCTCATTCCGGAACAAGTCTCTTTATCAACTGAGCTACACAGACGTTCTTTCGCGCTGCTATCTGCCTTTATGTCGTGTGCGTCCTGCTGGCAGGTACGTCACAGGGACTTTGCTTTGATCATGATGACATCCACTCTTGTCATCTTCCTGACGCATTGTTAAGGTTTCTGATCCATAAGGAAGAAATGAAAGTATTAAACTTCTGCTCCCAGTGTAAATAGCGGTATTACTCGTAGCAAAGATGACTGAAATTAAAAACGCAAAATTTTAAGGAGAAAAACAGATAAAAAATGCAGTCGCACACATTAAATGTGACGAAAAGTATGACTCCCTTTCTTATTTCGAGAATGAAACATATTTCACGCCCATCTTGTGTTTCCAACTGATTAACAACGTACTTTTGAGCTAAAGATGGTTTCGCATATCTAGGACGAACCACCGTTCACCGATCATTGCAAAATTTCTTCTGTTTTATATACCACGGTACCATTTAGAGCCAGCTTTATAATGAGGGTATGGCTGAATAACATCTACTCATAATTGCAAATGGATGCATTAGAATATTTATACGAAGCTCTTCTGCCATGCACAGGTTGCTCCAAATGAAAGAAAACACGTCGCATTGCGTCTTTTAAATGAGTGAAATATCAGAGACAAAACCATGTAAATATCCTTATTTGAATAAATATGGTTGACCTATTTGCTCCTTAGATGGGAGAATACGAGTTATGAGAAACATCTAAAATGCAAATATTTACTTACATTTAAAAATACGTAAATATTTTTAATCAGCAGAGGAAAGAGAGGGCAGCAAGCAAACACTATTGAAAACATGCCTTAGGGTAACGTGGTTCAAGTTATTTGAAGAAATGCTTCTGTTACCGGAATATAATGTGCTGAAAATTACCAAAGTACTGCGTTTAGATATTGAATATGGGAAATTGGTAAATTCTAATTCGTTTTTTTTTTTTTTTTTTCGTTTTTGTTTTTTTCATGTCTTCTTCACAATAAAACAAGAAAACTGACACTTAATTCTGGGATGTAACAAGCACGTCTTTTGGATTCTTTACGACACGAGAAAAATATTAAAAACATTTTTTAAAGAAAAAAAATTCAGCAGAGAGAGAGAGAGCTGGAGAATGCATTTATATCTAGAGAAAACCTGTGCATAATTTAAAATGAACAGTGTAAGTAGTGTACTTCATAGTGCATTGAAACTGTTACGAAGAATGTATATATGTTACGGCTAAATCCCAAAGTCTAGTCACTTCGCGAAATGACTGGCCACTTCTAGCTTTGGCCAGCTCATGGGGCCAAAGCCCGAAATAATTTACCAGTACTTCGGGCTTTGGTCGGACTGTTCTGGATTTGGCCGTGATAAACTGGCCAAAGTGTTAGAACTGTTGAGAGGCTGTGTAGCGGTGTGCTCTCCCACCGACGTGATTGGATTGTCTGAAATCACGTGGTTGCGCGCCAGAAGCGATTAAAACAGATCACAGTTTTAAGATCATTTGTTTGTCTCTTTTATGTGATTTCTACACCTTTAAGAAAATGCTTACAATTACATGTTTCATGTATTTTTTACTTTTTTTCTCTTGCGGCGCAGGGAAATCTTAGAGATCACCTGGTACTTAGATCCCTACCGGCGATACTGCGGGATTTTTACCCACTAAACCCTCGCCTTCGGTCCACATAGGACCACCAATTACTAACTTTGGCCAGTTTCTCACAGCCAAATCTAGAACTGGCCTGCGAAAGCCCGGAGTGCTGGTAAATTAAATTTGCATATTTCGGGTTTTGGCCACATGAGCTGGCCAAAGCTAGAAGTGGCCGATAACTTCGCGAATTGACTAGACTTCGGGCTTTGGCCGTAACATATACGATATAAATCCTCCAAATACGTGGCGTCAGTAACTAAACAAATACATGTTATTGGGTCACAGCCAGGTAATTGAATTCCGGATCTCTCGATATCTAGCCAAGCGTGTTAACTTTACACCAAGGTAGCCAACAATTCACGGCGCTATGTGTGTTTTTCAATCAGCTTCTGACATCATAAATCTGTAAGATGGGCTCAGTTACTGAGACGTCTCCATCTGGTGGGCATTAACGGCACTGGCTATAAATTAATTATAGCAGTTAAATCCAAAGTGAAAATCCTCCAAATACGTGGCGTCAGTAATTAAGCAATTACGTCGTTCTTTCCACGTTTTAGCAACACAGCAGTCGAAAAATTGTTATTCGGTTACCGCTGGGGAATTGAATTCCGGATATCTCGATATCTAGCCGAGCGCGTTAGCCTTACACCACGGTGGCCAATAATCCACGGCGCTATGTGTGTTTTTCAGTCAGCTTCTGACATCATAAATCCGTGAGATGGGCTCAGCTACATCATAAATCAGCTTATTAACTCAACTTCTGATATCATAAATCTTACGGATTTATGATGCCAGAAGCTGACTGAAAACACACACATAGCACCGTGGATTGTTGGCCGCCATGGTGTAAGACCAACGCGCTCGGCTAGATATCCAGAGGTCCGAAATTCAATTCCCCGGCTGTGACCCAATAACAATTTTTTGGTTGCTGTATGTTGCTAAAACGTGGAAAGAGCGATGCATTTGTTTAAAAAAAAAAAAAAAAATATATATATATATATATATATACATATATTGGCCAAATTTCTACACAATTTGTAAGATTTCCACAAACAGAAATAGTTGCTTTCAGGCAGAAATGTATGCTACGAAAAATCACAAATTGCAAACAAAACAATTCTCATAACGGAAGATATCCAAGGCAAAGGTGATTCTTCAAATCGGGTTCTTAGAACAAAGGTACGCTTTCAAGATTTGTGCAAATAGAAATGAACATCTATACCCCCTAGTGGCAAACTGTGAGGTACAAAAATTGGCAAATATATGAAATTTATTCATTGTTACAAACACTATCAGTAGCGAAAGGATTTTTTTTAATCGGACTTTTAGAAGCTGAGATATCATCACTACAGAGATTTAAATGAATTCTTTGAGTTAGATTTTTAGAAGCGAAGATACGACTGCAAGCATGTTAAAAACAGAAATATATCTCTAGTGAAAATCAGCAAAGTAACATACATCGAAATGCAATCAGGGAATCATCTTTCATCGTACCGTTGCCAAACTACCGTTATATTCTATATGGCGGGTTTTTTTATTATTATTATTATTATTTTACTGTTTTCTTTCCTTCAACTCACAGTCAGCTGTTGCCAAAGTGTACAAGGAAGTTCGGAAAAGTGACGTATATTAACGCATAGTTCTTATATGAAAAATGCGTGGTATTACTTCCAGGAGGAAATAAATTGTATCATACTTTCCCCGAAATCTCTGCTTTTAAAAAATCAGATTTAAAAAAAGTTATTATTGTTATTTATTTATTTATCGTATTTACTCGAATCTAACGCGCCCTCGAATTTGACGCGCACCTTTCTTCTCAGTTACGAAAATGCATATTTTTTCTTAATACTCGTGCACTAAGACGCAGGAAAACTTGAAGGAAATACAAACTTATGAAATTTACGAAATATGGCAATTCTTGAATTTATTTAAATTCCACGTTATTCCAAATTATGCATTGCTCACAGACACCCTCAGATATTTCACTGCACGAATCTTCATTGCTGCTGTCAGCTGTGGTTTCACTGCTGGATTGTTCGAAGATAACCTCGTTTTCAGTGCTATCCATCGCATTGGAAATGCCGCACTTCAGAAAAGACTGCTTAACTAAGTCATTAAGGAATGAACTCCCAGGCATCTACAATCCACTGTTCTACTACAGAGAGTGAAGGCTTTTTTAACACATCCAGTTTTTGTCAGTTCTGTGTCTCCCGATGTAAGCCATTCATTATAGTGTGATCGAATTGCTGCTTTAAAAGGCCTATTTATGCAGATATTACGGGGCTGAAGTTGGGAAGTCATTCCTCCAGGCACAACAACTAGATCAGTTCTGTTTTCAACAATCCTGGTTTTCACCGAGTTGGTTGCATGCCCCTTGAATGAATCCAAATAAGCATGGACCGCAGTCGCACCACTCTTTTTGAAGCCAGTCCTTTACCACTTCTTCGGTCATCCAGCCATTTTCTTTAACTCTGACATGAATTTTCTGAGGAAAAATCTCTTCATTCGGAAATGTTTTAATCTTGAAAATAAACATACGGCGGTAGATTGTTCCCATCGGCGGTAATGGATTGCATGACCGTCATTCGGAGCTTCTTGTTTCCTGTTGTTAACACTTTAACTTGGTTTGCACCAATACTTTCTACAGTGTAATTTGATGGCATATCAAAATACAATGGTGTTTGGTCAGCATTCCCAATCTGGCTTAAAACATGGTGTCCTTGCTTTTCTAACTGATATGACGTACTTGATAAAATTATATAGCTTTTCTTCAAAGTCAGATAGATGGCATTCTCTGACACATTGTAGTACGCTGCCTCAGAGAAAATCACCTTGGCACACAGTCCGTCGACACTTTACATTACCGGTACAGTACCCATTTCTCATCACCCGTTACAATTCGTCGCAAAAAAATGCTTCATTTCTGTGACGAGAAAGCAAAGAAACACAGGTAAGGATTCTCTCCTCTTGTTGCTTTGTAGAAAGCTGGTGCGGAACCCAGTTATCGAACTTGGTGATGAACCCAAGCGCATGCATCTGTCTTTGGACTTTTGTTCTGTGTACCGACAACGTTTCCGCTAATTCCTGAACGGTTGGATGTGGGTCATTTGTTATGGCTTGGTCCATATCGTCGTCAGAAACCACGGATGGACGTCCAGGACATTATCTTTACAGCTCCTGTCTCTGTTCGAAATTTCCGGAACCAACGGCAACATGTGCTATCATCAACTGCATCCTCCCCATCCACTTATCAGATGTTGCGGCAAGCCGCGGCTGCAGTACTGCTTTTATCGAACTCGTACAGTAAACAATGTCTAATGTGCTCTTTATCAGATGCCATGTTACACCGTCCGTGATTTCCGTTACGAATGACTTACTCGGCCAAAACTAGTACCTCTATATGCTCTACTGCTCCACGTTTATTTGGCCGAAAATTCGGCATTGCAGTGTCATCTGTGACGTAACTACTCTGATCGCAATTTGCACCTATTACAAAAAAGGGTAGAACTTTTGCACACACCCAATAATGCAGTACACAGCGTGTGCGTACAGTGTGCTCTATTTGCGTATGCACTGAACGCAATACAGTCCAATGCATCTAATTCCAATGCATCTAATTGAGGATCAGTGAGCTAGAATTTCATATGTATTGAATCCAATCGAAATTGGTTCCAGGATATGCATTTTGAAAGTTCACGGCGCACAAAACTGCACCAATCAAGTATTTCCCTTAATCTGTTTATGAAAGCTTTAAATTTTCTCTGCTTTCACAGAACAAGTTTCAAACCGCTGATCAAATAAACTCTCTGCTATGCATGTAATGAAATTTCCCTGATTAAAATAAAAACTTCTTGTCTCATTTAATGAACTTCGGTCATGTAACACCTCTTAATACACGAAAGCCGATTTTGATTAAATTAAAAGAAAATCAATAATGCTTTCTCATTTCAACGTTTTTCCCGCGCTTTGCGAACGAAGATTAATTCTTTCGCAAAATGTGCCTTTAAAAGTAATCATGGTAAAGTCAATATTATTTTCTCGACAATGCTTCAATTTCTCGCCGTTTCTTTGTTAAATCTTTATGGTTTTGTGGCCGAAAACGCTGAATTTTTATTCTCGACATTGCAGCTTAAGTTTTCTTTCAATTTTTTTTTTTTTTTCTCTGGCATCTTAAGAGGAGCTCGGCACACCTAACATTTCTCCTCTGGAAAGCCCGCTCTTAATGTAGAGGACCAAAACGCGCGGCGTAATTTATTGCGAACAATTTGCGGAAACTATTCGAGCGGCTTGAAGATTGATGCAATTTATTTCCGAGCAATTTCATTCCATGTATCCAGCGCCCCACGTTCATTTCCAAAGAAAGGACGAAATACACGCTCTCGGAAAAATGAAAACTTGGGGAATGAAAAGAACGACAAAAGTCCTTGTTCCTGCGTGAAAATCTAATCTTTAACGAGATGCTCTTTTTCTCCTCACGAATCGTTTTATTAGAGACTTCAAAGCCCCGGAAAGGCAAAATTTTCGTGCCGGAGGATCAAGTTTTGCATGAAGAAGGATTAACATCCCCATGATTGTCGGAGGGTGCGTTGTCAGTACTTTTATCGCTTATCGTTGCTGTCATCCTTGATTAAAGCGAAATTTTTCATCGGGGAAACCCCAGAGGAAGGGGATACTCGAGAATGACTAAAGCATGCGCAATTCTGGTGACTCGAAAGACACAGAAAGAGGGAGAGAGAGAAAGGAAACTTGATTATGTAATTAACCTCCGCTTTCCTTTCTGTTGTACGCGTGTTCTGTGGAGGCGGGAATGTCAAAGCGACGTTGTGCTGTACGCTCAGAAGCTCCTGTCATTAAAGGACGGCGGCACGAACAGACTTCGCCAGTAACGCGGATTTTCATGCATCTTTTTCCTTACGTTGTTAAAACACCCGATAACTAAATTGTAATTACAAATATACATAAGATCAATTCACATATCATTCATACTAAGAAACATAATAATTCCAGTGTCTTTTGAAACAAACATTCTTCGAAAATATTACACTATCTAACGAGAAATCTATTACCACGAATCTTTCTCTTTACGATTTTAAAACACCCGATAACAAAATTGTAATTACATTGTATACACAAGATCAATTCACATTTCGTTCATGTTAAGAAACATTATAATTCTGGTGTCTTTCGAAATCAGCGTGCCTGGATAATATTACACAATCTGACGAAATCTTGTTCAGAGTGGGCGTTGGATTACTTTTGTTATTCACTGCTACGTTGGTAGAAGCCAAAATGGGTAAAGACGGGTTTAAAATTCTCGGTTAAGAAATAATAATTATAAATTGGTATTAATACTGTCAGTTGGGATGACTCTGACACCTTTAAGGAAGCTGTTTTTTTGTTTATGTCCATATGTTTTTTTTTTTTTTTTTTTTTTTTTTTTTTTGTGTAGTCACTAACGTTTTTAATAAAACAACAGATTCGTTTTAAGTTTTTTTTTATTCATTAGCTATTTTTTTTATCCTTCGTTTAAGTTATTTTTTGATCTTTCATTTTAGGAGATATTTAAAAATATTCAGGGTGTCAAAGTCAGACTGGTTTGGGGGAACTTCGACACCCTACGGTTTTTACGCTTTTCAACCGTAGATTGAAGAAGCGTATATGCTCCAGCTTTGCCCGTCTGTCTGTCCGTCCGCACGATAACTCGCGTAAAAATCGTTCGATTTCAATGAAATTTTAGTATGTTTTGTATGTGTATTATCATGCTTAAGCTTCGAAGAACATAACTGAAACCAGGTGAAATTTTAAGAGAGAAAATGACAAATTTCCGGAAACAGCGCGTAATCAAAATCATATTTTTAGGCACTCCGATCATTGCTTTTTCTTAGCTTTCAAAATAGTTAGACATATACAAAGTGCGTTCAAAAAGTTCTTTCTGGATTGGCGGCAACATGGCGCTATAGCCGTTAGTGCAGAAATATTTCCACTATGTGCTTTTATATTTGAATCTATAATTAACGTTTCCCTCAAGAAGAGCAGAATGGGAAAAAGCAGAATGGGTATGAAACGTTCGTCCCCACGTAGAATTCCTTTCTCTGCGCCATTTTGGCGGACGTCGAGATAAGAATGTTAAAAGTACTATAGTACATCTGTGTATAAGAGACTATCGCTTCAGGGTGTGTGAATGTGAGACGTATGGTTCGATTTCGATGAAATTTTAGTATGAGGTGGGTGTGCAACTGGGGACGAACCCTATTGAAAATAGGCGAAATGGGGTCAAAGGTCAATATATAGGAGCGGGATACATTTTATCGCCTTCATGAGTCATAACTTACGTAAAAATGCTCGCGCTGTTGTCAAATCCCCTGACCTCCCGGTCCACCTAAGACCTTCCCGGCCTCGCCTGGGGGCAATTACCTCCGTACTTTTCGTGACCGCTCGCTACCTAAACCTAGATACAACTGTCCCCTCGCCTCCCTCTCTTGTCTCCAAGAAATGCCCTTAAGCATATCCAAATGATCTCCGAGAGAAAGACCCACACCGCTTTCGGTAAATCTTAAGCCTCAAAGTAAAATGTGAGGGGCTAGTCATTCGTCGGCCTCATTGAAATTGAAACTTGAAAAGCATCAAAAGAGACGCGATAGAGTTAATCTCCATTCAACAAACAATGTGCATATACTAATCGTAGACAGAATGTCGTCTTAGTAAATAGCCGTGCATCCGGTGTCTAATGGGGAACATATTCTGAGAAATTTCTCTCACGCATTGGGCAAACAAAGGAATGGGAGCACGAGATGGAATAAATGTTGCATTTTGAGATTTTATATGAAATTCTAAAACCCCGTATAAAATCTCTGTAACAGTATACTGAACCGGTTCTGTTGAACATCACAGCAATGCGGTCAAAGATCAGTGTTTAATGGAGAACATATTCTGAAAAATTTCTCTCACGCATTGGGCAAACAAAGGAATGGGAGCACGAGATGGAATAAATGTTGCATTTTGAGATTTTATATGAAATTCTAAAACCCCGTATAAAATCTCTGTAACAGTATACTGAACCGGTTCTGTTGAACATCACAGCAATGCGGTCAAAGATCAGTGTCTAATGGGGAACATATTCTGAAAAATTTCTCTCACGCATTGGGCAAACAAAGGAATGGGAGCACGAGATGGAATAAATGTTGCATTTTGAGATTTTATATGAAATTCTAAAACCCCGTATAAAATCTCTGTAACAGTATACTGAACCGGTTCTGTTGAACACCACAGCAATGCGGTCAAAGATCAGTGTCTAATGGGGAACATATTCTGAAAAATTTCTCTCACGCATTGGGCAAACAAAGGAATGGGAGCACAAGATGGAATAAATGTTGCATTTTGAGATTTTATATGAAATCCTAAAACCCCGTATAAAATCTCTGTAACAGTATACTGAACCGGTTCTGTTGAACATCACAGCAATGGGGTCAAAGATCAGGGCACAGGAGCGAGATTCATTCCACAGCCGTTATCCTCATAACTTGACTAAAAATGCTAGGGTTTGTCTGCGAGCGATTTCAGGTATGTTGGAAAGCGTATCGTAATCAATGCATTGCATGATTTTACTAATTTGTTTTACTGTTCAAGAAAATCTGGACTCTTCTTTCCGCACGCGGCTCAGTATGATTCTGGGTGATGAATCAAGTCAGTTTCTTCAGTGGCGTTAGCAAAATAAAGAGGAACTGACAGCATCTGGTCTGAGTTCGGTCAAACCAACAATAATAAAATCTGATGGCTCTCGCTGGATTGCAAAGATATTCAGAAAGATAATTAGAGGTAGCGAGTATCGTTACAACGGACGCAGAATCGCATGAGGACCGGAGCGGGAACTTGTTCTCTTCATTCCCTCAATTTTTTGCTAAAAAGGGACCATATCCCTCAGCTGTTGGCTTTAGTTTGCCACCCAGCATACTTCCCTTACTTTTTTTAATTTCAAAAGCTAATAATCTCTAGAATTTTAATTAAAATTCAGAATAATTCAACACTGCATTTTTCTAATACCAAATGTCTCGTTGACAGGTCATTTTTGCCTTCATATCAATGTATGTAATATCACGTGGGTGGGAAACGTTGGCGCTGCCTCTGAACTTGCCTCCGGCATTGTATCCTTCCAAATCTCCTGCTTTGCTCCGTATATTTTATGATGTCTGCAGATCATTAGCGATCTTCCTATTTTATGGCATGTCTTTCAATTTTCCTCCTCCGTTTGATGATCTTCTCACCATTAACTACAATGAGAAAGACCTCAGGCCGCAGTTTTTCAGTTTTTCGTTGTTTCTTTTACCGTGCAACTCAGACATTTATGCTCCACAGTCGTCTGAATGAAACAAAATATTGCACAGATTTCTTATAAAAATTATAGTCATTTCATAGTTCTTTACTGTAATAAAATTATACATATACACTATATTGACAAAAGTAACCGGAAACCCCTTCAAAAGCAAGTAAACGGATCCGCTGCGTTGTTAAGATGCGCGGTACAGCTGCAAACAGTTTTAAAAAGTCTGCAGCTGACGGCGATCGTATTGCACTGTGAGGTTGAGTGAAAATATCACGGCGGGAGAGAATTGACTTTGAGAAAGGAAAGATTGTTGGGTGTTATATTAGTGGGTTGTTCATAAGAGAAACCGAGAGGCGTTTAAACATGTACAAGTCAACTGTTTTGGATGTACTGAATAACTGGAAGACACATGGTGTGCCTGAAGCAGCAAAACCACAGGAGAGTCGTTACAGCTAATCGACGGAGTACTGCACAAGACCTCAGTGTACAGGTGAATAACAATGCTGGAACCTCGGTATGTACACGTACAATGCCATTTGCAGAGAACTTCATTCCATGGGTTACCATGGTCGTGCGGCTTCTCATAAGCCTTTTATCTCCACTCGGAATGCTACTCGTCGTTTAGCATGGTGTAAAGAACATTTCTCGTGGACCGTAGATCAATGAAAACGGGTCCTATGAACTGATGAATCCAGATACACGATGCATCATTCTGATGGCCGTGTATGGGTATGGCGGCAGCCGGGGGAACGCTATTTTTAATACAGTGTACTGTTCCTACGGTCAAGTTTGGAGCTGGCAGCGTACTCGTGTGAGGGTGTTTTTCGTGGTATGGTCCCGGCCCATTGGCTATCGTGGACAAACCTGTTAACCAGCAAGTCTACCTCGATACAATTATGCGGTACTAACTCTTTGGCAATACTATAGAACTGAGCCTTGTTGGTACCAGCAGGGTAATTCACCGAGCCATAAAGCAAGAACTGTTACTGCGTGGTTTGACGATAATTCCGTATCGTGTGTGGACTGGCCAGCACAGAGCCCTGATCTTAATCCCACAGAGCACCTAAGAGATTAATTAGAGCGTCACATAAGAAGTTTGAAACCAAGGCTAAGCAGCAGTTATCGCTAGCATTATGCACTGAGTGGAAGGGCACACCTATCGCTGTGTTCCAAAACCTTGTCGGAAGCATGTCTCGCAGGATTAGTGCATGCATTAAGGCCAAAGGTGAACCGGCACCGTACTAATGTGTGTCAATACACGCTATGTTGTGTTTCTCTTCTAGGTGTCCGGTGACTTTTGTCAATATAGTGTATAAGTCTATGGGGGAGATAGGTTGATGAAATCCGAAAGCAAGACATGTAGGTGACTGGCTCAAGGCAGACAGTTGTGAAAGAAACTTGAAAACATATTCATCTAGAAGTGGATTGCCAATATCATCATCATCATCATTGTCAACCATTATCAATCCACTGCTGGACGAAGGTCTCCCCAAGTTTCCTCCACAACAGTCTGTCTTGTGCCAGTCTCCTCCATGTCACCCCTGCATACTTTCGAATTTCATCCACCCATCTCCCATGTGGTCTTCTTCTGGGTCTTTTCCTGTCCCTTGGAATCCAATCTAAAATTTCGGCTGTCCATCGATGATCTGTCCTTCTGGCAGTATGTCCAGCCCATTGCCATTTCAGGGATTTAACTCTGATCATGATGTCTTCCACTCTTGTCATTTTTCGGATCCACGAGTTCCTCTTCTTATCTCTCCTGGTTACACCAAGTATGCTCCTCTCCATGCTTCTTTGAGTTGTCTGCAGCCTTTGTATGTCTCTTTTAGTTAAGGTCCACGTCTCTGCACCATACGTAAGCACTGGAAGGATGCATTGATCAAACACTTTTCTTTTAAGACATAATGGCATATTGCTCTTGAAAATTATGCTGTTTCTTCCAAAAGCTCTCCAGGCAAGTTTTGTACGCCGATTAATTTCTTCATCAATGTGACCCTCACTTGATATCTGCTGTCCAAGATAAACGTATGTGTCTGTTATCTCCAGCTTTTCTCCATCAATCAATAAATCTTCATTTCTTGTAAAAGCATTGAACATCACTTTTGTCTTCTGAAAGTTCATTTTTAATCCCACTTCTTTACTCTTGTCAGCAAGTTCCTGGATCATACTCTGCAGCTCTGATGGGGTAGTTGCAAAAATGACTACGTCATCAGCAAAACGAAGGTGGGTTAGATAATCTCCATTAATCTTTATCCCTTTGTTTTCCCAGCTCAGCGACTGAAAAACACCCTCCAATGTGGCATTAAAGAGCTTCGGAGATATGGTGTCACCTTGTCTCACTCCCTTTCCAATTTTTATGTGTGTTGTATTTTCAAACAGCCGAATCTTTGCACTTGCATTTTCATAGATGTTATTAATAATATTAATGTATGCATCTTCAGTACCGCAGGTTTTCAGAGCCATTGTAACTGCTGATGGTTTCACCGAATCAAAGGCTTTTTCATAATCGATAAAAGCCATGCACAATGGAAGTTCATATTCCCTCGCTCTTTCAATTAGTTCTCTCAGTACGTGGATATGATCTATTGTGCTGTAGCCACTCCTGAATCCAGCTTGTTCTCTCGGTTGAGCCATGTCCAGTGTTACCTTCAAGCGGTGTGAAAGAACTTTAGTGAAGATTTTATAAACTACTGATAGGAGGCTGATAGGTCTGTAGTTTCCGAGATCCTCAATGTCACCTTTCTTATGTAGCAGGATCATTGTAGCGGTGTTCCAATCCTCAGGAATCTTTCCTTCATTAAGGCATCGAGTGAAAATTTGGGCGAGTACTGTTTCAATTTCTCCACTTGCTTCTTGTATGATGTCTACAGTAATTCCATCTTCTCCTGGAGCTTTTCCCCGATTCATGTTCTTGATTGCATGTGCAACTTCTGCTGGAAGGACTGGAGGAACTCTGGTACTGGTATCTTTCATGATGTCTGGAGTGCATGTATCATCCCTTTCATATAATTTGGAGTAGAAATCTTTCACTCTTGTCAAAATTTCGCCTCTATTTCTTGTTACAGAACCATCTTCTTTTCTCAGTGCCATAATCTGTTTTCTTCCCTTACTGAGATGTCCCTTTGCTATCTTTAGGCTTTGGTTGTTTTCAATTGCTTTCCTCACTAGTTCACAGTTGAATTTTCTTACGTCTTCAGTGATACTTTTTCTTACTGTCTTGCATAGCTCTATATATTCCACTTTGGAAGTCACATCTTCTTTAGTTGTCCTCATCTCTCTTCTTTTTTGCATCAACATTTTCGTTTTTCCTGATAATTTGTTTACATGCAACTTGTTCTTAGACCCAGCAAATTTTGTTGCTGTTTCCATAAGAGCTTTGGTTACTTTTCTGTTAACTTCAGAAATATCCACTTCTTCCGATGTTAGGCTTTCTAAAGCAGAGAATCTGTTCTTCAGTTCCAATTTGAAGGTATTATGGTGTTTTTTAAGGTTAGTTATGTCAATACATTTTGTTTGTCTTATGAGCTTGCCACGTTCAAGTTTGGTGTTGAAGTGCATCTTACATCTCACCAATCTATGGTCACTACCTGTGTTGAACTTGTTCAGCACACTGCAGTCTTCTATGACGAATTTTTGTTACACATAATAAAATCAATTTCACTTGTCGTCCCATTTGGATGTCTCCATGTCCATTTCCTGTGTGGCTTTTTCTTGAAGAAGGAGTTCAAGATGAAAAACCCTTCTGCCTCTGCAAACTCAACGAGAGTATTTCCACGCTGGTTTCTGTTGCCGTGACCGAATTTACCTACTGAAGTTTCATTTCATTTCATTCATTTCATTATATACAGTGGAATCTCTGTTGTACGTTTTTCACTTTCATACAAAATTCCGCGCTAGTCCCGATAATTTACTTTAATTTCTATCGCTTTTTCGATTCGTTTTTTTTTTCATTCATTTATACACTTTTTGCCGTTACACATTAAATTTTGAATTTTAGATTATCAAAGATGAGTGGTTCTTGGATTGTACGTTGCCCTGTATGTTATAATTTTCAGGGAATCGAAAGAGCGTTTTTTGTTTTTTTCATCTTTGAAGTGGATGATACAACTAAAAATTTACTAAATAACGTCCACTCTTAGCTTTTTTTATCTCTGAATTCAAGAAATTTGAAACAAGCGAAGATTAATGGATGTTTTACTCGGTACTAATACTAAATCAACTACTGGACAAACTGCTTTGAAAAGAGCAATGCTTATAAGTAAAGGAAGTGCAATAGAGGTACTGAGAAAACAAAGTCGTATTCCAAAATACTGCCTAGTATTTCAAATTGAATGAAAAAAAATTAAGACAAAATTCAAATTAAATAGCTTGTGCAGTTAAGCCCCACTAGATGGAGACGTCTCAGTTGCTGAGCCCATCTCTACGGATTTGTGAAGTCAGATGCTTCACAAATGGATGGGTCGCATGTGGGGATGGGTTGGTTTTTATTTATGTTTCCTAAGGTTCTATGCTTGCAAACTGAGTAATGCGGAAACCCACACTTTCTGGTTTATGTAGAAATGTGAGAGTTGTGATCTGTGTTGGCACCTGATGAAGCCACGGATGCTTCATCAGGTGCCAACTAAATTTAAATCTGAATTTTCTTAGATTTTTTTCTCTGATTTTTTTTATAAGACCGGTAAGTAGGTAATTAGATATCTGTCTTTTTTTGCATTATATATGTACAGTATATTGTAACATCCTGAACCTTCATACGCAGAATGCGGACTGATACAAAGAACTGTTGACTCGCGACTTGAACTTCCATGCACGAGAGCACGGAATGACATATTGACTATTGACTGCTGGAGTGTGGAGTGTCATGTCCGGAGTGCCCTGCTGAGTTCGTGGGTCAGTTGTGTCTGAGACTTTGGAAGGAAGAGATGTGTAGAAGCTGGCCAAGTTGAAGTATTCTAAGATTGTTTAATGAAGTAGAATGTAATCGTAAAACAAAACAGTATTTGTACGAGATATATATAAATAAAATATGTAAATGAATTATTTTCTTGTATAACTGGCTAGTCTATGACGTTACAATGTGTGTGTCATTATCAACCATAATAAATCCACTGCTGGATTGCGGTCTTCTCAAATTTCTTTCATAACTTTCTATCTTGAACCAGTCCCTTTCACGTCAGACTAACTGTTTCTACGGTTTTTCGCAATTGTTTCGGCCTTCGTAACTTCAGAGCCACATTAAACGAATTGCACGCAACTGGAAGTCGTAGTTCGTAGTCTCAGTAATGATGAAGTTATCTCCAGAGAATGTTCGACAATGTGAACGACATTCTTTTCTCGCAACGCAGTACAATCGCGCTTTCATTTCTGAATGTGAACAACCAATATCCCTTGAAATTTTTGAGAAAGAAACGTGAGTTTTAATCTGTCAATGTACCCGAAACTGGCGAAGCATATTATACGCAACATCTCTAAATGGAGAGATGACTAAGTATGGCGTAAAAAAGACTACCAGAAACTAACGCAAAAGTTTCAGTTCCAATTTTAATCAGATTGTAAGAGGTGATTTTTGGGTCCTTTCTTGAGCTGCAAAAATCTGGAAGAGGATATTCTTTTGATTAATGACTAAACGGCTAGTCATAGTTCTGGGGCTCGTTCGGACCCGGCATCTACCTTGAAATATTGAATTCGGGCTCGGGCGGGCTCAAGCAGGCATACTTCGGTCTCGGGCTCTAAAAAGTGAGCTCGAACTCAGCACTGTTGCCTAGCAGAGCTGAGTTCGGGCGCAATTTTAAAAGCCCGAGCCCGAACTATGTCAGCTCTGGCCCGCCCGAGCCAAAATTTTATAGCGCAAGATACAGCCCGGGCCCGAACGACCCCAAAAACTATGATTAATCTGTTTAGGCATTAAAACAAATCTCTTTCAGACTTCCACACTTTCCTCCCCGTGCAATTAACTGACGTCCTTCTCAGCTGCCGAGTGGGGACGGAATGTTTTTTTATTTCTATAGTTTCTTTAGCAATTAATTTCTTCCTGAAATGCTTCGGGAGACCGGACATCAGTAAAAATCAGGAGGCACAACAATCTACGCCGTACATTGCTCAATTAAATTTGCAGGGAGCTGCCCCGTTGAGTTAGGGAGCAAATTTTCGGCAGCTTGCTATCTACTATCTACAGTTCTTAAAGAAACTTTTCCTTCGCAGAAATTCAGTAATTCATGGTCTATGGTATTTGTTAGTAATTCATGGTCTATGGCCTGGAATGAATAGAACTACCGAGTCACCACTCCCTATCTAAACCCAGTTGTCGAAGAATTCCATTTAACAACTAGAAAGTGTGAAAAAAGTCTCAGGAGCTAAATCATACAAAATCACACTAAAAAAAGAGGAACAAAATTATTTCCCTCTCTCAGAGCCCGAGCCCGCTTGAGCCCGAACTCCAGGAAGAGCCCGTTTGGGCCCCGGCTAGGCTTCAGGCTTTCGGGCGACTGTATCTCTGCTTCTAAATCTCCGATTTGAAAAATTCCTTCTGCACCGGATACAGCTCCTGACGGGACATCGTTTGCACATAATTTCTAATATTTGTAAAAAAAAAAAAAAAAGGTTTGGCCACCAGGGGAAGTAAATCTTAATTTCCACTTCTGATGTATTTGCAGCAAAATATGAGCTTCTAAATTCTCGATTGAAAAAAACGTAGTTTGTAGACCGATACTACTCATGTCGACAAACCTTCTAGAAACATTTTCTTCTTAAAATAATGTATGGTTTCTACACCAGGGGGCGTAGATGTATGTCATATTTTTGTCAATATCTCTACTTCTAGGAGTCCGATTCGAAAAATTCCTTCTTTGTTGGATAGCGTCTCTAGTGTGGCATGTTTTTCATATAATTTCAAAATTTTCAAGTAATTCATAGATTTTCCGCTAGGGGGCGTAAAGGTAAATTGCCCCCCCCCCTATATCTCTACTTCTAAATCTTCGATTTGAAAAAATTCTTGCTGCACCGGATACAGCTCCTGATGGGAAATCGTTTGCACGTAATTTTAAATTTTTGTAAAAAATGGTTTGGCCACTAGGTGGCGTAAATCTTTATTTCCGCTTCTGATGCATTTGCAGCAAAACATGAGCTTCTGAAATCTCGATTGAAAAAAAAGTCGTTTGTTGACTGATACTACTCATGTCGACAAACCTTTTAGGAACATTTTGTTCTTGAAATAATGCATTGTTTCTACGCCAGGGGAAATCATGCATTATTTCAAGAAGAAAATTTTTGTCAATATCTCTACTTCAAGGAGTCCGATTCGAAAAATTCCTTCTTTGTTGGATATTGTTTCCGATGCGAAATGTCTTTCCTATAAATTCAAAATTTTCAAGTAAATCATAGAATTTCCGCTAGGGGGCACAAAGGTAAATTGCGTTTTCTGCGTTATTTCTGCTTCTAAAACTCCGATTTGAAAAATTCTTCCTGTATCCCATACAAGACCTGATGGAAAATATTTTTCACATAATTTCTAATGTTTGGTAAAGAATGGTTTGGCCACCAGTGGCATAAGTGTTAATTTCTGCTTCTGGTGTATTTGTAACAAAATCTGGGCTCCTGAAAACTTGACTAATTTTTTTTTCTTGGACCGATAGTGCTCATAGGGAAAAACCTTTTGATAATACTTTCTTTCTGAAATAATGCATGGTTTTCCCACCAGGGGACGAAAAGTCACATCTTATTTTTGTCGATATCTCTGTTTCTAAGAATCCGATTTGAAAAATTCTTTCTGTGTTGGAGAGCCTTTCCGGTGAGAAATGTTTCTCATATAAATTCATGTTTTCCTTAACGCACAAGTCTGCAACCATAGGACGTAAGCTCACGATTCCGTTTGCAGCAATATTGAGGGATTAAAAACTCTATTGAAAAACTTCTTTCTTCCGTTAGATATTATTGTTTTCCATACCGGTTCCATTGACTTTGAATAGCTTTGATAAATTTAATTTGCGTCAGAACGGATTCAAAAGACGTGCTTATTATACACCCGAAAATTCGGTGTCATCTTTCTTGTTTTCGTTCCTAATAACCGAAACTTCAGTGTTTTTGTAGGTTTTCGGTTCATCTCCCCCGTCCTCCCGCCCTTTCACAGGTGTCAGTTTGAAAATTTTTCATTATCACATAAAAATTTTCAAAAAGAATTTTCAGTCTTTTTACAGAAGTTCCGTATCTTTTTTTTCTGACGTAGGAAGCAATAACAGAAGCTCCGTATCTTTTTACAGAAGTTCCGTATCTTTTTTTTTCTTTTTTTTTTTTTTTTTGACGTAGGAAGCAAATAAATCTTTCACTTTGCCTGTCCAATAAACACCCGCGATGGCATGTCTCCCATTGAGGAATGCTACCGCCTGAGCCAGAAAGACACTTACAAGCCGTTAACGTTTAAGGTAGAAAGGATGAAGACTGAAAACTCACGAAGATTAAATACATTTCGCAATGAATGCGGCTAAGTTAGTCACTTTATTTTCTGTGAGAGCTTATCATTTTTTTGAATAAGTTTATAATAATTTTATTTTTTTCTATAGGAGGACTTATAACAGTTTTTATTATTATTTTATCAAACCAACTGATTGTTTCGGAACTCCCGATATTTTAAAACTGACAATGAGTTTAATTATATTTTTAAAATAATGAAATGCCTTCATGGTATAATTTCATAAAACCCCTAAATATAAAAATTATAGTAATTTTATTTTTTCTATCACAAATCGCATTTGTTTTCAACCATGATTTTTCAAAACAACAGAATGTTTTGGAACTCAGGATTTCTTGAAACGGACAAAAACTTTCTATTATGTTTTAGAAAGGCGAAATGTACTGCTTCTTAGTAATATTTCACAAAAACACTAAATATAAAATTTACTCTTGACAGCTATTAATCACTTTTGTGTTAAAAGGTCCACAGATTAATACATAGACGTCATACAGTCACCCGTACACTTCAAGCACCCGATTTCTTAAGGTAACACAATACACTGAAGAGCAATTGAATTAGAGATACCTGTCTAGAAACGTATAGCACCACATTTCGCCCTGATGACGGCGGCGATTCGTCTCGGCATGGACTCGACAAGACACTGGAAGCTTTGGGAAGCTATACGGATCCACGACCCCTGAACAAGCTCCCACAGTTCACGAAGATTTGATGGAGGCGTGTCAGAGCCTCGAACATCTTTCTCGATGGCATCCCAGATGTGCTCGATGAGATTGAGGTTAGGTGACTTAGCTGGCCAAGGAAGCGAAGTCACGTCGGTGTAGTGTTCATCCAACCATTCGGATACAGTTCGGGAGCGATGGCACGGTGCATTGTCTTGTTGCAGGATGAGGTCCCCAGTGGGATGTTGAAGACGCACAAACGGGAGCAAATGGTCGTCCAGGATATCCCGGTAACGTTGACCTGTGAGGGACGATGTCACACGTACCAGGGGTCCCATTTCAGTCCACGTAAACAGTCCCCAGACGAGAATGCCACCCCCACAAGCATGAAGAGCACCCTGCTGGCAAGAAGGATCCATCGCATCATGTGGTTTGCGCCGTACTCGTATTCTGCCATCCACATATACCAACGTGAATCTCGACTCATCAGTCCAGGCAACATTTTCCCACATGTCCAGTGTCCAGAGGCGATGTTCCCGCGCCCATGCTAATCTTTGCACCCTGTGATGTGCGGTCAGCAGCGGTACCCTCGTGGGACGATGACTACTGTACCCCATAGTGAGGAGATGGTTCTGGATGGTGTGGCTGCCTACACGTTTTTGTGCACCAGCGTTAAATTGCCGAGTGATTTCTCGCACTGTGGCCCGTCTATCCGCTGTTACAATGCGAGCTAGCCGACGATGACCCTGCTCATTCACACGCTGTTATCCATGGCAGTTGGCCCTTGCAGGGGCGGTTTTACCGGATTCGATGTACTCACGGTGCACCAGTGACACAGTGGCTCGTGAAAATCCCAGTGCCTGCACGACTTCCGAGATGGAGTGACCCATTCGTCGGGCCCCGACAATTTGCCCACGATCAAATGCGCTTAGATCCTTCGTTTTACCCATACTGCGTCCGACTCTTACTGATTCCCGTCGCATCACTCTTTATATTGTCGGATCGCTGCATACGACATGGCGTTTCGGTTTACAGGGCCGCCCACAGCGCCACATTTGCATAACGCCAACTGTCTCTAATTCAATTGCTCTTCAGTGTATACAGGCTGTCCATAAAGGTGCAACCAATTTCAAATAATTATAACAGTTAATATAAATGATATCAGTATACAACTTGTGTTAGTGGACAGAACAGATCATGAAGTTTTATAGACATTCGACATGGGCGCCATTGTCACTAGAACAATTTTTAAACGGTATTCGAGTTCTAACCATGAATGTCCGTATAAACTTTCTGCAGTGCGTGTTTAATCCTCCTCTTTAGATCAGTAATGTCTGCAACAGGGGTGCTGTAAACCTCACTCTTGATGAATCCCCATAAAAAGAAGTCACAGGGTGTTAAGTCCGAAGGATGTGGGTGCCATGCAATATGGACACCACGCCCAATCCATCGGTTGGGAAATTTGTTATCCAGAGACCTCCTCAGAATTAAAGCCCAGTAAGGTGGCGCCCCATGTTGTTGGGAAATGACCGGAGTTGCAAGTTCCTCCAACTGGAGTTATACAAACTGCGCAATCATGCCCAGTTAATTATCAGCTCTCACGGTTACTTCGTGAAAGAAAAAGGATCCAATAACACGTGCGACCATTATGCCAAACCAAACATTCACTACTGGGCTAGCATGTTCATGTTCCATTGTGCAATGCGAGTGTTCAGTTCCCCAAATTCTTGCATTCTGTTTATTAACCTTTTCAGGAACATGGAAAGTACAGTCATCTGAGAAACAGATTTGGCTCAGGAAAGATTCAGCACTTACAATGTTTTCCAGCATCTCTTCAGCAAACTGTTTACGTTTCACGTGATCACATGGGCTTATGTGATGGGATATCTACTGTTTATACGGGTGCATTTTCAATCCCTGACGTAACACTCTGTGCAATGACCACTTGGGGATGGCCAGCTTTTGTGCTGCTTGTCTGATTGACTTCCGAGTGCTAAGAGTGAATGTTTGTCTCACAATCTCCTCAATTTCTGGAACCAGCGATTGTCGTCCAGGGCTTTTCTTTGTAAGAAACCTACCAGTTTCCTTGAATGAGTTGAACCACATTCTGATGCTGTCACGCATGGGTGGTTTGTTCCCATATTTTGTTCTGAAATTCCGCTGAACCTGCGTTTTAGATCGGGTTTCAATAAACCACTCCCCAATCTGTGCTTTCGTCGTGGGATCCATTGGGTACACATCTAGAAAACTTGAGGGTATCCCTTACCACCTGCAAAAAAACAGAATGCTGATATTAGTTTTGTATCCAAAGTAAGCATCATTTGAAATTGGTTACATCTTTTTGGGACACCCTGTACTATATGTACAATAGGAGATGCGCCAACTGGGGGGGGGGGGGATATCTATTGCAACAACGACCTAAATTTCATGCGATATACTATCCACAATATCTGGTGTCTTTACGGAGCCTCAAAAACAAGTCCGCTAACAGATGATTGGAATTTAACAATTAATCCAACCTCAAGTATTCCCGCGAATCGCTTTTGTTACCTGAAATTGTCTCTCATAGTGATGTGGAAGTAGCGAAGAACGAATTTTTCCATTCATATACGAAAAAAATCACTGAAAGGCTTTCCGAAAATTCAGGATTTCCGGTTAACAGATTTTAAAAACGGCAATTTTCAGTTATTAACCGGAGAAAGATGTACAAGAATATTTCTGTCAATTCACGTGCGAAAAATCCGTGACATTCAGGTTCTTTCCACAATTTCACGGGAAAGATTTAATCAAAAATCTGCTTCACTAATTCTCAAAAGGAATCATGAAAAATTGGCCAGTGAATTTCGGGAAAAATTTTACAGTGTAGTATGAGTATGGACAAAAGAATGACACCTATATACTACGAACGTTTAAAGCCAGACCTTGCCGCCCCGGTGGCTCAGCGGTCTAAGGCGTTGGCCTCTGATCATTCGTCCGTAAGGGGTCCGGGTTCGAATCCCGGTGAGGCATGGATGTTGTGTTTGTCTTACGGCACTGGCTCTCTCCCTTCCCTGGAACCAGTGACCCTAAATTAGGGACGGGCGACTGCTTATAGCCCATTTGAGTTGCTCACGGTGGTCGTTAAACCTCCAATCAAAAAAAAAAAAAAAAAAAAAAGCCAGACCTTCGTTGCGATACAAGAAATATTTGTATCACGTCTGGAAGCACCTCGCGAAACTTTGCAATTGCGCCTTTAGTATAGTTGTAAATTGAAAAGTGTGAGTATTTGTAGCATAACGTGATAGGCTTAGTTGAAGAAATCGCGTAAGGAAAAAGGGTGAGATTTTAAGGGCGGCAGGGATCTTTTTTTCTTTTTTTTTTTTTTTTTGCATGAATCCAATTCAAAAACCGAGAATTTTCCTGAAGCTCAAAATACCTAGTAGAAAATTTAAAAAAAAATTAAAATAATGTTCTAAAACTACGCACACAAAATAATTTAGAGAGAAAAAAAGGGGGGAGGGGGCTCTTACAGAGAAAATAAGAAAATAAATTCCAAGCGCGTTTGGAAACGCAGACAGTGATCATTCATTAGCATAATTTTTTAACCAGCAAAAGCCAAAAGCTCATTTCTGTTGCGTCCTTATTTGTTTTCTGTTTTTTTACAAGCATCAGAAGACATTGTTAAAACGGAGGGTACTAAATAAATCGGGCCTTCTGCTTAAACCCTCATTCCAGTGGAATATTTCACTGGAAGCTCGCATTACCATAAAATGAAATGACTGAAAAGAAGAAGCAGAGCAGAAATGACAGAGCTCTGCATTCGTAAGAGGCTGGAGTAACGTCTTGCACAAATCATTCCCCTCCTTACAGGTGAATCACGGGTGAGCAAAATGATGTGGTAAGAAGGACACCATCCGGTCGGCACCTGTTAATGGTGAATGATAGCAAAGACCCGCAGTAGATAGCAGAACCCATTTACCCTATCTAATGTTTCTAGTTCCGCACAGATGACGGGCAATGCAGTAAATCTTGGAAATGGGCGCCTAACCTAACTTTATTGCTGTTTTTTCTCTTCGTTTATTTTATCTAAGCATGTGAGATGTTTTAGAGGTTGAGATATCACGAATGTTTACTCTTTATGTTGGAAAAGATGAAGGTCAGAATTGTCCATTCTTCTTCCCCTCTCTAAGAGCTTGGCTCACTTAAATTCCCATCTTTAGTGCTTCGGTTAATCTCTGCACTAAAATTAAGGTAACTTTTAAAAAGGTGTTTGTTTAACCTTGGAATGTTGCTGTGGTAGATAGATAGACAGATAGATAAGGTGAGCATAAAAGAAAGTGCTTTCAAAATGTGAAATTTTTCTTACGCTGTACTAAAAACAAATGGAATTTTCACCGTTAAAGCGTATTTATTTATTTGAATGACGAAATCGCATAATATTTTTAATGAAACACATCCTGTTTACAACGCATTCAGTGTTTTTCAATGTCTGTAAGTGGACTGCGTTATTTTCATTTACAGCAGCGCTTCGAAACTCTTCGGCATCACGCCCAACCACTTTTAATGTTTTAGAAACCTCGCGTGTCACCGTTTTCCCGTTACAATCATCCAGTTTCCTTTTAACAACAAAAAAAAAAAATGATTCGATAAAGTAATTTAAAATTAAACACAAAAACTTAGTAAAAATATTTCAAATTAAAAAGCTTTTCTTATTATAAAAAGCTAACAAAAACGTAATTAACATTAAAAAAACTGCAGGTGTTTTGGTGGAAAAAAATAATTTAAATTTATTTTGAGTATATTGATTATATTGAATTGTTATTTATTAAAAGGCGTTATATTTAGGCTGGTATTGAAATTCAAAATATGGAAATTATAGAAAATTTAAATTTGGGAGATGGGTGGATGCATTTCGAAACAAAAATATTTTCTAAGTACTAGAAAAGGCCATGAACATCCTAAACAAAAATGCATCTGAAAATTTACATTCCACAAGAAGTTATTGTAAAGTTTGCGTTGTTTGTGTTCAAGCAGAGTTGAGTCACCTGAAAGTGCAAAAATAAGTGAATATTGTTGCATGTGTATAAAAATGTGTCACTATAAGACATATGATAAAATGTACTCGTTCAACAACAACTTGTGGAGGCAGTGAAAGTCAATCTAAAATGGATAGGACAAAAATTGCAGTTATGAACTACCTTATACTACCAGCATTGGGATCGATAGCCTTAGTCAAGCTAAGGGGGAGTACATGGGACCAAGTCATGGAAGACAACAGCACACAAAAACTTTTCACACTGCACTCATTTTGAACTTTTTTTTTGAAAGGCTACTGCCTGTATTTATTATTTTTCTTTAAAAACTTAATGAGTTAATTTTAATGGACAAACAGATATTATTTCCTTTTTTTCTTGTTTGCTTAAACACAGCAGTATAAAACAGAATCTCAATTTACTTTCTATTTCTATTTGGCCACTGGCCTTATGAACAACACAACTTTACATATGTCAACACAGTTAGTTTGAACACTAGGCTTTTAATTTATGCCTTCAAAATCATACTATGATTCGCATGGTTTACACAAGAAAAAGATACTGGATTATTTTTAATTCCACAAGGTGGACAAGTTCTGTTCTTTTGAAACGTACTCTCCTCTCTCTCACCCAGTTAGCTCAATGACCAATTTACAATTTTACACTTATTGATTTAAATTTAAACACTCTTAGCAAACTCCGCAATCTCCCAGACCAGATTCAAAGACTTCAATTAAATTTACAGTTATTTTAAGAGCCACAAATTATACTTTAACAAATCTACTATCAGCAAGTAAACAAACCAAGTAAATTATCCTCAAAACAGAATTTACACTGAGCACAAGCATTAATTAACATTACATAGCCTATAGAACTATCCTGAATGAACCTACTTCACTTATAAAGAAACCTCACTAACTAATCTTAAAAATTATCACTATTCATAACATCAACATAATTCAGAAATTCAAACAATCTTCTTGCACTAGCTTGCTCATAAAAATCACCTCACTCTGCACTTCACATAATAGCTCAGGATACTTAACTCTATACTGTAAACAAAAGCTCAAAATACCAATTAACTAAATTTCCAAACTAAATATCAAGTTCACTAACACCAACAACCAGAATTTAGAATTTACATCCCTAGCACTACAGCAAATCATAAACAAATAAATTTAGATACTTTAAATCACCAAACAAACTTAAATTTAACACCTGCAGTGAATTACTGAGGTAAGCGGTGAGGCAAATACTCTCAGTTCAGACACTACCCTGGGTTTTGAGAACCAACACAGGAAGAAAATACCAAGTCAGGCTGAAGGCGTGAAATTGGGTAGTGAATCCACTTTCAGCCTATGCAAAGGGAAAGGAAAAAATCCTCAAGTGGGACACATCATCATCAGGCACAGAATTTCCTCTAACATGATCTCACCACATTTCTTGAAGCAACGCTCGACCGACCCTCGCTGGCAGTACATATTTCCGTGAGCAGCGAAACTACTGGGGGGTTTGAAGACAAGTTTTCCCCCAAAAACCACGTCTTCAAGGATCTCCCCTTTTCCAACCAATGCATGATCTCACCTTGATCAACCACGCCTGCAAGAGCCTGTCGTACTTCAACCCTAAATACTCCAGGCACATCTGGCCCAGAACTAACACAACTATATCCCAGGAAAAATTCACTTATCTCTCTATATCCCAAGAAATCCTAAGTCACAATATCCACATATATCCCAGGAAAATTCACTTCTCTCTATATATCCCAAGAAATCCTAAATCACAATATCCACATGTATCCCAGGAAAATTCACTTCTCTCTATATATCCCAAGAAATCCTAAGTCACAATATCCACATGTATCCCAGGAAAAATCACTTATCTCTATATCCACATATGTCCCAGGAAAAAATTCACTTATCTCTATATCCACATATGTCCCAGGAAAAATCACTAGCAAGGAAATTCCTCTGCACCATGGCAATGCGCAGGTCCACTTCAGACAATAACACTGACCATTTACATAACCCACTAAATATTTTCACCTTATTGAAAATTAAAATTACATTTAGACTTTTAACCTTATAGTAAAAACAAGAAAATTTAGGCCAAAGAAAAGAACAATCAATACTGGAACTGGTGAGCAAAAGTGTGTCTTCTCAACCCATGATGTTCATTCTTTTTGTGAAAATACTAAACTTGAGAACCTAAATACCTCAACTTTTATTTTGCACATATCGCATCCTGGTGAAAATTCCCTACTCAGAGCCCTCTGCCCCAGGACAAGATCCCTGCTTGCCCTAAGATCACCCCTTTCCAATGGGAGATTAACACTCATCTGGAGCATGTAAAATACTGGTCCTCAAATAACACACCGCCATCTCAACCTCGACACTCAACACTCCAAGAATGTAAACAACACTTTAGGTTTCCAATTTCATCACACTATAATATGTTCCCAAAATTCCAATATAAATCATCCCATAATTTATCTTCACTCATAAAAAAAAAACTCAATGCTGTAAAAAGGCTAGAGAAAAAATGTTTACAATTATTTTATCACCCACGACATCACAATAACACTGCTTTTCAATTATCACATGCTCAACTAAACTATTATCGATGCACCAAAATTTACTGTGCTCAAACATTAAACTAAATTTTTCCGATACATTAAAATTTACTGGCCTGGGAAGTTGCTAAACTACCAGACATGACAACACAAAAAAAACATAAATGAAAACATTTTCAATTCCCCTCTCTTTTTTCTTTCCTTTTCCTGAATTCATACCTGAGTAACTAATAACTTTTACTTTTGAAAGCTGATCGATAACAATATGGGGACATCTGTCCCACATCCAGCTAACCTAAAAAAAAAAAAACAAAGTTTCTTCTTTTTTTTTTCCGCCGAACTATAATTTTGATCTCACACTGCTGACCCACTCGTTCAACAATTTCGCAGCGGTCACAGCATTATACAAAAAAAAAAAAATCGAGAAAGAATTTACCTTCTGGGCTGGGCAGGAACAACTTGTTTCAAATAAAAAATCTTCGTCACTGTTGATAATCTCTTCGCCTCCAATAATGTCTTTCTCTTTCTTTCTTTTTTTTTTTTTTTTTTGGACACAATGTGCCCGAGCACTTCACCTGAACACAGGGAAAACAAAAGACATTCCGAAGCTGGTGATGACGGACCCTCTCAGAGGAGTAATTCTCCCTTGTCCTTTTCGATGCTCATCCCTGGTGGGAATTTGGTCGGCTGCATTGGAAGGTGGACGGCAAAGGCGCGGAGGTTCCCTTTTCTTTATCCATCAGCTCTCACGAGAATGCCTAGGAGTGCATCGGTGATCATCTTTTCGCTGCGCCCCGAGGAGGTCTCGTCCTACGGTGGTCCTGTCCTTTCTTCTTAATTTCTTTCATTTCTTATTTGGTGGAATCCGCGAGAAATTTAGCGCCAGCCCTGAGTTCCTTTCAAAAATTTTCTTCTTCATGTAACCACCATGAGCCGGACAGGTCCCCATGCTAGAAGACCGTCGCTACTAGGCTCCTTTAAGCTTTTACACTCGATGTCAAATCATGGCGGTCAGCAAAAATGCTCTCCCCACCAAAGGGCGAGGAGAGAACTCCGCTGTCCCCTCTTTCTCTCCGGTCAGCAAAGGTACCAGAACAAAAGTGTCTCTCAACGGAAAAAACTCTGGAGTGCTTGAAATCACTGACCCCTCTCATTGGTCGAAACTTCAGCCTAGCAACTCACTCCCACGCCTCGCTCGAGTGACCTCTGACCTTCACACGTGCAGACCAAGCTCTCCTTGACCCTGGGGTCTAAAAATAGATTTCGTTGCTGAAATCCCTACCCCAAAGGACGAAAAGATGTTACTTTTGGGCGACTTTCTCGACGTTTGGAAACGAACGCAAAAATGGCGAATTCTTGCTTTGCAGAAAATCACTAATTTTAATTTTCTTTTTCTCTCGTTCCGTGATGTGAAAGTAAAATTAATTTTGATTCTCTGAGCTGCACACCTACTCGCCTTTTCCTATCGCGATAAAAGAACAGATAAAATAATTATTTTTCAAAACCCCAAAGTCAGTTAAATCAAATATTATTCTTTTTTTTTTCAACATGAAATTTTGTTTTCCTGGTTGTGATTAAGACAAGCGAATTTTGCGCATGAATTCCCCTGCCTTTCAACCAGGAATTTTCTTCTAACGTATGTCATGGAAAGAAAATTTTTGCATTAATTAATCTCCGATAAACCAACAGAAAGATTGATCAGGTCTCTCTGAAATTCACCAGAGGTTAAAATTTTCGCCATGACAAATACATTCCCCCTGCGAAAAAGACGAGCAAAGCGAGTCGAAACATAAAATAAAAATCTCAGAAAATTCGCTCCTACCTACTACTCAACACACACGTGCTCCGACCATGTCAACAAACCGATGAATGTAAACAAACCTGCAGCGCCACCTACCTCCGGTGAGCTGACTTCCGTTCCAACATGGCTACCACTGAACTAGGAAAACAAATGTTCCGAAGCGAAGCTACTTATCACCTGACCTTAATTACAGAGGTGAAAGAATTTTTTTCAAGCCAAAAAATTTTCACGGAACGAAGGAAAAAAAAATTCTGCACCGGCTCAAATACTAACCTTTTAACTACACTGAGAAAATTAAATTAAAAGAAATTTAACTGATTATTAAATTCCTAACTCACTGGCCATTACCACCGTAATACCAATCCTACCCAACACTGAACCTACACTTCACTCCAATAGTAAACAACCTAACTTAAAATAACTAACCAGTGCACCTAGGCACTAAATTAACCAGCGTGAGGAGAGAAGAGAAGTTACGCCTCTTACAATTTTTGCATTATGCTTTCACCAATTTGACATCACCAACAACAGGCATTTTCGAATGACAACATTTACTTTACAATACACTTTCTTCGCTTAGTCCAACAGAATATGATAAATTGCCTGAATGCAACACATTAAAATTACACTTAATTCAACACTCGGACTGTAGAGGTAAAAAAAATTTTGCAACACATGAAAAACACACTTAAAAATTCAATATTTGGAAAAATGTGAAATTGCATATATATATATGTGACACACTGCAAACTATTACTTAGCACTAGTTATGTTCGAAATACCAAATTATACATTATGCAGGTACGCTTGAGAAATTATTTGTGTGAAAACTCATGTAGGTAAACATCAAAAAAAAAAAAAATTGTATGTGTGTCAAGCACAAAATTACTGAAATTACTCATATATCACTGAAAATATTACACCAACACAAACAAAAAAAAAAATCTTTTTATGTGTGTCAAGCCCTAACTGGTTTTTATGTTAAGCCCAAAATTATTCAATTATTACAAACACTGCTACTGAAATATTATAATACTCATACACAGAAATTCAGCTAAAATCAAAAAATATGCACTTTCGCTACTTTGGTCACTGAGAGAGAGACTACCAGAACTTATCACTACGAGAAAATAATTCACATATGAAACCATACTCAAGATTTTTCGTAACTACTGTGCAGTACAGGTTGAATTCCATGACAAGGCATGTATCCTATGGTCACGGCACCAAATGTTTTGGTGGAAAAAATAATTTAAATTTATTTTGAGTATATTGATTATATTGAATTGTTATTTATTAAAAGGCGTTATATTTAGGCTGGTATTGAAATTCAAAATATGGAAATTATAGAAAATTTAAATTTGGGAGATGGGTGGATGCATTTCGAAACAAAAATATTTTCTAAGTACTAGAAAAGGCCATGAACATCCTAAACAAAAATGCATCTGAAAATTTACATTCCACAAGAAGTTATTGTAAAGTTTGCGTTGTTTGTGTTCAAGCAGAGTTGAGTCACCTGAAAGTGCAAAAATAAGTGAATATTGTTGCATGTGTATAAAAATGTGTCACTATAAGACATATGATAAAATGTACTCGTTCAACAACAACTTGTGGAGGCGGTGAAAGTCAATCTAAAATGGATAGGACAAAAATTGCAGTTATGAACTACCTTATACTACCAGCATTGGGATCGATAGCCTTAGTCAAGCTAAGGGGGAGTACATGGGACCAAGTCATGGAAGACAACAGCACACAAAAACTTTTCACACTGCACTCATTTTGAACTTTTTTTTTGAAAGGCTACTGCCTGTATTTATTATTTTTCTTTAAAAACTTAATGAGTTAATTTTAATGGACAAACAGATATTATTTCCTTTTTTCTTGTTTGCTTAAACACAGCAGTATAAAACAGAATCTCAATTTACTTTCTATTTCTATTTGGCCACTGGCCTTATGAACAGCACAACTTTACATATGTCAACACAGTTAGTTTGAACACTAGGCTTTTAATTTATGCCTTCAAAATCATACTATGATTCGCATGGTTTACACAAGAAAAAGATACTGGATTATTTTTAATTCCACAAGGTGGACAAGTTCTGTTCTTTTGAAACGTACTCTCCTCTCTCTCACCCAGTTAGCTCAATGACCAATTTACAATTTTACACTTATTGATTTAAATTTAAACACTCTTAGCAAACTCCGCAATCTCCCAGACCAGATTCAAAGACTTCAATTAAATTTACAGTTATTTTAAGAGCCACAAATTATACTTTAACAAATCTACTATCAGCAAGTAAACAAACCAAGTAAATTATCCTCAAAACAGAATTTACACTGAGCACAAGCATTAATTAACATTACATAGCCTATAGAACTATCCTGAATGAACCTACTTCACTTATAAAGAAACCTCACTAACTAATCTTAAAAATTATCACTATTCATAACATCAACATAATTCAGAAATTCAAACAATCTTCTTGCACTAGCTTGCTCATAAAAATCACCTCACTCTGCACTTCACATAATAGCTCAGGATACTTAACTCTATACTGTAAACAAAAGCTCAAAATACCAATTAACTAAATTTCCAAACTAAATATCAAGTTCACTAACACCAACAACCAGAATTTAGAATTTACATCCCTAGCACTACAGCAAATCATAAACAAATAAATTTAGATACTTTAAATCACCAAACAAACTTAAATTTAACACCTGCAGTGAATTACTGAGGTAGCGGTGAGGCAAATACTCTCAGTTCAGACACTACCTGGGTTTTGAGAACCAACACAGGAAGAAAATACCAAGTCAGGCTGAAGGCGTGAAATTGGGTAGTGAATCCACTTTCAGCCTATGCAAAGGGAAAGGAAAAAAATCCTCAAGTGTGACACATCATCATCAGGCACAGAATTTCCTCTAACATGATCTCACCACATTTCTTGAAGCAACGCTCGACCGACCCTCGCTGGCAGTACATATTTCCGTGAGCAGCGAAACTACTGGGGGGTTTGAAGACAAGTTTTCCCCCCAAAAACCACGTCTTCAAGGATCTCCCCTTTTCGAACCAATGCATGATCTCACCTTGATCAACCACGCCTGCAAGAGCCTGTCGTACTTCAACCCTAAATACTCCAGGCACATCTGGCCCAGAACTAACACAACTATATCCCAGGAAAAATTCACTTATCTCTCTATATCCCAAGAAATCCTAAGTCACAATATCCACATATATCCCAGGAAAATTCACTTCTCTCTATATATCCCAAGAAATCCTAAATCACAATATCCACATGTATCCCAGGAAAATTCACTTCTCTCTATATATCCCAAGAAATCCTAAGTCACAATATCCACATGTATCCCAGGAAAAAATCACTTATCTCTATATCCACATATGTCCCAGGAAAAAATTCACTTATCTCTATATCCACATATGTCCCAGGAAAAATCACTAGCAAGGAAATTCCTCTGCACCATGGCAATGCAGGTCCACTTCAGACAATAACACTGACCATTTACATAACCCACTAAATATTTTCACCTTATTGAAAATTAAAATTACATTTAGACTTTTAACCTTATAGTAAAAACAAGAAAATTTAGGCCAAAGAAAAGAACAATCAATACTGGAACTGGTGAGCAAAAGTGTGTCTTCTCAACCCATGATGTTCATTCTTTTTGTGAAAATACTAAACTTGAGAACCTAAATACCTCAACTTTTATTTTGCACATATCGCATCCTGGTGAAAATTCCCTACTCAGAGCCCTCTGCCCCAGGACAAGATCCCTGCTTGCCCTAAGATCACCCCTTTCCAATGGGAGATTAACACTCATCTGGAGCATGTAAAATACTGGTCCTCAAATAACACACCCGCCATCTCAACCTCGACACTCAACACTCCAAGAATGTAAACAACACTTTAGGTTTCCAATTTCATCACACTATAATATGTTCCCAAAATTCCAATATAAATCATCCCATAATTTATCTTCACTCATAAAAAAAAAACTCAATGCTGTAAAAAGGCTAGAGAAAAAATGTTTACAATTATTTTATCACCCACGACATCACAATAACACTGCTTTTCAATTATCACATGCTCAACTAAACTATTATCGATGCACCAAAATTTACTGTGCTCAAACATTAAACTAAATTTTTCCGATACATTAAAATTTACTGGCCTGGGAAGTTGCTAAACTACCAGACATGACAACACAAAAAAAAAACATAAATGAAAACATTTTCAATTCCCCTCTCTTTTTTCTTTCCTTTTCCTGAATTCATACCTGAGTAACTAATAACTTTTACTTTTGAAAGCTGATCGATAACAATATGGGGACATCTGTCCCACATCCAGCTAACCTAAAAAAAAAAACAAAGTTTCTTCTTTTTTTTTTCCGCCGAACTATAATTTTGATCTCACACTGCTGACCCACTCGTTCAACAATTTCGCAGCGGTCACAGCATTATACAAAAAAAAAAAAATCGAGAAAGAATTTACCTTCTGGGCTGGGCAGGAACAACTTGTTTCAAATAAAAAAATCTTCGTCACTGTTGATAATCTCTTCGCCTCCAATAATGTCTTTCTCTTTCTTTCTTTTTTTTTTTTTTTTTTTGGACACAATGTGCCCGAGCACTTCACCTGAACACAGGGAAAACAAAAGACATTCCGAAGCTGGTGATGACGGACCCTCTCAGAGGGAGTAATTCTCCCTTGTCCTTTTCGATGCTCATCCCTGGTGGGAATTTGGTCGGCTGCATTGGAAGGTGGACGGCAAAGGCGCGGAGGTTCCCTTTTCTTTATCCATCAGCTCTCACGAGAATGCCTAGGAGTGCATCGGTGATCATCTTTTCGCTGCGCCCCGAGGAGGTCTCGTCCTACGGTGGTCCTGTCCTTTCTTCTTAATTTCTTTCATTTCTTATTTGGTGGAATCCGCGAGAAATTTAGCGCCAGCCCTGAGTTCCTTTCAAAAATTTTCTTCTTCATGTAAACCACCATGAGCCGGACAGGTCCCCATGCTAGAAGACCGTCGCTACTAGGCTCCTTTAAGCTTTTTACACTCGATGTCAAATCATGGCGGTCAGCAAAAATGCTCTCCCCACCAAAGGGCGAGGAGAGACTCCGCTGTCCCCTCTTTCTCTCCGGTCAGCAAAGGTACCAGAACAAAAGTGTCTCTCAACGGAAAAAACTCTGGAGTGCTTGAAATCACTGACCCCTCTCATTGGTCGAAACTTCAGCCTAGCAACTCACTCCCACGCCTCGCTCGAGTGACCTCTGACCTTCACACGTGCAGACCAAGCTCTCCTTGACCCTGGGGTCTAAAAATAGATTTCGTTGCTGAAATCCCTACCCCAAAGGACGAAAAGATGTTACTTTTGGGCGACTTTCTCGACGTTTGGAAACGAACGCAAAAATGGCGAATTCTTGCTTTGCAGAAAATCACTAATTTTAATTTTCTTTTCTCTCGTTCCGTGATGTGAAAGTAAAATTAATTTTGATTCTCTGAGCTGCACACCTACTCGCCTTTTCCTATCGCGATAAAAGAACAGATAAAATAATTATTTTCAAAACCCCAAAGTCAGTTAAATCAAATATTATTCTTTTTTTTTCAACATGAAATTTTGTTTTCCTGGTTGTGATTAAGACAAGCGAATTTTGCGCATGAATTCCCCTGCCTTTCAACCAGGAATTTTCTTCTAACGTATGTCATGGAAGAAAATTTTTGCATTAATTAATCTCCGATAAACCAACAGAAAGATTGATCAGGTCTCTCTGAAATTCACCAGAGGTTAAAATTTTCGCCATGACACAGGGTAAAAAATGAATTTCATCTAGAGGATTCTGCTGCATTTTTTTCACGAGATGAAACATCTTAGGCCTGAAAGATGCAGAACATCACAGGCGCAGCCACGGGGAAGGGGCTAAAGCCCCCTCAAAACCCCGAAGGGGTTATAAACGATGTACTTCAACTCTTTTATATATCTATCTACAGCGTGTCCCGCATGTCCGGACCACACAGGAGTTTCTCACATTTGTGTTTCTCCTTTTTACAGGTAAACTACATTGAAGAGCAATTAAATTAGAGATACCTGTCTAGTAACGTGCAGCACCACCTTTCGGCCTGACGACGGCGGCGATTTGTTTCGGCATGGACTCGAGAAGACACCGGAAGCGTTGGGAAGGCATATGGATCCACGACCCCTGAACAAGCTCCTACAGTTCACGAAGGTTTGATGGGGGTCAGAGCCTCGAACATTTCTCTCGATGGCATGCCAGATGTGTTCGATGGGATTGAGGTGAAGTGACCTAGCTGGCCAAGAAAGTAAGGCCACGTCGGTGGAGTGTTCATCCAACCATTCGGATGCAATTCGGGAGCGATGGCACGGTGCATTGTCTTGTTGCAGGACGAGGTCCTTAGTGGGATGTCGAAGACGCACAAACGGGAGCAAATGGTCCTCCAGGATATCCCGGTAACGTTGACCTGTGAGGGACGATGTCACACGAACCAGGGGACCCATTTCAGTCCACGTAGACAGTCCCCAGATGAGAATGCCACCCCCACCAGCTTGAAAAGTACCCTGCTGGCAAGAAGGATCCATCGCTTCATGTGGTTTGCGCCGTACTCGTATCTTGCCATCCGCATGTACCAACGTGAATCTCGACTCATCAGTCCAGGGAACATTTTCCCACATGTCTAGGGTCCAGTGGCGATATTCCCGCGCCCATGCTAATCTTTGCACCCTGTGATGTGCGGTCAGAAGCGGTAACCTTGTGGGACGATGGCTTCTGTACCCCATAGCGAGGAGATAGTTCTGGATGGTGTGGCTGCTTACACGTTTTTCTGCACCAGCGTTAAATTGCCGAGTGATTTCTCGCACTGTGGCCCGTCCATCTGCTGTTACAATGCAAGCTAGCCGACGATGACCCCGCTCATCCACACGCTGTTGTCCACGGCAGTTGGCCTTTGCAGGGATGGTTTTACCGGATTCGATGTACTCACAATGCACCCGTGACATAGTGGCTCGTGAAACTCCCAATGCCTGCACGACTTCCCAGGTTCAGTGACCCATTCGTCGGGCCCGGACGATTTGCCCACGATCAAATGCACTTAGATCCTTCGTCTTACTCATACTGTGTCCGACTCTTACTGATTCCCGTCGCATCACTCCTTATATTATCGGATCGCTGCATACGCCATGTCGTTTCCGTTTACAGGGCCGCCCACAGCGCCACATTTGCATAACGCCAGCTGTCTCTAATTCAATTGCTCTACAGTGTATGTCACTGAGTAAGGAGAAATTGGGATCCGAAGTCACAGGGAAGTGGCCGAAGAATTCAACAAGAGCATCCGGACCCGGCACCGCACACACAGAGATGTGTTGGCGAGCTGATGTCCAAATTTAAGGAAACTGGTTCTGGACAACGAAACGAGTACCAATGTGATGGCTCGCTTCGTTTCCAGCCCCAGGAAGTCGCTTCAACGGATGTCTTATGAAACTAGGATCTCCAAGAGCAGCATCCACCGCATCTTGATACTTAATCACAGGCATCCATACAAACTGCAAATCCATCAGCGTTTAAGTGAAGATCATCCTGAAAGGCGAATTCAGTTTTGCGAACGGACAGAAGAACAACGCATGAATGATGGGACGTTTCCATCACAAATTCTGTTCTATGATGAAGCAAACTTTTATGTTTCCAGGTAAATCAACCGTCAGAACACTCGTTATTGGTCAGTACAAAATCCTTTATGGTTCAGTCCTTCCATGGAACAAGGCGGCGGTCACGTCATGATGTAGTGCGGGATATGTAAAGATAGAATCGTTGGTCCCTTCTTCTTTGACGAGAGAGTAACCCCTGAAACGTACCTCAACATGTTGCAGGAGGAAGCATTTCCAAGCCTGTTGAATCCAGCAGGCACCTTGCCTCAATGGTTTCAACATTATGGCACCCGCTGCATTCTGGTGTCGTGCGCAGTTCTGTACGTCCTACTACCAGCGTGCAAATCTCACCAGGACATACCTTCTGTCCATCTGCAAGCATTCTTGGATTGCATCTACGACCCCGCTTTTCTGTCTCCAGGAGGTTACACGCTGCCTTACTCGAGTAATGTGGGCGGGTCATCACTGGATTAACGTCCACAAGCTCTGTGCTCCTCCCTCCTATGGTGGTGCTGGCCTACCTGATGTCCCGCTGTGCTACAAGGCAAGCCGAGTGATCAACTTCATTCACCTTTTCACGGCTCCAGTGGCTTCCGCAGTTCAGGTACGTGACGTTCTTGCCTCCTTGCGTAACCCACATTTTTCCTTTCTTTCTTTAGTTCTCATGGATTGCTGTCCTTTCCCCCCTCCAATCTCCCACCTGCATATTCTGAAGCCCTCATTCACCTTCGCTCTCTCCCCCTCATTCGCTCCCCTCCCTCTTCAACTCTAGAGCTTCTTTCTGAACCCCTCTTCTTCAACTCCCTTGTTCATCCCCCCATCTCCCCTGTTTTTCATTCCTCTCTTGGCTCCGAGCAGGTGTAGTAACTGTACAAGACCTCACTAACTCGGATCTATCCTGGCGCCCTCTCTCTGGCCTCCCCCTGCTATTCTCTCGTCCCCATCCGCCCATTTGGTCTATGACTCTCTGCTAACTGCACTTCTTTCGCTTTTCCCTGATCTTGTCTCCCCCACCGGTCTCGTCTCTGTCTTTTCTGCCCCTCTTCCGCTGCCGTTTTTCCTCCGACTCACAAACTCGGTTCTTCCTCTCTCCTCTCTCTCCTCTAAATCTCTTTATCGTTTTCTAGTGCACCTTGCCACCCCTTCACCGCTTTCTATTCTGGAGGTTCCCCCTGCTTCTCTTCCTCTTGTCTGAGCCGCTGCCCGCTCACCCTTATCTGCCCCTCTTGAAATTAATACCCACTGGCTCTTTTTGCATAATCGCCTCCCTGTTCCGTATTTTCTCTTTCGCATGTCTCTTCTCTCCTCCCCTCTCTGCTCCTTCTGCGCACAGGAGGCAGACGTTTCTCACGTCTACCTTTACTGTCCCATCCTGATGCCTCTCCTCCACCAGGCTTTCCGGATTGCCAGTCGCTCTTGTTCTCAAGATCTTCCGTTCACTGCCTACAGACATCTTCTTCTGCGGGCTCATCCACCTACAACTCTTCCTTCAGTATGTGCCTATCTTTTCGTGCTGGTTAAACACGTTATTTACGTATACCTTCAACAACTCCGCAGCATTTCCTCGCCGGTCTCTTTACACCAGGCCAGCGCAGCACTTTTGTGCCATTTTCAAGAACGATTGCTTTCTCGACTCCGCCTGGAGTACCAGTCGGCTTCTTCCAGTCGTCGAGAAGCCACCTTCTATGCTACCTGGGCGCCGGCCGCTCCATGGTTTGCGATTGATTCTGGACTACTACACCTATCAGAACCCTAGGACATTCTACACCTCCTTTGCTGAGTTCCGTGGCACCCTGGTGGCCCTCCTCCACTCTACGACTCGTGCAATCCACACTACCGTTGAATTGTGAATGCTAATGCCATCTCAGTGTTTTTTCATGCTTACTCGTGTACATTACTTACTTTCACCCCGCCTGTATTATGTTGCTTTGGTGCCCTCGTTAAATAACTTGCACAATTGTGCACGCTGTGTTTTTATCTCATGTATGTAATGTTTTACCTTCACGGCGGTGTTTGTGCTGTTCTTTTTCTAATTGTGTACTATTGTTTCGCCTGTGTTATCCTGTAAATCATGCCCAGCCAATGTCATGTGACACGATGTGTTTCTCTTTGTCACTTCTGCAATTTTTTATTCAATAAGCTTTGCTTGCAGCATTTGTTATTCATCCCCATTGTCATTGCAGTGTATATACCATCATGTTTTTAACAGTTTTGTATTATTTCCCAGTGAGATGCCCAATACTGTACGTCTCCCTCTTATGTTTCCTTATGATAAATTAGAATAAAGCGATTTTGAAACCTCCGCATTACCCGCTAACAGTAACAGTGCGACATTACCTAAACACACAGTTCCCCGAGCATTGGATTGGACTCCGAGGACACGTTAGAGTGGCCTCCAAGAAGCGCAGATCTCACTCAGCTAGATTTTTATTTGTGAGATCACCTGAAAGCCGTGGTGTTAACAAAATTCTCAATCTTGAAAAATGCAATGTGCAGGCGTTTCGGCAAATTCCAGCGAGTGTGATTCATAAAGTGCTGCAAGAGTGGAGATTGCGTCTTTATCTGTGTGTGCAACACAACGGCGGACACCAAATAGAAGTCATCGCTCTTTCCACGTTTATAAGTGAGTCACGGAAACAATTCTCATCGGCCGCCGCCGGGAATCGAACCCAGGGTCTTCCAGTTACGCGCCGGATATGCTTCCGCTGCACCACAGCGACCTCGAAATTCTCCAGACTCACTAACACAAGCTATCCAACCACGTGACAGGTTGCTTCTTTTGAGGCCCGCACAATGATACTTAACACATTCTTAATTTGCATGTGCTTTTCTCCTGTGGGTCCCGACTTACGGGACACCCTGTACATAGATATATACCCCCTCCCCCAGCAGGAATTCCTGCATTCATAATCTTTGTACGTACTGTATAAACACACACACACACACAGGAATTCCTGTGTGCGCCACTGAAGAACATAAATCGTTTCTGGCTTATATAATGGTTCATTTACTTCGTTCGAATAGGGATTACACGAAAACCTTTTTTTAACGTCGGCGAAAACGGAATAATAATACGTAACCCTTCTTCTCCAACTTTCGGATACATTGGAAAATATTTTATCCAAAATTCCACAAAGCTTGAGATTTTCAAAAATAATTCGCACTGGAACCATATCTCATTCTGAGTGCTCGTTCGTGTATTATTAAACGTTAAACGGATTAGTAACGTTAAACGGATTGCGTGCCACATGTGAACGGGGCTGCCAGAAATGGGGATTTTGAAAACAGCTTCTGAATTCCCCAGCAAGACAGTGTAGAAACACAATGTGTCCTTTTCATCCTTTCATTATGAAAATCTCAATCTCGCACCTCCTTGGAATTTCTCTAATCCCTCCAATTTTGGAAACCACTGATTTATAATGAATGTAGAATGAACTGATAATGGCGCACATGCCGTTTGTCTTTGCTCGTAAATATGCATGTACTCCAGGGTTAATAACTAATTTTAGATTTTTCGTATTTTTGTTTTGTGTGATCTTCCGTGAAACAGTTCAAAGCAGCCAGAAAGTTGGTGCTAACGAAATAAAGAAAAAAAAACGTGTTATAGGGATAATTCCCGAAACAAGCTAGGGCAGAAGGTAACTACCAACGTTGTCATTATCCCATTAAGATCTTTGTATATAAGCACCGAAGCATCCGTGGGCTATTTCAGGTTTCAGTGGAAGGCATTGTGGTGCTGGCGACAAAGAGTTGACACTTCACGTGCTGACTGTTGAGAGAGCCGCCAAGGGTTCAAGGAAAGGTAAAAACAACTGACAGAGAATAGTAGCTTGTGCTAGCGCCTCTCTGCACCCGGCCTAAATTAATCTTTAATTATTTAGATGATTTTCTGATTTCAATTATTTGATTTCTATTACTTATTGATCAGTTCCTGCTTATTCCATCAGGCGCCTATCTCAGTTAATTCCCTGTTACCAAACTTCTATTTCCAACTTAATTTCTGCTTCGATCTCCTCTCGGCGACGGACATTGTAAGATATCGCTACTTTTCCTCATCTTCTCTTCCTTGTTTCTGGGAGCTGCAAAAACCCCACTCCGTCTTATACGGAGAATCACTGTAATGTTTATCTCTTGCTGCCAGTGACGCACTCAGTGGGGGTGGCCCAGGGTACTGGGCCCTCCCCCATGAGGTGTTACGTAGACCTTCGGTCTTTGTTATCGGTTGTTTATTTTTAATTACATTTTTATATATTTTTTAAATATATTTTCCGATTGGGAACCAACTTTAATGTTGCGGAAAATATATTCATCGCTTCCGAATAGCTTCAGTGATGTTTTCTCCGGGAAAATTTTATTTACTTCTTCAACATTTTGAGCCACCCACATGAAGAAATCCTGGGTGCGCCACTGCTTCCTACCATCTTTAAGTGCCAGCTCAAACTCCCCTCGGTTTCATTCTTTCTCCCGATAAAGCTCGGGGTACTATTCTCCTAGTCCAATTTACGTGGCTTTTCTCCTCTGATCATCCGGGCAGTTTCTTAATGCGCATATAATCGCCTCTTAGACATTTTGACCCTCATCTAAGGAATTCCTCATTAAATCTAAAAGTTTTAAGCCATGTGCTCGAAGCTCTCCCTACGACAACTCTGACGCCACGAAACAAAGTCATTAACCATCCACTCTCAGAACAATACAATAATTAAGAATAAACTTCATGAACAACAGATGCAGGGAGACCCCCAGTAGTAGTGTTTCATCCGGACATAGAAGTGTAGAGAAAGTGGTCATCTCTCCTCCCTCGTTTACACGGCTGGCAGAAAGCCATACTCGGGGCAAATCTAACCTGACTACACTGCTAATGCTGTGAAACCGATTTACCCACAAGATATATCTTGTGTTTCAGTATTTCTCTTCGCACTAATGGAGTGCCGTGTGTCGTGGACCCTTCTCCCTAAGAGTGACTTAAGGCAAGACAAAAGGAAACTTCCCGCGTTCCATCACGATATCCTCCTTCAAACCCCACATTTTCTTAACCTTGCCGACCACCAGACAAACGATTTCTGAATAAGTATTTTAAAACAGTAACCTGAAGAAAAGATCAAACCATTATCTCCCCCTTACCCACAAGCTAATACAATTCTCCTCTCCTGCTAGCAGTAAATATCCCCAGTGTATACTGTATAACCTCTCTGAAGCAAACCTCAAGTGATAATGACGTCGCCAAAATGCGCATATTTGTAATTTTTATAAACGCGGCCGGAACCGGGATCTTCGTTATTTTTATGTACGTACGTACGACATTTAGAATATCTATATATCCATGCGTTTTTTAGGCCTCAGTTCAAGCTTGAAGAGGAGTTTTGAAACTGGAACTATATTACGCAGTGGAAGTACACACTCCGTAGCTTTAACTGCATAGTCAGGTTAGCTTTGCCCCAGTATAGTGACAGGGGATTAGCTTGGTATTTCCTCAAGAACTAACGAAAAAAAGGAGATGATTTTAACTAATAATTTGACATCGAAGATGGTTGTTATAAATTTTAATTTTCGCTGAAATTAATGAGCGCATTGTTACATGGACACTTCTTTTGGATGGGGTTTGTTTATTTGTTTCGAGATTTTTTTTTAAAGACCAGCATGAGCAACTCCAAAGGCTATATAAGAAGTCGTCCGTCCCTAATTTGGGGCGGGCAGCGGATGGCTTTGTGGTCAACGTTCGTGACTGCTAAGGAGAGGTCTCAGGTTCGATCCCTGGCAGGTACGAACGCTCGAACCACTAAATATCCGCCGTGCGTCGGATGGTCACGTTAACCCGTCGGACGGCGGATACTGACACTCCCCCCCCCCCCGGTAATAAATAAGGGCGTCTTCCTCTACCTTTCGACCTCTCATCCGTGTCACTTTCCTGTCAGGCAATCTAATCCAAATCTCCTAGCTTCCTATTTCTAAGGACTGTTTAAGACCTCGGTCAGATACTTCCTTTCTAAAATCCTCTACATGTGATCTGATCTGATAATTTGGGGCAGTGGCTCCAAGGAAGGGAGAGAAACAGCGCCGAAGGACAGACAAGACTCCCATGTTTCATCTGGCGCTTGAACCCAGGATGACCAGTCAGAAACCGACCACTCGGCCTCTGAGGCTGGCTTCTGAGAGGGGAAATTATTTTTATGCGAAATGTGTTTCTTTGTTTGCCGCAACACGTTTTGTTTAACACGATTCATGCGTATAATGGCGATGCAACACAGTCTGGCATCAGAAAGAATATAATGGATTCTTTGGCTACATGTACAGCTATATTAATTATATAGCTTCAGTCGGTTTATTTTAAATCGATGCCTGTATTTTTTGTCGCACTTAAAGAAAAAAGAAAAACTGAACTTTTAAGAAATACAGACCAGGATCTGACGGTGTTCGGGGAAAAGGAACGCTTACTGCGCAGGATTACGACAAAAATTTAGCGACTTCATTTCCTTCGTCTTAAGTAGGCTTCATTAAATTAGTGAGTGACAGCTAGGAGTGCAGGATGATTTCAGGATGAAGAAAGACCTCCATAAAACACGCTCTCTATCCCATTGCACTTATCTGTTGCTCTTCATCATGGCTGACCAATGAGACAGTAGTCAACCTGGGCACGTTTCCTTTCCAAGAGGGAAGGCTTTCCCAGGCGGCGACGAAAGAGAGTTCTTTTTCAGTCGTTATCAGAGGTGTCTCAAAAAGTGGTCCTTACTGACTCAACTACCCCATGAAGATTACGAGAAATGTTGTTATGGACTATCGCTAGTCCTTTCTTATGGAAACCCTGACAAACTGCCAGCTCCGAGGATTCCTGATACGGATGATTTCGAACTTAGATTTTCAAAAATATCTTTTGTAATGGGCGCAGAATTCGAGAGAACGGGAAGGACTTGTCAACCTCAACTTATTTTTTAGTGTCAGTTCTCCTCACCTTTTGGATTTACCTTGTCACACCCAGCATAATATGTTTTCCTAAATTTTTCAATTTAAAAATTTCATTATTTCTAGAATTAAATTAAAATTAAGAAAAAAATATGTACTACCTATATCTTTCTAATACCAAATGTATCGTTTTAAGGTTATTTTTGTTTTCATAGACACAGCAAAAACTAAATACATGAACAATACAGAAAAGATACAGAACACTTTTGGATAGAAGGAAAACAGATTGAAAAAGTAGACGAATACATCTCTTTAGATCAAGAAATCAGTTTTAAAGAAATACAAGAAAGAGAAATCAATAGAAGAATTACCCAAGGTAATGGAGCCTTTTGGATACTTAAAGACTGTTTAACCGGTGATCTTCCATTGTGTTTAAAAAGAAAAATCGTCAATGCATGTATAATCTCCGTGTTTACTTATGGAAGTGAAACATAGAGTATCACAGAACGACATCGAAATAAGAGTATCGGTAAGAAAGTTAGAGATAAGAATGTTAGGAATAACAAGAAGAGATAGAGTTAGAAATAAAATTATAAGAAAAAGAACAGGAATAACAGATATTATAAAAATTATAAAAGAATCAAAGTGGAGATGGGCTGGACATATTCGAAGACTGAAAAATGAAAGATGGACCCTATTAATAACAGAATGACAAGAGAGAGATGGAAGGAGACGATTAGGGCGCCATAGAATATGATGGAGAGATGACCTTCAGAAACTTAGAGGTGCTAAATGTTGGACTGAAGCTAATGATCGTGGAAGTTAGAAAAGACTTGGGGAGGTCTACACCCTGCAGTGGGTGTCAACAGGCTAAGAAGAAGAAGATGAAGATTATGGACAGGGCACGTTCCGAGCTTTGAGCCTCCACCTTCCAGCATTTTACCCGTATTAAAAGAATCTTCTTTCGGGGGTCGAAAAATCGGCTAGTCCGACACCGAGGACTATTGGTTGTTATTATGTTCGGATTAGAGCGAAATATATATTTTTTTTCGTCTGGGACTGAGTAACGTTTAATAGTTTGTCTTTTCAAAAATGTGGCGCTTAAGCCGTTGTACTTTCTCAGGTATTTTGCATGGTTAGATATGGGAGAACTCCGTCGGGAGAGCAGATAAAAGATATTTTGTCTGCATGACATACAATAGTTTGCACCATCGACGTTTCCTGCATTTGAGCTTTACTTTATCTTAATTTGCCTAGGAATAAATCAAAGTAAGTTGGGACTAGCAAATTTTCATTCCAGTTAGTCTGGGGCTAAATTGGCAAAATATAATTTCGATCCATGCTCCTTGCTTTTTCCAGATGGCCTGGTCAATCTGCAGATCCAAAGTGACCCACACATTTTATGGCATGTCAATCATCATCCTCCTCCGCTCGATAACCTTTTCACCGTTAACCACAGTAAGAAAGAGAACAGCATGCTGCAGTAGTTAAGTTATTTTCATTCTTTAATTGAAAATAGTTGTGTGTGTATGTGGTGTGCGTGTGTGAAAGAGAGAGAGAGAGAGAAATAAAGTATAATTCTTTAATGAAAAATAATTATTGATATATGACAGAAAATAATTCGTTAATGAAAAATAATTATTGACATATGACAAATAATTATTGATCATCATCAGCATCATCATCATTGTCAACCATTATCAATCCACTGCTGGACGAAGGTCTCCCCAAGTTCCCTCCACAACGGTTTGTCTTGTGCCAGTCTACTCCATGTCACTCCCGCATACTTCCGAATTTCATCCACCCATCTCCTATGTTGTCTTCTTCTGGGTCTTTTCCTGTCACTTGGAATCCAATCTAAAATTTCAGCTGTCCATCGATGGTCTGTCCTTCTGGCAGTATGTCCAGCCCATTGCCATTTCAGGGATTTAACTCTGATCATGATGTCTTCTACTCTTGTCATTTTTTGGATCCACGAGTTCCTCTTCTTATCTCTCCTGGTTACACCAAGCATGCACCTCTCCATGCTACTTTGAGTTGTCTGCAGCCTTTGTATGTCTCTTTTAGTTAAGGTCCACGTCTCTGCACCATACGTAAGCACTGGAAGGATGCATTGATCAAACACTTTTCTTTTATGGTATAATGGCATATTGCTCTTGAAAATTACACTGTTTCTTCCAAAAGCTCTCCAGACAAGTTTTATACGCCGATTAATTTCTTCATCAATGTGACCCTCACTTGATATCTGCTGTGCAAGATAAACGTACGTGTCTGCTATATCCAGCTTTTCTCCATCAATCGATAAATCTTCATTTCCTGTAAAAGCATTGAACATCACTTTTGTCTTCTGAAAGTTCATTTTTAATTCCACTTCTTTACTCTTGTCAGCAAGTTCCTGGATCGTACTCTGCAACTCTGATGGGGTAGTTGCAAAAATGAGTACGTTATCAGCAAAACGAAGGTGGGTTAGATAATCTCCATTAATCTTTATCCCTTTGTTTTCCCAGTTCAGTGATTGAAAGACATTTTCCAAAGTGGCATTAAAGAGCTTCGGAGATATGGTGTCACCTTGTCTCACCTCCCTTTCCAATTTTTATGTGTGTTGTATTTTCAAATAGCAGAATCTTTGCACTTGCACTCTAAATCACGAACACTGGACATGGAGAAAGCTGGCGTCCCATCTGATCCCACACGTGCTCGATGGGCGAGGGATCATGCGATCTGGAAAGTCACGGAAGCGTTGAAGCATGACGTAGACGGCCTTGGGAAACACGAGCAATGTGCGGACGGGCGTTATCTTGTTGGAAAATGGCTCCGGATCGCCCCACCAGGAAAGGCAGCACATGGGGCCTCAGGATCTCCTTTACGTAGCGCCGGGCTATCAACGTCCCTAGGATCACTGCAAAGGAAGTCGGACTGTCATACGCGTTGGCTCCCCTGACCATCACGCCTGCAGTTCGGGACGTGTCAGTGAGGTTGGAATTGTAGCGCTCAACTGCGGTCCTCCACACTCTGACACGGTGGTCATCCGTTCCCACACAGAAGCGGGATTCGTCGCTGAACACTACACGTCGTCAGTTCGTAGCATTCCACGTTGCTCGATCGCACTGTACTGTCCGATCAGCCCAAATGGCAGCCGATTCGGCGAGCCGACCACCCTGTCTCTCTCATCCCAACGATATGGCCTCGTTCAAACTCCTTCAGTTGCCCGTACACACATCTACGGCAGCTCCTCTGTATGTCTATCGCTCAGGGATCTCACCTGGCTTTTATCGTGCACTTCGGCACGCATATGGAGTCCCCTGCGCGGTGCCTTATAAACCCCAAGAATTGCAATTGCAGCGCCGGTCTTGGATGCGCGGACATGCGTAAACGCACAAAACTTTAATCATTTGCATGTCTGCCCTCCCCGTAGCTATTCGCCTAGTTTCGCGTTAATAGCACTTTTTTTTTCTTGGTGCGCGGATTTTTATGACAATGAGTGTATATGTATATAATCACCATCATCAACCATTATCAATCCACTTCCGTATTATGCTGTCCCCAAATTTCTTCCGCAACTTTCTGTCTTGAGCCACTCTCGTTCATGTCACTCCGACATGCTTTCGATTTCCATTTATCCATCTTCTACGTGGTCTTCTTCTGTGACATTTCTTATTCCTTTGCAGCCCAGTCTAGTATTTCAGTTGACCTTCCAGAATGGTCATACTAGGGGCGTAAACTCGTGCTAAGTGGGACGTGAAAACTCAAGTTTCCCATCACGCGATTGAGTTTGTTGAAAATTGCAACTGATAAAAAAAGTTATGAACTCGCTCTTTAGTAGACCTATATGTTTTTAAAGACAGTTAGCCTTATACAGGTTTACCACAGAGATTGCCAGAAATTAGAGTAGCCAACTCTGTGGAGTGTGGACTCCTTATATTCCCGAAAAGAATTGTGTGAAACAGCGGAGAGAGGCATATTGAATATGAAGGTATACCTAACCTCCGTGACCTTTCTGAATACGCTATATGGATGAAGAGCTAATTGGTCAACTGTGCTGCGTCTTAGAAAGTCCCTCTGAGCATTTAACTTTGAACAGGATTTTCCAAGTCCTATGCTAAAAGCGTCTTCGTATTACTTTGTTCACTATCTCATACTCAGTCGTTCTGTGATTAGTTCGTTTTGCATTCGGCATTTTTGCGTTCACAAAACTTTTCGTTTTACTTGATACATTTACAACCGTTTGCTTTTGAGTATTTACATAGTTTTAGCATTTTTCGTAAAATTATGTCAAAAACCAAGAAAAGCAATTTTTCGAGAATCGTTATACTTTCCTATAAGGAGAGACAAGAGAAAGAAAAAAATTCTACTATTTGAGTGAAAGTGGAAAACTTTTGTACTCGAACGGGTGAAATCTGAAGTCTTTCCTCCAAACCAACAAGTAAGAAAAGCTTGCTCAGCTCCTGGGTTAGTTCTTCTAGTAATATGTCCAGTCCATTGCCATTTCAGGGATTCTACCTTGTGCAACTTACTTAACTATTTGAAACGTATCTAGTGTGGAGAACATTACTAAAGATTTTCTCTTCTTATTTACTCTCTCTCTCGAAGTGAACCAAAAGTCACTCAAATATAGTTTCAGTAAGTCTTACTTAGTGTTAACTCTTTTATTCTCTCACTATCGTATATGGGTACTATACTTGAATATTCCAAAATACTTGAGGAACTAATCACAATAGTAGCAATAATTCAAAACCAATTAACTAAAGTCAGTAAGCAGAAAACCTAATTCCAAAAGCTAAATACCTTATATACACAGTCGTATCATAATCATATAACCACCCCCGAAATCATAATGTACCCGCCCAGGCGCGTCACAGAGTGCACGTGACAAGGTCGACCGCACGGAGATATAAGCGGCAGGCCAGGACAGACGTGCCATAGTGCATTGCGTGAGCACATGAGCAGAATGCGCAGAGGTAGTGATTTGACGGACGTGCAAAGAGGAACGATCATTGGCTGTCGCGCCAAAGGTGGAAGTATCTCAGAAACAGCAGACTTCGTGGACTGTTCGCGCAAGGTGCTGTAGAAGGGTGTACCAAGAATGGACCCCCTGGCACAACGAGTACGTCCCGATTTCATAACAGTGGAAAGGTTATCGACCCCAGAGGAGAACGTCTCCTCCGTCGACTGGTAAAGGGTAATCGACGCGCAACAGTGCAGCAATTGACCACGCAAATGAACGCTAGGGCACCCAGATGCGTGTCCCCGACAACAGTAGATCGAACCCTGTTACGCATGGGTCTCCGGAGTCGACTCTGCGTCAAGACGCCCATGTTAACCCAGGTCCATCGGCAATGACGCCTGCAGTTCTCATGGGACTACAGTCATTGGACAGGGGAAGAGTAAGAAAAGGTTGCCTTTTCCAACGAATCAGCAACTAAATTAAAACTGGCGGTGGGGGATACGGCGGCAGACACACAAGAACAAACACCCGGACAAGCTTGTCGGTCAAGTACAGGCTGGCGGTTGCAGTGTGCATCGCTGGGGAATGTTTTCCTGGTATGATCTGGGACCTCTGGTACAACTAGATGGGTCCCTGAACGCAATGACTATCTGTCCATTCCCTCTGACCACATGCATCCCTTGATGTTGGGCGTTTACTCTGGTGATTATAGTGTCTACCAACAGGACAATGCGCCTGCCGCGTCGCTAAGAGGATACGTGACTAGTTCCAGGAACACGACAGCGATGTCTCTGTTCTCCCTTGGCCGGCGAAATCGCCCGATCTCAATCCCATAGATCCCTTGTGGGACTATTTGGATCGACAGGTTCGACGTGCCGACCCACAACGACGTCACCTCCGGGACCTCCGTGCTCTGCCGCAACCTCAATCGTCACGTGTACCTCGGGTAATTTTTCAGGGCCTCATTGCGTCAGTGTCACGTTGTCTCGGCGCTCTCATCCGGGCCAAGGGTGGTTATTCCAATTATTAAGTAGGTGGTCATGTTATTCTAATACCGCCGTGTATAACAAAGCCATTCTAATATTCAACTTTCAAATAGACACAGTTTCAAGAAACGCATCTTCTACGATTATAACATCACACCACCACACCACACTTTTGGCTGCTGTTTCAGCATTAAATGTCTCTAGTTCCTATCTGTAAACATGAATATATGTCACGCTCTCTGACCTCAAACTTGTTGCCAGCCTCATTCCGCAAGAGCGAAGATATAACGTTAAGGTTGAAAACGGTAAAAGAGAATGAACTCAAATTTACATAGGGAAAGAAACTAAAAATTAAAATTAAATTTAGAGTATACGTCACACTTGGTCATGGTGTCATCAACTCTTGACATTTTCCTGATCCATGGGTTCCTCTTCCTGTCTTCCTCATAAATCTTTCAGTAGTTTGCGGCTTTCGAATGTTTTTTTTTTTAATTTAAAGCCCATGTCTCTGATCCATGAGTAGCAACTGGAAGGACGCATTGAAGAAACACTTTTCCTTTAAGACATATTGGTAAAAAAAAAAAAATGGTACTGGTTCTTGCAAACGCTCTCCAGCCAATTTTATAGGCCTATTAATTTCTTCTTCGATGTGACCTTTGTTTGATATCTCTCCTGTCAAAGTTCTGAAAGGGCGCTTGCAAAACTGATTAATGTAGTCAGCAAAACGGAAGTAAGTAAAATAGTCTCCTTTAATTTTTAAACTCTTGTGTACCCTGTTCAATGATTGGAAAACATTATACAATGTGCCATTGAAGAGCTTGGGAGAAATGTTGTCACCTTTTGTCACTCGTAATACAGGTGCCTTGAAATGCTTCATTTAATCATAAATACCGCCCCATCCGCATACTTTTGGGACAAGTCTACTCCCACATCTTCTGCTATTCTATAAGGGAACGGTACGAAAGTGTCAATCTAGTTTCATGGGCAGATCAAGATCATTCGATAGGGTATATTAAGGAATGTTTATTTCCAGAATATTAGGTGCGGAGATTAAAATTCTTCTGAGACACACGGCTCAAAAGTAAAGGCATAAATTACTGAAGTCACGACTTTAATTCAGACTTATCGGGCACAGCTTATCTGCAGTTTCTGAAGTAGTGTGTAGTTCATGCAAAAACAGTGTTTACAGAGTGCACAACAAAGAAAAGACATAGAATTACAGTGAAGTTCGTTACAAACGTCAACCACATTCGCGTCGAAGCTGACGCTACGACGCGAATGTGGTTGACGTTTGTAATGTCAAAAAAAAAAGATACGTTAAAAAAGGGAAAAAAGTTATTGTGCCTTTGGGAAACTGCGGTTATCATTTTTTTTTATGGCTACTCATGGGAAATTGGCGGAAAAGATTCGGTAAGCCATCAGTTACATCACGTGATTGCCGGCTGCCACTGCCGGGAAATTAGCGGACCACATTAGGCTAGGAATCATTTACGGCACGCTCTTGCAGGGCCTCTTAAGTGCCGCTTGTGGCAGCCGCTGCCACTGATGGATAACTGATGTCCCTGTTCTGACATATGACAGCTGATGGGGTGCCGACTGTTGGTCAACTGCTGGCTCATGTGGTGGCCGCCGGGACATTTTATTGACGGTTGGGCAGCGGCAACATAGTGCTGGGCCACTGCTGGCACAGCAATACTGATTTTGCTGGGTAGCTGTGAGTCATTGTAGCTGCCGATGAACCGATTTCCTCAAAAATTTTCCTCAGTCCTTTTTTGCAAGTGTACTTCCAGAGTGTATTTTCTTTTCAAATCTGCTTTGATAGGTATTGAAAATCTGACATGGTGATAGACGATTGTACACAATGAATTCTCTAACTTCCGAAACAAAGCTGTTGGCCATTTCGCGAATATTGTCCTGTTCGCTGCAACAATTATCACTGACACGATGAGCAATGTATCGAGATACAATTTTGTTTCGGTTTATAAACTTTGTGAACCATAATGGTGACTCTCTGAATGAACAATTTTCGCCAATTCGATTCTTCATGTGAACATCCCATTATCGAATCGTCCTTACATTCGATTCGCATGACATTGAACTTTTCAAGCATTTCACAGTTGGTTGTTTTAACGGATTTTCTTCATCAACGCTTCTTCGATGCTGTACACATTATTTTTTAATTTCATTTTTCTGAACTTATTTCGAACACTTGAAAATGAGTGTCTCTGTACGTTCAACCGCCCTTGTAACTGCTCCATTGTCTCCTGTTTCGTCCAGTACTTGCAACAGCGGTTTTTATAAACTTGATCCAGTATACACAGTTTTCTTGTTTTCGGCGGAGACGGCAGGTAAGGAGAGCTGCTACTTTCTTGCGATTCCTATGAAGGGCGTTTTGTATGTGGTCTTCATCATCATCATCTTCTTCTTTTCCATGTGATTCACTTTCATAATCAGGTTCACATTCCTCAAATACAAGTGTGTTCACTTTTACAAGTTCAACTTCATTTTCTTTCAACTGTGTTTTGATTTCTTCGAACATCACTAGATCGGTAAATGTTGGTTCATCGCTCGAAACTCCAAATACCTCAACTAACAACTTCACTACCCTTTTAGGATACACGTTGCGTTTCACTCTACAACAGTACGACCACGCTGCGTTTCACTTTACAAAAGTACGTTCCATACGCGCGTTGCAGCTTTTATACATTCACTTTGCACGTCTCTGGTTTTCTCGCGAACTAAACTGCAATTCTCAGCACGCCTCCTTTTTTTTTTTTTTTTTTGATTGAAGGTTTAACGACCACCGTGAGCAACTCAATGGGCCATAAGCAGTCGCCCGTCCCTAATTTAGGGTCACTGGTTCCAGGGAAGGGAGAGAGCCAGTGCCGTAAGACAAACACAACATCAATGCCTCACCGGGATTCGAACCCGGACCCCGTTCGGACGAATGATCAGAGATCATCGCTTAGACCACTGCGCCACCGGGGTGGCGCTAGTTTTCTCACGAACTAAACTGCAATTCTCAGCACGCCTCCTGGTTTTCTCACGAACTAAACTGCAATTCTCAGCACGCCTCCTGGTTTTCTCACGAACTAAACTGTAATTCTCAGCAAGCCTTCTGGTTTTCTCACGAACTAAACTGCAATTCTCAGCACGCCTCCTGGTTTTCTCACGAACTAAACTGTAATTCTCAGCAAGCCTTCTGGTTTTCTCACGAACTAAACTGCAATTCTCAGCACGCCTCCTGGTTTTCACACGAACTAAACTGCAATTCTCAGCACGCCTCCTGGTTTTCTCACGAACTAAACTGTAATTCTCAGCAAGCCTTCTGGTTTTCTCACGAACTAAACTGCAATTCTCAGCACGCCTCCTGGTTTTCACACGAACTAAACTGTAATTCTCAGCAAGCCTCCTGGTTTTCTCACGAACTAAACTGCAATTCTAAGTAGAGGTCCGCACGGGCCTAATTTGGTGAGCCCTGGCCGGCCCAAACCCTTGCGTTTAAGGTCCAGCCCGGTCCATCCTGTTTCAAATATCAGACACCCGGCCCGGCCCAGACCGTGATGTGCCCTTTGGTATTATTTTGTCTTCCTATTGTATTTTATTAAAATGTTAAAATTAAATAATGAAATGAGATATTATTGAAAATATTTAGTTGAATGTAAGCCTAAAAAAATTAACTACACTTTGACAATTATCGAAAAATATAACCTTTAATAAGAGAGAACAAGGAAGATGACACCGAATTTTCGGGTGTAATAAGCACGTCTTTTGAATCCGTTCTGGCGCAAATTAAATTTATCAAAGCTATTGAACGTCAGTGGAACCGGTATGGAAAACAATAGTATCTGACGAAAGAAAGATTTTCAATCGGGCTGTTAATACCTCAGATATTGCTGTAAACGGAATCGTGAGCTTACGCCCTCTGGTTGCAGATTTCTGCGTTAAGGAAAACATGAATTTTCATGAGAAACATTTCGCACCGAAAACTCTCTCCAATACAGAACGAATTTTTCAGATCGGACTATGAGAAACAGAGATATCGACAAAAATAAGATGTGACTTTACGTTCCCTTGTGGGAAAACCGTGCATTATTTTAGGAAGAAAGTATTCTCAAAAGGTTTTTCCATATGAGCGGTATCGGTCCAAGAAAAAAAAATTGTCGAGTTTTCACGAGCCCAGATTTTGCTAGAAATATATCAGAAGCAGAAATTAACACTTATGCCCCCTGGTGGCTAAACCATTCTTTACCAAGCATTAAAAATTATATGAAAAATATTTTCCATTAGGAGCTGTATCCGCTGAAGAAAGCATTTTCAAATCGGAATTTTAGAAGAAGAGTTATCGGGAAAAATGTAATTTACTTTTACGCCCCCTAGCGGAAAATCTATGTGTAATTTGAAAATGTAACTATATCTAAAATACTCTTCGACATAAATGGAATCGAAAGATAAAATAATTTTTTTAATCGGATGTTTAGAAGCAAATATGTGGAATGAAGCGTATTTTTGAATTCGACATCATCTGCATTTACGCCCTCTAGCGGCGAAGTTCTACATCGTAAAAAAACAACGAAACGAAAGGATCATCATTCGCATATTTAAAGCTTCCCAATGCGAAAGGAATTTTTCAAATCGGACTAATAGTTGCAGAGATATCATGGGTGCAAGCGGACGGACGGACGGACAAAGCGGTAACTTAAGCACGATCTTTTTTTACAAAAGACGTGCTAAAAAGGAAGACCAAGCGCGTTCAGAATCTCCCTGCCTTTGAACTAGTAAGAGGTAACACTACAAAATTCAATTCCTATACAGATTAGAGATAGAAGAAAAATCCATGTCGTTCCACTCTCTCATACGAACCCACACACACACTCTCTCTCTACCCACTGCAGACATCCTCTGTCCCCCAGTCTACACAACAAACACACACACACCCGCTCAGGGTCGAATCTTTTTTGTTGTCAATAAGCTCCAAAAGGATTTTATCATCTTAATACCTACAGATTGGTAAAAACACTGTGAGTGCCTCTAGGAACAGTTAGATAAACAGTTAATAGGAACAGTTAAACACACCAGAAAATCGGGGAACATGACTTTTTTTTTCTTTCTTTACCATTGTGATAAAAAGAATGGGTTGACTTGGCCCGGCCCGGCCCGGCCAGGACGTAAGTGTCTCGAAAAAAACCCTGCCCGGTCCGTGCAGACCTCCAAGTCCCTTCCTCGTTGTTCACACTGAAAAAAAAACATTTCATGAAACACACTCTAATTGAAAAATACACATAAATTTTATCTAGTATATCTGCATTGAAGTTTTGACTTCAGGAAGTTACACATTCACTTTTGATCCATGTATCGCGGAAATCTTTTAATCTCCACACCCAATATTCTGGAATTTTTTTTTTTTCCTTAATATGCCCTATGGAATGGTATTGATCAGCACTTGCGACTAAATTGACACTTTTGTACCGTTCCTTTGTCAGATGTAGCCAAGCGTGGTAGAAGCGCCTCTACAGCCTTTGCATTAACAAAAAAAGGCTTCTACTGCATTTAGTTCTGAAGACGTCTTTAGCGTTAAACGCAAGAAGTTTGTAACCGAATTTGCAAGTCTTTGGATGAAAATCTCAAATTAAGTACTTTTTAATTCTTTTAAAAGTAATTTTAATTATTTTTTTTTACTTCTTTTATTTCAAGGTGTTCACACACACACACACACACACACACACACACACAACAATGGAATTGCTGAAATCCGGGCCTACTATTTTATGCAATTTTGTTTTGTCGTTGTTTTTGTTTTAGTGTTTAACGATCACCGTGAACAATTTGGTTCGCTATAAGCAGTCGCCCGTCCTTAAGTTAGGGTTATTGGTTTCAGGGAAAGGGCAGAGCCAGTGCCGTAAAACAAACACAACATCCATACCTCACCGGGATTTGAATCCGGACCCATCTCGGACGAATGGTCATAAGCCAGTGATTAGTGGTTATACTGCCGCCACCGGGACGACAGTGATTTTTTTTTTAATCTGACTTTAGAATCTCAGATATTGCGCCAGCTAAGAAAAGAAGAAACAAGAAAGATTACACCGAATTTTCGGGTGTAATAAGCACGTCTTTTGAATCCGTTCTGACGCAAATTAAATTCATCAAAGCTATCCAAAGTCAATGGAACCGGTATGTTAAACAATAGAATCTGACGGAAGAAAGAAGTTTTTTAATCGAGTTTTTAATCCCTCAGATATTGCTGTTAACCGGAATCGTGAGTTTACGCCCTCTGGTTGCAGACTTGTGCGTTAAGGAAAATGCGAATTTATATAAGAAACATTTTGCACCGGAAACGCTCTTCAACGCAGAAAGAATATTTTTCAAATCGGACTCTTAGAAACAGAGATATCGACAAAAATAAGATGTGACTTTACGTCCCCTGATGGGAAAACCATGCATTATTTTAGGAAGAAAGTATTCTCAAAAGGCTTTTCAATATGAGCGGTATCGGTCCAAGAAAAAGAAAAACTTAGTCGAGTTTCCAGGAGCACAGATTTTGCTACAAATGCATCAGAAGCAGAAATTAACACTTATGCCCTCTGGTGGCCAAACCATTCTTTACCAAACATTAGAAATTACATGAAAATGATTTTCCATCAAATGTTGTATGCGATACAGGAAGAATTTTTGAAATCGGAGTTTTAGAAGCAGAAGTAACGCAGAAAACGCAATTCACCTTTGTGCCTACTAGCGGAAAGTCTATGATTTACTTGAACATTTTGAATTTATAGGAAAAACATTTCGCATCGGAAACACTATCCAACAAGAAGGACTTTTTCAAATTGGACTTCTAGAAGTAGAGATATTGACAAAACTAAGATATACATCTACGCCCTCTAGCGTAGAAACCATGCATTATTTTAAGAAGAAAATGTTCCTAAAAGGTTTGTCGACATGAGTAGTATCGGTCTACAAACGACTTTTTTTTCAATCGAGATTTCAGAAGCTCATATTTTTCTGCAAATACATCAGAAGTGGAAATTAAGACTTACGCCTCCTTGTGGCCAAACCATTTTTACAAAAATTAGAAATTATGTGCAAAGGATTTCCCATCAGGAGCTGTATCTGGTGCAGAAAGATTTTTTTCAAATCGGAGATTTAGAAGCAAAGATATAAGGGGGAAAACAATTTACCTATGCGCCCCCTAGCGGAAAGTCTATGAATTACTTGAAAATTTTGAAGTTATATGAAAAACATGCCACACTTGAAACACTATCCAACAAAGAAGGAATTTTTCAAATCGGACTCCTAGAAGTAGAGATATTGACAAAAATAAAATATACATCTACGCCCCTGGCGTAGAAACCATGCATTATTCTAAGAACAAATGTTTCTAAATAATTTGTCGACATGAGTAGTATCGGTCTACAAACGACGTTTTTTTCAATCGAGATTTTAGAAGCTCATATTTTGCTGCAAATACATCAGAAGCGAAAATTAAGATTTACGCCCGCTAGTGGCCAAACCATTTTTTTTACAAGAATTAGAAATTATATACACACGATTTCCCATCAGGAGCTGTATCATGAGCAGAAAGATTTTTTGAAATCGGAGATTTAGGAGCAGAGATATAGGGGGAAACGCAATTTACCTCTACGCCCCCTAGCGGAAAGTCTATGAATTACTTGAAAATTTTGAAATTATATGAAAATTATGTCACACTGAAAACACTATTCAACAAAGAAGGAATTTTTCAAATCGGACTCTTAGAAGTAGAGATATTCGCAAATATAAGATATACATGTACGCCCCCTAGCGGAGAACCTGTGGAACATATTAAGAAGAAAATGTTCCGAAAAGATTTATCGATGTAAGTGGCATCAGTCCACGAAAGAATTGTTTCAATCAATATTTTAGAAGCTCAGATTTTATAGCAAATACATCAGAAGCAAAAATTAATTTACGCCCCCTGGTGGCCAAAGTATGCTTTACCAAAAATTAGAAATTATATACAAAAGATTTTCCATTAGGAGGTGTATCCGCTGAAGAAAAAAATTTCAAATCGGAGTTTTAGAAGAAGAGTTATCGGGGAAAATGTAATTTACTTTTACGCCCCCTAGCGGAAAATATATGCGTAATTTGAAAATGTAACTATATCTAAAATACTCTTCGACATAAATGGAATCAAAAGATAAACGAATTTTTTGAATCGGATGTTTAGAAGCAAATATGTGGAAAAAAACGTATTTTTGAATTCGACATCATCTGTATTTACACCCTCTAGCGGCAAAATTGCACCTCGTAAAAAAAAAACCGAAATAAAGGATCATCATTCGCATATTTTAAGCTTCCCAATGTAAAAAGAATTTTTCAAATCGGACTAATAGCTGCAGAGATTTCGTGGGTACAGACGGACGGACGGACAAACCGATAACATAAGCACGATCTTTTTTTACAAAAGACGTGCTAAAAAATCAACAGTGGGGTAAATGCGGAATGATCTTTGATGTCTATGAAAAGTCAACTGTAGAATTTAGTACCTTGCGATGGGAAATCAAATATGGTATTTACTGCATAGAGATCTTTGAGAGTTATAGTAAATTGATTATTGTATTTACGCCACAATTCACTCTGAGATCTAAAGAATACTGGCAACCTCTCTCTTTTTCTTTTTCTTCTTTTTTTTTTTTTCTTTTTTTTAACGACCGACGTGAACAAGTTGATGGGTTATGAGCAGTCACCCTAAATTAGGGCCACTGTTTCCAGGGAAGGGAGAAAGCCAGTGCCGTAAGAGAAACACAATATCCATTGCTCGGCGGAATTCGAACCCGGACCCATCTTGGACTAGTGGTCGTATTTCATTTCAATAGATTTCGTAGTTCATTTCAATAGATTTCGTAGTTCATTTCAATAGATTTCGGCGTTCATTTCAACAGATTTCGTAGTTCATTTCAATAGATTTCGTAGTTCATTTCAATGCCAGCTCTCAGACCACTGCGTCTTCGGGGCAGCGACAACCTTTATCTTTAATATCTGTGGCAAATGGAATATGGAATTTAATGTAGCGCGATCTTTGAGATCTATGGAAATGAACTACGAATTCCCTGAAATCTATGGAAATGAACTACGAAATCTTTGAATTCTATGGAAATGAACTACCAAACCTTTGAGATCTATTGAAATGAACTACGAAACCTTTGAGATCAATGGAAATGAAATACGAAATCTTTGAAATCAATGGAAAGGAACTACGAAACCTTTGAAATCTATTGAAATGAACGCCGAAATCTATTGAAATGAACTACGAAATCTATTGAAATGAACTACGAAATCTATTGAAATGAACTACGAAATCTGTTGAAATGAACGCCGAAATCTATTGAAATGAACAACGAAATCTATTGAAATGAACTACGAAATCTATTGAAATGAACTACGAAATCTATTGAAATGAAATACGAAACCTTTGAGATCTATGGAAATGAACTATGAAATCTTCTAAATCTATGGAAATGAACTACGAAATCTTTGAAATCTATGGAAAGGAACTACGAAACCTTTGAGATTTATGGAAATGAACTACGAAATCTTTGAAATCTATGGAAATGAACAACGAAATTTAAGGCAAACTATGAAAAATCCAGTGTGGAAAATGTTTAGCAATCATACTGGGATGACATTTATTTGATTTGGGGAATTACAGCATAATGACGACCCTAATGTTAGGCAGACAACAAACGACGTGTTTTCATTAAAATTTTCTGAGATCATCCATGCCTGAAATACATTCGTTGTTCAGTAAATTTAATTTTAAAATCCCTGTCTTTCCGTACGTGTTGCTACGGTTATAAACATTTCCTCTACAGCGGATCTCCATAAAGAAAATATTTTTTTGGAGATAATGAGTTTTAAATTTCTGCTGTTTTAAGCACGGATGGCAGTTCTGAATGTAATATTTCCGGGGTTTCGTGAAAGTAACTGTTTCCGGTGCCAGCACTCATTCTGGGTTACAACTATGAAGAAAATGATTTATGTGCAGATTGTAGTTATTATTTACAAAAACTCACCCTAAATGGGTCTTTCACCAAACAACCTTCAAACAGCTCAAGTTTGCTCTGCCACTTATGCAAACAACAGCTCTTTGACTTGCCTTTGAGCATAGATTACAAAGTTCCTGAATGACGCTAACAGGGTGGGTGGTCTCTCCTTCCGGTTCCCTGGAAGATTTTCTTGCTTTTCTCCTAAGCAACATCGGAGGCGCGAAATAAATAAAAACCAAATTAAACTGGTGTTTGCAAAGGAAGTTGTTTTTAATATTTCGCAAAAGAAAGTCAGATACGTTTGAATAAATTTGCAGTAAGTTGAAATATTTTCCGCAATAAGCTTAAAATTGTATCAGAAATTTCAAAATTGAGATGAAAGCTAACATCCCGCCTTCCCCAAGCCGATTCCGTTCCCGTTCCTTTACGAAGGTAAACAAGATATTTTTGCAAACATGCATTTTGACACAAAACGGGAATCAAAATTCGCGCCATAAGTATCAGTTTGTCAGCCAATTTATTGATACCATTCCTCTGCATCTGTTTGATATATTTAAAATAATTCATTTTCCGTTGGGCAGCTTGAATAATGAGAACTGTGCTCAATCCCTTTTGCCCTTTTTCTGATGCACAATCTGGCAACTAGTGGGCGTAAATGCACATGGATATTTGCTTTGATATTTACTTTATTCCATAACACTTCTTTACCGATTAAAAAAAAAAATATTATTTTTTCAGGTATCTTCCACTATGAAGAACATTTTGCGCATATTTGTTTTCACTTTTGTTTTGGTCTTTAACGACCTCCATGAGCCACTTTGGGGGTATAAAGAATCGTACATTACTAATTTAGGGACACTAGTTCCAGGAAAGGGGATGAGGCAGCGCTATTAGACATACACATCATCCACGCTTCACCATGGACACGAACCCGGGCCCACCAAGAACGAATGGTCTTTAGCGAGCGCCTGGGATCAGTCGCCCACGGTGGCCGCGCTCATATTTTCCACTTCAAATAATGCACAGTATCCCAGCAGTGGGGGCTTATGTTTAAATTAATTATTTTTTATTCATTACTTTTACTCTTGAATTTTTGATATGATAAATTCTTTTTCGCTTTGGATAGCTTTTCGCAGAAGGATCACTTTATATACATTACCTTTTTTCCAAATTGACAATGCGTATGCTGCCTCTTGGGGAGTAAGGGTATATTTGTTCGTATCCGCAAATCCTCTTCTACAAAAGAATAATTCTTTTTTAGTACCAAATGCAATGCACCATATAGAAGATCACAGTTTCTCTTACACTTCGTGCTTCAGATGATCTAAAAGTTCTTGATACGAGTATGTGAAAACACAAATTTGTCCGTGAAGGAGATAGAATTCGCTCTCCCTCGCTCTGGAGTAAGTTGCTCTCCCAACTAAACTACACGGACAGAATGTATCGCTTCAGATTTGTCGTCTTGACGCGTGCTTTACCTCTGTAGTACGTCACATGAGACATAAATGCATATTATATTTGAAAACTATATTCCCGCTTGTGAAATGTCGACAGAAAAATATTGTTTGGTGGGTCCGATATATACACCTCAGAGCCAAAATATTATGACCAGCGCGTCGTTATGCAAATCGAAGCTACTGCAGGTATGCAACGGTAGATGTGAAGGTCATGAACCAGTGTGAGCAACACCTGATACTGAATTCTATTCATCAATGTTTGTTCTGTTCTTCAAATGGGAAAAGTATCGGACTTAAGCGAGTTTGACAAAGGCCAAATTGTAATGGCAAGACGACTGGGTCAGAGCATTTTCGAGACGGCAAGGCTTGTGGAGTGCTCACGGTCAGCCATTATTAGAACCTTCAAAAAGTGATTCGAGGAGAGACAGCCACGAACAGAGCCAGCAATGTGTGTGCCGGTCATGGTTCATCGATGCTAGAGGTGAGCGAAGACTATCCCGTATGGTACGAGCCAACAGAAGCGATACTGTAGCGCGACTCGACGGCAATTTAAATGCTGGCGACGAGAGCAATGGGTTACAACATACAGTACATCGAACCCTGCGGAAAATGGGGCTGCCTAGTCTCAGGCCGCTCGGAGTTTCTATGCTAACTTCGGTTTGCCATCAAAAGCGCATACAATCGGCACTCGAGCATCAAAACTGGACCTTCAATTATTATTGGAAGAAGGTCGTCTGGTCTGATGAATCTCGTTTCCTGTTGTACCATGTTGACGGCTGGGTACGTGTGCGTCGTTTACCTGGGGAACTGTTGGCACCAGGATACACCGTGGGACGAAAACAAGCAGGTGGAGGAAGTGTAATGCGTTGGGAAATGCTCTGGGAGACCATGGGTCCAGTCATTTGTTTGTAGGAAACAAAGACGTCTACCACCTACCTAGACATCATTGCATACCAGGTGCATCCTTTCATGCCAACGGTATTTCTCTCTTGTAGTGCCTTCCTTCAGAAGGATAATGCGCCATTCTACAATACCGGGATTGGTCGAAAATACTTCGCGGAACATGAGGAAGACTTCCAGGTGGTGCCTGGTCCTCTAAATTCCCCAGACATCAATCCAATCGAGCATTTGTGGTTCGTGTTGGAAAGGCAAATCCGATGAGTGGCGGCTCAACCACGTAGCTTACAAGAGTTAAAGGATCTGCTGGTAATGTGGTAGTACCAGATATCAGAAGACACCTTTAGAAATCTTGTAGCTTCCATACCATCCGGATAAGAGCTGTTTTGATGGCACGTGGAGGGCCAGCATCATACTAAGCAGGTGGTCATAATGGTTTGGTTCTTCGGTGTATAACTACGACAAACATTTTCATTCATTCTCTATCTACCGTTGAAAGTGAACAGTTTTCTTTTCTTTTTTTTCTTTTTTAAATTGGGGAGCCTAAACGTATATCTTCGCTTCAAAGCCACCAACCGTGAAAAGAATGGTACCCGCCTCGGTGGCGCAGTGGTCTAAGCGCTGGCTTATGATCATTCGTCCGTGAAGGGTCCGGGTTTGAATCCCGGTGAGGCATGGATGTTGTGTTTGTCTTACGGCACTGGCTCTCGCCGTTCCTTGGAACCAGTGACCCTAAATTAGGGACGGGCGACTACTTATAACCCATTGAGTTGCTCACGGTGGTCGTTAAACCTTCAATAAAAAAATAAATAAATGGTAAACCTGTTTGTATTAAACTGTATTCAGTGCGATGAACATTTTACTAGTTTTCATGTACTTTTAGTTTTAAGAACTGATATGCCTGTAATGCTTGACTATTACGTTCTGCATTAACAGACTTCACTGGTGTTAACAGGCATGCTCATGATCCTACAAATTTGGTGGTAACCCTCCTGTAGTTATGACTTTCAGCATTCGCAAAAGAAAGGTGGATCTATAATGTGCTGATAAAGTTATGGCGGGAATTTGCCAAAATTGCGCTTGCTCTTATACCAAAAAAGAAAAAAAAACACTCTTGCTGCATCAGCAAAAAGGGTATTTCTGCATTAATTTTTGTATATTAATCAATTCTTTTAGTTGCTATGATAAGGAGGAATTTTTTTATTGTTTTTATAGCCAAGCGCATTCAAGTGAATGACTTTTTAACTATCAGAATTTTGCTGTTGCAGCTAAAAATTTGTACCTTGTGCAATGCACTTTGCTGAAACAACCAAACTCGTATTAAACACACACCTTAGCAACAAACAGATCTTAACAACCAAATATACATTTCTTAACAACCAAACAGCTCTTATCAGCCAAAGATACCTTAATAACCAAACAAACAATTACACTTTGCCGAAACAACCAAACACATCTTCTTAGGTATGCTATGCTTTCTGCCATCAACGATTTTGCAATTGCAGCAAATATGTAGCTAAACTTTTAGCTAAGCACTTAGTTGGGCGCAACAGACTTGAGACACTGGAAACTCCCACCAGCAAATCGTTTTATGATCACATGTCTTTGTCTTTCCTGCACGCATCGCCATCCCATTTTTCATACGTGGCAGTAAGTAATCGCGACATCATATTAGGATTATAGGTTGCGCTGGAGCTCGCTTGTGTTATGTGTTCGTATCATTATAGGAATTATGGAGTTTTCAAATACAACAGCTATGTTAACAACTATAACAGCAACAGAGAGTGGGGCCTTCCAAGTGAGATAATTCAGAGATTTGTAGGTAGGTCATTCCAAATGAATTTTGTGGTGATTTTGAGAAGCAAATTACAATATTTGTGGAAATATCGCATGTGGAGTGACTGAAAATAATTAAGCTTATGTCTGATATTTCACTTTTCAATGAAATGATGTTTTCCAACAAATTTTAATATTTGGTGCAATATATCGTATTGCGAGTTTCTGAAAATGATTAAGCCTATGTCTGTGCGTATTCATGTTTGACTCAAATGAGGTACTTTACGGAATTACCGCCCTGGTAGCGCAGTGGTCTAAGCGATGTCTTCTGACCATTCGTCCGAGATGGGTCTGGGTTCGAATCCCGGTGATGCATGGTTGCTGTGTTTGTCTTACGACACTGGCTATCTCCCTTCCCTGGAATCAGTGGCCCTAAATTAGCGACGGGCGACTGCTTTTAGCCCACCGAGTTGCTCACGACGGTGGTTGTTAAAATTGCAACAAAAAAAAAAAAAAAAAAAAAACTTCACGGAATTGTGGTAACTTTTAGTTGAAAACTAATTGCATTATCAAACAAATTAGTAAAATCATGCAGTGTATTTGATTATGATACGCTTTCCAACATGCCGGAAATCATTACTCAAGTTATGAGGATAATGGCTGTGGAATAAATATCGCCCCTGTGTCCTGACCTTCTAACCCATTTCAATGATATTCAACAGAACCTGTTCAGCGTACCTCTGGAACAACATGATAAAGTTTTGTCGCAATCGAAGCATTTTTATGGAAGTTATGACGCGTAAGGGCAATGGCATGGAACCCGCTACTATGTCCAACCATTGATTCTTTTATTTGACCCCATTTCGTCCATTTTAAATGAAATTTGACCCCAGGTGGTCCCCTACCACATACTAAAATTTCATCGAAATCGAAACATTTTTACGCAAGTTATGACGCATAAGGGCAATGGAATGAATCCCACTCCTATGACCTGACATTTGAACTCATTTCGTCCATTTTTAATGGGATTCATTTCCACGGCCCCTACCACATACGAAAATTTCATTGAAATCGAAACATTTTTACGCAAGTTATGAACTATAAGGGCTATGGAATGGATCCTGCTCCTATGTCGTGAACTTTGACCCTATTTCGTCCATTTTCAATAGGGTTTGTGCGGAAGTGGTTCCTACCACACTAAAATTTCATCGAAATCGAACAATTTGTACGCGAGATATCGTGCGGACGGACAGACGGACAAAGCTGGAGCACATATACGCTTTTTCAACTACGGTTGGAAAGCGTAAAAAAGGACAGAAAAAGAAAGATATCTGACCTCTATGCATGATTTCAGGTTTGAGTTAAATGAACGTTATCTTATTTTGTTTTTTCCCCTTTTCCTTTTTCCCCCAGTGTATTTTAAAACAGCTAAAGATCTTTTCTAAAGAAGAAACGTTTTTCTTTTCTGGAAAATTGCCTGTAACAGAAAATTTCCTGAGCTAGATTCAGAAAAACCGTTGCTAAAGAAACGAGAATGGCCTTCCTAAAACACCAGAAATCTTGTTAGGCGTAGCAAAACTGTTGCTAACTCAGCAAGAAGTGCTTGCCACAGAAATCTTACTGGTGTTACATAGTGGAATTCAGCTTATCCAGGTAGTTTGCATAACTTGGCTATTTCCTGTGTCTATTTTCAATAGCAACATTTGCTACCACTGCAATTTTTTTGCTGTTATATCAAAGTGTTTTTTTCAGTGTACTTAATTTCAGAATAGGCGTGTAATCTATCCATAACAATACTAGAGGGAAAGCAAAGTTCTGTTCGCACTTCATGGTCCCACAACGTCACACCTAGTGCGGATCAGTGGCGCACCGACGGAGGGTGTCCAACTTGTCCGGACCCCCCCCCCTAAAAATAATAGCAATGACCCTAAGATATTGTGCTATTACAAAAATAATACATAGTTAATTCGAGCATACTATGTTGCATGTACACGCAAGATATGTTCTTTAAATTCAGAAAAAGTAGTTAAAGCATCTGTATTCTTTCAGTCCTTCTTAAGAGGAGTTCCTCCTGGGAAAACATGAGCTTCAGCTGGGATCTGAGTGTTTGTTCTACGTCTACGGGGAGGTGTGGGAGTGACCTAGTGACTTTCGCGGTATCTTAGGTATACTATTTGTATATTTTTTTTCATCTGAAGACGGGATCCAGGGTGGACCCGAAAGTTCTTATGAAGTGTTTTAATTATCACCAGGTTTTAACTTGCATTTTGACCATAATTAAAGTTATGATTCATCTTGGGGTTTAAACCATTGATTCTTTTTATTGACGTATCGTGTACCAAGGTAAGCTGCCTTGTGTCCTACTGTAATGTTCTTAGCTGCACGAAAGTGTCCATACATCTTAGGTATGCTGCTGCTTTAATCGGCAGGGAGGTAGGCGTTAAGAGATGTGTAACACTGTTGATGCATCTGCTCGGTAAAAGACCTTGTAACCTTGCTGAAGGCTGCGTTGACCTCTCATTCATTGCCCTTCGGACAGAGTTACTTCAGGTTCCTAATGGCTATCCAGAAGTTTTCTTGTTTTAATAACGAACTGCTCCCTAGATATTCATCGAAAACATAGGATAGACGGACGGACAAACAGACACACACAGTAGAAACATGGTGTGACAGTTATGTGCAGTTTTTAAAAACCATCCACAAAATTTCAAATATATCTCCAACAGTTAGCAAGATATTTATCAAAAGCAGGCGTACGGACAAAAAAGTGCTAAAACAGACAGACGGACAAAAAAGTGTTAACGTGATGTTTGGTGCGAGAGTCGCTTTCTGACCTTAAAGTCATCCTGTAAATTTGAAGTCTTCGACCGAGGAGGTGCAACGAAGTATTAGGAAAGTGTCCAATCCATGATAATATTTCTAGTGTCAGTATTCATCTATACTAGGCCTCTGGACGCCCCCCCCACCCCTTGTCAAAATCCTGGGTCTGGTGCGGTTTGCCCAGTAATGTCGTGCATCCCTCTGACAGGACACCGCCTTCAGCGTGTCGTAACAGAAAATGCATCTTTCACTTTGATTCTGAGCGGAATTCACGAATTTGGCTGCTAAAAGCTTTAAACCTAATTTCAGTAATAAAAGCTAGCTATATTTAGAAAATAACAGAAATTAAAATCACATTAGACACTACGTGCTGTGATCATTTTGCAACGCAAATATGTTGACAAAAATTACGGGATGATGACATTAACGTGATAATTCCAGTGCTATAACTCTAGCCAATTAAATTGTTTGTATTCCTCCTGTACAGTAGTTAGGTTAGCGTTAATCCTGTGGCATGAAAACATTGACTAAGAGTTTGAAAGCTGAACTTATTGAGTCATTTAAAGCAATTAAAGTAGGAATTTAAAAAATGAATTTGTTGTGAACTTTCTGAGTTCCTCGATTATGGGGCCCATACGATTTGTACTGCCCTCTGAATTTAAAAATTCAAAGTTCTCTCATTTCAGGTTAATGAACTTCAGCTTCATGGGTTTCAGCTACCTTTTCCCCTGTTAATTCTGGGTCTGCGTTATTTTCAATCTTTTAATAACAGTTCTATTTAATTTCCTAAAAATCTAAAGGAGTGAGTTAAAATTAATGATGAAATCGGTATTTAGCTTTTAACTAGATCTGACGTAAATGCATCTGATTTACTTTTGAGAATCCATTTACACTTAGTCATTGTACACCAACCAAGGATGTCCATCGCCTCATACACGGAAACATGCCGTAATTAAGCCATGTTACACCAGATTGGGTGGGATAACTGATTATAACTGATAAAAAATTCGGCTGACTGATATAACTGATAGATATATCTGACTAACGATTATTTTTACTTTGGCTGCAACCTTGACTAACTCATTGGTTTTCTTAGCTTGGCTCCGGCTTGACTAACGCATTGGTTTTCTAAGCTTAGCTCCGGAAAGAGCATTTCAATGAGTATCATAAAAGATACGAGTTTTGTGTGTTCTTATCTGTATGTTGCAAAAGTAACATTAAAATAAAGCTTTCCTGCGCTACAGAGATAACGGACGCAAACAGTCGTTGCAAAGAAATAGCATCGGAATTTTAATCTTCACAGATAAATTAACTCCGAACCAACTTAAAAATCTTTCGAGATAGGAGAAGTCATAGAAAACCAAGTGATTTCAGAACAGTCGGCACTACAAAGAAAAAGGAAATAAATAAAATAAATGAAAGTGCATTGTGTTCAGCCGATCTAAAAGATGGAAGTCTTTGACTTGAGTGGCAGAAACAGTACGCAACCTGATATTAAACATGCGGCAGGAAATTAAATTTGGTAACATGTTTTTCCATTGAGCTCCTTTTTGTAAAGGAGCCGTTCTCGGCTTATCCGTAGATCATTTATCCCAATTGCCGTTCATCTGGTGCGCTAGAATCACCGTACCTACTGTTATCTTGCCCCCTTCCTCACCACGTCACTTGCTTATGAGGGATAATTGAATTACTCACTTTTCCAGGGTCTCCGTCTCCATTTCCCCTGCATGGCAAACAGCACGGATGTCGAAAAAGACTGCCAATAAATCAATGCCTGAATGAATTTGCACAGGAGAGTAGCGAACAAGTAGCGAAATGAACACACCATACTTGCGAGAAGTAATAAAGAGAATGAAGCGTTCACGATATTCGAAAAGAAAGAACGAAGTCCTCAAACATTCATGCATTTTTTGGTGGAAGTGCTTAATAAAAAGTACGCTGACAGTAAACGACCAAAATAAAACGAGAAGCAAGGGAAAGACATTTTGAGGAAAACTGCTTATGCTAAGCAACATAAACGTTCTGAACCTTTTGACGATGTATATGAGCGGGGCAGCTGGAGCCAAAGCAAGCATCGCACTAGATGACAATTTTGCCAATTGAGTCTTGTAAAACGTAACTACATTTTTATTATCCTCCCTTCGAAAATTATACCTTGCGCGATTGCCTTTTGGGAAAGAGTTCAGACAAGCGTTTTATTTTATAAATTATTTGAGTCAGTATAAAGAATCTCTACAAATCTATGTGAAGTTCCTTTGACTATATAGTTCCGCGTTTTTACTATCCTCTCATTTCTCTCTCACTCTCCCTCTCGTTTTGTTTTCAAAAATAATCGCTGTAAATATGGTTTAATATTCACACGTGGAAGTTCTTTGTTCATGTCAGTATCTGTAGAAGCTGATGGCTTTCAACAACAAAGATTAACCGTATTGCAGATTCATGTAGATGATTTTTGGAAGGGACGTGTGTCAGAGCTGAGACAGGCTGAGCCGGAGCCAGAAGCTGAGCCCGGACCCGAATCGGGCTCGGGCTGTAAAATATTTACTGCGGTTCGGGCTCGGGCTCTTAGGGAGAGCGAGAGAATTTTTTATATATATAAATGTGATTTTATATAATTTAGCAAATCAGACACTTTATAGTTGGTAAAGGGAATTCTTCGGCAACTGGCTCTGGTTAGGGAGCGAGTATTCGAGACGGCTATTTATTCCAGACTTGCGTAGAGAATGCCATAGGCCGCGCATTATTGTGTTTCTGCAGAGAAGAAAAAGTTTTTTCAAGAACTATAGATATTGGATAGTTAATAGGTTGCCGACGATAATTTATCCTCTATCTCCAAGCAGTAGCTTCCTGCTAATTCTATTAAGCAACGTACATATTGCAGCGCATTATGGCGTGATAATATTAGCATTATTTGAGCAGCATATAATTGCAGCATCGCCCAATCATTTTGGATTCCCGGCCGCCCGAAGCACTTCGGGTGGAAACGAAAGGTGAAAGAAAATCGTACAGGAGCACTATAAAAATAGATAGAGGTCCCTTCCTTATTCCCCATTTAAGAAATACGTTGGTTAATTGCAGGAGGAGGAGAGAGTGGAAGTGTGGAAAAAGAGATGTTTTTTATTAATGGTTGAACAGGTTAGCCAGTTTTCGGGCTCGTTCGGGCCCGGGCTCTATCTAGCAATATAATATTTGGGCTCGGGTGGGCTCGGGCTGATATACCACGTGCTCGGACGGGCTCGGGCTGATATACCACGTGATCGGACGGGCTCGGGCTGATATACCACGGGCTCGGGCTGATATATCGCGGGCTCGGACGGGCTCGGGCTCCGAAAATTAAGCCAGAACTCGGCTCTGATGCGTGTAACCCCGAATCTTAGACATCCCTTAGATGCAGAAAGCTAACAGAGTTAGGCTAGAGTGCCCGACAGGAAAGTAACACGAGAACGAGGGAGAAAACTCAGATCAGATCATATGTAGGGGATTTTAGGAAGGGAGTGTCTGACCTCAGGTCTTAAACAACCCTTAGAAATAGGAAGCTAGGGAATTTAGGCTAGAGCGCCCGACAGGAAAGTCACACGGGAGCGAGGTAGAAAGGATCAGATCAAATCATATGTAGAAGATTCTGGAAAGGGGGTGTCTGACCCGAGGTCTTAAACAACCCTTAGCAATAGGAAGCTAGGAGATTTGAGCTAGATTGCCCGACAAGAAAGTGACACGGAATCGAGGTAGGAAGGAAGACGCCCTTATTTATTACAGGGGGGCCAATACCCGGGGCGCGACGGCTTAACGTGCCCATCCGACGTACGGTGGATATTTAGTGGTTCGAGCGTTCGTACCTCCCTATGATCTAAATAGAGACCTCTCCGTAGTAGTCACGAACGTTGACCACTAGGCCAACCGCGGCCCGCCCACATTAGATTCGCGATAACAATATGTACTTATGTTGTTGGTAAGGGATCATCGCTTTATGGTGGGCGAATGGGTGAATGGGAGGAGCACGCTTAAGAGCAATTTACAACGCAGTCGTACAGGTAAGGATTAACACCTTACTCTTTTGGCGACACATGTTTTTTTCTTTAGGCGAGAAGGACGTCTTTTAACGTCAGAGGCGAGCGTGAGGTTTTTGAGATAATCGGCTTTTACTGTGACGGAGATAAGGCTGATTACGAAAAGCATGAAGATGGGGATGAGTAGTTGCGAATTCTTACATTAATCCCCTGAGTGACAATTCCGAAGCTAGAGTAAATTGAATTAAACGTTTTTATCTGCACATGTTTTAAAGGAAAGGCTCTACTTTTATTTTACGCATATGATTCTGTGTGCGAAACTACGTCAGTCTCCTCAGAGGTGTTAATAAAATAAACGGGAACTGACAACATCTTGTCGGAGTTGGATAAGAACCAAAATAAATAAAATGTGATGACTTTCGCGGGATCGCAAGTATGATCATAAAGAGGCGTAAAAGTGCGAAGATCGTTACAGAATGGTATGCGAAGAAAAAAACTTCCATCCCCTTTTCTACGCTGCGGACGATGTAAATGTTTTATCATCCGCAGCTTTATTCTTTATGAGAACATTGCTCCATTTGTTTATAACATTCTTATAACACAGTTCTTTCAGTACACTAAAAAATAAGTGATGCGAATTCAGGGAAAATTTCTGAAAATAACGTGCATCAAAGTTGCGGGTAGGTACCCATGTTTTTCAGAAATTTGCGTTTTTAAAAGTGCCCGTTTATTTTAACTTCCGTACTTTCACAGATTTTTTGTAGTCAGAAATTCCGTTTATTTCAGAAAAATCCATTTCAGGTATTTCCGTATTTAAACTGAAATTCCGCAAAACCGACCACCCTGCATTTTTCATCTTTTTGCCCAGATAACCATCGCCGCTTTGACTGGTTGAATAGGTAACGCATGCCTTTAACCACTGAGCCACAGACACTCGGAAATCCGAATCACGTATATCGTAAAACAAATTGCGCGACAATGAATTTATTTTGTCATTAATACGAGTGATTTAGTCATTTTATTTCTGTTGGAGCTTATTATTTTTATGAGTAGGTTTGAATTTTTTTTTTTTTTTTTTTTTTTTCTGTGGAAGGACTTTTCACAAATTAAGCATTTTTCATCCTGATTTTTCGAAGCAACAAAATGCTTTGCAACTTGATTTTCTTAAACTGACAATAACTTTCAGTTATCTTTAAAAAAGGTGAAATGTACTTTTTCATAGTATTATTTCACAAGAAAAACCAAATCCTAAATAAAAAATTTGCTCTTGATAGCTATTATAGCTTTTGTCTTAAGTTGTCCAAAGACTGATACATAGGTATCGTGTAACCATCTGTACAATAAGCTAAGTACTCCATTTCTTACACTAACACAATATACTGTATATATTAAATAGGTGCTGCACCAAATAGGGGAGAGGAGAAGAAATATCCTGTGCCACCATAAACAAAATCCCATGCGATATGCTATCACAATATCTGATCTCGGTTCGGAACTTCAAAATTCGACAGACGATTGAAATTTAAAAGTTAATGAAACCTCAATTATTCTCACCAATCGCCCCTATTACTGGTAATTTCTCGCCTTACGGATACGGAAAAAGTGAGAACGGAGTTTTTCCGTTAATATACGAAAGGAATTACGGAAAGATTTCTGAAAATTCAGAATTTTCTCTTAACACGTCTCTGAATCGGTAATTTAGCATCAATATAAATAAGAAGGGATGTAAGGTCAGTTGATGCATAACATCACAGCCTCTCCTTGACAAATGTCAACCCCGCCTTCTCGTGGTGCATCCTGTTCCCACTAAAGGGGCTCTGACGACCGCCAATAGCGGTATAACTATACCATTGGGATTAGAGGAAATTCTACCCCACACTCACCAACCCGCTTGGCCAGCGTGGTGAGTTATGGCCAAACCCCTCCAAAATGATTCCACAACTTAAATCTTGGCCCTCAGTCTCCGGCAGCTGGAATGTACCTGGCCAAGACAGCGGCCAGTGCGACATGAAGGCAGAGGGTGCTAAGAATCCCCGGAGGACCGGACTAGGCTGCCATCTGATGCTGACCTTGGCTACGTATAATGGACGCTCCTTATCTTCTGATTCAAGGCTTCTTGAATTGGAAGAGGAACTACAAAGGATCAAGTGGGACATCGTGGGGCTAAGTGAGGTAAGGAGAAAAGGAGAAGATCTCATCGAACTGAAAAGTGGACATCTCTTCTACTATCGTGGGACAGATACTGGCAGAACTAGTGGTGTTGGATTTATAATAAACGAGAAACTGAAGGATAAAGTTGTAGAAGTTGGAAAGTTCCTCTGACAGAGCTGCACGGCTTGTTATCCAACTCTCGAGAAGATACCAGGCTCAGATTATTCAAACTTATGCACCCACCACAAGTCATCCTGAAGAAGAAATTGAAGAATTTTATGAGGAAATTCGTCATCTAAATAATAAAGGTAAGCAGCACTTGAAAATAATTATGGGAGATTTCAATGCAAAAATAGGGCAACAGTAACAGAATGAAACTTCAGTAGGTAAATTCGGTCACGGCAACAGAAACCAGCGTGGAAATACTCTCGTTGAGTTTGCAGAGGCAGAAGGGTTTTTCATCTTGAACTCCTTCTTCAAGAAAAAGCCACACAGGAAATGGACATGGAGACATCCAAATGGGACGACAAGTGAAATTGATTTTATTATGTGTAACAAAAAATTCGTCATAGAAGACTGCAGTGTGCTAAACAAGTTCAACACAGGTAGTGACCATAGATTGGTGAGATGTAAGATGCACCTCAACACTAAACTTGAACGTGGCAAGCTCATAAGACAAACAAAATCTATTGACATAACCAACCTTAAAAAACACCATAATACCTTCAAGTTGGAACTGAAGAACAGGTTCTCAGCTTTAGAAGGTCTAACATCGGAAGAAGTGGACATCTCTGAAGTTAACAGAAAAGTAACCAAAGCTCTTATGGAAACAGCAACAAAATTAGCTGGGTCTAAGAACAAGTTGCATGTAAACAAATTATCAGGAAAAACGAAAATGTTGATGCAAAAAAGTAGAGAGATGAGGACAACTAAAGAAGATGTGACTTCCAAAGTGGAATATATAGAGCTATGCAAGACAGTAAGAAAAAGTATCACTGAAGACGTAAGAAAATTCAACTGTGAACTGGGGAGGAAAGCAATTGAAAACAACCAAAGCCTAAAGATAGCAAAGGGAAGAAAACAGATTATGGCACTGAGAAAAGAAGATGGATCTGTAACAAGAAATAGAGGCGAAATTTTGACAAGAGTGAAAGATTTCTACTCCAAATTATATGAAAGGGATGATACATGCACTCCAGACATCATGAAAGATACCAGTACCAGAGTTCCTCCAGTCCTTCCAGCAGAAGTTGCACATGCAATCAAGAACATGAAGCGGGCAAAAGCTCCAGGAGAAGATGGAATTACTGTAGACATCATACAAGAAGCAAGTGGAGAAATCGAAGCAGTACTCGCCCAAATTTTCACTCGATGCCTTAATGAAGGAAAGATTCCTGAGGATTGGAACACCGCTACAATGATCCTGCTACATAAGAAAGGTGACATTGAGGATCTCGGAAACTACAGACCTATCAGCCTCCTATCAGTAGTTTATAAAATCTTCACTAAAGTTCTTTCACAACGCTTGAAGGTAACACTGGACATGGCTCAACCGAGAGAACAAGCTGGATTCAGGAGTGGCTACAGCACAATAGATCATATCCACGTACTGAGAGAACTAATTGAAAGAGCGAGGGAATATGAACCTCCATTGTGCATGGCTTTTATCGATTATGAAAAAGCCTTTGATTCGGTGAAACCATCAGCAGTTACAATGGCTCTGAAAACCTGCGGTATTGAAGATGCATACATTAATATTATTAATAACATCTATGAAAATGCAAGTGCAAAGATTAGGCTGTTTGAAAATACAACACACATAAAAATTGGAAAGGGAGTGAGACAAGGTGACACCATATCTCCGAAGCTCTTTAATGCCACATTGGAGGGTGTTTTTCAGTCGCTGAGCTGGGAAAACAAAGGGATAAAGATTAATGGAGATTATCTAACCCACCTTCGTTTTGCTGATGACGTAGTCATTTTTGCAACTACCCCATCAGAGCTGCAGAGTATGATCCAGGAACTTGCTGACAAGAGTAAAGAAGTGGGATTAAAAATGAACTTTCAGAAGACAAAAGTGATGTTCAATGCTTTTACAAGAAATGAAGATTTATCGATTGATGGAGAAAAGCTGGAGATAACACACACGTACGTTTATCTTGGACAGCAGATATCAAGTGAGGGTCACATTGATGAAGAAATTAATCGGCGTACAAAACTTGCCTGGAGAGCTTTTGGAAGAAACAGCATAATTTTCAAGAGCAATATGCCATTATGTCTTAAAAGAAAAGTGTTTGATCAATGCATCCTTCCAGTGCTTACGTATGGTGCAGAGACATGGACCTTAACTAAAAGAGACATACAAAGGCTGCAGACAACTCAAAGTAGCATGGAGAGGTGCATACTTGGTGTAACCAGGAGAGATTAGAAGAGGAACTCGTGGATCCGAAAAATGACAAGAGTGGAAGACATCATGATCAGAGTTAAATCCCTGAAATGGCAATGGGCTGGACATACTGCCAGAAGGACAGATCATCGATGGACAGCCGAAATTTTAGATTGGATTCCAAGGGACAGGAAAAGACCCAGAAGAAGACCACATGGGAGATGGGTGGATGAAATTCGAAAGTATGCAGGGGTGACATGGAGGAGACTGGCACAAGACAGACCGTTGTGGAGGAAACTTGGGGAGACCTTCGTCCAGCAGTGGATTGATAATGGTTGACAATGATGATGATGATAAATAAGAAACTGAGGAAAGGTTTCTGAAAATTCAGAATTTTCCCGTGGCACGAAAAATCCGTGAAATTCAGGTTTTTTTCCCCGTCATTTCACGGAAAAGGTTGTATCAGAAATTTGCTTCGTTAATTCACGAAAGAAATGACGGAAAGTGGCTCGTGAATTTCGGATTTTTTTTTACAGTGTACCAGGCCTGTGGCCAGACAAGCAAGTTGGGAGGTGCGGCTGATGGTTGAGATCGTGCGAAGGATATAAATAAAGTTGTTGGGCAAAAGATGTGAAAGAGGTCGAGCACTATATATACTGTTGTGTGAGTCGCTAGGATGGGCAAAAGGAAAGATGGGTCGGGCTCAGCCCGGCCTAGCTACGGCCTTGCAGTGTACGTGTAAAAATAAGATTAGTTAAATTAATAACAGGAACTCTACACCACCTATACATAAAATAGTGAACCTATGCTAGTAATCCGATTTACTGGAGTAAAAATATAAATGTTTCCACCCTTTCGCATATCAACCAAATGCCATTTTCAAGGAAGATAGGCAAAAACTGCAATCTGAATAATAGGACGCTTCAACTATTTGAACGGGGTGACTTGTCTTGACAATAAAAAAATTGCATCGTATCTATTTATTAATTGTCAAGTCAAGTCATCACGTTCAAATTGTTGAAGCGTTCTATTATTCGCATTGCAGTTTCTGCCTAATTTTCTTGAAAATGCCATCTGCTTGATATGCGAAAGCTTAGAAACGTTTAGTTATATTCTTACGCCAATAAATCGGATTACTAGTACAGTTTTACTATTTTATGAATAAGATTAGGTTTTCTGTTTACCTTATTTAATGCATTGTTTACATAAAAAGAAAGAGAATATGTGCGTACGCGCACACGTGTATGTGCGTGCGTAGGGAGAGGGGGGGGGGGGAGGTAGATGAGAGAGAGCTTGCCTAAACTCATCGGTAAATCATGAATAGACACCTCAAAAATTTATAGATTGTTTTCCATTATCATCTAAGTTGAAATGGCCGCTTTATTCAAATCCAATTTCCAAAAGGGAGCTTGCTAAAAGCAGTAAAATTAACCATGCTGGTTCTGAGGGAACTAGAGAGGGGGTAAAAACCCGTATGTGACTTTGAACACCAGTTTTTGCTCTTGAAAACGTCATTTCGAGCGTGCATCGAGATAAACAAAACGACTCAACACGTTTTTTCATTTTTATTCTGTCGGTGGTCTGAATTTTTTTTTTTTTTTTTCTCGTAGGCACGTCCTCTCTCGATGCATGCAGCACTACACTGTCTCGAGTTCAGTAAATTATGTTATCTACCGTAGTACCGTTCACATGAAGGATTATACAGGGTGTGTTTGTCAAACTAATTTTCATTACGTTTCTTCTGAGTGAGAGAATTCTTGGCTGCAGATAGAGCTATAGACACAAAAAGCGAAGTAGTAGCGTCTGAAGGAAAGGCGATTAGCTAAGTTTATGAAGAGTTATGTGCTTTCAGCAGACAGATTTTTCTTATTTGTATACTCCAAAGATATTAGTGTTGCAATGCTAACAAGATCTACACGTAACGCACAAAAATAAAAAAAAAGAATGTTTTTGTTTTGTTTTGTATTGTTTTGTTTGTTTAATCAGAATGTACAAAATACGTCTTAAACGTTATACTCGTAGATCGCTGGGAGCACTTCAGCTAGTTAAAAATACAATTAAAATTAAGACCACTTAACATGGAACCTTGAGATATTCCGAAATATGTATTTCTGATAACATATGCCGTCGACTCCCTCTCTGCTATACTTCAATAGGTTTAATAGTGTCGTATAAAAAATAAAAATAATAATAACTGCCGGTGACGCAGTGGGCTAAGGCTGGCTTCTGACCATTCGTCCGAGATGGGTCCGGGTTCGAATTTCAGTGGAGCATGGATGCTGTATTTGTCTTCCGACAATGGCTCCCTCCCTTCCCTGGAACCAGAGGCCCTAAATTAAGGACGGGCGACTGCTTATAGCCCATTGAGTTGCTTTACTCAAGGTGCTTGTTAAACCACAACCAACAGCTGAAAATACTCCTAATACGTGGCGACAGTTAATAAATAAATAAATACATCGCTCTTTCCACGTTCCAGAAACACACAGCATCCGAAAAATTGTTTTTCAGCCAACCGCTGTGGAATTGAACCAACAGAACTCTCGATATCGCGCCGAGTGCGTTACATTTACGCCACGGTGGCCAACAATCCACGGTGCTATGTGTATTTAACTGTCGCCACGTATTTGGAGTATTTTCACCTGGATATCGCCTGTTGGATTTAACTGCATGTAAGATATATAGCTAGTGCCGTTTATGCCCACCAGATGGAGACGTCTCAGTAGCTGAGCCCATCTTACGGATTTATGATGTCAGAAGCTGACTTAAATACACATAGCACCGTGGATTGTTGGCCACCGTGGCGTAAATGTAACGCACTCGGCGCGATATCGAGAGTTCTGTTGGTTCAATTCCACAGCGGTTGGCTGAAAAACAATTTTTCGGATGCTGTGTGTTTCTGGAACGTGGAAAGAGCGATGTATTTATTTATTTATTCCCAACCAACAGCAAAAAAGACTGACTTTAAGCGAACATAAATGATATTACATGTTATCTGTACAGAATAAAAGTTCGTGAAACAGTAAAGTAAACCAGCAATATAATATTGTATATACACTGACGAGTCATTATACATTATGACCACCCCCAGCCTCCTTGAGAAATGAGCATGCCTGGAGACCGAACGGTGGAGCAGATGAAATTCGCAGAGCAGTATATATACAGCTCGAGGACCGGCTTTCGGTTGGTAGAGTGTTCGGAGTCAGAATGGGAAAAGCTGTCATTTATCGGAGATTGATAAAGAACAAATTATGATGGCACGGCGCGCCCCCGAACTATTATTTCTGAAACGGCGCGGCTTGTGGGGTGCTCACCTGCCGCTGTAAGGAGTACGTATCAAAAGTGGTCCGCAGATGGCCAAACAAAGAACCGTCGTCTATCCCTGTATCGTCCGCAACTCATTGATGCTAGAGGGGAGCGGAGACTGACGCGCATTGTTCACAGCGACCGCAAGGCCACAGTGCGACAAATCATTATCAGCTACAACAGTGGTGATCAGGGCAATGTATCACAGCACACCGTTCATCGCAGCCTTCAGCGCATGGGCCTGTGTAGTCAAAGACCCAGCGGGGTCCCCATGCTCACTGCACCTCTTCGCCAACAACGCATGAAATGGTCTCAAGATCATTGAGATCGGACCGTGGATGATTGGAAGAAAGTGGCCTGGTCTGACGAATGAAGATTCCTGGTGCATCACTTAGACGGCCGAGCGCTGATATGCCGATTAGTACCAACGGCGATTATGGCACCTGGATGCACTGTTGGGCGAAAACAGACCGGCGGCGGCGGTGTTATGCTGTGGGCAATATTTTCTTGGGACACCTTAGGCCTCATTATCCCAATTGCACAATCCCTGACAGCTGTCAGGTATCTAAATATCGTTGCGGACCAAGTTCATCCGTTCATGACAAAAGCGTTCCTTGTTGGTGATGGCCATTACCAACAGGATAATGCGCCATGCCACACTCAAGGTCACGACCACAGTTTCTACTCACGGCCACGTGCCACACAATGGCTCGGATAGGAGTCATCACAGCATAATGGCACTAAATTTTAGTGCCATTATGCTGTGATGATGTTTCGGTTCTAATATGTAACTATACTATTAAAAAAAACACGCAAGTCTTTCTTGGACAGGTTATTTATTTTGTGAGCACGTAGATAAAAAACAAGTTAGTAAAAATCAAGCAATGCATTGATTATGATATGCTTTCCAATATACCAAAAAAACATTACTCAAGTTATTTCTCAGGTTATGAGATAATGGCTGTGGAATAAATCCCTGACCTTTGACCCCATTTCGATAATGTTAAACAGAATTGGTTCAGTATATCTCCGGAACAACATACTAAAGTTTTGTCGCAATGGAAGCATTTTTAGTCAAGTTATGAGGATAATGGCTGTGGAATAAATCTCGCTCATATGCCCTGACCTTTGACCCCATTTCAATGACATTCAACAGAACCGGTTCAGCATACTCCTGGAACAACGTGATAAAGTTTTGTTGCAATCAAAGCAAAGCATTTTTACGTAAGTTACGACGCATAAGAGCAATGGAATGGTTCCCGTTCCTATGTTCTGACCTTTAACCCCATTTCTCCCATTTTCACCAAGGTTCGTGCCCAGGATGTCCCTTATCACATAATAAAATTTCAATGAAATCGGACCATTTTTACGCGAGTTATCGTGCTGACAGAAAAACTGACAGACGGACAAAGTTAGCATATACGCTTCTTCAACTTACGGTTGGAAAGCGTAAAAATGACTGAAGAAAAAAATTTCAGTCATCCATAATATCGTCGTCTTATTGATGAAACTTATCTTAACGTAGAAATGCTACTTGAACCTGAAAATAACGGACTGGGTTAATCAGCTAAGAAATTAGGAGTTTAAATCGAGCCTGCAGCCTGTTATAAATACATTGACTTAATAGTGTATAAGACTCGTTTAATTTATTTATAACTGCTGACAGGGCAGGTGCTAGGGAGCTTGCTCAGCTTGGAACTTTGGGCAAGCCGTCAGCCTTGCGCTCCAAAAAGATTATGTTATTCATTTGTGTGGATAAGCACATTGCATTTATTCAAGAATTTCAAGATTCAAAAATTAATTGTAAACTAAATAGAAAGCATAACGTAACAGTTTTTATGGGTTGTAGCTGTCTTATCGTTTAAGATTTAAGCTTCACTTATAGCTTAGTGAATTAACTTCACTTTGATACCCGGGTTACGTTTGTAATAGCTGAAATATTTAGTTAAACATGGAAATCACTTTCAGGATTACCGACAGGATTTAGAAACAACAGAATGCTACTTATAAAGTTCAATTCCTTCTTTACTATTTTTTCCAAGCACGTTATATGAAAGAAGCACTTCGCTTGTAGCAGCACACTGAATATAATTCACTCAACGAGTTCATACAACATATGTACATTGACTCTTATCTCTCTGCATAACTTTCTGTAACATTGATCAGTTTAATCTAGGTCTGAAAATATAATATGCACATTGAACATCGCTCTTTACATCTGTCCTCTGTACCTCTTAAATTGCACGTCTGATCATTTCATTTGCTTATCTCAACATTGCACAAATAATATAATACCGGTCTCTCGAGTATTTCAACATTGCACACTCATCTCTTATTTCCGAACAGTTAATTTACTTTTGATTGCTCTCTGACCCATTGTCAGGTTGCCAACTTTTACCTGCTCTTTGGGAGAAACTTTGTGTCAAATATTTAACGAGGAGAAACCTAATTTACATGAGAACACAGAAACCCGAAGGGAAGGTTAAATGAGATGTATATGTCCCAAAAGAAACGATGGACATTATATTTATTCACTTACTGGTCCAATGTAAGTTAAACTTTAATTAAAATTTCATTTTTTATGTTTCACTGTTTGTAAAATTACCAGCAAATATCTTCAGTCATGGGCAATTTCTTGTTCGATCAATGACGTAGATAACCAACCCAACAAAATTCTTTCCTGGATCACCGAGAAAGAATAAAGAAAAGAAAGAAAGAAATTAAGGAGAAAAAAAAGAATTCCAGGGGAATGAATACAGTAGAAGACCCTTTCTTACCTTTGCCCTTGTTCTTATTAGAAAATAGTATGAGTGTGACAGTTTGCCAAACTTAAGAGGTAGAGCGCTGCCACTATTTGTGACACAAGAAGTGGGCAGTCTTGATATCCCGTTGAAAACTGGAGGGCCCCTCCAGTGGCGCAAGGGTCTGAGCGATGGCTTCTGATGATTCGTCCGAGACGGGTCCGGGTTCGAATCCATGTGTGACATGGATGTTGTGTTTGTCTTACGGCGCTGGCTCTCTGCCTTCCCTAGAACAGTGGTCCTAAATAAGGGACGGCGACTGCTTATAGCCCACTGAGTTGCTCACGGTGGTCGTTAAACCCCCAATAAAAAAAAAAGAGAATTTTGTGTCGCCCTCAGTCGTTGCCTGACTTGGCTGCTATGTAAGGACGGGTCTGGTTTATGACTGATTTTCCACAAATGCAGGCTTTTGCGTCGGATTTACAACAAGCTGCTTTAACTCAGTCTGCCGCCCCGGTGGCGCAGTGGTCTAAGGCGTTGGCCTCTGATCATTCGTCCGTAAGGGGTCCGGGTTCGAATCCCGGTCAGGCATGGATGTTGTGTTTGTCTTACGGCACTGGCTCTCTCCCTTCCCTGGAACCAGTGACCCTAAATTAGGGACGGGCGACTGCTTATAGCCCATTGAGTTGCTCACGGTGGTCGTTAAACCTCCAATCAAAAAAAAAAAAAAAAATAACTCAGTCTATAACGCAGGTCTACGCGTGTGCACAAGCGTTTCTCGTTTTCTCAAGGCATAAAAATTCACACAAGTTTTATCGAATATCGAAAGAACAAAAAAAATTGCCTTTGTGTTTACCGTTTTTTTTATCATTTATTAATTCGTTCAATTTCATAAGTTCTAAATGTTGGCGCCCCTCAAATTTTAGCGCTGGCTGCCGTTCAGTGGTAGAACCGGCTATGACTACTGATAATAATAACACAAAATGTGTTAGCTAACCAACGTCGTATACCTGTTACGTCACACGTTAAAATAATTTTATTCGGGAAACAGCATCCAGTTACTGAACATTTGTCCGAAAACGCGGAAAGCTAAGTGTGACGTCACAAATATTTTCTTTAGGGAGGGAGGGGGGGGGGTTAACGACCACCGTGAGGAACTCAATGGGCTACAAGCAGTCGCCTGTCCCTCATTTAGGGCCTTTGGTTCTAGGGAAGGGAGAGAGATAGTGATGTAAGACAAACACAATGGTTTTTTTATTATTATTATTAGAGGTTTAACGACCGTCGTGAGCAACTCAATGGGCTATAAGCAGTAGCCCGTTTCTAATTTAGGGCCACTGACTCCAGGAAAGGGAAAGAGCCACTGCCGTAAGACAAATACAACATCCAAGCATCACCGGCCCGCACCGGTGGCGCAGTGGTCTAAGCGATGGCCTCTGATCATTCGTCTGAACGGTGTCCGGGTTCGAATCCCGGTGAGGCATGGATGTTGTGTTTGTCTTACGGCACTGGCTCTCTCCTTTCCCTGGAACCAGTGACCCTAAATTAGGGACGGGCGACTGCTTATAACCCATTGAGTTGCTCACGGTGGTCGTTAAACCTCCAACCAAAAAAGCATCACCGGGATTCGAACCCAGACCCTTATCGGACGAATGGTCAGAAGTCATCGCCCAGACTACTGAGCTGCCCGGCTGAAAAATATTTACGCACGTTGCTTCTAGTCTTAATGACGTGATGTAAATTTGTGGCCGCCCCGGTGGTGCAGTGGTCTAAGCAATGGCTTCCGATCGCTCGCCCGAAAGGGGGCCGGGTTCGAATCCCGGTGAGGCATGGGTGTTGTGTTTGTCTTACGGCACTGGCTCTCTCCCTTCCCAGGAACCAGTGACCCTAAATTAGGGACGGTAGACTGCTTATTGCCCATTGAGTTGCTCACGGTGGTCGTTAAACCTCCAATCAAAAAAAAAAAAAATTGAGATGCAACAGCGCACATGTACGAAAAATGAAATTATTAAGAAGTTATTGAATTAATTTCGTTTCATTCCGTTTTATGCTCGTCGATTTTGACAGTGTTATCCTAGATCCGTACGTGCGATTTCCGTACAAGTTTAATATGGTTCTCTTACGTTAAGGTGTGTTCATTTTTTTATATTTGTGCATGTTCCGCAGAGGTTTCTAAGAAACTGATTTTGAAGGCTGGGTAATATTGTTTATCTGATATCCACAAATATACAACTGTAATAAGGTGCAGAACATATAGTATTCTATTATAAGCCCCCTTCGAGTTCGATGTTTATGCCTAGTTGCAGCTCGTTGCGGGAGATATATAGCAAAGGAATAGTTGAAAAAATGGTAATTAAAATTGATTTACCTCTTGCTTAGACTTGTGCTGGTTGTCCTAGAATTATCTTAGAAAATTTCAACTTAATGCTCCTGTTTTCTTGCTGCTATTTCTATTTCCTATCTATTCGCTCTTTCGCAATCTACGTAATTTTTCATTCCGTTTCGCTGTCGTTGTCCGGAGACCCGAAAAATGTGTTATCTCAAACCAACATCCTGCGACATCTCTTCTCTCTCTCTGTCCATTCTTACGTGATCTCCTGTGTTCGACAGAGTCTCTTTTCCCGTGCTCGAAGGGGATAGTGTTTCCGTCCGACTCCTCTCCAACAATAAACAAATTTAACCGTCTCGATTACACCTTGAATCACAATGTATAATACATGATTGCAGCCACTGTAGGCCAATGAAACGATAAAAAGCACTTAACTTTTTCGAACTAACTCTTCAGTACAAAAGACGATTCCCTGGGAAACACCGATTTTATAGCTCTTAATTACCGATTGCCGCCGTAATAGATTTTTCGAACTTTCGGCTAGAATACTCCTTGCTTGGAAAAGAGTTAATTCGCCGCCCTGATGGAGCAGTGGTCTAAGCGATGGCTTCTGATCATTCGTCTGAGATAAGTCCGGGTTCGAATCCCAGTTAGGCTTGGTTGTTGTTGCGTTTGTCTTACGGCGCTGGGTCTCTCCCTTCCCTGGAACCAGTGGCCCTAAATTAGAGACCAGTGACTTCTTATAGCCCACTGAGTTGCTCACGGTGGTCGTCACACCTCGATTCTAAAAAAAAAAAAAAAAAAACATAATTAATTCTAAAATCTGAAAATCTCCTAAACCCGCATAACACAAGATTCATTCATGTAATAATATAAATGTTGATCTAATTGGCGCTTGTATCTGATTTTGGGAAGAGATGAAGATACCTCCACCCTTTCCCACAACCGAATAATATAAAAACACACTGTCCTGTTGGACCCTTTGTTGACACAAATCTGTGAGCGCATTCATTTTACATATAGAATTTTTGGGGTTGGGGGTTTAAAGACCACCGTGAGGAACTTTATAGGTTATAGGCAGTCAGTCGCCCGTCTCTAATTTCGGTTTACTGGTTCCAGTGTGGGGAGAGAACCAATGCTGTAAGAAAAATGCATCATCCTGTCTCACCCGTCATTCGAACTCGGATCCATCCCTGAAGAATGACTAGAGAGCAGCGCCTTTTACCACTCGGCCACCGGAGTGGCTAATCTACTCGTACGGAAATAGCACGATATTCGACTTGTACGTAAATAGCACGATATTTGACTTGTACGGAAATAACACGATATTCGATTTGTACGGAAATAGCCCGATATTCGATTTGTACGGAAATAGTACGATATTTGATTTGTACGGAAATAGTACGATATTTGATTTGTACGGAAATAGTACCATATTCGATTTCTACGGAAATAGCCCGATATTCGACTTGTACGGAAATACAGTAGCACGATATTCGAATTGTACGGAAATAGCACGATATTCGATTTGTACGGAAATAGCACGATATTCGAATTGTACGAAAATAGTACGATATTCGACTTGTACGGAAATAGTACCATATTCGATTTCTACGTAAATAGCACGATATTCGACTTGTACGGAAATAGCCCGATAGTCGACTTGTACGGAAATACAGTAGCACGATATTCGACCTGTACGGAAATAGCACGATATTCGACTTGTACGGAAACAGCACGATATTCGACTTGTACGGAAACAGCACGATATTCGACTTGTACAGAAATAGCACGATATTCAACTTGTGCGGAAATAGTAGGATATTTGATTTGTACGAAAATAGTACGATATTCGACTTGTATGGAAATAGCACGATATTCGACTTGTACGGAAATAGCACGATATTCGGTTTGTACGGAAATAGCACGATATTCGACTTGTGCGGAAACCGCACGTATATAGATCTAGCATATATAATCGTTTTTGAAGAGTTGCGGCTAGTAGATTAATAAACTATAACTAATAACAAGGAACTGTGCACCCACTATGCTTAAAATAGTAAAAGTACTGTATGTTGGTAATCCGAATTTATTGGCGCAAAAATAGAAATCAACGTTTCCGCCAATAAATTCAGATTGCTAATATGGTCCAACCTTTCGATTCACAATTTTCGGAAGTAGATAGAAAGGTGGGAGCGGTGCTTTCAGGTAGAAGGAGAAAATTTTGAAAGTATGTAAGTGTAAGTATGTTTACTGCATTACACTTCTGCCGCATGCAAAACCAGTCTCGTTACTTTTCGAACGACCTCGTACATTTAATATGAGCTAAATGCAAATCATAATCAGGAATGGAAAAGGTCGGGATTTTATTTACAAAGTTTTCCAAATGTTTGATGAGAATCGTTACAGATTTTATTTTTACTTTTTTTTTTTAACTAATATTGTCGAATAGGTCACAGACTGGATGATTACAAAATCGGTACTGTTTATGTCCCGCCAAAATACAGTCGGTCAAAACAGACCTGAGTTTTCTCATTGCTTCAGGATCACCACCAATTGCGTTCATACTACTTACAAGCTGCAGATTCGGAAGATTTCAACATACTTTATTTATTGGGTTGTCCAGAAAGTTCTGAGCGTTTGTGACAGGTGTACGGTTGAACGTGACGTGGGCTGTCGTACTTTTTGAAAACACACAGCATGTTGGCAGCAACAAAAGCTGGCATTTGCATGCGGCGTTCAGCTACGTGTGGTTGACGATAAGTGGAAGTTGTATTTGTTTAGTACGTGTTAAACATGGATGATCAAAAGTTGCATTTTCGGCATGTGATGCTATTCCTCTATAAAAAAAAGGGGGGGGACGCTGCACAGACGTGCAAAAAGACTCGTTAAGTGTATGGGGAGAACGCTAATGATGAATCAACGGCTCGGAGGGGGTTTGCGAAGTTTAAAGCCGGCGATTTCCATTTAGACGACGGGGATCGATGTGGAAGAACTTCAGCAGTGATCGACGATCTCATGAATTCAGAAATTGGATGCAACCCAAGATTAGTGACTCGGGAGTTAGCAGAGACTGTGAAAATGCCGAAAAGTATTGTTCATGAGCATTTAATGAAGCTGGGATACCCTTCTCGTTATGATATTTGGCTCCCACACAAGCTGTCAGAAAAAAACTGCATGGGCCGGTATTCCATATGCGATATGCTCCTAAAATGCAACAACAGGGACACATTTTTGAAGCGATTAGTGACAAGAGATGAAAAATGGATAGCATTCGATAATGTAGTGCGGAAGAGATCTTGGAGTCACGCTGCAGAACCACGTAAACAAGCACCGAAGCCGAATATTCATGGACGCAAGGTTATGCTCTTTGTTTGGTGAGATTGCAAAAACATTATTTACTATGAGTTCTTCCGGCACAATCAGACGATCAATTCGGATGTGTACTGCAGCCAGTTGGAACAATTGAACCAAAATTTGCAACAGAAGAGGCCAGAACTTGCGAACAGAAAGTGAAGATCCTTTAAATACGTGGCGTCAGCATGACATCATCCACCAGAACAGTGGTGTTGTCCGACATCAAAACATTCATATCTATTTATCGAAGAATTCTAAACAAACTTAAAATGCATGAAGAAATACAAATTCTTTGGAAAAAATCATTCAAAATTTAGAAATTACCCGTAAAAAATAGAAAGAAAAATTCACTAAACGGGGAATAGAAAGAATAGTTTCCACAAATACGTGTTAGATAAAAAAAAAATTGAAACATTTTTAAAGGTATTCACCCTCCGTACCGAAATAGTATTGCGAAATACTAATTTAACCATAACACCAATTCAACAGCCCCATGACGTCATCAATCCACATGTTAAGGCAGTCCCCAAGCAATCACCCAAGATGGCGTAAGATGCGACCCTCCACTACTCAGTGAATAAACAAAGATATCGCTCTTTCCACGTTTCCCAACACATAGCAACCAAAAAATTGTTATCTGGCCACTGCTGAGATCGTATCCCAGATCTCTAGCCGAGTGCGTTCGCCGTACGTTACAATGGTCAACAATCAACGGCGTTGTGTGCGTTTATCTGTCAGCATCTGATATCACATATTCGTAGGATGGGCTAAGCAACTGAGACGTCTCCATCTGGTGGGCATTAACGGCACAAGCTATATATTAATTATAGCAAATAAATCCGAAGGACGGGAACAGAAAGATTGTTGGGTTCCAGCAAGGCAAAACGCGGCCGCACGTTTCTTTGGTCTCCAGCAGAAAGCTGCACGCCATGGGCAGGGATGTCTTACTCCACCCACCTTATTCCCCGGACATTGCGCCCTTCGACTTTCATTTGTTTCGGTCTCCGCAAAATCCTTTAATTGGAAAATCATTCGATGATCTCGATGCTGTCAATAAACACGTGGATGACTATTTTTGCCTCCAAGCCAACTACGTTCCACAGGTATGGCACTCTAAAACTGAGCGAAAAATGGACTAAATTTGCAGGAAAAAATGGACAATGCGTTGAGGAACAAAAGTATGTCCTTAAACTCATTGTATTTATTTCATTTCACATTAAAAAAAAAATCGCTCAGGACTTTCCTGACATTAATTCCCAGACCTTTCTGGACAATCCAATAATTTCTTGCAAAAACCTATTTAAAAATCATGTTTTTCCAATGTTGTAACATCGCTTATGTTGCTAATATTTTTCAGTATGCTGCATAATAGAATTGGAGAGCAATGGCAAAATTAATATTTGGCCAATGAAAAACTGAACTTCAGCCTCTTAAACACAAATGTCACGAATGTTTCAGGTAACTGTCTTCATTTTCTACCATGTAACAATAGGCATGAGCTATTTGGTGCTGAAAGCGGCGCTGACAGGGAACGCCGATCACAGATGTAAAGTTTTACAGAAACTGCCTAGCTACTTATTAGTGAAATCTCCCCCAGTGGTGAACTCCTTGCATTGATAACTAAGCGAATTTTTTCCAACATCCGAAATTACCCTCAAAGACGAACATTAGTATTCGCCGTGCTTTCTGCCTTCCATTGTCGAACTGTGGCGGGCTTTTAGACCGACAGATTACTGTTATTATGACTTTTGGCGTTAAGCAAATCACAAAACTGCTTTTCTCTGCTTGGAGACGTTCAGTCTGAGTTTTGTACAATCACCAGTATTTTTGCAGCTAAAGTGCTTTTCCTATTGTATCACAGCATGCGCGTAATGAAAGTAACGTTCCAAATGGTCGTCAGCAGTAAAACTTCCTTAGATAATAATCCCTTTAAGGAAAATATAGAAACAAATGCCTCCGGGAAAGGCAGAAGTGACAACCAAATTCAGCAGCTTAAAGATGATGGCTTTGACGGAAAAAGCAAAACAGGCGATAAATAGAAATCTGGTTATCTTTCAACGCGTTCCGTTTTTTGATTCCTAAGTTTTATTTTTATTTGCTTTTCATCTCGCAGCGAACAAAGTGCATTGTAATCACGTGAGATCTCGTCCGTCAACTGAAGAAATTACGATCATTTTCTGCTCCTGGGTGAGTACATTTCTGAGCAGTATTATGGAGAATACAGGAAGCCTCATATCCTGAACTTCGGATTCTTTCTGCTACTGACTTAAACAAAATTCCAAGAATTCCTGATACAATTTCTTGGAAGGTGGTCAAGTACTGTAAAGTTTGATTTTCTTCTCCTAGTTTTAACAAAATATTAATATTCTTGTCGCAATATTGTGTAGAAGCTTCTCGTTTTAAAAAACTTCTGAAAGTACGTTGCGAAGTTTTATGGATAATAGAATTAAACATAAGTTCCAAATTTTGCTGGTGACTCTACACATAGTTATATAAAAAAAATCATTATTTCTGGCGCAATTTTATATAGATTTCTGATAGCCACACAGTGCAAAGTATGATTTTTATTTTCTCATTTTTTTTTGCTCCTGTTAAACAAATATCTTAATATATAATATTGTGAAGAACACAGATAAATATGAATTTTTCATTTTGATTTTTGCGCCAGCCTCCTCTTTTTTATTAAATAGTACCTTTAATATTAACACCAAATTTTTTGAATAAAAATATATGCAGGTATCTTTATACACTCCTTCAAGAAAAAAAAATATATATAAGCACATAGAAGAATCATCCAATCGAAATGAAAATTGGTATGCGCAATATACACTGAAGAGCAATTGAATTAGAGATACCTGTCTAGTAACGTGCAACACCACCTTTCGCCCTGATGACGGCGGTGATTCGTCTCGGCACGGACTCGACAAGACACCGGAAGCGTTAGGAAGCCATACGGATCCACGACTCCTGAACAAGCCTCCACAGTTCACGAAGATTCGATGGAGGGGGTCAGAGCCTCGAACATCTTTCTCGATGGCATCCTAGATGTGCTCGATGGGATTGAGGTCAGGTGACTTAGCTGGCCAAGAAAGCGAGGTCACGTCGGTGGAGTGTTCATCCAACCATTCGGATACAATTCGGGAGCGATAGCATGGTGCATTGTCTTGTTCCAGGATGAGGTCCCCAGTAGGATGTTGAAGACGCACAAACGGGAGCAAATGGTCGTCCAGGATATCCCTGGTAACGTTGACCTGTGAGGGACGATGTCACACGTACCAGGGGTTCCATTTCAGTCCACGTAAACAGTCCCCAGACGAGAATACCACCCTCACCAGCTTGAAGAGTACCCTGCCGGCAAGAAGGATCCATCGCTTCGTGTGGTTTGCGCCGAACTCGTATCCTGTCATTCGCATCTACCAAAGTGAATCTTCGACTCATCAGTCCAGGCAACATTTTCCCACGTGTCTATTGTCCAGTGGCGATGTTCTCGCGCCCATGCTAATCTTTGCACCCTGTGATGTGCGATCAGCAGCACTACTCTCGTGGGACGATGGCTTCTGTACCCCATAGCGAGGAGATGGTTCTGGATGGTGTGGCTGCTTACACGTTTTTGTGCACCAGCGTTAAATTGTCGAGTGATTTCTTGCACTGTGGCCCGTCTATCCGCTGTTACAATGCGAGCTAGTCGACGATGAACCCGCTCATCCAAACGCTGTTGTCCACGGCAGTTGGCCCTTGCAGGGATGGTTTTACCGGATTCGATGTACTCACGGTGCACCCGCGACACAGTGGCTCGTGAAACTCCCAGTGCCTACACTACTTTCGAGATGGAGTGACCCATTCGTCGGGCCCCGACAATTTGCCCACGGTGAAATGCGCTTAGATCCTTCGTCTTACCCATAACGCGTCCAACTCTTACTGATTCCCATCGCATCACTCCTTATATTGTCGGATCGCTGCATACGTCATGTCGTTTCCGTTTACAGGGCCGCCCACAGCGCCACATTTGCATAACGCCAGCTGTCTCAAATTCAATTGCTCTTCAGTGTATATGTATAGGAAAAGAAATGACTGCGATTTCAGAGCAGTTGGGCTATTTATTCGGATAAAATAGCTACACGAGATGGAACAAGTTAGTACGTTGTAGCCAACCTCTGTTTCGGATACAAGAGGTTACCCGGCGTGGCTTAGGTGCATACTGTTTACGAATACTCTCCTGAGGTACAGCATGTCTGATGGTGTCCGACTTGCAGGCTTTTTGCATATAGTGTTTCGGGATGGGCGTAGGTGGCGTCCTATTATATCCTAAACATGTTCGATCGGTGAGAAGTCGAGCGATCAAGCTGGACATGAAAGGGTGCTCATATTATGGAGGCAGGCCTGTGGCCGTGCATTATCCTGTTGGAAAATTGCTCAGTGATGCTGCGACAGAAATGGCAACACAACAGGTCATAGAACGTCGTCGACGTATCGTTGAGCCGTGAAGGTGGTACGGAGGATTACCAAGGGTGCCGGGCTATCGTAGATATGGCTCCCCAGGGAGTCACTCCTTGTGTGGGAGAAATGTGCCCTTCTACAGTAAAGGCAGTATCCGTCCACTGGCCGGATTGTCTCTAGACACGTATGCTCTGTTTCATCGGATCCAATTGCAAACCTGGACTCATCACTGAAGACAACAAGACTCCACTGGACCCTATTCCACGTTGAACGGGCCCGACACCACAACAGGGTGCCCACAATGTCCTGTTACCCCCTCCCCCTGTAATAAGAAATGTAAGTGAGCTATGTATCTGTTGTATGATGTATATATTGAGTTATATGTTGAGGCATCCTTAAACATCCATTGGATCCTTTTGGGCTCCGTCATTCTCGTGACAGAGAATAATTTTACGCCATATTCTGTGGGGCATTTTCCGAGGCAGTTGCGGGATGATACGAGAGAAAGCACGTCTCACTGCTTGTTTAAGTTCATCAGTGGTTTGGTAGCGTTGCTGTGCAACAACCTCCTTTATGAAACCCCCAAAGGGCATTATCACACGTTGAGAGATCTGGGCTTCGAGGTGGCCATTCATGTGGAGCGGGCAGCACTGCCGAACTTCGGCCGATCCAACGATCCCGAAAGACCTCACCAAGATATTCCTGAGCAACGATTGCGTAATGGGCGGGTGCCTCATCCTGTTGGAACCATACGTCATTCAGAATGCCAAGATTTCCAAGTTGTGGCACAAACCAGGTTTCCAGCATGTCCAGATAAGTTGTCTGATTCACTGGACAGTCAAATAAATACGGTCCAAACGGATGTCGACTATTCATTGCAGCCTATATCATGACATGCGGAGGATGATGTTCCAATTCTTCGACATAATACGGGCTTTCCTTGGACCAGAACATAAACGTTCCGTGATCGACAGCTGCGGTATATCGCACATTCACCACTGAAAATGACCTTTCCACGTTTTGGGATTGTGGCAAATGTCTGAAGCATCATTGCACATGCATGCATGTCTGCGGTTTAAATCGATGTTTGATAACTCCTGAACAAACATCGGGCCATATGCGTGAAAAATTCAGGTCATTCTTCATGTGCTTATGCAGTGTCTATCGTGGTATTCCAAGCTCCGCTTATCGTTTGCGGAGCGACTTCGTCGGTGACCTGATAATTGATTCCTTGACCGCTTGACACTGTTGCACTCTGGTTGATGGTCTTTCCGTGCGTGGTTTATCCTTGATGTTGCCTGCTTCTAAGAGTTTATGTTCCTACCGCAGAAGAGTCTGTTTTGGAGGGGCCTCTTTGTCGAATCGTTCTTGGAAATCGGCACGCACGTCAAGCATTGTCTTCATTGTGTATGGACGTTCGTGTACTCAGACACTGACAACAATCCGCTGTTACACAGTGTATTCGCTGATATCACACATGGTTCCGGTACCTAATCTGTAAATAAACACAATACAGACCATAACTCAACATATACATCATACAACAGATACATAGCTCACTTACATTTCTTATTACAGGTGGGTAACAACACATTGTGGACACCCTGTACAATCGGTGCCAACGATGCTTGCTGGTCAGTGGTGGGCGGTGGAGTGACCTCCTAGAATGGGACACCCTGTACAATCGGTGCCAACGATGGTCGCTGGTCAGTGGTGGGCGGCGGAGTGGCCTCCTAGAATGTGGACACCCTGTACAATCGGTGCCAACGATGCTCGCTGGTCAGTGGTGTGCGGCGGAGTGGCCTTCTAGAATGTGGACATCCTGTACAATCGATGCCAACGATGGTCGTTGGTCAGTGGTGGGCGGCGGAGTGGCCTCCTAAAATGTGGACACCCTGTACAATCGGTGCCAACGATGCTCGCTGGTCAGTGGTGGGTGGCGGAGTGACCTCCTAGAATGTAGTTCCTGTGCTGCAAGTCATCTGGCAATGGTCCAGGTAGACACTTCTGTCATATAGACGACGCAACATGACCGCGGATGGATGAGAACTGCGAATTCGGTTCTGTTCGAGCGGCTCTCACAGTCACTCTATCTTTGCGTTATGTCTTTGAACTCGGCCGTACACTGTTGGCGAACTGATAGGTTGTGCCCTTTTCGACTTATTAGGGCCAACATCGTCCGATTGCCGCGTCTCTCCGACTTAAATTCCTGGCGATACGGCGACTTGACCAACCGGCCTCTCTCAATCCAATTATACGTCCTCTCTCAAAATCGTTCAACTGCTCGTATTGCGCACGGTTCAGACATCAAAGGTATCTTCACAGTCCACGGGGGTTAATTCAAAAGCAATGCGCTGTCACAATTGTCCCTGTGTCCGAGTTTCACTCTTGATATATATACCCTCCTCGATGCGCGGCTTCCATGTGCTGTGGCGAGCCACATGTGATAGTCATAGCATTGCTAGCGAGTGACAATTCCACGCCGCAGCAGAATAAATTCGTAAGTATAATAGTATGCAAAACTTAAGGACGAAGGGGGAAGAAGTGAAACAACGCCTTAAATCACCGCAGCAATTAAACACAAAGTACCTCAGGATCGCGTCTAAGAACAGGAGCAACAGCACATGCGTAATAATGCAGCATAACGTGAGGTTTTCGCAACGTGAGAACAAAATGCGCTCCCGCAGCATCAGTTGAAAGGAAGTCACCGGAACAAAATGCGCTCCCGCAGTTCAATAGCATCAATTGAAAGGAAGTCATCGGAAAAAATGCGCTCCCGCAGTTCAATAGCATCAGTCGAAAGGAAGTCACCGGACTGTGTGCACAAGTGCTACAAACGTTCGATTGTGTTTGTTGTGTGCTAGAGACTATGATTTTACTCGTGGTCGAATAATTTGGAGGCTCGAGGAGTGGTGAACTGCGATGAGTGTCACCCAAAAGTTTGGTATTGCCCATAGCATCGTATTGCGTTGGTGGTCGGCCCTCAGGATTGCAGGTACAGCTGTGCGAAAGACACGTCGTCCACCAAAAACCATCTCCAGTTAACACCGCTATCTTCTCCTACAGGCCAAGAAGGAACGACACCACACAGCAAGTAACCTTGCAAAACAACTGAACATGAGCACAGAACGCACAGTGTCGTGCTTTACAGTGGCCAGACGACTATACAAAGATGGACGACTGCATGCTTGACGACGAGTAAGCTGTGTTCCATTAACAACTTCTCACCGTAGACACCATTTACAGTGGTTGGTACAGAAAACATAAGAACTGGACTACAGAGCAGTGAGGAACGGTGCTCTTTACTGACAAGAGTAGATTTAGTCTCTCTCTCTATCTTGCAATTCTGGACGTCAGCTAATCTGGCGTGAGGAAGGCACTTAGTATCACCCTCAAAAAATTCAACGAAAGGGATAGATGTGTGAGAAGGTATTCTGGTCGATGAACCTACAAAGCTCCACATGCTGGAAGGAGGTACTGTAACCGGTTGGCGCTACTGTAGTGAAATAATCGTTCCCCAGGTTCGTCTGCTTCGAGGTACCATTGTCCCATAGTTCGTGTTAATGGAAAATAACGTCCCAGCCATCTAACATTGCATGTAGATGAGCTGTTAGAAAGTGAAGGCATTCGGCGTATAGATTGGCCAGCACGTTTTCCCGACCTAAATCCCAAGAACACGTGTAGGACGCTGTGAGGAGACGCGTTGCGGTACGTCAACACACACCGGAAACTGTTCAGAAGCTGAAGACAGGGCTGACGGAAGAATGGACGATGTTACTGCAAAATTCATCAGCAACCTAGTGCGAAGTATGGACAGACAGTACAAATCATGCATCAACGTTAGGGGTGATCATATCCCCCTACTGAGGACCTCGTCTACCCTTCGTACCGTCTTTGGCAGTGATGCATCTGTATCATGGCAACCAGTACTATGTAGCCAATTCTAAATAAAGTTCTACTATATCCTTCAGTACCTACAGTTGTGTGTTTCTGTCATCATTTCGGTAAGTAATGGAGTTCCTATGGTTTGAATCACGTATCCATGCAGCTGCTGTCCGACGCTACAGGTTGAAATCTGGCTTGTCTTTAAGTTTCGCACACCAGTGCATAATTTTCAGACTAAGAGCGAGGCAGAAATGCACTACAGCTGGACGTTGGACGGCCTTTTCGAGATATCTCTATATTTTCTTGTCAAAAGGAATGCTAGCACCCTGATGCAAGTATGGTAGCAGTGGGAAGAGAAGGGTAGGATGCACCGATGTGTGAAGTCTGGACAGCAAATTAGCACGAATGAACCGGTTTGCCATCATTTAATGGACCAACCTGGTCATAAAGAGGACGAGACTCTGGTTTCAAATTCCACTGGTCAACAATCATTCATGTAGGGTTTACAGCCACAAGGAAGATTTAGGCTCAACTAGCTAGGAATATTACAGTCTTTTAAGCCGAATACCAGAAACGAAGTGACATTAGATGAGGTGTGCAGTCAGTTATGTACATACCCTTATCAACACGGACTGTGAATCGCCGATTGGTTGAAACCAGGTTTGCGCTTTCTCTAGTCGTTGCAACGACTACCACTCACAGCAGCATATCGTCGCCCAAGGTTGCAGTGGAGCCATACCAGACATGAGCAGGGGAAAAATGGAAACATGCCGTATTCAGAGACGAGTTTCACATCTGTCTCAGCGCCGACGGTCGCAGATTGAGAATCTGGAGACGAGGTGGACATCCGTGAGCGTCATGTTCCTAAGCCAAGTGTCGTGGTTTGAAGCACTGCCATTTTCAAAAGCCGTTCATCGCTCGTACACATAGTAGGTACAATGACAGCATGACGAAACGTCGATGTGGTGCTGCAGCCCGTTTTATTGGTATCCCTGCTACGTTCGATGGTATCCTTGTTGGCATCCCTGATACGCAGCCCGTATCCCAATACGTTTGTTAGTATCCTTGTTGGTATTCCCTGACACGCAGCCTGAATCCAAATATGTTTGTTGGTATCCCATACGCAGCCGTTGTTGGTATCCCATACGCAGCCGTCCTTGGTATCCATACATTTGTTGGTATCCACATACGCAGCCGTCCTTGGTATCCATACGTTTGTTGGTATCCCATGCGTTTGTTAGTATTCCATATGTTTGTTGGTATCCACATACGCAGCCGTTCTTGGTATCCATACGTTTGTTGGTATCCCATGCGTTTGTTAGTATTCCATATGTTTGTTGGTATCCTATACCTTTGTTGGTATCCATACTCAGCACATATCCTCTGATACGTTTGTTGGTATCCCTGTTATGCAGCTCGTATACGCCTGCGTTTGTTGGTATCCCTGATACGTTTCTTGGTATCCGTACGAAACCCGTATCCTGATACGTTTGTTGGTATCCCTGCTACGTTTTCTGGTATCACATACGCAGCCCTTTTGTTGGTATACCTGCTACGTTTGCTGATGTCCTTGGTATCCCTGAGACACAGTATAGGATCGCCGATTGCAGGAAGTTTTTTTACGGGACGCACAATTCACGGTAATCCCTTGCTATGGTTGTACGTGAAAATTCCAGGAGGACAGCGTTTGTGGGGTGCACAAACAGAGACGCCTAATAACAACTATCACGCCACTCTCAAAGTCACTCAGAACACTTGTTTTTCTCATTCTGGTCTGCCTGACTTTTATAGCACACAGCGCTCATGTGCCATGTTGCATGTTGGATTGAGCCACTTATGTAACGAGAGTAAGTGAACCTAGTAAACTGGCATCTCACTCATATATATATATTGTTGCCTTGGGCTCATTAATTTCAGCGAAAGTTAGTATTTGCAACCTTCTTTTAATATCATCTCACGTTATCGTTTGAGTTTTCGGGAGTGGGGGGGCAATGTGATGGTCTCTTATTAGTTCCCAGTCACCAGTTAATGAGGGACGGCAGATGACCACTCCATGCTACTCTTCCAATGTTCGTCGTAAATACCCTTAGAAGCCGTTCACTGCAACGGCTGTCCATGAAAATCAGTTTGGGAAATGCTATGTTGTCCACATATGGATCTATGTGGTAGCTTCTGACCGTCAATATGGGTGGACCTGAGTTCGTATGCCGGATGAGGTATGGATGATGTGTTTGTCTAACGGCATTGGCTCTCTCTCTCTCTCTCTCTCTCTCTCTCTCTCTCAGGGATGTAGAAGGGCCTTACCGCGGCTTGGCGACGCTAAGGCACTTTTCATAGTTAAAGTGGGACAGAGGTAGCTTTAATAAATACACAGTTGACGTGTATTAGGAACATCAAATAGAAGGCATCGCTCATTCCACGTTTATAAGTGAGTCACGGAAAAATTCTCATCCGCCGCCACCGGGAATCTAACCCAGGGTCTTCCAGCTGCGCGCCGGACATGCTTCCACTGCACCACAGCGGCCTCGAAGTTCTCTAGACTCTCTCCCTAAATTCTCCCTTCTAGTTATTTGTTCAGTTACTGTTTTTCATCTTTGGTGAATCCCCAGCATTGTGCGTGGCTCCAAAGAAGCAACTTGCCAGGTGGTTTAGCAGTTTGTCGTATGTGAGTCTGGAGAATTTCGAGGCCCCACTGTGGTGCAGTGGAAGCATGTCCGGCGCGTAACTGGAAGACATGGGTTCGATTCCCGGTGGCGGCCGATGATAATTTTCCGTGACTCACTTATAAACGTGGAAAGAGCGATGACTTCTATTTGATGTTCCAAATACACGCCAACTGTGTATTTATTATTTATTCGCCTTCTAGTTATTTGTTCAGTTGCTACTGTTCATCTTTGGTGAATCCCCAGCATTGTGCGGGGCTCCAAAGATGCAACTTGCCAGGTGGTTTGGCAGTTTGTCGTTTGTGAGTCTGGAGAACTTCGAGGCCGCTGTGGGGCAGTGGAAACATGTCCGGCGCGCAACTGGAAGACCTTGGGTTCGATTTCCGGTGGCGGCGGATGAGAATTTTTCCGTGACTCATTTATAGACGTGTAATAAGCGATGACTTCTGAAGGTACCTTATAGGTGGCCATGTAGGCAGAAATGGCAATTGCTGTGTTTATTCTTATATCCCGGACCCGATACCAGGATATAGCAGGCCCGGGTTCTACCCTTCTCTGGACCAGTGGCCACAAATCACTAACGAAGGACTGTTTTTTTTACTGTGTGTTTAACGACCACCGTGAGCAACTCGATGAGCTTATAAGTACGCTCTTCTTTAATTTAGGGCTACTGGCCCCCAAGGAAAGGAGGGAACCAGCGCCGTAAGACAAACACAACATTCATGCCTCACCGGAATTCGAACCCGGACCTAACTCGGGCGAATGGGTTAAGCCATCGCTTAGACCACTGCGCCAACGGGGGCGGCAGATATCCATTTCTGCCTCCCTAATTCATAAGAGAGGCTAATAGGCCAAATCAATGAAAAAACACCGAATACTTAAAATATTATTTAAAATTGTTTAGAATCACGTTCATCGCGAAGGCACTTTCTTTCTTATATAGAAACAAAAAATATATAGTTATATTCTTGGAATGTGACTCACACGTAAAATTCATTCTTTTGTTTCAAATTGCCTAAACTCAGCAGTTTTAACAAAAATTAATAAAATCATGAAAAATAAAATTTAATTAAAAATCATAAATGATTAAAACAAGTCAGAATTTAAAAAATATTTTATAAGTCTTCCTTCCGGTGTTTTTTTTTTTTTTGCCTAATCCTTTCACCGCTAAGGCACCTTTTTATTTCGAACTACATCACTGCCCTCTCTCTCTCTCTCTTTCCTTTCCCTGGAACCAATGGCCATAATCAGGGACGGGCGACTACTTCTAGCCCATTGAGTTGCTCGCGGTGGTCGTTAAACCCTCAAACTAAAAAACAAGCAAGAAATTGCTGTATTACTTTAAGAACGGTTTTACAGAATTGCGGGGAATTCTTCGGATTCATCATTCTTTTTCCGAAAGTGGTAATGGTTCACCACAGGTCAATGTGTAAATAGCAAAAAGAGTAATATAGATACCAAGGCAAGCAAATCCGTGACCTTCCCATATACTCCACTGAATAAAGAGCACCAGTGCAGAACAGGGAGCTCTCATTTAATTAATTAATTTCATCAGTGGGTACAGCTGAAACCTTGGAAATGCTCCGTTTCTTTAGGGGAGAAGGTCTGACAGGGCACTGAAAGAAATCAAGTCAGCAGTCCTGTAACAATATGGCTTTACACACCACCTTTCTCCAAAATATTTTTTCTCCTAATTGTTTCCTAGTTGGTTCAAGTTCTGTATTGTGACTTGTAAAAAGTGAATGCGAACGTAGATGCACAGAAAGATACTTGGCTGCTGAAGTCCGGCAGTTTCTTTCAGACAACGTCACTTTCAGGATTACTTTGTCATGAGGGTTTCTTCAGACATTACGAAGCTCTTATGAGTGAAAACGGTTTTAAATGGCTAAACAATTACCGTGACGTTCTTAGCGAACTATACATTTCGAATGTGCTTTGGCATATAGTAACCATCTAATGTCTGCACCGTCAAAAATGCTGGCTCTGCAGAAATAAATTGTACTCTCTCAAAAATTATTAAAATGAAGCTGTCGCGAGAGCAATCCTGCCAGGATCCGACGGGTCTTCACCCGGACAGGAATAGTCCGGTGACCGGTCAGTCTACACTAACCCAGCGGGACCACCATTTCCCGCCCCTCTTATACCCGTATGTGCGACGTGCTAATGGGAAGGAATCCTAAAGTGCGACTGGCTGGGAAATTTATTCGTCATCGCGAACCTATGTAGACCACTCGTCATTTATTATGTCTAGGTTAATGAAACAGGCTTATTAAATTACACAGAGGTTCTCATGGTTCTGGGACTTTACACTGAAATGCCAAAAGTCGAGGGATAGCAGTATGCAAATTTCTAAGTGACGCTACTATCGTATAAAGGCTTCGACGAACGCCACCATTTTTATGAGTTGTGAGGTGTAATCTCATGAGTCACGTTGAACAACGACTAGTAGGATTATGGCAAGCTGACGGGAATTCTCGAAGTTTGAACGAGGCAGGGTAGATGCAGCCAGACGGATGGGACATTCGATTTCCGAAGTTGTATGAACATTCAACATTCCTCGATCCACGGTGTCACGTGTCTACCGAGAATATCCCATGGAAGGCATTACCACCCACCGTGGACAGCGCAGTGGCCGACCACGGGTGCTGAATGACCGCGGCAAGCGGCGTCTGACCAGGATTGTCCATGCTAACAGAAAAGCGACACTGGAAATCTCTGGTACCACCACATTCAATGCAGGAGGTACCAGAAATATATCCATCAAGTCAATGCAGCGTAATTTAGTGTCCATGGGGTATGTATGGGAGCAGAAGACCAACCAGAGTGCATTTTGCATGAGTTTTAGTTCGTAACCTGAGAGAGACAGGAAAGGACCCCCGCTGGCTCAGTTATCTGAGCGCTGGATTTTGATCATTCGTCCGAGATGGGTCCAGGTTCGAATCCCAGTGAGACAGGAGATTGCTCACAGACCATGAAGATGGTCACGGTGAATGCCCCTCTTTCGCCCCCCCATAAGAGAGAGTGAGATAAGTAATGTCAAAATCAACTACAGGAACAGTACCTTTAAAAATTATGGGCATTCATCAGAGTTTATTGAAATCTAAAGTCTAAAGTCACTGCCTTTTTTTATGTGTTTCAAATGTATTTTTTCTTTCCATTTTTTTTTTGTTTTTGTTGAGCGCACAAAAATGTGTAAATGAACGGCCTACGTGCTGAGCTCCTCCTTCCCGCGGCTTCCTGCCCACCGTTCTAAAGCTAAATTTTGAGCTCATGGAGAAGAACTGCGTACAAGCCGAGCAGACTTCATGTTCTTTCTGCCCACTATTTCTCCTTTTCTTTCCTTTTTTCCACGTTGACCAGTTTTTGCCGTATACCTTTGGGTGCCAGCACAAGATTCCGTGGCTCTGGTTTTTTTAATGATTTATTGGACCTGGTGGTACAGACATGACAAACTGGTAGACATAAACAGGATACACATATTGCACAGCAACAAGGACAAATCATACATGGCTTACAGCAATTAAAATGATCAATTTACGCAGTTATAGCCAGTGTTGATCTTGTAACACATTGTGAACAAGTTTACATCAAACATGGATTTTTCAGTATGCTAAATGATCAATGTACACAGATAACCAGTGGTGGACAAGTAACACATTGAGAGCCTGTGCCGAAAGACAAACACAAACACCCATGCCTGACCGCGATTCGAACCCGGACCCAACTAGGGCGAATGGTCAGACGCTAGCGCTTTAGACCACTGCGCTACCGGGGCGGCCCGTGGCACACCACTCTTCACTATATGGTGAAATTCCTGGAGGTTCTCTTCCATTCCAAGCGTTACCCGCAGATGGAGTTAAGACTCCTGGGTTATTAGAAGCTGACAGAACAAACAGACAAACAGCACCATACATATAACTGCTTCATATTTTTTAACATATAAAAAATATCAAGATTAAATGAAATGAGAAACTAACCATCTATGTACGATATTTAATAAAATACGAAAGATATTTACAGCTAAAATACCCCACTAGCACTTTCGGGGTAACATTTAACCCATCATTAGGTGGAACAGAGGCAATGTAGTACTCTTTATATACGATGCATTATGGGTATAAGTCATCAAACGTCGCATGGGTCGTGACCGTTGCCATTATAAAGTTTCAGACAACATACATCATAACACATATTTACAAGTAGCTGGCATGTACTACCACCGAAAAAAAAAAAAAAAAAAAAGTACAGAGAGATATCACTCACAAACAGCAAACAAAGCGTTTCCTTTTTTTCCCATTTTTTAAATTTCATGTTCAACAATCCCTGCGAGCATCTCTAAGAATAATAATTCCTCCATCCATGTTTTAGACTCACTGGCTTCGTGGAAGAAGCGTACTGCCCATTCTTCATCCCGAACGCGAACTCAGCTACGCAGGAACGTTTACAACAATATGATTGTGAGAGCGAAAGTACTGGTCACGTGTTGTAGCGCCGGTGCGCTAGAGATTTTGTTTGTGTGATTTGCTGAGACTCTTGTAAAACTGACCCTGCATAGCCCATGCATGACTATGAGACAATGAAAAAGAATGATATGTAATTAAGCGATGCATCTTACCCTCACTGAGATCAGGATATGTAGCCGAGTTGATGTTTCACACCTATCACTTGGGCAGTTCTCATATAGTTCATAATCTTAAGTCGCGTATTACGTATTTCTTCTCCTCGTCTTCCAAAAATACGAATGTCGGAACTGGATCCATCCTATGTCAATATCGAATCAGGTACTTGCTGTCCAGTGTGACGTAGTGAGTCTCGAGTCATTGCAGTCTGCAGACAATGTCCGATCATTTCTTTCTCAGGTGCAAGTGCCTGGGTCCGAAAATGAGAGTGTCCCATCATTAGTGTCCGCCGATATCAGTCTGTTGCCTCTATTTCGCAAAAGATCATCTCCTCCCCGAGCGTGAGAGTGTTCCATCCCATTCATGCCCAAAACTCTTCTGTTCGAGAGTGAGAGTGTTCCATCCCACTCGTGCCCAAAAACTGTTCTCTCCGAGTGTGAGAGTGTTCGACCCGACTCTATTCCCAAAACTGTTCTCTCCGAGCGTGAGAGTGTTCGATCCCACTCTATGCCCAAAACTGTTCTCTCTTCTTTCTTACCTCTTCGTCCCTCGTCCGGTCAAAGTGGTGTCACCGGTCCACCTCCCTGAAAGGGGTCACTCGTTCCCATTGGATTTCGCGTTTACTCGAGGCCTGCAACTCGTCCGACTCTTTCAATACCCTGCTCGCTATTCGCTGAGTCTACCCTTTCTGCATTCCCCACGACGATGAAATAGTTGGGCCATTTCCTTTCCTCTGTGCCCCGCCCAATTTCTGAAATTTGGGAAAAGTCACGTTCTAGTTGCGTCTAAAGATCTTTTCTATTCAGAGAAACCGCAGGGTGCTATGTGCGTGAAAGACTTCTGGGCAGCCTATACGCCCCTTTGCAAGTTGTAACATCCGTTGCTTTCGTACTTCGCTGATGGGGTGGCTTCTTGTCGCATTCTCTTTTTGTGCGTGGAATTTCCTGACCGCTCCTAGCTTTTCAACCTTTTCCCCTGTTTCTGTGTGGGCAAGCGTTCTCTGCGCAGTAAAAAAGAAAACGAAGGTAGGAAATGAAACCAATTAAATCGATCTGGAATTGGGAACCTTATTAATGCGCGTCTGGTAATTAGCCGTACGAAATTAAATTTTCGCGCGATAATTTTTCTTGGCTGCCGCTGTACTGATCCGCATCCGGGTCCCTTTTGCTCTTGAAAACTTATACCGATGCCGAACTTGAAATAAATTTAAAAAAATTAAAATTGACAAATTTGAAGTAAACCTATTAGAAGGCCGATATGTTCAAGGAATTCGTAGGATTTCGCGGTAACACATAAGTACTAATGAATCCCCTCACGTACTGCTGCTACACTGAGTGGGCACTTTATTATGACCACCCCCTCAGTACTTCGTTGGGCCACCTTTTGCCTTTAATACTGTGTCAATTCTTCGTGGCATGGACTCCACGATTTGTTGATAGGTGGTTTGTGGAATCTCAGACCATGCTTGATGAATAGCACTTTTCAGGAGTGTGAGATTGCAGGATTGTGGATCCAGCTGTGTGATGGCTCGTTCAACTTCATCCCACAAATTCTCAATGAGGTTGAGATCTGAAGATTGTAGGGGCCACCTAAGCAAAGTAAACTCACCGGCATGTTCCTGAAACCAATCCTGTACAATACGGGCACTATGACAGGACGCATTATCTTGTTGAAAGTAGCCATCGCCATTGGGATAAACCATTAACATGACAGGATGCACTTGGTCCACAACGATGTTTAGATATGATGTGCCAGTCAGACGTTGATCAACACGAATTAAAGGGCCCAAAGCATACCAGTAAAGCATTCCCCAAACCATAATGTTGCCTCCACCAGCTTGAAGGGTTGTAGCAATGCATTTGGGGTCCGTGCTTTCGTGCTGTTTCCGCCAAATTCTCACTCGACCATCGGCATGGTGCAACTGAAAACGTGATTCATCGGACCCCATAATTTTTTTCCAATTATCGACTGTTCAATCCTTGTGCTCCTGTGCTAACTGGAGACGTTTTCTCTTGTTAACTGCAGACAGCAAAGGTGTTCGAATAGGACTTCGGCTGCCATATCCCATCCGATGCAGTGTACAGCGAACAGTGCGTGCAGAGATCATTTCAGGGGATCCTTGATTAAGATGGTGTGTAATTTGCTGCACTGTCGCCCTTCTGTTGTCTGTTACCAGTCTGGACACACGTTGCACGTAGAGACCCAGTTTCTTGGCTGACAGTCCACTCTTTAAACACTTTAACAACAGCTGCTCTGGAACATTTCACGAATGCGGCGGTTTCGGTGATACTCGCTCCATGGCTCCGAGCCCCTACAGTCATCCCACGTTGAAAGTCCATCAAATCGCATTTTTAACCCATCTCGTCACCCAAAAATCACTTCTTCTACTGTCGCAAGCACTAAGCTTTCCCTTTTATACTAGCCTCGCCCTCTGGCGGCAACAGCGTGCAGCCATAGCACATTTGCTTAAAACTGTCAGGTGGTCATAATAAAGTGGCCACTCAGTGTATAACGGCTCGCTGCAAAACAAACGCTGAACACTATTTTCGCTTTTCGCCTTTTTTTCGTAAAAGCATAAATTATCTTCGAATTTCTTTCGGATAGCACAGGTGTCCATGTAGGTTTTTCGTCAAAGCGAAGTGGCACAAAGCTAACTTTCAGAAAGCTGGGGATACCTGTACCACTACCAATATTTAGAAATGCCGTGTTATCTTGGAAATCTGGATGTAGGTTCATAGTCCAGAGAAAAAGCTATCAGATTGAACATTTAAGGAAGAAATAAGTTTATGTTAAATATTAATTATATTGTTATAAAATCGTTCTAAAAATGTGTGAATATTCTCTGCAGATGTACCTGATGCTGTGAGAAGTTAGAAGTGAATGGGATGAGAAAAACACATGGAAAGAGGAGGAAGAGAAGCAAAACCGAGAGTTTACCTATTCGTACTCGTAACTTCTTGTTGTGCTAAGTTCTTAAATGGTTCATCCCCCCCACCTCCTTTCCTCTCTAAATTTAATTGCAGTCGAAGAAATTCGTCATTGATGCTCAGTAAATCTTTATCCTCCTTCGCCTTCGAAAGACTGGGTAATGCGTTAGCTAGAGAACATATCAGCTAACACATTTGATAACTAACGTTCACCGAGTGCCCGTTATCAGCATCTACATAGACTACTGATGAAAGAGTAATACTCGGCTTCCAAAACTGCTTATCAACAGATGTTTCGCCCAGGAAACATCGCCTGTGCATCTGTTATCTGAGTACTTGGAGCCCAGAGATGATGTGCATGGTGAAAGGCTTGGTGACAGACGCGTGACACGACAAGGAGGTCTGACCCGCGCTCTGTGTGGTCCTCCTCATAAATCCCACTGTTTACATGCTCGAGTTAAACTGTGCCTTTCTGTCTGAAGGGAGTGAGAAATCACAAACAATCTGTTGCGGACAGTGTTGATCTGCAGATCCCACTTTGCCACCGAAGTATCAACAAGTCAGACGGGATTAAAACTCGCACGGTTGCTTCAGAGCGGTTCAGAAGGGGTCGGAGGCACCCCCTTTCTCAATTTGACAGCATGTTTCCTTTTGTGTCCAATCAAGACTTTAAGCAGAAGGATAATATTGCCAAGCAGGGGGAAATAATTATTGAGAGCATTCAGATTTTCACACTGCCCATGCATGTTTTCAATCACTATTTTTTAAGCCCTTGCTCTGTTCAGAAACAAAAACAATACGATCAGAAGCGTAAATTTTAAAATTTGCATGATCTTCTATTGATAAAAATAAAATATCAATTTTCCGGAAGCCATAAAAATGGAATTTTGTCTCACGTGGAAAAATATCGCTTAATAAAAAAATGTAAATGTTCCCAAACTAGTCGTTTGGTTTCAAACTGATGAACATGCCGAATAGTGAGCAATTAATAAAGGCACGGGCTAAATATAGGTCCTACACAGAAATCCGCAGATAAAAGAACGCGTTACGAAAAACTTCGTAAAAAGGCGTTTCGTTTCGTCAGGTAATTCGAGTTTAAAATTAGCTGAATAACTGACTTGGCTACTGTCATTTGTTACAAGGCTTATTACCCTGTGTTTCATACTGTGCCCTCAGGCGAGGGTTCGTCAGACTTATACGAGGGTCATAACAAAAGTTCTGCACACGTTAATCTAAAACGGAAACGGGTGATGCAATCGGGAAAATGATTGCGTCATGTCAAGTTCAGACTCTCGGCAGTGCAGTGGTGTCGGAACGACGCGCCATCATGTGTTGTGTGGACGTGGGAGTGTTTGGGTAATGGAAGCGTACAGCTCCTCAGGTCGAGTCACAGCGTTAGACCAGCGCTTGTACGTGAAAATAGAAACTCTGCGGGGAAAATCTCCGACACAGATCCACACTGCCTTGCAAAAAGTTTGTGGGGAAGAAACTCCTGATTGAAGCACAATTTCTCGCTGGGCATCGCCCTTTCGGGAGGGTTGAGGCAACATCGAAGATGATCACAGCTCAGGCCGACCTCAAACGGCGACAGACAAAACATCTCTCACCATTGTTGCAACGCTTGAGGAAATTGCTCACCAGGCAAATTTGTCCACTATGTCTGCTATTTTGACCGACTCACTGGGGAAAAGAAAAATCGCCGCGCGTTGGGTGCCCCATCAACTCACCTCCGAGCAGAAGGAAGCCAGAGTGAGAATCGCACAGGATCACCTCCACGGGTTCCAAAGAGAGGGCGACATATTCCTGAACAGAATTGCCGCAATTGATGAGACTTGGACTCGTGATTTTGAGTCAGAACTAAAGTCACAATCAGCGGAATGGAGGCATCCAAGTTCCCCACGCGCTTCAGAATGTCGTCGGCAATAATCCAAAGTGAAGCTAATGATGATTTTTGCGTACGATGCCCATGGTGTTGTGGTCTTTGGTCTAGTGCCGGTATAGCAAAATGTCAACGCACTATATTATCGTGACTTTCTGAGGACAAGGTTGAGACCGAAAATTCGCCAAAATTGCCCCAACCTTTTGGAAGCGGGAGTGATCTTGGTGCATGACAACGTATCGTGTCATGGTTCTGCGTCGGTATGGGGTCTTTTGTCGAAATATGCTGGGAAACTTTATCCCACCCACCATACGGACCTGATCTCAGTCCACCTGACTTTGATCTTTTCCTAAAGTTAAAAAATCGCCTCCGTGGCATCCGTTACGAATCGCTGAACGAACTGTCATTGGACGTGACCTGAGTAATGCCACGGCTGAACAGAGATGGCCTACTACGGGGTATCCAGGACCTACCTCACAACTGGCAAGCTGTCATTAGCAGCGGAGGGAAGTACATTGAACGGCAAAGAGGTAAGTTTTCTAGGTTACTTCACACTTTTCTCAAAAATGGACAGTGTGCAAAACTTTTCTTAGGATCCCCGTATTGCTTGTATGGAAATAAAAGAATCCAGGGTTTAAAACTCTAAATGAGAACTCACTCTTCTGTAGTAGCAGCACTGTTTATTGAATGAGGTATATGGAGAAGGTAAAGTTTGAGGCTTTTTCCTCGTTTCTTTGTATCATTTTCAGATTTAACTGTTTCCAAAATTAATATTTCCCTCATTATTCCATCTTGTGACGTATGTATCAAGCAGACAATGAAGGAGAGATAAGCCTACCGACTTAATTCAATTAGGATAACAGTCACTTCGGAGAAGAAAGATACGTGGCTCGAATCCCACTGTCGGCAAAAGAAAAAGTTATAATCTAGGCATCAAAAGGATCTTTCCCCGTCCTGCGGAGTCTTTGAAATCCTCCTTCAAACTCTGCTTTTTACCACCTTCAATTTACAAAAGAATCAGCCTTTTCTTTGTGGTTTTTCCCTTCCTCAAGAAAAACCGCAGGCTTCAGTCTCCTTAGTACACTTTCTGATCCTCTGTTCGACCACCCTGTCAGCTCCATGTCAACCTCCTCTCTCACACCCCTTCGTCAACAATTTACTTTGAATACTTCCTTTGTACGACCTCTGATGCTGTAAAATGGTAAAATCTGTAAACATTCACTCCCAGAGCAATAATATGAACTGAAACTAGATCAATTCCGCTGACAGCAACAGTGTGGTTTGGACAAACTCCAGAATCGTAGAGGGAGTGTCCAGCCTTCCCTCATTAACACGGCTGGCAGAAACTAGTGAAAAGGGACAATCTCAGTATCTCTAAGAGCTAAATAAAGAGGAAAATGATTTGAACTTACAAGATATCAAGATATTAAAAAAAGGGCTATTAATGTTAATTTTCTGTTAAATTAATGAACCTAGGGTTGTACATTCTAGGTTAGAATAATAATAACAACGTTTTGCACAATAAAATGTTTATTACACATCGACTATAGTTTCGCAGAGCGTTTGGATCGGCTTCCTCCGGACGAACGGAGCGTAAACATTCAAATCATTGTAGCATCATCAGAATTCTGACGGTCACGGGTTTTGGTGAGTTGTTTCCACGCGCTTGAAAGAAATGGAGTCGACGTCATGTCGTTGACAAGCCGTGATGAGTTCCGGTATATGTGGAAAGCTTCTAATATATTAAGCTTGATAGTCGAGTCCGGTTTATCAATAAGTGTAGCGTTTCCAAACAAAAATCTATGGTTATTTTCGTGACAATGTTGAGCTATAGACGACTTCTTCAGTTCATTGTTCCGTACATAGGTCTTGTGTTCCTTCACTCGGAAACTTAAAGCCCTGCGGGTCTGTCCTATATATGAAAGACTACATTCACAAGGAATCTGATAAATTCCCCAGGAGTTTATGTCTTCGACGTAGTCTTTTGATCCGTAAAAATTCATCTTGTTTATGGGTTTGAAAATAACTTTGAAATTAAAACTTTAAAGATTTTTTAAATTCCGAAGCAAATCTGAGGAGCAAATGGGATAACTGCCCAATTCTTTCGTATTGGGAGGTCTATAGGCATGAGCGTGCAGACAAGCTTTGGTTTCCTAAATTTTTGGACAGCTTTCTCTATAACGGAAGGACTGTATCCACTGTATACTGCAATTCGTTTAAGAAAATCAAGCTCTTTCTTCAAGGAATCCTCAGTTCAGCAGATATGAATTGCACGATATACGTATGTGAAGAAGGCAAAGATTTTTTGTTTCCATGGATAATTTTATTTTGCATGAGGGGGTTAGGAAATAACAAATGGTTTTCGAAAAACTGTTGTACTAAAGGATCCTTGAGAGCGTGTCACAAGGACATCAAGGAATGGTAAGCAGCCAATATTTTCAGTATTACACTGCTGGACAATTGTTAAGGACGGATCATAAACGGCTATATATAGCGCATAAAAAAGTAAGTGTGGTTGGATGCCAAGTGAAATAAATAAAATATCAGAATGTCAGGACATTACAAGAAAGACAATTTATTGTGCTCTGAAATCCAGAAGGCTTTGGAATGTGTTCAAGGGACAAACAGGCCATTTTGTGCAGAATACGTAAACGTGAAAAAAATGCAATTACCGACCGCAGGCGTTCCGGCGTAAGATGTCAATACGGGATATGGCCACCATGGAGGGCGATGCAAGATTCCACACGTCGTGTCATGCTTTGCACAACATTATCAAACAGCTGTTGGGGTAATTTATCACATTCCTCTGTCAGTGCACGGACGAGGGTGTCCTTGTATATTGGAGGGCGTTGGCGACCAGCAAGACTCCTCCCCAAAGCAGCCCACACATTTTCAATGGGATTCAGATCTGGAGAACGTGCTGGCCATAAGAGGCGTTGAATATCCTCGCTCTCAAGACACTCCTGGACAGCGACTGTTCGATGACATGTTGCGTTGTCGTCCATGAAAATGAATCTATCACCGACAGCACCACGGAACATGCGAACATGAGGTAGCAGAACATCATTAATGTATCGTTGGCCAGTCATAGTCCCAGTTGGAAGCACATAAAGAGACGTATGGCCATTGATCATGATGCCAGCCCATACCATGACACTACATGTCGGATATCGGTCCCTTTCCTCTATGTTTGCTGGACAATATGCAGTACCACTATCACGCCAGATTAGTTGTCGTCGACAATCAGACGATAGACTGCATCTACTCTCATCTGAGAAGAGGACAGCAGAGCAGTCGTTATCAGTCCAATTGCGATGTTGATGGCACCATTGCAAACGGGCGGTACGGTGACGTCTGGACAATGGGATGCACACAACAGGACGGCGGGCGTATAGTCCTCCTTCATGCAAACGTCTGGCGACAGTTTTTCGGGAGATCCGCTTGCCAGTAGCAGCCATAAACTGATTTGCTACCTTACTAGCTGTGCTGCGCCGGTGTCTTTTTGTTGATAGCACTATGTACCGATCTTCTGCAGGTGTCGTACTGCAAACACGACCTCTCCCGTGACGTTTGCTACTCTCTCCATTTGTTTGAAATGATTTCCAAAGCCTTGAAACAACACCGTGGCTGACGTCGAACTCCCTGGCAACATCTGTTATTTTTCGCCCTTCTTCAATCTTACCAATAATACGGCCACGCGTAAAATCATCTAGGTGATGTCGGGAAGACATACTGAAAATTGCAAGTTTGTCAATTGATTCTTTCCCTTTCAACTTGGCATTTGAACAACAACGGTCAATACGCGTCAAATCCTTTATGTCTCTTATCAGCGCTATGACGTCACGAACAAGTTTGGCAATTAAAAATTTGCATACGTACAACACGTCTTACTGTATCCCGCACTTATGCTAATTTCCACATTTTCCTGCCTTCCATTTTATGGTTGCTATCATTGCTATTGTCATCCGGCCTTAGCAATTGTCCGGCAGTGTACATGTGAACTGTATATGAGGATCAATTGAATTGATAGGTTGAACTAATTTAGGTATTTCCGAGTTCATGCTATTCCAGAGAACAAAAGTATCATCTACATATCGAATTCACAAGTCAAGTGTAACAAGCTGAAATAGTTGGTCTTCAAAGTGGCGCATGTAGACTTCGCATAAAATAGGTGACAGTGGGCTGGCTACCCATTGCAAGGGCCTTCTGTCTGTTGGAAAAATCTTCCACGAAAAAAGAAACTGTTTTGTATTATACAGATATAAAAATTTATGTCGAAGACATAAACTCCTGGGGAATTTATCAGATACCTTGTGAATGTGGTCTTTCATACACTGAAGAGCAATTGAATTAGAGACAGCTGACGTTATGCAAATGTGGCGCTGTGGGCGGCCCTGTAAACGAAAACGACATGACCTATGCAGCGATCCGACAATATAAGGAGTGATGCGACGGTAATCAGTAAGAGTCGGACGCAGTATTGGTAGGACGAAAGATCTAAGCGCATTTGATCGTGGGCAAATCGTCGGGATCCGACGAATGGCTGTCATGTCAGGTTGGATGTAATACCTAAAGAAATGTTCAGTTCACCAGATTTGATAGACATTATTACTTTTAAAAAGTTTTTCAAAAAGTTGTGGTTGGTGCATGTGGTGAGCTGTTCCTTTCTCTGTTTTCGTTGAAGGTTTTAACGACCACTGTGAGCAACTCGATGGTCTATATGCAGCCGCCCGTATTACATAAAATGTTGCCCATGTAAATCTGTACTGGGTAAAATTAGGGAAATTTTGTTCAACGTGTTACTGAAATACGATTTTTCGACAAGCTCCTGTGAAGTGCAGTGGAAAATTCACGTTTGTCTCAAGCTACTTAGAAATGCTTTTTAATTAAAGTGGTTTATGGATCTTCAAAAATAAAGATATTTAGGAGAATGTTGTTCAAGCAGTGCTCTAAACAGAACAAAATTGCTCCTTTCCCCAGCAAACACACCACTTTAATTCTGCTTCTTAAGACACTTTGGAAATTGTTTTTACAGGGAAATTATGTAAATCTCAAGAATAATTTCTACCCGAATTCCTGGTAAATGAATCTCTAATAATGAACACGTTTTAACATATAGGTAGCGAAAAGTCAATACGATGGATTTCATCAATAATGAAAATCTTCCAAATACGTGGAAACAATGTGAATGCACAAAGTCATCCCTCTTTCCACGTTTTCTTTAATTAACACACAGCAACCGAAAAATTGTTATCCAGACACCGCTGGGATCTTTACCCAGATCTCTCGGTAACTAGCCGAGTGGCCTCCGTTGTTGGCCACCGTAGCGTAAGGCGAACGCACTCGGCTAGTTTTCGAGATATCTGGGTTCGACCCCAGCTGTGTCCGAATAATAATTTTTCGGTTGCTGTGTGTTAATTAAAGAAAACGTGGAAAGAGCGATTACTTTGTCTGTTCATCGATAATATTAGATTACCGATTCGGGATTCGATCGAGAACATTAGCGATTAGTATCGTATTCTAGAGTGTGCCGCCAATTGGAAGGATTGGGAATTAGTTCCTCCAATGAAGTAACGTTTGGATGACACGTTATTGTACAATGAGACGCTAGTATATTAGAGACGTGTGGCTGCTTAGATGTTAACTGTCGTGTATATCTGGTTCTAGTCTCGGGTGAGGCATGAGTATTGTGTTTATCTTACGGGCCTTTGTCATTTCCAGATTAGGGACGGGCGACTGCTTATAGAGCTTAGAGTTGATCATGGTGGAGGTAAAACCGCTAAAAGAAAACAAAAAGTCCAAGCGGGGTTTTAAAGGTTTTTCCAAAATTGTGATTCCAAATTTGAGCAGATTGATTTTGAAATGGTAAGTTATTGTGTCTTACAAACTCAAAAACGCCCTGAAGAAGATGAACTACGGCGTCGGCATAAGGTCTCCTGCATCTTTATATACTACGCTAAAGGGAAGTAGTGAAAAACCACCTCTCTCCTGCGAAGCAGGTGTTTATGCGATCCCCCTACAGTATCCGGACGGCTCTAAACGATATTAAATTGGAATGACCAAGCGTTCGTTTGGAATCAGAGTCAACGATCATAAAAGAGACACAAAATACGGTAAAATAGCCACGGCACTATGCAGAGAAGTGAAATTCAAGTCCGCTACTCCTATGTGGGACGATATAAAGAAATTAGCTACCTACTCTACCCACAGCCATTCGGGAAACCTTGGAGATCATTACCAACAGCGATACTTGCAATGATTCTGTCTCGCTCGAGTTGCCACGAATTTGGAACCCATTCTTCAAGTAAAGCCTTCTGCCTACCAGGATACCGCGCGTGTAACCAACGTGATACGTCATATCTTTAAATGAATATAACGTCGTATCTATTGTGAAGTCAAGTTCCCACGTTCAAATTGTTAATGCGTTCCGTTTTTCAGTTGCAGTTCCTGTCTAACTTCCTTGAAAAAGCCATCTGGTTGATGTGCGAAAGCTTGGAAACACTTATGTGTCTACTTCCTACGCCAATAAATCGGATCACTAGTACAGTGTTACTATTTACTAGAAAACCCGTGTTTCTAGAGTTCAATGCTCAAAGATTTAAAAAAATAATATTAGGGGAGAGCAGCTTTTCTGGGCTTTTTAACATTTGTCTCGGGACTGAGCGCGATATGCGTGTGACGACTTAAACTATTAAAATTTAAATATGGATTTAAGTTTTATGAAAGAGCTTGTCGTCCGATTGGCTTTTGTGAAGAGAAGTTATTAGATTACTATCTTTATTATGGTTGAATGCTGTGAGGGAGAACGATGATCGGTAGCCTCTACAGCCGAGACGCTGCTTCCCAGCCTCGAAATTTACAACCGCCATTACGCGAAATCAATGGGTGGGCACGCATGGAGTCCGTCAATTCCCAGCTCTAATTAAATCATTATCGACGCGAGTTATTTTAGCGGCGGTGGCATCGGAGATAGATGCCGGGCACCTGGCGTGTGATGCTGCGCCCCAATACCCAGAAGGGTGCGGCGGCTTCTCTCTCTCTCTCTCTCTCTCTCTCTCTCTCTCTCTCTCTCTCTCTCTCCCTCTCTCTCCGTCCGCCTGTGTGTGACGGAAGCAGAGCCCAAGTGAATATTTGCATAAAGCATTCCCCATCTTCCTCCCTCTTAATTGGGATCGGTAAATAATTGCCGTTCTGTCGTGAAAGGTGTTTTTCTGGCTCGTCGCCTGTTAATTTCTCCGTTTCGCTCTTTTAGAGGGATCAATACACCCACTTTCCGTAATTGCGTTGAAAACGTCTCGGCTTCTTTCCTTTATTCCCTTCGAAAGAGAAGTTGTCGGGTCAATTTAATCGAGTCAGCCTGGATAAATTCAGCAGAAGATCATGTTCAAAATGAATTCGTAACTATCATTTTTAATGCCTTGTATCGCTTGTGGGCTTCTCTTGTCTTCGTTGGGGGTTGAGATAATAAAGATTGAAAGAAAGCGAGAAGGCAGGTTTGAGGCAGGAAGGAAATGCTGTCGGTGAGCGAGTAATTTTCCGAGGTTTATTCGAGGTTTTGCTAAAGTTTGAACAAATAATCACAAGCGTTTGCAATAGTTTGTTAAATTTTGTAATAGTTCAATACTATACTTAAAATGTATTTTTAGTATGCGAAATATTTCCCTATGGTGATGTATAGGTCTTTTAGCTGCAGGAACGCTGTCTAACCATCATTTAAAGCAAAAAGAAACTGATGCTAATATATATATATATATATATATATATATATATATATATATATATATATATACAGGGTATGCCATATAAAAGAGGCCCGAGTATAATGAACAACAACAATCAGGCAATGTTACTATACATGGTAAAGTATAGTTGAAATGACAGAAAACAGGAGTAATTTACCTGCGTTTACAAAAATTGCTGAAAGTGCTGTCCTCCAATATCAAGACACAGCTGCACACGACGAAATATGTTGTTCGTAAGTCGCCACAACTCATCGGTAGTAATCTGGACTATGGCATCCGTAATTTTCACTTTTAATTCATCAAGGGTGTGCGGATTAGTTGTGTACACTTTCCCTTTCAGTGCACCCCACAGATAAAAGTCACAGGTGGAGAGAACGGGTGACCTGGGCGGCCATAGTCCCTTCGATATAGTTTTGTCTTCCCCAAACACTTCATGCACAGCACGTAGACTGTTCCGCGCAGTATGCACCGTTGCACCATCCTGCTGAAAGAAAGCATATGTTCGCTCTTCTTCTGTAAATGTGGCAACACGCAGAAACCGGTTAGAAGTGGAACAAAGCAGTTTTAACTGGAAACCCGCCTAACAACGTCTGGCCACGAGGCCTCTTTATATGGCACACCCGGTATATATATATTATATATATATATATGCATCCACGGATGACTTCTACAGGATAAGGCACAGTGTACGTGTAGGTGTGTGGAGAGAAAAAAAAAGACAGACACACAAGCACAGAAAGAAACGACACGTATTAATAGCAGGACACATGCAATGTACGCGTGTGCGTGTGTGTGTGTGTGTGTGTGTTTAACCATCCCCATCAACATCGATGGCTAGGAAAGGTCATCCATCTGAAATTTAGAACCAGTGGTTTTGGCAAAGAGGCAGAGTCTTTGCTGTATTACCGAGCACAACATCCAAGCCTTACCAGGAATTCCAGTCCAGGCCCAGCATTACGAGTAACAAGAACCTCATCATAGACCACTTCACAGGGAAGTAACTTCTATACATGCGTAATTATTGTTCACTTGAAAATTTAGGGAATAAGTCCACAAGGAATCACATGATCAGTAATGTACATAGTTCTAAAAAAAAAATTACCTTAGCGGTGAACAATTTTAAAAGCAATTTAAAATTATTATTTTTTATCATTCGGCATTTTTTAAATACATTTTTGTTACTCTTTTTTATCAATTTGCATCAAAATTGCTTAATTTCAGCAATTTTACATAAAAGGAAGAATGTTACGTGGGGGTTAGATATAGTAAGAATACAGATTGACTTTTTGTTTTAAATCCTGCTCTGCCATTTTATACGATTTCAAACATTCGGTGTGAACAATGCAAAGCATGCAAACTAAATACGTGAGCGCTTCCATCGCCGAGTAGTCAGAGACGTAGGTTTCTGACTAGTCGTCCGAGTCTCGGATGAGGCATAGGTGATACGCTTGTCTTGCGGCTCTGGATCTTTCCTTTCCCTGGAACCAGCGGTCCTAAATTAGGGACGGGCGACTACTCATGGTAATTTTTAAACGTTGAAAGAAACGCTAAATATACGTGATTTATAACCAAGGCCTGCTTCATTGGTGTGCGACCTGTGTTGTCGCACAGGGCCCCGCCCCTAGAGGGGCCCTGTGCGACTACACAGGACACACACAAACGCGGGCACAGGCTGCCCCGTGCTCGCGTTTGTGTGATGTTTCTAAATTTTCATTTTTTTTCTTGTATTAAAAATAAATGACACTTAACGATGTAAAAGTGGAATTTTTAAGATTTTTATATCATTACATTTTGTTACCTTTGTTGGCTTGATTTATTTTAAGTATTGTGGTAGACGCCAACTTATCAGAAGAATCGTTTGCAGGTTCCTGTCGTTGGAGCAGGGAAGCAAATAAACAAGTAGTTAAAAATTGAACATTATGACAGATGTTTCCCTTTGCACATATCTTTATTCATCAGATGGGGGGGGGGGAAGAGGAAATATTGGAATAATAGTTAGCAAGATCGGATAGTAAATACTTCCAGCGGGAGTTGGATGTTATGGATTGCCTTCTCTACGCTTTTCCCGCCAAATCTGTTCCTACCTTATGTGGCTACAAGCCCGCGTGAAAATCTCTTTCTACCACGTCGTTTGTCCTCTTGCCTCAGAGCAAAATCCTTCCTACTTTTTCCTCGAGATCGCCATGAGAGCTCCTCTCTGTCTCATTCCCTTGCACCTTCTGTCTTTCTGACGTAAGAAGAAATTCTTAATTGCTTGGTCCTTTGTACCCGTCGGCTACAGATTCTGGCGACGACTGCGGGGAACGAATGTTGCTATCCTTTTGTCCGTGGGAGGGATCCGGCGAGAGAGATCCGGCGAGAGAGTGACCTTTCTCCGAAATGGATCTGCGCTTGGCGCCTTTCTGACTGGGGAGGAAATTTCTCACTGTCTTTGGCCCACAAAGTGACAAAAGTTGCAATTTAAATACAGTTTTAATATTTCCATATAACACCTTAGTGAACAGAATTCAAGTATCTTGGGACCATCGAGATGATTCACCGTATCACCGAGAGAGAATTTGCGTCCTCGGAACATGCAAAGCAGGTTTGCTGTAAATACGCGCTGTAACGTTCGTGAGCGTTGGTTATCGTTGAGATTCGACGTAGTGTGTTGATGTTAGTCAAGAATGTCTTTAAGAAGACGAAGAAGCCATTATCAACAGCTCAAGGAGTTTGAACGAGGTCGTGTAATAGGGCTACGAGAAGGTGGATTTTCGTTCCGCAATATTGCAGAACGACTTGGCAGGAATGTAGCCACTGTGCATGATTGTTAGCAGCGGTGGTCAAGGGAAGGTACTGCCTCAAGAAGACCGGGTTCCGGCGGGCAACGTGGCACTACTGAGAGGAAAGACCGCCGTGTACGGCGTATGGCCATGGCGCATCGTACCGCGTCTGCAGCAGCAATTCGAGCTGCAGTTGCCACCACAGTGACACATCGAACTGTTACAAATCGGTTACTTGAAGGACAGCTCCGAGCCAGACGCCTTGTAGCGTGCATTCCACTTACTCCAAACCACTGCCGTTTACGACGTCAGTGGTGTCAAGCTAGAGCACATTGGTGGACAGAGTGGAGATCTGTTGTGTTTTCTGATGACAGCCGGTTCTGTCTGGGTGCCAGTGATGGCCGTGTGTTGGTTAGAAGGAGGCCAGGTGAGCGCCTGCAACCAACCTGACTGCGGCCGAGACACTCTGGACCTACACCTGGAGTTATGGTCTGGGGAGCAATTTCCTATGACAGCAGGAGCACTCTCGTGGTTATCCCACGCACTCTGACGGCACCGTTGTACGTCGGTCTGGTGATTCAACATGTTGTGCTGCTATTCATGAACAGCATTCCAGGGGTGTTTTCCAATATGATAACGCTCGCACGCATACCGCTGCTGTAACCCAACATGCTCTACAGAGTGTCGACACGTTACAGTGGCCTGCTAGATCACCAGATCTTTCACCAATTGAGCACGTATGGTACATCATTGGACGACAACTCTAGCGTCACCCCCAACCAGCATTAACCGTCCCTGTATTGACCGACCAAGTGCAACAGGCATGGAACTCCATCCCACAAACTGACATCCAGCACCTGTACGACACAATGCATCAACGTTTGCGTGCTTGCATTCAACATTCTGGCCGTTACACCGGTTATTAATGTACCAGCATTTCACATTTAAAATGGCTCTTCTCGCGCTTACAATAAGCTGTGATTTTGAAACCTTAATAGATTAAATATGTTACCTATACAAATGTATTGCCGCCATTTCATTCCTCTACAACTGTTTTTTCGTGATGTTGAGTTTTTTTTTCCTTCAATGTATAATCACCCAGATCTCTGGAACGCTGACGTCACAGCTACATCTGCATTCTGCCTTAATCATACGTGGTCAGTTTTTCGCGTGCGTGGGCCGCGAATCACTGGCAGATGGTTTATCATAAAAAGAAAAGTGAAAAACGCATCTTTGCGAATTTTTTATGAAACGGGCTGAAATTTTAATTTTAACACTATAACTGACAGATCGATTATACCTGACGACCACGAGAGACGGCGAATTGATAAACTGCAACACAATGCCGATTCGGGATTATCAGGACACTAGACCACTGTTACTGGTTCCCAGATACTCTTACAAGCAAGCCGCGGACCAGTAAATTTTCACAAAATGCTTCGCAGACCGACCGGCACGAAGTTGCTTTTGTGTACAATACAACACAAAAAGATATATATAACACAAAAGATACATTCACTCAAAAATACAAAAAGCTGAAAGCTCCCGCTAACCACTAAACGTTTGTGCAGACCTGTTTTTACTGGTCAAATTCGGAAATCCCTATCATTTCTCAAGTTTTCCTCCGTTTCCGCGGACCGGTGGAAACTTCGTGACTGACCGGTGGCGTTTAGGAAACACTGTACTAAACTGCTATCGTACTCACCTCATTGGAGCTAGAAAGCTGAAAGCTCCCACAACCACTAAAACAAATTACAATGAACTGTAGAACGTGTTCAGCAAAATAATCTTTCTAGAAGTAAAGAGACAGTGATAAGGTAAGAGTTTTCTGAAAATTTCATTACTCATTTAGTATTGTACGGACTCTTTAGAACCTCAATATTACAACCATGAATCATTGAAAATGATATTTCCTCTCATCCTATTCTTAGTTGTTTAAACGATAGCTATTTTTTTTTAATTTTGGATAAATTACATTAAATGCATTTCGACGAGGTGCGGGAATTATATTTTATCGCTTCAATTCAGTCAACTTCAATTTGATCTGACAATGTAAATTAATATAGCGTAATTTTAAAATGTCTCTTTTTATTTTTTAATAGGTAAAAATAACAGTTTACTCATGAATAAATAATAATATTCCTTAGTACCACCATGCTTTATTAAGCTTCATGAGAAAATGAAAAAATGTGGCTTCTCTACCTGACCCCGCCTAAAACATTCCAACGTCCAAGCCCATTTAGTAGATGTAGAACTTGCTGGGGAAAAGGCCTCGCATTTTTGTTTTGCACTGGGCCCCGGAAATTATGCAGCCAGCCATGCTTATACCTTGCTTTGCTAAGAGTATGGGAAGCGAGTAGAATTATATATTTTGTGTTATTTTTTGTTTGACACGGCGTGTTTTAACGTGTGCATGATTTGGGGCCCGCTGGTTCCGGGCAAGGAAATGACCAGCTCCATGAGGATCACACCGCCCGCATTGAGGCTCGAGTCCATCTCGAGAAATTAGCCGCAAGTTAACGCCTCTGACGACACGGCAACTGAACGTCTTTTTATGAAATCAGAGAACGGGCTTAAGTAAAGGAAATTACTTTTGTTAGAGCTGGTGGGGCTAGTGTGTGAAGCAGAAAGAAACCATGAAAGATTTGTCACTCTGTCTACAAGACTGTTTCATTTTTCTTTGTTGACTTCCGCTCGAGCGCTGTTTACTGCACCGCTCGAGCAAAAGACTGCTGTCTTGCCAATGCGGTGCCTATTCTCTCGACACTAGAACTCTGATCATTGCCTGAGATGACGTAATGCTTGATCCAACAGCTCCGTTTTGTCCCTGCAATGCAAGCACTGCGTTAAGATAGGAGTACACCCACATATAAACGGCAGGGGGCGAAGCGTGCTAGTATCCAGTGCTACCACTGGAAACAGTTTTGAATAAATATTTATAATTTATTCAAATAAGAAACAGTAAGGCACGTATGACGTATGAAGTCGCTCATTCGGTATTGACTCTGGAAAGGTACCAGTCGGCCTCGTGAAGGCCGACTGGTGCGCAATAAATGGCCACGCAAGTTGTGACGCCTAAGGAACAATGGAATAGATCCCACTCCTATCTCCTGACTTTTGATCGCATTTCGTCCATTTTCAATAGGGTTCGTCCCCCCCCAGGTAGTCCCCACCACATACTAAAATTTCATCGAAATCGAACCATTTTTACGTGAGTTATCGTGGCGACAGACAGACAGATAGACAGGCGGACAAAGCTGGAGCATATACGCTTCTTCAACCTACGGTTGGAAAGCGTAAACAAGTTAGCAAGATCATGCAATGCATTGATTATGATATGCTTTCCAATAAACCAGGAATCACTGCTCAACTTATTAGTCAAGTTATGAGGATAATGGCTGTGGAATAAATCTCGCTCCTGTACCCTGACCTTTGACCTTATTTCGGTGATACTGAACAGAACTAATTCAGTATGTTTCCGGAACAACATACTATAGTTTTGTCGCAATCGAAGTAATTTTACATAAGTTATGACGCATAAGGGCGATGGAATGGATCCCGCTCCTATGCCTTGACCTTAGACCCCATTTCGCCCATTTTCAACAAGGGTTCGTCCTCAGGATGTCCCCTACCACATACTACTATTTCATCAAAATCAAACCGTTTTTACGCAAGTTATGACGCATAAGGGTAATGGAATAGACCTCGCTCCCATGTCCTGACCTTTGACTCCATTTCGTCCATTTTCAATAGGGTTCGTCCCCAAGTGGTCCCCTATCACATACTAAAATTTCATCGAAATCGAACCATTTTTACGCAAGTTATGACGCATTACGCAACGGAATGGATCCTGCTCCTGTGTCCTGACCTTTCACCCCATTTCGTCCATTTTCAATAGGGTTCGTTCCCAGTGATCCCCTACCACATATCAAAATTTCCTGGAAATCGAACCATTTTTACGTGAACCATTTTTAAATCGAACCATTTTTTCGTGCGGACAAACGGACAAAGCTGGAGCATATACGCTTCTTCAACCTACGGTTGCAAAGCGTTAAAAAATGGACCGACTAACTGCTAATTGCAATAATAAAGCCATTTGCTCTGAAACATTGTGGTGTCCGAATACTTTTTGGTAATATTGTATATAACAGCTTTTGTCTTAAGGAATCCGCAGTCTCACACATGAACTTCATGCAATCACCTGTACAATAATTTAAATATCCGCTTCCTTACGGTAACACTATACAAAAGCTGGTGCACAAAATGCAGGAGAGATGAAGGAAAATCCGGAGCCACAAAAAAGAAAAAAATTCATGTGACATGCTACTCACGATATCCAATCTCGATATAGAACTTCAAAATCAGATTCTCCGACAGACGGCAGAAATTTAATAGTTAATCAAACCTCAAATATTCCCACAAATTGCTCTTATTAAAGGAATTTTTCTATCATATGGATACGGAAAAAGTGAGAACTGAAATTTTCTGTTAATATACGAAAGAAATTCAGGAAAAGTTTCTAAAAATTCAGAATTTCACTGGCGTACGAAAAATACGTGAAATATGGGGTTTTATTTCGTCATTTCACGAAAAAGGTTGCATGAGGATTATGCTTCGTTAATTTACGAAAGGAATCACGAAAAATGACTCGTCAATTTAAAAAAAATTGTACAATGTTACTCATATTTCAAGTCGAAAAGAACTGACAGCGTTACTTCTCTTGCATGTTTGGAACGATTTAAACATTAAGTACTGATAACATCAACGTCAGAATTTAAACATCAGTGGCAGGATTTAAACATCAATGGCAGAATTTAAACAACAACGGCTGATGTTTCTGTACTACTAAATAATCGCCTGCGACGCATTTTCAGCACGTCTTTTGTAAAAAAAGATCGTGCTTCTGTTACCGGTTTGTCCGTCCGTCCGTCTGTACCAACGATATCTCTGCAACTATAAGTCCGATTTAAAAAATTCTTTTTGTGTTGGGAAGCTTGAAATATGCGAATGATGATCCTTTATTTCATTTTTTACGGTGTACAATTTCGCCGCTAGGGGGCGTAAATGAAGATGATGTCGAATTCAAAAATACGTTTTATTCCACATATTTGCTTCTAAACATCCCATTGAAATAATTCTTTCATCTCTCGATTCCATTTATATCGAAGAGTATTTTAGATGCAGTTACTCTTTCAAATTACGCATAGATTTTCCGCTAGGGGGCGTCAAAGTAAATTACATTTTTCCCGATAACTCTTCTTTTAAAACTCCGATTTGAAAATTATTTCTTCAGCGGATACATCTCCTGATGGAAAATCTTTTGCATATAATTTCAAATTTTTGGTAAAGACTACTTTAGCCACCAGGGGGCGTAAGTGTTCATTTTTGCTTCTGACGTATTTGCCATAAAATCTGAGCTTCTAAAATATCAATTGTAAAAAATTCTTTCGTGGGCTGATGCCACTCACATCGGTAAACATTTTCGGAATATTTTCTACTTAAAATATTCCACAGTTTCTCCGCCAGGGGGCGTAGAGGTATATCTTATTTTTGTCAATATCTCTACTTCTAGGAGTCCGATTTGAAAAATTTCTTCTTTGTTGGATAGTGTTTCCAGTGTAACATGTTTTTCATATAATTTCAAAATTTTCAAGTAATTCATAGAGTTTCTGCTAAGAGGCGTAGAGGTAAATTGTGTTTGACCTTCTTTCTGCACCGGATACAGCTCTTGATGGGAAATCTTTTGCACACAATTTCTAGTTTTTGTAAAAAAAATGGTTTGGCCACCAGGGAGTGTAAATCTTAATTTCCGCTTCTGATGTATTTGCAGCAAATATGAGCTTCTAAATTCTTGATTGAAAAATTCGTCGTTTGTAGACAGATAGTACTCATAGCGACAAACTTTTAAGAAACATTATCTTTTTAAAATAATGCATGGTTCTACGCCAGGGGCGTAAATGTACATCTCATTTTCGTCAATATCTCTACTTCTAAGAGTCCGATTTGAAAAATTCCTTCTTTGTTGGACAGTGTTTCCAGTGTGACATGTTTTTCATATAATTTCAAATTTTTTAATAAATTCATAGACTTTCCGCTAGGGGCGTAATGGTAAATTGCTTTCCCCCTATATATCTGCTTCTAATTCTCCGATTTGAAAAATTCTTTCTTCACCGGATACAGCTCTTGATGCGAAATCCTTTGCACATAATTTCTAATTTTGGGAAAAAATGGTTTGGCCACCAGGTGACGTAAGTCTCAATTTCCGCTTCTGATGTATTTGCAGCAAAATATGAGCTTCTAAAATCTCGACTGAAAAAAAAGTGGTTTGTTCACCGATATTACTTATGTCGACAAACCTTTTAGGAACATTTTCTTCGTTAATTTCTGCTTCTAATGTATTTGTAGGAAAATCTGGGCTCCTGAAAACTTGACTAATTTTTTTTTTCTTGGACCGATAGTGCTCATATGGAAGAACCTTTCGATAATACTTTCTTCCTGAAATAATGCATGGTTTTCCCACCATGGGACGTAAAGTCACATCTTATTTTTGTCGATATCTCTGTTTCTAAGAGTCCGATTTGAAAAATTCTTTCTATGTTGGAGAACGTTTCCGGTGCGAAATGTTTCTCATATAAATTCATGTTTTTCTGAACGCACAAGTCTTCAACCGAAGGGCGTAAGCTCACAATTCCGTATATCTGAGGGATTAAAAACCCGATTGAAAAACTTCTTTCTTCCGTCAGATACTATTGTTTTCCATACCGGTTCCATTGACTTTGAATAGCTTTGATAAATTTGATTTGCGTCAGAACGGATTCAAATGACGTGCTCATTACACCCGAAAATTCGGTGTCATCTTTCTTGCTAATTTTATCAGCAATTTGGACTGGCGCAAGGTAGACAAATGATCCCATCTCCTCCTAGGCACGACGTTACGGATGTGCTTCAGCCCACCCAACTTTTCTTTGAGCTCACCCTTTAACCCTCCTCTCCCGTCGCAAGATATTATATTTAAGCTGTTGGAACATATGGCGTTTGGGGCCATCTAAGATTCTAGAGAACTTGGATAAATTTAGCGTTTGTACTTATCGGAAAGGAGGGAGTCCTCTGAACGAATTCCTAAGATACTACTAGAAACATAGCGTTTTTGTAATTATAGTTTTAAGTAATGAGAGAGAGAGAGAGAGAGAGAGAGAGAGAGAGAGAGAGAGAGAGAGAGAGAGAGAGAGAGAGATGGATATTTCTTGTCAGGTTACAAACTAAAATTCATATACAACATTATGAAAGCAAAAAACAAAAAAAAACTCGACCTAAGTGGACTAAAATTGCGAAGAAATAATAATTTTCCATAGAGATAGTGAAAAGACAAGTCTGTCCGTGATGAACACCGATTCCACGCCCCCTCACTCCGGAGCCAGTTGCTCTCCCAACTAAGCTACACGTACCGCTACAGATTCGTCGTCTTTACACGTGATTCACCTCAGTAGTATGTCGCATCATCGTCCTCTTAACTGTTTTTCTTTTCTTTTCTTTTCTTTTTTTTTTCAAGCGAAGTAGGAATTTTTCATTAATTCTAAACAATATGTGGAACAAACATCACACATTTTTCGAAGAACCAAACGGCCAGTGAATCCATTTTCCACAATCGGGCGCCAATGTGAAAACATAAGTTTGTCCGTGATGGGGATCGAACTCACGTCCCCTCACTCCGGAGTAAGTTGCTCTTCCAACTAGCCTACACGGACGGAATGTGCCGCTGCAGATTTGTCGTCTTGACACGTGATTCACTTCTGTAGTACGTCACAGGATTCATATCCATGGTTCTCATACTATGTACTATAACGTACAAGTTTGTTCGCGCCGAGCATCGAATCCGGGTCCCCCTCACTCCGGAGTAAGTCGCTCTCCCAACTGAGCTATGTGGACATGTTTTCAAATTTTTTTATTCAGAACAAATAAAGGGAATTTGGATACAGATGGCACGGACAATATAGTGCCAGAAAAGTAGACAAAAGATGTAATATGTACAATGAGATCGTAATATGCACGAGAAGCGTATGTACAGTATATACAAGGTGGTACAACGATGAATAGAACAGCTCATGGCTCGAGTATGTGCAACAAATGATAAATATCTACAGATTTTTCAAGCGACGTAATATTTACAAGATTTATATGTACAAGATGACAAAAAAAAATATGGTGAGCATCAAAGAACATTGCAGAGCTAGTGCATGTGCTGAAAAATATAATATAGTGCAAGAATATGAACAGGATGTAACATATACAAGATGCATACGTACAGAATCCTATGCAGGCGTAATAACATGTACCGATAAACATGAGAAGAGAGAAATGCATTGGTACAAAATAATGCTGACAACAATAATAATAATAACAAGTAAGCGGCGGAAACACATAAAGAACTGACATGATTCCAAGATCAGGCATGTACGAGGAGGCAAAGTCAGTTTGATGCTCAGATCTGCCAGGTCGGCAAGGAGTGAAGTGATGCGGTGGTGGATGAAGACTCCAGTGCGCAGGAGATGGCAATGAGCCAGATAGTCACGGAGAAAGGCACAAGGAAAGTCCTGTCGACGCCACGGTGATCAAAGCAAGAGGCGGAGGTCGTCCGAAGGATCGGTGAACCACCTCCGACATGGAGACCAGACGGACATGAAGTGGGAATCTTGTTGGCAGCTAGGGCGGAAGCAAACGCCAGACGTAGGCGGGCAAGAAGGTGGTTTCGGAATTTGCAACAGAGTGCGTCCCCCACCTGGAACAGAGATGGCGGAAGAGCAACGGATCGAATCTGTAGATAGAAACACTAAATAACATGTCGTGCCAGGATGAAGACATATGCACACGGTTCGGAGAGAGGTATGGGGTTTTATGCACACGGTTGGGAGAGAGGTACTTGAACGGAGTAAGGTGTGCAGGAATGAAACTGTAGATCAATGCCACGTAGATACTGAGCAACGGTGAAGGCCAGATGCACCAGAGGAAGAAGAACCGGGCAGTATTGGTAGACATGATGAACATCGGCAGTCGATGAGCAGATGATGCAGATGGGTGAATCAACAAGGGTCATCCGAAAAAGTGTTGTTGGAACTGGCAAGCGACGGTGCAGGTACAACCAATGAACGTTGCATTTCGCCGGGTAGACAAAGGTGAAGCTGTAGCACTCCAGGCGTACGGCAAGGCTGTGGTCGGTAAATCTGGAATGAGCATGCGCCCTCACTGCTATCTGCCTTTATCTCACGTGCGTCCTGGTGGGCAGGCACGTCACATTTCCGCTGCCCCCCACCCACCCCGAAAAAGGGTCGGGGGCATGGCCCACGTGTCAGCCGGAACCATGTGTCGCTGTAAGCAATCATCCCATGAAGAACGTGCATTTGAGAAATCCCAGAGAATTTGGTGTGTGGAACGTGACATCACACTGATTTATTTTTTAGAAGCGCTGAAGAAGGGATTCTCATTTTTACTGTCTCGCCTTGTGGAAAGAACATCACATCCTTGCGAGAAACTTAACAGCCGGGTCATCCTGGAAGTTCGCGCGCCAATATAACGTACAAGTTAGTCCGCGCCGGGCATCGAATCCGGGTGCCCTCACTCCGGAGTAAGTCGCTCTACCAACTAAGCTACACGGACATGTGCCCTCACTGCTATCTTCCTTTATCTCATGTGGGGTCCCGCGGGACAGGCAGGTCACAGTACATACACTGAATAAATACTGCGTACCATATTCACTTGAAAACTTTTTTTTTTTTTTTCACTAGAAGTAGCATTATGTGCGTCGGGTAAAATGCACATGAACGGAATTTTTTACCAAAATTTCTGTCAAATACTTCAAAATTTGTACGCCCCGCCCCCATCATCCTTAATAGCATGATAACCCACCCACCCCCCCCGTAATGGCCCACCGATGTCTGAGCGGCTGACTTCGCCACTGTCTCTGCCACTCTATGGCACTGCGCTTCTCCCGTTGTAAAAATTATTCTGAAGTCACACTAGAGACATTTAAATGCTTTAAAACACTTTTTTCATGCGAAAAAATGAAATCATGTATGAATTCGCAGTAAATGTCACCATTTTCTTTACAATGTTTTTGAAGATGCGTTTTTCTGAAGCAGAGGAACATACTTTTCTTCCAGGTAAAGAACGATAATATCCGTTTATTGGCCTAAAACAGCAAACAACTGGTTGTAGGCTTTCAGCACCTACGGGTGCCTTCTTCAGAATTAGACGTGGTTTAGAACAACGCTAGTAACCTGAATGGATGAATGCCAGTAAAGGAATATTATCGTTCTTTACCTAGTTGTTTGGCGTACTACTACCCGTTTTTATCTAGTTTATAATTTTCTTCCGTTTGTGATCTGATCAAGAGATGCCAGTTATCCCCATCATGAATCGAAGCTGGAAAGCCTGGACATGTAATTAAAATTTATTTATTCTGCTATAATGGAACTTCGTAGATCAGGTGTCTAGGCTGCAAATCGTGCTGCAAAAAGAAAAAAGAGGATGATGAAGCAATAATGATGCAATATTAGCATATGAACAATGATGAATGCAGTGGCGAGTGTAATGATGACTAATAGCAATAATGAAATAATAAATATGAAAGGAAACCGAGTGATGACAGAAGTAAAAGAAGAAAAGAAGTTAAAGAGAGTGAGTAATACAGAAACAAAAAGAAAATGTGCATACATAAACATAAATACATATGTAAGCAGCAGCTAACACTTTCATAAGTCGTTATTGCAGGCTTCACAATGGTCAAATTTATGACAACAATAACGAAAAAAATAAATCCATTGATTTAGATTTGCAATGTGTGAAGAAATCGTCGAGCTTCGAAAATGCTGCTTTAGAAAGTTTCAGTAATCCTTCATAAAAGAGAGAGAGAGTACGCACTTTCCTTTTTCATTTTATATAAAACAAGTTTGTAAAATCATGCAATGCATTGATTATAATACGCTTTCCAACATACCAGAAATCATTACTCAAGTTATCACTCAAGTTATGAAAATAATGGCTGTGGAATAAATCTCGGTCCTGTGCCCTGACCTTTGATCCCATTTCGATGATATTCAACTGAACCGGTTCGGTATACCTCTGAAATAACATGATAAAATTTTGTCGCAATCGAAGCATTTTTACGTAAGTTATGATGCATAAGGGCTATGGAATAGATCTCGCTCCTGTGTCCTAACCTTTGACCCCATTTCGCCCATTTTCAATAGATATGGTCGCCAGGTGGTCCCCTACCACATACTAACATTTAATCCAAATCGAAGCCTTTTTACGTAAGTTATGACGCCTAATGGCGATGGAAGTGATTCCGCTTCTATGTTCTGACCTTTGACCCCATTTCGTCCATTTTCAATAGAGTTTGTTGCCAGGTGGTCCACTACCACATACTAAAATTTAATCGAAATCGAACCTTTTTTACGTTAGTTATGACGTATAACAACAGTGGAATGGATCCCGCTCCTATGTACTGACCTTTGACCCCATTTCGTTCACTTTAAATAGGGTTCCTTCCCAGGTGATCCCCTACTAGATACTAAAATTTAATCGAAATCGAACGATTTTTACGCGAGTTATCGTGCGGAAGGACATACGCACACAACGCGTGACGTAATGAGGCAGATGGGAATCGCGACCATCTGCTGGCAAGAGTGTGACGTCATAAAACTTTAATAGGATCCACACACGACGCGTGACGTAATGAGACAGATGGCGTGACCGCTCGCCAACATTCTCAAACGCGAGATTGAGACGTCATAAGATTTCTAAGCATTTTTAACATTAATGGAACAACGCCATGACACTAAAAACGTTATAATTCGGGGTGGTTATTTAACCCATTAAACGAATTCTCCTAAAGTCGAGATCAAGCTAAATCGATTTCTAGTACCAGAAAACGGTCAGTTAGCGACTTTCATCAAAATTCTTAGAGCATATTTCTTTACAATGATAACTTCTGTACACATTTTCTTTACAATTAATGCGTTCCCAAGGATGAAAATTTGAACATTTTCTAAACCATAACCGTAATTATGCAATCCAACATTTATTTGTCCACCGACGTCATCAAAGTACAGGTCGCGCGATCTTTTACCTGGTTTCAACACCACCAAAGGAAAAGTTATTGATTTTCCATATAATTATGGTTATGTTTTAGAAAATATTAAGTTTTCCAAGTTATAATATGAAGTTATTTTAATCGATGTTCAAATTTTCATCCTTGGGAACACATTAATTGTGAAGGAAATGTGTACAAAAGTTTTTTCATTGGAAGTATAGGAAGCAAAATTACTTGACGTCCACCTTAATAATATGGGATAAGGGCGATGGAATGGATAGCAATCCTATGTCCGGACCTTTGACCACATTTCGTCCATTTTCAATAGGGTTCGTCCCCAGGTGGTCTCCTACCACATAGTAAAATTTCATTGAAATCGAACCATATTTACGCAAGTTATGACGCATAAGGCCAATGGAATTATCCCGCTCCTACGTCGTGACCTTTGATCCCATTTGTCCCATTTTCAATAGGGTTCGTCCTCAGGTGGTCCCCTACCACATAGTAAACTTTCATTGAAATCGAACCATATTTACGCAAGTTATGACGCATAAGAGCAATGGAATGATTCTTCTCCTACGTCGTGATCTTTGACCCCATTTGTTCCATTTTCAACAGGGTTGGTCCCGAGGTGGTCCCCTACCACATACTAAAATTTCATCGAAATCGAACCATTTTTACGCCAATTATCGTGCGGACAGACGGACGGGAAAAGCTGGAGCATATACGCTTCTTCAATCTACGGTTGGAAAGCATAAAAAAGATAGAAACGCATCAATTTTGGGGCAGAATTTTGCTGTTAACAGGCAATATTGCGAATAGGCTTCGTAGTGGAAATGGGTATCATTTTGAAACAAAGAGTAAAACCGGTGAGTCATTACAGCTTTTGGATCCAATGAAAAAACTAGATGCTGAAATAAAAAGAAAAAGACAAAATCCAATTTAGAATATAAAATTCATCATGTCCTGCTCAACAGTTACTTCCGCCATCTCACTGTCACCAAGCTGACGTCGGGCGACCTCCCACTAGCTTAACGGAATTAATATTTATAGCTAGTGTTGGACCACCTGTGAACAAGCAGACCACATACCTTATGTCAAAGCAAAAACCTGGTTAAGCAGAGAACGACAGTTCGTACACAGCAGAGCATGCATGACCAGACAACCGGAACGTTGCGACAACACGTAAGACTACGAAAAGAAAATTTCTGAAAAGTGTATTTCACTGTGTATACAAAATGAATGTGTGTATTAAAAAAATTCTTTCTCTCTCTCTTGTGGCAGCGTTGATAGCGTATTAGTAAAATCGCACTGTAAGCGAACAAATGTTTTTTATTTATTACTCTCTATGTCAAATAGTAGTTACAAGAATGCCATATATCAGTCAATGTTTGAATATGACCCCTGTCAAATGGCGGCCTCGCTGCACCACACATTCTTCTAAGCACGGCGACGGAAAGAGTCCATTACTCGTCGTAATATATCGCCAGAGATATTGGTGACGGCAGCTCTGACACGGCCCTTCAATTCCAATATGGTGGCGCAACGTGTTTAGAAGACCTTGCTTGAGGTACCCCCGTAAGCAAAAATCAGCACATGTTAGATTGGGGACCTATGTACTTCATCTGACATAGTGAAGGTGTGGATGTCACCATAACGAGAAATTAATCTCTGTGGAAAGGTCTGTCGTAAAAAATCTATTCATATGCGGGCCATGTGCGCGGTCGTTCTCTCGTGTTGGAACCATAAATGATCCATATCCACGTTCAGTATCCGTAATTGAGGCAGCAAGATGTCTTGCAGCATCCGTAGATAACGTTCACTGGTGACAGTTACAGCGACACCCTCATCATCCTCGAAAAAATAATACGGACCGATAATTCCAAAGGAAGCAACTCCACACCAGACAGTGACGCGGGCGCTCTGCAAGGGTTTGATGTGCAGTTGACCCGGGTTTGCATCCCTACAACAACGCACATTTTGTTTATTCACCGAACCACACAACTCGAAGTGTGCTTCATCTGACATAATCAAGGTGCGTAACATCTGCGTATTTTCACGAAGGAGATCACACATGGTTGTGAAAAACTGTTCGCGTGCAACCAAATCTTGAAGCATAATTTCTTGCACAATTTGGAGCTCATTAGGGTGAAAATGGAGATCCTCAGACAATATTCTCCTGAATGAACGATCGGAAAGTTGCAAAGCTGTAGAGTGCCGCCGAGCAGATCTTTTAGGGCTAAGCAAGATTGCAGCACGAGCATTTTCAATTATTTCCGGTGTCCCTGCAGTCCTTTCGCTACCTCCTGGTTTACGATTAAAAGCCGATGCTGTTAATATAAAGGAACTTACCCACCTTATAATGGTGCGACCATCTGGCATATTCCCATGACGTCCCACTTTGAAATGTCGCCCGAATAAACGTTGTGTTGCAACTATAGAATCGTTATTCTTGAAATACGTTTCAACAGCGAAAACACAATGCTCAGCTGTCCAGCTCACCATGTTGAACGAAAAACAAAATGGCAGCTCATTGACGTAAGAACGCCGCGTCATTGGGTGCGCATTGATACATGACGTTTTGTACGACACGCGGCAAAATTACCCTATGAACGCTGCACTACCCTGTATATATATCGGATTTAACGAGCAAAACAGGAACTTTTGTTTGTACGTATAATGTTAGCAAACAGGAACTTTGTACTAATTCGGGGTCACTGGTTACAGGCAGCGAGGAGAGAGAGTACCATAATACAAACACACCACTCATGCATCACCTGGGATTCGAACATGTACCCATCTCAAATGAACAGTTAGAAGCCAGCACCACGTACTACTCTGCCACAATAGCGACATTTCAAATGAATGAAGTCAATGTGTGGACTTGATGCCATCTATGCAAGTACATAGAAAACTGAAATTAGCAGTCAGTGTGGGAGAGCCAAGAGTTCAATTGGAGATCATCGTTGATTACAGCAAAGAATGTACAACAGAAATTCCAGGTCGTACAGAATTCTGAGTTTCATGCAAGTTGTGCAGCTGATATGTACTACGGAGTATTCTGATGATGAATTATTGGTAGAGAATTTGTTCAGCATAATGCAGAAGAGAGGATGAGCCCTGGTCTTGGTAAATCACGTGATAAGTGAAAATAATATACTGCGGGAGAATACATACATGTTCAGGCAACGGAATGACATCGTGCTGAAAAGAAGCTTGATAGTCAGGTGTAGTATGTGACGATTTGAAGACTAAGGGAAGAATCCGGAAAATTATTTAGAACAGAGGTGATAGAAGATTACAGGAGACACAGACCACTGGCGCCAACTACGGGGGTGCTCAAGGGCTTGAGCATCCCATGAAATCATTTGAAGGGGGGGGGGGCTCCGCACTCCTTCGAATTTTTGTTATATGTACTGGATTTATACTTAAATATATAGTTCCACTTTACATTTGGTTGCTATAAAAAAATGTAATGTCTTTATCATGAAATCATGTTTGCGTTTATACTGAAGACAAGGTCCATTTAAACATCTAAAATTTCAACACTGGAAACGGTACTTGCGTTTTAAATTTCAGCACCCCTCGAAATTTTCAGAAGTCGGCGCCTATGACACAGATATGAAAGACGGTACCAGGAATAGGGCAGTAAAGGCATTTAGGGGAGGGATTCGGACGAAAACTGTTCAAGGTGGCAGGAAGAAGTCGCCACCTGTGTGGTACCTCTACTGTACATCACAATCGTGATTCAAGTTTAAAGAACAACAGCACCCGGCAATTCTTCCTCAAGCGTTTCCCCGGCTCCTTTGTACCAGCTTAGGTTATAAACCCATTACCTATTGCCTGTATGTACTTTCGTTCGCTACCGCAGCCTAAGGTACTGTTGAAGATTTCTTGTACAATAAAGTCTTAGCTGTAAAAACTTCTATAACGGACTTTTGTTCGATGATCTGAAAATTGCTGCTGAACGGTCCTAGCGATTACTACTGACGGGTTCTTGATAGATGTAAAAAACTTTAGCTGACTCCAAGTTAGTAACAGAGGAAACCTTGTTTTGTAATATCTCTTAACAACTTAAGATCAACTTAAGTTATTGAAACCATAAGAATAAGACATCATGTATTTAATTGCGAGATGTGATTTCTTCAGAATGATTATATTACTTCACTGATTTTAGACAACACTTTAAAAAGGCCTTCACGTTTGGACACGCATTGAATTCAGGCAAACAATGTGAAATATGTGGTCTTTTACGTGTTTCGCACAGCAGAACTTCCCAATAGCGACCAGATCAGAAAAAATAGAATCTTTTGTCATGAAAGCTGAAAATTTACTTAACGTTAATATGTGACATGTTTAATTATTTAATTGAATGAAGACGAAAATATTTTCCAAGACTCCCCGTACATTCATCTTCAATTCAAATTAACCGAGTTCTTTTTTTTTTAACTTCACTCATTATTATTTGAATTTCACAGATTCTAATACTCGTATATAATTTTCTGTTCTCTGCAATTTTTATCTCTTCCCCCAGTCTTTCTCTGTTCATTGCATTTATAGTTGGCACCCGTTTAACCCTTTAACGACCATAACGCCCAAAACGCCCATACATACAAACGGCCATAGCCGCACAAAATACCTGTCTAGAGTGTGTCAGATTTCCTACCCTTATCTGTTCTTCAAATTTTCTCGACCTATGAGGGATCATAAGGAGTCACCCTCAGTCACTATTGTTGTTATTAAACAAAGAAGTAAAACAACAGACAATTTCGGAGCGTTATGATATTTGGTGTGATAAAAGATATTTGGGCCATGGTCGTTAAAGAGTTAATCCTCCGAGTCGTTTCAGTGGTTGAGAGGTCTAATACACTGGCTTTCGATCATTCAGTCGAGATGGAACCGATTCGAGTAATGGATGAGGCTTGCCTTACTCTCTAATGGATTCTACTTGCCATTCACTCCACACGGCTCTGTTCCTTCCCTGCAGCAAGCGGTCCTAAATTTGGGACGAACGACTGCTTAAACCCCGAAACAAAGAAAATGATTCTCAGATATTCAAATATAACAAGCCAATGCCCACATAATATCCTCGTCAACATGCTTTCAGCATCCAGTATCCCAGCAACGCAAAGTTCCTTCTGAACTCTTAGTTTTTTGAAACTACAACCATGAAAAAGTTTGTGATATGAAACATATCCCTTCCAACTGTCACTCAGTTCCCTTCTGTTGTCGTCATCTCTGACGTCATTTACCTACATTTTTTACAGCAGTATCTGATGGTGAATTAATTTTTTTACTTTATTTTATCATATTCCACATCCCTTGCTCACCTAAGACAAAAGAATTGCTTCTTTAGCATGCATCTGTCCTCCACACAGAAATATATGCTTATAAGATAAATACTATATTTAACATTGCAATGAAGATGTAGGGTATAAATCATTTTACAATAATTGCGCTACCTTTTCCCCATTTTAACACAGCAGGAAAGTTAGAGAATGCCGTGGCAAAAAGAAGGTTAAAATTACTATTTGAGAATGTCGCGTCTGGTATTAGAATGGAAATTATTATATGATGATTTTTGCAATTATTGCTTATAGTTTCCTGGGATTCTCATATAAAATAAATGGCAATCCTGTGTAGGCTGTAATAATGCATACAATTTCTCAGATCCAGCTGCATTTCTTTATCTTTGTTCATAAAGCTGATGTCTAACGCAAAAGAGCACGCTGTCTTTAAGTAACATATAAAAGCATTATCGGTTTAAATTTCACCGATAGAGACGACGGTGAGTTATTAACTTGTTTTCTAAACTTCTTGCTTAAGAAAACTGAATGTGATACTACGCGACTGCAGGTAGCTCACAAAAGAAAGTAAAAACATTTGCATGCATTTCACACACATTTTCATTGAAGGAATAGCGAATTCGACACACATGGCGACATGGAGTAGATGCGAAGTACGACATACTTATCGATGTCATCAATTGCGCTAATTGTGTTTCGTGCATCATACTGGTAGCTTCACAATCTCTCGACGACGTTATTGATCATATCGAGCAAGCATGCACTGTTAAAAATTTTGGAGTAGATTGCGCCAAAAAGTGGCGCTACACCAGCTGCACCCCTTTCTGAGGAAAGATACACCATTGTGTAGCCAAAAAAAAAAAAAAAAAAAGGGTTTCAACCTTATATAACGTGGTGTAAAGTTGCTCCATGTTGTTGGGTTTGGTTTGCGCCACACAATGGTTATCGTCTATCAGAAAGTGGTGCAGCTGGTGTAGCACCACTTTTTGGTGCAACCTATTCCAAAATGTTTAGCAGTGTGTTGTTCATTTCCGGTTGTAATTCTCTGTAGCTTTTTCAACTTTTTGTATATTACTTAAAAACAACGTGCAAAAATGTCCGCTTCAGCATCCCTCAAAATGTACCCTCAGAGACAATGGACAATCTGGTTCCCTTACCTCTAGTCGACGGAATTCTAGAGATAGCTAACAAAATGACAGTCTCAATATCCATTAGTGGCATCCTTAGAGACATTGTGCGAGAGTCGACGGAATTCTTAGCGCCTGGGGACACCAAGCAAAATGCTTGCCTCATGAAACATAGACCTCATTCTTAGAGACACAGTACAAAATGGCCACCTGAATCCATAGAGATGCAGTACAAGTACAAGATATCTTTCTGAATCCATAGAGACGCCGCACAAGATATCCTCCTGAGTCCATAAAGACACCGTACAATACAGCCTCCTGAATCCCTACGAGTAGAGACATCGTACAAGATGGCCCCTGAATCCATAAAGACAATGTACTAAATGACCCCTTCCCCCACCCGAATCCTTAGAGTCACCATAAAATATGGCCTCCTGAATCTATAGAGACATCGTACATGGTGGCTCCCTGAATCTCTAGGGGCACAGTACAAGATGTCCTTCTGAATCCATGGAGACACCGTTCAAGATGGTCCCCTTAGAGACACAGTACAAAATGGCCACCTGAATCCATAGAGATGCAGTACAAGTACAAGATATCTTTCTGAATCCATAGAGACGCCGCACAAGATATCCTCCTGAGTCCATAAAGACACCGTACAATACAGCCTCCTGAATCCCTACGAGTAGAGACATCGTACAAGACGGCCCCTGAATCCATAAAGACAATGTACTAAATGACCCCTTCCCCCACCCGAATCCTTAGAGTCACCATAAAATATGGCCTCCTGAATCTATAGAGACATCGTACATGGTGGCTCCCTGAATCTCTAGGGGCACAGTACAAGATGTCCTTCTGAATCCATGGAGACACCGTTCAAGATGGTCCCCTTAGAGACACAGTACAAAATGGCCACCTGAATCCATAGAGATGCAGTACAAGTACAAGATATCTTTCTGAATCCATAGAGACGCCGCACAAGATATCCTCCTGAGTCCATAAAGACACCGTACAATACAGCCTCCTGAATCCCTACGAGTAGAGACATCGTACAAGATGGCCCCTGAATCCATAAAGACAATGTACTAAATGACCCCTTCCCCCACCCGAATCCTTAGAGTCACCATAAAATATGGCCTCCTGAATCTATAGAGACATCGTACATGGTGGCTCCCTGAATCTCTAGGGGCACAGTACAAGATGTCCTTCTGAATCCATGGAGACACCGTTCAAGATGGTCCCCTTAGAGACACAGTACAAAATGGCCACCTGAATCCATAGAGATGCAGTACAAGTACAAGATATCTTTCTGAATCCATAGAGACGCCGCACAAGATATCCTCCTGAGTCCATAAAGACACCGTACAATACAGCCTCCTGAATCCCTACGAGTAGAGACATCGTACAAGACGGCCCCTGAATCCATAAAGACAATGTACTAAATGACCCCTTCCCCCACCCGAATCCTTAGAGTCACCATAAAATATGGCCTCCTGAATCTATAGAGACATCGTACATGGTGGCTCCCTGAATCTCTAGGGGCACAGTACAAGATGTCCTTCTGAATCCATGGAGACACCGTTCAAGATGGTCCCCTTAGAGACACAGTACAAAATGGCCACCTGAATCCATAGAGATGCAGTACAAGTACAAGATATCTTTCTGAATCCATAGAGACGCCGCACAAGATATCCTCCTGAGTCCATAAAGACACCGTACAATACAGCCTCCTGAATCCCTACGAGTAGAGACATCGTACAAGATGGCCCCTGAATCCATAAAGACAATGTACTAAATGACCCCTTCCCCCACCCGAATCCTTAGAGTCACCATAAAATATGGCCTCCTGAATCTATAGAGACATCGTACATGGTGGCTCCCTGAATCTCTAGGGGCACAGTACAAGATGTCCTTCTGAATCCATGGAGACACCGTTCAAGATGGTCCCCTGAATCCATAGGGATACCGTACAAGGTGGTCTCTTGAATCTTTAGAGACACAGTACAAGATGACCTTCTGAATTCATGGAGGCATCGTACAAGATGGCCTCCTGAATCTTTAGAGACACCGTACAAGACTCCAACCTCGCCGTCTGCTGAGTTCTTCTTCATGGTCTGCGGGTCAGATATGTGATTTACCGTGCATTCAGAGCAGCGTTATAATCATCGTACAAAACAACGTCTTCTGCGTCCATCGAAATCCCTCTTAAAGACAGCGTTTGGCGTTACCCTCAGAGACAGGAAGTCAACGAAACTCTGAAAGACAGTATGCAATTTTCTCACTTTTTCAATCTACCAGTCTATCACTTGAAGAAAATGACTGTCAACGTTATGAATCCTAGATGGCTGCATCCCCACTTTTTGGGGAATGCTGTAAACCTCATACATTAAGTCACTGACCAAGACGTCTGCTTTCTACCACCCTTGCACTGATCTTTAAAAGTGATTTGCGATCATTTTCCGAAGAGCAGATGAAATTCACTACGGAAAAGAATAAACATATACGTCGTTGTGCAAAAAAATGTGTAAGAAGAAAAACAACAAACACTGGGAGGTATTGAAAAGACTGGGTTTTAGAAGTAAGTACTTTGTGCTCTGTTGATACAGAATGTCGTTATTGTGAAGGAAGTCGTATAAAAGCGTGCTGTGTTTTTTTTTTTTTTTTGGGGGGGGGGGAGTTTGAACAAACAGATGGCAGCATCATTTTTTTATATTATTTTTTTAGGAATGGTAAACGCGTGCACGTTTGAAAAGCGCGCATGGAGATGCTGTTCCTAATTTGTTGCCCGAACTGAAGTAATGGCAACGTCACTTCTGATTTGTGCCTTTCAAGGAGTGTGTGAAAGATTACGTCTTCTTAGGCTGTGTCGTAACCAAATAATCAAACCTGAGAGAGTTGGTACGTACTAGGTAGAAAGTGCAAAAATTCACGCATGTTCAATATTATTTCATCTCGACATAACAATTTCTGCACTTAAAGTACAGGGTGATTCATAATTATTGTCGAGGTTTCAGTGGCATATATTCCGAAAACAGGAAATAACAGACCAAAACCCTCAAACAGAATATATGACAGATGACAACTAAAAGTTTTATTACGTTTAGAATCGATACATCAAATTGCTGAACCATTTTGACATGCGCGCCTTTTGTGGCAATTAAGATATCCAAGCGATAATCAATTTCCTGCCTAGAGTTTGCCAGCATATGCGGCGTTACTGTTGCTATCGCCAGCATTTGCGGCGTTACTGTTGCTATCGCCAGCATTTGCGGCGTTACTGTTGCTATCGCCAGCATTTGCGACGTTACTGTTTGCGGCGTTACTGTTGCTATCGCCAGCATTTGCGACGTCACCCAGCATTTGCGACGTCACCCAGCATTTGCGGCGTTACTATTGCTATTGCCAGCATTTGCGGCGTTACTGTTGCTATCGCCAGCATTTGCGGCGTTACTGTTGCTATCACCAGCATTTGCGGCGTTACTGTTGCTATCGCCAGCATTTGCGGCGTTACTGTTGCTCTTGCCAGCATTTGCGGCGCCTAGAGTTCGCCAGCATTTGCGGCGTTACTGTTGCTATCGCAGCACTGACTCGGGACTTCAGGTCATCCAGGGAGGTCACAGGGTTCACGTATTCCCACAGGAAGAAATCCAGTTGCATAATATCAAGAGAGCGCGACGGCCACGGATTGAGTCCACCACATCCAACCCAGCGCCCAGGAAAATAAAGATCAAGAAATTCTCGGACCATAATAGCCCAATGCGGCGGTGCTCCATCGTGCTGGAACAACACATCGGGCTGCCCATCTTCCAACTCAGGCAAAAAAATACAGCTGTAACATGTCCAGATAGGTCACCGCTGTCACGGTTTTCTCCACAAAGGAAACGGGCCCCAACACTTTCGAACATGAAAAAGGGCACCAGACATTCATCTTTTGACTATCTCGTTCGACTTTTCGAATGGCGTGAGGGTTTTGCAATTATGCCGATGTACGCTTCCTGAGACGAACAAAGTTGCTTCATTACTGAATGTCCATGTCCTCAGGTAATGTACATCAGCTTCGACTTCGGACAAAATGTCTTGGACAAATTGGAAACGGCAGGGTTTATCATCCCGCTGTAAATCGTTGACTTCTTAGGGCTTCGAGAAAAGCTTCCTGGACGCGATCAACGTTGTCCTGTGAAGTGCTCGGTTTTCTCGCTGCTTTTTGATGCTGCACGCTACCAGTCTTTTGAAACTGCTTTAACCAACGTCGGATAGCATTATCGGAAGGCGGAGCTCTGCCATATTGCGTTCTGTAACGACGTTACGTTGTGATAACTGGCTTTGTTTCAAATAACCAGAGTACGCACATTGCTTTTTCTTGCACCCTCGCCATTTTGAAATATGACGTCGATTCAGTGGGCACCGTTTTGCCACATAAAACTTTCCGCAGTTAACTTGTTTATGTTCTAGGCATTTTTACTTGGTCGGCTACGGTTTGACCATGCCAGGCTACGGAAACCCCTACAATAATTATGAATCACGCTGTATATCTACTCATAGCATTTTACTTTCAAAAGAATAATTCTATTCGAAAGGAAAAAGAGGGGAAAACATGTATACCTCTTGCTTGAGCAAAACATATTCCGGAAGGTGACTCTTATTTATTTATTTATTTTTTTTTTTTTTTGATTGGAGGTTTAACGACCACCGTGAGCAACTCAATGGGCTATAAGCAGTCGCCCGTCCCTAATTTAGGGTCACTGGTTCCAGGGAAGGGAGAGAGCCAGTGCCGTAAGACAAACACAACATCCATGCCTCACCGGGATTCGAACCCGGACCCCTTACGGACGAATGATTAGAGGCCAACGCCTTAGACCACTGCGCCACCGGGGCGGCACTCTTATTTATAGACAAGAACATTTTGTGACGTATATTCTGAAATAACTTTCATTTTTAGTCCCTTTTCCTATGTAAATTTGAGTTTGTTCTCCTTTACACCTTCCAAACTTAACGTGATATCTTCTGTCTCACAAGAATGATGTTGGCAACACAAATGAGGTCAGAGTGAGTGACGTATGAATGTGATAAGAACGATAGATAAAAAGGACGATACAGCAGTTGCTTAGTGTATGTGTGTGTGTGTGTGTGTGTGTGTGTGGAGATGTTCGATCGCTGTTAAGTTAAATGTGGAATTTACAACTTGCAGTGCCATATGTTGAGTAGTTCAAATATTGCTGGACCAATAAAAAGTTATCGTAAGTTTGACTTCTGTATATGTTTCGTCTGGCCTTAAAAGCTTAATTAGGAACTATTGCATCGTATTCTCATTTAGTTTAGCATTTCCTTTGTCATGGCTTTAGACATAGCGTAACACCAATCTTGCTCACGAAAAAGGGAAACGTTATAACTTTCAAACGGGCACACACAAAAAAAAAAAAAAAAAATCACGAAAGACATGGCAATGAGCAAGCGATCAGCTCGTTAACTGGCTGAGGACTTTTTTTTTATTGCAGGTTTAACAACCACCGTGAGCAACTCAATGGGCTATAAGTAGTCGCCCGTCCCGAATTTAGGGTCACTGGTTCCAGAGAAGGGAGAGAGCCAGTGCCGTAAGAAAAACACAGTATCTATACCTCACCAGAACTCGAACACGGTCCCCTTTCGTACGAATGATCAGAGGCTATCGCTTAGACCACTGCCCCACCGGAGCGGCACTAAGGACTTTCCGAGAAATGATTGCCCAGTTACCTCACTGGCATATGATCTGTCTGATAGTGGAACAAAATTTAAGAACATACACTGAAGAGCAATTGAATTAGAGACAGCTGACGTTATGCCAACGTGGCGCAGTTGGCGGCCCTGTAAACGGAAATGACATGACGTATGCAGCGATCCGACAATATAAGGAGTGATGCGACGGGAATCAGTAAGAGTCGGACGCAGTATGGGTAAGACGAAGGATCTAAGTGCATTTGATCGTGAGCAAATTGTCGGGGCCCGACGAATGGGTCACTCCATCTCGGAAGTCGTGCAGCACTGGGATTTTCACGAGCCACTGTGTCACGGGTGCACCGTGAGTACATTGAATCCGGTAAAACCATCCCAGCAAAGGCCAACTGCCGTGGACAACAGCGTGTGGATGAGCGGGGTCATCCTCGGCTAGCTCGCATTGTAACAGCGGATAGACGGGCCACAGCGCAAGAAATCACTCGGCATTTCAACGCTGGTGCACAAAAACGTGTAAGCAGCCACACCATCCAGAACCATCTCCTCGCTTTGGGGTACAGAAGCCATCGTCCCACGAGGGTACCGCTGCTGACCGCACATCACAGGGTGGAAAGATTAGCATGGGCGCGGGAACATCGCCACTGGACTCTAGACATGTGGGAAAATGTTGCCTGTACTTATGAATCCAGATTCACGTTGATACATGCGGATGGCAGGATACGAGTTCGGCGCAAACCACATGAAGCGAATGATCCTTCTTGCCAGCAGGGTACTCTTCAAGCTGGTGAGGGTGGCATTCTCGTCTGGGGACTATTTACGTGGACTGAAATGTAACCCCTGGTACGTGTGACATCGTCCCTCACAGGTCAACTTTACCGGGATATCCTGGAAGACCATTTGCTCCCGTTTGTGCGTCTTCAACATCCCATTGGGGACCTCATCCTGCAACAAGACAATGCAGCTCCCGAATTGTATCCGAATGGTTCGATGAACACTCCACCGACGTGACCTCGCTTCCTTGCCCAACTAGGTCACCTGACCTCAATCCCATCGAGCACATATGGGATGCCACCGAGAAAGATGTTCGAGGCTCTGACTCCCCTCCATCAAATATTCGTGAACTGTGGGAGCTTGTTCAGGGGTTGTGGATCCGTATGGCTTCCCAACGCTTCCGGTGTCTTGTCGAGTCCATGACGAGACGAATCGCCGCCGTCATCAGTGCGAAAGATGGTGCTACACGTTACTAGACAGGTATCTCTAATTCAATTGCCCTTCAGTGTATATTTCAAGTATTTGTGCTTTTCACAAAATGGTAAAAAACTAATTTATATCCACATAAAAAACTAATTCATATCCACATAAACATCCAGCTGATTCCACTTTCTCTTTGATTTCAGGATGTTCGGATTTTGTGTTTTATATTTTCCCATCAGCTCTTCCGCGATCATTTTAAAGGCAGCTGAAATTCGTCCATACTACCACCAAGGAAAGAAGAATACCACAAACAGAACAGAACCTCGTTTCTAACGAAGACGATGAAGCGTACGAATCACCACTTCCGCCAAACAAATCATTTGGTCACTGATACGACGGTATTTTGAATGTCGTTTTGAACTGTACAAACAAAAGTATCAGATCATTTTTTTTTTCAATTTCTATTTTTTTCTTGGCTTTTACGCTTTTCTGATATGATTTATTTTCATATCACCATCTTAAAGGCGACGATTTCAGTTGCGAATAATATGACAATGTTACTAAATACTAAATCGCGATAGGAAAATTAGATAGTGAAGAGCCATTAATTTTAGAAATGTATCAAGTTAATTGCAAAAATAATCGTAGCAGGGTTGAACAGGACAAATAACACGCCAGCTAAATGACCACACCCATAATGTGTGATTCTGAAACTGCAGCCGGGATGGGTTAGAAGCCATTACGTTTGGCAGCAATATCGCCTCCTTACCGTGCGCGATCCCAACGGGCCACTTGACTCTATATTTATATCTCTAACAACTCCAATCTACCTCTTTCAGCGTTATTAATTAAACCTGGATGGGCTATGTCCTTTTACGAAAAGACAAAGGCGAATAAAATAATGCTCGCCCTGCATTTTTACTTAGCTGTCACTGTCCCAAATGAACAGGAGCCCCTCTTGTCCTCCAATCCACTTAAAAAGCTCCCGCTTTGCCGGGGATTGCTGCGAATGACAGACACTTTTCATCTAGCCGCAATAACTTCCACGCCGTCCCTGGAGTATTTTCTAATCTATTAAGCCAACGCCAATCGGACTTTTGTAGGCTCCAACAAAACGCTTAAATCACTCCCAATTGTGTCATGTCTCGCCGAGTCACGCTTTTGTGATCAGATGGACGGCCAACAAAACGGAGATAGATAGAACCTCCATGCCACGAGAAAGAGAAAAAAACAAACAAACGGAAAACTCGTTTTGGTTTGTTTGCAGCAAATCGTGGCAAGTTGAGGATGTATTGCTGCTTACAGCATTGCCCTGGGATTGTCGGATGGAAGCCATTATGTCTGTAAAACTTCCTTTAAAACAGTTACACAGCAGCAGCACTTTATCCGGAACCGACGATGAATGTCTACTTAATGGTACAGGACTACACTGGTGCGAGTTTTGATTCGGCAATGAAAGACCCGCCGAGAAAATAACTCACTTTTAACAATAAACAAAGCTCAAGTTTATGACGAAGTAATTAAGCTGTGTATTTCGTGTGGGAAATAATTACATGCACTTTTTTTTTAATCGTAAAATGCATATAGTTTTTTTTTTTTTGGAAAGAAGCCAAAACGGTTCAAAATGTGTTGGCATCATCTTACTTGAGTGAAATGTGAGATAAGATTGCAACAGGTGGCACGCAGCTAAGCACCCGAACGACAGCTTCCGGGGACAGCAGGACGCCTCAGCCTCAACCAAATTTTAGAGATGACGAATTAATGTTAGTGACGTGCAGGGTCGTACTGATAGCCTCCGCAAGCCCCGCAGTGAGACGAGGAGAGGATGGGGGGTCATGGTTAAAACGGCCTGAGCAAAAAATATTTACATTTTTTTTTTTTTTTTTTTAAATCTGTGAGTGACTTGGTCTTGAATGGAGCTAAAATTGATTTTGTGAATAGTCATGCTTGCTTGGGAGTATTGATTCGAAGTGTTTTAAAATGGAATATGCATATTGACAACCTGACTAATATATTATCTAGAAACTTTGGGATAGTAAGTAAGATTATGATAAATTTGTCCCCTAAAATAATGATATTGTTATACTACACACTAATACAAACGCATATAAATTACTGTATACTGACATGGGGGCAAACAACACAATATAACTTGAAAAAAATACAGGTATTACAGAATAGATACATAAGATTAATAGACCTAAAAACTCTTAATAATTCTATACCTAATCTTATCTTTAGGTCAGAAGTATATCCCAATAAATATAATATACTTACAATAAAACAATTATTTGACTAAAATCTTGGTAAAATAATGTTCAGATGAATTAAAAATGATTTATACCATGACTTAATATCATTAAATATTCGTACTCGTAGTTATGAAACCAGGAATCGATCAACACTCATACCTAATTTCCCTCGGACAGAAACAATTGAAATGAATATAAATTATTCGGGTCCAAAACTTTGGAACTCTTTGCCTTGGGACATAACATCTATTAACAATTTTGACCTATTTAAAAAAAAATTCAAACACCATCTTTTGAAAAAGTCTCTTGGCCGCCCCGGTGGCGCAGTGGTCTAAGGCGATGGCCTCTGATCATTCGTCCGAAAGGGGGCCGGGTTCGAATCCCGGTGAGGCATGGATGTTGTGTTTGTCTTACGGCACTGGCTCTCTCCCTTCCCTGGAACCAGTGACCCTAAATTAGGGACGGGCGACTGCTTATAACCCATTGAGTTGCTCACGGTGGTCGTTAAACCTCCAAAAAAAAAAAAAAAAAAAAAAAAAAGTCTCTCAATTAATATGAAATTGACCTGAGCTGGTCGCTGGATTTATTTCACGGCTTATATATAGAACTGGGATGTAAGGTCAGGTGATGCGTAACATCACAGCCTCTCCTTGACAAATGTCAACCCCGCCTTCTCGTGGTGCATCCTGTTCCCACTAAAGGGGCTCTGACGACCGCCCATAGCGGTATAACTATACCATCGGGATCAGAGGAAATGCTATCCCACACTCACCAACCCGCTTGGCCAGCGTGGTGAGTTATGGCCAAACCCCTCCAAAATGATTCCACAACTTAAATCTTGGCCCTCAGTCTCCGGCAGCTGGAATGTACCTGGCCAAGGCAGCGGCCAGTGCGACATGAAGGCAGAGGGTGCTAAGAATCCCCGGAGGACCGGACTAGGCTGCCATCTGATGCTGACCTTGGCTACTTACAATGGACGCTCCCTATCTTCTGATTCAAGGCTTCTTGAATTGGAAGAGGAACTACAAAGGATCAAGTGGGACATCGTGGGGCTAAGTGGAGGTAAGGAGAAAAGGAGAAGATCTCATCGAACTGAAAAGTGGACATCTCTTCTACTATCGTGGGACAGATACTGGCAGAACTAGTGGTGTTGGATTTATAATAAACAAGAAACTGAAGGACAAAGTTGTAGAAGTTGAAAGTTCCTCTGACAGAGCTGCACGACTTGTTATCCAACTCTCGAAAAGATACCAGGCTCAGATTATTCAAACTTATGCACCCACCACAAGTCATCCTGAAGAAGAAATTGAAGAATTTTATGAGGAAATTTGTCATCTAAATAATAAAGGTAAGCAGCATTTGAAGATAATTATGGGAGATTTCAATGCAAAAATAGGGCAACGGCAACAGAATGAAACTTCAGTAGGTAAATTCGGTCATGGCAACAGAAACCTGCGTGGAAATACTCTCGTTGAGTTTGCAGAGGCAGAAGGGTTTTTCATCTTGAACTCCTTTTTCAAGAAAAAGCCACACAGGAAATGGACATGGAGACATCCAAATGGGACGACAAGTGAAATTGATTTTATTATGTGTAACAAAAAATTCGTCATAGAAGACTGCAGTGTGCTAAACAAGTTCAACACAGGTAGTGACCATAGATTGGTGAGATGTAAGATGCACCTCAACACTAAACTTGAACGTGGCAAGCTCATAGGACAAACAAAATCTATTGACATAACCAACCTTAAAAAACACCATAATACCTTCAAATTAGAACTGAAGAACAGGTTCTCTGCTTTAGAAGGCCTAACATCGGAAGAAGTGGACATCTCTGAAGTTAACAGAAAAGTAACCAAAGCTCTTATGGAAACAGCAACAAAATTAGCTGGGTCTAAGAACAAGTTGCATGTGAACAAATTATCAGGAAAAACCAAAATGTTGATGCAAAAAAGAAGAGAGATGAGGACAACTAAAGAAGATGTGACTTCCAAAGTGGAATATATAGAGCTATGCAAGACAGTAAGAAAAAGTATCACTGAAGAGGTAAGGAGATTCAACTGTGAACTAGTGAGGAAAGCAATTGAAAACAACCAAAGCCTAAAGATAGCAAAGGGACATCTCAGTAAGGGAAGAAAACATATTATGGCACTGAGAAAAGAAGATGGTTCTGTAACAAGAAATAGAGGCGAAATTTTGACAAGAGTGAAAGATTTCTACTCCAAATTATATGAAAGGGATGATATATGCACTCCAGACATCATGAAAGATACCAGTACCAGAGTTCCTCCAGTCCTTCCAGCAGAAGTTGCACATGCAATCAAGAACATGAAGCGAGGAAAAGCTCCAGGAGAAGATGGAATTACTGTAGACATCATACAAGAAGCAAGTGGAGAAATCGAAACAGTACTCGCCCAAATTTTCACTCGATGCCTTAATGAAGGAAAGATTCCTGAGGATTGGAACACCGCTACAATGATCCTGCTACATAAGAAAGGTGACATTGAGGATCTCGGAAACTACAGACCTATCAGCCTCCTATCAGTAGTTTATAAAATCTTCACTAAAGTTCTTTCACACCGCTTGAAGGTAACACTGGACATGGCTCAACCGAGAGAACAAGCTGGATTCAGGAGTGGCTACAGCACAATAGATCATATCCACGTGCTGAGAGAACTAATTGAAAGAGCGAGGGAATATGAACTTCCATTGTGCATGGCTTTTATCGATTATGAAAAAGCCTTTGATTCGGTGAAACCATCAGCAGTTACAATGGCTCTGAAAACCTGCGGTATTGAAGATGCATACATTAATATTATTAATAACATCTATGAAAATGCAAGTGCAAAGATTAGGCTGTTTGAAAATACAACACACGTAAAAATTGGGAAGGGAGTGAGACAAGGTGACACCATATCTCCGAAGCTCTTTAATGCCACATTGGAGGGTGTTTTTCAGTCACTGAGCTGGGAAAACAAGGGGATAAAGATTAATGGAGATTATCTAACCCACCTTCGTTTTGCTGATGACGTAGTCATTTTTGCAACTACCCCATCAGAGCTGCAGAGTATGATCCAGGAACTTGCTGACAAGAGTAAAGAAGTGGGATTAAAAATGAACTTTCAGAAGACAAAAGTGATGTTCAATGCTTTTACAAGAAATGAAGATTTATCGATTGATGGAGAAAAGCTGGAGATAACAGACACGTACGTTTATCTTGGACAGCAGATATCAAGTGAGGGTCACATTGATGAAGAAATTAATCGGCGTACAAAACTTGCCTGGAGAGCTTTTGGAAGAAACAGCATAATTTTCAAGAGCAATATGCCATTATGTCTTAAAAGAAAAGTGTTTGATCAATGCATCCTTCCAGTGCTTACGTATGGTGCGGAGACGTGGACCTTAACTAAAAGAGACATACAAAGGCTGCAGACAACTCAAAGCAGCATGGAGAGGTGCATGCTTGGTGTAACCAGGAGAGATAAGAAGAGGAACTCGTGGATCCGAAAAATGACAAGAGTGGAAGACATCATGATCAGAGTTAAATCCCTGAAATGGCAATGGGCTGGACATACTGCCAGAAGGACAGATCATCGATGGACAGCCGAAATTTTAGATTGGATTCCAAGGGACAGGAAAAGACCCAGAAGAAGACCACATGGGAGATGGGTGGATGAAATTCGAAAGTATGCAGGGGTGACATGGAGGAGACTGGCACAAGACAGACCGTTGTGGAGGAAACTTGGGGAGACCTTCGTCCAGCAGTGGATTGATAATGGTTGACAATGATGACGATGATGATGATATAGAACTTGCATCTATATACACTTCTGTACTTATTTAATCTTTCAGTTATATTCAATATGCCTTTGACTTGTCTTTTGTATTGTTCTTTGTTGTTTGTGTCTTTTTTTTTTTCTCTTTTTAGTACTAGGGGTGGGAGGGCTATATCAGGCCTTACGGCCTTTTCCCTCCTCCTCCTGGTTGTTACATTTTTGTAATTGATTATATTGTTTGTATTTTGAACTGTAATATGAGGCAACTGGAAAATGAATAAATGAATGAATTAATAAATAAATTTGTATGAAACTGGTTAAAGAAATAGCTAAGAATAAAGGTAGCTTTGAATGAAGTATTAAGAAGAAAAACATTTTTTTCTCAGTAAATACGTAAAATCTTTAGAAATTATTTTCGCTGCTTTAGTTCATAAAAACTGGAGATGACTTGAAAGCAGCTATTCAAAAGAACTTGAGGCCCCTTGTAATAGCCCTTGCTGTTACAAGGGGCCTCAAGTTCACAGCCCTTGCCGTAGTTTCTACACAGGTGTGTTAACAAGAGAATGTGAAAAAAATATCAGTTCAATGAGCGGAATTATTATACCAATGAAGATAATGTATTACAGATGTTTGCACATAACTATACATCCTTCCGAATGTAATGAACAGAAAGGTGTTCTTCGCGAGAGCGAAAAATCAGAGACCTGTGTCATTTTTTTTTATAACAGAGTCAAAAGATATATTTTACTATGAGCAAAACATTGTCGATATTAAGCGTATTTTTTATATTTCAGAGTAAATAATTTAAGTAGTTTTACCTTTTTGTACTACAGTTCTTAATCGTTAGTTAGTTATTTGCTTACTTATATTGTGACAATTTGTATAAATCGGAAAAGTCATTAGACACCGTCACACGGCAGTTGTATGTTTTTTGTGTGTAATCGTGAAGCATATAGAAAAAGCAGGCCTTAGTTCTTTAAAATAATAAATTGTGCATGATATGATTAACTTTGACGTAAGTATTTTGTGTAGTAATTTGTATCGGTAACTTTAATTACAAACTACACGTTTGTGTTTCACACAATAAAGTGAAAAAAAAATTAATTTTGTGAAAAAAACCCTGTAGGTTCCAAAGAGTTTGATTTATTAAAACACCCGTAAAACCTAGTTAATAATATGGAAGTCAAAATTTTGAGGAATTGAAAGCTAATGGATTTTCTGAAAAGGGCCTTGAAAACATCTTTTGCGGGGGACCCCCGGTACGCCATTGGTGACGTGGAAGACGATAAGAAAGCGTTTTACTGTAAGAAACCGTAATGCTACATGGCACGTTTATTTTTCTAGTAAAAATATTCATTATACACTGAGTGGCCACTTTATTATGACCACATTGGGCCGCGGTTGGCTTAGTGGGCAACGTTCGTGACTGCCGTGGAGAGGACCCCAGGTTCGATCCCAGGCAGTTACGAACGCTCGATCGACTAAATATCCGCCGTGAGTCGGATGGGCACGTTAAGCCGTCGGACCCCGGTTACTGGCCCCCCCCGGCAATAAATAAGGGCATCTTCCTCCCCCTTTCTACTTCGCTTCCGTGTCACTTTCCTATCGAGCACTCTAGCCCAAATCTCCTAGCTTCCTATTTCAAAGGGTTGTTTAAGACCTGGGGTCAGACACTCCCTTCCTAAAATCCTCTACATATGATCATTTGATCATTTATTATGACCACCTGACAGTTTTAAACAAATGAGCTATGGCTGCACGCTGTTGCCGCCAGAGGGCGAGGCTAGTATAAAAAAGGGAAAGCTTAGTGCTTGCGGCAGCAGTAGAAGTGATTTTTGGGTGACGAGATGGGTAAAAAATGCGATTTGACGGACTTTCAACGTGGGATGATTGTAGGAGCTCGGAGCCATGGAGCGAGTATCGCCGAAACCGCCGCATTCGTGAAATGTTCCAGAGCAGCTGTTGTTAAAGTGTTTAAAGAATGGACTGTCAGCCAAAAAACTGGGTCTCTGTGTGCAACGTGTGATCGTCATCGACTAGTGACTGCTCGGGCGGAACGCAGTGTCCAAACTGGTAACATACAACAGAAGAACAACAGTGCAGCAAATTACAGACCATCTTAATCAAGGATCCCCTCAAATGATCTCTGCACGCACTGTTCGCCGTACACTGCATCGGATGGGATATGGCAGCCGAAGTCCTGTTCGAACACCTTAGCTGTCTGCAGTTAACAAGAGAAAACGTCTCCAGTTCGCACAGGAGCACAAGGATTGGAAACAAATTATGTGGTCCGATGAATCACGTTTTTTTCAGTTGCACCATGCCGAAGGCCGAGTGAGAATTTGGCGGAAACAGCACAAAAGCATAGACCCCAATCGCATTGCTACAACCCTTCAGGCTGGTGGAGGCAACGTTATGGTTTGGGGAATGTTTTCCTTTCATGCATTGGGACATTTCATTCGGGTTGATCAACGTCTGACTGGCACATCATATCTAAACATCGTTGCAGACCAAGTGCATCCTGTCATGTGAATGGTTTATCCCAATGGCGTTCAATAAGATAATGCGTCCTGCCATAGTGCTCGTATTGTACAGGATTGGTTTCAGGAACATGCCGGTGAGTTTATTTTGCTTAGGTGGCCCTCCACAATCTCCAGATCTCAACCCCATTGAGAATTTGTGGGATGAAGTTGAACGACCTATAAGACAGCTGGATCCACAACCCTGCAATCTCACACTCCTGGAAAGTGCTATTCATCAAGCATGGTCTCAGATTCCACAAACCACCTATCAACATCTCGTGGAGTCTATGCCACGAAGAATCAACGCAATATTAAAGCCAAAAGGTGGCCCAACGAAGTACTGAGGGGGTGGTCATAATAAAGTGGCCACTCAGTGTATCATCATCATCAGCATCATTGTCAACCATTATCAATCCACTGCTGGACGAAGGACTCCCCAAGTTTCCTCCACAACGGTCTGTCTTGTGCCAGTCTCCTCCATGTCACTCCCGCATACTTTTGAATTTTATCCACCCATCTTCCATGTGGTCTTCTTCTGGGTCTTTTCCTGTCCCTTGGAATCCAATCTAAAATTTCGGCTGTCCATCGATGGTCTGTCCTTCTGGCAGTATGTCCAGCCCATTGCCATTTCAGGGATTTAACTCTGATCATGATGTCTTCGACTCTTGTCCTTTTTCGGATCCACGAGTTCCTCTTCTTATCTCTCCTGGTTACACCAAGCATGCACCTCTCCATGCTGCTTTGAGTTGTCTGCAGCCTTTGTATGTCTCTTTTAGTTAAGGTCCACGTCTCTGCACCATACGTAAGCACTGGAAGGATGCATTGATCAAACACTTTTATTTTAGGGTATAATGGCATATTGCTCTTGAAAATTATGCTGTTTCTTCCAAAAGCTCTCCAGGCAAGTTTTGTACGCCGATTAATTTCTTCATCAATGTGACCCTCACTTGATATCTGCTGTGCAAGATAAACGTACGTGTCTGTTATATCCAGCTTTTCTCCATCAATCGATAAATCTTCATTTCCTTGTAAAAGCATTGAACATCACTTTTGTGTTCTGAAAGTTCATTTTTAATCCCACTTCTTTACTCTTGTCAGCAAGTTCCTGGATCATACTCTGTAGCTCTGATAGGGTAGTTGCAAAAATGACTACGTCATCAGCAAAACGAAGGTGGGTTATATAATCTCCATAAATCTTTATCCCTTTGTTTTCCCAGTTCAGTAATTGAAAGACATTTTCCAATGTAGCATTAAATAGCTTCGGAGATATGGTGTCACCTTGTCTCACTCTTTTTCCAATTTTCATGTGTGTTGTATTTTCAAACAGCCGAATCTTTGCACTTGCATTTTCATAGATGTTATTAATAATATTAATGTAAGCATCTTCAATACCGCAGGATTTCAGAGCCATTGTAACTGCTGATGGTTTCACCGAAACGAAGGCTTTTTCATAATCGATAAAAGCCATGCACAATGGAAGTTCATATTCCCTCGTTCTTTCAATTAGTTCTCGCAGTACGTGGATATAATCTATTGTGCTGTAGCCACTCCTGAATCCAGCTTGTTCTCTCGGTTGAGCCATGTCCAGTGTCACCTTCAAGCGGTGTGAAAGAACTTTAGTGAAGATTTTACAAACCACTGATAGGAGGCTGATAGGTCTGTAGTTCCTGAGATCCTCAATGTCACCTTTTTTATGTAGCAGGATCATTGTAGCGTTGTTCAAATCCTCAGGAATCTTCCCTTCATTAAGGCATCGAGTGAAAATTTGGGCGAGTACTGTTTCGATTTCTCCACTTGCTTCTTGTATGATGTCTACAGTAATTCCATCTTCTCCCGGAGCTTTTCCCAGTTTCATGTTCTTGATTGCATGTGCAACTTCTGCTGGGGGACTGGAAAAACTGTGGTACTGGTACCTTTCATTATGTCTGGAGTACATGTATCATCCATTTCATATAATTTGGAGTAGAAATCTTTCACTCTTGTCAAAATTTCGCCTCTATTTCTTGTTACAGAACTATCTTCTTTTCTCAGTGCCATAATATGTTTTCTTCCTTTACTGAGATGTCCCTTTGCAATCTTTAGGCTTTGGTTGTTTTCAATTGCTTTCCTTACTAGTTCACAGTTGAATTTCCTTACGTCTTCAGTGATACTTTTTCGTACTGTCTTGCATAGCTCTATATATTCCACTTTGGAAGTCACATCTTCTTTAGTTGTCCTCATCTCTCTTCTTTTTTGCATCAACATTTTGGTTTTTCCTGATAATTTGTCCACATGCAACTTGTTCTTTGTCCCAGCTAATTTTGTTGCTGTTTCCATAAGAGCCTCGGTTACTTTTCTGTTAACTTCAGAAATATCCACTTCTTCCGATGTTAGGCCTTCTAAAGCCGAGAATCTTTTCTTCAGTTCCAACTTGAAGGTATTATGGTGTTTTTTAAGGTTGGTTATGTCAGTACATTTTGTTTGTCTTATGAGCTTGCCACGTTCGAGTTTAGTGTTGAGGTGCATCTTACATCTCACCAATCTATGGTCACTACCTGTGTTGAACTTGTTTAGCACACTGCAGTCTTCTATGACGAATTTTTTGTTACACATAATATAATCAATTTCACTTGTCGTCCCATTTGGATGTCTCCATGTCCATTTCCTGTGTGGCTTTTTCTTGAAAATGGAGCATGAGATGTAAAACCCTTCTGCCTCTGCAAACTCTACGAGAGTATTTCCACGCTGGTTTCTGTTGCTGTGACCGAATTTACCAACTGAAGTTTCATTCTGTTGCCGTTGCCCTATTTTTGCATTGAAATCTCCCATAATTATCTTCAAGTGCTGCTTACCTTTTTATTTAGATGACGAATTTCCTCATAAAATCCTTCAATTTCTTCTTCATTATGACTTGTGGTGGGTGCATAAGTTTGAATAATCTGAGCCTGGTATCTCCTCGAGAGTTGGATAACGAGTCGTGCAGCTCTGTCAGAGGAACTTTCAACTTCTACAACTTTATCCTTCAGTTTCTTGTTTATTATAAATCCAACACCACTAGTTCTACTAGTATCAGTCCCACGATAGTAGAAGAGATGTCCACTTTTCAGTTCAATGAGATCTCCTTTTCTCCTTACCTCACTTAGCCCGACGATGTCCCACTTGATCCTTTGTAGTTCCTCTTCCAATTCAAGAAGCCTTGAATCAGAAGATAAGGAGCGTCCATTATACGTAGCCAAGGTCAGCATCAGATGGCAGCCTAGTCCGGTCCCCTGGGGATTCTTAGCACCCTCTGCCTTCATGTCGCACTGGCCGCTGCCTTGGTCAGGTACATTCCAGCTGCCGGAGGCTGAGGGCCAAGATTTAAGTTGTGGAGTCATTTTGGAGGGGTTTGGCCATAACTCACCATGCTGGCCAAGCGGGTTGGTGAGTGTGGGATAGCGTTTCCTTTAATCCCGATTGTATAGTTATACCGCTATTGGCGGTCGTCAGAGCCCCTTTAGTGGGAACAGGATGTACCCAAGAGAAGGCGGGGTTGACATTTGTCAAGGAGAGGCTGTGATGTTACGCATCACCTGACCTTACCCATCACCTGACTCAGTGTATATACTCGTATATATATATTATGAAAATTCTTACTTTATGGGAAAAAGAAAATGATGTTGCTAAAGATATTTATTTCATGTAAAAATGAATATGAATTGAAAAATATTCTCGTACAAGGGGCGATAAATCTACAGTGTAAAAAATTTTCTGAAATTCACGGACAAGTGTCCGTCATTTCTTTCGTGAATTAACGAAGTATGTTTCTGATACTTCCTTTCCGTGAAATGACGGAAAAAAACCTGAATTTAACGGACTTTTCGTGCCACAGGAAAATTCTGAATTTTCAGAAACCTTTCCGCAGTTTCTTTCATGTATTAACGGTAAATTACCGTTTTAGAGATTTGTTAACGGAAAATTCTGAATTTCCGAAACCTTTCCGCAATTGCTTTCGTATATTAACGGAAAATCTCAGTTCTCACTTTTTTCCGTATCCGTACGACGAGAAATTTTCTTTTATAGTAGCGATTCGTGGAAATACTTGAGGTTTGATTAGCTTTCAAATTTCAATCGTCTGTCGAATTTTGAAGTTCCGTAGCGATATCGGATATTGTGGATAGCATATCACATAGATTTTGTTTGTCTTTTGTGGCCCAGGATATTTCTCGTTTCCCCTATTTGATGCACCAGCTACTTATTGTATATTGTGTTACTGTAAGAAACCGGGTACTTATTGTGCAGATGATTATACGATGTCTGTGTATCAGTCTTTGGACAACTTAAGACAAAAGCTATTATAGCTATTGAGAGTAAATTTCGTATTTAGTGTTTTTTTGTGTGTGTGAAATAATATTATAAAAAGTACATTTCACTTTTTTTAAAGATAAATGAGTCATTGTCAGTTTAAAAAAATCATGTTGCAAAGCAATTTGTTGCTTCGAAAAACCACGATGTAAAATGCTTAATATTTGAAAAGTCCTCCTATAGGAAAAAAAATTAATTATAAACCTATTCAGAAAGATAATAAGCTCCTACAGAAAATAAAATGACTAAATCACTCACATTAAGGCACTACGAGACCCGCCATCTTGTATTGCTGCTTTCTCTTATTAACCAACGGGCAAACGTATTTCACAAATTGCTCGGGCAATTTTGCATATTTTGGAACACCGTTTGTGGCTAACGCAAGATATATGATAAATAAAGAGCTCCATGGTTTCAGAATTTTAATTGACCTTTCCCTTCATTTTTTATCTGCAGCGAAAGTCGTACCAAGGCGTCTTCCATAATTTTATTAATTAATAAAAAATACTTAAAGAGTCCAAAATTAAAATCTGAAACCAAAGGAACTCTTTATTTATCATATATCTTGCGTTAGCCACAAACGGTGTTCCAAAATGTGCAAAATTGCCCGAGCAATTTGTGATATACGCTTGCCCGTTGGTTAACAAGAGAAGGCACAATACAAGATGGCGGGTCTCGTAGAGCCTTAATGACAAAAAACAAAATTTCTTTGTCGTGCGATTCGTTTTATGAGATACGTGAGTTTGGTTGACGTGTATTTGTGGCTCAGTTGCAAAAGGCACAGGTTGCTTATCCGGCGCGCTAAAACGTCGGGGGTTCGATCCTGACTTCTGCGGGTAAGTGACATGCAGGTTTGTTGATTTTGCGGAATTTCAATTTAAGTACGGAAAAACCAGAAACGGATTTTTCCGAAATAAACGGAATTTCTGTCTACGGAAATATCTCTGAAAAATAAGGAAGTTCAAATGAACGGGCACTTTTACCAACGGAAATTTCTGAAAAACACGGATACCTACCGGCAACTTTATTTTCAGAAATTTTCCGTGAATTCACACCACTTATTTTTTACAGTGTAGGCTTGCACTGGGGAGGCAAATGCCCTTGGCACGCCCCTGGTGGCAGGGTAGTGTATTTGTGTGCCACCCATTTATTGCATTCATATTACTCAAATATGTCTGTTATTTTAATATCTAGCGGATGTTAATCCATTTGTAAATCCAATCAAATAAGCATAACCATATGATTAAAAGTCTACAGGTCTAAATTTTAATGTATTTCTTAGTTTTTATTTCTGTTTTAATCCCTTGCTTCTTTAACGCGGCATGTCTCAGGGTTAAACATGACCTTGAGAAAAGTTAATTCAATCTTTAAACATGACATGAAAAAAAAAACATGACCTTGAAAAGTTGAATTCAATCTTTAATTCTTCCCACTCTCCAGAAGGAAAAGAAACATCTTTCGAAACTCTAAATTTCAAGGAACAAGATGTCGTTCAAAATATAACATTGTAACCTCTTCAACTTCTACAGCTCTCTTCAGGTCCATATTTAGCAGGTACGCATACTCCTATTTGCGAGGCAGCAATTATACTGAAAACTCTTAAACTTCTAACTTCTACTATTCTTTTCAGAGAAAATTTATTGATTTATAAATACAGTCATCTTTGCTGCAATGAACATTCTCCTTGTATTATCCCCCTCCCTTAGAAACAGTTATTGGACCGGGAAAAACATCACGAGTCTCCAGAAATTGAGATTGGCTGATTATTTCCGCACATGCGTTAAACCTCTCTTTGTTTGGACATACGTCACTTGTGACACGACTATCATAGTATATATAACTAACATCTTGTCGCTTGTGTTTGTGCATTCTATTACATCTGAGGATGAATTTATTGCAAACTCGAAAGGTCTATTGTGTATATTTTAACTTGTATATATTTTTTAATATTAAAATTTTAAAATTGTGCGTGAGACGGTATTGTTTTTTAACCTTACATCATCTTTAGCATGAAAATTTCATATTTACGAACACAGAAGAACAATTGAATTAGAAACAGCTGGCGTTATGCAAATGTGGCGCTGTGGGCGGCCCTTGTAAACGAAAACGACATGACGTATGCAGCGATCCGACAATATAAGGAGTGATGCGACAGGAATCAGTAAGAGTCGGACGCAGTATGGATAAGACGAAGGATCTAAGCGCATTTGATCGTGTGCAAATTGTCAGGGCCCGACGAATGGGTCACTCCAACTCGGAAGTTGTGCAGGCACTAGGATTTTCACGAGCCACTGTGCCACGGGTGCACCGTGAGTACACAGAATCAGTTAAAAACCATCCCTGCAAGGGCCAACTGCCGTGGATAACAGCGAGTGGATGAGCGGGGTCATCCTCGGCTAGCTCGCATTGTAACAGCGGATAGACGGGCCACAGTGCAAGAAATCACTCTGCAATTTAACGTTGGTGCACAAAAACGTGTAAGCAGATACACAATCCGGAACCATGTCCTCGCTATGCGGTACAGAAGCCATCGTCCCACAAGAGTACCGCTGCTGACCACACATCACAGGGTGCAAAGATTAGCATGGGCGCTAGAACATCGCCACTGGACCCTAGACATGTGGGGATATGTTGCCTTGACTGATGAGTCGAGATTCATGTTGGTACATGCGGATGGTAGGATACCAGTACGGCGCAAACCACATGAAGCGAAGGATCCTTCTTGCCAGCAGGGTACTCTTCAAGATGGTGGGGGTGGCATTCTCGTCTGGGGACTGTTTATGTGGACTGAATTGGGACCCCTGGTACGTGTGGCATCGTCCTTCACAGGTCAACGTTACCGGGATATCCTGGACGACCATTTTCTCCCGTTTGTGCGTCTTCAACATCCCACTGGGGACCTCATCCTGCAACAAGACAATGCACCGTGCCATCGCTCCCGAATTGTATCCGAGTGGTTGGATGAACACTCCACAGACGTGACCTCGCTTCCTTGGCCTGCTAGGTCACCTGACCTCAATCCCATCGAGCACATCTGGGATGCCATCGAGAGAGATGTTCGAGGCTCTGATTCCCCTCCATCAAATCTTCGTGAACTGTGGAAGCTTGTTCAGGGGCCGTGAATCCGTATGGCTTCCCAACGCTTCCGGTGTCTTGTTGAGACCATGCTGAGACGGAATCGCCATTAGGGCGAAAGGTGGTGCTACACGTTACTAGACAGGTATCTCTAATTCAGTTGCTCTTCAGTGTATATCTAATTTAAATTTCCTCTAAGAGTTTCTGTTTTTATGCAGTTCATGCCAGTTCCCCATTGTATTATTTCTTTCTAAACTGCATGTCAACTTGCTCTTTATATTTCTTTCTGAACATCGCGTCAATTTCTCTGTCCTATTTCTTTCTGAACGGCACTACAACTCTGAATTTCGTTCTACTTTTTGGCAAAGACTGATAGGTGTCAGACCGAGTGTCAAATGGGTGTGATGGTGGGTGGTAACGTAAGAGGATTTACTGCTGGAAAGATGATCGCATGTTATCTTGGTATTACGAGAATTCAAAGATTATTTGTAATGATGTTAATGCCATCGTGAAGTTTCTACAATCGTGTTACTTCGGCAAGTGGAAAAAAAAGTTTGTTTGGTTTTTACGTAAATCTAATTTTTCAAATGAACTCTGGACGAACTTTATTTGTTAATGTCAAAAGTGTTTCTACGAAAAATCTGCAAAAAACACAACATTGAAAAATTATATGAGTTATCACAGAAAACTGAACACTAACGACTGACTTTTTCCTACTAGGCTGTAGTAATCGATCCAGTAGTTCCTCGTTTCCAGAAACAATTAAGTTACCACTTCAAGGGGAGCATTTCATTCACAAATATAGATAACCAGTTTGCGCACCAGCGGTAAGAAATACGAACATGGTCGAGGAGAACACCAAAGCATCATTTTAACTACCATTCAGTCTTCTGTAGGATTTACTTAAATAAGCCCTGATCACTGAAGCTCCCTGTCGGATGTCTGGAAACCTTAAATTAACGCCCTAATAAACCACCTCAGTCGTCATGCGTGGCATTCATCTCCCTCCCTTGTCGCCACTCTGGAACCCCGCTGACCTTCCCTCGGGGGCGCAGCTAGCGGTGAGGACTGCCGCACGCCTACCTGCTAAACGTTTAAAGATCACCCAGTGCGATAATTCAGATAGTCCCAGTTCAGATCGAGATGAAGACGCCTTTGACACTTTTCTACCCGGTGCGGTGTCCTTTAAAGTTTCCCGGACAAAGGTAGATCACCTGTAGTTAGTTGATTGTTGCCGAAATTGTGATTGTAAGGTTAAATGCGTCCATTAGTAGGCCACCGGAAACGCTGACGAGAAATACGGGTTTGTAAACGGACTGGAGAAGTCAATGAGTTCTACAATTCTACGGCGGCACAAGAAATTCGCTTTCGGTGTAAATTCTCACTCTTTATGAATGAGCTAAGGCATTTGCGCACCCACGCTTTAGGGGCTTAAGCCCCCTCTAAGAAGCTTAAGAACGACGTACGTCACAAATTAAACATTCAAAAATATTATTTTACATGTTCAAAAAATTACATAGTACCTGACGTAGTGTCTTCTATTACATGGTGTCTTCCTCCCAAAGCCCCAAAGATATTAAGAGCGACTTACGTCACATATTAAACATTCAAAAATATTATCTTACATGTTCAGAAAACAACATAGTGTCTTCTATTACATGGCGTCCTTTTCCCAAAGCCCCAAATATATTAAGAGCAACGTACGACACAAATTAAACATTCAAAAATATTATTTTACATGTTCAGAAAACAACACAGTGTCTGATGTAGTGTCTTCTATTACATGGTGTCTTCTTGCCAAAGCCCCAAAGAGATTAAGAGCGACGTACGTCACAAATGGAATATTCAAAAATATTATTTTACATGTTCAGAAAACAACATAGTGTCTTCTTCCCAAAGCCCCAAAGAGATTAAGAACGACGTACGACACAAATTAAACATTCAAAAATATTATTTTACATGTTCAGAAAACAACACAGTGTCTGATGTAGTGTCTTCTATTACATGGTGTCTTCTTGCCAAAGCCCCAAAGAGATTAAGAGCGACGTACGTCACAAATGGAATATTCAAAAATATTATTTTACATGTTGAGAAAACAACATAGTGTCTTCTTCCCAAAGCCCCAAAGAGATTAAGAACGACGTACGACACAAATTAAACATTCAAAAATATTATTTTACATGTTCAGAAAACAACACAGTGTCTGATGTAGTGTCTTCTATTACATGGTGTCTTCTTGCCAAAGCCCCAAAGAGATTAAGAGCTACGTACGTCACAAATGGAATATTCAAAAATATTATTTTACATGTTCAGAAAACAACATAGTGTCTTCTATTACATGGTGTTCTTTTCCCAAAGCCCCAAAGAGATTAAGAACGACGTACGACACAAATTAAACATTCAAAAATATTATTTTACATGTTCAGAAAACAACATCACAGTGTCTGACAAATGTCAACTGTCTTCTATTACATGGTGTCTTCTTGCCAAAGCCCCAAAGAGATTAAGAGCGACGTACGTCACAAATGGAATATTCAAAAATATTATTTTACATGTTCAGAAAACAACATAGTGTCTTCTTCCCAAAGCCCCAAAGAGATTAAGAACGACGTACGACACAAATTAAACTTGGCCCTCAGTCTCCGGCTTAGCTGGATTTTACATGTTCAGAAAACAACACAGTGTCTGACATGAAGGCAGAGGGTGCTAAGAATCCCCGGAGGACCGGACTAGGCTGCCATCTGATGCTGACCTTGGCAACGTATAACGGACGCTCCCTATCTTCTGATTCAAGGCTTCTTGAATTGGAAGAGGAACTACAAAGGATCAAGTGGGACATCGTCGGGCTAAGTGAGGTAAGGAGAAAAGGAGAAGATCTCATTGAACTGAAAAGTGGACATCTCTTCTACTATCGTGGGACAGATACTGGCAGAACTAGTGGTGTTGGATTTATAATAAACAAGAAACTGAAGGATAAAGTTGTAGAAGTTGAAAGTTCCTCTGACAGAGCTGCACGACTCGTTATCCAACTCTCGAGAAGATAAACATTCAAAAATTCAAACTTATGCACCCACCACAAGTCATCCTGAAGAAGAAATTGAAGAATTTTATGAGGAAATTTGTCATCTAAATAATAAAGGTAAGCAGCACTTGAAAATAATTATGGGAGATTTCAATGCAAAAATAGGGCAACGGCAACAGAATGAAACTTCAGTAGGTAAATTCGGTCATGGCAACAGAAACCAGCGTGGAAATACTCTCGTTGAGTTTGCAGAGGCAGAAGGGTTTTTCATCTTGAACTCCTTCTTCAAGAAAAAGCCACACAGGAAATGGACATGGAGACATCCAAATGGGACGACAAGTGAAATTGATTTTATTATGTGTAACAAAAAATTCGTCATAGAAGACTGCAGTGTGCTAAACAAGTTCAACACAGGTAGTGACCATAGATTGGTGAGATGTAAGATGCACCTCAACACTAAACTTGAACGTGGCAAGCTCATAAGACAAACAAAATCTATTGACATAACCAACCTTAAAAAACACCATAATACCTTCAAGTTAGAACTGAAGAACAGGTTCTCTGCTTTAGAAGGCCTAACATCGGAAGAAGTGGACATCTCTGAAGTTAACAGAAAAGTAACCAAAGCTCTTATGGAAACAGCAACAAAATTAGCTGGGTCTAAGAACAAGTTGCATGTGAACAAATTATCAGGAAAAACGAAAATGTTGATGCAAAAAAGAAGAGAGATGAGGACAACTAAAGAAGATGTGACTTCCAAAGTGGAATATATAGAGCTATGCAAGACAGTAATAAAAAGTATCACTGAAGACGTAAGGAAATACAACTGTGAACTAGTGAGGAAAGCAATTGAAAACAACCAAAGCCTAAAGATAGCAAAGGGACATCTCAGTAAGGGAAGAAAACAGATTATGGCACTGAGAAAAGAAGATGGTTCTGTAACAAGAAATAGAGGCGAAATTTTGACAAGAGTGAAAGATTTCTACTCCAAATTATATGAAAGGGATGATATATGCACTCCACACATCATGAAAGATACCAGTACCAGAGTTCCTCCAGTCCTTCCAGCAGAAGTTGCACATGCAATCAAGAACATGAAGCGAGGAAAAGCTCCAGGAGAAGATGGAATTACTGTAGACATCATACAAGAAGCAAGTGGAGAAATCGAAACAGTACTCGCCCAAATTTTCACTCGATGCCTTAATGAAGGAAAGATTCCTGAGGATTGGAACACCGCTACAATGATCCTACTACATAAGAAAGGTGACATTGAGGATCTCGGAAACTACAGACCTATCAGCCTCCTATCCGTAGTTTATAAAATCTTCACTAAAGTTCTTTCACACCGCTTGAAGGTAACACTGGACATGGCTCAACCGAGAGAACAAGCTGGATTCAGGAGTGGCTACAGCACAATGGATCATATCCACGTGCTGAGAGAACTAATTGAAAGAGCGAGGGAACATGAACTTCCATTGTGCATGGCTTTTATCGATTATGAAAAAGCCTTTGATTCGGTGAAACCATCAGCAGTTACAATGGCTCTGAAAACCTGCGGTATTGAAGATGCATACATTAATATTATTAATAACATCTATGAAAATGCAAGTGCAAAGATTAGGCTGTTTGAAAATACAACACACGTAAAAATTGGAAAAGGAGTGAGACAAGGTGACACCATATCTCCGAAGCTCTTTAATGCCACATTGGAGGGTGTTTTTCAGTCGCTGAGCTGGGAAAACAAGGGGATAAAGATTAATGGAGATTATCTAACCCACCTTCGTTTTGCTGATGACGTTGTCATTTTTGCAACTACCCCATCAGAGCTGCAGAGTATGATCCAGGAACTTGCTGACAAGAGTAAAGAAGTGGGATTAAAAATGAACTTTCAGAAGACAAAAGTGATGTTCAATGCTTTTACAAGAAATGAAGATTTATCGATTGATGGAGAAAAGCTGGAGATAACAGACACGTACGTTTATCTTGGACAGCAGATATCAAGTGAGGGTCACATTGATGAAGAAATTAATCGGCGTACAAAACTTGCCTGGAGAGCTTTTGGAAGAAACAGCATAATTTTCAAGAGCAATATGCCATTATGTCTTAAAAGAAAAGTGTTTGATCAATGCATCCTTCCAGTGCTTACGTATGGTGCAGAGACGTGGACCTTAACTAAAAGAGACATACAAAGGCTGCAGACAACTCAAAGCAGCATGGAGAGGTGCATGCTTGGTGTAACCAGGAGAGATAAGAAGAGGAACTCGTGGATCCGAAAAATGACTAGAGTGGAAGACATCATGATCAGAGTTAAATCCCTGAAATGGCAATGGGCTGGACATACTGCCAGAAGGACAGATCATCGATGGACAGCCGAAATTTTAGATTGGATTCCAAGGGACAGGAAAAGACCCAGAAGAAGACCACATGGGAGATGGGTGGATGAAATTCGAAAGTATGCAGGGGTGACATGGAGGAGACTGGCACAAGACAGACCGTTGTGGAGGAAACTTGGGGAGACCTTCGTCCAGCAGTGGATTGATAATGGTTGACAATGATGATGATGATGATGATATATACCCAAGAGCAGAGTCAAAGACTAAATTTTACACCAAAGAATTTAAAACCAAATTTGCCAAATGGGTTTATGCAAAGCCATAGATGCAAGTTTAAATCAAACTAAAATGTATAATTAGATTTCTGGGTGCGCCACTGAGCTAAGGACTTCGATCATTTAAGGTCTGGGAAAGTCTGATTAATTTCTTAGGAAGTTACTTCATGTTCATTCAATAGCATTTTGAATACTTCAGGCGGTTCTCCTTTGGGAATGATTTATACATTGAGGCAACGTGTGCCAACTTACGTCGGTTCAGCGACAAGATGTCTCGATCACCAAAGTTCTGCCTTGTATGATAGATTGCTACAGGAAATGAATAGGAAACCGTCGCTCTTACTTTTCGTGTAAGCCTCTTAGATATTTTCTAAGATGTTCGTCATCAACAGCACCGTTATCAGACTTTATTTCACGAAAACTTCTTACGCAGTTTTTCACAAGGAAGTTCCAATAAAAGTGAAATCAAAAGGTACATAACAACTATAAGATTTCTCTATTTCATATGGATCAAACATTGGGACAATGAAATAAAACAAAAACTAACGGCGGAAAGAACAGAAATGAAGATTTCTTGGGCCGACGAAAGCAATATTGCTATTATTTGCAGAAAAGAAAGAGAGAGGAATGCAATATTCCTCTCTCCCTGTAGGCATATATATATCATCATCATTGTCAACCATTATCAATCCACTGCTGGACGAAGGTCTCCCCAAATTTCCTCCACAACGGTCTGTCTTGTGCCAGTCTCCTCCATGTCACTCCCGCATACTTTCGAATTTCATCCACCCATCTTCCATGTGGTCTTCTTCTGGGTCTTTTCCTGTCCCTTGGAATCCAATCTAAAATTTCGGCTGTCCATCGATGGTCTGTTCTTCTGGCAATATGTCCAGCCCATTGCCATTTCAGGGATTTAACTCTGATCATGATGTCTTCCACTCTTGTCATTTTTCTGATCCACGTGTTCCTCTTCTTATCTCTCCTGGTTACACCAAGCATGCACCTCTCCATGCTGCTTTGAGTTGTCTGCAGCCTTTGTATGTCTCTTTTAGCTAAGGTCCACGTCTCTGCACCATACGTAAGCACTGGAAGGATGCATTGATCAAACACTTTTCTTTTAAAACAAAATGGCATATTGCTCTTGAAAATTATGCTGCTTCTTCCAAAAGCTCTCCAGGCAAGTTTTGTACGCCGATTAATTTCTTCACCAATGTGACCCTCACTTGATATCTGCTGTCCAAGATAAACGTACGTGTCTGTTATCTCCAGCTTTTCTCCATCAATCGATAAATCTTCATTTCTTGTAAAAGCATTGTACATCACTTTTGTCTTCTGAAAGTTCATTTTTAATCCCACTTCCTTACTCTTGTCAGCAAGTTCCTGGATCATACTCTGTAGCTCTGATGGGGTAGTTGCAAAAATGACTATGTCATCAGAAAAACGAAGGTGGGTTAGATAATCTCCATTAATCTTTATCCCTTTGTTTTCCCAGTTCAGTGATTGAAAGACATTTTCCAATGTGGCATTAAGGAGCTTCGGAGATATGGTGTCACCTTGTCTCACTCCTTTTCCAATTTTTATGTGTGTTGTATTTTCAAACAGCCGAATCTTTGCACTTGCATTTTCATAGGTGTTATTAATAATATTAATGTATGCATCTTCAATACCGCAGGATTTCAGAGCCATTGCAACTGCTGATTGTTTCACCGAATCAAAGGCTTTTTCATAATCGATAAAAGCCATGCACAATGGAAGTTCATATTCCTCGCTCTTTCAATTAGTTCTCTCAGTACGTGGATATGATCTATTGTGCTGTAGCCACTCCTGAATCCAGCTTGTTCTCTTGGTTGAGCCATGTCCAGTGTCACCTTCAAGCGGTGTGAAAGAACTTTAGTGAAGATTTTATAAACCACTGATAGGAGGCTGATAGGTCTGTAGTTCCTGAGATCCTCAATGCCACCTTTTTTATGTAGCAAGATCATTGTAGCGTTGTTCCAATCCTCAGGAATTTTCCCTTCATTAAGGCATCGAATGAAAATTTGGGCGAGTACTGTTTCGATTTCTCCACTTGCTTCTTGTATGATGTCTACAGTAATTCCATCTTCCCCTGGAGCTTTTCCCCGCTTCATGTTCTTGATTGCATGTGCAACTTCTGCTGGAAGGACTGGAAGAACTCTGGTACCTTTCATGATGTCTGGAGTACATGTATCATCCCTTTCATATAATTTGGAGTAGAAATCTTTCACTCTTGTCAAAATTTCGCCTCTGTTTCTTGTTACAGAACCATCTTCTTTTCTCAGTGCCATAATCTGTTTTTTCCCCTTACTGAGATGTCCCTTTGCTATCTTTAGACTTTGGTTGTTTTCAATTGCTTTCCTTACTAGTTCACAGTTGAATTTCCTTACGTCTTCAGTGATACTTTTTCGTACTGTCTTGCATAGCTCTATATATTCCACTTTGGAAGTCACATCTTCTTTAGTTGTCCTCATCACTCTTCTTTTTTGCATCAACATTTTGGTTTTTCCTGATAATTTGTTCACATGCAATTTGTTCTTAGACCCAGCTAATTTTGTTGCTGTTTCCATAAGAGCTTTGGTTACTTTTCTGTTAACTTCAGAAATATCCACTTCTTCCGATGTTAGGCCTTCTAAAGCAGAGAATCTGTTCTTCAGTTCCAATTTGAAGGTATTATGGTGTTTTTTAAGGTTGGTTATGTCAATACATTTTGTTTGTCTTATGAGCTTGCTACGTTCGAGTTTAGTGTTGAGGTGCATCTTACATCTCACCAATCTATGGTCACTGCCTGTGTTGAACTTGTTTAGCACACTGCAGTCTTCTATGACGAATTTTTTGTTACACATAATAAAATCAATTTCACTTGTCGTCCCATTTGGATGTCTCCATGTCCATTTCCTGTGTGGCTTTTTCTTGAAGAAGGAGTTCAAGATGAAAAACCCTTCTGCCTCTGCAAACTCAACGAGAGTATTTCCACCCTGGTTTCTGTTGCCGTGACCGAATTTACCTACTGAAGTTTCATTCTGTTGCCGTTGCCCTATTTTTGCATTGAAATCTCCCATAATTATCTTCAAGTGCTGCTTACCTTTATTATTTAGATCACGAATTTCCTCATAAAATTCTTCAATTTCTTCTTCAGCATGACTTGTGGTGGGTGCATAAGTTTGAATAATCTGAGCCTGGTATCTTTTCGAGAGTTGGATAACGAGTCGTGCAGCTCTGTCAGAGGAACTTTCAACTTCTACAACTTTATCCTTCAGTTTCTTGTTTATTATAAATCCAACACCACTAGTTCTGCCAGTATCTGTCCCACGATAGTAGAAGAGATGTCCACTTTTCAGTTCAATGAGATCTTCTCCTTTCCTCCTTACCTCACTTAGCCCGACGATGCCCCACTTGATCCTTTGTAGTTCCTCTTCCAATTCAAGAAGCCTTGAATCAGAAGATAGGGAGCGTCCGTTATACGTAGCCAAGGTCAGCATCAGATGGCAGCCTAGTCCGGTCCTCCGGGGATTCTTAGCACCCTCTGCCTTCATGTCGCACTGGCCGCTGCCTTGGCCAGGTACATTCCAGCTGCCGGAGACTGAGGGCCAAGATTTAAGTTGTGGAGTCATTTTGGAGGGTTTGGCCATAACTCACCACGCTGGTCAAGCGGGTTGGTGAGTGTGGGATAGCATTTCCTCTAATCCCGATGGTATAGTTATACCGCTATTGGCGGTCGTCAGAGCCCCTTTAGTGGGAACAGGATGTACCACGAGAAGGCGGGGTTGACATTTGTCAAGGAGAGGCTGTGATGTTACGCATCACCTGACCTTACATCCCATATATATATATATATATATATACTTAAGAGCAAAACTGAAGACTAAGGAAAAACTTTAGAATTTAAAACGAAAGTTGCAACCTATTAGTTGCAATATGTACAGAGTATTTCAGAAGTGCTTTAAGTGTTCTGTACATATTGCAACTAATTGTTCATGTCATATAACCTTCACATTGCGTTTCTTTAATTAATTATTGTCTTTATTATATTCTCGTTTTTGTGTTGTCAGAAGTTGTGGAGTAGTGGGTTTTTATAATCCAGTCTTCTTTCAAGAATCTGTGTTTTAAAAAAATTAATATCTCCTTTTTTATTGCAATGTTAAGAATTTGTAATACTTTAGTATTGCTATTCAGGTTAAAATTCTCTCTCAGACGAACTTGGTAATTTGTTATTGCCGAACATTATTTCTGATTTATTATGTCACTCTTACAACTTGAGTCTCCTATAATCTTCTTCTTTCTGTTTAATAGTAACAGATGAAGAGCATGGGTCGGGCCAGGAAAGTTATGGATGCTAGCTAAATTGTTAACTAAAGCTTGGTCATGCAACTCTGCGGAGGTCATGACATTTATATATATTCTTTAAAATATATATTTTTTTAAATTTTTTTAGGTGGGCTTATTACTTGCATCTATGACTTTGCAGAAACCCATTTCCAAATAGGTCTTTGTGGAAGTGAGAAAATGCAGAGTTTTTGCTGGTCCTTGATAAAGCCAAGGCTCAGTATTCTCGACACTTTCTACATTCAGTTGTTTTATTTTCCTCTTTTTACTCACACCGGTCAATAAATAACCTTTTCTATGTTGCACTTGGTGAGAGTTAAATTTTTTTTTTGCTTCAGTCTCTTAATAGAATGTGAATTCTGAATTTTCATAACTGCTGCGTTGCGCATTTTGATCTTCAGGTTATTTTGCGTCTTTCGTTCTAAATTCTAAAGTATTTCTTTTGTTTTCGGCTTTGCTCTTTTGTATATATATATATATATATCTTCTATGCTTAGCGAATACACCGTGAGCGGCTGTATAAGCTATAGGCAGTAGTAGCTAGTGATGTAGTTCTAATTAAAAAAGTGCCTTAACAATATACTGATTAGGTAAAAAAAAGATTTGGAAAGACGACTCAAAGGTTTTAAAAATATCGTGAATTCTGATTTGCTATTTTTATTGTCCAGTATATTTAATAAAACTGTTATTACTAATCACTTTTATTTAAATCGCTTAATTTGAGCAATTTTTATTGATGGAAGTAAACGTTTTTTAGTCACGTCCTGAAGATATGTAGTGGTTTTTAAGTAACGCTCGGCCATTTCACTTATATCTGTTGTGTTTTTCTTAAGGAATCAAATAAAGGAAATATTTTTCGCACGCATAAAACTAGTATCACTAGGCCTTAATGGCTGCTTTATATCTCTCTACAGTTTTTTCTCCAAGCAATGAAATAATTTTCAGGACTGCCGTCTAGACAATAGACTTTATATTCTCTTTACGCCATCCCGATGAGAGGTGTAGGTTTCTGGTTAGTGGTCTGGGTTCCGAATGAAGCATGAGTAGTACGCCTCCCCCGCCCCAAATCAGGGACTGTCAACGGCATTAGCCCTGATAGTAGCTCACGGTGAAAGTTATACCCAAACACAAACAGCATTCTCTTTACCTTTATAATCCGTGAGATGTCCTGTTGTGTGATCCGACGGTATAATTTCATCCTCGCAATACGAATATATCGGTTATGATTGCATATAAAACATAGTATTCGCTGTTTTCAAATACATGATCATTTAAAAAATTCTTTACCCATCTTCTGCAACCACCTAACTACGAAAAGTATCTTAACGCCGCCAAGCCTAGAAAAACAGCGCCGCTAAGCCACGCTAAGGCTCTTCTATATCCCTGGTAGTAGCTCGTCCCTAATTTGAAGCCACTGGTTCCGGGGAGGGGGCCTGTGCCGTAAGGCAAGCGCACCACTCATGCCTCCCCGGGATTCCTGCCTGGGCCCATCTCAGACGAATGGTCAGAAGTCAGAACTTAGACCACTGCGCTACAGGGTAGATATTACAATATATTCACAATATTAGAACGCTGCACCAGATGTTATGTTTACGAGGAGAGTGAATGAGTGTCATCGTCTAGATTTTTCTATGTTTCTTTGTCTGCGTTTCCCACCAAAAACGCAAGTGTTGGGAAACTGCTGGCCACCAGCTGGTAGTGATGGGTCACTGCTGGCTGAAATCTGCCACTCGCGGTAAGGGAGCGATCCGTTGGTGGCAGCGCCATCAGTTGGCAACCATTGATGGCCCCGCAGCGTCGCCGTGAACTACGGGCCTCTACGCAAGTGTTACTAGTGTCCCGTAGCTGGCAACCTAAGCCGCACCAACAGGAGGTGGAAGCAGCGGAATAGTGTGTGCGCTGAAGCAACATGTGCAGTCTTTCGTGGTACCCGTTAGTTGAAGACGACGACTTCGCCATCGTATTGCATTAGTGCACGTTTAAAAAAAAAAAGCCATATGTGGAGAGACGGATTAATTTCCTAATGAAATGCTGCGTCGACGAAGATTACCCTCGGAGGAAAATTATATAAATATTTAATGAACTGTAAGCAGTAGTCAAGTGATCTCATGCACTTATAGAAACTATTTTCGTTGCGAAACTTCAGCACTAACACACGAAGAATCGAGAATACGAACAGCCATGAAACACACTTACTCCGTTCCCATGAATAACAAGAAATAATTTCTATATTATCTTCACACACTAAATCGCTTCAAACAGAAGTCCCGGAAAAACATTAAAAAATCGTTGTGTTGGGGAAAAAAATAATTATATGAGTATGAATTGGATATTTTTGATAGAAAATTATCTAGTGTTTAAAAAAAAGCAACGCTATGTGAATATAATGTACTCATTCATGCATTGAATACACAAGATTGGAAGAATTCGCTCCAAAAAATAACCAGAAGTAAAATAAAGTATCATTCCTACTTAGAATAAATGCAACTTCCGACAGTAGAAAAAAAGATATAACATTGAAAATGTAACAGAATGTGACATGAATGTGTAAATATATTAATTAAACAATCGCCTTTCAAGACCAGAAGGACAGCACAAAGCTTTGGAAAACGTTTTTAAGTTGATACACTCGTTGAAAGTGAGTGAAGTTCCCTTAAAGTAAATAGAAAATTTACTGTGCGCCGTGACGTCATGTAAGAGTTTCGTTGGGAGAAAAAGCAGTTGCGTTTGGTGAACTGTGTTTATCTTTTTTCTTTTTTAACCACTACTGGAAAATTGAGGACAACATTCGGAAAGCTATCAGTTACGTCACGCAATGGCCGGCTGCCACTGCAGGGACACTGGCGGACCACATTAGGCTATCCATCATTTATGGCACGTACTTGCAGGGTCTCTAAAGGGCCGCTTGTGGCAGCTACAGCCTGTGATGGATAAATGATGGCCCTGTTCTGGTATATGACAACTGATAGGATGCCAACTGTTGGCCAGCTGCTGGCTTGAACTGCTGGCTCATCTGATGGCCTCCAGGACATTTTATTGACGGCTCATGTAACGGCAACATAGTGCTGGGCCAGTGGTGGCACAGTAAGACTGTTTTTTCTGGGTTAGTTTGTCTAATAAGATTATTATTAAAAATGTAATAATTCAAAATATACATATGTATAATAATTATGCAAACACTGTTGAAGCAATAAAGGAAGTAAACTATCATTAAACATTAACAAAGCTACTCTTAATCTGTGCCGTAAATGAGCTTGGCAATCCAGCAATGTTGGGGAATGGCCAAAATAATTACGTTAAGTTAAGCGTTAATCCGAAACCCATATTTAGTGATTTCTGATTAAAATAATTTCAATTTAAGCCACGTGATTGTCTTTTATGAGTTTGCTAGTAAGATCAAGTTTTAATGCTCTAAAACTATATATGTACAATTAAATTCTATAGGTACAGTATTAATACAAGTTTCTGTGAGGAGATTAAACTTTACTTACAACTGCCTAGCATCCTAATGTCCTTATGAAGGTCTCAGCATGATAATGAAATGATTGGGGAAGAAAAGAGAGAGAGAGGGGAAAAGGGAAACGCGGCAGTAGAGGAAAAGGGAGACTTCTGGCGCAGGGACAGCCCTCCATAGACTTAACATGGGCTGTCCACGAGGCTGTCCACACACTGTCCACGAGGCTGTCCCCGGCTGTCCCAAGACTGCCCCAGCTGTCCCCGAGTCAGAATTTTTATCACGTGATCGTCCCCATGATGTGCTGCCCCCTGGCGGTGCTTCTTGGAACTTTCAATGGATCTTTTGAGGGATGGCAACGACCGAGAGGGAAAGGGGTGGATATAGGGGGATGTCAACTCGATGTGCTGTCCCCGAATCAGAATTTTTGTCACGCGATCGCCTCCATGATGTGCTGCCCCCTAGCGGTGCTTCTTGGAACTTTCAATGGAACTTTGTTTTTGAGGGATGGCAACGACCGAGAGGGAAAGGATGTGGATATAGGGGAATGTCAACTCGATGTGCTGCCCCGAGTCAGAATTTTGTCACGCGATCGCCTCCATGATGTGCTGCCCCCTAGCGGTGCTTCTTGGAACTTTCAATGAATATTTGTTTTGAGGGATGGCAACGATCGAGTGGGAAAGGGGGGTGAATATAGGGGGATGTCAACTCGATGTGCTGTCCCCTAGCGGTGCTTTTTGGAACTTTCGATGGATCTTTGATTTTGAGGGATGACAGCAACCGAGTGGGTCCGTTGGGATTTTTGCATTTATTCCAGTGGTTTTCAAGCGGGATTTTTCTCCTCTTCGATGTTATTTTTCACCGGAGGAAATTTTTACGTAACGATGCTGGGGAATTTTCTTTCCAATGGAGTAAAAATGCTCTAATGGTCTTAGCAAGGTCCTAACTCACGATGATTTGGTTTCAAAAAATTGGTCAGGTGGTCTCGTGTACTACGTATTCACTCTATTTTTTTTAATTACTTTTACATTATTTCTTCATGTTTTTTTAATATATTTTTTGTATGTTTTGAGGGAGTTTTTTCGTGTAGATGTAATGAATTTTCTTGGGAACTTTTCTTTTTCATACATTTCATTTTATTTCAGACCATGAGACGGGGAAATGCTTCATTAGAAACGATTTCGTTCCTGTTCGCAGTAACTATTGGACTTTGACAAAATTTTTGGGAAATCAAGCGGAAATGTAGACATGTTAATTCTGAGTCTTTCGCACTTCCAATATTTTTTTCTAGTCGTATTTTCATGTACTATGTCTTCCAGCTCTTTTCTTTTTTATAACTTTTACGTTATTTCATCATGAATTTTTTATATTTTTTGTATGTTTTGAGGGAGTTTTTTCGTGTAAATGTAATGAATTTTCTGGGGAACTTTTCTTTTCCTTTATTCAATTTTATTACAGATCATGAGGCGAGGAAATGCTTCTTTAGAAACGATTTCGTTCCTGTTCGCAGTAATTATTGGACTTTGTCATTTTTTTTTTTTTTGTTAAATGACTTCAGGCTAATTCTGAGTCTTTCGCCTTTGCCATATTATTTTCTCGTAATTTTTTCGTGTGTTCAAGAACTCTACAGGTCTTTCACAGTTAAAATTCTGATGAAACAATATTTTCTTACTTTATTTCGCATATCATTATAGCTTCCCAATTTCGCTATTTTACTTCATCTTTTTTTTTTTTTTTAATTTCGTAAAACTTTTCAGTATGTCAGTAATTGTTTTCTTACTTGGTCAAACTTGTGACTCCATTTATTTGGACTCTTTTTTTTTTTTTTTTTTTCCATTTCATTTCAACAAAACGATTATTTTAGATGTAGCAAGTCATCAGATTTTTGTTTGCTTATATAGCATATTTTCAAACTTGCTTAAAAATATTCCTCAAAGCTTTGCATGTAATCAAATATGCATTTTTTTATTCTTTCATAGTTTGCTATACTTTTCGTGGACTGTCCCAATAAGAAAGCATTCATTGTCAAGACATACAATCTAAAACCTTTTTTCTTACGATAACATTTGTATTCTTTGGGCTGTATATTTTTCTGTCTCGTCCGAAAAAACATTCATTCTAGAGGCAAAGCTAGTGATTCCGTTCATCCCGTAAACATTATTTTTTAACGTTTTATTAACTCATCAGAAAAGCAGTTATTCCCCACCCCCATAGCGAAAATAATGAAATTCTTACTTCTTTTCCATACATATCAACTCAATCTATTTCTTTTCGAAATGCTGGTCATGACATTTCAACTAAAATTTCCTACTTTCACCAAAAACCATATTCTTAAACGAGCTATTTTTTTTTTTTACTTTATTTTATGTATAACTAAATTTTTATTGTTTCCTCACTTCATCAAAGTTAATAAGAACTTCCCCAATCTCATTCCTTTCCCTCATTTAGTTCGCTTTAAATTGAGATGTTTCAAAACTTCGCGTATATTTCTTCCACTAAATGTCCAGTTCTCCCGTATCGGTCCCATCATTTTTAACTTCTGTGCCTGCCGCATTTTTTCATTAGACGTTTAGTTTCATTGACCTTTTCTTTCGTTTCAATTAAGTTTTCATTATCGTATTTTTTATTCATTGTCTCAGCAGAAAAAGCTTTCATTCTGGAGACATTGCGACTAAGTCCATACTTCCTCTAAACATTTTTATTTCACGTTTTACTAATTCGTAAGAAAAGCAGATGTTTCCAAACTCTCATAGTGAAAATATCGTATTCCCCTTATTTTACTTATTATGTTTTTCCTTCTATTCAGTGTTGTATGATTCTTAAAACTTCGGTTTATTTTTATGAAACTTCTTTTTTTTCTTAGGTTTTTTTTTTTTTTTCTGATTCAACCTATCAATCTTTTCCTGTCGATTTAATTGCTCTTATTTTTCCATTAGACTTTACTTTTGAACAGAAATGTGTCTAAAATCTTCAGATGTATTTTAGTCTGTAAGGCCGATTCTTCACTATTTCAAATAAAGTCATTGTAGGATTTTAGTGTAAATGCCCCTAAATCTTTAGAACTTCCTTTTCATAGTTAGATACTAATTCCTCGAGGTTTAAATTAAAACAGAGTGTTTTTACGCTCTATCCAGTGAAAGAAGAGTGTTTTTACGCTCTCTCCAGTGAACGAAGAGTGATTTTACGCTTTCCCCCAAGAAATTAACTTTGGAATCTCCCTTCTTCTACCGGAAAATGACTATCTTGTGCGACTGTTTTCACGCGTCTACTGCTTTGCTGGAAAACCTCATGACATGAAATCCCTTTGCTTGGTAGATTAAACTAAATTCTGGTTTTGAACTTTGAACGCAAACTCAAGCTTGCAAAAGCATAGTTTTCTGAGCGAACTTAACTGTCTAAGATGACAAAAATCTAAAACTGGTGACTCAATGGGATAGAGTGTTTGAACTTTACCGTTCATTCAAGATTTAAGAGATCAGTCGTGAACCCCTACAAGGGAAATAAGCAGACCCTGATTTAGTCCACTGTTTCCAAGGAAGGTAGAAAGCTAGTGTCGTAATTCAAAAGCTCATAACTCAAGCCTCCACAGGATTTAATTTCGGACGGGCGATTAGTCAGATGTCAATGCTTAGACATTGAAAAATTACTTCAGACAAATATTTTCTTATTTAAAAGTGCTTCAAGTCAGAATTTGTATTACTTAAGATTTCCTTTAGTCAATATTTTTTCTATCTTAAAAATTTCTAAAGGGTTGATTTTGAAAAAAAAAAAAAAAACGAGTTCTCCCAAAAACGTAAAATTTCCCAGAACCAAATAAATTGACGAAGCTTGAATGTTAAGTCTTTCAACCCATTTCTTTCTCTTCATGTTTCATTCCATAAACTTTCTTCAAATTCCTATATACCCAAGAATTTTGTTAAGTGTCCAAGTTCGACTCCCCCAGAAATTTTCTGAAAATGATAGTTTCTCTTTTTTAAAAAAAATTCCAAAATAAGAATCCCTTCAATGAAACAAGAAATTCCTATTCAAAGCATACCATCCCTCTTTCTACTTCAAATACTCACTTTGTAAATCTAAGGAGCTGTTTTTGTTTTAGGTTTTTTTTTAAATATTCATATTTTTTCCCTCTAACTTTAGAAGATATTTTCCCGAAATGTATGTACATATACGATAGTAAAACATCACACAACTGCTTGATGTTCAATTCACTTCACGCTGTCTTAAGGATATTCTTTCATTTTCTCATAACACATAGACATGTTATTTTCCTTCCCATTCACTTCAAAGACTTGAGATCAACTTAATCGAGTCCTTTGAGAAAAACTTTCATAGAAAAGCATAAATGTACTGAAAATGTCAGTTTTCTTAAAGAAATCATAAAAATAAGATTTTTTTTTTACTGAAACAAGTTTCCCTGTTCAAAGCATTAAGTGGCTCTTTTCGCATCAAATTCTGTATTTCCTCATGTAAACTTTATTCTTTTTCTACTTCATGTCGTCGTTCGTTTCTTGTTTTTCCCTATGTAACTTAAAACTTCTTTTCTTAATCTATTTTTCATAAAGTATCAATCTTTTGAGTTGATTTTTTCTCTCTCTCTCTCTCTCTCTCTCTCTCTCTCTCTTTGAAATGCATTCCTAAGTTCATATTGAGAAGGGTTTAAATTTTGATTGCAAAGATCGTTTTAGGAAAAGTTGAAAACTGATAAGGTTCGTTTCGGGAAAATTGAAAACAGATAATGTTCGTTTCGGAAAAGTACATTCCCTTATAGGGCTAAAAATGGAACACTTCATATTTTCTTAGGGCGGTTTTGATGAAACACGTTTCAGTAAAAACAGTGAAATTCCCATTGAATAACATGGGGAACTATGAAATTTAAGAAGCACGTTTTCGTTCAAGGAAAATATTTTAAAAGGTCTATTTTCGATTCAGTTGAAAACGATTCAGGTAGAAAACAGAATGCAGTGAAAACAGTCACAGCAAGTTCCTGAAAGTTGGAAATAGATGAGGTTGAAATTTGGAAAAATGTCTAAGGAAAGAAATTGTTATAAAACACAGACTGTTTAGTTTTTCCAGGCTAGCGGGTCTTCAGTGAGAGCGCTTCTTCTTTTTCAACCCAAAGAATGAAGCGAGTCAGTTTGAAACATTTCAAACTCCCCGAAAATAAGCCGTGTACTCTGGTTTCGACTCAATACTGTAAAGCATTGCTCTCAGACCAGTCGGAATTCCGCCTCAATTGGTTGCCTAATGGAAAACCTTAGACCCCTTTCGAATAACAATTCCCAAATATCCTTAAGAAAAGTCTAGCAAAAAAAGCACTAGTCCCCCATTAAATCAATGGCATTCATTCTGTTACTGTTTTAAACATTTCAAAAAAGAAGTTTACATTCTCCCTTTTACTTTAAAAATCTTGAAAGCTTAAATTTTGACCCATTTCAAAAAAAAAAAAATCACTTAAAATTTAATTAAAAAAAATAATAATTACTCTCTAAATTTATGTCTTAAAACTAAAAAAATATTTACGCTTAATATTTCAATAAATAACAAATATTCACAAACCCACCTTCTACCTTGCCCATTTAAAAAAAATTTCTGAATTTATATAATCGAAATCATTACTTCTCCAAGTAGTTCTTTTCCCCTGATTGTAGAGAGGAACTCTTCTGAAATCTTCACTTTTCCACATATGTTCATAAAAGCTTGAGCTACTTCCTTAGGATTCAACAAGGCCATAGCGTTCACGAAACTTGAAATCGCTTTCCTGTTCCACTCAGTAGTTAGGCATGGAGGATGCATCTGAATAGGTGGAAGTACTTCAGAAATGCATTCGCGCCGTCTACATATGTGTCTAAGTTCACACTCCTCAATCGATGTATTTTGAAACTTTCGGAATTCTCCGAGCACGATTTTCTGGAATTCTGAACCCATTAATAATTCCAGGATGCTGTCCCACACACCATCCAAAATAATTTGGAGTTTCTTACACTGCTTTTTGGTTAATGCAACTCCTGTTGTTAAGTGAAAAATCCTGAAACAGAATTTGAAAGACTTGAAGACTTCTTACTTTATTTAAACTTAGAACAGAACTAAAATTCACTAAGCGTTTCCTTTGCATACTGTGACTAATGCATGACCCTTATCACAACACGTGTTGGTGTGTCACCATGCGTCAGCGCTTCACGGTGACTGTTTCCTTATCAGTTCATCTCTCAACGAACATGCTATCGACTCTAATCAGACAAAGCTTATTTTCAGGTAAATTCTTAGAGAAAAACGAAATGACTTCATTATAATTAATTTTCATATCCAGAGAGAATAAAACTAAAATGTATTCGGTAAGAAATTCTTCATGGTTGAATTTTCCACAAAAGGAATACGGAAAGCGAAAGAATTTAATCAGACACCCTGAAAGAATTCATCTCGGAATTAAAACCGCTTTTGAAAAAAAAAAAAACCCAGTAAACTATAGAATACTTTGTTCTTCACATAAAGAAAACACAGTGCACGATTTCAATATTCCCTTTTTTCTTAAAATTTCTCACACGTAATAACTAAGATCAACTGAGTCCAGAAATGCTTCGTCTACTTTAGTATTTCGATTCCGAGGAAGTTCTTCCCGATACTGTTAAGATATTTTCTCAAAATCCAATTGTAAAATAATTTTGGTCATGTTTATTTGATTGTCGTTGTCGGAGATTTCCAATCCGTTCATATCCACCATGTCATACACTGTGTCCCCGAGAGTTTCTTCAAGCAGAAAAGAGCCTTCATTCCACAGAAATTCTTCTTTTGGTGTTTGTAATGTTTCCAAAGTCAAATTATTTTTTCCAATGCTTTCTTAATTAAAGCTGAAAACGAAATGGATCGAAGAAACGTCTGTTGTATGACTCTTAACATAGTAGATTTCTTATCACCCACTTTAGTCCAATGTTCGCCGCACAGAGAAATTTCAGATTTCAAAATTTCACCATCCTGACCCACTTTTTTCTGAGTGAAATCCAATACATGGTGAAAATCTCGACTTATGCATTCCTTTGAGTGGGGAATCGCTCTCATGAAAGGGGGTAACGGTTAAAATCGACATTGATTAAAATTGGTGAGAGGAAAAATATGAGAATTGAATAAATAATGCATAGACGGGATTCCCGAAAACATAAAAAATATAGGTTTTATATAAAAAAAAAAAAATTCCATGAAAAATATTGGAGGGTGAATGATATCTCACATCGGTCTTCCACTCCTCCCAAAATTTAACGAAGTCCATTAAATCTCTGTTGTCAGTACACGTATTTGTTTAATTTTGGGTGGAATGGATGACGATGTGAGATATCATTCGCCCTCCAATATTTTTCATGGAATTTTTTTTATATAAAACTTATATTTTTTATGTTTTCGGGAATCCCGTCTATGCATTATTTATTCAATTCTCATATTTGTCCTCTCTCCAATTTTAATCAATGTCGATTTTAACCGTTGCCCCCTTTCATGAGCGATTCCCCACTCAAAGGAATGCATAAGTTGAGATTTTCACCATGTATTGGATTTCACTCAGAAAAAGTGGGTCAGGATGGTGAAATTTTGAAATCTGAAATTTCTCTGTGGACTAAAGTGGGTGATAAGAAATCTACTATGTTAAGAGTCATACAACAGACGTTTCTTCGATCCATTTCGTTTTCAGCTTTAATTAAGAAAGCATTGGAAAAAAATAATTTGACTTTGGAAACATTACAAACACCAAAAGAAGAATTTCTGTGGAATGAAGGCTCTTTTCTGCTTGAAGAAACTCTCGGGGACACAGTGTATGACATGGTGGATATGAACGGATTAGAAATCTCCGACAACGACAATCAAATAAACATGACCAAAATTATTTTACAACTGGATTTTGAGAAAATATCTTAACAGTATCGGGAAGAACTTCCTCGGAATCGAAATACTAAAGTAGACGAAGCATTTCTGGACTCAGTTGATCTTAGTTATTACGTGTGAGAAATTTTAAGAAAAAAGGAATATTGAAATCGTGCACTGTGTTTTCTTTATGTGAAGAACAAAGTATTCTATAGTTTACTGGGTTTTTTTTTTTTTCAAAAGCGGTTTTAATTCCGAGATGAATTATTTCAGGGTGTCTGATTAAATTCTTTCGCTTTCCGTATTCCTTTTGTGGAAAATTCAACCATGAAGAATTTCTTACCGAATACATTTTAGTTTTATTCTCTCTGGATATGAAAATTAATTATAATGAAGTCATTTCGTTTTTCTCTAAGAATTTACCTGAAAATAAGCTTTGTCTGATTAGAGTCGATAGCATGTTCGTTGAGAGATGAACTGATAAGGAAACAGTCACCGTGAAGCGCTGACGCATGGTGACACACCAACACGTGTTGTGATAAGGGTCATGCATTAGTCACAGTATGCAAAGGAAACGCTTAGTGAATTTTAATTCTGTTCTAAGTTTAAATAAAGTAAGAAGTCTTCAAGTCTTTCAAATTCTGTTTCAGGATTTTTCACTTAACAACAGGAGTTGCATTAACCAAAAAGCAGTGTAAGAAACTCCAAATTATTTTGGATGGTGTGTGGGACAGCATCCTGGAATTATTAATGGGTTCAGAATTCCAGAAAATCGTGCTCGGAGAATCCCGAAAGTTTCAAAATACATCGATTGAGGAGTGTGAACTTAGACACATATGTAGACGGCGCGAATGCATTTCTGAAGTACTTCCACCTATTCAGATGCATCCTCCATGCCTAACTACTGAGTGGAACAGGAAAGCGATTTCAAGTTTCGTGAACGCTATGGCCTTGTTGAATCCTAAGGAAGTAGCTCAAGCTTTTATGAACATATGTGGAAAAGTGAAGATTTCAGAAGAGTTCCTCTCTACAATCAGGGGAAAAGAACTACTTGGAGAAGTAATGATTTCGATTATATAAATTCAGAAATTTTTTTTAAATGGGCAAGGTAGAAGGTGGGTTTGTGAATATTTGTTATTTATTGAAATATTAAGCGTAAATATTTTTTTAGTTTTAAGACATAAATTTAGAGAGTAATTATTATTTTTTTAATTAAATTTTAAGTGATTTTTTTTTTTTTGAAATGGGTCAAAATTTAAGCTTTCAAGATTTTTAAAGTAAAAGGGAGAATGTAAACTTCTTTTTTGAAATGTTTAAAACAGTAACAGAATGAATGCCATTGATTTAATGGTTGACTAGTGCTTTTTTTGCTAGACTTTTCTTAAGGATATTTGGGAATTGTTATTCGAAAGGGGTCTAAGGTTTTCCATTAGGCAACCAATTGAGGCGGAATTCCGACTGGTCTGAGAGCAATGCTTTACAGTATTGAGTCGAAACCAGAGTACACGGCTTATTTTCGGGGAGTTTGAAATGTTTCAAACTGACTCGCTTCATTCTTTGGGTTGAAAAAGAAGAAGCGCTCTCACTGAAGACCCCGCTAGCCTGGAAAAACTAAACAGTCTGTGTTTTATAACAATTTCTTTCCTTAGACATTTTTCCAAATTTCAACCTCATCTATTTCCAACTTTCAGGAACTTGCTGTGACTGTTTTCACTGCATTCTGTTTTCTACCTGAATCGTTTTCAACTGAATCGAAAATAGACCTTTTAAAATATTTTCCTTGAACGAAAACGTGCTTCTTAAATTTCATAGTTCCCCATGTTATTCAATGGGAATTTCACTGTTTTTACTGAAACGTGTTTCATCAAAACCGCCCCTAAGAAAATATGAAGTGTTCCATTTTTAGCCCTATAAGGGAATGTACTTTTCCGAAACGAACATTATCTGTTTTCAATTTTCCCGAAACGAACCTTATCAGTTTTCAACTTTTCCTAAAACGATCTTTGCAATCAAAATTTAAACCCTTCTCAATATGAACTTAGGAATGCATTTCAAAGAGAGAGAGAGAGAGAGAGAGAGAGAGAGAGAGAGAGAGAGAGAGAGAGAGAGAGAGAGAGAGAATCAACTCAAAAGATTGCTACTTTATGAAAAATAGATTAAGAAAAGAAGTTTTAAGTTACATAGGGAAAAACAAGAAACGAACGACGACATGAAGTAGAAAAAGAATAAAGTTTACATGAGGAAATACAGAATTTGATGCGAAAAGAGCCACTTAATGCTTTGAACAGGGGAAACTTGTTTCAGTAAAAAAAAATCTTATTTTTATGATTTCTTTAAGAAAACTGACATTTTCAGTACATTTATGCTTTTCTATGAAAGTTTTTCTCAAAGGACTCGATTAAGTTGATCTCAAGTCTTTGAAGTGAATGGGAAGGAAAATAACATGTCTATGTGTTATGAGAAAATGAAAGAATATCCTTAAGACAGCGTGAAGTGAATTGAACATCAAGCAGTTGTGTGATGTTTTACTATCGTATATGTACATACATTTCGGGAAAATATCTTCTAAAGTTAGAGGGAAAAAATATGAATATTTAAAAAAAAAACCTAAAACAAAAACAGCTCCTTAGATTTACAAAGTGAGTATTTGAAGTAGAAAGATGGTATGCTTTGAATAGGAATTTCTTGTTTCATTGAAGGGATTCTTATTTTGGAATTTTTTTAAAAAGAGAAACTATCATTTTCAGAAAATTTCTGGGGAGTCGAACTTGGACACTTAACAAAATTCTTGGGTATATAGGAATTTGAAGAAAGTTTATGGAATGAAACATGAAGAGAAAGAAATGGGTTGAAAGACTTAACATTCAAGCTTCGTCAATTTATTTGGTTCTGGGGAAATTTTACGTTTTTGGGAGAACTCGTTTTTTTTTTCTTTTTTTCAAAATCAACCCTTTAGAAATTTTTAAGATAGAAAAAATATTGACTAAAGGAAATCTTAAGTAATACAAATTCTGACTTGAAGCACTTTTAAGTAAGAAAATATTTGTCTGAAGTAATTTTTCAATGTCTAAGCATTGACATCTGACTAATCGCCCGTCCGAAATTAAATCCTGTGGAGGCTTGAGTTATGAGCTTTTGAATTACGACATTAGCTTTCTACCTTCCTTGGAAACAGTGGACTAAATCAGGGTCTGCTTATTTCCCTTGTAGGGGTTCACGACTGATCTCTTAAATCTTGAATGAACGGTAAAGTTCAAACACTCTATCCCATTGAGTCACCAGTTTTAGATTTTTGTCATCTTAGACAGTTAAGTTCGCTCAGAAAACTATGCTTTTGCAAGCTTGAGTTTGCGTTCAAAGTTCAAAACCAGAATTTAGTTTAATCTACCAAGCAAAGGGATTTCATGTCATGAGGTTTTCCAGCAAAGCAGTAGACGCGTGAAAACAGTCGCACAAGATAGTCATTTTCCGGTAGAAGAAGGGAGATTCCAAAGTTAATTTCTTGGGGGAAAGCGTAAAATCACTCTTCGTTCACTGGAGAGAGCGTAAAAACACTCTTCTTTCACTGGATAGAGCGTAAAAACACTCTGTTTTAATTTAAACCTCGAGGAATTAGTATCTAACTATGAAAAGGAAGTTCTAAAGATTTAGGGGCATTTACACTAAAATCCTACAATGACTTTATTTGAAATAGTGAAGAATCGGCCTTACAGACTAAAATACATCTGAAGATTTTAGACACATTTCTGTTCAAAAGTAAAGTCTAATGGAAAAATAAGAGCAATTAAATCGATAGGAAAAGATTGATAGGTTGAATCAGAAAAAAAAAAAACCTAAGAAAAAAAAAAGAAGTTTCATAAAAATAAACCGAAGTTTTAAGAATCATACAACACTGAATAGAAGGAAAAACATAATAAGTAAAATAAGGGGAATACGATATTTTCACTATGAGAGTTTGGAAACATCTGCTTTTCTTACGAATTAGTAAAACGTGAAATAAAAATGTTTAGAGGAAGTATGGACTTAGTCGCAATGTCTCCAGAATGAAAGCTTTTTCTGCTGAGACAATGAATAAAAATACGATAATGAAAACTTAATTGAAACGAAAGAAAAGGTCAATGAAACTAAACGTCTAATGAAAAAATGCGGCAGGCACAGAAGTTAAAAATGATGGGACCGATACGGGAGAACTGGACATTTAGTGGAGGAAATATACGCGAAGTTTTGAAACATCTCAATTTAAAGCGAACTAAATGAAGGAAAGGAATGAGAATGGGGAAGTTCTTATTAACTTTGATGAAGTGAGGAAACAATAAAAATTTAGTTATACATGAAATAAAGTAAAAAAAAAAAATAGCTCGTTTAAGAATATGGTTTTTGGTGAAAGTAGGAAATTTTAGTTGAAATGTCATGACCAGCATTTCGAAAAGAAATAGATTGAGTTGATATGTATGGAAAAGAAGTAAGAATTTCATTATTTTCGCTATGGGGGTGGGGATAACTGCTTTTCTGATGAGTTAATAAAACGTTAAAAAAATAATGTTTACGGGATGAACGGAATCACTAGCTTTGCCTCTAGAATGAATGTTTTTTCGGACGAGACAGAAAAATATACAGCCCAAAGAATACAAATGTTATCGTAAGAAAAAAGGTTTTAGATTGTATGTCTTGACAATGAATGCTTTCTTATTGGGACAGTCCACGAAAAGTATAGCAAACTATGAAAGAATAAAAAAATGCATATTTGATTACATGCAAAGCTTTGAGGAATATTTTTAAGCAAGTTTGAAAATATGCTATATAAGCAAACAAAAATCTGATGACTTGCTACATCTAAAATAATCGTTTTGTTGAAATGAAATGGAAAAAAAAAAAAAAAAAAGAGTCCAAATAAATGGAGTCACAAGTTTGACCAAGTAAGAAAACAATTACTGACATACTGAAAAGTTTTACGAAATTAAAAAAAAAAAAAAAGATGAAGTAAAATAGCGAAATTGGGAAGCTATAACGATATGCGAAATAAAGTAAGAAAATATTGTTTCATCATAATTTTAACTGTGAAAGACCTGTAGAGTTCTTGAACACACGAAAAAATTACGAGAAAATAATATGGCAAAGGCGAAAGACTCAGAATTAGCCTGAAGTCATTTAACAAAAAAAAAAAAATGACAAAGTCCAATAATTACTGCGAACAGGAACGAAATCGTTTCTAAAGAAGCATTTCCTCGCCTCATGATCTGTAATAAAATTGAATAAAGGAAAAAGAAAAGTTCCCAGAAAATTCATTACATTTACACGAAAAAACTCCCTCAAAACATACAAAAAATATAAAAAATTCATGATGAAATAACGTAAAAGTTATAAAAAAGAAAAGAGCTGGAAGACATAGTACATGAAAATACGACTAGAAAAAAAATATTGGAAGGGCGAAAGACTCAGAATTAACATGTCTACATTTCCGCTTGATTTCCCAAAAATTTTGTCAAAGTCCAATAGTTACTGCGAACAGGAACGAAATCGTTTCTAATGAAGCATTTCCCCGTCTCATGGTCTGAAATAAAATGAAATGTATGAAAAAGAAAAGTTCCCAAGAAAATTCATTACATCTACACGAAAAAACTCCCTCAAAACATACAAAAAATATATTAAAAAAAAACATGAAGAAATAATGTAAAAGTAATTAAAAAAAATAGAGTGAATACGTAGTACACGAGACCACCTGACCAATTTTTTGAAACCAAATCATCGTGAGTTAGGACCTTGCTAAGACCATTAGAGCATTTTTACTCCATTGGAAAGAAAATTCCCCAGCATCGTTACGTAAAAATTTCCTCCGGTGAAAAATAACATCGAAGAGGAGAAAAAATCCCGCTTGAAAACCACTGGAATAAATGCAAAAATCCCAACGGACCCACTCGGTTGCTGTCATCCCTCAAAATCAAAGATCCATCGAAAGTTCCAAAAAGCACCGCTAGGGGACAGCACATCGAGTTGACATCTCCCTATATTCACCCCCTTTCCCACTCGATCGTTGCCATCCCTCAAAAACAAATATTCATTGAAAGTTCCAAGAAGCACCGCTAGGGGGCAGCACATCATGGAGGCGATCGCGTGACAAAAATTCTGACTCGGGGCAGCACATCGAGTTGACATCCCCCTATATCCACATCCTTTCCCTCTCGGTCGTTGCCATCCCTCAAAAACAGTTCCATTGAAAGTTCCAAGAAGCACCGCTAGGGGGCAGCACATCATGGAGGCGATCGCGTGATAAAAATTCTGACTCGGGGACAGCTGGGGAAGTCTTGGGACAGCCGGGGACAGCCTCGAGGACAGCCTCGTGGACAGTGTGTGGACAGCCTCGTGGACAGCCCATGTTAAGTCTATGGAGGGCTGTCCCTGTGCCAGAAGTCTCCCTTTTCCTCTACTCGCGGCAGAGACTTAGATTTCCATTCTGTACTTCTGGTAAGAGCAGTGAAGTCTAGAACTTAAATAAGACATCATACTCAATGAAACAAGGACGTATGAATACACTGAAGTGCCAAAAAAAAAAAAATAAATAACTGGGATACCTCTCTAACACCGTCTTGCTACTCCTCGCTATCGGATAACGGCAGCAATGCGACGAGGCATGACTCCACGAGCTGTGTAGCACTGTGTCCACAGTGCTACAGAGCTCATGGAGTCCATGCCTGTGGACACATGCTTCCCGAAGAGCGTCCCATAATTCCCGTAATAAACGCCGGTGGATGATTCCTGGCATTGACGGCACGTTGAACAGCATCCCAAATGTGTTCGATTGCGTTTAAATCCGGTGAACGAGGGGGTCAAGTCAGGATGCCAAACTATGCGGAATGTTCCTCCAGTAGTTCTGACGACTGTATATGGGTGTTCGGTGGCGCATTTTTGTTCTGAAACAGGTCGCACCACGCGGAGTGGTTGCATGACATGAACGGCGGCAAATGATCACCAGCAAAAAACAGTGTTGCTGGGACAGCATTCAAGCCAACATTGGCAGCCAGCAGTGGCCCAGCATTATGTTGCCGCTGCCTAACCGTCAATAAAATGTCCCGGCGGCCATCACATGGGCCAGCAGCTGGCCAACAGTTGGCCCTCCATCAGTTGTCATGTGCCAGAACAGGGCCATCAGTTATCCATCACAGGCAGTGGCTTCCACGAGTGGCATTTCAGCGGTCCTGCAAGCACGTGCCATGAATGATGGCTAGCCTAATGTGGCCTGGTAGTTTCCCAGCTGTGGCATCCGGTAATCACGTGACGTAACTTATAGCTTGCCGAATCGTGTCCGCCATTTTCACAGTAGTAGCCATAAAAAAAAATGGATAACCGCTGCTAATGTGGCCTGCTAGTTTCCCAGCTGTGGCATCCGGTAATCACGTGACGTAACTTATAGCTTGCCGAATCGTGTCCGCCAATTTCACAGTAGTAGCCATAAAAAAAAAGGATAACCGCTGCCCCTCCCCCCGAAACTTCTGCATGACGGCACGGCGCTCGGGAAATTTTCTCAACAGGTCCTGAAAACTGCCTATTGGATCTGTCTGGAAACGCTCTACCCACCACTCTGGTTTGCAATGCACGAGTCTTTGTTTAAGCTGAGGCTCTTTCCAGCGCGATGTAAAACTAAGGTTTCTCTTTTTAATTTTACAATATTGCGAGTTATTTTTCATAAAAGTCAGTTTCATGTAGTTCATAAATTTATTTTTTCAACGTAACCAATGGTTTTTATTTACCTTAAGGGAACTTCACTTATTTTCAACGAGTGTTCCAACTTAAAGGCGCTTTCCAAAGTTTTGTGCTGTATTTGTGGTCTTGAAAGGCGATTGTTTAATTAATATACTTACCCGTTCATGTCACATTCTGTTATATTTTTAACGTCGTATCTTTCCGTTCCTCATTCAGAAGCTACATTTGTTCTAAAGAGGAAAGATATTTAAATTTACTTGTCGTTATTTTTTTTTCTTTTTCAAATAACTGATTAAATTTTGTACGCGTGTAATTTTTTTTTCCAACATAACAATTTTTTAATTTTGTTTGAAGCTGTTTAGTGTATGTTAAAACAAAAGATTACACAGAAATTATTTCTTGTTGTTCATGGGAATAGAGTGGGTGTATTTCATGGCTGTCTGTATTCTCGATTCTTTGTGTGTTAGTGCAGAAATTTTGCTACGAAATGAGTTTCTATGAATACACGAAATTAATTGACTATTTCTTACAGTTCATTAATAGTTATTTATATATTTTTCTTCCGACGGTAATCTTCGTCGACGTGGCATTTCGTTAGGGTTTGGAAATTTATTCGACTCTCTACATATGGCTTTTTTTTTTTAGCATCCACTAAAATAACACAATGGCGATAGCATCGTCTTCAAGTAACTGTTACCATGTGAGACACAGCACATGTTGCTTCTGCGCATGCGCAGTTCCGTTGCTTCCATCTCGTGTTGGGATTGTTTCGGTTGCCAGCTACAGGCCACTAGTGGCACTTGCTTGAAGGCCCGCAATTCACAGCGATGCTGCAGGGTCATAAATGGCTGCCAACTGATGGCACTACCACCAACGGTCCACTACCGTGCCGTAAGTGGCAGATATCAGCCAGCAGTGACCCATCACTACCAGCTGGTGGCCAGCAGTGACCCATCACTACCAGCTGGTGGCCAGCAGTTTCCCAACACTTGTGTTTTTGCTGGGCCCCCAAGGATAGTAACGTAGCCTTCACAGTTCAGGGCGGTCTGCAGACGTATGAGGCGTCCTAATGATTGCCACTTGAAAACACCTCACACATAACGAAGCCGCCGTCGGCCTGCACTAGAAGTATGCACGGGCCTTAATTTGGAAAGTCGGGCCCAGCCCAAGCCCGCACATCCAAAGCCGGGCTCCTTTAAATTTTTTTTAAATTAAAGCCTGGCCCAGCCGAAGCCCGCACGTCCAAGGCCCGACCCGTTTCAATTTTTTTAATTAAAGCCCGGCCCGGCCCGGCCCGGCCCGTTTATTTCTCCTGTTTCCAAGGCCCGGGCCGGCCCGTAAAATTTCAACAATTACCAAAACACGAATTTGACACCTGGTGCACTCGGTCATTCGACTACTGAAGAGTTTTCGTTTTCTTAATTGCTACACGTATTATATTACAATAAACGTTAATTCAGAATATTTCTAAGACACTGTATAAGTCACGTGACTTACGAGGAGGGGGACTTGTATACTCAAAAATATTGCATGAAAAGGACAATTTCCATGCAAAATTTTACTGGGTTTTCAAAAGTATCATTCCCTACCACCGGACTCGAAAATATCCTTAAGGATAGGGGGGGGGGTTAATTCGAAAAGTACGAAATATCGAGAATTATGAGACCGATCGTTCTACTGAGGGAATATTTTATGGCTTTATAAAGTGCATCTATCTCTACTGGCATATCATTTAGCTGGAAACCAATATTTCTCTCGTGTGTGTGGGGCGGGGGGCGGGGGCGGAGTACCGCTTAAGATGCGATACTCCAGACTTTGTGCTATCGTAACTCAAAGAGTTTTTGCATTTAGTGCACTGTATAACGTTTTCCGGCCGACTAGTTTCAGAACACGACAATAATTTACAATATTTCCAAATATCACTTTTCCCCTTTACATTGTCTACTAGCACACATTCTCTGGAAGCGATTTTTTCGCGAAAATCTTTCAGTTTCTTAAACTCCATAATAAGTATGGAAGATTATTTACCAGCAACACTGAACCGTGCATATGCTAAGGGAAAACAACGACAGACTGCCCAGCTAACCAGTGTCACAGAAGTTTTGAAAACGGCTGCCTGATAGTACAAATGGGGAAAATACGGCATAAATTTATACACAGGAGTAGGTTTCTCCCAGCCCATTTCTCCCGTGCCATTTAAAATAACTTAAAAGCTTTTAACACATCTAAAGAACAAAGTGCCGCCGACCAGAACAATAAAAAACATCGTCTGCTAGCGGGTGGCTTGGTTTAGAAATGCTGCAGTTAATAGGCTACCCTGTAGCATGAGAGGAGGGTGAAAGTTGAGAGAGAGAGAGACAGAGGACCACATTCACATTGAAAAACTAAGAGAGCTGACCCACTCCAATTGTTTTGTAGGAGGGGACGATGTCGTATAACTTCTATTTTATCCAGCAGCGGAAATTATTCAATCTTATCCTGCTGCTGTACGTTGCGAGTTTTCCAAACGATAAAGGCACCGTACAGCAGAGCTGAGACGGGCCGAGCCCGAGCCCGAAATCCCGAAGAAGAGCCCGGGCCCGAATCGGGCTCGCGCTGTAGAATAGTTACTGCGGTTCGGGCTAGGGCGGGCTCGGGCACTTTGAGAGAAGGAGAGCGAGGAATTGTTTTTATATATAAATGGGATTTTATATGATTTAGCAAATGAGACACTTTACAGTTGGTAAAGGGAATTCTTCGGTAACTGGTTCTGGTTGGGAAGCGGGCATTCGAAATGGCTGTTTATTCCGGGCTTGGGTAGAAAATGCCATAGGCCGCGCATTAATGTGTTTCTGCAGAGGAGAAAAAACATTTTTCAATAACTATAGATATTGGATAGTTGATAGTATGCCGACGATAATTTACCCCTATTTCCACGCAGTAGTTCCCTGCTATACCTATTTAGCAACGCACATATTGCAGCGCATTATGGTGCGATAATATTAGCATTATTTGAGCAACTTAAAATTGCACCTCCCGATCCTTTTGGATGCCAGGCCGCCCGAAGCACTTCAGGTGGAAACGAACGGTAAAAAAATCAGCCAGTTACACTGCAAAACCAGATAGAGCTCCCTTCCCTACTCCCCATTTGAGAAACACATTAGTTAATTGCAAGAACAGGAAAGAGTGGAGGTGTGGAAAAGGAGATCTTTTTTTATTAATGGTTGAACAGGTTAGCCAGTTTTCGGGCTTTATCTTGCAATATAAAATTCGGGCTCTGTCGGGCTCGGGCTGATATACCACGGGCTCGGGCTGATATACCACGGGCTCGGACCGGCTCGGGCTGATATACCACGGGCTCGGACCGGCTCGGGCTCCGAAATTTGAGCCCGAACTCAGCTCTACCGTACAGCGATTGTTTTGCTGATAAAAAAAATGTAAAACAGACAATGTAAAATAGACGCGGGATCGGCCAGTGTCTATTTTACATTAAATATTGAAGTCCCGGCCCGACCCGTTTTCCCAACTTAGAAATGAGCAAAGGCCCGATCCGGCCCGCGGGCTGAGCCGTCCCGGGCCCGTGCGGACCTCTATCCTGCACTCTCCCTTGTAGGCATGCGGGGTCCATTGCGTCGTGGGGTTGTTTCCACACCCGGAGTCGGTCATTTGTCGGATGCAGTTGGTACCGCGATTCGTCGTACCAGTCTTCACGTTTCCAGCATCTAGCGTCCAATGACTGCGTTCGTGAGCCTGGGCGAGGCTCACGGCCTTGTGCCGTAGGATCAGCAATGGCACCAGGGTGGATTGTCGGCTTCGGAACCCCATAGAACACAAGGAACGTTGCACGGTCAAAAGGAACGTTGCACGGTCAAAAGGAACGTTGCACGGTCAAAAGGAACGTTGCACGGTCAAAAGGAACGTTGCACAGTCAAAAGGAACGTTGCACGGTCAAAAGGAACGTTGCACGGTCAAAAGGAACGTTGGTGGCAGTGAACGAAGGAGTGTTGGTGGCAGTGAACGAAGGAACGTTGCACAGGAAACGTTGCACGGTCCGAACGATGATGCTACTACCGGGCCCAGCATTGAATTGTACTGTTCGCACGTTAAGCCGTCGGACCCCGGATACTGCCCCCGGTAATAAATAAGGAAGTCCCCCCCTTCCTACCTCACTTCCGTGTCACTTTCCCATCGGGCACTCTATCCCAAATCTCCTATCTTCATATTTCTAAGGGTTGTTTAAGACCTTGGGTCAAACACTCCCTTCCTAAAATCATCTACATATGATATGATCTGATCTGAATTGTGCTGTGATTTGCGACAATATTGCACGCCGGGCAGATATTACGATGCGTGCCAGACGCCTCTGTCCACGATCGTCCAGGGATTTCTTACGCCCACACCTGTATCGCAATCTAGATGTTTTCCCTGAGTTTGTGCAGTCCAGGAACTGTTGACCGTGTAATTCAAATTTCATGGTAATTTCCGAGATGAAGGGACGCATCTCCCAAGCAGTGCATATCACGTTCGAAATCACCTAAATCCTGATAAGCTGCCATCTTATCTGTGAATGCTACAACTTGAGCTTGCGGAGATATTTGCCTCTATATATACGCAGCTTGCGGGCGATACCATTTACCGTATGGGTGTGGTGTCACGTAATGGAAATGGTAGCGCCCTTCGCTGTTTGTTTTTGCTTTTTTTCACCTCAGTGTACATACACAAACTTTGGCAGTATAAACGAAATATTCAACTAGCTACACTGGCGTGCAAAAATTAAGGACGAGATGGTTTTTCGAATGTAACGTCGTACAGAAGTGTTCCATATCGACTCAAATCATACCATAAGATTCCCCAAGATGTAAGAATATGGGACAAGTGAGCAAAACCGTCCAAACAAGGAATCCAAAAAATACAAAGGCACTTTTTTGAAAAGGTAACTTCGAGCACAACTGGACAGAAGACAGAAACGTCCATTTGACAGGCGGATGCCAAGAAAAATACAGTCTTCAGTAGGGGATATGATCACCCGTGACTGCGTTGCAGGATTTACAACGTCTGTCCATGCTGAGGACAAGGTTGTCAAGGAGCTGTTGAGGCATTGCGGCCCATTCCTTTTGTAGCGCCAATTGCAGCTGCGGAATCGTTGCTAGCGGCTGGTGTCGCCCTGCCAAGCGTCTCCCGAGAAGGTCCCACACGTGTTCGATTGGATTTAGGTCCGGGAACTTTGCTGGCCAATCCATGCGTTGAATATCTTCCTTCTCCAACAGCTCTGCGACAACCACTGTACGATGAGGTGTAGCGTTGTCGTCCATGAAGAGGAACTCAGGACCCCAGCACCTCTAAACAGACGCACGTGAGGCACGAGAACATCGGTACAATAGCGGACACCAGTGACTGAACCTCCTTGGAAGATGTGGAGGTCAGTACGGCTACCAAGCATGATACCGCCCCAAACGAGAACTCCGCCACCTCCAAACCGGTCTTTTTCGATGATGTTGGAGGTGTGCTTGCGTGTTTCCTGCTCTCTCCAGATGTGTATACGTCCATAATCGCCCGTTAGACTAAATAAGCTCTCATCCGTAAAGAGAACTCGACCCCATTGCTGATGTGTTCAGTTCTTGCGTTCCTGGCATAACAGAAACCACCGTCTCCGATGAGCAGGCGTTAATGACACACATCGCACTGGTCGTCGTGCAAATAGACCACCTTTGTGCAGCCTCCTGGCCACGGTAAAACGCAATAACGGACGCCCAGTTGTCTGTTGCATGTGCCTTGCGATTTCTCCCGCTGTTTGCCGTCTGTCTCTTCCGGCCTGTAGGACAATATACCGGTCGTCCGCCGCCGTGGTTGCTCGTGGACGACCACTGCTAAACTCTCGGACAGCTGTTCCTGTCGTTTGAAATGCTCCCCAAGCTCGTGAAACGATGCTGTGAGCGATCCCGAACTCCTCGGCCACACTAGCCACACTTCGACCTTCTTCCAACTTCCCAATGGCACGACCTAGGGTAAAGTCATCCAGATGTCGTCTACTGGATTGCCTGTTGGCCATATCACACGCTGGGAGCAACTCGACGCCGTTCAAACTGATGTACACCAATATATGGCCTGCACAGTTCTGGGAATTTCCACCAGGAGATGCTAAGCTTGAATCCTTGTAAGCTACCTTTGTGCAAGTACAAGAAGTCTATTGATTGATTCGTGATCATTATTTTCGAGGTTTTTGAAAAAATTCGAACGAAGGACAAGTTTTGCTCCTAAAAGTCCGTACTGAAGGTGACCTGACAACCCTACACCTTTGCGCAGGTAAAAGTAAAATATTTAGGGCCCATAATATATAGCTTTTGTGATGTACAAAGAGGTGACGAACATATCAAGATAGCAAATAGCTGTGGTAAGCCCTTGCCAGCGTAGATTAAATGGGAAAACATTGGGATCCGGAGAAGAAGAATGTTGGTTCGAGAATCGCCACCTGTAAAATTGGGTTTCATACTAATTAAAATATTCGGTTTCACACTTCCTAAAAATCGTCTGATTTGCGGACGAGGGTAGAAAAAGACGCGTAGGAAAGAGAGTGAGAAATTTCTGAAGAGTGAGTGTTACAAAAGAAAAAACAACAACAAAGGTTTATAGAGTGAAGGCTATTGGAGTCCCGTGGCGATGACCGTCGTGGTAGTGCAAAGTACCGTATGCATAGTAATCGTCGGAAGATAGTCACATCTCGATGTACAGGCGGTTCACAATGAAACTGAAACACATGGGTTTAGGACACAATAATTTATTAGTACGGTGTAGGGCCTCCATTAGAGGTCAAAACAGCTGCAATTCGTCCTTGGAAATACCTGTACAAGTCCTGTACATTGCCCGGAGAGATTTGAAGCCATTCGTCTTGAAGAAAAGTGTCTCTAGTTCATGACGTTATGGTGGTGGTGGAAAACGTTTCCTGACTCGCTCCTCCGGAACACCCCAGAGTGGCTCAACAATGTTCAAGTTGGGTGACTGTGCAAGCCGTGGGATATTTTCAACTTCACTTTCATGCTAAGTAAAATACTCTTCCACAAGTTTGGATCTGTTTATCGATGCGTTATCATCCTGATACACGGCACCACCGTCAGGGTAGAATGTCTGAAACACTGGGTGCACTTAGTCCTCCAGAATTATCCGGTAGTCCATGGCAGCTATGTGCCCCTCAAAAACAATCAGCGGGCCGACAGACTGCCACGATATTGCTGCTCAAACCATCACCAATCCAGCTTCGTGCTGCACTGTGGGCAATAAACAGTCCGGTTGGTAAGACTGTGAGGGATGTCTCCACACGTTAACTCTCCTGTATGTGAGAAAGACAGTGAAGGACGATTCATCGGAGAACAACACACATTTTACGTTGTCCAACGTCCACGATTTGCTCTTTTGGCACCATTGCAACCGACGTTTGCCATTCACACTGGTGATACAGAGTTTGGTGATAGCAACACAACCGTGAATGTAGACCCGGTGAAGCTCCCGACGAACAGTTTTGATGGAAAAAAGTGAGTCAACTCTGCAGTGATTTGGGCAGCTGTGGTTTTATGTTTTTTTGCTAGCACCCGGACGTCCCTGTCAGACAGCTTCCTCTTACCTCGACAGTTACTCCTATTGGATGCGGTTCTTCCCTCTTGCTGGTATTCCTACATGACTCTGGATACCGTGGCTCGCGATACACCTCAAAGACTTGCTGTCTTGGGCACAGATGCATCGGCGAGACGAGCACCAACAATCTGTCGTCTTTGAAACTTGGATATGTCTCCCATTATGTTGTGTGGATCGCACTTTTTGACGTCCAGCTGTGCTACTGCTCTGCTAACGCAACTCATACTCCGTTCTCGATGGTTGACTGCGAAATAGATGCAGGTTGACCACCAGGTAGCGCTTACAGCGGCGTGTCACGTGGGATGCTATTTGCCCAGGTGTTTGAGTATCGTTGACCACTACCTATATCTCGTAGCGACGGAATCGATAAAAAGTTCAAGCGATGAGTACGTGCTCTTGACGTGAAGAAACCGAAGAAATATGGCAGAAAAGTTTCCCTTTATATTTGTTTCCAAATTTATTGTGTTCACATCAAGTCTCACCGTCTTATTAATTTGTAATTGGCACTTTTATCATTATTAAAATTGTTTTTAAAGAGTTAACCGATGTATTCTAAAATTAAAATAAGTTTGCGGTATCCGTCGTTCCTCTCTATAAGGAGAAGAAAGTCAAAAGAAACACAACGCGATTCATTTATTTATTCTCCATTATAAAGATGATCCTTATCCCTCGCTTAAATATGAATATACACTGACGGAAAAAAAATCCCAACACCAAGAAGGGGTTGTGTTAGATAAACGACAGTTGGTAGGCGGTGAGAGTACATCTGTAAGATGACGTCTATGCAAATTTCGCGCTCTGCGCATACGTGTGGTGCTAGTAGCGCCCCTCGGAACATGCAAAGCAGGTTTGCTGTAAATACGCGCTGTAACGTTCGTGAGCGTTAGTTATCGTTGAGATTCGATGTAGTGTGTTGATGTTAGTCAAGAATTCCTTTAAGAAGACGAAGAAGTCATTATCAACAGCTCACGGAGTTTGAACGAGGTCGTGTAATAGGGCTACGAGAAGGTGGATTTTCGTTCCGCAATATTGCAGAACGACTTGGCAGGAATGTAGCCACGGTGCATGATTGTTGGCAGCGGTGGTCAAGGGAAGGTACTGCCTCAAGAAGATCGGGTTCCGGCCGGCCACGTGGCACTACTGAGAGGGACGACCGCCGTGTACGGCGTATGGCCGTGGCGCATCGTACCGCGTCTGCGGCAGCAATTCGAGCTGCAGTTGCCACCATAGTGACACAACGAACTGTTACAAATCGGTTACTTGAAGGACAGCTCTGAGCCAGACGCCCTGTAGCGTACATTCCACTTACTCCAAACCACTGCCGTTTGCGACGTCAGTGGTGTCAAGCTAGAGCTCCTTGGAGGACGGAGTGGAGATTTGTTGTGTTTTCTGATGAAAGCTTGTTCTGCCTGGATGCCAGTGATGGCCGTGTGTTGGTTAGAAGGAGGCCAGGTGAGCGCCTGCAACCAACCTGTCTGCGGCCGAGACACCCTGGACCTACATCTAGAGTTATGGTCTGGGGAGCAATTTCCTATGACGGCAGGAGCACTCTCGTGGTTATCCCACGCACCCTGACGGCACAGTTGTACGTCGGTCTGGTGATTCAACATGTTGTGCTGCCATTCATGAACAGCATTCCAGGGGTGTTTTCCAACAGGATAACGCTCGCCCGAATACCGCTGTTGTAACCAAACATGCTCTACAGAGTGTCGACATGTTGCCGTGGCCTGCTAGATCACCGGATCTTTCACCAATCGAGCACGTATGGGACATCATTGGACGCCAACTCCAGCGTCACCCCCCACCAGCATTAACTGTCCCTGTATTGACCGAACAAGTGCAACAGGCATGGAACTCCATCCCACAAACTGACATCCAGCACCTGTACGACACAATGCATGAACGTTTGCATGCTTGCATTCAACATTCTGGCGGTTACACCGGTTATTAGTGTACCAGCATTTCACATTTAAAATGGCTCTTCTCGCGCTTACATTAAGCTGTGATCTTGAAACCTTAATCGATTAAATATGTTACCTATACAAATGTATTGCCACCATTTCATTCCTCTACAACTATTTTTTCGTGGTGTCGGGATTTTGTTTTCCGTCAGTGTATATGTTTGTACGTATGTTCTCCCTTCCTATAGGTTGGTTATCCTATTTCAATTGGTTTTTGGTCTCACTGTTTTATGTAGAAAAATACAAGTTCAAGTTGATGATGCAATTTCCGTAATATATATAGAATATGAAATCCAGGAATTATAACATCGAAATTCCTCAATATAACAGTTATTCTGTTTGATTTAGTTCATCCTTATATGTTGGTACGGTAGTATTTGATTCGATTCACATAGCATCATATTTCGTTTAATTTCGTTAATATATCCTCAGTACCGTTCATCTATGAGTGTGACATTAGTACCCATAACTCTTCTTAAATATAGCAATATATTAAGAATATCGCTGATATCAACACAGACATCAATCGTATGGTAATAATACTTATTCATCGATCATGTACAGGGATTGGAAAAATAATGTAAACACCATGACTATAGGGGTTTATATTATTCATGTAAGCTACACTGAAAAATAAAATAAAAGTTGCGATTACCTTTTGTTCATCTTTTTTTCTTTTTTTATTATATTCCCTATTGTATGCTAATGTAGCACAAGTTACGTTTAGCAACAGTTCTGTTGGCTTGTTTAATTTTAAGTATTGTGCTGGACGCCAACTTATCAGACGAATCGTTGCAGGTTCCTGCCATTGAAGCAGGGAAGCAAATAAATAAGTACTTAAACAAATTGAATGTAATGACAAATCATTTCGTTCGCACGTAGCTTTGTTCATCAGATTGGGGAAAAAAGGGAAAATATCAGTTTGTCTGAATAAATGGTGTATTCTTCCAGCGGGTTGATAGATATCTCGGGTGACTTCCTCTATGTAATTCCCGCCCAAAAATTTCCTTCTATTTCATCCAGTGCAAAAGCGTTTCCCCTGCCTTCTGTCCGAGCAAAATCCTTCTCTTCCCTCAAAATCTCCAACGAGATTCCCCGCTTATGACTTCTATTCGTCCCATTCCCATTCGCGATTTGTCCCCCAGGAAAATGCTCTTGATGTAAGAAGTCGACTGTTAATTACTTACTCCGATTGTCCCTGGCGGGCTCTCTCTGAGGAAGAGTGGTGTCCAACAACGGTGTGAAGGGGGATCTCCTTTTGTTCATGGGAGGTCCCGGTCCGTGAAAGAATGACTTTTCCCAAAATGAATCTATGCTAAGCTCCTTTTTAACTGAGGGTGAATTTCTTAAGCAGCCGTTCTCCCGCCAAAATAACCGAAGTTAGAATTTCATTAAAGTTTAAATATTTCCATATAATAGTTCGTACGAGCGATCGGTGAAATGGGTGACCAGTCAGACTTTGAAAGGGGACAAATCGTGGGAGCCCCTTTTAGCAGGAGAGTCTGTAACCATAGCTGTCAAATTGTTTGGCGTTTCAAGAGCAACAGTCTCCGCGTTTATGACTGCGTACATAAAGCATAGCAAGACTTCATTCGGCGAAAACGAATAGTGGGCGAAAACCAAGACTGAATGAGACGGACCGTCACACTCTAACAAAGACTGTGTCCAAACAATACACGATTATTACAGAAAAAGTAACAGTAGAACACAATTTCCACCGGGGAGACACTGTTCTCACGAAAACAGTCTGTAGAGAACTTCACACAGCCAACATCCATGGGTGAAGTGCAATTGCTAAACCTTTAGTCACAGAAACCAATGGTACAATATGAAAACAAAAAGTGTCACGAGCATAGCACCTGGGCAGCTGATGACTGGAGACGTGTGGTATGGTCCGATGAATTCTCATTTACATTATTGGAGACGTGTGGTATGGTCCGATGAATCCTCATTTACATTTTTCCCAACAGCAGGTCAAGTTTATGTATGAATAACTCCGAAGAAAGCAAATTCAGAATGTCTGGTTCCAACTGTCAAACATGGAGGTGGATCTGTAATGATTTGGGAGGTTATATCTTGGTATTCGGCTGGCTCCATTGTTATTTTACATGATCGAGTTACTGTCAGCGAGTAATTGGACATTCTAGGTCATCAGGTGAATCTCATGGTCCAAATGTTGTGTTCCACCAACAATGATGCTGTTTTTTAAGATGATAATACCTCCACACACACACAGCCAGAACAGTCTTGGTTTGAGGAAAGCACTAAGATGATCTTCAACATCTTTCCTGGCCAGCTGAATCCCCTGACTTGAACATCATCGAACCACTGTAGGAAGTCCTCCAAATGTTGTGTTCCACCAACAATGATGCTGTTTTTCAAGATGATAATACCTCCACACACACAGCCAGAACAGTCTTGGTTTGAGGAAAACACTAAGATGATCTTCAACATCTTTCCTGGTCAGCTCAATCCCCTGACTTGAACACCATCGAACCACTGTGGGAAGTCCTCCAAATGTTGTGTTTCACAAACAATGATGCTATTTTTCAAGATGCGCCCATACACACAGCCAGAACAGTCTTGGTTTGAGGAAAGCACTAAGATGATCTTCAACACCTTTCCTGGCCAGCTCAATCACCTGACTCGAACACCATCGAACCAGTGTAGGAAGTATTGAAGAGCAGAGTGAGAAGCAGATTCCCTCCTCCGGCATCTCTGAAGCAATTGGCTGATGTGCTACTTTGTCCCCTCTGTAATTTTTACTGCGTTATGGCACGCTGCAGAATTTTTCTCCACTGATCTTAAAAAACCCGCTGCCGTCAGGCTGGGATCGAACCACGACACCGCGGTTACAAAGCGGATGCTATAACAACAACACGGTGTTTCCTGTTATGCGGGTATGCTTGAAGATCAGCTTCCTTTTTGCGCGATGTGTGAAACTAAGACATATCTTCTAATTTTACAATATTGCCAGTTATTTTTCCTAAATGTACGTTTTACATAACTTTAAAATTTATTTTTTCAACAAAATGATTTTTTTTTTTTACATTGAGGGAACTTCAGTCATTTTTAATGGATGTATAACTTACATGTTTCTTCGAAGTTTAATGCCGGGCTTGTGGTCTTCAAACGCGATTATTTGATTCATTTATGCGTCATCTCGTATTCTGCTTGAATGTTGTGACGGCTCCTATTGCCTCAGCTTACACATGCCTCCCTCACTATTTTAAAACGTTGCCGTTTTAAGGAAATGCTAAAGAAAAAATTTTCACATTATTATACTGCAATTAAAATTAATGGATAATCGGCTCACCAGATGGAATGAATTTTGGCGAAAAGTGTGTCACAGCTTTTTAAATACGCTATTCGAATACCCTTATATAGAAACTAACATCGTTTTTAAGAGCGTGGGGAATAAAAAAAAAAACTCTTAGCTTTCATTTATTTGAGCCATTACAGTAATAATCCTTAGCACAGAAGTAACTACTACAATTACACCATGCCATCAAAGTCAACTAACTCAACATGAGTCTCTGTGCACGTGTTGATTTTGCGCATGCGCTCTCCCGCTGCTTGCATCTGGTGTTGGGTTTGAGCCATTACAGTGGTAATAATCTTCAGCACAGAAGTAATTACTACAATTGCACCATGCCATCAACGTCACTAACTTGGTTGTTAGCTTCGGACCAGTCGCGACTAGTCCGAAGATGGCACGACTAGTCATGGCGCTTGGACCAGTCGTGGAAGTCTGTAATTCACAGCGATGCGTCAGAGCCATCAGCGGTGTACTATAGGCTGCCACCAACGGATCACTACCGTACCGTGAACGGCAGATTTCAGCCAGCAGTTTCATAACACTTGTGTTTTTGCTGAGGCATGTAAAACAGCAGGGTCAAACAGTGTCAGCAAAATGATCTCCTTTCGGTACAGTGAGGCATTCATGCTCCGACCAGAACTGATTGCCGCTGGTAAGGGTGGACGGACTGCACATAGTGTGGTTGTATTCGTGCGCCGGATTTCCTCCACAGGTGTCTTCGTCGAGTATCAGGATAAAGAGCGAAACGGGATTCGTCTGTGGAAACTATATGGTGCCATTCTGTATTCCATGATATGTACTGTTGGGCCCAGGTACATCTTTGACGACGGTGAGCTAATGTCAATGCTATACATCTCGGCGACGTCCTTATTCTGAGTCTGCTCGTGCAGACGGTTTCGTACCGTTTTAGTACGTATTATGACACCACATGCAGCTTGAAGTGATTCCCGGAGTTGGCTACTGGTGATACTAAGTCTTCTCTGAGCACTTACTGGATCTTTCCCCCTCGTAGTTATCCTCGGGAGAACACTCGTTGATCGATCTGCAACATTTCCATGCCGTAGAAATCTTGTGTGTAGCTGACTCACTACACTTTCCTAAAGCAGCAGTCACATCAATCTGCCGTACATCTGCCTGTAACATGTCAACAGCTCTATTTCTGTTGTCAATGTCGTCTGGACATCATTTCAGGTTTATCTCACAACGAAGGCAATACATTTAGCAAGCTTCTAGACCAAGTGGTGAAGCGACTCAGTTTCGACTTCTCGTAGGGTACCTTTATCGGAGCTTACACACCACGTGATGCGTTGTGATAAATCATGATGCTAATTTACCTACGATAGCCACTCATGTTGATAAACAATCACCAGTAGTCTTAAATTTGTATATCACCACGTTTTCCCATCGAAACCATAATATCCCTAACTTTTTGTGACCAAAATGTAATTTTTGTCGTTCAAAAGTAACGAAACTGATTTTACATGGGGCAAAGGTGTAATGCAGGAAACATATACTTACACTTACGTACTTAAAAAAGTATTCTCCCTCTACCTGAATGCGCCGGTTTTGGGAGAATACTTCTACTTCCGAAAGGTGAGTTCGAAGCCGTACCTCGACATGTGATTCAGGATGCCCATCACAATATTGTTCAATCGAGTATTTGATGCAAACCGACGACCCACGAAGTTGTTTTTTCACTTCAGGAAACATGTGGAAGTCACACAGCGCCAAGTTCGGTGAATACGGAGAGTGCTGTTGCCGGTAAACTGCAGCACAGGAAAAGTGCCACACATTGGACAACTGTCACAGGTTTTCATGAAGGAGCAGGGCACAAATTGCTTTTCCTCCGAGGAACACTTTCAGTGTGTGGCAGTTTTCCAGTGGGAGAGTCTTCCAAGTTTCCGAGCTGTGTTTGGTAGTTTTCCAAGGTGCCTAACGACAGGAGGGAGCTCTTTTGTTTGTCTGAATTTTCAGTCTAGTTCATACGAGTTTACAGTAACTGGCCACCGGTTAGCAGGCCACAAAACTTTAAGAGAAGGGGGTCGCCGTTTCTTGGACTATATTGAGAATTGAATTTGGAACTGCAAAGAAGTTTCGAGAAAACATTCTATGTAAACCGAGCGAGAATTGTACTTTGATTTGAAGAAATAAATTGCCGTGACTTAGCACATTTTTTAAAACTACAGTGTTCGACTAAACAACGAAATGAGAAAAGGACGATAAGGTGGGATTTTTTAACAACACTGAGCTTTTACTTAGGCACTAAATATTTACATAACATGTCAAGTTATTAATATTTTTCTTTTACTTAATTAATTCATAGGCCCTAGATTTAGGCTCTTTTAGCAGTTTTTATTCTACCGACGTCATATACATAACGTTTACATACGGAGTCAAGTTAATAACAGTGCGCATTTACTTAAGCACTCAATATAAATCTATAGGCTCTAGGCCTAGGCCTTTTTAACAGTTTTTAATCTGTCGACTTCATATTCATAAAGTTTACGTATCAAATCAAGTTAATACTGCGCTTTTACTTAGGCACTAATTATTATTAATTCATAAGCCCTAGGTGAAGGCCCTTTTTCCAATTTTTATCGTGACGATGTCATATTCATAGCGTTTACATGTCAAGTCAAGTTAATAGTACTGCGCTTTTACTTAGGCACTAAATATTAATTCATAAGCCCTAGGCCTAGGTCTTTTTAACAGTTTTTATTCTACCGATGTTATATTCACAAGGTTTACACATCAAGTCAAGTTAATAATGTTACGCTTTTACTTACGCTCTAAATATTAATTTATAGGCCAAGGTCTTTTAACAGTTTTCATTCTACCGATGTCATATTCATAAAACTTACATATGAAGTCAAGTTAATAGCATTGCTCTTTTACTTAGGCACTAAATATTAACTCACAGGGCCTAGGTCTTTTTAACAGTTTTTCATCCGTCGACTTCTTATTCGTAACCTTTAGGTATCAAGTCAAGTTAATAATATCACTGTTTTACTTAGGTACTATTAATTCATAGGCCCTAGGTCTAGTCTGTTTTGCAAGTTTTTAGTCTGACGATGTCATATTCATAAGATTCACATATTGAGACAGGTTAATATGTTGTGCTTCTTAAAACTCTCTAAAAAGGCAGAGGGTCTATGAATGAATATTTAGTGCCTAAGTAAAAGTGCAATGCTATTAACTTGACATGTAAACGGTATGAATATGACATCATCAGAATAAAAACTGGTAAAAGGTCCTAGACCTAGGGCCTATGAATTAATTAAGTTTACGTTAAAAACTAAGAAATGATTTGCAACGGTAACTATGTTCATAATCGACAGACTCCTAAAATGAAAATTTATCGTTTTTTATTTTTGACTAAACACAAAACTAAAACGCTAATGAAAGTTGACTGGTAATACTAAACATAAAACGAATGAGTTATCAATCAACAACGAACTTTGCTTTCTATTTAGTCTGTTTTAAACAGTCTTACCAAAAATTTAATATCCCTCTGGCACTTCTCGGAAAAACACTTTGTATATTCCCTCGAGAATTCTTTAGATGATGATGATAATACATGTACTCTTTTAGATCACTTTTGTAAGAACAACAAACGCAGCGTGTTCACACACATCGAACCGACGCCATCTCCTCTGCCCAGGGTCGTGATCCCATAATTCTCTGCAACGACCGCTGGCTGGCTGCTCGGCTTCCACGCAACTAAAGCTCACAAACTAAAACTTGCAGCAGGTGTTCAACGAAAATAAAAGAAACGAGCAAAAGACGCTAATATTCAACATTAAGTAAAAGAGAAATATTAATAACTTAACATGTTATGTAAATATTTAGCGCCTAAGTAAAAGCTCAGTGTTATTAATAAATCCCACATTATCGTCCTTTTCTGAACACAACATGAGTCATGCTGTAATTCCGTTGTTTCGTCGGACACTGTAGTTTTAAAAAATATGCTAAGTCACGGCAATTTATTTCTTCAAATTAAAGTACAATTCTCGCTTGGCTTACATAGAACGTTTTCATTTAGAGTTCCCAATTCAATTTTCAATATAATCCAAGAAACGGAAATCTGTATGCCCTTATCCCCTAAACTTTTGTGTCCAGTTGCCCTAAACTCGTATGAACCAGTCTGAATATTCAGACAAACAAAAGAGCTCTTTCTCTTCGTTAGGCACTGTGGCAAACTGCCAAACGTAATTCGGAAACTTGCAAAACCGCCATACACTGAAAGTGTTCCTCGGAGGAAAAGCAATTTGTGCCGGCCCCTTATTGAAAAACATGTGGCAGTTTTCCTGTGTGGCACTTTTCCAATGTGTGGCACTTTTCCAACGTGTGGCACTTCTCCTGTGTGGCGGTTTACAGTGAACTGGATAGTGCGTCATCGTTTGGAGACCTAAATCTTGGATTATCTGCTGGGTAAGAAAAGCACGATGTGTAGGGGCATTGTTTTGATACAAAATCCAACCAGTTTCTGTGAAACTTAGTCACGGATGAACACAAGGCAATAGTGATCACACAACAAGGCAATAGTGATAACAGGCAACAGGCAATGCAATAGTGATAACAGACAACATGCAAGTCAGTAGTGATAACATAACAAGGGAATAGTGATAACAGGTAACAGGCAATGTAATAGTGATAACAGGCAACATGCAAGTCAATAGTGATAACATGCAACATGCAAGTCAATAGTGATAACATAACAAGGCAATAGGCAAAGCAATAGTGATAACATAACAAGGCAATAGGCAAAGCAATAGTGATTACATAACAAGGCAATATATATACAAGCAAGGCAATAGTGATAATGGTTCGTTCGTTGGCTGTATTCTCCCCAAATGCTTTGTGAATATATACAGGCAAGGCAATAGTGATAGCATAACAAGGCAATAGTGATAACATGCAACAGGCAAGGCAATATATATACAGGCAAGGCAATAGTGATAACAGGCAACAGTCAAAGCAATATATATACAGGTAAGGCAATAGTGATCACATAACAAGGCAACAGGCAAAGCAACAGTGATAACATAACAAGGCAATATATGTACAAGCAAGGCAATAGTGATAATGGTTCGTTCGTTGGCTGTATTCTCCCCAAATGATTTGTGAATATATACAGGCAAGGCAATAGTGATAGCATAACAAGGCAATAGTGATAACACATCCATTTGAGAAGCCAGTTCTATCTTTGTACTATGAAACTTAGTCACGGATGAACACAAGGCAATAGTGATAACACTATTTGCCTTGTGTTCACCCGTGACTAATCAGGGAATACACTTTGCAGCGACTTTTCGGTACCCCAACCGGTTTCTGACAATGCCATGCAACTTCATAAATGATCATTCGGCTATCCTCGCGCGGGAGTGCCTCGATGGTATTGACATTCCACCGTATTCGATGTGGAAGGTCTACCGGAGCATGGAGCGTCTTCCAAACAAATTTCACCATTAACAAATTTCTTGTGTCACTTGAAAACATTTGCACAGGACAAAGCATTCATCGTTTCGTGAGTTTCTGTGGCGGTTGTATTCAAACACACGCAAAATTTCGTAGTTACTCATTGCTCCAGTTTTAAATCCATACTGGGTTACAGAAATACGTCTGAACTCTACGCCGTCAACTACAAGAATGAAATAGCGGAGCGCTTTAATGATATGTTGTCACGTGACGGTCATTGTAGGTGTCGGACACGAGCAGGTGCATTTCTCTGCGTGGGTTTATTTTGGCACTATGACATAAGCCTCGTTACTTTTGAACGACCTACGTATATGGCAAGTCTTGAAGGTAGAGCGTACGACGCAAGTCTGCACTAATCTACCCCCACCTAACACTGCTCGCTCCGCACATTATGTATGCTACTGTAAAAGCCCGAGTTTTGGTAAATCCTGGGTTTGACAGGTTAATCCTGGCATTTATCATACTAAGGTGGTAACAGTCCAAAAAATACTTGTAAGCGCATTCGTTTCGGGCTTTTACCAAACCATTTCGGTTAATGTCATCATTTACCAACACCAACAGGTAAAAGGGCGTTTTTTTTTATGTTTTAAAATATTGAAACAGTCGTTTATGTTGCATTGTTTGTATGATATCTGTTGTACTGGGCTCATATTTTTTATTATAATTGCATGTTTATTTAAAAAGTGTATAATTTTAATAAGAAATTAGAATAGCCTTATACGTATTATGAGATGAAATTCTATATTTTAACTATTAAACTAATAAATTATAATAATTTGCCTTTGTCAATTTAAATTTCAAACATAATGTCCAGATAACACTAAACATGACTGCATTATATACAGGGTGTCTGCAAATTATTGAACCGGTTTCGTGATTTATTTTTGGGGCTGTAATATCAGCGATATGCTGCTCGAGTTGGATGTTACCAGACACGCGTTGCTCAAAGTTTACTTTGGTAGCCGCTAGAGGTTGCGAGAGGCAGTACTTGTCTTATAGTCGGTAAGATAGCTTCAAACAGCTAGAAAGCGTTTGCTGTCCTCGAATTTCATGCTACTCAATCTCTGACAACAGTACAACGACACTTTCGAACGAAATTTAGGAAAACTCCACCCAGCGTCAACTCCACTTGGCGATGGTATGAACAGTTTAAAGTGACAGGATACCTGTGTAAAGAGAAATCAACCGGTCGTCCATCAGTGCCTGAAGAACCCGTGAAACTCGCGCGGTCAAGTTTCGTGCGTAGCCCACAGAAGTCGACGCACACAGCGAGTAGAGAACTGGATATTCCACGATCGACCGTTTGGAAGATCTTACGCAAACGATTGAAGCAGAAGCCGTACCGCTTGCAATTGCTACAAGCCCTGACGACCAATGACAAAGTGAGTCGCTTTGAGTTTTTTCGCAATTTCAAAGTTTTATAGAAGAAGACGATGCGTTTTCTGATAAACTTGTCTTCAGTGATGAAGTAACGTTTTTTGTTAGTGGCAAAGTGAATAGGCTCAATGTGCGAATCTGGGGCACAGAAAATCCCCACGCCTTCGCATACCTCATTCGGGATTCTCAAAAAAATAAATGTTTTCTGTGCGGTCTGAAAATTTAAAGTTTGCGGCCCCTATTTCTACTGCGAAAAGACCGTTACCGGACACGTGTATCTGGACATTTTTTAACATTGGCTCATGCCGCAGTTGGAGACCGACAGTGTGGACTTCATCTACCAACAGGATGGCGCTCCGCCATATTTCCATTGCGATGTTTGTTTATTCTTGAACGTCAGATTGCGAAAGCGATGGATCGGTCGTGCTAAGAATGATGATCACCAACTGCTGTTATATGGCCTCCACGCTCCCCTGAATTAACCCCCTGCGATTTTTTCGTGTGGGGTCATGTGAAAGACTCGGTGTTTGTGTCGACTTTACCAGCCGATCTACCAGAACTGCGAGCTCGCATCGTCAATGCCTTTGCTCACATTGATAGAGATATGCTAACTCGCGTGCGGGAGGAACTTGATTACAGAGTTGATGTTTGCAGAATCACTCAAGGGGTGCATATCGAGCACCTTTAATATACCCAAAAAAACTTTGCGCATTGTCATATGTAATTGCAAAATTTCGTGATGATGTGTCAAATAATATACCTACAATAAAATCGTGAAACCGCTAAAATCATTTGTATACACCCTGTATATTTAAATTCATTTAATTAATGTACAACAAAAAAAATGTTAATGAAATAAAAGTAACTTGTTAATCAGGATTTCCTTCAACATCATCAAATTATAATTAAACTTACTTGTTACAGCAAGGTTGATTGTTAGGACATTTGGAGTTACAAAGCAGATTGGCTGATTTGCACAAACACATCTTCCTGGTACACTTCTTTGAACGGTTGAATTTTTTTAATCCTTATCCACCAACTAAGGAAAGCTTATTAACACACTGCACTTATTTTTTCCTCTTCGACTTTCGGGCTTTACAGTAACATCATAGCGGTTCAATCGTCTATAGCGAACTGTTTGTTTTATTGGGTTGCCGGAAAAGTCATGACATATTTTGGCACCCGATGGCGGTTGGGCGGTTTTGGAAGTACTAGAGGCATACGCAGCTCTGTTATCGTTATGGCATTCGACAGCTGCGAGTTCTAGCTGCAAAGGAATAGTGAGCGATTTGGTTGATTTGCGGAGATTTGACATCAAGTTGAAGATGGAAGACCAAACTGTGCATTTTAGCCATATTTTACTGTTTTACTTCCGGAAAGGGAAGAACGCGCGTCAAGCTTGTGAAAAGTTGCGTAAAGTGTACGGTGATAATGCTCTACAAAAACGTCAGTGCCAGCGGTGGTTCGCAAAATTCCGTGCTGGTGATTTTGACCTCAACGATGCCCCCTCGGTCCGGGAGGCCCACCGAGGTTGATGACGACCAAATCAAGGCATTGATCGAGTCAAACCCACGTTCCACGACACGAGAGATTGAAGACACATTGCACATCCATCATTCAAACGTTCACAACTACCTGAAGAAGCTGCGATACGTAAGCAAGCTCGATGTGTGGGTTCCTCATGAACTCAAAGAAGCTCAATTGACAGCGTGTATAAACATCTGCGATATGCTTATTAAACGTAAGGAAAACGATCCTTTTTTGTAGCGACTGATAACTGGTCACAAAAAGTGGATTGTGTAGAACAATGTGCTGCGCAAACGGTCTTGGTCCCGACTTGCTGCTTCATCTCAAACGACATTCAAAGCAGACATTCATCAGCGGAAAGTTCTGGTGTCAGTGTGGTGGGATTTTAAAGGTGTCGTGTTTTTCGAGCTCCTACGACGTAACCAAACAATCAATTCGAATGTGCACTGTCCGCAATAGGACAGTTTGAACGAATCCATCATCCAGAAACGTCCAGAGCTCATTCATCGTAAAGGTGCTGTGTTCCATCACGACAACACGAGACCACACACACGTTTGATCGCCCGCCAAAAATTATTGGAGCTGGGGTGGGATGTGTTGCCCCGTCCAGCATGCTCGCCTGATCTTGCGCAGTCAGACTTCCACTTGTTTCGCTCTCTTCAACAGTTCTTGCGTGGTATAACGTTCAATTCAGATGAGGCTGTAAATCAGCAACTTGTGTGGTTTTTCGCCACGAACGACAGGTCCTTCTATGAACGAGGCATTCTGCAGCTCACTGAAAGATGGCAAAAGGTTATCGAACAAAACGGGAATTATATCATTGATTGATCTTTGTTCTTTCTATCAATAAACGACCTTTCCAAAACATGGCTAAAATACGTCATGACTTTTCCGACAACCCAATACTTTAGCACCTTTAGCTTCTTTGACTTCACTCAACAGAAAATTGCAGCTCTCACTTGTTAAGTAAAAGTTGTTATCCTACTTATTATTCACTCAAAAGATCGTAAAACTTTTTTCTGCACAATATCGCTTATTTTTATTAACGAAATAAAAAAAACACGAAATATATTAGCACAAAAAAAGCAAATTGATTCTAGATCGTCGCCGCTCACACGTCCGTCTATACTCGTACGAAGTAAGGCTACAACTGAACTGTTAGGCACGCTAACAGCTAGAAGAGTCACGAGCCTGTTGGGACCCGCGCACTACAAGCTCACCTGCGTTGGCACGTGCGCATTACAGGCTTTGACGGTTACCGGAAAAAATCCAAGCAAAAAAGATCCACGAAAAAAAAAGCCAGGAAAAAAATCCAACGAAAAAATAATCCAGAGTAAAAAAACCCAAAGGAAAGAAACGCCAAGGGAAAAAAATCCATGAAAATAAAATCCAACTACTTTCATGCTGGCTAACCAGTAAGAAACTTAGGGGTCATGTAAAAATTTCCTGGCTTTTTTCGTGGATCTTATATAATAATTCATATTAATTCAAATATCCAAATCCATTTTTATAGTATAACTTTATATGAAGTTCATAATTTTTTTATAACCATACTTTGCCTACCCTTATATCACAAATAACGAGAGTGAGAAAGTGGTACTACCTACAATAAAAAAAAAAAAAAAAAAAAAGTGCTCACTTATAAAAGATTATGAGGATACCATAATTTGATTCCATGGAAGTTCGAGCAACTAGAGGGCCGTATGAAAATTGCATGCATTTTTGAATTTCTTGTGTCCGCTTCCATGTTGGTTGACTTTGTAGGAAATTTAGGGGGCCGTACAAGAATTGCATTTATGATTTTCTTGTGTACACTTCCATGTTGGGTGACCTTGTAGGAAATTTAGGGGTCGTATAAAAATTTCTTTTCTGATTTCGTTGCGTCACTTCCATGTAGGAAGCTTAGAGGGTCATCTAAAAATTTTCATTTGACTTTTTCCCTGGATTTTTTTAGCTTTTCTTTTGCACTAAAAATTACGTAAGCCTTGCAAATTATGAATTCTCAGATGGAAGCATATAGGTTCTGAGAAGTAGGTACCGATAAAACCATATTGAAGTGTACCTTAATAATGGAAAAAAAATATATAAACGCGATGTGATCGAGGAAATGCAGCAAAGAATATTCTAGTAAATAATATTCTAAGAACAGGAATGAAATATGTCAATCCAGGGCCAGATTAAGGCCTTAGTGGGCTCCTACGCTAAGACATTTGGCTGGGCCCACACAGATCTTATCACTGGGAATCTTTATGAAGTTCGTTAAAACACGAATCTGTAGCAATGCGCTGTGGTAATTAATATGTAGTTTATTCTTCAAACTAATAAATTATCTGCAGAGCATTAATATAAGTCTGTATTTTTCGTCGTTCTCATAAGAGCATGTGTTAAATGCTTAAGATTTCTAGATTTTGTCTTTGATTTCCTAATAAGTTTGCATTGTGGGCTTTTCTTAGCGCATGTTTAATTATGTAATGTGAAGCCACAGGGGACTTCGACTATTAAGGGCTCCAAGTGCAAACAGGGAGGCGTGCGTATTAAACGGTAAAAATTCCCCCGAGAAGAAATACCCCCGGAGAAAATACCTTTGAAAACTGAAAAGCGGAAAAAATGTCCCCGGAAAAAATACCCCCGGAAGAAATACCCCCAGAACAAACGGTTCACTGTAAACTGCCACACAGGAACACTGATGTGTGGCAGTGTTCCAGGGTGGCAATTTACCGGCAACCCTGCCACACATCTTTCAGCAACTTGGCCACAAAAGTTCAAAGGGGGGGGGGCTATAAAGATTGCCGCTTGTGGGTCTATATTGAGAACTGAATTGGTAACTCCAAATGAATTTCGCGAAAACGTTCCATGTAAGCCATGCAAAATGAAGCCACAGCGGACTCCGACCATGAACGTCTCAAGTACAAATTGGGGTGTGTGGATGGATGGTAGTGAAAAAGCTGAAACTCTCTCGCCGACCCCGCTGTAAACAGTGACATGAAACCTTTATACCCTTGGCGAGTCACTGCCTAGCAATCTGTTTGTCTTCCAGCCTCTGTTTCTGACCAAGTGGAAATCATACGAGACAAAAGTAAAACTATTTTATAAACCTCTTTCTCTCTTTATTATTTGCCCAGGCATGCATTCTCTTGGTCATTCTCTTGCCCCCCCCCCTCCTAATCTTGCCCTGTGTCAAACATGTAAATGGATAACTGTTTCGTTGGAGTTTGATTTTATTTCCCTTGGCTTTTTCTTCCATTGGCTTTTTTTTCTTCCATTGGCTTTTTTTTTCCGTGGTTTTTTTTCCCCATGGGATTTTTTTCCGGTAGTTTTTCTTTTTTTCCTTCGATATTTTTTCCTAGATTCTTAGGATTTATCAATTTTCTGGCTTTTACAGTAACATATACGTACATTATTCTTATCTTGTCAAAATATACACGCGTCATTCAGATCTGACCTCAAGACGGTTGCCAAATAACATTAAGTGAAAAAAATATAACTTTAAGATTGAAATGCTTAGAGTGAATGAACTCAAAATCTACATAGGGAAATAAAATAAAAATGAAAGTTAAATTAGAACATACGTCATATGGGCTACAAGATATTTTACTGTTATTTGCGTGCACACTGCACTTTTCTTGGAATGCCTTTTATGTGAAGTGCATTTATTCGCGTGATTTTTTTTTCTTTTATTTCTGCTGGAGGGTTTTTCCCAACAACAGCTCTGCAGAGGACTTTATTTTGTGTGTCAGAAACTAACAATATTATAATAAAAATTGAAGGTCTATCAAATTAAATATGAAATTCACTGATAGAAATGAATAATATTTTGTCCCACCTTATTCTGGTTCATGCGATATAAAACACCTGTTGCGCGGCAAATTAAGTACTATCTGTTTCTTTTTTTCCCTCCCTTTTATTCAAAAAATTACCCACAGTCGTTCCTTTTTATGACTACTGTTGACAGGGTTTTCATCACAGTAGTCCAGCATGTACTTGCTTATTTCAAGTTTATACAAAGACAGCAGGAAAGTGATTCAAAGTGGAACTGGTTGCTGTTTTTCTGCAAAATGTACTTTCGAACCACCTGCCGTTGGAAGTGAAGTAAGGCCTACTATGCAATTTATAACAAATCAAAGCCTACGAAGGCGGGATGAAGAATAAAATCCGGTACGCTCAAAGGGGAAGATGATGAAGGTAACAATCCCATAAGAAACAATTCCGACTGTCGTTATTCCGTAGGTGTGGAGAAAAACCGTCCACTTAAGGCACCACTCCTGCGACTTTAAGGTTATTTGCTCTTTTCCCTGTGTCTTTCTTTCTCCTTTTCTGTGGCTGCGTGGATGGATTCTGCCCCGGGGCGTCGTGTTGCGGCTGGTCGCCTCTTCCGAGGGCAACAAGGCTATGATGATTACAGGGGGTGAATCCAGTGTAGACAACAGGAAACGGCCGACATTCAAATGACAGTGTGCAAGCAAGAATGACTCTCAAAATGCCCCGCCACCTTAGGCCTAATGTCGTGTTTGTTTAGGGGGATCGGGCGGGGGATACGCAGCAGTTAGTTGTCGCCCAGATTAGGCGGTAATTTGTCGGCCCTCCCCAGAAAACGGGACGGTTTGATGCCAGATGATGAATTACTCAGGGATTTCATGCGACTAATGAAAATGCTTATTCTCCCAAGTCGACAGAAAAAAATCATCTTTGTAACCTCGTAAAAAAAAAAAAAAAAAAAAAAAAGAAGCAGAATTGAATAAGACATTCGATTCCATTGCACCTCGTAGTGGGGAAGACACTTCAGGTGTGTGATTATTCCTTTCTGGCTTTTGTAATTCTCTTACCCTTATAATGAGTTTGATGCGTTAGGAAGAACAACATAAAAGAAAAGAAGAGATAAAAAAATCTTTTCTGATAAAAGGAAATTTGAGATGTTGTCTTCATTGATTAAATTATTTTAGCCGACAAATGACAGCAGTTTGTTGTGGTTTTTGCTTTGAATTTGCTTTGCTTTTTTTTCTTTGCAATATTAGTATTGCTTTTTTTTTTTTTTTTTTTTTTTTTTTTTGCGAGCAAGTTTCACGTACCGGAGGATCTGGCTCCACGAACTGCAAGTCCGGTTCGTAATTGTGGTTTCGGGTTCTGGTGACCGACAGTGTTGAACATTTTCACGTTAGATCTCAGGCCCGTAATCATTTTAATGACTTGCCCAAGCCTTGTAGTCTGAAAATAAAAACTAGCACAGTTTGAACAAGTTTCTGCAGTTGTGCCGCGGTCTTTAACCAAAAATAATTTTAAACAAGTGATATATTGGTAACGAGAGCGTTTGTAATAAAAGGGAAAAAAATAATTTTTCATAAATGTCAGTTTCATATAATTCATAAATTTATTTTTTTATTTTTTCAACTTAACGATTTTATTTTTTATTTTTTTAACTTAAGGGAGCTTCACTCATTTTCAATGAGTGTACCAACTTAAAGGCGCTTTCCAAAGTTTCGTGCTGTCCTTGTCAACTTGAAATGCGATTGTTTAATCAATATATTTACCCGTTCATGTCACATTCTCTTACATTTTTAACGTTGTATCTTTCCTTTCCGCTGTCAGAAGCTACATTTGTTTCAAAGAGGAAAGATGTTTTATTTTACTTCTCGTCATTTTTAGAAATGAATTCCCCAGTCTTGTGTATTCAACCCATGGATGAGTACGTTATATCCAAATAGCGTTTTTTTCTTTTTTTTTTTTTTTTCAAATAATTGATAAATTTTCTACGTATATAATTTTTTTTTCAACATAACGTTTTTTAATGTTTTTTTCAGGATTTTTGTTTCAAGCGGTTTAGTGTATGTTAAAACGAAAGATTACACAGAAATTATTTCTTGTTATTCGTGGGAATGGAGAGGGCTGTAATCTAGTATTTCTTGGCTTAATCTGATATCTTCGTCGACGTGGCATTTCATTATGAAATTAATTCGCCTCTCTACATATGGCTTTTTTTCTTAACATCCACTAAAATAACACAATGACGATAGCATCGTCTTCAACTAACTGGTACCACGAGAGACACAACACGTGTTGCTTGTACGCATACGGAGTCCCGTTGTATCCACCTGGTGTTGTGGTTGCATCGGTTGCCAGCTACGGGCCACTAGTGGCACTTGCTTGGAGGTCTGCAATTCACGGCGATACTGCAGGGCCGTCAATGGCTGCTTACTGATGGCGCTGCCACCAACGGACCGCCACCGGGCCGTGAGCGTCAGATTTCAGCCACCAGTGACCCATCACTGCCAGCTGGTGGCCAGCAGTTTACCGACACTTGTGTTTTTTCTGGGAAGAAACAGCATGAAAAAAGAAAACCAAATAATATTTGGAATATTCTTCAATATATCAGAACCCCGTCAACGGAGATAACATGTCAACAGATATGCAGCATTATTAATGTTTATTTATGCGTGTATTTTAAATGCACCTGCACATCCACATTTACGTAGTTGGAACAAGATTATATGTTTTTCCATCGGTCACAAGAACTAAACAAAACAAATTTGTATGTCCCCCCCTTCCCCTTCCATACACACACTCAAGCGCGCGCGCATTTTTGTTGGTGTTACATGCTGTTGTTTAGGGATTTAATGAGAACCATGAGCAACTCTAAAGGTTCCTGGAAAGGGACTGGGTCAGTGTGTTGTGCGCACAATTATTAATACGAAATTTGCGCAACATGGATTTGAATTTATTTAGGAAAAAGAAAACATTTCTTTGTTACAGTAGGATAGGTGGTTCCCACGAGTCAGATTTTCGTGATCACTCATGCTTTTCAGTGACACTCCAACAAACGAAATGTAGCAATTTAGCTTATATAGAAAATGCACGTTGCTTTCTGCGACATGCAAAGGTATAGACATGATAGCGTCGATTAGAAGAAAGGGTTGTAGCTCTAATCCCCTTATTTTTGGCAGCAAGTCAAGATTATCTCATTTGACGGTAAAAGCAGATTTCTAAGATGAGGCATCCGATGGTGTTACTACGTAAGTAGTTCAAAAAGTGACTGCAAATTGACAGTATTTCATGAAACGAACACACCAGGCATTTGAAACTCTCGCTCAGGGTAGATACATTCTTAGAAAAGATGTTGATACTGCCCAATAGATGGCGTGGCGTGCTTAAGCGGAAGAGCAGCATAAACGAAATGGCGGCGCCTTTAGCTGTTTGCACCGTAGAGGAACAGATGGCAATCATCAGGTTTTTGTGGTCCGAGGGTGTGAAACCTCGTGAAATTCATAGTAGAATGCTGCAACTGTATGGAGATGACTGCATTGGCGAGAGAAGAGTGTACGAGTGGGTAGATGCGTTTAAAAATAGGCGAACATCCATCAGTGATGAGCAACGCTCCGGTCGTCCCTGCACGGCCTTCACTGATCAGAAAGTGAGTCGCGCTGACGCTATTATTCGTGAAAACAGGAGCATTTCTTTAGAATCCTGGCCAGGGAATTGGAAGTCAGTATCGGATCCCTTCATACCATTGTCACGGAGGTTATCAAGTATCGCAAATTGTGTTCACGGTGGGTGCCTAGGATGCTGACTGATCAGCAGAAGATGATTCTTCCACATAGTTTTTGGGGCGGTAGAACGACGAAGTAGACGACTTCCTGGCACGTGTCGTCACATGGGATGAAACCTGGGTGCATCACTATGAGCCCGAAAGCAAGAGGCAGTCTTCAGAATGGCGGCACACATCTTCTCCAGTCGAGAAAAAGTTCAAGTCTCAACCCTCCGCCGGAAAAGTCCTGTTCACCCTCTTCTGGGATATGAATGGACCAATTTTGGAGCACTATCATAAAAAAGCTGAACATTGAATAGTATCCGACACAGCGCAGGGTTGGAGGAGGAGCTGAAGCCAGAAATATGGAGTCGCCGCAGATAACTTTTGTCTAAAGGCGTTCTTCTCTTTCATAATAATGCCCACCCTCACACGGCCGCTGCAACTCTTGACACCATTCGGAGATAGAGATTTCAGTTCTTACAGCATCCCCCATACAGCTCTGATCTTTCTCCCTCTGATTATCATGTGTGCGAAGATTAGGGAGTGAAGCGGTGCGTTCTTGGCTGAAAGCACGACCAAAAACATTTTTTTCTGATGAACTAAAGAAGTTGGTGCAACGGTGTGAGAAATGTATAGAAACGGTGGATGATTATGTAGAAAAATGAAATATCATTCATATCTCTCATTGAATTATGTATCTCAAAATATTCAATTTGCTGTTTCTTTTTGAACTGTCCTCGTAGCTAGAGGCATCGGGTGTCACACGCGTACGCACGAACCTATCGTTTTTATAAGCGGTTTACCTTCATAAGAGGGTAAACGCCAATGACAGAAATTAGAATGGTCCATTGTCAATCTGATAGGTAAATCATGTCCCCCTGTTTACCAGTCAAAAAGTTTGGGAAAAGATTAAATTGTTGGGAAGAGAAAAAGAGAGATGTTAGTAGACCATCGGAGAGTAAAGATGTAAAGTTTCCAGACCAGAGAGGGACAACAAGATGAGAGAAGTTGTTAAGGACTTCAGATTAGAAATCAAAGGGCGAGGTCGCCGGTTGACAATAAGGATATTGGCAAACACATAAGGCCCTCGAAGTAGACGGTGAAATATGGGATGCTCACATGGACCAGGGACCAGAGACGTTTTATCGAATGGGCGTTCCCAGCGTTTTCCGGAGGCCTCACGCTCAGGAAGAGCTTCCGTCCAACATCTTTTTGACTGAGGCGCCCAAGATATCTGTGCTACGCAATTTTCTCACTCCAACTCACACTGCAGTGAGAGTGTTTTCTATTTCTCTTTTAAGATTTGCGGAATCTGAAAGAGGGGGAAGAAAGGAAATACGGAAAGGAAATAATAGCAATAAAACAACACTTGTAGTTCAAAGCTAACTTAAACACAGTGCTCGGGTTTTTTGTTGGCCATCTGGGGTCATTCCTGCAAACAAACAAACAAAAAAATTCAACGCAGCCGAACTTATTGCAACATTGGCGGTTGTGGAAAATGAACAAACCCGTATGGGGTCAGCTGGAGCTCCAGCTGATTGAGGGATGGCGTCCCCACGGCTCTAGCAGACTACGTAATTGTTTTTTGACTGTACCTGATGCCCTTTAGCCAATCCTGGCTCTTCCGCCAATAACCCCAATAAAACAAACAAACCAAATTAGTAAAATCGGTATAAGTTTAAAGCTATTCTTAAACCTTACATTATTCTCCTCTCTCAAAACCTTGTGGCTTTAGTCTAGGTCACTAAATTAATCACACCACCGATATGCCACATACTTGAAGACATTCTGATGCATTTGTTGAGAAAAGTTTTTTTTTCCCCGATATATTTTTAGAATGTAAATTTATTTGTTTCTTTATTTGATTTATTTATGATATATATAAACAGTCAGATCCGTCTGTCTCTCTTGAACGCTTGACGTCACCGCAACGTCGGCATTGCTGCACCGTCACTTATCGAACAACTCGTGTGTGCTCTCGCGATGTTAAATTGATTGCCTGCTATATAATAGCACGCGATCACTTTTAAATGTCAAGGTGATTGCGTGCTAATTTAAAAACATTGTACTACCAATGACTGGAGTTCTATTTATCCGATCTACAAAATTCGAATTAAAATCTTAATATCATTGCAAGTTGCGTTTGTATATGAATTTAATTTAGCACAATTCGAATATTAATTTGTAAGCTTCAATTATTTTTTTACTTCTTTAATTTAACTCTCCGAGTTTAGTACTGATTATGTTATAAATTTTGCAAAATATCGATGTAAAACGCTGTAACCTACAATAAAAACTGAAATCTTGAGATGTCAAAGTGATCAAGATTGCATTTAATAGCAGATGTCGCCCGAATAGCACATTGTCGAAAATTTAGATAGTTCCGATTTGTAATACCAGATGTCGCATTATTTCGTTGCAAAAGCTTTGTTATGAAGTTTTAAACTAACCGTCGAATAGGACAGTCTAAAATAAGCCTTGAAGGGAATAACAAGTGTGCCGCAAATAAAGTCATTTAACGTGAAAGATGAAAAAAGTTATTAAGGAAAGTTTACACGTAAACAACTTTCCGGGTTTAGTGCTGATTACATGCATTACACATTTTGCAAAATATCGATCTATCTAAACGCTCTAATCTACAATTTTTAAACAACAAGTATTTTACACAGAATGTTATTCATCGCTAGTTTTTAAAAACGAAAATAAATAGCATATAATTTTTAGTTTTAGTATGAATGAGTTCTTACTATATAAGTTCTTACTGTGTTTCCTTACAGAAATCCGGCGTCTATTTGATTTGTTTTCAATCTGCTTCAATTAAAAATTTCACTCCGTCACAGGACGGGCAAGGTACGATCAAAAAGTTCCGAGACTAGGCCGATATACAACAAAGTAATTACGTTACTTAAGTCTGGCTATGATCTCCCACAAAGTGGTCTCCTTGGGCAGCTATACACCGCTGACAGCATTTTTGCAGCTGTTAGAACGCTCCCTAGAAGTCCTGTCCGCGAATCGTGTCAAACCCCGTCTGCGATTCGCGCTAGATCTCGCCCATGGTTTCAAAACGGCGACACTTGAGCTTCAGCTTCATCTTCGGGAACAGGAAGAAGTCGCAGGGGGCCAAATCCGGCGAGTAAGGCGGGTGAGGAAGGGTAGTCGTGCTGTTGCGGCTGCAAAATTGGCGTGTTGCTAACGCTCTGTGAGCTGGTACATTGTCGTGATGGAGCAGAAAATCGCCCTCGCGCCACATTTCAGGTCGTTTGCGGTGAATGTCCACCCTAAGACGCCGCATAACATCGTAGTAAAAAAGGGCGGTGATGGTCTGGCCCTGGGGGACGATTTCACGATCCACAACCCCCGAATATCGAAGAACACGATGAGCATGCTTTGGGTTGCGCTTCGGACCTTCTTCGGTCGTGGAGATGCCGGCCTCTTTCACTGCGACGACTGTTGTTTGGTCTCCGGGTCGTGACCGTAGACCCAAGTCTCGTCCGCAGTGATGACCCGCGCGCGACAGGAACGTTGGTTCATTCACCACCTGCTGACGAAGATCTTGACAGAGTTCGACACGGAGCGCCTTCTGTTCGGGGTTCAGAACCTTTGGCACAAACTTTGCAGCAATGCTGTGCATGTTCAAACTCGACGTCAAAATTTCTTGCACTGTTCCGTATGACACATTGACGATGGTAGCAATGTCTTGAATGATTCTCCGACGATCCTCATGCACCAGTTCCCTAATTTTGTCCACATTTTCGGGGATTTTGTTCGTGGACTGTCGCCCTGACCTCTCGTCGTCTCCCAGTGCCGTTCTGCCGCTCTGAAGCGCGAGTGCCACTCAAAACACTTCGGACGACTCATTGCTTCATTGTCATAAGCGTGCAGCAACATTTCATGCCTCTCCGTTCCCGATTTCCGGAGTTTGACGCAGAATTTGATGTTCGCTCGTTGCTGTAGTTTGCAGTCCATACCGAAATCGCAGCTGTGTTCTGCACGTGGTCATCAAATATCGTGTAGTACAGCTCCCGATGTTCACAGAACGACGCCACTTGGCACAATGACTCATGAAGGTCACTGCCCTCCACCGCTGCTTGCGCATCCACCTACTGCCATCTGTTGGCGCGCAACGTACCTAGTCTCGGAACTTTTTGATCGCACTCACTATGTATACGAAAGGAACAGCGGAAGTGTTTCTGAAAATTCAGAATTTTCCGTTAAGACATCTTAAAAACGGCAATTTACCGTCAATATAAGAAAGTAATTTCTGAAAGGTTAAAGAAAATTCAGATTGTTCTTGGCGCACGAAAAATCCGTGAAATTCAGGTTTCCTTCCGTCATTTCACGGAAAAGGTTGTATCAGAAATATGCTTCGTTAATTCACGAAAGAAAAGTGGCTCGTGAATTTCAGAAATTTTTTTACAGTGCATGTTGCAATTCAAGGTAAATGAAGTTCGGAATTCTGCGTTTACTCTCTTATCTCTCCTATATATCACGTTCTTGTCTGTGCAATTGAATTATTTGTACAGCCAGTGGCGGACTGGGGTTTCTGTACCGCCCTGGAAACGGGGCTTTCGCGCCCTACTTTTGGAAAAAATATTAAAGTACCTCAAAGCTGAAATTAAACGTGTATCAGCATTACTATTTCAACACAAGTCTATGAACTATTTCGCAGAGTTTGTGTTGAGTCAATAATTATTAGGTTGTCCATAATGAAATGTCCGACTTTTGATTCATATTTTGACAATGTGTTGTGTTCAATACAGTGAATATGCATGGGCGCTGACAGGGGAGGGGTCACAGGGGTCACTTAACCCCCTGCAGAATTATGTTTCCCTCTATTTTATTTTTTTATTTTTTTATTTTTTTTATTTATTACTTTTTCTTTTTACCCTCACAGAACTGGACCACAGGGAAAGACGGAATTTGGGGCATTTAATTTAATATTCCAATTTTATTGGAAATTTGGAATTGGAAAACGATAACGTTAAAACGGAAAACCTAGCAAACCGTAAGGTAGTACCCCCAAACAAGTTCCGCTCAGGGTGGTGTGTGCTGAAAGGATTGGCGTGGCCCTGCTCGACACTGTTCATTATTTTGAAAACAGTTACCAGTGTACATGATAATACATGACTATTACTAACATACATTTTCTTCAAGACCAGCATCAATTAATAATAATAATAATAATAATTATAGTGTTCTAGTGTAGTAAGTAAGTAAGTAATAGTAATAGTATTAATCTTTCATTTTCACGGATTACTGTTTCTTACATATTAGCTAAACCTTAATTAATTACACTTGACCCCCCTTGAAAAATTTCCTGCAGGCGCCCATGTTAATATGTATGCAAGTGTAATATAGCATTGGAAAGCTTGAAATCTGCAGATTGTAACCTTTTGGTTCACTTTATTAATACATAATATTTCCAACTGTACATTTCCGTTTCAGTGAAACATGAATAATCGTGATTTTCCGGCAATTTTCCTCTACGAGTTCAAATTGGGCCACAACACAGCGCAAGCGACGCGAAACATTGTTGGTGCCTTTGGGGAGGATGCTGCTAACGAGGATACAGTGCGAAGATGGTTCGCAAAATTCAAGGCTGGCGACACAAACCTCGACAATGAAGAGCGTGGACGACTGAATACCGTCATCGATGACGACGCACTGAAGGCGCTTGTTGAAGCAGATCCACAAACAACTGTTCATGAGCTTGCGGTAGAACTGGGAGTAAGCAAATTAGCTGTTTCTCTGCACCTCAACCAAACTGGAAAGTTCAAGAAGCTCGACAAATGAGTGCCACATGAATTGAACGAAAATCAACAAAATTGTCGTTGGGAAGTCTAGTCGGGGCTGCTTTTGCGCTACAAAGCCGATCATTTTCTCGATCGCATCGTGACATGCGATGAAAAGTGGATCCTGTACGACAATCGTCGACGTTTCGCGTCGTGGTTGGACCACGACGAAGCTCCTCAACACTTCCCCAAACCAAAACTCCATCAACAGAAGATTATGGTGACTGTTTGGTGGTCTTCAACCGGTTTAGTCCACTACAGCTTCCTGAATGCGGGCTAAATGATTACCGCGGCAAAGTATTGTCAGGAAATCGACGAAATGCACCGCAAACTGCAACGTATTTCCCCCATTATTAGTCAACAGAAATGGCTCAATCTTTCTGCACGACAACGCGAGACCGCATGTCACGCGTATCACTCTGCAAACGTTAAACGAATTGCGCTATGAGACTCTACCTCATCCACCATATTCACCAGATCTTTCGCCAACCGATTACAATTTTTTCAAGCATCTGGATCAATTTTTGCAGGGAAAATTTTCCGCAACTAAGCTGATGCTCAAAATGCCTTTCAAGCTTTCGTCGCTTCCAAAACTACTGATTTTCATGCTACCGGAATACATAACCTTGTTTCTCATTGGCAAAAATGTGTTGAATCGAATGTTCTTATTTCGATTAATAATATTTATTCTGAGCTGAGATATGTGTGATTGACGAACAGTGTACAAATCGGGCATTTCATTATGGACAACCTAATAACTAACATTGTAAGGGACCCTTATAACTTCGAGTCCCTTAGTTTGATTCGGTTATTGCGTCCTTCCTTAGCACAAGTCATTAGTCCCTTGAGACTCGTGTACCACCATAATTCTCGATTCGTAAATAAACTCATATAACACAACTTTATTACAGGACCGGCGTCCTGATGGAATTGCATCGACATATATATTTATCACACGGCAGCACTTCGTTTACTCCTGCGCAAAAATTCCCAGCATCCACTAGCACTCAGATCAGATAAGATCACATGTAGAAGATTTTAGGAAATGAGTGTTTGACCATAGGTCTTAAACAACCCTTAGAAATAGGAAGCTAGGAGATTCGGGCTAGAGTGCCCGATAGGAAGGTGGCGCGGAAGCGAGGTACAAAGCGGGAGGATGAAGCCCTTATTTATTACGGGGGGAAGTACCCGGGGTCTGACGGCTTAACGTGCCCATCCGACGCAAGGCGGATATTTAGTGGATCGAACCTGAGGTTATCTCCGTGGCAGTTACGAACGTTCGCCACCAGCGGCCCATCCACCAGCACTCTTCTCTCACCACGTCATTTCAAGACGGCGTCTCTCACTAATCTCCCCCAGAAAAACACCTGTCCTCTTTTCGGGAGTGTCGCTAAACCCCTCAGGCGTAAGGAACACCTGACTCAGCCCTGACCCTGCGCTGACGTCAGCAAGACTTCGCGAACGTGCCAAGTACAGCTGGCATTAATACATATATATATACACAAAAATAATCTCGATATCATAGTAAGAGTCCTTACAAACGTTTAACAGATCTTTTTTTCTTTTTGACAGCAGCGTAAGACATTCTTAGTTAAATTTCATGTAACAAAGCGTTTACTTCCGTCATCGCTCTTCCGCGTTTATAAGTGAGTAACGGAAAAACCCTCATTGGCCGCCACCGGGAATCGAACTTGGGGTCTTCCAGTTACGCGCCGGATATGCTTCCACTGCACCACAGCGGCCTTGAATACCTACGGACTCACACAAATTAACTGCCAAGCCAATTCGGCAGGTTGCTACTTGGAGCCCCGCACAATGCTGGGGATTCACCAAAGAAGTTAGTGTATGTGAGGCCGGAGGAATTCGAGGCCGCTGTGGTATAGTGGAAGCATATCTGGCGCGTAACTGGCAAGACCCCGGGTCCGATTCCCGTTGGCGGCCAATGAGAATTTTTACGTGACTCACTTATAAACGTGAAAAGAGCGAAGACCTTTGTTTGATGATAGTGGAAGCATATCTGGCGCGTAACTGGCAAGACCCCGGGTTCGATTCCCGATGGCGGCCAATGAGAATTTTTCGGTGACTCACTTATAAACGTGGAAAGAGCGATGACCTGTGTACGATGTTCCTGGTCCACGTCAAATGTCTGTATTAACGATTACTTCCGTTTTTGAAATGATAGAAAAGCAACGTTCGCTGATAGACTGTTGAAGATTTTATTGCATTCTTACGAATTTTATTGCAGTTCATAGATTCAGAATTGTAATTGTTTCTTTGCTTTTAGTGCGAAAAAAATCCAACTGTGCCAAAAGGACTTATTGTTATCATCATTATTTGTTTATTTTTTATTTTTTATTTTTTTGCAGGGACTTAGCGATCATAAACAAACATTCACGAAAATTATCTTGAGAAAATTAAAAATTTTCTGGAATTGCAAGAATTTTGGTGCAAATTTTCGACGAAGATTAGTGTTAATTTAATTACTTTCAAATGGAAGCAGCATTTTTGCTGTAACTGAAACAGAATTTTCCATAACTGTATTTCAAAAATTCATGTAACTGTGAGGTGAAAAAAGTCGTAAATCAGATGCAGATCTCGTTATTACAGAAAGGCATAGACGTGTACACATACATAAAGCAACCCCGAAATGTTACCATAGGTTAACCACAATTCACTGACGTATCCAACCAATTTTGAGTTTCTGTCCCAGATTATTGGTAATATGTTGATTATATTATATTAATTATTCAACTTCAACTGCAATTAGCAAAAGCAGATCAAGGTACAGGAAATCAGCCGAAAGGAACGGAGCATAAGTTTGAAAGTCGAAAGAGGGAAGAGGGTTGTACCAGAACAGATTTACTTCAACAGAACACTTGACACTTAATATTTTTTTATTTACTTATTTTAGAATCCGTCAAACGGGTAAACAAACTTTGCCGTGTTACCATAGCTTGGTTCCCTTTTGTAAGTATGTGAAGGACAAATATATATATACACTGGTGTGCAAAAAATAAGGACGAAGAGGAGAAATTAGCAAAACAGCTGAACGAGCTGGCAGAACGGACCGACAGACCACTCAGGAGATAGACTAGGGTACGATACGGTTGGGCATGCGTAGGGGGGTGGGGGTGTCGGAAGGGTATAAAGCACACGGGCGGTGTACGCTCAGCAATTCGGTGAAAGCTATTGAACGGTGTACATCGGTTTGAACGACGTCGAAGTGCTGCCACCGTGCTATATGGCCAACAAGCAATCCAGTAGACGACATCTGGATGACTTTACCCGAGGTCGCGTCATTGGGAAGTTGGAAGAAGGTCGAAGTGTGACTAGTGTGGCGGAGGAGTTCGATATTGCTCACAGCATCGTTTCACGAGCTTGGAGAGCATTTCAAACAACGGGAACTGCTGTCCGAGAGTTTAGTAGTGGTCGTCCATGAGCAACCACGGCGGCGGACGACAGGTATATTGTCCTACAGGCGAGAAGAGACAGACGGCAGACAACGGGAGAAATCGCAAGGCACATGCAACAGACAACTGGACGTCCGTTATCGCGTTTTACCGTGGCCAGGAGGCTGCACAAAGGTGGTCTATTTGCACGACGACCAGTACGGTGTGTGCCATTAACGCCTGCTCATCAGAGACGGCGGTTTCTGTGGTGCCAGGAACACAAGAACTGGACACGTCAGCAATGGGGTCGAGTTCTCCTTACGGATGAAAGCCGATTTAGTCTGACGAGCGATTGTGGACTTATACACATCTGGAGAGAACAGGGAACACGCAATCACACTTCCAACATCATCGAAAGGTACCGGTTTGGAGGTAGCGGAGCTCTCGTTTGGGGCGGTATCATGCTTGGTAGTCGTACTTACCTCCACATCTTCCAAGGAGGTTCAGTCACTGGTGTCCGCTATTGTACCGAAGTTCTCCTGCCTCACGTGCGTCTGTTTACAGGTGCTGTATAGGTCCTGAGTTCCTCTTCATGGACGAAAACGCTGCACCTCATCGTACAGTGGTTGTCGCAGAGCTGTTGGAGAGTGAAGATATTCAACGCATGAATTGGCCCGCATGGTTCCCGGACCTAAATCCAATCGAACACGTGCGAGACCTTCTCGGGAGACGATTGGCATCATGTCATCAGCCACCAGCAACGATTCCGCAGGTGCAATTGGCCCTACAAGAGGAATGGGCCGCGATGCCTCAACAGCTCCTTGACAACCTCGTCCTTAGCATGGACAGACGTTGTAAATCCTGCAACGTAGTCAGGAGTGATCATATCCCTTACTAAAAACTGGAATTTTCTTAGCAGCCGCCTGTCACATGGACGTTTCTGTCTTCTGTCCAGTTGTGCTCGAAGCTACCTTTTCAATAAAGTGCCTTTCTATCCTTTGGATTCCTTGTTTCAACGGTTTTGCTCATTTGTCCCATATTCTTACATCTTGGAGTTCTTATGGTATGATTTGAGTCAATGTGGAGCACTTCTGCACGACGTTACATTCAAAAAACCGTCTCGTCCTTAATTTTTGCACGCCAGTGTATATACACTTTCTTCTACTATTTTTTTCTTTAGTCAGCATAAGGCCTACAGGCCCAGAATAGTCAGCTCACCGGAAACTCTCCCGGTGAGCTGCCATTTTCTGGGTCTGTCACATTCTTATGGAAGAAAACCAAGTTATGCTGAAACGGCAAAGTTTGTAAAAAAGTTCAGGTAAACTCAGTTCTGATTGAGCCACCAGTTTAGAACGTAGGACTACGACTTGCAGATCGGAGAGTTGAAATGAGCTAGTCGATTATGGTTTCAAAGCGTTTGTGTGATTTGTTATAGCCAACACAGGTCTATGATATGAAAAGTTGCTTACGTAATTTTTGCTGGCTACATTGCGAATACAAAGCAGATCGATACACGAATTACCCGAAACGTGGTGCTCTGTCTTCTTAGGCTTCTTACATTCCTCACCAGTTGCTTTTGCCTCTCGTTTTGATTTTCTCCTCTTTTGCTTGAGGTCATCCTATGAATTCCGGAACATTGTCGAAAATGTTAACCCGTTCACACGAAAATATTGATTTTTTAATTTTTGTTTAAATCACTGCAATATGTTCTTTAAAAACAATATTGACAAAAGTCACCATACACCTAGAAGAGAAACACAATATAGCATTTATTGACATACGTTAGTACTGTGTCGGTCCACCTTTGGCCTTAATGCATGCACTGACCCTTCGAGACATGTTTTCGACAAGGTTTTGGATCACAGTGATAGTTATGCGCTTCCATTCAGTACATAATGCTGCCACTAACTATTGCTTAGTGTAGGCCTTGGTTCCAAACTTCTTTTGCGGCGCTCTAATTCACTCCATAGGTGCTCTATGGGATTAATATCAGGGCTGTGTGCTAGCCAGTTCACAAACGATACGGAATTATTTTCAAACCACGCCGTAACAGTCCTTGCCTTATCGCTCGGTACATTATCCTACTCGTACCAACAAGGCTCGGTTCCATAGTACTGCCACAGAGTTGGTAGGGCATAATTGTCCAGAATATCGAGGTAAATGTGCTGACTAACAGGTTTATCCACGATAACCACTGGGCTGGGACCATGCCACGAAAAACACCCCACACGAGTACACTGCCAGCTCCAACTTGATCGTAGGAACAGTACACTGTAGTAAATAGCTTTCCCCTGGCTGCCGCCATACCCGCACACGGCCATCAGACTGATAAATCGTGTATCTAGATTTATCAGTCCATAGGACCCGTTTCCATTGATCTACGGTCCACGATAAATGTTCTATACACCATGCTAAACAACGAGTAGCATTCCGAGTGGAGATGAAAGGCTTAAGAGCAGCCGCACGACCACGGTAACCCATGGAATGAAGTTCTCTGCGAATGGTACGTGTACATACCGAGGATTCAGCATTTTTATTCACCTGTACACTGAGATCTCGTGCAATACTCCGCCGATTAGCTGTAACGACTCTCCTGAGGCTTCGACGTCCTCTATCACAGATTTTCTTTGGTCTGCCGGTACGTTTTGATGCTTCAGGCACGCGATGTGTCTTCCACTTATTCAGAACATCCAAAACAGTTTACTAGGGTATGCTTAAACGCTTCTTGGTTTCTCTTATGGACAACCTACTAATATAATACCCAACAATATTTCCTTTCTCAAAGTCAGTTCTACCCCCCCCCCCCCCGGCGACATTTTCACTCAACCTCAGAGTGCGATATGATCGCGGTCAGCTACAGGCTTGTTTTTATACCGTTTGCAGCTGTACCGCGCAGCTTAACAACGCAACGAATACGTTCATTTGCTTTTGAACGGGTATCCGGTGAACTATCTCAATATAATGTATAGTTGAACAGATCTCGCCAAGATCTTTAAAACGATGCCACGCACAGTCGTTTTGCATTCTCGGTTGTCCAGATAAACCGCTATATTGTCAATCGTGTTCTCCAGTTCACAAGAAAACAGTTTTTAAAATGTTCAGTTCAAACTACTACGAAATGTTTTTCGTATATTTGACTAAATTTCGTCGAGAGCTTTAAAACGGGACCACGCACAGTCGTCTTGCTCTCACGGTTGCCGAGATAGACTGAGTCAAAGGCGGCGACACACCCAGAAATATTACATCATCTCCCCCGCAAACAGGCAGTGAGGGAATCGTCGCGCGCACGACGTATTGCACATTACGCGATTTGGACTCCATGCTGTTTACGAATATGCTAACACGATTAGTGTGCGGCACGTATTTTTAAGGCTACAATGATTTCAATTGGGACCTATTTTTGCCACTGGCGGTCTGCCGTAAGTCGCCCAATAATATTCGCGGAGTTAGACGTAGTCTTAAGCAAAAAAAAAAAAAAAAAAAAAAACACGCCCTGCACACGGCCTTGTACGCGCCTATGTACAGCACACGAGTTGTGGCCGCACATGCCAGTCTTGCATGATGATACGATTCCTTCTTCAAGTTGAGATATTTCAATATTTGTTTGTTATTTAACGGTTCCCATGAGGTACAAGCTGTCTTCAGTTTCAAATTTGGGGCCACTGGTTCTAAGGAAGAGAAAAAGCGAGCTCCATTGGACAAATACAACACACTCTCTATGCCACATAAAGGAATCGAACCTAGGCCCATCTCAGTCAAATGATCCGAAGTCAGTGCCTCAGGCCACTTGTCCAACTGGTCGGGCAGCGTTAATGTTAAGCAGTGTATACAGTATATTGACAAAAGTCACCAAACACCTCTTCAAAAGCAAATGAACGGATCCGCTGCGTTGTTAAGATGCGCGGCACAGCTGCAAAAGGTATAAAAACAAGCCTGAAGCTGACCGTGATCATATCGCACTCTGAGGTTCAGTGAAAATGTAGCTGCGGGAGAGAACTGACGTTGATAAAGGAAAGATTGTTGGGTGTTACATTAGTGGGTTGTCCATAAGAGAAGCCGAGAGGCGTTTAAACATATACAAATCAACTGTTTTGAATGTAATGAATAAGTGGAAGACACATGGCGTGCCTGAAGCAGCAAACCGTACTGGTAGACCAAATAAAATGAGTGATAGGGGACGTCAAAGCCTCAGGAAAATCGTTACAGCTAACCGACGGAGTACTGCACAAGACCTCAGTGTACAAGTGAGTAAAAATGCTGGAACTTCGGTATGTACACGTACCATTCGCAGAGAACTTCATTCCATGGGTTACCGTGGTCGTGCGGCTGCTCATAAGCCTTTCATCTCCATTCGGAATGCTATTCGTCGTTTAGCATGGTGTAAAGAACATTTATCGTGGACCGCAAATCAATGGAAACGGGTCCTATGGACTGATAAATCTAGATACACGATTTATCAGTCTGATAGCCGTGTGTGGGTATGGCGGCAGCCGGGAGAAAGCTATTTACAACAGTGTACTGTTCCCACGGACAAGTTTGGAGCTGGCAGTGTACTCGTGTGGAGGTGTTTTTAGTGGAATGGTCACTGCCCATTGGTCATCGTGGACAAACCTGTTAACCAGCACGTCTACCGCGATATTCTGGACAATTATGCTTTACGAAATCTGTGGCAATACTACGGAACCGAGCATTGTTGGTACCAACAGGATAATGCACCTAGCCATAAAGCAAGGATTGTTACGGCGTGGTTTGACGAAAATTTCGTAGTGTGTGGTGACTGGCCAGCATAAAGCCGTGATCTTAATCCCATAGAGCACCTATAGGATGAATTAGAGCGCCGCATAAGAAGTTTGGAATCGAGGCCTATTACTGAGCAACAGTTAACGGCAGCATTATGTACTGAATCGGAGCGCATACCTATCGATGTGTTCCAAAACCTTGTCGAAAGCAAGTCTCGAAGGGCCAGTGCATGTATTAAGGCCAAGGGCCTTTTTTTATTGGAGGTTTAACGACCACTGTGAGCAACTCAATGGGCTATAGGCAGTCGCCCGTCCCTAATTTAGGGTCACTGGTTCCAGGGAAGGGAGAGAGCCACTGCCGTAATACAAACACAACATTAATGCCTCACCGGGATTCGAACCGGACCCCTTTCGGACGAATGAGCAGAGGCCATCGCTTAGGCCACTGCGACACCAGGACGGCGGCCAAAGGTTGACCGACAACGTGCTAATGTATGTGAAGAAATTCTATGTTATGTTTCTCTTCTAGGTGTCCGGTTACTTTTGTCAATATAGTGTATATATGTATATATTTATATATTTCATGAGTTTCTGCAATTTTTCAAAAAGAGAATTCTTTTTTTTTAACATTCTGAACGATCCTCACTTTGTATAACAGGCGAAATATGAAACACCCTTAGACAGAACCTTACCAGCAACTATATTCAGATACCGAATAAGCTAAATTCGAGGTTTAGTTTCAGACGAAGAGAAAAAAAAAACCCAGCTTAACTCATGAAAGAAATACGGGATTACGCCATATATTACAAATGTTGAAGATGACAATCCGATTTTTAGCGTAAATGTTATAAGGATGGTAAGTCAGATAATATCCGAAAATTTTCATCTTCCTGGAGCGGGATTCGAAGCCGCGTCTCCCAGAAAACGCCCGGGTATGCTAACCAATATACCACCCAGAACGACCAAGTTTCAAGTTTCCGATCAATTTGAATATAACCATCACAGGATTCGCTAGTCGAAGCAACCGGCGTTCATGTTTAGCGAATCTGGAGGTTAAGAATCTTATCCCGTGTTTGCCCGGAGAAGCAGATAAATCATGAAAGAAATACGGGATTACGCCATATAATACAAATTTTGAAGATTACAATCTGATTTTTGGCGTAAATGTGACAAGGATGGTAAGTCAGATAATATCCGAAAATTTGAAAATTTTCATCGTCCTGGAGCGGGACTCGAACCCGTGTCTCCCAGAAAACGCCCGGGTGTGCAAACCACTACACCACCCAGAACGATCAAGTTTCAGGTTTCCGATCAATTTCCTGTGATGGTTATATTCAAATTGATCGGAAACTTGATCGTTCTGGGTGGTGTAGTGGTTAGCATACCCGGGCGTTTTCTGGGAGACGCGGATCAGAATCCCGCTCCAGGACGATGAAAATTTTCGGATATTATCTGACTTACCATCCTTGTTACATTTACGCCAAAAATCGGATTGTCGTCTACAAAATTTGTAACAACTTAACGTTTGTTTTGGGCTTCTCTAAATTCATAGAATTGCACCACTGAGACTTAAACAAAAAACAAAAACGAATTCCACTTTTATGTGCAATAAAATTTAATTTCGCTTTCTTTCGCTTGCAACAACAACATAGAGGAATAGACCATTCAACTTTACGGTACCAAATAGAGGTTAAACATATTTGTTGCAGAATGGAAATATCATGATTTTAACTACTTTCATTCAATATAACAACCCTCAAGCAAATAGAAATTTCCGACAAAAGCATTATTACTGTGTGTTAAGAAAAAAACTTCCTTCTAATGGGTGTATTTTTACCTGAATAAGCATTTGAGAAGGTCAGTTTAAGGGAAGTTTATATTCGGCGAAATGTTTCTGCGCGGCCTCTCAACAAGACAAGGAAGAAAAAGTTTCATTTAAACGCGCCAAGAAATTAAAATGTTAATGATCCTTAACGTGTTATTATTATTATTTTTTTTTTCAAATGGCAGCCTGCTAACAAGAAGGGAGGGGGGAGAACGCGCTTCCTGTTAAAAGTGATTACTGTTCTGTCGCAAAAAGAAACTGCGGTCGTTATGATCCCGATATCATCTTAAATTACGTTTCGTGAAAAAAAAAAAAAATAGTAAAAGTTAATTTTGCTGCATTCTTCCACAGACATTTATATGAAAAAAAGGAAAGTGAGCAATTCTGTTAATCCTCTACTCTTTTTTTTTCAATTGCTGAAAAGATGTTTCACTCCGGAAAGGACTATTTTGCCATTTTGTTCTTATCATCTACACCTTGCATATGGTACTTTCAGAATCTCTATTCCTTAAAAATGCTTTAAAGTATTCACTGATTAACATTAATTTTTTCGACTGAAAAATATTGTCATCGAAATAATTCTTCTGAGCGTATTACTATATTAGGAGTAAAAATTCTGAATAACATACAATATAACTCGAAAATCATATTGAAAACTGTACATTATTTCTGATAGCAACATTCTAGTGAAACGAACTTACTGTTTTTTTCTTTATTTGTTTTTTTGTTTTAATTGGAGGTTTAACAACCACCGTGAGCAACTCAATGGGGTATAAGCAGTCTCCCATCCCTAATTTAGGGCCACTAACTCCAGGGAAGGAAGAGAGCCAGTGCCGTAAGACAAACACAACATCCATGCCTCACCGGGTTTCGAACTCGGACCCACCTCGCGGCCGAATGATAAGAAGCCATCGCTTAGACCTCTGCACCACCGGGGACACAACGAACTTACTTGAGGCGCATACTTGTTACCATTGCCCGGATAAAATATGATGAATTAAATCATCGAGTTGATCAACACCGGAAGTTGTGAAAATCAGCCCATTTGACGGTGGTGGGATTCGGAACCACGTCTCCTAGCTCCGGAGCCAGTTATTCTCCCGACTGAAGTACACCGACTTCGGCTTATCGCTGCAACTTGCCGTTTGGACTCTGGCATCAACTCAGCGGTACGTCACATATATAAAATGTATATATATAAATTTATATATGTGACGTACCTCTAATGACGCCAGATTTAAGGAGGGGGTACTAAGTCGCAGGTTTCGGGTCCGCCGGAAAACATGCTTGAAGAGCTCGCTGTAGAAGAAGATTTTTTTTTTAATTCCAGACGATGTGTGAAAGAAGCATTACACATTATTGTCGAACCTCACGGCCAGTAGATTCATTTTACGTCTGCGCGCTGATGTGAAAATAAGCATTTTTTTCTTCCGGTTGTTGGATTCGGGCGAACGTCTCCCCGCCCCGCTCCGGAGCCGGTTATTCTCCCGACTGAACGACACCGATTTTGGCTTTTGCTTCAGCTTGCCATTTTGACTCTTGAATCACCTCGGTAGAACGTCACAAAGTCTCTTTTACGAAAATTTTGCCATTAGCTTCTATCACTATGCTGGAAATATATTTGGAAAAAGCAATCCAACTGGATCCCACTCTTGAGCAGAAATGCGGCAAAATTCCTTTTTAACTGTTCGAGATTAAAACAAAATTGTGTTTTTTAAATGCATGTACACAGAAAAATCAATTTATTATGAACTGTTATATGGAAATATTTGAAATATAATTAAATAGTAACTTTGGTTATTTGTGTGCGAACGGCAGGTAGAGAAATTCACCCTCAGTTAAAAAGGTGCTTAGCACAGATCTTTATGGGAAAAGCCATTCTTTCGTTGACCGTGGGACCTCCCACGAACAAAAGGACATCCCCTTCTCTATCCCCCGGTCGTTGGAGGATTATCTCCCTCTAAGACAGCTCGCCTGGGACAATCCGAATAAACAATTAAGAACAGTCAACTTCTTACGTCAGGAGCATCTTCCTCGGAAAGGGAGAGCGAAAGGGAATTAGACGGAGTAGGTATAAACGAGGAGTCTTGTTGGAGATTTCAGGGAAGAAGGACGAATAATTTTACTCAGGCATGTAGCTACAGTAAGTACGGGTAATAATAGATTTTCCGGGAAATACGTACAGAAAGCCGTCCATAATATTCATTTCCTGCTGGAAGTATATACTACTCACTCAGGCTAACTGATATTTCCTTTCCCTTCCCCCAATCTGAAGAATAAAGATATGTGCGGACGAAATCATCTGTCATTACATTCAATTTGTTAAACTTTTTATTTATTTGCATCCCTGCTCCAATGACAGGAACCTGCAAACAACGATTCTTCTGATGAGTTGGCGTCCACATCGACACTTAAAATAACCACGCCAACAGTACACTGCGCCCAACAAGAAACCTAAATCTGCCCAAAATTATCATAGTAATGTGGCCAGCCCAAACCTCTTGCTGGCTGTAAATAGGTCATATACCACCCTGATGCATACCGCACACGCGGCTGGACAACGCAAAAAAGAAACCTCTATTTGTTGTTACTTTCGCTTATATGTTCCAACGGTTTCTTTGCCGTTAACATAATCTCGCCTAACGGCGGTATTTGAAGTCATTCACACCTACGTTTTTTCCTACTCCTGCACCTCTGACATGGAACCAACAAATACGCTGCCAATACATGAGTACAAAATATTTGAATAGCACATTAGCGAATACTGCATCCTGTCACTATTTGGGCAGACTGACTTTCAGCGTGTTTGCAGGAGGTTTAATCTTATACTGCTTTCTCTTCCTGGCGCAAGTTGTATGCTACATTTCCGTTTCTCACAACTCTGCAAGATGGCACAAAGACATTTTCTGATCAAATTGTGAATCTGTACATATAAAACTGAAAGTCTTCACTGACTCATCACCAAATCTCAGAAACTACTGAACTTAAAACTTTCATATTTGGCAGGAATGTTCCTTTTATACATAGAGGCGCACTAAGAAATGATTTTTTCCTAAGATAACTTTAAATAGATCGAAATTGATTTTTTAAATAACCCAGCTTTGATAACGCTAGGACGTTTTGCAATGATCGAGCCATTGTTGCCCATCAACTGAAGCCCCGCCCTAAGTTTTGAATGATCGACTTGAGTTAACCTGCTCAGTATATATTTTGTTCTAAAATTATTTGTTCTGAATTTATTTAACAAAAGACCCTAAAAATCACGTAAAAAGCGCACTATCATAATATCCTTTGCAGTTAAACATTTATTATCGTTTGGCATATCGAATGTCAAGGTTTTTTTGATTTGTTCTAAATTTATTTAACAAAAAGAAAAAAAAACCTTTTAAAAATATCACGTAAAAAGCGCTATATCATAATGTGCTTTGCATTTAAACATTTATATTACCGTTTGACATATCGAATGTCAAGGTTTTTTGAGTCAAAATCAAATAACCAACATTCGTTTTCACCGAATCAACGGTGACGACATATAAGTGGTAAGGTGACTGCAATAAATATAAATATGCTGATAGATTTTCATAGTAATTGAAATTTGAAAAAAAAAAAATCCCCCTTGAGATACAAATTATATTATGGTATGTCATGAAATCCTGTATTACAGAAATGTTTTTAATATCATCACGTTCGAAGAACGGCCATATAACTAGTTTCAATAATAATATATATTGACACATTTTAACGCGCGATTCTTATGGGCTCACTAAATCGTACGTTAATTATTCGCCTGGCGAAAAATTACAAAGCAGAAGAAAAACATGCTTACCGAGTACTGAACTGTATTCTCATTTACTTAACGAATAGTTACGAAACACAGGGGATAAGGGAGGGGGGGCTTACGAAACACTAAATTGTAGGCTCACCCATAAAATTGCGAAACAGAGGAAGAAATAAGAAAAGTAAGTGAGAGAGAATTAAGGAAATAATCAAAAATGGTATAAGTAACCCACAGAATTGCTGTAATAGCAAAAGAAAAATAAACAATTTGCTGTATAGAAAAAAAAAATATATATATTCGATTGTTCGTTGTACTCACTGCGAGAGTTCAAGTTTCGGCATAAAAAGGTATAGAAATAGATTTTTCGCTTTGGCGATCGTTTTTGACAAATAACGGCCAAATCGTCAGATATCATCATAATCATCATCATTGTCAACCATTATCAATCCACTGCTGGACGAAGGTCTCCCCAAGTTTCCTCCACAACGGTCTATCTTGTGCCAGTCTCCTCCATGTCACTCCCGCATATTTACGAATTTCATCCACCCATCTCCCATGTGGTCTTTTTCTGGGTCTTTTCCTGTCCCTTGGAATCCAATCTAAAATTTCGGCTGTCCATCTATGGTCTGTCCTTCTGGCAGTATGTCCAGCCCATTGCCATTTCAGTGATTTAACTCTGATCATGATGTCTTCTACTCTCGTCATTTTTCGGATCCACGAGTTCCTCTTCTTATCTCTCCTGGTTATACCAAGCATGCACCTCTCCATGCTTCTTTGAGTTGTCTGCAGCCTTTGTATGTCTCTTTTAGTTAAGGTCCACGTCTCTGCACCATACGTAAGCACTGGAAGGATGCATTGATCAAACACTTTTCTTTTAAGACATAATGGCATATTGCTCTTGAAAATTATGCTGTTTCTTCCAAAAGCTCTATAGGCAAGTTTTGTACGCAGATTAATTTCTTCTTCAATGTGACCCTCACTTGATATCTGCTGTCCAAGATAAACATACGTATCTGTTATCTCCAGTTTTTCTCCATCAATCGATAAATCTTCATTTCTTGTAAAAGCATTGAACATCACTTTTGTTTTCTGAAAGTTCATTTTTAATCCCACTTCTTTACTCTTGTCAGCAAGTTCCTGGATCATACTCTGCAGCTCTGATGGGGTAGTTGCAAAAATGACTACGTCATCAGCAAAACGAAGGTGGGTTAGATAATCTCCATTAATCTTTATCCCTTTGTTTTCCCAGTTCAGTGATTGAAAGACATTTTCCAAGGTGGCATTAAAGAGCTTCGGAGATATGGTGTCACCTTGTCTCACTCCCTTTCCAATTTTTATGTGTGTTGTATTTTCAAACAGCCGAATCTTTGCACTTGCATTTTCATAGATGTTATTAATAATATTAATGTATGCATCTTCAATACCGCAGGATTTCAGAGCCGTGGTAACTGCTGATGGTTTCACCGAATCAAAGGCTTTTTCATAATCGATAAAAGCCATGCACAATGGAAGTTCATATTCCCTCGCTCTTTCAATTAGTTCTCTCAGTACGTGGATATGATCTATTGTGCTGTAGCCACTCCTGAATCCAGCTTGTTCTCTCGGTTGAGCCATTTCCAGTGTTACCTTCAAGCGGTGAGAAAGAACTTTAGTGAAGATTTTATAAACCACTGATAGGAGGCTGATAGGTCTGTAGTTCCTGAAATCCTCAATGTCACCTTTTTTATGTAGCAGGATCATTGTAGCATTGTTCCAATCCTCAGGAATCTTCCCTTCATTAAGGCATCGAGTGAAAATTTGGGCGAGTACTGTTTCAATTTCTCCACTTGCTTCTTGTATGATGTCTATAGTAATTCCATCTTCTCCTGGAGCTTTTCCCCGCTTCATGTTCTTGATTGCATGAGCAACTTCTGCTGGGAGGACTGGAAGAACTCTGGTACCTTTCATGATGTCTGGAGTACATGTATCATCCCTTTCATATAATTTGGAGTAGAAATCTTTCACTTTTGTCAAAATTTCGCCTCTATTTCTTGTTATAGAACCATCTTCTTTTCTCAGAGCCATAATCTGTTTTCTTCCCTTACTGAGATGTCCCTTTGCTATCTTTAGGCTTTGGTTGTTTTCAATTGCTTTCCTTACTAGCTCACAGTTGAATTTCCTTACGTCTTCAGTGATACTTTTTCGTGCTGTCTTGCATATCTCTATATATTCCACTTTGGAAGTCACATCTTCTTTAGTTGTCCTCATCTCTCTTCTTTTTTGCATCAACATTTTGGTTTTTCCTGATAATTTGTTCACATGCAACTTGTTCTTAGACCCAGCTAATTTTGTTGCTGTTTCCATAAGAGCTTTGGTTACTTTTCTGTTAACTTCCGAAATATCCACTTCTTCTGATGTTAGGCCTTCTAAAGCAGAGAATCTGTTCTTCAGTTCCAACTTGAAAGTATTATGGTGTTTTTTAAGGTTGGTTATGTCAATACATTTTGCTTGTCTTATGAGCTTGCCACGTTCCAGTTTAGTGTTGAGGTGCATCTTACATCTCACCAATCTATGGTCACTACCTGTGTTGAACTTGTTCAGCACACTGCAGTCTTCGATGACGAATTTTTTGTTACACATAATAAAATCAATTTCACTTGTCGTCCCAATTGGATGTCTCCATGTCCATTTCCTGTGTGGCTTTTTCTTGAAAAAGGAGTTCAAGATGAAAAATCCTTCAGCCTCTGCAAACTCAACGAGAGTATTTCCACGCTGGTTTCTGTTGCCATCACCCACTATCTGAGAATTCGGATAATTATTTCATACCTCTAAAGTAAATATAAAATTCGTTAGGATTTGAAACAATAAAATACTAGTAAGATATGATACTTTTTTCCCTGTATGATACTTTTCTTAACATGTGTACCGTACTTTTCATACTTTCAACGCGAAGTGTAAATTATCGTGTTTTGTGAAAGATATAGTAATGAAACTTCTCTGCTTTAAGAAAAAACTATTTGCGAAAATTTGCATGGTGAATCATTTGATGGTCTTTGAATAAACAAAAAGTTAGTATGACATAAAAAACGCGAAGTTTAAATATCTAATTTATTTCAAAATATTTTTTCTTTTCTTCAGATAAATGATTCTTTTGCTTCTCTTTAGATGAAGGTCTAAAACATTCAGTATTTTCTCTTTAGATCAGTGTCAAAAATATGTTTTCTTATTTTTTTCCTCAGTTGAATGTACAGATTATACCTTTTCAAGTGTTATGCCATCCTAATTCAATTTTCATTTTTAAATTTACACTAAAAAGTGTATTATTATTTTACATTATTTTAAAACACGATTCCTCTTCATCATATTAAAGAATTTCCTGACAACTATTAATAATACAAGAAAATTGAAATCTCTTAAAACATCACTAAGAGCGATGTGAGTTATCGCTCCCGGTGACCGAGTGGTCTGAGTCGCTGGCTGCCGACCATTCTTCCAAGATGACTCTGTGTTCGATAAAAATGAGATGTCTCGGGGTGCCCTGATGAGAACTGGGTGGTGGATCTGTTGAATGGCACTTCCTCGCTCCCTCCCAGTAACGAGTGCCCCAAATTATAAACAGGTGAGAGCTTATAGCTCTAAGATTTCTCATGTCGTTAAACCCCCAAAATAAACAAAGAAATATGACTCTATGGTCAGACGTTCTACGGGGCGCCAGGACATTTCCTGGTGGACCACTTAAGAAATGTCCACTTTCTCGCTTTTTTTTTTTTTTTTTGCTTTTTTTGGAACGAATGAATAATTATTTTATCATATTTGAGTAATCAGCGCTAATTTTACATAAACGTTATTTTAAGGGCCTGAAAACCCCTTGAAAAGTGCTTCCTTTTATTTAATCGTTGGGCGTTTGCTCTGGAATCTATCAAAATTATCTTTACTTTTGTGAGAAAAGTCCCACCGGATCCTCCCTGTAATAAATTAATTAAGCTAAAGTAAACTCAGCTTAGAGGTAGGGTGTTGGACTTGCAGCTCAGCTCAGAGTCATTGGTACGCCCTACCCTCCTTTTGTAATCTTGAAGGATACTCTAGTATCATTTGTGATGACCCAAAGTGATTATCTTGCAAAGACACTCCGAAATCCGTGTCCCATCCACATTTATGCAGTGGAACTGGTACCTCCTCTTTGAGTAGATACTTTTTCAAAAGTCTTCTTATTATTTTGATCTATGAACTACCATTTTCTCCCATGAACTTGTATTGATAAAATTTTTTTTTTGGGGGTTTTTTTTTTAAAGATAAATGTGGACGGGGCACGTAATTTGGAATATATTTGCAGAAGAATCCCTTTGTGATATGTGTCAGTCTGTGAATAAGGGAGTGGAAATGATGGGTCATCACCATCGGTACTAGGGTATCCTTCATGATTACAAAAGGACGGTAGGGCATACAAATGACCCTGAGCTCCAAGTCTAACAGTAGGTGGTCAGTTACCAAATAAATATAGAAATTAACTGCGTAGGAAAATTACTTTTTGACATGCGCACATTTCAACTTATAGAATGATCTTCACGTTGATTTAGTTAGAAATAGGATCTTAAAGTGACTGAATATATAAATAATTTTTTATCAAACCAAATTTTTTAAAGGAAAATAATTTTCTGATACAGTGCCTCATTCTGAGTGGGGCTTGATGCCATATCCAGTCACGAGGCGATTTAAATTAAATTGTTAAGATTTGTTCACGACTGAATTCGTTTTTCAACCATATTTCAGCAGTTCTCTTTCATCCAAGATCTTGCAAAAGAAAAAAAAAAAAAAGGAAAAGGAAAAATCATGAGGGAAATTTATGACGTATTCTCATGTACGTGAATTTTTATATTGGACCGAAAGAATGATTTTCCCGCCTTCGTTTAGTCGTCCCAACCGACCCTGGTCAGACGTAAAGTTTGGGAAGGATAAAAACATTCAAGAAGGAGTTTGAGTTGTGTGTTTGTTTGTTTGTCAACGAAATGCCCGCCATCCCAACCCGTTCCTCTTTTGACGAAATACAAACCATTCATCCCACTCAACACTCCCGTCCGACGCAATCGACCAGACGGGACCACATGTTCTGTCAAAGGGCAAAACGAATTAGTGGAATTTCTAACAGTTGCCGCCCTTCCAGAGGTTGGAAAACTCAGAAAAACCAAAGATTCTAGTGGGCGCAAAAATAAATTAAGCAAGAAAAGGTCATTAGCATTTTCATTCGTGACAAAATACCAAAAGTATTTTCGTGGTATTTTTAATACAACGTTTGACACACATTTCTGTGTCAAAAAGTGACGCTCTTATTTTATCGTTCTGTCGTTCTGTTCTTCTATTTGATGGTACGATATGATCGCTTCTTTAACTTTCAAAATTTTCAAAATGTTTTATTCTGAGCGAAATGTACAGGGAACGAAGGCGGTAGGCGGCATGTGCCTTTACAATGCCTGAAATCATAATAACAGGAGTCAGATATATACAAAGTGTGTGCAATTTACATTATGCAAGGGGTATATACAATGCAAGTGAAATAGATGAGCGGACTACAAAACATAATTGCCGTAGTATGTATTCAAGAAGTGCGCTATTTACAGTATGAGAGGTGTATATATATACAGCGAATGCGCAAGTTACAGTATGAGAGGTGTATATATAATACACTGCTAGTGAGATAGATGACCGATGATACAACATAAGTGCAACAGTGTAGGGTGTGATAATGGAAAAGATATACGTGAGACTGAATAAATGTACAATTTAGGCGAAGTATATACAGATGTGCGTGAAGCCATATAGGAACAGGGAACGAACTATGTGCAGCAAGTGAGATATACATACAATGCAATGAAAATATAAATACAAATGACGCAGAACAAAATGATGCAATTGAAATGTGTACTATATACAGATGTGTACAAAAAGTGCGTGACTGAGATATGTATGTTGCAGACAGTAAAGAATGAGCTTGTAGGACGGCTCCGAAACGGAGCAAACACAGTACCAAGGAATATGTATATGTACAGAATGAGCAGCGAAATATATACAGGATGCGTATGTGCAATTTATGTGAGCAATATGACGAACGAATGAGCAGAAGATATATGACGAAATAAAAACATTGAATATACAGGTACAATGTGAGGCACACAGAAGAAATCACTACAAAGATCACTTATTCAGAATAGGGCACCACAAAGTAAGTGCACGTGAATACACTGCAAACACTAACAGTAAAAAGATAAACTGGAGATGAGATATGAAGAATGTACAGAACTAAGTCTGACAAGCTTAGGGAGACACTCTCCGGATCCGGTGAGCCAGTCCAGGGTTCATCACAAAGATCAAAGCGGGGAAGGTCCCGACGTAGAGGATGGAAGTCAAATCAGAAGATGTAGGTCTGCAGAAGGCCCGGAAAGCCAGCGGTGCATGTAATGGTGACCATACGCTTCAGGAACTGCAGGCTCTGGTCAGTGGCCCTGGCTGCGGTAAACGCCAATCGGAGCCTGGAGGTCAGCCGGTTGCGGAATTACGCACGGAATGGAGGAATTCTCTCTCTAACAGACTAAGTCAAGCATAAACAACAGTTTCCAACTTATTTCGCAGTTTCTTCCTATGCAGAATTAAGCGTACATTTATATTTTTCTTGGGTACAGTAGCGTCGATTTTCCAAAAAATCGACTACCTGAAAACGGAACTCCACAATAGGCCAGAGACAGGTTACCATATTTTTCTTCGTATGATCTGTGGCGGCTCATAAACCGCAAACAATGAAATCCAGGTTGAAAAAATCGCCGTTAATTCGCACCTGCGATGTTGATCTCGCATCATAATTTCCAACAGGAAAGTCGCGATTCACAGAAAGACCCTGCCGTTTAAAAAAATTGGGAAAACTGTCTTCTTATTTTTAAAAATGTAATTTTTGTGCTTTTATGTTAATAAAGAGCCAAAATCATGACTTTTTTCAGCATTGCCAGAGTTCTGGGGGTTAGTTTCCGTGGTGTGTAGTCCGTAGTTAAATTCCGTTGCTTGGTTAGACCTGCGGCATCCACCGTACCTTCGTTGCAGTCGTAATGTAAAACAGAAATTCTTTCCAACTTCTCGCGGATCTCTGTTTTGGCATTGCGTTAAGTTTTCTTATTGCTAACGCAAACAGATAATCCACGGATTGTACGACGAAAATTACCAACAAATCTTTTCTTTATACGAACAGGCAAGGAAGATTAAATGGGGAGGCCGTTAAAAAAAAAAACCCATAAATGTATATAAATGAAACTACTGTATGATGTAGTGAAATAACGAATGCGCATCGTTTGCATCAAGAATAAAGTTTACACATAAAAGTCAGTTCAAAGCTAGCAATAAAACTGGAGGAATCTATCAAAATTAAAATATTTGCAAACGATATAAGTGTAGTTCGGTCTGCAAGAAGTAAAATATATTAAAATCTAATTCAGCAAACTCCACGAGGGAAGCCTTTCTCTGATATGGGCTCCTGTGAGCAAATGTAAGTGTGATTCGGACTACACGAAGTTAGGTATGCCTAAATATAATTCAGTAAGCTCTAAATGGGTAGGCCTGGCCTCTACCTGGCATCCGCTTCTGTGAACACCAATGTACTTAACTAACTGTAAAAACACAAAAATGCAGCTTGGAATGTGAGAATGATGATCCTTGCTTTTAGGTTATTTTCTGATGCACAACTTCGCAGCTAGAGGGCGTAAATGCCGAAGATCTCGGATTTAAAATACTTTTTTTCCACACATTTGCTTCAAAATATTCGTACGATTTTTTCTTCCTTTCGATGCCATTTATAACGAAGATTATTGGCATAATTTCTTTCTCAAGTAATTCATGGATTTTCCGCTAGGAGGCGTAAAGGTATATAAAATTTCCCCCATATCTCTGCTTCTAAAAGTCCGATTTGAAAAATTCTTCCTGCATCGGAAACCGGTCTTCGTGTGAAAATGTTTTGCATATAATTTCTGGCAACATCATTTGGCCACCAGGGGGCGTAAGTGTCTATTTCTGTTTTGATGTATTTGCAACAAAATCTAAGCTTCTGAAAACTCGATTGAAAAAATCCTTTCATGGACCCATACCATTCACTTCGGAAAACCTTTTGAGAATACTTTCTTCTTAAAATAATGCATAGTTTTTCCACCGGGGAGTAGATGTATATCATATTTTTGTCGATATCTCTGCTTCTAAGAGTTCGATTTGAAAAATTCTTTCTTTGTTGGAGAGCGCTTTCGGTGCGAAATGCTTCTTGTATAGTTTCAAAACGTTCAAGTAATGCATAGATTTTCCGCTAGGGGGCGTAAAGGCAAATTGCGTTTTCCCCGATACCTATGCTCCTAAAACTGCGATTTAAAAAAATCTTCCTGCATCCTATACAGCTCCTGATGGGAAATGTTTTGTTAATAATTTCTAATTTTTCATAAATAATGATTTGGCAGCCAGGGGGCGTAAGAATTTATTACTGCTTCTGATGTATATGTAGCAAAATCTACGCATCTGAAAACTGTTTCGTTGACCGATACAGCTCACCTGGGAAGATCTCTTTGGAATACTTTCTTAAAATAATGTACAGTTTCTCGCCAGGGGCGTAGATATGTATCTTATTTTTATCAATATCTGTGCTTGTCCACTTTGAAAAATTCTTTCTTTGTTGGAAAGCGTTTCCGCTGCGGAATGTTTCTCATATGATTTCAAAATTTTCTTAATATGCAAGTTTGACACTAGAAGGTGTAAGTTCACGTTTCCGTTTGCAGCAATATCTGCAGGACATAAAAAAATTATTTGTCGGTTAGATACTACTGACTATGAAAAACTTTTGTGTGCATTTTCTCCCCAAAACAATGCACAATTTCGCTGCTAGGGGGCGCCAATTTTTATTCTGATTTTCTTAATATCTCTGCTTCTAAATGTGCGATTTAAAAAATTATTTCAACACCGGATGCCATTTACCTTGTAGAACACTTTAGGTGGGCCTTTGAAGAGTTTTATAGTTCACAGTTTTGTCGCTAAGTGGCGTTTGTGTACTTCTGTTTGTAACTGTATCTCCGCTTCTAAAAACTTTATTGAGAAATTTATTTTTTACTGTATGTCGTTCGCTACAATAGAGATGTGGAACATTCTCCTCTTCAAATAATGCACAGATTTCTCGCTAGAGGGCGTAAATGTCAAAGATTTTTTTTCTCAGTATATCTGCTTTCCGGGGACTCTTTAAAAAGTTATTTTTCCTTAGCATAGGTTTTTCCATACAGAATATTTTTCGTCTATTTCTAACTTTTCATTATGCAAAACTGTTTCGCTAGATGGCATGAAATTATATCATCTTTCCTTCTATACTCCTTCTTTTAACTGTTCGATTTAAAGATCTGTTTTCTCCGTTATCTTCCTTCCGCTATGTATAACTTTTGTGAGCCATTTGTTAATTTTCTTAAGACACTTTCTCTGCCGCTCATCGAAGTAAGTAGCTGTTTCTATTCCTGGACGTTTTATCGATTGTAGAAATCCGATCGTGATTTTTTTGTAACCAGTGGCATTGACTTTGGATAACTTTGATAAATTTAATTTGCGTCAGAAAGGATTCGAAAGACGTGCTCATTACAACAGAAATTTCGGTGTGTCATCTTTCTTGTTTCCCATTTTTTTCAGGATTTAAAATCCACCATGAAAAACTCAGCAACACTTAGGGCTATAAGCCGCTCATAATTTGGGGCTACTGGTTCCACGAAAAGAACGGAGCCAGCGCCGTTAGAAAAACGCACCACCCATGCTTCATCCGGGACTCGAACTCGGGCTCATCTCGGACGATTTTTCAGGAAACAGCCCTCAGACATTTAAATTGAACTTTTCCTCACTATGATAGAGCTAAGCACACTGGGCAAAAAAAACAGTCACCACTAACAGAAATGACAGTAAGAAGTTACTGGATGCACAGAGGGCGCCGTGATAGCATTGCTAGGAGATAAATAGCATTGATGTGGTCCACAGCATCATTTCTGTCTCGTGTAGTGGTAAAGAACAACGTGTGTGTTGAATTTAGTCTGCAATGTAAAAAGCAGCAAAGGAAATGGACATAGTGGCATCCCAATGAATTGACAAGTGAAACTGATTTTATTATGTGTAACAAAACATTTGTCATGGAAGACTGATGCGTGCTGAACTAGTTTAACACAGTTAGTGACCATAGAATGGTTAGATGTAGAATGCACTTCTGTGCTAAACTCCAGCGTAGCGAGTTTATAAAACAAACAAAGTGTACTGACATGACCAACCGTAAAAAACATTATATTACCTTCAAATTGGAACTGAGGAACAGATTCTCTGCTCTAGAAGATCTAACGTTGGAAGAAGTGGATATCTCTGAAGTTAACAGAAAACTAACCAAGGCTCTTATGGAAACAGCAACAAAAATAGCTGGTACTAAGAACAAGTTGCATATGAACAAATTATCAGGAAAAACCAAAATTCTGATGCAAAAAAGAAGAGAGATGAGGACAACTAAAGGAGACGTGACTTCCAAAGTAGAATATATAGAGCTATGCAAGACATTACGAAAAAGTATCACTGAAGACGTAAGGAAATTCAACTGTGATCTAGTGAGGAAAGCAATTGAAAACAACTAAAGTTGAAGTCAGCAAAGGGACATGTGGATAAGGGAAGAAAACAGATTATGGTTCTGAAAAAAGAAGATGGTTCTGTAACAAGAAATAGAGGCGAAATTTTGACAAGAGTGAAAGATTTGTACTTCAAACTATATGAAAGGGATGGTACATGTACTTCAGACATTACGGAAGGTACCAGTACCAGAGTTATTCCATTCCTCCCAGCAGAAGTTGCACATGGAATCAAGAACATGAAACGGAGGAAAGGTCCGAGAGAAGATGGAATTACCGTAGACATCATACAAGAAGCAAGTGGAGAAATTGAAACAGTATACTCGCCCAAGTTTTCACTCGGTGCCTTAATGAAGGAAAGATTCCTGAAGATTGGAACAATGCTACAATGATCCTGCTACGTAAAAAAGGTGACATTGAGGATCCAAAAATTACAGACCTATCAGCCTCCTATCAGTGGTTTATAAAATCTTCACTAAAGATTTTTCACACCGCTTGAAGGTGACACTGGACATGGCTCAACCGAGAGAACAAACTGGATTCATGAGTGGCTACAGCACAATAGATCATATCCACGCACTGAGAGAACTAATTGAAAGAGTAAGGGAATATGAACTTCCCTTATGCATGGCTTTTTTCGATTATGAAAAGGCCTTTGATTCGGTGAAACCATCAGCACTTACAATGGCTTTGAAATCCTGCGGTATTGAAGATGCATATATTAATATTATTAATAACATCTATGAAAATGCAAGTGCAAAGGTTCGGCTATTTGAGAATACAGCACCATATGAATTGGAAAGGGTGTGAGACAAGGCGACACTATATCTTCCAAACTTTTTAATGCCACTTTGGAAAATGTCTTTCAATTACTGAACTGAGAAAACAAAGAAATAAAGATTAATGGAGATTATCTAACTGACCTTCCTTTTGCTAATGACGTAGTCATTTTTGCAACTACCCCATCAAAGCTGCAGAGTATGATCCAGCAACTTGCTGACAAGAGTAAAGAAGTGGGATTAAAAATGAACTTCCAGAAGACAAAAGTGATGTGCAATGCTTTTACGAGAAATGAAGATTTATTGATTGATGGGGAAAAGCTGGAGATATCTTGGACAGTAGATATCGTTTATCTTGGACAGCAGATATCAAGTGAGGGTCACATTGATGAAGAAATTAGTCTGCGTATAAAACTTGCCTAGAGAGCTTCTGGAAGAAACAGTATAATTTTCAAGAGCAATATGCCATTATGTCTTAAGAAAAGTGTTTGATCAATGCGTTCTTCCAGTGCTTACATATAGTGCAGAGACGTGGACCTTAACTAAAAGAGACATACAAAGGCTGCAGACAACTCAAAGAAGCATGGAGAGGTACATTCCTGGTGTAACCATGAGAGATAAGAAGAGGAACTCGTGTATCAGAAAAATGACAAGATTGGAAGATATCATGATCAGAGTAAAATCCCTGAAATAGCAATGGGCTGGAGATATTGCGAGAAGGACATACATTGATGGACAGCCGAAATTTTAGACTGGATTCCAAGGGACAGGTAAAGACCCAGAAGAAGACCACACGGGAGATGGGTGGATGAAATTCGAAAGTATGCAGGAGTAACATGGAGGAGACTGGCACAAGACAGACCGTTGTGGAAGAAACTTTGGGAGACCTTCGTCCAGCAGTGGATTGATAATGGTTGACAATGATGATGATTGACGAAGGGTCGTAAGGCAGACCTTACTGAGTGGCAAAAAGGAGCCATCTTGTTTGACGGTGACCACGGTCACAAAGCGAAATAAATCGCCCAATTTGTTGGTGTGTCGAGGCTTACTGTCCAGGGGTCTACAAACTGTGGTGTATTTCGCAGTGTACTTTAAATCGGCGACGTAACTGTAGCCGGAAAACGATTCTCACCAACAGGGACTGCTGTTATGTTACACGGCTAGTAACTGCAAATCGGCAACAATTCTTCCAAACAGTCAATGAAAGTCCACACCAACCAATTTCCGAAAGAGTATTGCGACGAGAACTGCATGACATGGACATCTGGAGCAGGGTACCACGGAAAAGTCCACTTTAACAGCAAGTCACAAAGTCGCACGTTATCAATGGGCTCAGAGGCACCAAAACTTTACTGTTTAGTGTCGGAAACGAGTAATTTATTCTGATGAATCTCGTTTTTGTTTTTACTCCCATGATTGGAGGCGACGAGTGCATCGCAGGCCCAATGAAGCCTTTAATCCTGATTGTGTCGAAGGTGTTTTTCAAGCTGGAGGGGTGTTCTGTGATATTTTGGGGTTGATTTTCGTACCACGAAATGGGCCCTCTCGTTGCAGTGACGGTAAATTTGAACGAGCATGCGTACCTCCGCATTCTGTATGGCGAAGTGTTGCCATTTGCCCTACATCTCCAGGAGCAACATCACATTGCCACTGCTGTCTTTGAAGACTACAATTACGGTTGTGCACAGGGCTAAAACTGCGTCTGAGTGGCGCGACGAATAATCAGCAACACTGTCTCACCTCGACTGATGGCCCGCCAAATCCCCATCTTTAAATCCTATTGAAAAACTGTGGGATCACTTAGAACAGAAGGTGAAACGTCGGAATAGACACACACGTACTCTTGCGGAACTTCGGGACCAGTTGATGCACGAGTGACTGCAAATCATTGTTCAATACATCCACAACCTCGTGGAGTCTATATACCACACCGGATTCATGCTGTTTGTAAAGGCAAAAGGCACCTCCACCCGTTATTAGGTAAGCTCTGACGGGAGTGACTATGATTTTTTGTCCGGTGTGCTTACATTTAGTGTCTGACTCCCTCATGTACTCTAAGGGAGTGTCAACATCGGCAGTGCTATGTTGTGATTGATAGGCTTGTTAATTTCTTCTTCTTTACTCTCTTTCTTTCTCTTTGGGTTGATTCACAGCAGCGGTAACGATACCTGCATCACTCAAACAGTATTGTACACCCCGTTCACCCGAATCACTTTGCAGCCAATCTTCGAAGCTTTCTTTGTCGACATTTTCAAAACCTTCTAAATAATTCATTAAATCCATTATCTCAGACATTTTGCTTGTTCCTACTCCTTGAGAACTCGATAAATCATCCTCTGCATTTAGCAGAATTTTTCTTCGTGATCGAACAAGTGTTACCGGCTTTATTGGAAAGCGTCTAAACGCACGGCATGCAGCAGTCCAGTACAGAAAGGGGTAAGGGAATAGAGAAAGGCAGATCTTAGATTTCAAAGGAAATTTGATTACCGTGAGAGAGCATCGAATATCCATGCGACTCACGCAGGAAATTATCCGCTTTTATATTTAGACTTGAATTATAGTATGTAATTCTGTGATCGATAAAGAAAAAAATCATGCATGGATAATCGAGAGTGTGATTGGAGGTTTAACGACCACCGTGTGCAACTCACTGGACTATAAGCAGTCGCCCTTCCCTAATTTAGGCTCACTAGTTTCAGGGAAGGGAGAGAGCCAGTGCCGTAAGACAAACACAACATCCATGCCTCAACGGGATTCGAACCCGGACACCTTTCGGGCGAATGATCAGAGGCAATCGCTTAGATCACTGCGCAGAGTGGGGCGGCATCGATAGTACACTGTATCTTAAATCAATACCAGTCAGTATGACCTACAGAGATTTTTCTTTTTTCTTTAGCACGTCTTTCGTAAAAAATCACGTATACTCATAGTATCACTTTGTCCGTCCGTCTGTCCGTGGATACCATATCTGGGCAACTGTTCGTCGAGTTCAAAAATTCGTTTTGCATTGTAAAGCCCGAAATGTTAGAACGATGATCCTTGCCCTCCGATGCATAACTTTGCCGCTAGAGGGCGTAAATGCGCATGCTACGAATTCAAAATGCATTTTATTCCATATTTTTACTTCTAAATATCCGATTGAAAAAATCATTTCATTCCTTCCGTAACATTTCTTCCAAGAACTATTTTGTGTAGAGTTTCTTTTTCAATTAATGCACAGTTTTTGTGTTAGGAGGCGTAAAGGCGCATTGCGATTTATCCGGTATCTCTTCCAAATGTTCGATTTGAAAAATCTTTTTGCGTCAGATAGCTTCAGGTGGAAAACGTCCTGCATATACACTCATTGTCATAAAAATCCGCGCACCAAGGAGGAGGTGTGGGACTGAAATGAGATTTTAGTAGTGAGATGGTACATACCCAGGACGGACGTGATTACAATATCACAGCAACAGGACGATTTCCCGCGGACATACGATACACATTCCGGTCAGCGTTAGCACCGCGTCGGACCGCCTCGTGCTCGGGTACATGCGGTAATACGATCCGGCATGGAGTCAAAGAGAGGTCTTATGTTATCCTGGGGCAGATTGGCGCACACTTCTTACAACTGACGCTCTAAAACACGAACACTGGGATACGGAGAAAACTGGCGTCCCATCTGATCCTACACATGCTCGATGGGTGAGAGATCAGGCGATCTGGCTGGCCAGCAAAGCGTCGAAGCATAACGTAGACAGTCCTGGGAAACCCGAATCGTGTACGGACGGGCGTTATCTTGTTGGAAAATGGCTCCGGGACGCTCCGCCATGAAAGGCAGCACATGGGGCCGCAGGATCTCCTGTACGTAGCGCTGGACTGTCAACGTCCCTCGGATCACTAAGAGGGAAGTCCAGCTGTCATACGCGATGGCTCCCCAGAACATCACGCCTGCAGTTCGGGACGTGTACCGCTGTACAGTAAGGTTGGGATTGTAGCGCTCACCTGCGGTCCTCTACACTCTGACACGGTGGTCGTCCGTTCCCATACAGAAGCGGGATTCGTCGTTGAACACTATGCGTCGCCAGTCCGTAGCGTCCCACGTTGCTCGCTGCTGACACCACTGCAATCGACGCCGACGATGCTCAGGTGTTAATGACAGAAAACGTAAGCGCCATGGAGAATGCAGATTCGCCCCTGCCAGACGTCTGGAAATGGTTCTGGAGGACATAGGACTCCCTTGTACAGCCGCCACATGTCTCTGGATATTGGACATAGGCGTCGTTATATCTGTGCGTGCCGCTCTCCCTATCCCACTCTCCTCTCTACTGGTGGTGTGTCTGGGTCGTATCTGGGTGCCTTCCCGTGTCCAATGATCCCAACACGATCGCACCGTACTGTCCGAGTGGCCCAAATGGAGGCGGATTCGGTGCTCCGGCCACCCTGCGTCTCTCATCCCGAAAATACGGCTGCGTTCAAACTCCATCAGTTGCCCGTACGCACATCTACGGCGGCTCCTCCACATGTCTGTCACTAATGGATCTCACCTGACTCTTACAGTGCACATCGGCACGAATGCGGAGTCCTTTGCGGGGCGCCTTATAAGCCCCAAAGTTTGCGATTGCAGAGCCGGTCTTGGACGCGCGGGCATGCGGAATCGCACGAAAATTTAATCATTTGCATGTCCACCCTCCCCGTAGCTATTCGCCGAGTTTCACGTTAATTGTACGGTTTTTTTTTTCTTGGTGCGAGGATTTTTATGACAATGAGTGTAGTTTCAAATTTTGATGAAGAACTGTTTTTCCACTAGGTGGCGTGAGTGTATATTTCGGTTTCCGATGTATTTGCAGCAGCCTCTGCGCTTCTAAAAGCTCTTTGGAAAACGTTTCTTTGCAGTCAGATAAAGCTCACCACGGAAAATATTCTGCGCATACTTCCTGTATGTAATAATGTAGAGTTTTCCGCCAGGGAGCGTAGATATATATATATATATTTTTTTTTTCAATATCTCTGCTTCTAACAGCCCGATTTGAAAAATTCTTTCTTTGTCAGACAGCGTATTTAATGCGAAGTGTTCTGCACATAATTTCAAATTTTTTTAACGCTCAAGTTTTCCACTAGAGGGATTAAATCATGTTTCCGTTTACAGGATATTTGCAGCGATATCTATGCGTCTAAAAAGCCGACCGAGAAAAAAAAACGAAAACAGTATGCGTTTTTCCTGTCCAAAATAACACACAATTTCCCGGTACGGGGGGCGCAAATATTTAATTTGTTTTTCTCTATAACTCTTCTTCTAAAAGTTTGATTACAAAAAATTGCTTCAACACTGGATTCCGTTAATCTAGTGGAACAATTTACATACAGTACTACTGTGTTGTTAAGGAGCTTAATGATGTTAGATTGTATTTCTGTTTGCAACTGTATCTAAGCTTCTAAGAATCTTATTGAAGAACTTTTTTGCAACTTGTGTCACTAGCTACAGTGTATGCTTGAGACATTATCCTCTTTATATAAAGCACAGCTTTCCCGGTAGGGAACATAAATGTCAAAAGTTTTTCTCGCTCTTTCTCTTCTCTGAAAAACATATTTGAAAACCTCATATTTCCTACTTTTCCATTATTCAGAAGTCTTCCGCCAGGGTACGTCAGCATATATTTCTATGTGAAAGGCTTTATTCGATTCCAAAAATCCCTTAGAATTTTTTTTCCGTGTGACACTCTTTATTATGAAAAGTATTTAGTACCCATCTTCTTTTTAAGTGACGCACAGCTTTTTCATTAGGGCTCACAAAGTTGGCTAAATTAGTTATACTCTATACCTCTTCTTCTAATTGCTCAATTTGAAAGTCCCCTTTATCTCTGATATCTTCTGATTTGAGAAACTTTTTGTGCGCAATTTGTTAATTTTCATAACACACTTCTCAACTGTTAGTCGGAGTAAGTAACTATTTCTATTTGTGGATGTTTTATCGGTTGTAAAAATGCTGTTATTCTTATTCTTCTTATTATTATTCGTATTATTATTATTATTATTATATTAAATCATGTTTCCGTTTATTATTATTATTATTATCTTTATTCGAAATATATGAATCACAGCCTATGACAAATAAAATAAACAGCAAATTATCATTGACTGGTATTGCTGAACTGATACGAGTTTCCACGGGAGACCTAGGTATCAGTCAAGAATCGGCGTAAAATATGTGATGTCCCAAGTAAAGCTGTCTTCTGCGTTCTGTAGGTGGCATATCAGAAAGCTGCAATTTTTCAAAATGATTCACAAAATTTTTTGACATTGTTCCAAGTGCCCCGATGACAATGGGGACTACCGTTGTGTGTTTAGTCCATAACCGGGTAACTTCTATGGCCAAATCTCTATATTTAGTCATTTTTTCCAATTCTTTTTCATTGACTCTGGCATCTCCAGGGATCGCTATATCAATTAGCCAGACTTTCCGATTTTCTATGACTGTTATGTCTGGTGTATTATGTTCTATGTGTCGATCGGTATTATTATTATTATTATTATTATTATTATTATTAATATTATTAATATTATTTTCTTTATTCATAATATACGAAACACAGCCTATGACGAAAACAAACCAAAAAATATATATATATATATGTATATCATTGATCGGTGTTGTTGAGCTGATACAAGTTTCCACCGGAGGCCTAGGTATCAATCAAGAATCGGCGTAAAATACATGATGTCCCAAGTAAAGCTGTGTCTTCTGCAGTTCTGTAGGTGGTATATCAGAAAGCTGCAATTTTTTAAAATGATTCATAAATTTTTTCGACACTGTTCCAAATGTCTCGATGAAAATGGGAACTACTGTTGTGTGTTTAGTCCATTATTGGGTAACTTTTATGGCCAGGTCTCTAAATTTAGTAATTTTTTCCCGTTCTGTTTCATGGACTTTGCCATCTCCAGGAATTACTATATCAATTATTCAGACTTTCCGATTTTTTTATGACTGTTATGTCTGGTGTATTATCTTCTAGGTGCCGATCGGTTTGAATTCGAATATCCCACAAGATCTTACCTGATTATTTTCTAAGAGTTTCTCACCCTGGTGTTACCATGAGTTTTTCGATACTGGCAGATTGTGCTTTCTGCATAATGACCAGTAAATCAATTTTGCAACCATGTCGTGTCTATCTTTGTAATCTGTCTGTGCAATTTTCCTACATTCTCATATAAGATGAGATACAGTTTCATCTTTTTTTTTTTTGATAAAGTCAACACTTTGGATTATCACTGACTTATTATTATTAATATTCTGAATTTTAGCCTTTATAGCATTTGTTTGTAATGCCTGTTCTTGTGCAGCAAATATCCGACCTTCTATTTCTTTCTTGATGGAACCCAATTTCAGCCATGCACAAGTTAAATTGTTGTAACTTTTTCCTTCAATATTTTTCAGAAATTTTCCATGCAGTAGCTTGTTCTTCCAGCCATCTAATCTGCTTTCAAACTGTTTCCTCTTGTATTCAGCCTTGTTTTCTGTTATTTATAATATACTTTCATTGTAACCTGCCTGAAGTAGCTTTTCCCTGCTCTGTTGATGTAACCATTCAGACTTCTTTTTTCTTCCAGTACTGCCTGTTGTACTTCTAGCAGTCCTCTGCTTCCAATTTTCCGCGGTAAATATAATCTGTCAACGTATTTTTTTTTTTTGGATGGATTGCATGATGCATGTTCATTGTTAAACAGCTTTCGAATTTTCTGATCCAATATTTCTAATTCTCTTTGGGCCCAATCAATTATTCCAACTGGGTATCTGATTATTGGAATGGCCTATGTATTCATGGCTTTGATTGTACACTGGTGTGCAAAAATTAAGGACGAAGAGAAGAAATTAGCATAGCAGCAGAACGAGCTGGCAGAACGGACCGAAGGACCACTCAGGCTATAGACTAGGGTCCGGTATGGTAGGGCATGCGCATATATGCAGCATGACGTAGGTGGGGCGGTGGAGTGTCGGAAGGGTATAAAGCACACGGGCGGTGTACGCTCAGCAATCCGGTGAAAGCTATTGCACGATGTACATCGGTTTGAACGACGTCGAGTTGCTGCCACCGTGTGATATGGCCAACAGGCAATCCAGTAGACGACATCTGGATGACTTTACCCGAGGTCACGTTATTGGGAAGTTGGAAGAAGGTCGAAGTGTGACTAGTGTGGCCGAGGAGTTCGGGATCGCTCACAGCATAGTTTTACGAGCTTGGAGAGCATTTCAAACGAAAGAAACAGCTGTCCGAGAGTTTAGCAGTGGTCGTCCACGAGCAACCTCGGCAGCGAACAACCGGTATATTGTTCTACAGGCGAGAAGAGACAGACGGCAGACAGCGGGAGAAATCGCAAGGCACATGCAACAGACAACTGGACGTCCGTTATTGCGTTTTACCTTGGCCAGGAGGCTGCACAAAGGTGGTCTATTTGCACCACAGCTAGTACGGTGTATGCCATTAGCGCCTGCTCATGGGAGACGGCGGTTTCTGTGGTGCCAGGAACACAAGAACTGGACACATCAGTAATGGGGTCGAGTTCTCTTTACGGATGAGAGCCGATTTAGTCTGACGAGCGATTCTGGACGTATACACATCTGGAGAGAGCAGGGAACACGCAACCCCACCTCCAACATCATTGACAGGGACCGGTTTGGAGGTGGCGGAGTTCTCGTTTGGGGCGGTATCATGCTTGGTAGCCGTACTGACCTCCACATCTTCCAAGGAGGTTCAGTCACTGGTGTCCGCTATTGTACCGAGATTCTCCTGCCTCACGTGCGTCTGTTTAGAGGTGCTGTCGGTCCTGAGTTCCTCTTCATGGACGACAACGCTACACCTCATCTTACAGTGACTGTCGCAGACCTGTTGGAGAGTGAAGATATTCAACGCATGGATTGGCCCGCAAAGTCCCCGGACCTAAATCCAATCGAACACGTGTGAGACCTTCTCGGGAGACGTTTGGCAGCACGTCACCAGCCGCCAGCAACGATTCTGCAGCTGCGATTGGCGCTACAAGAGGAATGGCCGCGATGCCTCAACAGCTCCTTGACAACCTCGTCCTCAGCATGGATAGACGTTGTAAATCCTAGAACGCAGTCGGGGTGATCATATCCCTTACTAAAGACTGGATTTTTCTTGGCCGCCGCCTGTCACATGGACGTTTCTGTCTTCTGTCCAGTTGTGCTCGAAGCTACCTTTTCAATAAAGGGCCTTTGTATGCTTTGGATTCCTTGTTTGGATGGTTTTGCTCACATGTCCTATATTCTTACATCTTGGGGATCTTATGGTATGATTTCAGTCGATGTGGAGCACTTCTGCATGACGTTACATTCGAAAAACCGTCTCGTCCTTAATTTTTGCACGCCAGTTTATGTCCAAGTCAGACCTTTGACTTTTGTGTGTAGGATGTTATCTGATTCAATAATTCCAAGGTATTTGTGATTTTCGTTATCTGACAATGATTTCATAAAATTACCAATTTCTAGTTCTATTCCACTTATGCTTTGGACTTTTCCCCTTGCATTCTATTGTTATTATTATTACTCATATTATTACTTTAACCATTTTTATTCACTAAGAATAACCTAACCCGCATTGCTTTTTTAAATTCTGCGGCTTTTTCTCTATATAGGTGGTGTAAGTCTATTCTTTCTTAGCAGATCTTTTAAGTCTTATAAAAATTTGCTTTGAATTTTTGTCGTGCCTGGAAGGGTTCAAAAGTCGTGCCCATTTGAACCGAATTTTCTGTCTTCTTTCTTGTGCGAATTGAAGCGATGAACTCCTAAACAAGGTTCAGTGTCCATTCAGCCTGCAAAGTGCTGCGTCTATTGGAAGGACTGAAAACATAGAAAAGTAGAAGGGGAACATGGTGCTCTGATAAGAAAGTTTCTGAAGAAAACAAAAAGTTCGGAAAAAAATTAGTCTTAGGAATATACGGTTTCCTGTTAAGAATAGAAGCTGTAAGCTTCCCTACATACTATACTTGCTGTTACTTATCGAAGGGAACGTAGGCCCCAGGAAGCAGGAAATATATGCTCGCTATATGCGAAAATGATTTGAAATATATTGCTCGCTATGTGCGAAAACGTAATGGACACCGGAAGTTTCCATGTTCTAGTATTTTCAACATTTTCGCACTTTTCGAAAACACATTTTTTTTCTACTTGCCTAAAAAGTTAGACTGTTATTCCGAACTAGCTGTTGGATTTCTGTTGTGTGTACTAAACTGTTTTCAACTTTTCTTTGGTATGTTTTCCACAAAATAATATAGAAAAAAAAAGTTTGCCTTCCAAAGTCCCAGCAAGAAAACTTTCATTCCTACCTAAAATTTGTTATACGTTCATGAATTTCAATATCACAGTAAGAGAGCAACTTTTATTGTTTTGTTTCCATTCGTTTTTAATAATCTGCTGTCCGACCATCTGTAAAAAAGTTTATCGCAGTTGGTTTTGTTTTGTGTTGCCATCCCTGAACTTCCATCTAATGAAATCTTCACATTAAGTTCCATAATATGAGGGATCTGGACGGTTATTTTGCGGTCAAACCGCTGTTTTAAAATTCATAGTTACCGTTGAAAGTAACTAAGAGTATCTCAGAAAACACCTATTAATGATTTTTTATTTATTTATTTATTTATTTGTTTCGGGAAGAACAGGTAGAAATTATCTTAGCACTATAAAAGTTCAGATGGCAACATTGTGGAGACAAGCTTAGTGACTTTACAGTACCAGTGTAAAGATGACCGCTCCACTTGTGACACGCACCAAAGAGAAGCAACGTTCTGCCATCCGCTTTTCAAGGGTAGGTTGAAGAAGCGTATATGCTCCAGTTTTGTCCGTCTGTCTGTCCGCACGATAACTAGCGTAAAAATGGTTCTACTTCGATGAAATGTTAGTATGTGGTAGGGTGATTACATTGAAAAATGATACAGGTGTTTACCACTTTTGTTCAATAACTTGTAAGAAAAAATTATTTATGGGTTTCATTTGACTCTATACCTTGCAGCGTTTAGAAGTGAAAGAAGATATGTATAATGTTAAGCATTTCCTCGGGGGCATTCAGTATTCCTGATACATCACATTCTCCCAAGATGCTGGGTATGTCTGAAGTATTCTAAAAATGCTCATCGGTCATCACAAATTTCCGTTTCTGCGGAAATGTTCTTAATTTATTTAACTGATTTTAGGAAATCTCATTTTATACATTTGATTTCTTCTTTTGGGAAACGGAAATACGAAATCTAAAGGATGAACTTTACCATTTGTAGCTCCAATATTACCTTCTAAACATTTTTTTTTTTTTTTTTTTTTTGCAATTTGAATAATTAAATAAACTCTTTGATAATAAGATGCGCTGGCAGACAGCTAGTTCCTACTTTCATTATAGTACAGCCTCTCCTAAAATTCTTAGGTTAATGCATGAAAAATATACGTTAAAAATATGCCATCACAGAATTTTCCTTATTAATTCTTAATGATCCCGAAAAGACAAAAGCAAACCAGATATTGTTCTAAACCTCAACGTCGAAACATAAATAATTTAAAAAAATTTAAAAACAGTGTAACACCGCCAATGTAACGACATTCCCTTTCGTCTCCTACTGTAACACAGAGTTGTCAAAATTTTTCTGAAGAAATTCAACGCAGAATATTGTGCACTCTGCATTTCCTGGCCTCATTTTTATAGGATACTTTACATTATGTCTTTGTATAAAAACGAATGGTCAAAATTCTGAATAAATTCAGCGCATACAACTGTATTAGGATCACCTATACATACTATGTGTATGCAAATATATTTCAAACAATAGCTAACAAATTAGCGAGAAGAAATTCACTGGAAACAAGTTGAACATGACCTAACTTACGTGGAGTACCAGTAGACAGAATCAGTTATTTACTAAATTATAGGATTATTAACACTCGAATTTTTGAGAACGTCCAATATAGGGAAATTCACCTACAAATTTTGAAAAATGTTCAGGAACGTAAGTGCTGAACTCATAGAAATTACCCATCTTAAAAAGAAATTTAAACAAAATTTGTGTGCAAGAGAAATGATTTGATAAAAAAAGATATAAACTCTGGTTAAAAGAATTCGGGGGGCAAGATATATTGTAGGGGAAATCAGGTGCGACTGACGTTTTTGAACGTAAAATATCAAACAGAAGTCATCGCTCTTTCCACGTTTATAAGTGAGTCACGGAAAAATTCTCATCGGAGGCCACCGGGAATCGAATCTTCCAGTTACGCGCTGGACAGGACGTGCTACCACTGCACCACAGCGGCCCGGAATTCTCCAGACTCACATACGACGAACTGCCAAATCACATGGCAGGTTACTTCTTGGAGTCCAGCACAATACTGGGGATTCACCAAAGATGGAAAGCAGCAACTGAACTAGGAGGCGAATGAATACTTAATACACACAATTGACGTGGACTAAGAACATCAAACAGAATTCATTGTTCTTTCCACGTTTATAAGTGAGTCACGGAAAAATTCTCATCGGTGGCCACGGGAATCGAACCCAGGGTCTTCCAGCTACGCGCCGGATATGCTAACACTGCACCACAGCGGCCTGGAATTTTTCGGCATGAATGTTCAAAAGTAACCGAAGGATACGCGAGGAGCGATTATTCTCAGCTTTGAGGCTTTTGTCTTTGGACGCCGCTTTTTTGATCCGTGGGAGAGGAGTGTCGCTGTCTGTGTTGGAAAGCTCACTTTTCGCCTAGCGGCGAGGTGGTGAATGGGAAAGGCAGTCAACTCGCTCAGTCGTGAAGGAAGCCAAGGGGATTTGTTCTCGGGCGAAACGTTCTTAACTACGGTGAGAAAAGGGTTTTTCCCGACGGGGTGAAAGAAAACCGTAGAAAGTTATCGGTAACAAATATCCATACAGAGTGAAAATATTTTATATTGCTCGCAACAAATAGATAAAAAGAGCATACAGATAACCTTCGCTGAGTAGATAAGAGAAATAAATGGATTTTATAGGGCCAAGGACGTGGCCAAAAGGGTGCGAGGGCCGAAATTTGTCTTGCCCACCCTGCCGCCCACCCAGTTCAAAATGGGCCATTTTCAATATACACTGCTGGCCACCCAAAATGCAACAGCAAGAAGGACACAAGATAGCAAAGCCAGATTTACTGGACACATAACAACAGATACAAAGATGAAACGATTGAGCTTACAGGCCCGTGCGACTTGCGGAACACGCAGACATCAGTAGTTCGTGTGGCTCCCATGGCTGGCAATAACGGCCGCTACACACAGCGGCATCGAACGAAAGAGGCTTTGGATGTTGGCTTGGGGTATGTCGGTCCAGGCTTCTTCCACACGTTACCACCGTTCATCAGCCGTAGCCGCTGGTGGTGCTTGCCGGGCCACTCGGTTGCCGATCTGCGACCAGACGTGTTCGATGAGCGACATATCGGGAGAACAGGCGGGCCACGGCAGCAGTGACACCTAGTAAGCCGTGAAGAATTGTTGCACGATGCGCACCACGTGCAGGCGCGCATTGTCCTGTTGAAACGTGGCCGCTGGCAGGTCCTGCAGGTAAGGGAGGACTACAGGCTCCAAAACGTCGGAGATGTAGCGGTGGCTGTTGAGTGTACCGGCGATGCGTACCAGAGGGGTGCGGGTGTCATATCTAATTGCGTCCCAAACCATAATGCCAGGCGACTGATCGGTATGGCGATGCATAATGCAGGCGTCATACAGTCTTTCGCCATGGTGCCGCCACACGCGGATCCGACCATCGTGGTGTTGCAGGAAGAAGCGGGATTCGTCGGAGAAGATAATGTCGTGCCATTCCGTAGTCCAGGTGCTGCGTTCAATGGCCCACTGCCGCCGCACTAGCCGGTGGTGTAACGTCAATGGTAATTGGAGCAATGGGTGCCGTGCGACAAGTCCCCGCTTCTGCAGACGACGTCGAACGGTACGTGCTGACACAGGTTGTTGCGCAACACACCCTAATTCCTGCGCTAACGTTCGTGATGTGGTGGTGTGAGCCGTCAATGCCCGCCGCACAACATGCCGGTCCTCTCGTTTGGTGGTATGCCGCGGCGGCGGCAATCGCTCACGTCGGTCCGTCCGTCCCTCCTGCACCCACCGAATCCATACTCGCCTCACTGTGGCTGGATGTCGTCCCACACGGGCGCCGATGTCTCGGTACGATGAACCGCTGTCGCGATAAGCCACTATTCGTCCTCTGTCTAACTCCGAAACGTGCTGGAATGACTGCCGTATTCTGCGACGAGGCATCAGGAAGCTTCCCACGCACAGGTCCGGCAGAACAACACATTTCCAGTACTTACACCCCGCCTTCTGTGCACCCTTCTTATAGTGCTTCTCGGTGGCGTGCCGGGCGCACATGATTTGCATATGGCCTGCAATGCGAATCGTTTGTATGTGCTCTCGCGGGCGACGCATCCTGCGAATTTCAGGCCAATCGGATGCTTCCTTCTTGGTGTTGCATTTGTGTGGCCAGCAGTGTATTTAACTTTAAAATATACTTTGCCAAGTAATAAGTCTTATGTCTTATTTCATATCGTCATCATCATCATCATTGTCAACCATTATCAATTCCACTACGGTTTGTCTTGTGCCAGTCTCCTCCAGGTTACTCCATCATACTTTCGAATTTCATCCACCCACCTCCCATGCAGTCTTCTTCTGGGTAATTTCTTGTCCGTTGGAAACCAGTCTAAAATTTTGGCTGTCCATCGATGGTCTGTCCTTCTGACAATATGTCCAGCCCATTGCCATTTCAGGGATTTAGCTCTGATCATGATGTCTTTCACTCTTGTCATTTTTCTGATCAACGAGTTCCTCTTCTTATCTCTCCTGGTTACACCAAGCATGCATCTCTCCATGCTTCATTGAGTTGTCTGCAGTCTTTGTATGTCTCTTTTAGTTAAGATCCACGTGTCTGCACCATACGTAAGCACTGGAAGGATACATTGATCAAACACTTTTATTTTAAGACATAAGGGCATATTGCTCTTGAAAATTATACTGTTTCTTCCTAATGCTCTCCAGGCAAGTTTTATACACAGATTAATTTCTTCATCAATGTGACCGTCACTTGATATCTGCTGCCCTAGATAATGTATGTATTGGTTATCTCCAGCTTTTTCTCATCAATCGATAAATATTCATTTCTTGTAAAAGAATTGTAAATCATTTTTGTCTTCTGAAAGTTCATTTTTAATTCCACTTTTTTACTCTTGCATTTCGTATACCACTACATATCTCCCCGCCCCCCGCCCTCACCCAGAAAATGCGTTGTTTACGTCTCCAAATTTTTTTATCAAAATAGCACCTGCAGGACCATGAAAATTCAGTTGTTCTCTACTCTTCCAATTCCTTAGTTTAAGCCTATTTTTTATGTTAGTGTGTAGCCAGGGGACTAATGTGGGGGATGGATAAAAATTAACTGAGGGTGTCAATACTAACTGCTGTGCTATTTGTTTTCTTCACAAAATATGGGATTCCAACACAGAAAGTGTAGTCTGAAGCTACACCAGCGCTCTTAAGACTGCGCCAGGACAGTAAAAGTGCAGGAACTGGCCGAAGACTGCTTTGTAGGAGAGGAGTGCAAGGCAAAGTCGCTGGCTTGAAGGAAGAAAGTTACAGACAAGGGGGGGGGGGGGGTATTGTGTCTCAGTGGCACGGCGTTAAAATTTGATTTAGACAAACAAAAGCGACATTTTCCTTTAAATTGTTCAAGTACAGTACTATTTTCGCAAGCGAAACTGCAAAATTTTGAAAAGCAATTTAAGACAATGCATTCGGAGCAAGTAAAAATTTGAAGGCGACATTCTGGTAACACTTGCGTCTTACACTAGTGGCGTAACTTGTCAGATCCGTGTACGTGTGTGTTTGTGTGTGTATAGGTGGGGGGGGGGTGTGAGAATTGCACTAATTTCTCTGTAGCAGGTAGTGAAAAGCGTTAAAAATTAGTTCTTTCAGTGTTTTGTAAAAAAAAAAAAATGCTGTCGAGCTTGCTCCACCAAAAATAATGCTCGCCTATCCAGATTTCGAAGTCTAGCGACGTCCCTGTATATGACACAGAAGTTAGCTCTTCTATTGTTCCCTTCACGTTGGTTTTTGCGTGCCGAACTAACTATGCACTCGACATGAAAGAATCTATTATTATTATCATCAACCATGTAGCACTGTGATCGTTATTTACAACGTTAACCTGGAAGGAATAAACCAGGTCAACAGTATATTTAAGTTAACATGCTCCTAAAAATATGATACATGAATTTGACAATTTTACTTGGACTTTGCATAGTCTCTCAAATACAATTATCACCTTCAACTCCTCTTTCAATGGTTACACCGCAAATGTATATTTCGCTCCATAGATATAATATGAGGGTAATTCCACTGAATTATCCAGTAATACAGTGATAAATTTTGTTTATCTTGGGGTATTTTACCGGATAATTTCAGAAACAAGCTTTTATAACAGAAAATAGACTTAAAAAACAGACATTACAAAACAACATGAACATTTTTAGCATTTATTTTAACATATTTGCTCTTTGTACTTGGTACTTACATTGTAAGATATACATTGCTTAGTGCATATTATGTACAGAAATATAGCTAACCTTAGGAAATCAGGCTTGGCCGTAAGTCTTGAGATATAATTCTTAATACTAGTTCCAAACAGAGTAGTAGCTCATACATCTTAGATCTAACAGATCAGAAGAAATTTGTATTCACTGTGTTTCCTGTGAACGAATTAGTTAGGTTTACTGATCTGAAGTACCAGTATTAAAATTCAAAGTCACTGCTACTATTCAATGGTGTAAAGTTTACTTAAGCAACTAAGCTGTACCATTTCAGGAAAGAAGAAGCTGTACTGTCTTCCGTGAATGGAATACGGGATTACACCAGACAACACAAATTTTTGAAGATGTGAATCCGTTATTGGTGTAAACATGACACGGGTGTTAAGTCCGATAATATACGAAAACTTAGAACATTTCGTCGTCCTGGAGCGGGAATCGAACCCGCGTCACCCGGATAGCGCCCGAGTATGCTAACCACTACACCACCCAGAAACTCGGTCGTTCTGGGTGGTGTAGTGGGCAGCATACTCGGGCGCTATCCGGGAGACGCGGTTTCGATTCCCGTTACAGGACGACGAAATGTTCAAGTTTTCGGATATTATCAGACGTACCATCTATGTCATGTTCACACCAAAAACGGATTCACGTCTTCAAAATCTGTACTGTCTTTATTATGCTTTATCCTGCAGGAATTCTACAAGGTGCATCGTGGAGAAAGCCGTATCACATTTTACTTACAGTACATTGTGCTGTATGATAAATTAGGAATCTAATATTTTGTAATTTACATAACACCGTGACTATTTACACTATGAAAGGGCTGTCCGTCTGTATGTTAATTCTTTGTGCTCTCAAAGGGAGGATAACTGGGATAGGAAAAGCAGCACTACGTCCCATATTCAGAGAGTTCTTAATCCACCATCACAGCTAAGTGACTGACGCATTGCCAGTGGTCTTAACGACACCTTTTCTTTTCTTTTTTTTTTCGGTACTGAAAGTTCGGAGTGGAACACTCTGTGATTTTCACTCCAGCATCTTCTTGGTCTGCTGGAGCTTGATGAGCAAAGGTAAGCTCATGTGAAAGCACTGGCGATTTCGGAGTCAATCGGTTTCACCGCATGGCGTCTAATTGAGCGAAAAATCTGTGGTTGATTCAAGTGACTGCATCAACAGATTGGCGACGTAAGAGACGGTGGTCCGAGAAACGACGGTCTGTCGGGTGGAGGATGGTGCCCCGCGGCTGCGGCTGCTGCTGCTGCTGCTGCGGCGGCTGCATTTTCACTCGCCCACGGCTGGAGAGTCTGTAACGCGTGAAGGGATGCGTTGCTGATGCACAGTGGCTCTCGACTCTGATCGTAAATGGATTTAGATACCACCTCAGCTTGAAGAGACATCATCAGACGATTCGCTGCTTGTCTCTCTGCTTCTCTCTCCTCTGCAGTTTGTCTCCTGTCAAAGGAGGAAAAGAAAAGAAATCATTAGATGCTGTGCATGCAAGTATACAACGATAAGTCATGTCACAGTTTCCGTTCCACACGTGGGAGATTGTCAGCAATTAATTACTTTGCACAAAAAGAAAACATAGTACATTTACTTTCACATTCTTCTTCCTATTACAAACCATATCTTTCTCTTTTTTTTTTTTTTTTTCAATTTTCTTGAGTGCTGAAATTAAATATAATCTATATTGACAAAAGTCACCGGACACGTAGAAGAGAAGCACAACACAGCATTTATTGACATACATTAGTACGGTGTCGGTCCACCTTTGGCTTTAATGTATGCACTGACCCTTCTAGACATGCTTTCCACAAGGTTTTGGAACACAGCGATAGGTATGCGCTTCCATTCAGTACATAATGCTGCCGCTAACTGCTGTTTATACGTAGGCCTTGGTTCCAAACTTCTTATGCGGCGCTCTAATTCGCCCCATAGGTGCTCTATGGATTAAGATCAGGGCTCTGTGCTGGCCAGTCCGCACACGATACGCAATTATCGGCAAACCACGCCGTAACAGTCCTTGCTCTATAGCTCGGTGCATTATCCTGCTGGAACCAACAAGGCTCGGTTCCATAGTATATTGCCACAGAGTTGGTAGGGCATAATTGTCCAGAATGTAGAAGTAGACATGCTGGTTAACAGGTTTGTCCACGATAACAAATGGGCCTGGACCATACCACGAAGTACACCCCCACACGAGTACACTACCAGCTCCAAACATGACAGTAGGAACTGTACACTATGGTAAATAGCGTTCCCCTGGCTGCCGCCATACACTCACATGGCCATCAGACTGATGGATCGTGTATCTGGATTCATCAGTCATAGAACCCGTTTCCATTTATCTACGGTCCACGATAAATATTCTTTACACCATGCTAAACGACAAGTAGCATTCCGAGTGGAGATGAAAGGCTTATGAGCAGCCGCACGACCACGGTAACCCATGGAATTAAGTTCTCTGCGAATGATACGTGTACATATCGAGGTTCCAGCATTTTTACTCACCTGTACACTGAGATCTTGTGCGGTACTCCGTCAATTAGCTGTAACGACTCTCCTGAGGCTTCGACGTCCTCTATCACTGATTTTCTTTGGTTTGTTTTTCAGAGAGGAGAGATAACCTTTTTCAGTAACGACACTCGCTCCTTTCGAATATTTATGGTTAAATTTTCGATCTAGCGGGAGTCATCACATTTTATTTTATTTTGGTTCGATCAACCTCACACAAGATGCTGTCAGTTCCTCTTTATTCTGTTAACGCTTCTGAGGAAACTGACCTAGTTAGACACACTGAGTCACAAGCGAAAGAAGAGTCCAGACTTTTTTTAAAACAGTAACAAATAAAAACGTTTAATTCAATTTACTCCGGCATAGGAACCATCGTACCGGTGGTGAATGGGAAAATTCGCAGATTATCTTATCAGTCATACGGTTCCATTATCACAGAAAAACACCGGAGGTTTTACCAAAACCTCTCGTTGCCTTCTAACGCTGAAGACCATCTGCTGAAAACACGTGTTCCTCTAAAGAATTTCAACAATCCACTTCCCGAAGAACATTTTTTAATCTCCTTCTTAGTAATTGTACTTAAGGGTAAATCCTTACCTGCCTGGATACATGTAAATTGCCCTTAAACGCGGGTGTCTCATTCACAGACCCTAAAACGATAATCTTACTTCAAAATGCCTTGGCATACTTATATTCTAAGCTGAATCTATACAGCCAATCCGGTGTTGTTGAACACCCGCAGTCTCAAAACATGTTTATCTTGACGACTCTGCCAAAATGGCGCAAACAAAGAAATTCCACGAGTGAACATTAAACCATATTTACAACAAATATATCGGAACCGGGTTAGAGAATCTTACATGTATATTGTGCATTCTGTAACAAATTATTCGGGGAACGTTCATGAACACAAACTTTGGAATAATCATCTTTTTTTTTTCTTTTTTTTTTCATTAAATAAAATAGAGAAAGAGAAAGTAAAAAAAAAATGTACTGTTCCCTACCCTTCCGAAATAAAACCTAACAAAATCCCTATAAAAATTAATAAAAATTTAAATTTAGATAAGCGGGTTCAAGATTTGCGCTAGCGAAACAGCTCTGTGCACCAGAAAAAGAAATTTGGTTGAAGGTGAGCTCAGATGTCTCCAAAAACTAAAAGTTGTGAAAGCCTAAATAACGCAAACAAAAATGATAATGACTCCACCCTCTCGGAAGCACCGAGAAATAGTGGTGCAGAATGTAGGGTAAAAGATGTTAGCACACTGAAAGACAAGAAAAGGGTAACCTTACTTGCTATACGAGAATATGTGAAGCACGAAAAAAAAAAAAAGGGAGGGGGGAGCAAACAGGCGGACGTCTAAGTTTGCTACGAGATAATACAGGGTGTCTATAAATGAAATACAGAACTTCCGTATGCTATAAAGAATTACGATAGAAAAAAACTTACTTTAAACGTCAAGAGACGTGGCAAGTCAGATGATAGATGGCGCCAGGTGTCTCATGTAATGAAAAATCTCGTCAAACACGGAATACAATCGATATGGCTTTCCCAGTGGAGAAGCGGTAGACATGCTTAATCGTATTGACGAAGACCCCATACTCCTTTCAAGGATCTGTTTCAACTATGAGTCGACATCTCATGTTTTTGGAAGAGTGAATAAACAAAACTGCCGAATCTGGGAACGGAAAATCCCTATGTGGTAGTAGCACATGAGAGAGATAGCCGGAAGGTTAATGTCTGGACTGGCCTAATGGAAGAAAGAGTCATAGGGCCCTTTTTCTTCGCGGAACCAAACATACCTGGACATGTTAGAACAATTCGCAATTCCTTAACTTCAGGATATTCAAGACATCATTTACCAGAAAGATGGAGCACCTCCGCACTGGTCTTTGGATGTACGCAGATTTTTAGACCACCATTTTCCCGGGTGTTGGATTGGACGTGGGGGTTCGACGGCATCGTCACCCCGTTCTCCTGATATTACACTATGCGATTTTTTCTTTGGAGCTTTATTAAGGACATTGTATTCAAGAAAAAGGTTTTATCTGCCACTGAGCCTAAAGAACGCATTACTGCGGCCTTCTTCCTCTTTACAACTGACATTCTGCAGCGTACGTGGGTGGAACTGGACTATTGTTTAGGCATTGTACGAGCAACCAACGGAGCAGACGTGGAGACCTACTGACATATAAAAAAAAAAGTAACAATTACCATGTGTTTTGAAAGTTGTTATTTATCGTTTCTTTTTTTCAATAGCAAACTGAATTTATATACTTCATTGATAGACACCCTGTAGTTTTTTCAATTTTTCGAAAGCAGCATCTATTAGAAGAAGGAGACCTTCTTGTTCTTTTTGATAGGTCCCTGCTAGAAGCAGTGGAGACAAAGGGCTTGTAAGTAGGTGCTGGTTGGCTCCTGAGAATTCTGGAGAAATTGCCCTCCCAGATAGCTTTTACAAATTTCTGAACCACTATGGGATGCCCAAGAAGTTGTGGAGTCTTAAGTATAGAACAATATTTCATTTAAAATTAAATCATCCAGTAGCGCACTCAGAAACTTCCCAAGGGAGATGCCCGTGCGCCCTGGCACACAGAATTTTCCCAAGGTGGGGGTGACTCCCCCTAAATTTACCTGGAAAAGTAGTCAGGTAATATAACAATTTAATCTTATCCAGTTACTAGTAATGTTACAGTACAAGAAAGTTAAAAGATTAGAAGCAGCAAATGAAATTCTTTTCCTGGTTAGATTTTTCTAAATTTATTTAACAGAACTACTCGCCTATAATTACTGTATGTAATAATTATACGGTACATGATTAAGAAGTATATGTAAATCGCGTATCGTGACTTTTTGTTTCAAACTTCAACATAATAATTTTCCAATCTGTCAGCCCGGGGGGAGAGGGGGTTTGGCCACCCCCATGGGTGCGCCACTGAAATCATCTGTCTAATATCAAGCAGATTATAGCTGAATTACTGGAGATGAACTTTGGAGTAGAGGAAACTGAATATCGCCGTCCCGGTGGCACAGTGGTCTAAGCGCTGGATTGTGACCATTCGTCCGTGAAGGGTCCGGGTTCGAATCCCGGTGAGGCATGGATGTTGTGTTTGTCTTACGGTACTGGCTCTCTCCCATTCCTGGAACCAGTGGCTCTAAATTAGGGACAGGTGACTGTCCACTGAGTTGTTCACGGTGGTCGTTAAACCTTCAACCAAAAAAAAAAAAAAAAAAAAAAAATACTGAATATCCCCTCACCGAGGCGATAACCCGAGCGTGGTTATAATAAATTAGAAACTCAGTGCGGTGTATCTTTTTTGTTGTTGTTGTTTGTGGGTTTAACGTCCACCGTGAGCAACTCAATGGGCTACAAGCAATGTTCCCTCTAAGCCGCGCACGTGCGTGGTCCCGCAGCGACTTAACTTTCTCGGCGCAGCTGAAATGACTTCCGCGGAGTAAGCATTTTTGATTAAATTCCCAAATCCCCAATTAATTTTCAAAAATCGAAAATCAATTACCTGCAAAAATAATAATAAATAAATAAAATTCGGCTTCTCAGCAGTCAAAACAACACTTTTCCTAAATGCCATTCGCCTCCTTCTAAGTTCGTCTCATTGTCCTCTTCATCCTCAAAGTCTTCCTGCAAAGTAGCTTCGTGCGAGTAGTAGTGAACGCGAGAATGATTTTCCCAAGCAGAGAAAGAGGCAGATATAGACAGAGGTAGAAAGAGGCAGATATGGAGAAAGAGGCAGTCTTTTCTCAAAACAACACATCAGCGCCAGCCAATCACAGCAAACCGTAACCAAGTTCATTGTATAAACTAATGCACCCATGCCATGGTGGGGGAAAGGCATTCAAGTCAGTTAAATTGTAAGCCTCTAGAAAAAGAGTTTTGCACAAAACTTTGTCAGGTAATAAGCCAGATTTCTTCCAACATCAAAGACACTGTTTGCGTTCAAGTTCGTTTTGTGCCGTATATTTTTTTTTAATTTAATAATGTCTTAACGAAAGAATCAGAGTTGTTTCATTAATTAAAGAAAAATTTTAATTATTGAAATGTTTTAAATAATTATTTTTTGTTATTTAAGATCAATTGCGGAAAGAACGGTGAAAAAAAATGAGTGGATTAGGAAAAATAAAGGTACCAATCCAAGTTCCAACTTCTACGGCATTAGTAAGAGAAGCTGAGAAAATAAAATATTTTGCCCAAGTGGTTTTGATGCCTGCCCAGCTCATCGGGTTAGGCGTGCATTACCCATGGCTGCTTAGAGGGAATATTGGCTACAAGAAGGCTCCTGTCTCTAATTTAGGGCCAGTGGTTCTAAACAAGAGAGAGATCTAGTGCCGTAAAGTAAACGCAGCATTCATGTCTCACAAGGATTCGAACCCGGACTCATCATCATACCACTGAGTTACCGGAACAACTTATGCGGTATGCATGTTCGCATGTGATGGCGACTGACTATCCGGGGAGCATTGGTGCAAAGGAAGAGTTGCCGAGTTGCCCACTCATATCTGGAATTTCTGACAACAGGGTAGGTGGAGAACCAGAAAAGATGGACTAACCCCCCAACTCCCCCCAATGCTCAGAACTCGAACCTAGAGTCTCAGCACGAGATGAAAAATGTAGTCTTAAGCACTCATGATGCTACAAAATAAATTGGCTGTAAATTCTTTGATCAGATTGGTACTAAATTGTCTTGTGAGGAAATGGCACTACTGATACTACATGATGACATCATGAAAATAAATTTTATTTTTTAGTCGCAGAATGCTGTTACCATACGAATTTTTTTTTTATTGTCGTTATTTTAAATATCACATACAAATTCTGCATGTAGATGAAAAGCATTTTGTAAAATCTATGAGAAGCCAGTTTAGGTAAGTTTTATCCAATCGTCTTTCGCTCACGGTTTAAAAAAATTACAAATTTTGAGCGGGTCACAATACCTGATGAAACGATCAAACCATATTTATCTTCTGTCCCTTTCTCATTTTGATTTATTAAATCGATCAGTAGTACGAGCAATTAATTACGTCAGAATTGTTTTAAAATATGGCAGTTTTTATTGGTTATTCATATTTAAATGACATTTTCACGAGCGCGCCGGCTTATTTAGCACTTTATGTGGATCAGGCAGGGAACTCAAGAAATGTGAAATATATATATATATATACGCATATATATCCATAAATTCCCAGAATGAGTTCCATCAAATTACGTATTTACTTTCTTAGTGTCATTATCTTTAGTTACGGTCACATCTGAGTGATCTCTACACAGTAAGTGTCATTGTTTCTGGAGGCAGCTCTGCCAGTTTAGTCCCAGAGCTCATTTTACGATTGCGTGGTTTGCCGTGGGCTCCGGATTATGAAAGTTATGCCGACAATACTTGTACCACTTAACAACACTTTGGCGGCGAGTGCGGTCGATTCCAAAAAGAGATAATTGCCCCATTACAAAGGGCTATGAAGCCGGAGTCGCTAATTACGGCTGTCTTACAGAACTTAAAAAAAGAATTTTTGTAATAAAATAAAGCGAAAAAAAAGGAAGAGCTCGGCTTTATTGAGATTCCTATACGTTTTCATTGCAGGCAATTGATATTAGTTCTCCGAAACAAGGCTGAACATTAAGCATTCAATGGAGGCTTAGCTGAAGACTTCTAATACTATAATAGCTCATGGCTCTATTTTACGAGCCATAAGAACGACTGCCAATAAAAATCGATTGCATTTCTTAATTGCTGGTTTCAATGGATAAATTTTTATTTAAGGTAACTCGCTTTAACCTGATGGGTAAAATTGCTAGTTTTAGAGCCACTAAAGTTAAAAGTGAAGTAGAAAATCACGTTCCAATCATTAATGTTCTCAAAGATATGAGACGTTTTTGTCTTAATCCCATACGCGAACTTCTGGTTTTCATTGCTTTCATTTTCTTTCTGCTGCTGAAGGAAGCTTTACTTAAAGCATCTGCGACATATATTTTCTTTTTCTCTGAATTGTTGTTTTATTCCTAGCACATTTTCTTTCGCTACTCTGATCTACTTTTTTTTCTTCTTTTAATCTTTTTTTATTTTCCTTCTGGTTTTAATCCCTTTTATCGCATTTCTCCTCCTTTTCCTTCTTTGTCTAGCCTTGTTATTAGTGATATAATGGAGGCCTAGCAAGGCTAAGAGATTTTAGGGGACTTTTTCAGGATCCTGTTTTGCTGAGCCGATTTTTCATTTACCAAATGTGTATTCTCATCACATAAATATCAAAAACTTATTTATGGCTATTTGCACTTTTTTCTACATGTACATTCTGTGTTACTGATATTAGAACATTTCACCATGAAATGCTCAAGAGGCTCCGAATAGGAGCATTAATTGGTTAACAATTTTTACTTTGTGGCTTTATTTGAACTTTTTATGGTTTGTACAGTTTCTTTATTGAGAGCTCTTAGGGATACTTTAATTTATGCCTACAGCTCTACTGTAACTCCGAATAGGAGCATTAATTGGTTAAGAATTTTTACTTTGTGACTTTATTTGAACTTTTAATGGTTTGTACAGTTTCCTCATTGAGAGTTCTCAGGGCTATTTTAATTTATGCCTACAGCTCTACTACAACTTTATTTAGAAGAACTACTTTTCATTGGAAACTTTTTCTGATCATCTTTGTAAGATCTAGGAATAGTTTTTTCTTGGAGTCATTTTCTCTCTCTGTCTCTCTCTCTCTCTCTCATTCTTTCTCTCTCTTTCTCTCTCTCTCTCTCTTACTCCCTCCCTCTCTCTCTCTCTCTCTCTCTCTCTCTCTCTCTCTCTTTGTCTCTCCCTCTCACTCTTTGTCTCTCCCTCTTACTCCTTCTCTCTCTCTTTGTCTCTCCCTCTCACTCACTCTCTCTCTTTGTCTCTCCCTCTCTCTATCTCTCTATTACTCACTCTCTCTTTATCTATCTATCTATCTATTACTCACTCTCTCTTTATCTATCTATCTATCTATCTATCTATCTATCTATCTATCTATCTATTACTCACTCTCTCTCTCTCTTTCTCTGCTTCCACTCCCTGGAAGAGAATATTTTCAGCTTTTTAAATGAAATCAGAATTCTAATGTTCCTCCTCAGAAATTTCAGACGGAAATATTTGGAGCGTAGGAAGTATCCAGAATTTAAAATTCGCTATTTTAACAATATACACCAAACAGCCGAAACATTATGACGAGCGCATCTTTATACGTATTGAAGCAACTGAAGGAAAACGACAGTGCGTGTCATAGTCATGAAAGATTATCGTACTGAGATCTGTTAATCAGTGTCATTCTTGCGCTTCAAATTAGAATGGCAGCGGACTTAAGCGAGTTTGACAAAGGCCAAATGACAGAGTCGTTAGAATATTTCCGAGATAGCAAGGTTTGTGGGGTGCTCACCGTCAGCCGTGGTTCGTACTTTCAAAAAAGTGGTCCGAGAAGGAATAAATCACCAACCACCGGCAAGTTGTGGGCCGACCTCAGCCCACCGACGCTAGAGATGAGACAAAAGGACATCACGTATGGTACGAGACAACAGAAGTAATACTGTGAAGCAACTCGCCGCAAATTTGAATGCTGGTGACTGGAGTAATGTGTTACAACAGTACATCAAATCCTGCTGAATATCGGGCTGTATAGCCACAGGCAGTTCCTAGTGCTCATAGGAACTTTCGACGGTCAACTAACATCGGTTGACTGTCGAAAGTGCCTACAACGGGCACTCGAGCATCAAAACTGGACTTGAATGATTGGAAGAAGGTAGTCTGGTCTGATTAAGTTCGTTTCCTTTTGCACCATATGGACAGCCGGGTACGTGTGCGTCGTTTACCTGGGGAAGTGTTGGCACCAGGATGCACCGTGGTGGAAGTGTGATGCTTCGGGCAATGTTCTGCTGGAAAAATTTGAGCCTAGTCATTCGTGTTCAGGAAACTATTGCGTCTAACAAATTGTTACGGATATTTAATAATAGAATTTTTGGCAAATATATTAAATCTCATTTCGCAACTTTTATTTCGCTTTAGTGCTCCCTTTACTTTGTTTCCACGATGCGTGAGAAAATTTTGCTGTCTCACCATCGGAAGCACGGTTTATTTAGAGACGCCAGTTTGTCGCATCATAGAGTCTGCGCCTTTGTATTTAGTAGACGGATTACTATTGCCCAGCTCATTTGATCTTTGCCTTCTTTATTTCAAAGCAGTCGACTGAAAGGGCAAGCCCTCTTAATTTCTACATAGGAGCTTTGTTAGGCCGACGCCGGCGTCTTTTTCTCATGGGTTTTGTGGAGATAAAGGGGTGAGTTTGCGTATATACAAAGGGGTTAGCGGAGACAGTCGACTCGAGGGAATGAAAGCGAGCAGCCGCAAGGAGGACGCAAGGCCTCAGGTGTTGGGGGGCACATCTTAAGCTGACCGGGGGAATGGAGGTTTTCTCCGCAGGGGCAGAAGGGAGACGAAAGAAATTACCAAAGCAGGGTTGAGGGAACGAAATTTGAGTTTCAGAGGAACATACAGGAAGAATTACTAAGCTTAGGACAGCCTTTCTGCGATTAAGTAAAGAAAAGAAAAAAGTGCTTTTAAGAGATCTAAAAGGATTGGAAAAAATTATTACTTATAGCTATTTTATTATCTTCAACCACGCAAGACTGCGGAAGTTAACTATAACCACCTAACAAAATACCTAAACACCATTGAAAACCACAGGTACATTTTTTAATGGCAACGATATTCCCTTTTAATAGTGCCTTCCTTTAGAAGAATAATGTGCATGCCATACTGCCCAGAGTTTTCGAGAATGGTTTGCGTAAAATGAGGAAGACTTAATACAGACATTTGACGTGGACTAGGAACATCAAACAGAAGTCATCGCTCTTTCCAAGTTTATAAGTGAGTCACGGAAAATTTCTCATTGGCCGCCACCTGGAATCGAACCCGTGGCTGCCAATGAGAATTTTTCCGTGAGTCACTTATGAACGTGGAAAGAGCGATGACTTCTGTTTGATGTTCCTAGTCCATGTCAAATGTCTGTAATAATTATTCATTCGCCTTCTAGTTATTTGTTCAGTTGCTGCCTACCATCTTTGGTGAATCCCCAGCATTGTGCGGGGCTCCAAGAAGCAACCTGCCAAGTGGCTTGGCAGTTTGCCGTATGTGAATCTGGAGGAATTCGAGGCCGCTGTGGTGCAGTGGAAGCGTGTGCAGCGCGTAACAGAAAGACCCTGGGTTCGATTCCCGGTGGCGGCCAATGAGAATTTTTCCGTGATTCACTTGTTAACGTGGAAAGAGCAATGACTTCTGTTGGATGAGTAAGACTTCCATGTATTGGTTTCCAAATTCTACAACATCAATCAAATCGGGCATTTGTGATTTGTGTTGGAACAGAAAATCCCATCTGCGGCGGCTCAACCATCACGCAACAAGAGTTCAAGAATCTGCTGGTAACGTGTTGCAACCAGATAGCACAAGACACCTTTAGAAATTTTGTAGCGTCAACGCCTCGCCGGGTAGAACTATTTTGGCGGCACATGGAAGACCAAAATCATATTAGGTCATAATGTTTCGGCTCTTCGACAGACGAACTTGTCATAACTTTAAAAAAATTACGTATGGGTACATGTAATACAAATTTGGAATATGTAAATCCGTTTATTTGTGTAATCCCTTATTTCATTCATGGGTACGTGTGTTTATCATATATACAAATATGATAAATTAAACGAAGAATCAATATATCTGTAGTAATTCTTTATTAATGAATTTCAGAATTATGTAAACGATTGTCATCTGGCATTGAAATTCACACACTAGAGAAAATTTTATATATGATTGGACCGCTGCTGTTTCCCATAACATTTATTTAGTTAATTTCCTTCCTTTCATTTCCTTCAGCTTTACGTTTCATCTGCGTCTTAATTGATATCTTCTTGTTATAGTTTAGATCTCAGCTACTTTTTTATATGATTCTTTTTTATTTTTTGAAGTAGAACTACGTCTTTCTTCGCGCTCGGTAGGGGGTAACATCGGGCGCACGGATGCAACGAAAACATGTCACACTCTGAACGCTTATATCTTTGAAACTAATAATTGTAGAGTAATAAATAGTACATCATTAGATAGTTTATAGAGTCACACTTGTAACAAAACAAGTTTCAGCCCTCCATCCCTTAACCCTAAGATACAGTACCGTTAGAAAGTTAAGCTAAATTTCATGTGACTTGTTTCGTCATACGCCATTTTAAGGTTGACAACTAGTGAATAGATAATGAAAGCGATGACGTCAGCCCCGCATTCCGTAGCTGAAGGTCAGAGCTGACGGACGTATGTGATAAACCGAAATAAAGTGGATTATTTATTTTTCAGATTGAAAAAAATCAAAGGGGCACAGTAGCAACTGTGCCTCAACCTACAACGTAGGGCTACGTCAAATGTCCTTCGCTGAATACTTAAAGGACGTAGAACCAGTGTGATAGTGCCGTTTAATAGTGGCAGTTGACGTAGCTCTACGTTGTCGGTTGCGGCGCAGTTGCTATTTTGCGCCTTTGATTTTTTCTTCTACTTTTTTTCCATTCTGTTATTTTAATTGCAGATTTTTAGTATAATTTTTGGTTCTTTTATTTTCATTCATTTTTGTGATTATGGGAGCAGATTCAATGTGGTAGCAGCGAGATCTACTGATCGCTCCTCGCTGATGTAAGCTAAACCTACCGAAGCAGCCAATGCCTGAATAGTATGATTGCCGCCCCGGTTGCGCAGTGGTTTAAGCGATGGCCTCTGATCATTCGTCCGAAACGTGTCCGGATTCGAATCCCGGTGAGGCATGGATGTTGTATTTGTCTTACGGCACTGGCTCTCTCACTTCCCTGGAACCAGTGACCCTAAATTAGGGACGGGCGACTGCTTATAGACCATTGAGTTGCTCACGGTGGTCGTTAAACCTCCAATAAAAAAAAAAAAAAAAATAGTATGATCAGTAAAACTCGCAAACGTCATCGCTTCGTTCCCTCCCTGTTCTTAAGCGTTTCGCTGCTTTTTCGAAAATAAATTTGTCCTCGTTCTCAGTTACGTTCACAATGTAAAAATAAATTGCAAAATAAATAAAAAACTGGCTGGAGAAAAAAACGATGTCATTGAAAAGGACGAAAAATAATAAACTGTGGGGAAATTTGATTACACCCGGAATAACAAGTTACTTCCTCAGCCTCGATGAGAACCACTCGGGAGATGACGTCATGATGTCAAATGCAAAAGTGGCGGGGACACATAGTACCATTGCCACCGACGAAAATGTTCCATCGTCGACATTCACAACTGTTTTGATGACGTCACTTTTGAAACTGAGGTGTTGCCACCGGAAAAAAAACGTTTATGCCTATAATGCTGCTCTTACAGAAGTTTTTTTCTTTTATTGGAGGTTTAACTAACACCGTGAGCAACTCAATGGGCGGTAAGCAGTCGTCCGTCCCTTATTTCGGGCCACTAGTTACAGGGAAGGGAGAGAGCCAGTCACGTTAGACAAACACAGCATTCATGCCTTACCGTGGATGCTTTAAATCAAAATATAGGAATAAGCTCGATGAGGAACCAAATTTAAAATTGCATTTTGCGGGTGTTGAGCCAAATATTGAAAACCTGTTTCCAAATGAAATGTCCCAACATCGAAAGTTTATACATAACTATTACATTGAGCTAAACATCTTCAAACTTAAGATTTATTTCATTTAAGATATTAGTTGTAACACACTGGCCTCCAGAAATTAAGGACGAGACGATTTTTCGAATGTAACGTCGTGCGGAAGTGCTCAAATCATACCATAAGATCCCCAAGATATAAGAATATGGGACAAGTGAACAAAACCGTCCAAACAAGGAATCCAAAGGGTACAAAGGCACTTTACTGAAAAGGTAGCTTCGAGCACAACTGGACAGAAGACAGAAACGCCCATGTGACAGGCGACTGCCAAGAAAAATCGAGTCCTTAGTAGGGGATATGATCACCCTGACTGCGTTGCAGAATTTACAACGTCTGTCCATGCTGAGCACGAGGTTGTCAAGGAGCTGTTGAGGCATCGCGGCCCATTCCTTTTGTAGCGCCAATCGCAGCTGCGGAATCGTTGCTCACGGCTGGTGACGTGCTGCCAAGCGTCTCTTGAGAAGGTCCCACACGTGTTCGATTGGATTAAGGTCCGGGGACCTTGCGGGCCAATCCATGCGTTCAATATCTTCACTCTCCAACAGCTCTGTGACAACCACTGTACGATGAGGTGTAGCGTTGTCGTCCATGAAGAGGAACTCAGGACTCACAGCACCTGTAAACAGACGCACGTGAGGCAGGAGAACCTCGGTACAATAGCAGACACCAGTGACTGAACCTGCTTGGAAGATGTGGAGGTCAGTACGGCTACCAAGCATGATACCGCCCCAAACGAGAACTCCGCTATCTCCAAACCGGTCCCTTTCGATGATGTTGGAGATGTGATTGCGTGTTTCCTGCTCTCTCCAGATGTGTATACGTCCAGAATCGCTCGTCAGACTAAATTGGTTCTCATCCGTAAAGAGAACTCGACCCCATTGCTGATGTGTCCGGTTCTTGTGTCCCTGGCACCACAGAAACTGCCGTCTCCGATGAGCAGGCGTTAATGGCACACACCGTACTGGTCGTCGCGCAAATAGACCGCCTTTGTGCAGCCTCTTGGCCACGGTAAAACGCGATAATGGACGTCCAGTTGTCTGTTGCATGTGCCTTGCGATTTCTCCGGCTGTCTGCCGTTTGTCTCTTCTCGCCTGTAGTACAATATACCGGTCGTCCGCCTCCGTAGTTGCTAGTGGACGACCACTGCTAAACTCTCGGACAACTGTTTCTGTCATTTGAAATGCTCTCAAGCTCGTGAAACGTTGCTGTGAGCGATCCCGAACTCCTCGGCCACACTAGTCACACTTCGACCTTCTTGCAACTTCCCAATGACGCGACCTCGGGTAAAGTCATCCAGATGTCGTCTACTGGATTGCCTGTTGGCCATATCACACGATGGCAGCAACTCGACGTCGTTCAAACAGATGTACACCGTGCAATAGCTTTCACCGAATTGCTGAGCGTACACCACCCATGTGCTTTATACCCTTCCGACCCCCGCCTACGTCATGCTGCATATATGCGCATGCCCTACCGTATCGAACCCTAGGCTATCTCCTGAGTGGTCTTTCGGTCCGTTCTGCCTGTTCGTTCCGCTGTTATGCTAATTTCTCCTCTTCGTCCTTAATTTTTGCACACCAGTGTATATTCAACAAAGTATGTGAAATAAAGAAAGCCGCCCCAGTGGTGCAGTGGTCTAAGCGATGGCCTCTGATCATTCGTTCCTAAGGGGTCCGGGTTCGAATCCCGGTGAGGCATGGTCGTTGTGTTTGTCTTACGGCACTGGCTCTCTCCCTTCCCTGGAACCAGTGACCCTAAATTAGGGACGGGCGACTGCTTATAGCCCATTGAGTTGCTCACGGTGGTCGTTAAACCTCAATAAAAAAAAAAAAAAAAAGAAAGAGTTGCTCACGGTGGTCGTTAAACCCCCCCCCAAAAAAAAAAAAAAGAAAAGAAAAAGAAAGAAATATAATATGAACTCTTGCAGATAAATTATTTTATAATAAGAGTTTAGAATTTTATATTTATAGTCTAAATTTCAGAGGTCTGATAATTATATAGGTAATAAGTTTTGCATTTTATAATTGTAACTATATTGTTTAAATGTTACTTTTAAGCTTGCTTAACAGTCACTATTACCCTGGGTGTTCGCAACACTTTTCCATTTTGGTTGAAAGGGATTCACGTAACAAGCAAAGTTGGGAACCACTGCTCAAAGGGATAAACATTAGTTTTTACAGAACCAGTTTCGATAATCATTCGTCCGTGAAGGGTCCAGATTAAAAAAAATGCAGAAAAAAAGTACAGTATATATTAAGGCAAGACTTAGAGTTCTTTGTTTCTTAATCCGCTCAGATGAACTGGACTTTCTTAAGAAGAGCTAGTTCGTTTTGAAACTTTAAAGTGAGCAATACACAACTTGCTGTAAAGTCGGTTCTTGATGATAACATCGTGTAATGAAATTAGACTTTCTAATGTGAAAGGGCTTATTTCGCTAAGAACACAAACGGCGCACCTCCATTCCGGGCGGCAAGAAGTAAAGCATTTAATGACATTGAGCTTTGTTAATAATCTTTCCGTCTTAAAACATTTAAGCATGAACTCATTTAATACAAATTTCCGTGCACAAATTTTCACCATGAACAGGCCTCTCTCTCTCTCTCTCTCTTTCTCATGCCTTAATCTCGGAGGAAATGGAATTGTCTGCGACTAAAAGGCGAGCACTCCAAATATGTATCTATTTCTCACGAAGACGTTAAGGTTATCCGCTTTAATGGAAAACAACAGAACATGTAGATAATAAAAATGGCTAGAAGAGTTTTCTCGCCCGTGTAAGGATAGAATCCGTTGTAGGTCGAAAGCTCAGACTCTAGCAAATGGGTTGATAAAATATTCATCTTAATAACATTCGGAACAGGCAGAAACCCGTGTAAGAGCCGCATTTATTGCTTACGTGATATTATTACTGTCGTTGCAGATACTATGAGCGTTACCATACACAACTGATGGCAGAAACAATAACGCTCGCACCGGGCTCTACAAGGACAAAGCTTCATCTCTCTTATTTCTCTCTCTCTCTCTGGATAGGCCTGCGGCATCGCGTCCGTATCATTTTTATGTATTTTATAAATAAGATTTCAAATGGCGTCCCGAAATTGGATTTTATTTTAAGGCGAAGCGTCGGCAAGACTTGTGCTGATATATCATGGAAGCTTTTCACTGCAGCGGGTATAAAACTGCGATATGTTACTGAACAATGCAGGTATAAGTGTCATTCTGCTTTGCGAAATGTTGGGATTTAGTGCCTTTAGTTTTATCATGAGTTTTCCCTTAGCAGTAAAGATAGTATTCATGCTTGGCTACGCAGCTAGCCTTTCAGAAAAATTTTGAATTCAATACTTGATGAACGTAGTACGATTCGGCAAGTTCTTTATAAAGTAGAATAAAATGATCAAGTGGGCCAGTAAAAGGACAGCGAAACTTAGGAAAGTGTAACAGAAATTTCGAAGTTGTATATGCCACTTTCTACAATACTTCTGAATCGTCCGTGTAGTGTTCGAAAGAGTGTATTACATTATTATTGCTCAGATGAATCGATGAAATTTTTTATTTAGTATGAAGAAGCTCGGAAAAGCTTTGAATTCAATTGTGGATGTAATTAGTGTGATTCAAATTTCTACAGAAAATACATGAAATGTTCAAAAGAAGTGGCCGAATAATAAAAAAAAACTAGAAAAGCAAGATAAAAAATATAGCACTTAATACTTTATACATTTTCTGGCTATTATACCAAAACACAATTGCTTTCCAAAACTTTTCACTTCCTGAATTTTTTTTTAATTCAGTATGTGCGCTTGTGTCATCATTTCTTCTGCAGATTCACCAAAAGAATTATTTTACTGCACTTATAACAAAACATTTCGAAGAAATTTTTTTTCAGGGATTTCTGTACTTTGTGCAATTCAATGACCCTAAACTAAATACAAGCGACTTCTTTAGATGCTCACCGTGATCGTAAAACACCGAAAAAATAAGAAAGAAAAATGAAAAGAACTTGGAAAGTTCAAAATAAGTAGAAGTTCTGAATTCAGAGGCACATCCAGACGGGGGCCGAGTCCTCCTTTCAGGAGCAAGGGAAAGCTTCGATTTGTTATATTCTAATAACAAATTAGTGTGAAAGAAAGTATTACTTAAAAGTATATTACTTTCCTTAATTGCCCTCCCGGTAGCGCGGTGGTCTAAGCGATGGCCCCTGATCAATCGTCCAAAAGAGGTCCGGATTCGAATCCCGATGAGGCATGGATGTTATGTTTGTCTTTCGGCACTGGCCCTCTTGCTTCCCTGGAACCAGTGACACTAAATTAGGGACGGGCGACTGCTTATAGCCCATGGAGTTGCTCACGGTGGTCGTTAAACCTTCAATAAAAAAAAAAAAAAAACTTTCCTTAATTAAATGGAAGAATTTATAGACATGCTAAGAACCCATTTTATTTTGAGGAAAAATATCAGAAATCAGAAAGGTCCCCGGTTATTCCCGAAGCTTGCACCCCCTCCCCCTACCCCGAAAATCCCGGATCTGTCCATGTCTGAATTCCACAACTTGCGTGTATTTATTTATAGGTGTGTGTCGTTCGAAAAGCAACTGAAAGGTGGTTTGCAACGTCCGTTATGCTATTTTTTGAAAATTCTTTGCTCTTTCCAATCGCTTACTTACTCAAAAATCAAAGATATCACACTCAGTTCCTTCTGCAGAGTGATTGATGCAGTATAACCCAGCCGGGATTCTTCAACCTGCAGTATTTTATTTTATTTTTTATTGAAATATAACGATTCTTTTACGAATCTATAGACATAAAAGTTGCTCATTCCCAAACGTGGGACATAAGTTCCGGGGTAGAGAGAAGGCCTGCCCCGCGAAAACATAAATATGCCAAACACGTCAATTTTTGTTTGATGTGTGCTCGGGCTCTTCGCAAAGTAACTGATGGCGGTTTGCAACCTCCAGTATGCTAGTTTTTGAAAATTCTTTGTTCTTTCGAATCACTTACTTACTCAAGAAACGAATATATCTTACTCAATCCCTTCTCCAAAGTGACTGAAGCATTATAACACGGGAGGGATACTTCAGCGTGAAGTTTTTTTTTTTTCTAAATACAACGATTTCCATATGAGAAACATCAAAACTGTTACATGCCATGTTGAGCATATACAGAAAAAATTTACGTGCCAGGACCGTAAAAGTAGGATGTACAGGGAGAGAAAAAAAAAAAAAAAAGAAAAAAACAGGTTAGTAAAATTATGCATTGCACTGATTATGATACGCTTTCCAACATACCAGAAATCATTACTCAAGTTATGAGGATAATAGCTGTGGAATAATCTTCTCACTCCTGTGCCCTGACCTTTGACCCCATTTCGATTATATTAAGCAGAATTGGTACAGTATACTTCCGGAACAACATACTAAAGTTTTTTCGCAATCGAAGCATTTTTAGTCAAGTTATGAGGATAATGGTTGTAGAATAAATCTCACTCCTGTGCCTAGACCTTTGACTCCATTTCGATGATATTACATAGAACCGGTTCAGTACATCTCCGGAATAACATGATGAAGTTTTGTCGCAATCGAAGCATTTTTACGTAAGTTATGACGCATAAAGGCGATGAAATGGATCTTCTTCTATGTCCTTCCCTTTGACCCCAGTTCGGCCATTTTCAATGAGATTCGTCCCCAGGTGGTCCTCTACCACATACTAAAATTTCATCGCAATCGAACCATTTTTACGCGAATTATCGTGCGGACAGACAGACGGACAAAGCTGGAGCATATAAGCGTAAAAAAACGCTTTTTTAGGTTAAAAAGTGGAATTAACGTATTTTAGTACTTCTGTCATGCAGTAATTAAATTTAGCGCCGTCAGTTACACGATCATGAAGTTTAAAAACTTTATTAAAAAGGTTAAAAAACACACACATTAGATCTTTCGATCCCACATTGGGATCATCATCAGATGTTAAAAGATTCTACTCGCACGAAATCAACACATCCTAATACTTCTGTCGCCAATGTAAATACCATTTGGAGCAGAAAACAGTGCTTTCCCAATCTCTATACGTATATCAAAATAGAGTTGCAGAAGTGACATACCCTTGACTGCAATAGTAATACAAAATCCTCTCATTGCAGTGAAATAAAATACGACAGGTGAAAATGGTCATTTTTATTTTGGTAGAAAATTCGGCATGCTTATTCCTTTTTCCAAATCTATTTGTTCAGCCGGGCAACTAGTTCATTGTTTTTTACCTGCTTAGGCGAACAATTTACATTTCCCGGGTATCTCTAGCATGGTATTTTTCAAGCCCTGCATGCTCATCTATGCGTATAAAGAGCCGCTGATTCCTAAATTTGGGCCATAAGTTCCAGGAAGGAGGGAGAATCCTTGCGCCGCGAAAGCACAAATATGGCATCCACATCATACTTTCGAATTCGTTCTGAGATAATAGCGTTCTAGTAAACCTACAAACATTTTAGAAAAAAGGAAAAAAACTAAGAATCCTACTTTGTAGTACGATAGAGAGAAATGACATCTGGAACACCGCGTTTAAGGAGAAGCCGCTATATCTCTGCATAAAGATATAGCGGCTTCTCTTAAGGATTGGAATTATCTCGTTAATTTTTTGTTGCACCAGTAGATAAACAGACAGCATTGAAGCACATTGTTTTTTTTGTTTTTTTTGACGTATTTATCATATATGCTTTCAAGAATTTTTTTCAAGATTTTATGCATTGGGGAATATAAAGGAGTTGTACAATAAGATTTGTATTCTCCTTAAAATAATGGTATTAAAACAACGAACAACCCAATAAGAAACCTTGAGCTGCTGTCGACCGGTTGTTGATCAGTAAATTAATTATTGCTTGTAGAAAAACGGTTAATGATCTAAAGGACCGAAATGCGTGCTTTAGTCAAATCACCAACAGATCTTTAACAAGTGTTGAAGATATGATTGAACACCAAAAGCTGCAAAAACAGAGTATCCAGTTTATTTCTAAGAAAACTAAAATGAACAGTCTCTCCCACAGATTAGATACTGAAACGTGATACTAGAATAAAAGAAGGAGCGAAAGCACTGTAAAAAGATTATCCCACGCACTTTATGGAAACTAGTGAAGAATAAGAGGTAGATAGCGTCAAACTGGTGAAAATTTGGAGATCCCTAATGAACAAAAAATGATTTAAAAATAAGAGTATTATCATGCATTGTTTAGTTACATCTGCAGATCAACCGTCTTTTATGACTAAAAGAAAAAAGTAAACCGTCCGATTTTTTTATTTAAAATTGTAAATTTCGGTGCATGGATATAAATATCAAGGCATCACATCCACTCAATTCATTCTTATTTTTTATGCTATATTCTTGATTCTAGCATTTTATATACCAAGGCAAGTGAGTGACCAGCTGCAAAGTAGAAAATGGAGAAAAACCACTGAGGTACTACGAATATCTTCATGGACAAAGATCAATTAACCAACTTGGCACCATTTTGAAAATTATCACTTTTATTTCGTTTAAAGACTTTCTTCTTCTCATCGTTAACAGCGAAAAATGAGAAATTCAAAATTTCTGATCAAGTTGATAGGGATGAGCACTTTTTGTGCGAATTGATTCATAAACGGTTGTCTGTAATTCCAGGCAGATAATCCCAACTGTTCCTGTTGTACGCCCAAAACAACTAAAAAGGATTTAGCAAAGGCAACGAAAAGGAAAATTTGGCTACCTAGGCAAACTTACATCATAGTCAATTAGATTATCCTAAATTCTTTAAATCAATGACCTGTAGCACACACAGGGTAGGCTAGTGTTAAAAAGGGAAATGTGATTGTTTGAACTTTTTTCTCAGTTTCTACAACTTTTGCCTAGAAGACTCCTAAAGTTTCTCACCCATCGGAGCCATCCCAAGGAGCTACAGGGAAAACTTCTCAATATCGGCACAGATTTTTTTAATTTCTTTAAATTTCTACTCAGAGAGCTTCCTTCGTCGGTGTCCGATGAGGAATGCCACAGTTCTCTTAAAGCGCATCCGGGCGTTAAGGATGAGGCACCTGGTCAACCAGACTCTTAGAGTTCTTACGGTATACTCTTCACTACGGGCACCCCACAAATCTCCAAATTACTCGGATATTCCGCAGTGATAAAAAGATTTGGAAAATCCGTTTCGGAGCGGACGTTTTCCGCAAAATCTCCCAGTTCTTCTGTAATGCACATTCTATTTTAACTTTTCTTTTGAGTTTCTTTTTCTATTTAAATTTGAGTTCGTTCTCTTAGACATTTTCAAACCTTAACGTTATGTTTTTTCCCTCAAATGAGAATGACGTTGGCAACACACTGACGTCGGAACAAGAATGACGTATGTGTGGCCGGATAAGAACGATAGATAAAAAGGTAATGCAGCGGTTGTTTCCGGGGATGCCACGGTGACGACCTCGGGTTCGATCGCAGGCAGGTACGAACGCTCGAACCACTAAATATCCGCCGTGCGTCGGATCAGGACGTTAAGCCGTCGGGCCCCGGGTACTGGCCCCCGGTAATAAGTAAGAGCGTCTTTCTCCCCCTTTCTACCTCGCTTCCGTGTCACTTTCCTATTAGGCACCCTTGCCCAAATCTACTAGTTTCCTATTTCTAAGGGTTGTTTAAGACCTAGGATCAGACACTCCCTTCCTAAAATCCTCTACATATGAACTATGATCTGTTTACGGGGATTGATGTTATTGATGATAGATGTGCTGTTATACTGCGATTGTATGTTAAATCTTTCTTGTAATGCGTATGGGTACCTTCTAATATTACATTGACTTTAGCACAAATAACGTAATTACTGACGTACGGACTAAGTTACAGCTGAAAGACAATTGCGTTATACACTGAAGAGCAATTGAATTAGAGATACCTGTCTAGAAACGTGTAGCACCACCTTTAGGCCTGATGACGGCGGCCATTCGTCTCGGCATGGACTCGACAAGACACCGGAAGCATTCGGAAGCCATACGGATCCACGACCCCTGAACAAGCTCCCACAGTTCACGAAGATTTGATGGAGGGGGTTAGAGCCTCGAACATCTCTCTCGATGGTATCCCAGATGTGCTCGATGGGATTGAGGTCAGATGAGCTGGCCGAGGAAGCGAGGTTACGTCGGTGGAGTGTTCATCCAATCATTCGGATACAATTCGGGAGCGATGGCACGGTGCATTGTCTTGTTGCAGGATGAGGTCCCCAGTGGGATGTTGAAGACGCACAAACGGGAGCAAATGGTCGTCCAGGATATCCCGGCAACGTTGACCTGGGAAGGACGATGTCACACGTACCAGGGGTCCCATTTCAGTCCACGTAAACAGTTCCCTGACGAGAATGCCACCCCCACTAGCTTGAAGAGTACCCTGCTGGCAAGAAGTATCCATCGCTTCATGTGGTTTGCGCAGTACTCGTATCCTGCCATCCGCATGTACAAACGTGAATCTCGACTCATCAGTCCAGGCAACATTTTTCCACATCTCTAGGGTCCAGTGGCGATGTTCCCGCGCCCATGCTAATCTTTGCACCCTGTGATGTGCAGTTAGCAGCGGTACCCTCGTGGGGCGATGGCTTCTGTACCCAATAGCGAGGAGGTGGTTCTGGATAGTGTGGCTGCTTACACGTTTTTGTGCCCCAGCGTTAAATTGCGGAGTGATTTCTTGCATTGTGGCCCGTCTATCCGCTGTTACAATGCAAGCTAACCGACGATGACCCCGCTCATCTACACGCTGTTGTCTGCAGCAGTTGGCCCTTGCAGGGATGGTTTTACCGGATTCAATGTACTCACGGTGCACCCGTGACACAGCGGCTCGTGAAAATCCCAGTGCCTGCATGACTTCCGAGATGGAGTGACTCATTCTTCAGGCCCCGACGATTTGCCCCCGATCAAATGCGCTTAGATCCTTCGTCTTACCCATACTGCGCCCGACTTTTACTGATTCCCGTCGCATCACTCCTTATATTGTCGGATCGCTGCATATGTCATGTCGTTTCCGTTTACAGGGCCGCCCACAGTGCCATCTGTCTCTAATTCAATTGCTCTTTAGTGTACTTCTTCAAAGTCTAAACAATCCGGAAAGGTTTCCTTATAGATGTCCCAGGAAAAATCACCTTCTCTGACGAGGAAGATATTTATGCAACGTTGCATAAATTGAAGAAGTTGCTCTCGTGCAGTAAAAGGAAACTTTATTTTTATTATAATTTTTATCTATTCCCATGTGTATTCTGGGGAAAGGATGGAAGATGAGATGTGGTTGGTCTTTTTGTTTGTGAAGTCAAAAAAATTGTTCAGTTTTGTGTTTTGGCTTGGACGGCGGGGGGGGGGGGGGGGTTGCCTTTTTTTGTTAGGACTAAAATGTTAGGCAAAATTTTTAGGCTTTATTTTCTTCGGTTTGTATTTTGTTAGGCTTTCTCCTGTTTTTTTTGTTTTTTTGTTTTTTTCTTTTATGACTTTCTTAGCCTGCTTTCTAATTTTTTCTGTTTGTGATGTAGAGAACCCAGTACTAGCGCCTCTCTTGAACTCACAATTTTAAAATTTTATTATTTTTATTGTTTATAGCGATTTTTAAGATCTTTTGTTTTAGGGTGGATTTCAGATTTTTTTCTGAAGTACAATTACATATTTGAACTTTTAATGTTGAAAGCATATATGCAAGTCAAAATTTTAATGTCAAAACATGTTTTCTAACACGACAAATTCTCTGAATTCGTCAGATTAGTCCAAGAGTCATTAGGTACCTACAAACAACTGATACATTCTCTGCAAAATAATTCTCAAATTGCCCGTTTGGGGGCGTGTCTTTCAATCGAATTCTGTTACTGCGCATGCACACGAATCAAATCCTCACTACAGCGCAGACGTCGGCCGGATGCATAAAAATTAACGAACAGCAAATGAAAATAAAACACGAAAGGGATTTCAGTATCTGAGGCTATATCTCAATTGAATGAATGGTCTGTTCTCTTCGTGAACTCGGATTCTTTCGAGAGAGAGAGAGAGAGCTTTTCAAGAACAAATGCATCTCACGCGAGCTCAGAACATTACGTGAACTAGAAAGGAAAACGATTTCTTTCGATATAGTATTTCGTTATTATTTACCGTGGGTTTTTTTTTGCAACTCCGTAATTTTCTTTCTGAAAAATAAGTAATTATGTGATTAAAAAATTCTTAAATCTATCTCACCCAAAATCTTACGAACTGTAAACTCTATTGTTCATGCATTTCTCTCTTCCGTATCAGCGCCTGTTTTGCTGAAAGCATTCTCCGCAAATGCGGTGCGCTTACTGTATCTCGTTTTAGAAAGACTTATTTGTAATGCAACTTCTTTGAAATAAGATTTACAAAACGTAGAGGGGAACGAAATACGCCACTTTTAATTTATTGTTATTATAATTCTTCTTCTCCTTCTTATTTTTATATTATTATTATTATATTTTATTTAATTTTCTCATCTACAGCAATGGCATCTGTAGCATGCCACACTTGTCAGTACGGACATAAAGTCAAGTAAAGACATAGTCACTCATATTTTAAAAATCGTCGTACGATGTGGAACGTATCAGGAATTACTCCTTCTTGGATTTTGGGCCTTAGGTATTATAGACTTAAAGCATCAAGCTGAGTTATAAGAGTCTGAGGAATTATACCAGTTGCAGAGATAATCAGTGGACATATGTGAGCTGTTTTCAGCATCCTTATCTGTTTAATCTCCGCAGCCAGTTCTACATACTTGTTGATTTTTGTTGCATAAGTATTCTGAATATTACGGTCCAACGGTACCGATATGTCGATAATGACTGCTTCCTTCTGCCTTTTGTCATATAGCACTATGTCTGGACGATTGGCCGAGATGGTTATGTCTGTTTTAATCTCACGGTCACAATATAATTTGTATTGTTTATTATCTAGTACCTCAGTGGGTTGATATTTATAGTTTGGTACTTGTGACACTGATAGTTCATACTAATATTATTATCATTATTATATTATTATTATTAATACTTTCTTACTTATACATTCCCAAAAATGTAGAAGACATACACAAATGCACGATTCATTAAAATTTCGTAGGTTTCTTATTTTTCTGTCTTTTTATAGTTTTTTTTTTTTTTTTTTGACCTCACGAGCACTTAAGGCTAATGGCAAAAGAACTCGTATACTTTTCCTAAATTTTGCTGTTCAGAAATCATTATTCCGTTTTTTTTCTCAGGGTTCACCTGTCCAGATGCGAGAGGCTTAGGCTAGTCCAGGTTCGAGCTTCGAATGCGGGATGGGTTTGGTTTCGTCCCTTACAGGAAACCAGTGTTCCTAAATTAAGTGCGTGAGACTCTTTATGTTCTTAGATGCTCACGGGGTGTAGTTAAACTCCTAAACTAAAAATGGGGGGGGGGGGGGGAGCTAGCACGTTCCAGGATCACTGACTCCAAGGAAGGAAGGAAACCTGAACGAGCCGAGGAAAACAACACTCACGCCTCACATCCGTCCGTCTCGAAACTAAAATCAGAATTCTTGGAGAAAGAAAAAATGACTACACTCGACTCACCCCCAGGAGGCAAGGGCATTGCTGCCTTTATTGTAAAAGCTCAAAGTTTTTCTGAATCGATTTCTGACTGTCAACAGTGAACATTACACACAGCTCGGAAAAGTTACCTCTCGAAAGTATTCTTGATTTCTGCCTTGATCCAGTCTTCTCCATGTCACTCTGATATGAATTCGAATTTCATCCACCCATCACCCACTTGGTCTTCCTCGTATTTCAGTTGTCCAAAGATGATCAGTTCTTTTAGCAATATGCCGAGCCCATTACCATTTCAAGGATTAAAAAATGATGTTTTTTTTTGTTTTTTTTTCTCCCGTCATTTTCCTGGTCCACGAGTGCCTCTTCATCACCCTTCTGGTTATACCAAGAAAGATAGAAAGAGGAGCTCAAGATATTTAAATATATATCATCTTATAATGATAAACGCGAGAAGGGGCAGTTATTTATTATTTATTTGTTTCATGTGTTAGCTATTCTTCTAAATCAGTGTGCATTATTAGAGTGATTAAAAATTTCACATCACCAGTTTTCTGTTGCTTACGCGTAAGAAGAAGCATTGTAGCTTTTACACGTGTATTACAACCCAAATCCTTTTTATTAGACTTATGACTCTGATACTTGATCAATACTTTATTTCTTTCGTCATATATTCCTTTGTAAAAAAAAATAATAAAAGTCAATTTTGTACATAAATTATTTCATGACTTTTCATTCCGGATATTTCTAATTTTCGAAAGTTGAAGGAGTCGAAAAAGAGAAAAATCTGCAACGTAAATAAAATTTTGACGCTTTGAAAAATTTCAAAGCGTCAAAATTTTTTTTGTTTATTCTGCAAGTGATGTGAGGTGTAAAATGAGTTTACACTGTAATCAAAACAATCTCAAAAATGGCGGTGTACATGATTTTGAGTTCTCCTAACGGAAAATTTAATAACTAAAGGAAAAATAAAAGTTTACAAAACTCCATCCTTTCTCTTGACTTATCAGACAAATTAGTTTCTGCTGACTGAAATATTCTCTTCGTCCTTTCAAAAATTCAGATTTTCTGAGCTATTTGTTAGAAATTACGAAATACATTTAAAAACAGTAAAGGTGTCAGATTTTTGACGCATTTTAGTTAGGATTTTTTATATCTTTTTTATCGATGCAAAAACAAATTTTTAAAATCTTGAAAAACAATTTGATATTTATTGACAAACAGGGGCGATTGCACTGAACTTTTTATACAAAACGCTTTCAAATATAGGCTTTCAATTAAGTAGCCCTATAACTGCAGCTTCAAGTATATAAGCATTGTTTATTCAAAGTAACAAATTTGAAAAAAATCAAGAGAGTAGCCTGGTACTCTTTGTTGATAATTTATACTATGCACCTTTCGCACGCCAAGATCTTTTTGCGTGTGAAATAAAACGAGTGACTCGAGAATATACGTTTAGTTACGTACAGCACATTGCATTTATTCGCGTTACTCACGACCATACCGAGTCACAGTTCGGTGCATACCAAGTGGAATAAAATCATAACAATAAACAATAAGGTTTACTAATTCCTGACATTGACCGGTGGTTAGGTAAGTAGAATAATGAATGTTATTATCGTGAAACCAATGAAAGAAGATATGTGAGTCATAAAAGCAATAACTTATTAAACTATGGCGGCGGTAAAAAGCATTTCGACTGTTTAATTTTTCAAAGACAATATTTATTATTATTATTATTGCTATTATTATTATTTCTATTACATATTATTCAGATTTAGACGAACGTAAGGAACGATCCTGACCCAATGAAATGTGAGGTAGCTACGAAAGTCCATCTGCGCATGCGCAAGCTAAAATCTGACCTGAAGGGAGAAAGAAAAGCTCTGAATATCAGGTGTGTTAGTGAGAGGAATTGGTGACTTGGTCTAGAATGTCTACAGGTTACACCACAGCTCTGGTCAACAGCAGGTGACCCCCTCCCTCAGGGGAGGGGGAGAGCCTAGAGGAAGCCGAATTTCTCTACGACTCAGCGTTTTCGAGATATTTGAAAAAATCAACCTAGATGACTCACCGATTATAGCATCAAAAGGCATTTCTGTAATGGCTTTTATCACACTAAGCATTAGGTTTTCGTAATTTAATCACATTGTAGTGAGATATTGTTACGTTTATGTAAAACGTGATGAAATAATGTTCGCCGATAGCTTAGTAAAATATATTGTTGAGTAACAATGAAATTAATTATGGGTGCTTCTCTTTCATGGGACAGCATGCTGCAGAATCAGATTTCACTAATGGTTTTGACAATGATGTACCGTTACCCATTTCCGTTATATCGATATTTTTTACTTTTGATTTATTTGGCTACTGTTGGGAAAGATGCATAGCATCAAAAATAAACTCACTAAGGAATTGAGAGGCAGCGTCTAAATCGACACCTAAGACAAAAAAAAAAAAAGAAAAAGAAAAAAGTCGTTTTTGTCATCACTAGCACAACTAGCATCACGCGTAGGATTCTTACTTTCATCATTCATAACGAATTTACGATTACTAATAGCTTGTTAGAACGCCAAAATTATAAATTTGGCTAAAGCTATAGTGACTGGAGAGCTGTCAAGCTTGTGGACTCAGGAACGAAAATTGAGAGGACAAAGGAGCATCGCGGTAGCACTCAAGATGACAGAAATAGTTGATTATGTGCATTGCTTGCTTAGATATCGCCTTTCCCGTTATAGAATTTTTACCTATTATTAAAAAATTGTGCTAAAACGTGTACTCAGCGGATCTATACCTGTAATCAAGGGTGGATTCAGAGGGGAAGCACGCCCCCTCAGCAACAAAGGGAAAGCTTCGATTTCTTAGGTTTTAATAACAAATTGAGTATTTTTTCGTGAAAGAAAGTATTACTTCAAAGTATATTACTTTCGTTAATTAATAGGAAGAATTTATAGACATAATAGTAACACTTTTTCATTTTGCGGGATAACATCAGAAAGGTCCCAGGTTATTCCCGACGTTTCAGCCCCCCCCCCTCCCCTACACACGAAAATCCCGAATCCGCCCTTGCCTGTAATTTGAACGGAATACTGAAAAGTCATCGGAAAAATTAATTGAACGGAATACTGAAAAGTTTTCCGTTCAATTAATTTATGAACGGAATACTGAAAAGTCATCGAAAAAAATTAATTTGAACGGAATACTGAAAAGTCATCGAAAAAATTACCTTCAATATTGTTCCCACTCTTGTCAAAGAAGTCGCAATGTCTTTATAATGACAGAACACGTTGAAAATCAATGAAATGTCAATAATGAAATATTAAAATAAAGCAGCTTTATATTTCTGTCGTCGCACTTTACATACAGATTTCTATGCATCGTTCTGCAATCAAAAAAAAAAAAAAAAAAAGAGCGAAGGTATTTAATATCATTTTTGTTTTTGTTTTTTATTTAATTCTTTCTCGGGGTATGGGACATTCTTACGTTATAGCCAGCTTTAAAATTATTAATTTCATAAAAAAAAGCAGAGAAAGAAAGGGGGAGGGGGTGCGTGTTCTATATTTGTGATTTAATGTTAGTTTTTATGTCGCTTAGTAACATTTCTCTTTATTTGAAGCAAGAAATCGGAACTTTTAACTGCCATAACATTTGATGCAGTAGTCATGGGAAAGTAATAAAAATGAAATTAAGTCAATGAGAGAGTAATGAATAGTATAAATAAGAAATAAAATTTGCGTAATAATACGAAGAAATCCTGCGTCCTTTGGCAACATGGTGGTCTGTCATTGCTAACTTAAAAGATCTCATTCCGAATGGCCTCAGCGTAAGTGCTTTTAAGTACTTGATGCGGCGCATGAGTTGATGGCACAAATTATGGCGTGACTCAAACAAATCCCCCAACTTTTATTCCCTGGCTTTACATTCCCCCCAACCCACCTGTCCCCAGGTAAAAAGTTCTTTTGTGGCGCCGTTCCCGCAATGACATTCACCCTCCACACATCGCGGTCTTTAAGTGAGTTGAACATTTCCGCTGGGTCTGCTGCGGTATGTTTGTACAACATGTGCCCTGTTAACTTCTGATGGCTAGGGGGCTTGAGGTATAATCAGCGTTCATAGGCGCCACGCGCACATTCACGGAGCCTCTTGTGCAGTTTATGGTAGTTTTGTGCCGCCATTTCGACGGCTAAAAAAAAAAAAAAAAAATCTGTACTTCTTGGTAGAATGCTCACACTACTGATTTCGTAAAGAAGTGCTGATGAGAACCAATCGAATGTTGCTGAACTTACCACAGAAGAATTTCAGATATATTCGCCCTTACGAAACAAGAAAGAAAGAAACATATCTCGAATAAACATTCCGTGACTCGCTAACAAAAAATAAAATAAAATGAAAAAAGTTAGTTCGTCGTGATGTACGATAATTGAATTCCGAAAGCCTGTGATGAGGACAAAGTACTCTGATAACCTGAAAAATTAGCTCTTCACTAATTTCGAATTTCGGTAGAAACAAGAACTTTGAATGGTAATAAGGTAAAATTTAATTTATTGATTCATACATACGAAGCAAATTTCAAATAAATAACCAACATAACTTTTTTGTTCAACGTTTTGCGACAAGTTAGCAGCCTAATAATTTCTAATGTCTTATATTTAAATATTCACTCCTCGACCAATAGATTCATAAAATAAATAAATAAATAAAAATATGTATGCCATTGGCGCCGACTACATGGGTGCTATGGGTTTTAGGCACGTACTGAAATTCCTCCATCAGTGCGAAGCATTCATTAAGATATTTAAATTCAGTAAAAATTATCTTAAAATATCCAGTGAAGAATGTGAGTACAAATAAACGCAGAACATACCAGATATTTTCACCAACTGATGTGATGCATGTAAATTTTTGTTTTCCTCGCAGTACAGGGTGTTTCAAAAAGAATGACCCGATTTCAAAGTAGTATATTTAATAAGGCAAATGTGGGATAGTTACAAAACTAAGAGCCAAGCATGAAGGAAGGTCTAAAGTTTCACTCACCACAATTACAAATGCTCAATGTGCCCTCCACGTGGCTGCTGCAAGGACAACATGAAGCCGATAGCTGAATTCATCCCAAACGCGTCGGAGAGTGTCTTCAGCCACAGAATTTACCGCGGCCGTGATTCTCGTTCGGAGCTCATCCAAGTCAGCGGATAAAGGGGGAACATAAACACGGTCTTTTACGTATCCCCATAAAAAAGTCACATGTTGTGATGTCTGGACATCTCAGAGGCCAAGCGTGTAGTGCCAAGTCATGGTGCCCCCTGTGTCCAATCCAACGCTGAGGCAATGTGTCGTTTAGAAACCGACGAACTTGGAGGTTCCAGTGTGGCGGTGCGCCGTCCTTCTGCAAAATGTAATCTTCAGAGTCGTCCTGCAGCTGTGGAAGTAGCCAGTCCTTCAGCATTGCAAGATAGGAGTTGCCCGTAACCGTGTTGTCCGCAAAAAGAAAGGGCCATAAACCTTTCTAACAGAAACCGCGCAAAAAACATTCAGTTTTGGCGAATCACGTTCATATTGGAGAGTTTCATGTGGATTCTTCAGTCCCCATATGTGAACATTATGACGCGAAACTTTTCAGCTTACATGAAAGGTTGCTTCATCACTAAAAATCAACCTTTCTACGACGGTGCCGTCCACCATGTCCTCTAACAGAGTTGTACAAAAATATTTTCGTTATGTTTTGTCACCCCCACGAAGAGTTTGCATCAGTTGCAATCGGTACGGATTCAGCAGCAAACGTCGTCGTAAAACAAGCCAAACAGTCACATGAGGGATGGCAAGTTCGCGGCTCGCATAACGAGTAGACTTCCGTGGGCTTCGCTGAAACGCCTCGTGAATTCGTTGCACTTCGTCGCTGAGGAGGTTGGTCGTCCAGGACTCTTTCCCTTACATAAACACCCTGTTTCTTCAATTGTCGATATCAACGACGAATATATATATTTTTTTATGTTTTCGTGCATTTAAACGGCGTTACGACTGCCGTAACGCCGTTTAAATGCACGCTGCACTGTAATCACTGACTTGATCTTGCCAAATTCGAGCACACAAAACGCCTTCTGTTGCCTCGACGCCATCTTCTCACTCACTAAGCGTAGCAGCTATTTGGATGCTCGTGCTGCCATCTAGCGGCTGTCATAACAAACTCTGGTCCACGCCCGTAGACATGATATGAGTCGCATTCATCGGTGGTTCGTGTTTGCCGAGATATCCACTTTTCAAATCGGGACATTCTTTATGAAACACCCTGTAATATGTTCTTAGCTTTGGTATTCATTTTACTGCTTGTAAAAACAAAAGCCGCCCCTGGTGGCCAGGTGGTCTAGTATAAGCGCTGACGTCTGACGTTGCGTCCGAGCGGGCCGGATCTCGGATGAGGTATGGGTGGTTCTTCTGTCCCGCGACATTGGCTACTCTCCCCCACCCCCTCCAACCAGCTACACCAACTTCACCAAATTAGGGACAAGCGATTGCCCGTAATTGAGTTGCGCACGGTGGTTGTTACCCTTACCCCCTGCTAAACACACACACATAAAAGTGATGTCTAACATTCCTTTTAAATTATGAATAATGGAATACAAATTTAAAGTTTAGAGCTGAAATAGCGGAATATTTATCGGATGAAGTCTACCGATGAAGCACTGAGCAAGAATTAGAAAACAAAACAAAAGAAAAACGAAAAAACGTAGGCATGAATATATTGTTACGCCCCAGAGCCCCAGACTACTGAACAAATATCTCTTTACGAATTTAGATGGTACGATGTAAGGCACTGGCCGACGATCCAAAGGTAAACATTAGGATTTACAAATAATCACTTGTGAATTCTTTATTGCCGAAATCTTACTTATTGGCAAGAGAATTTAGCCTATAAATTCAACCAATCAAAATCAAATTCCTCTGACACTCAAAAATAATAATCCAACAATAATCAACACTGTCACTGCACAATTTAAAATTCAATATAACAATATCACATTAAAGGTTTATTACATTAAAATATATTATTTACAGGTTAAAATCTACTTAGATTTTTATTCCGTATTGTATTCATGATTTATCTGCTCCTCCGGACAAACACGGGATAGGATTCTTAACCTCCAGATTCGCTAAACATGAATGCCGGTTGCCTCGACTAGCGAATCCTGTGATGGTTTTATTTAAATTAATCGGAAACTTGAGACTTAGTTGTTCTGGGTGGTGTAGTGGTTAGCATAACCGGGCGCTATCTGGGAGACGCGGGTTCGATTCCCTCTCTCCAGGACGACGAAATTTTCAAGTTTTCGGATATTATCTGACGTACCATCCTTGTCATTCAAAATTTGTAACAAGTTACTTAATTCAAGAATTTTGACCGTAGCACCATCAAAATTAAGTGGAACAGCCTTAATATTACTGCGGAGGGATTTTTTAACTCTCGTAGATATTTTGTTTTTCGTTTTTTTACTTGAAGCTATAACGACCACCGCGAGCAACACAGTAGGCTATAAGCTGTCGCTCGCCCCGAATTTGGGGTCACTGGTTCCAGGGAAGGGAGAGAGCCAGTGCCGTAAGACAAACACAATATCCACGCCTCATTGGGATTCGAAACCGGACCCTTTCTCTGGCGAATGGTCATATGCCAGCGCTGAGACCACTGCGCTATCGGAGTGGCTCAGATGTGTTTGAAATCATGTGTAAAACAGTTAGGTTATGTGAAGAACGACAGTTTCAACACTTTCTGTAAGTAAGTGTGTAAATTATACGTTTCCGTAATACATTTATATGATTTCTGAATAACCCATGACATATATAGAGCTTTTGGAAGAAACAGCATAATTTTCAAGAGCAATATGCCATTATGTCTTAAAAGAAAAGTGTTTGATCAATGCATCCTTCCAGTGCTTACGTATGGTGCAGAGACGTGGACCTTAGCTAAAAGAGACATACAAAGGCTGCAGACAACTCAAAGTAGCATGGAGAGGTGCATGCTTGATGTAACCAGGAGAGATAAGAAGAGGAACTCGTGGATCCGAAAAATGACAAGAGTGGAAGACATCATGATCAGAGTTAAATCCCTGAAATGGCAATGGGCTGGACATACTGCCAGAAGAACAGACCATCTTTGGACAGCCGAAATTTTAGATTGGATTCCAAGGGACAGGAAAAGACCCAGAAGAAGACCACATGGAAGATGGGTGGATGAAATTCGAAAGTATGCAGGGGTGACATGGAGGAGACTGGCACAAGACAGACCGTTGTGGAGGAAACTTGGGGAGACCTTCGTCCAGCAGTGGATTGATAATGGTTGACAATGATGATGACGATGATGATATATGATTATGTATAATTAATTATAAATTGAGTTCCGAATTTATAGTTCAAATCAGATTTGTTTGGGTAGGGTCAGGTCCCATTATGTGGCGTCCAGGTCCAAAATTTTCGACCCGTTTCCAAGTCTGGCCCCTATTGGGTAGCCCTTAGGCTGTTAAAGTTCAAGGCGATTTCACTGCCATCTACTTTCCGGCTTTAACCAGTTCTCGGCCGATTCAGTTCTATATTAGCTTATAGGAGCCAGTTTAATCATAAAACACTGCCATGCACAGAAAAATAAGTTACTTTCAGGGAGCCACGAGTTCCGATCAGATATATCCATATTTGATGCACTCACATTCATATTTGATGCACTAAATTATGTTGCTCTTCAGCTCAGCTGTGTGACGGCACTTTCCTTTAAAACGCGCAGTGTTTCTTTTCACACCCTGTAGTTAACTTAAGGCAGGGAACTACAAAATGCCGCTCACTTATGTCACGATGGACCGACGCCGTTGATTGAATAGAGGAATCCGTAAGCACTCGCTTCTATCGGTTGTCTTTCTTTGCATCATCAGTTAGTTGTCCGTCTTAGCCACTCGGGGCTGCAATAATTTCGTACCATCATCTAAACTCCAAAAGGTTGCTTTCCGAGAATTATTTCAGCATCTCTCTTGCAGTTTACTTGGAATCATGCACCAGGAAAAGGTAAATTCAACCCCCTTTTCCACGCGGGAATATCAACCGCTTGGCAAGCTCTTGCCTCTCCCAACAGACTTCTTCGGATAGAAGCTGTTCTGCAAAACACCATAGCACGATATCGTTTCAGATCCAGCTATCAAGTCCATCCCCTTTCTCCTTTGCTGGCTTGTTCAAAACTCTCTTTTTATTACGACATTCACATTTTGCCTGTTCTATTGTCGTAGCCCTGTGTTCTCTCCGTTGTCAATTTTGATTGCTTCCTAAGAGCTTTTAGCACGATGCAAGATTGTTAACATGGCGCTCGGAAATTTGCACAGTGGTCTAAGGCGTTGGCCTATGATCATTCGTCCGAAGGGGGTCCGGGTTCGAATCCCGTGAGGCATGGATGTTGTGTTTGTCTTACGGCACTGGCTCTCCCCTTCCCTGGAACCAGTAACCCTAAGTTAGGGACGGGCGACTGCTTATAGCCCATTGAGTTGCTCACGGTGGTCGTTAAACCTCCAATCAAAAAAAAAAAAAAAAAAAAAAATTGCAGACAATGACGTCACAAGACGAAAGACCCATAATGGCTTTATTTGTTCCATGGCTCTGTTCTGTCACCGTTGCCTTTCCTATATTCCCATAAAGCACGATTCCTTTCTCATCCGTTGACACTTAATCCGTTCTCGAACCCTGGCTAAACGCGATTCCTTGAGCATATGGAGACAGGACCTACCATCTAGAGGCAGACCGATATACGTATGGGCCACAGTGCATTCTCCACACCAAAACAATCTAAGATTTCTTTATGGTTTTCACTCTCTCGAGAAAGGGAAAAGTCAAGAACCTGCCCATTTGTTCTTATCTTTTTTCTTACGCAAATGGGAAGCAACTAACTGCTAATTTTTAACCAACAATTAACGCTGTTCCCGCCTCATGCAAAACCAACCAATCGGATTCATTATGCCACCCAAAATTCGTAACAGCATGAAATGTTCGAAATAAAAAAAAAAAACAAATTTTCTAAGCCGTGTGAAAATTTAACCAAAAAATTACGGGAAGTATCGAATGTGTCGCCAATCTCTTTTTAAATACAGCCGAAATGGATTTACAGAAAGTTTTCAGATTCATAACTCAGCATATGTTACTTTTGTTTTCAAAGTAGTTTTCAAGTCAGTAGGATGTACGCGTAAAGGTCACAGTGGAAATTTTTGTTTTAGAGAAAATGTTTTACGCTTTCGCGTTTCCTATGACTGTAAGTAAGTGCAAGTCGATAAATAAACGGAACAACTCGTGTGAGATCTGTTTTATGCAAACATTTTCATGCAAAGTTATCCTTTGATTTCCAGTTGCGACGTACTACAGAGGTGAAAACATGTGTCAAGACGACAAATCTGCAGCGAGACATTCTGTCCGCGTAGCTCAGTTGGGAGAGCGACTTACTCCGGAGCGCAAGGGGACACGGATTTGATGTCCGTCGCGGACAAGCTTGTGTTTTCACACGGTCCAACTCATCCAATAGTTATACTCTGGCCGAAAGAGACAAAACAAATCAGGCTTTCACACTTTTCGTTAAGCTATTACATCACTTAAACGTGATTCTTATTCTTTCATACCAGGTTACCTGCGCGGTTCCTTCCAAAAAAAATGTAACAACCTTGTATATGCTCAGTGTTTGAGGTGGTATATAAAAAATTTAAAAGTTTAGTGTTTCTCCAAATAAAATTCCGTTAAAACAGAGTGACATCCCCCCCCAGACAAAAGAGAGAATATACACAGGTTTCTAATTTGAAATTAATTATTTGTATATGGTTAAATATGGTTGCAAGATATGATGATACAGCTTCCTGTGTTCCCGATTACTTTTCGAGAAGTTTGCATGACATACTCGTATCGTACAGAAACGTTACAGATGGTTATGATCTTGCCATACAACAGAAATTTAGTCAGATGTCATCGTGATTATTACTGACTACTTCATTTTCTTTTCCTGCAGGCTCTCCCTAATGGAAGAATATTCGGTCGATTATTTTATTTACGCTTTCCAACCGAACGTTGAAGAAGCGTATATGCTCCAGCTTTGTCCGTCTGCCTGTCCATCCGTCTGCCTGTCCGTCCGTCTGCCCGTCCGCACTTTAATTCGCGAAAAACTCATTCGATTTCGATGAAATTTTAGTATGTGGTAAGGGACTACCTGGGGACGAACCCTATTAAAATTGGACGAAATGGGGTCAAAAATCAGGACATAGGAGGAGCGGGATTCATTCCACTGCCCTTATGCGTCACAACTTGCGTAAAAATGGTTCGATTAAGACAAAACTTTATCATGTTGTTCCGGAAGTATACTTAATCGGTTCTGTTGAATATCATTTAAATGTGGTCAAAGGTCAGAGCATAAGAGCGAGATTTCTTCTACAGCCATATTTCTCATAACTTGAGTAATGATTTCTGGTATGTTGGAAAGCGTATCATAATCAATTCATTGCATGATTTTACAAACTTGTTATGAAAGAAAGAGACAGAGCACCTATGATTGAACGAAGCGCCAAATACGAGTAACGCAAGCTTCCCCTGACGAGGAATTCCGAGTATGGGCAGTTTAGAATGTGCCCAAAGAAGTTCCAGGATTATGTAAGCTAAGCCTCATATGGGAAAAGCGTATTGAAAATGCAGGATTGCACGTTGCTAAACGACAGAGGTTTTAAGTGTAGATTTGAATAAATGTCTCTGTAAACAGCTAAATTGCTTTCTTTACTTTCATTTAAATTTTTTTTTTATACATCTGCTGATAAAAAATTTCAAATTCATTATAATATAAGCTTACGCTTTATAAGTACAATGACACGAAACGAACCCGCATGGGATTTTATACAATGAAAGGAAGAAAAGAAGAGAAATTTTCTGCTAATATGAGAAATGGCAGAATATCAAGTGAGGTACATGCCCGCACTATTGCCATAATCCGTTTATCGGAGAAAAAACCTTTGCGTAACCCAATTTAGAGCACAATGTTCAAAGCATGATTATGCATTGCCTTAAAATATCGTTCAGCGATCACTTATTGTAAACCTAAACACTTACTGGCTATTATTTACAGAAGTATTTAAAGTTGTAGTTTCCTTCGATATCAGTGCTCCAGAAAGCTTTCGATTTAAACGGAATCCAATTGATACCACGTGGAAATTTATGATATTTTGTATAGTACCGGTACTTAAGCTACCTTAAGCTAAGTGAATTTAGTTGATTCTTCTAAGCAAGGAAAATATGAACTTTTATCAGTATAGCATAAAGAAACGCGCGGAGAGAAATGAAGGTTTATACATGAGACAGTATGAGAGGCGGTTTGAGTCGTGACGTGTAGAAAGCAAAAAAGAGAAAGAAATATTGAGTAAGAGGCAATAAGATTTGATGACAGCGGAGCGAAAAAAATAGGTCTTGGCGAAGCGTTAACAGAAGTAGAGAGAGAGAGAGAGAGAGAGTAAGAAGCGAACGCGAAAAATTGAGATATGGACTAAGACTGAGACACAGAAAAAGTGAAGTAACAGACTGAAAAAATGGATTGATAGGCGCGCACACACACACACACACACAGGGCCCGCGACGTCGATCATAAAATTTCTCCAGATGCGATAAAAATCATGACGGCGATTTTTTTCAATTGGTGAGTGTTGGCAGCGAAGTAAGATTATAAGTGCTACAAAAAATAAAAATGGCTACAGAAAAGACTAAAGTGAAATAAAAGTTAGTAGGGCATTCAAATATACATACAAACGTTGATAAAGAGAGGAAAGTAAATAGCTCAAGTACTGAGAAAAAGCGGTGGAGAACATGCTGATTAAATGGTAGTCTAATCCGGAAGACGAGAAATCACTTAAAAGCATGTGACGTACTATAAAGGTGACACACATATCAAGACCGCAAGTAGCAGTAATATGCCCTTGTCGGAGTAGCTTAATTGGGAAAGCATTCGGCTGCGGAGCTCAAGGATGTGGGTTCGAGTTATCACCGGCAAAATTTAGGTTTCACAAGCACAAAATATAGAACGAAATAAGGTAAAACTGTTTAACAACTGCAAGAATGTGACACTGAGTATTTATAGCTATAGACGAATCATGAGAAAATGATAATGAGAATTGCCAGGGAGGTGTTGAGCTCTGAGAGAGACAAACTGAGGGAGAACTAATGAAATCTGAGAGAGCAGTATGACGTATATATACTCTAATTTAACTCTCATTTTTGGTTCCTTTTTCTATGTAAATTTGAGTTCGTTCTCTTTAGCACCTTTCAACATTAACGTGGTATCTTCTCTCTCACACGAATACGGATTGGCAACACTTGAGGTCTGTGAGAGTGACGTATGCTTGTTGAGATAAAAACGGAACGATATACATATCATCATTGTCAACCATTATCAATCCACACCTGGATGAAGGTCTCCCTAAGTTTCCTCCACAACGGTCTGTCTTGTGCTAGTCTCCTCCATGTTACTCCCGCATACTTTCGAATTTCATCCACAAATCTCACACGTGGTCTTCTTCATGGGTTTTTTCCTGTCCCTTGGATTCCAATCTAAAATTTCGGCTGTCCATCGATGGTCTGTCCTTCTGGCAGTATGTCCAGCCCATTGCCATTTCAGGGATTTTACTCTGATCATGATGTCTTCCACTCTTGTCATTTTCCTGATCCACGTTCCTCTTCTTATCTCTCCTGGTTACATCAAGCGTGCACCTCTCCACGCTTCTTTGAGTTGTCTGCAGTCTTTGTATGTCTCTTTTAGTTAAGGTCTACATCTCTGCACCATATGTAAGCACTGGAAGGATGCATGGATCAAATACTTTTCTTTTAAGACATAATGACATACTGCTCTTGAAAATTATACTGTTTCTCCCAAAAGCTCTCCAGGCAAGTTTTATACGCCGATTTATTTCTTCATCAATGTGACCGTCACTTGATGTCTGCTGTCCAAGATAAATGTAGGTATTTATTATTTCCAGCTTTTCCCCATCAATCGATAAATCTTCATTTTTTAGTATAATATATATCGTTCCGTATATTTGGGAAGCAGCAGTCCGTGGGATTTGGTGGTAAACGTTAATGCTAATTGTGGATAGTACATTGTTTAAGTACCGTTTGAGTGATTTAAAGGCTGCGTGTTGTACTATTTATAAGTACAGGTTACGACTAACGTTGTCCGGATATTATACTACGCTGTAAGAAGTGTTGGCTGAAATAAAAAATGGATTAGTAAGTAACCTTTTTGAAGTTATTTAAGTGACTCCTGATTCACTATAGGTGAAGTTTTGAGAACTGATCTATGTAGTGTTCAGTAAGTCAGCTACCCACACACGTCACACGCTACAGGAGAATGATGAGACAAGAGAAATAAATAGAAAAGTGAGGCTTCCGAAAACTAAGAAAGAAAGTTATTATTTGAGTGATAAAGATGAAGGGGGTATAAAAATTTATCTGTTTTGAGAGAGAGTAGGGAATAAAAATACTATGGGCAGAACGAGTGAGACCGAAAAAGGGGAGATTGTGGAAGAATAAGCGGAAGTCTTAGAGAGAAAAGAAATGAGTACCAATGAAAATATAGGAGTTTTAAGGGAAAAGGTGTAGATGTACCGATATACCATGAGATATTAATTCTGAGCTATTTAAATGTGCCAGTAAGCAAAATATAGAGATAATCGCGTACAAGATATATGCTGCTTTATTACTAAACCTTTCTTACTCGTACTGTGTTTACCTGGATACAATGTAAAAAATAAGTGGTGTGAACTCACGGAAAATTCCTGAAAATAACGTGCAGCAAAGTTGCCGGTAGGTATCCGTGTTTTTCAGAAATTTCCCTTTTTAAAAGTGCCCGTTTATTTTAAATTCCGTATTTTCACAGATTTTCCGCAGACGGAAATTTCGTTTATTTCAGAAAAGTCCATTTGAGTTTTTTTTTTTTTTTTTTTTTTTCGTGTTTAAACTGAATACTTTTCAGCTCTTACTCCAGATAATCTTTCCACTGAGATCAGGATCGAACCTCCGACATTTGAGCTGGTTCAACAGGTAACTCGCGTTTAACAACTGAGCCACGAACGTTCGACAATCCGAATCACGCACATCGTAAAACGAATTCCGCGCAGATGAATTTCTTTTTGTCATTAATGCTAGTGATTTAATAATTTTGTTTTTTGTTGGAGCTTATTATTTTTCTGAATAGGTTTCTAATTTTTTTTTTTTTTCTGTAGGAGGACTTTTTACAAATTAAGTATTTTTCATCCTGATTTTTGAAGCAACAAAATTGTTGGATGCTCGTTTCTTTTATTTTTTGAAGCAACAATTTGTTGGATGCATATCCTTTGCTCGTTTATTTTTATTTTTTCATCGAACACCTGCTGCAAGATTGTTTACGATTTGCGAGTTTCAGTTGCGAGGATGCAGAACAGAACAATCAGTGGTGCGTTGCAAAGAATTATGGGATCACGACCCTGGACAATTGACAGAGTGAAGAGGAGATATGGCCTCGTCGCTTCGCTGTGTGTGAAAACACGCTGTGTTGTTGTTCTTACAAAACCTGCTCTAAAAGAGTACATGAATTATGACGACCTAAAAGGACTATAGCTGGAATAAACTGTGTGTTGTATGAACTCCTAAAAGGAATATTAATCATGGTAAGGCTGTTTAAAACATACGAAATAACCTTAAAGCACGGTGTCATTATTGTTAATAATAACTCATTCATTCTATGTTTATTATATATCTGCCAACTTTCTACAGCGTCTTAGTTGTGTGTTTAGTCAAGAATAAATAATGAAAAACTTAAATCAGGAGTCTGTCGATTATGAACATAGTTACCGTTGCAAATCATTTCTTAGTTTTTAACTTACACCATAAAAAATGCTTTGCAACTTGATTTTTTTATACTGACAATGACTTTCAGTTATCTTTAAAAAGGGTGAAATGTACTTTTTTATAGAATTATTTCACACACACACACATACACACACACAAACTAAATATAAAATTTACTTCTGATAGCTATAATAGCTTTTGACTTAAGTTTTCCAAAGACTGATGATACATAGGTATCGTGTAACCATCTGTACAATAAGTTAAGTACCCGGTTTCTTACACTAACACAATATATATATTAAATCGCTGATGCACAAAATAGAGAAGAGAAGAAGAAATATCCTGTGCCACAATAAACAAAATTCATAAGATATCATCATCATCATCATCATCATCATCATCATTGTCAACCATTATCAATCCACTGCTGGACGAAGGTCTCCCCAAGTTTCCTCCACAACGGTCTGTCTTGTGCCAGTCTCCTCCATGTCACCCCTGCATACTTTCGAATTTCATCCACCCATCTCCCATGTGGTCTTCTTCTGGGTCTTTTCCTGTCCCTTGGAATCCAATCTAAAATTTCGGCTGTCCATCGATGATCTGTCCTTCTGGCAGTATGTCCAGCCCATTGCCATTTCAGGGATTTAACTCTGATCATGATGTCTTCCACTCTTGTCATTTTTCGGATCCACGAGTTCCTCTTCTTATCTCTCCTGGTTACACCAAGTATGCACCTCTCCATGCTACTTTGAGTTGTCTGCAGCCTTTGTATGTCTCTTTTAGTTAAGGTCCACGTCTCTGCACCATACGTAAGCACTGGAAGGATGCATTGATCAAACACTTTCCTTTTAAGACATAATGGCATATTGCTCTTGAAAATTATGCTGTTTCTTCCAAAAGCTCTCCAGGCAAGTTTTGTACGCCGATTAATTTCTTCATCAATGTGACCCTCACTTGATATCTGCTGTCCAAGATAAACGTACGTATCTGTTATCTCCAGCTTTTCTCCATCAATCGATAAATCTTCATTTCTTGTAAAAGCATTGAACATCACTTTTGTCTTCTGAAAGTTCATTTTTAATCCCACTTCTTTACTCTTGTCAGCAAGTTCCTGGATCATACTCTGCAGCCCTGATGGGCTAGTTGCAAAAATGACTACGTCATCAGCAAAACGAAGGTGGGTTAGATAATCTCCATTAATCTTTATCCCCTTGTTTTCCCAGCTCAGTGACTGAAAAACACCCTCCAATGTGGCATTAAAGAGCTTCGGAGATATTGTGTCACCTTGTCTCACTCCCTTTCCAATTTTTATGTGTGTTGTATTTTCAAACAGCCTAATCTTTGCACTTGCATTTTCATAGATGTTATTAATAATATTAATGTATGCATCTTCAATACCGCAGGTTTTCAGAGCCATTGTAACTGCTGATGGCTTCACCGAATCAAAGGCTTTTTCATAATCGATAAAAGCCATGCACAATGGAAGTTCATATTCCCTCGCTCTTTCAATTAGTTCTCTCAGCACATGGATATGATCTATTGTGCTGTAGCCACTCCTGAATCCAGCTTGTTCTCTCGGTTGAGCCATGTCCAGTGTTACCTTCAAGCGGTGTGAAAGAACTTTAGTGAAGATTTTATAAACTACTGATAGGAGGCTGATAGGTCTGTAGTTTCCAAGATCCTCAATGTCACCTTTCTTATGTAGCAGGATCATTGTAGCGGTGTTCCAATCCTCAGGAATCTTTCCTTCATTAAGGCATCGAGTGAAAATTTGGGCGAGTACTGTTTCGATTTCTCCACTTGCTTCTTGTATGATGTCTACAGTAATTCCATCTTCTCCTGGAGCTTTTCCCCGCTTCATGTTCTTGATTGCATGTGCAACTTCTGCTGGAAGGACTGGAGGAACTCTGGTACTGGTACCTTTCATGATGTCTGGAGTGCATGTATCATCCCTTTCATATAATTTGGAGTAGAAATCTTTCACTCTTGTCAAAATTTCGCCTCTATTTCTTGTTACAGAACCATCTTCTTTTCTCAGTGCCATAATCTGTTTTCTTCCCTTACTGAGATGTCCCTTTGCTATCTTTAGGCTTTGGGTGTTTTCAATTGCTTTCCTCACTAGTTTACAGTTGAATTTTCTTACGCCTTCAGTGATACTTTTTCGTACTGTCTTGCATAGCTCTATATATTCCACTTTGGAAGTCACATCTTCTTTAGTTGTCCTCATCTCTCTTCTCTTTTTGCATCAACATTTTCGTTTTTCCTGATAATTTATTTACATGCAACTTGTTCTTAGACCCAGCTAATTTTGTTGCTGTTTCCATAAGAGCTTTGGTTACTTTTCTGTTAACTTCAGAGATGTCCACTTCTTCCGATGTTAGGCCTTCTAAAGCAGAGAACCTGTTCTTCAGTTCCAACTTGAAGGTATTATGGTGTTTTTTAAGGTTGGTTATGTCAATAGATTTTGATTGTCTTATGAGCTTGCCACGTTCAAGTTTAGTGTTGAGGTGCATCTTACATCTCACCAATCTATGGTCACTACCTGTGTTGAACTTGTTTAGCACACTGCAGTCGTCTATGACGAATTTTTTGTTACACATAATAAAATCAATTTCACTTGTCGTCCCATTTGGATGTCTCCATGTCCATTTCCTGTGTGGCTTTTTCTTGAAGAAGGAGTTCAAGATGAAAAACCCTTCTGCCTCTGCAAACTCAACGAGAGTATTTCCACGCTGGTTTCTGTTGCCGTGACCGAATTTACCTACTGAAGTTTCATTATGTTGCCGTTGCCCTATTTTTGCATTGAAATCTCCCATAATTATTTTCAAGTGCTGCTTACCTTTATTATTTTGATGACAAATTTCCTCATAAAATTCTTCAATTTCTTCTTCAGGATGACTTGTGGTGGGTGCATAAGTTTGAATAATCTGAGCCTGGTATCTTCTCGATAGTTGGATAACGAGTCGTGCAGCTCTGTCAGAGGAACTTTCAACTTCTACAACTTTATCCTTCAGTTTCTTGTTTATTATAAATCCAACACCACTAGTTCTGCCAGTATCTGTCCCACGATAGTAGAAGAGATGTCCACTTTTCAGTTCGATGAGATCTTCTCCTTTTCTCCTTACCTCACTTAGCCCCACGGTGTCCCACTTGATCCTTTGTAGTTCCTCTTCCAATTCAAGAAGCCTTGAATCAGAAGATAGGGAGCGTCCGTTATACTTAGCCAAGGTCAGCATCAGATGGCAGCCTAGTCCGGTCCTCCGGGGATTCTTAGCACCCTCTGCCTTCATGTCGCACTGGCCGCTGCCTTGGCCAGGTACATTCCAGCTGCCGGAGACTGAGGGCCAAGATTTAAGTTGTGGAGTCATTTTGGAGGGGTTTGGCCATAACTCACCACGCTGGCCAAGCGGGTTGGTGAGTGTGGGATATAATTTCCTCTGATCCCGATGGTATAGTTATACCGCTATTGGCGGTCGTCAGAGCCCCTTTAGTGGGAACAGGATGCACCACGAGAAGGCTGGGTTGACATTTGTCAAGGAGAGGCTGTGATGTTACGCATCACCTGACCTTACATCCCTCATGAGATATACTATCCACAATATCCGATCTCGCTACGGAACTTCGAAATTCGAAAGATCATTGAAATTTAAAAGTTAATCAAACCTCAAGTATTCTCACCAATCGCTCCCATTACCAGTAATTTCTCGTCATACGGATAAGGAAAAAGTGAGAACGGAATTTTTCCGTTAATATAAGAAAGGAATTGCGGAAAGGTTTCTGAAAATTCGGAATTTTCCGTTAACACATGTCTAAAACGATAACCTACGGTCAATATGCAAAAGAAACTGCGGAAAGGTTTTTGAAAATTCAGAGTTTTTCCGTGGTACGAAAAATCCATGAAATTCAGGTTTCTTTCGGTCATTTCACAGAAAGATTTGCATCAGAAATATGCGTTAATTCACGAAAGAAATGACGGTAAGTTGCCCGTGAATTTCAGAAAAATTTTTTCAGTGTACTCTGACTACCTTCTACAAACAGACATTTATATCTCCCACTATATTGCAATTGCTGGGCAAATACCTACTGTTAATTACAAAACGTGAGTAAACCCACCAGTAAATAAGCCCGATTACCATGCACACGCATGTATTTTATCGTTTGGTTGAAAATAACTCCCATCTATTTTCAGTTGTGGTACAATTACTGTCGTCATTTTTGTTAGCGGCTATCAATAGCCCTTGACCGAAGAAATTATTCTGAAACTCTAGATGTGAAACGCATGCATTCACGCTTTTAACTTTTTCGTCTTTTTAATGACCACAAGCAAACCAATGAAAGCGTAGGTTAAGTGGAGAAAGCAGTCGAAACACTGCGATTACCCCGCTGTTTACTTAGGTAGAAAGTGGGAGCAGCCGACTCCCCCGCAAGAGACAGACAGTTCTCGTGAACTTTGTTTTCGCGTAATTGACGGGCGTAATCTCCTAATGGTAGGTGAAAGTCGGATTGTCTGCCTCCTCGAGCACAGAGAAGGAGCCAACAGACGAAATGCCTAATTGAGTTCAAGATCACAGAGCCGGCGGATAATGAGGTTGTTTTTGCTGCTGTTGGTAGAGAGTTAGAGAGAGAGCGAAAGTCAAGCAGACGAAAAGAAAACATGAATACGTAATGAGTTACCCGAAGGTAAATATATTCCTTGGGAGAGACTCGTTCCTTTCCTCTACCAAGGGAGACCTGCGGGTAATGTATGCACCGGTAGTCAAAAGAAAAAAAGGGACATTTAATTTGACAAGGGATCATACCGTTTGAAGCAGACATATTATCTCATGGCGGCAGACAAAATGCTGTTCAGGTGTTTAACGTAATAGTTCGAACCATGCTGCGGGGCAGGTGTAAGGGGTAACTAACTACCTAAGACTGCTGAAGACAGTTTTGCGTGAAGTGTGTAGAGCCCTGAGGCTGAATTTACAATGCGGTATTTAACAATTTTGCAGACTTTTCGAAACCTTTTAATGCCGCCCCGGTGACGCAGTGGTCTAAGTGCTGGCTCCTGACCATTCGCCGGAGATTGGTCCGGGTTCGAATCCCGGTGAGGCTCTCTCTCTCTCTCTTCCCTGAAACCAGTGGCCCAAAATTAGGGATGGGCGACTGCTTGTAATCCGTCGAGCTGCTCACAGTGGTCGTTAATCCCCCCTTCCCTCCCCTCCCCTAATAAATTTTTTTTAAAGACCTGCAGTTGTATAAATCTTCTCTCCGGTCGCTCTGATAATTTTGTAACCACGTGCGTTGCTATCCAAATAATGCACTGCAAAATATCCACAAGCGCTCACGAACACTTATATGCTATCTCTTTTTCAGTCTGTACCGATATCTCCGCTTCTTTCTTCATTTACTCCACACCGATTTTCACTGTATATGTTTTCAAAGCTTTCTCTGTCTTTCCATGAATATGTATAATTGTTTCTTCTCTTATTGTCCTTCCTTTTTGTTTCTCCCTACCTGTCCTTCTCAGTATTTTTCTGGCTTTCTCTTTCTCACTTAGTGTCTTTCCATCACCGTGTGCGTGTTTTTTTTTATATATTGTCTCTCCTTCACTATATAAGTCTGCGCGCAGGATGAAATGCCAAATGGATTACAACCAATTCGCATGAGCTACGACATGAATGATGGTAGTGGAAGATAAATGTGACAGAGAAAGCGACATTTACCAAAAAGAAATTAACTGCGGTTCCTAAAGAACCATACGTTTTTTCATAAACTGTGTCTTTTGTTTTAAGTTTAATTTCAGCTCTTGACATAGCCAGGTTTACACGCACGGGTTTACAGGGCCCAAACCATGGGGCTCCATTTTTAGAGAGCCCGGAATTTTCTTCAAAGTGCACTGTGTCGAACAAAAATATACCGTTCTATATGGTTCCGTAAAAGGTAAGGGCCCCGATTTGTTGGCAGAACCATGGGTTCTTCATGACTAAGTTTGGATCTAGCTCTAGATGGATTAGATCTTATTTTTATGAATACTTTGTAAGTGACATTATGTATTTTAATTTATAAGCGCGAGGGCAATTTTGTAACGGCCAACTATATATATATATATATAGAGAGAGAGAAACACACACGAAAAAAAAAAAAAAAAAAACAATAAGCGTTCTTCAATCTCTGGAAAACAAAGTTGGAACTACGGTCGGTAGAGAAAAAAATATCTTATGAATTTCTTATTGTCACCCACGAATCAAGTTAAACCTGTATAAAAACACTAATTCTCGATGAAATTTTCATCAGACGCTACAACAGAGTTAGCCTCCACTTGGCACCAGATTAGCATCCTCCAGATTCGAGCGCAAGCATCATCACGAGATTTCTGTGTTAAAATGTTACTCTAGCCCATAAAGCTACCCTGAAGAAATTCCAAGTTTCTTTCTCCCTTTCTTCCCGTGTTGTCTTGTAGAGAGAACCCTGGTGGTGAACTCCCCTTGCGTGTTTCTTCAGGGACTGCAGGCAGTGACGAGGCACAAAATCGTGAAGCAGCTTCCCTCCTTTCATTAGGTTTTGTGTATGTGTGTGTTCCTGATGTAGTTCATATACTAACATCCGATCTCACGGGGGCGGGGGGCAAAAATAAATAAAACTAGGAAAAAGACAAGAAACTAAAACTATCATTAACAAACTGTCAAATGTTTGCCCTCATAACTGAAATCCAAATTTTAATTCAACAAATTATTAAGACGAACCATCCGGATTTTAACAAACGGTTCGCTCCAACCGGACCGAATGGTCTTTACGTCACCCCTCCTGAAGGTGCGCCTATCGCTGTCTTTTTCTCTCTGTGTCTTTGTGTCCGAAGGTCTTTTTACCTTTCCATCTGTATGTTTGCTTCTCCTGTCTCTATCTGTTCATGTCTGCGCGACTGTTTTTTTTTTTTTTTTTTGTCATGCACATATTCCGTTTTATGGCTGTATGTCTATTCGTAACAATTTTATTTGTGTGCTTCTTTAGGTTTCTCTCTCTCTCTCACTCTGCCTGTCTTTGAATTGTTGTGTACACCTGATTCACTTCTTGTTCTTAAAAAAGCAAAACTTGGAAAAAGACTTAAAATGAGAAAAAAATCCAACAATTACTCATAAAGTAGATATACTTTACGAGAAGGCACAAGTTCCAGAAAGTGAGACAGAAGAGCCACGTGGAACGAAACACGAGGCTTACTACCATAGGTAAAACCAAAGTAAGCAAGGTAAAAAAACACAAAGCCAAGAGGCAATGAAAGAAAAAATTATTACGAAAAAAGGAAAAAAAATTTTTTTAAAGGAAAAGAATTACGCCTGTGCTAACAAACAGTGACAAAAAAGAACAAATCAATTTACAGACAAATCCTGCGTTACACTTCATGACGTTAGGCAAAAGAAACGTAAAGTAAAACCTGGGAAATTTACTTAAAAATAAAAATAAAAGTTGCAATATGTACACAGTATTATAAGAATGCTTCACAACAAAGTACTAATACAGTAAATGTGCTTTCGAACAACTAACGTAAGGGAAGCTGAGATATGAGGCCAAAAACGAAGCAGAAAGTCCTGAAAGGTGTTCACAGGTATGTGGAGCCATGCTGACTGCAGTGCATCTGACAGCTGCTGGAGAGTGCGTGGTGGAAGATCCACAGAGCAAACAACACTATCGAGGTGGTCCCACAGATGCTCAATTGGGTTTAAGTCTGGGGAATTAGGGGGCCAGGGAAGTACTTTGAAGTCTTCATCGTGGTCTTCCAACTACTCTCGGAGATTTCTAGCTGTGTGACACGTCGCATTGTCGTGCTGGAAGATCCCATCCGCCCCAGGGAAGACAATCAGCATGTATGGGTGTACGTGGTATGCAAGGATAGATTCATAACGAATTCAGTCCATAATGCCTTCCACAGGTATGAATGGACCCAGAGAATGCCACGAAAACATTCCCTAGACCACAACGCTGCCCTCACCAGCTTGTGTTCTTCCAGCAATGGTTGAAGAGTGCTTGTTCTCCGATGTTTATCGCCTTATACGACAACGTCCATCCGTTCGATGAAACAAAATATGTGACTCATCGGAGAAGGCAATCCTTTGCCAATCAGCGGAGGTTCAATTCCGATACTGCAAGCCTTTTCTTCCGATACACCTTTGTGAGCATAGGTGTAGTGACTATCCGTCTGCATCAAATCCCCATACGCAGCAGGATTCGCTGAACTGTCGTTTTAGACACACTTCCGGTAGCCCCCTGGTTCATTCGGCTAGTGAGTTGTTCCACTGTAGCGTGTCAATCGGCCCTCACGCACCTTCGAAGCCGATGTTAACCTCTCACATCAACGGCGCGTGGTGCTCCGCAGTTTCCACGTCGCTTCTTCGCAATGGTGTCATTTGTCGCATCACGATACACTTTAACCAAAGTAGCACGCGAACAGTTCACAAACTGCGCTGTTTCAGAAATACTGCCACGCTTGGCCCGAAAGCCGATAATAATCATTCCTTTTTGCAATTCCGATAAATCGCTCCTTTTATCCATGACAGCAACGAGTGATATGTTTTCAGATTGCCTACAGCACACCTTATAAACCTTCCAAGTCAACTCACGACACGTGCCTTCTTTCATTGGCTACGCGCTGTTGAGGTCAAAAGTTGGAGGTGGGCACAATAAAGTGACTCGACTGTGTAAATATTTCATTACATTGAAAAGTTCTTTCACAACGCAAAAGGTCCGAAACACATATGGATGAGGGGAACCGAGTTAAAGTATACCGATTTAGTCATTTTTTTTAATCCTTTCTTTGATTAATGGAGCATATTTCAGTTAAATGTTTTTTTATCCTAATTTAGGACCACTGGTTCCGGAAAGGAGAAAAACTAGGGTTTTGCAGATAAAAGAAAGCATTTATAACTAGTACCATTAAAAATCATTTACAGATGGACGCAAAGCTAGAAGATCGCCCTGAAAGTTTAATTTCTCAGTGAAAGTTTATTTGTCATTCAGTCAATGACTTAAGACCTTTCCTTTCTTTTGAAAGCTTTTATTGTACAGAAGGAAGAATACAGGGAAAGAAAAGAGACCGAAACAATTCCTTCTTTACAAAGGCACCTAAAGTTGTACAGTTTTATTCAGCTTTTTGTCTTGAACGGTTTAAAGTTGTTTAGACTGGTACTCGTAATATGCATTTCCTTTTATCTCTTTTCTTGACTGCTAGTGGAACTGCCTTCTGAAAACCACGAGAATAACACACAAAGTTGACCTATGACCACGAGTTCAGAAAAGTAACTACTACAGTCACTGATGTCTTTTGTTAAACCATGGCACATCGCTGAAGAGAACAAACAAGCGTCAGGAAATATCTGCATTTGTTAACTTCATTCATGCATGGCTTTTTTTTCTTTCAGACATATCGGTTTCTGTAGAGACAGAGAGAAAAAAATGTTCTTTAGCTTTTACCAGGACCACCCTTAAGAGGCAGAAAACGTCAAGATAATCACACGTTCTGCAGCCATCTGCTTTGGGTGGCGGCAGGCTGCTGATGCAGTGAGAGAAGTTTTCTAAGAGGTGGAGTATCATCCAGCCTTACAGACAGAAAACAAGTCCTTGCTATGAGCCCGGCCCTTTCTGCCATTGTAAAAGAGCACGTGCAAAGACGTTTCCTGCCTTTCTATATTTCAGCTTCTTTCATTTCATCCTTTTTTCTTAGTTCTCTTGAGACTGAGAGGCGAGAGTGAGAGGTAGAAGTTATTGTTCCTCGGCGTATTATCAAAGTAAGGATTCACCACCCATTCTAACTTCCTAATGTCCCCCTTGAGTAGTTTATCTGCACGATGTTAAAACACTTAGCAGTTAAAAGAGACGTCTTTAACGAACGCTTCATCTGCTGATAACTAGAAGAGATCTTTTTTTTTTTTTTGTATTCTTATTCGGAAACAGATTCGTTGCCATGTCCTCAGCAGTGAGCTGGAGGATGGGAGAAACGACGCTGAGTGGAACTTTAAGCTATATTGTTTGTTACCAAAAGAAATATAATTTCTTTATTTTACTTTTCTTAGAGCATAATTTCACAAATAAAATAAATAAATAAAGGTTCATATATCATCTTATCATTGAACTAGGGAAACAAAGCAACAAAGGTTAATGGAGATTATTTAACTCATCTTCGTTTGCTGATGACGTCGTCATTTTTTGCAACTATTCCTTCAGAGCTGCAGAGTGTGATCCAGGAACTTGCTGACCATAAAGACGTGGGATTAAAATTGAACTCTCAGAAGACAAAACTGGTGCACAATGCTTTTGCAAAAAATGAAGATTTATCGATTGATGGGAAAAAACTGGAGATAATCGATACCTACCTTTACCTTGGGCAGTAGATATCAAGGGAGGGTCATATTGATGAAGAAATTAATCAAGGTACAAAACTTCATTGGAGAGCTTTTAGAAGAAGCATTACAATTTTTTAGAGCAATATGCCATTACGTCTTAAAAGAAAATTGTTTAATCAGTCCGTCCCTCCAGTGCTTACGTACGGAGCAGAGACAAGGGCCTTAACTAAAATAGCCATACAAAGGCTGCAGACAACGGAAAGAAGCATGGATACATCCATGTTTGTTGTAACCAGGAAAGATAAGAAGAGGAACTCGTGGAAAAGGAAAATGACAAGACTGGAAGACATCATGAATGGGTAAATCCCTGATTCCAGGATAAATCCCTGTGGCGATGGGTGGACATATTTCCAGGAGAACGGACCACCGATGAAAAACCGAAATTCTAGAGCGGATTCCAAGGAACAGAAAAAGACACAAAAGAAGACCACGTGAGAGATGGGTGGATGCAATTTGAAAGCATGTGGGAATGGCACGAAGGAGACTGGCTCAAGACAGACCTTTGTGGAAGAAACTTCGGAAGATCTTCATCCAGTAGTGGATTGATAATGGTTGACAACGATGATGATATCGTCTTACTGCGTTATAACCTTTCTTTTCCGACAGCGGAATTGAACCCATATCTTCCTTCCCCGGAGCAGATGTTCTCCTAAATGAACTACGCCGGCACGCTTTTCACTGCTTCACTGTACAAGTCTTTGCTATGAGTCCTTGCTATGCTTACACATCACAGCACCCCCCCTCTTTGAGAAAGGCACAAATTGCTCAGCAGGTTTCGTGTCAACCGACAACAACACTTGGGGATCATTTAATTGCAGAAGTATTGATTTATTATTGACATACCTTATGCTGAAGGACCATCACATATATGTTTTTTTTTCAATCCTCAAAGCCAAGTAACTATTTTTCGTTCGGGAGTAATCTAACTATTTCTTGCCGACAGTGGAGTTCGAAACCACATCTTCCTACTACAGGACGCTGTTCTTCCAGTTGAACTACGCCGACAAGCTTCTCGCTGCATCATTGTTCATTTAACCCATACGTCACAGCATCAAAGTTCAAGTTATGCTTTATATAAGCACTTCCGTTCAGGGGCGTACTGTTAGCCACTGCAAACCCCCCAACGCGGGGGAGCCTCACAGCTAAGAGGGCCTCTAGCTCCAGCAAAAATATTTTACGAAATTTTTGGCGGAAATTTCATATGAAGCTGGTTATGGAAATGGCGGGTAATTTGAACGGTACCTTTGAAAGAAATATTAAAAAGAAACGCACTGTTTTATTTTCAGTAAATAAAGTAAAATATTTAGAAATAAATTTCGCGGTTTCAGTTCATAAGAACTGGATGACCGAAAAGCAGCTACTCGAGATGATTTTCACAGCAAATGTGAAAGAAACAAAAGTTCAATGAATGAAATTTTTACGCCAATGAGAATAAGATGTTATCTATTACAATCGTTTGCGCATACCTATGCATCCTTCAGAATATAATGAAGTAAAAGATGTTCTTCGCGGGGAGTTTTTAGTACGTATAAAATATTGAGGTATTATGTTAAATGTGTGTTTTACATTCAAGAGAAAATAATTTAAGAAGTTTTGCTTTTTTGTGCCACAATTCTTTATTGTTACTTACTTATATTCCATATTTTCCTATAAATCGGAAAAGACCCTTAGGCACAGTCAAATGTCAATTACTTGTGGGGTTTTTCGTTTTGTGTAGTTCGTTGTCTGATTGTTAGTCATTTACATTGTTTCTCGTCATGTTTATGTTTTATACCTTACATTTTGTTATAGTTTTGATGCAACTTTTGTTTCTGATGTAAACCGTTTGGCATGGCGCTTTTTGGTCCATTGAGGACCTTGCGCCAATAAACTCTGACCAACGGCAGTTACGTGTTTTATGCAAGGAGGTGCTCGTAATGGATGCTCGTAATGGATTACAAAGATACGATACGATATTTGAAGAAGTTTTAGGAAGGAAGTGTCTGACCCCAGGTCTAAAACTACCCTTAGAAATAAGAAGCTAGGAGATCTGAGTAAGTGAACTCAATAGGAAAGACAAAAAAAAAAAAAATTGAGTGAAAGAAGAGGGTGCTATATATTTCGACTGTGAACCGTGACATCAGTCCGGGGGGGGAGGGGGCGGATTACAAAGAGGATAACCTTAGCTCCGTAAAAGAATAAAATCTGCATATATTACCTACTACCTTTGACATAAGAGTTTTGTAGTACTATGTATTTGTGTAAAACTAGGCGATCATTTCAATTTCAAAGTGCACATTCGTGTTGTTAACACACAACAAAATGCAATGATTTTGGTTTTACGATAAATACCTGTGGGTTCAAAAGAATTTGAATTACTGAAAAGCTCATTAAGCATAGACACTAACATGAAACTTAAAAATTTCAGTAATTAATAGCTAATACATTTTCGCAAAAGGGCCTCCAAGATATTTTTTGCGGAAAGTGGGGGGTGGGGGGGCGAGTTTTTCCGGTAGGCCACTGCTTCCGTTTACTGAAAATAACGCGTTTCGAGTGAAAAAAAAGTATTCTTTTGATGCCATGCATTTTTTCCGACAATAGTAAAATAAATCCCAAGTAAAAAATTTCGATGTAACGAAAATGGGCAACGGAAATAATCTAAACTATTGTTGAAATCTGATTTTCGAGTGGTGCCTCATGAAGTGACGCAACGATAGTTAATTTAATTTTTACTCAGCATTATAGTTTGTTAAACTATCGCCGAACAATATTTCATCCCATTTTACATCCGTAGCAAAACCTCATTGCAATCTGCGTGAATTACGAGAACCTCACTGCAATCTGCGTGAATTACGAGAACCTCACTGCAATCTGCGTGAATTACGAGAACCTCATTGCAATTTGCGTGAATTACGAGAACCTCATTGCAATCTGCGTGAATTACGAGAACCTCATACTAAATGTGATAAAAGCCATAATGCAATTTTGATGCAATGAAAGCGGAGCGTCGTAGTGAAATTTAGCTTCATCTCGACCCCAACCCCTTGGGAGACGGGGGGGGATACCTGCTATTGACGGGAGCTTTAAAATGATGTATAAAGCAATCGAGGGGTGCATGTAACCCGAACATATCCTAGACCAAAAGTTACCAATGCCCCACCTCCTCCCCCGACACACACACTAACACACTTGCGATTCAGCTCTTCATTTTATCTTGAGGTCAGATTTTAGATTGCGCATGCGCAGATAGACTTTCGCAGCTACAGGGAGTGAGTCGAAAGTTTTCGACCCCAACCCCCTAGGGGGACGGGGGGTGATGGTGGTTGTGTGGTTACCTGCTATTGACGAGAGCTTTAAAATAATGTATAACGCGATCGAGGGGGGTGCATGTAACCTGAAGATATCCTGATATCCTAGACCAAAAGTTACCAATCCCCCCTCACTAACACACTTGCGATTCAGCTCTTCATTCTATCTTGAGGTCAGATTTTAGATTGCGCATACGCAGATAGACTTTCGTAGCTACAGAGAGTGAGTCGAAAGTTTTGTAATATTTGGATCACTTTATGTCTTCATAGGTGCCTTTATGACGAAAGCTGACTAGCATTCAAAGTATAGGCCATCGTGTTGACCGTCTTTAGCCATCTGTCTGCCGTTTCTTCGATTTTGCAGCGGTACCAGTTCTTATCCTTCGAGGCGAAGAACTCCTTCACCCCAGCTGCCACCTCCTCCTGGTTGTTGAAGTGCCTCCCACGAAGAAAGTGGGCCATGAACCGAAACAAGTAATAATCCGACGGAGCAAGAACCGGACTACATCCTATGTATGGCATCAGTTCGATGCCCTCAAGTTCCTGGAGTTTCGCCCGGGTGGTTCGCTCGGTATGAGACCGAGCGTTGTCTTTCTGTAGGAGAGTGTGCTTTCTGTTCACCAGTACCGGGTACTTCTCCTCCAAAACGGCATACATCCCCCTCCAGATGTACAGTGTAGAGGTTGGCGTTGATGGTCTGACCGTCTGGAACAAATTGGTAGTGGATTATTACTTCGAAATTCCACCAGACGCAGAGCATCACCTGGTGCTCGAAGCTCCCACGTTTGACAACAGGTTCAGGAAGCTAGCTTGGTCTCAACCACTGCCGTTGTATGTTAGGATTACAGAAATGGACCCACTTTTCAACCCAAGTATAACGATTCTCTTGATGAAACGTACATCGCGCTGGTTTTCTAGGAGTTTCGTGCACATTTCCACTTGGCGATTTGCTTCAGCTGGCGTCAGTTCGTGAGGGACAGTGTGGCAGCTCCTGTAGACCTTGCCGAGGTCCTGAAGCTGACGAACCACTGTGGTCTGTGATATGTCCAGCTCTCCTGATAATGTCCGAGTGCTGGTTGTCGGATGTGCCTCTACGGTCTGGCGCACGGCCTCCGAATCCAGAGTTCGCGGCCTACCTTACTTTGGCTGATCGTCGAGGTTTCTGTCACCTGAGCGAAATTTCTTGACCCATCTGGTTGCGGTGCTGTGGTCCACGGAATCTTCCCCTTTCGCATGCAAATGTTTCGTGTTGCTTGAGCAGCGTTATGGCCGAGTTCAAACTCGTAAAGCAAAAGTTCCCTAATTAGTCGGCTGTGGCTGTTTATCTTTTAGGTGTCCCAACCACAGACAGAACTACGACATGCAATGCTGTTCACAGCAACGACTACCACTTTATATCCCTTTCGATTGACTGTAGTGCGCGACTTGAACTAGTTTAAACACGTGACATACCCGCCGCAGCATATGCGTTTATGCATCAGTACATCACATTTCATCGGTGTCAGGGTCGTTTCTCACGTTCGTTTAAATCTGAATTAATAATAATAATAATAAATATTGCTTTTTTAAAACTAAGCAGTCGAAATACTTACTGTTGCAGCTGCCATGATGTAGTAAATATTTACTTTTATGACTCACATATCTTCTTTCATTGGTTTCTACGACAATAACATTCAATACTCCACCTAGCTAAGTACCGCTAAATGTCAGGACTTAGTACACTTTATTGTTTGTTGTTATGATTTAATTTTACTTAGTATTAAATCATAACAACAAACTGGTCGGACTGTGGGCCGGTGTGGTTGTTAGTAACGTGTATAAATGCAATGTGTTGTAAGTAAATAAATGTATACTCTCGAATCACTCGTTTTATTTCACACTCAAAAAGATCTTAACGTGCGAAAGGCGAATAGCATAAATTATCTACAAAAAGTACCAGAGTACAGTACCGCTTTTTTGCTATTTTGACCACCTTTGGCAATTTTTAGAGTTGTAAGCAGTCGCCTATCCCTAATTTGGGGTCACAGGTTCTAAAGAAAGGAGAGAGCCAGCGCCTCGGACCACTCATGCATCGGGCTGCTGAAACGAAGTGTTAACGTGATTGAAAGAAAAGCTTTTATGACGGATTAATCATTTTATTTCAGATCTGAACAATGATCTATCACGAATCTTTCAGCTTTCCATACTAAGTGAGTATCACAGTGCTAGTGTTCTCATACCTCTGTTTTACTGGATACAAATCAAACACGTTTTTTAGACTTGACAGAATGAAGTTAACATGTTTGATATTTTCTATTTTGGTATTATTATTGTAGAAGATAGAGTGAGAAAATTGTTCTTCTGGTGGAGAGTGATAGTGATAATTTTGTAAAACACAATAATTTTCAACTGTCAACACCTCTGTCATAAAATTCAATGCGACACTGGATTTTCCGAAACATTCAATTTCATCATCACGAAACAATTTCATCATCCTACGCGTTAAGTACATATCTGCACGCAGTACGAAGTTAAAGATACATCCAAAATCTTAAACCACCGTCAAGAACAAAAAACGCTTCCACTAGCACATCGAATAAAAGATCAAGAAAGTTAATGCTTGTTAGCCAGGAAGTAAACGATATTTTAAACAATGACATTTTTAAAGAAAAAAGAAAAAGATAAAAAAAAACGAAATAAGTGTTACTTTTTTGATGATGACAGGTTGTCCAAAATTCAATATGTCAGCTCCTGGCCCTCAAATATGATTTATGTACCAAAGTTTCCGTTCAAATTTTTTTCCACAGTCAGAGGAGAAGGTCTAAATTTGGGCTACCACTTTCATTTGAGGACCTACAGGCATACCCGTTGAAGATTTTCTAGATTGAACACATTACAATATATCGGAGACTTGTTTCCCGTGTGGTATCGGGTTGACGTAATTGTTAAAAATATCGGTTGTGTTGGAAATGAAGGTTTTACAATGACAGGCAAAATGATGACTTTTGGAAGCTGGGTCCAAATGTGCACTACCCTCAAAATATCCGTAAAAAGAGGTACACAAATAGCAATAGAAAGGGGGAAACCTTTTCTTTTTTTAATTCAAGTAAATGCGTCAGAATACATTTGAATAGCAAAATGAACTCGGTAATCCAAACATCTGCTGTTTCGAACATAAAAAAAACTGACACATTTGTCATTTTAAATATGTATAACAAAATCAAATTGCCGGAAAAAGGATACTATCCTTTGATGTTAATGGTCTATTTACAAAAGTCACAGATGTAATGATACTTTTCGGCACCTGCAGGATCACTGTGCGCTCACATATTGCATCTTACACACATCACCCATAGTTCACCCTTTGAGTCTTCAGAAAATAGTTCACCGCAAAATATGCAACTCGTATCCTTGTCGTTACGATTGTCCCCTTCAGTTTAACTGTAGTTTCAGTCTAACTTCCTTGAAAAAGCCATCTGGTTGATGTGTGAAAGCTTGGAAGCGCTTATGTGTATATCTTCTATTCCAATAAATCGGATCAGTAGTATAGTGTTACTATTTCCTGGATTAATATGCTTCAGCTACTCTGATGCCGAATAATCAAAGGCGTAGGAGGTTTCTGATTAGAAGTCCGAGCTGGTGCCAGGTTCGAGTTCGGTTTCAGGCATTGATGGTGTGCGCATAATATGGTGCTGGCTTTCTTCTTTCTTGAAATCGATAGCCCAAATTAGAGACGAGTGACTTCTTATAGCCCTCAGAGTTGCTCATGGCGGCTGTTAATCGTCCCTCCCCAAATAGTTTCATGTCCTCTTAAAAGCAGACAGTCATTCCACTTAACGGGCATGACCTTGTAAGTTCATCTAAAAAATCCTGATGCTGAACTTTACGTAAGACAAGTAGTAAAGTACTTGGACACCCTTCTCGAAAATTTTATTTAACGCTTTAAGCGGATACTGTACCTGAAACGTATGATGTCCAAAATTTCTGCGCTTCCCAACAAGAAATATTCTCATAGTGGCCGTGTTTTACGAAATCTATGACAAAACTCTATTACTTTTTCCCTCACATATCAGCAGTACCCATCATAAATCTGCCCAAGTGATAAGACCTCGTTTCTAGTCCTGTGTTCTCTGATCCATGATCTATAGCTGGGAAGGACCAGTTCCTCTGACATGGACATTATGCCACTGGGCAAAAAGAAGTGACTCAAACATGTCTTTCGTTTCTTTTTTTTTTTGTCAATTTTGACAACCCTTGGCAATCAGTCAGAAAGGATTAGTATTTGTTTGTTTGATTGAATGTTTAACGACCGCCGTGAGCAACTCAATGGACTACAAGCAGTCGCCCACCCCTAATTTATGGCCGTTGGTTCCAGGGAAGGGAGAGAGCCCGGGCCGTAAGACAAATACTACATCCATGCCTCAACGGGATTCGAACCCGGACCCTTTCTCGGACGAAGGGTGATAAGCCAGCGCTTAGACCACTGCGCCACCGGGGCGGCAGGATTAGTGTCAACCATCCCGCTTAATAACTTTAAATAACAAAGCTATAACCTTTCTGATTCTCAGATTCACTCGTTCTAGCCGCGTTCGCCCACTTCACAGGCAACGAATATATTCTTCGAGCTGATTCGAGCCCGTTTTGCTGACCTCGAGTTAATTCGCTCCAGCCGGTTAAAGGAGTTTTCAAAGCATTCCACATTCGGTGAGACGAGAAAGCAGAGAATGTTTAACAGCAGAAGAAGAAAAAAGGGGAGAGATAAAAATCTGAGCTAATGAACGGAAAATGAAAGAGTTTTGGCTGGTATTGCGCCGAAGATGACCACTACGTCCCCAGGTGATCATCAGGATGGGTGTGCCTGAGCGTTGAGGTCACGTGCTACTTGGCAAGCACAGTTGCGTCACATTGCTCGAATGTTCGATGTCGATGATCCACCAATCATGAAGCAGCCATCTGAGGCATGTGGCTTCTGTGAACAACCTGTCTTGTTGTCTCCCGGGAAGGTATTAATTTAAATCCCTTCTACTGACCGGGGGTAGGTAATTACCTAGAACAGTTGCACGTCGCTGGGATGAAAAATGTTCTCTGAAAAGTACGAACTGATATAAAAAAAGTATTTTTGCTTTCATATAAAAATTCTGTCCATCACTTAATCAAAATACATTAGACTGTCAAAAGAGTGTATAAACAGCAAGATATAAAACATCTCTTAATCAAAATACATTAGACTATCAAAAGAGTATAAACAACAAACCGATAGCGTGGATGAAACCGATTAAATTAAATCAAAGCACCACACACACACACACACACACGCACACAAAGATCTTGATAAAAGATCACATTAGCTATAAAGTAGAACATTGCAGCTTTTCTTAAAGATAATTGAAAGTCATTGTCAGTTTAAAAGGATCTCGAGTTCCAAAGCATTATGTTGCTCGAAAATTCACGATGAAAAAAATACGTAATTTGTAGCAAGTTCCCTTACAGAAAAAAATAAATCATCACAAACCTATTCGTAAAAAAAACGAACTCCAACAGAAAATAAAATTACTAATTCACGCGCATTAATAAGAAAAAACAAACAAAAAACACTTGTACTATTATTAGAGTTCTATCTAATACGTGACTGCGATTTATGCGTCTTTCTGGATCCAGCGGTAGCATGCGCCGAACGTATCTGGTTTGATTCCTTCTAGGTGCAAACGAAAAGATTCTGAGAATGGCAAAAACCCGAAAAGGACTTTCGTGAAATAAACGCAGTTACTGACTACGGAAAATTTGTCAAAATACCGAAGTTAGAAGAATAGGTACTTTTAAAAAAGGAAATTTTTGGAGAAACCACATATATCGAAATTTAGCACGGTTATTAGCAAACAAAATGAGTGACATTCACTAAGACTTTATTCCTTCCTCTTTCACCGGAAAACTAGAGACTACGGGTTATTTATAAATACTCCGTGGTTCCCCTTCACAAATTAGTTTACGACAAGAACGTTTCAGTATTTTCCTTAGCTCCCCAGATGTGCACAGAACTTTCCTGAGAAAATGCTCTCCTTTATGCCATTCTCTCTCCACCGTCCAGGAAAACAATCTCGCGGCGGCAGCGAATCTGTTTGCATGGAGCAGAGGACAATGGGTTAATGGCGTCACGTAGCGGTGTGACTCCTGACTGGGATTCGTTATCTCTTCTGGGATGGCATCCCGCATTTCAGTGGGAGATGTCCAAGTAGTTTCACCTAGGTAACAAAGAATGACCTGGGTCACATTTGGTAAATTTAGTTTAACTTCGACTGCACAATACTATGTGCAATAAAATGGTGCATTGCAAAATTGTAGAACTCCATTACGTGCAACAAATGCACTCACATTTAGTTGCTTAGGCATATAAAGCAACTAAGTAGTGAAAGAGTTTGATAAATTACAAGAAAATTGGTGCTGAAAGATATAATATTTCTTTCCCCTTCTACAAATTATTCAACGAAAATTAAATTAAAAAAGAAGAAGAAATAAACCAACCAGCGCCGTTTCCGGACAGTATGACGCACCGGACAAAGACGCTGATATGCGGCCCCCGTCGTTGTTATTTCTTTAAACAGCGAAGATTGAATATATTTATGTAAGTAGACCAGGCGGGCAAATCTGGTCTACTTACATAAATATAACAGTCACTTGTTTTGTCTATCTATACGAAAACGTTCACTATTTCGTATAGATAGACAAAACAAGTGACTGTTTAAAAGGAAAAAAGTGATTCGGAAAAAATTGCGATTTGTGCGTGGCCTTCATGACCCTCAAGCCTCACATACACTCGGGATCGCTAGAGAGGTCGGCTTTTTTTGTTTCTTATTTTGTCACAAAAGATTCACCTTAACACCTTACTTCCCTCCAGCCTCCTCGGGAAATCGAAGCTACGAGCAAGGTTTGAAAAAAAGGGGCCGAAAGACTTCCAACTTTCTGTATTGGTGTTTCTTCTTTTCTTTTAAAAAAAATAATAATAACGTTCTGGTGAGTGGTGAAAGAGATTGATTTTCTGTAAACCCATAAGACTCTTGAGGCGTTGGGGGCCCCAGTTCAGGTGGGGGCCCTGGGCACCAGCCCTGTTGGCCCACACCTTAAGACTGCCATGCATCGTCTGAGAAAACTTGCACGAAGAAGCAGGACTTTCGCTGAGCAGCAATTGACCAAAGTATTCAATGAAGGCTGTTCCCGATCCATATCTCAGCAAAACTATGTGCAGAGAATTGAAGAGGGCCGGTATTGGCACTTGTATGCGTATACTGAAACCACTGATTTCTGCAAAGAACCGGAAGGTTCGTCTAAAGGGGTATCAGGAAAATCGTAACTGGAAAAAAATCATGTTGTTCGAAGAGTCGCGGCACACCTTGTTCTGCACCGACGGTAAACAGAGAGTTCGGTGAAGCCCCATAGAATAATGGACCCAGCTTGTCTTGTAAACCAACTTAAGGTTCCGGAGATGGTGCCATGTTGTGATGCACGTTTTGTTGAAACAAAATGGGTCCGCTGGTATAGCTGGAAAGTCGGGTGTCCTCCAAGGATTATCTGAACATTGTTGCCGATCAAGTCCATCCTGCAATGTAGACTTTTTATCCAGCAACGGGCACCCTGATATTGCTGGAAGGTCGGCTGTCCTCCAAGGATTATCTGAACATTGTTGCCGATCAAGTTCGTCCTGAAATGTTGACTTCTTATCCAGCAGGTGACGGCTGTTCCATGGACGATAATGCTACTGTCCATCGCGCAAGATGTGGTCACCAGTGGTTCAGTGAGCATCACAGCGATTTCCACAATCTTCTATGACCACATCAAACTCCGGATCTGAACCTCATTGAGAATGTATGGGGACATGTTAGAAAAACATATCCTAGAGCAAAGTCTTCTTCGGTCAAATCTGAGCCAGTTCAATGACTGCCTGGTGAACATCTGGTATGCTGTAGACGTAGATGTACTCCAACACCTTCTGCAATCTATGCCAAATCGCATACGTGCTGTAATTCTGGCTAAAAGAGGTTCAATTCGGTATTGAATAAAAGTTTATAATTCATTGGCCGGTATGTATATGAAACATTTTGAAAGAAGCGTTTGAGCGAACAGCCACAGTAATATGTTCCACCTAAGTGCTTATCACCGTCATAGGATTATTTTAAATCTTCGGGGACTGTTTACCCATGATAACCTGTGGAGCAAATTTCTGGCTTTTATTCTATGTTTGGAAACTCTCAAGGGTCTAATTTCAGCATGTCATTAATGCATTAACGCACGTGTGGCCCTGGAAGTAAACGCAAATCGCATGCAGATGAATTCAGCTTCGTAGACAGACAAAAGCATTCGAAGCAGCCTCATTTTGTCTGTGACGCAAGTACACGAGATTCACGAAAGGCAAAAAGATGCTGCGAGTTGTGCTGCGAGAATAATGTCTCGATATTATAAGCATACACGTTAACAGAGCGCGCAGACGCACATTAAATCACATGTATCTACTTGTACATATACATGTATAGATAAGCACACATTTATCGATCTATCTGTTTTCAAGCGTGCCACTCACACAAATGATTGACACGTATAGACACACACAAACACTAAGTCGCGTACATGCGTTTGTGCATATTTACAATCGTGACCAAAAATCCTGCACCGGTAGACCGAAAGACAAATTGTTGATGTTTGAAGTCAATTTATACAGTGTAATGGTAAAGTGAGGAATACATATTATGCATCATTTTAAAGGACATTTTATGCTGAATTTAAATAATTTTATAGAATATTATAACCAGCAATAGGAGTGAAGTTACAAGCAAAAGTACAGCGTCTAGTCATAAAAAGCAACAAATAGTGGGATTTGTGAAATTAGTGTACAATGCATTTAACGTAAAATTACTGCACTTTACATTATTGACACTTGCAGGACCCTTGAATATAACTGACCAACAAGCAAAATACGCTTTAATATTTAATTGGATAACCACGATTACTTAGTAACAAAGTGCACCTTCTTGGTATGCAACTAATGAGCTTCTCTAGTTGTCCATTGGTGATAACACGGTACCATACGGACCGTTCAGACTCAATTAAAGTTAATTTAAGTCTTTAATTGAATATATAAGGACAGTCAGAAGCGACTCGAGTGTGTCTGCAAAGAAAGAAAAGTCTTCCGCCTTGAAACGTTAAATGATGTTCGGTACTGACTTATATCTTGTATATTAATATAATGGAAGGTTATTTATAGATTATGCTATTCGACTGCAGAATTTTTATGGTTATCGCCTCTCGCTTCGCCGTCATAAGTGAAGTTCAGCACTGTCACTTCATTTCTTTTTCCACCGGGGACTTAAAGTTCTTAGCATGAAAATCTCTCATAGACACGGACAAAATTTGCACACTCGGTATTGCGAGGCAAACACCAACATAATACTCATTTCCTCCGTATTATCATCACCTTTCCAAAACTGTAGTCTTCCAGATTCATCGGGAGAAATGTTCTCTTTGGAGATAAAATAAACGGTTGATGCATGTCACTTTTATGAAAAACATTTATGTCAGTTACTCAAGAGTAATTCTCTCAAAAGGAATCTGAATGCATTCCTACCTCCATTTCGTCCTCCTGTTCTGAAACCACGTCTTCACCTGAGCGTCTGTCATCTTTAACTGTTTGGCAAGGGAAGCTCTTTCAGCAGATGCGAGGTACTTCTGCTTGTGGAACCTTTTTCTAGTTCACAGATCTGCATCCTCGTGAAAGAAGTTCTGGGCTTCTTCCTTTTCGGTGGCGTTCTGTTCTGATAAGGATGCCCAATCCTCCGGGGCGTCACAGGTGGAAGACCAGGGGTAGAGAGAAAGGCACTGCAAATGATATCAAGTAACACATCAGTAATGCGGCATTACGAATAAATGAATTTCATTCACACATACGTTTATTGAAAAACACAAAGCTTATTATCGGAATTTAGGCAAGATGTGTCTAAAAATTTCAGTGAAATTCAAGATTACAAAAAAAAAAAAAAAAGAATTCCTCCAATATTTCATTGAAACTGACTCAGTTCCTAGATCCTATCTTGAAATCAGTAGCGCCAAATTAAGGATGGCTATATCTTCGATCTTTGACGCGTTTAGCGATCATGTGCATAGGCGGATTGGCCCACCTGGACAGCGGGACGTTTTCCAGTGGACCACTCGAGAAATGGCCCATTTTCGCCTAATTTTTTATTCTGATTTTTTTTAACGAATGAATACTTATTTTACTACTTGTGGATACCAATCGGTAATTTGATTTGTGCTTTATATCTCTCTGAAAACATTTTCCTTAAGAAAAGAAAAAGCGTTTCCTTCTATCTATGATTTGAGCATTTTCTTTAAAAAGACAGAAAAATTATCTGCTTTTATGCGAGAAAATTGCAGCCGGAGCAAGTACACTGTTACACCTAAATTTATTAAGCAAAAGTTGACTATAGTTAGACATAGGTCGTTGGACTTGGAACCCAACGTAATTGATAGGTCTTACTATCCTTTTCTAATTTAATTTTGAAGGAGACACTAGTACCCATTGTGATATCCTATCAGCCCCGAATCCTTCTGCACATACAGACAAAGCGATTCTCCAGCAGAAATATTCCGAAATCAATGATCTCCAAGTATTTGTTTTAAAAGAAACAACGATTTACCATAGAACTGGCTCATATGGGTCAAACTAATGGGTCTACGAAAGGAGGAGGTACCAATACGTATTTATTTGGTAACTGATCATGCAGTAGAATATCAGTGACAAAATAAATCCAAAAATTAATTGCGCAGGAAAATTACGATGTGTCATGCCGCACACACTTCAACTCTCGGAATAACCTTCGTGGTAATTAAGTTCTGGTTTTTGACAAAATCAGTCTTCAAGAGAATCCTGATTTTTTCAAAAACCGGAATTTTCAAATAAAAAGGTTGTTTGGTACAACATCCTATTTTGAGCGTGGTTTGACGCAAAATTCAATCATGAGTGGATTTAGAAACTTATTTTACCGTTTAATTGTTGTTAAAACTTGTTCACGACTGAATTCGTTTTAAAATACATATTTCCACAGTTCTCTTTCATCCGGGTTCTAATCTATTTTTTTTTTTTTTCGTGAGGGAATTTTTGAGGTGTTTCTCTACAGGTGCGTGTGTTTTTTGTAATGGACCGTAAGACAACTATCGGCCTAGTTTGGTTCTCCCAATCCGCCAATGGCCATGTTAAGCACACATACAGATAAAATTCTAAGATGAAACCTCTAATGTCGTTTGCAGGAGCCTAGTTCTTAAGGCCAGTGATAGAAGACAAAGTTTCCAAGGTCCGTTTTGCCGCCCCGGTGGCGCAGTGGTGTAAGGCGCTGGCCTCTGATCATTCGTCCGTAAGGGGTCCGGGTTCGAATCCCGGTCGGGCATGGATGTTGTGTTTGTCTTACGGCACTGGCTCTCTCCCTTCCCTGGAACCAGTGACCCTAAATTAGGGACGGGCGACTGCTTATAGCCCATTGAGTTGCTCACGGTGGTCGTTAAACCTCCAATCAAAAAAAAAAAAAAAAAAAAAAAAAAAATGGTCCGTTTGCGGGAGCCTAGTACTTAAGGCGAGTGAGCAGAAAACAACATTTTCTAGGTTCAGTTGCGGAAGCCTAGTACTTAAAGCGATTGAGTAGAAGACAAAATTTCCTAGGTTTCGGGAACTTAGCACTTAAGGCGAGTGAGTAGAATACAAAATTTCGTAGGTACGCTTGCAGGAGCCTAGTACTTAAGGCGAGTGAATAGAAGTAAAAAAATCCTAGGTTTGTTTGCGGGAGCCCAGTACTTAAGGCGAATGAGTAGAAAACAATTTTTTCTAGATTCACTTACCGGAGCTTAGCACTTAAAGCGAGTGAGTGGATGACAAAATTTCCTAGGTTCGTTTGCGGGAGCGTAGCTCTTAAGGAAAGTGAGCAGAAGACACAATTTCCAAGGTTTGCTCCTCGCTACCGTTAAATACCTGTCGTGGTCCCGGAACACAGACTTGTAGACTTCATTTAAAATTAGAGTTCATGAAAACCCTATTTTTTCCGAAATTTCAGGATTTCCCACTTAAGCAGCAAAATTTCCCTTTCTTAGAAATTAAGCATGAATGAATCTTCTAAAATACATGGCAAGCGAATTATTTTGTTGCAAAGAAGTTTTCAATTAATCTGTTAATGTGTTGCCTCATCAGAAAGTTATAAACATTTCCTCTTTAAAGTGATGCGATTTTCGAACTTTCTCAGAATTCGAAGCCAACATGCTAACGAGAATTCGAAGCCAGCATGCTAACTGTTTAATAGATTATTTTTTATTTCCATGGGGACTCCGGGATAACAATTCTAGTGACTCTAGGGACCATTCAAGGCTATAAGTGTCGCCCGTCCCTAATATAGAGGCACTGATTCCAGGCAAGCAGATAGAATCGATAAACGCCAGATTTGCACGCCACTCATGTCGCGTTCGGCAAAATAAGCCCGCACCCAACCCAAAAAATTGAAACACTCAAACGGTCAGGTTGGGCGCAAGTGTCCGAGTGTCAATGGAAAGACATTTCCATTTCCCTATTACAAAAATCTCAATGGAATGATACAGGTCGCAGTTAAAACTACCATGAGAAACAATGCAAGCACTAGTTTCAGTTAAACTCACGTTCATTTTTTTGCCTTACGATTTCTGTTACTTTTCTCCCCCTCACTTTTCCTTTCATTTTTTTTTTAAGAACTGCTGGATACTGAATTTTATTAACCGAAGAGTACATACAGGCATCACAAAAATAAATGGGGTGAAATAGCGCTAGAAGCGCAGAATACACGTACCTTTACAAGCTGATGATTATTAATTTGAAACAATTTTACTGATATTTCATTAAATCGAACACGTGGTCTAAAATCCATCACAAATAATTAAACCTGCGCTTACAAATAAATAAATTCAGAGTGTAATTTGAACTAAATGCCTTCAATTCCAGTGACAGTTTGAAAGAGACGAAGCGAGAATTCGAAGCCAACTTTGTAAAGCCAAAAGTCAAAGATACCGAATTCGATAAAATTCGGAAACCACTCAATATACAACAAAAATTCATTTGAATTGAAAGCTGTCTGGATACCTTTAAACCACGCATGTAGATTCTGAGTAAGAAGCTTATTTTAAATGTCAGAACCTGCCGTGCTTAAATTATAGTAATATAATTGAGAATGATAGTTTTTAAGTGGTTAGACGACAGTTTGTCAAGTTTCCAACTTTTAGTTTTATAAAAACCTGATACAAGAAGGCATAAGTTATGTTTATCTATCCATAGCTCTATAAAATCAACACGTTTGATCCAAAGTTTTGCACATAAAAAATTCTGTATCGTATAGAAGAAGAAGAAAACGTGCACAAAGATTTGAAGCGTGTCTGTTCTTCCTTTCATCCACCAGTCTTGTCTTTTGAAATAAATGATGCTTCGAAAAGTAGGAATGAAGAAATGTATTCTGTATCTGACGGATGAAGGCATGCTTTTTCATTGCTAGATATGCATCTTTTCTTAAATACCCTTCAGACAAACGGCCAAACTAAGAGATGAACTGAACAAAGTAGCAGATGGATACCTTTAAAATTATGTAGCCTGCTTTTTACTCTATCAGACCCAAAGAGCAGGTATAATTTCTCCAATTCTACTTTAAATTGCGAAGATATCATTCTTGCAGAATCAATGACGTACGAATCAAAGAACAGACATCCAGGAAATGTATAGAAAATTTTGTGTCTTGTCGAGGAGTTTGAAAAGCGATGAATTCATCCACAGAGAATTGACGGTAACCTGACGCAACATCGTATAATATAATTCATCGTCCGTAAAATATGGCGTAGCTTAAAGAACTTTAGTATTGACTGCAGACCTTTACTCATTATCCACAAGATTACAGATCGTTGATCGTTATCCACAAGTAGTCATCCGGAATGGGAAAATCATAAAGTTCATAAATTATAAAATATTTTTGCTACGGAGATAAAAAAGACAAAGTGCACATCACAGTCATTTTTTAATCTCGGCTTTCAAGTTCGTAGGAAACATTTGAGGGCAGGAAAATTAACAAATTTGCATTGCTCATCATGAACTGGAATTTGCTCGAAGTGATTAAAGCACCACTCGCATTGTGCATAGTGGCGTACTCACATATCATCTGTTTTCGCGTTATATACACTGGCGGAAAGTGAAAAAAGAACACCTAGAAGGAATTGGCGGACGATCATGAAATTTACATAAGTTAATGGGGTCGAGTTTACGTAAGTGTGATGTTAATTTCGGGACCAACAGGTGAGCGCTTACGCCACAGCACGGCATAATATGCAAATTATCGTCGGTGGTATTTAAGGAGTACGGCGAAGTGAATGTAATCAGTCGTCGGTGTACGGACACGTGCGAAGGCCCTGAAGAAGCTGCAATGCCTGGACATGGAAGACGTGTGCGATTTCAGCAGTTATCGGACTTTGAGCGAGGTCGTCTAGTCGGACTCCGCGAGGCCGGGTGGTCGTATCGTCGTATTGCGGAGCGAATCGGACGGGAAGTATCGGTGGTGGTACGATGGTGGCGTAGATGGTCCGAGGAACATTCCCACACGAGAAAACGTGGAACCGGGAGTCACAGACGTACTGATGAGCGGACCGATCGACGCATAAGAAGAGCGGCGTTGTCAAGCAGAACATCCACTGCGACGCAAATCCGAGCTGCCGTTGCACCTGAGGTGACTGTGCGAACAATCCGCAACCGTCTACTGGATGCAGGACTACGTGCACGTGTGCCTCTGGCATGTGTACCTCTGACTCCAGCCCACCGCCAGGAACGGCTACAGTGGTGTCGCCAACGTCTGCACTGGAGAACGCAATGGCGATCTGTCGTGTTCAGCGATGAAAGCAGATTCTGCTTGGGAGCCTCCGATGGTCGTATGCGTGTTCGCAGACGTACAGGGGAGCGTCTCCACCCTTCTTGCATCCGCCAGCGACACACAGGGCCTACACCTGGTCTCCTGGTGTGGGAAGCGATCAGCTATCACTCCCGTACACAACTAGTGTTTGTACCGGGTACGTTAAACAGCACCTCCTACATCAACAACATCATTCAGCCCGTTGTTGTGCCATTTGTGAGGTCGGTCCTTCGTGGTGTTTTTCAGCACGATAACGCACGCCCACACACGGCACGTGAAACGCAACATTCACTTCAGAGTGTGAGACAACTTCCATGGCCTGCACGTTCACCGGATTTGTCCCCCATTGAGCAGGTGTGGGATTTTATGGGACAACGACTTATTTGGTCTCCACGGCCAGCCACGACCGTCCCCGATTTACGCGTCCAGGTTGAGGATGCTTGGAACTCAATACTCCAAACTTACATCCAACATCTTTACGAGAGACTCCGTGCCAGAATTACACAGAGTGACGCAGTTCATGACGGTTCAACCTCGTACTAACCATGTTACATGGAAATATTATTTTTCAGTTTACCAGCAAATACAGCTGTATTTTGCCATAATGTTTTGATCACGTTATCCCCTGTATTCCGTTATTATGGTGTATAAATTTCGTTGGTATCAGACGTCTCCTTCTTGGTGTTCTTTTTTCACTTTCCGCCAGTGTATATATGTTCTATGTTCAGGTTGGGCTGTCACAAAAAAAAAAAAAAAAAAAAAAAAGATGTAGAAGTGCACTGTAAATTAATTTGCAAAAGCGGTTGTGTGGAAACATTTAATAATAAGAGATGTCTGAAGAACACGCGCGAGCACACACAGACAAGAACAGAAAAGGAAAGGAAATGGTGGTGCATTAGCAAACACTCACGGATTTTTCAACGCAGCAGATACATCACGCTATGTGCTTTCAAAGCAATTTGCTACTTTCTTGTGGTTGCGTCAATGAGTCAAGCACAAAGTTTTCCATTGGGTTAAACAAATATTTCTTGGCACTATTTTCAGGAATTTGTACTGCCGTTTTATTTCCCCAATGAATTAAATATTGACAAAGATTACAAAATCTACGCACACATTTCTGCATGATGTTTTCTTCTGAAGCTCTCCTTAGACGTTTCCCTTCAGGCATATGATCCAATGAAGAATGTAATTCACTGATTTAGCAAATATATGCTTATTACCTTAGTATTTTCACATCCAAGAACAAAGAAAAATTTTCCATAATAAACGCGAGAACTCCTTTAAGTACTGTAATTCACATAATAAAGAGGCATGCCTTTATGAAGTTAATGAGTGACTGAATCATCATCATCCAGCCAGCCATCTGGTTTTTAAATCAGTATTTGTAAGTACTTTTACACAAATATACTTCCACAGTATATAGTTAATTGCAATTTTAGCCTTCTGACCGTCACTTTTCTAAAATTAGCATGATATACTGTTCATAAACTTTTTGCTTTGCAAAACATCGAGAAATTAATGATTAGGCGTTTTTCAACTGCAACTGATTTCAAAACGGAGGTCATTCCCAACACATAAACGATAACCTTTTCATTGTTAATAGAGTCGCGTAGCTTTACGGATGGAAGTCGCGGTATGTTAGCGCAAGTTAACGTTCCTTGTGTGACAAAGATGTCTATTTCATCTGCATAAAGAAAAACAAGTGGGGGAAACAGGAATGAAAACTGAAGTACGCGACATGACTTAGTAATCAGTGGGTATGAAAAAAAAAAAGAAGAAGAAAAGAAATTGTTTCAACTGCATTTCTAACGGATACATGTTTAGAAAGCATCTCAGAGCACGCAGGTTAACCAAGACATGCCCGGAGGTCTCCAATTCCTGTATTTTTGAAATTGCCATAAACGAATTGGATGTCTTGCGCCCTTACCAGGCGGAGGAGGGGGAGGGGGGGGGAGTCATCTTTTTATCTCAATTTCAGTGCGATCCAGTAAAAAAAAACCCATAAGCCACTTCAGTAAAATTAGTATTTCCACCGATTCATAGTCACTCTGTGATCTTGACTTTTGGTGGGAAATTACTGTAGTAATTTTTCCCAGACATGATTAAAATCTTCATAACTTTGACATGTCGTCCAGGTGGCCGAGTGGTCAGAGGCGTAAGTTTACGGATATTCGTCCGAGTTGGGCCTTGCTTAGAGTCCTGAATGAGGCGTAGGTCGTGTGTTATTCGAATTAGTGCCACGAGGGGAATTTCCCCGAGTGGAGCCAGGGGAAATCGTCGCACCAGTGGAACTATTATAAGGGAAGCAGCCAGTGCTGTCTCGGCGGCGCGCGGCTTCCTGAGTGACGCGAAAAAGTAACTCTTCACAGATCTATCTCAGTGCAAGTTAATAAATTTTAATACAAAATTTGGCTTCTGAAGCGTTAGATTTACACTGAAGCTCCAAGAGTCATGGGATACGTACCTAGTATCGTGTAGGTCCGCTCTAGCATGGCAAACTGCAGCAACTCGATGGCATAGATTCTACAAATGGCCGGAAGACTTCTAGAGATATGTTGAGACATCCCGTATGAACATCCCGCCACAGTTTTCTGGTATTTCTAGGCGCAGGATCTTGAGTGCGAATGAATTTTTCCACGACATCCCATAAGTGCTCTATTGGGTTCATGTCGGGCGAACGCGGTGGTCACACCATTAAGGCCGGATTAAGGGGGTCTAGAGGGGCTATGGGGCCCACCATGACCAAGGACACAGGAGGCATCATTGGGCAAATAGATAGATAGATAGATAGATAGATAGATAAGTAGGGAGTTCCACTCTTGTCTCGTATGATTTCCACTTGGTCAGAAATAGACGCTGGAAGACGAACAGATTTCAAGAGAGTGACTCACCAAGCGTAAAGATTTCATATCACTGTATACAGCGGGGTCAGGCGAGACAGTTTCAGCTTTTTCACTTCCATCCACCCACACCTCCCATTGTTCACTTGGAGCCGTTAAAGGGTGAAGCCACCTGTGGCTTCACATTGCATAACAAAAGGGATGCACTAAGAAAAGTAAACAATGCTAAATCAGTAGGAAATCCAAGACAAAATCTAAGAATCTTAAGCTTTTAAACTAATGTTCTTGTGAGGACAATGAAAAATACAGTGACTTATTATGAAAACTCTGCAGATAATTTAATCGTTACAGTTTTGTGTTTTAATGGACAGTACGGACTTATAATAATTTTCCGTCATAATTTCTTTGGGGCCCCTCTCAAATATCTTAGCCTAGGGGCCCACTAAAGTCTTAATCCGGACCTGCACACCATCCGTCGGAACTGTTCAGAATACTCCTCAAACCGATTTTGGATAACTTCGGCCCGATGATATGGTGCATTGTCCGTCTGGAAAACCCCACCGTTGTTGGGGTACATGAAGTCCATGAAGGGCTGCAAATAGTCACCCAGCAGAGCAGCAAAGCAATTACTGGTTAATGACGTGTTTATGAGGACAAGAGGACCCAAACCGTACCACGTAAAGACACCCCACACATGCATGAAACCACCACCAGCCTGCACAGTGCCTTGTTGACAGCTTTTGTCCATGGACCCAAGCACCACACCCGAACCCTACCATCAGCTCGTAACAGATGATAGCGTGACTCATCGGACCACGCCACATGTTGCCAGTCTTCCACGGTCCAATTACCGTGTTCACGAGCCCAGGTGAGGCTCTGTGTCCAAATTCGCGATGTTAACAAAGAGATTCTGGTAGGTCTTCTGTTCCCATACGCATGGATGCTAAATTACACTGCACTGACCTGATGAATATGTCTCTGGTATCTCCTGCATTGAATGTGGATGTTATTTGAACCAGTGTCGCTTTTCTGTTACAATCCTGGTCAGACGCCGCTGGTCACGGTCATTCAGCACCCGTGGTTGGACAATGCACTGTCCACGGTATGTGATAATGCTTTCCACGAGGTATGCACGGTACATACGTGAAAACGTGGATCGAGGAATATTGAATGTTCGCGCAACTTCGGAAATTAAATGTTCCCTCCGTCTGGCTTCACTAACATGCGTCGTTCAAACTCCGATAATTCACGTCGGCTTGTTATAATCCTACTTTCAACCTGACTTTCGAGATTTCACCTCGCAAGTAGAGCTACTATACAAGGTAGTATTAATATTAAGTAAGTACTGTAGAGACGTGCGGGTAACTACATGAAGAATTATTAAGCTTATTATTAGCAATTCTACGAGTTCTTCTATTGAATTTATTGATTTAATTTCTTCATTTATAAAGCTATTTGAAACTACAGGTAGAACTCGGTTTAAGCCGGGGGTTACGTTCCTGACGTTTCCAGCATAAAGTGAAACTGCGTGAATTGAAGCAAAAATATAATCACTAGAAATGTTATCATCATCAATGCCAGGTTATTCGTAAGTACGAGGGGAACTCCTAGCCACGTATAGCAGAGCAGCATGTGAAGGATAAATAATAAAAAAGTCACGTGATAATGTTAACCAATTGGGAGCAGTTTTTGATAAATTTGAATTGCCCTTAAATACTCATCTTTAAACAAAATCCCTAGATTTAAGAGATTTTCGAAAAAAAACAAACGATTTCGAATCTGGAAAATTTCGCGGTATGTAAAAGCATGTTAATCCATGAGAAAAACGTTAATTCTCTATTAAAAATAAATGCGAGAATCATTTCTGATCTTCAGCTTATATATATACGTATAAAAAACAAATATCCGGTAAGTCGAGAGCTCGCCAAATTCGTCCCGTTTTACACCGTCTTATAGACGAGTTAAAAAACCTGGATTTATTGTCTCAAGTCAGTCTACCAGGAATGAAGAGGTTCCTGCTAATTACATAAGAAATATCAGGTACTTCTTGAACCGAGAGGTACTACTACAAGTAGCAATAAACTATATGTTTAACCGTCAAATAAAAATCATGCACGATTAGATATGATTTTCCGCAGAATGGTAACACTGGGTATTTAAAAGGCATTTACAAATTTCAGCAAATTTTATGTGAGTGCTACTTAAACAAGCCGAGCTTAAAATATTAACTCATACACAACAGCTTCTCTTTTCTTTTCTATAGTGATTTTCTAAAATGATGCTAATTTATTGAAGATGAGGTATGAATTTTATATGTCCGAGACAGGGACGTATCTAAGAGGAGAGTGCTCCGGACCGCTCCCGAAATTTTTCTCTTACAGTAGTTTTTTTCTTTTTTGTTTTCATACAATCATTTCAAAATACAGTATATACTTTTCACCACATAATTATATACAGTTTCTGCATTATTTTGTCTTCAAGTTCGTAAGGTTTTCAGTTTAACTGTAGTTATTTCAACTTGATTTGACTGTACTGTATTTTTCGGTACATGAGATGTGACTTTTTCTTCAGGAGTCCGGCCCTCGCCATATCAACTTATCTATTGACTGGTCATTGAAATTCCTCAATGAGAAAAACTATATGTTGTGTAAATTCTGTCGTGATACGAACAGCCGAAACGCAATATTTTAATACGTTCACTAGAAACCATTCAGAATGTGTACGAAATGCAATGTTCCCTTCACTAAGAACTTGTTTAAAAGCGCTGAAATGGACATTTCCATTCTGCAAAAACATTATTAAGATCGCAGTGACTGATTTGGAGTTGCAGCTGTCGTATGTTAATTACATCCCCTTCACGATTCCTCCGAGACCTTTGTGGGTGGCATTCACCGCTGGTTTCTCAAAGCCGCCATAACTACAGTAGGTGCATCTCATTTATCTCGCAATAAGTAAACCTCTAAAACACGTCACTCCTCGTAGCTCACTGGCTGGCAACAATCGTGTTAAAAGCCCGGGGAGCATGCTTTATAAGAACAGTATTGACCAGGGTTATTAAAGGCAATCTTTTGTCGCGCTCTCTCAATTTTTCAATTGTACCTCTGAAATGAATTAAAATCAACTACTGTGTCTATTTATTACGTTTATCTTAATTTATTTCATGTTTCAGGCAGGAAAAAAAAAACCCTTTTGTTTTCCGATTTCAGTCGGATCTGTAAGAAAGCAGCGAACGCTGTAAGCATCACCCACCCTGGTTTAGCACACTAATGTGCCCATGTATTATTATTCTTTTTTTTTTTTGCTGTGTTTTTTTTTTCACCTCTGTGCGCCGCATCTCCGACTGGCCGGTCGGGAGGAAAGAATACAGTAGCGTCAGTTCGTAAGAAAAACATAAACGAACGAAATTCAACTTTTTGTCGAAAAGAAAAATGCGGAAGTTACCTCATTTTGTCTTCTTTTTAACATATACTGAAACTATAGAATATAGTTACCCTATTTCGGAACATTAACTGTGTGTTTGTTCTTGCTTCGTCTTATGCACGGGATCGACTTATCTATGAATGAAAATAAGAAATTTGAGAAATTTAATCTATTCGACTTATACTCCGTAACGACTTACAAACCGAAAAATACGGTACATTATGTTACATTCTCAACATTTGAAAAAACAGGAATTTGTCGGTGACAGCGATCGGAACGCGTCTCCTCGCTCCGTAGTGATTTGCTCCAATCGACTAAGCTATACCGAATGCATCTCTGCATAATTGTCGTCTTGACACATGGTTCCCCTCTGTAGTGCATCACACATTGAAACAAAAGATAACACACATAGAAGTTATCATCACACTTTTTATATGATTTGTCTTTTGCTCTCTCTCTCTCTCTACTTTGAGTCACCCTAAAATTGTACTGTTGTTAAAGGCGGGAAAGCCTTATAACTACTCGTCGTGGAACGTAAGAAAGGCATCCATCCACGTTAATGTACTCTCCTGCTGTTTCCTTTCTGATCCCCCACCCACAAACCCATACATCACACAAGTAGTGGGAATTGCGAATGGGGTCTGGTGGAGTCCGAACTTTTTCCCCTACTGCCTATTTAAGTAACCTACCCTTCGAGTTTACCCGATTGTCAATTTATTGTCTCTGTGTTGTGAACGTTGGGAGAGGTCTTCTACCCTTACACCCCTCTCCGAGTTGTACCCCAAATGGACTGAAACAGCTAAGAGTGCGAAGCTCTTGATTGAGAAACTTCTCATATTAAATTTATTTCTAAAAGCGTTGTAACTTCTGAATTTTTTTTTTTTTTTTTTAGATAGCAATTTTGTCTGACAAACTGCTGAGCAAAAAAAAATTTATTCTAAGCAATAATTCCACTGCTTTTCGCTCTAAACGCTTTGAAGTATTTTTCGTAGCGGAGATAGCTGTTTCGTACCCTTCATAGTAGTACACTCTTAGATTGATTTGGAGTATAGCACGAGGACACAACGGTCTCTGTGCAGTAGGTACTGTAAAGTATCGGAGTATCGCCGAACAATGCCAATTTCCCACATTTCTTAGTCTAACTTTGAAAATCTGTGGTCCGTATAACAACAAAATCACAATATCTTATGTGATGTGAGAAATGAAAACGGAAACAGACACCAGAAAAATAAATGTTCGCCGAAGTTACTGCAGCTCTTGTCTCCTGTGAATAGGAATTCTACTTAGGTATTCTGAAACTATATCGTTAAAAATTGGTACTTAGAAATAAGCAAAATGTATTCGTTTTTGAGTACATTCTGGGCTTATAATAGCTCCGAGGACTTGTGTCTCCTTTTTGGAAAAGACATGTACTCATTTTTGAGTACATACACGGAATCAATTGTGAGTATATCTGGTATTTCTAATTTCAAATATAGGAACTCAAAAAAATCACATAGCTCTAACTTTATTCAGTTTCTGTGCCCTTTCGGGCAGGGCACAGAAACAAGTTAGAGCGAATCTAGCAGGATAGTTTGTAAGTGAGAGAGAGAGCAAACTAGATGGCGTCACCGCACGATTCTGCACATAGAAGACAGAGAGAAATTAGGGAGGGGGGGGGGCTTAGGAACTTTAACCGGGGTTTTCCTACCCGGGCGCCGTCACTTAACGTGCTCGTCCGATGCACGGCGGATATTCAGCGATTGTTAGAAATTCACGCTACCAGGCACTAGCGTCTCGCGACAGCGATATCACATGTATCAAGTTATCTCATTGTCAGCAATAAAACCGGCACCCACCAATTGGCGACCGGCACTAAAACAGCACTTATAGTTCGTATACGTCGTCGAAGTCGTGACACAGGTTGTTTACATCTTAGTTAACATTAGTTTCTTCATTGGCGGCTGTCGGCACAAATCGAACAATTCAAGCTGTTTGCAGTATACATCCAAATATAAAAATGGCTATTTTTCCACAAACGGGCGCATTCCTCATTTCTCACAGCTAAGACAGCGGAACGCTAGAACAGCTCCGCGAGCAATCTACTGTTTTCGATCTGGCAATGCATCTGTTGTTGTTTACATTCGAATGCATACATTATGGGTGGTTATCTTTGCATTCTGTTCTTATTTTTTTATTCATCATGATGACTAACGTTGGTTTCATCAAAAAAAGAAAAAATATTTCGTGTACTAAATGAAAACTATAACTGAGATGTTGAAAAAGAACTAAAAAAAATTAACGATCTTATCGCTATATACGTTGGGAGACTGTTAAAAAATTATACTTTAGTATTTACAGTAAGTATTTAAATTCGTACTGAGAAATATATAGCAAAAGACAATTAAAGAAGAAAAGCAGCGATATTTATTGCCATTCGTGATTCCTTATTATTTCAAGGGTGGGTAGCAAACCATATCTTTCACACCATGATATTGCATGTTTTTCTATCTCGTACGACATCGTTAACGAGACGATACAAATTCCATTGAGGCATTATAAAATACAACAGACCAATTCAACGACAACTTCATGGAATTTTAATACTATCGAAGGGTAATATGGACGGACAACTTAATATTTACTGAGCGTTGCCAGATCGAAAACAGTAGATTGCTCGCGGAGCTGTTCTAGCGTTCCGCTGTAAACAACAAGTGCCGTTTCAGTGCCGGTCGCCAATTGGTGGGTGCCGGTTTTATTGCTGCCAATGAGATAACTCGATACATGTGGATATCGCTGTCGTGGGACGCTAGTCTACCAGGCAAGGTTTGAACCTGGGGTCCCTCTGTCAGTAGTCTGAATCTCTAACCACTAAGCCACCCGCGGCTCGATTTCAAATTTGAAAAACTTGTACTTCATACATACTCATTTATTCATAGAATTAACTGGAAGTATATTATTCGATGGAACATCTGGGATAATAGATATACTCGTTCTCACTTGCTGGGCAAATGGACCGCCCAATTTTATAACAAATATAGTGATGAAGCGACAATATATTATTTATTAGATGGACATCAATATAGTTAATATAAAAACATACACAAAGATACTTTATGCATAATTAAATTACTTGTGATCAGTGACTTTGTTGTACTAATTATTTATGTGTGTCACTTTACACATTTATTTTCTCTTGTAAGCTACAATATCTAAAATGAAGTAATACGAGATTATATTTGTATTTATTGACGCAGTTATTTGTAAGTACGTATATTTACTTATATTTGAACATGCCTGGTACTCGTTTACGATACGATTGCACTTAAAAAAACCGAGTAGGTTCAGGTTCTCATTTTTGAGTAGATTTTTTTAACAGTGTATTAAGAAGTTCTGAGTTTGCTCCCAGTCTCTCAACAGCAAACGAACGTTCCTCTTCGGTGATTAAGTAGGTTAAATCCGTTTTAAGAAACAAAACTAGACATCAATGACTTGAACTGGACAGTTTGACTCTTCTCTAAATGCATTCCAATGTTTCTATTAATTAGTACAGACGAAGTCTAAGATGTAATGTCTTTCCACATAAAGGGTTTCTTATTTTTTCTCCAATAAAACACTATTACAGAGATTAAAAGCTCCTGCATTGTAATGTAATGTTTTCGGGTATACAGTCGCAAACACACTCATTAAAAAAAACAAAACAAAAAAAAAAACGAAGCACGCCAAGAAAACCTTTCGATCCTGATGAATCTCCGGATGCAATTATCGCAGAGCCGAATATGCAAATGATGAAAAAACAACGATCAATGACGAAATAGTGGCCCGCCACAGCGCATGGGAACCGCGCATCGAGGAGGGTATATCAAGAGAAAAGCTCTCACGCAGGTACAATTGTGACAGCCGATTTTGCATTAATCTTCACGGAATGTGAGGATGCCTCGACGTCGGATCCGCGCACACTACGAGCAGTTGAGCGAGCTTGAGAGAGGACGTATAATTGAGCTGAGAGAGACCGGTTGATGAAGTCGCCGTATAGCTTGGCGTATGGGACGGAGCGACGAAGCAATCGGACGAGGTTGGCGCCAGTTGGGTCGAATAGGGTACAACCCATTGACACGAGGGCAGTGGAGAGAGCCGCACGAACAGAACCGAATTCGTCCCTCTCAACCATCCGTGCCCTTGTTGCGTTGTCTGCAGGTACGGAAGTGTCCATTCAGACCGTTGTCAGACAACTTGCGACACGGGGACTACATTCGAGGAGGCCAATCCGCTGCCTACCACTGGGCAGCGAGCATCTCCGGCACCGGTTGCTGGGATGTCGGGCCCGATCAACGTGGGATAGTGTTCAGTGGCGTCGTGTTGTCTTCAGTGATGAGTCACAGTTTGCACTTGGCGCCCATGACGTGTCTGGAGATGAGCCGGCTAGCACAGGGGTCCTGCCTTTACAGTGGAAGGGTACACGGCTCGCACACCAGGAGTGAATGTCTGGAGAGCCATTTCCTGAGACAGAAGAACATGTAGTCCTCCGTACAGAACGAATCTCCTAGCGCTGCCTCCGTAATATGGACACCTTTCAATGGCCAGCCTGATCGCCCGACTTCTCACCGATCGAATATGTTTGGGACATGATGTAACGCTACCTACGTCCACTTCGTAATGTCAGCGATGTAGCCCGCAATTTGGACATCATCTGGCATGCTATACCTTAGGACAGTATCCGTGAACTGTATGCGTCTATGCCACGCCGGGTAACCGCTTGTATCCGACCGAGAGGTAGCTCTACAGCTCTACAACGTACTGACTTCCTCCAATCAAAAACAGTCAGAAAAATCTAGCCTACATACACATTCCACCTTTTATTAGTCTCGATAGGTATTTAAGTGAGCATATCAAAACAGAATTCATTCCGTGCGAAACGCAACAGATTCTCAATACACAGAATAATTGAAGGGGTTGGTGCAAGAACCATGTATAGGTCCAAAATATCTACAATAGTTTTCAGGAGAGCAAAAAAATATGAATAGAAAATTCTTGAATCATGCTTAACTGCAAATACTAATGTTACTAGAAATAAATGCAAGTAACCTATCGCTTATAAGGAAAAAAATGCACCACATTAAAGGCCGATCTATTCTCTATAGGTTAACGTTAAAAAGTAGAATCACCAAAAATGGACTTACATGATTCTTGCGCCCAACCTTTTAATTCTCAAAACAACAGCAATTTAAGGCTTCAATATCAACGAAGCGTAACATCTCATTATACAGTATCCACTCAAATCGAGCTCTCTAAACATCTCTTTCCAAAGCAATTACAAAGATCTCACAATCTAGCCGACTTTTAACGAAAGCTCTGATATATCGTAAACATCACTCTTACTGGTCTCGTTAACATACGCCATTCAACTTTTGAACTCAAATCAGGTTTCAACAAAAATACTTTCAGCGAGAGAGAAAATATAGCGTTAAGTTCTGAAAACGCTTAAGGAGAAAGAACTAAAGTTTACGTAAGATAACAAGAACTTAAAAGAAAAGTTAAATGAGAGTATAGGTTACAATAAATACAAAATAAAGCATGAAATGCTAGCTATGCATACATGTTATGGGACATAGCTTAAACCGATTGAACTTCAACTACTTTTGGTACTGTAAGTTCAACAAAATATATGCATATGTTAATTGAACTTAAATTTAAAAAAATATATATACAGAGGTTGGACAGAATAATGTGAACACCACGCTCAGAGACGTGACTTTCAATGCAGCTGCGTATGTCGCAATACGCAAAGGTATCCACCACTTTTTTGTTGTAATAGCTTTGTTTAGAACCTCAAGGCCCTGTTTAAGTGTATTTAAAGTGTCTTCCTGCAAGATTTCTTTCAGAGTGACGACGAAATGAACGACCTAACGGACTTCGAAAGAGGGCTAATTGTTGGTGGCCGGCTAGTTGATGCCTCCATAACAACAGTCGCCAAGGTAGTGGGGGTACCGAGAGCTACTGTGTCTAGCTAGCCTCATGACAGCATACCGTGTTAGTGACAAAAAATAGTCTGCGAGGCTGGAAAACGACCCTGATGATAGAGACAGGAGAACATTAAAGAGGATTGTTACCCGTAATAAGAAGACCACGACGCCGAAATTTAGTGCGGAGCTCAATCTGCATATCCAGACCCCAGTATCAAGGAAAACAGTGCGCAGGGAATTGCATAAACAAAATATTCATGGCAGAGCTGCTATTGTAAAACCTGTGGTGACCCGTATGAATGCACAACGGCAACGGCAGTGGTGCCAGGAGCATGCAACGCGGACTGCTGATGCATGGAAGCGTGTAATGTGGTCGAATGAATCCACATTCATATTATTCCCCACCGCAAGACGTGTTTACGTTTGGAGAACACCGTCAGAAGCGCACAACCCAGACTGTCTGCTCCCAACAGTGCAGCATGGTGGTGGTTCTGTCATGCTCTGTGAGGCCATATCGTGATTTTCAGCGGGTCCCCCTGATCATCTTGAAAATACGGATGATTGGCAGGGCGTATGAAACCATTTTAGCCGACCAAGTCCATCCAATGGCTCAAGCATTGTTCCCTGCAGGGGATGCCATCTACCAAGATGATAACGCCCCCAATTCACAGAGCTCGTAATGTCCAGTCATGGTTTGAGGAGCATGAGGACGAACTTTCACACCTTCTTTGGCCTCCCCAATCACCAGACTTAAACATCATCGAGCCACTGTGGTCTGTGTTGGAAAACAGAGTAAGATCCCGTTATCCTCCTCCTGCATCTCTCAAGGACTGGAGCAGTTTTTGCATGAAGAATGGTGTAACATCCCATTAAACACCATCCAAGATTTGTATGCGTCCATTCTAAGGAGGATTCGGGTGGTTTTGAATGCCAAAGGTGGTCCCACAGCCTATTAGGTACGTAAAAGTTTCTTTTCCTAGGTGTTCACATTATTCTGTCCAACCCCTGTATGTATCATTATACAGGTACCTACATGCAACACTAAGAGGGTGAGAGGGGACCCACTTACCCCTTTCAAAATGAAATCCTGGTTGCTCACTGATTCTGGAGTAGAGGTGTCATACAGATTTTTTACGAGTGAGTTTCTTCTTTGGCAAATCTGCAGAGAGATTTTATTTTTCTCATTCCTCTTTTAAATACATGTATCATTCTTGTTTGACTTCTTGAAGCAGGTCTTTTTTGGTTTCTGCTTAAAGTTGCGTGTTGTCGTGCTGTCGTTTAATGGAGACAGATGTCGAGAGGAAGTAAAAGTTAGCAGTATTTCATTAGCATTCAGCACAACGCATAATGACATTGATGAGCACTAAAATCACACGAATTAGCAGCTGTTCCATAACAGTTGAAGGTTTTGTAGAAGCTTCCACAGATAGCCCAAAGATAAAATAAATGTCTTCTTAAAGTTATTATGGCATGATACGCCTCTGAAAATATAGGCTAAATCCATTGATTAGAGGAATCAAAACTGGTAACCAGCGGTTACTGGCAACGCAACAAGTTTTCCGCTGTAGTTACAGGCACATATTAAAATAGTTTGTTTGTTTATTGTTTTGTCGCTGTGGAGTTGTAAGGCAGCTTTGTTTGACCTAAACTGGGTGAAGTTCTCAGAAAACTGAGATTGAGATTAAAGAAATTTATTGATTTGTCTGCACGGATTTCCTAAAATTATTATCTGGAAATAGAACTTCTTGTGGAATAAAGAAACAACAACAACCAAGTAACATGATATTATTCTTTCACGTCAAGGTACTCACTTTTAATTTTTACTTTTCTGAATGACGCTTTAGCGTTCTCACGCACGTGAGACGACTAATAGGGTTTCTACAATTTGCAGCAAAACAGATGTTAGAACGATCGTAAAATTTATTCAGAATGCTCGTAAAAATTGTTCGGTTTTAAAAATTGTGGTAAATTTCTTCCTATAACTCAGCATATCAACTTTTTGTGCATTTAGTTTTGATAAAATGAAGCCTGGTTTTGAATTTATAATTTCAGGCACATTTTTGTTTTTTCTTCATTGAAAGCCGAATCTGTTTTATTTACTGCTAGCTTTTAGCCCGTCGCTTTGCTGACGTTGTTTGTTGATGTAGACTTTGTTTAGGCGGGGAACGGAACTCAATATTAAGTTCTGTCGGCGACTCATTATGGTTTTCGAGCAGATAAATCCGACCAAAAAAAACAACTTGTGCTTAAACATATTTGATTTTGTGTTTACTAACTGCAAGTAGTTTTCTCTTGAATATGTGAAATATCTGACCATGAATCGTAAGGATAAGTTAATTAATTAAATAAAGAAACCTTATTTCTTATTACATGAAATGAATAATTATACGTTAACTGTAATTTGATGAAATGCAGTGAAAGAGCTTGTCCACGCCATCTTGTGAGAACATGTTGAACATCATTTTTTAAGCATTTCATCATCATAGCTAGACGTTAGAATCAATATAATTCAAAACTGTAATTTCAGAAGTGAATTAATTAACGTCATTTGTAGCTCACTTTCCTTGACGAAAATGCTAATTAAATTATAAAAATACGGTTATATTACAGAATCAGAACGCTTTCAAGTAGTTTCCGATTTCACATGTATCGTTCCGCTTTGTTTATATACAACCTGATAGCACCCAACGTGAAAGGAAGTAGTTCATGTTAATGTACGAATTGTTTTTATTATTATCATCGAAATAAACTTACTGTAATGGAAATAATCAGAGGCATTTACTTTCTTATGGAATATAATACATTTATTTTCATATCCCAAATTTTTGCGTCATAATTCCATCTCGTGACAGCAAAAGTTCGAAATAGTTTCCCTTAAGGAATACGCTAGCTCCAGATAAAAAAAATTAAAAAAACCCCTGTAGTTCTGTTATTCTATATACTTCCTTCATAAAATGTATTTACGAATAAAAATAGCCATTAGGGCGTCTGTTATAACGAAATTCTAAAAAAAAACCCAACGTGAAATGCTATCGTGAAATGCTTTCCTTCACGTTGGGGTGACCAGGTTGTTTGTAAACAAAGCGGAATGATACACGGGAGATCGTGAACCACGTTTTTCTCAAAAATTCGAAAATCTAAACCACATCGTCGGTATGTAAGCTATCTTGCAAAATTTTAGGTTTCTAGGTTCAGTATCTTTTTTGTATCGCGAAGGACACCCACACTTTTCGTTTTATTAACATAGATTTTTTTCTTCGAAATATGCTTCATTTTTCACTGTGAGTAATAAAATTTTCGAATACTTTATGAAAATTTTAAAACTTATTTAGAGTAAAAATCAAAACTAAAATGCAAAAAGGCAAAGCAATGGATTTCGTTAAACGTCACTTTAAAAACAGTCGAAATTGTTATTTCTGCATTTCATAAATCACGAAGAAAAGGGTAAGCCTTGAGTAAAGTTTTGCACTTTAGATGTTTTAGACGAAGCATCGCCTCTCTTCAAATGTACTATCAGAGTCCTGAGGTTTTTTTATTACTAGCATTTTTTTTTTCATTTAGTTTGGGAAAAATTGCAATAAGGAAAGCACACTAATAGCGCCAGATGCCTTCTTTTTGAACAATTACGCATTACCTTTGGTAAATCAATTCATTCCAATGTTTCCCCGTAAGAGTTCAGATCAGATCCTTCTTTCATCTCTGAACCAAGACTTTACAAAAATAAACTTAAGTTCACAGAGATCTTTCGCAAATTGTTTTTGTTACACTTATGAAAAGCCTTAATATTATTTTACACTCATGTGTTTACGGTCGATGGATGGAAAAGGCTTAACTCGACACATGCCCAAATATGTCCATAAAATGCAAATCAAAGATTTTTTGTGTGTTAAGCTTGTATAGGTGCATCATCTGTTTTCCGAAATGCTTGGGGATGGAAGTGTCTCCGATTTTTTTCGGTTCTTGGTGTAGTCGTACATGGTATACTTATACAATGAAGATAGCTTGGGGACGAAACCAAGACTAAATAAACACTAAACTCATTTAGATTTCGTTAGATTTAAAAATAAATTTAAACTGAAAATCTTTCGCTAAATCGGAAGAGCCCACGAAAGACACAAACGATTCCGAATCCGAATTGATTCGCGAGAGTCATTCCCTGCGGAAATCGTTCTCATAAAGAGTCAACGAACGACAAAAACGAATCTCACTGAGAACCGAATAGCGAGTGTCATTCCCTGCGGAAATCGTTCTCAAGAAGAGTCAACGAACGACACAAATGAATCCGACCCAGAACCGATTCGGACAGTCATTCCCTGCGGAAATCGTCCACAGGGAGAATCAACGAACGGCATAAACAGCGCCAACTCAGAACCTATTCGCGAGAGTCATTCCTTGCGGAAATCGTTCTCACGAAGAATCAACAAACGACAAAAACGAATGCCATTCAGAACCGAATCGCGAGTGTCATTCCCTGCGGAAATCGTTCACAGCAAGACTCAACAAACGACACAAACGCAACTGACTCGGGACCGATTTGCAAGAGTCAGTCCCAGCGGTTATCGTTCACCGGAAGAGCCGACGAACGACACAAAGCGGATCCTGCTCGCGAGAGTCATTTCCTGCAGAAATCGTTTACCGGAAGTGTCAACAAAAAATCAGCGCGAATTGCAGTAGAACCTTGTTTATACGTTTCTCACTTATACGTTTTTGTCATTTGAAAGCAAAATGTCGCCGATCCAAAAGTCCTAAATTGCCTTTAACGTTGAACTTTCCATGTTTCGTTTATACGTTTGTTTGTTTTTTCAGTTGTATGTTAGATTTACTTGGTCCCTTGAAAAACGTATAAATGAGGTTCCACTGAAATTGTTTTAATGAGTCGAATCGATTTTTTCAAAAGAAACGGTTTGCCCATCGCTATGACAGAACAGAGCGTCATAGCTCCCACCCAGGCTATCTGAGATTACATGTAACCGTCGAAGTGCACAAAGACCTGCACAACGCCTGTGAGCCCTCTCAGAGCCTACTGGAATTTTCCATTTGTGACGTTATGTCGGCGTTCGAAAAAAATTTCGGGTTTGGGACGCTTTCAGTTTGCGAATTTCAGGATAAGTAATGCTCAATCTGTATATTTTCGTACATTCGCTTTTTCTTTTTTTTTCAAAAACACTTGAAGAATAATATCTTTTATGCTTAAATTTGTCCATTTGCTACTGGAATCGATGTCTTCAGGTCACACCGAACAAATCCTGCTGAATTAGATGCAATCGCAAATTGCGCTTAGCTTAGAACAGCAAAAGATATTGCTTTATATTTCGTTTTACAGTAGAACCTCGTTTTTACGTTTCTCACTTATACGCTTTTCTCATTTAGATGTAAAATGTCGCCGATCCAAAAATTCTGAATTGTCCTTAATGTAGCGTTTAAACTAAACTTTCCCTGTTTCGTTTAAACATTTTTTTTTTTTTTTTATGTGTTAATTTTACTTTGTCCCCTTGAAAAACGCATAAATGAGGTTCCAGTGTATCTGCTTATACGCAATTTTCATTATTTATATGCGTGTACATAATTTCGAAAACACTTCAGGAATAACAATTTCCGCAGCAGAATTTTAAGAGGTTCGTCATTTTTCTCCGGGGTGCAAATGTTTGAATTTGTCACACGTTTAAAATTCGGCAGAGAAGTTGAGTAATTTATATCTCGAGCTATCCTTGAAACAGCTCACAGCTATAACTTAATATAGTATAAACGTACGTAATACGAACACCATAATTACCACTTTAAACTTTCAAATGCTATCGAGCTGAACCAGTTCCAGAGGTACAGGTAAGGTTTAATCATTATCGAATAACATATGATGACACTTTCGCATAGCATTCTTTATTGGCGTGACTGGAAAATTTAATGAGCAGGTGAAAGACAAAGAAAGATACAGGAAAGGAAGTTCAGTGAACGCTTCCAGATGTAAACAACACTCTGAAACTTACTCGCTGAAATGAAACTCTTCTTTTCTTGATTCTGAATCTTCGAATTTGCTCTTTAACCTAGCATTCAACCTAGAACTTATCACGAGGTTAGAGTCGCTACTGAGGAACTGGTGATATTTTTGTTTTATGCAATGGTTTTATGCATTCTAGGGGCAAACTCGCTAAGTTAGCTACTTTTTGTTGCTGTTGTTTTGTTTTGGAGTTAAACGACCCCACAAGGACATCCAAGGCTATAAAGACGTCCATTTCTAATTTGGGAACAATTGGTTTCAGAAAAAAAAAAAAACCCGCGCCGTTCAGGAAGCGCAATCTCCTATGCCACATACGGGACTCGGGCACGGGACAAACGCTGACGAGTACCCTGTATGCTGCGCCACTGACTACACTACCTCCAGGACGCATATCAGGGGTTTCTTAGTCTTGGAATAGGGTACGGAAATTAGAAAACAAAGATGACACCACTGAATTCTCAGTTCGACTGAACACGTATTTTGATGAAAAGTTTTAATTTAATATCCTCAATGGATTTTATTGTATACGTAGAATGAATTCTTCATTGAAAGTCATAGCTGCCTTAGGAGGATTTCACAGGAATGATGGATTCTCAAGGAAGTCCCAAATGGCTGTGTATGAAAGTGTAATTGTTCCTACTCTGATGTATGGCAGTGAAACCTGGGTACTGCGGAAAAGACATAGGAGTTAATTGTGTGTTGGGGAGATGCGTTACTTACGTATTGGGGAGATGCGTTACTTACGTATTGGGGAGATGCGTTACTTACGTATTGGGGAGATGCGTTACTTTGTGGTAAGACACGCGCTGATCATGTGAGGAATGAAGATGTGTTGCAGATGTGTAATATGAGGCAAAATGTTGTAAGGTGAAGACTAATATTCTTAGATGGTTTGGCCATGTTGAAAAAATGAGTGATGTGGTGATGACTAAGAGAATTTTTTCAGCCCAAGTGGCAAGAAAAGAAAGGTAGAGGAAGGCCAAGGAAATCACGAGAGGACCAGATTAAGGAATGTCTGTTTGAGAAAAAGATAATGAGTATGAAGTACAAAAGGTCTTGTGTGCGGCGTGTGATGGATGTTAATGAAACTCGAGTGGTGTGCCGAAATCGTTGTAAACGGAGACATTTGATACACCAACGGTAAGTAAATTCCAGTTCTATCATTTAAATGTGTACTTGGCACATGGTTTTTCTTTGAGAAGCTAACCTCAGAGAACAGCTTAATGATATGTATATGCCGCTCCAGTGGCGCAGTGGTCTAAGCGCTGGCTTCTGACCTTTCGTCATAGAAGGTTCCGGGTTCGAATCCCGGTGAGGCATGGATGTTTTATTTGTCTTACGCGGCTGGTTTTCTTCCTTCCTTGGAGTAAGTGGCCCCAAATTAGAGACGGGTGACTGCTTATAGCCTATTGAGTTTCTCACGGTGGTCGTTAAACCTCCAATCAAAAAAAAACAAAAAAATGTATGTATCTTTTTCTCAATCAATTATTGTGCAATTTTGAGCCGCCCCGGTGGTGCAGTGGTCTAAGCGATAGCCTCTGATCATTCGTCCGAAAGGGGTCCGGGTTCGAACCCCGGTGAGGCATGGATGTTGTGTTTGTCTTACGGCACTGACTCTTTCCCTTCTCTGGAACCAGTGACCCTAAATTAGGAACGGGCGACTGCTTATAGCCCATTGAATTTCTCACGGTGGTCGTTAAACCTCCAAACAAACAAACAAACAAAAATAATTATGTACAATCGATTATTGTGCAAATTAGACCACTGCCCCGGTGGTGCAGTGGTCTAAGCGATGGCCTCTGATCATTCGTCCGAAAGGGGTCCGAGTTCGAACCCCGTGAGGCATGGATGTTGTGTTTGCCTTACGGCACTGGCTGTCTCTCTTCCCTTGAACCAGTGACCCTAAATTAGGGACGGGCGACTGCTTATAGCCCATTGAGTTGCTCCCGGTGGTCGTTAAACCTCCAATCAAAAAAAAAAAAAAGTTGAGGGTTTCCATGTATCTTTTTTATTTAATTTTTTTTTATTTATTTTTTCTGGGCGCAGTGCGACGCTTGGTAAAAATATTCACATATTCCATCCAGATAAAAAAATCTATGTGTAAAAAATGGAGAAATATGTCAATACTTCTCTCTACTCACTGTTCCACCTATTCAATGCAAAATTAAGTTTTCCGATCTGACTTCGAGAGGTGAAGATAGCGGGTTAATGTTGGTAAAAGCACACGTATTTGTCATTTAACCGGATAATTACAAGAAAATATTAAAACAGATATGTATTTGTACTGTTTTAATTATAAATGAAGTTTTTTTTATTCTGGAACGACGTTTTCGAACTCACTCCAACAAAGTCACTGAGAAATGCAAATGTATACTTAGCGGAAAATTTGCTACAAGAAATTTGGAAAATGCAGAGTATGTTTAAAAAGTTTCAGTCCTACAATCGTGAAAAAGATTGAAATTTCGAGGGAAACAATTATTCGCTTACTCTTCAAAGTTACAACCCACCTAACTAAATACACCTCTTTAAACCGTCGTACAGCTTCTCCATTTTCTGTTACCCAAAGTGGAGTTCACTTTGGGTAACAGAAAATAGTCAGCAAATACTAAAACCGGCGAATACGGGCATGGTAAAGAACTGTAACGCTCTTCTGTGAGTGAAACTATTTGACGATAGCCACGTGGTGGGCCAAACATTGTCATGAACCAAGAACCAGTCACCATATTCCACCGCATCCATGCTAACCAGTATCTTTTTGATGTAGGACTACGTCTAACTAACCCCGCGGATAGTATGGGGCGACTTACGGCCGACCTCCTGTGACAAAAATAGGTCCCAATTGAAATCATTACAGCGTTAAAGAAAAACGTGCCACACACTAATCGTGTTGGCATATTTCTAAACAGCATGGAGTCCAATTTGCATACTGCGCAATAGATCGTGCGCGCGACGCTCCCAGTCGCCCCCGTGCGATATTTCTGGGTGTGCTTTCGCGTTTGACTCAGCCTATCTCGGCAACCATGAGAGGAACACGATTGTGCGGGTTATCGTTTTAAAGCTCACGACGAGATCTTTTCTAATATATAAAGAGCATATCGCAGTGGTTTAAACTAACATTTTAAAAATTGTTTTCGTGTAAACGGGTTAAAATTTTCGACAATACCGCGGAATTCACAGAATGAACGCAAGCAAACGTGCAGAAAATCAAAACGAGGGGCAAGAGCAAGTGGTGAAGAGAGTAAAAAGGCCAAGAAGACAGAGCACCACTCTGGGTAATTCGTGTATCGATCCATTTTATGTTCACAATGTATTCAGCATTATTTTGTAAAAATTATGTAAGCTACTTTTCATAACAAATTAAATAAACACTTTGAAACCATACTCGACTAGCTCATTTCAACTCTTCGATCTGCAAGTCGTTGTGCTAGGTTCCAAACTGACGGCTCAATCGGAACTGAGCCAACCTGTATTTTTTTTTTTTTTTTTTTTTTTTTAACAGCCTGTCCACCTATCACTACTTTGTAAAATTCAGAGTTAACTGTCTGTCCTTCCGGTAGAAATTCTTTTTTCACAGCTTGCTAATCAAAATAAAATGAAAATCACCAATATTGTTTTGGCTCAAAACTTTCGTAACAGGAATTTTTTCAGCGACTTTTCTCCACCCCATGTGCTGTGGTACAGAAAATCCTAAATAGAAAGGATTAATGGCGTACGGCATGTCTCCGCAGCTCCATGTTCGCATCAGGGCCGACGGGCAGCGGCCTCAAAATCCCTGCAAATAAAATTTTCTTAAATTACTTTGCGATTTTAAAGAAATGCCTTCCTTTTTCATTGCATAACACTTGGAATTCATTACATAAATGTTATGTTTTGGGTTTGGTGAACCGACCTACACGCTATGTTTATCTCTAAGACTTAAGCTCAATTTTAACTTGAAGTTTGAGCTTTTCAATCTCTAAAGTTTACCTTAAGAATAGACGTTTTTTTATGAGTGAATTCGAGTATCCAAACTACTTTCTTTATTTAGTAATCAGGCACGTTAAAAGCTCAATATCAGCAAGTCATCGTAACACAAAACGCTAGACAGACATCAATCACAATATACGTGACACTCTTCGAATCACAGTCTGTTCATTTAATGCAAACTGCTTTTACGAAAATCGCTCTCTGATATCAACATGTATCATCCGAATATAGCATTCATTTGCCTCATCATTAAATTTCTGAATTTGAATTTCTAATTTCTGCATCATTGAATTTCGGAATTTGAATTTCTAATTTCTGTATCATTAAATTTCTGAATTTCGCTCTGACATCGCACATCGCACGGCTCCCTTCGTAACAGTCAATGTCGCTCTCTCATTTTCCCTACTTTCTCTCTCTCTCTCTTTCTTTACTTTCTCTCTCTCTCTTTCCGTACTTTCACTCTCTCTCTCGCTGAGCTCTTATTTCAGAAGTCTTTATTTTCCTTATATTGCCCTTTGACCGGCTATCAGGATTGCGGACTTCAAACTCATCGTGAGAAACTCTGTGGCATTAAGTTAAAAAATATTTAGAGAAAAGACACCATAAATTACAATCCGGAGAAAAGTCACTTTTACCTCTTCTTATATTCACTACATTTTCGTTTCACAGGGAAGGATCCCCTTGTTTATTCTTTAACGTGCTTTGAAATAGCATTTTTCCACTTTTCCTGACAGATACAATGGATAATGTGGTGACGTCTCAGTTAACCACTCAGTGCTGGTTAACTGAGACGTCACCACATTACCCATTATTTCTGACTTGTGTATAGGAGTGAGAATCTTTTGCTGGTTTCCGAAGAAAAATCCTTACTCCTACACAATTTGGCATACAGTAAAATAACCTAAAGAACTTGTGAGAGCTTTAAGGCGTCATTGCTAAGTAGCAGAATTTCCCTTCAGCAATCTACCTCTCCTACTTCAATATTACTCTTTTGGTCTTTTCGTCGGCGTGACCTTTTCCTCTCTCCCGACTTTTAATTTTTATGTAATTTGTTTATTATGTATAAAATATGATACATATAATATTAAACATTTCAAACTTAGTTACAGGCTTGTATTTGCTTATGTATGATGAAAAAAGATGTCATCATCTATGTAAAATTATAAAAAGTGTAAAAAACTAAATTGGGGGAGGAGGAAACCCTAATTATAATTTTTGTGGGTGGTAGGCACAGTTTTATGCTATACCCTTGCAACGGATTAAAGCAAAGGTGAAGAAGATTTGGGAATTTAAGATCTAGTAGCAAACACGACTCGTATACTTGTGAAACCGTGAAAAATGTTGAAATTACAATCTACAGGAGAATGATGATTTCGCTTCTTCAACAACATTATCCAAGAACTGTACATTTTTTCAACACCCTAGAGGTTGCTTCTGTGCATGTAAGTGTATTTCTCAATGCTGTTGTACACTTACTTCATTGAGAAAAAATCGGCCGTGGGATTATGATACAAAACCGGTTGTAGTAGAAGTTCAAGATATGTTCATTTACGCTTAAACATGTAAGACGCAGGAAGAGTTAGCTTCCTTTATATCGTTCTAAGTTTCATTCAGGAATTTCATGATCTCGCTATTCAGAAATCATCTTTCTATATGATTTAGGATACTTATCACGAAAGAAAACAAAGATTCTCTGATGGCTCCTGAAAACAGAATTTTAATAGATAATTATAGACTGAACATCGCATCTAATTTTTCATCTGAAATCATACCCGAATCCGTACTGAGAGACTATTAGAACTACATCTACATCGACGTCTTCCTATGTCGTACCAAAACCAGCATCTACAATCTACTGAATTCCTAAATCGATGTCTGAAATCACATACATATTTTGAAAAATTCTTAAATCGATAGTTGAAATCACATACATAATTTGAAGAATTCCTAAATCGATATCTGAAATCACATGCATATTTTGAAGAATTCCTAAATCGATATCTAAAATCGCATACATATTTTTAAAAATTCAGAGGGAATCACATAAATTGGAATTTTTGAGTGGTATGCAAATCTACACTTCATACTAGAAACCTAGAAGGAGTTATATCGGCTTTCAGTACATTGAAATCTGCAACATAAGATTCTGACTGCATCACGGATACACTATCATTTGACAAGCTAGAATTTGCAATGATCTACAAAATTCTTTTTCGTTTAGGACCTTTACTGTGACGTTTTCTATCAGCACTACCTTCCTAGCAGATTTTCTGATTTTATTTCCGAATTATTCGACATTGTCCGACACATGTCGAAAAACGGACGCTATATAAACGAAGAGATTAGTGACAAAGAAATTATTTCTCTAATATTCCTTATAAGTTTCAAAAGAAAGTAAGCCATTTTTAACCCTATCATGTCTGCTTTTCGATATCGTAGTCTAGCATGACCTAGAAAAGAAACCGTTCACTTCTAGACTTTCCCTATGCTTGCTTGGGTGTATAGCACAAGCGTAAAAAAATATGCTTTCGACTGGTGGACCTGATCGACAACTGATAATAATTTTAGTCGTCTAAAACATATAGCAGGTATGTAGCAGTACACAAAACCGAAATTTGAAAGATAGGTTCAAATTTCATTCTGCAAAATTCAAATATATCCAAGGTTTCATTCGTTACCGTACTTAGAAATGTTCCATAGAAGCTTTTCCTTTATCAGTTTAACTCTTCATTTATTTTTCATTTTCAAACAAACCAGTGATGAAATATTTTAATAGCTTGTTGAACATTAAAACTGTTAAAATAGAAACTAGGATAAGCCGCCAACTATAACCGATAACTCGGGTACAGTTGGCAAAATTTGAGCGAAGCTATTGCAAAATCTAACCTCATTACGGCGTCGAATATAACAACATAAAAATAAAAAAAATGCCTAAAATGTTTTACGAATTACTTTCCTTCACGCTTTGGAGTTGGTTGTGACCAGTTTGCGTGTATAAACAAAGCGGAAAGGCACACTCAGATCGGCAACCACGTTTTTCATTTTGTATCGCGAAAGACAGACACACACACACACATACACAAACTTTCTTTTATTATTATAGATTAAGCAAGTGTTGAGCTAACAGACGGAGTCTCTCCATTTCTTCGTTTTTCAATTCAAACGATATTTTTAAATTAATGTTAGTGAGCCGACTTTCGCGAAACGGTTCAAGTAAAAGGCCATCTAGTTTTAATTGAAATTCCTCAATGACACGGAATTTCGGGAATCGAAAGGCGTCAAAACCTGACCATGGACGATGTCCAATCGCATGCCAAAAATCACTGTGATCGGATGTGTCATCTCGTACCTATGCCCGAACAACTAATTGTCCCGAGTCTCGTATAGAGACCGGATTTTTTTAATTATTATTAAAATTGGTAAGTTTTTTAATTATCATTATTTTTATATGAGACGACCAATCACCATGATACCAACCCAATGTCATTCACCATGTAATTAACTTTCTCTGTGGCAAGTGTCACCGCGATCGGTTGAAGATCTTTCGGGGAGATAGGTAACAAACGACCCCTTCTCAAAACCCGGAAACCTCCCTAAAAATGCAAGTTTTTGAACGATTATTACTCAATGACACGGAATTTCGGGAATCGGAAGTCGTCAAAACCTGACCATGGACGATGTCCAATAGCATGCAAAAAATCACGGTGATCGGATGTGTCATCTCGTACCTATGCCCGAACAACTAATTGTCTCGAGTCTCGAAAAGAGAGCTTCGCTCAATTATGCACTCTTACCGTAGGATATCCGAAGGGGAAATCCTTTTGACCCCTGCTCCGTACTACCTGAAAGAGGTGCTGTTTGTGCAACTTAACGCCTCAGAGTGCTTTGTTTTCATTTATGGGGAAAGGAATAAAAAATATTGTCTATGACATAAACTATATATCTTAATTTGCCATCGTCTTAGATTGTATCAAGTTGGCCGAACCACATATAAAAACAATAAATTTCCACTCTCAGTATTTAGTGCATACGTTGTGTTCAGTAGTGTCCTAATAGCAGAATTATGCAACAAAATGAAGTAAGTTACTAACATTTTAATGAGGCAGGCTGAAGGCATGACAGCAAGCTGGCCCGCCATATATGATAAAATTTAATATTTCCAGAGTTTTTATTCGCGAGCAATTAGTGCACAAGTTAGTACTAATCAGTGCCCTCATCGCAAAATTAGTGCTACAAAATTAAGCAAGTCATTATTATTTTAATGTGGCGGGCTGGCTTCTGGCTTACAGCTGGCCAGCCACATATGCTAAAACTCGGTATTTTCAGAACTTGCTTTCGAGAGCAATTAGTGCCCAGTTAGTGCTAATTTGTGTCTGATGGCTTCAAGCAAGCTAGCTCTCCATATTCAAATGTCACTAACTTGCCTTTTTTTGCAGGAATAATTCTGAGACTCGGCTACTAATTACCACCAATTCAACACTAAAAAGTGGAAATTAAATTTTTTGATATGCTGTTAGGCCAGCTTGATACATACATTGTTTTGTTATAATCATTTGAACACTGAGTAACATTAAACACGTTTCCGTTACATGCTATTAAGCACACCGGACAAAAAAATTAGTCACCCCTAACAGAAATGACAGTAGAAAGTTACCAGTTGCACAGAGGGTGCCATGATAGTATCGTTGGGAGATAAATAGCACTGACGTGGTCTTCAGGATCATTTTTGTCTCTTGCAGAGCAACGTGTGTGTTGAATTTAGTCTGCAATATGGCTCCTAAGACAGACGGTACTGAGTGCAAAAAAGGAACCATCGTGTTTGGTCGTGCCTACGGACACAAATTGAATGAAATCGCCCAATTTGTTGGTGTGTCGAAGCGTACTGTCCAGCGGGTCTACAAACAGTGGTATAGTTCGCAGTCAACTGAAAATTGGCGACGTAACTGTGTCAGGAAAACGATTCTCACCAACACGGACCGCCGACATATTTCACGCATAGTAACTGCAAATCGGTTTCAGACCAGGCAATATGCTCCAAACAGTCAATGAAAGCCCACTCCAACCAATTTCCCAAAGGATACTGCGACGAGAACTGCATGCGATGGACATCTGGAGCAGAGTACCACGGTAGAGTCCTCTTTTAACAGCAAGTCACAAAGTCGCACGTTATCAATGGGCTCAGAGGCACCAAAACTTTACTGCGGATTATCGGAAACGAGTAATTTGGTCTGACGAGTCTCGCTTTTGTTTGTACTCCAATGATGGAGGCGACTGATTGTGTCGAAGGTGTTGTTCAAGCTGGAGGAGATTCTGTGATGTTTTGAGGATATTTTTCGTACCACGAAATGGGCCTCTCGTTGCAGTGACAATGAATTTGAACCAGCATGCGTATCTTCGCATTCTGAATCACGAAGTGTTGCCCTTTGCCCTACATCTCCAGGAGTAGCATCACATTGCCACTCCTATCTTCCAAGACGTCAGTTGCCGTGTACACAGTTCTAAAATTGTGTCTAAGTGGCAAGAGGAACAATCAGCGACACTGGTCTCACCTCGACTGGCCCGCCAAATCCCCAGATTTAAATCCTATTGAAAATCTGTGGGATCATTTGGAACAGAAGGAGAAACGCCGGAATAGACACTTACGTACTCTGGCCGAACTTCAGGACCAGTTGACGCACGAGTGGCTGCAAATCCATGCTCAATATATCCACAACCTCGTGGAGTCTGCACGACACCGGATTCATGCTGTTTACAAGGCAAGAGGCACCGTCACCAGTTATTAGGTAAGTTCTGACAGGCGTGACTAATTTTTTCTCCGGTGTGCTTATCTGCTCAAGACAATTGAAGAAATTTTCTCCTTTTATGATTTTTCTTCTTTAAGGTAATTGCATCAACTAAAATGCACGTTTCTCATTGTCTTTGTTTTGTTCTCTCTCTCTTCCTTTCTCTCTCTCTCTCTCTCTCTCTCTCTTTCCATTTACCCTCTGAATTTTAGACTTGTATTTATGCTTTTTTCACCTAAAAAATATAGCACTTGGCTTGTACCTACTGTCCCATTTTTTTTTTATCTCGCAGTTTAACGACCACCATGAGCATTCCGGAGCAGGGCCATAGCTACCTAGAGAGCAAGGAGGGTAATCTCTAAATGGCCATTCCAGGGGCGTAAATTCATGCTATGAAAGGTGTAAAAAGTAAAAATTCACCTAAAAAAGAAAGTTACACCCTTCGGGATTTTCCTTTTAAAGACTTTAGTTAGTCTCATAGAGTATTCCATGCAGTTAGTCAGAGTACAAAACAACATACACTATGAGGTCTGAACATCTCATATCCATGAAGGGAATTTTCCAAAACAGTGAATGGAGGCGTAGAAAACAATATGCTGTTATGTTTAACCTCCATGACCTTTCTGAACATGTCGTTGGGATGAAGAGATAACTAATCATTTGTGCTCTGTCGCAGAAAGTTTTCTGAGCGTTTAACCTTGAAAGGAATTTTTCCAAGCCCTATCCCTATAAGATTCTTCCTATTGTTATGTTCACTACCCGATACCCATTCATTCTGCGCTGGTTCGTTTTTCGATCTGCATTTCTATGGAGTATTGTGTTGTCTGCGTTCACATAACGTTTACGCATTACTTGGTATTTACAACCCGTGATTCTTGGGTATTTACCTAGTTTTTACGTTTTCAATAAAATTATGTCAAAAACCTAAAGTGCGATTTTTGAACGACCATAGTACTTTCCTATAACGGTGGTGTGTGAGAATGTAAAAATCTCGTATTATTTGAGTGGAACTCGAAGGGGTGTACTCTTGAAATCGAAGAGGCGTAATTTCAACTCTCGCCCTCCCAGATAAGAAAAGCTTGCTACAGTTCTGACTCGGAGATTTATAAGCAGTCTTCCGTCACTAATTTTGGGCACCCCCCCGGTTATAAATAAGGGTGTCATCTAACCCTTTCCTACCTTGCTTCCATGCGATATTCCTGTCTGACACTCTAGCCCAAATCTCTTAGCTTCCTTCTGCTAAGGATTGTTTATGATCTGGTGTCAGACATTCCTTTCCTAAAGTCCTCTCTATGTAAATCTCTAATTTTGGGCCACTGGTTCCAGAGCCGCGGATGGTTTAATGGTTAGCGAGTCAGACTATCAATGCAAGGTCCTCAGGTTCGATCCTGGGCTGATCTTTCAGAGATGGTGTGATTTACTAACAATCGCTGAATATCCGCCGTGCATCGGACGAGCACGTTAAGTGACGGCCCCCAGGCTGGACCCCACTGGTTAAATGGGTATCCTTTCATGTGCCCCCTGAAATTCTTTCACCCCTGTATGTGCAACATCGTACTTGTATGGTGGCGCCATCTACTGTACTCTAATCTCACTACAAACTGTTCTGTCAAAGTCGCTAGACTTGCTCTCATTCCTTCCATTTCTGTGTCCTGCCCAAAAGGCGACCTCGCTGTAGGTGGCTGGGACCTAAAACTCTACTCACTGTGGACGGAAGTCCTACAAGAAAATGACAAATACTGGAACTTCTCATTATCATTATGCCACTGGTTCCAGGAAAGGAAGAGAGCCAGTCATCGGACAATCAAACCACCTATTTAACTCAGACCTATCTCGGGGAAATGATTCGAAACTAGAGCCTTAGACCACTCCCCCATCGAGTTGGCCTTGACGCGTTAGAAGTGAAGACAATGACGTCAGCGTGTCTTTTTTTTTTTTTTTTGATTGAAGGTTTAACGACCACCGTGAGCAACTCAATGGGCTATAAGCAGTCGCCCGTCCCTAATTTAGGGCCACTGGTTCCAGGGAAGGGAGAGAATCAGTGCCGTAAGACAAACACAACATCCATGCCTCACCGGGACTCGAACCCGGACCCCGTTCGGACGAATGATCAGAGGCCATCGCTTAGACTACTGCGCCACCGGGGCGGCTCAGTGTGTCTTCAATGGTTAATCCTCACGCTGCTTATTTTGATAATTTCATTGATGAAATATTGATGAAAGCACACAGAATGTCAACACATGTATTTTAGGACAGTAGTGAAGATAGGGGATCAGATGATAATGAATCTTCTAACTTTATACCTTTTCAGGTTAAATTTATATTGTTAAGGATCACTGATGCAGCCATACAAGTGGTTTCCTCTTTATGCCAACTCATTGGTGCAGCAGAACACACACGTGGTACATACAACCAGCAGTAGTAGCTCGAGTGTCTAAGAGGTCTTGTTGATGAGCTCTTTGATGTGCAACTGACAGCATACGTGATCACGTGCGCAAGACACCTTAACGTGGTCTGCATGGATAACCCCCACGAGAAGCTCGTGCTGAAAGCAGGCAGTCAAGCCTTATTAAGCAGAAACAAAAGAAGTCGAAACTGCCTTTTCGGCTGACAAAATGCGCGAGCGATTACTCAGTTGGTGACTCTTGTGTGTATGTGTGTGTGTGTGTGTGTGTCTCCCTCACCCTGACAGATGTTTCGCCTGGAACCAGACGCAATTAATCAACATGGATGTGCGTGACATCCTTTCGAAGAACCATCATAACCGCATCGAAATATCACGAATAAAATTAATAAAGCCGCATATCAGGTTAATTCAAAAGATGATATATTGCTGCGTATCACCAAACACAGTGGGTGTGTCCAGTAGAAATACAAACAGTTGATTATCTCTGTTTTAATCGTCGGGACACAGCTCGGTAACCTGATAGCTTTGGACTAATCTCTCCGATCAGCGATAAATTTTCCAAACACCGCTGCAGATTAAAAATATGGCTTGCTGTTTCCAGGTTGTTGTAGTTCAAAATAGGAAGTTGTGCTTCTAATTTGCATGCTTCTTTACTGGTCGTTATTGATTTAAGTATGTGTTCTTGAAACGTTTCTGAAATAGTTCTAGTTGAAAGGAAAAAGGGAGGCAGAAATCGAAAAGTGGCATGATACATCCTTGAGAAACTTTAGTGCTATACACAGTAAATGCAATAATACTGTTTTCTATTATTATTATTTGCTTTTTTATTTACTGGTTATTATTGATTTAATTATCTGATTTAGAAACGTGCGGTTTGTGAAGTAATTCAAGTTTAAAGAAAAAAGGGTGGTGGCAGAGAGGGAAAATTGGCATGAAACCCTTGAGAAACTCTTGTATTATACACATCAAATATGACAGTACTGTTTTCTGTTATTATTATTTGCTTTTTTATTTACGGTTTATTATTAATTTAATTATCTGTTCTTGAAACGTGCAGTTTATGAAGTAGTTGTAGTTTAAAGGAAAGAGGAAGGAAAAAACAAACAATTGGCATGAAACCCTTGAGAAATTATATACACAAAATGCAATAGTAATATTTATTATTACTATTATTATTATTTGCTTATTTTCCGGTTATTCTTGATTTGATTAAGTGTTCTTGAAACGTGTAATTTATGAAGTAATTCTAGTTTAAAGGAAAGAGGGAGGCAGAGAGGGAAAATTGGCATAAGAAACAATTCAGAAACTGTAGTACTACAGGGTTACACACGTTCTGACCTCACTGTGTTGCCAACCATACTCTTGCGAGAGAGAAGATATCACGTAAAGTTTGAAAAACGTTAAGGAGAGTGAACACAAATTTACATAGAGAAAGAAACTAAAAAGAAAAGTTAAATTAGAGTATAGCTCACAAGTTATGGATTCTAAAACTTCGATGATAAAAAAAAAAAAGGAAAAATGTATAAAGTACTACCTCAAATAGTAATAAATGATTTATGCATCTACCATGAATAATTTACAAATTAAAAATTGTACTTAACTTGAATGCACCTGGCTTAGTTTCGGGGGATTTTTTTTTTTTTTTTTGGTTGAAGGTTTAACGACCACCGTGAGCAACTCAATGGGCTATAAGCAGTCGCCCATCCCTAATTTAGGGTCACTGGTTCCAGGGAAGGGAGAGAGCCAGTGCTGTAAGACAAACACTACATCCATGCCTCGCCGGGATTCGAACCCGGACCCCTTCCGCACGAATGATCAGAAGCCATAGCTTAGACCTATACAATCCCCTGATGTGCCACCGGGGCGGCATCGTGGGATTGTATAGAAAAAATAGTTTCTATATGAACTGAATCGATTTTTTTAATCCCCCCCCCCCCCCGATGTGTCTTTCGGATATAATCTAATACTTTGCCTACCGATCCACAGGCGGTGTAATGCATGAAATACACACATGATGCAATTAAGCACCATGGTATAGCATTCAACAGGAATGGTGCGAAGTTGCCCGCATTATACCATATTTATTATACCATGTTTATGTATATTTCACGCATCACACAATGGTTCACTTTTGCCCCTAAAGTCGTGCAGCTGGTGTAGAACCAATTTTTTTTTTTTTTTGGTGCAATCTACCGCAGAATTTGAACAGAAAATATAGGCAATTCAGGAATGTCTTATAGTTGAGTTTATAATGCTGACGTACTTCCTTGTATTAAGAGGAAAATATTTCCTCCACAGAACTTATAGATATGAATTATTATTCTCATGATTTCAGACATACAATGCGAAAGCATTTCTTTTAATGCGATTGTTAGGTGTACGGAAATGACGCTCACAAAAGGATAAACAAATTTACATCATCTGCGCACTGTTTCTAGACAAAGGAAGTGCAAAATAAAAGACAGAGACCTTGGCAGAAACAGCAGACATTCTACTTTTTTCCTCGCTCTCTTATTTCACGGAATTTGTGAGCAATCGCATTCAAAGGATTTTACTTTTAATGAAAGAAAATTCCTATGACTTTCCTAGAACAGAATCATCAAAATACAGCGATTTGTTTTACACAAAATAAGCAAAAGCAAAAGAAAAGAAATTAACGATTGGTAAAGACAGCGAAATATTATGTAACGTAAATTCGCTAAATTTGTAGTTTGTCTTTCACTTCAGTAGAATGCAATGGATAGAAGTGCGGATCAATGAAAGGTGATATCGATAAACAAAATATTGAATTGAAGACACTTTTACCCATAGAAATCGTCAAATGATAAGTTTTGCTATAGAAACAAATGTTTCCGATAAGACAGTGTACATTTAAAACATAAAAAAAAACAATTCCCCTTGGTCAAAAAAAAAAAAAAAAAAAAAAACGAAATTGGCAGAGGAGACCAGCCAATTTATTAATCATTATTAGTTCCTTGACCGTAGAATTTCTGAATGAAGAAAAATAATCACGGTAACTTTCACCAGAAGAATGCGATGTGAACGTAGGATGTTATCAAACAACGAAATCTTTCGTTATTTTTTGTAATTTTGAGAGGTTGGTGTATAGCAGTAATGCTATGCATTCCGTATTTGTTTTCGTTTTTTTTATCTATTACTGTTATTCATTAAATAGATAATCATCATCGTTGTCAACAATTATCAATCCACTGCTGGAGGAAGATTTTCCCAAGTTTCCCCATACAACGGTCTGTCTTGAGCCAGTGTCCTCCATGCCACTCAGGCGTACTTTCGAATTTTATCCACCCATTTCCCACGTGGTCTTCTTCTGGGCCTTTTCCTTTCCCTTGGAATCCAGTCAAAATTTTCGGTTGTCCATCGGTGGTCCGTTCTTCTGGCAATATGTCCAGCTCATTGCCATTTCAGGGATTTTACTCTTATCATGATGCCTTCCACTCTTGTCATTTTCCTTATCTACGAGTTCCTCTTCTTATCTTTCTGGTTACACCAAGCTTACATCTCTCCAGGTTTCTTTCAGTTGTCTGCGTCTTTGTATGCCTTTTTTAAGTTAGGGAACATATTTCTGCTCCATATGTAAGAACTGGACGGATGCATTGATTAAACACTTTTTTTTAAGACAAAATGGTATATTGCTCTAGAAAATTGTACTGTACGTTTGTTCCAATTACTCTCCAACCAAATCTTACTCGCCGATTAATCTCTTCCTCAATGTGACCCTCGTTTGATATCTGTTGCCCAAGGTAAATGTAGGTATCAGTTATCTCCAGCTTTGCCCCATCAATCGATAAATCTTCATTTCTTGTAAAAGCATTGTACATCAGATTTGTCTTCTGAAAGTCGGTTTTTAATCCCACTACTTTACTCCTGTCAGCAAGTTTCTGGATCATACTCTGCAGTTCTGAATGGGTAATTGCAAAACTGACTACGTCATTAGCACAAATGAAGGTGAGTTAAATAATCTCCATCAATAAATAGGTAAATAAATAAGTAAAAATAAATGAACATAAGCACATTAGTAAATCAGCAATCCTTACATGTTCTTTCATTTTCTTCATATTCATTCAAAGCGACGTGACGTTGGAATAAAATGTTCACTATCAAATTTTCGTAGACTATCATTCCCGGTATTGCATCTACGTCTGCCGATTTACTTTATTTAGGTAAAATCGAGGCAAATATTTTGGTTAAAAAATGGGTTTACGTCTTTTAGTGCCATCTGTTTGCTTCTTGAGATTCCCCAAACGCGAAATCTCCAATTCCGCCGATAGACTCTTCCAGGAAAGCAATTTATTTGACAAAATCCTCCCCCTTCTCCCTTTGTTATGCGAATAAATTTTTGTACCTAACTTCAGTACGTTCTTCATAAAAAAATCTTCTGCATTTGATCTTTTAATAATCTGCGAAATTTTGATAAATTACTTCCTTAAATCAGGAATTCTTCGGGTAAAAGTTAATAATTGAATTATGAAACATTGGACCGGTTTTTATTCTTTATTTGGAATTATGTTAAATAATTTTCCTTATTATATTTTAAAGGAACTTAAGCAGTGTTTTGCATATTCAATTGGCTCCTTGATTCAGCGAATGAATCTTCCTCCCATTCCTTTTCATTTTTGCCACAGTTTAAGGAATGTGAGAAATCAAAAAAGAAAAAAAGAAAAAGACTCATCTGGGCACACCCTTGATAAATTTCCCCAGAATATGTAATTATCAGATATTACAAGCTCATGAGATCGATACATATGCACGACATTTAGATTGTTTTAGCTTGTGTTTATGTATTCCTTGTTGTTCAGTAAATGGTAGTTTTTCTTTTGTTTTAAACCCTTTATGATGCTGACTCGAGACGAAAGGCGTGTGTATGTTTTACCTCTTTGGGTAAAACTTCGCATAATTGGGGAACCGCTTGATTGGACCAAAGTGTTCTAGCCTCAGTGTGTCCCAATTAACCGGAATATACTGAAAATACTAACCTTGAAAGCATCCAGGTGGAAAGAATCAGCATATAGACTTCCGTATAATGGAAATTTCTTCCTTTATTGCTTCACTCAGGGGGAATTCAAAGGGGGATCAATATAATCTACTGACACAACACTTATTCGTCGATCATATATATCAATCAGGCTTTAATCTCTTTCACAACATCAGCGTTTTCAACTATCTACACTCTCTCTATATTCAGCGTCGTCATTTTATGTTGCTCTTATCCACTGTCAGTGTTACCAAAATGCAAAATCTCGTAGAAGAAATGTGCCGTTTAGTAAGAAAATGTTTAACCAAGAAATAACAAAACTTACATAAGAACACAGAAACTAAAAAGGAAGGTTTCTAGAGGTATGTGTCACAAAGGGCTAATTTCTGGGTTCAGGAGCAAAGGGAAACATGCGAACCAAAAGGTGTGACTGGACCACCTTTAAGCTCCGTCGAATATATGTACAAACACGAAAGAACGGCGCAGGTTCCTGAGAAATGAAAGTTATGTGTGCGCCAACGGTCCTCTAAAGTCACAGTATTTCTCATTTTCTTGTAGGACTTCCGTCCACAATGAGTAGAGTTTAGGTCCCAGCCATCTACAGCGAGATCGCCTTTTGGGCAGGACACAGAAACGGAAGGAATGAGAGCAAGTCTAGCGACTTTGACAGAACAGTTTGTAGTGAGATTAGAGTACATTAGATGGCGCCACCATACAAGTACGATGTTGCACATAGAGGGGTGAGAGAAATTAATGGGGTGGGGGCATAGGAAAGGATACCCATTTAACCAGTGGGTCCAGCCTGGGGGCCGTCACTTGCTCGTCCGACGCACGGCGGATATTCAGCGATTGTTAGTAAATCACACCATCTCTGAAAGATCAGCCCAGGATCGAATCTGAGGACCTTGCATTGTTAGTCTGACTCGCTAACCACTAAGCCATCCGCGGCTCGCCAACGGTCCTCGCGAGGAATAAGGCAAGAATAATATTTTTTTTTCAGTCAAAATACTGTCTTCTAAAGCAACATTTCCTGAATGCTCTTTTCATTATATAGCGAGATGTAAAATGCACGAGCGCATATATATATTTATTAATATGATACAAGTCATGCCGCAAACGAACAACATTTATCCGAAAGTGCTTTCCGTAAATTGAAAATAAATAACTCGAATTCCTTCCCTTTTCCTGGAAATCGCAGTGCGATAATTCAAAACGACGATCTCTATTTCTTTTGATAATTTGACAGCTGAGTAGGATGAAGCACACACAGACTCACGCATCCGATTAAATGCGGCTTGTCGTTCTAATGAATTCTGCGTTTTCTTCAAACAAAGAGTGGACGGCGAGCTGTTATGTAACGTGCAGCGAGTGAACTCGGTGTGCCTTGAATAAAGGAAGTCCCGCGACTTTGTTTCAAAGCTCCGTTTTCATTTTTGTGAAAGTAATTGTGGACTGACATGCAATAGGAAGATAACAGCATTACGCAGTTCTAAGTAATTTGACAGCTGACATATGCCGTCAGGAAGTTTGACAAACACGAGATACAGCTGATAAAAATACCTTTTACTGATAAATTACCGTGAAACGCCGAGACAGCAACGCTGAAACGAAAAGATGAAAATGCATGTCTTCGGATTAAAATACTGACAGACTAAGCGTAATGCAACCTATTTCAGAAAGAGATGTTTTATGCATTTCTACTTGCTTTTGTTATCATCTCTGTTTTTCATTCCTTTATCGATCGTGTTTGCGTAGCATGCTGTAGAGTAGACCACTGCTTCAACGCCTAAGAGTGTTCTAACACTTACACAAAAGCGTGTTGTTGTTTTTTTAGATTTAAATATCGATTTGTTTTTCCTGCTACGTAGTGATAACTGGTATCAGAACTAATATGATTTCTTGTATAAGAAGATTAGCTCTTTACAAGATTGAAGATTAGAGTGGTAATCCGTTTAATTGGCGTAAGAAACAAAATACAATTTGCCAAGTTTTCGCGCATCTACGGATGGCTTTGTCAAGGCTAAAAACGTAAACAAACTGAAAATGAGAACGATTACAATTTAGATATGATAATGGTTACACGAGAATTAAAGAATGATTAAATGAGTGGCGCATCGTGTTCTGAATATGAAGTCACGAGATCTGTTAATTTCGGACATGGCGATTTTGAAGGGGGGGGGGTCATTCAGACATTGAATCCAGATTTTGGTAACTCCAGGGAGACGTAGTCGTTGCAGGTCTCGCGGCTGGTTATAGATACTCCCTGATTCCAGGGCTAATTATGGGGCTAATTTTAATAGCTTCCCGCATAGGTGGTACCGCGGACCTAGAGCACACTTCTCTGGATAGAGCCGTAGAAGATCTTCCTTCTTTTGAGTCACTTTTGTGTTCTCTGATTCGGGTTCCAGATGAGCGTTTTGTCGTTCCTATCTAATGGCTCTGCGCACCGTCAAGGTACGATAAGAGTACGGAATAAACTCCAGCCTCGTTGTTGTCTGTCAGAGAACTTTGAAAGGATGCTGTACAAAGATTTTGGGGCTCTTATGCCCACACCCATTTTCTTTAGGGAGTTTTTCAGGACGTAAGACAAACCTGGAGTGTAAGGTATTGATCCCAAGTACTGCAGTTGAGTCGTTGAATTAGTGCATATACCATGTAGTGTGGCCTTGGTCTTCCGGGTGATGCTGAGAATACTTTTATATGAGTATCTTGTTTTCGTGGCTAGATCAATTATTTTATTGTTACAGGGCTTGCTGCTGAGTTCTATTACAGCGCCCTGTGTGGAGGGTTCGTTTGATGCTTCCTTTGCAGTAAGTTCGGTTTCGGTGTTATAATCCGTAATTCTCCCAACTGGAGCAGATAAATACAATACAAAGCATAGATAAGTGAATCGACTGAGGCTAAATTTTGCAGTGAGGAAAACTTTTATTCAGGTGTTACGGGGAATGTCTTTAAGCCTTGTCCTGATCTCCGATCTTTCTACATATTAATCGTTCATGATCTCTTTCCGTCTCCTCTATCACCGGCCTCATTTCTTCCCCCTTCCCTTCGACACTCTACCCCCGCTAAAGATCTCCTGCTTCGTCGACCTCCTGCCACCGAGTCCTCCCAGCCACACCTAAGATGCCTCCTCTCCGAAAAACGCAAGATTCCTTAATTGGCCCTCTACTTGCTTCGTCGCTTTCCTCGGGACAGCAGAAAGGCAATAATGTCCAGTTTCAGTCTTCTCACATCGACGAAACTATAAATCTAACACCCCCTCTGTTGCGACGCGTGGGAAAGAAGGTACTTTGCCTGTTGCTGCCCTTCCCATCCAAATGGCGGGAATTGAAAGAAAATGACTACAATTCACTATCTCTAAAAATGGCTACAGAATCTCGCTTCTTATAAATATTGAAGCCCCGGTTACATTATTTAGTTCAGATTGTCTGGCGCTGACATCTGATCTTTCAGTAACAGCTCTTCGAATCCGTGATCTGTAAAACGTAGACTTGTGTTCCGCTGGGCAAATTGATCTGGTAATCATCGGATTAGGTTCAAACGTGGATTTGTAATAAAGTTGAGAACGGAGTCAGTTGTCCGGTAAATTATTTAAAAGAACGTCCAGATGAGGTAGTGAGCCATCTTTTTGGATCTCCATGGTGATCGAGAAGATGGCTCCCTAGCAATTCTGCAAGAAATTTAAAATGAGAAAAACACTCCTTTTTCGCGGAGAGGGAAGTTTTAAATCTTTTTAGCGGCTGATTTACCTGATTCTGCGGTCCCTAAAAAGAAGAGTTCACTGACTTTACATCACTTTTTAATTATTACAATATTTCGAAAACTACGGCAAAGCAATTCCTTTCTCCCTCTTATATCCGCGATACCGACCATAAACCAAACACTAGTGATAAGCCCTCACTTCTAGACTTTTATTCTCTGCTCGATGACCTAGAGGTCTGAACAGGCCCGGGCCGGGTCAGACCTTTACTCATTTCTAAGTTGGGAAAACGGGCTGGGCCCGTGCCTTCAATATTTAATGTAAAACAGACACGGGCCGAGCAGGTTTTCGTTTTTTATTTTTTATGAGCAAAACAATCGCTGTACGGTGCCTTTCTCGTTTGGAAATCTCACAACATACAGCAGCAGGATAAGATTGAATAATTTCCGCTGATAGATGAAATAGAAGTTTTATTACATCCTCCCCTTCTACAAAGCAATTGGAGTGGGTCAGCTACCTTAGTTTTTCAATGTGAATGTGGTCACTTCTCTCTTTTTCTAACTTTCACCTTCCTCTCATGCTTCAGGGCAAGCTATTAACTCAAGCATTTATAACCCATTCGCAGACAATCTTTTTTATTGTTCTGGTCGGCGGCACTTTGTTCTCTAAATGTGTGAAAAACTTTTAAGTTGTCTTAAATGGCACGGGAGAAATGGGCTGGGAGAAACTTACTCCTGTGTATAAATTTGTGGCGTATTTTCCTCATTTGTACTCTCAGGCAGCCATTTTCAAAACTTCTGTGACACTGGTTAGCTGGGCAGTCTGTCGTTGTTTTCCCTTAGCATATGCTCAGTTCAGTGTTGCTAATAAATACTCTTAAATACTTATTATGGAGTTTAAGAAAGCGAAATAATTTCGCGAAAAAATAGCTTCCGGAAAATATGTGCTTGTAGACAATGGGAAATAGAACGATCGGACTCATAATTCTGGATATTTCGTACTTTTCGAATTAACCCCCTCCCATTCCCCTCCCCTATCCTCAAGGACATTCCGGGTCCGGCGGTAGGCAATGATAATGTGAAAACCCAGAAAATTTGAAAGGCATGGATTGTCGTTTAGATGCAATATTTTTGAGTATACAAACCCCTTCCCTCCTCAGACGTCACGTGACTTATACAGAGTCACATAAATATTCCGGATTAACGTTTATTGTAACAGAATACGTGTAGCAATTAAGAAAACGAAAACTCTTCTGGAGTCGAATGACCGAGTGCACCAGGTGTCAAATTCGTGTTTTAGTAATTGTTGAAAATTTACGGGCCGGCCCAGGCCTTGGAAACAGGAGAAATATACGGGCCGGGTTTTCCAAATTAAGGCTCGTGAAGACCTCTACCATGACCCTAGGCCTCATGGAGGAAGGTCTAGTCACCCTGAGACGGACATCATGCCACTGGGTAGAAGTAAGTGATTCAAACATCTTTGCTCTCCTTCCTTAGGTTTGTTACCATTATTATAGCCCCTTTTCAGCAGGTAATTGGTAAAAAAATGAACGTCAATTATCCCCCTCAGAGATCACTTTGAATAGAAAAGATAAGGGAGAGGCAGGTTCTCTCCTTCCAGCCACATTCGGCTCACATCTTAGACAGCGAATATATTCGTTCCAGACGATTTCAGCCCATTTTGCTAATCCCCAGTTAAGTCGTTCCAGCAGGTTAAAAGATAGTATCTCCATTGCGCAAGTGCTTAGCCGGGGAGGGGGAGGGTTCTCGGTTCCAGACCTCCCTGAGAGGGACTCACTACAAAGTAAATTTCCATTCAGAAGACAGAATTTTTATAGCACATTCAGTTCTTTTGTTTTTGCAATCTTAATTCCAACGTTAGCAAAAGGATTTTCTTTACAACTTTTGTACTATATCTTGCATTTCCTAATACGATTAATGCAGATTATGTAGCACTTCCTTTAATTCGTAAATCACTAAATGGATTTTTAATGAGTGCATGGCAGTTTTACATTAATAATACACAAGATACTTTTACATTAATAACTTTCTACTATTGCTATGTTCGTGGTGAATTTTATGAAATGTGAAACTAAATGCTTCTCCCTCCCTCCCCACCCCGCCCCTTTTTTTCACCTATGTTTTATTTAGTTTTCAGAACAGACGTTTATGAGATCAAATATTTTCTTTCAAAAATATGAAGCAGACAGATGATTTCTAAACTGATATTTTATGTTGCATTTAACATCTTTATGGTTGCTTTAAGGCAACTATTTTTAGTATTTTTACCATCACTTTGTTTCATGATCGAGATACTGTTTTGCTAAGGCATTATTTGAATCCTAAGTCTAACAAAATAATAAAACAAATTTTAGAATTCTTCCCGTCAAAGATATAAACGGTAGAAGTGTTCCTTTCCGTCTTAAGACGGAAAGGTGTTCTTAGCTCAAATTTTTGGACGAGTTAGAACGATTACGAGAAAAGAAAAACGTGTGAAATATCGGACAGACCACCATTAATTTTCTTTAGAGTCTGATACAAATAAAAAACAAAGGATGAACAATTATTGCCGATTTTCAGTGGCAGAAGAAAAAAGCATGCAAGTGAATAGTGTTCACGAGAGAACAGAAGTCCACGCCTCTGAAAACAGTGTTTTTTAGATAACAGATGTCCATGCCACTATTCTCTCGCTGGTCGAGGGAACAGTGACGTGGACTTCTGGCAAATCGCCCGAATTGCGCCCGGGTAAGAGTCCTAAGTGAGGCACGGGTAGTGTGTTTTCCCCAAGACGCAGGTTCTCTCCATTCCCTGGAAAAAGTGAAGCTAAATTAAGTACGGTTAACTTCTTCTAACCTTATATGCTCACTAGAGCAATGAACCCTTTGAAAAAGAAAGCTGCCGCCCCGGTGGCGCTGGCCTCTGATCATTCGTCCGTAAGGGGTCCGGGTTCGAATCCCGGTGAGGCATGGATGTTGTGTTTGTCTTACGGCACTGGCTCTCTCCCTTCCCTGGAACCAGTGACCCTAAATTAGGGACGGGCGACTGCTTATAGCCCATTGAGTTGCTAACGGTGGTCGTTAAACCTCCAATCAAAAAAAGAAAAAAAAAAAAAAAGCTGAGAGAGAGAAACGTTTATGCTGATTTTGATCAATGGCCAGGATATGACGAACGCGTCCGAACGATGGTGCCCATAAATATCAACCTCGTTTTTTCGAAATTTCCCCAAAATTAAGACTGAACGTCAATATTTGTAATTAGTTGAAATACGGAGTGTTTAGTACGGAGTGTTTAGAAATACGGAGTGTTTAGAAATACTAACTTTTCTAGATTTCAGTGTACTGTAGAATTGTGTAATAGAAACACTGAGGCTGAATGTTCCATGCTGATGTGGTTTTTGATATTTAATGAAATTGTCATGCATTTGACACTGCATTCATAAATAAAAATTTGAATTGAATAATCGTTTCACATTGTTCAAATTACGTTAATCACCAATGTTGAAGCAGTTACGATTTTTTTACAATTTTCAAAATGTATGTATCCACTATTAACACCATGCTTCCGAAATAGAGAGGATAGCAGACTCTTTCAAATACGTACATTTTTTTGTTCAACTGTTTTTAATTTAAGTTAAATATTAACGCGGGTTCCGACAATTTATTTCCTGACATTCAAAAGAACACCTATCCATCTTATAATCTCAATAGTTTTTATGCTAAACCTGAGCGAACTAATCAATCAACATGAATTTGATATTGTTCTAACGAACAATATATTTTCAAACGCGCAGTGAACGCATAAAAAAAAAAAAAACTTCGGCTTTTTTGCTGTAATCACTTTTCGAAAGTGCTACAGAAGAGATCTTCATTGATTGTGTGTTCCACTGTCGGTGAATAAAATTAATATATGGTTAAAAGGGAAGAGGATAATACAAGGTTAGCTTCGTTAGAAAAAGGGTTTTAACTTAGCTGATGAATGAGATTTACATATTGGCATTACCCCTCCGCAATCAAGGCACTTAATGTGTTTCCAAGAATTTGCAATGTGCGTACATTTTTTTTGGAGTTCTTCCAACACTGCAGAACTGCACAGCTGATTATAAGCTTCAGAAACGATGATTCTAATTCATCTGCAGCAAAAATTCCCCACGTCGTAATAATTCATAAAAATTAATGCTTGACTATTCGCACTTTAGACGAATGCGGTAAATACATTTTTTTTATTCGATGAAATCCTAGATTCATTATTTTTATAACTTGTGGTAAAAAGCCCAATTTTATTACATACATCCAAAGTTGGTTTTTGTTTATTACGGCCTATTCAATTTCAGGGAGTATTCAAGGGAAAATTTTGGTGTCCATCAGTGTTTTCCTCCATAACATCTTAAGATGCCTTTCTTTAATTTATAATTTGATATACTATACTGTCACCTGGTAATATTTAATTTACTTTAACCTTAGCGAAAGCGGAAATAAAGCAATAAAAAACTACTCACATATTAAGTAATTTAGACACGCCCAAATCGTATGATTCCTGAGCATTCGTTAGTTGAAAATTTGGGAGGTTCCGAACGTTAAATGCCTTCTTGTTTTTCGGTGGAGTGGGGGGGGTGTACAAGAAGAACTATCTGACTTTACCAGTTATTGCAATTGAAATGTTGTTCATTTCTCTACTTAGGATGATGGGAGTGCATTCCTAACCACATTTCAAATAAAAACTTAAAATCATTGCTGCTAATAACCAAGCACTGTACACCAACTATACTCAAAATAGTATTAATATGTTAGTGATCCGAACTTATTAGTGTAACAATTAATTCAGATTACTAGTATATATTTACTATTTAAGCATTGCTATTGCTATTGCTATTGCTTTAGCCTCAATTTCTCAGCAAGTTTTGATCGGTGAAAATCAAGCGAAAAATCAAAAGAAATCTCGTCGAATAAAAACTTAACACCTGTAACGGTAATTAAGGTATGAGTTACATTATTTAATGAAAAAAACATGTGATCTCTTCATTTGAACTTATGTAGATAAACTTTTATATACGTAATGCATGTAATAATCTCCTAATGAAATTGTCATGAATTTACCCCGGAAAACAAGTTTTCTGTATTTCTTCTCCGGTTGTGCGGGGTTTTGCTTTATTAAACTGATCTAACTGTTTTTAATAGATTCAGCTGGGGATCCCTTTTTTCCAAAAAGTTAGGTTTATTCTGTCACAGGTTGTTCTTTTAAAAGATTCGTACAAGCTGCAAAATATGTTGACCATTGATTATCTTATGTCTTAAACACATCTGGTTTCATTCATTTGTTTCAGCTTCCAAGAACAAGCAAGTTAACTAAGATAACCACTTGGAAATCACAGACACATCATGTTTGCGTATGTTGATATTTATATAGTCTCTAACATAGATATCGTTATTTAACCTTTCAGATTTGTTGTAGAAATTTATATTTCGTTATCCTGATATACAATTTTACTTCACTTCAGCTTTTAATTCTAGTATGGCGATTCCAGTTATCTTGACGACAGAATTTAGTGTTAAATTTGTTTTACCTATCTTGAAATTTTTCAATCATGCTGTACCTTACTAATTAATGATAGGTTGTGTGTAGACATGGAAAAAAAATACTAAGTTGTCTATTAATATACAGGAAGGACTGCAAGAAATTCTGATTGCAAAGAAGTGTTTGTTAAGCAATACCAATAAAAATTGTCAAATTTACATGTTCCATCACTGCATCTAAAACATTTTTGGAAAAAAAAATTGCTTTATCCATTTCTCCAGGAATCCTATGTCTTCTTTCCTTCCCTTTCTCTCCTCCTTTACTCTCTCTCTCTCTTCTTCTTCTTCTTCTTCTTCTTCTTCTTCTTCTCCTTACAATTTCATGATGAAATGGTTGCTTTTCTGTGAAACGAGCTGGCTGCCGACGATATTTTTTTGCTGTTTCATCCTTTTCCTACTTTGTCTTCTTTTTTTTTCTTTTCTTTTTTTAATGAGTTATAAAAGATGCATCGGAAAAATTCTGTCCACGTCCGGCACTCGTAGTGTTCATTATCTTTCTGTAAGCTTGTATCTCTTTCCTCTAAACCCCCCTTTTACAATGCGATTTTGATAAAACCTGACTAACAGATGTTCTTACATGAATGCAAATTCAAAATGTTGTTCTTGAATCACATATCACACGGTGCAAGAGCAATACAAAAAAGTAAAATGTTCTATACAGACTGTGCCTCATAAATTCAGAACGTTTAAGGCGAAAACCTTGATTGCGAATTGGACCTCAAAATAATATGAGCTTTGGAGAAAATCAAATTCCACATTACCTTTCCAGTGCTTTTTCGGTTCAATGACAGCTGATCCCAAAAAAATGTGAAGGAGCTTTAGAGCAGATGTTGCAAGGAAGAGAAGCCCTGCATAAATACACATCGAACACTAGATATTGGAAGTCTACATAATCATATTTTAAAAGTAATGTGCGTGAAACGTATAACTACTATATATGTAAGCAGTTATTCAAGAACCATATTTAATAAAACTAGTTATGGGAGACCATTGTTTGAGTGAAAGTTCAAAATGGTAAAACCATACCACATTTAACCGCATAGTACCAATACGCATTGCAGATACCGAAATTGCACTGGTCGATTTCGACTAAATTGGGCTTATAACCTGATTTTCGGTGCAAAACTCTTATACGAATACTATTGTAGTTTAAAATAATCTTTGATGCATAATGCTGCATTTTGAGAAATACAATGATGTCAAGTTCCATGACTCAGGAAACCCAGTTTTTAAGCTTATACTTAATACCAACGGAAAGAACATAAGAAGCTGTTTGTTAAGGAAATGCCCTCCCTTATTATTATTATTATTTGTTAATTAGATGGGTTAAAATAGCTGCAACATTTTCGTGAAAATCTCACTATAATTTAGAATCCAATATTGGATCCTCTGTTTGCATGTCTTCGTCTACAAGAGTTTGAAATAATCATATGCAAGAGCATGGTTCCTTTTTTAGTTCTGATTCTGGTAACGTTCCTGTTTGGGTTCACTGGTGAGTGGTTACTGACCGGCTGCCCAGATCTTATACCTTATTAACCTCTCTTTGGTTAACAAAGTATGGCTTCATCAAGCTTTTGTGTCATAAAAACATGACTGCCATTCTCTGTATTCGGACCAAATTTCCTTCAATCCATATCGACATCTGTGACATCATTATCAAAAGATAACTACTAAAGCCCTGTCAACTATTAACTGCTGCTTCTCAAAAATTCCCCCAACCGACACTATTTCTTTTTTTAAAAATGTACTTAAAAATATAATGCACGTCGCTATAGTTTTTGTTTGGAAATAGTGATTTTAGCAGTATTTCACTGCAGCACAAAATTTAAATACTGCTGATAGACAGGTAAATGGAAAAGTGCAGTCCCTGTTCTACAACTTCTGAGACATTCCCTGTAAAAATAATGCTATCGAAAAGTTGAAATACATATCCATAATTACTAAATAGATTTTAGAACTGAAATATCTTACATCAAGTTTCTCGTGGCCTTTCCACGGAAGGGAAACCAAAACGTTTTGCATGGCTGTCGAACATTGAATGAATCCATACGATCAAAAATTATTGATGTATTGTATCATAATCTCCGCCAGAAAAAAATTTCTAATTGCGCGCCTGCCTGTAACTATTCATTTCCATGGACATATTATACGGATGTATCTTTTAATTTCCCGCTAAATCTTTTTCTCAGGTTTACGGAGAGTCATGGGGAACCGTTTTTATAAGAGCAAAGCATTCCTTTCGCGTGCGATGTTTCGCTAAAAGCTGTTTCACAATCCGAACAAGCCGGGCAAATCAAAGTCTCAGACATGATTCATTATTGATGTTTCATGACAGCTTTGACCTAAGTCGTTGCATCTAAGGGAACAAAGTATACTGTAAAATAAAAATATCGCAGCATTTCCGAGAAATATGAGAAATAACATAACACGATCTTCCGTTGAATAGCAGAGCTTTCTTTGTTTTCGTGCAACTAGAGAAAACTGCTCAAAGTCATATAGCATTATCCAAGTAGGATCGCTTTAATAAAAAACATGCCAGGTTTGTTTTACAATAATTCAACATTATTTTAAGTCAAATATGAAATGATCTTGATATAATATCCGACATGTAGTTTCGAACAAAAGCAAAATAAAGATGGGCATCCTGCATTGCATACTTGTCGAAACAGTGTTCCGAAAAGAATCAAAGAACAATTCCGTTTAAGAGTTAATGTAAATTCGTTTCGTATTAAACGTTAAAAATTATCTCATATTATTTCTAACATTTCTGCTTTCATGCATTCTGATTAAATGGGAAAACTGTTGCTACTTCTTAATATGTGAAGGCTAGAAACATCTAATTAGAAAAATGGTCTGTGTTTGGTAGTTTTGCAATTGAAAAATATAAAACTGGGAAATTTAAATTTTGGGACCTCATCAGTTATTTATATAAAATAACAGGTGATTTTTATTTAGTCTTATATAGGGCGTTATCTACAATCTGATGCTACGGATTGGCCTCCGAGGAGCAAACCGGTATTTTGGTGTTCTAAATATTTCTCTGTTATATACTTAATAGAAAAAATAACCTATTCTTCCATCTCAATTTAATTTTGTACCCAATTCCAATTTAATTTGATATTCAATCAGTTCTTTGCTAATAACGAGTCCCAAACCCTACCTATTTTTCATCGTAATTTAACTTTCAAAAAATCGGGAATGGGTTAACAAATACTGTATCCAACTAACTCTTCTCCTTGGACTTGGATTTACACTTAATATCAAGACACACACACACACACAGAGAGAGAGAGAGAGAGAGAGAGAGAGAGAGAGAGAGAGAGAGAGAGAGAGAGAGAGAGAGTGAGAGAGAGAGAGAGAGAGAGAGAGAGAGAGAGAGAGAGAGAGAGAGAGAGAGAGAGAGAGAGAGAGAGAGAGAGAGATAGATAGATAGATAGATAGATAGATAGATAAACTAAAAGGAAATATTAAGTAAAATTGAATTATAGCCTAATAACATTTATTTTAGCAAAACATGGAATTTCTTTAAAGAAGCTGTAATGGAAAAAACCGTACGTATGAAGCAGAGATAGAGAACACATGTTAAAAACATGAAGGACACCTTCGCAAGTTTTCAGTCCGTTCAGTGGTTCTGGTTGTTTCATGGGAAATTACTGCACTTGGCACAGGTTTTTACAATGTACATCTCTTCAGCGACTCATACGGGAGAATCTCTTCAGCGACCCAAAGCACAGAAAATTTTGGTATCATTGGAAAAAGTGAAACAAATCTTTTTGTGTGTTCTGTTTAAAATATAATTTAGATTTGTTAATTGCGAAGACTAATCCCAAACATATGCTCGCAAACCATTCTGGGAATCATGAAGTATTTCTCAACTTAAATATTCTACATTTTTTTACTTTTCTCATAAGACTTTCTAATTGATACATACCCTGTGTTTGATTTAATGTTAATAGCATTAGACATAACAATAAGTTACAATAGATTGTTCATGAAGTTTGATAAGTGTAGTTTACCCGTTCACATGATAAACACTTTCTGAACGCAGATAGTCATATTTGATACCCAGTCAGCTCTTTTTGCCAATTAAATTGGAAATTTCACACAGCATTTCACCAGCACTATTTGTCTGAAATTTACGTCAATCATCACTAATGAACGTTAGAGCGCTGCATGTGCTCTTAATTTGCTCATGAAATGTTTAAGAAAATTTAATTTTCGTATCTTCCTGAAGCAACTGCAGGTTGATGACCATTTAACTCTTCGACAACACTTCCAGTTATCTAAGAGTTTTTTGAAAGAAGTTATTCTGGTGAATAATTTCTGTTTGTTTAAATCAGTTTAAGAGGCGTACCGAGGATTTCTTCATGGAAGTTGCCCAAAATATTAAAGACTCAAATAAAAATACACAAGAGGAAACATCTTGCAAAATACTGGGAAGCGATAAAAATATTTCCGCCGTATTATTGAGTTATCAATTATTCATAAATTATATATTTAAAAATGTTTGTAAATATATTTTAAAATAAGGAGCCAAAAACAAAGGACCAAGTGATACCTCATGGAGAGGAACCGGGTTACTGGTAAGTTTATCTAGAGCATTGGCATTAAATTCGCTTTGAAATTATCCTGAACTTTCTGTGAACTGTCCTCGGGACAGTCGAACAATGCACTCGAAGTTTTCGGAAAGTATTAGAAGTAATTGTAGGATTATCTGAATATCTTCCCGAAGTAGCCGTCCCGGTCGAGCAGTTGTGTTTGTTTTACGGCACTGTCCCTTTCCTGGAATTAGTTGCTTTAAATTAGGGACGGCTGACTGTTTATAGCTCATTGAGTTGCTCAAGGTAAGCGTTCATCAAGAAAAAAATTATGAAATGTTTAGAAGAATTATTTCTGTCTGCTCTCACGAAGAAAGTCTTGGCAGAATCCTAGATGCCTGACAAAATATTTGCTGTTTTCACCTCCAGGGTGATTGTTTTCAAAGTTTTCTAGAAATTTCTTTAAAATAGATGATTATAAAATATCAAAATTATAATTCACTAATCAACTGCTTTTGAGGACTTCAGAGGATACACTAACAAAGCTAGTGCTATCCAGACATCCTTTCAAGATGTGGTTCAAGCAGCTAACAAAGTGAGAATTTGTTCAGCGAACGCCCAGAGCCCTGGCCCATGACACATTTCTTCAAAACGAAGAGTTTTGAAATTTGGCCAGTCCTCAACCATCCACAAAATGAATCATTATTCACCGGCATTTGCAATTTTTTCTTTCTTTTCAAAAAGTTGACTCTTTCATTTACTATCATGGGGATACAGCTTTAAGCAAATTCAAACAATACATTTCGTTGCATAGAACTGATATCAAAAAGACACGTTGCCGCACTTTCAAACTTTGATAAAAAAAGTGAAGTTGAATTTAAGCGTGATAAACATATCTACTGTAAGTTATCTCTCTAAATTTTTTACATGAAATAATTGTATCTATACGGGGATTGTCGGCACAAACTCTCCATTAATATTTGGAAAAACATTTCTGGAAAAGAAAATTAGTCGTTATAATCAGTTTTGTATCGCAAAACTGCAAGGTCTCCGCGAAAACATTATTCACTGCTCCTTGTCCTAGCAAAATTTGGTTTTCCTTACTTTCGATGATTGCGAACGGATCACACCTTTAACCACACACAAGCAGTTCGCATTAGTGTACTTAAGAATATATAGTGTATAAATTCCATTAAAGTTATTTAACTCAAACACATAATCGTATTAAACTTGGTTGGAGAGCTTTGGAGGAAATCGTACAACTTTCAAGAGCAATTTACCGTTATGTCTTAAAAGAAAAGTGTTTGATCAATGCATATTTCCAGTTCTTACTTGTGGATCAGAAATATGGATTATAACTAAAAAATAAATACAGAGGCTGCAAGGAACTCAAAGAAGTATGGAGAAATGCATGATTAGTATAACCAAGAAACAGAGGAAGGGGATTCATGACATAGGGAAATGCCAAAAGTTGATAATATCATGATCAAAGGGGAGACATTCAAGTTGTAATGGGCTGGACATATTGTTTGAAGAACTGGCCACTGTTGGACAATTGAAACACTAGGTTGGATACCAAGGGATAGTGAAAGATACAGACGAAAACCATGTGGGAGATGGGTAGATGAAATTCAAAAACATGCTGGATTGACTTGGAAGAGACTGGCTCAAGTTGTCAAGGAGATTTGGGGAGACCTTCTCCTAGCAGTTGATCCTAATGGCTAATGATGATGATATAAATCACATTATCAATATGATATTATGCAAATGTAGTAAATAGAAATGTAATATAAGTAATGGAAAAAGCGGACAAAAAGACCAAAGGTGTAATGGTTGAGTGGAAAAGATCACTCAACCATTAAACCTTAGTAAGTATATTTTCTTTGAAGCTTAATTGATATGTCTGTTTCGTAAACCAACAGAAAATTCTTACTCCTACGCAAGTCGGGAACAAAAGTCTCAGTTCGCCATGCCTGAGAAGAAAAAGTCAAAACACCAGTTACACAGGCTTACAAGACGTTACATATTAAAATATGTTTGAGTTTGATGGATGTTGCCCATACTGTATTAACGGTTCTGATTGCAAATAGGGTTTGACGCCCCAGTGGCGCAGTGGTCTAACCGCTGGCTTGAGACCTTTCGTCCGAGATGGGCCCGGGTTCGAATCCCGGTGAGTCATGGATGTTGTGTTTGACTTACAGCACTGACTCTCTTTCTTCGCTGCAACCAATAGCCCTAAATTAATGACGGGCGACTGTTTCTGGACTACAGTGTTTCTTGCGGGGGGTACAACAAAAAAAAGGTTTCAGTTTTATTTTATCCCGTACTCCTTTTTCACAAAATCACGTAACACTATAGACAGAATACGCTTGAATAGTAGGAAATCAAACAGGAAATATTTAGAAAAACTAATTCTAATCATTTATCGAAGGTGCGTTCATCACATTTAAAGCACTGTGCATATCTCCTGTTCTTACACGAAATTAGTTTCAGCCTATTTGTAAAATCTCTGTGTTTTACTTTCAAAACTGCTCTTCTTTGTATTTCTATTTATGTGCTTTTATTGTGGCGCCCCTCTGTGAAAAATGTAGAAGTTGTCGTCCATCATTTCTTTTAGTGTTGTATTCTTGTACATTTCAAGAGCAAAAGTAGCAGTCATGACTGTGATTTCTTTAGCCCTCTCCAGATCGATGGTACACAAAAACGAATCCATTTTTTCTTACCTTTTGCCCACTTCAGTTTTTCAACACAAAAGCGCAGACCTTATGTATGTGGAGCCCATGATTTGCCCTGGTCTCCGAGTTTCACTCCAAAGTATGCATAGTAAGAATTTTTTATAAAATATGTAATGTTCCTCTGTTTCTTTCTAATTACAAATTCCTCACAAATACAACAGAAACTGTTTGGCCTGTTAATACACTCTCGTGTAAGAGTTGGAAACGGGTCAAAAATTTTGGACCCGGACCTGAGCAGGAAAATCCTGCTTTAAACTATAAATTCAAAAATATCATCATCATCATTGTCAATCATTATCAATCCACTGCTTGATGAAGGTATCCTCAGATTTCTTCAACAACGGACTGTCTTGGGTCAGTCTCCTCCATTCACCCATCTCCCACGTGGTCTTCTTCTGCATCTTTTCCTGCATGTCCGTTGGAATCCAGTCTAAAATTTCGGTCGTCCATCAGTGGCCCGTCCTGCTGGCAATATGCCCAGCCCATTGCCATTTCAGGAATTTTACTCTGATCATGATGTCTTCCACTCTTGTCATTTTTCTGATCCACGAGTTCCTCTTTTCATCTCTCCTGATTACACCAAGTATGCATCTCTCCATGCTTCTTTCAGTTGCCTGCAATCTTTGCATGCCTTTTTTTCAGTTGAGGTTTATGTCCCGGCTCCATATGTAAAAACTGGAAGGATGCATTGATTATACACTTTTCTTTTAAGACGTAATGGCACATTGCTCTTAAAAATTGTAGTTTCTTCCAAAAGCTCTCCAACCAAGTTTTTTACGCCAATTAATTTTTTCACCAATATGACCTTCGCTTGATATTTGGTGCCCAAGGTTAATGTAGGAATTAGTCATCCCAAGGTCAATGTAGGAATTAGATTCCCCCATCAGTTGATAAATCTTCATTCCTTGTAAAAGTATTGTACTTCAGTTTTGTCTTTTGAAAGTTCATTTTTAAACCCATTTCTCTGAGCAAGTTCCTGGACCATACTGAAAGTACGTATTATTTCAAAGGCCTCTGAAGGGTTCTTTGAATTTTTTTTTTTTCCTTTTCAAAAATAAAATGGAAATAAAACCTTGTCGAAATTGGGTCAGCAACACTTTGACCCGACCCATTTGACCCCCAAAAAATTTTTCGACCCAGTGACCCGTTTAGATCTCTGCCTCGTGTAGCCGTTCTCACACAAATTACCATTCAATACATTAAAACCAAACACAAATAGATACAATACACAACTAACAAACAACTGTTTAGTGCAGAGACACAACTCCAACTGGCAGCTGAGGTGGAGATGAACATGAGATTTATCCAGGAATTTCATTTTGGAAGGCTGCTGAACAATTTGGGGCGGGGAAGGGGGCAAAAATTATTTTGGTGAGTTATGTTGGATGAAATTAAGTCTTTCGAAGGCTGAAAATTCTTATAGTGAAATAATTAGGCTATAAACCCAGGATTAAAAATAGGGAAAACTTCAAAATGGAGAACAGTCGATTTTTTTACTATTTAAAACCATTATAAGAGGAAATCCTTTTTCCAAAACCACGCTCGGGCTAATTTGTTTTTGTGCTGTTTATGTTTTTATCACTAATGCATAAATGTTTCCCTTAACAAGACAACAGCAAAGAAATAGTAACATGGGTTGCTGAAAGATATCGATATTTTCACAAATCTTGTGCACGCTGCCATGTTTCAGAAGTATATTTGCAGAATTATTAACAGACTAAAATAAAGAAACTTTACAACATGCTATATGGCTGAAATGCCTGACTTTAAACTTATGAATTAAACAAGAAAAACCGAAAAGAAACATGACTGCTACATGTATACAGACTTTAAATTAAAAAAAAATATATTGCGCTGTGTAGAACTAAAAGCTGAGGAATTCATCTAAATGCCAACTGCTTTTGACAACTGTGCTATATGAAAATAAAAAGGACTAATACAAAATGTTAAGAGCATACAAAAATGTATATTTCTTTGGGTATGCGTGTATTACACACCTCCAAATTGAAGGGTGTTGAGCTTTTTTATGCGGGATGTTAAGGAAATTTGACGGCGAGTGGGAGGGATGTTAGGGAGATACGGTATGGATAAATATCCCTGGAGGTGAGCTCAAGTTCAGATGTATTTGAACCCTGTTTTCACATGTTTCGCTGCCCTGTTTCCCCTTTCTTCCCTTAAATTCTTTTTTTTTTTTTTTTCTCCCTCGAAGAGCTCTCAGATTTATCAATGTTAAAAAGTTTGTGGTAGGTTGCATTAAAAAGTGGTGCTACACCAGCTGCACCGCTTTCTGAGAGAAGATACACCATTGTGTGGTGGAAACAAAACCCAACAACATTTTGCAATTTTACACCACGTTATGATACAAGGTTGCGCCACATTATGGCGCAAGGTTGCACCATTTTGTTTCGTTTTGTTTGCACCACCAATGGTGTATCTTTTCTCAGAAAGTGGTGCAGTAGTGTAGCACCAATTTTTGGTGCAACCAACCACAATCTTTCTAAAAGTGTATGTTCAGATCTGCTCTATAACAAGTTTGAGTGGAAATATTATTTTGTAGGTGATCGGAAATAATCAGTAACTCAGAAACCCTTTATTTTTTGCTTAACGCAGTGATTAATTTCATTTTCACCATCGCATATCACCTTCTTTTTGCCGATGACGTAGTAATTTTTACAACTACAGCATCAGAGCTGCAGAGTATGATCCGTTAACTTGCTGACAAAAGTAGGATTAAAAATGAACGTTCAGAAGACAAAAGTGATGTGCAATGCTTTTACTAGAAATGAAGATTTATCGATTGATGGAGAAAAGCTCGAGATAACCGATGACTACGTTTATCTTGAACAGCAGATATCAAGTGAGGGTCACATTGATGAAGAAATTAATCAGCGTATAAAACTTGGATGGAGAGCTTTCAGAAGAAACAGTATAATTTTCAAGAGCAATATGCCATTATGTCTTAAAAGAAAAGTGTTTGATCAATGCATCCTTCCAGTGCTTACGTATGGTGCAGAGACGTGGACCTTAACTAAAAGAGATATACAAAGGCTGCAGACAACTCGAAGAGGCATGGAAAGGTGCATGCTTGGTGTAATAGGAGAGATAGAGGAACTCGTGAATCAGAAAAATGACATGAGTGGAAGACATCATGATCGGAGTAAAATCCCTAAAATGGCAATGAGAAATTTTAGACTGGATTCCGAAATTTTAGACTGGATTCCAACTGACAGGAAAAGACCCAAAAGAAGACCACATGGGAGATGGGTGGATGAAATTCGAAGGTATGCGGGAGTAACATGGAGGAGATTGGCACAAGACAGGCCGCTGTGGAAAAAACTTGGGGAGACCTGCGTCCAGCAGTGGATTGGTATTGGTTGACAATGATGATGATGATGATGATTATATCAGAAGTTGAAGAAGAAACAAGTAAATCCTTTCCGGCTTGTCCTGTGCAAACATTTAAAAAGGAAGTTAGTTATGGAGCCTGTTTCACGCAAACGCGATTTTTCTCCGATAAGTGTAATGCAGTGACAAAAAAAAAAAACCCATTGCTTAAACTGTAACGAATGATAAAGAAAACATTATTTACTGGAATTTCGAGGCACTTGTCCATCGTCGACCTCTTTCCTCAATGGGCACGGGAGGGGTCTACGCATGTCACTGATTAAAATCATTCCTGCAACAGGAAGAAGATATCAGAAAGCTAAAAATCGCAGTATTTTTAATACTGCCAGAGCCGAATAGAATAGAGGCTTTGGGCGAAATTTCATAGCAAGTCCCAGAGCAAAATTTTATTGCGGACCTAGAAAATAAATCTCATATTTTAATAAAGTCGTTACGTGCAAACTGTTATCCGGAAAGAACACACACGAAAACTATCATATAGGCAAAATAATTATCTCAGAGAAGTATTTATTTAAAGCTTAAGAAAAAGATCATAACCATGGATTGAAAGTTCAGACAATGAGAGAGCAAAAGGTGTTAAAATCTACGATTCTCTTTCCGAGGAGATGGGTTTGAGGTTGTATTGTGATTCTTATAAAAATTCCCCCACAAAAATTCAACTAATCTGCGTAGCGAATAATAAACTTCCTCACAAAATTACAAAAAAAGGTAACTTCAACTAATCTGCGTAGCGAATAATAAACTTCCTCACAAAAAAAGGTAGCTTCAACTAATCTGTGTAACGAATAATAAAGTCTCCCTAAACTAAATTCCTTTAAACATTTTCCCTCTGATACAAGTTTTAGTGACTAATTTTTGATGCACAGCGTTGTAACTGACAAATTAGTGACTGATTTTTGACGTTGTAACTGACAAATTAGTGACTGATTTTTTATACAAAGCGTTGTAACTGACAAATTAGTGACTCATTTTTGATGCAAAGCGTTGTAACTGACAAATTAGTGACTGATTTTTGACGTTGTAACTGACAAATTAGTGACTGATTTTTTATACAAAGCGTTGTAACTGACAAATTAGTAACTCATTTTTGATGCAAAGCGTTGTAACTGACAAATTAGGGGCTGGTTTTTTATGCAAAGCGTTGTAACTGACAAATTAGTGACTGATTTTTGATGCAAAGCGTTGTAACTGACAAATTAGGGACTGATTTTTGATGCGAAGCGTTATAAGTAACAAATTAGTGACTTTTTTTTTTTTTAACTTTTACATGCGCTCGCATATGAAAATTGCTTTTTTATTTTACTTGCTGTATACTATTTTTAGGTTAGTCCCTGGACAATTGGCCTCCATATACACACAGCCCCAAAACAACTTTAATATTGTTCTTTTTGTTATTTTTAATTTTAGTATCTAGTTTACACACTTTGTTGAACATATCAAAGTACGGAGCTACAAACGGATCAAATTTAACTTGCTATTTCAGGAATGCAAAAAAGTTAAAGATGGCTATCATAATTGCTTGAAATCTGCAAATCACAGTGTCAGTATGACGAAAAGCAGTTACCTATTTGAAAGTGGGGGTGATTGGCAAATAAAAGAAATCATGTAAAACATTTCTTTTTAAAGACCTGGCGCCCAAGTATTGAAAGTAGGGGGATTGGCAACCTCTAGAAACATATAAAGCATTGTAACGTACCAGGAGATGTGACGTACCAGCCAGAAGGACGCACACGACATAAAGGCAGATAGGAATCAGAATAAAATGTCCGCGTAGCTTAATTGGTAGAGCAACTTATTCCGGAATGAGTGGACCCGGGTTCGAATCCTGGCGCGAATAAAAATGACGGAGAAATTCACTTCGTTATAATGGCGCCCGAACTATCCGGATGACCCGACCGTTCAAAATCTCGCATTGGTGTGATGTTGTTTCCACACCGCGAGATAGGAAAAATAAGAGAATCCTTTCTCCAGCACTTCGAAAAAAAAAAAAAAAAAAATAAGGCGGAGATGATGTAACGTACCAGGAGATGTGACGTACCTGCCAGAAGGACGCACACGACATAAAGGCAGATAGGAATCAGAATATAATGTCCGCGTAGCTTAATTGGTAGAGCAACTTATTCCGGAATGAGTGGACCCGGGTTCGAATCCTGGCGCGGATAAAAAGTGACGGAGGAATTCACTTCGTTATAGCATCATATCTTTTTAAGGACCTAGTGAACTTAAAATATTAGTAATAATAATAAATATAAAAAAATCTACCGAAAATGATTTTTTACTGATTTTATTTACTACACTGCTGTGCCCCGTGAAGGCGTGACGACAGGGGCGACCGCCCCAGTCGCTCCGATGGTCCAGCTTGCCCTGAATACTTGAGAAATTTCATAATTTTGAGAAATTTCATAATTTTCCAAATATTTCATAACTTTGAGAAATTTCATAATTTTCCAAATCCTCTCTTCACCAAGGTATGTGGAGACATGGAGACTCCTTAAAATATTGGAACTTTCCTAATTTTTTTTTCTCAAATTATTATTTACGTTCTTATTGGAAAAACACACTCAGCTTACATTTCAGTGCACCATTTTCATCATAAAATTTAGAGAAAGCAACCTGAAAAAATTTAAGCGATGCATCCAGATACACGAAAGTTTGTTTCCTTAAGCTGAGAAGTTTTTGCTCTGCTCGTCAATTAAAACACCAAACAATTTTATCCACTCCTGTATTTATGAAGCAAAGCTACTAGCTCTTTCATTTCAGTTCTAACCAAATTATGAGAACGCAATTCCGATAAAAAAAAAAAAAAAAAAAAAGTCCTTAAATTTCCAAGTTGCTAGAGCTAACTATGAAAGGTAGAACGGTAGCATACAAAAACATCATCATTTTGTTTTATCCCACGAGCATGGAATAATTCAAAAGCAGTTTTCTAGCGTTTGAATTAAATCATTGTAAATTGTGACGTCCAAGATTAGTGTAGCCTAGTAAGAAATTCCAATCTTGATACGACAGTAATGAAACTAATGGAGCTCTTTTTAAAGGAATGAACAGTAATGAAACTAATAAAGCTCTTTTCCAACTGGACACAGAATAGCTGACTTTTATAGTACAGATGAAAGACGTATAAAGTGAAATCGAGAGCTGACAGTTCTTGATAAATGTGTCTACGGTAGACAATTTGTCCAAGATAAACAGTGCTGCTGCCAATGTTCACCAATAGGAAAAGGCATTGTAGAGGAGGAATTTCAATTTTGCAAAATGAGCTTTTGGCACAGTCAGGAAGTTTCAAAGTTGATAGTGTGTTGCCTCAATGGTGAAAACAAAGCTTTAGAGTTTAATATACACGTGACAAGTTATTCGGAGGAACATTATCAAGCTTTAAAAATATATCCTAGTTTCTTGAAGCCGGTTTAGCGATGGGAAAGACGTGACTAGGTTGGAGGAAATATTCAGAGCAGTGACAGGTATAGAAGGGTGTTCCATGTCACGTGAAAGCAGAAAAGTTTACATCTTTTGTTCTTTAAAACAAAGCAAGATCTAAACTACAGAAGGTTCCATATTCTTCATGAAGAACTGGAATAAATTTTACTAGTTTGGATAGTTTATCAAGAATGCGATTTTAAATGAGATTTCAACTGATATGTATCTTCACATAATGCCCCATAACGGGAGATTGATACGTAAATAAACCTTATTCAACCACAAATTTTATTTTTCGTGGTTTACAAAACAAGATAGGGACTTGACAATTTAGAAATCATGTGTTAGCTCATTTTAGCTGCTCCCCTTCTCCCTCCTCATTTTAATTTTAGATTACTCCAGAGCACATGCTCCATAAAATACGAGGGGACAGTTGTTAATAGGAAATACTGGTTACCAGGAATATGACACAATAGTAGGTTCCTTTGTCACCGTCTGATATTCCTATAGCTAAAGAAGGGAACTTTGCAGTGTCCGTTAAGGGCAAATCTGCATCGATAATGAGAAAGATGTCACTGACCTGTCTTTGAAACTTCAAGTATTGTGAGGAGTTCTTACAGCTTAAAAGTTTATCGCACCGATAATTAACAATAATTTCCGGTTAAGCAAGTGAGGAAAGTGAAAGGAACCCAGATAGTACATAATGAATTTACAACCTTTACGGAGTTACTAGCTGTTGAAATGTTTCATTTCTGTCTGTTTTTTTTTAATTATCTAGGCCAAATATTAATAGAAATAATTGAATGGGGCCAAAAGTTTGATTTGAATCTTGTCTTCCATAAATCATCTTAAATCCCACTATAAGTTCAATTTTTGAAGAGAAAATGTGCACATTAGGAGAGAACCCTTTAAAGCAAGGGGATTGCTGAAAGGTCCTAGGAAGAAAAGAATCTAATGTCGATATATGACGCTGCGAGATGAGAACCCTCTGAAAATGTTTTTGAAAATCCCATAGGTCAAAAGCGGGAAGAATAGTTAGTTATCCAGAGAAACATGCGGAAGATCGATAATTAGGAAACAGGTAGTAAGAAAAGTAAAATATGAATTAAATAGCTAAGACAACTCCAGGAGTATATTTATAAATGTTAACTATAATTTAAAAAAGTCGAAAGTCATAACCGTCTTCATTGCATCTTCGTGTCTTTCATTGATTGAAAATAAATCGAACCCAAAGCGGAAGAGAAAAATCCCGCTAACGTTATCTTTTAGGGAAAAGCTTGATAAATAGAGACTGTTTAGAAAAATAAGGCTCACCTGGCATCCTGTCTTTAACTAGAGACTGTGTTACCCAGGGAAAAGTTGCTGGAGACGTATAGGTAAGAGGTGTTGGTCTGTGCGCTGGCACTCGAATCACAGTTCCATTTGCCCCGCCGTGCAGGGGTCGTACGGCGACATCATGGGGGATGTCTTCAGATCTGCTGTTGCGTTTAGGTACGCTTGAGCTGCCAACCCAACGCAACAGGAAGTAGCAATCTGGGACATCGATGTCACGGGAGTTGGCACAGAAGATGTCATCATCATTGAAGAGTCTCTGCTCAAAGGTAGCTGAGGAGAGGACGGCGGAGAACTGCTATCGTAATGTTTACTGGAATCATCCCCCGAAACGTCCTTAGGAGAGGGTGGTTTGTCATCACCTAGTAACCTGCTAATGCTGAAAGAGAGTTTTGGTTTAGGATGCCTATGAGGTGAAGGAGAATCAGCGTGGTCCGATGTTGGAGATGGTGTAGGTCGGGGAAGTGCTGTAGAGTCAACTTCGTCCATGTCGAAGGAGTGATCTCTCACAGGAAGTTCCATAATGTTAATAGGTTCCTCCTGAGGCGATCTACTTTCCTGGACACGGGATATCCTTTCACACAACATCATTTAAGCACCAGTTTTCAAGGCAAGAGAAGGCTTTCAAAGAGTTAACCACTTTGTGCATCCAATCTAATTTCGGGAAGTTTTCAAAGAGCACGTGCTCATCTGTCCTAAGCATGTCTGTCCTACAAAGCAAAACCAGAATGAGGGCGAAATATTTTCGTGAGAAAACATGCTATTAAGGAAAAATGAACGTATCCTTAGCCCAATAAAATTCTGCGAAGAGTAAAAAATCAGCAAGTCTGATCAAGACGTCAATTTAATTTGTAGTATCACTTGAGACACTTCCAGTAATTTACTAAAATTTCGCCGAGATCCGAGAGTTTCTCATCTTTTCTTGTGTTCATTAAATCCTTTTAATTTGTTCCTCTCAAGGATCATTTGGTATTCAGCCAACAAAGTTTCACGCGCACAGTTCAAGTTGCTGAACTTTTCCGCTTATTACTAAGTTCTGTTTAACGGAGAAATATTCCAGCGCACCATTATGGAACATGCAGCGGAAATTCGAACGAATCAAAGCTTCAGGCTTTTAATATATTAATTCTTCTCACACAATATTCCTCGACGAATTATCGTCATCAACATGGGACGAGTTGTGGGAAACGACTAGCACGTGAACGCTCCAACGACTGACTGAACTATTTCCTCCGTACTCAAAACAAACAATGTTGACTTTATAATCTAGCCCGTCCCCCCTCAACTTCCCGCCCCTAGCAGTCATGTTCCGACGGCTGGCAATTGGCTGACACTCGGAGACGGCGCAGAGGGACGTGCGGCTAATCTCCCCGCCCTCCGGACAACCGCCATTGATTATTACAGGGTAGGAAGGCGGCCCTTCCGTAATTTCTTCTTGCCCTGTAATAGCGGAACACTCTTCCCTCTTATCAGGTCTTGTTTCAGGGGAGGGGAGGGGAGATTGTCCACGACGGCGAGGAGATCCCCCCCCCCCCCACCAATTCTCCGAGAACACACCAAGCGACAGGTAAGTGAAGTGTTTCTTTTATTGAGCCTTTTGATACGAAGGGGGTAAGTAATTTCCTCGATGGTTTTTCTTCCTCCGGTCGTCGGCGGCGCCTGGGCTCCGTAAATTGTCTTTTCACAGCATTTAACTGCAATCAGAATGTCGTGCTTCGGAACTACGGCTGTGATTTTCCCCGCTTCGCGACAGTTTGGTTCCAGTTTCCAGTGCGGTATCGTCGAACTGGCACCGTTAAAACCGAAGAGCATATTTCTCCGATTTTGTTTTTCGCTCCATTGAGTGAGAAGTTTTGGAAAATATTATTACTTCTTTTTTTATCTATCCATTAAGTTTTTAAATTAGGTGATTAGATAATTCATAACGATCAGCTATAAATAGTGAAATAAATGAGTCTCGAAGGCAGTGATGTATTTAGGCATTTTCTCGGGATTGTTTAGCCCCCCCCGAAAATCCATGAACGCTGCCCCGTAGGTTTTTTGGTGATCTCCCTTTATATTTAGTCTAATCATGTTCGTTTATAGCTGAATATTTGGAAAAATTAGGAAAATGAGGGAAAATATCATATTACTAAAAAAGAAAATAATCCACATGGACTTCAATTTGAAATTTCTATCATCCTTCAATAAAACATTAAACAGTCCTCGCTGAAGGGACAATATTTCGAGCACTAACAACTCTGACTACTTCCGCAATAAAAACCTAATTCCGTATGACGTATTGCAGTGCAAACATCTCAGAGTAGAGATGTTTGCACTGCAATACGTCATCATATCATGGAAGCTGGCATTCAGATTTATTTCAGTCTTTTATGCCGACTTTCCATGTACACGGTTAAGCCCCAGTGTAGCAAACGTGATGTTAGTTCTTCCACATACAATAAAATATTTGCTACCTTATTTTTAACAATAGAAAATTATTAGAAATTATTCCCATAAAAAGGCTTTTTTTTTTTTTTTCTGGTGGTAGGTGGCTTACATTCTGTCAAAAAAAAAAAAAAAAAAAAATCGGGGCACTTCAAACTGGCATCCAAATGGTTAGTGAGTTTGTTTGTTTTTTACTCCTATGTGCTAAATATTCTAAACGGGCTGAAACTAAGTGGCAGGGGAATGGTTTGCACCATACCTTTTCAGGTAACAAAGACTGTAATGATTCCTTAATAAACAGAAACCGCCGCCCCGGTGACGCAGTGGTCTAAGGCGCTGGCCTCTGATCATTCATCCGTAAGGGGTCCGGGTTCGAATCCCGGTCAGGCATGGATGTTCTGTTTGTCTTACGGAACTGGCTCTCTCCCTTCCCTGGAAGGCCGAGGGCATTTTTTCACTCCTAATGTTTCCTTTTTTTGGGGGTGGGGGTATTTTCTCCGGCACAGCATTCTAGGATCCTTAATCTTGGAATTTTCATTTCCGATATACGAATATAAGAAAATTTGTACACTCCATTTAAAAAATTTTCTGTATATTAATGTATAATTGTATATAACAAAATTGTGATTGTATGTATATAATCAGTCAACAAGTTTCAGCCCCCTCAAAATCTGTAATTGCCTCCCCGAAAAAAAAGTCGCTGAATGCAACGCTCTTTGAAGGACAGAGTTCCTTTTAAGTACCTTATTGGTTGCTTATTGTATTACCGAATCGTATTTTCTTAGTGATGTTTTTTCATGAAATATTAAACGCTGTTCAGTGTTTTATACTTTTCATAAGTTCACTAAGTATTATAATTATGCAAAAAAAGGGGGGTTATCAAGTTATGTAAAATGCATCTTTACTTGCATTCCGTCTTTCTCCGTGTAAGTGTGTATTCATACAGGCAGGGCCTTTCCCCCTCGGGGTTCTTTTTTAAAAAGTATTTCTAGAAAAAAACTAATCATGAACTAGTTATTATTGAATTTCTTTTCATTAGTATGGCGGTTGTTGTCGAATTTCTCGGCCAGTGAACGAAGGCAGAGATATTTATCACAAGTCTGGAAATTCAGGAATTTCCTATTAATGTGCCTGCCACGTCTGTAGAACGACTTGCTATTATTGTGAAAGTAATATTTTACGTAGGGTTTCTTGCACCAATATTTACATTTAAGGAGTAATTTCAATTTTCGAAAAATTCTTCGTTACACTTCTGTGAAATTGTTGCTTCACTTCAAGATCACAATCAATTTTGCTTAAAATTTTATTACAAATTTTAAGATTGCTAAAAAGTATTATTTCAAACTTGTAAGTTATTAATTAAATTCTGCGACTTTTCAACTATTACACAATCAAATCCTCTCTATAGAATGAAATGTGAAATTTGATGCAAAACTTTAATAGAAGAAAAAGGGGTATACAGTATATATATATACACATACCATTTTCCTGGCTCTGGGCATCGGGATGACTTCACCAGATGATAGGTAGGATGTACGTATGTGTGGATGGATAGATATTATAATACGCAGGATGTACACGCACTCCGGCACACAGACATACATACACATGCATACAGCGACAGAACGATATCAAATAACGTACATAGTTTTGGAAAACATTTATTTCCTTTATTTATTCATTTATTCTTGCCTTATCTAATTCATAGTTTCCAACAAGAAAACATTTCACATCGCCTTGTGTAATAAAAAATCAGTGCTTTTAAATATTTTGTCTTGTCTGAAACTATTTCCAGAACGGTTTGCGTACAATGAGAACACTCTTTACATAATGCTGAGAATGCATGAGATTCATGAAAAAAGTATTCTTCAGCGGAAAGAAAACATTCTTTCACTACCTCATTTTGCTATAAAATATTTAAAATTCCTGAATATTATTGTATCTTCTCTGTGATAAATAACTCACTCTTTTCCTCAATGCCTGAAATATAATCTTTACATGTGTTCCCCTCGATAGATACTCTATGAAGCTTTAAATTGTGAAAATTTTAGGTTAAGGTATAACTGCTTGTAGTAGTTTGTTTCACTGTAATAGTGGGTTTAATGCCTCAGCTTCAAATGTAAGCTGTTAATATTTGCTTAATTGCTTAACTATCAAAGTTGTGAACATATTAATCAATTACCAGCACTTGTAAAATAAACATTGACGTGCTAAGTTACAGAATGAATAAATCAACTTGAACTAATCCACTAGGCATTTCGCTGCTATTGCACTTCAGCACTTGTTGATCACAATAACCAGAATACAACTTGTTGGCTTGAAATCAAATCACAACATTAAATACCTCTCTCAAAATGCACTTCGTTCTACCAAGTCGTTATCTCAAAATTACACTCTATCAATTCGCTCAATCCGAAATACGCTTATTGTTAACAGGAAGTTATCTCAAACTGCCCTACTCAAATCGTTTTCTCATTCTGCACCCTGCTCATTCAGTGATTACGTTTTATAGACGCCTAACCCACTGCCAGTGATGCCAAACTTAGAAAATTCGTTGGGAAAATAATATGTCCTGAAGTCAGAAAAACGTTTAACGACAAGAAACCAAATTTACATAAGAATACAGAATTCAAAAGGAAGGCTAAATTAGAAGTACACGTCACAACTCAGATCTAAATCAAATGACTAATTAATTACTTCTTTCAATTTTCAAAATGACTTGAAATACACTGTTAAAAATTTCACAGTTAGATTACGGGCAATGGCCGGCAACTGGGGGCCCGGCCGTTGCCCATAAAACTACGGCTTGGCCCATTTTTGTGAAAGCCCATGAAATTACGGTCTGAACCCTAAATACTAAGCCCATAATCTGAAGAGCAACGCCCACAAAAAAATAAGTTTGACCGTATTGAGCTACGCCATAATTTGAAGGGCATTGCCCATAAAAAAATAAGTTTGACCGTATTGAGCTACGCCATAATTTGAAGGGCATTGCCCATAAAAAAATAAGTTTGACCGTATTGAGATACGCCATAATTTGAAGGGCTATACCCGAAAAATAAGTTTGACCGTATTAACTTAAGCTGTAATTTGAAATGCAATCCCTGTAAATATGAAGTTTGGCCATATTCGGTTAAGCCTCACGGCAAGTAGTCACCGACTTTTACATAAATGCATTTTTTGTGGAAGAGTGTGCAAGTAAATGCATGTTTTTTGTGGAAGAGTGTGTGAGTGTGAAATTGTTGGATACTTACATTATAACTGAATCAATTCAGTTCTAAATGTGAGTAATGATATTTTCATATCTTAAAATCAGGTTTATTACAATATGATAAATAATGACATCAGTTACACACAGATTTGTTTAACATTAGGCTTTACGAACTCTGTACACACAGTTGGTTGAACAATACTTACGTTTCTTTTAGACATGTTTTAATTGGAGAATTATTTCTAAAGCACAGTTGGTTGAACAATACTTAGTTTCTTTTAGACATTTTAATTTGCACATACGTACTTATGTAGTATTTGCATGAATGAATACAAAGGGCAGTTATGTAGTAAAGATATGTACAGGCATATTCTTGTATTTATATGTTATATCAATGACAAACAGAACTACGAACTGGCATCCGAGTACATTGCGTCTATAAGGGTATTCAATCCACAATGGTGTCAAAGTTGGTTTTTCATGTAGGTTTTGGCTAGTATTACATTTGACATAGGGTTGAATCATGCTTTTTTTGTTTTCACGTTCACTGCCTTGTGTGCTAGTTCATTTTACATTCTACTGAGCACTGTGTTGTCAGTGTTCCCAGAACTTTTACTGTCTTGTTTCCTATCTCTAATTTTTGGATATTTACCTACTTTTCACATGTTTAGTAAAATTATGTCAAAAACTGGAAGTACTGCTTTTGAAAGATCACATTGCTTCCCCATAATTAAGGTATCAGAAAGAAAAGAAAAAAATACTTGAATGGAAATGAGAGCTTTTGAACTTGATAGGGCATAATTTCAAATCTCAGACCCCCACCCAAAAGAAGAAACACTTGTTTAGACCCTGATTCTAACTGAGTCATTGTAGAACATTAATGCATATCAATATTTCTAAAATATTAAATTTTCCTGTTTGGAATGTTTTAGAAATGACTTCAGTGACTAAACCTGTTCTTTCATTGTTGTGTTGCCACAAGGAAACCATTTTGGAGCACAAATTTTTTTTTGGAAAACTATTAAATAGTTGTATTTATAATATCTTGGCAATACCTGAAGATACTGAAACAATTTTTATTGATGTGCAAATCAGGTGTTTAGTGACAAAGGAAAAGAACACGGCAGAATCTTTAAATTTCTCAAAAAACAATTTCATCACATCATTTTGTACCAATTTCAGCACTATCATCTTAAAACATGAAATACATGCTTTGCATATTGAACATTTTGAATAGACCTTTAAAATAGGAATTACAAAATGTGTAAAAAATTTCATATTTTTTAACTTAAAAAAAGTGGCTTCTGATTTATCTTAAAATATAAATTTTCCTGGGCATCCAGGTTTTACTACCTGGGTAGGTAAATAATTTATGTATATACCCAGCTGCGCATGTAACATTTCGGATATTTTCCAAGCCCTGCTTAAAGTGACACAGGTGAAAGATTTCACTCGCAGAAATTTAGAATGAAATCAATTCTTTTTTACATTTTACTTTAATTACTACATTTGCAAAGCAAAGAAACTGTTCATGATATATTTTCACTGTCATTTTCTTGGCCAGCATTTACCAGATTCAGTAAAAAAAGAATAACCGTCGAAACTCGTTATAATGAAATTCAAGGGGGACAAAAAAAAATTGTAGCAACGTATTGTTCTTAAAACATTAAAAATTTTTCATTAAAAAGTTAGTATGTACTACAGAAATTTTCATTACGCATAAGATTGCAATGCTGTAAAAGTGAAATAGTGCCCACAGAGACAAGCAAAGGTAATTTTTTTTGTAATGGGAAGTTTTTGCTAAAGTAGTAATAATGAAATATATAAGCTTTAATTAATATGTATGTATGAAATTATGTACTTTATATATTTTTACTTATACATATCAGGGTTTGAAAAATACCATGCCTGAGTCGTGTGAACCATTGACCTGGGCAGGTAAATAAATAATCTAGTTGCCCTAGGTGCCAGACTGGGCAATTAAATCTAAAAATGAAGTTCAGAATATAATTTTCTACTACAAGAAAAAAGACAGTCATCGCATGTCATGTTGCTTTTCACTGCTAATCACTGGAAGTTGTATTATTGTTACGCAGTGCCAAGGACAGAAGAATATCACCTTCTTTAATTATTATGCTTTAGGTCCATAAATTGGAAGCATATGTAATTTTGCTCCAAATGTTTAAAGTCAGCGACTGAATGCATGCCTCTGATGGAACTAGCCTCTTGTGTTTATTGACAAAGGGTTAAAACTTCATATTTTTCATATTTTAATGTATTTCATATTTTTTCAGATATTTCATATTTTAAACGTGTTTTAAAGATTTTTATTGTAATATGGACCTGTGAGTCTGACACTGTGAAGAGAAGCTGCGATAGGAATAATGCATCGCTCCAGTGAAGATGTGAAGCTTTGGTCCGTTAAAAGGAAGGTTTGTTGCTGTGTGGAAATGACGGGTACAAGAGAAAGAGGACTTACGTTATTGGCAGAAGAGCAATAAATGTTGTAGTGATACGCTACAGAAAATAGGTCCACAGCAGCCACCCTTTCTTTTGTTGTATCCTGTACGTTGTTGGCAGGAAAAACCGGATAAAACCTTTTCGATTTGCAAAAGATACATATGAGTAAGATAGAAACTCGCGTGCAAACAAGCTATTAACAGAAGAACCAAAAGTGCAGAGACACAGCAAATCTGTTCAAACCAAAACCGAAATTTATAGTTCCCCAGTTTTCTGTACAACATAGAAAAGCATATTAGTACTTTCGCTAAATGTGTACTTCAGCGTCCTAAACTATTTCGTTGGAAAAATTTAACTGTGGGTGAAAAGTTCGATGCACACATTTTTTAAGCATGCAAAATAATAGGGAAAGGTGAAAAATTATATTTTTAAATAAAAAGGAAATAATTTTTCTGAAGTATTAACCTGCGAGTACGATGGTTTGTAGCAGGTGGTGCGGGAGGCTGAAGCGATGCTAACGGCCACCACGTGAAGGTGCTGTGCGACGGAGCGAAGTACGAGTTGGTAGCAAATGCGTGGAAGTATACGACAGCAGTAGGGTATATTTTTCGGACGAGTATCGTGTAATTGTGCGCAGAAGTAGTTCAAACCTGTTTTATTCATTTTTGAGAAAGATATGTGCAGAATGTCGTTATTAGTGGTTTCACAGTGTCTCCGAATGGAAAGAAATTAAGGAATGTAAAATAATTTATGTACGACAGAAGTTTTGAGGAAGACGTTTTGGTTCCGGTTGAACCCAAAGTTTTAGTTTTGGTTTGGAAGATGTGCACAGGTAGGTGATTTCTTCAAGCACTTCATTTGCAGTTCTGCTGTTATTCAGTACATCGTAGCTCACATTTTTTTCCTCGTGACATGGATATTTTTCAAAATAAGCAATTTTCTTCAATTCATATATCGCACTATGGCAGGGAGACAGCTTCTTGTATTGTGGCGGATAATGAAATTTTAAGCCCTGACGAAATCCGAAATGACTGACGATTTTGTACTTCCGCTTTCTCAAAATTACCCTTAAAAAAAACAAAAACTTACAATGCTGCACAAATTCAACCTCTTTCTTTCTGCATATGCCTACAAGACTTTTCGATGACTACGTACTGCTAAACCGCTTCCTTCTTAATTCTTCCGCCCGTTACTTGCCCTTCTCAATGAAGCTTCCATTCACCGGACTCCACCTTGATGCCGTTGCCGCTCTCTCGTCCTATGCCTATACCGCACGTACTCTTCCAAACCATCGCACTCTCAGGTAAATACTTTGGAAAACTTATTTCCTTTTATCTAAAAATACTATATTTTTGCACCTTTTCGCATTATTTTGCATGCTTAAAATATTGTATGTCACACTTTTCCCACACAGTTACATTTTTCCGACGAAATAATTTAGACGCTAAAGTACACATTTACCAAACTTTCTATTTCGGATCAGGGAATCATATGCGAAAGAATGAAAAATTTCACGTCTGCTTTAAAAACAATTACAAAACATGAACAAACTATATTGTGTAGCATATGAGTATAAAATGGTTCGCTCTCCTGGCAAGAAGGTACTTGCTTGGACTTGTAGTCATCCGCACGTGAATTGCACGGCGAAGCGAATCTTCCTTTCAACAAAGCAAATCTTCACATCGTTGCCGTAGTGATGTGTTAGGCCTACCACAGCGTCGCACTCGCAAGTCAATATTACAAGTTTCCGACAAAATAATTTAGGACGCTAATCTACACATTTACCGAATAATCTGCCAATGATGAAGATTGGAGTGCCATTTCAGGTGGATTCAGTAGTTTTAAAGAGTTTGTAGAAATCAATGAAAATGCATTATTGGGGAATTGAGGGATATTCAAGAAATAGCCAATGAAATTCAGGATGATGATGAAGAGACATAACAAAGAATTAACAAAAGATCCCCAGACTGTCACGAAAGCAGTGTAGAAGCTTTGGAAACACTGTCACTACATACAACTCACCGATACATCTAATTGCCACACATTCCTGTTTAAACAAACTTGAAAAAGCTGTTTTCAATGAGAGGCAACAGCAGAAACAGTCTTCAATTTTACATAACTTTAAAAAGCCATAAATATAAAAAAGGTATGTAATTAAAATTTTGAGATCAAGTAATTTACATTTTTGAGTAATCTAAGCTTTAAAGTGTTAAATTTAACTAAGTAAATTCAATCATTGATATTTTTCTTATTTTGCATGTTATTCTCATGTTAATTACTTTTTAAACTTAATTTTGGCTGGAATTACACTAACTTTTACTTATGCTGCGCTCTTATTTATGCGTGCTTTGGTTTGCGCTGACATATATGTGAAATATTACTGTATACATGTGATGATGAGGTGATTATAGATATAATTAAAAAATATATATTTTTTGGCTCTTCTGGTTTCCAATTAAATTTATGTAATTTATGTGTTGAGTGGTAAAAAGCTGTTTTCAATGAGAGGCATATGGGGTTTGTATATATGCAGATTTCCATTGTTTGCTTCTTCCTGCTGAAAACTAAGCTAGGGATGCCTATGAGTTAACTGAATATACCATAGTCACAAAATGATTGATAGTTATATACTAAGGAATGCGAGTGAAATGGTATTCCTAAAAGCAATCAAAACCATGTAGCAGTCAGGGAGAATCACAAATGTGTTTCCTGAACGAAAATGTGACATTTCATCACATGAAACTTTTTTCCCCGCCTCTAAATTGAGGCCACTGGTTCTAGGGAAGGAGAAAGCCAAAGCTGTTATGTTATGTAAAAAACAGGTTTCTTTTTTAAAGGTTTTAACGGCTAATGTGAGGAACTAAATGGGATATAAGCAGTCCCCGTCCCTAATTTAAGAGTCACTGGTTCCAGGGAAGAGAAAACGCCAGTGCTGTAAGACAAACACAACATCCATGCCATACCGGGATTCAAACCCGGACCCACTTGGACAATCATAAGATGGTGCTTAGACCACTGCACCACCAGGGTGGCAAAACTAATGCCTCATATGGGACTCAAACCATATGTTAAATTGTGACTGCTAGCCAAAAACCTTGATGTACAACCAACTCTGATACCAGAACGGCTTGAACATCCTCTAGACCAATAGTTCTCAAAGTGGGTTTCACTAAAATAATAGGGGGGCATATGCGGATTTGTTAGCAACCATACCGAGTCACATAGTGAACCAATTTTCAAAACAAAATTAATCTGAATTTATGGCTAGTGCTGGTAGGATGTGTGGTGAAGTTTAGCATATTTAGCTGAAATTTCTAAAAAATGAACTAATGGAACTTCTCATTACAGGGTGAAAACAATCTGTTCAATGTTGAAAAAACAAAACACAAGCAATGACCAAAAAACTTTATGAGAAAACCAAATTACAGGGAACAGCTCTGACCAATTTTCATAACTGAATTCATTATCATCAGAAAATGAGCAAACAATTGGAAACTTGATGTTAAACAGCTAATAATCGTCCATCTCTGCACTCTCCAAACATTTACAAGGCAGTATTTCCCATTCCCACTGAATGAACTAGTTACTCATTCACATACAATGCAGAAATGTGTAATCTTCTATTGCCAAATAAAAAACTTATGAGACATCTTTTAACTCTGGTTGGTTTGAAAAGCATTTGTTCTTTGAAATCACTGACTAGTTTTTTTTTTGTTGGAGGTTTAACGACCACCGTGAGCAACTCAATGGGCTATAAGCAGTCGCCCGTCCCTAATTTAGGGTCACTGGTTCCAGGGAAGGGAGAGAGCCAGTGCCGTAAGACAAACACAACATCCATGTCGGACCGGGATTCGAACCTGGACCCCTTACGAACGAATGATCAGAGGCAAGCGCCTTAGACCACTGCGCCACCGGGGCGGCGACTAGTTTTTGGATTCCAATGGAAAAAGAATTTCCAACATTGTCGAGCACTGCCTTAAGTATTTGTTGCCTTTTACAACTACATATTTATGTGAAACCAGTGTTTTATCCTTAATCACCATAAAAACTAAATATTGAAATAAGCTGGATGTTGAAGATAACTTGTTTGTACATAAGCAAGAAAACTCAAAATATTGATGAACTTTGCAAGAGTAAATGAGCTCATACATCTGATACTAAACAAATGACTTGACCAGTTTTATTTGATTTTTTTTTTTAGCCAATTGTGCAATTTCTGTGACATCAGTGTATGTAATTTTAGCAAATATACCTGTGTATTTGTATTTTTTATATATTTTATACCCACATAAACACACTGGAATAAACTTTTCATTAAAGAATATGCCTGTACATATCTGTACTCCATAGCTAATCTTTGTATTCATTGGTGCAAATATAATAAGTACATGAGCAAATGAAAAGGAGTCTTAAAAAAAACCCAAAGTATTGTTCAGCCAGTTTGTGCTTTAGAAATAATTCTGTCTAAATTCAGGAGTTGAACACTATGCCGTAAAAAAAAAAAAAAAAAAGCACAAAACGATAAGACAATATTTATGCGTGTTATATTGCAAAATGGAATTCATTTCAGACTACAAACATACGAAGAATGCTGCCCTACGTAATTCCCAAATCAGCATGTACAGATCGAATTTATTTGACATCCTAGTCAACGCTACGTATATACCTGGCGATAAAGACTTGCACAGAAAGTAAAGCACTGTATCATATTGATGGTAAAACATATATGGATGTGAGAGTTATGCCCCTACCCCAGTCAAATGAAATCTTAGCTACTACATAGATTTTCCTGTGTGACAATGCTTCAGCCACCCTCGTTTGGTGGTGAAACTTTTAAAATTATATATATATATATATATATATATATATATATATATATATATATACGTACACAGTTCGTGAGCTTAATATCAAACAAAAATGTGTGTAATTGATTTCGTTACTTTTACATATCATAATAAACTTAATTTTAAAAATGTCTACTCACATGTTTTCATGGCGTCTTTCTTTCACATGTTCGTGGCTTCGTGTTCGTCAGTTAGGGATGGGCGATATTTATCAATATCTCGAAATATCGATATTTTTGTCCGATATTTCAATATATAGTATTGATATCCAAGTTACGATATATCAGAAAAGCACTATATCGGTGCGATATTCAATATATCAGCCCATGGCTGATGTGATTTAATTTGTGGAATGAAATCTGTGTTCTTTCCTCTGGCATGTCACGAAAATTATGTTGCTTGAGGACTATCAAACTGCGATCTCATTATCGAGATTCACATGATATTATGTCACCTTCCGATTTCTAGAACTTTACAAGGAAAAATATCTGCTGTGTTGAAAACCTCGATGGTTGAAAATTTTAACTATTAGTTGACAGTAGGCACCCAGAAAACAAATTTAACGAACGGTTGATAGCAGATTGTTCTTTTGCCTATGAGTATTATGTTTGAAGTAAACTGGCACTTTGACCAAAATTAAATACATACCAATGACACACAATTTGAAGTGAAGCATTTTTTTTGTTTTTTTTTGTTAGTGATAAAGTATGTAGATCTTAACAGCTATGTAAGGAAATGCAAAATAGCTTTTCAAGAGTTTTCTTGATGTCTTACAAGTTATGTAGTATAAAGTATGTTGTAATTCAGGCTATGTATATATCAGACGTAATTTTTTTATCAGCCTTTGACAATTATCTTGTTAATACATAGTGAAACTTCCTGAAGTAATTATATAATCTGGTAAAAATATGAGCATAACAACTTTCGTCTTGATCTGCTGATTTTCCCACACTTACAGCATGTTATTTCCTCTGATTGTCCATTCGTTTTTTTGTTATCTAGGAGAGACAGGCTTTCATTCATTAATTAGTAAATATATACTTGATGAATTTGGATTATGATATTTTTTTTATGTTTTTCATACATTAATTAGTATGGCTTTCATTAATTAATTAGTAAATATATATACTTGATTAATTTGGATTACGATATTTTTTATGTTTTTATTTTTATAATCATATTTTAATGGAGGACTAATAATCGTTAGCATTTTTTTAAATATCTTTCTGGAAAAATAATTGCTTTCTATGAAAAGGCCATTACAAATTATTCGTACTCTAATTACTGTTTTTAACAAAAATGTCACTTGTAAACATATTATAAGCACTTTAATTTTTTTGCTTATGCCATGGGAACTATTTTTGCTTACACCATAGAAGTAATTATATCTGTATACTCCATTAACATTATGTTCTGTCTTAAACGATAAAAAAAATAGCAAACATTGTTCACACCTTCTGAAAAATATAAATGTATACAAAATGCTCTAAAAATTACAATAACAAAGTTTTTTTAAAGATTTTTTTCCATAACATTTCCTTGCAAGCTAATATAATGTTAACTTTGACATTTGCATCCCAACAAAAATAGTTATTCTTTCTATAATTCAGTTATTCCCACGTTAATTGATGGTTAAGATTCCAGTCTGCTGGGATTAATAAGTACTTTTGTTTTTTTGTCATTTATGCCATACTGAAGCTTCAACTTACCTTTTCTCGAAATGTTGGAAATACATATTTCTCGTAATCTCACATTGATGAAAAACTCATGAAAACATTCCTTTGCAACTGGGATTTTTGGAAACTTCTTAGCAGAAACCATATCCCTGCTCGTCGAGCAATGCCTACACATGAAACAAGAAAATCACCTTTTGGGTTTTGGAAAGTATATTCAGCATTTCTGCAGATTACAAGCTCACTTCTGTTGCATGATTTTTTTATTTATTTTTGCATCAAATTTTTCTGCTATATATTTTTTTTATTTTAGGATCTGAAAAACAATATTTTATGTGTTTTTCATATCACTAAAAATACAGCTTGAGAGCTGCAATCTTGCATAAAGATAGTTTTAAGCTATAAAATGTAATAATAAAGGACAAATAAAATTGCTCCCTTTTAGCAGGAGAAAGCAGCTCTTGAAAAAAAAAATTTCAGCTGATGTTTCTAAGAAATTATCTGAGAAAACTGGTAGGATATTTATTCCCCACATTCACTGCCAAGCTTGTGTATTATAATTAGTTATTACTTATTACCAAAACAATTTTTTAAGGTAAAGAATATTTTTATGTCTTAAGAGACACATATGGTTGAGTCGTCATTAGACTATGTAAATGCTATCTGTGGAGAGTAGTTACTCAATTATGTTTGCTCATGCTGATGAAACAATCCTGTTGGCAGAGAGCAAAAGTGAGTTGCAGCGTATGTTGTCCCACATGTATGAAGTTTGTATGAATTTCAAACTTAGTATATGAAAGGAAAAACCCAAAGTTATGTTTTTGACAGATGAATTGTTAGTATTAAATCAAACAGATCAGTCTAAATGGCAAAGAGATTGACCAGGTAAATCAATTTACATATTTAGGAAGCATGTTTGACAGAGGAAACAAATTAGATGGTGAAATTAGTAGGCTAGTAAATTCATCTTTGAAAGTCACAGCTGCTTCAGGAGGATTTTGAATAAATGATGAATGATAGGTTCTCAAAAAAGTCCCTAATAGTTGTGTGTGAAAAAGTACAGTAATTGTTCCTACTCTGATGTGGAGCAGTGAAGGTGGAGTACTGCAGATGAAACATAGGAGTGATTTGTGAGCTGTATAGATGTGTTACTTATGGGGGTGGGGGCAAGATATGTTTTGATCATGTGAGGAATGAAGATGTTTTGTAGATGAGTAGTGTGAAGCAAAATATTGTTTGTAAGGTGGGGACAAATATTCTTTGGTGGTTTGGAGAATGAGTGGTGAGATGATTACTAGGAGAATTTATTCTGCACAAGTGACAGGAAGAAAATGTAGAAGATCAAGGGAGGACCAGATTCAGGAATTCCTGCATGAGAAAAAGAGAATAAATGTGAAGTACAAATGGTCTTGTGTGTGATGGATGTCAGTGAAGCTCAAGTTGTGAGCTGAGATCACTGTAAATGCAGATGTTTGATACATCAAGAGTAAATAAAATGTATTGCCATCAGTTTTAAACTTTAATCCAGCAGATAAGCTCTCATCAAGAAACTAACCTATGATCTTAGAGAACAGCTTAGTGATATATATGCATGTAAAGAGAAAATCCCTCACCTACAGCAAGTTGAATATAACTAGAGGTGAGAAATCCGTACTTATTTTTGTGTTGTTTTGGTGTTAATAAGTGAAACATTAAATGTTATATCCCATTTGAGTTAAAAACTGTAAAAAAAAATTTTAAATCTGCTGACTTCCTTAATTTTAAGGATAGACTCCACCAATGCGCATTTAAAATGTAAAAAAAAAAATGATATGATATCGAAGATAGCTCCTCAGGCGTTTTAGACTTGATAAAGAATACTTCAGATATTTATTGTGTACAAGTTTTTAATGGAGATGAGAAATCCAAAGAAATGGACTGAGAACTGGAAAAAAATGCGTGAAGTGGTGTGTGTGTGTGTGTGTGTGTGTGTGTGTGTGTGTTGATCTCCATGAGCATCTAAAGTTGTTCCCGAATGTGTAGAAGCTCGATTCACCATAAGCAGACACATGTCCCTAATTTAGGGCGAGTGGTTCCAGGAAAGACAAGACAGGAACAACTTCTTTATGTATTTTACCACTTGGTAGGCACATTTTCCATGATTATTTAGATACTGAATAGTTTCCATGACATTTAATGAACATTTCATGACTGAATAGATTTTATTCATGACATTTAATAAATAGATTTCTTGACTGAATAGATTTCATGACATTTAATTGCTAAAACCTGGAAAGAGCGACATCTTTGTTTATTCACTGACGCCACATATTTGGAGGATTTTCACATTTAATGAACAGTGCTTCTTATTTTGAAAATTTGACTGTTTTCTAGCAGTTTCTGAGGAAGAAGTAATCTTTTTGTATGAGAATTTTCCTGATATTGATGCTGAATCAGTTGTAGCAGGTATAAAATCACATACAATTTTTGCAAACTTGAACAAATGTAAAACCGATGGGTGCAATGCAAGGTATTCATATAATCTTTAATGGTAGTCTAAGAACTCCCTTCCTACAGCTAGTGTCAAACATTTGGCACAATGTATTGCCTTTTAATCAAACCAAGAACCCATATTTATGAGTACAAATGCAATTTTTACATTGCACATTTATTAGATTTTAGCAGCAAAAGAATTTTGAAAAAAGTAACTTTGTATACTGTAAAGAAACACTAGAGAAATCAAATGAGGAAGAGCACTGCACATTAAAACTTTTCTGGACAACAGAATTTTGTTAATGCCATTCCGTTTAAGAATAACAGTTTTCAAAAAAAAAAAAAAATATGTTCACAGTTATTATCAAGAGAGAAATAGACATAATGACAAAATGGATAACACTGGGCAAATTAGGCCGAAACCTGTTAACAAGGTTTGTTGTATTTTCAGTTTTTTTTTGTTTTTTTTTTACAAAAAAAAAAAATATATATGTATCTACAGTGTATATGCACACTAACTTTGAAATAATATATTTTCATGTATGTGTGCAAACTTCTTCAAAATTGCATTAAAAAGCTCTAGCCATTTACCTCTCAACAATATTATGACTTTGCAGAACATTCTGCATTAGAAATTGCAATTATATGCTGTGATTACAGGCTAAGGGGGTAATGTTTCAGACAGAAGTAACCCAGTGATTTTGTTTTAGGCATTTTACTCCGCTTTTGTACTTAAATAAACATTTCGAATAATGGAAAAACCTTAACATGTGTAGAATAATCAAATCAATGAGACTTATTTACCCAATTGCCTGTGGTTTACTGGTCTTCTATGTAGCAAAATATTTCTGCCACAAATTCCATTTCAAGTGTGTTTTTTTATTCATGTATATTCTTTAAAAAGATGTTGAGTGTGCTTAACAGGAAAGTTGACATCTAATTTGTTTACTTTCAAATGATAACCAAAACCTTCAAATATCGTTGGTGACAGTTGATACTATCCACAGCCACAGCCCCCCCCCATTAGTGGAAGGGGAGTGCAGATGTTATATAAACACAAAAGTGCACAACACTTTTATGATTGCTTTTTGACTAATTTTGTCTCGCTGTATCAACAATCTTGCATAGGTAGCAATGTTAAGTACAGAGAATCATGATAACATGTTTTGGTAAAAAAAAACAGTTTCCGCATTTATGTTCTGTAAATTTATGTGACAACTTCCTGCCCTTTGGCCACTTTCATCCCATCTGTGCTCTGCCCCTTCATTAAGAAATGCAACAAGGGGCATATATAGATTTTTTTGAGGGCGTGCCGTGCCAATGAAATGAAAAAAAATTAAATCCACCAGGACAAAATAAAAGAATGAGAATAGAAAAAAAAAAAAAAAAATTTAACGTAAATTAATGAATTTTTTTATTAAATTACGCATTTTTGTTTCCAATGTAAGGCACATTTTAACAATAAATAAAACACATTTAAACACTTGGGGGGGGGGGGGGGAGTGGGCATAAATATATGCCACCTTACATTACATAAATGTATAAAATATATAATATAAATACGCCCTTACATTACCATGGCTACGATGTAAACAACCCTGATGTTGGCTTTCCAGCTCAGCATACAAGATATATTTTTAGCGAATTTTTAAGAATTATAAAAACGTAAAATGTTAATTCCGCTGTCGAAAATATTTATTTACGTAACAAAACAACGTAAAAGGGCGAAATAAAAGCATTAAGTTTTTAACGAGTTTTAAAGTCGTAAAACCCATGGCGTCGGTCTTGTAAAAAAACGTTAAATATCAATTCCGCTATCGGAAATAATTATTTACACAACAAAACGACTGAAATGGCAAAATAAACGCACTACGTTTATTTCCAAGTACAGCGACCGTCTTGTAAAAGGTACGAAGTTAGTAATATACATTACTTTTCTGAGATATCACTATTTTAATGGTATTAACAAAACTTGATTGCAGCTATATTTTCAAGCTGCAGGATAATTTAGTACTGGCTGAGATTTGTGCGAACAAGCCAACAGCCAATTAGTCCCAAGTTCCCAATAGCCAATACTTAACACAACATTGGATCGGATTCAGTAATAACCCAAATGCAGTATGCAGTGAATAAACCGAAATATCAGTCAGTCTTATTGAGATCAGAAGTATTGAAAAATATCGAAAAATCAATCCGATATATTGATCTTTAAATACAGATATTTTCGATTCAATATATCGGTCGCAGAAATATTTAAAGATATCATACTTTTGAAAATATCGTCCATCCCTTCGTCTTGGTAAAAAACGAGCAGCCACCGTAAAATCACGTGACGACTCGCTGACCAATAGCAGAAAGCGACGCATGCCGCATTCCTTTTCTGTCATTATCGTTCATTGGCTAGCCCGTGCCTCTTAGCAACGCCCGTAAAATTACGGTTTGGAACAGTTGTCCTACATATCCATGCCCGTTAAAATACGGGCATCGCCTTGAAACTGCAGAAACGAGCCTTGATCGTAAAAATACACGGGCAACAAGACTTTTTTTACGGGAATTTTTAACAGTGTAGAGCTGTTTTTAACCGGCTAGCCTATGGCCCGTCCTAGGAAGGTTGTTTTTAAGCTTTAAATAAATATTAATATACTATAAAGCGGACGTTTCCCGTCTTAAGACAGGGTGAAATTTTTAATTGAAACAGATTGAAAACAAATCAAATAGACGTCGGCTTTTTGTAAGAAAATATAATAAAAACTTATATATATAGTAAGAACTCATTCATGTTAGAACTGAAAATTATGTGCTAATTTTTCCGTTTTTCAAAAGACCTCGCGATAAATAAACATTCTGGGTAAAATATTTGTTGTTTACCAATTGTCCTTGTAGTCCAGTTGTTTTCGTGTAAACTTACCTTAATAACATTTGCTTTGATTTTTCGCGTTAAATGACTTTCTCTCCGGCACACTTGTTATTTCGTTCATGGCTTGTTTTAGACTGTCCTATTCGACAGTTAGTTTGAAACTTCATACCGAAGCTTATTCTACAAAAAAATGCGATATGTGGCATTACAAATCGGAACTTTCTAAATTAACGACAATGTGCTGTTGGGACGACATCTGTATAGAATAAACATTGAAGAAGAAATTTGAATAAACATTGTTAGAAGCAATTTTGCTGACTTCAACATCTGAAGATTTCAGAATTTACTGTAGGTTAGATCGTTTAGATATATCGATATTTTGCAAAATGTATAATATAATCAGCACTAAACTCGGAAAGTTAGTTAAATAAAAAAATAATTAAACCGTACAAATTCATATTCGAATTGTGCTAAATTAAATTAAAATACAAACTCAACTTGCTGTGATATTAAGATTTCAATTGGAATTTTGTAGATCGGATAAATAGAACTCGGGTCAATAATAATCCAATGCTTTTAAATTAGCATCACGCGACCACTTTGACATCTCTGTTAACTTGGTTTGTTCTTCCAGGTTAACGTAGTAAATTAAGAAGAATAAATAGCAGGTTTATTACTTGTTGGTGAATAACGATGATCAGTACAACGTAACTTATGATAGCCTCCTTCACTCTTTCACCTCGGGGTTCGTAGTTAGAGTTCGGCACGCAAACATCAATGTGATGGAAACAACAAAAGACTTAAATATTGTAAGGAGGACTCTGCACTATTTCATGAAATACTTCTGTATCTTATAAAAACGACTTATTCTTTTTATTTACTTCTGCGAAGGTTGTCCTAATGATTGAGCTATCCTGCTTGTTGCGAGCACTATAAAATATTTCCACTCCCTATGGATACTCATTACCAATAACTTTCTACGCCTTTTTTTCCGGCCATTGGGAAAGGCCCTCTTTTCCCCGCTGCTAAGAAAATTCTGCCCTCGAAACAAAGCCCTCTGGCTTCTCACACGACAATCTCTCCGAGCTGACTGCTCTTTTTCTCGCCAACTTGCCCGCAAGCGAAAAGATGACCAACCCCTTCTAGCACACGCGGCGATACTTCCTCTCTCACGGATTAAAAAGGGCCGCTTTCCAAGACAAAAGTCTCAAAGCTGAGGATTGTCAGTCCTGAATACCCATCGGTACCTTTGAACATAGAGCCAAAATGCGACAGCCTGGCGTCTCTAAATAAACCGTATTTCCTGTTATTTCTTGACTGGGGTGCGAAGCTGAAAGTTTCTCACGCATCATGGAAACAAAGGAAATGAGGCACAAAAGCGAAATAAAGGTTGGGAATGAGATTTAATACTTTTGCCTAAAAATTCTAGTATTAAATCTCCGTAACATCTCAAAGTGATCGCGTGCTATTATACAGCACGCAATCCCTTTGACATTAGATCGCGTGCTATTGTATAGCACGAATCACTTTGACATCTCGAGACCACACACGAATGGATCGATACGAGATGGCGCAACAATGTAGACGTTGCTGTGACGTCAAGCGTTCCACACACATCTGGCTGTTTATATTATTAATCTTGTTTGCCCTCGAGATTTTTTACGTCGCATAAGTTCCAAGTGTGAGCGCAACGCCTAAAAGCAGACATGGTGACTAGAGCTGGTTTAAAGGATCCGCGGGGCCTGTAGCAGTACTAACGGCGGGGCCTCCTCTCCATATATATATATATATATATATAACCTACAAAGCAGAGTCTGCCTGTTGGGTTTTGTGGTTTAATTCGTAGTTTTTGACCTTGTTAAATAACCTTTTTGTTTCATACTCTGCTTTGTAGGTTGTAATTTCTGAATATTCGTCACTGCTGCGTTGCGCGTCATGATCTTCAGAATGTATGTTCACAAAAAAAATTTGGTTTTAAATTTGGTTTTAAATTTGGTTTTTAAATTTTGTCTTTAACTCTGCTTTTGGGTATATATATATATATATATATATATATATATATATATATATATATATATAACTATACCATCGGGATTAGAGGAAATGCTATCCCACACTCACCAACCCGCTTGGCCAGCGTGGTGAGTTATGGCCAAACCTCTCCAAAATGACTCTACAACTTAAATCTCGGACCTCAGTCTCCGGCAGCTGGAATGTACCTGGTCAAGGCAGTGGCCAGTGCGACATGAAGGCAGAGGGTGCTAGGAATCCCCGGAAGACCGGACTAGGCTGCCATCTGATGGCTGCGTATAATGGACGCTCCCTATCTTCTGATTCAAGGCTTCTTGAATTGGAAGAGGAACTACAAAGGATCAAGTGCGGGACATCGTCGGGCTAAGTGAGGTAAGAAGAAAAGAAGATCTCATTGAACTGAAAAGTGGACATCTCTTCTACTATCGCGGGACTGATACTGGCAGAACTAGTGGTGTTGGATTTATAATAAACAAGAAACTGAAGGATAAAGTGGTAGAAGTTGAAAGTTCTTCTGACAGAGCTGCACGACTCGTTATCCAACTCTCGAGAAGATACCAGGCTCAGATTATTCAAACTTATACACCCACCACAAGTCATCGTGAAGAAGAAATTGAAGAATTTTATGAGGAAATTTGTCATCTAAATAATAAAGGTAAGCAGCACTTCAAGATAATTATGGGATATTTCAATGCAAAAATAGGGCAACGGCAACAGAATGAAACTTCAGTAGGTAAATTCGGTCACGGCAACAGAAACCAGCCTGGAAATACTCTTGTAGAGTTTGCAGAGGCAGAAGGGTTTTTCATCTTGAACTCCTTTTTCAAGAAAAAGCCACACAGGAAATGGACATGGAGACATCCAAATGGGACGACAAGTGAAATTGATTTTATTATGTGTAACAAAAAATTCGTTATAGAAGACTGCAGTGTGCTAAACAAGTTCAACACAGGTAGTGACCATAGATTGGTGAGATGTAAGATGCACGTCAACACTAAACTCGAACGTAGCAAGCTCATAAGACAAACAAAATGTATCGACATAACCAACCTTAAAAAACACCATAATACCTTCAAGTTGGAACTGAAGAACAGATTCTCTGCTTTAGAAGGCCTAACATCGGAAGAAGTGGATATTTCTGAAGTTAACAGAAAAGTAACCAAAGCTCTTATGGAAACAGCAACAAAATTAGCTCGGTCTAAGAACAAGTTGCACGTGAACAAATTATCAGGAAAACCCAAAATTTTGATGCAAAAAAAGAAGAGAGATGAGGACAACTAAAGATGATGTGACTTCCAAAGTGGAATATATAGAGCTATGCAAGACAGTACGAAAAAGTATCACTGAAGACGTAAGGAAATTCAACTGTGAACTAGTAAGGAAAGCAATTGAAAACATCCAAAGCCTAAAGATAGCAAAGGGACATCTCAGTAAGGGAAGAAAACAGATTATGGCACTGAGAAAAGAAGATGGTTCTGTAACAAGAAAGAGAGGTGAAATTTTGACAAGAGTGAAAGATTTCTACTCCAAATTATACGAAAGGGATGATACATGTACTTAAGAGATCATGAAAGGTACTAGTACCAGAATTCTTCCAGTCCTCCCAGCAGAAGTTGCACATGCAATCAAGAACATGAAGCGGGGAAAAGCTCCAGGAGAAGATGGAATCACTGTAGACATCATAGAAGCAGCAAGTGGAGAAATCGAAACATTACTCGCCCAAATTTTCACTCGATGCCTTAATGAAGGGAAGATTCCTGAGGATTGGAACAACGCTACAATGATATTGCTACATAAAAAAGGTGACATTGAGGATCTCAGGAGCTACAGACCTATCAGCCTCCTATCAGTGGTTTATAAAATCTTCACTAAAGTTCTTTCACACCGTTTGAAGGTAACACTGGACATGGCTCAACCGAGGGAACAAGCTGGATTCAGGAGTGGCTACAGCACAATAGATCATATCCACGTACTGAGAGAACTAATTGAAAGAGCGAGGGAATATGAACTTCCATTGTGCATGGCTTTCATCGATTATGAAAAAGCCTTTGATTCGGTGAAACCATCAGCAGTTACAATGGCTCTGAAATCCTGCGGTATTGAAGATGCGTAAATTAATATTATTAATAACATCTATGAAAATGCAAGTGCAAAGATTCAGCTGTTTGAAAATACAACACACATAAAAATTGGAAGAGGAGTGAGACAAGGTGACACCATATCTCCGAAGCTCTTTAATGCGACATTGGAAAATGTCTTTCAATCACTGAACTGGGAAAACAAAGGGATAACGATTAATGAAGATTATCTAACCCACCTTCGTTTTGCTGATGACATAGTCATTTTTGCAACTACCCCATCAGAGCTGCAGAGTATGATCCAGGAACTTGCTGACAAGAGTAAAGAAGTGGGATTAAAAATGAACTTTCAGAAGACAAAAGTGATGTTCAATGGTTTTACAAGAAATGAAGATTTATCGATTGATGGAGAAAAGCTGGAGATAACAGACACGTACGTTTATCTTGGACAGCAGATATCAAGTGAGGGCCACATTGATGAAGAAATTAATCGGCGTACAAAACTTGCCTGGAGAGCTTTTGGAAGAAACAGCATAATTTTCAAGAGCAATATGCCATTATGTCTTAAAAGAAAAGTGTTTGATCAATGCATCCTTCCAGTGCTTACGTATGGTGCAGAGACGTGGACCTTAACTAAAAGAGACATACAAAGGCTACATACAACTCAAAGAGGCATGGAGAGGTGCATGCTTGGTGTGACCAGGAGAGATAAGAAGAGGAACTCGTGGATCCGAAAAATGACAAGAGTGGAAGATATCATGATCAGAGTTAAATCCCTGAAATGGCAATGGGCTGGACATACTGCCAGAACGACAGACCATCGATGGACAGCCGAAATTTTAGATTAGATTCCAAGAGACAGAAAAAGACCCAGAAGAAGACCCCATGGGAGATGGGTGGATGAAATTCGAAAGTATGCGGGAGTGACATGGAGGAGACTGTCACATGACAGACCGTTGTGGAAGAACCTTGGGGAGACCTTTGTCCAGCAGTGGATTGATAATGGTTGACAATGATGATATATACACTATATTGACAAAAGTCAGCAGATACCCCTTTAAAAGCAAATGAACGGATCCGCTGCGTTGCTAAGATGCACGGTACAGCTGCAAAAGGTATAAAAACAATCCTGCAGTGGTTCCGTTCTTATGAGGAGATCCAAAATTGGCTTGATAACTGGATTGCTTCCAAACAACCGGACTTCTTCTATCGCGGAATCCACTTATTACCTGAAAAGTGGGGGAAGGTTGCATGTTGCGAAGGTAAATACTTTGAATAAAATAATCGTTATCTGTCTATAACAAACTATTAGCTTTTTCGACCGAAAACCGATGTAAACTTATTTGTACACCCAATATATATTGCAACGCCCTCGGGAAGAGGGGAAAATGAATTAATGATGGTAACCTTGGGTAGATATGAAGGGGAAAATGGTAATATTTCATAATTTTTATTTAGCGTAAAGATGGTTGGTCCATCACTTGACTGTTATGCAGTTGATCTGTAAAGCAACTTGCAGGATGACTTTGCTTAAAACATTTGCTAGAATTATCCTGAAATTAATTAAGCCACTTTCTAAGAAAAAAAAAAATTGAACCTATAAATTGTCAGTTAAGTACAAATTTTTATTAAACTTCAGTTAGTTACATGGTTCAGATGAAGCGTTTATGAGACTTAGCAACCGAAAACTCATCAATTATACCCGAGCGTTCATTTCTCTCAGTAACTCATGCTCCATATTCATCAAAGAGTACGAAAAAATATCACTTGTTTTTAAAAAATATCACTTCAGTCTTGTTTAGCCTATACGGCTCTTTCGTTCTTGATTTGTTCCAATTTTGAAAAAACGAGTTCACCACTGCAGTTGGTAACCATCAGAGTGAGGTAAATCTTCAACACAATCTCGATAATATACCTATGGAAAAACAATTTCGAACAACCAGTGTACATAACAGCGCGGGGCCCATATTAGCGAGGGGCCACGTGCTACATGTGCTACAGGATGAAGCGGTCCTGATGATGACAGCTTTCATTGTTATTTCATCATCCCAATGTATATGAACTCACGCTGGCTGAGCACGATTTAAATACTTTAAAGTGTTGCTAAATAAAAGCTGACATTTATTTACACGCTAAAACACAAATAAGTTAGAAACAAATGAGAGCGATATCTTTTAAGGTTCACTATGACTCCATCATCAGGCCGAATGCACAAATGAAACCCAAGCAGGATGACATATACATTCACAGATCACCCATAATGCAACGCAACACCTGATGTGAAAGGTTGACATTGACAAAGGGAGAACGCACCAAAAGAAATAAATTATAAACATTACATAGTTGGTACGTCATCATCATCGCCGTTGAACTGGTCCCTCATAAGTGAACGTTACGGTATCGGAATAAACGACTGATAGTCCTCATTACAAAAAATCGAAGAATGTCTGTAAATACACAAGTTCTCCGCATAGAACGAAGTGGCTTTATCTGGTGCAGACATCAAGATTGTGGATTGTTACCAATTGCATGTATTTTTCCAGTGCACCAGTTCTAGCCAACGAAGTTGAAGACATTTCTGAACGTACCGCAAACTTGTGCTCTAACAGCCTCACTCCTCGAGTGCGCATAGTCGAACCAATATAGATTTTATCACTAACCTCCGGAGTGATACAACTGAGAGGCACACAATAAACTCCATGTCTGTTAACAGTATCCACAAGGTCCAGATCCTTATTAACCCGAGAATGAACATTAGCAGTCCTTATACTAAAATCTAACTTATGCTTTCTACAGAAGTTGTTTAACACATTCTCAATTGCCGGGATTCCTTTTGTCAAGGACAAATCTTAGCATCAGGTGCTGCATTGCGTTATGGGTGATCTGTGAATGTATATGTCACCGTGTTTGTGTTTCATTTGTGTACATTCGGCCTGGTAATGGGGTCGTAATGAACCTTGAAATATCTCGCCCTCATTTGTTTCTTAACTTATTTGTGTTTTAGAGTGTAAATAAATGTCAGCTTTTATTTAGCAACACTTTTAAGTTTTTAAATCTTGCTCAGACAGCGTGAGTTCATATAAATTGGTAAAATCAGCATGCATTCGTCTCAAATTCACATTGCATTATCCTTTGGTGAGGACGAAAAATCCATCATGTGTCCATTGTTATTCTGATTAGAGAGATAGAGAGGATACAGATAAGCAGCAACATCAACCGCAGTACAGATGTTAAGATCAAAGTAGGCAATTACTATCAAGGTAATTTTTTGTAGCTATATGAAGGATTAAATAAAAAGCGCTTTCAAGTTCACGAGGTTTTATGATGACACGAAAGGGCTACTGATGGTTAAGAAAAAGCTGTTTTTTTTTAATTCGACTTGTGTCAGGGCGCTTTGTTCAAGAAAACTCTTACATTACATAGGAGAATTTTTTTTTCACAAAGTAAGACATAAAATTTTATGAACAATTTTGGCACCCACTGTAAACAAGATTTTTCAAATGGAACGTTTAGAAAAGAAAATATAGTGCCGCATACAAAAATACTGTTAATCCACTAAGCACCTAAAGTGCAAAGATTGCATCTAGATAATAATTCCCATAGTTAGACATCGATTTTAAGCGAATTTTACTAAACCTACACGAAGAAGTTAACTCGAAATAAAAATGTAAATTTATGTCAGGTAGCAGGAAAAATTCATATCAGAAAAGCTGAAAAATTCGTTAGAAATTTCGAACGTAATTTCAGCTATCTGATGGGAAAAGAGCTGTTAAAATCAGACCCTAAATTGAGAGCCATCTTGTGGAAGAAAAACCACCTTGCTTGAACAAAATAGCATCGTCACTGGACTATTGAACAGTGGCGTCGAATAATATGGTCCGACGAATCAACATTCTGCTTGTATTCCAATTATGACCTCTCCAGGGTCATGAAAAAGGCAAGAGAAGTATTTAACACAGAATGTGTCCAAAGAACTTTATGACGAAGTAAATTTCTCCATCCTTTTTATACCAGAGGAAGGATTCGAACCCAAAATTCTCTGCTCCGGAGCTCCGAGTGCTATCCACTATACTACACTGGCATGTGCTCTCGTTAGTATCTGCATTTATTCTCATGTGCGTCTTGCGGAGCACTCACGTCACATCTCCCCCCTGAAAGAGGGGGCGGGGGCATGGCCTACGGGTCAGCAGGGACCATGTGTCGCTGTAGGTAGTCATGCCATGCAGACAATTTTTGGTGTGTGGAACGTAACATCACACTAATTTGTTTTTTTTTCGAAGCACTGAAGAAGGGATTCTCATTTTTCCTATCTCGCGGTGTGGAAAGATCATTACGCCATTGCGAGAAACCTATCAGCCAGCTCATCCTCGAAGATCGGGCTCCAATATGACGAAGTAAATTTATCCATCATTTCTATACCAAGGGAGAGATTCGAACTCCCAACCCTGTGCTCCAGAGCTCCGAGTGCTATCCACTATACTACACTGGCATGTGCTCTCGTTACTATGTGCCTTTATCTCATATGCGTTTTGCGGGACAGGCACGTCACAAGGTGTGCAAAAGGAGGTTGAAGTGTCATGTTCGGGTCTGTATTTTTTTCTTTTTTTTTTTTTTTTAGTGGAGGTTTAACGACCACCGTGAGCATCTCAATGGGCTATAAGCAGCCGCCCGTCCCTAATTTAGGGTCACTGGTTCCAGGGAAGGGAGAGAGTGATGTAAAACAAACACAACATCCATGACTCACCGGGATTTGAACCCGGACACCTTTCGGACGAATAATCAGAGGCCATCGCTTAGACCACTGCGCCACCGGAGCAGCTTGGGCTGTATTTCAAGTGCTGGAGTTGGACGATTCTCTGAGGTGTCCTATAGCATGAAATCTATGGATAATGTGCCACTTTTTAATAATGCATTATTGCCAGCACAGTTGTAGCTCTCGTGCCCATCGAGCTACAATTGTGCTGGATTAGTTTGAAGAACATGAGAGAGACATTCCACATCTCAGGGTGCCTGCGAACTCGCCCGATCTAAATGCGACTAAAAGAAAAAAAAAAAATCTGGGATACGTTAGAAAGGGGGTAGAAGAAGAAAAAAAAAACACTGAAAATTTGGCGGAATTGAGGGATCTTTTGAGCACGGAGTGGAATAAATTTGACACGAATGTGATACTGAGTCATATTGATAGCATTCCAAACAAAATTAAAGCTGTAATTAAAGCAGATGGTCACATAACTCCATAATAAGGAATAAAATTTACATTCCATAATTTTTCATTTAATGTTTTTATATAGATCTTGACAACTCCACCTTACACCAATTTCATAACACAGTGAAACTTCCGAATAACGTTCCCTGGTGGGACGAGAAAAAAGTGACCGTTGTTCGGAGGTTAGGCGTAAGTTAATATTACTATAGCCCGTTACGTTTGTACAAAAACAGAATAAGGATGTAAAGATCATGTACACTGACGGAAGAAAAAAATCCCAACACCAAGAAGGGGTTGTGTCAGATAAACGACAGTTGGTAGGCGGTGAGAGTACATCTGTAAGATGACGTCTATGCAAATTTCGCGCTCGGCGCATACGTGTGGCGCTAGTAGTGCCCCTCGGAACATACAAAGCAGGTTTGCTGTAAATACGCGCTGTAACGTTCGTGAGCGTTAGTTATCGTTGCGATTCGACGTAATGTGTTGATGTTATTCAAGAATGCTTTTAAGAAGACGAAGAAGCCATTATCAACAGTTCACCAAGTTTGAACGAGGTCGTGTAATAGGGCTACGAGAAGGTGGATTTTCTTTCCGCAATATTGCAGAGCGACTTGGCAGGAATGTAGCCAATGTGCATGAATGTTGGCAGCGGTGGTCAAGGGAATGTACTGCCTCAAGAAGACCGGGTTCCTGCCGGTCACGTGGCACTACTGAGAGGGAAGACCGCCGTGTACGGCGTATAGCCTTGGCGCATCGTACTGCGTCTGCGGAAGCAATTCGAGATGCAGTTGCCACCACAGTGACACAACGAACTGTTACAAATCGGTTACTTGAAGGACAGCTCCGAGCCAGACACCCTGTAGCGTGCATTCCACTTACTCTAAACCACTGCCGTTTGCGACGTCAGTGGTGTCAAGCTAGAGCTCATTGGAGGACGGAGTGGAGATCTGTTGTGTTTTCTGATGAAAGCCGGTTCTGCCTGGGTGCCAGTGATGGCCGTGTGTTGGTTAGAAGGAGACCAGATGAGTGCCTGCAACCAACCTGTCCGCGGCCGAGACACACTGGACCTACAACTGGAGTTATGGTCTGGGGAGCAATTTCCTATGACAGCAGGAGCACACTCGTGGTTATCCCACGCACCCTGACGGCATAGTTGTACGTCGGTCTGGTGATTCAACCTGTTGTGCTGCCATTCATGAACAGCATTCTAGGAGGTGTTTTCCAACAGGATAACGCTCGCCCGCATACCGCTGTTGTAACCCAACATGCTCTACAGAGTGTCGACATGTTGCCGTGGCCTACTAGATCACCAGATATTTAACCAATCGAGCACGTATGGGACATCATTGGACGACAACTCCAGCGTCACCCACCAACCAGCATTAACCGTTCCTGTATTGACCGACCAAATGCAACAGGCATGGAACTCCATCCCACAAACTGACATTCAGCACCTGTACGACACAATGCATGAACGTTTGCGCGCTTGCATTTAACATTCTGGCGGTTACACCGGTTATTAATGTACCAGCATTTCACATTTAAAATGGCTCTTCTCGCGCTTACAATAAGCTGTGATCTTGAAACCTTAATCGATTAAATATGTTACCTATAGAAATGTATTGCCGCCATTTCATTCCTCTACAACTATTTTTCGTGGTGTTGGGATTTTTTTTTTCCGTTAGTGTATAAAGAAAACAGATGGAGTTTTTTCTCCAAATGCTGAATAAAACTCAACATAATAATTAATAGAGTTGTAACTAGGCGTTTCTGCGCACGGGGCAAACCACAAAATATTGCGCCTCCATCTTTCTACCTTATACGTGTGTGTGTGTGTGTGTGTGTGTGTGTGTGTGTGTGTTACTAATTTGATAGTTGTATGCACATATAACTACTAAACACAGAAAGGTTGGTAGGTAGGTGGGTAGATAGATAGATAGATAGATAGATAGATAGATAGATAGATAGATAGATAGATAGATATAGATTGATTGATAGATACATATTGAATTTTCACATTATATTAGTAATAATGTCGGGCAGTGCAATACACTTCTTGACAAAACAAAATTAATGTCATACCGATTCCTTACTTTGACAAGGTTCTAACTGATCGGAGCAGTATTTCGAGTAAAAAAGAGTTTAAAGTTTCATTTTGTTGTAAGTTTGTTTGTAATGAAGTTTCGGCAAAGTGAAATGCTGAACACTTATTAAAGCATGTTATAAATACTGTGACGACCCACCCCCCGCCATTAATTCAGGAATTAATGGGCGTGGTGAATGTATGAAATTAATTAGGTATTAATGAATTAAGTTCGAGGCTGTATGGAGTTAAAAAGGGTAAACAGCAGAGAAAGTTTTATCTGAGGTTTAGGAAAGAAAAAGATACGAAGAATTCTCACTTTGGCTGGGTGGTCGGAGTTTTCGAGTGGTTTGATGTCGTAAATCGTAGGTCGCAACTGACGTGTAGTCTAAACAGCCATGGGAAGCAGGAACTTTGCGAAGCAAGACATTGCGGGCCACTTGTAGAAATCAATTAAGATGGGGGACAAGAGGGTGAGCGAATAATCGTAAATTCGTCGATTGTTTAGAGCATTTTCGAGAACAATTGCTCTCTTTTTGTATGGTCCGATCGGAAAACAAGATTGCGCACTTGGCGTAGAAAATAATTAAGAAATTTCAGTTGTCTGTACGCTCTCCGATGTGAAAGATGTCTTTAGACTTCTATGTGATTTGGGAAATATGAAGCAGCAAACCTCCCGCATTTCTAAGAAAAAGGAGAACAGCAACTTGGGGTTATCTGGATAATCCAGATTTCCATTAAAGCTGCGAAGCGCTTATATCCGTGTGATAAAGCAGCAAAGTCTGTGCTGCTAAATCATACAGTAATTGCGACTGGTTGGCCCAGTAAAAATCGAAGTTACAGAGAAATCAAGAAGTCGGCGAGTGGACGTTGGTCACTCTAAGGAGAAGCGACGCCAAGCAACCGGACTCGGGCTGGAAAAGCTAAGGATAGCGTTGTGGAATCGTCACCACGGTCATCCCTCACCCGGATGCGGCAAAGGAGGTGAGGCGAAGCTCCATCAACAACAACATGTGTGTGTGTGTGTGTGCGTGAAACAACGATAACAGTGCAAAAGATATCGGCAGCGTAAGAGTGGTGTGTTGGATACATTACAATTTAAAAGATAACAACTATGGTTTTGAGGATGATAGCCCCATCCATATAAGTAGAAACATTTTGTTATAGTTGTTACGTCTGCTACGCTATTAGTTGAGGAACTGAACTGGTAAATTGTAAGACCTGAACTGCGGATTAAGTTCATTAAAACTTTCTTACGGAGCTAAATTTCGGTCAAAGTTGACCCAACACTTATAATTAGAAGACAACTAATTTTGATACGTATCTGTGCCATTGTAATTTTTATCGCCAAATTAAATGTTTGTTTAGTGCAGTCAGCGCAGTCATAGAACACATTATTTATGTGTACGAATGTAATTGGTTGGAATTGTTTAAGTGTATGTCCATATAATACAGTCTTCGCGCCAAGGACAACGTCGAATGACCGTGGAAAAAGAAATATAATAATTGCTCGGCCACGGTTGTCACATTGGTTGTCCGCGGTGAGATAGCGGCCGAGACTGTTGGTGGCAGCGGCCGAGGTCGTTACAATACTTTTAGCCTACTTTCCGACAAAATATTGTGTTTATTTATAGAAAGCTGACATAGTCCGTTTTGCAGTTAGAACCCTGCCACTCTCATATTGGCAATTCGGGAAAGTGACAAGGGTGTAAGTGAACATACAACTTTGCCAAACTAAGGAATTTAGTTAATTCCAGTACAATTTGTAATTTTATAACATCAGTACAAAATTTCTGTATTATGGATTGAAATGTTACGTTTGAAATATTAAAAGAGGTGAAAAAGAAATATTAAAAAAGGTGAAAAAGAAATATTAAAAAAGGTGAAAAGAAATATAAATATGTTATTACTTAAACAAAATAGTGTATTTCAAACAAAAGGTGAAATAACATAAAACCAAGTCTACAATATTACTGCAAAGGAGGCTGCTTTATATTTAGTGTTGTGCAATAATATTGCCTGTGTTGTAATGGCATGAAAGGAAAACCAGCTTTAATACCCTTTTTCTTTAATTCAGATATTTCTTTCTTTGTTCTCTGTACTTTAGGTGTGACTTGGAAAGCTCCCAGAGACTCACTTGGACGAACAACTGATTTCCTGTTTGATGTTTGAACCTTAATATTAACAACTTGTTCATCAGCATCTGGTTTATCCTTAACTTTGTAGCCCACTTCATGTAGCTTGTTTGTGAACTTCAAGCTTGCCACTAGAGTGTAAGAAATAGTTTAAAAGCTTTGCAGACGTAGCAAAATATTTGAAATCTTGCGGTTTCGTTTGTATAATTCAACGCGGATTCCTTTGATTAATTTTTTGTAATGCTCTGACGAGTCCAATTGGAGAATCTACACGTCATTGTGTTTCAGTGTTCTTTCAATGCATCTATGAACACTGTTTACCAATATAACGCAAGAGTGGCCGGGAACATAATGCTTCATGGTTACTGAAGTAACGGTTGGATTTTCTTTTATAAATAGTTGTACTGCATATGGTATGATTGAATTCCTATTTTGTAGTACACATGAATCAGACCAAGTAATTGGTTCAGATAAGTCATTTTCTTCAATGAAAACATGAAGGATTTTTCTAAGTGCGCTGACAATGTCATTTCCAGCTCGCCCTGCCAATGTTTCAGGCCAGATAGCGCAATAAATTTTATAAATTTTTTTAGTCACTGAATAGTATTACGCGGTTAAATTGTAAACATTTCATTTACGAAGATAGAAAAAAGCATCTTACGTCTGATCGTGGAAGAGCAAGAGCATTTTTAAGATCAAACAAAAGCACTGGTTTACCCCCTGTTTTGTCTTTATTCTTCTCTTCTCTCATTGCATTTTTAACAATTTCATGGTGCTGATAATTATTTTTTAAATCATCAGTAAGTGTTCCTGTTTTCTCAGCAACTTTGAATTTTTCGCACAAGTCACAACCATCGCTTTGTGGAGCATGAAACCCTAAATTAAATTCCGTTACGAAAATTTTGTAGTACGTAGATTCTTTAACAGGATGACTGTTTTGCTCTGTACATTTCTCTTTATGTAAAAGATACATTTTGGAAATGCTTAGATTCGAATCAAGGTATTCTCTCGTTGTAGTAGCCCGACAATAGTGTGCTTCAATTTTAGGAAATTATTAAAAATGTTGCGAAACAAAATCAGCATTACCCACTGGCACTTTTCTACTGCCAATACTTTTGCCTCTGTGATCAGGATTAGCGGTGCTGGTCTGAGTATTTTTAATCATATGTGCAGTATATACTGGCTTCTGTGATGTGGATAAAGTTCCCAAATAAAATTGTTTACATACTTGAATTTTCTCATCCTTGACGTGAAAGAAATACTTGAATTAGTAATTCCTTCTAGACTGCATTTGATTATTTCTTGGTAGCCCATCAATATTATCAGTCTTCATCGTCCGACACATTAGGATCATCAATTCTCTTTCTCTTTGGCATAATCGTGTGAGAACTGTGACGTGACTGCGCCGCAGGACGCACATGAGATAAAGGCACATAGCAATGAGAGCACATGTCCCCGTAGCTCAGTTGGGAGAGCGACTTACTCCAGAATGAGTGGACCCAGTTTCGATGCCCGGCGTGGACAAACTGGTGTTTTCACAGAACGTTCTGTAGTGTTAATTATGAAATGTCTCTTTTCTGTTGCATTTGGCAAAGAATAGTATGTTCGGTGCAATTCAAAACGTTCTTCCTCAGATATCTTTTGACTACATTTGAATTTGCAGTGAATTAGACAATTTTTTAATGTTTTACCGCTTTCGCAGGGACAGTCTTTTCTCGCCGACTTACATACAGCTTATCTGATTGATGTGCTGCCTGACTTACATTGCTTTTCCATTTCCATGGTTTGGCAATACCTTTTCGAACCCTCTTCTTTGGGGATTCTGGAGTTTTGTCGCTGCAGTTCGTTGATTACTGAATGAGTGCTGAGAGAAAAGCAACTCACAATTTCTGTTTCACTTTCTCTGTCCATTGCAATTAATTACGTAACAGCAGTAATATACCTACTCAAATACGAACGTCAAACCAAACAACCTCTACCGTTGGCCACCAGGAATCAGCGAGGTACAGGTGCTCCGTGACTCACTTGCGGGCTTGAATGCAACTGGCCACCGACGTTGTGGATATGCAAATATATCGCCCTGGAGGTACAAAACTGTCAAACTCAGCGTTTTACTGGAAAGCAAATACCGTCCAAAGAAGTTCGTCAGTAGTTTGACAAAGCATAATATGTTTTGTCAAACTACTGGCTTTCGTTAAAACGCCATATTATAACTTTTTAACAGTTTCAACCTTGGCACTCTATGATTTCTTTTAGGAGCACTGCAGTTACAACTGCGTCGCTTTTGCTTATTCCATAAAATTCTATCATAGACTGTTCGAAGTCAGTCCCTGGATACAGAATGAAAAATAATACATATTGAAGACATAACCTTAAATTTGAAAATTTTGTCACCTTATAGAACCTTGTCAAATTAGGGCAGCGAGACCCTAATGTTATATCTACGCAGGAGGCAGAATCAAACTGTGACTGTTTGTGTAACTTTTCGCAACTGCTCGGAAGTTCGGACCTTTGGCCCGAATTGTAGCGGCTCATAGCTGCAGAAATTATCGAATCGTCCTCAGAAAATCTTCGTTAATGTGAACAACACCTTTATCTTGCAACGTACGTCTACTCCATCCAATTAAAAACAACCCCGCGTACCCCATTGTTGTCAACAAAAGCCGGTAGTTCGACAAACCATATAACCGCTCCTTCACTCCTGAATGTGAACTAGAATCCTTTTAACATTTTGAGGAAGAAATTTGAATTTTAAGTGTACCAGAAACCGGTGCAAAAGTTACAATGTCGATTTGAATAATTGCAAACAGTGTTTTTTGCGCTCTTTCTTGAGCTGCGCCCCGTTTGCCCCGTCCAAGTTACGCCTCTGATTGAGCGAAGCTCTCTTTACGAGACTCGAGACAATTAGTTGTTCGGGCATAGGTTCGAGATGACACATCCGATCACCGCGATTTTTTTTGCATGCGATTGGACATCGTCCATGGTCAGGTTTTGACGCCTTCCGATTCCCTAAATTCCGTGTCATTGAGGAATAAACGTCCAAAAACGTGCATTTTTAGGGGGTTTTCCGGGTTTTGAGAAGGGGTCATTTGTTACCTATCTCCTGCAAAGATCTTCAGCCGATCGCGGTGACACTAGCCACAGAGAAAGTTAATGACACGGTGAGTGACATGGGGTTGGTATCATGGTGATTGGTCGTGTCGTATAAAAATAATGACCATTAAAACACTGACCAATTTTAATAGTAATTGAACAAATCCGCTCTCTATACGAGAATCGGGACAATTAGTTGTTCTGACATAGCTACGACATGACACATCCGATCACCGTAATTTTTGGCATGCGATTAGACATCGTCCATGGTCAGGTTTTGAAGACTTCAGATTCCCGAAATTCCGTGTCATTGAGGGATTTCAATTAAAACTAGATGGCCTTTTACTTGAACTGTTTCACGAAAGTCTTCTCACTAACATTAACCCTTTAAACGGCCGATGTGCCTGAACCAAAGTTTCCCGAATTTTCTTGCGCTCCTGAAACAGAATTGTTCTCATAGCGACTGGGTTATACGAAAGTTACGACAAAACAATTCCTTTTCCTATTTCATCTCAGGAGTATCGATTATAAATCTGTCACTGGTTGTAAATGCTCCCTTACAGTCCTTAGTCTTACAGTATGTAGTCTGATTCCTTTATTGTCTTTTATTCTCAGTACCACTACCAAAGGAAAGATTAAAAAGGAGTAGTCCCTCGGACACGGACATCATGCTACTAGGTGGAGACAAGTAACTCAAACATCTTTTCTCTTTTTTCCTAGGTTCACCGTCCTTTTTTAATAGCATTATGGGCGGAAAAGGTAATCAGGAAGGAAGGAAGGATTAATGACAATCATATCCCCAAATGACTACTGCAGAATGCCAAACCTAAGGTAAAAGCAACACTTTCTGATGCGCAGGTTGACTTGTTCCCGTCGCGGTCAACCCATTTCTTAAACAGTGAAAATATTCGTTCGAGCTGATTTCAGCGTATTGAGTTAACCCCGAGTTAATTCGTTCCAGCTGCTTAAAGGGTTAAAAAAATCGTTTGAATTGAAAAATGAAGAAATGGAAAGACTCAGTCTGTTAGCTCAACACTTGCTAAATCTATAATAATAAAAGGAAGTTTGTGTATGTGTGTGTGTGTGTCTGTCTTTCGCGATACAAAATGAAAAAAAGTGGTTCCCCATCTGAGTGTGTCTTTCCGCTTTGTTTACATGAAACCTGATCACAACCAACGTGAAGGCGTGAAGGAAAGTAGCTCATGATAAATTTCAGGCATTTCTTTTTCAGAATGTTTCGTACTTTTGTTCCTGAAGTCATAACTTTTACCCTTATGTTTTTTTAGGATTTGTAACAACCTTTAGAAATAAGAACCTTGGGGATTAGGTAAGGGTACGCTATAAAAAAAATGTTAGACAGTGAAGTGAAACTGCACAGTTAGCTGACCGTGTATCTGGAACAATAACAGAACCCACATGGACTAAACTGCCAACAAACAGCACACATTCCAGGAACCAGAAACCATTTCCGCAGCCCTTGGAGAGCAACTGAAACGTACCTGGCAGCTCGCCTCACGTCGAACTAAACTTTAAGTCCTTTCTTTTCGCTTAAACACGCCACTACATCCGCCATAATTCGACCCACCGCACCCGAGGCACAGTTTATTTAGCAATATTCTTTGTTCCAATGTTATCCTTCTTCGCGAAATACCGAAGAGGTCACGGCTAGAATGTCACAGAGGTCACAGTAGAGGTTACATAGGTCACAAAGATAGAGGTCTAATATTGCCACAGAGTTCAAAGATGGTCACAGAGGTCAAAGATGGTCACAAAGGTCAAATATAGTCACAGAGGTCAAAGATATTCACAAAGGTCAAAGATAGTCACAGAGGTCAAAGATGGTCACAAAGGTCAAAGATAGTCACAGAGGTCAAAGATGGTCACAAAGGTCAAAGATAGTCACAGAGGTCAAAAGATGGTCACAGAGGTGAGGACATTTTTGACCTCTGTGACAAAATAAAAGATTTCAATAGAATTCAAACTTTTGGCCACAAAGATGGTCACAGAGGCCACATAGCTGTCACAGTAGAGGTCACAGAGGTCATAGTAGAGGTCACTTCGTCTTTTTCCTATCTTATCCTTCTTCGCGAAATACCGAAGGAACTACGTACAATCCTAAAAGACAAGATTTCCGTAAGATATCCTTCGGGCCTAAATAGGGGTCCGTTGACCGCTTTAAAGAAGTTTCATTGTCCAGAGGATATCTTGAATGTTAATCCTACGGCAGCTGTTCTGTACCAATCAAAACTTGCACCTTTTCTGAGATTACCGTTGTTTGGAGGTGCCCGTTAACAGAGGTTTCACTGTATTACAGTCAGAGTTGTCCTTTGTTCTTTCTGTGACCCACTGTTAAAGTTGCTGAGAATGTAGCCAAGAAGAATGCTCTCTCAGGACAGGACAGCATTGCTGTTGTTTCCGCGCTAACTGACACACAACACGTAATCCTAACAAGAGCTTTCTTTAGCTACGGCCTGGCTAAAAGTCAGAGTTTGTGCTGCCAGCAAATCATGTGCAGATACAATTTCAGATCAGATCATATGTAGAGGATTTTAGGAAGAGATTGTCTGACCCGAGGTCTTAAACAACCCTTAGAAATAGGAAGCTAGGAGATTTGGGCTTGAGCTCCCGATAGGAATGGGACATGAGTGAGGTAGAAAGGGGGAGGAAGACGCCCTTATTTATTACCGGGGGCAAGTACTCGGGGTCCGACGGCTTAACGCGCCCATCCAACGCACGGCGCATGTACGATATCAATAGTAATTCAAAATTTTACATCGTGTTGCAGCTCGGTAGAGGTAGTCACCAGCCGCCGTTGATGTAGATTTGGCCAAAGATGTTTGTAAGCTTTGCACAGCGACTTTAGCCAATAACGCTTGTCAGACAATGTCACTGACAAGACGAGTAGAAACTTATCCACCAGCATGACATGCCGAGTCTCGGAAAACGACTTGGCCACTAACTTAGACTTTGTCATTTACAGGAAGTGTAAAGACTTGACCAAGGATGTTTCGTAAACCTTACAATTAACATGCTGCATGCTTTGTTACTAACAAGAAGGGCAGAATCGTACTAATATTCGGTGTTATCACTTGAAACAGTTTAAAATAAATAGAAATAATTAATTTAATTGGGAACTGTAATGCAGTGAAAATTATGTATGAAGAGCAGCTGCGTTAATGATGCAGGGCTCTCTGTTTCGTTTAACTGTCCGATCTGAAAGAATCGCCGGGTTTGGTTTTATGACTATTGCTCTGCGATTGAGTGAGTGCCAAGTATCTTTGTAGGGAGGCATCAAGAAATTCTCACGTCTTCAGCTTAAAGGAGGCAGTTTACACGGTGGGTAGATGGACAGATAGGTCAGGTCAGCAGCAGAAAAAACCAGAGGGAAGGCAATTAAAAGCGCCGCCCTTGCTCCTCTTCAGAGGAGCTCGACTGAGGTGTAAAAAGTGGTGGTCACGAAGTGGCCGAGATAAGAATGAACAAAGCAGCTGGGAGTTCTTCTGGTCGGGGCTCTGGGAGAGAAAGGTTGGTAAGATTTACCTCCGGGTTGTGAAGACGGCAAGAGAGGGAATGTCCGTTGTCGTCAAAGCAGAACGAAAAACAAAGTGGGATAAAGTAAATTTAGCAGCGAGTTGACTGTGAAAGATGCCCGATACAACAGTAACCACAAACAGATTATCGAGTTAATTATCAGGCGCGTACTGATAGCCCCGGCAACTCTCGCATTGCGGGGGTGGAGGGGGTGGGGGAGCTCACGGATAAGAGGACATGTAGCCTCAGAAAAAACATTTTATAAAATCTTTTGCGGAAACTTCACATGGATAAAGAAATAGCCAGCAATTGTTTACGCAGCTTTGAAGAAGTATCGTATCAATATTAAACGGAAAAGTGTTTTTTCGAAGTTTCTTTTTTCTCTGTTAAAATTTCTAAAAAACTGGGTGACGGGAAGGCAGTTGTTTTAGAAGACCGGAGGCCCATTTTCACAGTCATAGCAATAGTTTCTATACATGTACACTGACGGAAAAAAAAAATCCCAACACCAAGAAAGGGTTGTGTTAGATAAACGACAGTTGGTAGGCGGTGAGAGTACATCTGTAAGATGACGTCTATGCAAATTTCGCGCCCACTGTGCATGATTGTTGGCAGCGGTGGTCAAGGGAAGGTACTACCTCAAGAAGACCGGGTTCCGGCCGGCCACGTGGCACTACTGAGAGAAGACCGCCGTGTACGGCGTGTGGCCGTGGCGCATCGTACTGCGTCTGCGGCAGCAATTCGAGCTGCAGTTGCCACCGCAGTGACACAACGAACTGTTACAAATCGGTTACTTGAAGGACAGATCCGAGCCAGAAGTCCTGTAGCGTGCATTCCACTTATTCCAAACCACTGCCGTTTGCGACGTCAGTGGTGTCAAGCTAGAGCTCATTGGAGGACGGAGTGGAGATCTGTTGTGTTTTCTGATGAAAGCCGGTTCTGCCTGGGTGCCAGTGATGGTCGTGTGTTGGTTAGAAGGCGGCCAGGTGAGCACCTGCAACCAACCTGTCTGCGGCCGAGACACACTGGACCTACACCTGGAGTTATGGTCTGGGGAGCAATTTCCTATGACAGCAGGTGCCCTTTCGTGGTTATCCCACGCACCCTGACGGCGCAGTTGTACGTCGGTCTGGTGATTCAACCTGTTGTGCTGCCATTCATGAACAGCATTCTAGAGGGTGTTTTCCAACATTATAACGCTCGCCCGAATACCGCTGTTGTAACCCAACATGCTCTACAGAGTGTCGACATGTTGCCGTAGCCTGCTAGATCACCAGATCTTTCTCCAATCGAGCACGTATGGGAACATCATTGGACGACAACTCCAGCGTCACCACCAACCAGCATTAACCGTCCCTGTAATGACCGACCAAGTGCAACAGGCATGGAACTCCATCCCACAAACTGACATTCAGCACCTGTACGACACAATGCATGAACGTTTGCATGCTTGCATTCAACATTCTGGCGGTTACACCGGTTATTAATGTACCAGCATTTCACCTTTAAAATGGCTCTTCTCACGCTTACATTAAGCTGTGATCTTGAAACCTTAATGGATTAAATATGTTACTTATAGAAATGTATTGCCGCCATTTCATTCCTCTACAACTATTTTTTCGTGGTGTTTTGGGATTTTTTTTCCCGTCAGTGTATATTAAAAAGAAAATGGGAAAGAAATATCAGTTCAATGAATGAAAACGTCTTACCAATGAGGATAAGGTTATATGTTTTACAGTTGTTTACACGTAACTACGAATGCTTTAGAATATAATGAACTGAAAAGTGTTATTCGCGGGGAGAAGCATGTCTTTTTTTTATATATATCTATATATCAGAGTCAAAAGAAAAAAACTTTTCTATGTGCAAAATCTTGTAGCATTATATTAAGTATTTTTTATATTCAAGAGTAAATAATTTAAGTACTTTTACTTTTTTTGTGTGCCACAATTCTTAACTGTTGCTTATTTGTTTACTTATGTTATATATTTTCGTATAAATCGGAAAAGGTCATTAGACTCTGTCACGTGATATTACATGTTTTGTATGTGTGATCGTGAGACATTTAAAAAAACTGGTCTTAGTTGCCTAAAAGAATGAAATTTACATGGAATGATTAACTTTGGCGTAATTGTTTTGTAGTACTTTCTATTGGTATACAATTAGGGCAACTTTTCAAATTTCAAGGTGCACATTTGTGTTACACGCAGTAAAGTGCAATAATTTTGGTTTTGTGAAAAATACCTTTAGGTTCCAAACAATTCGAATTGTTAAAACGTTTATAAAGCCGATTTAATAAAATGTAATTAAAAATTTAAGTAATTGAGTGCTAATAGATTTTCACAAAAGGGTCTCGAAGAGATTTCTGCAAGGCGGGGGCGGGGCGAAGTTTTCCAGTGCGCCACTGTTATTTATGCAAAGAAATCAGGACAAATCAGGACAAAGCTGGAAGATCTTCCCCATAACTTCACAAAATAGACATATTTTTCACTGCAAAGGAACGTCTATTAATTTCAGCAGGTATTTTTATATATTTGTTTTCATCATCGGAGAAAAATACAGGTAAAACCCTAGAACTTCAAAATTCTCTACAAACGAAGGTCTAACGAAACTTTAATACAGGACACTGAAACATAATTCAGTGAACAGCCGTATAACAGCTTTCTCCAAATGCTGAACGCAGAATGAAATTTAAAATAATAATTAAATAAACTAAACGCAGTGTAGAATATTTTAGGAAAGCCGGATATGACCTTGGTCTAAAAACAGCCCTCAGAAATAGCAAGCTACGCGTTTAGCGTTAAGACATGCTCTATGAGAAAGGAAAAAAAAAATGTTAGGCAGTGAATTGTAACTGCACAATTAGTTGGTCGAGCGCTGGAACCCACAGGGACCAAACCAGAAGATACCGCCTTCGATGGGAAACATTTCCAGGACCTAACAACCATCCCTACAGACACCTCGGGGCGACTGAAACATACATGTGAAACTAAACTTTTGACTCCTTTTTTGTTTTTTCTTTTTCACTTAAGCACACCGTTGTACCCGCCGTAATCCAACTCATCGTACCCAAGGCACAGTTCATTTAACAATATTATTTGTATCTACATTGTAAAAAATTCTGAAATTCACGAGCCACTTTCCGCCATTTCTTTCGTGAATTAACGAAGCATATTTCTGATGCAACCTTTTCCGTGAAATAACGGAAAGAAACCTGAATTACGCGGATTTTTCGTACCACGAGAAAATTCGGAATTTTCAGTAACCTTTCCTCTGTTTCTTTCGCATATTAACAGGAAAACTCCGTTCCCATTTTTTTTTCGTATACGTATGATGAGAAATTACCGGTGATAGGAGCAATTGGTGAGAATACTTGAGGTTTAATTAACTTTTAAATTTCAATCGTCTGTCGAAATTTGAAGTTCCGTAGCGAGATCGGATATTGTGGATAGCACATCGCATGAATTTTGTTTATTGTGGCACAGGATATTTCTTCCCCTCTCCCGTATTTTATGCACAAGCTATTTGTTATATATTATGTCACTGTAAAAAACCGAGTACTTAACTTATTGTGCGTGATTATACGATGCATATGTTATCAGTCTTTGGACAACTTAAGACAAAAGCGCTACCAAGAGTAAATTTTATACTGTATTTAAGAATCTCTTTTGTGAAATAATACTATAAAAAAGTACCTTTAACCTTTTTTAAACATAACTGAAAGTCATTGTGAGTTTAAAAAAAAAAAAAACCAAGTTGCAAAGTATTTTGTTGCTTCGAAAAATCACGATAAAAAATACTTAATTTGTGAAAATCCTCCTACAGAAAAAAAAATGTTGCAAACCTATTCAGAAAAATAATAAGCTCCAACAGAAAATAAAATGATTAAATCTCTCGCATTAATGACGAAGAAGAAATTCATCGTCGATCAATTTGTTTTACGATGTATGTGATTCCGACTTCCGAGCGTTTGTGGCTCAGTGGTTAAAGGCGAGCTGCACTAACCCAAACGACGGGAATTCGATCCTGACTGCAGCGGAAGGATTATCTGGGGTAAGGGCTGAAAAATACAGAGTCGCCGAATTTGCGTAATTTCAGTTTAAATACGGAAAAAACCTGAAATGGATTTTTCTGAAATAAACGGAATTTCCGAATACGGAAAATCTGTGAAAATACGCGGAAGTTAAAATAAATGGGCATTTTTAAAAACGGAAATTTCTGAAAAAGAGGGATACCTACCGGCAACTTTGCTGCACGTTATTTTCAGAAATTTTCCGTGAATTCATAATACTTATTTTTTACAATGCATCTTATCCCTCTAGCCAAATTGCAGAAGGAACTACGTGAAATCGTAATGGATAAGGTATTCGTTAGATCTCCTTTGGCATTGAATGGTGTGTCCGTTGAGGGCTGTTATAAGGTTTCGTTGCTTGGAGGTAATTTTTGTTATTAATTCTGCAATAGCTGTTCTGTAGCAAGCAAAACCTTTCGTTGCTCGGAGGTTACCATTGTTCCGAAGTGTCAGTTAGAGGTGGGACGGGCTGGGCACAAGACAGGCTCGAGCGTGCATTATCAGTTTCATCTCTGGTTCGGACAGGCTCGGACGAGCTATGAATAGGATATTAATTACTTCTTGGGAGGGCTTCTTTTTTATGTTAAAATACTGAGTCTTTCTTACCCGTTTTTTTTTTGTTTTTTTATTCTGAGTTTTAGGAAGAGGAATCAGTTTTTTTACCCCCTACGGTGTACTGTTATATAGAAATATTTAAGCTTTAATCAAATCGTAACTTTTGTTATTTTGGGTGCCAACGACAGCTAGAAAAATTCACTACCCTGTCAAAAAAGGGTCTCATAACAGATTCATTTCGGAGAAAGGCCATTCTCGCGTCGACCGTGGGACCTCCCACGAACAAAAGGACACGACTCTCCCTCACAGAGAGCCCGCCGGGGACAGTACGAATAAGCAATCAACAATACAACTTCTTACATCAAGAGCACTTTTCCTGGAGGACAGATCGTGTAAGAGAATGAGGCAGGCAGGAGTCTTCATGGAGATCTCGAGGAGAAATGTAGGGATAATTTTGCTCTGAGACAAGGCACGTGAAACGCTTTCACGCGGGATGGAGTAGAAACAGATTTTTAGCGAGAATTACACAGAGGAAGTCGCCCGAGATACCTATCAAACCGCTGGAAGTATTTACTATTCAATCAGACCAACTATTATTCCAATATTTCCCATTTTCCTCGATCAGACGAATAAAGATATGGGCAATAGGAAACATCTGTCATAACGTTCAATTTGTTTAACTACACTCTTGTGCAAAAATTAAGGACGAAGAGGAGAAATTAGCTTAACAGCAGAACGAGCAGGCAGAACGGACCGAAAAACCACTCAGGAGATAGACTAGGGTCCGGTACGGTAGGGCATGCGCATATATGCAGCATGACGTGGGGGGGTGGGGGTGTCGGAAGGGTATAAAGCACACGGGCGGTGTACGCTCAGCAATTCGGTGAAAGCTATTGCACGGTGTACATCGGTTTAAACGAAGTCGAGTTGCTGCCACCGTGTGATATGGTCAACAGGCAATCCAGTAGACGACATCTGGATAACTTTTCCCGAGGTCGCGTCATTGGGAAGTTGGAAGATGGTCGAAGTGTGACTAATGTGGCCGAGGAGTTTGGGATCGCGCTCACAGCATCGTTTCACGAGCTTGGAGAGCATTTCAAACGACAGGAACAGCTGTCCGAGAGTTTAGCAGTGGTCGTCCACGAGCAACCACGGCGGCGGACGACCGGTATATTGTCATACAGGCGAGAAGAGATAGACGGCAGACAGCGGGAGAAATCGCAAGGCACATGCAACAGAAAAGTAGGCGTCCGTTATCGCGTTTTACCGTGGCCAGAAGGCTGCACAAAGGTGATCTATTTGCACGACGAAAAGTACGGTGTGTGCAATTAACGCCTGCTCATCGGAGACGGCGGTTTCTGTGGTGCCAGGAACACAAGAACTAGACACATCAGCAAAGGGGTCGAGTTCTCTTTACGCATGAGAGCCGATTTAGTCTGACGAGCGATTCTGGACGTATACACATCTGGAGAGTGCAGGGAACACGCAACCACACCTCCAACATCATCGAAAGGGACCGCTTTAGAGGTGGCGGAGTTCTCGTTTGGGGCGGTATCATGCGGCATCATACTTGGTAGCCGTACTGACCTCCACATCCTCCAAGGAGGTTCAGTCACTGGTGTCTGCTTTTGTACCGAGGTTCTCCTGCCTCACGTGCGTCTGTTTAGAGGTGCTGTTGGTCCTGAGTTCCTCTTCATGGACGACAACGCTACACCTCATCATACAGTGGCTGTCGCAGAGCTGTTGGAGAGTGAAGATATTCAACGCATGGATTGGCCCGCAAGGTCCCTGGACCTAAATCCAATCGAACACGTGTGGGACCTTCTCGGTAGATCACCAGCCGCCAGCAACGATTCCGCACGTCACCAGCCGCCAACAACGATTCTGCACGTCACCAGTCGCCAGCAACGATTCTGCAGCTGCGATTTGCGCTACAAGAGGAATGGGCCGCGATGCCTCAACAGATCCTTGACAACCTTGTCCTCAGTATGGGCAGACGTTGTATATTCTGAAACGCAGTCGGGGTGATCATATCTCCTACTAAAGACTGGATTTTTCTTGGCAGCCACCTGTCACATGGACGTTTCTGTTTTGTGTCCAGTTGTGCTCGAAGCTACCTTTTCAATAAAGTTCCTTTGTATCCTTTGGATTCTTTGTTTGGACGGTTTTACTCGCTTGTCCCATATTCTTACATCTTGGGGATCTTATGGTATGATTTGAGTCGATGTGGAGCACTTCTGCAAGACGTTACATTCGAAAAACCGTCTCGTCCTTAATTTTTGCACGCCAGTGTACTTATTTAACTGCATCCCTGCTCGAATAACAGGAACATGCAACCGATTCTTCTGATAAGTTGGAGTCCACCACATGAATTCAAATCAAGCCAACAGTACAGTGTATCCGTGAATCCTGATTGCATGAGAAAGGAATTGATGTGTCATTGTGTAAATGGCCGTCTTAAGGGGTGGGCTGACGGGGCCGGGGCCGGGGCCCCAACGCTCCAAGTGTCTTATGGATTTATAAAAAGTCCAACTCCTATTATTACTTAATGAGAAGAAGGAACACCAATGGAGAAAGTTGGAAGTTGTTCCGACTTGTTTTTCAAACCTTGGTCGTAGCTTTGATTTCCCGAGCGAGGAGACAGGAGGGAGGTCTTTCTTTTTTTTTTCTTTTCTTTTTTTTTTTCTTTTTTTTGAGTGGAGGTTTAATTACCACCGTGAGCAACTCAGTGAAGATGGGCTATAAGCAGTCGCCCGTCCCTAAATTAGGGCAACTGACTCCAAGGAAGGGAGAGAGCCAGCGCCGCAAGACGAACACAACATCCATGCTTCACCGGGATTCGCACCCGGAAGAGTGATCATAAGCCATCGCTTTCATCACCGCACCACCGGGGAGGCGGATGGAAGTTAGATGTCAGGATGGTTTTTTTTTGTGACAAAATAAGAAACAAAGAAAGCCGACCTCCCCTCCAGTCCCGAGTGGGGGTGATAGTGATTTGATAAAACAATTATATGAAAATTCTGAACTGAAGTACAAATCTGTAATTCGTAAACACGTATGACTGTGAAGTATCTGAAAAACAAAGTAGCGTGTCAGCATGTATCCGAAGAACATTTCTCAAGAAAATGTCGTGAGCGGATGGACTTTAATTTACGCTTTACAACCGTAGGTTGAAGAAGCGTATATACTTCAGCTTTGTCCGTCTGTCGGCACGATAACTCGCGTAAAAACGGTTCGATTTCGATGAAATTTTAGTATGTAGTAGGGGCCACCTGGGGACGAACCCTATTGAAAATGGGATTAATGGGGGTCAAAGGTCACTACATAGGAGCGGGATCCACTCCATTGCCCTTATGCGTCATAACTTGCGTAAATATAGTTCGGTTTCAATGAAATTTCAGTTTGTGGTAGGGGACCACCTGGGAATGATCCCTATTGAAAATGAGTGAAGTGGGGTCAAAGGTCAGGACATCAGAGAGGGATGCATTCCATTGCCCTTATGCATCCTAAATTGCGTAAATATGGTTCGATTTCGATGAAATTTTAGTTTGTCGTAGGAGACCACCTGGGGATGAACCGTATTGAAAATGGGTGAAATGGGGTCAAAGGTCAGGACAAAGGAGCGGGATGCCTTCCATTGTCCTTATGCGTCATAACGTACGTAAATATGGTTCGATTTCGATGAAATTTTAGTATGTGGTAGGGACAGCCTGGGGACGAACCCTATTGAAAATGTGTGAAATGGGGTCAAAGGTCGGGACTCGGGATCAATTCCATCGCCCTTATGTGTTATAACTTACGTAAAAATGCTTCGACTGAGATGAAACTTTTTCATGTTGTTCCAGAAGTATACTTTACCGGTTCTGTTGAATATAATCGAAATGAGGTCAAAGGTCAAGTCATAGGAGCGAGATTTATTCTACAGCCATTATCCTCATAATTTGAGTAATAACTTGAGTAATGATTTCTGGTATGTTGGAAAGCGTATCATAATCAATGCATTGCATGATTTTACTAACTTGTTTTTGACTGACGGGGCAAGTGTTTCGTTTTATTTTATTTTTTGTCATACATCTCTAGAATTCCGAATGTAATGCAACTAGTACACTTCCGCAAACGCATATCCAAGTGTTTATGTTCTCACAGGAGAATTGTCGGTTTTTAAAATACAGCCCGACCTCAAATGATTCATTTTCAAAAGAATTTAAATGACAAATGTCATTCAGTGAACTAGATGTAAAATTACGTTAAAATTAACTCATGTTCATGTGAGCAAGGCATTTTTTTCTCTCCTACCACGCATACATCGCATTTTTTCTGAATCACTTTTTCCATTTAAACAGTCATTTGTGTTGTCTATCTATACCAAGAAGTGCGCGTATGTTTATCATAGGGGTTTACCCACTAATGCTACTTACATATGTTCAATCTTCGTGTTTAAATAAATAACAATTCGGGGGGAGGGGCATATCGGCATTTTTGTCCAGTGCGTCACACTCTCTGGAAACGACGCTGGTTGGTTTATTTCTTTCTTCTGTTTCAATTTAATTTTCGTTGAATGATTTGTAGAATGGGGAAGAAACATCACCTTTCAGTACCCATTTTCTTGTAATTTACTAAGCAACTAAATGTGAGTGCATCTGGTCGACTTCATGGAGTTCTATAATTTTTGTCATGTACCATTTTTCATTCAAGTGATTTTAAAAAGTTACTGGTTTTTGTTGGATATTGAATGTGTTTACATCACTTGGGGAATAATTTGGGAGAGACCTTCATGTAGCAGTGGATTGATAATGGTTTACAATGATATGGAAGATCAGGCGCCCCCGAAAATGTGACGGCCCGGGGCCCCTAAAAGTGTTAAGACGGCACTGATTCTGTGATAGTTTAAGTGCTTTTTAAGAGAGTAATTAGCCTAGGAAAGTAAGGGGTTGAGGTAGGAGAAATAGAGATTAGGGAACTCTACCTTCGCACAGACGCAGTAGGACATCAGTTCAGTGGCCAGCTAAAATCGCCCTTCGTCACATCAGAAGAGACGACCTCAATTCTCAAAAGAACCATCCGCAAGAAAACAGATGGGGAGGGGAAAAGGAAAAGCTTCTAGTGTCACAAATTTGTCATTGAAACGTAATGCACAGGAGAGGAAAAAATCTGTTATAAATTAGGACGCAGAGAGGGGATAAAGATATGCGGTTTGACTATGTTGTGAAGAATAGCTATGGAGTATGATGGAAGTTGAAGTGCGAATCAGAGTAAATTCCCACAGGAAGTAGTCCACTTGAAAATCAGATGGACAGCCGGGAGATTTATTGCTTCAACGGATTTGTTCCGCCTGTGTAAAACCGGCCACAGGATCTCAGCTCTGAGGACGTGAGTTCGCCCCCAGTATTTCAGACGGTTTCTTTAAACCAAACATCGTGTAGAAGACGGCAAGGAAACAACAAATTGAACAAAGCTTTTCTAATAGCTGTTACTGTCGCCTCCACTCAACATTCATCCCATAAGTTGAGTTACACTTTTTTATCATTTGCGCATTACAATGTGAATGATCGTATCCTGAAGTTATACGAAAAAAGTTAAATACTGGTGGTTGTAAAACAGTTAAAAATGAAGTGGGAAAATCTAACATTGAGAATTTTATTTTTTATTTTATTTTTTATTTTTTTGTCCAAATTATTGTTTGCAAAATCAATGCAAAATTGGATTATGTTCAGTGAGAGAAATGCGAATGCATTTTGAAATATAAAAGTTCTTCAGGATCTAGCAGACTTTTGCATCATGACAAAACATGCGTGAAGATCATCTCCTCTCCATGCACAAAAAACTTAGACAGTTTCTTTTTATTAGATAAGAAAAGAAAAATATCAGCTACTGCAGAACTTTGCTCGGGCAGAAACATTTTGGGCTTAGATAGATTCGGACTTAAAAAAACCGAGCCCGAACTCATCTCTAGTGTCCATTAATAACGTTTCACTATAAAAGTAATGAAATAAAATTAAAATCATTTTTTACGTTGTCGTAGAGCTAAAATATAATAAATGGGAGAAGAAAATTAAGACATCGAATCTTAGCTCACATTTTATGGAGTTAGTTCCATCAGTATAGCTTCATGATTTACTTCAAATTAAGAAAAAGTCTTAATATTTCTTTCCGCTGATGAAACTTCCTCCATACTACAAACAACTGACTTCCGCATTAGTTTTTCATCACCGCAACACGAAAACAAAAAAAAAAAAAGAAAAGGTCTGAATTAATCGTGCTTCCAATTACCCTGGAGAACATGTAGAAAATATTACATTCTCCTATTTCGAAAATTTATACTCAATTTGATAAAAGACAGAAGTACGCATTTGTCCATTTTTTTTCGCATTGTACAACGAAAAATTGAACGTTTCGGTTGGCTGAATAAAGAGCATGACGAACGAAAATAATGCGAAACATAATGGAGATTTTGTAATACGTTTGTACAGGAGAAAAGCATTACGCTTAACCAATATTCTGTATTGACGCAGGGGTAAAAAAATTCCAAAAAACTATGTTGGAAAGATAGAAAGGCGAAAAAATAGCAGAAAAAATTATGAAGGATGGCCTTTTTAGCATGCGCTGCAGTGATTGCATATGCTATAGCCATCACCATCAATAAGCCATTAATTCCTCAGCAACGCAATCCGTTAGGGGGAAAAAAATAACTTTTCTTTTCATCAAAAGCCTTTCAACTGAGTTACGCCTGAAATATTAACCTCTTGTATTGAAGTGCTTTGAGGAAGAAAAAAATTAAGTTTAAACGAACTTTAACCTTACATCTGAGAGTAGTCCCTGAAGGGCGATTACCGGTAACAAACGACAGCGGTTTCCGAATATGCCAGGCCTCTATGGTAGGAGACCATTATACTAATGGGCCTCGGGGAAATTGTTCCTGAGAGAACACTTTCCAACATTGACGACAACGGTCCTCCATCAACTTCCATGACGTACAGCTTTACCTAATAGCCGATTTTGTTAATGCGGCGCACTTTATAATTTTTTTTTCCGATGATGTAATAGAAAACCGACAAAAATAAAGATCCGGATGAAATGGGTCCAGTTTGCTATGGAATTGAAAGGAAAGTTCGTACCTTCCCACTTTTTATTAGCGATTTCTGATTAGGTATGAATAAAAAAATTGTAGACACCATTGCTCCTTTCATTACGCACAGAAAGGGAAAAACGAAACAGTACATGCTATCCCCACTTAAATTTGGTACTTACCTTTTCGTACTTTTGATCTCGGGTTCGAATCCATGGTATGATATGAATCTAGGGCCTTAACAAACTTTCGCTGATTTTACTTTCCTCCCTTCCCTGGCGCCAGTATTCTAAATTAGGGACGTTTTACTTCCAGTCTTAAATGCTCGTAAGGTTTGGCAGAAACCGAAAACACATGAACAAACGTAAGTACAAACACAAGTTTTTTGCTTTTATGACCCTGGTTCTCTTCCTTTCTTGAACTAGTTAACCGAAATTTAAGGCGCGGCCTTTGTGGCTCAGTGGTCTAAGCGCTGGCTTCTGACTAATCGTCCCAGAGAGTCCGAGTTCGAATCATCGTGAGGCATAGATGTTGTGTTTGTATTATGACACTGGCTCCTTTCCTTCTCTGGAACCAATGACCCTAAATTAGGACCGAAATCTGAGGCACCGTCCCGGTGAAGCAGTGGTCTAAGCTCTGGCTTCTGACTAATCGTCCCAGAAAGACCGGGTTAAAATCATAGTGAGACATGGATGTTGTATTTGTATTTCGGCACTGGCTCCCTCCCTTCCCTTGAACCAGCGACCCTAAATTAGGACCGAAATTTGAGTCACCGGCCCGGTGGCTCAGTGGTCTAACCTCTGGCTTCTTGCTACTCGGCCCAGAGGGTCCAGGTTCGAATCATGGTGAGGCATGGATGCTGTGTTTGTATTACGGCACTGGCTTCCTCCCTTCCCTGGAACCAGTGACCCTAAATTTCGGTGGTCTAAGTGGTCTAATCTCTGGTTTCTGACTAATCGTCCCAGAAGGTACGGGTTCGAATCATGATGAGGCATGGATGTTGTGTTTGTATTACAGCACTGGCTCTCTCCCTTCCCTGGAACCAGTGGCCCTAAATTATGAATGGGCGACTGCCCATAGCCCGTTGAGTTGCTCACGGTGGGCGTTAAATCTTCAATAAAAAAAAATGAAATTCGCTGTTCTTTCTGTCCGTAGATGGTCATGAGATTTTTTAAAAAAAAAAAGTGAAAACAGATTGTGTTTTTATTTTAAGTAACTCTGTGTTCTCTTTCTACTAGCCCGCCCAAGCTTTTATATTGTGAGAAAGAGCCCTGGCCCGAACGAGCCTGAGAACTATGACTAACATGTTTGCACATCATAAAATAACAATCTCCTCTTCCGGACTTCCAGGCTGTTTCTTTTTTGTTTTTGTTTTTTTTTTTTGCTTGGAGGTTTAACGACCACCGTGAGCAACTCAATAGGCTATAAGCAGTCGCCCGTCCCTAATTTAGGGCCACTGACTCCAGCGAAGGGAAGCAGCTAGTGCCGTAAGACAAACACAACATCCATGCCTCACCGGGATTCGAACCCCGACCCATCTCCGACGAATGATCAGAAGCCATCGCTTAGACCACTGCGCCACCGGGGCGGCGTCAACAATTTCTAGCGGGCCAAACGGGACGGGTCAAGGTGTTCGTGACCCGATTTCGACCCAGTTTTACTTCTGTATTATTTTTGAATAGTGAAAAAAAATTTTTTTTCGAAGAAAAATGCCCACTGTGGAATTTTATACTCGATGACTGAAAAATGATTTGTTATGCAATGTGAAGGAAGATTGTTCTCAGAAGGAAAAATGTCTCTTCTTTCTGAGGGATAATGATGAAAACAGCATCCACATATTGTATAGGAAACTTTTAACTCATCATAAACTTGCCATGATTGGTGTTGCTGTGAAACATATTCTGAAGCTTGATATGTCATCAAGAAAATAGAAAAGTCTGAAATTAAACATACAACAAGTTGCTTAATTAAAAAAAATTACTGTAGCGTCATCAAAATTAGGTGGAACAACCTTAACAATACAGCGGAGGAACTTTTTGACTCTGGCAGATGTGTTTGAAAACACGTGTAACACAGTTGCGTTACGTCTTGTAAATAAATACGTTCCCATAATATATTTGTTTGATTTCCATATAACCTAAGAAACCCACTGCGGAGAGACTTTTTGAACGCCCTATATAATGTTATAGTTCAAAGCAGATTTGTGCGGGTTGGGTCCAGGTCAGTTACAGATCCGGGTAGGGTTCAATTATGTGACGTCTGGGTCGGGTCCGGGTCCAAAATTTTTGACCCGTTTCCAAATCTGGAAGTGATCTCTATCCGTTTCTATTGCATAGCAGTATGATTTTCTTTTGATCACCAGTTTTTCTCCTGAAATGCTTAGGCGGCCGAACATCCGGAAAGATCGGGAGACACTGCAATCTTCGTACTTTGCTCAACAGAACTAGCAGGGAGCTGTCGCGTGGAGGTAAGGGGCAAAATTTCGTCGGCGTCTATTTACTATCTAGTATCTATAGTTCTTGAAGAAGGGTTTCTTTCTTAGCACATATTCACAAATGCATGATCTCTGGATTTACCTAGATGCCGAAGAATTCTCCTTATCAACTATAGAAAGTGTATAAAAACTATCATGTGCTAAATCATAGAAAATCACATTTAAAAACTTTCAACAAACTTTGCTCTCTCTCCCAGGGCTCGAGCTCAGTTAAGGACCCGCCCGGCTTTGGCTTCGGTCTTTCCGGCTCGGGTTGAGGCCGTCTCAGCACTGCTTTCTACTCTTGGAATAGTGGCCCGAAATTTGGGAGGTTGTTTACTCTAGCCTGAGATGCCAGTATGATTTGTTCAAGAACTGAAAACATAAGATGTCGTTCTTTTTTCTTACCCGATTCAAATTCTCTTTCTTCCCTTGAACTAGTAGTCCTGAATCAGGAAAGCCTTAAATGCTCGTACAATTTGTTAAAGAACTGAAAATACCATCTATGGACTTTTGTGTTTGTGGTAACGGCTTGGTTCTCCTTCGCTTGATTCAGTGGCCCTAAATTAGGGACGGGAAACTTCTAGCATTAGATGCTCATTATTGGGTTTACTAAACCAAGAACACAGATAAATTGAATCAGGTTCCAGAGAATTTTTCTCAGCAGAATTTCTTTCAGCTAGAAAATATGAAAAATCCAAGAGTACAGGATGTTGTTCAGGATATATGATAACGATCTGCATCAGCAAGTGGGTCTCGACCAGTATCCAACAGAGTTGGAAACGGGTCAAAAATTTCGGAACCGGACCCGATCCGGACCCATAACTGACCTGGACAAATCTGCTTTGAACTATAAATTCGAAACTCAATATATATATATATTCATCCCAATAACTGCTTGATATTTAATAACTGAAATCCTTTTTTAATAATAAAATTTGGTTACTTGCTACATTTTAGTGCCATTTTTAGTGCCACTATTTTGCGTATTCCGGAAGTAATGGCTGACTATGACCGTGACCATGGAGTATATTATAAATGGTAATCATTATTTACGATCACACAAATGTATTCAGATTGTTCATTCTTTCCACGCTTTGATGGTGGTGCGCATACTTTCACAGGGTCCGTTAGATTTTTGGTTCCATAATCTTTTATTACACCGTCGACATCTTTCTTTGTAATTATACACTTTCCACATTTTGAACAACAAGTAAGACCAAATAATATAGAATTATTTACTGGTTCCTTAACGAGACGAAAAAATTCCAGCATTCACTCTTCCCCTTGTGGTTTTCAACAAGCACGAAGTTAATTTCGACATGACACGTCATGGGAACGGGATTTTAGCACATCAATCGAAAACCTCTGAATGCTCAATGTTATAAAGATGCGATGTGAAAAGTAACTCTCAGTCATACAGTGAACTTCGCACGGATAGAGTAAATCCTGCTGAGAAGCAGGTGAATGGCTTTTGCCCGTACCTTTTTCTGGACAATCGCACTGTAAAAGAACGCAATGGAAGTATGTTTTCACGATATGGTGTCAGTGTGTCTGACGTCGGTCGGTGGAAATCTACGTTGCTTTAAGAAAGAGACGACAAGATTTTTGCATGGCAAATCATTATTAACTCTTTGGGCACCAGTATCGAATACAGAATTCCATAACGCTCATTTTTCGTTGGAATATATTTTTCTCTTTTCAAAGATAAAACGGGAATAAAGCCGGGTCAGGAACACTTTGACCAGACCCGTTGGACCCGCAAGAAATTGTCGACACGTTGACCCGTTTCCATCTCTGGTATCCAATTCGCATAGGCGCGTAGTTCTTCTTCTTCTTTTTTTTTTTTTTCTTTCAAAAGACCTACTTGAAAGAACACCTGGACCTATTTATCAGCCTGTGATTTCCTTTAATCAACGGGTCTAAAAGATCCCGGAAGTTCAGATCTTTACGGGAAGTTTATGAATGGGAGATATAAGAGCGTGCAAGTTTCAAGTGTCTTATGAACAATTAGAAAGCAACAAAATTCTGAGCTGCCTGAGAAACTGCTGTTAAGAATATCATTTAAGAGTACTAAAATATTTCGTAACCTAATTAAAAATTCAATGTTTTTACATAATTTTTTTTTTAGTTTCCTTTAAGCTTTAAAATACACAGTCAAATGTGCAGGACTTTAAACCTTCCCGGTGAGGAAAGGGAAGAATTTGAAGTAAAGTACAGAAGGAACGGAAAAGAAATCCTAAAAAATCTTACTACAATGTAAGCATTAATGCAACTGCATCCGTTTCGTATGGTGTCACAGCGTTTCTTCCCACTTTTACAGCGTAAAATACGAGAAAAATGACATAATTCTTAGGTGAGCACTTCTTTCCCACAGAAAAAACACTTTTCAAGTAGATTTTCAGAAAAAAGAAAAAGCACAGTGAAAAAAAGAGCGCTTAAAAAATTCTATTGCATTTCTGGAATCGGAGAAACATTCACAAATTGAAATACAGTAGACTCTCGTTAATCCGGCCCTCGATAATCCGGCCTCTCCATAATCCGGCCTCCTCCTTGCGTGATTTTTGGTTGCAGAAAATGCTGGATTGTTCTTAATTGGCACTAACGTTAATGTAATTCAGTTTGAAATAAAAGTAGGAAGGATTCTTTAAAATAATTATGAATATTACAAATCCAGCATTTTCTCACACATCGGCAGCAAGTTGCGATGCAAAATTAGAAACCTTTGCTACCAACACAAAATGCATTGCAATTGCCTTGAAAACCACTAACATTCTCACGGTTTACGCGTTCTTGTGAATTCACCAGCGTGGGTTATTTTATACCATTTGTTGCTACCCAGGCGGTCCGTGTGAAAGGTTTTAGACTACATTTAGGAGCGCGGGACAAGTGGTCTGCGCGGCGTGGTGGCCTTGAATTATGGCTTCAAAAAGAACACATGTTACGTTAGAACTGGCGTAGAAATTGGAAATTTTAGTGAAGTTAAAGAGAGGTTGTTCCCAAAAAGCCATCGCTGCGGAGTACAACGTTGGACGTGCCACTGTTTATGACATAAGAAAGAAAGAAAATGAACTTCGACAGTATACGCGAGCCAAATGGACAGTGAGTTGCGAAAACAAAAGGTAATGCGAAAGGGGTGAAAACGATGAACTTGATGCAGCCGTTTACAGATGGGTCATGCAGCAACGCAGTAAAGGACTACCTGTCAGTGGCCCGATAATCGAAGCAAAAGCACTGCCGATTAAGAAAAAACTTCTCGGCAGTGAACGGTCTGCAGCAAACGCAAGCTGGATATCAAAATGGAAGAAACGACATGGTGTGCGGCAGCTGACAGTCACCGGGGAAAGTCGCTCAGCAAATTGAAGATGATAAAAAAGTTGAAGATGATAAAGGAGGAACAACTAATCCTGCTGCAGTGTACAATGCTGATGAGACCGGTCTTTTTTTAAACTGCTCACTTCAAAATCCCTTGCTGCCAAGAACGAAAAGAAGCTCGTGGGTATAAACGATCACAGGAAGTCGATCAACATGTTGCTTCGCTGCTCCGGTGGCGCAGTGGTCTAAGCAATGGCTTATGGCCATTCGTCCGGAAGGGGTCGGGGTTCGAATCCCGGTGAGGCATGGGTGTTGTGTTTGTCTTAGGCACTGGTTCTCTCCCTTCCCTGGAACCAGTGACTCTAAATTTGGGACGGGCGATTGCTTATAGAGCCTTTGCACGTGACGTCACAAAACTGTTTGCTAGACTTCCGGGTGGTTAGAAAGTGCCCGAGCTGGTCTCTTTTCAGTGCCTGCTGCTGTTGTAAATAGAGTTAAAACAACTGTTCTTTCGGACAAAGTTTGCCATCTTAATATGTGGTGGAAAAGCAACGCTACGAAGAAAAGCCTAGAAATAATGGCATAGAAGATCCATATGACACACCTGAAAAATATTTTTATCGTCTGGAAGTTTGTGTTGCTACGGACTTCCCTGATCTGAAATATCACGATATTTATAACTATTTAATAGGCAGTTTTTCATATTGTGCCAGAAAAGCTCTAAAAGCTTATAAAAGCATTGATGTATATAAATATTTTACCAATGGGTGGGTAAGAAATGTATTAATTCTGAAGACTGAAAACGAAATTTTTTTATCAGGTCTAAGGTAAGTTGTTGCACTTCTGACTGGTTCCAACGTGCATGGGTGGTTCCAGAGTGTATTGCAATTAAAAAAAGGAAACAGACCCGGGAAAACGGACGGCACAATAATGTATGACAGCATCCTCTAATTCTTTGTGGAAGTATTTTCTTAAATTTCGGTTCGGAAAAAAAGGCATCTGTTTCAGTATTTAGAAATCAGTAACAGTACAAAATCTTGAAAGTTCACGAAAGCTTAGCAATTTCCGATTCGACAGCAAAGTTAATCCGTCATGCATTCAGAGCATTTGAAGCAGAATAACAAAGAGCATTTGAAACAGAATAATTAAAAACTTATGTAATACATAAGAGTGAGCAAAAAAATGTACTGATATAAATTCGATTATTAACGTAGTCAAATATGTAGATTTACGATACCTGAAATGAAGTGTTTACTGCAGATCCTGTCATACGGCCTGACCGATCATGCCTTCCGATTTACGGCTATTTTCCACATAACTAGACGTTTTTCTACCGTTGAAAAGCGATAAAAGAAAATTCCACTACCTTACTCGTACTTTGAGAAGACCCATACGCCACAGATCTTTTAACCATTTCTAAAATTTAAAAAAAAATATCGTGACAGAGGGTACAGAAATCGCTTTCCCATGTTAATGCTATGGGAACCTTAGCAGCCGAACTTTTCTCATAACAACCCGGAAGTAACCGTGACGTCCAAAATGACGTCGGTGCAAAGGCTCTATAGCCCATTGAGTTGTTCACAGTGGTCGTTAAACCTTCAACTAATCAATTGACAAGTTGCTTCCCAGAACGGTCACACATTAACTTTGCGTCTCAATGGACCAAAAGAGGAACTTCCCCAGAGATCCCTTGATTTAACGCAGCTGCAATTTAAGCACGTTTTTCACGGTGACGTTTTATAGAACTGCGAGTAATTTTAAAAATATTCAATATTATGCCCAAGGCTGTTTCAGCCGTGACAAAGATGGCCTTTCTCTCACTCATTTGCGTATGGTCTAAGGCAGCAGCAAGTGATGGAGTTATGACATTTACCTTCGTTCTGCTTGGGTCACGGGTGGCCTAGTGGTCAGCGTTCGTGACTGCCACGGAAAGGACTTCAGGTTCGATCCTGGGTAGGTAAAAACGTTCGAGCCACTAAATACCCACCGTGCGTCGGATGGGCGCGTTAAGCCGTCGGACCCCGGGTACTGGCCCCCCGGTAATAAATAAGGGCGTCTTCCTCCCTCTTTCTACCTCGCTCCCGTGTCACTTTCATATCGGGCACTCTAGCCCAAATCTCCTAGCTTCCTATTTCTAAGGGTTGTTCAAGACCTGGGGTCAGACACTCCCTTCCTAAAATCCTCTACGTATGATCTAATATGATCTTCGCTCTGCTGGACCGTTTCGTAGGAGGAGGATCATTGCTTTCCCTGCCGGATTCCTCGTGCAATAAGTTTTCTTCAACTTTATTTCTTCCAGAAAACTGATTTTGAGTTGTGTCATCTTTATCATAACTTCAGCTTGGCAAATTGAAACTGAAAGATGACTCTTTTTGAGCTTTTTCAGGTCTTTTTCTTTTCCTGTTCGATACGTTCAAATTTACGTGCTTCTTTAGCTGCTAACGCGATGTGAACTAAGCTCATGTAAGCACGACGTCCAGGTTCTCGTTGCGCAAGGAGAAATTTTCGATCTTCTATTTTGATGAGGGTAAGTGCATCAGCATGAAAAATATCGAAGAGATTATTCAGTTTTGAGCGGAATTCGTACTCCATTGAATGGTGTGTTTGAGAGTCACGATCACGGTGCTTCTTTAGGTTTGTCCACTCTTTATAAAGTTTCTCTAGTTTTGTAATGGTATGGTCTTTTCTGCATGTTGGTATACGAGCCTTGTTCCGCACATCAGTGGCTTGTTTTATCACAGAGGCTGATGCCTTCCGAAACGGTTTCTTTAAAGTTAGGTAGATATGAAAGAATAGCCCCAATGTCCACTAGTTCAGTAAAAATGCTTGGGCGACCCTTAAATTTCATTTAATCTTCATGAAACTTTAACGTAAGTCTATTATCATATAAACAAATATTTGTAAGTGGTAGGAGTAAAATATTTATAATTTTTGAAAATAAGGACCACCCTACAGCGTATTTTAAATAACATTGCATCATAATTAAACAATATTACATCATCCTTTTGGAAGAACTTATTTGTTATCACTGCTGCGGTTTCCCGTTTTGCCTTCAGAGTGCGTAGTCAAGAGTTTTACGAATTTAATCTAGTCTTTTTTGTCTTTAAACATTACGAAAGCTTGTTCCTGTGCTTCTCTTGTGTAACCAAATTTATCTAACATTTCTACCCTTAAAATATTGGAGAAAAAAGGGGATGTTTTAACAGCGGAAAATAAATTGGAGATCATTAAAAGACATGAAAAATGGTGAGTGTTATATCGAACCGAATTGGGTACTGGCCAACAAACTAACAGTTGCAGAAACATTACTTAAATTCGTGGAAAGTCAAGATGATGTTGATCATATTGAAGTTTTACAAATTCGTGAGCGCATAAGAAAACTAAAACAAAAATGAATGCTAAACAAACAAAAATCACAGACTTTCTATTTTAATAAGTTTAAAAATGTTAAGTTCTGTATTTATATACTATAAGAATGTTTATCTTGTGCTTTTGTAGGGTTTTTTCATGTATTTAATACAATAAAATTTAATTTGGATTAACCGTGCTTTTCAATTATCCGGACTCTATAGCGTCCCATAATTTCCACGGATAATTGACGTTCTACTGTATCTTTAGAGTATTTAGCGAAAATACTTCTGTACGATTTAAAACTAAATTCTTTTTAAATGCAATGAATGATCAAATAATTATGCAGGTCGCGTGATTAAAGATCTACGCTTTACATCTTAACAACGTGAAGTGAAGAGCTCTTTTCCGAGCTTCTTTTCAAAATTTTTACAATGGATGGAGATGGCGATATTTTGTAAAAGGTAGTGGCGTACTACAGAGGTGAAGCACATGCCGAGACGGCAAAGTTGCAGCGATTAATTCCGCCGGGGTAGATTAATTGAGAAAGCATTCAGCTCCGGAGCAGAAAGATGCTGCTTCGATCCCCGCCACCGGCAAATCTGTATTTTCACATGGGCGCCCAATTGTGGAAATGGATCTTCTGGCCGTTGGGTTCTGTTATATAGAAATATTGGGTTCAGGATTAAGATTACATCAGAAGGGAAAACGGAATCAATCAACTATGTATTCATCCCCCTCCTCCTTTGTTTACGATGGTGTCCCAAAATCTCGATAAGTGTGCAATGCCATTCTTGAAAAAACGTGCAGGTTTTGCTGCGAAGAAATCATCAAGAAAATTCTGCAGATCAACATCATTGTTGAACATTCTGTCACGGAATGCATTCGACAGAAATCCGAACAGGTGATAGTCTGTAGGGGCGACATCTGGGGAATAGGCCGGATGTGGCAGGATCTCCCATTTCATGTCCTGAATGGCCATTTTGGTCATGTTTGCACTGTGAGGGCGTGCGTTATAATGTTGGAGAAGGACATTATGGCGCTGATGTGGCTATTTCTGCTGATTGCTCCCTTCACACGGCGGAGTTGCTCACAATAGAGTGCAGCGCTGATGGTCCGATTCCTCGGCAGCATTTCCCAGTGAATAATGCCTTCTATGCCCCACCAGACGCACAACATCATCTTCGCAAGATGAAGGTCATGTTTTGGCTATGAAGGTCTTGTTTGGGCTTAACCATTTCCTATGATGCCTGAAATTCACGTACAGACACCACTTTTCATCTCCAGTAAAAATTTCGTGACATGAATGGTGTGTGTTGCTGAAAACATTCGCGATAACGGGAGAGCAAGGAACCACATATGGCAACACTCTGATTCTTGTTGTTCTCGGTAAGAGAGTGAGGCACCCAAGACCCCAATTTCTGGACCTTTCCCATACGTTCCTGTTGTCGCATTACTGTGGCCTGATCACAGTCCATCTCAGTGGCTAATTCGCGTGTGGTTTGACGCAGATCCAAGTGGATGACATGGTTCAAACGATCCTCATCAAAGTGAGACGGATGACCTGAGCGTGGAAAGTCGTTGAGGTCAAAATTGCCACCACGGAACAGCTCAAACGATTTGAGGGCTGTCCTCGGAGCAATAGCATCCTCCCCATACACAGCACAAATTTTTCCAGTAGCCTCAGCGACTGTGGATTCCTTGTTAAACTCGTAGAGGAGCAGATGTCGGAAATATTCATTCCTCTCTATTTGACACTCCATACTTCCGGACCTGAAACCCCCAAAAAACCATTAGCCACAATCAAACAACGCAACATGATTTAGATACACGATATTACTGGCTACATTTTGATATACAAATGGCTATCTGCACCATCACTACTGACTTGGGAAACACGTGAAATCAAAAGGCATGAACTTATGCATCAACCCAATATTAGGTTATTTGCTGGACATTGCTGCTATGAGCATGAAACGTCAGTGTAAAATATGTATTGCTGTGAAGGGTGACCACATTCCATAATAATAAACTTTGATTACCTCCTTTTGAGCATGCCTTGTAATTAGGCATACTTATTTTCTATTTGTTGTCATACTATTCTTATTTTGCACATATGATATGAAACAGCATACCAAATAATGTGCTTTCTTCAAATTTCAATCTTATAGTTTTCAAGACATTTCAAAAATTGAGATTGCTCCTTAATTTATGGAAACTAGTGTATATTAACTAGAATTTTGCTTTCAAATAAAAAAAGCACTTAAGAATCCCTCAAAAAAGACGCTTAAGAGATCCCTCAAAAAAGGCGCTTAAGAGAATTATGGAAACTAGTGTATTGCAACAAGAGTTTTACCTTCAAATAAAAAAGGCTATTCCTCCGTTGACCGTGGACTACCTACGAACAAAAGGACCCTACCCCTCCTTAATTCCCCGTCGTTGGAGGACAAACACTTACTCTGAGAAAGCCCGCGAGTAACAATTTGACCCTCAGCAATTAACCATAAAGTTCTTCGAAAAATGTGTGATGATCGTTTCACACATCGTTTGGAATTAATGAGAATTCCTCCCTCGCTTCGAAAAATGTGCGATACTTTTTCCACACATTGTCTGGAATTGAGAAAATTCCTTCTACAAAGAGTTACTTCAAGCATGCTTTGCGGCGGACCCGAAACCTACGATTTGGTGCCCCCGCCTGTCTTAAGGGGGAAAGCAGGATATATGTGACGTACTACAGAAGTAAAGCACATGTCAAGACGGCAAAGTTGCAGCGATAAATTCTGTCGGTGTAACTTAATTGGGAAAGCATTCGGCTCCGGAGCAGAAGGATGGGGCTTCAAAATCACCGCCAGCAAATTATTTGCAAAATTTGTGTTTCGCATAGTTTTTTAATCGGATGTTGAAGAAGCTTGGAAGTCATGAGAACAGAAAACAACGGAATTCGCGATCATCAGGGAGAGAGCATCGTAGCTGCATTTCCGATGAAGTCATCTTGATAATAGTTTTTATGTACAATGGGTGAATTCAATCGCTTTTCATCCAATTTGGGTATCATCTCTCCATTTAAGAGGGTGTGACATTTCCTTATCATTAACCAGGGCGCGGATGGCCCAGTAGTCAACGTTCGTGACTGCCACGGAGAAACCTCAGGTTCGACCCCAGGCAGGTACGAACGCTCGAACCACTAAATATCCGCGGTGCGTCGGATGGGCCGTTAACCCTCGGACCCCGAGTACTGTCCCCCCCGGTAATAAATAAGGACGTCTTCCTCCCGCTTTCTTCCTCGCTTCCGTGTCACTTTCCTATCTGGCACTCTGGTTTAAATCTCCTAGCTCCCTATTTCTAAGGGTTGTTTAAGACCTGGGGTTAGACACTAACTTCCTAAAATCCTCTACGTATCATCTGATGATCTGATCATCATTAATCATCCGCAGTCGACTGCTGAATGAACACAATACAAGTCGCCAAAGTGGGTCAGTGGTTTAAGCGCTAGCTTCTGACCATTCGTTCGAGATTGGTTTGGTTTGGAATCGGGATAAGTGGTGGACGGTATGCTCGTCTTACGGCACTGGTCTTCTCCCTCCCTAGAGCTAGTAGCCCCAAATTAGAGACGGGCAACTGCTTATAGCTCATTGAGCTGCTCACAGTGGTTGTTGAACTTCCAATATAAAATATACAGGTAGGCTCAGTTCTGATTGAGCCGTCAGTTTGGAACGTAGGACTACGACTTGAAGATCGGAGAGTTAAAATGAGCTAGTAGAGTATGGTTTTAAAGCGTTTATTTAATATGTTATAGCCAACACAAGTCTATGATATGAAAAATAGCTTACATATTTTTTAGAAATAATGTTGGTACATTTTTGGATTGGAGGTTTAACGGCCATCGTAAGCAACTCATGGGCTATAAACAGTCGCCCGTCCCTGATTTAGGGCCACTGGTTCCACGGAAGGGAGAGGGCCAGTACCGTAAGACAAACACAACATCCATGCCTAATTGGTGTTCGAACCCGGACCCATCTGGGATGAATGATCAATAGCCATCGCTTAGAATACTATTCCACCGGGACGTCAAAGCAGAGTTCGATCGGTGCGTTGGATTTTCGTTTGGCGGCGGCTGCTTTCAAGCGTTTTCGATATTCTTTAGTTCGTTGGGCTGCAGTCTTCTTGGGCTACTTACATTCCTCATCACTTGGTCTTGCTTCTCCTTTTGATTTTCGCCACTTTTGCTTGCGTTCATTCTGCGAATTTCGCGGCATTGTCGAAAATGTTAAATCATTCACAAAAAAACAATTTTAAAAAATTTTAGTTTAAACCATTGCGATATGTTCTTTATATATTTGAATAGATCTTGTCGAGAGCTTTAAAACGATACCACGCACAGTCGTTTCGCACTCACGGTTGTCCAGATAAACCGCAATATTGTCATAAGTGTTCACCGATTCACAAGAAAGCAATTTTTTAAATGTTCAATTCAAACTACTGCGAAATGTTCTTTATATGTTTGAATAGATCTCGTCGAGAGGTTTAAACCGATACTACGCACAGTCGTGTTGCGCTCACGGTTGCCGAGATAAACTGAGTCAAAACCGAGCCATCGTTATACTTGATCGAGCCTCAATGTAGCTTTAGTGACGTCACAGCAGGGGTCCGACGTTCCGTTCCGATGGGTCTTGCTTTCGTTCAGAGCGGACGATGTGTCGAGTTTAACGTTGTGTTCTGCATTTGTTTACATCATGTAGATTTATTCGCAAGAAACTTAGCGAATCACTTTCTCTGTGAAGAAAGTTGATATTGCAATGTGAATAAAATGCGCCAGTATTTAGCTCACGAATTATTTACAAAGTTGTCGCGAAAAGTGAACGAAATGCTAATGTTTAGATGAAAGTGACGAATTATTTGAGAAGTTTTCACTTAGAATGCTAACCGAAAAGATCTTTGAAATTTTCCGCACAAAATAAATGAAATGTGCTGTTGCTTTGTTGGCAAATTACTTAAAAATACTTAAGTCGTGGCACGAAATGCGAATATTTAGACGAAATTAATAATTTATTATTTTAAAGTTTTCGTACACAGTGAAAGAAAAGTTAATATTTCGACGAGCCTGACAAATTACTTCGGTCTTACGCAAAAACGAAATGTAATTACTTTATTTTTAAGTTGTAGCATTAAGTAAAAGAAAAGCGAATATTTCAATGAACCTAACAATTGTCAAGGTTTCTTCACATTAAGTCAACAGTTAATGCAACAAATAATCCTTATATGAAAAATTTGTTGGCAAAAAATCTCATTGCTGTGGTTTCTCTCCAGAGCAAGTTAACAGATGAAGCGGTACTTTTTTTTTTTTTTTTTTTTGAGAATATTATATGCAAATTTGGTAAATGTGTACTTTAGCCTCCTAAATTATGTCGTCGGAAAACTTTGAACCTTCACGTCGTTGCCGTTAGCATCGATTCACCCTCCCGCACCAACTGCTGCAAACCATCGTACTCTCAAGTAAATACTTCGGACAAATTATTTCCTTTTGTCTAAAAATTACTGTATTTTTGCACCTTTCCCCATTATTTTGAATGCTTAAAAGTTTGTACGTCGCACTTTTCCCACACAGTTAAATTTTTCCGACGAAATAATTTAGGGACGCTAAAGTACACATTTACCAAACAAACAGCCCAATGGCAAGGATTCGTCGGTCGGTTGGGGATAGGTGTGGAATATCAAACACTTTTCCAAAGTTATAGCTGCTTAACCTTAAATAAGTATCAAATAAAACAATAAAAATGTTTAAAACAAACTTGCATGAGCACTGAGTAACAAATCTCTCAATGCTCTAATAAAACCCACCGAGGCTTGTCCTGTGGAGACTAAAAACGGAATAGGTACGTTCATATTCGAAAATGTAACAAATTATTTACTACTCCTATTTTAAAATGCAGTTGATGATATATAAACCTGTTAAGAAACGAATATCAGAATGTGTTCACGTGTTAAGGTTCTCCACGTGTTACGAAACGAATGCATGAATTATGTTCGAAGCCTATGGATTAAAACAGGAAAATAACTTACCTTTTATGAAATTTTGATTAATAACTTTGAAGATAACGTAATGAACAGTTTGTCTGACTTGTGATTTATAAACTCAGAAGATTAATGAACGAATTGTTCTGTGTAAACTTCTTCAAAAACAACGTTCACGCATACAAGAAACACTGTGTCTTTTAAAATCTTCGGACCCCTGCTATGACATCACGCGCGACAGCAGCGCCACACATTAAGGCTCGATGAAGTATAACGATGGCTCCGGTCAAACGCGGCGGCACACACAGAAATATTGCTTCATCTCCCCCGCGCACAAGGAGCGAGGGGTGTGTCGCGCGCACGATGTATTGCACAGTACGCAAATTGGACTCCATGCTGTTTACGAATATGTTAACACGATTAGTGTGAGGCACGTATTTTTAAAGCTACAATGATTTCAATTGGGACCTACTTTTGTCACAGGGGGTCGGCCGTAAGTCGCCCCATACTATCCGCGGAGTTCGACGTAGTCCTACGTCAAAAGAGAGCAGTCTCTGAATTACAGTTTTTAACCAATTTATTTTTTCAGAGCAAAATTCTTTAGACATTAATTGACATTTATCTTGGTACGTCAGGGAAAAATTCGCCATTTTAGAGTAGAATAAACTTTCATAAACATCCAAAATCTATTTAGAAAATCTGGTGGAAAGCTTCAAAAACTATTGCAATACGGTGACTGACGGTATGGTTTACTGTCACATATCGCAAATCAGAGCTTTTGTGAAACCCCATGAAAATGTACTTCACTAGAAATATAAAAAAAAAATGGTCTGAGAAATTCACGAGCCAACCGAAAAATATTTGTTTGGAAGTTTCGCTCTTTTGAATTTCGGATTGAATTAATAAACTGGAGAGAAGTTAAATGGCGCAACAGATTTTAGATACACCAGTTTGCATCATATTGCTTGCACTGTTGCAAGTCCTTTTGCCTGATGAAGCTCGGTCTTTCTTTCTGAAGCAATCGATGATTTTTCTGCATCTTTAAACATACAGGAATTGGACAGAATAATGTGAACACCACTCTCAGAAACGTGGCTTTTAATGCAGCTACGTACGTCGCAATAAGCAAAGATATCCACCACTTTTTGGTTGTAATAGCTTTGTTTAGAAACTCAATGTCATGTTTAAGTGTATTTAAAGTGTCTAGTGAAAAATTTTTTCAGGATGACGACGAAATGAGTGACCTAACGGACTTCGAAAAAGGGCTAATTGTTGGTGGCCGGCTAGTTGGTGCCTTCGTGACAACAGTCGCCAGGGTAGTGGTGGTATCGAAAGCTACCGTTTTTAGCATCATGACCGCATACCGTGTTCGTGGCAAAACCTCGTCTGCGAAACACAAGTGCAGCCGGAAAACGACGCTGACTGACAGAGACACTAGAGCATTAAAGAGGATTGTTACCCTTTAATAAGATCACCACTGCGCCGAAAGTTAGTGCGGAGCTCAGTCTGCGCCTCCAGACCCCAGTATCAACTAAAACAGTACGCAGGGAGCTGCATGAACAAGATATTCATGGCAGAGCTGCTACTGCAAAACCACTGGTGACCCGGGTGAATGAACAACGGCGACGGCAGTGGTGCCAGGAGCATACAACGTGGACTGCCGATGCATGGAAGCGTGTCACGTGGTCGGATGAATCCACATTCACACTATTTTGCACTGCTGGACGTGTTTTATTGTGGAAAGCACCGTCAGAAGCGTACAGCCCACACTGTCTGCTCCGAACAGTTCAACATGGTGATGGTTCTGTCATGCTCTGGGCCCGGGGTTGGCGACATATGGCTCTTTGGGAGCCTAAATATGGCTCTTTAGGAACCCAAATATGGCTCTTTGGGAACCTAAATGTGGCTCTTTGGGAACTTAAATATGGCTATTTTGATACTTGAAGGAATGGAAAAATTTGCAAAGTTTCAGCTTCTACTTCGACGTAATTCTACTCCAACGCAAAATCCCATTCACTCTCCAACATGAGAAACAGGAACCTAAAAATATTAAACCCTTGATAATGACCGAAAACCTTATTTCCCCATGCATGCGTATTTGTGAGATTTTGGGTGATTGCGGGCTGCTCGGTCGCGACCCATCTTTCAAGCTCGTTCTCTCTCTCTCTCTCCGGTGCGGACAGTTGCACATCTTGTTCATCTGTGCGCAACTCCACGTCTTGTTCAAAGTTCAGTTCGGAGGAGCAACAGAGCGTTCTTCTAGCCAGCCGACGAGTCATTGTTCGGCCGGCAAAATATGAGTTGAGAAGTTCACTCACAGATGAGAGTCTCCAGGCTTGTCTAATAACGTAGTACCAACTACACATTGAAAATCTAGCAAGCGAGATGCGGGAACAGATTAGCAGTAGTCACTAAAACTAAAGTTTGCTAAAATTGCCAATTTCTTTTTTTTTTTTTAATTTTTCACTTGGAATATATTTGTGACGAACGAGCTGAAAAACCTACGTCAGCAAAAAACCGAACTCTTAATATTTATTTTCCTTCCGTTTTTTTGCTTGCTCTGTGATTTTTCTTTTAAACAACAGTTGCCATCGGTACTCTGTTAACTACGCAGTTCTGTTTGATCTTGCTTTAAAGCAGTGATTTTGTGAAACTTCTATTCCAGTATATATTTTAATTCGAAACGGAATAATATTAAATATGTATAAAAAAGATCTATGCTAAATATTGTGCATACATTTTCGCAAATTTTGCCTGTGTCTGCCGGGGACTGCAGTGGACGTTATAGTTCACATTCCCACCATTCATAGCTCTTCTAAAAGTAAAGAATGTGTATTTTACGACTTTTTGGCCCTTCTTAAGTGCCGAGTTCCCGACCCCTGCTGGGCGGTCAAATCGTGGTTTTCAGCTGGTCCCCTGATCACCTAGAAAGAACGGATGACTAGCACGGCGTAAGAAACCATTTTGGCCGACCGAATACACCATATTGACAAAAGTCACCGGACACCTAGAAGAGGAACACAACATAGCATTTATCGACATACATTAGTACGGTGTCGGTCCACCTTTGGCCTTAATGAATGCTCTGATCCTTCCAGACATGCTTTCGACAAGGTTTTGGAACAAAGCGATAGGTATGCACTTCCATTCAGTACATAGTGCAGCCCTAACTGTTGCTTAGCAGTAGGCCTTGGCTCCAAACTTGGTATACGGAGCTCTAATTCACCCCATTGGTGCTCTATGGGATTAAGACCAGGGCTCTGTGCTGGCCAGTCCACACACGATACGGAATTATCATCAAACCACGCCATAACAGTCCTTGCTTTATGGCTCGGTGCATTATCCTGCTGCTACCAACAAGGCTCGGTTCCATAGTATTGTCAGGGCATAATTGTCCAGAATATCGCGGTAGACGTGCTAGTCAACAGCTTTGTCCACGATAACTAATGGGCCGGGATCATACCACGAAAAACACCCCCACACGAGTACACTGCCAGCTCCGAACTTGACCGTAGGAACAGTGCACTGTGGTAAATAGCGTTTCCCCGGCTGCCTCCATACCCACACACGGCCATCAGATTGATGGATCGTGTATCTGGATTCATCAGTCCATAAGATTCATTTCCATTGATCTACGGTCCACGATAAATGTTCTTTTCACCATGTTAAGCGACGAGTAGCATTCCGATTGGAGATGAAAAGCTTATGAGCAGCTGCACGACCACGGTAACCCATGGAAACCACTTTGGCCGACTAAATACACTATTGGATTACCTATCAGCGAATGGTACGTGTACATACCGAGGTAAAAGCATTTTTACTCATTTGTAAACTGAGGTCTTGTGCAGTACTCCATCGATTAGCTGTAACGACTCTCATGCGGCTTTGACGTCCTCTATCACTGATTTTCTTTGGTCTGCCGGTACGTTTTGCTGCTTCAGGCACGCCATGTGTCTTCCACTTATTCAGTACATCCGAAACAATTGACTTGGGTATGTTTAAACGCCTCTCGGTTTCTCTTATGAACAACATACTAATACAGTATAACACCGAACAATCTTTCTTTTCTCAAAGTCAGTTCTCTCTCGCCACGACATTTTCACTCAACCTTAGAGTGCGATATGATCGTGGTCAGCTGTAGGCTTGTTTTTATACCGTTTGCCGCGCATCTTTACAACGCATCGGATCCATTCATTTGCTTTTGAAGGGTGGTGTGGTGACTTTTGTCAATACAGTGTACATCAAATGTCATGGTGTCATCTAAAAATCGTTGACTCGCCCAAAAATTTATCTTTGTTGCCTTTTTTCATTAAATTAACTGTTTCTGGAGCCGTTTTATCCAAACTATAGCAGATTCTTAATAGTCTAAATATTTTCTCAAAATCAAACCTTTAAAAGCTCCTATTTCTTATATTTGACTAGAGTGAAGTGGGAAGTTCTGAAGATGAATATGCTGTTGCTCGAAAGGCCTCAATTTGAGAAAAATAATGTGGAATATCGTGCAGTTACGACGGAGACGTGTATAAAGTGAAATATAAGAAATAAGAGTTTTTAAAGGTTTGATTTTGAAAATTTTTTTAGACTATAAAGAACCTAATAAGTGTAAGTGTAAAATGTTGAGACACTTGGTATAAAAACGATTTAAAGACATTCTGTGAAAAATTTGATCTATTACTAAGAAGATTTAGAAGATATAATAGTGTTATGTGGCTCATTTTTAAAACTGAATTAACACATAAAAAAGAACATTAACTGCAATTTTTAGTGTGTATTATTACTAAAAATAAAAATATTAATTCAATGTGCTTGAATAATACGGGTACGAGGAGCGATGAATCGATTAATCATGTGTAAAATTCGCACCAATAATGTGTAAAAGCCAAATGCGTTTTTGGAGTTTCACGTAGAGATTAAATGTGACGAAACCATATTGGACAGCTAATTTAAAATTGGCATATGGTGTGTGAAATGAATATGCGCATTACTATAAATGTTATAGATGCATATATCGGGTTTTCGTATTTCACTTCTTAACTCTGAATCACTCACTTCCATAGCTGTATGGCGAAATGCAGACGTACCTTAAACAACTGCGCAATAACAAAACCAGAATCGTCTGCCACGGCTAAGAACTGTTGCCTAAGAACTTCCTTAATTCAGTTAGGCTGTGTGGTTATTTTTCACTTTCTCACTGTTGCCAACTAAAAAAAAAATTACTCTGTTTTTATGTTCCATAAAAAACTGAGAGTAATTTTTTCCAAAAAAACTGAGAGTAATTATGCCTTTGTATTTACATTGGTGAAGGAATTTTCTTCAGAAGCCGATTTTATTAATGTCGTAGTTTAGAGTTTTTGACAAGATGAATGCAAATTCGTCGGCTTTAAGTGTTCCTAAATATAACTGTATACGAAAACCTTAAAAATCCAAAATGGCCAAAATTAGCGTTTTCTGAAGACTAAATTTTCATTAAAAAATGATAATAAAAAAACTGAAAAGAAGATAAGTAACTGCAGATTTCTTGGGGGGGGGTTGTACGACAACCCATGGCTGGCTAGACGTCCAGAGGGCCTGTCTAGCCACCCACCAAGACTGCAAATCGCCTATTGAAAGTACTTCTTTCTACAGTCAGCCCTGTATGCTTCAAATTTTTACTTACATATATTGCAAAAGGAACTTTTTCAGGACCCCATGTAATTAAATTTAATATCGAAATTTATGGTTTCTGACAAGTTAAATATAAATTCGACAGCTTTAGGTATCCTTAATGGTAACCTTCAGTTCAAAGTCCCTAAAATAAAAATTGGCTGATATTATTATCATTTTCTAAAGACTTCTTTTGCACGAAATAATTTAATTTCGCACAAACTACTCTTTTTAAAAAATTATCAAGATTTAAATTCGTTAAGAACTTTGATTCTAAAACAAATTGCTATATCACTCTCAATAAAGATTTCTTCAAGAATTTTTACTTTAAATGACATTTTCGTGACAAAGTTAACAAGAAAGATGACACCGAATTTTCGGGTGAAATGAGCACGTCTTTTTAATCCGTTCTGACGCAAATTAAATTTATCAAAGCTATTCAAAGTCAATGGAATCGGTATGGAAAACAACAGTATCTGACGGAAGAAAGAAGTTTTTCAATCGGGTTTTTAATCCCTCAGATATTGCTGTAAACGGAATTGTGAGCTTACGCCCTTTGGTTGCAGACTTGTGCGTTAAGAAAAACATGAATTTATATGAGAAACATTTCGCACCGGAAACGTTCTCCAACATAGAAAGAATTTTTCAAATCGGACTCTTAGAAACAGAGACATCGACAAAAATAAGATGTGACTTTACGTCCCATGGTGGGAAAACCATGCATTATTTTAGGAAGAAAGTATTCCAAAAGGTTTATCCATACGAGCGGTATCGGTCCAAGAAAAAAAAAAAAATAGTCGAGTTTTGAAGAGATTTTCCTACAAATACATCAGAAGCAGAAATGAACACTTATGCCCCCTGGTGGTCAAACCATTCTTTACCAAACATTAGAAATTATGTGAAAAATATTTTCCATTAGGTCTCGAATGCGATACAGGAAGAATATTTCAAATCGGAGTTTTAGAAGCAGTAATAACGCAGAAAATGCAATTTACCTTTGTGCCCCCTAGCAGAAAGTCTATGATTTACTTGAAAATTTTGAATTTATAAGAAACACATTTCGCTTCGGAAGCACTATCCAACAAAGCAGGAATTTTTCAAATCGGACTCGTAGAAGTAGAGATATTGACAAAAATAAGATATACATCTACGCCCCCTGGCGTAGAAGCCATGCATTATTTCAAGAAGAAAATGTTCCTAAAAGGTTTGTTGACATAATTAGTATCGGTAAACAAACCACTTTTTTTTTCATTTGAGATTTTAGAAGCTCAGATTTTGTTGTAAATACATCAGAAGCGGAAATTGAGACTTACGTCACCTGCTGGCCAAACCATTTTTCCAAAAATTAGAAATTATATGCAAAGGATCAGGAGCTAGCTGTATCCGGCGCAGAAAGAATTTTTCAAATCGGAGATTTAGAAGCAGAGATATAGGGGGAAAAGCAATTTGCCATTACTCCCCCTAGCGGAAAGTCTATGAATTAATTGAAAATTTTGAAATTATATGAAAAACATGTCACACTGGAAACACTATCCAACAAAGAAGGAATTTTTCAAATCGGATTCCTAGAAGTAGAGGTATTGACAAAAATAAGATGTACATCTACGCCCACTGGCGTAGAAACCATGCATTATATTAAAAAGAAAATGTTTCTGAAAGGTTTGTCGACATGAGTACTATCTGTCTACAAACGACGAATTTTTTCATTCAAGAATTTAGAAGCTCATATTTGCTGCAAATACATCAGAAGCGGAAATTAAGATTTATGCCCCTGGTGGCCAAACCATTTTTTTACAAAAACTAGAAATTACGTGCAAACGATTTCCCATCAGGAGCAGTATCCGGTACAAAAATAATTTTTCAAATCGGATTTATAGTTGCAGAGATATCGTGGGTATAGACAGACGGACAAACCGGTAACAGAAGCACGATCCTTTTTTACAAAAGACGTGCTAAAAATATGTGACCCCCAAAAAAAAACAGCTTTTCTGTATGAATTTTTTCTGTTAATTAGCTTTCCAAAGCAAATTGGAAAAGCGAGGTTTAAAAAGAATCTGAAGAACTGTTTTGCTTTAAGTAACTTTTCTGCAGTAAAATGGGATCAAACATTTCAAGAGTTTGCTCTGTAAGTTTTTCATAGCAAATTGGTAAATATACGATGTGTGGTATGCCTCTAGTTGAACTTTTCCTTTGAGTTTATGTTTTGTACTGTTTAAGATTTTCTTACTGAACGGCACATTACTTCCTTAAACAGCTTGTAGATTTTGACAACGCTAAGAGTGAGTTGAAGGAAAATATGTAGTGTGTGTCGAATGTGATATGTGTTGAATATATCACGTTTTGCACTCTAAGTCACCGAAGAAAGAGATTTCACTCATGCTCACATATGACGTGTGGCATGTCGGTCGCTCCATCCTGTTGAAAGTACCCTGTTGTCAAGTCGATGTCGGTTAATTGTCCATAAGTTGTCTGAAAACATTTACACATGACATCGAGTTTAGTACGCTTCTGACGAAAGTTGGTACAGTTATCCTGGTTCGGGACATAGCACACCAAACACCGACTTTTGCAGGATGTAATAGAGTTTCGTGTAATTCACGTGGATTATTTATAGCCCAGATGCGGAAGATTTGGGAACTGACATACCCGTCTAAATGAAACCATGCTTCGTCAGTGAACCATGTGAAATCGAAATGTTCGGAATTGCGAGTAAAAATGTCAGGAACCAGTAACAATAAGACACATGCTTTTCAAGATCGTTTTTCTTGCAACTGTTGCACAGCTGTCCGACGGTGCAGGTGAAGCAACGCTTCTTAGCGGCTCTTTGGCAGGGGAAAACAGAATACCTAGTTTCTCATGAGAAGAGTCATAGTGACTTCTTCAGTGATGCCAGCAGCTTGTGCTTCACCTCTTCGATGTTTTCTTCAGCTAAAGGAGGACGTCGCCACTGTATTGGTTCAAAACACTGCCCGTGGTTTCAAATTTCTTCACTAACCTGGCAATGTAACGTTTCTCTGCTGCTTTTCTTTCCCCAAACTTCTCCAAGAATTCGTGTTGTGCTACCTTCATAGACTTTGTTATCTAGTAACTTTTCATGAAAACCACCCGCTCCGCAACGGTATACAAAGCTATCCTGAACGACGTTCAGCGACACGGTAAAACACGCAGATTGGCTCCGGACAGAATTAGCGTGCCTCGCTATCTGGTGGGATGACGTCAGAGTGAATCGTCGTCTTATCAGGAAAATCACTCTCGCGCATTTCGCAAGGATCAAGGTCACTTGTAAACCAGACGTCGTGTTTCTATGTACAGTGTGAAGAAGATAATAGTTGATTCTTTGGGGTGACTACTTAGTGAAACACCCTGTACATAATGCAGATTTCTATGTTTGTGTGTGTATATATATATATATATATATATATGGAGATTATCTAACTCACCATCGTTTTGCTGATAACGTAGTCATTTTTGCAACTACCCCATCAGAGCGGCAAAGTGTGATCCAGCTATTTGCTGACAAGAGTAAATAAGTGGGATTAAAAATGAACTTTCAGAAGACAAAAGTGATGTACAATGCTTTTTTTACAAGAAATGTTGATTTATCGATTGATGGGGAAATTCTGGATATAACCGATACCTACATTGATCTTGGACAGCAGATATCAAGTGAGGGTCACATTGATGAAGAAACTAATCGCCGTATAAAATTTGCCTGGAGAGCTTTTGGAAGAAACAGTATAATTTTCAAGAGCAATATGCCATTATGTCTTAAAAGAAAAGTGTTTCATCAATGCATCCTTCCAGTGCTTACGTATGGTGCAGAGACGTGGACTTTAACTAAAAGGGACATACAAAGACTGCAGACAACTCAAAGCAGCATGGAGAGGTGCATGCTTGGTGTATCCAGGAGAGATAAGAAGTGAAACTCGTAGATCAGAAAAATGACAAGAGTGGAAGACATCATGATCAGAGTCAAATCCCTGAAATGGCAATGGGTTGGACATATTGCCAGAAGGACAGACCATCGATGGACAGCCGAAATTTTAGACTGGATTCCAAGGGACAGGGAAAGACCCAGAAGGAGACCACATTGGAGATGGGTGGATGAAATTCGAAAGTATGCGGGAGTAACATGGAAGAGACTGGTACAAGACAGGCCGTTGTGGAACAAACTTGGGGAGGCCTTCATCCAATACTGAAACTTCTTGGAAAATAAACAAGAAGTTGATGTTCATGTAAGTGCTGATTCTTTTCACCTTGGCTATTCATTCACTTAGCTTTTTTTTTTTTTTTTTTTTTTTTTTTTTTATTTGTAGGTTTAACGACCACCGTGGGCAACTCAGTGGGCTTTAAGTAGTCGCCAATCCCTAATTTAGGGCCGCTAGTTCCCGGGAAGGGAGAGAACCAGCGCCACAAGACGAACACAACATTCATGCCTCATCGCGATTCGAACTCGGACCCATCTCGGACGAATGATCATAAGCCATCGCGTAGACCACTGCTCCACAGGAGCGGCAGTAGCTATTTTTAATGTGATTTATGTTCAATAAATTTTGTTCAGGCAATAACGTCAACTAAATACCATTACAATTCCAACTAAAAACACCACAATATTAAAAGAAAATTTTTCTGCAGATACTTTTGCTTTAAATAACGTTTTCAGAATTCTAATTTTTGTTTTCTCTGCAGAGATTTTTAAAAGTAACTGCCAAATTCGAAGTTATTAATATTGATAATCACACAGTAGCTGAACATTTTTTTCATTTCGAAGCACTTAGAGTAATTTAATTTCCTCATTTTTAAATTTGTAATGGAAATTAAAACAACCCATCAAGTAGTTCAAGCGTACAGAAATTAATAAGTAGCTTTCCCAAACCCTTGAGGCATATAAAAAAAATGTGAATATCCATTGACATTCTACGTGATAGGGTATCTAACTAGAATTTTTTATTTATGATTAGAAAATGAGTACTAATGTGATTACTGCGTTAATATACAAACAAATATTGATGTGCCCTTAACTTGTGAACTGCTTAAGAACTTGTAATTAGGGAGGTTAATTAATCGAGAAGCAAGGCTGTTCTTAATTAGCAAAACTAAGTGAACAACATATGAAAAGAGAGAGAGAGAGAGGGAGAGAGAGAGAGAGAGAGCGTGATTATAGAAAAGACGGAACTATGCATCAGAAAATAAACATGGAAAGAAAATAGGAAGAAGAAAGAGAAAACTCTTAAGAAATGAAAGAAAAATCAATAAATTCCTTCTACTGCTTCAATAATGATGGTTATGTTACTGCTGCTCTTAGACTTTTTTTCTGGCCTTTTCTATCATCCTTAAAAGCGTTCGAGCATTGCGGGGAATTAGGAATAATTTAAATATGAAGGAACACCTCTTTATACGAAACTGCAGAAAATTCTTCAAAGCAGCTTTTATTTAACACATCTTGTCTTCAACGGCGACGATCACGTAAGTAATGTAATTTTTTGCAGCTTCTTAATATGAAAGGAAAAACGTTTTCTAGTGAGGGTTTTTCTTTACGTCAGGACTGGAGGAGTCGGCCTGCACTCCCCCCCTATTTTTTTCTGTGCTTGATTACTGCGGAGAAAAAACCGAGAAAAGCCATCAAATTATATCCGGCTTTTTGCGCCTCATATCGCGAGGACTGTTTTGTCTCTTATCATCTTAAATGCGATGCCCAAGATGATAAATTTTTATTCCAAGCAATAGAAGTCGAGAGAGTTGTCGTCCTTTTATGCAGAGAAGGTTATTGCTCATTAAGGAGAAGCAAGATATGGGCCTATTAACAAGATTAAAAACTTCGCCACTACACCTAGTAAAGGTTTTTTATCTCCCGCATCCCTTGATGAAAAAGAGAGAGTGGCGCACATATTACGAGCAAAAGAAAAGAAATAAGTTCATTTAGGAAAAAATTTAGCGGAACTGCAGGATTTGGAAGTGATGCACCAGTGGCGTGCAGCTAAAAAAAAAAGAGCAACTAAGAGCAAGTAGCCTTCAGGAAGAACTGCTGGAGTCATAATAAGAAAGGTGAAGAGGAGGACAGGATAAGGGATGTGAGGAGGAGGAGGGGGAGGGACTACGAGAGGGTGGGATAGAAACAAGGAAGGAGGCAAGTCTTGGGCGGCCAAACGAGCAATATCCATTAGTTGGAAGTTAGTTCCAGAAACTCTTCCTCCGAATACTGTCTTGTAATGGATGTTGATGACTGCAAATCAGATTAAGGCTTTTTGGATTCTACATCATCGTTCAATTATAGGGCCCCAGAAGAGACTGAGAGGCCCAGGGCCCACCGGTCCTCCTCCGTGGTCCAAACCAAATTAAGACCAACAGCTCTTCGGCTCCAAAACGATTTGCCATCAAATATTTACGTGTGAATTAATGTGCGGGGCGCGTTTCATTGCTTCGCGAAGCAAAAGCTAGCTCATTTAATTAACTCCGTCTGCCAGAAAACGAAAGTCAGAAAAGCGGCACCCACAAAAGAGTAGGGAGGGAAGAGGAGATAGAATCATGTTGATCACGGCCGAGAGAAAACTACAGAGAGGAATAGCTGAGTGGTCGTTGGTAGAGTTCGCCTGACGCGATCCGTGGCATTCGCTTTTTCCGAACCAAGATGATGCTGTTGTTTGTTTACTTTTACTTTTCCTTTATCCTTTTCGATAAGAATGGTCTCTCTACAATCGAAAGAAATCTTAAGAACACTTCTTTTTTTTTTTTTTTTACATGGGTATGCTTAAAGCAGAGCTTGAAAAAACTTTTTCGTCCCTCTTGTGGTTTTCAAAGGAAATTATTATGCGAGGAATTTTTTAGTGGGCATTTCTGTCATTAGTAACGTATGATTTCAGAAACATCCATTTCACACTTACGGAGGGTTACTAAAAAAGAAGAAAAATCTAAAAAGAATTTTCTGAACTGGGTTTTATTGTACTGATTTATTCATAAAATCAGAATGTTGGTTCAGTGAATTTTCATTTATTTCTTTCAAAATATAATTTTTAAGTTTTCGCCACATTCGTGTAACTCTTTCTTCTCTTTTTATACCCCTTTTCGGATTTTATTTTATTTTCCTTCTTCAGAATCACTTTGTATTTTCCTTTTCTTTCCTTACATGAAAGCACCCAAATACTGTTGCATTTTAAGCTGATTATTTAAAAATATATCTGAAAAAGCAAATACTACTTCAATTCCGCGACTTCTGCAAAATTTGATCACACCAAAAAGTACTTTTATATTTTGGGGTGCAATCATTTTAAATTTCTCTCTAAGTAATAAAATATTCCTTCGTTACGTGCTAGCTGCCTTTGCGTTCACCGTCAGATTTGTGGTAACTGACTTTTCTTGGTCAGATTTGTGGTAACTGACTTTTCTTGGTCAGATTTGTGGTAACTGACTTTGTGGTGCACCAATTGAAAATCAGTTTTCGTATTCTTAACTGCTTATTCTTCATTAATTAGTTACTAAAAATTACTAAGCATCGTTGCAAAATGAAGGCAATGAAAGAAAACGAAAAGCTCAACGAAAGTCATTTTGTCCGAAATAAAACCTGGGAATGCATTCTATCTGGTCTTATGGCAGGTCTTTGCTCTTTGCAGTCCTTTATTTAATATAAAAAAATTCTTGTATGACAATATTTTTTTCAAAACAGGGAGTTACTTTCATGTATGATGCTCCCATGTATTGTACTGTATAACTGTAATTATTTTCTGAAATTCACGAGCCACTTTCCGTCATTTATTTCGTAAATTAACGAAGCATATTTCTGACACAATCTTTTTCGTGAAATGACAGAAAGAAACCTGAATTTCACGGATTTTTCGTACCGCGGGAAAATTCTGAATTTTCAGAAAACTTTCCGCAGTTCGTTTAATCTATTGACGATAAATTAGTTTTAGAGATGTGTTAAGGGAAAATTCCGAATTTTCAGAAAACTTTCCGCAGTTCGTTTAATCTATTGACGATAAATTAGTTTTAGAGATTTGTTAACGGAAAATTCGGAATTTTCAGAAAACTTTCCGCAGTTCGTTTAATCTATTGACGATAAATTAGTTTTAGAGATGTGTTAACGGAAAATTCCGAATTTTCAGAAACCTTTCAACAATTCCTTTCGTATATTAACAGAAAAACTCCATTCTGACTTTTTCCGGATCCGTATGATGAGAAACTACCTGTAATAGGAATGATTGGTGAGAATACTTGAGGTTTGATTAACTTTTAAAATTCAATCGTCTGTCGAATTTTGAAGTTCCGTAGCGAGATCAGATATTGTGGATAGCATATCGCATGAATTTTGTTTATTGTGACACATGTTGTTTCTTCTCGTCTCTCGTGTTTTGTGCAGCAGCTATTTATTATTTATTGTTTTACTGTACGAAACGGGGCACTTAATTTGTTGCACAGGTGATTATACGATGTATATTTATCTGTCTTTGGACAACTCAAGCCAAAATCTGTTATAGCTATCCAGAATAAATTTCATATTTAGGAGGGTTTTTTTTTTCTTTTTTTGTGAAATAATACTATAAAGGGAAACTATATAGAATACAAACAATGCGCAAGATGGTTAAGAGCACTGAGGAACTAAGATAAAGTGTGATTAAGTGCATGGGAAAATTGGCTTCAGGCCAGCCGAGTTTAAAAACTGAAGTGCGTTGGTTCGCCAGTTGAGCAGAACTTAAATCGGCTTTAAGCGATGCAAGCAAGATTCGACGAAATAAATAAATGTTGAAAAACCCAGAAATTTCTTATAGGAGATTAGAAGTAGAAACCTTTTAATATTCTATTAAGAAGAGACTGAAGCAAAAAAAATTTTTGACTCATACCAAGTACAACATAGAAAAGGTTATGTATTGACCGGTGTGAGTAAAAAGAAAAAAATAGAAAAACTGAATGTTGAAAGTGTCGAGAATACTGAGCCTTGGCTTTATCAAGGACCAGCAAAAACTCTGCATTTTCTCACTTCCACAAAGACCTATTTGGAAATGGGTTTCTGCAAAGTCATAGATGCAAGTAATAAGCCCACCAAAAATTTAAAAAAAATATATATATGTCATAACCTCCATAGAGTTGTATGACCAAGCTTTAGTTAACAATTTAGCTTGCATCCATAACTTTCCTGGTCCGACCCATGCTCTTCATCTGTTACTAATAAACAGAAAGAAAATGATTATAGAAAACTCAAGTTGTTAGAGTGACATAATGAATCAGAAATAATGTTCAGCAATAACAAATTGCCGAGTTACCTAGTCGCCTAAGAGGGAATTTAAACCTGAATAGCAATACTAAAGTACTACAAATTCTTAAACATTGCAATAAAAAAAGGAAATATTAATTTTTTTCTAAAGCACAGATTCTTGAAAGAAAACTGGATTATAAAAACCCCCTACTCTACAACTTCTGACAACACAAAAACGAGAATAAAATAAAGACAATAATAAACTAAAGAAATGCTTTTGAAGGTTATATGACATAAACAATTAGTTGCAATATGTACAAAGTATTTCAGAAGTGCTTTAAGTGCATAATTAAGTAGTTATTAAGACCTTAACTACATTGAAAACACATCGTAGACTACAAGAAACAATGGAACGGCCGGCTGCTTAGCCTTAGTGCCCTAAAAAACGCGCACAGTAACCAGGAAAAGAAAGAGTTAAAATCCGCAAAAAAGTTAATAGACTTGCTAGTGCCAAAATGCTTAAAGCAAAAAATAGAAAAAATGTTCAAGAAGTTCAAACATTGAACTTGGAAAACCTAAAACCCAAAGACAATGAAGAGAGCTTACCTCTTATGCGACTTAACTTCTTCCACTCTTGAAGAAACATGGCTGACCTTTTAACCCAAACTTCCATTCACCCCTGCCACTCCCTAGTTGCTGGGGGGCAGTGTGGGTGGGGCTGAAGGCCCCCACACACTGAAAAAAATCCTACTCGCGGAGATTTTAACTAGAGAAAAATATAATTAAGATTGTGGACCTGTTTGATCAGATAGAGCAGAATTAACTCTCCAGAATACATGAGAAATATTATGAAATACACAAGTAGTGTATTTAATAATCTTTGCATGTATTTAATCTCCTTGGTGAGCTTCTGTAGACTATTCAGAATCCTATTAATTTTAAAGTTAGTTTTACTATTTTTAGTATAGCTATTCTAGTGAGTGAATAACTAGTTTTCTTTTACATTTATTTTTATTTCCTTTTATAAACAGAATTTTAAAGTTTTTTTGGGGGGGGGGATTTTGTCTATATTATTTAATTTTTTTATTTTTAACAGGACCATCTTATCCACAGCACTAAGGTTCTATATATATGTGTGTGTACAAAGGCTGTTCCATAAAAACTGTGAGTAATTTTTTTTTTTTTTTGAGATGACAACTGTGCAAAGGAAGTGGGGAAATAACCACTCAGACGACTAATTCAATTAAGGAAGTATCTATGGCAACAGTCATTAGCCGTGGCAGACGATTCTGGTTTTGTTATTGTGCAGTTGTTTAAGGTACGTCTGCATTTCGTCACACAGCTATGCAAGTGAGTGATTCAGAGCTAAAAAGTGAAATGCGTTGTTCAATAAAATTTTGCTATCGTTTCTGCAAAACGACTTTAGAAACAGTTGATTTAATGAAAAAAGCTTACAAAGATAAATGTTTGGGCAAGTCAACGGTTTTTAGATGGCACCGTGATTTCCAAAGAGGGCATAGGTCGGCCTAACTCGCTCCTATGCCTGGCCGACCTGAAAGTGTTGTTACGGAGCGTATCGTTAACACTGTTTGGGCAACCTTGCAAGAAGATCGAAGAATGACGTGTGAATACATGGCGGCGTTAACTAGTATTTCGAAAACGTCGGCATTCCGCATTCTACGCGACAAATCACTGCTGCATCGTGTGTGTTCCAAATCGGTGCCTCATCACCTGACGAGAGAACAATTGTTAGCCAGAGCTCCGGTATGTAATGAATGGAAACAAATGATTGCAAAGGATCTAAACACAGTAATAAGTGCCGACGAAACATGAGTCCACTATTTCGACCCCCTCACGAAGCGCGCAACGAGTGTCTGGAAACACAAAGCGGCCAAACCGAATAAGCTGGGAAGGTGATGATGATAATTTTCTTTGATCATAAAGGTTAAGTCTATCAGCATGCCGTTCCTCTACAAATTGCTGTCAATGCTGAGTATTACATTTCAGTGTTGAAGCGTCTGCGACGACACTTATCGATTAAGCGACCGGAACTGTTGGGCATGTGTGCCCTACACCATGATAACGCCCGCCCACATGTGGCTGATTGTGTTCAACAGTTTCTTACGAAATGCAGTACTGAAATCATGCCACAGCCTGCCTACAGTCCTGACCTCGCCCTGTGCGATTTCTGCTTGTTTCCAACAGTGAAGGAGAAGTTTCCTGGTGCAACATTCAACACAGATACTGACGTTATTCAAGCTGTACAGGGGTCGCTAAAGCAGCTTCCACAAAATGTCATCGCCACATATGTGCTTTAAAAAGTGGACTGAATGATGGCACCGTTGCATATCATCCGTGGGCAGATACTTTGAGAAAGAATAACGTATATTCTGCTGTACCTATATTTCTTCATTTTGTGTGATTTTACTCTCCGTTTTTTAGAAATGACCATTGTACAGTACATTGAAGTGCTAGGAAAACTGGTACAAACGTGCTTATGCAAAATACATAACAACGTCACATATGCGCGTACTCGGTTGCGTCCGCCAGTGCGTATATAAAGCGATAGACATCCTTTGCCAGCTGCCAGAGCTGTTTTCGGCATGAGAATGACATGTAATAACGATTTAAGCGATTTTCAACGCGGTGTGATAGTTGGCGCTCGTGAGATGTGCCATAATATTTCGGAGGTAGAAAAGAAGTTCGGATTTTTACGGACGACCATAGCAAGGGCGTACCGTGACTACAAGAATTCCGGCTAAACCTCCAATCTACGATACCAGTGTGGCCGTAAAAAGACATTAGGTGAACGTGACCATCGTCGGCTGTCAAGAATCGTTTCACGCGATAGGCGTGCAACACTCTCGCAGGTATCATCGGAATTCAATGCTGGAGTCTCAACAAGCATCAGTGTCCGGACTGTGCAACGTACCCTGCACGATATGTGCTTTGGGAGCCGACGCCCAACTCGAGTCCCCTTGATGGGTGCACGACACAGGGCTATGCGCCTCGCTTGAGCAAGGCAACACCGCCACTGGACACTTGATGACTGGAAACAAGTAGCCTGGTCTGACGAGTCGCGTTTTTAACTGTATCGGGCAGATGAAAGGATTCGTGTGTGGCGCAAACCCCATGAAGCCATGGATCCCGCCTGTCAACAGGGAATTGTACCGGCTGGTGGGTGTCCGTAATGGTATTGGGTGTATTTAGCTGGACTTCACTGGGACCCTGGTACGTCTACAAACGTGTGTGACCGGCCAACGCTATGTGCACATCCTTTCTCACGAGGTACACCCGTTCATGCCCTGCATTCATGCTGATGGGTTGGGCCTGTTACAACAGAACAATGCACCTCCACACAAGTGTCGGGACGCCACATTATGGTTATAGAGGAACAATCATCTGAGTTTGGGGTGTTGCCATTCCCACCCAAGTACCCAGATCTGAACGTGATATAACACATTTGGGATGCCATACAACGTGCTATCGAACACAGGAATCCGAGACCTCGGAATTCACTCGAATTGTGAAACGCTCTGTAGGAAGTATGGTGTGTATTGCCTACAGCATATTTCCAGAAGCCAGAGGAGTCCATGCCCCGTCTATTTTTTGCAGCCCTGCGCTCCCGTGGTGGAACTACCAAGTATTAGACTGGTGTACCAGTTTTGCTGGCACTTCAGTGTATATATAACAATGATGATAAAGAAGATATTTCCAATTAAATATAAGAAAACACATGATTTGGCGTGGGAGTAATAATTTAGATCATATTTGTGGTTATCGTGTGTCAAACAAACAGCCACATAGCTGAATTTCTCTCTTCCTTTTGCTATCAGAATCTTTTAAATGGAAACGCACTAAAAATTATAAAATTATAACGTTTCAGTTACTTGTTTTCAAGTTCTAAACAGTTCCTAACTATTTAATACAAAAAACTCAACAAGACATAAAATAATGACAATTAAATGAAACGGCACATAATACTGGCGCACCCAGAATTTCTTTATGGGGTGGCTTAAAATATTTAAGATGCAAATAAAATACCACGGAGAAAACATCTTTCAAGGAATTGGGGTGATAAAAACATATCCGCTATGTTAAAGTGCGTTTCCAATTATTCGTAAAATATATATTTCAAAACACATACAAATGTATTTAAAAATAAGCAACCAATAACAAAGAACGAACAACCAAGTGATATCTCATGGAGAGGACCCGAACCCCTGAGTCATTCCCACTGGCACAGGGAAACGTACGGATGCACTTACATACGGATGCACACACAGCACAGCACTTACAGGAAATCCCAGGCTAGTTTCATTCTTAGCTGATAATTGTACGAAGCCTAAGAAACACTATCTCACACAACTTCACCACTCTTATAGCAGATAAAAACAAACTAGAACACCAGACAGAAAACACTCGTCGTCGTTTTCGTCGTATCAGATGATCTAATCATCGACTCTCCTCACACCCTGAGGGCATTCCCACTTTTTTTAAAACTTTTGATTAGCTGTTAGTTGTTGCCAAAACTTACGAAGATACTTGGAGGTTCTGGTTGAGCGTTCTGAATGAAAATGCAACTAAGAGATAACGTAATTTACACATGGAAACGAAACTTAAAAAGGATGGTTAAAATAGAGATATGCGCCATACGGATAAAGGATATCTTACCTTGGCTCTGGATATCTGTGTATCCCAAAACAATTTGGGGATCATGGAGGTACGGTACGAAACCACAACACAACATCAGGCATCATATGTAGGTACAAAAATTGGATTCTAAATGGGACGTAAACGCAGTCAGCACACGTGTGAAGATGCAAATTAATGCCTGTGACGTTCCGAATCACGTGTTATCAAAGGCGAATAAAATCAGACGTTCGGAGTGTGATCTGTTTTCGCGCCAAAGCCCTGCACAACGGTTTTCTGTTAATGTTAGCCTAATCGACGATGTCTTGGCAGTGTGATTTGCCTGAATCCGACACATGCAGAGTGATTAGTTGGTTGGGAACCGGGCAGACCCAACAAGCCGTAGCCGAAGCCTGCGGAGCTTTACAAAACATCATTTCCAGACGGTGGAATCGGTTTCGTGAGAACGGATATGTTCGTCGAAGGCAATCCCAAGGTGGTCCATCTTCCAATCCGCCAAATGAAGGTCGATATTTATTATTGTCCGCCAAAGGGAACAAGAAACTGAATGAAACCCAAATGCAGCGCTGGCCTTGTGTGGCCACAGGACAAAACGTTTCAACGCAAACGGTTCTCAATCGCTTCATCATGTTGGCCTGTATGCTCGACGACCACTGCTTTGTGTTCCTTTAACCACACATCATCGTTCTGCCCGTAGAGAATGATCTCTGGGGCATCGTGACTGGGGAAGTGACAACTGGAGCAATATTTTTTCTCTGACGAGTCTCGATTCACCTTGCAGCCTGCAATAGGCGCGTGCTGATATGAAAAGAGCAAGGATCACGGAACAGTCCACTTTTTCTGCAAGGCAGCCATCGATATGGTAGAGGTGGACTGACTGTTTGGGGAGGCATTTCTATGAATGGTCGTACCGACCTGTATGTCATCAGGAATGGTATCCTGACTGGTCACAGTTATAGGGGTGAAATCCTACGACCCATTGTAATCCCTTACCCTGCAGCTATTGGAGATACTTTCTGAGGGGAGAAACCAGCCTATTTAGTAGCGCTGCATGCTCCCCAGATATGAATCTCATTCAGCATATTCGAGATATACTTTTTTTTTTTTTTTTGATTGGATGTTTAACGACCACCGTGAGCAACTCAATGGGCTATAAGCAGTCGCCCGTCCCTAATTTAGGGTCACTGGTTCCAGGGAAGGGAGAGAGCCAGTGCCGTAAGACAAACACAACATCCATGCCTCACCGGGATTCGAACCCGGACTCCTTTCGGACGAATGATCAGAGGCCATCGTTTAGACCACTGCGCCACCGGGGTGGCCGGGATGTATCAGAAGATGTCTTGTATCTTGACATCCACCTCAATAGACTGTTCAGCAACTGGAAACTGCTCTTATAGTTGAGAGGCGGAAAATTCCACAAAAACTCATAAATCACCTTATTCAGTTCATCTGAACCCGGTGTGCCGAAGTGCTAGCCGTAAGAGGAAGCCATATGTCCTACAGAGATCCTTCAGCACCACATAATTTCTTTCCTTGGTATGCGTATTGGTATGCTATATCTTGACCAATTTCATTTATTTGTGCAAATGATACTAAAATTGATTTCGTTAATTTCCGTGAGCACATTATGTTCAGTCACGTGCTTTAAGTTGCGTGTAGTTTGCATTTCAGTTGCACAAACATTTTGGGCCTCACAGTATAATGTACAAACTGCATTATCCCCTAACTGTTTTGAGTAGTACATGTACACCGAAGTGCCAAAAAAACTTGGGTATCTATCTAATACTGCCTTGGTCCTCCTTGCGATCAGCAACGCGACGGGGCATGGACTCCAAGAGCTCTCTGTAGTACTATGGAGACATGCACACCATGCTTTCTGAAGGGCGTCCTACAATTCCGTAATATTCGCCGGTGAAGGATTCCTAGCATTGACGGCCATTTGAACAACATCCCAGATGTGTTCGATGGCGTTTAAATCCGGCAAAAAAGCAGGGCCGATTCGGGATGCCAAACTCCGTGAAATATTCCTCAAGCCACCCTCGGGCGACTACGGACGCGTGCGGTGGCGTTTTGTCGTGTTGTTGTGTTGAAAGATGTTGCACCTGTCGGAGTGATTGAATGACATGATCGGGTGCAAATGATCCCCAAGGATGGTTACGTAGCCTCCACCTGTCACAGAGGTCTGCAGACGCACGAGGAGTCTTAATGAGTGCCAGCTGAAACCACCCCACACCATAGCAGAGCCACCGCCGGCCTGCACTGACCCCTGGAGGCACGCGGGATCCACTGCCCCGTGGGGTTGTCGCCACACCCGGAGTCGACCATCTGCCGGAGACAGTTGGTACCGCGATTCGGCGGACCAGACTACGCATTTCCAGTCATCTTGTGTCCAATGGCAGTGCTCCCGACCCCAGGCGAGGCGCACGGCCTTGTGTCGTAGTGTCAACAATGGCATTCGAGTGGGCTGTCGGTTCCGGAACACCATAGAACACAGGGAACGTTGCACTGTCTGAACGCTGATGCTACCACTGGCCCAAGCACTGAACTGTGCTGTGATTTGCAGGAATGACGCGCCAGGCGGATGCTGTTACCATGCGTGCCAGACGCCGCTATCCACGATCGTCCAGAGCTTCTCTACGGCCACAGTGGTTTCGTACTCTGGATTTTTTCCTGAGTTTGTGTGGTTCAGGTATACTCTTGAAATTGTTAACCGTGTAAACTAAATTTCGTAGTAATTTCCGAGATCAAGTGACCCATCTCCCGGGTGCCGACTGTCATACCACGTTCGAAATCGCTTAAATCCTGATAAGCTGCCATCTGAACTGCGAATGCTATTACTTGAGCTTGCGGAGATATCTGCCTCTCCATACAGGGTGTTCGTAAACTGTTTTGACAAAAGAAGAGGGGTGATAGTACCCATCAAAACGAACAATATTTACAATGGAACCTAGGTTCGCATTCCACTCTGAGTGTCAGAAAAGAGTAAAGTTAGATGTCCAAGTTGAACTTTCAACAGTGCAAAGAAAGAGAATTAACGACATCATAAGTTGCACAATCCCATTTATGGAGATCAGGGACAGACTCAAAGTAGATGCTCAAAGTGGCGGCCACGGGTGCAGTTGCACAATTCACACCGGCGAATGAAAGTCTCTCGAAGACTCCTGGTGTCGTGTTTATCCTGTCTGCTGCAACAACGATTCTCGCGACGAGATCTTCCACGAGTCCAAAGGCGTCTTTTACAAAAATGAGTTCATGCGCCCCCAGAAGAAGAAGAAGTCCAGTGGGTTTAAGTCCGGTGAGCGTGGAGGCCATACCACAGGTCCGCCACGTCCAATCCATCATGCGGGATATGTGGCATTGAGGAAGTGCCTACTGCACCTAGATTAGCCAATCAGTTGCAACTGTCGATGCTGCGTCTTTTTTCTGGCAATTTGCATACGGTAAATGCTTGACGGTAATGTTCTGGGGATGTGCTTCTTCTCCGGCACGAAAGCATTGACGTCTGAGGTGACGACTTGTGCTTGTTGGACGTATTTCGAAGTTACTCTTTTCTGACACTCAGAGTGGAATGCGACCCTAGGTTCCAGTGTAAATATTGTTCGTCTTGATGGGTGTTATCACCCCTCTTATTTTGTCAAAACAGTTTACGAACACCCTGTATATATATCGTTTGCGGATGACACCATTAACTGCATGGGTGTGGTGGCATGTAATGGAAATGGTTGAGCCCTTCCCAGTTTTTTTTTTAGTACCTCAGTATATATGTATTAGGGACTTAGCGGCCGCCGCGAGCATCTCAATGAGCTACAAGTAGTCGCCCGTTCCTAATTCAGGACTACTGGAGCCAGCGCCGTAAGACAAACACACCGCTCATGCCTCATCCAAGAGTCGAACCCGAGTCCACTCAGACGAACAACCAAAAGTCAGCGTTTTGAGCACTACACTGCCTCCGCGACAGGATATTGTACGTACATCCCTGACCATTCGTCCAGATAATCAAGGGAGTACCATAAAGTTGTGAGTAATCGAAACACCTCGAATTTCATGCTACAAAGGCCGTTCAATAAAAACGTAGAGTACTTTTTTTGAGTTGGCAACAGGGCGAAGTGGAAAAAGAACCACGCAGACGACTAACTCAATTAAGGAAGTATCTATGGCAACAGTTATGAGCCGTGGCAGACGATTCTGGGTTTATTATTGCGCAGTTATACAGATATGGAGGAGAGTGGCTCAGAATTAAAAAGTGAAATGCGTTGTGCGATAAAATTTTACCATCATTTGGGTAAAGCCGCACCAGAAACAGTTGATTACATGAAAAAAAAGCTTACAAAGATAAATATTTTGGTGAGTCAAAGATTTTTAGATGGCACCGTGATTTGAAAAAAGGGCGTTTGTCGGCAGAACTCCCTTCTAGGCCTGGTCGACCTGAAATTGTTGTTACGGAGTGTATTGCTAACACTGTTGGAGCAATCCTGCAAGAAGATCGACGAATGACGTGTAAAGACATAGAGGCGTCAACTAAAATTTCAAAAACGTCGGCATTCCGCATTCTACGCTACAGTTTGCTGCTGCATCGTGTGTGTTCCAGATGGGTACTTTTTTTTTTTTTTATTGGAGGTTTAACAACCACCGTGAGCAGCTCAGTGGGCTAAAAGCAGTCGCCCGTCCCTAATTTAGGGTCACTGGTTCCAGGGAAGAGAGAGAGAGAGAGAGAGAGAGAGAGAGAGAGAGAGAGAGAGAGAGAGAGAGAGAGAGAGAGAGAGAGAGAGAGAGAGAGAGCCAGTGCCGTAAGACAAACCCAACATCAATGCCTCACCGGGGTTTGAACCCGGACCTATCTCGGACGAATGATCAGAAGCCATCGCTTAACCACTGCGCCAAGCGGGCGACGATGTGTACTTCATCATCTGACGAGAGAGCAATTGTTGGCCAGAGTTCAGGTGTGTCATGAGTGGAAATAAATTATTGCAAAGCATCCCAACTTTCTAAACACAGTAACAACCGCGCGTTAAACATGGGTCCACTATTTCGACACCCTCACGAAGAGCGCAGCGAGTGTCTGGAAACACACAGCTTCGCCTCCTCCGAAAAAAGTCCGCCAACCAAATCAGCTGGGAAGGTGATGACGATAATTTTCTTTGATCATAAAGGTGTATTTAACCAGTATGCCGTTCCTCCACAAATTACTGTCAATGCTGAGTATTACATTTGAGTCTTGAGAAGCGTCTGCGATGACACATATCGATTAAGCGACCGGAATTGTTGGGCAAGTGGACCCAACACCGTGCCCGCCCACATGTGACTGCTTGTGTTCAACAGTTTCTTACGAAATTCAGTATTGAAATCATGCCACAGCCTGTCTACAGTCCTGACCTCGCCCCGTACGATTTCTGGCTGTTTCCAACAACGAAGGAGAAGTTCCGTGGCATAACATTCAACACAGATGCTGACGTTATCCAAACTGGGCAGGGGTCGCTAAAGCAGCTTCCACAAGATGCTTTCCCCACATGCTTTGAAAAGTAAACTGAACGATTGGTCCCTTGCGTATCATCCGAGGGAAGATACTTTGAGAAAGAATAACATATATTTTGCTGTACCTATATTTCTTCATTTTGTATGATTTTTACTCTCAGTTTTTATGCAACGGCCGATGTAGATAACACAAATAAACAATGAGCAGTAAATGTACAACATGCCTTAAAACTCCGCAGTGTTTTTAACAAGCACGGATGAATTAGTAATATTTAGGTACGAATGTCTTTTGTAAAAACAATACAGTTCCGAGTACTGGTGCAGTAGAACCCAGTTATAGCGTGATCATACAGGTTGCAGTGCTTATAACGTTGCATTACAGTATCGTTTCAACTGTGGATGGCATAAACCAAAACAATCTGCTGTAGAGTACACTCTTAAAATAAATATTTATTTAGAAAGCTAAAATGAATGTTTATACCGATATAGGTTTTTAGGGAAAGAAAAATAAAGAAAGAAAGAAACTTGCGTTCCTGTATATTTCTGCATAAAAAAATACGACAATGCAAATTAATTTTTAAAATTTTAAAGTCTACACTGAGAAAAAACGTTTTGTTAATTCATCAAAAAAATTTGTTGAATCAATCAAAATTTTTTTGTCGATATGCAGTCAACAAAAATGCTTGTGGAATTTACAAAAGTGTTTTGCTGAAAATTATTGTTGATTCTACAAAATTTATTGTTATCATGATAAAACGTTTAGCTCATTTAACATATTGCCTAGGTCGATTTTTGGGAATTTGTTTTATTCAAAAATATGTGTTGTTATCGTGATAAAACGTTTAGTTCATTTAACAAAATGACTAGGTCGATTTTTGGGAGTTTGTTTGATTCAACAATATGTGTTGTTATCGTGATGAAACGTTTAGTTCATTTAACAAAATGCCTAGATCAATTTTTGGGAATTTGTTTAATTCAACAATATGCGTTGTTATCGTGATAAAACGTTCAGTTCATTTAACAAAATGCCTAGGTCGATTTTTGGGAATTTGTTTGATTCAACAATATGTGTTGTTATCGTGATAAAATGTTTAGTTCATTTAACAAAATGCCTAGGTCAATTTTTGGGAATTTGTTTAATTCAACAATATGCGTTGTTATCGTGATAAAACGTTTAGTTCATTTAACAAAATGCCTAGGTCGATTTTTGGGAATTTGTTTGATTCAACAATATGTGTTGTTACCGTGATAAAATGTTTAGTTCATTTAACAAAATGCCTAGGTCAATTTTTGGGAATTTGTTTAATTCAACAATATGCGTTGTTGTCGTGATAAAACGTTTAGTTCATTTAACAAAATGCCTAGGTCGATTTTTGGGAATTTGTTTGATTCAACAATATGTGTTGTTATCGTGATAAAATGTTTAGTTTATTTAATAAAAGGCCTAGGTCGATTTTTGAGAATTTGTTTGATCCAACAATATGTGTTGTTATCGTGATAAAACGTTTTGTTGGTGCAACCAAACATGTTGCTATCGTGACACAGTAATTTCTTGCTCCAACAAAATTTAGAGTTATGTAGCTGGACCACTTTGTCCTTAAAGTTTTTTCCGGAGTGCAGTAACTTTCGACCCTGGGTGTCCGCCATTATTTTATCGCTTTATTTATTCTATGGTGGTGTTTAAATGAATTTGGACGGTGCTACGTCACGAGGAAAGGTTTTCAGAGCCAGCAAAAAGCCTGTCGCCGCCCCGGTGACGCAGTGGTCTAAGCGATGGCTCTGATCATTTGTCCGAAAGGGGTCCGGGTTCGAATCCCGGTGAGGCATGGATGTTGTGTTTGTCTTACGGCACTGACTCTCTCCCTTCCTTGGAACCAGTGACCCTAAATTAGGGACGGGCGACTGCTTATAGCCCATTGAGTTGCTCGCGGTGGTCGTTAAACCTCAATAAAAAAAAATAAAGCCTGTCACTGATCGGAATCGAACCTCAGACCTTTAAAAATAGGCGTGCTAACCTCTTGGCTATACCTGTTACTGCGAAGAAATTGTTATCGGCGAATTCTGCATTTGAAGGTCGGTTTATTACCTTCTGGAATGTTCACGGGCGATTTGTACTTGACATAACGATGTATTGACACTATTTAGGTGCGTGGGTAACATGTTTCTAAATTCGATTTCTTTTTAAATGTTTTATTTAGTTTTTTGATTAAACAAATTATTGACATTCTTGGTTAGACAAAAAAAAAAAAAAAAATGTCGTAATATTTTTCTTAACGTTCTATATGTTCCAGAGTACTATCACCGTGCAATCTTTGGTTGCCGCACGAATTTTGAAACACACTGTATATATAGCCTATACATGAAGTCAGGCTCTATACATAAATTATAACTCTTATCATTACCCCATGTGCAAATCTACGATCAGGAACAACCGCAAATAAAAAATCGCAGTCAGCCATAATTCAAAAAGAAATCTTAAGCGCAAAATGAGATTCTTCTGGTCAGTGGTAGTCTGGTAGTTCTCGTATGGAGTAGCTAGTAATCACGTGCACTTTGGCGTAAGGTCGATGCCACCTCCATATAGTTGAATTAACAAAATATAGCCAACGAAATAATTTTGTGTTGCCAACAAAACAATTCCGATGGAGGTTTTTTTTTATTATTATTTGGGATTGTAGGTTTAACGACCACCGTGAGCAACTCAATGGGCTATAAGCAGTCGCCCGTCCCTAATTTAAGGTCACTGGTTCCAGGGAAGGGAGAGAGCCAGTGCCGTAAGACACACACAACATCCATGCCTCACCGGGATTCGAACCCGGACCCCGTTCGGAAGAATGCTCAGAGGCCATCGCTTAGACCACTGTGCCACCGGAGCGGCCGAGGGAGTTTGGCTAAAGCAACAAAATAAATCGAAAAAAACAGCTCAACAAAACTATTTTGTTGTTTCAAACAAACTTTTTTTTCTCAGTGGGTACTTCGGTAGGTTGCAGAACAAAAGATGTGAACTCGTACCCAGGATCTAAGTTTTCAAAGCTCAAGTCAATGCGTCACTTCCTACTAAGCCTACGTAACACAGAGGGTGCATGCATCGCTCACTGTACTATCAGAAACAACTAAGTTGCTCAGCAAAAACAGATCTTCTGAGAATACGCGCTGATTTATTCTAGGCCGCCCCAATGGCCCAGGGGTTCCCAAACTTTGTGAGAGCGCCACTCCCTTGACATGTCACATTTCCCGTGCGACGCCCCTGTACCCAAAATTGAAAAAAAAAATGCATAAATTCGAGTTTGTGTGTGTGTTTTTTTAAAGAAACGTTATTTACATTATTAGCTTGTATTCAGTCAGATTACACACCGAAGACGTTCTTCGTTCTTAACAACAGTGCGCTTGAAACCGAAATCCAAATACGCGTCATCATAATTTCTGGACTTGGTCCTTCTCGCCTGTTTAGAATTACTTGCAACTTCTTCTACACCTCGTTTTTTATTTAAAAACTTCTCCATTGTCATAGACTAACACACACTCACATAGAAATAACTACGTTCAAAGATATTAAAACGCAGCAGCTCAGTTCTAACCAGGGCCGGATTATGGGGAGGGGTGGTCTATAGGGGGTAGAGCCCTGGGGCCCACCATGACTAAGGGCCCAGGAGACATGCCTGGGCGAATAATAACAGACAGATCTCGTAGGTAGAGAGATAGAGAGAGAGAGGCCGCCCCGGTGGCGCAGTGGTCTAAGGCGCTGGCCTCTGATCATTCGTCCGAACGGGGTCCGGGTTCGAATCCCGGTGAGGCATGGATGTTGTGTTTGTCTTACGGCACTGGTTCTCTCCTTCCCTGGAACCAGTGACCCTAAATTAGGGACGGGCGACTGCTTATAGCCCATTGAGTTGCTCACGGTGGTCGTTAAAACTCCAATAAAGAAAGAAAGAAAGAGAGAGAGAGAGGTTTGTAAACTAGTTTTACTTTCGTCTCGAATGATTTGCACTTCTTCAGAAACAGGGGCTGGTAGACAAACAGATTTCAAGGCAGTGACTCACCAAGGAAGGGCAAAAAGGTTTCATGTCGCTATGTACAGCGGGATCAGCGAAACAATTTCATCTTTTTCACTACCATCCACCCACACCTTGTAATTTGCACTTGGAATTGTTAATGGGCGAAGTCTCCTGTGGCTTCACTTTGCCTAACTAAAAAAGATCCACCAAGAAAAGTATAACAGAGGTAAACCATTAAAAAAATTCAAGACAAAGTCTAGGAATCGTAAGCGTTTAATTCATGTTCTTATGAGAACAATAGAAAATACAATGACTTATGAAAACTTGGCAGATAATTTATTAGATTGAAAAATGCACTGCGTATTAATTATCACAAACATATTCTTACAGTTTCGTGTTTTAACGGATTTCACAACGATTCCCCGTTATAATACTTTGAAGGCCTACTCAAATGTCTTAGTCAAAGTGTCCACTAAGGCTTTAATCCGGCCCTGTTTCTAACGAATGTTTATACACGCTACATATTGTTACGACTGTGGGGTACGGTAATGAATTCGATTACCGGGTTTTGTAAGAGGTGGAAGCAGCATTAATTATTGGGTGAAAATTAATAGCTAGTGGTTTCCCGCATTTCAAAAAAAAAGAAAAGAGATAAGGGTTCCTTTTCTTGGAAGAGAGAAATCTTAGCCTGGTGTGGGGAACGCGATGAGTCGTCCCCTACGCGCGGCGGTCAAATTGGGTGGTCGCTTGGGAAGAGTGTCACCAGATCGGAAAGTTATGGCGTTTGCTAATCCGAACCTTGCCGCCCCGGTGGCGCAGTGGTATAAGCGATGGCCTCTGATCATTCGTCAGAAAGGGGTCCGGGTTCGAATCCGGGTCAGGCATGGATGTTGTGTTTGTCTTACGGCACTGGCTCTCTCCCTTCCCTGGAACCAGTGGCCCTAAATTAGGGAGGGGCGACTGCTTATAGCCCATTGAGTTGCTCACGGTGGTCGTTAAACCTCCAATCAAAAAAAAAAAAAAAAAAAAAAATCCGAACCTTGGCAGGACAAAGAAGTGTTAGTTAAGTTATGTGTTTGTCCACATATTCCGAATGCAGAGACATGCATCTCTTAACCTCTTCATCGTGCCGAATGCTTTCAGGAAACAATGAAACTGACAGGAGAGTTAAAACAGACACCTAACGAGAGATCAAGGAATCTGTTAACGTTGTGAACAAGCGAAAAAGGGTAGTCTCGTTGAAAGCCGTGAAGGGAAAAGGACTGGACTCGGATACAGCAGGACCATAGGATATCCTGCGGCGCGGTATTTTTGCGGGGTTAGAAAAAATTCTACCCGAAGATGCCGGCGGTTGACGTTACCGCGAGGAAAATAGGAGGGAGGAGGATGTCTCTTTTCCTGGTGCTAGATATACACGAAGTAGTGGATGTAAATTTCTATAGTGAAATGCAGCAGCATCACGAAGGTCACACGAAGTGATGGAATTTCAGATCCGAGTGACTGAGGTGCACGAAAGGTGATGTATGCGAATCACCCTTGAACAGACGAATGGATCCTTCTATCACGTGAGCGGCTTCGTTTCACCACGGCATTGGTGTGCATAAAGGCGTCCCTGATTTCATGCAGATGAATGACGTGCACGAGAGAAAGTTGGAGATGGGGTTCGACTCCCTCTCCATTGGTTATAGTGCGCGCTCTGTAATGGGCGTGTCGTCACACAGGTGCGCTTCCAAAGCCTAAACACATCAAATATTAAATCATGCATCAAATATGGATACCTGAGGAAAAACTGCATATCTGTAAGTAGTGAATTTATGTATGCATGCCAGTTGTGAATAGATTGGCTACGGTCAGCCAATAGGCTTTCGTCGGCTGAGAACTGTTTTAAGCCGGACTGTATGGGCCAATGAGTAATCATTGAACTTTAATGATAAATTCAGCTTCAGAGCTATCCCGAAAGGGGCGAGTCTACTTGACGCCCCTCCTTCACAATCTTCTGTATATTGACGCCTTCATCATTATCTTCATGTTTTACTGTAAATTGATCAAATGTCTGTTGTCTCGTGCGAGTCCTGAAGTTGCATGAATAATTATTATAATTAATGAATGTCAGAATTTCTTAGTTTTGATTGGCAAAATTGCAGGCTAAATTCTTTTCACCTGTCCATAAGATTTCGGCGATAAAAGAGCTCACAAATATTTATTCTAAATTCTAATGTCTACCTCCAGGTCGTCAGCCATTGCCTGACATCCTGACATCTAAATTCTTAAAGCTTATTTTTATTCGATAATTTGGCGCCCCGGGGCGTACTGCTGCGTAGCGGCAGAACGTTATCGCTTGACCTCGCCTGGCTCAGTCCATTTTCAGACTGAAAGCGGAACAAGGTACGCACGACGCGACGTCACACCAAGTTTTCAAAGAACACAATCCGGAACTCAGATTAAGGGAACGCTTTCACAACAAGAAAAATGATGTGTTTTCTTTTTTCTATAACATTCTTTCTTACCATTCATTCTTTAAAATATGTACACGTCTTGAAAATTTGCATATTGCGTTTCAGTATAAATTATAGGTGTTAGTTTTTCTTTATAGTCGAGCGACGCCCCAAGGCGTCGCGACTCACAGATTGGGAACCTCTGATCTAGGCGTCTGCTTTTGGCCGTTCGTCTGCGTGAGTTCGGGTAGAGTCCCGAATGAGTCATGGGTGGCGTGTTTGTCTTGCAGAACGGACTCTCTTCCTTCCCTGGAACCACTGACCCTATATAGCCCATTGAGTTGCTCACGGTAATCGTTAAATCTTCAGTCACCAAAAAAAAAAAAAAAAAAAAAATCCCGAACCCAGGCTATTGTCTTTACTGAAGTGGTTGAATGAATTTGTCAATCAAATAAAGTTTACATTTGTTGTTTCATGTGAGTCTATTATTTTCAAAAAAAAAAAAAAAAAAAAAAAGAGACTTACCGTCGATTCCGACAGGTCACTTCAGTATTACTTACGGAGGTAGTTGAACGCCGAAATAATAACCCTTTAACCGGCTGGAACGAATTAACTCGGGGTTAACAAAATGGGCTAAAATCAACTGAAATTAATAAATTCACTGACCAAAAAGTAGGACGAGCGCGGCTGGAAAGAGTGAACTTGCCCACCAGAAAGCGTTTCTTAATAAGCGTTCCTTAGCTTTGTTATTCAAAGTGATCATTTAGGGGATTGGTTGTAACGAATCCTTTCTGATATATTACATGCCAAAAGAGCTATAATAATAGCGAAGATTCCAAGAAAGGACAGAGGAGATGTTTGAGTGACTCGTTTCTTCCCAGTGGCATGATTTCAGTATTTGGAGAGACATGGAGCAGAGATCCGTATCTTGGGTCATGGAGTATAAAATAAAGTACTAAAATAAACTTTCTGAATAAAGGACCTTCTATCTAGCGGCATAATGTCCGCGCCCCCTGTGATGGGTTTACGGTCGGTGCTGCTGAGATGAGACGGACAAAAGGAATATTTTTAGCACTTCTTTTCTAAAAAAAGATCGTGCTTATGCTACCGGTTTGTCCGTCCGTCTGTACCCACCATATCTCTGCAACTATTAGTCCGATTTGAAAAATTATTTTTGCATTGGGAAGCTTGAAATATGCGATTGATGATGCTTTATTTCGGTTTTTTTTTTACGATGTTCAATTTTGCCGCTAGGGGGCGTAAATGCAGATGATGTCGAATTCAAAAATACGTTTTATTCCACATATTTGCTTCTAAACATCCGATTGAAAAAATTATTTTACCTTTCGATTCCATTTATGTCGAAGACTATTTTAGATATAGTTACTTTTTCAAATTACGCATAGATTTTCCGCTAGGGGAGTAAAAGTAAATTACATTTTCCCAATAACTCTTCTCCTAAAACTCCGATTTGAAAAAAAAAATTATTCAGCGGATACACCTGGTGATGGAAAATCTTTTGCATGTAATTTAAAATTTTTGGTAAAGAATACTTTAGCCACCAGGTGGCGTAAGGGTTAATTTTTTTCTTCTGATGTATTGCCATAAAATCTGAGCTTCTAAAATATCGATTGAAAAAATTCTTTCGTGGACTGATGCCACTCACATCGATAAACCTTTCCGGAAAATTTTCTTCTTAAAATATTCCACAGTTTCTCCGCCAGGGGGCGTAGATGTATATCTTATTTTTGTCAATATCTGTACTTCTAGGAGTCCGATTTGAAAAATACCTTTTTTGTTGGATAGTGTTTCCAGTGTGACATGTTTTTCATACAATTTCAAAATTTTCAAGTAATTCATAGACTTTCCGCTAGGGGGCGTAGAGATAAATTGCGTTTTCCCCTGTATCTCTGCTTCTAAATCTCAGATTTGAAAAAATCTTTCTGCACTGGATACAGCTCCTGATGGGAAATCCTTTTCACATAATTTCTAATTTTTGTAAAAAATGGTTTGGCCACCAGGTGGCGTAAGCCTTTAATTTCCACTTCTGATGTATTTGCAGCAAAATATGAGCTTCTAAAATCTCGATTGAAAAAAAGTGGTTTGTTGACCGATACTACTCATGTCGACAGACCTTTTAGGAACATTTTTTTCTTGAAATAATGGATGGTTTCTACGCCAGGGGGCGTAAATGTATATTTCATTTTTGTCAATATCTGTACTTCTAGGAGTCCGATTTGAAAAATTCCTTCTTTGTTGGATAGTGTTCCAGATGCGAAATGTTTTTTCTATAAATTCAAAATTTTCAAGTAAAGCATAGACTTTCCGCTAGGGGGCACAAAGGTAAATTGCGTTTTTTGTGATAATTTTGCTTCTAAAACTCCGATTTGAAAAATTCTTCCTGTATCGCATACAAGACTTGATAAAAATATTTTTCATATAATTTCTAAAGTTTGGTAAAGAATGGTTTGGCCACCAGGGGGCATATGTGTTAATTTCTGTTTCTGATGTATTTGTAGCAAAATATGGGCTCCTGAAAACTCGACTAATTTTTTTTTTCTTGGACCGATAGTACTCATATGGAAAAACCTTTTGAGAATACTTTCTTACTAAAATAATGCATGGTTTTCCTACCAGGGGACGTAACGTCACATCTTATTTTTTTCGGTATCTCTGTTTCTAAGAGTCCGATTTGAAAAATTATTTCTATGTTGGAGAGCGTTTCCAGTGCGAAATGTTTCTCATATAAATTCATGTTTTTTCTTAACGCACAAATCTGCAACCAAAGGGCGTAAGCTCACGATTCCGTTTACAGCCATATCTGAGGGATTACAAACCCGATTGAAAAACTTCTTTCTTCCGTCGGATACTATTGTTTTCCATACCGGTTCCATCGACTTTGAATAGCTTTGATAAATTTAATTTACGTCAGAACGGATTCAAAAGACGTGCTTATTACACACGAACATTCGGTGTCATCTTTCTTGTTTCCTAGCTTTCGTCAAACCTGGCTGCTATGTGGGCAATTTTGTTTCAGGTGTACAAAAATGTTGGGAGCCATTTAGTTGATGTATAGTGGCTGCTTAAATGGTTAAAAAAAAAAAAAAAAGATTCATGCTACCGAATGGAAGGGGAAATAATTTCTTTCTTACACTGTTACGCATCTCTTTGCAGTGCCCGAACCAACGAAGGAAGGGTGCTCCCCCTTTTGACCACCATTGCAAAAGAGTACGAGACAAGATCGTACGCATCACTTAATAACCTAACATTAATTTTTTAAATGATAAAAACTAAAAGGAGAGCGGAAGTGATGAATGACGTCAAAACCAAGGTTGACATTTATAGCAATGGAGTTATAAGCGCGGTTGTTACCTTCAGGGCAATTTCTTCGGGACATAAATATTTATTGATTTCTTGACGTTATCACCAAATCCAAGAATGCTATATCCATATTCTACTGCATGTTGTTTCAACCATTTGTATAAATAGCTTCTCTAGAATATTTTTCGAATTTTTGTATGCTAATTTGTATTTTTTTTCCCCGTCGTCTTGGCGGTCGTCAGCTTGTGATTATTCATTCGACGAGGCCCGGGTATCAGTCCCAAATACGGCATGGCAGTGCGTTTGTCTTATCGCGTTTCCGTTAATTGGCTTTTCTAAATCCACGTTGTTCCTGGTAATGAAATGTCATTCACTGAAGTTTGGACTTGGACTAAGGATCTTCAGATCTATAGTGGGTATAAAAAGAGAGAGAGAGAGAGAGAGAGAGAGGAGAGGGGGGGGGGGTTCTGTACAGTACTAAAAAAACTATTTGTTGTCGGAAAGAAATACAATCGAACCTCGTTAAACCGCTATATTTTGTGTCTCGCGCTAAACTGGCAGTTTGCGGTTTAAAGAAGGGTAAAATCAATTGAATAATCATATAAAGAAGAAATAAAGCAAACATTCGTTCTTACATCGATCAGCTAAAACATTAAAACTACCTCTGTGTTATGCAAATAAGCGTGCGTACGTATGCAATACCTGGGTCGGAGCTCTCTCAGTCAGTGGGCCGCGGGTGGCCTAGTGGTCAACGTTCGTGAATGCCACGGAGAAGACCCCAGGTTCAATCCCAGGAAGGTACAAACGCTCGAACCACTGAATATCCGCCGTGCGTCGGATGGGCACGTTAAGCCGTCGGACCCCGGGCACCAAATAAGAGAGTCTTCCTCCCCCTTTCTACCTCGCTTCCGTGTCACTTTCCTATCGGACACTTTAGCCCAAATCTCCTAGCTTCCTATTTCTAAAGGTAGTTTAAGACCTGTGGTCAGACACTCCCTTCCTAAAATCCTTTACATATGATCTGATCTGATCTCTCTCAGTCACACTGAGAAAAACGTTTTGTTAATTCAACAAACATTTTTGTCAATATACAGTCAACAAAAATTTTTTGTTGAATTTGGAAAATTATTTTGTTGAAAATTATTGTTGATTTAACAAAATGTATTGTTATCACGACAAAACGTATTGTTGATTTAACAAAATTGATTGTTATCACGGTAAAACGTTTTGTTCATTTAACAAAATGATTTGTCGATTTTGGGGCATTTGTTTGATCCAACAAAACTCATTGTTATCATGTCAAAATGTTTTGTTGCTGCAACAAAACATATTGTGGCACGATCAATTTGAACATCTTGTTGTAAACACTGAAGTGCTAGAAAAACTAGTACAGACGAGCTTATGCAAAATACACAGCAACGTCACCTATGCGCGTACTCGGTTGCGTTCCCCAGTGCGTATATAAAGCAATAGACATCCTTGCCAGCTGTCAGAGCTGTTTTCGGCAAGAGAATGATAAGTAATAACGATTTAAGCGATTTTCAAAGCGGTGTCATAGTTGGCGCTCGTGAGATAGTCCATAGTATTTCTGAGTTAGAAACGAAGTTCGGATTTTCACGGACGACCATGGCAAGGGTATACCGTGACTACAAGAATTCCGGCAAAACCTGCAACTTACGATACCAGTGTGGCCGTAAAAAAGATATTGGGTAAACGTGACCGTCGTCAGATGTCTATAATCGTTTCACGCGATAGGCGTGCTATCGCAGGTATAATCGGAATTCAATGCTGGAGCCACAACAAGCATCAGCGTCCGGACTGTGCGACTTACCCTGCACGATATGTGCTTTGGGAGCCGACGCCCAACTCGAGTCCCCTTGATGGCTGCACGACACAGGGCTATGCGCCTCGCTTGGGCACGGCAACACCGCCACTAGACACTTGATGACTGGAAACAAGTAGCCTGGTCTGACGAGTCGCGTTTCCAACTGAATCGGGAAGATGGAAGAATTCATGTGTGGCTCAAACCTCATGAAGCCATGGATCCCGCCTGTCAACGTGGAACTGTACCGGCTGGTGGAATGTCCGTAATGGTATGGGGTGTGTTTAGCTGGATTTCACTGGGACCCCTGATACGTCTACAAACGTCTGTGACCGGGCAGCGCTATGTGCGCATCCTTTCTGACGAGGTACAGCCGTTCATGTCCTGCATTCATGCTGATGGGCTGGGCTTTTTCAAACAGCACAATGCACCTCCACGCAAGTGTCGGGACGCCACATTATGGTTAGAGGAGCATTCATCTGAGTTTGGGGTGTTGCCATTCCCACCCAAGTCCTCAGATCTGAACGTGATAGAACACATTTGGAATGTCATGCAACGCGCTATCGAACACAGGAACCCGAGACCACGGAAGACACCCGAATTGTGGAAATATCTGCAAGAAGTATGGTGTGCATTGCCTACAGCATATTTCCAGAAGCTAGTTGGAGTGCATACCCCGTAGTATTTCTGCAGTCCTGCGCTCCCGTGGGGGACCTATCAAGTATTAGACTGGAGTACCAGTTTTTCTGGCAATTCAGTGTACATGGCTCATGTGGTGAGAGCTCTTTTGGCGGCGAGCGGAGGACCTACATCATATTAGGTAAGTTGTTTTAATGTTTTGATTGATAGGTGTATACATCTGACCATTAATTCTGAGAATGCAGGAATTGAAACGTAGTGATTAAGTTAAAGTTCAAGACGAATGTTTTTAAAATCACGTGGATTTTTGTTTTTTCCTGCAACATCAATATTTCGTGTAACAGCTCCATCAGCATTTACACAGTGAACTGTTGTTATTATATCTTTCATCCTTTTGCCAGCTTTATCATTTTTGTTTGTAATAGATTTATCGGGTATCGTCCTATAAAGAAACCAGATTTATCCATGTTATACACGTCTTTTAATTCATAGCCAAATATATAGCATTTTTTTCCCCCCACAAAACTTTCAGATGTTTTGGCTGGCTCACCGTGCAGTAGCAGTATTTCCAATTATAATCCGTGTCGATTTTTTGAATCATGAAGCCCGTGATTACCGTAATTGAATTCTTGATTTGTGTATCTTTTCCCCAACTGTCTCGCGTTTTCAAGAATAACTTCATTGGTAATAACTCGAAGCTTGGAATTTACCTTGCCATAGAACAAGAGCTTTCTCTAAATTTCGTGCTTTCCACTGTTAAATTTTCTAAACTGAATGTAGTAGTTTTTTTTTTTTTAGGTCTTATCCATTTTACTTATTTCTGTCTGCTACTGTTCTTCTGCTAATCGATTTGTCCAAAGGGTTGGGAAAGTGATTTGCTAATTAATGCCTGATGGCTGGATTCAGGATTATGATTTTTGAGTTCGTATGTCACTGCCAGAAGGACAGACCTTCGATGGACAGCCGAAATTTTAGATTGGATTCCAAGGGACAGGAAAAGACCCAGAAGAAGACCACGTGGGAGATGAGTGGATGAAATTCGAAAGTATGCGAGAGTAACATGGAGGAGACTGGCACAAGACAGACCCTTGTGGAAGAAACTTGGGGAGACCTTTGTCCAGCAGTGGATTGATAATGGTTGACGATGATGATGATGAGGAGGAGGAGGATGTCAAAATACGAGCATTGAGCAATGTTTTACCCGTTTCACGATGTTTTAAAATGCAGAGGGTGAGTTGAATAGCTTGCAAACATTTTTTTAACAGTTTGCAAACATTTTTTTAACAGTTTGCAAACATTTTTTTAATAGCTTGCACACATTTTTTGAATAGCTGGCCAACATTGCAACTCATGAAGAACAACTTCCTTTCGGTTCGGTTGCAACTTAGCGTATAAGAGTTCATGTGATGAACCACGCGATCGATGCAACGATAATTTCAAAGCAATTCTTTCTCCTCCTCTCTCGTGTGGACTTTTATACTTTCGACTACTGCGGCGTATCTTTCCTTGAGTTTCCAACCATCACCAGCAAGGAACACAGTTGCCATGAATGGGCGAACTTGGTCCGTAACGATGCTCAGATACCTGACAAATGTCAGGGATTGTGCTATTGGGATAATGGGGCCTAAAGTGCCCCAGGAAAACATCGCTCACAGCGTAACACGTTCGCAGCCGGCGTGTTTCCGCCCAACAGTGCATCCAGGTGCCATAGCCTCTGTTAGTAATCGGGGTATATGAGCTCGACCGTTTACGTGATGCGCCAAGAAGCTTGATTCGTTAGACCAGGCCACTTTTCTCCAATTCGATGATTTTGGGCCCATTTCATGCGTTGTTGGCGATGACGTGCGATGAACACGGGGACCCGGCTTGGTCTTCGACAACACAGGCCCACGCCCAGAAGGCTGCGATTAATTGTGTGCTGTGACACATAGCCCTGATCATCGCTGTTATAGCTGGGGGTGAGTTATCGCACTGAGGCCCTACGGTCGGTGTGAACAATGCGCGTCAGTCTCCGCTCCCCTCTGGCATCAATGAGCTGCAGACGACACACGGCTCGACGATGGTTCGTCGTTTGGCCATCTGTACACCACTTTTGATATGTACTCACTACAGCGGCACGTGAACAAAGCACAAACCGTGCCATTTCCGAGATCGTAGTTCCGAGGCGACGTGCCACCACAATTTGTCCTTTACCAAACTCCGATAAATCAGCAGCTTTTCCTATTCTGACTCCGAACACTCTACTAACCGAAAGCCAATCCTCGGGTTGTATAATATATATATACTGCTCTTTTTAACCTGCGCCACCGTTCGGTCTCCAGGAGCACTCATTTCTCTAGGCTGGAGATGGTTATAATGTAATGACTCATCAGTGTAATTTCTTGATGACCCAAAACAGAAATGTTTTGCAGCGTGGGTCTAAAGAATTTGAAAATCATTGTTTAAGAACACAATTAAATGTCCTTAAATTTGATTTTCGATTAAAGTGTTTTAACTTTTCAGCCACTGTTGTAGTTTTTTTATTTATAAAGATCGAGGAAACTTTGTGTCAATTGCTTGAAACAACAATACAGATTTTAAATTTTTATAAGTTGGAGCATTTAAAGTTTTCATTTAAACCAGGCGCGGGGGTTACGTTAAAGAATTTCAAAATCCGCTGCTCTGAAGTTCTGGTTATTTGTTTTTAAGATTGTAACTAGTAGTAAAATTTCGCAACCTCATGCTAGAAATGATTGAAGTTATATCAATTCAATTTTTTTTGTATTCTGAGGCCTTAAACTTTGTTTTTATTGAAACGAAAACAACTTCGCACTGAGTTCGTAATGTACTGTCCTAATACACTGGCTGTATTAATACTATGGGATATATTTAATACTTGCTAAAACATAGTCATAACTAAGCAATCCAACATTTTTTTGTCTACTGATGTCATCAATGTACAGGTCGCGTCATCTATTAACAGGTCTGAGCATTACTCAAAGAAAAATGATTGATTTTTAATATATTTATGGTTATGTTTTAGCAAGTATTAAGTATCCTGTGCTATAACTTAAAGTTAGTTTTATCGATGTGCACATTTTCATCCTTGGGAATACATTAATTGAGAAGAAAATATGTAAAGGAGTTTTACCATTGGAAGCATAAGGCAGAGATTTTACGTGGAACCACCTTAAACTTCTGCTAAGGGAACTTTATGTTTAAAATGTTTGTAGATTACATCAATTCCAATTTTAAAAGTTGGAAAAGTTTGCTCTTAGCACGTCTTTTGAGAAAAAAAAGAAAAAGAAAATAGGACGTACTGATGTATCAGTACGTCAGTCCATCCGTCTGTGGACATCGTTACTCGGTACCAGTACCTATTATTCCGATTTAAAATATTATTTTTGTATTGAGAAGCTGGGACTGAGAGAACAAGGATCTATATCTTTTTTTTTTTCCCTCTTGTCCTTTTTATTTTTATTTTTATGCATAACGTTCCGCTGTGGTGCATGAATGCCGATCCTATTTAATTCAAAATACGTTTTATTCCGTATTATTTTTTTCTACGGATCAGATTGACGTGACATTTTGTTTTTCTTTTCTTCAATAACATTTTCGGCGAAAATCATTTTTCATAGTGTTTCTTCGAATAATGCACAGTTTTTTCCTCCGAGAAGCGAAATGCATGTTACATTTCTCCCGATGCTTCTCCTTCTAAATGTCCAATTTCAAAACTTAATGATGGATCTTACAGCGTTCGTAATGAAAAACTATTCTACATATAATTTCGAATCTTTCTTGACGCACAATTTGGCCACTAGAGGGCTTTTGTGCGCATTTCTATTTCTGCTATATTTGAAAAATTTCTTTTCCTAATTAAGATACCTCTCACTACGGAACACATTTTATACATGTTTCCTACCAAAAATAATAAGCGGCTGTTTCTCTGATTGACGTAAAAGTATGTTACCCATTTTTCTAAACAATTCTGCTTCTAACAGTCCGATCTTAAAAAATTTATTTTGTGTTGAACAGCGTTCACGACGAGAAATTTTTTTTATATGATATCAAATTTTTCTTAAAACCTAATTTGGCTACTTGAGGGAGTAACTGCATTTTTCTGTTTGCAACGTATTTGCAGCCTTACCAACTCTTCCGGAAACCCGACTTCAAAAATTCCTTCTTAGTTTTGATACCGCTTACCACGAAAACAGTTTATGTGTATTTTTCTGCCCAAAGTAATACACTATTTATCCTTTAAGGGAAACTTAAAGGATAACTTCTAAAAGCACGATTCAAAAAGCTTTTTGTACCCCGCTATGATTCAGTTCGTGTAACATTTTGTATGTACACCTGGATTTTTCATAATGCACAGTTCCAACGCTAGGTGGCTTTAGTGTAAAATTCTACTTGCAACTTTAACTCAACGTCTAAAAATCTTATTAGAAAAACTCGATTTTTAATGCAAACCATCATTTATGGTAAAGATTGTGAACAGTATTTCTCTTTAAATAATGTGCAGTATTCTCACCAGTGGGCGTAACTGTCTTTGGTCCTTTTTCTGCTTCTAGAAATCGTACTTAAAGTCTTTTGCCATCGCATAGCTTTCGCTCTAAAATATATTTTGCGCGTACTTTCTACTTTTTCGTGTTTCACATTTCTGCCGCCAGAGGGCGTCAGCATTTATTTCGAAATGAAATGGCATATCCGATTTCAATAATCTGTTAGGATACCGTTCACTATGAACAATATTTTGCGCCCAATTTATTCCTTAAGTAGCGCCAAGTTATGCCATTTGTGTTCGCAATTTTATGCGATGACCGAATGGTCAGAGGCGCTTGTTTCTGGATACTCGCGCGAGCTGGGCTGGAGATCGAGTACCAGTTGAAACATTTGTAGTGCGCTTGCCCCACGGCCCTCTCGTAGACCTTCGAGTTGCTCATGGTGGTCGTTAAACTCCGAATATAGAAACAAATGAGTTATATTATGCATCCTTTCGTATTCCTCCTCCTAACTGTTCGATTTGAAAAATTCCTGTTGCATCGGGTACCTTCTGCCATGTGGAACATTTTGTTGAAAAGAAACCTTTTTGTAATTCGTTCCATTCTATACGAAGAAGACTACACACACTGCATGCGTTAAATAATGTGTAGCTTTTCCATCAGAGGGTGTAAATGCTTGCCTCGGTGATTTTTTTTTTTTTTTTTTTTTTTTTGCTAAAAGTCTGCTTACGAAAATTTTCCTGGTATCGGAAAAAATTTAAAAGACGTATGCAACCAAGAATTTGGTGTCATGTTTCTTATTTCATTTTACTTTTTTATTCTCTTTCTTTTAAATCAAGAGAGTTTCGTATTAAAAGTGTTCGGAAACCATTGTTTAACCGACCAATTAGAATTTTGCAACTTAAACAGTGGCCTTGAACTGGTTTGGAAAATGAAGAAAGCCTCATACTAAAAAGGCTCTTCTGAAAACTACTACTCTGAAACACTGTTAAAATCTTCGCAGACTTACGGTTCGCCCATCGCTTTCTCCGGAGATTGGAAACAGACACAAGAAACTGAACAAACAATACCCAAATCTTTTAATATTTTGTACTCATCTATGAATGTAGACGGTTTTGGAAGGGTTCGGAGCCCGAAATCAAGGGAAAATTACAGGAATACCATATAGAATTTTCGTAAAAAGTTCCATTTTTCACTTTTTTTATTTTGAATTGGTATACCATTTAATTGTACTACTCTAACTTAGATCGTAGACGGTTTCTGGAAAGAGTCGGAGTTCGGGGTCAAGGGGCCTTCATACCAAATTTTCGTAAAAAGTTCCATTTTTCACTTTTTTATTTTGAATTCGAATTTAATATTTTTTTGTTGTGATAACTGCAAGAACTGTACTTTTTTGTGTGTGTGACAAGTGCTTTCCAGTTAAGATCTGCAACACAATTCGGCATCGGAAGTAAACGTAAGTATTTCCATTCCTTTTCCTTTATTTTTTGTTTCGTAAAAGTAAATTAACTAAATCCAAAATTTGTTTTATTATTTTTTTTTATTTTTCACATTTGCAGCCATTATGGCTCAGTAACCTAAATGAATTAAAATAAATTTACTGGAAAATTACAAGAATACCCTTTTCATTCATAAACTTTCACCCGCAGAACTTGGTGATTCCACGAATAGTAAAATTTACCCGGAAAATACCGGATGCCTGCCTCTCCTATACGTAAATAAAAACAAAAACAAAAAATCAAGCGGAAAAACTGAAAATACTGTGTGCCTAAGAGACTACAGAGAATAAAATTCAAATTCAGTGAAGAAATGAAATGCCGTATTAGGTATGGTTCATGCCATAAAAAATTTATCATTTTTATTTGATTAGTATAAAATTTAGATGGTGAATTATCGCCAAATTCCACCGAGCAACGCCAGGCAATTCAACTAGTTTTTTAAAAAATCGCTTAAAACTTAAAAGCTTGTTGTTTAAGGAAAGCAGACAATGAGATTTTACGATAAGTATACACTCACCCCCCTCTCTTATTTTTTTACGCTTTGCAACCGGAGGTTGAAGAAGCGTATATGCTCCTGCTTCGTCCGTCTGCGTCCGTTAATCTGTCCGCACGGTAACTCGCTTAAAAATGGTTCGATTTCGATGACATTTTAGTATCTGGTAGGGGACCCCCTGGGGACGAACCCTGTTAAAAATGGGCGAAATGGGTTCAAAGGTCAGGACATTAGAGAGGGATCCATTCTATTGCCCTTATGCATCATAACTTGCGTAAAAATTGTTCGATTTCGATGAAATTTTAATATGTGGTAAGGGACCACCTAGGGACGAACCCTTTTGAAAATGGGCGAAATGGGGTCAAATGTCAGGACATATGAGCGAGATCCATTCCATTGCCCTTTATGCGACATAGCTTGTTTAAAAATAGTTCGATTTCTATGAAATTTTAGTATGTGGTAGCAGTGGCGGCTTTTCAGGTGAAGTAGATGAAGTGCCTCTTCACCAGTTTTACTTAAAATAAAGTTTTATTCAGTAATTTGTATAATATATTCTTTTTTGTCTCAACTGTGTTACAAAATACTCAGCATTTTGATTAGATATCAATTCACATAGCGCATTCAATACGGAAAACAAGTCCTCATACGCAAAACAGTGCAAGTGAAGAGCCGAAATGAAAACCCTTGGAAGTCTGTATCTTTCGACCGAGTTGCTATGGTAACCGTGACGTCAACCTACCCTATTTGGCGCCCAAGTGAAGTCTTTTAGCTTTTGGCGCAGAAGCTCTGCAGATGGAATCGTGACCTTCGAAGGAGATCACGGCGAAACGGGGCGGTTTACCCAGGGTATCTTGCAATCCACTAGAGATATTTTCTTGCGGTGTTGTGGTATGGTACATGCTTTCCGAAAGGGATTTGTTTTTTCGTGCTTTGTGATTATTTGTCAAAAAGTTTAGCTGTTACTGTAGTTTCGTGTACAGTTTAACAGTTAGTGATCGTTTTAATTAAAGTATGCATCCTGTGAACGACTTTGTTTGTAATTTATTACAAACTCCATTTAATCGGTGGAAAGATGAAGAAAAAAAGAGACATTTTACTTCAAGGACGACCGACGGATTCACTGACAATTGTTGCCAAAAAAGAAATCAAGAAGAGCGGTAAATATTACAATATTAATTTTAAAAATTGTTGGTTTACTGAATATAAATGGCTCTGTAGTACTTCTGTGTTACAAAAATTATTTTGTTGGCCCTGCTTACTCTTTAGTAATAAACATTAGGCATGGAATAAAGACGGATTCTCAGATTTATTAAGTATAGAACGCTCACTTCATAAACATGGTGATTCTAGCGAACACCTGAAATGCGAGTTAATGCTAAGGAATTTTGAAAAAAATCAGAACACCATTGCCGATGCCCTGAGGGAGAATGCTTGGCTTTTGAAAATGCATTTCAACGAAAACGTTCGTTTAAATAGACTTTTCCTGCAGACAGTGATTGATGCAGTATTATATTTGAGCAGAGAAGAACTAGCATTCCGTGGCCATGACGAAAGCATGGACTCGATAAATCGTGGAAATTTCAAGGAATTACTTTCATTGTTGATATCAAGAAGACCTTTAGAAATTCAAAATCAATACGAAAAGATAAAAAAATGTCCTCACAGGTAACTCAAAAACTATTCAAAATGAATTAATTGAATGCATTTCTGAATATATAAACGATCACGTTAAAAATGAAATAAATGAAGTTCAATGCTTTTCTATTCAAGTAGATGACACCACAGACATAAATGAGACTTCTCAGTGCTCTTTAATAATAAGATTTGTTGATTCGGATGGTGTATTGGCTGAGCGATTTTTGGGTTTCCACGAGGTGAGTGGAGATCGAACGTCAGAAGCTTTATACAAAATGCTAGACAAAATGGTAGACAAAATTTTGGAACAATTCGATTATCAACACAAATTAATAGGGCAATGTTAGGATGGGGCAAGTGTAATGTCTGGATCCTTGAATGGGCTCCAGAAAGAAATCAAGGATAAAGCTTCTCAAGCTGTTTTTGTTCATTGCTTAGCACATCGTTTGAACCTTGTATTACAGCAGAGTTTTTCTAAAATTTCAAAGTGTCGTATATTTTATGCAAGCCTCACTGGAATTCCTTCGTTTTTTCACCACTCAGTGAAGGGATCTTATACACTCACATCTACAACCGCAAGACACATACCTATCATAGCAGAAACTCGATGGTCATCCACTTCGAAGTTAGTAAGCGTAATTGTTGAAGATTGGGATAAATTGAAGGAAGTATTCGAAAATCTGACAAATAGTGAGCAATCAGACAAAAAATCAATTCAACTTGCCAAGGGGTTTTTAAACGATATGAACACTTTTGAATTTACATTTTTGGCAATAGTATTTAATTAAATTTTTGGCCCCACCGATCTATTATTCGAAATTTTACAGAAAAAATCACTAGACATAAACTACTGTGTAACCCAAATTAAAAAAACTCGTGAAATTTTGAGTCATAAAAGGAAGCTGGCAAAATCACAGAAATAAGCAGATCTAAACGGGAATATGCTGCTCTTACACAAGAAACAATTTTTCAGAATTATAAACAATAGTATTTTGAAATTTTAGACCACATTCTTATGGTAATGGATATAAGATTTCAAGACTGTGAAAAACTTCAATTTGTTTGTCTTGCTGACACATCCAAATTCGAACAATTTAATTCAAGCTTTCCCACTCACGCTTTTGAAATTCTACATTTTTACGGAAAATTATTTACTAAACTCCAGCGCCTTAAAAATGAACTGAGTCTTGTATATGCCAACGAAAAATTAAGGAATATATCGACTCAAGAACTTCTTCGAGTGCTTCATGAAGATAACGACATTTTCACAGAAACTTATAAATTGGTTGCCCTCATTTTAACCATTCCATCTACAAGTGTGTCAGTGGAAAGAAGTTTTTCTTGTCTTAAAAAAATACAAACTTACTCAAGAAACACTATTTCTCAAGACAGACTTGCTTCTTTGGCAAATATTTCTATTCAGAAAGATATTTTATTGATGTTCACGAAGAAACAACCATTCTATGACGACATAATCGACAAATTTGCAGCTTTAAAAGAAAGAAGTGATCTAATATACCAAAAATAGGCCAGTCCTCATATAGTGATTTTCATTGAAGACAGTAGATATCTTTTCATATTGCTCTTGTAGCTCTTCACCTATTTTTTCAACCACGAGCCGCTACTGTGTGGTAGGAAACTACCTGGGGACAAACGTTATTGAAAATAGGCGAAATGGGGTCAAAGGTCAGGACGTAGGAGCGGGATCCATTTCATCGCCCTTATGCGTTATATCTTACGTAAAAATGCTTCGATTGAGACAAAGCTTTATCATGTTGTTCCGGAAGTATACGTTACCGGTTCTGTTGAATATCACCAAATGGGGTTAAAGGCGGACCTTTAACATAGGAGCGAGATTTATTCCACAGCCATTATCCTCATAACTTGAGTAATGATTTTTGGTATGTTGGAAAGCGTATCATATCAATGCATTGCATGATTTTACTAACTTGTTTCTTCTTAAATGGGGAAAACTGCCGTTTAATGGAAATGTAGATAATTCTAATGACCGGCTTTGATAGGTGAATTTTTATAAATACTAGTAGATTTCACGCGTTCCAGAAAGGGCCAATTCACAGTAGCATTACAGACATGCACACCAGAAGCACACCCAAACGCGCATATGGAAAATCAAGGAACATATATCTTTCAAACTAGGGCTTCTAAATCATTCATTTATCCTGGTAAAATATATTCCTTTGGACATTAGATGCCGTCTTTTTGATTTATTTGGATCCCCCCCTTTGTAATTGCCAGCAAAAGCGAACCGATTAAAACGCTCCATTTTAACGTCTATTTGTTGCTAACTTTTAACCGGCTGGAACGAATTAACTCGGGGTTAGCGAAATGGGCTTGAATCAGCACGTACGAATATATTCGCTGTCTAAAAAGTAGGCCGAACGCAGCTGGAAAGAGTGAACCCGCGCATCAGAAGGCGTTGTTTTCCCCCTTAGCTTTTCTGTTCAAAGAGTGATGTTTGAAACTTCTCCTTATTTATTGATTGCGTGCTAAAAGGGCTACAACAATGGCGAGTAACCTAAGAAAGGATAGGCAAGATGTCTGAGTCACCGGTTTCTACCTAGTGGCATGACGTTCGTAGCGTCGGGGGGGGGGCAGCCCTTCCTACCCTGCATTTTTTTTATTTTTTTTTTTTGATTGGAGCTTTAACGACCACTGGAGCAACTCAATGGGCTATAAGCAGTCGCCCGTCCCTAATTTACGGTCACTGGTTCCAGGGAAGGGAGAGAGTCAGTGCCGTAAGACAAACAGAACATCCATGCCTTACCGGGATTCGAACCCGGACCCCTTTCGGAAGAATGATCAGAAGCCATCGCTGAGACCACTGCGCCACCGGGGCGGCCTATCCTGCCTTGGGTCATGGAGCAGAGAATAACGGACTAGAAGGGAACCCCACAGTGAATCATTATATCTTATATTATCAGCGAAAGGTTAAATCTCATGTATCATTTAATCTTATCACCAGTGAAAGGTTTATGGTCTGTATAGCTAAGATAAGAGATGAAAAGGAATAGTTTCATTTTAATTTTCGTAAAACCAGGTATCTATGCGAACATTTCTGTTTGAGGAGTTCAGAAATTTTTGGTCACTGTTTGTTCACGTAGATCGGCCGCTAAAAGGGTTAATACGGTTATAATATGGCATGCTAACATTTTAATAACAAGTTTTAAATTAGAGGTTTTTTCTGTAAAGCAGTTTCTTGTAGTCCATTTTATTAAAGTAAATGCTCTCCAAGGTCGCATTACAGACAGGCTGACCACAAGCCTGCCAAAACATATACGGAAAAGCGAGAACGATATCTTCCTAACCAGCGCTTTTAAATCATTCATATATCCTCGTAAAACACACTTCTTTGGAGATTGCCCCGCCCCTCCCCCTTTTTTTTATTTCCGTTTTTGTTTTTGTTTTTTTCTTGAAACGGCCAGCTAAAGCCAACAGATGAAAATGCTTCCGTTTTGTTGACTGTTTTCTTTCTATGCCTATAAACCACGCGATATCACATACGTTTTCCCTTTCGAGTATCTTGAGAAAAAATTCGAGATGTGCTCCTTCTTCACAAACGTTCAGATATATCATAATAAAGCTAGACAGCGCTCGTTTTGAACTGGTATTCTTTAAAACACTATTCAAAGTCATGAACTGAAAATTGTTACTTTTTCTCCAAAGAATTGAGATAGATGTCTAAACCCGTGAAAGCGAATCAGCCCGTTGCCAGATCTTCTATTTCCTCTGCCGAGCGTGCATGTATGTATGCATGCGTGCGTGTATGTATGTATGTATGTATGTATGCGAAGAGGAGGAGGAGGAGGATAGGCAGAAACCCAACAGTTTCTTTTCTTCGCAATCCTTTTGCTCATCGTTACCATTCCCAGGCAAATTCCATGTGACTAACAGGCGTTACGCCGTGTCAAAGATTAAGTACCTCGCAGGGCGAGGGCTGCTCTTCGTCCATTTTATTAAGGTAAATGGTCTCTACGAAAACCTCCAACTTGAGAAACAGCACTCGCGGGTCCTCCAGACCATTACCCGAAAGAACATCTGCGTGGAGGTATTTTTCCTATCTGCTCTCCACATCGCCATCTTCTTTTGTTTTTCTTGACTGGGTGGTTCCGCAGGCCACCAAGTATCTGGCGGATGATTTTTATGGACGCTCTTTATCAGCGCTGTATATAAAAAGCGTCTACTTTCCGGAGCCGTTATCGTTTCTCTTACGCGAGACAGTATCTATTCCTAAAGTACTTCCCTTATCGTTTAGCAGCGACGCTGTGCTTTATTCGACACATTGAAAAGGTTAGTTTAACGAGAATGCTACATCTCGAATAGAAGAATAAAATGATATCTCTTTGGGAAAATGGTGTCATTACAGAAAGTGTAACCTGTTATGTCCTAGTGCTTTGTCGCGCTATTATTTCTTGGCGCTTGTTTTCCTGTGTTTCGGTTTTTTTTTAGTTTTACTTTTATTTTACTCTTATCCTCCCCTCCCGACTTCCTTTTATATCTCCGTTCTTGCGCAGAATGGTATTACGCATTTGCTCCTATTATTTCTCTACACTGCTATATGTATCGATTATCCCGCAAATATCGCGACCACATTGGAAGCACAATGAAGAGAAGAAAACTAACTTTTCAGCTTGAAGTGGTTGTGTTATAATTATATACTGAATATTTACACTGCTTTTACTTACATTTATGAAAAAAAATGATCGTCAAATTCTTTTTTTTTTTTTCGGCTTTTGATGACCACAACACCTATTCTGTCCCTAATTCGTGCGACTGTGAGACTGCCACCATTTATGAATTATTCGGGATTCAATCCCAGGTAGAGGTCTGCACGGGACTTAATTTCGAAAGCCCGCACGTCCAAGACCAGGCCCGTATATTTCTCCTGTTTCCAAGGCCTGGGCCGGCCGTAAATTTTTTTTTTTTTTTTTTTTGATTGGAGGTTTAACGACCACCGTGAGCAACTCAATGGGCTATAAGCAGTCGCCCGTCCCTAATTTAGGGTGACTGGTTCCAGGGAAGGAGAGAGCCAGTGCCGTAAGACAAACACAACATCCATGCCTAACCGGGATTCGAACCCGGACCCCGTTCGGACGAATGATCAGAGGCCACCGCTTAGACCACTGCGCCACCGGGGCGGCCTCGTAAAATTTCAACAATTACTATAATAACACACGAATTTGACACCCTGTGTACTCGGTCAATCGACTCCTAAAGAGTTTTCGTTTTCTTAATTGCTACACGTATTCTATTGCAATAAATGTTAATTCAGAATATTTCTGTGACTCTGTATAAGTCACGTGACGTCTGAGGAGGGGGGAGGGCTGTACACTAAAAATATTGCATGTAAACGACAATTTCCATGCCTTTCAAATGTTCTGGGTTTACAAATTATCATTGCCTACCGCCGGACCCAGAATATTCTTGGGGATAAGGGGGGGAGGGGGTATTAATTCGAAAAGTACGAAATATCCAGAATTATGAGTCCGATCGTTCTACTTTGCATTGTCTACAAGCACATATATTATATATATACCGTATATCATCATCATCATCATTGTCAACCATTATCAATCCACTGCTGGACGAAGGTCTCCCAAGTTTCCTCCACAACGGTCTGTCTTGTGCCAGTCTCCTCCATGTCACTCCCGCATATTTACGAATTTCATCCACCCATCTCCCATGTGGTCTTTTTCTGGGTCTTTTCCTGTCCCTTGGAATCCAATCTAAAATTTCGGCTGTCCATCTATGGTCTGTCCTTCTGGCAGTATGTCCAGCCCATTGCCATTTCAGGGATTTAACTCTGATCATGATGTCTTCCACTCTCGTCATTTTTCGGATCCACGAGTTCCTCTTCTTATCTCTCCTGGTTATACCAAGCATGCACCTCTCCATGCCTCTTTGAGTTGTCTGCAGCCTTTGTATGTCTCTTTTAGTTAAGGTCCACGTCTCTGCACCATACGTAAGCACTGGAAGGATGCATTGATCAAACACTTTTCTTTTAAGACATAACGGCATATTGCTCTTGAAAATTATGCTGTTTCTTCCAAAAGTTCTCCAGGCAAGTTTTGTACGCCGATTAATTTCTTCATCAATGTGACCCTCACTTGATATCTGCTGTCCAAGATAAACATACGTATCTGTTATCTCCAGTTTTTCTCCATCAATCGATAAATCTTCATTTCTTGTAAAAGCATTGAACATCACTTTTGTCTTCTGAAAGTTCATTTTTAATCCCACTTCTTTACTCTTGTCAGCAAGTTCCTGGATCATACTCTGCAGCTCTGATGGGGTAGTTGCAAAAATGACTACGTCATCAGCAAAACGAAGGTGGGTTAGATAATCTCCATTAATCTTTATCCCTTTGTTTTCCCAGTTCAGTGATTGAAAGACATTTTCCAATGTGGCATTAAAGAGCTTCGGAGATATGGTGTCACCTTGTCTCACTCCCTTTCCAATTTTTATGTGTGTTGTATTTTCAAACAGCCGAATCTTTGCACTTGCATTTTCATAGATGTTATTAATAATATTAATGTATGCATCTTCAATACCGCAGGATTTCAGAGCCGTGGTAACTGCTGATGGTTTCACCAGAATCAAAGGCTTTTTCATAATCGATAAAAGCCATGCACAATGGAAGTTCATATTCCCTCGCTCTTTCAATTAGTTCTCTCAGTACGTGGATATGATCTATTGTGCTGTAGCCACTCCTGAATCCAGCTTGTTCTCTCGGTTGAGCCATGTCCAGTGTTACCTTCAAGCGGTGTGAAAGAACTTTAGTGAAGATTTTATAAACCACTGATAGGAGGCTGATAGGTCTGTAGTTCCTGAGATCCTCAATGTCACCTTTTTTATGTAGCAGGATCATTGTAGCATTGTTCCAATCCTCAGGAATCTTCCCTTCATTAAGGCATCGAGTGAAAATTTGGGCGAGTACTGTTTCAATTTCTCCACTTGCTTCTTGTATGATGTCTATAGTAATTCCATCTTCTCCTGGAGCTTTCCCCCGCTTCATGTTCTTGATTGCATGAGCAACTTCTGCTGGGAGGACTGGAAGAACTCTGGTACCTTTCATGATGTCTGGAGTACATGTATCATCCCTTTCATATAGTTTGGAGTAGAAATCTTTCACTCTTGTCAAAATTTCGCCTCTATTTCTTGTTATAGAACCATCTTCTTTTCTCAGAGCCATAATCTGTTTTCTTCCCTTACTGAGATGTCCCTTTGCTATCTTTAGGCTTTGGTTGTTTTCAATTGCTTTCCTCACTAGCTCACAGTTGAATTTCCTTACGTCTTCAGTGATACTTTTTCGTGCTGTCTTGCATAGCTCTATATATTCCACTTTGGAAGTCACATCTTCTTTAGTTGTCCTCATCTCTCTTCTTTTTTGCATCAACATTTTGGTTTTTCCTGATAATTTGTTTACATGCAACTTGTTCTTAGACCCAGCTAATTTTGTTGCTGTTTCCATAAGAGCTTTGGTTACTTTTCTGTTAACTTCAGAAATATCCACTTCTTCCGATGTTAGGCCTTCTAAAGCAGAGAATCTGTTCTTCAGTTCCAACTTGAAAGTATTATGGTGTTTTTTAAGGTTGGTTATGTCAATACATTTTGTTTGTCTTATGAGCTTGCCACGTTCCAGTTTAGTGTTGAGGTGCATCTTACATCTCACCAATCTATGGTCACTACCTGTGTTGAACTTGTTTAGCACACTGCAGTCTTCGATGACGAATTTTTTGTTACACATAATAAAATCAATTTCACTTGTCGTCCCAATTGGATGTCTCCATGTCCATTTCCTGTGTGGCTTTTTCTTGAAAAAGGAATTCAAGATGAAAAATCCTTCTGCCTCTGCAAACTCAACGAGAGTATTTCCACGCTGGTTTCTGTTGCCGTGACCGAATTTACCTACTGAAGTTTCATTCTGTTGCCGGTGCCCTATTTTTGCATTGAAATCTCCCATAATTATCTTCAAGTGCTGCTTACCTTTATTATTTAGATGACGAATTTCCTCATAAAATTCTTCAATTTCTTCTTCAGGATGACTTGTGGTGGGTGCATAAGTTTGAATAATCTGAGCCTGGTATCTTCTCGATAGTTGGATAACGAGTCGTGCAGCTCTGTCAGAGGAACTTTCAACTTCTACCACTTTATCCTTCAGTTTCTTGTTTATTATAAATCCAACACCACTAGTTCTGCCAGTATCTGTCCCACGATAATAGAAGAGATGTCCACTTTTCAGTTCAATGAGATCTTCTCCTTTTCTCCTTACCTCACTCAGCCCGACGATGTCCCACTTGATCCTTTGTAGTTCCTCTTCCAATTCAAGAAGCCTTGAATCAGAAGATGGGGAGCGTCCGTTGTAGGTAGCCAAGGTCAGCATCAAATGGCAGCCTAGTCCGGTCCTCCGGGGATTCTTAGCACCCTCTGCCTTCATGTCGCACTGGCCGCTGCCTTGACCAGGTACATTCCAGCTGCCGGAGACTGAGGGCCAAGATTTAAGTTGTAGAGTCATTTTGGAGGTGTTTGGCCATAACTCACCACGCTGGCCAAGCGGGTTGGTGAGTGTGGGATAGCATTTCCTCTGATCCCGATGGTATAGTTATACCACTATTTGCGGTCGTCAGAGCCCCTTTAGTGGGAACAGGATGCACCACGAGAAGGCGGGGTTGACATTTGTCAAGGAGAGGCTGTGATGTTACGCATCACCTGACCTTACATCCCTTACATACCGTATATATATATATATATATATATATATATATATATATATAAGCACGTAGTATTTATCAGCAACACTGAACTGAGTATATGCTAGGGAAAACAACGGCAGACTGCCCAGCTAATCAGTATCGCAGAAGTTTTGAAAACGGCTGGGCTGGGATACTTAAGGGATCATTTGGCATCTACTGACTCCCTGAGAGTACAAATGGTAAAAATACGGCACAGATTTAAACACATAAGTAAGTTTCTCCCAGCCCATCTCTCCCGTACCATTTAAGACAACTTAAAAGCTTTTCACACATCTAGAGAACAAAGTGCCGCCGACCAGAACAATAAAAAAGATCGTCTGCCAACGGGTTATAAATGCTTGAGTTAATAGCTTGCCCTGAAGCATGAGAGGAAGGTGGAAGTTAGAGAAAGAGAGAGAAGTGACCACATTTTTTTTTTTTTGATTGGAGGTTTAACGACCACCGTGAGCAACTCAAATGGGCTATAAGCAGTCGCCCGTCCCTAATTTAGGGTCACTGGTTCCAGGGAAGGGAGAGAGCCAGTGCCGTAAGACAAACACAATATCCATGCCTGACCGGGATTCGAACCCGGACCCCTTAGGGACGAATGATCAGAGGCCAACGTCTTAGACCACTGCGCCACCGGGGCGGCTGACCACATTCACATTGAAAAACTAAGGTAGCTGGCCCACTCCAATTGTTTTGTAGGAGGGGAGGATGTCGTAAAACTTCTATTTTTCCAACAGCGGAAATTATTCAATCTTATCCTGCTGCTGTATGTTGTGAGATTTCCAAACGAGAAAGGCACCGTACAGCGATTGTTTTGCTCATTAAAAAAAAAAAAAAAAAAAAACCTTATCGGCCCGTGCCTGTTTTATCTTAAATATTGAAGGCCCGGCCCGTTTTCCAACTTAGAAATGAGCAAAGGCCCGACCCGGCCCGTGCAGACTTCTAATACCGTGACCAGTTAAGACGACTAGCCAGTAACCAACACCCCACTAACCGCTAGATCAGCGGCCCATCTGACTTTCTGTCTATGCTCGCTCTAAATTTCATCTGGACGTAATGCAGGTTTGAATTTATCTTTTCCAGTCACTGAAATTCTAAGTTACATAAATAGCGTCTCCCTGGTTCAAAGCAGAGTCATTGGAAGCTGAAATTCTTTGACTTACCCGAAATTTCGAATCGCACGTAGTAAAAACGAAGCAACGACGGTAATTTTATTAGTGTTTAGTTTATTTCACTGCAGTAATTGTTAGTCCTTATTGCAGAGCTTTACCTAATTCAATGGGACTCTGCCTCATGTTCGGTTTCAAGTTCTATCCGTCGCTGCCTCGTATCCGGCTCCTAATTCTATGGGTCGCAAGGTGAGAGATAACAAGCAGAGACTGGGCCAGGACTGGATTAAGGGGGATCTATGGGGGCTATACCCTTGGGACCTAGCCCCTAGGGCCCCCTTAATCCGTACTTAGGTATTTCTGTATTTAGGTATTTGTGTAAAAAGCACTACGTGATTGTATTTTCATCTTTTCTTGAACAAAATTGAAAGTCATTGTCAGCTTGAAAAAATTCATTTTCCGAAATATTCTATTGCTTTGAAAAATCCCGATAAAAGATATGTAATTTGTGGTGTATAAATACTCATATAAAAAGCAATAGATCATTAGCCTACTCAGGAAAATATTTAGTTCCTACAGAAAATAAAATGACTACGTATGTAGTAGCGAAAAACATTGCATCATCAGCGCGACTCCATTCCCAGCGTTAGTGGCGCAGTGGCCGAAGCGATGGCTTCTGATCATTCTTCCGAGATGGGTCCGGGTTCTAATCAGTGAGACATGGATGTTGTGTTTGCCTTACGGCGCTGGTTCTCTCCCTTCCCTGGAGCCAGTGGCCCTGAATTAGGGGCTGGCGAACTGTGTTGTTTACGGTGGTCGTTAAAACTAAAAACTCCCAGCGTTTGTACCTTAAATATGAGTACATGGGAAACGCCTTGCTCGCTCAGTTGGCAGCGATTACTAGCAGGACGTTATTTTCAGAAATTTTTCGAGAGCTCACACCACTTACTGTAGGACAATAAAGCTCTAGGTAAGTAAACACCACCCAATAGCATTTGTAGGTGCTTTCCATGTACTTGTGAAGAATGATTTATTCAGGTGGGTTATGTTACGCAGGTACTATACATTTATGATGTTTTCTGAAGAACTGGAGATATGTGACCTCTCTCCGTACTTGGATGGGAAAAGAGAAGTCGACGCCAGTGACGTAGTCAGAATTTCATATCGGTGGGTTCAGCGAAATGAAATTACTGTAATCCATAGGCGAGTCAACTCATCTTTGAAAATCATAGGTGCCTTAGAAGGATATCACAGAACTTGTGGATTCTCGAAATGGTCCCTCACGGTTGTGTATGGAAGTGTAATCGTTCGTACACTGATGTATACGGCAGTGAAACGTGGGTAATGCAGAAGGGACAAAGCAGTCGTTTGCGTGCTGGAGAAATTCGTTACTCACCGCGGTTTGTGACAATAATAAGTTCCGATCATCCATCTGAGGAATGAAGATGTGTTGCAGATGTGTAATGTGAAGCAAAATGTTGTTAGCAAGGCTGAAACAAATATACTGAAGTGGTTTTGTTGAAAGAATAAGTGACACGATACTAAGATAATTTATTCAGCTCAAGTGGCAGGAAAGAAATGTAGAGGAAGGCCAAGGACACCATGGATCTTGTCTGAAACGTGCGGCGGATGTTAGTGAAGATCGAGCTATGTACTGAGATTGACGTAAATGGAAACGTTTCATACATCAACATAAAGCAAAATCTAGCTCCATCAGCATTAAACTTTTATCTGGCAGATGAGTTTTCTTTGAGGAACTAACCTCTGAATCTCAAAGAACAGCTTAGTATACTTATGTTCGTATGTATCAATATCACTGATGTCTAACATTTGGGCAGAATATTGGGTATCTCTTTGTTCCCTTACTCCATTGTTTGATTTCTAATAGTTTCGACTTTCTTTTATCTTCTTGTACAGAATACGAAATAGCACCATGTTAGAAAAATAGTCTCATGTTCCTTATTTGGCAAACTTATGATTGGCTTTCCTTTATGTGTTTTTCAGTAAGAACAACTCTACCTCTTCTTCTTGGTTGCTCAGTCCAAGGACTGGTTGTTCAGTAGATGTACTATGTCTCTCTATTCCTCTCTATTCTCCGACGTTCTCTTCAAGTTACAGTATGCCCTAGTATTGGTGTCTCGGAGTAATTGTGCCACAAAACCATTCCTTGGCTGTCCTCCTCCTCTCTTGCCTTGGATTTTCCCTTCCAAAACTTTCAGAATCGGAGCTCCATGGCGCAATGTCCCATCCATAGCATTCTTCTTCTTTTTAACATGTTTATCAGATTTCTGGGTTCTCCCACTCTCTCCAGCACCTCCTCATTAGTCTTTCTATCAAGCCAACTTATTCTCTCCATTCTTCTATGCCTATACTGATATAATTATCCCTACCTAGACTGACATAATTAACTCTACCTAGACTGACATAATTTTAGCCTGAAAATGAAATACGGGAATATTTTTTGTAAAATTCTCATATAAGAATTTTTGAAACCACACTGCAGCTCAGATTAAAAAATTATCCATAGGGACATAATTGTTCCAAATAATTTCAACTTTATTTTTGTTTCTTTGGAGATTCAGTCAAGGTATTAGTGTCAAACCACAACATCAGAGCGAACAGTAGCACTAAATTTCTGAGTAAGAAATATTATATTGCAGTTTGCAAAACACATACAAGAATAAATGGAAACTAGAGGATATTTTTCGTTTCGACAAATTTATATACTTTGCGCCTGGTCTTTTGCAGAAAATGACTTTATTAATAATTACGCTTTAGTTACTTAAATAAAGACTGCATGCACACTCCCAGTATATACTAATTAGGAAAATTTCATAGAACACGTCAATTAGACAATTATATCTATTAATGAACATTAATATAGTTTAGTCACGTAGGTAGAAAGTTATAAAAAAGAAAGATCTGACAGCAAGAAGAGCAGTTATACTGCGGAAATGTTAGATCTACGTAGAAACAGAATAATTGAAGAACTGAAATCTCAAGCGTGAGTTTAAGAAAAAGTAATCCATTTTAAAAAGACGCTTAATGCTCCAAGTAAAAAATATATAAAATTTTTAAATGTATTAGGTGTACAAATAAGTTTTAAAGCGTTTTTTGAGTGACGTATACAGCTAATTTACATATCTGACATTCCCCCGCGTTGTTGTCACGTGACCGTAACTGGTCCCGAGTATAAAATGTGACACAGAAGTTTGCCCAACAGTCAAACTCACTTGCACATCGGTAGGTGAAAGATGGCAAGCGATACTGCATTTGAAACTGCAATCGTTACGAATTTCATCACGGAAAAAGTACTGCAAAAGCATTTGCATCGATCTGTTCTGTTCTGGAAGAGAATATTGTATCGAAAAGCACGTGTGAGTTTCGGTTAAAACGGTTTAAAGCAGGTGATTTTTGATGTTAGCGATCGAGAACGAAGCGGCGGCGCCCCGCAGAAGGTTGCACATGAGGAACTGCAAGCATTGTTGGATGAATATTCGTTTCAAATGCAAAAAGAACTAGCTGAACTACTGAGGGTAACTCAACAAACCATTTCCAATCGTTTACGCGCAATGGGAAAATCTAGAAGGAAGGAAAATAGTTGTCACATGACCTGAGCCAGAGGAACAAGGATGAGCGTGTCATGAAGTGTTAAATCTTTTGAATAAACAACACAGAAATTCTTTCCTGTGGAAAATCGTTAAGGGTAATGAAAAGTGGATATGATACGACAATCCCAAACGCAAAAAACACTAGGTAGACCTCGGTGAAGCAACGACTTCGACACCGAAACGCAATATTCACTCCAAGAAAGTTCTGCTGTTCATCTAGTGGGATATGAAGGGTGTGCTTTATTATGAACTATTGGAACAGGGTCAAACTGTTACTGCTGATCACTACAAGCAACAATTGCTGCGACTGAACCAGAAAATCTGTCTGAAACGTCCATTCACAGGCAAAGGATTGCGTCCCGTAAAATTACTGCATGACAACGCTAGGCCGCATGTCGCGAAATCAGTCAAGGAAACGTTATTGACGCTTGGCTAGGAAGTTTTGGAGCATCCAGCATAAAATCCCGACGTATCCCCTTCAGACTAACATTTATTCCAATCGTGCAACATGGTTTGTCTGCTGTACGGTTGCGGACATGTGACGAAGTGCAGAAATGGGTTGACGACTTCATCACGTCACACGACGGAGTATTCTTCATGGCTGGAATGTGAACATTTTTGGCGTAAATGTAGCTTGTTCTGAAACCTAAGGTCATTATTTTCGTAATACAACTACTACTTTTTTTATGCCCTGCATCGTTTGAAACGTAGTCCAACTTTTAATCTTACTTATTATTTTTTAAAATTGGAAACAACATTTGAATTTTATAATAAAATGAAAGCTGATTTGTTACTCAGTAAGAGAGAGGGAGACCATAAATACACTAGTTTCCATAAATTGAGGAGCAAAATCAATTTTTTAAATGTCTCGAAAACTGTAAGGAGTTTGCAATTGAAATTTGAAAAAAAGCACATTATTTGGTATGCTTTTTCATGTCATATGTGCAAAATAAGGAAACTAATTATTAGTTTGATAACAAATAGAAAATAAGTATGCCCAATTACAACGCATGCTCAAAACGAGGTAGTCAAAGTTTATCGATATGGAATGTGGTCACCCCTCATAGATATACATACTCCACAGTGACGTTTCATGCTTATAACAAGTGTCCAGAAAATGACCTAATATTGGGTTGATGTGTAAGTTCATGCCGTTTTATTTCACGAGTGTTTCCCAGGTCAGTAGTGACGGTGCATAGGGCCAGTTCTACATCAAATTGTAGCCAGTAATATCGTGTATCTAAATCATATTGCGTTGTGTGATTATGGCTAATGGTGTTTTGGTTTTCAGGTCAGGAAGTATGGAGTGTCAAGAAAAGAGGAATGAACATTTCCGACATCTGTTCCTCTACGAGTTTAACAAGGGATCCATAGCCGCCAAGGCTACTCGAAATTTTTTTTTGCTGTGTATGGGGAGGATGCTATTGCTCCGAGGATAGCCCGGAAATCGTTTGAGCTGTTCCGTTGTGGCAATTTCTCTCCACGCTCAGGTCGCCCATCTCACTTTGATGAGTATCGTTTGAACCATCTCATCCACTTGGCTCTGCCTCATACCACACGAGAATTGGCCACTGAGATGGACTTTAATCAGACCACAGTGGTGCAATACCTGGGAATGGTCCAGAAATTGGGGTTTAGGGTGCCTCACACTCTCACCGATGACAACAGGAATCAGGGTGTTGTCATATGTGGTTCCTTGGTCGCCCGTTATCGGGAATGTTCTCAGCAACACAGGCTCTTTCTGTCACGTATTGTTACTGGAGATGAAATGTGGTGCCTGTATGTGAATTTCAGACATCGGAGGGAATGGTTAAGTCGAAACAAGACCTTCATAGCCAAAACATGACCTTCATCCTGCGAAGATCATGTTGTGTGTCTGGTGGGACATGGAAGGCATTATTCGCTGGAAAATGCTGGGGAGGAATCGGACCATCAACGCTGCACTCTATTGTGAATAACTCCGCCGTGTGGAGGGAGCAATTCAGGAGAAACAGCCACATCGGCGCCATGGTGTCCTTCTCCAACATGATAACGCACGCCCTCACAGTGCAAACATGACCAAAATGGCCATTCAGGACATGAAATGGGAGATCCTTCCACATCCGGTGTAATTCCTCAGATGTTGCCTTTTCAGACTATCACCTTTTCCAATCTCTGTCGAATGCACTCCGTAGCAGAACGTTCAACAATGGTATTGATCTCCAGAATTTTCTTGATGATTTCTTCGCAGCAAAAAAACCTTCACGTTTCTTTAAGAATGGCAGTGTAGACCTATCCAAACGTTAGGACACCATCGTAAACAATGGGGGGGGGGGGCACATAGTTGATTGATTCCGTTTTTCGTTCTGATGTAATACATTCCTGTATTGCGGTGAAAAAAACGGTATGAACTTATGCATCTACCCAATAATAAAGACAATTGCTCCACCCAGGCGCTTCGAATCTGCAGGTTTCCCTGTAGGGGTTGAAAGCCTACAAACACATCTGCATTAAAGCATCCCAAGCATGATCAATAGGATTAAGGTCAAAGGAATCATCTGGCCACTTCATAGGGTTAACGATGTTCTCCTCAAGATGTTGGTCAAAAATTCTGGCTTGGTGAGGACGTGCATGCTCGTCCGGTAGGATAAAATTGTCGCCTAGCGCTCCTGCATAAGACCTAACAAAGCGATCTAGGATCTCATCCCTATAAAATCTCAGCATGCACAAAAGCAGTTCAAAGCACGTAGAGATTTATGTGTCCTCCCAAAAATATGCCTGCCCAAATTATGACCTACTACCAAGATAAGCGTCGCAATCTAAGACGGTTAGAGGGTGATGGCGTGTCCGTGGTTCTTTCCAAATATAAGTTTTCATCTGGAGTCACTATGGAGGGCAGATCTGGTCCTCTCACTAAAGAGAACAGAGCTTCATTGGTCATCAGTCCAGTTAACATGAGAGCGACATCAACTGAGACGTTTTCTTTTATGACAAGAGAGGTGATTGGGATGCACACGCACGTACATCATCTGTCACCTAGCATAAAGACCTCATTCATGAAGCCTTCTGCGCATCGCAAAACATTTTACCATAATTCCTGCTGCTCTCATAAATTCCGTACGCTGTTGGATAGGTGTGGCAGTCTTTCATCTTCACTGAGCTTCAGGTAACGATCGTCTCTCGAAATTGTTGCCCAAGTTCTTCCATTAGTAAACCTTTACGATGCCGTGCTTGTCGTTTCCAGAGGCGTAACTAGGCATTTCTAAGCCCACAAAATATTTCGCCCTCATCTGTCTTATATACACAGCTCGACAAAACAAAATTAACGCCATACCTCAGGGTTATGTACATGCGGAAGCCACAATCGAAATGTGAACTTTTTGTATAGCTTTTTCTATGCGCTTATGAGTTCAGACCATCCATACCACATCAAACGGACAGAATGAAGCTTGCAATCGTGGCTCGCAGCTACAGTAATGATCAAATTGCCCCAGCGAATCTTCAACAGTGTGAATGATGTTTTTATCTTGCAACAGAAAATTACAATCCTGATTATTTTCGACGAAGACCATGATTCTTCCTTAGTAGGATAGACTATACAACAAAGTCTTCATTTCTGAATGTGAACAACTAACATATCCTGAAGAATTTGAGGAAGAAATATTAATGTTAAGCTTCTAATATTATAAGTAAATTCTGTAAATGGACTAATAACGAAGTGTAGTTCGAAAAAAAAATGTACCAGAAACTGGTGCAAAAATTTCAATTCCAACTTTAATCGGTGTTTTGTGATTTTGCGCCTTTATGAGAGTTGCGCCCGGAGCAGCCGCCCTGCCTGCCCCTCCTTAATTACGCATCTGGTCCTTTGGAATGCGACCCAGTCTCCCAGGTGGCGCTGTGCGCTGGCTTGTGACCACTCGGCCGAAATGAGTCCAGTTCGAATCTCCTGAGGCATGAATGTTGTGTTTGTCTTATATGGCACTGGCTCTCTCTCCTTTCCCTGGAACCAGTGACAATAAATTAGGCAAGGGCGACTGCTTATAGCCCATTGAGTTGCAGACGGTGGTCCTTAACCCCCCTCCCCCCTGAAAAAAAGTGTATTCAAAGCCGATGGCCTACAGAATGGCACCTGGGTACTTCGGCTTGGGATTGCCCGACTTTGAGCCTTCCAGTGGCTCTTCATCTTAATTCCTCTAACTGGTGTCTAGACAATGTTTTTCTGTTTATCTGAGAAAATTTCACATAACTTTGAATGGTCACATGACCCTACTGCCCTTTGAAAAACTGAAGTTGAATCTAATATGGCGGAGTCCAAGATGACGGATAGGTGGGGTAACATGTGTCACAGGTTCAATACTTGGTCCAATGTATATTACACAAGGTTACTTCCTGTACTGTTAAATGTCCAGAAAATATTTGGTTGGTTCCAGACTTATGAATCACCCCTTATAAGTAAAATGCAAACTTTCAAAGCAACATGTTCCGCTTGCAATCCAGAAAGCGAAATAACAAGACGCTCTCAACTGCCTCTTTTTAACCCTAAGATGATTTGCATATTAAGTGCACTTTATGTTAATTTGCTTATCAATATTTGACATCGCTGGGATAAAATATCTTTACCATGTTAGGTTCATCCACTTTCACTGTGGATATCTCCAAATTTCACGTTCCTTAATTTATGGAAACCTGTTTATGAAAGGGCTAGCAGGGATTGAATTTTTAATAACCAGTGATTGCGTCTGTAACCATAAGTAAAAGTACATGTATGATTAGATTATGTGCAGATTCTGCATCATGCTATCTAACAATCAACAGACTAACTGTAATGCATGGAAACACTGCGGAAGGTTATTCTTGTCTGACTGAATTGACCACCAAAGGAATGCACCTCAGAAAAGAGTACAGACGATCACCACCGGACCAAAATAGCATAAAAGCTTAGTATAAAAAGTTTAGAGCGACGTGGAGTGTTGGCAATATCCCCCGAGTGGGCCGACCGCTGGTTACACAAGAGACAGCTGCAGCTGTTCAGGAGACATTTCTGCCAAGACCCAGGAAATCCATTCGTCGTGCTTCACTGGAAACTGCGATTCTCCGTGCCACGGTTCACAAAATTTTACACAAACGTCTTCATCTGTATGCTTATATGGTACGGATCAGATCGTTCAAGCTCTTCAGCCTCATGACATGCCTCAACGTGCTGCATTTGCGACGGAGATGTTGCAGCACATAGCTCATGATAGTGATTGTTTGCACCGTGTCTGTTTCTCAGATGAAGCCACATTCCACGTCTTTAGTACAGTAAATAGGCACAATGTGTGAATCTGGGGGATCAGAAAATCCCCATTATGTCATCGAAGAACAGCGGGCAAGCCTGAAAGTGAACGTATGGTGCGGCCTGAAGCATGACAGAATCATCGGACCCTTCTTTTTTACAGAGTCCACGGTAACATGTAAAGTGTACCTGGGCATGCTGGAACTTTTGCAGCACCTCAGTTGCATGCACTCCAACCTTCGGTTATTTTCCAGCAAGACGGTGCCCTACCATATTGGTCAATAATGGTTCGTGAGTTCCTGAATGTCACATATCCGGACAGATGGATTGGTTGCGTCGGTCCCATGACATGGCCACTTCGATCGCCCGACATAACCCCTCTAGACTTTTTCCTGTGGGGTTATGTGAAAGACTCTAGCAGTGTTTCTGATGTCAAGGCGCTGAAGAGCAGAATAACGGACGTCATCGATTCTGTCTCTGCTGAGATGTTAGACAAAACATGGCGCGAAATCGAATATCGCTTAGATGTCGTCCGGGCCACAAATGGCGCCCATATGGAGATGTACTGACACTGAAAAAACAAAAACAAAAAAACTTTACTTGTGCACCATCGTTGTCGTGCAATCTCTTTCTTGTGCCTGTAATACATTTTTATTTTTATTTTTGCAATGTGGGAAAGACTTCATGGACACCCTGTACATTTATATGATTTCTATATAACCTACGATACCCACTACAAAGATACTTTTTGAACGCCTTGTCTGTATTTGTGTATGTAAAATTATGTATAATTATAAATTGAGTTTCGAATTTATAGTTCAATTGTCCGGGTGGGGTCCGGGTTCAAAATTTTTGACCCGTTTCTAACTCTGCACCAACCGACAACTTTGCGACATGTTATTTTCAGGAATTTTTTATGAATTCACACCACTTATTTTTTTACAGTATTATATGCAAATTTTATCGGCTTTCTCACCATACGTACTATCTCTGGGAATATGAAGTTTGTCCACTTAATCAGGTAAAAGATAATCGCATATCCCGCTTTCATTCATAAAAAATCAAATTAAAAAAATAGTATATCATTTTTTTAAGGTTCATGTTAAAGTCCTCGTTTAATCAAATAGACTTACCTGCATAACAGGACAGAATTGTTTGTACATATAACAGAGGTCTTCTATTTCCATGCATTCTGTTCCAACTTGTTTGATATTTTCTGTTTTTTCCGAAAAGCCAAAAAGCTACTTCCTGATCTTAAAATAAATAAACCTTTGTTAGTTGCTTTGGTGGAGGAATAATGCGCGGCAACCCGATTTTCAAGACTTCGAAACCTGTCAACTGTTTTAAACGTTCCAGATTTTCGTATCAAGAAATTATTTCCTTTAAAAATAAAAACGCTTTGGACGATTAAAAAATGATTTATGATTGCGAAGAATGCAACATTATCAATTTACCTTCAACTGTTGAAGAGTTTTCAGGTTTTTCTGAATGTGATTAGAATTTACTCATGGGGGAAGAAAAAACGAAAGACTCTGAGACGGTAGCAGCTCATGAAAGAAAATCAGATTCCGGCAAAGAAAGCTAATACTGTTATTTTGAGGTTTATTCTCTTCCATCCATAACAGCTTTTAATAAACCTTTAAATTTTCTTGGGTAACGTTTTTGAGCTCATACGGAAATTATGAATTACTAGACGAAACCCATCGGAATCGACGGTAAGGTTTTTCTTTTTCTTTGAAAAGAATAAACTCATATGAAACAACAAATGTAAACTTTATTTGATTGACAAATTCATTCAATCACTTCAGTAAAGACAATAGTCCAGGTTTGTGATTTTTTTTTTTTTTTTTTTTTGACTGAAAGTTTAACGACCACCGTGAGCAACTCAATGGGCTATAAGCAGTCGCTCGTCTCTAATTTAGGGTCAGTGGTTCCAGGGAAGGGAGAGAGAGCCAGTGCCGTAAGACAAACACACCATCCTTGCCTCGCAGGGATTCGAACCCGGACCCTTCACGAACGAATTATCATAAGCCAGCGCTTAGACCACTGCGCCACCGGGGCGACCAGGTTCGTGATGAGCATCACCACTGCACCCTTTTTCAGTCGTAAAATGTGAGGCGGAAGTCCACTCATCTCGATCCTGTGCGAAAAGAAATTATTTTTCTCTCTTTCACATTTGATTTTCAACATTTGATTTGATTCCATTTAATCACCTCGTTTGATTTTCAGCGAAATTTTTTACAAGTTGTAGAATTCGAACGACCCGTCTTTAATTTAAACTGGAAAAGTTTCGAATACTGGAATGAATGCTTGTGTACTATCTTTCAAGTTTTTTTTTTTATGTGTAAATAAATTGATTTTATATATCAGTTTTCATTTCTTGGCATGTTGAATTGTCTTGAATCAAATACGAAACTAATTCTAAATTTTTTGTTCAGCACCTACCAGCTATTCAACTCTTTTGTCTTAAGGCTCTACAAGACCAACCATCTTGTATTGCTGCCTTCTCTTATTAACCAACGGGCAAGAGTATTTCACAAATTGCTCTGGCAATTTTGAACATTTGGGAACAACGTTTGAGGCTAACGCAAGATATATGATAAATAAAGAGTTTCCTGGTTTCAGATTTTCATTTTGGACCCTTTAAGTATTTTTTATCAATTAATAAAGCTATGGAAGACGCCTTGGTACGACTTTGCTGCAGATAAAAAATGAAGCGAAAGGTCAATAAAAATTCTGAAACCAGGGAACCTTTTATTTATCACATATCTTGCGTTAGCCACGAACGGTGTTCCAAAATGTGCAAAATTGCCCGAGCAATTTGTGAAATACGCTTGCCCGTTGGTTAATAAGAGAAGGCAGCAATACAATGTGGCGGGTCTCGTAGAGCCTTAATCAAATTTTTATAATCTAACCAAGAAATTTATGTAATTAAAGCGTTATGTACACTCAGTAATTACTAAAGTATGACCAATTACCTAATACTTCGTAGGTCTTTCTTCCGTTAACAAAGCTGTGTGTAATGCTGCCTTCTATGCAAGTATGGAGATGATTGGTGTATCAAGACGCCTGACATGCTGTTCCATAGTGTCCCACAAGCTCCTTATGGGATTGATATCGGGGAAGTTCGGAGACCAATCAATATATTGAAAGTCTGAACTGTTTTACTCGACCATTCCTACACAACATTGGACCCGTGGCTTCGCGCATTGTCATCTTGGAAGACAATGTTGCTATTCAGAAAAAAGTGCCACATTGCTGGGAGTACAGAGTCAGCAAACCATTTACGATAGTGGGCATGAGTCGTACGTTGTCCCACATACACCTGTGGGTCCATGTTCCTGCCAGGTAAACATGCCCCACACCATACAACCGCCTCCAACAGTTGACTGTGAAAAGCATGCAAGATAGATCGAGTGCTGCCGCATGCTGTTTGTGCCAAATACGTACATGCACGAACCATCCACGGAATGGAGTAGAAAAACACTACTCGTCAGACCAGCACACTTTTCTCCAGTTATCCGATGTCCAACTTGAATAACCTTTGCACCAGGAAAGTCTTTTGCGCCAATAAACAGTGGTTAGGAGAGAATGTCGTCGAGGTCGTATATTGTTATAGCCTATACACTGAAGAGCAATTGAGTTAGAGATACCTGTTTGGCAACGCGTAGCACCCCTTTCCCCATGATTACGGCGGTGATTCGTCTCGGCAATGGACTCGACAAGACACCGGAAGCGTTGGGAAGCCATATGGATCCACAACCCCTGAACAAGCTCCCACAGTTCACAAAGATTTGATGGAGGGGTCAGAGCCTGGAACATCTCTCTCTCGATGGCATCCCAGATGTGCTCGATGGGATTGAGGTCAGGTGACCTAGCTTGCCAAGAAAGGGAGGTCACGTCGGTGTAGTGTTCATTCAATCATTCGGATACAATTCGGGAGCGATGGCACGGTGCATTGTCTTGTTGCAGGATGAGGTCCCCAGTGGGATGTTGAAGACGCACAAACGGGAGCAAATGGTCGTCCAGGATATCCAGGTAACGTTGACCTGTGAGGGACGATGTCACACGCACCAGGGGTCCCATTTCAGTCCACACGTGACACAGTGTGTCGTAAAAATCCCAGTGCCTGCACGACTTCCGAGATAGAGTGACCCATTCGTCGGGCCCCAATAATTTGCCCATGATCAAATGCGCTTTGAACCTTCGTCTTACCCATACTGCGTCCGACGCTTACTGATTCCCGTCGCATCACTCCTTATATTGTCGTATCGCTGTATACGTCATGTCGTTTCCGTTCACAGGGCCGCCCACAGTACCATATTTGCATAACGCCAGCTGTCTCTAATTCAATTGTTCTTCAGTGTATGTGCGAGCGTGCGACGCATTGAGATATAGAGGTTAACCTGAAACAGATACGTTGACCTCCGTTGTATTGGGCAGTCAGCTGTTGAACACTGCTGCGTCTGTTGGCTTGTACGCATCATGGGATCCGGCGCTTACGAAGACGGACCTACGAACCATTCACTGTCATGTGCAACTTGCCTCCGGGTCAACTTTTCACTGCCCCGTGAAGCTTTGTCTCTGGGTCGTTGTTTGACCATTTCATCGCCAGTTGTGATACACCTTTACGGTGGCTCGCGAACCAACACACCAGTTCTGCCGTTCGGGAAATCGGGGCACCCACTCTCTGGGCTCCCACAATCTATCCTTTCTCAAAGTCCGATGAATCTTTCCGTTTACCCATCACGCTCCGAATTATTTTACTTTCTGCTCCACTAAGACCTTATATATGCTACGTCAGTCGATTTATCGCGCCGTCTTTGAAATCACGTGTTCAACAGGCCGCGTCCACTTTTGATAGGGGTGGTCCTAACTCAGTGACCACCCTGTGTAATTTGAGAGGCAGGAATGTGAATATCCATTTTTTCATCTCTCTCTCTCTCTCACTCTCTCTCTCTCTCTCTCTCTCTCTCTCTCTCTCTCTCTCTCTCCAAAGAATGTAAGTTTACATCTGAAATTTTAAAAATTTCGTCACACCTGAAGTTAAATTTTTTTTAGGGAAAAAATTGCAACCGTAGGGCAGATGGATATAAGTCGCTATGCACTGTGTGGAAGGCGGACGTTTCTTCCTGCTGGCCATCTAGTCTGCGGTTTTTCTGGGGTTTTCCGCAGGAATGCGAATGCGTGAATGGTTCCCTGTGAAGCTGATCCCGGGATCATTTTGTCCCTTGTTCCTGCAGGTTGGGGGTTGGGAACGAGACTAACGACCCCATCTCGTCAAAAATCTCTCGTTACGAAATCTCACCAAAAAATTCTTTGAGAAGACCAGGGCCCACACGGGGCTGTTGTGTCATTGAAGAAGATAAGAAAATAATTAATATTTAAATAGAACCATAGGAAAAATTAATATTTAATAGAGCCATAGAAAAAGATATTTAAATAGAACAATAGGGAAAATATTGTTAGTTAAATAGAACCGATCATATGCCGATTTTTTTTCTTGGTGGTAGTTAATATCCGTAGCTTTCTCAAAATGGCACAGAATTATTTTAGGGGTTTGATCCTGTTTGGCAGAAATTCCTGAAATATCGAAGAAATTCACAGACAACAAAAATTAGTAGCTTTCAGAAATCTGTCTGTAGTCGTAATACACTCCCTGTTTGATAATGTAATTTGGTGAATCCAATTTAGCAAAACCAAAATGGGACTTCATTCTAAACTAGTTAAAGTTGTAAAATATTATTATATTTTTTTGATTCAAGAACTGATAGAGATGTTTAGATTACTTGAGACCAGCTTCCATTCTCTCAAGGTTATACGAGTTAAAATAATAAAGCTGATCGACTTCTAGGCAAGAAAAAGATCTATGAAACTGCTTTTATTGATTACAACAATTAAAACTATGAGATCGTTTAAATAAAAAAAAAGGGATTTCAAAATCATAATTTTGGAGACAGCTTCAGCCTTTAATAAGTCGCGAATAATTCGTGCGTTAGTTTGAACCCGTTAAATTATTAAAATTAGCCTTTTAAAGACGAATTTTCTTTATTTTGATAAAGTATACAACACGTTATGTTAAATCATTGGATTGCAAGTATTAATGCACAGTCGTATCGAAATAATAAGACCCCCTACCTAATAATGGGAATAACCACCCTTGGCCCGGATGACAACGGCGAGACGGCGTGGCATGGACGCAATGAGGTCCTGGAAGATTGCCCGAAACGCACGTACCCGTTCGGACTGCAGCAGAGCACGGAGGTCCCGGAGATGACGTGGCTGTGTGTCGGCACGTCAAACCTGTCTATCCGAATAGTCTCACAAGTGCTCTATGGGATTGGGGTTGGGCAATTTCGCCGGCCAAGGGAGAACGGAGACATCGTTGTCCAATTTCTGGAACCAATCACGCACCCCTTAGCGATGTGGCCCGGGGCATGTCCTGTTGGTATCATACGTCTGAGCGGAACACAACCAAGGTAAACCAACATGAAAGGATGTATATGCGAGGATGGACAGGCAGCTATTTGCGTTCAAGGACTCATCCAGTGGTAGGAGCTGTCCCAGGTCATGCCAGGAAAACATTCCCCAGACATGCACACTGCCACCGACGGCCTGTCCTTGACCGACAAGCGTGTCAGGGCGTTGGTTCTCCTGTTTCTGACGCCGAATTCGGCACAGCAGCTTCACTTCTGTGGAATAGAAACCTCAATTCGTCGAAGAAGGTAAAATTTTTCCACTCTTCCAGTGTCCGATGACGGTAGTCACATGCGAAATGCAGGCGTCGTTGCCGATGGACCTGATTTAACATTGGCGCCTTGACGCAGCGTCGATTTCGGAAACCCCTGCGTAACAGGGTTCGCTCTATTGTTGTAGGGGACTCGTATCTGAGTGTCCCAGCGTTCATTTGCGTGATCAATTAATACACTGTTGCGCGTCGATTGCCCTTTACCAGTACACAGAGGCGACGTTCTCCTCTTTTGTTGATGGCTTCTGGGACACCACAGTTATGACGTCATGAGGTAACCGGTGTACCATCGGTCCATTCTTCATACACCCTTACTACAGCAACTCGCGAACAGCCCACGAAGTTTGCTGTTTCTGAGATGCTTCCACACCTTGGCGCCGATGATCATTCCTTTTCCAACGTCCGTCAAATCACTACCTCTGCCCATTCTGCTCACGTGACGCATAATGTCTCCTCCGTCCTGGCCAACCGCTTATATCTGCTGAGGTCGACCTGGTCACGTGCACTCTGCGATGCTCATGGGCGGGTACACTGTGATTCCTGGAGAGGTCATTTTATTTTGATACCATCGTGTATGTGTGACATTGGCTACTTCATCGAAAACATACAACTCGTTTAAATATTTAACACTTTAAGATTTTCGGTGCATCTTGTAAAAGGTTTACAGATTCAACTGCAAATTTGAGAACTGCAAGTATTAATAAAACTGTAACTAAAGAAATGTTACATATAAGTGTCCGGAGAGTTTTGCCTAAATTATAGGATATCGTGCGACGAATCTGTATGTATGCAACAAAATGATGTGCTTTCTGAGACACGTAGCATAAAGTGAAATGTATATATATATATTCTACTATCGTGGGACAGATACTGGCAGAACTAGTGGATTTATAATAAACAAGAAACTGAAGGATAAAGTTGTAGAAGTTGAAAGTTCCTCTGACAGAGCTGCACGACTCGTTATCCAACTCTCGAGAAGATACCAGGCTCAGATTATACAAACTTATGCACCCACCACAAGTCATGCTGAAGAAGAAATTGAAGAATTTTATGAGGAAATTCGTGATCTAAATAATAAAGGTAAGCAGCACTTGAAGATAATTATGGGAGATTTCAATGCAAAAATAGGGCAACGGCAACAGAATGAAACTTCAGTAGCTAAATTCGGTCACGGCAACAGAAACCAGAGTGGAAATACTCTCGTAGAGTTTGCAGAGGCAGAAGGGTTTTTCATCTTGAACTCCTTTTTCAAGAAAAAGCCACACAGGAAATGGACATGGAGACATCCAAATGGGACGACAAGTGAAATTGATTTTATTATGTGTAACAAAAAATTCGTCATAGAAGACTGCAGTGTGCTAAACAAGTTCAACACAGGCAGTGACCATAGATTGGTGAGATGTAAGATGCACCTCAACACTAAACTCGAACGTAGCAAGCTCATGAGACAAACAAAATGTATTGACATAACCAACCTTAAAAAACACCATAATACCTTCAAATTGGAACTAAAGAACAGATTCTCTGCTTTAGAAGGCCTAACATCGGAAGAAGTGGATATTTCTGAAGTTAACAGAAAAGTAACCAAAGCTCTTATGGAAACAGCAACAAAAGTAGCTGGGTCTAAGAACAAATTGCATGTGAACAAATTATCAGGAAAAACCAAAATTTTGATGCAAAAAAGAAGAGAGATGAGGACAACTAAAGAAGATGTGATTTCCGAAGTGGAATATATAGAGCTATGCAAGACAGTACGAAAAAGTATCACTGAAGACGTAAGGAAATTCAACTGTGAACTAGTAAGGAAAGCAATTGAAAACAACCAAAGCCTAAAGATAGCAAAGGGACATCTCAGTAAGGGGAAAAAACAGATTATGGCACTGAGAAAAGAAGATGGTTCTGTAACAAGAAATAGAGGCGAAATTTTGACAAGAGTGAAAGATTTCTACTCCAAATTATATGAAAGGGATGATGCATGTACTCCAGACATCATGAAAGGTACCAGTACCAGAGTTCTTCCAGTCCTTCCAGCAGAAGTTGCACATGCAATCAAGAACATGAAGCGGGGAAAAGCTCCAGGAGAAGATGGAATTACTGTAGACATCATACAAGAAGAAAGTGGAGAAATCGAAACAGTACTCGCCCAAATTTTCACTCGATGCCTTAATGAAGGGAAAATTCCTGAGGATTGGAACAACGCTACAATGATCATGCTACATAAAAAAGGTGACATTGAGGATCTCAGGAACTACAGACCTATCAGCCTCCTATCAGTGGTTTATAAAATCTTCACTAAAGTTCTTTCACACCGCTTGAAGGTGACACTGGACATGGCTCAACCGAGAGAACAAGCTGGATTCAGGAGTGGCTACAGCACAATAGATCATATCCATGTACTGAGTGAACTAATTGAAAGAGCGAGGGAATATGAGCTTCCATTGTGCATGGCTTTTATCGATTATGAAAAAGCCTTTGATTCGGTGAAACCATCAGCAGTTGCCACGGCTCTGAAATAATGCGGTATTGAAGATGCATACATTAATATTATTAATAACATCTATGAAAATGCAAGTGCAAAGATTCGGCTGTTTGAAAATACAACACACATAAAAATTGGAAAAGGAGTGAGACAAGGTGACACCATATCTCCGAAGCTCTTTAATGCCACATTGGAAAATGTCTTTCAATCTCTGAACTGGGAAAACAAAGGGATAAAGATTAATGGAGATTATCTAACCCACCTTCGTTTTGCTGATGACATAGTTATTTTTCCAACTACCCATCAGAGCTACAGAGTATGATCCAGGAACTTGCTGACAAGAGTAAAGAAGTGGGATTAAAAATGAACTTTCAGAAGACAAAAGTGATGTACAATGCTTTTACACGAAATGAAGATTTATCGATTGATGGAGAAAAGCTGGAGATAACAGACACGTGCGTTTATCTTGGACAGCAAATATCAAGTGAGGGTCACATTGATGAAGAAATTAATCGGCGTACAAAACTTGCCTGGAGAGCTTTTGGAAGAAACAGCATAATTTTCAAGAGCAATATGCCATTATGTCTTAAAAGAAAAGTGTTTGATCAATGCATCCTTCCAGTGCTTACGTATAGTGCAGAGACGTGGACCTTAACTAAAAGAGACATACAAAGGCTGCAGACAACTCAAAGTAGCATGGAGAGGTGCATGCTTGGTGTAACCAAGAGAGATAAGAAGAGGAACTCGTGGATCTGAAAAATGACAAGAGTGGAAGACATCATGGTCAGAGTTAAATCCCTGAAATGGCAATGGGCTGGACATACTGCCAGAAGGACAGACCATCGATGGACAGCCGAAATTTTAGATTGAATTCCAAGAGACAAGAAAAGACCCAGAAGAAGACCGCATGGGAGATGGGTGGATGAAATTCGAAAGTATGCGGGAGTGACCTGGAGGAGACTGGCACAAGACAGACCGTTGTGGAGTAAACTTGGGGAGACCTTCGTCCAGCAGTGGATTGATTATGGTTGACAATGATGATGATGATGATATATATATATATATATATATATATATATATATATATATATATATATATATATATATATATATATATATATATATTAGCTTGAACGATATCCAAAAGTTTAATTCCGGAGCTTCGTATGCAAATCCTTTTCCTTAGTGCACATGTCCACCGGAAAAAATGTGAAGAAAAAGAAAATGTAGGTTTGCGTTGCACATGAAAATTTTCAGGCATCAGGAAAAGGTGTGAATGAAATGTCCGACGCGAACGAGCAGTGGAGACAGACCCCACCACAGCGGAATGGAACCACCCACTGGTCTTGCGGGTCTTACAGAGTTGCTGTAAATAGCCAGCACGTGTGTGAAGAACAAGGTTGAAGCGTGGGGTGTTTGGACGTAACGTGGCAAGCAAAGGAAACATGCAGACACCGGATTTGAAAGTAATCTTCCTGTATGAATTTAAACTGTGCCATTCAGCAGGAATTGCCACTCGAAACGTTAACAACGCGTTTGGGGAGAATACAGCCAACGAACGAACCATTCGGCGATGGTTTGTGAAGTTTCGAACCTGAGATTCGGACCTGGAAAAGGAACCACGTGGTCACCGACCTTTTGCTGTTTCTGACGATGTTCTGTCACGTGTGGTTGAAGCGGACCCCCGAAAAACGTGTCGTGAGAATGCGGTAGAGGTAGGTGTCCACCACACGACTGTTGTTTGGCGTCTGGCTGCTTTGGGTAAGGTCAAAAAGCTGGACATATGGCTGCCGCATGAGTTGACAAATGCCAACAAGACTAGATGTTTGGAAGTCTGCACGTCGCTGCTTCCCAGGGACAAACATGAACCTCTACTGAATCGAATCGTCACCTGCGACGAGAAGTGGGTTCTTTACGATAATCGGAAACGATCTGCACAATGGTTAAGCAAGGCACGGCCTCCTGGACGACATCCTAAGCCACCTCTGAACACCAAAATGCTCCTTGTCTGGTGGTCCACAGCCGATATAATTAGTCGGAGTTTCTTGGCAAGAGGCCAAACCACCCCTGCAGAACGTTACTGTGCTGAATTACACCAGATGCACCGGAAATTGCTGCAGAAACAACCGGCTTTGGTCAACAGACATGGTGTTTTTTTGCTCCAGGTTAACGCCCGCCTTCATGTCGCACAACGAACGATGCTGACACTAAGTGCCTTAAGCTATTCAGCACTGCCTCGTCCTGCCTATTACCCGGTCTGGTTTCCGACAGACTATCATCTGTTTCGTCGCCTGGATCACTTCCTGTCCGGGAAACTGTTCACGACAGACAACAAGATTCAACCTGCAGTTGATGACTTTTTCGGGTTTGAGCCACAAGACCTTTTTCGTTTCCGGATAATGGTCTTGCCGGACAGATGACAAATATGTGTCGATGCCGACGGGGATTATTTTGCTTAGGTAGGTTGTCCTACTTTTTCAAGGACATTTCATTCACACCAACCCGTCTACTTTTCCGTTCCGGTCCTTCGCCGGACATTTCATTCACACCAACCCGTCTACTTTTCCGTTCTGGCCCTTCGCCGGACATTTCATTCACACCAACCAGTCTACTTTTCTGTTCCGGTCCTTCGCCGGACATTTCATTTACACCAACCCGTTTGCTTTTCCGTTCCGGTCCTTCGCCGGACATTTCATTCACACCAACCCGTCTACTTTTCCGTTCTGGTCCTTCGCCGGACATTTCATTCACACCAACCAGTCTACTTTTCCGTTCCGGTCCTTCGCCGGACATTTCATTCACACCAACCCGTCTACTTTTCCGTTCTGGTCCTTCGCCGGACATTTCATTCACACCAACCTGTCTACTTTTCCGTTCCGGTCCTTCGCCGGACATTTCATTCACACCAACCCGTCTACTTTTCCGTTCCGGTCCTTTGCCGGACATTTCATTCACACCAACCCGTCTACTTTTCCGTTCTGGTCCTTCGCCGGACATTTCATTCACACCAACCCGTCTACTTTTCCGTTCCGGTCCTTCGCCGGACATTTCATTCACACCAACCCGTCTACTTTTCCGTTTCGGTCCTTCGCCCGACATTTCATTCACACCAACCCGTCTACTTTTCCGTTCCGGTCCTTCGCCGGACATTTCATTCACACCAACCCGTCTACTTTTCCGTTCTGGTCCTTCGCCGGACATTTCATTCACACCAACCCGATGCTTGACATAATTCGTTAAAATTTTTCATTTAAGCTTTTGTTGTATTGGGACTTACAAGATTAATAAAATACGAAATATTTTTTAGTAACATCCTCGTTATATTTATTTGTTAATAAATACGAAATATCGAGATAAGATGCTCTCTCTGAATCTAAACTCAGCGAGAGTGCGCAAATTCTTAGAGGAAAATTTAGTTTTTTGATATAAGTTAATAACATCTCTTACTTGAAATCATGAATCTGGGCGATCCTACCTGTCATGTCGCTTGTGTTTTTAGGTACAGCGGTTATGTGCACGATGGATGCTACAACTGTTTAACAAATGCGAACAAGCAACTTTCACTCCGTAGTAAAAGTTTTGCCACACAAAAAGGGGGGGGGGAGGGTAGTTTTGCATTGGGAGTATTTTAGAGCACCCTAAGTGTAGAAAATCTGAATTAAGTATGAATTTACACTCGCTAGAATTTAGTAACCGTGTAAAGCGTGAATCATGCATGTCTATTTGTTCACCATGAAATGAGTATTTCATAATTTGTGCTACAATGTTTTGGTAGGTGATTTTTTTAAATAGCCGTGAAATTAAAAAAAAACAGAACTTAATCAGGGCCTATCATGCGTTACCATTTTTCTCCATTAAATAACTATTTTTCCCCGTGTTAGCACGTCTCAGTTTGTCTATCAGTCAATTAGCGTATTAGATGTAAGGCTGCTGTGGCAGAGGTATTTGATTGGCTAAGCCCACACAGTAGGAGACTCAGAGGTAAATCTTCCATAGAGGCTGATGCAAACAGCAAGGTTGGTCCCGAAGACTTCAGTAGAATAGCGCGCGGCTGAGCGAGCAGACATGGAACTAATGCGCGGTAACCGTACCTGTGCAAGTCTATTTTTTTATTATTAATATTTTTTAATTTTTTCAAGAGTTTGCAACTTTCTCGGAGATGCTGCTTACATAGCCATTGGTACAGTATCACGTGCCAGACGCTGAGATAGTTCCATGTTCCAACACTGGGGTGCTCGTAAAAAAACGAGAGTTAAACCTCCGTCTCTTCTCTGTGGCTGGGCCTGTGGCTAACCGCACCGGCTTGGTCTGTGCTTGAACCCCGATTTTTTTTTGAGGGGGGGGGGGGCAAACCCAGAACTTTTCAATTCTTGGAACCAATGGATCGAAATTTGGGATAGGCGGCTCCTCATATAACGATCAGCTATTGCATTATGACCATATCCAGCCTAGAGAAATGAGCGCACCTGGAGACCGTACGGTGGCGCAGGTAAAGTTCCCAGAGCAGTATATATAAAACCCAAAGACTGGCTTTCGGTTAATAGAGTGTTCGGTTCGGAGTCAAATTGGGAAAAGCTGCCGATTTACCGGAATTTGATGAAGGGCAAATTGTGGTGGCACGCCGCCCCGAGACTACGATCTCGGAAACGTCGCAGCTTGTGGATTGTTCACGTGCCACTGTAGTGAGTATGTATCAAAAGTGGTGCACAGATGGCCAAACGACGAATCGTCGTTTGGCCGTGTGTCGTCTGCAGCTCATTGATGCCAGAGGGGAGCGGAGACTGTTGCGCACTGTTCACAGCGACCGCAGGGTCACAGTGCGACAAACACCCGCAGCTACAAACTTTGAAGATCAGAGCAATGTGTCATAGCACACAGCTCATCGCAGCCTTCTGCGCATGGGCCTGTATAGCTGAAGACCCAACCGAGTCCCCATGCTCACTGCACATCATCGCCAACAACGCATGAAATGGGTCCAAGATAATTGAGATTGGACTGCGGATGATTGGAAAAAGTGGCTTGGTCAGACGAATCAAGATTCTTGGTGCATCACGTAGACGGCCGAGCGCGAATACGCTGATTACCAACGGAAGCTGTGGCACCTGGATTCACTGTTGGACCGAAACAGGCCGGCGGCGATCATGTTATGCTGTGGGCGATGTTTTCTTGGGACACTTCAGGCCCCATTATCCCAATGGCACAGTCCCTGACAGATGTCAGGTATCTGAACATCGTTCCGGACCAAGTCCTCCCATTCATGGCAACTGTGTTCCTCGCTAGTGATGGCCATTACCAACAGGATAATGGGTTATGCCACACTGCCAGGATCGTCAGAAAGTGGTTTGAGGAACATGCTGGTGACTTTTTGTTAATGCCATCGCCTCCAAATTCACCTGACATGAACCCAATCGAACATTTATGGTTTGATATGGAACAGCGGGTTGGCGCCAAATAACCGCCACCCCGAAATGTACGGAAACGGAAGGACCTGCTGTTGACATTATGGTATCAGATACCCCATGATACCTATCACCACCTCATCGAACCAATGTCTCGCCGAGTGGCCACTGTTTTGCCGGCTAAAGTGTGTCATATAGCTTATTAGGAAGCTGGTCATAATGTTCATCTGTGTAGCTCCACATGCTCAAAAGATTCGCTAACTCTGAAACAACAACAACAACAAAAATGAATAAAAACTTCGAAAATTTTAAAAATTAGTCTGAGGAATATCAGACGTGCAAGCAATGTTCGCAAATTATCGCAAACAAAAAGCACTACCGCCGCCCCATTGGTCTAAGGACCATGATTCGAACCCGAATCATGGTCCTGACACCTGATTCGGGTTCGAATCCCTGTGTTGTGTTTTTCTTACGTCACTAGCTCTCTTCCTTTAATGGAACCAGTGGTCTTAAATTAGGGACGGGCGGCTGCTTTTAGTCCATCGAGTTGCTCACGATGGTCGTTAATCCCCAAACAAAACAACAGCAACAAAAAAGCACCCGATTCATTTAGAAAAAGTGAGAGCATGACTTATCATTCGCTTAATATGTACGCTAATGAAAAGGATGTTCGTCGGACAGAAGAGATAAAGTCATTAACTAAACTCTCGTTACAACTAAAAATTCCGATATCAGAAAGACATTTTCCAGACATGCATTTGTCTTAAGTCTGCCAAAATTATCCGATGTATAATTATCACCACAATTTTTAATCGAACTCCAAGATGCTGTTTTAAATTACCTTCGAATTAAATACGTCTGCAGTAATAAAACAAGAAATATGGTTGACGACAGTTCCTAAAATCCCTGAGGACCAACCTCACGTCATTTTTGGAAAATATTTCAAAAACTTTCAATTAAGACATTAGTGTCTTGCGAAATTTGGCTTTATGAGCGAAGCCAAATGAATTAATTAAATCTCCACGCTAATTAAATATGCTTTGATACTTGGTTTGCTGTTCTGAGGAGATGGTGAGAATATATAACAGCGTTCTAGGAAACGATTTTCCAATTATTGCAAGGGTCATTTTGATGGGTTGCAGCCATTAAGGCAACGATGTCTGGCGAAAGTCCAGGTGGATGTCTTTAAGTGGTCTCCGTGTAGCCATATACGTGGACAGATACGGACGAGCAATACATAAAGCATACGAACGCTAAGTGCATCTGCTTCGTGGAGAATTCCTACTTCCAATCACCTGACAATAAAGTTAATCACAATGACAAGCCGAAATGTTGTATGCAGGAGATGGGCTTCTCTCCCATCTGCGGCTTTCGCGGCGGAGGACAGGCGTTACATAACAATGTGTGACACCAACAATCCGTTTATGCTGCGGGGACATACAAGAGCGGGGGTTTCCAGGAGGTTATTTCTCCCTAGGTGTATTACAGACCCACTTCGAAACGATATTTTCCCCATTCCCACCAATTCCAGTGACATTGGATTCTCCGTGACTTCATGAGTAACACATCTTAACACGATGAAGCTCCCAATGAATTTTTGTTATATATTATACATAGTCATTAGTATTTCATATTATTCTGTTCTTTTTTTTTACTTTTTTTTTAATTCATTTATTTTCTTCAATTTTTAGCGGAATTTTCTCACCCGCTTTAGCTTCGATTTGTCTACAACTCATTTATAATACGAAAAAGGAAACACGCACACTCGTAACTGTACTTTGGTTTTAATTTAGTTACCTTATCTTTTGGCTTATAAGCGGATATGGAGTATACACTGAAGTGCTAGAAAAACTGGTACAGACGAGCTCATGCAAAATACATAGCAACGTCACCTATGCGCGTACTCGGTTGCGTCCGCCAGTGCGCATATAAAGCGATTGACATCCTTGCCAGATGTCAGAGCTGTTTTCGGCATGAGAATGACAAGTAATAACGATTTAAGCTATTTTCAACTCGGTTTCATAGTTGGCGCTCGTGAGATGGTCTCATAGTATTTCGGAGGTAGAAACGAAGTTCGGATTTTCACGGACGACCATTGCAAGGGTGTACAGTGACTACAAGAACTCCGGCAAAACCTCCAATTAGTGTGGCCGTAAAAAGACATTGGGTGAACGTGACCATCGTCGGCTATCAAGAATCGTTTCACAAGATAGGCGTGCTACACTCTCGCAGGTATCATCGTAATTCAATGCTGGAGCCTCAACAAGCATCAGCGTTTGGACTGTGCAACGTACCCTGCACGATATGGGCTTTGGGAGCCGACGCCCAACTCGAATCCCCTTGATGGGTGCACGACTCAGAGCTATGCGCCTCGCTTGGGCACGGCAACACCGCCAATGGATGACTGGAAACAAGTAGCCTGGTCTGACGTGTCTCGTTTCCAACTGTATCGGGCAGATGGAAGGATTCGTGTGTGGCGCAAACCCCATGAAGCCATGGATTCCGCCTGTCAACAGGGAACTGTACCGGCTGGTGGGGGGTCCGTAATGGTATGGAGTGTGTTTAGCTGGACTTTACTGGGACCCCTGGTACGTCTACAATTGTCTGTGACCCGCGAACGCTATGTGCACATCCGTTCTGACGAGGTACATCCGTTCATGTCCTGCATTCATGCTGATGTGTTGGGTCTGTTCCAACCGGAGAATGCACCTCCACACAAGTGTCGGGAGGCCACATTATGGTTAGAGAAGCATTCATCTGAGTTTGGGGTGCTGCCATTCCCTCCCAAGTGACCAAATCTGAACGTGATTGAACACATTTGGGATGCCATGCAACGCGCTATCGAACACAGGAAACCGATCCCTCGGGATATACCCGAATTGTGGAACGCTCTGCAGGAAGTATGGTGCGCATTGTCTACAGCATATTTCCAGAAGCTAGTGGTGTCCATGCCCCGTCGTATTTCTGCAGTCCTGCGCTCCCGTGGGGGACCTACCAAGTATTAGACTGGTGTACCAGTTTTTATGGCACTTCGGTGTAAGTCGAATGCGATAAATTTCCCAATTTCCTTATCCTCATTCATAGATAAGTCGATCCTGAGTACAAGACCAGGCTAGAACAACTACAGTTAGTGTTTCGAAATTCTTTAGCTATATTTTTATTGCCTCACTGTAAAAAAATCTGAAATTCAGAGCCATTTTCTGTGATTCCTCTCTTGAATTAACGAAACATATTTCTAATACAAAGTTTTCCCTTAAATGACGATAAGAAACTTGAATTTCGCGGATTTTCTTGCGCCAAGAAAGAAAAATCCGTGAAATTCAAGAAATTTCAGGAACTTTTCCGCAATGTTTTATTCAGGGGCGCGTACTGATAATCCCCACAATCCCCGTAGTGCAGGGGGAAGGGCACATAGTTAGCCCTTTAACCGGCTGGAACGAATCAAATCGGAGTTAAAAAAATCGGCTGATATCAGCTCAAACGAATGTATTCGCTTCTGAGAAGTATTGGCCGAACGCGACCAAAACGAGTGAATCCGCGCACCACAAAGCATTGCTTTTACCTTTGGATAAGTGGTCATTTGGGGGTATGATTGTCATTAATCCTTCATGTCTGATTACCTTTTCCTCTAATAATGTTAGAGAAAGGGGCGACGAACCTAAGGAAGAAGAGAAAAGATGTTTGAGTAACTTGTTTCAACCCATTGGCATGATGTCCATATCCTTGGGACCACTCCTTTCGAATCATTCCTCCGGCAATGGAACAGAGAATAAAAGACTATAAGGGATCAGACAATATATTGTATGACTAAGAAATGTGAGGGAGCACTTACAACCAGCGACAGATTTATGGTCGATAATTAATACACACAATTGACGTGGACTAGGAACATCAAACAGAAGTCATCGCTCTTTCCACGTTTATAAGTGAGTTATGGAAAAATTCTCATCGGCCGCCACCGGGAATCGAAATTAGGGTCTTCCAGTTACGCGCTGTACATGCTACCATTGCACCACAGCGGGGAAAGAGCGATGACTTCTATTTGATGCTTCTAGCCCACGCCAATTGTGTGCATTAATTATTCATTTGCTTCCTAGGTATTTATTCAGTTGCTGCTTTCCATCTTTGGTGAATCCCCAGCATTGAGCGGGGCTCTGAAGAAGCAACCTGCCATATGATTCGGCAGTTAGTCGGATGTGTGTCTGGAGAATTCGAGGCCGCTGTGGTCAAGTGGTTAAATATCCGGCGCGTAACTGGAAGATCTGGGTTCGATTCCCGGTGGCGACCGATGATAATTTTCCGTGACTCACTTATAAACGTGGAAAGAGCGATTACTTCTGTTTGATATAGTCGATAATAATAAGAGGAAAAAGAATTGTTTTGCAGTAGCGCTCGTATAACCCGGTCACTATAAGAACAGTTCTACTTGAGGAGCGCAGAAAGATTTGGGCTTCTTTGGTCCAGGTACATCGGCCACTTAAAGGGTTTTAAAAGGAGACCTATCCTTAGCAAAACTATTTTACAAAATTTTTGCGGAAACTTCATATGAAACTTTTTAAATATATAGCCAATAATTAAGGCAGCTTTGAATGAAGTATTCAGAAGAAAATCATTTTTTCTTTTTTTGCAGTAAGTACGTAAAATCCTCATGTAGGGCCAGACATATCAATTCTTAGATAATACCTTTTGTTTCCCGCCGTATAGCGAGCTACCGCCTCGCCTTTACTATACAATCTGGCTATCAAGGCGGCTGAAGGCGTCCTTGTGTAGAAGAAGAATTACCTCGACAAACTCAGTCCAGTACACGGAAATAAAAACAACAACAAGACTTTATTATTCCGATAACATTTGCTTCACGGGTTTCCGATGACTTTCCACTCAGGTTCCCGTGCTACCTTTCCGCGATACCCGGTGGACGAAGGAATCCTCCTTCCCGTTCACCACGCTGCACGTCTGCGATAACCGCAGTCCTTCCGTCAGAAACTGGTGTCCAAAACCAGGACCCTCTCTCCTTGACGACCGAAGCTCAACTGTCTCACTTAATCCTCCTCGCCCTTTCTGTCCTCTATCACGCATGCGCAAGAAAAACTGGTTTTCCCGGTCAGCACGTGAAATACCTGTACTCAGGAATGTCGTCGGATACCCGCAAGGGATTACAACCTTGCACGTATACAAAAGCAGAATGACAACTTGTTTAACAGAAGCACTCGAGCAGCTGACTCTTCAAGGTCAGATGCCCCAAGTGTTCATGCACCCCTCTCTTAATCCCCCATAGGATTAAAATCGTACCACGTGGGTGGTGAAAAATATCAGTTCTTATCTGAAACAACAAAATGGCGGAATGAAACGTCCGTCCGCACGTGTTCATCACAATATTAAAAGTACATAAATTCATATTTGACAGTTCGATTACGGATACCCGGCGACCCTTACAGGCCCCCACCAAATGAACGAGAGATACGGTCTTTTGCCGTATTCTCGAGTCAGTCTCTTCCTTGCCTGCAGATCTTGGGTGACACAACATAATACAGTTTTTCACTTCTCGCACGTTATGTAACACTTGTACCACCCTGAGACCTTCTGTGGATCTCCACCTGTGCCGTGAAACATTCTCACCATGGCGCTGCCCTACTCTTTAAAACTGAGTCTTGACAACGCATCGGCGTGAGGAATTAGTTTGCCCGCGACATGAGATATGGATAAATTAAATTGGGAAATAGCCAAACTCCAACGCTGTAATTTTGAACTTTGCGATGCGGAACGGGTGAGAAAAGTAAGGGGGTTGTGATCGGACATAACTTCGACCCGGTTACCGAAAATCCACCCTTCAAACCTTTGCAAACCCCATACTATGGCGTACGCCTCCTGATGGCTGACCGCCCATCTGGCTTGTGTCCCATTTAATTTTTTGCTAGCATAGGCCACTGGCCTAATGTTGCCTTCCTCATCCCTCTGACGCAAACAACATGCCACCGCAAAGGAACTCGCATCCGTGTGTAAGATAAAATGCTTACTGAAATCCGGGGTGTTTAATACCGGTGCCTTACACAAATTTTCCTTCAGAGTCCTGAATGATTCCTCCAACTTTTCCGACCAAACTACCCTATCTGCCGCCCTTTTCCCTGTACAATCTGTTAAAGGTTTAGCTATCTTTGCGAAGTTAGGTACGTAATCACGGTAATACCCACATAATCCCAAAAAGCTACGTATTTCCTTTTTGTCTGAGGGGGCAAAAGGTCCCTGATGGCCTGTAATTTCTCGGGGTCCGGCCGGTGATGACCCGAGCCGACCACGTGCCCTAAGTAATTCACCTCCGTACGGGCGAAACAGCATTTGTTCAAATTTCCCGTAAAGCCTGCCGCCTCCAAACTTTCAATTACTCCTTTCAAATGTTTCAAATGCTCCTCCCATGAGCCAGAAAAAATAGCCACGTCGTCCAGGTACGCTATCGCATAGTCTTGGTGCGGGGTCAAAACCTTATTCATGGCTCTCTGAAAAGTAGCCGCCGCTCCTGATAACCCAAAGGGCATTACTTTCCATTGATAGAGCCCCTTATGCGTTGCAAAAGTGGTATACTTTCTACTGTCGGGGTCCATTGGGATTTGATAGTACCCCTTTAACATATCAAGCGTAGTAATATACCGGGCTGCCCCCACCTTCGCCAACAAATCTGGGATATGAGACATCGGAAATGCGTCCGGAACAGTGTGAGAATTTAACATTCTGTAATCTACACACATCCGAACCTCTCCATTTTTCTTAGCCACGCATACTACCGGATGACTATACTCTTCTTTTGATTCTTCAATCATCCCACGATCCCACAACTCCTGGATCTGGCTCTCCACTGCTCTCTGCATCGATTGTGGCACCTTGTACCTGTGCTGGGTACGAAGTACGCTTTCCGGCTTGAGTGTAATTGCGTGCTTCCCCACTGACGTCTCTCCCACTTCTCCCGAAAAGAACTTCTTCGAGCTGTTCACCAGCTCCTGTAACTCCCTAAGTTGCTCCCGAGTTATCCTCTCCCCTATCTATCCTGATTTCCTCAGGTTCTTTTGCTTCCTCTGTTTTCCTCACCGGAGCCTCCTTAATTTTGCCGAACTCCTCATCGGTCTCAAAAATCACTCCGACTACACTGATCCGGGGCTTAAACTCTCTTAGCTTCCCCACGTGTACATGCCGAAACTGCCCGTTTTCTAGTTCAACTACATAGCTATTGGACCCCCGTTTCTCAGTTATGTGTACTGGGCCGGTCCACCTAGCATACACCTTGTTCTTGGAGTCCGGGATCAGGGCTATCACCTGGTCTCCCACTTGAAAGGACCTCTGTCGCAGCCGACGGTTATAATACGACGTATACCGTCGCTGCTGTTCCACCGCCACCTCCTCCACTTGCTGAGCCGCCTTCTCCATGCGCTCCTTCATTTGCTGCAGGTACTGCTCCGCTGATACTGATATGCCAACGGGCAGCCTACATTCCCCCGCCCAATTTTTCTTCAGAATGGCCAGCGGTCCAATGGGCTCTCGCCCATATAGCAACTGAAACGGGGCCGCGCCCGTTGTAACATTGGGAACCTCTCTATAGGCCCATAATAAATATGGTAAAGCCATGCCACTGCCGAGGCTCCTCCCTTATCACATGATGCAGCATTCCTTTCAAAACTCTGTTGAATCGCTCGACAAGACCGTTCGAGGCGGGATTTCCCGGGACGGAGAACCTAGGAGTCGACCCTAGACGCCTTAGGATCTCTTGTGTCAACCCCGACACAAAATTTGTGCCCCGGTCCATCGCTACTACCTCCGGAATCCCTGTGCGCTGAAAAATTTCCAGTAGTGCGTCGCACGTGCTCCGGGCATTCAATGAAGTCAGACATACGGCTTCCGGCCACCTAGTATGCTGATCTACCATCACTAATATCCACCGGTGACCCTTGCTCGACGGTGGTTCAATCGGTCCGATTAAGTCCACATTAACAACCTGAAATGGTCTGGGGGGTCTCCTAACTGCCTCAATCGGAACCCTGTCTGCCCTCGTGATGGGACGTCTCAACTGACACGCTTCGCATACATCACAATATCTACGCACATCTTTCTTCAAGGTAGGCCAGTAGAAAGAATATCTAATCCGCTCTAGGGTCTTCTTGTGGCCTAAATGTGCGCCAAAAACCGAATCGTGTGCCAGCTTTAACACTTGCGCCCTCCGCTCTTCAGGAACTACCAATTGTAGCGTAACCTGTCCCAACACTTGCTCCCGATGATACAACATTCCATCCGTATAGAGATAACCACCTCTGCCATTTTCCGCCTCATTCCTAGCGGCTGCTAACGTCACACACCTCTTTTGTTGCTCTGTAAACAAGCGTCTGTCTGAATTCTCCTGAGCTTCACTCGTATCCAAATCCGTAACGCTATCTCCTGTTCCCTCGCTAGCTCTCTTTGCCTCTCTTGATTGGTCGACCTGCTGTTGCCCTCGCTGATTCTTCTCGCCGCCTCCAGCACTGAGCGCTAATATCCTGGGGCTATTTTGCCCTTCAAGCCACGCTTTACCTACCAAGCGCGCTTGCTCCTCCTCCGCTGAAGTATCTGTTATCGCCGGGCTTTCCATTCCTAGAATATCCTCCTCTTCGATTAGCGCTTCGCCAGTCTCAGTTTCTGGATGCACATCCGGCCTATTCCCTAACTCTAACGCCTTTTCACACGAGGTTGCCCACATCGGAGTAGCTTCCCTTAAACTTTTCATGCGCTGGTAATCCTCCGCTGCTATAATTACCCTGTTTACCAGATTAGGAACAATTGCACACATCACTTCACAAAAACTTTCTGGCGCTTCTCCTGTTTCTAATCCCTCTTCATCTAATCGGAGATTCAATTGTTTAATGACAAACTCTCCCTTACTACCATCGAAGCCTCTTAAAATTATTCTACCCTTTGGTTCCAACAGCTCTTCGCCAAGTAACCCTCCTCTTACACAACTCACCTCCGCGCCTGAGTCAATAAGGATTTCGGTGCTCTTTCCGCATTCCGACTTAACCCTCTTCACTTCTCCTACCGGAATTTCTATTACCTCGTTCTGACTTCCTTCTTGGCCTAAAACTCTATCTACCTTAGCTGTCATTCTTTTATCATCACTTATCTCTACCGGCTCTATCCTTCTCTCTGAAACATCTTCGGCTCTCTTTTGTCCCATCGCTACTCTGTTTACCTTATTTGGGGGATCTTTCCTCCAATTCTGAGAGTAAGAGCTGGGAGTACTCTGGGATGCCTTCTGGTTACAATTTGCTTTACGGTGCCCCACTACTCCACATCTAAAGCATATAATTCCTTTATCCAAACTAGGATTCCCTACCATAGACCTCGCTGCTGAATAACCTGGCTTATGTCCGACGCTCTGATCTGTCCCGGAAAACTTTCCTTTCAATTGATTTCCGCCTGTCTGAAAACTTCCCTTCTTCCAGGCTTCTGATTGACCTCCTTTGAAATACGTTACCAAGGGATGACTGGGTTTACATCTTCCTACTTCTATTCCCATAGCTCCCACGTGACTTTCGTATAAATCACAAAGTTCTCCTAATTCTGTCGAAGGAACTAACTTCCCTACGGAACCTCTTTGAAGAATGTAGGTCTTCAGTTCTTGGGACAACAAAGTTTTGAATTTGTCGCATACCAACAAATTGACCAACTGATCGAATTCTTTCACTTCACTACTGTTGATGTAGTAGGTTAGGGTCCTCTTAATACGTCCCGCTAACTGCAAGTAGCTTTCCCCTTTGTTCTTACTAATATTCTCAAACTGTTTCAAATAAATATCCGGAGTCAAATGGCATTCCATCAAAATTGCCTCCTTAACTATTTCGTACTTATCGTACTGCTCTATAGTCAAACGACGAAATAAGTGGTTCACACATTCTGAATTGAATAAGGCTATCACCAAACGACCTTTCATTTCTTCCGGTACTGAGTGTAATACAAATGCCCTTTCTAACGAATCAAAGAAGTCCAGAATTTCTTCCGGCTTACTGGGACTTCTGGGTAAAGTTCTTTCTAAGATTCTCATGTAGTCGGCCAACTTACCCTCATTTTTACTTTTAATAGACTCCTTCTCTTTCTCATTAATTAATTCTAATTTTCTTAACTCAAATTCCCTTTCTTCTTTCCTATCCGCTAATTGTAATTCTAGCATTCTTTGTTCCCTCTCAGCCTTTCTCTCTTCTATCTCAAGCATTTTAAATTGAAGTTCCCATTCCATTCTAGCTGGATTATTTTTCTTGTCTTCCATATTAATGCTTACTTCTTTACTAGAATCTAATTCTGAATCGCTAAGAATACTATTATCTTCGTTGTCCGCGTCTAAATTATCCTCAACTTTCCCTTCCAAAAGCTCAGTCATGATAATACACTACAATACACATTCAAAAAATACACTCATGCAAAGAAATAAGAAAAGAAATCATGCAAACTTCCGCATTAAATCATCGAAGGTTAATCTGCTTCTTGTTTTGTTTCTAACCTATCTCTACCTTCATGCATTACCCGAACATCTATTATCCTGTTTTACTCAGAATACTTATATTCCATCTGCCTCTTTCGCTACACGTAAAAAAAAAACTACGCTATTTTAGCTTCAAATTTCTTAAATCGTAAACATGAAATCTCGACTTATCTAAACACTTATTACTTAACGAAAATATTTTGACACTTCGCATTCTCTAGCAACTGACATAAAATTAACTGTTACAAAATTTTACTTTACAATGCTTTACTCTGAGAATATCTAATTATTAGCTTTCCCTTTCCTTTCTAGTACCATGGTGAGAACTTCTACTCTTAACCCTAAATTATACCAAATGCACAGGCAAAGACACAGAAATAATCTCAGAAAAAAATGTGGTACGTTACCGGAGCACTCAGGCCCCTTCTGCTTCTTCTGTTGTCTTGCTTGTAAGTCCTCGTCCGGCTTGGGATTTCCGTACGCTGAGGTGCACACTGTCTTGGTCTCGGTCGACACGATGGATGCCTTATCTCGGCTAGCACGCTGGTGTCTCTTTCTTCCGGTCGGCACGTCGTCAGAGTTCTGTCATTCGATCATAGGAATTTTCGCAAAAGTCCGTTGTTCCTTCGGTACGCCGTCAGAGTTCTGTCATTCGGTCACCGGAATTTTCACAAAAGGTCCGTTGTTCTTTCTTCACACGTGTCGTCATTCACGTCATTCATGAGCTCGCTTTCAGGCTGATCCTACCGGCTGCGCCACTTTATCTGGCTGTAGGGCCAGACATATCAATTCTTAGATAATACCTTTTGTTTCCCGCCGTATAGCGAGCTACCGCCTCGCCTTTACTATACAATCTGGCTATCAAGGCGGCTGAAGGCGTCCTTGTGTAGAAGAATAATTACCTCGACAAACTCAGTCCAGTACACGGAAATAAAAACAACAACAAGACTTTATTATTCCGATAACATTTGCTTCACGGGTTTCCGATGACTTTCCACTCAGGTTCCCGTGCTACCTTTCCGCGATACCCGGTGGACGAAGGAATCCTCCTTCCCGTTCACCACGCTGCACGTCTGCGATAACCGCAGTCCTTCCGTCAGAAACTGGTGTCCAAAACCAGGACCCTCTCTCCTTGACGACCGAAGCTCAACTGTCTCACTTAATCCTCCTCGCCCTTTCTGTCCTCTATCACGCATGCGCAAGAAAAACTGGTTTTCCCGGTCAGCACGTGAAATACCTGTACTCAGGAATGTCGTCGGATACCCGCAGGGGATTACAACCTTGCACGTATACAAAAGCAGAATGACAACTTGTTTAACAGAAGCACTCGAGCAGCTGACTCTTCAAGGTCAGATGCCCCAAGTGTTCATGCACCCCTCTCTTAATCCCCCATAGGATTAAAAATCGTACCACGTGGGTGGTGAAAAATATCAGTTCTTATCTGAAACAACAAAATGGCGGAATGAAACGTCCGTCCGCACGTGTTCATCACAATATTAAAAGTACATAAATTCATATTTGACAGTTCGATTACGGGCGACCCTTACACCTCAGAAATCATTTTCGTAGCTTTAGTTCAAAAAACCTGGATCAGGTCATGTGTAGAGGATTTTAGGAAGGGAGTGTCTGATCCCAGGTCTTAAACAACCCTTAGAAATAGGAAGCTAGGAGATTTTGGATAGAGTGGCCGATAGGAATGTCACACGGAAGCGAGGTAGAAAGGAGGAGGAAGACGCCCTTATTTGTTACCGAGGGGCCAGTACCCTGGGTCCGACTGCTTAAGGTGCCCATACGACGCACGGCGGGTATTTAGAGGTTCGAGTGTTTGTACCTTCCCTGGGTCGAACCTGCGCTTACATCCATGGCAGTCACAAACCCTGATCATGAGGCCACCCGCGGCCCATATAAAAACTGGATAACGGGAAAGCAGATATTCAAGAGAACTTGAGGTCCATTTTCACAGCCCTCTCAATAGTTTCAAAGCATGTATGTTAACAAGAGAATGTGAAAGAAATATCAGTTCAATGAGCGAAATTTTATAACCAATGAATATAACGTGTACAGTTGTTTGCACATAACTACGCATCCTTCAGAATATAATGAACTGAAAGGTGTTTTCGTGGGAGCGCAAAAATCAGAGAACTGTGTAATTTTTTTATAACAGTCAAAAGATTCTTTTACTGTGGGCAAAACATTGTGGTATTATTGTCACAGTGCTGTTTTATCTCTTTCCTTATATTACCGAAATGGGTTTGAGTCAGAAGATTGACAGGTTCCTTGAGCACTGTACACATTAATAGAGTACTAATAGATCATTTAACAAAAGAAAGTTGACATTTGATAAAATCCTTTATTGTCGTGATTTTGCTTAATTTAAATATTACTCCTGGTCACCTGTGATTAGACCATCTCTCATGCTCCATAACTCCTCGCTATTCATTCCTGGTTACCGCTCGTACGCGGAGACAACCTCCCCTCTCAAAATTTACTCCTTCCCTTCAACGTCTCGCCGCTTTGCTCTACTCACGTCAGACGCATTCTCCCTTAACACACGTCATCATTCTTACCCTCGAATTCTCGTTCTCCTCCTGTCTTCCGCACTACTTCCAAAAAACGAGCCTGAAGACTCTGTCCGAACACCTTCTTCCCATTCCGTCTCCAACTCCATTCCTAATCACCTCCCAGAAGGACACGTCTTCCTTGAGAACGGAAGTCCTTCCTAATGAGTCGCTTTAAAACTCTAAGAAAAGCCTTCTTCTATAATAGCTATCCATACACGAAATCCTGTGTTTTGTCCACTCCAGGAAGTTCGCCGATAACTAATCGTTTCTGGTGACTTACTGGTTCTCAAAAATCATATCCTTAGAAGTTTCCCACGATTACTTTTAAAACATTCTAAAACTGCATGGATTCTTAATTATTTACATATTCATTGAAATTCAACAATTAAAAAATATTTACATTACATTACGTTTCATGAAATAAACATTCCCGTTCCATTACGTTATTATTAAAGATTATTCACAATTACCAGTATTACATTATGTTAAGCGTTTTTTTATATTCCAGAGTTAATAATTTAAGTAGTGGTTTAAGGTTTTTTGTGCTACAGTTCTTATTCGTTACTCAGTTATTTTCATACTTATGTTGTGACATTTCGTATAAATCGGAAAAGCCATTAGACACTGTCACATGACAGATGTATGTTTTGTGTTTGCAATCGTTTGGCATTTCAAAGAACCGGCCTTAGTTCTTTAAAATGATAAATTTTGTATAATATGATTGACTTTGGCGTAAGCATTTTGTAGTAATTTGTATCGGTATAAAACCAGGGCAATCATTTTAATTACAACGTACACATTTGTGTTTCACGCAATAAAGTGGAATAATTTTGATTTTACAAAAATAAACGCAGGTTCCAAAAAACTCCCATAAAGCCCAGTTGATAATACGGAAACAAGAATTTTGAGAAACTGAAAGCTAATAGATTTTCGGATAAGAGCCTCGAAACATTTTTTGCGGAGGGGGGGCGAGTTTTTCCGGTACGCCACTGCTTATATCGACGGTAAATTACCATTTTTAAGATGTATTAAGGTGGTTTCACCGAAAATTTCTGCCCTATGTTTCCAATGGTAAAACTTCTTAACATATTTTCTTCGCAATTAATGTATTTCCAAGAATAAAAATTTGCACATTGATAGAACTAACTTTAAGTTATAGCATGAGATACTTAATACTTGCTAAAACATAACCATGATTATATTAAAAATCAATCATTTTTCTTTGAATGATGTTCTGGCCTGTTAATAAATGGCGCGACCTGTACATTGATGACGTCAGTAGACAAACAAATGTTGTATTGCTTAATTATGATTATGTTTTAGCAGGTATTGAGTATCTCATGCTATAACTTAAAGCTATTTTTATCGATGTGCAAATTTTAATTCTTGGGAATAATTACTTGCGAAGAAAATATGTAAAGAAATTTTACCATTGGAAACATAAGGAAGAGAATTTAGGCGGAACCCACCTTAAAGGAAAATACTGAATTTTCAGAAACCTTTCCGCAGTTCCTTTCGTATATTAACGTAAAAACTCCGTACTCACTTTTACCGTATTCATATGCTGAAACATTTCCGGTAATAGGAGTGATTTGGAGGAATACTTTAACTGTTAAATTTCAATCGCCTGTCGAAGGATCTCATTTTGAAGTTCTGTAGCGAGATCGGATATTGTGGATAGTATATCGTATGAATCAGATAAAAGTTATTACAGCTGTCAAGAGTAAATTTCGTATTTAGGAGTTCTGTGAAATAATACGAAATGTGTCCGATAAGTATACGGATTTTTATTCCTACAATTTACAGGAGAGAAATTAATTAAAAAACAGGATGCATAAATATGATACTCACATATGTAATACAGTGGTACGAACAGTCAGTCACTTTTCCACGTGTTCTCTGTTCAGCACATTGTATTTCCTCTACCGATCAACAAGTCATTCATTCCGGTCGTGAAGAAATCAGGAGGGGTGTTGCGAATCCATTGCCGGACAGCCGCTCGCAGATCGTCCATGCACGGCCACGAAAACTATCTATCTTTCAAGGGACCGAAAACATGAAAATCTGAAGGTGCCAAGCCGGACTGTGAGCAGGGCGCGGAAAACGGTCAAACTCTGTTTTTTTGCGATTTCTGCTTGCACTGATTTAGCAATATGCCGGCGAGCGTTATCATGCTGAAGAAACACGTGACTGTTTTTCAATGTTGGCCGTTTTCTGAGTGTCTTCACATAGTCCTTCACATTTATTGTTTGATTTTTTTGCCAAGTACTCAACCAAAAAGATACCGTGTTTGTCCCGCTATGACCTTGGACGCCGACGAACTGACTTTGAACTTCTTTGATAGGGGCGAATTCGGATGACGCCATTGCATTATCATAATTGTCAACCATTATCAATCCACTGCTGGACGAAGGTCTCACCAAGTTTCTTCCACAACGGTCTGTCTTGCGCCAGTCTCCTCCATGTTACTCCCACATACTTTCGAATTTCATCTATCCATCTCCCATGTGGTCTTGTTCTGGGTCTTTTCCTGTCCCTCGGAATCCAGTCTAAAATTTCGGCTGTCCATCGATGGTCTGTCCTTCTGACAATCTATCCAGTCCATTGCCATTTTAGGGATTTTACTCTGATCATGATGTCTTCCACTCTTGTCATTTTTCTGATCCACGTGTTCCTCTTCTTATCTCTCCTGGTTACACCAAGCATGCATCTCACCATGCTTCTTTGAGTTGCCTGTAGTCTTTATATGTCTCTTTTGGTTAAGGTCCACGTCTCTGCACCATACGTAAGCACTGGAAGGATGCATTAATCAAACACTTTTCTTTTAAGACATAATGGCATATTGCTCTTGAAAATTATACTCTTTCTTCCAAAAGCTCTCCAGGCAAGTTTTATACGCCGATTAATTTCTTCATCAATGTGACCCTCACTTGATATCTGCTGTCCAAGATAAATGTAGGTATTGGTTATCTCCAGCTTTTCCCCATCAATCGATAAATCTTCATTTGTTGTAAAAGCATTGTACATCAATTTTGTCTTCTGAAAGTTCATTTTTAATCCCACTTCTTTACTCTTGTCAGCAAGTTCCTGGATCATACTCTGCAGTTCTGATGGGGTAGTTGCAAAAATGACTACGTCATCAGCAAAACGAAGGTGGGTTAGATAATCTCCATTAATCTTTATCCCTTTGTTTTCCCAGTTCAGTGATTGAAAGACATTTTCCAATGTGACATTAAAGAGCTTCGGCAATATGGTGTCACCGTGTCTCACTCCAATTTTTCTATAATATTAATAATATTGCTTATTTTATATTTAGAAATGCTAATTCCATGATTTTCACAGAGTTTTTTAATTACAGAATACGAATATTTCTCTTTGTAAAGAGCAAAAATATAACCTTCTATCCACAACTTGTTTACGTGCGCAATTTCGTTAGTAGACGATATTTAAATGCAGCAGATATTTCTTCCGTGCTCATCTAAATTTTATTGCCAGTTTCAATTCTTTGAACTTCTTTCATTTTCTGTAATTTATTTTATCAAAAAACGTTCTGAAAATGTATGAACATCCTCGGTATTATATTCGTGGTAGCAAGTATTTCTCAGAAGTAACGCAATACAATATTTTACAATGAAACCTCCAAATAATTGTCATCGCCGGGACCGCAAAAAAGTGACTAAGATTTTGGGGAGGGGTTCAATATTTGATTAACTTACAAACAATACAAATACATTACGCCGCTACGCTGGCGAAGCTGTCTAAGCGATGGCTTCAGATCATTGGTCCGAAAGGGGTCTGGGTTCGAATTCCGTGAGGCATGGATGTTGTGTTTTTCTTATAGCACTGGCTCTCTCCCTTCCCTAGAACCAGTGGCTCTAAATTAGGGACGGACGACTGTTTATGGCCCACTGAATTCTTCACGGTGGTCGTTAAACCTCCAAAAAAAAAAAAAAAAAAAAGAAAAAAAAAAGAAAACCGTGAGGCAAGCAAAGTCCCGTGCCATCGTTAGGAACTACACAACAGTCATCGTAAACACAGAGTAAGGTAAATTAAAAAAAAATGAAGTCAAATAATCACAGAGCAATATGAACGATATGCAAGTATAGCGCAAATGTAATGTACATTTCTTAGGTTTTGATTACAAACCTTAAAAACATAAAAGCTGATCAAATACACACAATTCAAAGCAGCAAATACAGATGTAGCAACAGTTTCGATCAGACGCAATAGAATAGGAAATACCCCCTTACTCAGTATATACACTAAAGAGCAAATGAATTAGAGATACTTGTCTAGTAACGTGTGGCACCACCTTTCGCCGTGATGACGGCGGCGATTCGTCTCGGCAATGGACTCGACAAGACCTTGGTAGCGTTGGGAAGCCATACGGATCCACGACCCCTGAACAAGCTCCCACAGTTCACGAAAATTTCATGGAGAGAGGTTAGAGACTCGAACATCTCTCTCTCTCTCTCTCTCTCTCTCTCTCTCTCGATGGCATCCCAGATGTGCTCAATGGGATTGAGGTCAGGTGACCTAGCTGGCCAAAGAAGTGAGGTCACGTCGGTGGAGTGTTCATCCAACCATTCGGATACAATTCGGGAGCGATGGCACGGTGCATTGTCTTGTTGCAGGTTGAGGTCCCCAGTGGGATGTTGAAGACGCACAAACGGGAGCAAATGGTCGTCCAGGATATCCTGGTAAGGTTGACCTGTGCGGGACGATGTCACACGTACCAGTGGTCCCATTTCAACCCACGTAAACAGTCCCCAGACGAGAATGCCACCCCCACCATCTTGAAGAGTACCCTGCTGGCAAGAAGGATCCATCGCTTCATGTGGTTCGCGCCGTACCCGTATCCTGCCATCCGCATGTACCAACGTGAATCTCGACTCATCCGTCCGGGCAACATTTTCCCACATGTCTAGGGTCCAATGGCGATGTTCCCGCGCCCATGCTAATCTTTGCCCCCTGTGATGTGCGGTCAGCAGCGGTACCCTCGTGGGACGATGGCTTCTGTACCCCATAGCGAGGAGATGGTTCTGGATGGTGTGGCTGTTTAGAGGCTTTTGTGTACCAGCGTTAAATTGCCGAGTGATTTCTTGCACTGTGGTCCGTCTATCCGCTGTTACAATGCGAGCTAGCCGACGATGACCCCACTCATCCACACGCTTTTGTCCACGGCAGTTGGCCCTTGCAGGGATGGTTTTACTGGATTCGATGTACTCACGGTGCACCCGTGACACTGTGGCTCGTGAAAATCTCAGTGCCTGCACGACTTCCGAGATGGAGTGACCCATTCGTCGGGCTTTGACAATTTGCCCAGGATCAGATGCGCTTAGATCCTTCATCTTACCCATACTGCGTCCGACTCTTACTGATTCTCGTCGCATCACTCTTTATATCGTCGGATTGCTGCATACGTTATGTCGTTTCCGTTTACAGGGCCGCCCATAGCGCCACATTTGCATAACGCCAGCTGTCTCTAATTTAATTGCTCTTCAGTGTATATAAAAAAGAACTATAACGGTCAAGAAATTAACAAATACCGCATGAAACAAGAAAATATGTACTATACACATGAGCAAGTATACTGTTTCGAATGTTGCGGGGAGCAGTTAAGTAGATTTGCGAGATGCGGACAGCATTAATTGTTGGTTGCAAAAATTAACTGGCTTGACCTTTGTGAAGATAAGGAATCCAGAAAACGGAGAATTCTTTGCGACACTTGTGTTTGTGGAAACCGCAAGGTAGGAGTGTGACATCCATCACAGATCCGACATTCGCTGCGGGTCCGGTTCCAAAGTGGTAGAAATCTCTTTTTACCAGATTTGGAGGCACTTAAGTGTCAACCGAGGAAGTTTTATAAGAATGCAGAAAAGGTGGTGACAAAACAGACCCAAGGAGGGAGTATTAGCAATGAATTAATGTGTCTGGCCACTAAAGGAGACACTGACAGTAATATTTTTGAACGGGAAGCATTGTATTCTTACAATCTTTCATCGTGCTAAATACTTTGAAAGTAATTAAATTGTCAACTAAGTCAACACAGACCCCGAGGAAAAGAGAAGGAAATTCTCTGGAGAAAAAGTGAAGAAAGGACAAAACGGCAGTCAATGGATTTTCTACAGTTACGAGCTAGGGAGCTTATGAAATGTTTCGATGGCAGAAAGCAGAGGTTATTTTGACCACGAGGAAAGAAGGTTGGAGAACCCCTTTTCTGGCGAACGATTGAGCGTAAGCTGCCGGAAAGATACTGTTTCTCTCAGAAAAAAACCTTCCGGAGGTGTCTCTTGTGGACAAATGGAGCTACCTTAACGCAGCCTCGTGTGGCTGGGATGCGGATGACCTATGGTGTAAAGAAATTCACCTTCTCCTGTGGGGAGCTAAGAAGACGGACGGACGGGGTAGGTCAAGTCAACGGCATTTGTCGAACTCGGCATCAGTGCTCGTAGATGGTACGTAGAGTCATACAGGTGATTATTGTCAAGGAGTGTGTGTGTGTGTGTGTGTATCTAAAAGTTAGGTGGGGACTGATTCCCACCCCGCTGGGAGCCAATTGAACAGTGTGTGTGCTTCTCTACCGTAGAATAATTTGTTTATATAGGTGTAATTTTTATATGAATGCATGACAAGTTCTGAGTTACTCAACCGTCAGCCAATAGAGACTGAGAACCGTTTTAAGCCGGATATGTGCCACTGAAAGAGCGTTGAACTGTAACGATAAATTCAACCTAAAAGCTGACTAAACGGGACGAGATTATTTGACGTCATTCCTTCGTCTTTTGTATCTAATTAGACTTCTTCATCAATTTGATTTTCCGTTTTATATTAATTAATTGAATGTCTGTTGTCTTGCGCCTTCAAGTTGAATGAGCCAGTTTTGAGTGTCTACAGATTCTGGTTTTGATTTGATAAATATTTAGGCTAAACTCTCCTAATGATCATGATCATATGTAGAAGATTTTAGGAAGAGAGTGTCTGACCCCAGGTCTTAAACAATTCTTAGAAATAGGAAGCTAGGAGATTTGGGCTAGAGTGCCCGATAGGAAAGTGACACGGAAGTGAAGTAGAAATGGGGAGGAAGACGCCCTTATTTATTACCGGGGGCAGTACCCTGGGTCCGACGGCTTAACGTGCCCATCCGACGCACGGCGGATATTTAGTGGATCGAGCGTTCGTACCTGCCTGGGATCGAACCTGAGGTCCGCGGCAGTCACGAACGTTGCCCACTAGGCCACCCGAGGCACACTCTCCTAATGATTTGGATTTCGGCATTTTTAAATTTTAATGTTTACCACCTAGTCTTCGGGCAGAGCCCGACACAGTACCGTTTAATTTCTTAAAGTGATATTTTGTTCACTTTAAGAACAAAATATTACTAAGTAAGAAGAGATAACAGATTCTACATTAACCTCGGGAAACAGATATCAAGCGAAGGCCACATTGATGAAGAAATTAGTTGGCATATAAAACTTTGTTGGAGTGCATTTGGAAGAAACAGAACAATTTTCAAGAGCAATTTTCCATTATGTCTCAAAAGAAAAATATTTAATCAATGCATCCTCTCGGTTCTTAGGTATGTAGATTTTAACTAAAAAAATACATACAGAGGTTGCATGCTTGATGCAGCTAGGAAAGTTAAGAAAAGAAGCACGTGGATAGGGAAATGCTAAGAGTGGAAGACATCATGATCAAAGCAAAATCCCCGAAATGGCAATAAGCTGAACACATTGCTAAAAGAATGGACCACCGATGGACAACTAAAATATTACACAGGATACCGTTAACTAGGTTTATGTTCCAAGTTAACGTTGTGAAATAATGATCACAGTTCTACTTAATTGGTGACGATAATAAATAATAAGTGCGACGTTTTAATATTCCTTCTAACCCTTCCGCCACCGAAAACGCCATGGAATTGCTGGCGTCGGCTTCACAAAGTCTCAAATGTGAATTTCAAACGACATCCGCCTTCCGTTCGGTTACTTTGAAGTGAAGAAGGCAAAGGTGTTAATGTAAACTGGACGAAGCTTCAAGCACAAAAACGAAAATTGCAAATGGCTTTTCATTGTCATACTATTGCAGGTGGATTCTAGAAAAGGCGCCGCAACGGCGCCATTGACAAGCCATTCTTCCTGACTATGTGACAAAAATGAAAGTTTCCCACGCATCGTGGAAATAAAGGAAATGAAACGCGAAGGCCAAAGAAAAGATACGAATGAGATTTAATATTTTTGCCTAAAATTCTAGTGTTAAATTCCCGTAACAATACCAAGAGGAAAAAAACCCCGGAAGAAGACCATGTGGGAGATAGGTGGATGAAATTCGAAAGGATACTGGAGAGATATGGAGGAGATTGGCTCAAGTTTGACAGTTCTGGAAGAAACTTGAAGAATCCTTCATCCAGCAGTGCATTGATTATGGTTGTCAATCGTGATGATGATGAAGCTAATGCTGATGATGATGATGATACAAACATGCCCTGTTAAATTAGCAGTGCTGCTTCGCCCAGAGACGCCAGTCTATCAAAAAAAGTATAACTTTACAAATTTAACTGGTAACGTGTCAAGCATTGGCCGACGACCCTGCGGTAAACATCAGAATTTAGAAAGAGTTATCCGTGGATTGTTTACCGCCGAAAACTGAATGACTAGGTAAGATAATTTAGCCACAAATGTAGCCACAAATTTAGCCATTCAAAATCAAAAAATTCCTCTGTCACTCATAAATTTCTCATTCACTTCAGGACTGGCACGAGATAACAGACAACTAATTAATATAAAACAGAAAATCAAAATGATGAAGACGTCAATTAAAAATTCAGAGAAAGGAGAGGCATCAAATGATCTCGCACCTTTTTAGTTAGCTCTTAGGCTAAATGCCTAAGAGCTAACTACAAAGGAGCGACACGATATTTATCGGGCATATATTGTCCTGCTTAAAACAGGTCTCAGCTGATACTGTTCTCTATTGGCTGACAGGAGTCAACTCAATCATAAACACCGTCATTCATAAAAATAAATGGAAACTACTTACAGGACAGCTTTTTGTCGTGATCTTACTCCATAACGAAAGCATTAGCTCGCACGTGGGAGAGTTTGTGCTTCCGTTCTGGATTTGTCAAGCCTCACTGCAGTTTAGATACACGCACACATATAGATGATTATGAGACACACTTTAGGCAGGAAGCTGCACGATGTCGCATAAGTATTCACGCGCACGGGTGCCAAGATAAACCTATGCCGTTGACTTAGATGATTCCTACAGGCGTGCTAGCTCCTCACAGGTAAATGTGATTTTCTCCATATCACAATTCGTCACTTTCATCTGTAGCACACTGACCTCCTGAAGGTTCCTTTCCGAGAGAATCTCATTATCTCTCCAGCTGATTATGCACAATCATTCCCCAGGAAAGGGGTATCTGCAACCTCCTTTTCCTCGCAACAACATCTACAGCTTCGTTCGTTTATCGTAACCCTTTCCACTAGCTCCCTCTAGCTCGTTACGGCAGAACTTCCTCACGCGTAGGAATCTCCCCTTTCAGCCCCTCCTTTATCAAAGACTTACATGTCGCGGGGGGGGGGGGTTGTCAGATTTATTGCTCCGAAAACATTTAGCAAGATGGTAACAGTACAATTCTCTGCTTTCGGAATATATTGCTGTCAGTGATCCCATTAGTGATTGCATAGACAAATTAATTATCTGTTGCATTTGTTCACGGTTCTATTTAAACACTTTTCCCCTTTTCTGTAATCCCATAACTTTTCGGTTACTTTCCTCGCTTGACAGTTAACTGCTTCCAAACGTCTAGTAAATGGCTATTTCTACCACTGCCCAAGCGCTGTTCCTCGCATATTTGCACAGACTACCCACATAGCCTCACGCCTGGGAGGAAGAAATCTCATCACTCGCAACAACACAAGCTTCACTTGGGACATCTCACTCTCAAAAAACGAGAGAGTCGCATACCCTTCTCTTATACTTATTTCTTTTCTTACGCAAAAGAGTAAGCAACTAACTACAAAGTTTTGTAACTAAAAATTAACGCTGTCCCTACCTCATGCAAATACAGCTTATCGCACTAATTATGATACCCAAAATCTGTAACAGTATATATATTATATTGACAAAAGTCTCCGGTATCCGCTGCGTTGTTAAGGTGCGCGGTACAGCTCCAAACGGTATAAACACAAGCCTGCAGCTGAACGCGATCAAATCGCACTGTGAGGTTGAGTGAAAATGTCGCGGCTGGTGAGAACTGACTTCGAGAAAGGAAAATTTGTTGGGTGTTATATTAGTGGGTTGTCCATAAGAGAAACCGAGAGGCGTTTAAACATATCCAAGTCAACTGTTTTGGATGTACTGAATAAGTGGAAGACACATGGCGTGCCTGAAGCAGCAAAACGGACCGACAGACCAAAGAAAATCAGTGATAGAGGACGTCGAAGCTTCAGGAAAGTCGTTACAGCTAATCGACGGAGTACTGCAGAAGACCTCAGTGTACAGGTGAGTAAAAATGCTGGAACCTCGGCATGTACGCGTACCATTCGCATAGAACTTCATTCCATGGGTTACCTTTGTCGTGCGGCTGCTCATAAGTCTTTCATCTCCACTCGGAATGCTACTCGTCGTTTAGCATGGGGTAAGGAACATTTATCGTGGACCGTAGATCAATGGAAACGGGTCCTATGGACTGATGAATCCAGACACATGACCCATCAGTCTGATGGCGGTGTGTGGGTATGGCGGCAGCCGGGGAAAGCCATTTACAACAGTGTACTGTTCCCACGGACAAGTTTGGAGCTGGCAGTGTACTCGTGTGGAGGTGTTTTTCTTGGTATGGTTACGGCCCATTTGTTATCGTGGACAAACGTGTTAACCAACACGTCTACCTCGATATTCTGGACAATTATGCCCTTCTAACTCTGAGGCAATACTATGGAACCGATCTTTGTTGGTACCAGCAGGATAATGTACCGAGCCATAAAGCAAGGACTGTTACGGCGTGGTTTGACGGTAATTGCGTGTCGTGTGTGGACTGTCCAGCACAGGTCCCTGATCTTAATCCCATAGGACACTTATGGGATGAATTAGAGCGCCACATAAGAAGTTTGGAACCAAGGACTACTACTAAGCAACAGTTAGCGGCAGCATTATGTACTGAATGGAAGCGCTGTGTTCCAAACCCTTGTCGAAAGCATGTCTCGAAAGGTCAGTGCATGCATTAAAGTTAAAGGTGGACAGGCACTGTACTAATGTATGTTAATAAACGCTATGTTGTGTTTCTCTTCTAAGTGTCCGGTGACTTTTGTGAATATAGTGTATATAAGATAGACAAAGGGGGCGGCACAATACTTTGAGGTTAGCCCCGGCACGAAAATTCCTCTTTAAGCTTCTGGTCATGTGAAAGATCTTTCCAGAGAAACAATTGTACTTTTAGACGTATGAGTCATAGAGAAAGGGGTTCTGAGCTTACACAGGGAATCATCAAAGCAGAGCAGTTATTTTTCTTCTTAAAAATATTAAATGGCATCCTCTGTGATTCTAAACAAATTGGATTTTCGAATTTTTAAGTAAGTGAAAGGGACAAAACTTTTGCAACAAAAAGCTGATTTTGAAAGTATTCTAAGCCTAGAGCGCAAAATCAGATCAATTTTTTCGTGAGTAGTTGTTATAAAGAGCAACTGTAAAACGAATTTGTCCGTCAGTAACTTGGAGCGTGTAAATTAGTTGCAATACGCAAGAAGAAAATCATTGTTTGTGTTTGAAAACAACTGTTTACCAGGTTTTACGAATATATGCGAAAAAAGTTAATGCATCTTAGAAATTTTCAGTTCATTTTGTTTTCGAAATCTAGGTGACTCAATAATACCTAACTTATCTTCAAAATCTCCTTCTTAATGTGCCATCTCCTAACGGAGGTCGGCGACCACTTTGGCAAAACTTTTACGAACGGTTGCAGCTCTAAAAAGATGTTCGATGTTCATTCCTGTCCCCTCCTTAATATTGTCCAGCCACGTTCTTCTTCTTCTTCCCCTTCTTCTTTTCCCTTCTATTCTTCCTTCAATGATCACCTGGAGAATTTTATATTTGTTACTTCTGAGTCAATGCCCAAGGTATGTAGATTTCCTCCTCTTGATGTTAATTAACATTTCGCAGCTTTACCTGAACATATTCATTCGCCACTTTATCCGTCCAACGGATCCTCAGCATCCTTCTGTAAACCCACATTCAAATGATTCTACTCTTTTAATGATGGGTAGATTTTAGCGTCAATGTTTCAGCGCAATACTGCATCACAGCCAAATATAGCAGCACTTCATCATGCGAATTCGAAGATCCAGGTTTAAGTTTCCATTACATAGCATAGACTTCATTTTGAGAAAGCTTTGTCTGGCCATTTCTATCCTTGATTTTATTTCCATTTCTGTTTCATTAGTGTCATTTATCCAGCAGCACAGATATTTGAATCTGCTTTCTTTCTCTTTTGTTTTCCATTATGTATTAGGTTTGTTTTTGGAATGGGAACACTGATAAGAATCATCAGTTTAGTTTTGTTGGTATTTACACTATATTGACAAGTCACCGGACACCTAGAAGAGAAACACAACATAGCATTTATTGACATACATTAGTACGGAGTTGCTCCACCTTTGACCTTAATGCATGCACTGACCCTTCGAGACATTCTTTCGACAATGGTTTGAAACACAGCGATAGATATACGCTTCCATTCAGTACATAATGCTGCCGTTAGCTGCTGCTTAGTAGTAGGCCTTGGTTCCAAACTTTTTATGCGGCGCTCTAATTCATCCCATAGGTGCTCTATGAGATTAAGATCAAGGCTCTGTGCTGGCCAATCTACACACGATACAGGATTATCTTCAAACCACGCCGTAACAGTCCTTGTTTTATGGCTCGGTGCATTATCCTGCTGGTACCAACAAAGCTCGGTGCATTATCCTGCTGGTACCAACAAGGCTCGGTGCATTATTCTGCTGGTACCAACAAGGCTCGGTGCATTATCCTGCTGGTACCAACAAGTTTCGGTTCCATAGTATTGTCACAGATTTGGTAGCGCATAATTGTCCAGAACATCGAGATAGACGTGCTGGTTAACAGGTTTGTCCACGATAACCAATGGGCCGGGAATGTACCACGAAAAACACCCACACACGCGTACACTGCCAGCTCCAAACTTGACCGTAGGTACAGTACACTGTGAAAAATAGCGTTACCCCGGCTGCCGCCATACCCACACACGGCCATCAGACTGATGGATCGTATATCTGGATTCATCAGTCCATAGGACCCGTTTCCATTGATCTACGGTCTACGATAAATGTTCTTTACACCATACTAAACGACGAGCAGCATTCCGAGTGGAGATGAAAGGCTTATGAGCAGTCGCACGACCACGGTAACCCATGGAATGAAGTTCTTTGCGAATGGTACGTGTACATACCGAGTTTCCAGCATTTTTACTCACCTGTACATTGAGGTCTTGTGCAGTACTCCGTCGATTAGCTGTAACGACTCTCCTGAGGCTTCGACGTCCTCTATCACTGATTTTCTTTGGTCTGTCGGTATGTTTTCCTGCTTCGGACACGCCATGTGTCTTCCACTTGTTCAATGCATCCAAAGCAGTTGACTTGGATATGTTTAAATGCCTCTCGGTTTCCCTTATGGGCAACCCACTAATGTAACACCCAACCATCTTTCCATTCTCAAAGTCAATTCTCTCCCGCCGTGACACTTTCACTCAACCTCACAGTGCAATATGATTGCGGGCTTGTTTTTATACCGTTTGCATCTGTACCGCGCATCTTAACAACGAAACGGAACCGTTCACTTGCTTTTGAAGGGGTTACCGGTGAATTTTGTCAATATAGTGTACATCTTCAAAATAAAAAATAAATTGTAACACAAATGAATGCTTCTATATGAACAACGTGTAGCATGCAAGAAGAATGACCATATTGCCACTTGCAAGTTTTACCCTTTCACCAATATATTGTCATTTCAGCGGTATGTTAATTGCAAGCAGGCTTTTTTTTGGCATTTCAACAGTGTGTTAACTTACACCAGAAGGAAGCTGTTCACGGTGAGTAAAGCTCAGAGCAAAAACGTCAGCACTTTTCCGAATGTGTAGAATTCGGAATGGTGGATGTGCCACCTGCATGACTATAATGAAACCTGTAGGTGCTTTGTTCTACAAACACCTACAGGTTACACTATAGTAAGTTTGATGAGGTATCGACCTGCTCCGTCCTATTGCTGACTCTGCAGGGATTGATGGAACTCCCTTTCCACATTCACCATTGGTGAACGTTACGGTACCAATCCCATTCCCGGGACCGCAGATTCGGACACACCGATAAGGGGTGCAAACTGGGGAAGTCGCAACACGATGGACCGTGTGGCTATTGAGAGACGATCTGGGAGATTGATTCGCCACTCGGACTTTTTTGAGCCGTAGCCTTTAATCTAAAAACAGTTACACACACACACACACACACACACACACACACACACACACACACACACACACGCACGCACACATTTGAATAGCAAAACTCAGGTAATTCGGTGTTACAGGCACAATTGATGCTCAGTCAGCATCTCACAAATCTTCCAATGAACGCAATCCCGTCTTGATTCCTCCATCGCACGGCGGTAAGCCGTAGTCGGTTCTGCCTCAAATGCTCTCAATCTCCCTCCGCAGACTAGGACAGTCTGGGTCGATGCTGGAGTGGGCTGTGTCGTGCTTGAGGTGGAACTTCTCGTTTGCACTTCGGCAGTTGGAACAATTTGCATCATTTTAACAAGTCTGGCGCCTGTGCCCCTCCTGGCCGCATCGTGCATAGGTCTCAGACTTTGCTTTGCACTTGTTCCGGTGGTGACCAAATGCAGTATAGTAAGGTGAGGTGATGAGGCATCAGCTTGCTACGTCCTGTTGCGGACTCTGCAAGGATTAATGGAACTCACTATTTACGTTCACCATTGGTGAACGTTACGGTAACAATCCCGATCTAGGGACCGCAGATTCGGACACACCGACAGGTGGTGCGAACTGGGGAGGTCGTACACGATGGACCATGTCGCTATTGAGAGACCTCTGGGAGATCGGTTCGCCACTTGAACTTTTTTGGACCGAAGCCTTTAATCCATAATAAAACATTGACATTACAAAGATACATGGTTCAACAGCAAAATTACGGTAAATGCACACAGGTTACTAAAATACAGACAGAGAGGACACACATTATGCGTCTTACAAATTCAAATGTTTGGGAGCGCAGTCCCATCTTGCTTGTCCCGTCGTATGGCGACTAGCCATAGTCAGTCCTGGCTCGAAGTCTCTCTAGTTCCCTCCGCAGACTAGGAGTCTGGATATATGCTGGAGTGTATGGTCTCGATTTTGAGGTGGAACTTTTCGTTTGCACTTTGGCAATTGGGGCACTTCGGTTCGTTCTGACAAGTCTGGTGCCTGTGACCCGCCTAGCCGCTTCGGGCACAGGACTCAGACTCTGCTGCGCACTTGTCCCGGTGGTGACCAAACCCGTTGCATTTGAAACAACGGGTTTCCCGCAAGAACTTCTTGCAGGAGGGCACCTGTCAACCAAGGTTTACTTTCCCTTTTTTCGCGAGGGTGCGGAAATCTACTGGGGCCAGCTCAAGCACCCAGTGTCTTTCCCTCCTCTTACCCTTAATTGGGAAGAGAACCCTACTGCTATCTGGCTCTTTCAGTCCATTCTGGCCGAACAGTTCTTTGTGAACCTGCTCGGAGTCTTCGGTCTCAATCCCATAAGCTATTAGCTTAGGGAGTCTCCTTCGTGGCAGCTTCGGAAACTGGAGTATGACTATAGCCCATTATAATCATTTCTTTTGCTACGTTACTTTGTATAATGTAACTATGATGTGTAATACAATGTGGCAACTGAAAAATAAATAAATGAAATGAAATGAAATGTAAGCACATTGTTTCTGAATCCTTTCCTTACTTTTTCATACATGCTTTTCTTCGGAGAAAAATAAGACTCCGAATGTAAAAATACCCTATGGTAAAGCCTAATAGCTTTCATCTGTGCTTCATATTGGAATGGGGCAAGTGATGTGGAGCTGAACAGAATCTTTCTGCCCAACTAAATACATATTCAGAATCTTATTGACAGCCTAAAAATATATACTGGATTGTACAAATCCTTTAGGATGACAATATTTAATTTTAAATACATACTGAAACACCATCAATGTTATAATTTAATGGAGCTTCAACATATAAAAATTTCAGAAAACAAAATTGATGTATGTACAATGCCTTGACAAAAACTAAAAATATAGTAATTGATGGGAAATATCTGAAGGTAACCAATACGTACATTTACCTTAGGTAACAGATATCAAGCTAGGATCCCCATTCAAGAAGAAATTACTATCCGTTTAAAGCTTGGCTGGAGAGCATATGGAAGAAATTGCATAATTTTCAAGAGCAATTTACCATTATGTCTTAAGAAAAATCACTTATTAATGCCTCCTTACAGATCTTACTCATGGATCAAAGACATGGACCTAATAAAAATGAAAAAAAGAAAGACTACAGAGCTCCCGCTGACAATTTATAGAAGCATGAAGAGGTGCATCATGCTAGGTGTAACTAAGAAAGATAGGAAGGAGAGATAATCATAGATCAAGAAAATGAGAAGAGTTGGAGACACCATGATTAAAATAAAGACCCTCAACTGGCAACGGGCTGAACGTATCGCTAGAAGAACAACGAAGGACAACGGAAATATTTGACTGGTCACCAAGGGACAGAAAAAGACCCAAAAAGACCACGGGAGTGGATGAAATTTGAAAGCGTACTGGAGTGACATGGAGGAGACTGTCTTAAGACAGACAGGCAGTTGTGAAATAAACTTAAGGAGACCTTCATCTAGCAGTGGATTTATAATTTGACGATGATGATAATGTATATTATTATTATTATTTTTATTATTGTTAAAATAGCCAGATATCGTGCGTCATAACATACACTTAGTTTATCTTAATTCGTTGTAAAACTACCATCACGCTCACCACAATACTGTTTTTGCTCTCGGCATCGTCTTTATTTTCTCTTTGATCCACTGTTAGTCCAACCAGTGACTTTGGTGACGAACCATCTCCTTATAAACAGGAGTTTGGCGCCCAATATGTTGCCCGATGATGGACCCAGTGTGGGTCCGAAAGTACTAGCATGTTTCCTGTGATGGTTTTAGATGTAAATAAAGTTCTTTTTTTAATTGCAACTGGGACCACCCCTTTTTTAAATCGTGTAATGACAGCATTGTGAAGATGGTTTTTATAATTTATTGACACGAATCATCACCACGAATTTTGGACGTATAAAGAAACTCGAGAAAGCAGAAAGTGGTTAGCCGTTCAGAAGCAGAAGTAAAATTCTAACAGAGAATAACAAAATAACCGAAAGAATAGAGACATACGTCACACCTCCTGCATTTGTAATACTTGTGATCTACGTAATATTCTAGCGTGAAGAAATAGCTACGACTTTGAGGTAATTATGATTGCGCGTAACGAAGTTAGTTCATTTAAAATTATGTAGACTTAATTTTGTAGTACGCTGTGGCTTTCAGACATTCGTTTAATCATCTAGTCGACGACCTGAAGAATTTGCAACAATATAAATTGCTGAGTGCATTGTGGTTGCAATTTAAAGTTCTTAAACTCTGCAGTTTTGCTTGAGGGAAATGATTTTGACATCGGCGTTTTGCTCCCCGCTGTTTTCTCTTGCCGCGTCATTTGCGGAATAGGTTTATTTTCGTGCGGCATTGCTACGATAGCTGCGTAATCAACTTTTTTTTTCTTGCTCATGGCTCTCAATCTGCAACAGATCGGGAACACGCAAGTCTCCAAGACTCCCTGGCGGTTGTTCTGTGGGCGGGAGAATGGAAAGGGGAGGTTTGGCACGTGTCATCCGAATTGGTCTATAATGGTTGGCATTCCCCCTCTGGTCACGCAGATGAGAATCCATGAGAAATTGATAGCGGAATAAGTGGTCCCAGGCAAAACTCCGAGCGCACGGACATTAATGACCCTGACGTATCTCTCACTTCAGCGGGCGCGAGCATTTGGCCAGCCCCACTTGCGGGTGACGCTGATCAAGACGAATTGTGGAGCAAGTCTAACCCTGCCATCTGCGGTACATCAGACCCCTCCCCCCCCTTCTTCCACTACAGCCTCATCCAATCCTCCTACTCCTCCTCCTCTTCTTCCCCTCCCTCTCTACCTCGTTTCATGAACTACTAGATGTATATATTATTATCCTTGCCTGCCTGTGCATTTTCTTGTGACCGTTGAATTCGCAGATAATCCTGTTAATATTTCCTCCCCATATGAATTTTGGAACGATCTTATTCATTATCTAAGTTTCTTAAAGTTGCTACATCATGATTAAACCACCACCTGACATTTTCATACGAGATTGTTTAACGGTGAGCTTTTTATGCCGTTATGTATTAATAAATAACGTACATACACTGCTGCTCGAAAATTAAAATTATTAATGATGCAGAATTTGGTTAATCTCAGGGAATGCTCGAAAAAAATGGCGTTTATATGCTAATTTTCTTTAAAACAAATGAGAAAATAAATAAATGTATGTTATTATTAATCGTTTTCCAGTAGCAAACATTTGAACATTTTCGAAATAGAGGCGTTTTTCATTCAATCTTCATACTTGTGATTTTTTCTTTTTTGGGGGGAGGGGTAGGGGTGTGTTACGACCGTTGTGAGGAACTCATTGGGATATACACTGCAGTAGCAAAAGTCATGGGATAACAGCATGCAAGTTTTTAACCGACGCTACGGCCGTATAAAGGCTTCGACGCGCACCACGACTTTTATCAGTTGCGAGGTGTAATTTCGTGAATCAGGTTTTCTTTTTTTCTTTTTTTTTTTTTTTGATTGGAGGTTTAACGACCACCGTGAGCAACTCAATGGGCTATAAGCAGTCGCCCGTCCCTGATTTAGGGCCACTGGTTCCAGGGAAGGGAGAGAGTCAGTGCCGTAAGACAAACACTACATCCATGCCTAACCGGGATTCGAACCCGGACTCCTTCGGACGAATGATCAGAGGCCATCACTTAGACCATTGCGCCACCGGCGCGGCTGAATCAGGTTGAACAACCTCAGCAGGATTATGGCAACTGACGTGAGTTATCGGAGTTTTAGTTGGAGCCAGACGGATGGTACATTCAATTTCCGAAGTTGGGTGAACATTCAACATTCCTCGATCCACAACGGTGTCACGTGTGCACCGAGAATACCTCATGGAAGGCATTACCATCCACCGTGGGTAGCGCAGTAGCCGACCACGGATGCTGAATGACCGTGACCAGCGGCGTCTGACCAGAATTGGCCATTTTTTTTTTTTTTTTTTTTTTTTTTTTTTTTTGGTTGGAGGTTTAACGACCACCGTGAGCAACTCAATGGGCTATAAGCAGTCGCCCGTCCCTAATTTAGGGTCACTGGTTCCAGGGAAGGGAGAGAGCCAGTGGCGTAAGACAAACACAACATCCATGCCTCACCGGGATTCGAACCCGGACCCCTTACGGACGAATGATCAGAGGCCAGCGCCTTAGACCACTGCGCCACCGGGGCGGCAGAATTGGCCATGCTAGCAGACAAGCGACACTGGCTCAAATAAGATCCACATTCAATGAAGGAGGTACCAGAGACATATCCACCAGGTCAGTGCAGCGTAATTTGGTGTCCATGGAATATGGGAGCAAAAGACGCACCAAAGTGCCTTTTTCAACAACACGACATCGGACACAGCGCCTCACCTGGGCTCATGAACACGGTAATTGGACCCTGGAAGACTGGCAACATGTAGCGTGGTCCGATGAGTCCCGCTACCAGTTGTTACGAGCTGATGGTAGGGTTCGGGTGTGGCGCAGACCCCATGAGGCCATGGACCCAAGCTGTCAACAAGGCATTGTGTGAACACGGTAATTGGGCCCTGGAAGACTGGCAACATGTGTCGTGGTGCGATGAGTCACGCTACCAGTTGTTACGAGCTGGTGGTAGGGTTCGGGTGTGGCGCAGACCCCATGAGGCCATGGACCCAAGTTGTAAACAAGGCATTGTGTTAACACGGTAATTGGGCCCTGGAAGACTGGCAACATGTGTCGTGGTGCGATGAGTCACGCTACCAGTTGTTACGAGCTGATGGTAGGGTTCGGATGTGGCGCAGACCCCATGAGGCCATGGACCCAAGCTGTCAACAAGGCATTGTGTGAACACGGTAATTGGACCCTGGAAGACTGGCGACATGTGGCGTGGTCCGAAAAGTCACGCTACCAGTTGTTACGAGCTGATGATAGGGTTAGGGTGTGGCGCAGACCCAATGAGGCTATGGACCCAAGCTGTCAACAAGGCACTGTGCAAGCTGGTGGTAGTTCCATACGTGTCTATGGTGTCTTTATATGGCACGGTTTGGATCCTCTGGTCTTCGTAAACACGTCATTAACCGGTAATCGCTTTGTTGCTCTGCTGAGTGACCAATTGCAGCCCTTCATGGACTTTATTTACCCCAACAACGATTGGATTTTCCAGGCGGATAATGCACCATGTCATCGGACCCAAGTTGTCTGAAATTGGTTCGAAGAGCATTCTGGACAGTTCCGGCGGATGGTGTGGCCACCACGTTCGCCCGACATGAACCTAATAGAGCACTTATGGGATGTGGTGGAAAGGTCCATTCGCACCCAAGATCCTGCACCTACAAATACCAGGGAATTCTGGGTGGCTGTTCAAACAGCATGTCTCTACATCTCTCCAGAAAACTTCCGCCCACTTGCGGAATCGATGCCACGTCGAGTTGCTGCACTTCGTCATGCTAGAGGAGGTCTCAAAGACACTAGGTACGTGTCCCACGACTTTTGGCACTTCAGTGTATAAGTAGTCGCCTGTTTCTAATGTTGTATGCAAAATTATTAAAATAAATTTGCACAACATGCACGTATGTTTTAGTCAAGAGACAAAGAAAATTTCTTTGTTGAGAAAGCATGGTTAGGTTCTCACTGCCGGCTGTTTTGTAGCCCAGCGGTTACAGTATAATTTGTAAGACTAAGTAGAACACACGCCATCTTTACACGATTTAAAAACTTGATGAATTCCTAAAACTGCACAAGTTAAAGTTTTAGTTTAATACGAAAAGGTTTAAAATACATATGAACATAAGACCTTTCGAGCCCACAGTGGTTTCATCTGAGATGTGAGCTATTGTGCATTACAGGTGGACAGTAACGAGTTCATATATGCTTGATGAAAGTCGTTTCATCAAGCATATATAAACTCGTTAGTGTGTTTTTAATCTTTAAATGAATGTCATATTTTATTTAGTTGCACTTGGAGTTTCTTTATAAGTATCGTGCTCAGACAGGGTATTTCATGGATTAGTTGCATATTATCAGAAAAATAATTGCATATGAATCAGAAATATAATTGTATCAGAAATATAATTCGTATATTCTTCTAATTACAATATACAAATTGTTGCTGAAAGATAATTTTGGTTGCCCCTGCAGAAATCTGGAGTCAGAAATCTTTAATACTCTGATGTTTGCTGAATCATGCTCAAGCAACCGAGCATGCCGTAGCAGGCGCTTGGGATAGACATTCTATGCAAAATAGCTGGGATAGTACAGTTACAAGTCATCTGCTAGGAAAAACAACTTCTTCTTCCTCTTTCTCGTCGTCTACATCTACAGTATGATTTATCTCATATTCAGATGGCATTCCTGATGCGGATCTTTCTACCCCACTCAGTTCTTTTTGCGTCACACCACTCTTTAAAAGTTTTGTTTGTGTGCTTCGGTGTTCGACATCTTTCTTATGCGTCATAAACTATAAGATGTCGACCGTCTCTAACTTGGGGCCACTAGTTCTTGATACGAGACCGAGCTGGAGCGATCCCATAGACAGGTCTACCATCCCCCAAACGGAACTGAACTCCTGCTCAACTCTGACGACTTCTTTTCAGAACTTTCGCCTCTGATCACTCGGCCGCCGAGGCAGCTTAGATTCTCCACTTTCTTATTATTGTTCACACAGTTTCTTCACATAATTCTAGAGTGGAAGATTCTCATACCCAGTTCGTGTTAAACATTTCAATACGAACCTATATTTTAACTTTCACAATTCGATCAGAAGGTGCCTTTGTTTGGGCCATTTTGATTAGTGTCATGAGAAAGGAAATTTTGCAGACAGCTTGTGCCATAAAGAGAAAGCAGCAAGAGATTAAAGATTCTTGTGAACACATTAAGCTGTGGGAACACTCAGACAACAAGTTAGTAAAATCATGCAATGCATTGATTATAATAGGCTTTCCAACATACCAGAAATCATTACTCAAGTTATCACTCAAGTTATGAGAATAATGGCTGTAGAATAAATCTCGGTCCTGTGCCCTGACCTTTGATTCCATTTCGATGATATTCAACAGAACCGGTTTGGTATACCACCGAAATAACATGATAAAGTTAAGTCGCAATTGAAGCATTTTTACGTAAGTTATGATGCATAAGGGCTGTGGAATAGATCCCGCTCCTGTGTCCTAACCTTTGACCCCATTTTGCCCATTTTCAACAGAATTTGTCCCCAGGCAAGACCCTACAACATACTAACATTTCATCCAAATCGAAGCATTTTTACGTAAGTTATGACGCATAATGGCGATGGAAGTGATTCCGCTTCTATGTCCTGACCTTTGACCCCATTTCGCCCATTTTCAATAAGGTTTGTCGCCAGGTGGTTTTCTACCACATGCTAAAATTTCACCGAAATCGAACCTTTTTTACGTTAGTTATGACGCATAATAGCAGTGGAATGGATCCCGCTCCTATGTACTGACCTTTGACCCCATTTCGTTCACTTTAAATAGGGTACCTTCCCAGGTGATCCCCTACTAGATACTAAAAATTCATCGAAATCAAACGATTGTTACGCGAGTTATTGTGCGGACGTACACAATCACACAACGCGTGACGTAATGAGGCAGATGGGAAAAGCGACCATCTGCTCGCAAGAGTATGACGTCATAAAACTTTAATAGGATCCACACACAGCGCGTGACGTAATGAGACAGATGGCGTGACAGCGCGCCAACATTCTCAAACGCGACGAGATTGTGACGTCATAAGATTTCTAAGCATTGGTAACATTAATGGAATAATGGAACAACGCCATCACTAAAAACATTGTAATTCGGGGTGGTTATTTAACACACTGAACGAATTCTCCTAAAGTCGAGATCAAGCTAAATCGATTTCTAGTACCAGAAAACGGTTGGTTAACGACTTTTTTTTTTTTTTTTGATTGGAGGTTTAACGACCACCGTGAGCAACTCAATGGGCTATAAGCAGTCGCCCGTCCCTAATTTAGGGTCGCTGGTTCCAGGGAAGGGAGAGAGCCAGTGCCGTAAGACAAACACAACATCCATGCCTCACGGGATTCGAACCCAAACCCCTTCCGGACGAATGATCAGAGGCCATTGCTTAGACCACTGCGCCACCGCGGCTTAACGACTTTCATCAAAATTCTTTGAGCTGTTTTCAAAATAAAATGTAGATACAAACATAGAAGAATTGCTACTTTAAGGTGGACGTCAAGTAATTTTGCTTTTTTTTTTTTTTTTTTTTGATTGGAGGTTTAACGACCACCGCGCCGCCCCGGTGGCTCAGTGGTCTAAGCGATGGCCTCTGATCATTCGTTCGAAAGGGGTCCGGGTTCGAATCCCGGTGAGGCATGGATGTTGTGTTTGTCTTACGGCACTGGCTCTCTCCCTTCCCTGGAACCAGTGACCCTAAATTAGGGACGGGCGACTGCTTATAGTCCATTGAGTTGCTCACGGTGGTCGTTAAACCTTCAATCAAAAAAAAAAAAAAAACGACCACCGTGAGCAACTCAATGGGCTATAAGCAGTCGCCCGTCCCTAATTTAGGGTCACTGTTTCCAGGGAAGGGAGAGAGCCAGTGCCGTAAGACAAACACAACATCCATGCCTCACCGGGATTCGAACCCGGACCCCTTACGAACGAATGATCAGAGGCCAGCGCCTTAGACCACTGCGCCACCGGGGCGGCTAATTTTTTTTTTTTTTTGATTGGAGGTTTAACGACTACCGTGAGCAACTCAGTGGGCTGTAAGCAGTCGCCCGTCCCTAATTTAGGGTCACTGGTTCCAGGGAAGGGAGAGAACCAGTGCCGTAAGACAAACACAACATCCATGCCTCACCGGGATTCGAACCCGGACCCCTTACGGACGAATGATCAGAGGCCAGCGCCTTAGACCACTGCGCCACCGGGGCGGCCGGCTAATTTTGCTTCCTATACTTCCAATGGAAAAACTTCTGTACTCATTTTCTTCACAATTAATGCGTTCCCAAGGACGAAAATTTGAACATCGATTAAAATATTTTCATTTCATAACTTGCAATACTTAATATTTTCTAAAACATAACCGTAATTATGCAATTCAACATTTGTTTGTCTACTGACGTCATGAAAACACAGATCGCGCCATCTTTTTTCTGGATAATCAATGCGTTCACAAGGATGAAAATTTGAACATTGATTAAAATAGCTTCATTTCATAACTTGGAATACTTAATATTTTCTAAACCATAACCGTAATTATGCAATCCAACATTTTGTTGCCCACTGACGTCATCAAAGTACAGGTCGCGCCATCTTTTCTCTGGTTTCAACACAACGAAAGGAAAAGTTATTGATTTTTAATGTAATTATGGTTATGTTTTAGAACATATTAAGTTTTCCAAGTTATAATATGAAGTTATTTTAATCGATGTTCAAATTTTCATCCTTGGGAACACATTAATTGTGAAGCAAATGTGTACAAAACTTTTTCGCAACCCCGGTGGCGCAGTGGTCTAAGTGGTGGCCTCTGATTATTCGTCCGTAAGGGGTCCGGGTTCGAATCCCGGTGAGGCATGGATGTTGTTCTTTTCTAATGGCACTGGCTCTTTCCCTTCCCTGGAACTAGTAACCCTAAATTAGGGACGGGCGACTGCTTATAGCCCATTGAGTTGCTCACGGTGGTCGTTAAACCTCCAATCAAAAAAAAAAAAAAAAAAAAAAAAAAAAAAACTTTTTCTATTGGAAGTGTAGGAAGCAAAATTACTTGACGTCCACCTTAATAACATGGGATAAGGGCAATGGAAAGGATCGCAATCCTATGTCCTGACCTTTGACCACATTTCGTCCATTTTCAATAGGGTTCGTCCCCAGGTGGTCCCCCTACTACATACTGAAATTCCATCGAAATCGAACCATTTTTACGCAAGTTATGACGCATAAGGGCAATGGAATGCATCCCGATCTTATGTACTGACTTTTGACCCCACTTCACCCATTTTGAATAGGGTTTGTCCCCAGGAGGTCTCCTCCCACATAGTAAACTTTCATTGAAATCGAACCATATTTACGTAAGTTATGACGCATAAAGGCAATGAAATGATCCCGCTCCTACGTCGTGACCTTTGACCCCATTTGTCCCATTTTCAATAGGGTTCGTCCCTAGGTGGTTCCCTACCACATACTAAAATTTCATCGAAATCGAACTATTTTTACGCCAGTTATCGTGAGGACGGCCGGCCGGCCGGAAGGACGGACAAAGCTGGAGCCTATACGCTTCTTCAACCTACGGTTGGAAAGCGTAAAAAATGATGTGCCGTATTGTTGTAAAATAGCTGTATACGCTAATATATTATTTCAATGTGTTGTGTTATTATGTCGGCGCGTGTTTGTCTTTGATGGATGGAGATGCACTAGGAAACGTAGGTGTTAGTGTCTTCAAAGACGCCCTAAGTACAGGTTTAGGGTCCGTCAAAGAGTTTAATAAAACATTTAACTGTTGTTGTTTGTTTTGTTGTTTTTTAAATGGATAGATAGAGTTTCACTTGCTTTAATCGCCTGACGTGCGAAGTCACGGTCAGGGAGATGAAGTACGTTTTGGCGTTGTCCAGCGATAATTCGAAGGAATGCGGATTACCGAAGTGTGATAGCGGAAGTGCAACAAGAAGCGTTTGATATCGGAAAGCGAGAGAGCAGGGTACATGCGTCACTAGACTTATGAGTTAATCGTGGCCACAGGGATAGCAAAAAGCTTAAGTTTTCTTCAATCGTCGATGAAACGAGCAACACAAAACGGAAACTACCATTCTTGGAGTAACAAATAAATTGTTCTGTTAATCGAGAATGACCCTGGTTTGAATACACGATTACTTTCTGGAAAACTTTTTTTTTTTAAAGTGGAACAAACGGAGTCGTGTCGTATAGGAAAACTAACCAAAGCCACGCTTGATGGCTCTCGCAAGATTCTAAGGCTGATCAAATTTTACGTAAGGTGATATAGTCAGTCTTATAGTTCACTTTCTGGGTAACTCCATGTTCATAGCTCAGCTTTCCCACGCCGTTTGTCCCTACCAAAAGGGTGTACGCAGAAACGCAGTTTTCTTTCTTGAATCTTCTTTGAAACCTGAGCCTCCAAAACTCTTACTTGCTTATTTCTGATGTCCTATGTGCCTGTAAGGCCACACATCCACCTTAGCATCTTTATTTCATAAGCGCTAATCTTATTCTCCAGGTATCTAGGCCGAAACTTCACACTGAACTGCATAGATTATCTTTCAAATTTTAATTTTCATACATCTATCACGTAGTACTGTACAACTGTTTCGATCACATAGTATATTGTACAGCTGCTCTGCCTGCTGTTCAATTCACGACATTCCCACCTTTTTCCAACCTTAATCATTGATGTTTAGACGTTCTTCCTTTTTTCATAACCCTTCCCTGTCGTTACACCATGTGTACCATGCTTTTGGTGCAACTAAAATTTCTATATACTACATGCATTGTGAAGACTATAAGATTAAGAACAACGTTCATTCACAAATAATTTAATTTTCTTAGCAACTAAAAAGTTTCGCAGTACTTTGGCCCAGCATCTTCTGGAGCGTAAATATTGACATGTAAATATTCATCAACTGTGTTGACGGCCCGGGTTTTGGTCAGTTGCCTCCATGCGCTCGATAAAAGTGTTGTAGGTGCCATATAGTTGGCAAGTTGTGAGAAATATTTACAAACAGTTGAATCTTGTTAAACTGCCATATTTTGTTCATCGAGTTAAATTGGAGGTAAGCAGAGGCGGCGGTTTAAATCAGTTCCTAATAAAAAAAAAAGGGTAAAACTAATTGACTGGCATTATAAGCAGTATAAGGAAGAAATAAAGCAAGCATACATTCTTATTTATCAGATATCTAATTCTGAGAACGTAGGGATCGAATATACAGTGATTAAAAAAGTTCATGGAAAAATTATTAAAACAACGCTGTTGTTTTTACACTTTTTTTATAACACCAATACTTCGTTTATCAGTACCACTGACATTTATACAGTGAACTGCTGCTATTCTATCTTCCACCTCTTTGCAACTTTCCTCATTTTTGTTTGAAATCGATCCATTCATGCTATACGATCCAACCAGATCCATTCATGCTATACGATCCAACCAGATCTATTCATGCTATACGCAACTTTTAATATTTAACCAAATATGATTTCTAATATACTTCTTCTTTCCTCATCCACTAATCTTTCAAAGGTTTTGGCTGTTTCACCGTGCCGTATTCTCAATGATAATAACAGGTGCTGATTTTTGAATCTTTCAACCAAACTTTCAAAGGTTTTGGCTGTTTCACCATTTATTCTCAATGATAATAACAGGTGCCGATTTTTGAATCTTTGAACCAAACTTTCGAAGGTTTTGGCTGTTTCACCGTTTATTCTCAATGATAATAACAGGTGCCGATTTTTGAATCTTTGAACCAAACTTTCAAAGGTTTTGGCCGTTTCACCATTTATTCTCAATGATAATAACAGCTGCCGATTTTTGAATCTTTGAACCAAACATTCAAAGGTTTTGGCTGTTTCACCATTTATTCTCAATGATAATAACAGGTGCCGATTTTTGAATCCTTGAACCAAACATTCAAAGCTGTTGGCTGTTTCACCATGCCGTATTCTCAATGATAATAACAGGTGCCGATTTTTGAATATTTGAACCAAACTTTCAAAGGTTTTGGCTGTTTCACCATTTATTCTCAATGATAATAACAGGAGCCGATTTTTGAATCTTTGAACCAAACATTCAAAGGTGTTGGCTGTTTCACCGTGCCGTATTCTCAATGATAATAACAGGTGCCGATTTTCGAATCTTTGAACCAAACTTTCAAAGGTTTTGGCTGTTTCACCATTTATTCTCAATGATAATAACAGGTGCCAGTTTTTGAATCTTTGAACCAAACATTACTGTACTGAATTCTTCAATTTGGTATTCTTTCTCAAACTGTCTCTCTTTTTCAAAAATACGTAGCTTCATCGGAAACAGCTCCATGTTCGGCATTTACCTGACTACACTGACGGAAAAAAATTCCAACACCAAGAAGGGGTTGTGTTAGATAAACGACAGTTGGTAGGCGGTGAGAGTACATCTGTAAGATGACGTCTATGCAAATTTCGCGCTCGGCGCATACGTGTGGCGTTAGTAGCGCCCCTCGTAACATGCAAAGCAGGTTTTCAGTAAATACGCGCTGTAACGTTCGTGAGCGTTAGTTATCGTTGAGATTCGACGTAGGGTGTTGATGTTAGTCAAGAATGCCTTTAAGAAGACGAAGAAGCCATTATCAACAGCTCACCAAGTTTGAACGAGGTCGTGTAATAGGGCTACGAGAATGTAGATTTTCTTTCCGCAATGTTGCAGAGCGACTTGGCAGGAATCTAGCCACTGTGCATATTGTTGGCAGCGGTAGCCAAGGGAAGGTACTGCCTCAAGAAGACCGGGTTCCGGCCAGCCACGTGGCATTACTGAGAGGGAAGACCGCCGTGTACGGCGTATGGCCGTGGCGCATCGTACCGCGTCTGCGGCAGCAATTCGAGCTGCAGTTGTTACCACAGTGACACAACGAACTGATACAAATCGGTTACTTGAAGGACAGCTCCGAGCCAGATGCCCTGTAGCGTGCATTCAACTTACTCCAAACCACTGCCGTTTACGACGTCAGTGGTGTCAAGCTAGAGCTCATTGGAGGACGGAGTGGAGATCTGTTGTGTTTTCCGATGAAATCCGGTTCTGCCTGGGTGCCAGTGATGGCCATGTGTTGGTTAGAAGGAGGCCAGGTGAGCGCCTGCAACCAACCTGTATGCGGCCGAGACACACTGGACCTGCACCTGGAGTTATGATCTGGGTAGCAATTTCCTATGACAGCAGGAGCAATTGTGGTTATCCCAAGTACCCTGACGGCACAGTTGTACGTCGGTCTGGTGATTCAACCTGTTGTGCTTCCATTCATGAACAGCATTCCAGGGGGTGTTTTCCAACAGGATAACGCTCGCCCGCATACCGCTGTTGTAACCCAACATGCTCTACAGAGTGTCGATATGTTGCCGTGGCCTGCTAGATCACCAGATCTTTCACCAATCGAGCACGTATGGGACATCATTGGACGACAACTCCAGCGTCACCCCAACCAGCATTAACCGTCCCTGTATTGACCGACCAAGTGCAACAGGCATGGAACTCCATCCCACAAACTGACATCCAGCACCTGTACGACACAATGCATGAACGTTTGCGTGCTTGCATTCAACATTCTGGCGGTTACACCGGTTATTAATGTACCAGCGTTTCACATTTGAAATGGCTCTTCTCGGGCTTACAATAAGCTGTGTTCTTGAAACCTTAATCGATTAAATATGTTACCTATACAAATGTACTGCCGCCATTTCATTCCTCTACAACTATTTTTTCGTGGTGTTGGGATTTTTTTGTTCGTCAGTGCATTTCATAGAACAAGAGCTTTCTCTAAAGTTCGTTATAACGAAGTGAATTTCTCCGTCATTTTTATCCGCGCCAGGATTCGAACCCGGGTCCACTCATTCCGGAATAAGTTGCTCTACCAATTGAGCTACGCGGACATTTTATTCTGATTCCTGTCTGCCTTTATGTCGTGTGCGTCTTTCTGGCAGGTACGTCACATCTCCTGGTACGTTACATCATTTCCCACTTATTATTTTTTTTTTTTCGAAGTGCTGCTCTTATTTGTCCTATATCTCGAGGTGTGGAAATAACATCACACCATTGCGATATCTTGAACGGTCGGGTCATCCGGATAGTTCGGGCGCCATTATAACGAAGTGAATTTCTCCGTCATTTTTATCCGCGCCAGGATTCGAACCCGGGTCCACTCATTCCGGAATAAGTTGCTCTACCAATTGAGCTACGCGGACATTTTATTCTGATTCCTGTCTGCCTTTATGTCGTGTGCGTCTTTCTGGCAGGTACGTCACATCGTGTGTGCCACTCCTAAATTTTTTGCCTGAGTACAGTGGTTTTTCAGATCCCATCTATTTTATGCTTATCGTTTAATATGAGTTCTACTGTTCTTCTGCTAATTAACTTGTCAAAATGGTTGGGAAAGTAATTTCTTAATGTATGGTGACTAGATCCAGGATGAGTATCGTTGAATTAGAATATCCAAATTTTCTCATGGATATCCAACAACATTTTACCCATTTCAGGTTGCTTTAAAATAAACAAAATCTAATGAATGAAAAAAGCTCACACAACCAGCAATCCGTACGAGAAACAGTGACTACCGAAAGCGTTGGATAACTAGATGTTTCAGAATCCAAAATGTGAAGTGTTAGACGGGAAATGTCATTTTCTGAGGATATACGGCGTCAATGGAAACATAAATAGCAGAATTTAAGTTACTGTCATTTGGTTGAACAGTAAAGGGAATCATATGAGCAAGTTATTTATTCCCTACCTCGCCTAGAAATACATACGCACGCACGCACGCACACATCAGATGTAATAAATTAGTCTGCCGTTGATTTTCTACAGCTGATCACACCTCGCTAAAAGCATCGTCCTTTTTTTGGAAAGTGGTTGTAGCAGTGGCTGCTATTTCAGCCATTCCGCAAAATTTCTTCGAGGAGGACCCATTTAATATGCTTTTCAGGCAAACTTAAGAGATAAGGTGGGTGACTCAGAGTGTCAGTTGGAAGTGAATATTTTCAGAGCTGGTTCAACGGAGAATTCTCCAATGATGAACGCCAAAATGCCACTGGAATATCCTGGCGGTTGCCAGTAAGTGAGGTGGTAGTTTAAAACGTAGAAATTTTCGTTTAGTATAATAAGATAAGATTTGTAACCCATGAGCAACGTGTGGCAAGTGGGGCGGTGGTTAAAAGGGGCGGGGACGATGGGCGCGGACGGTTAATTGAGGCTTGACTGTATAGCGAAAACTCCCAAATATCTTGTTTGATTATTGAACACGGCTTGTCTTGAATAAGCTTTGCTTCTTCAACGAGGAATCTTTGGTGGTTTTCATAACAATGTTTAGCCATCGACGATTTCTTTAGATCACAGTTCGTGAGTACGGCTTGTGCTTCTTCAATCGATAACGCAAGGCCCTACGCGTCTGTTCTATATATGAAAGACCACATTTATACATGAGGTTTGATAGATTCGCCACGAATTTACATCTTCAACATGGTCATTTGCTCCGAAAAAAGTTCTTTTTGTTTATGGGTTTGAAAATCACTTTGAAATTAAAGATTTTGGAAATATTTTGAAATTTTGAAGGCAAAGTCACGGTAAAAAGGGGATAATGACAAAGAATTTTCGTAAAGGACGTAGAATAGGAATTAACGTGGAGACAGGCTTCGGTTTCCGAAATTATTTTATTTACCTTGTCTATAATGGAAGGATTGTATCCTCTCTGTTCTGCAATATATTTAAGAACATCAAGTTCTTTTTTCAGACAGTCTTCATGAGAACATGCAGTAGCAAACAAATTAATCCCAACACTCATATTTTAAAAAGCAGACGAAATTTCACAAAAAATAAGTACAAAAATTAAATACCAACTTTACCTAATAATTTGTATGTGCTCCTCTCTTCCTAATAAATTAATTAATTCGCTTAGGTATGGATCCTACCAACGTTAAACATTTTTCTTATTTCTGGATCTCTAAACCATACCTTTATAATGGATTGTATTAAGTTATCCTTTGTATCACAATTAAATTTTCCATGTCTCTTTTTTCACTATGGCCGACACATTTTCCATTGGGTTAATGTCAGGAGCCTGCCCACTGAAGCATTTGGTTGTTATGATTTTTGAGAACTTTTTCACTTTTTTCAAAGTGTGGCATGGCGCGAGATGCTGTTGGAAGATGAGATTTTTGTCTTTCTGAGTCTGCGGGACCAGTCTTTTCTCTAATATTCTTAGGTATTGGTCACTTTTCATTATACCGTCAACAGGCACAAGTGATCCTGGAACGTCATGTGTGAAACAACCCCAGAACATTTGTTTAGTTGGGGGTTTAGGAGCTTGTTGAAAAAATTCATTAAAGGTGGGCGGGAGAAGTCTTCTCAACCGCTGATTTGTGCACATACGGTACTAGCTCTCCTTGGACAAAGAAATGGCTCTCATTTGAGAATATGACCTCCTTCCACTTCTCAACAGTCCAGTCTTTGCGCCGTTTTGCCCACTGGAGTCTCTTTTCCTGCATAGCCTCAGCCAACAGTCGTTTCTTATTTGGTCTACGGGCAGTCCTCCTCGCTTCCGACAATCTTCGACTGACTGTCATGTCCAAAACCACATTAATTCCACTAGCTGCTAAGTCTCTATTTAAGTCTATAGCAGTCATGGATTCATTTTGCTTTTCCTAACTAGTAAACGATCTTGAGTATGTGTAGCTTTCCTTTCTCCCACATTTTCGTTTTCTGTCGAGAAAAAAAGGTATCTGTCTCCCTAAACCTCTTTAAAATCACATTAACAGTACCCAAAGCAACACCACACGCATTAACAATTTGTCTTTGACTTATGGATGTGTGCTGCTAATGAGTATATATTTTTGAACATCTTCTTGGAGATATATCCATTTTGTGTTTACTTGTTCACACTAGAAAAAAAATGGAAAACACTATTAAGAAACATCGTAGGTTTTTAATTAATCGTAAAAAGAAAATCGAAACTAATAAACTGAAACCAAAACTAACAATATTGCGAACTAAAACCACAACCAGAACTCGCAAACTGCAGTCAAAGCCAAAGTTATAGTGAACTAAAACAAAAATCAAACCCAAACTAAAAACGTGACGAAAATTTCCTCTTGTTCGGCGTAATTTGTTCGGTACTGTAAACATGCCGTACGATTTACGTAACTGTAGCAGGCGCTGAGATTTGTTACCAAGGGTGATTGGGCTTGGCATGTAGAGGTGAAGAAACAAAAACAAGGCTTATGATAAATTGTAGTTGCCAGAGACCCTTCTGAACGTGACACCAGAACATCAAGGAATGGTAAACAACCATTGTTTTGTATAAGTTCGATTAAGTTTGGAATTTCAGAATGTTTTCAGAAATTTCCGCTAGGTAGGTGATACTTCCAGAAAAAGAATCATCTGCATAGCGTATATATACGTAGGTTATTTCAAAAGTATTGCGCACTGCGCAAGCGCTACCCTTAGGATGATGCAATTGCTCCAATCGTTACACCAGTTGTGAGTCAGACTTCATTATACAAAGTTGTGTCTACGTTTGTTGGCTAATTCGGCCCTCTTCCGAAAAAAATCTGACTAGAAATGGAGGAAGAAAATGAGTCACGTCAGACTTCGCATAGCGGCCAGCGATCCTACATTAAAATTGAAACATTGCCATGAAAATCCCCTACCGAAATTCATAAAGCTGTGTGAAGTTTGTATGGTTACTGTAGTGGATCGTAGCCCAGTGTCACTGTGGGCTTCTCGTTTCCGCCAAGGTCGGGAAATCATCGAAGGCGACCCAAGAAGCGGCCGGCCATCAGATGCAACGGACGACACGTCTGTGGTTATCGTCAACAGCATTTTGGGAAAAGAGATCGACGGAAAACATGTGAAGAGATTGCATAGGAAGCAAACATGTCTACCTCTTCGGTTTTCAGAATCCTAACTGAAAAAATTACAAAAGATAAAAGTGACTGCCAAATGGATTCAGCGTAATCTGAGTGAAGAGTAGAAATCAGTTTACAAAAAGATCACAGAAGATTTGCTTCAGCGGTACGAGACAAGAAAGAGAGCAGTTTTTGGACAGAATTGTTGCTATAGACGAAATCAGGATACAAGATTTTGAACCAAAACTGAAATCTCGGTTCGCTCAGTGGATACATCCAGAATTACCTCGTCAGAAAAAATTCCGCCGCCAACAATTGAAGGTTAAGCTGATGAAGATTACGGCATATGACAAGGATAGAGTGATAGCAAGACAGAATGCTCGAGTGGACCACTGTAACAGCGGAATACTACAGATGGTTTCTGCTAAATGTTTTGCGCCCAAAGATTTACCAAAAAAAAGGCCCGACATGTTCGAACCTGGTGTCATAATTTTGCACGACAACGCGAAGCCGTATGTTGCCCGTACAATAAGAGACAATCTGGAAAGGTATGGACGGGAATTGCTTCCCCACGCGCCATACAGTCCTGACATGAGCCCATCAGACTATGACTTGTTTCCAAAAATGAAGACGCCACTCCGCGGAAATCGATTCAGTACGATTCAGGATTTCTCTTATGAGGTGATCCGAGTAATCCGATGCCTCAAAAATGGAGGTGTCCTGACCAGGGGAGGATTTATATCTTGGGTGGCCCGGGGCACTTCAGTTTCGGGAGTCCCCTGGAATTCGAAAATTAAAATAAACAGCAGAAAGGAGAATTCACCAAATATGCGCATCACAGCCAATGTACTGCTTGTAATTGGAAGTGACAAGTTATACATACAGTACATAGGAAGGTACATTATACAGGGAAACATCTTGTCCAATACTTACAGAAAGTCATTCTTTCTGCACTTGACATCTGAAAAATCTTTAATGAATTCCTCAAACTCTGTCATCTTAAGAACACTGCTAACTACATTCAGTAGACACAGAGCACTTAGTCTTTCATGAGTCATCGTGGTTCTCAAATAATTCTTAATCAGCGCCAGTTTGCTGAATGATCTCTCTCCTGAACAACTAGTGGCCATCATGCTCAAATATATTCTAAGAGCTACATTAACACTTGGGAAGGTATCACAAAGCCCTTTATCGTGGAGTAAAACCACCTGTTGAGATGGAGTGGAACACCACCTGAGCTTGGCAAAGGTTACAAACTGGACAATTTCTTCTGTGAACTCATTACGTAAATCACGGAGGTAAGCAGTTATAAATTTCTCAGCTTCAGTTCTTATCTCTGTATCATGTAGATTACATAAGTTGACTATGGCTTTGAACCTGTTATACGCTACCTTGCGTTCTTTTAAGGCAAGATACAACTAATCTAAAATGATATTGAAAGTTCCACATCTGAATTTATCTCTCGAAGAACAGACAACTTCCTCTGATACAGAGGTTGGATTAGCATCTTAACGTTGGTTTCTTTTTCTTGACCTGACTGTAGCTGCCTTGTAGTCTCTGGTGCTACAAAGCCACAAAGGTTCCTGGCATCTAGTTCCAACTCTTCATACCTATCCCAAAGTGATTCTTGAAATTTTTTCAGAGAATTAATTAGATCTCCCACTTTCTTCAGGTCAATTTCAACTCCTTGAACAGCTTTATTTGCAATGTTGAACCGCACAAGAAGTAAGTTCCAGACCTTGGCCATCAGAGCAGTTTCAAGGCAGTCCATTTTGTCTGCCAATGTCTGAGCTTCATTTCTTGCTTCAGGTGATTGCTCCAAGTCACTTTCAATATCTCTGAGGGCATTTTGAATGTAGTTGTATCCACCTAATAGGGCTTAGTAGCATCAGCTCTTGCTGACCAACGAGTGTCTGACAGGGACTTAACCGTTAGTGCTCTTTTATTTCCTTTCAAGGAATTCATTAGAATTGCCCATCTCCGTCTTGACGCATAAAAAATGGTGTATAACTTTTGTATAAAGCCAAAATAACTTACAACTTCAACACAGCAAGAGGTAGCAGAATGTCCAACTAGATTCAATGAGTGAGCAGCACAGGGAATGAAACCTGCTGCTGAGTTCTTCTCTTTAAGTTTGGCTTGCATTCTTGTGTAGTGACCAGATATATTGCTAGCATTATCGTATGATTGTCCTCTGCAATCTTCAAAATTAAAGCATTCTTTTTCGAGAAATTCTAGCAGAGCTGTAGTCACTTCTTTAGCCTTGTAAGAGCTAGTCTGCAGGAAATTAAAAAAACATTTTACTGGCTTCCCAGAAATAACATGTCGCAATGACTGTCAGATGGTCAGCATGAGCCAGGTCTGGTGTTGAATCTACTGAAAGTGAGAAATACTTGGCAGTTTTAAGTTTCGCCACGATATAATTCTTAACAAATTTTCCCAGAACAGAGGTCCAACCGTGCTACTCTCAGACGCAGGAGTCTACCCCATCCCTCTGCTCTATCAAGATCGCTCCATTAAACATTACATTGGCATGACAAAAAGGTCATTCAGATTGAGAATTAACGAGCACAAGCGTGACATTAAGAACCGAAAGATTACAACAGCTCTAGCGAAGGAAGTTGCGAACCACGGCGCCATTCCTCAATGGGACGATCTCAAGAAATTAGCCCCATATATAGACCCAAGAACCACCGCCTTCAGGGAATCCGTGAAAATACTAACACTCGAAAGCGCTTGCAATTCTGATCTTTCCACAGATCTACCAACTGTCCGGCGTGCCCTCCTAGATATACATCCACGAACGTGATCATTTCACTTGTCATCTATCGTAATAAGTACGTTATGAGCATATTGTTTATGCTCATAACGTACTTATTACGCGTTTTTCCTGTTTGTTCTAGTTTAAATTTCCTCAGTGTGATTCTGTACTCAACCTTGTAAACATTAGCTTGATGAAGCCGCCCATCTTCGGCAGTGAAAGCTAGCGTTCTAGTTTTTTTCAGTTTGTACTCTTACGCCAGTTAAACGGAAATCGGCACGCTCGTGTTGTAAATAAATTTTGTGTTGATACTGCATTAGTAACTAGAATTAAAAAGTAGGTCATTGTTAAAAATTGTTCGTCACAATTTTTTTTTCATAAAATAAAGATATCTTTTAATTATTACATTTTTTCATATAAAGGGGACCCCTTTGACTGGTGGGCCCCTTTTGCCTCCCTATAAATCAGCTTCTGGTCCTGACTGGAATACAAGACTTGCCTAAACGTTGGGCCGCTGTCATAAAGAAACATGGAGATTACTTCGAAGGACTGTAAAGGTATGTTGTGAAATAAATTCGTTTTTAAAGAGATAACCCACAGTGCGCAAAACTTTTGAAATGACCCTCGTAGATCAAATTTAACGATCTGGAAAAGTTCTGCTTCGAAATGATGACGAATGTGGATTTCGTATAAAATAGATGACAGCGGGAATTCCCATGGCTAGACCTTCCGTAAACACGGTTGATGATATGATATGCGATTTGTATATTTACGTGCCATTCTTTCTGAAGAAGCCGGGCCAAAGCACAGCGAAACCTTAGTCGATCAGAAAAGTAAAATTATTGTGCATAAACGTTGTTTTCCTTAATCTTATACTCTTCTGTCAGTTTCCTATTTTTGAATTTAAAACAGCACACATTATGAATTTAAGACGTGACAAAATTTCGTTGAAAACTTCAAGAATGTGTTTACTATTTTGAAAATACCACCAGTGTTCCCATTTCATAATGCCAATTTGGAGAGAGCATTTTATGCTACGAGAAGGATGTAAACTGATTTTCAATATTGTATGAAAGCCACAAGAATTAGCACGTTACTCGGAAGATTAAAAATTAAATAGATTCCCGCTGATGCATGCTACTGAATATATTATTTTCCAAAAATTCTCCTTATCCAAAAATGTTGACATGAGATTCATGACCATTAAAAAAACAGAAAGCGATTAAATACGTGCATGCATGCTGAGGTACGTTCTGATTTTAAGGTCTTGTTTTAAACACTTTAAATATAGTTTTTTTTTAATTGAAACTTGATTATTGCTGTTGATAAACTGAAGCTCAGTTTTCTTATTTAATGAAAGGCCTGGTAGATTTTAAAAAATGAATTCATTTTAAGCTGAAGTCTGCCACTGAAGTTTTTGAAACAAGTTCTAACAAGAAAGATGACACCGAATTTTTGGTTGTAATGAGCACGTCTTTTGTATCCGTTCTGACGCGAATTAAATTTATCAAAGTCCTTGAAATTCAATGGCACCGATATGGAAAACCGGTTCCATTGAATTTGAAAAACTTCTTTCTTCGAAGTTTGAAAAACTTCTTTCTTCGTATCTGAGCGAAGAAAGAAGTTTTTCAAACGGATTTTTAATCCCGCAGATATTGCTGTAAACGTAAACGTGACTTACGCCTTCTGGTGGCAGACTTGTGCATTAAGAAAAATTTGAAATTATATAAGAGACATTTCGCAGCGGGAACTCTCTCCAATAATGAAAGAATTTTTTCAAATCAGACACGTAGAAGCAGAGATATCAACAACTATAAGATATGCATCTACGCCTCCTAATGGAGAAACCATGCGTTTTTTAAGAAGAAAACGTTTCGAAAATGTTTATCGACGTGAGTGGTACCAGAACACGAAGTAATTTTTTAGTCGAGGTTTTAGAAGCTCAGATTTTGCTGCAAATACATCAGAAGCAGAAATTAACACTTACGCCTCCTGGTGGCCAAACCATTCTTTACCAAATATTAGATATCATGTGCAAAATATTTCCCATTAGGAACTGTATCAGGTGCAGAAATAATTTTTCAAATCGGAGTTCTTAGAAGCACAGATATCGTAGGAAACGCAATTTACCATTACGCCCCTTAGCTGTTTAAGCTTTGTAAATTTTGTTAAAGTTTTTAATCCAGTGACAGCTTATGCAACCTTTAATACACTCTCAAACTAGGGCACTGACGAAATCTGCTTATAGAAACCCTTGTACGTTTCTGATAAATCCTGGTATGTTCCTGGCAAACCCTTGTATGTTTCTGACAAAACCTTGTACGTTTCTGACAAACCCTTGTATGTTTCTGACAATAGGTGCATGAAACCAGCAATAGATCTCTCATTAATTTAGGAATAAGACAAAATAAGCGTATAGCATGACTAAATTGTTTGCAACATACTGTAACAGACTTTTCTTGCAGATGGAAATGCAGAAGAAACGTATGACATCAAAATGGAAAAGCATTCTCTCGGTAATTTATTGGTTAATACCATACGAACAACAAAGAAATGGTGAACTTTAATCAAAAGACTACCCCAAAAGACTACCCAAATTTAACAGTCCTTTCAAATAAAAGATAAATATAAATGAAACAAAGATTACAGTGGTAATACTGTAGTACGAAATGGTATAAATGAACGCCAGATGACTCAGAAAACTGACACTATTTCTGCCTGTGCAAACTGTTAAATACAAAGGAAAGAGAATGTGAAAAGACATGGAAAATGTATGAAAATAAGACAGGCATGGAAGAATGAATAACATATACAGAGATAATATGCCAGTTTGCTTTAAAAGGTAAGTGTTATATCTGTGTACTGCTAGTATTGAGGTAGGTTTTAGAACATTGATTTTGAAAGACTGATGTAAAAATTAATAATTTCGCAAAGAAGAACGAAAAGAATTAATTTAACTATGACTTTAAAAAACAGAAAAAGACAAGTTAATTGACAAGATCAAGAATGGTTCTATGGGACATTACCCAAAGCACAAAAAATGCAAAGGGCAGATCGTTTGGATACACTGCAAGGTAGAAGAATGGCATGTGAACAAAATTAATCACCGAATGGAAATCGTTAAACGGCAAAAGAAGAAGAATGATACCCCAAATTGTGTGTATGCAATGGCTGAGAAGGAGAGAAGAAAGGCTGAGGTTTTAATAGGGGACTTTGTTCAAAGTGGACTGAAAATAGCTGACAAAATATACTGTAAAAGTTATTATTTCCATTTCTTAAGTACATGATATTTCTTGGAACGCTGTATATGACATCGCAATATTTTCTATAATTTCTGCCCTTGTGGAAAAGTTCACCGAAATCTTAAAAAACTTCATCTTTCAGTTAATACATGCGAGTATTATCCTTATGTATGCATAACACATTTTTCTAGTTTTGTGATGAGCTTTCTACAAAGATTGTGGTGAATAAAATCAAATGATCAAAGACCTAAACTGTTAATAAATTTAGATTGTGCTTTTATAACTGCACCAAAATTACCGCTATCCTTTATAAAAAATATTATTTGTACGCCTACGATTCATTGTAAAAGTTTTGGTCCGAAATTTAGTGTCATCCAAAATTACAGTAATGTGGCCAAAGAGAGGTTGCGACCACATATTATTGAAATAGTTTTCCGGAAAGGAACAATTACCTGGATATAGGTAACAGGATGTATCTCTTGCCTTCTGACTGTCACCTTTTCACCAAAGTTTTAGTTAGTGCATGAAAATTCCTCTCTGTTACAAAATTAAAGTGTCTCGAAAACGGTATGCAAAGAACACGTGTAAACAAGAATGTCCACGAAAAGAAAAACAATGAATGAAAAATAAGTTAATGCAAACTTTAGTCATTCTGGAGCCAAATGTTGGTGGACCTCTGATAATATTTTTCTTAAAAGACGTTGCATATTGCAACTATAGAGCACAAGACATTGCTAAATATGTTTAATTCAACCGTAGACACAAATAATCTAATTGACATAATTGTCATTGCTGTTAAACGTTACAAAAGCAATTCATTCAGTTCCCATGAGACATGTTCTGAACATCCTGTAGCTTAATTTGCCGGTTGTAATAGGAAAGACTTGAGTCACCGAGTACGCTACACCACCACCTACAACTTCCTGCTTCCAGTTCTGCTCCACATAAGAAGGAAATGAATAGGAGTTTTCTTAATTGTTGTTGCTCAGTCAAATTACGAGAGATCCCTGAAAGAGTCCGCTTTATTCATTCATTCATTTAAGTGGAACAATTATTGTGAGGAGCCAATGGGAGTTTCTGATTAAAAGAAGCACTTCATGGACCTGACAGCCAGTAACAGTTGACCTTCCGCTTTTGTTTATGAGCGCAATGACAGCTAACAGCATTGGGTGCCTCCCTAAGCTCTTGACTTTAAGTGTGTCAGCATCCTGTAGTTAAACGGTATTTTATTACGCACGTTAAAATTTACATCCCAAGCCATGTGAATCAGCAAAGATTTTGCAATCTAAAAGTACAGTACATTGGCTATAACTGAACGAGAAATTGGCAATAGGTCATTGTTTTGTTGGCAATTTAACCACCACTTTCTGTGAGTAGAGAAGGATAGGATAATTATTTAAGGTTACAGGCTCCAATGTAAGGAAGGTAACCAGAATTCTAGTACACACAAAATGCCCATGTCTTATCCAAACTGGGTACCAAGCTTAGCGAATAAAATGTTTTAAAGACAATGGATTTGATGAATATTTCAGATATCCCAGTGTTTAAAGTTCTTTGGTTCTTTGTTGAAGCTTGTTAATGGTATTCAATACTTTAGTAGGATAGAACGCGGTTCTGTGGTTCCTCGTACTTTTTCACTTGGATTCAGGTCCCGATGACTACATCGGTGCTGCTTTGGACGAACCTTCCACAGAACAACACATCCATTTTTGGGTGCAAGCCGAAAAGTCCTTTGTCACTCCTCCATAATGATATCGATTTGCTCACTGGAACAACATCAGATCACCTATAGTCCTTCAGGGACGGAAAGCCGTTTTGTGTCTCGGCAAGGAAATGGTAACCACAAAAACGTAATAAACTATTTTCCAACAGAGAGTGCACAAAAGACAGAACACCCACACGCTGTACTAAAACCTATTTCCTTTATTTTCATTTATATGGTCCTAGTTCGTTTCCTTCTCTGAAAAGAGTTACTCAAAATTAAAAATTGGAGTTTTTTTGAAGATTTAGATTATTACGGCACTCATTAAACTAAAAGAAAGAGGGGAAAAGAAGAAAGAACAAAAAACAGTTTGGCAAAGACTTTTGTATGAGTGCGAGTTGCACGAAATATACAGTATATAGCAGAAGTCTTCAAATGTTCTTTAAACTTCATATAACATCTGAAAGATACCCAACAATTTCAATAAGTGGGAACTGTACACCAATTATACTCAAAATAGTATAACTATACTAATAATCCGAAATATCTTGGCGTAGAATAGAAATAAAACTTTCCAAGCTTTCGCATATCTTTTTCAAGGAAGGTAGACAGCTAACTGTCTACCAATCTTAAGCCATCTGGCTGATGCGCAAAAGCTTCGAAAGTTTTATTTCAGTTCTACGCAAAGAAATTTCGGATTATTAGTATAGTTATACTATTAATAAATTGCGGAATGCCAACACTAGAAAACTAATTATAAAGATAATGATCCGATTTTAGTTATACTATTTTGACCCAACAATTTATTTCTGCATTATTATACTTAAAATTCCTTTACTTCTGTGCAGCAGGCGGCTGGATGCGTCACACGTATGCGGTGTCAATTTTTAGCACGTCTTTTGTGAGAAAAAAACGCACGTGATATTAGCAGAGATTGAAACGGGTTACGGGTCAATGGATCCACAATTTCTTGCTGATCAAATGGGTCGGGTCAAGGTCTTCCTGACCCGATTTCGACCCGGTTTTATTTCCGTTTTATTTTTGAAAAGAAAAAGAAAGTGTTTCAAAGAAAAAGGCGTACTGTGGAGTTTCGTGGTCGATACTGGTGCTAGCGGAGTGAAAGATGATTTGTCATACAAAAATATTGCCGTCTCTTCTTAAAGTAAAGAAGTTTTCCACTGACCGACGACACGGAGCCAACGCTAGACACACCGATACCATATCGCAAACGATACTTCCTTTGCGTTTGTTTTCAGTACGATTGTCTGGAGCAAGATACAGGCAAACGCCTGTCGCCTGCTTTTCTGGTGATTCGCTCTCTCACACCCTGCGTGTCATATTGTAAGACTGAGAGTTACTTTCCGGATTGCATCTTTTGCATTGAGCATTCAGAGGTTTTTTTAACGTGCTAGCATCCAATTCCATTGCATGTCATTTCGGAATTAATGCTTTATTTGTTAATATGGGTGAATCTAATGTTAAGGAGATTGAAAAAATGCCGTCGAGACCGCCAACAAATACGTTTTTGTTGAAAACAGAAAGGAGAAGAGTAAATGCTGAAAGTTGTTTCGTCTCATTAAGAAACCAGAATATGTTTCAGAGCAACACCAATTTTCACAAGCTTGCGATGAGTTGAAAGTTTCCAAATTGTGAATGTTCATTTCATGAGTGTGTTAACATTCTTTAGTATCTTTGTTCTAGTTGTTAACATGTTCATATTAACTTCATAAACATTCCATGATTGAGTTGCTAAGTCTTGTATGGTTGAAGATGATAGTAATTAACACGTAATGACCAAATGATAATAATTGTATGCAAATAAGTCTAAACACGTTTATTCTTCTCTTCCATTTAATTCCCTGCAGAGGTTGCCCGTAAGCTGTGCTATGTTTGCTCGCTGTTCCCTTCATTCCTCCCAGCCTCGCCTGGGGCAATTCACTTCCTCGTCCTATTTTGCGACCGCCCGCTTCCTAAACCTAGAGACCACTGTCTTCTCGCCTCGCTCTCTTGTCTCCAAAAAATGCCCTTAAGCATATCCTAAAGTTCCCCGTGAAAACAACCACACCGCCCTCGGTAAATCTCAAACCTCAAAGTAAAATGTGAGCGGCTAGTGCATTAGTCGGCCGCATTGAAATTGAAACCTGAAAAGTATCAAAAGATGCACGATACAGTTAATCTCCATTCAACAAACAATGTGCAAATACTAAGCTCAGACACATTGTCGTCTTAGCAAATTAACCGTGCATCCGGTGTCTAATGGGGAATTGACTCTGAGAAATTTCTCTCACGCTTTGTGAAAACAAAGGAAGTGGAGCACGAGATTGAATAAAAGTTATAATATTGAGATTTTATATGAAATCCTACAACCTAGTATAAAATCTCTGTAACATTACTTTCCCCTTGCAAAAAAAAGTGAAATGAATGAAATGAATGAAATTCGTTGCATTTTTTAGTTCAAAGTCTAACTAACTCCTGCCCGTATTTGATTCGATGCTAAAGCTGAGCTTAGGACAACCTTGTGAATTACATAAATTCAATTAATGTACATTACATAGCTCGATTTTACCTACATGCGGAGGTTTAACATCACAGGATATTTTTAAAGTTTGCAAATTCATGTCTTTCATATTTACATTGCCGAGATACTTCAGGCCAATTCATTAATGACAACTGAATTAAACATTACTTGATACGTAATTGAAATAGATCATATGAACAAATGGTTTAACAAATCGTTTTCAATAATAAGAAAGATGTACTAGCCGTTGATGGGTTCCGGAAATATTTCCAGCATTACACATATGCAAGTTGAACAATTCGTTACAGTATAATGAATTAGCTTTATAATCTTTTTGCTAAGCTAATTATTATGAATGAATAATGCTCTAAGCTTCAAAATAATGAATTCCCAAAAGGGTGGTGTTACTCGTTAATTATGAACTTAAACAAAGTCTCAACGCTGGTTATTTATATTAAGTAATTAAAGTCATAAACCTAACAGCCAGACAGAGGTCTGACAAAACTAAGAATTGAGAAAGACTGAACTTACTGAACAACTGTTTATTTCCAAGACTCTTGGTCAACTAAGGCACTCATATATCTTGTACATAATAATGAATAAACTTTCCTCTTATAGTACACACACTCTCATAACAACACCTCGCAACGCCAACACATCAACCAACGCTCTCGCCAACGCTACAACCAACCTCCACAACCACGATGAACGCGCCTATATACTAGCTACCACCACGTCATGACTTACACTCATTGCCAGATCTCATTCAGCGGGTGAAACAATATTTCGTTCAGTAGGAAGATAATTTACATAGTAAAATAAAATAACCAGAGATAGTAAAATCAAAAGGAAAGTGAATATAGAGTATACGTTACAACAGTTAAAATAATATGAGATAACACATTTAAACAAATTGTTATACACTTCCTATTCAACACGATGCCTCTGAAATACAAATACGAAGGAGGGGAAAAATAACGCTTTCATCTTTCTTCAAGTTACATATTTCTCTGATAATTATCTTTAACTCTATAGCTAATCAACTTACATTAACCCATAACATGATTTCTCCCGCTCTGTGAAAATTATTGAAAAACTTATGCTCAAAATTATTCAAATCGCTTACATGCTATCTGTATGAAACATAAAATATCTCTTACGAAAGGAATGATTTCTAACTTTTATATACGTTGACTGCTAAATAACCTGGGTGACCTTACTCATCACCTGAACCATGAAATACATAAAATAAACCAAAAAATCAAAATGAAATATCAAGAATTCGAGCATGCAAAAGTCCTTGTATAAAAATAAAGAGTTCGTATGTGCTGAGTAAAAGTAACCGTTTCGTAATCAGTTCAGTGCATATTTGCATTTTTCAAAAGTTTTGTGCTACTAAAGTTTCAAAATTGTATCATTGTAGATCACAGTTGATATACTAGAAATTGTCTGTTAAAATCGTGCACGTGAGTTCGTGTATTGACCAATATACATATTTTTAAACAAAGCTTATTTAAAGAAATAATGCGATGTGCTCATCTCCTTTTGTAAAAAGGTGCGTCTGACATAGTTTATCAAAACGTTCGCATAAATGCATAAGTTCTCTGCTGTTTGCTGAGAAACAAGAGTTTATTGTAAGCTTTTATGAGCATTATATTTTGTGTGGAATTCACAATAGAAATTAATATAGTAGCACCTATGTGAAATCGAAGATCACGTTTCACCTGCATGAATAATTTTTTTGCATTGTATACATACACACATTTTATAGGATAATACTGTATTCATAGTCCGTTTCCGTGTTGTAGGGAAAGAGGATTGCATAGATGATCTGTGATTTCTGTTAGGAATTTCACAATTCAGTTCACCTAAGAGTGTTTTTTTGTTTTTCACATTAGGAAGAATTTCATTTACAGTTTTGTGTTTAACTGATGGCTCATTTTCAACACTTTTGGCTAGATTAGAATTTTCTGTTAGGAATTGTTCACTAGTAGATTCATCTTTCATGGAGTCAGCTTCAGCTTTGTACGGATTTATCTTAGAAAGATCAGGAATGATTTCTGTAGGGTTCACATTAATTATCCTAGAAATACTTGTAGGAGCTTTATCATTTTCCTTCGAATCCTTAGAATCATTATTCCCATCATCAGAAGTTTCATGAGTGATAATGGGCTGATTTTCTTCATTAATGACAGTTTCAGGCAAAATAATTTTCCTATCAATTTCTGTTGCTAGTGGTTCATTAATAACAAACGCAGGTGAACTATTAACGACAGAAAAAGCACTTGTGTATGTAGTTTCAGAATTTTCACAAGAATGTGCTTTACCCTCTTCTTCCAGGCATATACATCGCGCTTCTGCCTCGTCACATGGCAGGCTTCGCAGAGGCCCATTTTCATATGCGATGAAATACGGGGAGGGAGAGGTTCTATCCATCACGACGTAATTCAGGCCCATGTGAAAGAAATACATATCTGTTCAGTGAATGTAATTTTTATGCCAATGAGGCTAAGATGTTATGCATTATAGTTATTTGCACGTGACGATGCGTCATACAGAATATAATGAACTGAAATTTGTTCTTCTGGAGGCGAAGAAACAGAGACCAGTGTCTTTTTTTATAATAGAGTCAAGGAGAAAAAAAAATTACTATATGCAAAACATTGTGGTATTATGTTAACTGTGTTATTTATACGTACATTCAAGAATTAATATTTTAATACCATTTTTTTATATATTCAAGAGTACATACTTCTTCACTGTCACTAATTTTTTGCTTACTTATGTTTCACGTTTTCGTATAAATCAAAAAAAGGTTATTAGACACTGTCGCACCACAGTAAAACATAGAAGAAACACAGGAATCGTTTATGTGCTGGAGAAATGCGTTACTTTCGGTGAGGGGGTGGGGGTGGAGCTTGTGGAAAGATACGTTCTGATTGTGTGAGAGACGAAGATCTGTTGCAGTTGTGCAATGTGAAGCAAAATGTTGTTAGCAAGGTGGATATTAAAAATATGCTTCGGTCGTTTGACCATGTTGAAAAAATGAGTGATGAGATGCTTACAAACAAGGGAAGCCTTTCAACTGTCACTCTCCAACATTGAAGAAACGTGGCCAGGAGATGGTATCAAGGGCAAAAACCAATGGGTGCATTTCCGTCTTGGCCCAAATGAACTGAAAAAGGTGAACAAGTTATCTGAAAATGGCCTTAGAGCACAAGTGGAGAAAATCATCGAACGTATCAATAAACAATCAATGGCATTCAGAAAAATTCAACACGTTGTTATATCCGTGGATTGAAATTGGATACTATGAAAGTGATGATGCTTCTTTTGATAATGTCGAACGCATTTGTTTTTCAGATATCAATGACAATTTTCAGTACTGTGTTAACTTTCGGATCTTGCGTTGTTCTCATTGTTCCAAATTACTTTGCTTCGGTCATGCGTTCAATGCGACAAATGTTCATTTACACCTGCAATAAAGGTTTTTGTTGCTTTTTGTATGACATGAGCTTATTTTGAATCATGGGGACATAGCTGATATTTGGGGTTAAATCTCACACACCACAACACATGTTAGATGATTTTTCCCACTTGTGCTCTAAGGCCATTTTCAGACCACTCGTTTACCTCTGTCAGTTTATTTGGGCCAAAACGGAAATACAGCCATTGGTTTTTGCCCTTAGTACTATCTCTTGGAAAACTTTCTTCAATTTTGGAGAGTGACAGTTGAAAGGCTTCCTTTGTAAGAAAATATTTTTTGCCCAAGTGACAGGAAGGAAAGGGAGAAGAAAGCCAAGGAAATTATGGTATAGGATCAGATTCAAGAGTGTCTCCATGAGAAAAAGATTATGAGTATGAAGTATAGAAGATCTTGGGTGCGGCGTGTGAAGGATGTCAGTGAGGCCCAAGTTATATGTCAAGATCGCTGTAAATGGAAAAATTTTATACGGCAACAGTAAGTAAAAATTATATGGTAGTTTATATTTCTTTGTGGAGCTAACCCCTGAATCTCAAAAAACAGCTTAGTGATATGTATGTACACCACAGTTACGTGTCTTGCGTGTGAAAACTCAAGTTTGTCCGCTACGGGCATCGAAACCGTGTCCCCTCACTCCTGAGTAAGTCGCTCTCCCAACTGAGCTACACGGACAGAATGTCTCGCTGCAGATTTGTCGTCTTGACACATGTTTTCACTTCTGTAGTACGTCACATGTGTGTGTGTGTAATCATGAGGCATTTCAAAAAGGTTGGCCTTAGTTCCCTAAAAGAATAAAATTTGCATTATAAGATAAACTTTGGCATAAGTGTCTTATAGTGCTTTGTAATAATATAAAACTAGAACAGTAATTTTAATTACAACGTGCATATTTGTGTTTCATGCAATAAAGTGCCATAGTTTTGGTTTTACGAGAAGTACCTTAGGTTCCACAGAATTTGAATTATTAAAACTCCTATAGAACCTAATTAATAATATGGAATTTAAAATTTTCAGCAATTGAAAGTTAGTAGATTTTCGCGAAAGGGCATCGAAGATATTTTTTCGGGAGGGGGGGCTAAAATATTTCCTGTACGCCACTGGTCTTTCCCCAGATCTCCTATCTTAGCAGCACACAAACGATTGCTACGTTTGTTGCGCAGTACCCGTTCTTCGGAATTCAGTCCACTCCATTCTTTCAGATACGTAACCACGACATTCATCTTCGCCCGTCGTTTCTTCTTCCTTCGGTTTTTTTCTTCAATAAAGTGTGATCGCAAGCAACGGCGTACCCAGAAGAGGTGCAAAGGGCCATATGCACCCCACAAAATAATTTTGTCTAGTTTTAAAAATTGATAAAAATTGTCGCTGTCGTTATTTTGCTAGTGTCGCCATTCCGGTCTTCCTTAAATATCCATTGTTACTTCTTTATTTGGAATGGTCAGAGGAATTCACATATGCCTATTGTTAATGCCTATCCCCTCCCCCTCCCCGTGCACATTTACCACTTGTATGCCACCAAAGAAAGAAGAGAGCGAACTGGTATTGTAGTGGTCAGGGTGTCTGGCTAATGAATGGGTGGGGGGAGGGTAAGCCTTTTATTTTGAGTACATACCTTAGCAGGAAAACAAAAACATAAAACGAACATTGCCTGTTTTCATGCACATTTTTTTATCACTTTAGGAAGGAATGATATCATAGTTGCAGTGATAAAACCAATAATGTGAGAATTTTTCGATTGTTGACTTCACGTCATATAAAATGTTATGCACTGATGCATAATACAGATGCAACTTGATGGAAATGTTATGTATAGTGCTTGAACAGACTGATGTAAGTGCAAAAGAAATTCTTTGATCAAATTTAATTTTTAAATAGCAATAATGCAAACTACAAAATTTCGCATTCGTGGTTTTGACATTGCGGCGATGATATGCACCCCCCACCCCCACACACACACACCATTAATTTCTGCGTACGCCACTGATCGCAAGTACTTGGGCCATTTCGGGTAACGGCCAAATCAGACAATCGGATAAGAACACTAATCGGGGGTTCGTGCAGTGCAGAAGGGAAACCTTCGAACTCCCCAAACGCAACGGTAATGGAAAGATGCAAGACAGATGTTCCTGTGGAGCACAGAAATTCTAAACTGTGATATCTTACATTTGCTAAATGTATTACGTATATGACGTCAAGACAAGGCCAACCGCTGGTATATCCATTATATGAAGTTAAGAGAACGCCAAAGATCCGAATCTATATTGCCAAAATTTTCTACAATTGACATAAGTCTAATACTACCAATTACTGTAAAAAAATGATGCATATATTTAATCACTCATTATTTTCCTAAAACATTATTTTATAAAAAAAAATTACGAAAAACGTATTTTCCTAAAATATTTTACGAAAATGAGTAAATGCACTCAATATTTTTGTAAATTTCATATATTTCTGGAAATTCATCAAGCAAACATTCAATCCAGTGTGTTAATTGAATTTAATAACAGCCTGCACAGAGTAAAGAAATCCTTAATTTAAATGTTAACACTTTTTTCTCTGCTTGAATGGGATTGCGACAGTAAATATTACTACTGCGTGTATACTGACATCACTCATTTGCATAGCCAAACTCACAGACACACATTAAATGTAAAATGACTGTGCAATGAACAAGTTGTAGTTTCTGTTCTTATTTGGTGTAGAAAAAATGAAAATGAATATTAGAATTTTTAAGGTTTTTAACGATTATACACTGCTGGCCTTTCAAAATGCAACACCAAGAAGGAAGCATCCGATTGGCCTGAAATTCGCAGTATGCGTCGCCCGCGAGAGGACATGCAAACGATTGGTATTGCAGGGCATATACAAATCATGTGCGCCCGGCACGCCACCGAGAAGCACTATAAGAAGGGTGCACAGAAGGCGGGCTGTAAGGAGTGGAAGTGTGTTGTGCTGCCGGACCTGTGCGTGGGAAGCTTCCTGACGCCTCGTCGCAGAATACGGCAGTCATTCCAGCACGATTCGGAGTGCGACAGAGGACGAATAGGGGCTTATCGCGACAGCATTTTATCGTACCGAGACATCGGCGCCCGTGTGGGACGACATCCAGCCACAGTGAGGCGAGTATGGATATGGTGGGTGCAGGAGGGACGGATGGACCGAAGTGAGCGATTGTCGCAGCAGCGGCACACCACCGAACGAGAGGACCAGCATGTTGTGCGGCGGGCATTGACGGCTCCCACCGCCACATCACGAACGTTAGCGCAGGAATTATGGTGTGTTGCGCAACAACCTGTGTCAGCACGTACCGTTCGACGTCGTCTGCAGGAGCTGGGACTTGTCGCACGGCGCCCATTGCTCCGATTACAATTGACGTTACACCACCGGCGAGTGCGGCGGCAGTGAGTCGTTGAACGCCGCACCTGGACTACGGAATGGCACGACATTATCTTCTCCGACGAATCCCGCTTCTGCCTGCAACACCACGACGGTCGGATCCGCGCGTGGCGGCACCGCGGCTAGAGACTATATGACGCCTGCATTATGCATCGCAATACCGGTCCGTCGCCTGGCGTTATGGTTTAGGGTGCAATTGGATATGACAACCTAATCCCTCTGGTACGCATCGTCGGTACACTCAACAGCCACCGCTACATCTCCGACATTTTGGAGCCTGTAGTCCTCCCTTACCTGCAGGACCTGCCAGCGGCCAGGTTTCAACAGGACAATGCGCGCCCGTACGTGGCACGCATAGTGCAACATTTTTTCAGGGCCCATCAGGTGTCACTGCTGCCATGGCCCGCCTGTTCTCCCGATATGCCGCCCATCGAACACGTCTGGTCGCTCGGCAACCGAGTGGCCCGGCAAGCACCACCTGCGGCTACGTCTGATGAACTGTGGCAAGGTGTGGAAGCAGCCTGGACTGACATACCCCAAACCCACATCCAAAGTCTCTTTCGTTCGATGCCGCTGGGTGTAACGGCCGTTATTGCCATCCATGGGGGCCACACGAACTATTGATGTCTGCGTGTTCCGCAAGTCGCACGGGCCTGTAAGCTCAATCGTTTCATCTTTGTATCTGTTGTTATGTGTACAGTTAATCTGGCTTTGCTGTCTCGTGTCCTGCTTGGTGTTGCATTTTGGGTGGCCAGCAGTGTATTTGTATTTATACTATGGGTTTCAAATCTGTGCCCTTAAAACATTACTTATAATGCCTCTGATTTCAATGAAATTTTACTATGTGGTAGGGGACCACCTGGGGAAGAACCCTATTCAAAATGGGTGAAGTGGGGTCAAAGGTCAGGACATAAGAACGGGATGCATTCCATTGCTTTTATGCGTCATAACGTGCGTGTAAATGGTTCGATTTCGATGAAATTTTAGTATGTGGTTGGGGACCTCCTGGGGACGAACCCTGTTGAAAATGGACGAAATGAGGTCCAAGGTCAGGATATAGGATTGGGATCCATTCCATCGCCCTTATCCCATATTATTAAGGTGGACGTCAAGTAATTTAGCTTCCTATACTTCCAATGGAAAAACTTTTGTATACATTTCCTTCACAATTAATGTGTTCCCAAGGATGAAAATTTGAACATCGATTAAAATAACTTCATATTATGACTTGGAATACTTAATATTTTCTAAAACATAACCATAATCATATTAAAAATAAATAACTTTTCCTTTGGTGGTGTTGAAACCAGAAAAAGGATGGCGCGACCTGTACTTTGATGACGTCAGTAGACAAACAAATGTTGGATTGCATAATTATGGTTATGTTTTAGGAAATATTAAGTATTCCAAGTTATAAAATGAAGCTATTTTAATCGATGTTCAAATTTTCGTCTTTGTGAACGCATTAATTGTCCAGAAAAAAGATGGTGCGACCTGTACTTTCATGAAGTCAGTAGACAAACAAATGTTGGATTGCATAATTATGGTTATGTTATAGAAATTACAAAGTATTCCAAGTTATAAAATGAAGATATTTTAATCGATGTTCAAATTTTCATCCTTGGGAACGCATTAATTGGGAAGAAAATGTGTACAGAAATTTTTCCATTCGAAGTACGGGAAACAAAATTACTTGACGTTCACCTTAAAGGAGCAATTATTGTATGCATTGCAATTTTATTTTGAAAACGGCTCTAAAGATTTTGATGAAAGTCGTTAACCTACCGTTTTCTGATACTAGAAATCGATTTAGCTCGATCTCGACTTTAGGAAAATTCGTTTATTGGGTTAAATAACCACCCCGAATTACCAAGTTTTTAGTGTCATGGCGTCGTGCCATTAATGTTATCCATGCTTAGAAATCTTATGACGTCATACTCTCGCAATTCAGATGTTGTCGCGCTGTCACGCCATCTATCTCATTACGTAACGCGTTGTGTGTGGATCCTATTAAAGTTTTATGACGTCACATTCTTGCGAGCAGATGGTCGCGATTCCCATCTGCCTTATTATGTCACGCGTTGTGTGCGTATGTTCGTCCGCACGATAACTCGCGTAAAAATCGTTCGATTTCGATGAAATTTCAGTATGTGGTAGGGGAACACCGGGGAAGGAACCCTATTGAAAGTGAGAGAAATGGGAACAAAGGTCAGGACATAGGAGCGAGATCCATTCCACTGCTCTTATGCATCATAACTAACGTAAAAAAGGTTCGATTTCGATTAAATTTTAGTATGTGGTAAGGGACCACCTGTGGACAAACCCTTTTGAAAATGGGCGAAATGGGGTCAAAGGTTAGGACATAGGAGCGGAATCACTTCCATCGCCATTATGCGTCATATCTTACGTAAAAGTGTTTCGATTTGGATGAAATGTTAGTATGTTGTAGGGACCTGCCTGGGGAAAAATCCTATTGAAAATGGACGAAATGGGGTCAAAGGTTAGGACACAGGAGCTGGATCTTCTTCCATAGCCCTTATGCATCATAACTTACGTAAAATTGCTTCGATTGCGACAAAACTTTATCATTTTATTTCGGAGGTATACTGAACCAGTTGTGTTGAATATAATCGAAACGGGATCAAAGATCAGGGCACAGGAGCAAGATTTATTCCACATCCATTATCCTCATAACTTGAGTAATGATTTCTGATATGTTGGAAAGCGTATCATAATCAATGCATTGCATGATTTTACTAACTTGTTTATTTTGGGCAGAGGGGAGTCGCACGGAAAATGTGACATGTGAAGTGCGACGCGGTCTCAAAAAGTTTGGGAACTCCTGATCTAGGCAACAACTATGTGTTAGATATAAAAACGCAAGAAAGGAAAGGAAAGATCAGAAAAGGAGGATATCACGTAGTTCGTGTTTTATGAAGAAATGGAGAGCCTTCGTGAAAGATGAAGACCTCTGCAATATTGTGTAATTGTGTTAATTTGTCTGGAGAAAGAAGAAGCTACACTCCCCTGGTGTCTCGTTGTTTCTGAACCAGCAGTCGTCTTCACATGAAATTCAGCACGTCCATTTGTCAAACATGATGCAATGATGGCAGCGTGAATTGAGCTCATTAAGGGTGTTATTCTCACTCGGCAGCAACACGCAGATGAATGACTGAAAAAAAAAAAAAAAAAAAAAGAATGAATAAACTTCTGAGAAAAACTGTTGCAGAACATTCGAGTGAAAGCTTTCCATTTTTTCGTCGCCAAAAAAAAAAGATAGAAAACTTTTTAATGCTTCTGCGTATCTGCATTCTGTATCAGACTTTACTTACATCATAAAAAAAAAAAAAGGAAGTACTTTTCCTGTATGTGTGAACTCAGAGAGAAAAAACCCATGAAAACAGAAGATGGGCAATTACGAAAGGAACATTTAATGACTGCGGGTGGTCGAGCCTTTATCCGTTTGTGTCGGTTTAACGTGATTCCACTGAAGTGTTGACAGATCTTGCAATCTGTTGTCGGCAACTACCTCTTATGATGCGCCCCCACCCTTCAAAGATGTTGGTAGGCTTCGGGCAAGGCGAGCACATGACTAAAGTCATATCTGGTGCACACATGGTAAACGAAGGAGATAATTCTTCCTTATTTTTATTTCACATATAGCTTTTTCAGAATAGTCTTATCTCTCTAATACTCACTAAGTGTTTCAGTTTCCGAATTTAATATTGCTTAACAAACCATTCAAGCTGACAAGATTGCAATAGAACCACTTTGACCCGATTATCATGGAGATACCCTTTCCTTAATGACCGCACAGCAGGAGCAATGAGGTAATGAAACTTTGGTTACATAATCTTTCATTTTGGTCTTCAGCGTGAAATACAACTTTAGGCTCTTGATCTTTTGCATTGAGTCTACATTTTCTTAATCTTATTTCACGTTATTTGGGGAATTTGGGGAATTTGCAATCAGAGACGCTGGCGGGCTTCTGGTTAACATCCCGAGCTCGGTCCGGGTTTTTATTACACATGAGCTATGGGTGATGCTCTTGTCCAGTGGTCGTCAACCTGGTCCCTACCGCCAACTAGTGGGCGTTTCAAGCTTTCATGGTGGGCGGAGGGGAGTTTGTCCGTTGTTACAAATTTTGCTCTTCCGCTATATATCGATTACATTGCTAACAACTTTGCGAGTTTGACTTTTTAAAATATGCTTTTGCAATTCACATTTGAGATCCATCTCTAAACTTTGAATATAGATAATAATTAAAACAAGGTAATCCCCTAAATACAGAGTGTTGAGGATAACATAAAACACGTTTTATGGGTTGTCGGAAGAGTCATGACGTATTTTGGCAACTGATGGCGGTTGGGCGGTTTTGGAAGTACTAGAGGTATGCGCAGCTGTATTGTGGCTATGGCATTCGACAGGTGCCAGTTCTAGCTGCAGTCTAAAAGGAATAGTGAGCGATTTGGTTGATTTGCGGAGATTTGACATCAAGTTGAAGATTGAAGACCAAACTGTGCATTTTCGCCATATTTTACTGTTTTACTTTGTGACGTACCTGCCAGCAGGACGCACACGACATAAAGGCAGATAGGAATCAGAATAAACGTCTGCGTAGCTCAGTTGGTAGAGCGACTTGTTCCGGAATAAGCGGCCTCGGGTTCGAATCCCGGCGTAGACCAAAAATGACGGAGAAATTTACTTCGTTATAATGGCGCCCGAACTATCCGGATGACCCGGCCGTTCAAAATCTCGCATTGGTGTGATGTTATTTCCACACCGCGAGACAGGAAAAATCAGAGAATTCCTTCTCCAGCACTTCGAAAAATAAAAATGTGTGATGTTGCATTCCACACAGCAGATTGACTGGGAGTTCTCAAGTGCACGTTCTACAGTGTATGGCTGCCTGCAACGATTCATGGTCTCGGCTGACCCGTGGGCCATGCCCCCGGCCCTCTTTCGGGGGGGAGATGTGACGTACCTGCCAGCAGGACGCACACGACATAAAGGCAGATAGGAATCAGAATAAACGTCTGCGTAGCTCAGTTGGTAGAGCGACTTGTTCCGGAATAAGCGGCCTCGGGTTCGAATCCCGGCGTAGACCAAAAATGACGGAGAAATTTACTTCGTTATAACTTCCGGAAAGGGAAGAACACGCGTCAAGCTTGTGAAAAGTTGCGTAAAGTGTACGGTGATAAGGCTGAACAAGAACGTCAGTGCCAGCGGTGGTTCACAAAATTCCGTGCTGGTGATTTTGACGTCAACGATGCTCCTCGGTCTGGAAGGCCCACCGAGTCTGATGACGACCAAATAAAGGCATTGATCGAGTCAAACCCACGTTCCACGACACGAGAGATTGCAGACACATTGCACATCCATCATTCAAGCGTTCACGACCACCTGAGGAAGCTGGGATACGTAAGCAAGCTCGATGTGTGGGTTCCTCGTGAACTCAAAGAAGCTCAATTGACGGCGCGTATAAACATCTGCGATATGCTCATTAAGCGTGAGGAAAACGATCCTTTCTTGCAGCGACTGATGACGAAAAGTGGATTGTGTACAACAATGTGCTGTGCAAACGGTCTTGGTCCCGGCGTGCTGCTTCGCCTCAAACGACATTCAAAGCAGACATTCATCAGAGGAAGGTTCTGGTCTTAGTGTGGTGTGATTTTAAAGATGTTGTGATTTTCGAGCTCCTACCACGGAACCAAACAATCAATTCGAATGTTTACTGTCGGCAATTGGACAGTTTGAACGAATCCATCATACAGAAACGTCCAGAGCTCATTCATCGTAAAGGTGCTGTGTTCCATCATGACAACGCGAGATCACACACAAGTTTGATCACCCGCCAAAAATTATTGGAGATTGGGTGGGATGTGTTGCCACAACCAGCATACTCGCCTGACCTTGCGCCGTCAGACTTCCACTTGTTTCGCTCTCTTTAACAGTCCTTGCATGGTATAACGTTCAATTCAGATGAGGCCGTAAATCAGCACCTTGTACAGTTTTTCGCCACGAAAGACAGGTTCTTCTATGAACGAGGCATTCTGCAGCTCACTGAAAGATGGCAAAAGGTTGTCGAATAAAACGGGCATTATATCATTGATTGGTCTTTGTTCTTTCTATCAATAAATGACCTATGCAAAACATGGCTAAAATACTTCATGACTTTTCCGACAACCCAATTAATGATGTAGATCATGCACATAAAGTATAAATAACATATAATAAAATACATGAAGTATAAATAACAGATAATAACATACATGAAGTATAAATAACAGATAATTACATACGTGAAGTATAAATAAAAACATAAATTTAAGTACATATCTTTTACAAACCTTCCCCTCTAAAAATTACTTCGCACTTGAGCTAAATTGAATTACTGCGGCACCGGTGATCGGTAAGGAAATTTCACCATCAACAAAGATACCAAAGTGGGCGGTAGGTATTAAAATGTTAACGACCCCTGCTCTTGTCCAACATAGCTGGCAGTCTCTCTCCTTTGCTGCCAGCGACTTTAAGTAGAGGACGGTCGATTTGTTATAGTCCAAGATGCTCCCGGTGGTTGTTTACCCCTTCCCAAAACAAATTAACAAAAATAAAAATAAAATAAAAAATCACTGTAGTTTTGTCAGAGGCACAAGTTTCTGACCTGTCGCCCCAACTGGGTTCAAGTTCCCGTCCCGAATTAGGAATGAGTGGTGCGTTTGTCCAATTTCTCTGACTCTCTCACTCCCTGGAACCAGTGGTTCGAAATCAGGGACAAGCGACTGCTTATAGCCCTTAGAGTTGCTCATAACGATCGTTAAATCCCAAAAGAAAAAGAAAAACAAGTTAGTAAAAGCATGCAATGCATTGATTATGATACGTTTTCCAACATACCAGAAATCATTATTCAAGTTATGAGGATAATAATGGCTGTGGAATACTAAAATTCCATCGAAATCGAAATATTTTTACGCGAGTTATCGTGCGGACAGACAGACAGACGGACAAAGCTGGAGCATATACGTTTCTTAAACCTAAGTTTGGAAATCGTAAATAAAGAAATTCGCAGTTGGATCCAGACAAACTTTCTTCAGTCTTTCTTGATTGGCTACTGGACGAAGCTTCAGAAAGAGGTATCTTACTAGGTTCAAGTGGGAACTTTGACAAGCACCAGAGCCGGATTAAGGCCTTAGTGCGCCCCTAGGCTAATAAATTTGAGAGGGGCCCCTAGTCTAAGACATCTGAGTGGGCCCCCTTGTCTAAGATATCTGAGTGGACCCCCCAAAGGACTTGTGACGGGGAATCATTATGAAGTCCGTTAAAATATGAAACTATAGCAATATGCTTATGACAATTAATACGTACTGCCTTCTTCAAAGTAATAAATTATCTGCAGAGTTTTCATAATACTGTATAAGTCACTGTATTTTCCATTGCTCTCATAAGAACATGATTTAAAAGCTTAAGATTCCCAGATTTTGTTTTGAATTTTCTAATGGTTCAGCATTTTATACTTTTCCTAAAGCCTCCTTTTTGCTATGCAATGTGAGGATAGCGGGGAGTTCAGCCATTAATGGTCATAAGCGCAAATTGGGAGGTGTGTGTGTGTGTGTGGATGGTAATGAAAAGGCTGAAACTGTCTCTGCGACATGAATCCTTTACCCTAGGGGAGTTACTGCCTTTTAAATCTGTTCGTGTTCCAGCCTCTAAGGGTTTCTGGCCAAGTGGAAATCATACAAGACAAAAAAAAAAAAGTAAAACTATTTTATGAACATCTCTCTCTCTCTCTCTCTCTCGGTCTATCTATCTATCTATCTGTACGCCTCCTGAGCCCTGGGTAATGAAAGGCCCTAAGGCTATATAGCCTCTACAGACCCTCTTTATCCAGCCCTAGCGCGCACTGCCTTTAACACGCCTTTTGAAAAAATAGTAAGTGCTTATAGTGTTACTATATCCGCCCGTGCGTGTGCGGTGTACAGTCGTAGGAATTAATTTACTCTATGTCACACTCGCAAACAGAACAAACTTTATTTAACACATGGGAAAATGTTCTCTTCGCAGACAGCGTGATTTGTTTTCGCTGTAGGTGACACATTTTTTTATTCTCTTTTTAAGTTAAAACAACGCGTTACGTTACAGCGGGCATAATATCCATGCACCTGTTAAGTCTGATCTAAAAAATTCCTTTTGCATTGGAAAACTCGAAACGTGACAAAAAATAACCATATCTTTTGGTCTGTTTCCTATGCATGACATTGTTGCTAGAGAGCGTATGAGCAAGTGACATTGAACCTAAATTTTAATTTTATTCTTTATCACTAAAAAAACCTATCAAAAATAATTATCCTTAAATTCTTTTCACGATGCAGTCCATTTTGCTCACAGTTTTTACTGCAAAGATAACTCAAAATTTTCCTACTAGGGCAGTAAATGTCAACCGTATGTTTACCGATGTCGCTGCTTTTAAAAGTTCCATTGCAAAAATTATTTTTGCGTCGAATAGAGTTCATGGAGAAAAACATTTTGCGCGTAATTTTTAATTCTTTTATAACGCACAGTTTTGGCACAAGGGACGTAAGTACTGTTTTCACTATATCCACAGCCGTATCGACATTTTCAAAATTTCGAATAAAAGTTACGTTCAAATGGAATCGCAAGATGTGTGAAAAGACTTTAGACTGAGGCATACGAAGGTACACCATCGACGTACACACGAACCATCCTTTCATGAATACTGCGTTACTTTGCGTTTCACTTGCCAACGCAGTATTCATGAGAGGATGGTTCGGTTCCGTAATTGCATATAGTCGCTAATCCATTGTCACCATATAGACTTCAATGCACTGTGGCGCCGTCTCAAATGTTGATACAGCGATGTGGCGTGGCTGTTGTATAACTAAAGGATGATGAAATACTTTGCAATACAGTGCATTGAAGTCTATAAGGTGACAATGGATTAGCAACATATGAAATAGATATGGTTATTTTTTGTCACGTTTCAGCCGGCAACCACTCCTTTCAAGATCAGGCATGCAACTTATTGAACTCCCCTCGTAGCTACTGCACAGGTATTGTAACATCACAGACACGGCGGGTAAACATTTAAAGTCATTTTATTTACATTTAGTTCTTACAATCGCTATTACAATTCGTTTCACAACATCTGTACGCATAACAACGACCAGCTACCATTCGTCTCCTCCTCTGCACTCTCCCGCGCAGACGCATCTCAATCCAAGTCCCTCTTCAAGGTCGCCTCTCGTTCGGCGCTTCAACAGCAGTCCACAATTCAATGTATCAGTCCGCGCTCTTACGTATTAAAATCCAAGATGCTACAGTATATACAAAATAAGTGCTGTGGAGACGTACGGGTAATTACGTGACAAATTGTTAAATCTTATTGTACCTCGTAATTAGTTAACAATTCTGCGAGTTCTTTTGTTGAACTGATTAATTGAATTTCTTTTTTTATAAAGCTATTTAAAACTACACGGTCGATTCATATTATTTTGACCACTAGCTAATATACATAGTAACCGCCGTGTGCAGCGCGGACAGCAGCTAGACGTGCTGGGGGTGACTCAATAAGGTGCTGCAAGGTGTTCACAGGTACGCTATCTACCAACAAGTAATTGGACACCCCTGCAATCGACGATATCTGCGGTCCTGATAGACGTCACGGCCTCCGCCGTTAAATATCGTGTGGAAAACAACAACGCAACCAGTCGCATGCAAGATGCCATGCAGTTCGGTGCTCTGTGATTTCGAGAAAGGTGTAATCGTCGAGTATCACAGAAATTGCCGATCCATACGTGACATATCCAGCGAGTTGAAGTACCCAAAATCGACAGTGGCCTACGTGATTGGCAAGTGGAAGATGAGAGGTGACTGTCATTTTCGGAATGTGCCCCGACCCGGCAGACCCACAAAACTAGGAGTTAGAGACCAACGGGTGTTGGCCAGAGAAATTCGGAAGAACCGCGTTAAATCGATGGGCCACATCCGCGAGGAGTTTCAACAGGCATCCGGGAGTGTTCTTTCGATGAATACCATCCGCAAGGAAGCCCATCTGCTCGGTTATCATGGACGTGCTGCCGCCCACAAGCCTTTGATCACCAAGTCCAATGGCGGCGGTGGAATTATGCTTTGGGGGTGTTTCTCCTGGTATGGCACGGGACCCTTGGTCGCAATTCCTGGTAGACTCAACGCCGAGACCTACTGCACCATTTTGGATAACCATGCGCTTCCTACGTTGTGGCAGTTTTACGGGGTGGACCCATGTTACCTTCAGGGTGACAATGACACCTGTCATGTTGCTAGGTCCACAATGGCTTGGTATGGTGACAATGGGATTAATCGAATGGACTGGCCTGCGCAGAGCCCGAACCTTAACCCTATCGAGCACCTCTATGATGAGTTGGAGCGTCGACGTAAGGGGTGCCCTCACCGTCCAAAATCGGTGAAGGAACTGACCTGTCTTCTCCAAGCCGAGTGGAAGAAAATACCGCTAGCCGTCGTACAACGCCTGGTTGAGAGTATGCCCCGGAGGGTCGCAGCTGTAATCACTGCTCGTGGAGGCTCCACCAACTATTGAAGGTGAATAAACTTCGCTTTCCCTTGCTCTCACAGGTGCCCAATTACTTGCTGGTAGATAGTGTATGTGGAGCCATGGTGATGCAGTGCATCTGACAGATGCTGCAGGGTTCGTGGTGGAAGAACAACACGATCGAGATGGTCCCACAGAGGCTCAGTTGGGTTTAAGTCTTGGGAATTAGGGGGCCAGGGAAGTACTTTGAAGTCTTCATCGTGCTCTTCCAACCACTCTCGGACATTTCTAGCTGTGTAACACGTCGCATTGACGTTCTGGAAGATCCCATCCACCAGAGTGAAGACAATCAGCATATATGGGTGTAAGTGGTCTGCAAGGATGGATTCACAACGAATTCGGTCCATAGTGCCTTCCACAGGTATGAGTGGACCCAGGGAATGCCACGAAAACTTTCCCCACACCATAACGCTGCCCACACCAGCTTGTGTTCCTTCAGCAATGGTTGAAGGGTGTTTATTCTCCGATGTTTCTTCCCTTATACGCCAACGTCCATCCGTTAGATGAGGCAGAAAACGTGACTCATCGGAGAAGGCAATCCTCTGCCAATCAGCGTAGGTCCAATTCCTATCCTTCAGTGCAAATGAAAGCCTTTTCTACAGATGAACCTTCGTTAGCATAGGTGCAGTGACCATCCGTCTGCATCAGAGCCCCATACGCAGCAGGGTTTGCTGAACTGTTGTTTATAACACTTCCGGTAGCCCCCTGGTTCATTCGGCTCCAATGTAGCGTGTTGATCGGCCCTCACGCCCCTTCAAAGCCGACGCTTACCTCTCACATCAATGGCACGTGGTGCTCCGCAGTTTACAAGTCACTTATTCGCAATGGTGCCATTTCTCTACTCACATTACACTTTAACCACAGCAGCACGCGAACAGTTCACAAACTGCGCTGTTTCGAAATGCTGCCACTCTTGGCCCGAAAGCCGATAATCCTCCCCTTTTTGCAAATCTGATAAATCTCTCCTTTTATCCATGACAGCAACGAGTGATATGTTTTCAGATTGCCTACAGCACAACTGATATACCCTTCAGGCCAACTCACGACACGTGCCTTCATTCATTGGCTACGCGCTGTTGACGTCAAAAGTAGGAGGTGGTCGCAATAATGTGACTCGACTGTGTATTTTCTAAAGCTGAATGAAGAAACTTTTACTTAGATCTTTATCAATGCATGTGATATACACAAGTCTAAAATTCTGAAAAACGTATTTACTTTGAATATGTCTCAGCTCTTTTATTAAATCTGTAATCCAATGTTTGGCATTATGCCAATGGCGTGTCCTGCACTGCTGATGCCATGGTAGAGAAGTTAACCGGAAGGAGGTCTGTTCTTCCAGCTGGCAGTCTGCTGTTAGTTTTCTTTTCCCCGCATGTATCATCTTTCTTTGTTGTCGGCGGATTCGAGATAAAATTTTATTTTCTTAATCCGCTAAGGCCTACTAACGTCGCTTTACCGCGCTTAGTAGTAGTTACGCCATTGCTACTAACATAGCAGATTTTACTTCGAAATGTATACCCATATCCTCGAATTTAGTTTGAAAAACCCTCGAAAAGAAAAAAGAAAGAAATCGCTAAAAAATGGCAACCGAACGAGGGTTTTTTAATATACTTCTTATTCAGCTTTGCCAAAACGTATAAGTGGTTCTGAGAAGTAATGTGCCATTCAGTAACAAAATCTTTAACTAAGAAGTAACGAAATTTACATAACAAAGAGAGACTCAAATGGAAGGATAAGTTAGAGGAATTCGTCACAGCACGTGGATTGAGTTTTGCGACCCCCCAAGCTGAAGGTGGTAAGAGGGGTTAAGCACGCGAAATAAGGGGAAAATGCGAAAGAAAGATACAGTACAGCGTCGAAAATCCGAACGTCAAACATACGAAACGTCAATCACCCGAAACGTCAAAAATCCGAACAAGCTCTCCTCCAACATTTTTTTGGTTTTTTTTTTTTTGTTTTTTTGTTTTTTGCTGGTGGGAAGTTTAAATATAGTCCGTTCATTTTAACTTGACACTTGATGATAATGGAATCGCCTAATTTTGAGGGTACAAGCATTTTGAGGGCGACGTGTCGAAGGTGGAGGTGACTTCTGGTACTCAGAGACAAAAAGCGAAAACTTCCTCAGTCGTTTGTTCCCTGCTGGGCTAAGATTTTATGACCCATTACCACGGCAGTACCACCCCTTGTTTCATTATTCAGCCACACTGTTCGCTGTGAGTCGGGAGGGAAGTTATTCCCCCTGCGCTTAGCATAAAGTACAACCCTTGGCAAACGAAACCAGCTTGTAATTATTAGTACGTTTTGGAATTTGTACTTTATGTTTAAAAATTTCACAGTAGTAGTAAAAATGGCAAACTTGTTTCGTATTGCATAATAACAAAAAAAAAAAATCGTCGTCTCATGTATTTTTTTTTTTTTTTTGTATACAGTTGCTTATTTTTGGTACATGCATTTGGATATCATAATGCAGAAATGTTAGCGTATTTGCATTTTTCACATGTTCGATAATCCGAACACATCGAAAATCCGAACTACCAGTGGTCCCACTTAGTTCGGATTTTCGACGCTCTACTGTAATTGTAAAAGTAATTAAAAAACTGAAAAAATCTCGGGAAAACGTCTAGATCACCTAACAATGAGTGTTAACTGATAATAGACATAATAAAAAATTATAAGCGTCTCTATTGCTTCTTCCTATCACATTCTTTAATCGAGTTGAGAGTGGAAAATACATCCAACCCAACGCGGGATAGGAAACCCCACTAACATTAGTATAGGCCAACACATAGTCAAATAACAGGGGATCTGAATCATGGATAATACCATACTGCGACACGATGCACCGTCCATACGTTACACCGTATGAGTTTACAATAGCAAACTTTCCGTGTACCATTACTGTTCGCAACGAACAAGACGAAACGTCACAAGTCTACTCAGGAATGAACCCAGAATTACTGGAATAGTGTCATGTCGTCAGAGGAATTGCATTTTCAACTGCACTATGTGTATGGGGGGATAGAATTTGGAGACAAAGTCTGAAAGCAAAGATACTTCTGGCTACGACATTCTAGGCTGGAGGAGGCAGTGTAATGGTTTCCGCAATCTTTTGATGGGAGCCATTAGGACTCCTGATTCGAGTACACCAACTCCTAAATGCCGAAGTACACTATACTGACAAAAGTCACCGGACACCCCTTCAAAAGCAAATGAACGGATCCGTTGCGTTGTTAAGATGCGCAGACCACGATCATGTCGCCCTGTGAGGTTGAGTGAAAGTGTCGCTGTGGGAGAGAACTGACTTTGAGAAAGGAAAGATTGTTGGGTGTTATATTAGTCGGTTATCCATAAGAGAAACCGAGAGGCGTTTAAACATACCCAAGTCAACTGTTTCGGATGCACCGAATAAGTGGAAGACACATGGCATGCCTGAAGCAGCGAAATGTACTGGCAGACTAAAGAAAATCAGTGATAGAAGACGTCGAAGCCTCAGGAGAGTCGTTACAGCTAATTGACGGAGTACTGCACAAGACCTCAGTGTACAGGTGAGAAAAAATGCTGGAACCTCGGTATGTATACACGTACCACTAGCAGAGAACTTCATTCCATGGGTTACCGTGGTCGTGCGGCTGCTCATAAGCCTTTCATATACACTCGGAATGCTACTCGTCGTTTAGCAAGGTGTAAAGAACATTTGTCGTGAACCGTAGATCAATGGAAACTGGTCCTATGGACTGACGAAACCATATATAAGATCCATCAGTCTGATGACCGTTTGTGGGTACGGCGCCAGCCGAGGGAACGCTGTTTACCACAGTGTACTATTCCTGTGGTCAAGTTTGAAGCTGGCAGTGCACTCGTGTGGGGTCGTTTTTCGTGGTATGGTCCCAGCCCATTGGTTATCGTGGACAAACCTGTTAACCAGCACGTCTACCTCGATATTCTGGACAATTATGCCCTACCAGCTCTGTGGCCACATTATGGAGCCGAGCCCTGTTGGTACCAAAAGGATAATGCACCGAGCCATAAAGCAAGGACTGTTACGGCGTGGTTTGACTATAATTCCGTATTGTGTGTGGACTGGCCAGCACAGAGCCCTGAATCCCATAAAACACCTATGGGATGAATTAGAGTGCCGCATAAGAAGTTTGGAAACAAGGCCTACTACTAAGCAACAGTTAGCGGCAGCATTATGTACTGAATAGAAAAGCATACCTATCGCTGTGTTCCGAAATCTTGTCGAAACATGTCTCGAAGGGTCAGTACACGCATTAAGACCAAAGGTGGACCGACACCGTACTGATGTCTGTCAATAAATGCTTTTTTGTGTTTCTCTTCTAAGTGTCCGGTGACTTTCGTCAATATAGTGTATATTTAAATATTGCAGCAGATACAGTGTTCATCCAACACTCTAAACTTCAGCGTTGATAGATACCCGCAACAAGAGGACGATGGACCATGCCACTACACCGATAATGTCTCAGACTGGTTTGAGGGGTATGATGGAGACTTGCCTGCTTCATAAATCACCCGTGTCCCCAGATCTCAATTCCATTGAACATTTCTGAAATATAGTTGTTTCAGTCGTCTGGATTCAGTGCCGTCCAATCTTCACGAATTAATAGATGCTATTTAACATGCCACATTGGAAAATGTCTTTCAATCACTGAACTGGGAAAACAAAGGGATAAAGATTAATGGAGATTATCTAACCCACCTTCGATTTGCTGATGACATAGTCATTTTTGCAACTACCCCATCAGAGCTACAGAGTATGATCCAGGAACTTGCTGACAAGAGTAAAGAAGTGGGATTAAAAATGAACTTTCAGAAGACAAAAGTGATGTACAATGCTTTTACAAGAAATGAAGATTTATCAATTGATGGAGAAAAACTGGAGATAACAGACACGTACGTTTATCTTGGACAGCAGATATCAAGTGAGGGTCACATTGATGAAGAAATCAATCGGCCGTACAAAACTTGCCTGGAGGGCTTTTGGAAGAAACAGTATAATTTTCAAGAGCAATATGCCATTATGTCTTAAAAGAAAAGTGTTTGATCAATGCATCCTTCCAGTGCTTACGTATGGTGCAGAGACGTGGACCTTAGCTAAAAGAGACATACAAAGGCTGCAGACAACTCAAAGCAGCATGGAGAGGTGCATGCTTGGTGTAACCATGAGAGATAAGAAGAGGAACACGTGGATCCGAAAAATGACAAGAGTGGAAGACATCATGATCAGAGTTAAATCCCTGAAATGGCAATGGGCTGGACATACTGCCAGAAGAACAGACCATCGATGGACAGCCGAAATTTTAGATTGGATTCCAAGGGACAGGAAAAGACCCAGAAGAAGACCGCATGGGAGATGGGTGGATGAAATTCGAAAGTATGCGGGAGTGACATGGAGGAGACTGGCACAAGACAGACAGTTGTGGAGGAAACTTGGGGAGACCTTCGTCCAGCAGTGGATTGATAATGGTTGACAATGATGATGATGATGATGATTTAACATACGTGAGCCAATACGTAAATATATTTGTGGGGCGGGGGCTGCAAACCACCGTGAGAAACTCATTGGGACTAGCCTGTCCCTTATTTAGGTGCATTAAAAGGAGAGAACCAGTGCAGAAAGGCAAACACACCAACAATACCTCTCCCGGGATTTGTACCGGGACGCATCTTCGGCTAATGATTAGAAGCCCGTGATTTGTATGTACAAACATCTTTGCCACCAGGGCGTCTCCTATATCATACCGGAAGTTTATTAAAAACTTAGTGGAAGCAATGCCGAGAAACGTTGCCTCTGGTCCAAAAGCTTAAGGCTTGTCCAATTCAATATTGGGTAAGTGGTTCTAATAAATTTACCATTCACTGTGTATTTCTGAGAAAATTCTTTCAAAAGAACAGAAATAAGAAGCTCGTTGTAAAAGAAGCCAAATTACGCTTTTCTGATAAAAACAAAGGATGAAAAACAGACAAGGAAACGAAGAATGAGGGAAAAAAAAACCTTAAGAATGGTAATCCGTTTTTTTCAGAAGCAGTTTATTTGGGAGAAACGCACTTCTAAAGATATTGAAATTCTAGCTTCTTTACAAAAGAAGGATTTTTTAGCAATGACTAAAACACACAAAATGCCAAATTTCAGCTTCTTTTTAAACAAATATTTCTTTTAGTATGTGAAAACACATAAAAATTGACAAGATCATAACAAACTACCATCCCGTTTGCAACGGATTTTCATCGGTCTGAAACAGTGATCCGTCGAAAGAAACATCGAAAAATTGACAGGAACGTTTCTAACATATTTTCATGGATCTTAAAGAGCGATTCATCTGACAAAAACACAACTACAGGGTGTCCCACTCGCTACCAAACCCGGCATTTCTTTGATAATGTTAACATCAATGAAGATATTGCAACGAAATTTGAAGTGGATTTGCCTCATTTCGTGCGAAATGTGATGACATCACAACATGTGCTGGAAGTGGCCACCATTTGCGTCCAGACAGCATTGAACCAGGCGCTGCCCGCCAGCCAGCCGGACGCGCCTCTCTGCTGCTTTGTTGTGCCATTTCGCTGAGCGTGTCTACACAATACGGTGGTTGATAGTGAGTGCTCGTGCTCGTGCTCGTGGCTGTTCGCGTACGTGTGAAAATGTATCGGTATACTCTGGAGGAGCGAGTGTTTATTGTTCGCACTTATTGGAAAACAGAATCGATAAAGTCTTGTCAACAGCAATTTCTGGAGAGGTTTGCAGGCAGACATCCGCCGAGCAAGTCCACCATTTGGGCATTGTCGAAGAAATTGGAAACCAAGGGGACTTTATTAGACGACCACGCAGGAGGTCGTCCACAAATGTCCGAGGAAATGATCCAGAATGTCAAAGGCCGACTACTTGCGTCTCCCAGGAAGTCACTTTGCCGACTGTCATAGAAAACAGGGTTGTCCAAAGGCACTTATCATGTCATCACATTTCGTACGAAATGAGGTAAGCCCACTACAAATTTCGTTGCAATATCTTTATTGGTGTTAATATTATTAAAGAAATGCCTGGTTCGGTAGCGAGTAGGACACCCTGTACTTTCTCATTTCTAACAGATTTGCATAGGTCTGAAAGAAAGATTGGACCATCGAAAGAAACACTAGAAAATTGCCAATAGCACAACTACTTTGACATTTCTAATAGATTTTCGTTTTGTCTGAAAGAATGAGTAATACGTCGTTTCCTAAGAGCTTACAATTCAACTGTCTTCGTCCTGGAAAAACAGAGAATGGATGGAAAGAAAAGGGCCAACAAAGGCAGAAAGAAAATGGCACTTGAGGTAAAACGAAGAAATATACGGTTTCCTCCTTTTAAGCTAATTCACATGCTTTCTTGGAAAAGAGTAGAAAATGAGAAACTGTACTTCTCCGCCCTTCAACAGAAAAGTCCAAAACCTCTTCTTCAAATTTGTGTCTTCTGTTGTATTTAGAGAGGATCACACTAATGCGCCTTAAAATTTCGAATGATTAAAGAGGTTTATCGAGCAGTAAGTCAAAGCTGACCCCTTTTCCGAACTCTCTCGCTTTTATTACAAATTAGCGATATCTCTTCAGATTAGTCCACCTTGAAGAGTTACGTTCCTTTAGCCGTGAAGACAGCATCAGATCCCATCAAGGTGAAGCAAAGAGGGGACGCAGATGAGAAACGGGGGATGTAAAAGATGGAAATGCTCTCCTTTTACCCAAACTACGGAGTAACAGATTTAAACGAAACGTTGATGGAGTTGAAAGGACCGAGCCCCGAATTAGCCGAGAGTGGTGTTTAACAATTTATCACGGTGGGATTTACTGCTCGACGGAGAGCGAGAGGATGGAGAAGTTGCGTGGGGCCACTCAGCGCAGATGCTGCGCTTGATAAAGTCGTTAAATAACAGTCATCTCTGTATGCTTCCAATCTACTCTGCATGGATGCAAAGCACCCCTCCCCCTTCAGGCAAATCAACTCGCCATCAAACGGCAAGCTCCCCTTCCCGGGGGACGCCAAGTGCCTTCACCGCTTTTTGAATCAATTAACCGAAGTGGGACCTCTGTCTTTTCCGGAGTCTGTATCAAAAGTGTCCGTCCACTTCATAAATTAGAGCGCCACACTCTGGCGCGCGTTGTATTGCTCCTATGGGAGTCTGGGAGGTCGCCGTAAGGCCGTATCTTCGACGTAACTCGGTTAAGACCAGACTGGGTCCGGAGCATTCCTATCTCGAATTCCCCCGTGATGCGGAGGGAGCATCTCGGCGAACCTCTGGAGGGAAATCCTCTTCGAGGTTTGATGGAAAAGCGCGTGAGAGAAGGAGAGGAGCGTGCTTCTCTCGGGCGCACGTGCCGAGACTGTGGTGGTGCGCAGATGGCGGTGCGCGTCACGGGTTGCGTGTTTTTAGGAAGGGAGTCTAACCGAAATCTGGTTGTCTCTAGAGCATCAAACATGTCGATCACATCGTGGGAAGCATCGCCATCTCCTCTAAAAGATTTTGATGACTTTTTCACACGTCGTGTCACCTGAAACTTTTAAAAAAGACAAAAAAATCGTTCATTCTCGATAATGATAGCCGCTGTTTCGCGTTTCATTTTCAAAGAAATTGAACTTTTGCTGTTCCCAAAGATACACATACCCCAATAAAAAAATACACAACAGACCAAAAAAAGGCGTGATTTGCATATTATTAAGGAAGAAACGCTTTCCAATGTAAACATATTGGAGGATCATCTGTCTTTGCAGAACTTCTTTTAGAAAGGGAAGCATTTCATTTAACCGTTCGTTCTCCCGCTAGTGAGAAATGTATCGTTATACGAAGGTTGTACCGAAAGTAATGCAAATGTTAGCATAACTTTTTTTATTAAAAATTCTCATTGTAAATTAAATTTCGCTATTTTTCAGTTTTACTGTGGCAAATTACGAGGGTTGTACCGAAAGTAATACAAAAGTGGGCATAACTGTTTTGTCAAATTCCACATATCGTCAAATTTCAGTTTTTGTATGTAAGTAAAATTCATTTTGTATGTCAGTCAAACATGTCAAATTCCGATTTTAATACATCAATTCCGATTGTATGCAAAATATCATTAAATTCAGATTTTTTCGTCAGACAGGCAAGTAGACAGAGAGAGAGAGAGAGAGATAAGTCTGTGAAATTATCATGGTAAATTAAATTTCGCTATTTTTCAGTTTTACTGTGACAAATTACGAGGGTTATACCGAAAGTAATACAAAAGTGGGCATAACTTTTTCATTAACTGACAGATGTCGTTCAATCATCGATTGATTTCCCGTCCATCCCGTGGATTGATTCTTCATTTCCGGATCGTAAAAATACGTTCACGTTTCAATCCCTGTCGCCAGATCTTAAAAAAGCGGTCTTTATTGGCTTCAAACGCTTCCAGCAGACTTCCACCCTTCTCTCCTTCAAATCGGGTGTCAGCCACCGAGGTACCCACTTTGCACACACTTTCCGATACTCTAAGTCTTCCACCATCTTCTGTAAGACATTGTGACCACAGTCCAGTTGTGCAACAAGCCCACGGATTGTGACTCGTCTCCCTGCGCGAATCAATTCATCCACTGGCTAACAATTCGTATCAGTAGTCGCAGATGATGGTCTCCCACTGCGTGATTTGTCTTCAATGCTGGTTTCCCCTTCTTTAAACTTCTTCATCCATCTGTGCACACTTCTCTTGTCAATGGTGTCATCTCCGTAAACATTCTGTAGCCTTCTGTGGATGCCAGACAGCCTTGCACACTTCCTTCGTCAAGAACTCAAGGACAGCACGTTGCTTCTGCTTGGAATCCATTATGTACCTGCAATGAAGACGAAAGGTTACTATAGAGGAAGAGTTACTCTACCAACATGTGCAATTTGGACTACCTCTGTCAGTTAATAAATATGCTATGCCCACTTTTGTATTACTTTTGGTACAACCCTCGTAATTTGCCACTGTAAAACTGAAAAATAGCAAAATTTAATTTGCAATTAGAATTTCACAGATTTCTCTCTCTCTCTCTCTCTCTCTCTGTCTGTCTATCTGTCTACTTGCCTGTCTGACGCGGAAAAATCGGAATTTAATGATATTTTGTGTACAATCAGAATTGACGTATTAAAATCGGAATTTGACATGCTTGACTAACATACAAAATGAATTTTACTTATATACAAAAACTTAAATTTGACGATATTCCGCATACAAACACCGAAATTTAACAAATTTGACTCTTATACAGAAATTGGAATTTGATATATTTGACTTATATGCAACAAGAATTTGACTTGTACAAAAAACCTGGAATTTTATGATTGTATTACCATGTAAATGCAAAAAGGTTATAGTTATAGTAGTCAAACGAAAAGAACAGGTGATAATTCCGCTGGCAGTTATGCTAGCTCAAATAAACAGGTATGTCCCTAAATTCAGGTGAATTTTATCCTACCATATTCCGATTAAGAATCCCTTTTTAACATAAAGATTCGATCTCATGGTATAAGTTCGTAGAAAAGTTATTTCGTTGTAAAAGTTTGTGTCTTGTTCAACAATTGTTGGCAGAGCGTTTTGAAATGTGGAAGGATTCCCACATGAAATATCAACGAAAACTTCGTTGTAAATTTTAGCTCCTAGATTTAATTGTTTCTGTCCAGGAAATGTATATTTTTTAATTTGTTCAGACAAGTGGTCCACAATGACCACTTTTTAAAATCTCTTAATCCAGAATTTATCAATTTCAGCTTTATAATGAATCAAAAGATTTCGCAAGGGCGAAAATCTGCTTGGGATAAACAGAAGTTCTGCAGTGTTAGATGTACTGGTTGGTTGCAAAGAAATTCCAACAAAGGTGTAAGCAAGAGATTACTGAGCATTTACGGGTCGACGAGCTCACTAACAGAGAAGTAATTGAACAGTAATGGCAAACCAGATTTACCTATTAAAAATTCTTTGACCACAGTCATTGTGATGTTGAGATAGATTAAACAGTCAACGTTTATTCACAGTTATAATTTAGTTTTAGGTCTGCTTTAGTTTCCCACAGCGTTTGGGTTGGCTTCAGCCAAACAAATTACGCGTAAATATTTAAGTCTTTGAGACATCGTAAAAGCTCCGATGGTCACATATTTTGATGAGTTGTTTCTAAACGCTTGAAAGAAATGGAGTCGGTGCCATGTCCTTGACAAGTCATGAACAATTGCCGGAAAGCTTCGAAAATATCAAGTTTGATAGAAAACTGATGTCCAAAATTACTAGGGTGGTCCATACGTTCGTGCTTTTTTTTATTGAAAATTCAAACGCAAATGTAAGAACTACAAATAAATATTATTCTTCGAAGCAAAGACCATTGGAATCAATGGTTCGAATCCATCTTTCGGCAAGTTGTTCGAATCTGCAGCGGTACCAAGTTTAGCCCAGGCAAAAAACGTGCCATAGCACGAGAAACGTGAGAATCAGATAGCGCAAGGCTCAGGCTGTATGCAGGATATGACAAAAGTTCGATGGCATCGAGTTTTCGAAGCTTGGCTTCGTCTGCCTGGCGGTGTGAGGAGAAGCGTTATCCTGCTGCAAGAGGACCCGCTTTCTGTTGAGAAAAGTCATGTATTTTCGCCTCGGCTCCGCATACATTCGCTCGAGTTGGGCAGAATACAGTTCGTCGTTGATGGATTGGTTGTTTAGAGCAAGATCAAAGTGGACGTTCCCTTTATTCCACAAAAAAACACACAGCATTGTCTAGAGAATCTGTCTTGTTTGGCCACAGGTTCTGCCACTTGGCCAGTGTCCAACCATTGATTTCCTTTGTCAGGGTTGAGCAATAAACCCACTTCTTATCACAGGTTACAATTCGGCGGATGAAACGCTCGTCACGAGGTTTCTGCAGCAGTTGACGAAAAATGTTGACACAGCGCTCAACTTGATCCGGCGTCAATTCATGTAGAACTTCACGACAGCATTTGTTGATCTTGCCGAGAAGGAGAAGATGCCGAACAACTGACGTCCGTTGAATGTGGAGTTCATCGGACAGTCTACGAGTGTTAGTTGATGGATTCGCCTCGACGGCTTCGCGAATGACTTCAGAATTTACCGTCACAGGATGACCGGAGCGTGGCTGATCTCCGAGACTGGTCTTGCCGCCGTCTTTGAACTTTTTGAACGACTTCTGCGCTGCACAAATTGAAACAACACCTTTGCCTTCCACTTCGCACATTTTCTTTGCTACTATGGCCGCTTTGAAGTTCTGCTTCCAGTAGTGACGTAAAAGTACACGAGTTTCCAATTTTTCCATATTTTTTTCTAAAGTAATAATGCAATAGAACACGATTAATTAATCAAATGAAAAATACACCAGCAAAAAGCAAGTCAACAGCTACAAAATGACATGTTACACATAAAAATCCAATATTTTTTTTCATTTCAAAAACTAGTATCAGAGTCCCATATACAAAACACGTACGAACTTGTGGACCATCCTGGTAACATGACAAGTGCAAATCAGAGATTATGTCCAAAACAAGGAGTGTAAAGATTTTTCACAGACATGTGTAAGACTAGATCGACGTACCTAAGAAACATTGTGGCATCTCCTATGGAAATGTGCAAATGACGACGCTACGTCATCGAGCTGGCAGACACGCGACATTGATAAGCTGTGTTCTGAGCGCGGTGCTACAATTGAGGCTTGAGTTGGACTGTTAGTGGAAGAATGTCTCCGCCCATCGCTTAGGAGACTTTTTGCGGTTAAGAGCGATATGTAGATTAGAAGCAGCGTAATCGAAATCTGTGGTAGCAAGAATGACGAATATGTTACGGCAAGAAGTCTCCAATCTCTGGAGACAGTTCCTGGAAACCGGAACACTAAGCAGAAGGCAGGGAAAAGAAAGCTCACGAGCCACAACAAAAGGCAAGACGACCGCTATTTGTCTCTAACAGCTCACTGTCATATGGAGACAAGAGCCAGACAACTCTCGGAGGAGTTGTTTTCTGCTTCAGGAACCGCGATATCGTGGTAAACAGTTTACAGGCGACTCCACGAGAGAGGTCTGTAGGTAATGGTCTGTAACCCACTCGCCGCATCACACAGAAGGATCCGTCTGAAATAAACACGAAAACATTACCCTTGGGCCCCTAATCAATGGGCCTGTGTTCTCTTCAGTGAGGAGTAGCGCTAAAACTTAAACATGGATTCCCGACGTGTATACATTTGAAAAGAGGTGGGAAACCGAAATCTTCCCTCCAAAATTAGCGAAATTTATCCCTACAATAGTGGAAGACTCCTGGTTTGGATAATGTTGGATGGACGCACGTCGCTGCACGTGTTTTCAGGAAGCAATGGGCCTGTGTTCTCTTCAGTGACGAGTAGCGCTAGAACCTAAACATGGATTCTCGACGTGTATATACATTTGAAAAGAGGCGGGAAACCGAAATCTTTCTTCCAATATTAGCGAAATTTATCCCTGTAGTGGTGGAAGACTCCTGGTTTGGGTAGCACCATATTAAATAGACGCACGTCGCTGCACCTGTTAGGCCCCTGACTGCTGCAAGCTAGAGTAATGACATCCTACATCCGTATGTATGGCTTTTCAGGAATTCGAGTTATTGGTCCTCAGTTCCTTTTTGCGACAACAAGGTTCGTCCCCCATAATGCTCGGCTAGTTAACGAATATCTGGAGGATTTTCGCAGGATAGGATGACGTACGACATCTCCGGACCTGAATCCGATAGAGAATGTCTGGGATGTCCCGAGAAGAGCAATTGCAAGTCAACAGCCCCTCCCAGAACCAACCAGAACTCCGATACGCCTTGGTGGAGGAGTGGCACTTATTACCCCAAAGTCTCATTCACAGACTTCTGAATATAATAAAAGCTCGTTGTGCGAGTTGCGTAGCAGTTCGGGGTAATTACACTCCCTATTTGCGCCTCGAAGTCCGCGCCACTTGCTGCATCTCTTTTGGACTGCCATGCTGCCATGCGCATGCTTACCCGCCATGAGGGAATGGCATTCCTTTTCTGTTGTGTATTGCTGCGTTATCGATATATGTAAGCTCGTTATCGATATATGCATGTTCGTACCAACTGATATATGTATGCTCGTTATCGATATATGCATGTTCGTACCAATTATCATTAAACTCTGTTGAGTGGGCTTTGCGTTACTCGTGAGTTTTTGTTTGTCACGTGGACACTAGTATAGAATCAGGTTTATCAAAAGTTTCCGATACCATGTCGTTGACAATTCCTGAAGCGTTGCGATACATGCAAAAAGCTTCCAAAATATCAAACTTGATAAGAATCAATGTTATCAGTAAAATTATCAACAAACTTATTGATAAACTTGATTCAAGAATAATATTTTGGAAGCTTTTGGCATATATCGCAAATCTTCACGAATTGTCAACAACATGGCATCGACTCCATTTCTTTCAAGGGTCTGGAAACAACTCATTAAAATCTGTGACCCCCAAAATTCTGATGATATCACAGTAATTTGAATAATGTTTATTACCGTGCAGTATTTCTGATGAAGCCAAGCCAAACATCAATGACTTATAACGTAAATGTCTTTTCGTACTGCTACGTTATTTTAAAAACATAACCATACGGTGAAATAGTTCCTAAATTAAACCTTAACGGCCAAACGAAACAATTATACTGAAGTCAAACTTACGGAACTGATGCTTTATTTCTCCAGCACAGATATAGCACTTTACGATAGTATAGTAATCATATAACACAAATCAACCACCAACATTCCACCACGCTCCACACACCACACACACACGCAACTGATGTATCGTAGTTTTTAGCTCTGGTTCTTATCTAATAACAGGCATACGTCATGTTCTTTCAACCTCAATTATGTTGCCAACATTATTCGTTTGAAAGAAAAGATATCACGTTAAGTACGAAGTATAACTGAGAACAAACTCAAGATTTACATAGAGAAAGAAACTAAAAAGGAAAGTTAATTTAGAATACACGTCACAGACTCAGTAGTAAACTTTAAAATAAAATATGAGTGAGTACAAGCGTTACTGGTTTGATCTATCAGATTAACTTATGCAAAATCTTATCGACGAAGATGTGAGCAGCAAATCTGTGTTTCGATATTTCAGTCCTCTAGTAGAATTTTTTTTTTCAACGTAGGATCCGGTGGATTTGAAAAAGTCCCACAATGCGACAAATTTTCCGCAAACATCGCTTACAAAAAAATGTTTGAATAGTTTACATAATTCATTTTTAATTTTCAAATTTCTCAAGTATCACATTAGTTTACAATATAACTATAACTTCTGTGATCTCAGCTTTCGCTCTAGATATATCCCAAAACGTTCAATGATATTGAGGTCTGGTGATTGAGGTACTCAGGATAGCTACTGTTCCTCATTCTCAGGCTCTGCTAACCACGACTGGACACGTTTCAGAACTGAAGATCTTTTTTTTTTTTTTTTTGATTGAAGGTTTAATGACCCCCGTGAGGAAGTCGAAAGTCTATCAGCAGTCGTCGGTCTCTAATTTAGTGCCAGTTGTTCCAGGGATTGGAGAGCGCCAGTGCCATAAAGCAAACACAACATTCATGTCCCACGGGATTCGAACCCGGGCCCATTAAGGACGAATGGTCAGATGCCACCGCTTAGACCACTGCGCCACCGGGGCATCATCTTGCGTTTGTATTGCAATTCATTTCATGGAATCCGTTAAATGCACACACACAAAAAAAATATTGTTTAGTATTTTTTTTTAAATTAGTTAATTTATCGACTAAAGTTAAATAACTAGATATTCTTCTTCTGTTTCCGTTTAAATAAATAATGAAATGTGTACTTGTCGTTTTTTCTTCTCGTGGTTCACCTGATCCCTAACAATTAATTTAGTTTCGTCGGTGATGAAAATCTTGAAGACTTATGCTACGAAAATGAGGTAAAATATGTCATTCTTTTCTAACGATTCGCACCGCGTTGTTCTAACACACAAGTTAAATAAACAAGATATTTCGTGTAATTATTGTAATTCTTTAGTACTGGAAGAGACGAAATTTGGCACATTTATTTCCATAGTTTCACAACAGCGTGAGAAAATTATTTGCTACACAAACGGCAGCTGTCAACAAGGAATTATTATTCATAGTGCCGCATTTCGCTAAAACAAATTACGAGGTTCAACGGCAAATTCTTAGATTCAGACCATATATACACTGCTGGCCACCCAAAATGCAACACCAAGAAGGACACGAGATAGCAAAGCCAGATTTACTGGACACAACAACAGATACAAAGATGAAACGATTGAGCTTACAGGCCCGTGCGACTTGCGGAACACGCAGACATCAATAGTTCGTGTGGCCCCCATGGCTGGCAATAACGGCCGCTACACGCCGCGGCATCGGAAGAAAGACGCTTTGGATGTGGGCTTGGGGTACGTCGGACCAGGCTGCTTCCACACGTTGCTACAGTTCATCAGGCGTAGCATCGGGTGGTGCTTGCCGGGCCACTCGGTTGCCGATCAGCGACCAGACGTGTTCGATGGGCGACATATCGGGAGAACAGCGGGCTACGGCAGCAGTGATACCTGGTGGGCCGTGAAAAATTGTTTCACGATGCGTGCCACGTGCGTTCGCGCATTGTCCTGTTGAAACGTGGCGGCTGGCAGGTCCTGCAGGTAAGGGAGGACTACAGACTCCAAAACGTTGGAGATGTAGCAGTGGCTGTTGAATGTACCGGCGATGCGTACCAGAAGGGCGCTGGTGTCATATTCCAATTGCGCTCCAAACCATAACGCCAGACGACGGACCGGTATGGGGATGCATAATGCAGGCGTTATACAGTCTCTCGCCGCGGTGCCGCCACACGCTGATCCGACCATCGTGGTGTTGCAGGCAGAAGCGGGCTTCGTCGGAGAAGACAATGTCGGGCCATTCCGTAGTCAAGCTGCGGTGTTCAAGGACCCACTGCCACTACACTCGCCGGTGGTGTAACGTCAATGATAATATAATCGGAGATATGGGCGCCGTGAGACAAGTCCCCGCTCCTGCAGACGACGTCGAACGGTACCTGCTGACACAGGTTGTTGCGCAACACACCCTAATACCTGCGCAAACGTTCGTGATGTGGCGGTGCGAGCCGTCAATGCCCGCCGCACAACATGCCGGTCCTCTCGTTCGGTGGTGTGCTGCGGCTGCGGCTGCGGCTGCGGCAATCGCTCACGTCGGTCCGTCCGTCCCTCCTTCACCCACCGAATTTATACTCGTCCCACTGTGGCTGGATGTAGTCCCACACTGGCGCCGATGTCTCGGTACGATAAACCGCTGTCGCGATAAGCCCCTATTCGTCCTCTGTCGAACTCCGAAACGTGCTGGAATGACTGCCGTATTCTGAGGCGAGACGTCAGGAAGCTTCCCACGCACAGGTCCTACGGCAGCACAACACAATTCCACTACTTACACCTGGCCTTTTGTGCACACTTCTAATAGTGCTTCTCGGTAGCGTGCCGAGCGCACATGATTTGCATATGCCCTGCAATGCTAATCGTTTGCATGTCCTCTCGCGGGCGACGCATGCTGCGAATTTCAGGCCAATCGGATGCTTCCTTCTTGGTGTTGCATTTTGGGTGGCCAGCAGTGTATATATATATATATATATATGTATATATCATTATCATCATCATCATTGCCAAAAATTATCAATCCACTGCTGGACGAAGGTCTCCCCAAGTTTCCTCCACAACGGTCTGTCTTGTGCCAGTCTCTTCCATGTCACTCCCGCATACTTTCGAATTTCATCCACCACCCATCTCCCATGTGGTCTTCTTCTGGGTCTTTTTCTGTCCCTTGGAATCCAATCTAAAATTTCGGCTGTCCATCGATGGTCTGCCCTTCTGGCAGTATATCCAGCCCATTGCCATTTCAGGGATTTAACTCTGATCATGATGTCTTCCACTCTTGTCATTTTTCGGATCCACGAGTTCCTCTTCTTATCTCTCCTGGTTACACCAAGCATGCACCTCTTCATGCTTCTTTGAGTTGTCTGCAGCCTTTGTATGTCTCTTTTAGTTAAGGTCCACGTCTCTGCACCATACGTAAGCACTGGAAGGATGCATTGATCAAACACTTTTCTTTTAAGACATAATGTCATATTGCTCTTGAAAATTATGCTGTTTCTTCCAAAAGCTCTCGAGGCAAGTTTTGTACGCTGATTAATTTCTTCATCAATGTGACCCTCACTTGATATCTGCTGTCCAAGATAAACGTACGTATCTGTTATCTAAAGCTTTTCTCCATCAATCGGTAAATCTTCATTTCTTGTAAAAGCATTGAACATCACTTTTGTCTTCTGAAAGTTCATTTTTAATCCCACTTGTTTACTCTTGTCAGCAAGTTTCTGGATCATACTCTGCAGCTCTGATGGGGTAGGTGCAAAAATGACTACATCATCAGCAAAATGAAGGTTGGTTAGATAATCTCCATTAATCTTTATCCCTTTGTTTTCCCAGTTCAGTGATTGAAAGACATTTTCCAAAGTGGCATTAAAGAGCTTCGGAGATATGGTGTCACCTTGTCTCACTCCCTTTCCAATTTTTATGTGTGTTGTATTTTCAAGCAGCCGAATCTTTGCACTTGCATTTTCATAGATGTAATTAATAATATTAATGTATGCATCTTCAATACCGCAAGACTTCAGAGCCATTGTAACTGCTGATGGTTTCACCGAATCGAAGGCTTTTTCATAATCGATAAAAGCCATGCACAATGGAAGTTCATATTCCCTCGCTCTTTCAATTAGTTCTTTCAGTACGTGGATATGATCTATAGTGCTGTAGCCATTCCTGAATCCAGTTTGTTCTCTCGGTTGAGCCATGTCCAGTGTTACCTTCAAACTGTGTGAAAGAACTTTAGTGAAGATTTTATAAACCACTGATAGGAGGCTAATAGGTCTGTAGTGCCTGAGATCCTCAACGTCACTTTTTTTATGTAGCAGGATCATTGTAGCGTTGTTCCAATCCTCAGGAATCTTCCCTTCATTAAGGCACGAAGTGAAAATTTGGGCGAGTACTGTTTCGATTTCTCCACTTGCTTCTTGTATGATGTCTACAGTAATTCCATCTTCTCCTGGAGCTTTTCCCCGCTTCATGTTCTTGATTGTATATTCAACTTCTGCTGGGAGGACAGGAATAACTCTGGTACTGCTACCTTCCATGATGTCTGGAGTACATGCATCATCCCTTTCGTATAATTTGGAGTAGAAATCTCTCACTCTTGTCAAAATTTCGCCTCTATTTCTTGTTACAGAACCATCTTCTTTTCTCAGTGCCATAATCTGTTTTCTTCCCTTACTGAGATGTCCCTTTGCTATCTTTAGGCTTTGGTTGTTTTAAATCTCCCATAATTATCTTCAAGTGCTGCTTACCTTTATTATTTAGATGACAAATTTCCTCATAAAATTCTTCAATTTCTTCTTCAGGATGACTTGTGGTGGGTGCATAAGTTTGAATAATCTGAGCCTGGTATCTTCTCGAGAGTTGGATAACGAGTCGTGCAGCTCTGTCAGAGGAACTTTCAACTTCTACAACTTTATCCTTCAGTTTCTTGTTTATTATAAATCCAACACCACTAGTTCTGCCAGTATCTGTCCCACGATAGTAGAAGAGATGTCCACTTTTCAGTTCAATGAGATTTTCTCCTTTTCTCCTTACCTCACTTAGCCTGACGATGTCTCACTTGATCCTTTGTAGTTCCTCTTCCAATTCAAGAAGCCTTGAATCAGAAGATAAGGAGCGTCCATTATACGTAGCCAAGGTCAGCATCAGATGGTAGCCTAGTCCGGTCCTCCGGGGATTTTTAGCACCCTCTGCCTTCATGTCGCACTGGCCGCTGCCTTGGCCAGGTACATTCCAGCTGCCGGAGACTGAGGGCCAAGATTTAAGTTGTGGAGTCATTTTTGAGGGGTTTGGCCATAACTCACTACGCTGGCCAAGCGAGTTGGTGAGTGTGGGATAGCATTTCCTCTAATCCCGATGGTACAGTTATACCGCTATTGGCGGTCGTCAGAGCCCCTTTAGTGGGAACAGGATGCACCACGAGAAGGCGGGGTTGACATTTGTCAAGGAGAGGCTGTGATGATATGCATCACCTGACCTTACATCCCTATGTATATATATATATTTTGTCTTCTGAAAGTATATATATATATACATACATGTACTAAAGAACAAAGCCGAATACATAAGAAAAAACTTTACAATTTAAAACGAAAGTTGCAAAACAACCTGAAGATCAAAACGCGCAACGCAGCAGTTATGGAAATTCAGAATTCACATTCTATTAAGAAGAAACTGAAGCTAAAAAAATTTTTTAACTCATACTAAGTACAACATAGAAAAGGTTATGTAACACCTTAATACTGAAAATTAGAATGACTGATTCATAAAAACTAATAAAACTAAATGACCACTGGGAGAAAATAGAACTATTATAAGCTGTTATCTGTGGCTTTATCACGGGCCAGGCACCGATAACACCTTTCCTACCTCTATAGAGACCTAAAAAGTGTGGGTTTCTGCACGATTTAGTGTACTACAATGCGGCAACGAGCCTACCGGAAACATTAATAAAAAACCAAAAAAAGATGATGAATTAAGAAATAAAAAATTAATATGACCCCCCCGTAAACAAGGAACCAGATCCCCCCTGCTCCCCTTAACACCTAAAGCAACCCCATGAATAAAAAAATTAAAATAAAAAGTTTATTAAAAGAGGAGAAAACCACAAAGGATTTTTTTAAACCTTTCCACCTTCCCACAGTAGACTAAAATCGTCGAAGCGCGACCTCACACTCAATCCGATCGAATTGCCGAACAATTAACAACCTGAGAAGTAAAAACACTAATTACAGAGGAAATATACTGTTACAACCAAAACCTTTATATATATATATATATTATTGGAGGTATAATGACCTCCGTAAGCAATTCTGTGGGCTATAAGCAGTCGCCCTTCCCTAATTTAGGGCCACTTGTTCCAGGGACGGGAGAGAGCCAGTGCCGTAAGACAAATAAAATATCCATGCCTCATCGGGATTTGAACCCGGATCCAGCTCGTGCGAATGTCTGAACCCATCGCTTAGACCACTGCGCCACCCGGGCGGTAAATTATTATAAAGAAAGGAATACAAATACAGTAAGAGCGATTCTTTATTTTCTTATATTCCTATAAAGTTACATTTGTTGATAGCAGCCAAGTTACATTTGTTTACATTTTAAATAAGTTCAAAATAAAATCGCTTCATATTTTCAAAAAAGAAACTGCGTTTAATTCGGAAGCTACGTTCTTGTTGGTGTTATTGATACCCGAAGCCTTTCTTTGGGGAAGAGGTTGCTTTTTACTTTGGGGAAAACAAAGAAGTATACTAGTGCGAGATCAGCGGAATACAGTGGTTGTCGATCATCATATTCTCCAGAAAGTGCTTGTCATAAAGGCAGAATGAACAGGTCTTTTATAATGCAAGAAAATCAGCTGCTTTTGTTGTAAAATTGCTATCTTATGATTGTAATCCACTTCAATAACCTGTGGCGTACTTGCCTCGAAGGGGATGCCCATGTCAAAAAGACAAGTTGCAGTGATAAGCTTTTGTCAACGTAGTTCAATTAGTAGAATGTCCGTCTCCGGAGAAGGAAGGTTTGAATTCCATCATCAGCAGAAAAGGGCAAATTCGCTATATTGGCGCTCGAACTTAAAATAAATCTCCTGGTCGCGAGGTTTGAGATAAAAATGTGTGATTCTTCTTCCACACATCGTCTAGAATTAACCAGAAATCCTTCTTCTGCAAAGAGCTCCTTCAAGCATACTTTGTCGTCTGACCTGAAACCTGCGATTTCGTGCAGCCTTATTTCTCAAGAGGGTAGAGATACACGTGGCGTACATGTCAAAACTGCAGTGGTAAACCTTTGCCGGAAAAGTTCAGTTGGTGGAATATCCGACCCCAGAAAAGGAAGATGTATAGGTTCAAATTCCATCGCCGACAGAAAAGGGAAGTTTCACTGTAAACCTCTTCAACTTAATATAGAAGTTGCTGATCAGTATTTTCTCTTTGAGGCAGAGTTTCTTTGCGGGACGTACTTTACTTCCCAAAACGCTTACACCCTAGAAAAACGTTTTGTAAATTCAGCAAAAAAAAAATTGTTGAATCAACCAAAAAAAATTTGTCGATATGTAGTCAACAAAAACGTTTGTTGAATTTACAAATGTATTTTGCTGAAAATTATTGTTGATTCAACAAAATTTATTGTTATCATGACCAAACGTTTTGTTCATTTAACAAAATGCTAGGTCGATATTTGGGAATTTGTCTGATCCAACAGTATGTATTGTTATCGTGATAAAAACATTTAGTTGAATTAACAAAATATAGCCAACGAAATAATTTTGTGTTGCCAACAAAACAATTCCGTTGGAGTTTGACTAAAGCAACAAAATAAATCGACAAGACAGCTTAGCAAAACTATTTTGTTGTTTCAAACTTTTTTCTCAGTGTACCAGCATGGTTCCAAGCCATAAATTTCGTAAGCATCCCATCGTGCATTGCAGCTTCACTTCAGGATCCAACTGAAATATCTGCGTTTTTTCTTCATAAAGATGTAGTCTAGAATGTGGATTGCTCTAACAGGATCGGAATGAGTCTTTGGAACTCATGTATCATCTACGCGCGTTTTGATTATCCGTGAGAAGTCGCGGTACAAATTTCGAGCAGATCTTTCCCAAATCCTCACGAAGAGCTTAAAAAATAACAACTCAAAACTATGCGACGATCTCTGCTCACCAGTTCACCAACTTTTAAGGCTGTTTCTTTATTTCATGCAGTTTACAGTACTCCACTTATTCGGCTGCCTTTAAATCACATATGACTGCCCAAATGTCGCAGGGGTCAAGAGCGCTGGCATCTGACTGTTTTTCCGAGTGGGCACGGATTCGAGCCCTGGATAAGACATGGGTGGTGCGGTTTCTTTAAGGCACTGGTTCCTTCCTCTCCCAGGTACCATCATCATCATCAATGGCTCAACAGCCCTGTGTGGTTCCTGGCCTTCTTTAGAAAATTCTGCGAGCCTTCCTTATTCAATGCCAAACTACTCCAATTTTTTTTACTCCTAAAGCCTTAACATCCTGCATCCCTCCATCTTCCTCCCAGGTACCAACAGCCCGAAATTAGGGATGAAACCGAATTTGTGAATGCTGTCTCATGAAGTAATGCAACAATAGTTAATATTGTTCCTCAAAAATATACTTTACTAAACCATCGCTGAAAATTATCTTATCATGTTTTACATAAACGTAACAATATCTCATTGCAATGCGTAAATTAGGAGAACCGCATCCTAAATGAGATAAAAGACATTACAAAAATGCATTTTTGTTGCTATGAAAACGGCGCGCCGTATAGAAATCTGGCTTCCCCTCTATCCCCTCGCTTCCCAAGAGGAGTTACTTGCTATTAACGAGAGCTTTAAAATTATGTATAACACACGATGGTCTGTAACCTATAGATATCCTAGATCAAAAGTTACCAATCACCCCTCACTAACACACGATTCAGCTTTTCTTTCTAACTCGAGGTCAGATTTTAGCTTCCGCATGCGCAGATGGACTTTCGTAGCTGCATATTTCAACGGTATCAGAGTCGTTTTTACTTTCTTCGGAATTTGAACATACAACTACTATTACTACTACTAATAATAATAACAATAGATATTGTTTTTGAAAAACTACATTCGAAATGCTTACTATTGTTGCCGCCATAGTTTAGTAAATATTGTGACGACCACCCCACCTCGCATAATTAATTGGCGAGTGGCGTGGCTAATTAATGGTAATTGAAACTTGATTGGGGATTTTAATTAACAGAGAGTTATAATTTAAAAACTTGCGAGAGGCGGTATATAAAGAAAAGATCTTCTAGTACTTTGAATTCAAGTGGCGAGTTGCAGGTGTTTGCCACGAGAACAAAGAGCCCATAAGCCGAAATAGGACAGGTCAGAGTTTAAAAGTTTTTTCCCATAGCTCAAAAGTTGTTTAAATGGCAAGCGCTTTTGAAGCTTTTGTCTGTGCCGCGCGCGAAACAATGGGAAAGCTTTTGGACTTGAAGTGTTTTCTAATAAATATGCCGCAGTTTTCAAGCTGTGGAATTCACCGCTTACCACCTCTTGGAGACGGGAGATTGTTGTTGAGCAGCAGAATCCGTTTGATAGCCGAGAGAACTAGGAAAGGGATTTTCCTCGCGCTCGAAATTTGTTGCCGTCTGCTGCCGCTCTAGAAAATCTGAGCATAAAAAGGAAAGCCAGCTAAAAACATAAGCTGAGGAATAACCAGCACTAGCTTTGCCTGGAAACTTTCATCACCTTGCCGGACCACAGGTACCTGCCGTAAGGAGCCATTTCAGGTGAAATCCAAAGCGAGAGAGCGGAAATAACCTCGGAATCGCCTCACTCATGCAAAGAGAGAGAGAGAGGGAGAAACGCCTGGCTTCAGGAATGGAGCCACCCTGCAGAGAGAGAGAGAGAGAGAGAGAGAGAGAGAGAGAGAGAGAGAGAGAGAGAGAGAGAGAGAGAGAGAGAGAGAGAGAGAGAATGAAGCAAATCGCCACCTTTTCTTGTTCCACGGAAGAAAGAAGTTTGTGCGTTTGAATGCGTGCATGGAGTCCGTAAGCAAAGCCGCTTCCTCCAAGAGAAAAAGAGAAAGCTACCCGTAGTGCCAACATATCAGTGCGTGTGAGTGAGTGTTTGTGTTTGTCGGTGTCATCAGTACTTGCAATACTAGAAACTACGTAAGTACTTTAATAAATATTTTCTTTGCGGCCCATTGTGAACGAACAGACTTTTCGTTAAGACACAATTTCTGAAACACCGAAGAGGGCCAAAGCTAGCCGAAAATTATAGCTTTTACTATTAAATGAAGTGTCCGGTGTAAATTATGCCTGTATCCATTAAATCCCTGTTTTAATTGTTATACTGTGCCTCCATTGGTTTATTGGTGTACTGTGTAGGCTAATTGGCTAACGAGGTATACTTGCGGATCCATTGATCAGATCGCAGTCCGGAAATATTTGGCATCCTGATATCCGAAGCAAAAAGTCGTAACAATATTTTACTTTTGTGACTCACGCATCTTCTTTCATTGGTTTTAGGACTATAACATTCATTAATCCATCTACCTGAGTGCCGCTCAATGTCAGGAGTTATTAAACCTTATTGTTTGTTGTTAATCATTTAATTCCACTTAATATACAACGGACTGTGGCTCTGCGTGATTATGAGTGACGCGAATAAAGGCAATGTGTCGTATGTAAATAAATGTATATTCTCGAATCACTCGTTTAATTTCACATCCACAAAGGATGCGAAAGATGCATAGCATAATGCATCTACGACGAGCACCAGAGTATTCTATCGATTTTTTTAATCGAGGGGAAACTAGAAAAACAAATGTCTGTCGTTTATTTTATTATTTTTAATTGGAGGTTTGACAACCACAGTGAGCAACTCAGTGTGATGTAAACAGTCGCCCGTCCCTAATTTAGGGCCACTGGTTCCAGGGAAGCGAGAGAGCCAGTGTCGTAAGACAAACACTGCATCCATGCCTCACCGGGGTTTCGAACTGGAACCCATCTCGGACGAATGGTCAGAAGCCAGGGCTTAAATTATTTGAAGTTATTTCGCCGATCTGTAAAAGCAGAAGCTTTTTTCGTTTAAAGTTTAGAATTAAAAGGATTTCTGTGCACGAAAAATTTTACCTCATAGAAGTGTTTCTCAGTAGGCTTTTCAGATATGTTTGCTAGCAAAGCAAGTATTGATTTCCTTATGTACTGTAGGTACAAGCTCCTCGGAATTCAAGTTTCCAGGCTTAATCGACAGGAATTAATCAGTCTTCATTTGTTCTGAGTCTGCTATCTCTGAGACAAACAAAGTAAAAAAAAGACACACACACAGCTAAGAACAACTTTAAAACAACGACATTTTCCGGGAACAGGAGGGATTCTTCCCAGCAACTCGGCTGATACGATCCTGATAACAAATGCTCGTTTTAAGCGATGGCGACTTTGTGCCGACCTGTAAGTGGTTGGTGTAATTACCGGTAATCGAGTTAAAACCGGTAAGGCGCGAGGTCTTTTACCCGCTCCCTCCTAGGGTTATAACTCCTCGCGTTAATTAAAGTGACTAGCTTTAGATGAGGCTACTAAATATATTAATTACACAAAGCACCAGCTTAATTTTGGCTAATTAAGTTTCACACCGAAGTTCAGGCTTGCGATGAATATGAGAGCGGAACTTCGTCTTGACATTTCAGTTCAGGAATTCTATTTGTAAAATGAAGCAAATATATTGGAATCTCGGGAAACTCCTATTTATCTTCCCTACTGGTCCACCGTCTGCTTCTGATAATATTTCAGTGGGCTAACTCCATTTGCTTTCTGTCGAATCGTCGCTGAAGGAATCTCCAAGGTAATAGGCTGTGTTTAAGCGTTCTAAGAGGATCCATTAATCTTCGTGACCTTGTGGCAACCCATGCTTATTATTAGTATTATAGCCCATATACAGTGAACGAACATTTTATTTGGAACACCATCATATTATGACAAAGGATGGGATACTCAAGAATGGAAGAGCTCGAATGTTTGCTTTTCTGCTTCGATGTTTATCAACTAAAGTTAGCACTAAATTTTATAAGGAATAATCCTTCGTCATTAATTCGAGACAGTTGGTTCCAGGAAAAGAGTAGAACCAGCGCCGCATGACAAGAGCACCACCTATGACTCATTTGGGACTCGAACCGGGACCATTTCAGACGGTTGGATAGAATCTTATGCCTCTGCCTCTAAGCGACTGAGTATAGGCTCCCTCATAGGTCGTGTGTGTGATTACTGAAACAGCAGTTACATGTATATAAATTGGGCTTAAGGCATGTTGAACCAGAAAGAATATACTGTTAGAGAAATGAATATTTATGGAGAAATCTTGTTTAAAAATTGGAGACAAAAGACGTTACTAAACTTTAGGAATATCATGGGTGCCAATTTGTACCATTTTTGTGAAACCATTAATGACGTGAAAGCTTCGATAAATATCCAGTCTAGACAGAGTAAGGATCAAGGTAACACACATCAGCCGCCCCCGGTGGCGCAGAGGTCTGAGCGATGGCATCTGATCATTCGTCTGAGATGGGACCCTGGTTCAAATCCCGTTGAGGCATGGATGTTGTGCTTGTCTTACGGCACTGGCTCTCTCCCTTCCCTGGAACCAGTGACCCGAAATCAGGGACGGGTGACTGCTTATAGCCCATTGAGTTGCTCACAGTGGTCGTTAAACCTCCAAGCAAAGAAAAAAACACGTCAGCGGATGGATTTTTGGGGATTCTTTGAAGCTCATCCGTGATTGGCCCCTTCGTGTATGCAAGAATTTACTGTGACGAAAAAAAAAAGGCAGTAAATTGAAACGCTTCGCACATGGAATTGCATTATTTCATTATGGAGGCCCCATTTCGGAATTCTGAGATGTATGAAACCTATGCTGGAGGCGGTAATTCAGTAAGTCGCTAGAGTAGAAGCTATATGTGAATGTACACTGGCGTGCAAAAATGAAGGACGAGACGGTCTTTCGAATGTAACGTGGTGCAAAAAGTGCTCCACATCGACTCAAATCATACCATAAGATCCCCAAGATGTAAGAATATGGGACAAGTGAGCAAAACCGTCCAAACAAGGAATCCAAAGGATACAAAGGCACTTTATTGGAAAGGTAGCTTCGAGCACAACAGGACAGAAGGCAGAAACGTCCATGTGACAGGCGGCTGCCAAGAAGAATCCAGTCTTTAGTAGGGGATATGATCACCCCTGACTGCGTTGCAGAATTTACAACGTCTGTCCATGCTGAGCACGAGGTTGTCAAGGAGCTGTTGAGGCATTGCGGCCCATTCCTCTTGCAGCGCCAATCGCAGCTGGGGAATCGTTGCTCACGGCTGGTGACGTGCTGCCAAGCGTCTCCCGAGAAGGTCCCACACGTGTTCGATTGGATTTAGGTCCGGGGACCTTGCGGGCCAATCCATGCGTTGAATATCTTCACTCTCCAACAGCTCTGCGACAGCCACTGTACGATGAGGTGTAGCGTTGTCGTCCATGAAGAGGAACTCAGGACCCATAGCACCTCTAAACAGACGCACGTGAGGCAGGAGAACCTCGGTACAAAAGCGGACACCAGTGACTGAACCTCCTTGGAGGATGTGGAGGTCAGTACGGCTACCAAGCATGATGCCGCATGATACCGCCCCAAACTAGAACTCCGCCACCTCTAAAGCGGTCCCTTTTGATGATATTGAAGGTGTGGTTGCGTGTTCCCTGCACTCTCCAGATGTGTATACGTCCAGAATCGCTCGTCAGACTAAATCGGCTCTCATGCGTAAAGAGAACTCGACCCCATTGCTGATGTGTCCAGTTCTTGTGTTCCTGGCACCACAGAAACCGCCGTCTCCGATGAGCAGGCGTTAATGGCACACACCGTAATGGTCGTCGTGCAAATAGACCACTTTTGTGCAGCTTCCTGGCCACGGTAAAACGCGATAACGGACGTGCAGTTGTCTGTTGCATGTGCCTTGCGATTTCTCCCGCTGCCTGCCGTCTGTCTCTTCTCGCCTGTAGGACAATATACCGGTCGTCCGCCGCCGTGGTTGCTCGTGGACGACCACTGCTGAACTCTCGGACAGCTGTTCCTGTCGTTTGAAATGCTCTCCAAGCTCGTGAAACGATGCTGTGAGCGATCCCGAACTCCTCGGCTACACTAGTCACACTTCGACCTTCTTCCAACTTCCCAATGACGCGACCTCGGGTAAAGTCATCCAGATGTCGTCTACTGGATTGCCTGTTGGCCATATCACACGGTGGTAGCAACTCGACGTCGTTCAAACCGATGTACACCGTGCAATAACTTTCACCGAATTGCTGAGAGGCCAGTGTGCTTTATACCCTTCCGACACCCCCACTACGTCATGCTGCATATATGCGCATGCCCTACCGTACCGGGCCCTAGTCTGTCTCCTGAGTGGTATTTCGGTCCGTTCTGCCTGCTCGTTCCGCTGTTATGCTAATTTCTCCTCTTTGTCCTTAATTTTTGCACACCAGTGTACATATGGCCGCCCGTGCACTAATATGGCCAATGATGAGGAACGCTGCCACCCGGGTGGCGTAGTGGTCTAAGCGATGGCTTCTGATCATTCATACAATGGACGTGTCTGGGTTCGAATCCCAGGTAAGGCATGGTTGTTTGTGTTTGTCTTTCGGGAATATATTCGCTGAGTTCCTTGTTGACCTATGTACATTGCTGGCGTTGAATAAAAGAAAAATATCTGTACTGTATTTATCTATCAACCAAGTCAAATATATGTTCAATATATATGTCACTTTATGTCTGTCCATCAAGTCCAATATACATCCAACCAAAATAAAAAATAAAACAATGAGGAAGGCTGTGGCTCCTTGGCAAAGCGACAATGACCAATGTACGGATAGTGATGAGGAAGGCTGTGACGTCTTCGAGGCGAGCAACAATGGAGGCCAAAATGATCCTTCTCAACCGTATATGCTCAGCCGTGTGATTCTGTGAGCAATAACGACTTCATTAGTTTTTCGTACAGTGTTCATGTGGTGTCTTCATAATGCGCACATCATCCGTAAAGTGTACAACAATGTGTGTGGCCGCCCCGGTGGCGCAGTGGTCTAAGGCGCTGGCCTCTGATCATTCGTCCGTAAGGGGTCCGGGTTCGAATCCCGGTCAGGCATGGATGTTGTGTTTGTCTTACGGCACTGGCTCTCTCCCTTCCCTGGAACCAGTGACCCTAAATTAGGGACGGGCGACTGCTTATAGCCCATTGAGTTGCTCACGGTGGTCGTTAAACCTCCAATAAAAAAAAAAAAAAAAAAACAATGTGTGTCAAGATCAGTACTAGGAGAACAAAATGCACCTCAAAATGTGCTGTATTTTGCTTAACAAGAAAAAGAAAAGGATTTCTGAAGCGCATTGTAACTACTGACGTAAAGCGGTTTCTATAATCGCAGACATTCCGTTCAATGGTTGGATGCTGATGAAGAGAAGGATTTCTGAAGTGCATTGCAACCAATGATGAGAATTGGATCCTATACGATAATCGTAGACATTCCGTTCGATGGTTGGATGCTAATGAAGCGCCCAGGAAAATGCCAAAGCGTGCCTTACAAACCCAAAGAAAGTGATGGTTATCTGCATGCGCGATTCACCATTCATTTTTGATATCTGGTCACACCATCACAATGGAACGCTATTGTGACGACCTGCAACAAATGCATGAGAAACCGTGCAGAAAAGAGCAAGCATTAGTCATTAGACAGGCAAAGAGTTTGGGGTCCCAGTGGGTCTCTCTATTTAAGAAAACCCACCAGGACCTTAAGAAACAAAGAAATATCTGCACTCTAAAAACGAAATCTGCATATGTATTTGCAGCATTCAAACAGGTATTGAAATGCATAATTCCAAGCATTTACCCTATACAATTAAGCATTATTAAGTAAAAGCTTCAAAAATTTATAAAATTTACATTATCACCCAAAAGTCTATTACCTTAAAAGTTTTATTAAACATTATTATCAACTTACCTATTAAGAATGACAGTGATGCAAGTTTGAAATTTACGCACTATTTTATTGTTTCGTTAATTTGCATTTCCTTCCATTTTATTGCTAGACCTATAGCTCCGAAGATCACATGAGGAGTTTATTTTAGGTTTCTGGTACACAAGAATATTGAGTTCGGTTTAACACCAAGCTTATAGTGTATGTATTTCTCTTCCAGCGCACTAGCCCCAGATAAGCAGAAGTTGCCCCCGACAAGAATGAACTAGATGGTCAATGGACCAATGTCGCGCTTGAAGGTGTAAAAGGCCTTCAAAAGCGCGACATTGGTCCATTCACCATCTATAGGACCTGGATTGGCGACTGACCCATGAGGTGATTTTCGCCAGAGGAACACTCTATTGGACCCTCTCTAAATAACGGAACAACGATGGCGGTTTTTATGACTTCTAAATCCTCAGAGAGATGAGTTACAAAATTTACAACTGACAGAAATGCTGATGCAGCTAGAAATCAGTCTTCGATCAAAGCACGGTTCATCTAGAACGCACAGGAATAAGTAAAACACCCATGCAGCCAAATATCAGTAGTCAGTGAAATTTCAGGTCATTAGAAAAAATACGTTAGAAAAGAAGAAATGCTTTTAAAGCAGCCAACTTCCAGCCACCAATGAAAACGCGGATCTCTGTTGAAGTTCTACTCTGGCCTTAGATAGATAGGAAATCCCTGCCCGTTTTAAACTTGCAAACTTATGACTCTGCCTGTTTCAAACTTGCAAACTTATGACTCAGCCCGTTTCAAACTTGCAAACGTATGACTCAGCCCGTTTTAAACTTGCAAACTTATGACTCTGCCCGTTTCAAACTTGCAAACTTATGACTCAGCCAGTTTCAAACTTGCAAACTTATGACTCAGCCCGCTTCAAACTTGCAAACTTATGACTCAGCCCGTTTCAAACTTGCAAACGTATGACTCAGCCCGCTTCAAACTTGCAAACGTATGACTCAGCCCGTTTTAAACTTGCAAACATATGACTCAGCCCGTTTTAAACTTGCAAACTTATGACTCTGCCCGTTTCAAACTTGCAAACTTATGACTCAGCCCGTTTCAAACTTGCAAACGTATGACTCAGCCCGTTTTAAACTTGCAAACTTATGACTCAGCCCGCTTCAAACTTGCAAACTTATGACTGCCCGTTTCAAACTTGCAAACTTATGACTCTGCCCGTTTCGAACTTGCAAACTTATGACTCTGCCCGTTTCAAACTTGCAAACGTATGACTCAGCCCGTTTTAAACTTGCAAACTTATGACTCAGCCCGTTTTAAACTTGCAAACTTATGACTCAGCCCGTTTTATACTTGCAAACTTATGACTCAGCCCATTTTAAACTTGCAAACTTATGACTGCCCGTTTCAAACTTGCAAACTTATGACTCTGCCCGTTTCAAACTGGCAAACTTATGACTCCGCCCGTTTACTGTAATCGAAAGACAAAAATTGAAGTCGCAGATTCAAACACACGGGACAAAAAAATTATGGAAGGCTGATTGAGACATGTACTTAAGTACAAAGTTAAGCGTTACGAGTTGTGTATAAATATGGATAGTGAACTGTTGGATAATCATTGTGTATGTCTGAGTTAGGTATGTGTTTAAACCATCTGTAGCATTCTGTATTTCTTTCTTTTTATAGGTACAGCTATGAGTCAAAAAGATGACGTTACTGAATGGCGAAAGGGGGGCCATTGTTTTCGGCCGAGAACATGATCATTTCTTGCAAGAGGTGGCAAAGTTTGTTGGTCTGCCCAAGTCAAAAGTCAGTAGTATCCATTGAGATGTACTACAGAGGGAAAACATGTGTCAAGACGACAAACCTGCAGCGAGACATTCTGTCGGCGGAGCGACTTACTCCGGAGTGAGGGAACACGGTTTCGTTACGCGTTTTGAAGCCCTGGCCATACAATGACCAGGGCTTTAAATCGCGCAATGTGACTTATGATATGTAAATTTAAAGCCTCAAGCCTTTAAAGCACTGGTCATTCCATCAGTGGCAGTTCCAAGAGGATTACGCTACAGTGAAGACGACTATGCAATAATGCCAAATTCATGTCATTTTCTCATGAGTTTAAGCTTGCACACCGTGCTTTGAATTCCTCCGGAAACATCAATACAGCATCTGAGCAAGGCACCGTTAGTGGACGCAGGGAAAAACATCGGTTCGCTAAATTCTGGTCCAGCGATATGAGCCTCAAAACTGAACCACGCGGTAGACCAGAAGTAGCTTCAGATGATATCGAGTTGAGTGCCTTGATTGAATCCAACCCAGGTCAAATGGTACGAGGACTTGGAGAGAAACTTTGAGTACACCATGCAGCCATTTTCCCGCACTTAAGACCCACAGGCAAGGTGAAGAAGATGGATACATGGGTCCCACATGAGTTGATGGAACAGCACAAAACACAACGATTTAATGTCTGCTCTTCTCCACTTGACGCTCTACTTCACGCGTGATGAGAAATTATGCTGTATAACAATTGGCGAAGTTCGGCGCAACGGCTTGACCTCGGTGAAACATTGAAACACACCCCGAAGTCGGTACTACATTCATACAGAATGATGGTCAGTGTTTGGTGGTCCGGAGTTGGTATTATCCACTAATTTCTTCTAACAACGGGGTTAAACCATCACGGCTAATAGGTATTCTCAAGAACTTGACATCATGCATGAAAAACTGCCCACCAAACAACCGGAATTAGTAAGTCGCCATATGCCCATACTTCTCCATGATTACGCTGGACCCCACGTTGCACGCCAGACGATCCAAAAGCTTAGTCGAACCATCACGGCGGACAGGTACCGGTCATTGTCAAGAACTTGATATTATTCATGGAAAACAATCCACCAAACAGCCTGCATTAATCAGTCGCATGGACCCTTACTTTTCTATGATAACGCGAGACCCCACGTTGCACGGCAGACGATCCGGAAAGCTTAATTAAACGATCACGGCCGACAGGTATTGTCAAGTACTTGACATAATGAATGGAAACTGTCCACCAAACAGCTGGCATAAGTCAATCGCCATGGGCCCCATACTTCTTCATGATAACGCGTGGCCCAACGTTCCACGGCAGACAATCTGGAAGCTTGGTCAAATCATCACGGCGGACAGGTATTGTCAAGAACTTGACATTATGCATGGAACTATCCACTAAACAGCCGGTATTAGTCAATTGCCATGGGCCCGTGTACTTCTCCGTGATAACGCGAGATTCCATGTTGCACGGCAGACGATCCGGAAGTTTGGTTAAACCATCAGGGCCGACAGGTATTGCCATGTACTTGACATTATGAATGGAAACAGCCCACCAAACAGCTGGCATAAGTCAATCGCCATGGGCCCCATACTTCTCCATGATATCGCGAGATTCCACGTTGCACGGCAGACGATCCGGAAGCTTCATTAAACGATCACGGCCGACAGGTATTGTCAAGTACTTGACATAATGAATGGAAACTGTCCACCGAACAGCTGGCATAAGTCAATCGCCATGGGCCACATACTTCTTCATGATAACGCGTGGCCCAACGTTCCACGACAGACAACCTGGAAGCTTTGTCAAATCATCACGGCGGACAGGTATTGTCAAGAACTTGACATTATGCATGGAACTATTCACCAAACAGCCGGCATTAGTCAATTGCCATGAGCCCCATACTTCTCCATGATATCGCGAGATTCCACGTTGCACGACAGACGATCCGGAAGTTTCGTTAAACCATCAGGGCCGACAGGTATTGCCATGTACTTGACATTATGAATGGAAACTGTCCACCAAACAGCCGGCATAAGTCAATCGCCATGGGCTCCATACTTCTCCATGATATCGCAAAACCCCACGTTGCACGCCATAGGATCCAGAAGCTGCACCAGTTGAGGTGCGAAACCTTACCTCTTTCGTCTTATCGACTTGATCTCTGCTCCTGGACATCTAACTACACGAAAATCGTTTCGTAACGAAGCACCACTTGAAAGTGCATTCCATAAGTTTTGTGGCATCCCGAAGCTTGACATGTTTTCACGACTGCATACAAAAAAGCTTATGTCTCTTTGACAAAAGTGTCTGGCGGTGATAATTTTGACTAATAAAATTTGTTTTGCCCTGTGTTTTGTATGTTTGAATTTTCCATCTAGACTTCTCGTCTAAAAATAGCTGCACCCAGAACAAATCAACTGACAGGAATGAAACTTGGTGGGTAGGTTTGACATCGTGAGACATGCAAATGATTCAAGTATCACGCTCGACCGCGCATGTGACGCAAGCAAAGAACGGTCGCAGCCCTGTGCTTGACTGGATATATATGGTCGTCTCGTTGCGCGTGCTTGCCATTCTGACTTGTGCTGTTGTGTTGGTTGTATCCTTTGTAAGTGAAGTATGCCTCGGAGAAAAGTTCGGAACCAATTCGAGCAGTTGGAGGAGTGCGAGAGGGACCGCGTCTTAAGACTACGGGAAGCGGGATGGTCTTATCGCTGTATTGCGCGCCATACCAGTCGTGCGGATATCACCATAGCACGCTGTTGGCGGCAGTGGATAGAACAAGGCACGCAGCAGCGACAGAAAGGGTCTGGGAGATCTAGACGAACCACGGAGAGAGAGGACCAACGGGTTGTCCGGCATGCGCGGAGAGACCCAACAGCCACGATTGCGGCTATACATAGAGCAGTGGTGCCCTCCGTGCATCGTCAGATTAGTGCCAGCACCATTGGCAGACGGCTGCACGACGTAGGACTACACGAACGCAGATCGTTACGACTACTGCCTTTAACACCATTGCATCGTTGCCAAAGACTGTAATAGTATCGTACTAGATTGTCATGGAGCCACTCAGAATGACAGCGGGTGATCTTCAATGACGAGGTGAAGACGACCAACAAATCCGTGTGTGGAGGCACCTTGGTCAGTGCCAAGATGAGCGGTTTATTGTCGAGAGTCACACGTCCGGGAGGCCTGATATCATGGTGTGGGGTGCAATTGCCTACGATTCCAGTTCACCTTTGGTGTTCATAAGAGTCACTTTGATAGCCCAACGTCAGGTTAATTAGGTCCTACAACCAGTTGCCCTACCTTCTCTGAACGCTCACTCCGGTGTGATTTTCCAACAGGACAACGCTCGTCCGCATACTGCTGCTGTCTCGAGAGCTTGCCTTCAAGGCACTGATACTCTGCCATGGCTAGCCTCATCGCCAGAATTATCGCCGATGGAAAATGTGTGGGACGTTATTGGACGCGCTATCCTTACTCGATCCCTACCGTACAATCTGCAGGAACTGCGTGAGAAGATTCAAGCTGCATGGGATGGCTCTTCGCAGGACACCATTAAGAATCTGTACTACTACATGCCGAGACGTCTGACATGCTGTGTGAGCAAACATGGCGGCCCGACACCATACTAAGAGACACTACTTATTAGTGTGTAGCTCAATAAATATTGCCCATATCAGTCTCAATGTTTAATCATTTATTGTTCCTGGTAACCTTTACCTTCCTCCTGAATAGCATAGCAATGCGACACGTCCTTGTTGGTGCAACTATTTTTTTGACGATGAGTGTATATTCCAGCATTTCATCTGCAACAATGTAATACCTGAAAGTTTCTGGTGGTCATTATGAAAAATAATGTGTAAAGTGCTCATCCTATTCAAAGAATTGAAGACACTGCTAAGAAATACAGTCTCGTAACCTTATCCTTTGATCAGTCTAGGCTAATAAAAAAAAGAAGGCACCATCGATGTGCAGCTGAACTTTCTGGGAATCCATGTTGGTAAAAACTGTGCTACTTTTTCCTCTATCTCAAATATTTTTGGTTTTTAGAATTTTCACAAACTTTAGCGCATATAAAACCTCTGTAAAGCCCTGCTCTGTACTTATTCCGTTCATTCACCGATGAACGTTTTGCTTGCTGTTATCATGTTACTGAAATTCTTTCTTGCATTTCTCAAAAGGTAGCATAGAGCAGATGTCTTTTGCTTCCTCTTACGCTTAAAGTAATGACTTTAAAACACATTTTAAATGACACTGGACAAGAGTTCATCAGAGGTTCGAAATGGTGTTTTTATAACGATGAGCGAGAATATCCAAACGGGCTCATTTAGACACTAATCTCTTTTGCTTCGGGGGACGTTGATGTTTGTTCTGACACAGTAATAAGTAGGCTACAACGTCACAAAAAATGGTGGAATTAACTTAAATGGGCCGCGTGAAAAGTTAAAACTCTGAGGCTTACAAAGGTGGCGCCGGCATTGACAAGAAGTACAACCGGAATTTACAAGCTGCGAGCTCTGAATCTTAACTGAGTTGTTTGATTGTACGACTGTCAACGAAAAAGGTGACTCTTGAGAAAGAGTGCTGTTTGATAGTAATCAAACCAGAAGCTGGTAAGCTGTTTCTAACAATGAATCTTAAAAAGTAATTGTGGCTGTGCTGCTTTTCGTGGATAAAGAAGCATCTGAAATAAGAGGAAAACAAGTTTCAGAAATAAACGGTTATTCCATTTGCTTTTTCGCGATGCAGGTAATCTGTTCCCAAGTAATTTAGAGTTTAACCTTTTTTTAAAGCAGGTAACAAATCAAGTGACCATTTAGTGTAATAGCCTTCTTTTAGTATGTGCCTTTCCCTTAAATATACATTCTTTCTTTCGCTTAATATACATATATCAAGCTGGAAATGCATGGAATAATTAACATAGACATAAATCAAGCTGTTTTTTACGCTTTCTAACCGTAGGTTGAAGAAGGGTATATGCTCCAACTTTGTCCGTCCGTCTGTCCGTCCCCTCGTCCGTACAATAACTGGCGTAAAAATGATCCGATTTCGATGAAATTTTAGTATGTGGTAGGGGACCACCTGGGGACGAACCCTATTGAAAATGGTTCAAATATGGTCAAAGGTCACGACGTAGGAGCGGGATCCATTCCATCGCACTTATGCGTCATAACTTGCGTAAATATGGTTCGATTTCAATGAAATTTTACTATGTGGTAGGGGACCACCTGGGGACGCACCCTATTCAAAATGGGTGAATTGGGGTCAAAGGTCAGGACATAAGAGTGGGATGCATTCCATTGCCCTTATGCGTCATAACATGCGTAAAAATGGTTCGATTTCGGTGAAATTTTAGTATGTGGTAGGGGAACACCTGGGAAAGAACCCTATTGAAAGCAAACGAAATGGGGTGAACGTTTAGGACATAGGAGCGGGATCTATTCCACTGCTCTTATGCGTCATAACTAACGTAAAAAAGATTCGACTTCGATTAAATTTGAATATGTGGTAGGGGAAAACCTGGGTACAAACCCTATTAAAAATTGGCGAAATGGGGGTCAGAGGTCAGGACATAGGAGCGGAATCACTTCCATCGCCATTATGCATCATAACTTACGTAAAAATGTTTCGATTTGGATGAAATGCAAATATGTTGTAGGGACCTGCCTGAGGACGAATCCTATTGAAAATGGGCGAAATGGGGTCAAAGGTACACAGGACCGGTATCTATTCCATAGCCCTTATGCATCATAACTTATGTAAAATTGCTTCAACTGCGACAAAACTTTATCATGTTATTTCGGAGGTATACTGAACCAGTTCTGTTGAATATCATCGAAATGGGATCAAAGGTCAGGGCACAGGAGTGAGATTTATTCCATAGCCATTTTCCTCATAGCTTGAGTAATAACTTGAGTAATGATTTCTAGTATGTTTTAAAGCGTATCATAATTAATGCATTGCATGATTTTACTAACTTGTTTCTATGTAACATAATCACAGAAATTTGTAAATTTGACGTTTGAAATTAATGCCTCAGTTGTTTGCATTACATTATCCTGAGTGGTGTAATGGTTAGCATACTCCAGCGCAAATCGGGAGATGCTGGTTCGATTTCCGTTCCAGGACGATTAAATTTTCAAATTTCTGTGGTTATGTTACATGGAACATACAGCTTGATTTATATCTATAATATACATGTATATACGAAGGAAAGCCAGTAAACAAGTCACAAACAGTTATTTAAAAAAATACTAAGATCCGAACTCGAAAAACATTTATTATTACCTTTACATTTCCCTTTACCATTGAAGTGCCAAAAGTCATGGGATAGCAGTATGCAAATTTTTAACTAGCGTTGCCGTCCGTATGAAGGCGTCGACGCACACCACGATTCTTATCATTGGCAAGGTGTAATCTCGTGAGTCAGTTTGAACAACCACAAGTAGGATTATGGCAAGCCGACGTGAATTATCGGAGCTTAAACGAGGCATGGTAGTGGGAACCGGACGGATGTGACATTCAATTTCCAAAGTTGTGAGAATATTCAACATTCCTCGATCCACGATGTCACATGTGTATCAAGAATACCTCATGGAAGGCATTACCACCCACTGTAGACAGCGCAGTGGACAAACACGGGTGCTAAATGACCGTGACCAGCGGCGTCTGACCAGGATTGTCTAATGCTAACAGACAAGCGGCACTGGCTCAAATAACATCCATATTCAATGCAGGAGGCACCAGAGACATATCCATCACGTCAGTTCAGCGTAATTTAGCGTCCATGGGATATGGGAGCAAAAGACCACACCACAGTGTCTTTTTTAACACCACGACAGCGGACACAGCGCCTCCCCTAGGCTCTTGAACACGGTAATTGGACCTTGGAAGACAGACATCATAAGGCGTGGTCCGATGAGTCACGCTACCAGTTGTTACGAGCTGATGGTAGGGTTAGTGCATGGCGCAGGCCCCATGAGACCATGGACCCAAGCTGTCAACAAGGCATTGTGTGAACAGGTAATTGGGCCCTGGAAGACTGGCAACATGTGTCGTGGTCCGATGAGTCACGCTACCAGTTGTTTCGAGCTGATGGTAGGGTTTGGGTGTGGCGCAGACCCCATGAGGTCATGGACCTAAGCTATCAACAAGGCATTGTGTGAACACGGTAATTGGACCCTGGAAGACTGGCAACATGTGTCGTGGTCCGATGAGTCACGCTACCAGTTGTTACGAGCTGATGGTAGGGTTTGGGTGTGGCGCAGACCCCATGAGGTCATGGACCCAAGCTATCAACAAGGCATTGTGTGAACACGGTAATTGGACCCTGGAAGACTGGCAACATGTAGCGTGGTCCGATGAGTCACGCTAGCAGTTGTTACGAGCTGATGGTTGGGTTCGGGTGTGGCGCAGACCCCATGAGGCCATGGACCCAAGCTGTCAACAAGACACTGTGCAAGCTGGTGGTGGCATCATACGTGTCTATGGAGTCTTTATATGGCACGGTTAGGATCTTCTGGTCCTCGTAAACACGTCATTAACCGGTAATCGCTTTGTCGCTCTGCTGGGTGACCATTTGCAGCCCTTCATGGACTTCATGTACCCCAACAAAGATGGAATTTTGTATGCGGACAATGCACCATGTCATCGGGCCCATGTTGTCCAAAATTGGTTCGGGAAGCATTCTGGACAGTTCCGACGGCTGGTGTGGTCACCACGTTTACCCAACATGAGCCCGATAGAGCCCTTATGGGACTTGGTGGAAAGGTCCATTCGCACCCAAGATCCTGCACCTAAAAATACTAGGTAACTGTGGGCGGCTATTCAGACGACAAGGCTCAGCATCTCTCCAGAAGTCTTCAGGCCACTTGTGGAATCGGTGCCACGTCGAGTTGCTGCCCATCGCCGGGCTAGAGGAGATCCTACACGATACTAGGTAAGTGTTACAGTGGACACCCCCCCCTCCTAAAACCTGAAGAAAACTCTAAAATTTGTCCGCCATGTCGCGTATTGTATGAGGCAGCTAGGAATCACAGTTCGGCAGACTCACATGTTCTTTTACAGTTCAGTTTTTTTTATTTATTTCTCATTTACGTTGTTTTTTCTTTCGGATGTTCTCTAAATTAATTAACAAAATTGCGGGATAATTGGGAAGTCGCTCCAATGCTCTTGAAGGCAAGAAACGCAATATTTTTGCCATTTTGAATTATTTCTACCTGTGGGAAAAGGTAGCACTCAATGGTTGCTCTGGAAATTGATAAGAGCAAAGCGATAGGCCCAGAAGAGGACTTCTAGATTTCTTGAGGAGGGGCCGATGTTACGACCCACCCCCGCCATTAATTTAGTAATTAATGGGCGTGGTTGATGTGTGAAATTAATTAAGTATTAATTGTTCGAGGCTTGATTGGAGTTTAAAAGTGTAAACAGCAGATAAAGTTTTATCTGGGGGTTTGGAAAGAAAAGAGGCGAAGAATTCTCTCTCTGGCTGGGTGGTCTCAGAATAGCTCTGTTAGGTCATAAATATCAGGGCGCAGCTGACGGGCAGCCTATGCAACACGGAAAGGGAAAGAGGAATACGTATCGAATGAGCCACTTGAGTAGGAATGAATGAAGATAGGGGACGAAAGGTTTAGCGAATAATCGTAAATTCGTCGATTGTTTGGGGCATTTTCGAGAACAATTGCTCTCTGTGTGGTCCGTGCAGAAAAATAAGAGTTCGCACTTGGCATGAAAATAAGGAAGAAAGTTTAGTTGTCTGTGCGCTCTCCGATGTGAAAGGCTGGATGCCTTGGATCTGCAAAAAATGAATTGGGAAAAATGAAGCAGCAAACCTCCCCGCATTTGGTAAGAAATGGAGACAACTCGAGGCAGCTGGAGATGCCAGTTTGCCATAAAGACAGCAGAATGCCTAAATCCGCAGGATAAAGCAGAAATTTCTAGGCTGGAGCGTAATGGAACTCAGCGACTGTTTGGCCTAATGACAGCCAAGTTACAGGGGAATTAAGAAGTCTGCGAGTGGACAGTGGTCATTCCAATGAGAAGCGAAGCCAAGCAAAAGTCGGGTTCGGATGCCAACCACTGCAGTGTGGAATCGTCACCCCCATTCATCCCCTACTGTGGAGGAAGTGAAGAGATGCGCTTGTCTTACGGGGCGAAGCGAGGCCCCATGTGTGCGTGTGTGTGGTCGCGTAAGCAGCGAAGCCACTACGTGTAAGTGCGACGGGATAAAAACATGTCGAAAGAAAAATATGAGCGTAAGAGCGGTGGCTTCGATACCTAACAAATATACAGGTGAAATGTTGAGTTGCCGATATACGCTTAAGGTAAAAAGCACGTCTGATTTCGCTCGGCCGAGAAAATTAATCTTGGAAACCGCAACATCAGATGTGAGAGGGCCTATTTTGCTTAACGGCCACCTTCAAATCGTCACGAGAATAGATCAGTGTGCACTCTAATCATTGCAACAAAGTGCGGCGTGATATTACCATTTTTAATTGTGTGCTTCATTTACATCAAGCGTCAAAGTGAAGTGTTGAATCATCGGTGCTGCCACATGGTGCAAGTGTCTGTGTGCGTGTTTTTTTTTGTCGAGTGATATTATGTGATGCACAACGGATTTGCACAGCAAAGTCACGAAACTGTAAGTAGATGAATATTTCCTTTTTCTTTCTTCGCACATCTGCGAACTTGTGCCATCCCGACACCCAAAGCTGCATGGACATAGATGCAGTAATGCTGAGTGACTGAACCTCAGAGGAAATACCTGCACATACAGATTTCAATTTCTTACAGGGCCCATTTCCTGATTACTTTTTTTACATGAATAAGGGAGAAGGTGTGGCCACAAATTCCGCTGGGCGGGACAGTTTCTTTTAACTTTGGTTCAGGACCAACGTCAGCGGGGCAGGGTTCTGCATGTGCATGCTTATTAGATTTAGTTAATTAACTTTGGCAGTATTTCGCACCTATAATCTTATACCGCAAATTAACGTGCTTGTGTATTTTGTGTCGCGAGTATTTTTAATGTGATCGTTTGCATATAATTTTTTCATTCTCTAAGCAATTGTATATGAATATCACCTGCAGCTCTATTTAGTGTGTAAACGAGTAGTATCTCTTGTTCAGATAGTCCGGTGGAGACTCAGTCGGCTGCGTTATCCGACAGTAAAGTGTGACACCGTATGCTGCCCACATATGAGGGGCAATTGTCTATGCGCCTAGAGAGCGCCGGATCTGTTTTAAATCTCGCAGAACGTTATTAAATGTTGTGTTGTGTATTTGAGAATCATGTGTTAATTTGCGAAAGTGAGTGTTGTACTGGCTGGTTGGGGATTGAATGTACCGGAGTAAGATCCGGACCACTACACTCAGTCACGAATTGGTGATTGCGGGTGAACCTCATCACAACTCTGATCCCAAAGTATCATTTTTTTTTTAGATTATTTTATTTTTTATTTGTTGTTGTTATTTTGTTCACAAGGTGGATTCACCCAAGCCTTATGCTTCGGGTCATTCTTCAACTTTTCATTTTTTATGTTCTGGTGTGAATCTTTGAGTGCAGCAGTGCACCTGAGATTCTCACCTGGTGCCGCGGCCAACTAAATTGTACTTCAGGTCTCAAGCACCGTTACCGGCAGACTCGGCAGGAACACTGCTAGTGCCGTGTAACATAAGTATTCCATGACTTTCGGCACTTCAGTGTATTTCTCAGTATAATTTCCACGAATGTTGATACACTTATTCCATCGCTTCATCAATGCGTCGAGGCCTACAGCATAAAAGTATTGTGTCTGATGTGTCAGCCACATTCGCACTTCATGGTCAACCTCTTCGTCATCAGCCAAACGTTTGCAGCCGAGGTGAGGTTTTAGGGGACCTAACAGGTGAAAATCGTTCGGGGCTAAGTTGGGAATGTAAGGTAAATATTGAAGGAGTTCCCAGCCTAGTTGTTTAATTTTCTGCTGGGTTAATCGAGCTGCATGTGGTCTGGTGTTGTCGTGATGGAGCAGTAGTCCTCTGGTTATTCCTCTAGTCACTTATTGAAAATTCCAAATCGCTCTAACATAACCTCCCTTGCTGATGGCAAAGTTAGGAATTTTTTGGTTGAAGAGATGATGTTTCCATTACCGTAAGTAGGAAACATTTCCGTGTGAATATATTTTGCAGGAAGTCCTTTTGCCCAAAGAAACCTCACAACAGCACGCTGCTCTTTGGTCGTACACTTCTTGAGCACAGTCGCCATTTGCAATCAGAACTGGCCATGCGCATACGATATTTAGGATCTGCTACGTTGAACTGCGAGTAGGCTGGATTGTGTTGCCACCTAACGACACCTTAAGAAACTAATAACTACGATTATCAGCTATCCCATAGCTGTTTGCGACTTATTTACTGACTTCTCGTACAATATCCAGTAATTTTTGAAGCCCCGGAAAATTTCTGACAATAACGTGCAGCAAAGTTACCAGTAGGTATCCGTGTTTTTCAGAAATTTTGTTTGTAAAAGTGCCCGTTCATTTTAACTTCCGCATTTTCACAGATATTTCCGTAGACTGAAATTCCGTTTATTTCCGAAAAATCCATTTTTTGGTTTTTTCGTACTTAAATTGAAATTCCGCAAAATCAGCAATCCTGCACAGCACTTACCCGCATCGGTTAGTATCGAACACCCGACTTTACAGCTCGCGAGACAAGCAACTTGTGCCTTTACCACCTGACCTACAAACTCTCAGGAACCAGACTCACGTATGTTATAAAACGAATCGCACGACAAAGAAATTTTGTTTTTTTGGGATTAATGCGAGTGATTTAGTCATTTTATTTTCTGTTGGAGCTTATCATTTTTCTGAATAGGTTTGTTATTTAATTTTTTTCATATAGGAGGACTTTTTCAAATATTAAGCATTTTTCATCGCAGTTTTTCGAAGCAACAAATTGTTTGCAATATAATTTTTTTAAACTGACAATGACCCATTTATCTTTTAAAAGGTCAAATGCACTTTTTATAATATTATTTCACACACACAAAGCACTAAATACGAAATTTACTCTCAATAGCTATAATAGCTTTTGTCTTAAGTAGCCCAAAGACTGATACACACACATCGTATAATCATCTGTACAATAAGTACCCGATTTCTTACAGTAACACAATATATAATAAGTAGCAGGTGCACCAAATAGGGGAAACGAGAAATATCCTGGGCCACAAAAGACAAACAAAATCTGCCGCCCCGGTGGCGCAGTGGTCTAAGGCGTTGGCCTCTGATCATTCGTCCGTAAGGGGGTCCGGGTTCGAATCCCGGTGAGGCATGGATGTTGTGTTTGTCTTACGGCACTGGCTCTCTCCCTTCCCTGGAACCAGTGACCCTAAATTAGGGACGGGCGACTGCTTATAGCCCATTGAGTTGCTCACGGTGGTCGTTAAACCTCCAATCAAAACAAAAAAACAAAAAACAAACAAAATCTATGTGATATGATATCCACAATATCCGATCTAGCTACCGAACTTCAAAATTCGACAGACGATTGAAATTTGAAAGTTAATCAAACCTCAAGTATTTCCACGAATCGCTACTCTAAAAGGAAATTTCTCGTCATACGGATACGGAAAAAGTGAGAACGGAGATTTTCCGTTATTATACGAAAGGAATTGCGGAAAGGTTTCTGAAAATTCAGAATTTTCCGTGAACAGATCTCTAAAACGGTAATTTACCGTTAATATAAGAAAGAAACTGCGGAAAGGTTTCTGAAAATTCAGAATTTTCCCGTGGTACGAAAATTCCGTTAAATTCAGGTTCTTTTTTCGTCATTTCACGGAAGGTAGTATCAGAAACATGCTTCGTTAATTCACGAAAGAAATGACGGACAGTTGTCCGTGAATTTCAGAAAATGTTTTACAGTGTACACTTAACTGAAGCTGAAGTGCGTAAAATCGTCAATAAAGATATCTTCAAGAAGAAAATCCCATTGAATAATTTTTGAGTTACATAATCGATTAAGTTATCAAAAGCAATGCTGAATAAAATTTACTCAAGTCTTGCAAACCTCAAGAGGAGTTATAAGACGCTAAGTAATACCAGGATCGTAGTGTTCCCGCCTCCATATCTGGCCTTGTAATAATATCCATCTCTTGTCGCCTTCTGACGTATCGCAGTGCCATGTAACAATTGCAATAATGCACACATAGACTCTGTTTATCCAATTCGTAAGCAGTGGCATCCCTATGGTCCAAACGGACACTCCTTTATTTACCTCTTTGACATTCGTTCTTTGGAAACTTGGGAAAGTAAGTAACAACGATTATGACTGACCCTCCTTTCTTAAAAATTCTATTTTATCTTTTTAATTCTTTAAGTCACGTGATCCTTCTTCACGGGTAGAACTCTTAGTATGCGTTAATGCTCCAAGTCATGCATTTTTTTTTTATCCTTCTTCGTTTTCATCTCTTCGCTTATGTTAAAGGGAATGCCGACCATGAACTCAAGCACAGTTGTCCAAGACAACATATTTAAAAGCACAGGAAACACGTGCGCATATTGTCCGGAACTTTTTTGTGTCGCCGGAACATGACTACAAATTTTAATTGATACCGTGACTGGTTTGTAATCACTAAAAATAATGTCGAATAGGATCTAATTAATTTTGAACAGTGAATATAGCTATGTCATTCATAGTTTTGTGTGTAGGGCACATTCTGCAGTCTTACTAAAACCATATTTAATTGTAAACCACGCAGTCAGCCAATGACGAAGCCCGGACTTTAGATCCAATGGCGTGGAATGTGGAACAGTTGAAGGAATCTTGAAATATTGAGAAAGAACTGGCAGCTATATTTTTCGACTGGTTTCTTTTCTTTTCTTTTTTTTTTTTTTTTTTGATTGGAGGTTTAACGACCGCCGTGAGCAACTCAATGGGCTATAAGCAGTCGCCCGTCCCTAATTTAGGGTCACTGGTGCCAGGGAAGGGAGAGAGCCAGTGCCGTAAGACAAACAAAACATCCATGCCTGACCGGGATTCGAACCCGGACCCCTTACGGACGAATGATCAGAGGCCAACGCCTTAGACCACTGCGCCACCGGGGCGGCCGACTGGTTTCACATGACCATACTGTCCAGAAAAAGTGAAAAAAAAGATCTCTATAAACCTAAATGGACACCTTAAAGAACAGGTTGCAACACCGGTTATCGCCGTCACTTTAACGGCATGGGACCCCAGGTAGAATGTCTTGTTTGGCATCTTTGGAACAGCCCACTCGCTGCACAAATAGACCGGTATAGGTCATAATCTTTTCGTTGTGCACAAAGTTCGGCTCTGGTTTCTATTGAACCGCTGCTGATGATCCCCGTGTGTTATGCTGCTGCAATTCAAAGTAAACTCAACGATAGGGATGGACAGAAAACATATCACAAAGGACGATCTCAATATTCAACTTTAATTGCATTGTACTGCTGGGTCAATAAGGGCTATCACTGTTAGGAAGGTAAACAACAGCTCAAAGTGAGATTTAGCAACTTCTCTCGAACCTGTAATCATTATCTGGAAACTTTCAATGTGAAAAAAAGAATAAGATTCAGACGCGAGCATGCGATCTATAACAACCGTTGTGGACCACTACCTTCGGTTTCTGTCCTGACGGCAGCCGGCGGATAATACCACAGATCTTTTAATGATTCAGAGTTATGATAAACCACCCGATAGCCACTTACAGCTTAGCTCCGAACGACTATGGGGATCACTTACGCTTGTACTCCGTTGCAGTGGTGGTCAGCTAACGTGGGTGAGATCTCACACAGCCTAAACGTTGGACAACTGTGGCCGTGTCCTCTTCATGGACGAACGTCGTACCCGACAGCTATCAGCAACGTGTGTGGATGAAGTCAGGACTCGCTGTACGCCACCACCACCACGCCATGTAGTTTCAGCAGGGTCTGTGACATTTTGAGACAGTGTCATAAATGGACGCCGCACTCCACTCATCGCCGTCGAATACAACCTGACTGATATGAATAACCGGGAGGATAAACTCCTACAAAGTGTGCAATTCTTCATCTTGAATAGCAGCTGCGGGCGTGTCGTACAGCCTGACGCCCGACTCCATAATTCGAGGCTAATGAATGCGTACCTGCAACAAATGGAGATCACATGGATGGAGTAGTCCGTAGTATTACCCGATCTGAATCTCATCGTGCATAGATGGCATCAAATCAAACAGGCTGTGAGACACCGAACTTCAAAGCCTGACTATTAAATGGATATGTTTAACTGGCAATTTATAAACATTTGCAAGAATGACTTGTTAAATAACAAAACGCCCAAACTTAATGCTCTTTATCCTTAGGAAGATGGAACAAAAAATGACTACAGTGATGTTGCGAAATACTTGCATCGGTAAATCATGTTTATCGGTATACGTCATTGATTAAGAACACTTGTAAACCTGAGAGTTCTGTCGCTCTTCGTTTTGTGGTTTTTGTTCATTTGAATCTCATCGTGCATAGATGGCATCAAATCAAACAGGCTGTGCGTCACCGCGAACTTTGGATGAACTTAAAAATTTTCTTCTTCTGGTGCAAAATCAGGAAAGTTGGAGATTCATCACAATTAGCTATACGCATGGTGAGGAATATCCTAGGGAATGGGGATTACGATGAGGTAGTTTTCCATTGCCTTTCTCATCGAATTTGAAAGGACAAACGCCAAAAACCACTCGGTACTTCCAGTACTGATTTTAAGAATCCATCTACTCATTCGCAGTCGGCAGCAGGATTATAACCCCAACAGTCTCTTACTACTCAGGCACGAGGTGATTGGCCAACTGCATCACGCCAGTGGCTCATTTCAAAATAAAAAGTAAATAGAAACGGAGAAGTTCCTGACAGAAAAGGAAACCTTGATCAGTTTGACGTGCTCTCTTTGCTGTGGTTCGTATCTCGTTTCATCGTTGTTGTTTTTTGTTTTTTTTTCATTAAGGAAAGTTTTATGGGGTTCGTTTTTTGTAAAATGCAATAGGAGGTATTCAGCATAAAAAATATCAAAAAATATCATTTTCTTACTAAAATAAGTAATTTTTGTAAGAAACGAAGTTCAGTTTCTGTTCAGACAAAAAAAGCTTCTTTTTTTTTCTTTTTTTTTTTTCTGCACCCTGTGGCACAATGGCACAACTTCCACTGAAAAATCTGCCTTTCAGAAATTGAGGATTATTTTTTTTAATTTAAATTTGTTTTTCTTCTGAAAATCTTTTGATACGGTACGATTCTCTCATTGGCCTGTCTTCTTGCAAGATTGCTTCAGCATTTCTGATGATAACCAATCCACACGAAAAGTTACATACTATGTGATCATTGTGTCCTTCCACAGTTCTTACGTACTGATCAGAGACATGGGCTTTAATTAAAAAAGGCTGCTGCGAACAATCGAATGAAGCCTGGAGAGATGCATGCATGTTGTAAATAAAAAAGATAAGAGGAACTCGTGGATCAGGAAAATGACAAGAGAGGAAGTACCATGATAAGAGTAAAATTCCTAAGATGACAATAAAATGGGCATGTTGCCAGAACAATAGACCACCGATGGACAACCGAAACTTTTGACTGGATATCACAGGATAGGAAAAGACCCAGGAGACCACGTGTATGAAATTCGTAAGGATATTGGAGTATCATGGAGGAGAGTGGCTCAAGACAGAACGTTGTGGAAGAAACTTGGGAAGACCTTCATCCAGAGGTGGTTTGATGGAGAATGAGAAAGAGGAAGATAATGAGAGCGAGAGAGAGGGGGTGTATTAAAATGCTAAATACATAGATCTTGTGGAAAGTAAAATTTCCTTATTATTAACTTCATTTGATTCTTTTCCATGTATCCTTTTCAGGCAGGCATGGCAGTTTTGCACTGCGGTTGCTTGATGGTATCACTGGTTCCTCCATTCAGCCAGCTGCAATGTTCCTAGTTTCCATCACAAGGTAAGATATTATTTATTTATAAAATAATTAATTTATTAGCATATAAGACTTAAATCCTGTTCATAAGACCAAAATCCCGCTCATGCATACTGCCGAAGACAAAGGAAACACATGGCTGGATAAGTGGCAATGAGGCACAAATGGAGTAAGAATTGACATAAAAATAAAATACTAACAAACACACTACTACACTTCTTTGAACAGCTCAGCATCACGAATTACTCTGCTTTCTTTTATAAGCTAGGTGCTTTAAAAGAAAGAAGAGGGGAGAGGCGCTGCAATCCGGGGGTGGGGAATATTGGAAATTTTATGCTCCTTCAATAGAAACATTCGGGGCATTGCCGTCTTAATATTTTCAATAGGAAGTCCTCTAAATGAAAGAAATTAAATTTCTCAGTTAAAAGGGATGAGCGAAAGGACAAGTATTGTTTAAAATCAGAAACCGGAACTAAGAATGCTCGTAGGCGGGTTTATAAAGCTAAGGAGAGAGCAGCATTTCTAAGAAATACAGAACGGCAAACTGCCGAACCATTATAGATACGGAGATGGCTTTTATAGTCGAAAATAATAAGTCGCAATCCAAGGCAATGATTTCTTAACAAAAATAGCCAGGGAAACTATCCGGTATAGAAGAAGAATCTGTGCTGTTGTGGCAAAGCGGAGTAACGACGGGGAAAGTCTCTCATTTCCTCTTTGAAAACTGTTGACGTGAATATCATAACTATTATATTCTCCGAACAGTCAAAATGTATTACTTCCCGGTAATTTTTCGCTCCAACACTGCTGTTCATATTACGTAGGTAAAAAAAAAGAAAGTACTAGAACTCATTTTTGTGCCTTATTCATGCCAGATGATAAACAGGGTGGTCCAAAGGTCTTGTCCTATTTTTAGAAAAATTCATAAAAAAAATAACTACACCACTTACGGAAATAAGATTTGCACCGTTTGAGTGGTGAACAGTTGAAGTTTTGTTGGCCGCCCCGGTGGCGCAGTGGTCTAAGCGATGGCCTCTGATCTTTCGTCTGAAAGGGGTCCGGGTTCGAATCCCGGTGAGACATGGATGTTGTATTTGTCTTACGGCACCGGCTCGCTCCCATCCCTGGAACCAGTGACCCTGAATTAGCCCATTGAGTTGCTCACGGTGCTCATTCAACCTCCAACCCCCCCCAAAGTTTTGTTGCTTATCGTAGCGTGTAGATGGCGCTAGTTGTTCTTCTTGTTCACAGATACAGATTAAAAAAGGCGAATGTAGGGGGAAAGCGATTTGTGTAGTGTGTGTTTTTTTAACGAAATTAGTAATTCAAATGCAAAGAAATTTTCGCACACGTTGCGGCAGAAATCTTCCTGATGCTAAAACAATTAAGCATTGGAAACCTAAATTTCTAAGAGTGTGTTGGACAAGCTAAGAAGTGGACATCGTAGTGTTTCTGAAGACAACGTCGAACGAATACGGAAAGCATTTTCCCGGAGCCCGAGGAAACCAACCAGAAAAGCTGCCTGTAACTTTTACCTTAATTTAACGGATGGCCTACATAATGACGAAAACTTCCTTGAAAGTGTGCTTTTTAATGATGAGTCGACATGTTACGTATTAGGAGCAGTTGATAGATATAAGTGCTCATGTGGGGTTCTGAAAACCCACATGCCTCGCAAACTATTCGTGATAGCCCCAAAATTAATGTTTGGTGTGTAATCATTGGTCATGTTTTCTTCGTGGAGAGATCTATCAACGCAAATGTTTACCTAGATATGCCACAAAATTTTGCTGTGCTGCCAGTCAAAGACCTTCAACCAGTGGCGGACTGGCGATCCAGAAACGCCCTGAAGGATATTTTGTGCCGCCGAATCTTGGGGAAAATTATCAAGGTATCCCACCCCTAAAAAAACGGTATGTCAGCATCACCGTTTGCTGTTTAAACATCTTTTCAACACAAGTCTACGAATCACTGCAGTTTTTTTGTTTAAACATCTTTTCAATTCAAGTCTACGAATCCCTGCAGTTTTTGTTTTTTCGTTTTGTTTTTTGTATAGAGGCAATAATTAACATTTTACCCATTTTCCTAGCCCGCAGGTCTCTCGTACAATTGATGTAAGAACAAAAATACTTCAGTTATTGAGATGCAACCGACAAGGTACGTTCTCTGAGAGAAACTCTCGAAGACTTTGTTACATTCTTATGAATTTTATTGCGTTAACTGAATTCAGAATTTGTAATAGATTCTTCGCTGTTGGTGAGAACGAAAATCTTACTGTGCCAAAAATTAATTTATTTTTCTAGACTTACCTATCATTAATAAAACAATTACTCTCAAATGATCTGAAGCCGTCCAGAACTGCAAGAATTTTAGTGCAAATTTACAAAGTGAGAGAATCAAAGAATGTAAAAATTATTTTTTATTTATGCATTTATTTTCAAATTGAAAAAAGCTGTTTTGATGTAGCTGAAATAAACTTAGCAGAACTGCAATTTAAGAATTCGTGAAACCGGAAAGCTGAAAGAATAAAACTTCAGCTGCAGATCTAATTAAAAAAAGAGTACATAGAAATAAAAAGGAGTAACCCGAAAATTTAACCATAGGTAAATCTCAATGTATTATCGCGCACAACGACTTTCCAGTTTCTATCCTGAACTTAGCAAAACGGGGAAAAAAATATTAGTCACCCCTAACAGAAATGACAACAGGAAATTATCGGTTGCACAGGTGGAGCCGTGATAGCATTGTTCGGAGACAAATAGCACTGACGTGATCTACATGATCATTTATGTCTCGTGCATGGGTGAAGAGCAATGTGTGTGTTGAATTTAGTCTGCAATATGGGTCGTAAGAAAGATATTACTGAGTGGCAAAAAGGTGTCATCGTGTTTGGCCGTGCCCACGGACACAAAGTGAATGAAATCACCCAATTTGCTTGTGTGTCGAAGCGTACTGTCCAGTGGTGTAGTTCGCAGTCAACTGAAAATCAAGCGACGTAACTGTAGCCGGAAAACGACTCTCACCAACAGGTACCGCCGCCATGTTTCATGCCTAGTAACTCCAAATCGGTTTCAAACCAGGCAACAATTCCTCTAAACAGTCAATGAAAGTCCACTCCAATCAATTTCCGAAAGGACATTGCAACGAGAACTGCATGACATGGATATCTGGAGCAGAGTACCACGGAAGAGTCCTCTTTAACAGCAAGTCACAAAGTCGCACGTTATCAATGGACTCAGCGGCACCAAAACTTTACTGTGGAGGATTGGAAACGTGTAATTTGGTCTGATGAGTCTCGTTTTTGTTTGCGTTCCAATGATGGGAAACGACGAGTGCATCGCAGGCCCAATGAAACCTTTAACACTCATTGTGTCCAAAATGTTATTCAAGCTCGAGAGGGCTCTGTGATGTTTTAGGGATGTTATTTGTGCCACGAAATAGGCCCTCTCATTGCAGTTACGTTGAATTTGAACCAGCATGTGTGCCTCTGCATTCTGAATGACAAAAGGTTCCCTTTGCCCTACATCTCCAGGATCGGCATCACATTGCCACATCTGTCCTCCAAGACGACAATTGCCGTGTGCACAGGACTGAAACTGTGTCTGAGTGGCATGACAACCAATCAGCACCACTGTTTCACCTCGACTGACCTGCCAAATCCCCAGATTTAAATCCCATTGAACATATGTGAAATCATTTGGAACAGAAAGTGAAACGCCGGAATAGGCACCCACGTACTCTGGAGGAACTTCGGGACCAATTGACGCACGAGTAGCTGCAAGTCGATGTTCAATACATCCACAACCTAGTGGAGTCTGTACCACACCGGATTCATGCTGTTAACAAGGCAGAGGCACCGTCACCCGTTATTAGGTAAGTTCTGACAGGGATGACTAATTTTTTTGTTGTCCGGTGTGCTTATTAATAGCATATTTGAATAGATTACAATGATTATTCAACTGCAATCGACAAACGCGGCCTGGGGTAGGGAATATCAGCCCAAACGGACAAGGCTTAAATCTGAAACTCTTAACATCATAATCGCCGTCTTACGTACGATAAAACTATGAAGGTAAAATAGATGCTATATTAAACCTAAAAAGCTAAAAGAAAACATGAGCACTTTCAGTTCCTCCTGGAGCCATCTTCAGATGTGATTAAGAAGCAGCAAAATGAGCATATTTATAAGCCGGTCTAATGCCTATTGCGCTTGCGTAACAAGAAACTGGGTCTCAGTATTTGTTGTTGTGTGGGTATGCCCATGTCTGGGTCGGTGATTGGTCGATCGCAACGGTCATGTGATATCACAGAAAGCCAAAGTGATGGAACACACGTCGGGGGTGAGTCGTTACAACATTTATCCCTAATGCAATTAATCATAATGCTTTCGGCAAGTAAGAGGGTATATTTATTATTCGGGGTGGTTACGATGCTAGCTTCTCCAAAACATGGTTTCAATATATCAAAAAATATGATAATGTTTAATATATCAAAAATATGATATATTAAACCTATAATTCAAAAAAATTCAATATATCAAAAATAAAAAAAATATATAAAAAATTCAATATATCAAATTATAAAAAAAAAATTCAATACATCAAATTATAAAAAAAATGTCAATATATCAAAAATATGATATAGTAAACTTTTTTAGGTTTAATGTATCATCTTTTTTTATCTTCATAGTTTTACCGTGCCTAAGACAGCGATTATGATGTTGAGAGTGCCATTCCATGCACGAATTTTATTCTATTTATTAAATCTTAAAGTCAAGAAAGGGGAAGAGGGAGGATGTATTAAAAACAGTGTTTGGATCAACAGAACATTTGCTAAGCAGGTTTTTTTTTGTTGTTGTTGTTGTTGTTGCTGTTCATTTTCTGTAACCGTCAAAGTGGTAAACAAACTTGGTCATTTTAGTATAACTTGGTTTTTATCTATAAGAATATTGAAATACAAGTAAATATGTACTTCTTTTTCCGTGAGTTAGCATAAGGCCTACCGATACCGGCCCAGAATATGGCAGCACACGGGGAATTCCCCCGGCGCCCCCCCCCACCCTCCGCGCCTCCCTTCAGCCGGAGATCATCTTTCAACAAGACGAGCTCCTCTCTACTAGGTAACAAGTGTTTGCGACAACTTGGATATTGTGTTCCCAGGACGCTAAATTGGCGGAGATGACCCGATTCAGTGGCCGGCAGTTCACCTGATATGCCAGTTCACCAGTTGAATTTTTTTATGGGGATTTGTGAAAGACAGAGGACAAAGGAGAGCGCCATTGCTGCCGTTGATATAGATTCATCGCGATATGGCGAGAAATTCATTACAGGCTGGACATCTGCCAAGGGGGCACACATAGAAGTGAATTAGTTAGTATCATAAAAAGCTTTAGATATTTATCTTTCAAGCGCAACAAATCTTAATTCTGTAAGTGATGTAGTTATTTTTTAATAATTTTCTAAAAATAGTGCAATACTTTTGGAGCGCCCTGTACTACTCTAGCGGACCTTACGGAAAGACGACAAGCAACGCAATTCCAAATGCACTTAGAGCGATATGAAAAACTGTTAAAAACCATTATACTTCTCTTTGAAAAAGGAAATTGCATGAAAGAGCCGGAGGAGAGAAAATTGTGTTGTGTATTTTTTAATCCCGTTTTCTGTTCTCAATCAAGGAAGCAAGACCGAAACAATTAACTGACATATTTCCTTCTCCTCTTCAACGCATAATACCTTCTAATTGCTTTTGATGCAGCGGAACTTTCTCAGAGCTTTGAGAAGAACAAATATTTGTTTGGCCGATTTCCTGTTAAATAATTGCGCGCGATTTGGGGTAGAGAGTTATTAGCTAACACATTTCTCCTATCTTTTTTCAAACAGAACAAATACAACGCAAGCCTACGGGAGACAATTGCGGCTTTTCCGTTAATGAAGCGGCGAAGGACACGTTCTGGCAGATCCCTTCTTTACGCCACTCATTACGGCACAAAAGCCGCTCGCGAGTGTTTCATTTAATAGCCGACTACTGAACGGTCTTCCGCGGCTTTGTTGCGCGGCGGATCGGGTCGTCGAGGTCAAAGACGGCGCGTCGGCGTCGGCAGACGTGTGCGCGCCATTTCTGCGGCTTATGCCATTCGGCAAATTGCCGGCTGTCAGCTAGAGCGCTCCCATCGTAAAGACAGTCTTCGGAACAGCAGAATGTTCGAAAGGAATTGCATTGTTTGGATCTGGACGGTGTATGCGAAGGAACTGGAAGCGGTCGCTCAGGATTAACCTCGTGACCTGACTCTGAAAGGAGGAGTCGTTTCATAACGACAGCTCATGTCATACAGCCATAATTTTTGAAATGGTCTCTCAGATGAAATAAGTTGAACAGTTCTCATCTGGTAATTGCTTACTTCACGTGTTAAATTCCTGCTTGCCATGATGAAAGTAATTTGTTAGACAATCTGGCAGCAGATCAAAGGAACTTCAGAAATTAATAAAAACATTGACTTCTGATATTCGTTTTTATTTTATTATACTTTATTTTATTTTATTTTTTGCTATAATCTGTTTTAAAAATGTTCAGAGTGAGCTGGAGTTGTTTAAATTGCTGCTCGATGCAAAAATTTAAACATGACCCTGATGGGAAATGGCTTCCCTTCAAAAAAGGAAACAGCCGCCCCGGTGGCGCAGTGGTCTAAGCGATGGCCTCTGATCATTCGCCCGGACGGGGTCCGGGTTCGAATCCCGGTGAGGCATGGATGTTGTGTTTGTCTTACGGCACTGGCTCTCTCCCTTCCCTGGAACCAGTGACCCTAAATTAGGGACGGGCGACTGCTTATAGCCCATTGAGCTGCTCACGGTGGTCGTTAAATCTCCAATAAAAAAAAAAAAAAAAAAAAAAAAAGGAAACAGGCACTGCAACCTCATGCATAGCGAGGGGAGAGGGCCTCGATATCCCTAAAAAAAATATTATCCTTAGCATTCATTGCGTTGTTAAAGACATGGTTTATTTTATCATTGCATAACGTATGACGTAGTAAATTTCTCCATCATTTTGATGCCAGGGGAGGATTCGAACCACCAACTCTCTGCTCCGGACCTCCGAGTGCTATCCACTATACTACACTGGCATGTGCTCTCACTGCTATCTGTCTTTATCTCATGTTCTTCCTGGGGGGCAGGCACGTCACAAACGCTTAAAGATAAATTGTTTCCCGGAGAAAAATCACCCTTACTTAAAGCAGCCCCATAACTAAACTTCTTTCTAGTTGCAACGAATGCTAATATTATCCTTAGCATTCGTTGCAATCATTTCTTTTATCATGGCATAACGCTTAAAGATAAATTCACTGTAAAAAAAATAAGTGGTGTGAATGCACGGAAAATTTCTGGAAATAACATGCAGCAAAGTTGCCTGCCGGTAGGTATCCGTATTTTTCAGAAATTTCCATTTCTAAAAGTGACCGTTTATTTTAACTTCCGTATTTTCTTAGATTTTCCGTCGTCAGAAATACCGTTTATTTCAGAAAAAATCCGTTTCAGGTTTTCCCGTATTAAAATTGAAATTCCGCAAAAACGACGAACCCGCATTTTTCAGTCCTTACCCTAGATAATAATCCTTCCGCCACAGTCAGGATCGGACCCCTGCCGTTTGGGTCAATAAATAAAGCACGCCTTTAATCACTGAGCTACAAATGCTCAGAAACCCGACTCACGTATATTGTAAAACAAATTGCGCGACGTTGAATTTTTTTTTTTTTTTTTTTGTTATCAATGCGAGTGGTTTAGTCACTTTATTTTCTATTGGAGCTTATTATTTTCCTGAATATGTTTGTAATATTTTTTTTTCTGTAAGAGGTATTTTCACAAATTAAGCATTTTTCAAAGCAACAAACTGCTTTGCAAATTGATCTTCTAACTGACAGTAACTTTCGGTTATCTTCAAAAAAGGTGAAATGCATTTTTTTATAGTACTAGGGGCTGCGCCCTAGACTGGCTATGCTCGTTTCCAGAGTAGCGCTCGGGTCCTGCAGCCCGATCTCCAAGTATATCACATGAAATAAAAACTGGAAAATTCATATAAATTTAAATTTGTATTGCATGTCTACACAAATAAGGCTTGTTATTCCGAAATTTCATAGTTTTTTTTACTGTCGTTAATTTTTGAAAGGTCAGACTTTTGTCGTTTGAACTTATGGCACTTACTAAATTTACCAAGAAAAACAAAAGCGGTCCAAAAAGCATTTCCGTAAACCGTAAACCGTTATGCCAAACCGTTAAGGTGGACGTCAAGTAATTTTGCTTCCTATACTTTCAATGGAAAAACTTTTATACACATTTCCTTCACAATTATTGTGTTCCCAAGGATGAAAATTTGAACATCGACTAAAATAACTTCACATTATAATTTGGAATACTTAATATTTTCTAAAACATAACCATAATTATGTAAGAAAAATCGATAACTTTTCCTTTGGTGGTGTTGGAACCAGAAACCACGATAGAGTTTAGGTCTGGCGATCTGGCAGGCCAATCCATACGGCGAATATCCTAACTTTCAAGATAATGGTCGACCAGGTGAGCCTTATGTGGACGAGCGTTGTCGTCCATAAAAAGGAACCGAGGGCCAACTGCGCCCTAGAAAAGTTGAACATAGGGCTCTACGTTCTCATCCCTTTACCTCTCAGCTCTCAGAGAGCCTCTGTCAAACACATGGAGAGGTGTGCAGCCGTCCAACATGATGCCTGCCCAGACCATGACACCTCCGCTGCCATAGCGGTCCCTTTCTCGGATGTTGGAGGAAAGGTATCTGGTCCCAGGTTCTCTCCAGATGAAGGTACGTCAAGAATCAGAGTCCAGGCTGAATCACGACTTGTCTGTGAAGAAAACGTTATCCCACTGAAGTCTGGTCCAAGGCTGATGTTGTCTGCACCATGCTAAACGCGCTCTCTTTTGTGCTGAAGTGAGCGGGACCCAAACAGCGGGTCTTCTGGCAAAACGCCCTCTCTCATGAAGCCTTCGGGAAGCAGTAACCCTTGAAACTCGGGTTCCAGTGGCGGCATGCAGCTCACGAGATAGCTGTGCAGCTGTAGCAGTCCTGTGGCGCCTCGCTGAAGGTGCCAAATAACGATCTTCATTGGCCATCGTGGCCCTTGGGTGACCTTGCTCAGGCCTTCCCGATATGGATCCGGTGTCTTTAAACTGTTTCCACAAATTGCAGACGACACTGGTCGTTACATTGAGCTCTGTAGCAACCTTCACTTGCGATTGCCCTGCCTCCAATCTACCCACGATTCTCCACGTTATTCCGTCATCAATACGTTCGTGGCAACTCATTTTACCTGATTGCAAATGAAATTGAACCAACTGCTGCAAGAAACACAACGAATGTCGCCGAGGAGTACGAGCGAACTAATCGCAGAAAAAGCCCCTGTGCTTTTCATGCCTTCCGTTGTCACAGCTCCGCCCTCACGCACGTGTACGCTTACGTATTCGACACTGCAAATTTGCATTCTTATTCGGCGGCATAATTTGTACCTTTGGTTCCGTACTTTTTGTAAAAATCGACAAAATGTGCAAATTCTCTTAATTTTGAACACCAGTGTATAAAAAAATTGGAGCTACATCCTTTTTCCACCAAAATGTCATAAATTTCATTAAATTTCGCATTTAGAAAAGGATAGAAAAACTGAATAATGTTTATAAAATGTGTTTGATGACCGTTAAACAACATTGCAAATCTCTTTGTTAATAAAAAAAAAATATTACAATTTTATTCATCGGCCTGCATCGTATTTGCACCAAACTGTGATGGGAGCAGCTCCCAAAACATTAATATCTCACCAATTTATCATTATCAGATCTGCCTCGTTCTTGCACCAATCGATCGGCATGTTTTTCTTAGATTAGTAGACATGTTAAGCAAAAATCGATCAAAATGGAGCTATCCCCCATTTTGCTGCAAACTTCTCAGTTTAAAAGTTAATCAGATCTCATGTATTCTCACCAATCGTTCCTACAGTATTACCGGTAAATTCTCGTCATACGGAAAAAGGTAGAACGGAGTTTTTCCGTTAATATACGAAAGGAATTGCGGAAAGCTTTCTGAAAATTCAGAACTTTTCGTTAAAGCATCTCTAAAATGGTAACTACCGTCAATATACGAAAGAAACTGTGGAAAGGTTTCTGAAAATTCAGAATTTTCCAGTGGTATGAAAACCCCCGTGAAATTCAAGTTTCTTTCCGTCGTTTCACGGAAAAGGTTGTATCAGAAATATGATCCGTTAATTCCCGAAAGAAATGACGGAAAGTGGCTCGTGAATTTCGGAAAAGTTTTTACAATGTTGTTATCCGGAGAAACATCACCCTTACTTACACTGTAAAAAATTGCAGGGTCAAATTACTATAGATACGCGGGCAGCGAGTGGCCAGTCAATAAACCGTAATTTTACAGTCCCATACCGTAATGTTCATTAACATGTCTAATGACAAATAAATCATAATACATATTATGTTCATTAACATGTTTAATGGGAAACAAAAAAGTCTAATGCCGTAATGTTCATTAACATGTCTAATGACCGGGAATAAATAATATGTCTACTGACCTGGAAATAAAAACGTGTTGCCCATAGAGGTGTTGCCATTCGACTGATTGAACATGAAAAAAACAGGTATATAACGACTTTAAGAAGAACGTTGCCAGATTGTCAAGGTTAAAATACAGTAACAGTTCAAACAGTGTGAATATGCAATTTATCTACCGAAAATGTATGGTTAATTTGCGCCAGAGCTCACCAGAGCTCAGCTCCGGTACTTCTTCATTTTTGGCGAATATTTCAGTGTTAGCTAGAGAGCTCTGGAGCTCCGAAAGGGACGTTTTTTTTTTTTTTTTGTTTATTCTGTTTTCAGCGTTAACCACACAAGAAAGTTATGCTCCCGTTATAACTGCAGCCATGGTGACGCGGCTATTTTTAGCACTCTCTTCTCATTGGGTGAAAGGACAGGATACAGTCAAACTGGTAATGACGCAATGCATAATGACGTAGCTTAAAAGGGGGCTCTGGTACTTTTTTTTTAGAAATTGAGCCCTGGGTTGACCGCCAGGTGGCGTGCTTACGATTTGTAAACCGTCTTAATCTGGGTGAAACACTGACTATTCACGGCAATTTTTTGCAGTGTAAAGTAGCCCCATAACTAAACTTCTTTTATAAACCGAAGAGACAAAACATTATGACCACCTACCTGCCTAATATGATGTTGGTCCTCCACGTGCAGCCAAAACAGCTCTTACCCGGCAAGGCTTGGACGCTACAAGGTTTCTAAAGATGTCTAGTGGTATCTGGTACCAACATGTCACCAGCAGATCCTTTAACTCTTGTATGTTACGTAGTTGAGCCACAATAGATCAGATTTTCTATTCCAGCACAAACCACAGATGGCTCGATTGGATTGATACCTGGGGAATTTGGAGGCCAGGGCAATACCTGCAAATCTTCCTCGTGTTCCTCGAACCGTTCTCCAACAATCTGGGTAGCGTAGAAGAAAGAACTACTGAAGAATGCACTTCTTTCAGCAGCAAGTTTTGCTGAAAGAGCACATCACTGGAGGGGAATACCATTGCCATGCAATGTTGATATTGTACCTGATCTGCAATGATGTGTAGGTAAGTGGTATACGTCATAGATTCCTGAACATGAACGGCTGGACCCATGGATTCCCAGCCGAACATTGTTCACAGCATTACACTTCCTCCACAGGCTTGTTTTCGTCCCATCACTTTGCATCATGGTGGCAGCATTTCTCCAGCCAAAAGACGCACACGTATCCTGCCGTCCACATAGTGCAACAGGAAACAAGATTCACTGGACCCGACCAGATTTGAAAACGGGTCAACCCGGACGTCACATAATTTGACCCGACCCGGACTTGACCCGGAAAAATCTGCTTTGAACTATGGATAAAATCAAAACTCAATTTATAATTATGTATAATCATACATATACACAGGGCGTTAAAAAAGTCTCTCCGCAATGGATATTGTAGGTTATATAGATTTCATAGAATAGTACATTATCTACCAACAAGTAATTGGACGCCCCTGCAATCGACGATATCTGCGGTCCTGATACACGTCACGGCCGCCGCCGTTAAATATCGTATCGTGTGGGAAACAACAACGCAACCAGTCGCATGCAAGATGCCACGCAGTTCGGAGCTCTCTGATTTCGAGAAAGGTGTAATCGTCGGGTATCATAGAAATGGTTGATCCATGCATGACATATCCAGCGAGTTGAAGTACCCAAAATCGACAGTGGCCTACGTGATTGGCAAGTGGAAGATGAGAGGTGACTGTCGGAATGTGCCCCGACCCGGCAGACCCACAAAACTGGGAGATAGAGACCGACCGGTGATGGCCAGAGAAATTCGGAAGAACCGCACCAAATCGATGGGCCACTCCGCGAGGAGTTTCAGCAGGCATCCGGGAGTGTTTTTTCGATGAATACCATCCGTAAGGAAGCCCATCTGCTTGGTTATCATGGACGTGCTGCCGCCCACAAACCTATGATCACCAAGTCCAATAGCGCTGCTCGGCTAACGTGGTGCGAAGAACGTCGACAGTGGACCGTTGAACAGTGGAAACAGGTTCTCTGGAGCGACGAATCAAAGTTCACTCTCTACCGTTTGGATGGCAGGGTCTGGGTTTGGCGTCTGCCTGGAGAACGCCTCCTGTCGGAATGTATTGTGCCAACTGTGAAGTTCGGCGGCCGAGGAATTATACTATGGGGGTGTTTCTCCTGGTATGGCACGGGACCCTTGGTCGCAATTCCTGGTAGACTCAACGTCGAGACCTACTGCACCATTTTGGATGACCATGCGCTTCCTACGTTGTGGCAGTTTTACGGGATGGACCCATGTTACTTTCAGGATGACAATGCCACCTGTCATGTTGTGAGGTCCACCATGGCTTGGTATGGTGACAAAGGGGTTAATCGAATGGACTGGCCTGCGCAGATCCCGTACCTTAACCCTATCGAGCACCTCTGGGACGAGTTGGAGCGTTGACTTAAGGGGTGCCCCCGCCGTCCGAAATCGGTGAAGGAACTGACCTGCCTTCTCCAAGCCGAGTGGAAGAAAATACCACTAGCCGTCGTACAACGCCTGGTTGAGAGTATGCCCCGGAGGGTCGCAGCTGTAATCGCCGCTCGTGGAGACTCCACCAACTATTGAAAGTGAATAAACTTCGTTTTCCTTTGCTATCACAGGTGTCCAATTACTTGTTGGTAGATAGTGAATTACGGGAACGTATAGTTCACTTACTTATAGAAAGTATTAAAACTATCGTCCTTCACATAACCCATAACCTAACTGTTTTACACATGTTTTCAAACACATCTGCGAGAGTCAAAAAGTCCCTCCACCGTAATGTTAAGGCTGTTCCACTTAATATTGATTAGTCAAAATTTTCGAATTAAGTAACTTGTTGTGTGTTTAATTTCAGTATTTGCTGTTTTCTTGATATCAAGCTTCAGCATATGTTTCATAACAGCACAAATTTTCAGCTCTTCCTGATGAGTTGAAAGCTTCCAAAATGTGGATGTTGATTATATCATTGTCCCTCAGAAGGAAGGAACACTCATGAAATCAACATTCACATTTTAGAAACTTTCAACTCATCGCAAGTTTGTGAAAATTGGTGTTGCTGTGAAACGTATTCTGGTTTCTTAATGAGACGAAACAACTTCCAGCATTCACTCTTCTTTTTTGTTTTCAACAAGCGCGTATTTGTTGGCCTCGACGCCATTTTCAGTCTCCTTAATATTAAATTCATCCATATTAAGAAATAAGGCATTAATTCAAACACGACATGCAATGGAACGGGATGTTAGCAAATCAAACGAAATCCTCTGAACGATCAATGCAAAAGATGCGATGTGAAAAGTAACTCTCAGTCTTACAATGTGACACACGGGGTGTGAGAGAGTGAATCACCAGAGAAGCAGGCGAGAGGCTTTTGCCTGTATCTTGTTCCGGACAATCGCATTGAAAACAAACGCAAAAGAAATATCGTTTTACGTTACGGTATCGTCGGTCAGTGGAAATTTTCTTTGCTTTAGGAAAGAGAAGGCAATATTTTTGTATGACAAATCATTTTTCACTCCGCTATCACCAGCATCGGGAACAAAATTCCACAGTACGCATTTTATTTTGAAATATTTTTCTTTTCAAAAATAAAGTGGAAATAAAACCGGGTCGAAATCGGATCAGGAACACCTTGATCCGACCGCTTTGACCCGCAAAAAATTGTCGTCCCGTTGGCCCTATGGCCCGCTGACCCGTTCCCATCTCTGCTGCAGACGGGGACACTTTCACACTATTGCAGCTTGGTAAGGCGGTAAAAAAAATAATGTCCATTTATCGCAAGTGTATGGGGATCATGCCTGTTCATATGGCACTGTTACAGAATAGATGCTCAAATTCAGGGTAGGAAGGCAGAGCTCCGAAGATCTCCTTTATTCTGGAAAACCGGTGGAGACAGTGAACGAGAGAATCATGGCTGCTATTCGTGAACTCAATTAGAAATACCCCGCGTCACATTTCGTGTAATTATTTTAGATATCAGTGTTATGACTGACAATGTGGAAATACACTCACGGACAATTAAATTTGCGCACTTAAAAGAAAACAATCTACAACCGCGAAATTTTGCAAATAGCTAGAGTGCGTGTTGGTATGCAAATGATTCACGTTTGCTGCAATTGCGCTTGACCGCACACGCTGTGGTGGCGCTGCAAGCACGAACCGGCAGCGTCATAAACTGGCGTGACGTCGATGCCCCATGAAAGCGAAAATCACCGGCCGACGCAAGCAAGAATACAGAGTGACAAGAATACCGGGTAGACACCAGAGACGTCGATTTACGCAACTTACGGACTTTGAGAGAGGTCTGATCATCGGGCTGAAAACCGTAGGGTTGTCGGCGCGCCGTATATCGCGCCACGTGGTCGTTCTGACCATACCGTCCGACTGTGTTGGGAATAGTGGACACATGATGGCACTGCCACACGGCGGAGCGGCTCCGTACGGATGAAGAAAGGCCACCGGTAGAGAGGATCGACGGATCGTGCGCCGGGCACGAAATGATCCCACGGGGACTCGTTCCACTATCCAGAAAGTGAAATGGTTGTGTGCCCACAAACCATTTCCCGACGCCTCGCGGAAACGAATCTGCGATCCAAGCGCCCCTTACGTGTGCTGCCATTAACGCCTGAACATCGCCGGCACCGTGTGCAGTGGTGACAGGTCAGAGCGACGTAGAACGCCACAGACTGGCGACGTGTGGTGTTTAGCAATGAGTGCCGCTTCGTTTTGTAGACAGATGAACATCGTGTCCAGGTGCGGAGGTCCCCGGGTCAACGGCACAATCACAACCTTGCTATCGAGCGCCACACCTCCTCAACTGCAGGCATTATGGGCTGGGGAGCCATTGCCTACGATAGCGGATCTGCCCTAGTAGTGGTACGTGGATCATTGACGGGCCAGTGATATGTGGATGAGATCCTACGGCCCCACGTGCTCCCATTACTGGCCGGGATTCCAGGTTCGCTATACCAGAAGGATAATGTCCTCCCGCAGGCGGCTCGGGTTGCCCAGGACTGCCTACACATCATGTCCAGACACTTCCATGGCCTACCCGCTCCCCGGACATGTCCCCTATCGAGCATGCGTGGGAGCAGTTGAAACGCCGGCTGACGCAGTGCCGCACTGTCCGGAATTTGGAGCACACTGTCCAACACGTGTGGGCCAGTCTGCCGCAGGACAACATCAGGCATATGTTCACCTCTATGCAGGACCGTATTCCAGCATGTATACGCGCTATTGAAGATGACCGGACTGCGTGCCACAGATCCCTCTGTAATTGTCCTGCAGCTCTGTTTTTGCTATCATGTGTATCATTCATCTGTATCATCACGTCCATAAAATTTCAGTTCAATCAGATGTTTCCTTCTTGGTGCAAAATTTCATTGTCCGTGAGTGTAGTTATTCCTCAATATTTAAAGTTCCGCAAGAACTGTGCTGAATTGGTACCCCACGAACTCGCACCACAGCAAGAAAATAAACAAGAAAGATGACACCGAATTTTCGGGTGTAATAAGCACGTCTTTTGAATCCGTTCTGACGCAAATTAAATTTATCAAAGCTATTCAAAGTCAATGGAACCGGTATGGAAAACAATAGTATCTGACGGAAGAAAGAATTTTTTCAATAGGGTTTTTAATCCCTCAGATATTGCTGTAAACGGAATCATGAGCTTACGCCCTCTGGTTGTAGACTTGTTCGTTCAGAAAAACATGAATTTACATGAGAAACATTTCGCACCGGAAACGCTCTCCAACACAGAAAGAATTTTTCAAATCGGACTCTTAGAAACAGAGATATCGACAAAAATAAGATGTGACTTTACGTCCCCTGGTGGGAAAACCATGCATAAATTTGGGAAGAAAGTATTCTCAAAAGGTTTTTTCCATATGAGCGGTATCGGACAAAGAAAAAAAAATTTAGTCGAGTTTTCAGGAGCCCAGAGTTTGTTACAAATACATCGATAGAAGCAGAAATTAACACTTATGCCCCCTTTTGGCCAAACCATTTTTTACCAAACATTAGAAATTACGTGAAAAATATTTTCCATCAGGTCTTGTATGCGATACAAGAGCAATTTTTCAAATCGGAGTTTTAGAAGCTGAAATAACGCAGAAAACGCAATTTACCATTGTGCCCCCTAGCAGAAAGTCTATGATTTACTTGAAAAATTTTAATTTATAGGTAAAACATTTCACATCGGTAACACTATCCAACAAAGAAGGAATTTTTCAAATCGGACTCCTAGAAGTAGAGATATTGACTAAATAAGATATACATCTACTCCCCCTGGCGTAGAAACCATGCATTATTTCAAGAAGAAAATGTTCCTAAAAGGTTTTTTTCGACATGAGCAGTATCGGTCAACAAAGGACTTTTTTTGCAATCGAGATTTTAGAAGCTCCTATTTTGCTGCAAATACATCAGAAGCGGAAATTAATATTTGCGCCCTCTGGTGGCCAAAGCATTTTTTTTTTTTTTTTTTTACAAAAATTAGAAATTATGTGCAAACGATTTCCCATCAGGAGCTGTATCCGGTGTAGAAAGAATTTTTCAAATCGGAGATTTAGAAGAAGAGATATAAGGGGAAACACAATTTACCCCTACGCTCCCTAGCGGAAAGTCTATGAATTACTTGAAAATTTTGAAATTATATGAAAAATATGTCACACTGGAAACACTATCCAACAAAAAAGAAATATTTGAAATCGAACTCCTAGAAGTAGAGATATTAACAAAAATAAGATATAATACATCTACGCTCCCTGGCGGAGAAACTGTGGAATATTTTAAGAAGAAAATATTCCGAAAAAGTTTATCGATGTTAGTGGCATCAGTCCACGAAATAATTTTTTCAATCGATATTTTAGAAGCTCAGATTTTATGGCAAATACATTACAAGCAAAAATTAGCACTTACGCCCCCTGGTGCCCAAAGTATTCTTTACCAAAAATTTGAAATTATATGCAAAAGATTTTCCATCAGGAGGTGTATCCGCTGAAGAATTTTTTTTTTTCAAATCGGAGTTTCAGAAGAAGAGTTGTCGGGGAAAGTGTAATTTAATTTTACGTCCCGTAGCGGAAAATCTATGCGTAATTTGAAAAAGTTACTATATCTAAAATACTCTTCGACATAAATGGAATCGAAAGATAAAATATTTTTTTCAATCCGATGTTTAGAAGCAAATATGTGGAATAAAACGTATTTTTGAATTCGACATCATCTGCATTTACACCCCCTAGCGGCGAAATTGTGCATCGTAAAAAAAACGAAATGAAGGATCATCATTCGCATATTTCAAGTTTTTCAATGCAAACAGAATTTTTCAAATCGGTTTTATAGTTGCAGAGATATCGTGGGTACAGACGGATGGACGGACGGACAAATCGGTAAACATAAGCATGATCTTTTTTTACAAAAGACGTGCTAAAAAGAGAAAGTTAAAGTTAAAGATTGCGATGAGACTATTGTAATGCTTCAACCTAGTAGCGGCGCGCCGGTGGCGCAGTGGTCTAAGCGATGGCCTCTGATCATTCGTTCGAAAGGGGTCCGCGTTCGAATCCCGGTGAGGCATGGATGTTGTGTTTGTCTTACAGCACTGGTTCTCTCCCTTCCCTGGAACCAGTGACCCTAAATTAGGGACGGACGACTACTTATAGCCCATTGAGTTGCTCACGGTGGTCGTTAAACCTCCAATTAAAAAAAAAAAGAAACCTAGTGGCCTCAGACGGTTAACGAACATCGTCACAAGTGATGGGACGTGGTTTTATTGCTATACTACAAGAGGTGTGTATGGGCCTTAGTTTGGAGAGCCCGGCCCGGTCTGACCAATTTCAGACTTTCATCAAGAGTTCGGCGCGATTCGTAGCAAAATACGCAATTCCTCTTTAAGAGCAGGGATCTTCAATCCGTGGCGTGCGGAGCATTATTTAATGGCCCACGAGACGTTGTGCAAGAAGGAAATTTTACAGTGAAAAAAATACATTTTGAAAATGAAGAAATACATAAATATCTAGGCATATTGGGTACACAGGACTTTGAATTCCCAAATCTGGTATGAGCTATTCTGCCATACATTATGAAATTGATATTTATAAAGAGCACTGAAAAATATAGACATATCAGTTATCTACTTCGGAATTATTTTGTAATAGAGACATCATGTTAACTGGATGGTTTCTTTTTCCGAAAGTTAAGTTTAAGAATTTAAAAACCACTCTGAAATTATCGATATTAATGACAAGCACATGCATTTTTACTTTTCTTTTTCATGTACTCCACGAGTCCTATTTCGTTTTGCCATGTTGTCCGCGATTCAGAAAAGGTTTAAGCCTCCCCCCCCGCGGTGTAGAGAAACAAAGGTGCTTTACTTCACACACAAAAATACCTTAGTGACAGAAGGAATGTAGTACAGAGAGACTTGTCATTTCCCATAGGAATTCCTTCTACAGACTCATCTCCGCTGTTGCAACGAATGGCGCCAGAAGCTGGTTTTGGTTTTGGTTTCGAAAAGCTGAAAACTCAGCTATATATTAATTCCATAAGGTTTTTTACTGTGAGTTCTATTTTGAGAGAACGGCTGAACATAGAGGTATGGTTGAGGTATCAAAATAAAGGTCTTACCAAGTAGATGTGCCAGTCGAAGAGCAAAATGAGATTGGGGCAACGGTTCGGGCGTTGTGGGGTGGCAAAGTTCCCATGTAAAGTCTATGGGAGAAGCGTGCGGTTGACTCACGCGCTGTTGAAGGCGGTAACATGGAAGGACTGAGATAGTCCAAAGTCCAAAGTCTTATCTTTTCTGAGCGAACCGTTGCGCAAAGCAATGCCAGCAGGCATTCGTATCAAAGTTCTTCTCATCGGAACAACGAACACTCTCGAAAACCTGATTGCATTATGCCATTGGACTATGTGATGTATATATACAATTTAATATTCATTCGATCCAGTTTATTCACTTAGGTATGACGTTTAACATTATGTAAAGATGTAAATAAACATTCCGTTGACCATTGTTAGTGAAAATATTACGGGCGACTGTTTATAGCCCATTGAATTGCTCACGGTGGTCGTTAAACCTTCAGTCAAAAAAAAATCACGAACCTGGACGATTGTCTTTACTGAAGTGGTTGAATGAATTTGTCAGTCAAATAAAGTTTGCATTTGTTGTTTGAAATGAGTTTATTTTTTTCAAAAAAAAAAAAAAAAAAAAAAAAAACTAACCGTCGATTCTGACGGGTTTAGTCTAGACTAGCTTTATTTAAACATTTGTTGTAAAAGCAAAAAAATAAAAAAAAGTCACCTGTTTTAGTCCCTAAAGCTAACGAAGTGAAAACAGAATCTAATTTCAACCTTAAGAAAAATAAACTGTCCCATTTCAGTATCTCGCTTTACAGCCCGACTTGACGGCTTTATCTGAAATAAATCAATGCATCCGATAGGGGAATCGTTTCGACCAGTGATCTTCGCCATCAGATTATTTCGCAAGTCAGTCTTCCTTTCGTGAGACGAATATATATACTTTTCAATGTATGAGCAAAATGCTAAACTTGCCAGTCAGGCCGACCTGAGCGTGGATTTTTTTACTTAACTAATGAAAAAAAAAAAAAACCCGGCCCGTGCAGTCCTTTATATACGATTACCAGAAAGGTCCACTACTGAGGGTTGTGGAAGGTAAACCGAGTCCCCAAATCCACCGACAAGGCTTCGGCCCCGCTCCGGCGGCGCAGTGGTCTAAGCGCTGGCTTATGACCATGGGTCCGGGCTCAAATCCCGGTGAGCGATGGATGTTGTGTTTATCTTACGGCACTGGTTATTTCCCTTTCCCTGGAACAAGTGACCGTAAATTAGGGTCGTACGACTTTTTAAAGCCCATAGAGTTGCTCACGGTGGTCTTAAAGACCCAATCTAAAAAAAAAACAAAAAAACTTCCGCTCAATGAAAAAAAAAAGAAAAAAAAAGAGGATGTTCACATTTTTTTTTCCAATTTCCGTGGACTGGTAGCAGTAGAATTATTTGAAAAAAACGGCTGCAGATGGCCGTACTAATATTGCTTTGTCAAAATCAGTTAGGGAGGATGAACAGCGTTTAACAGCAAGCGTGTCAAGCGTTCTCCTTCTTCACTTCAATGCTAGTTCTCACAGAATCCGGTAAGTAATAGCCTATCTAGAGCACGTAAAAACTAAACAGCTACCCCGTACTTCACATTCACCCCATTTGCACCTTTCAATTTTTAGATTTTCCCAGAAATCAAAAAGAAACTTGCTGGGAAGCCATTTTTAAGAGTGAAAGACCTATAGCCAAAATTCGTTCGTTTTGAGTTGCAGAGCATTCCCCAACAGGTGTGTCACCTTTCAGAATTGGCGTAGTCCTCTATAACTTTGCATAGATGCTGGAGGGGAATGCTTCAAAGAACAGTTAAAGTTTCGTTAAAGTGAGTGCAGTTGTTTTTGTTCCACAGATGAATGTCAAGGACATTTTGAACACCCCTGTGTGTGAAGTAAATTCCAAAGCTTGCACTGTTTCTACTCTGTTTTCTATGGATTCGTGTAAGAAGTTCAACTGATAGATAAAATAAACGGCATGTACAATATCATGTAAAAAGAAAAAAAACAAAATGATTAAATATACTACCTTTCAATGTCTCATCCACACAACAAGCTCTATGTCATAACAAGCACCTGTCCTTATCTTCTTTCAACAGCGTCTTCTGTTGTATGGTCTTTAACCGTACCACACGTGACCAGAGCATGTCTCGCACCTGCAAGACGCCCGGTGCCATCTCATTCCCCTCCCCCAGCTGAGGTTTCCCATTTCCTCAAGAATACCGATTTTTGCCCCCCCCCCCCCCAACTGATGGCCCAATTCCGCATGAGTTTTACGGAGCAATGGTTTATATAGCCCAATTCCGCATGGGTTTTATAGCCAGAAGTTTCTGTTGAAGTGTGTACTGTATATGTTCAGTCAATGAGCAAGGATTTGCAATAGCAAAGGATTTAATCGTGGGTAAATCTTGAGAATATAATTTTACAAAAATTTTCGGACGGTTGTTGTCGAAATTGGAATCCCTGAATTTTTACTTACGTACATTCGTTTTTGTGGAAGTGCGTACTATATATGTTGTGTCAATGAAAAAGTATTTCTTGTGTACTGTATATGTTGTATGTATTGTATATGTTGTGTCAATGTATATTAATAATATTCAATCTAATTTATAACACAATAACTACAATCTTGCTCTATTTATTGATATTTCAGATGCTTTCGATACAATAAATCATCCAATTCTGGTGCAGAGGCTATATGACATTGGAATTATAGGAGTACATTTCTTGATATTTTTAAAAGTTATTTATCTCACAGACGACAGTATACACAGATTAATCTTATGAAATCTATATTCGGACGCGTGTTTTCAGGTGTACCGCAGAGATCAGTTCTTGCTCCTCTACTTTTTAATATTTATATTAATGATATTTTTAAATTACTAGAACATACTGATATACAACTATACGCTGATGATGCTACTATTTTATTACACGGTAATGACATCAACACACTTATTTCTCAGTTGGAAAATAATTTCACTTTAATTAATATAAATAAAACAAAAATAATGATTTTTAGAAAAACTCTGCTTTTCTACTTAACTTACAGAAAATAAAATTAATGGGACATGATATTGAGGTGGTGCCCTGCCATAAGTATTTGGGTACCACTTTAAGTGATGACTTGAAATGCAATACACATATAGATCTACTTTCAACTAAAGTCTCGAGAAACATCGGAGTTATTAGTCACACTCTTAGATATTTAACCCCTAAACTAATGCTGGTGTTATACTATTCCATCATTCAGACTTATTTTACTTACTGTATTTTGACATGGGGGAAAACAACATGATATACTATTCTCAAATTACAAAATAAGTTTTATCAGGTTATTGGATTTAAAAATTAATACTAATCAATCTTCCAATTTAACATATAGAACAACTTCACATCCCAATGCATTTAATGTATAAACTATACAACAACTACAGTATATGAATATAATTTAGGAAAGATCATGTTTAAAAGAATAAAATATAACCTCTATCATGACTTGATTACAATTAATACCCATACTCATATACTTATCTAACAAGAAATAGATTTAAATTACTACCGGTATTTACATATACAGAAAATTTTAAAAATAGCATAAACTATTCTGGTCCTAAATTATGGAATACTTTTCCTTACCATCTTACTGCTATTAATAATATTAACCTTTTTACGGAAAAACTAAAACTCTATTCAATGGGGAAGAACTAGATCTATCATAGTATATCTCTTTTTCTTTTGACCAACTGGTTTAAGGCCAACTTATTTACTTTTGTTTTTTATATGTGCTTGCTGCTGTTTGGTGGGAAAAAAGGGGGAAAGGGGAGGAAAATGAAATTGGGATAAATTTCTACTTCATCATCATCATCATTGTCAACCATTATCAATCCACTGCTGGACGAAGGTCTCCCCAAGTTTCCTCCACAACGGTCTGTCTTGTGCCAGTCTCCTCCATGTCACTCCCGCATATTTACGAATTTCATCCACCCATCTCCCATGTGGTCTTCTTCTGGGTCTTTTCCTGTCCCTTGGAATCCAATCTAAAATTTCGGCTGTCCATCTATGGTCTGTCCTTCTGGCAGTATGTCCAGCCCATTGCCATTTCAGGGATTTAACTCTGATCATGATGTCTTCCACTCTCGTCATTTTTCGGATCCACGAGTTCCTCTTCTTATCTTTCCTGGTTATACCAAGCATGCACCTCTCCATGCCTCTTTGAGTTGTCTGCAGCCTTTGTATGTCTCTTTTAGTTAAGGTCCACGTCTCTGCACCATACGTAAGCACTGGAAGGATGCATTGATCAAACACTTTTCTTTTAAGACATAATGGCATATTGCTCTTGAAAATTATGCTGTTTCTTCCAAAAGCTCTCCAGGCAAGTTTTGTACGCCGATTAATTTCTTCATCAATGTGACCCTCACTTGATATCTGCTGTCCAAGATAAACATACATATCTGCTATTTCCAGTTTTTCTCCATCAATCGATAAATCTTCATTTCTTGTAAAAGCATTGAACATCACTTTTGTCTTCTGAAAGTTCATTTTTAATCCCACTTCTTTACTCTTGTCAGCAAGTTCCTGGATCATACTCTGCAGCTCTGATGGGGTAGTTGCAAAAATGACTACGTCATCAGCAAAACGAAGGTGGGTTAGATAATCTCCATTAATCTTTATCCCTTTGTTTTCCCAGTTCAGTGATTGAAAGACATTTTCCAATGTGGCATTAAAGAGCTTCGGAGATATGGTGTCACCTTGTCTCACTCCCTTTCCAATTTTTATGTGTGTTGTATTTTCAAACAGCCGAATCTTTGCACTTGCATTTTCATAGATGTTATTAATAATATTAATGTATGCATCTTCAATACCGCAGGATTTCAGAGCCGTGGTAACTGCTGATGGTTTCACCGAATCAAAGGCTTTTTCATAATCGATAAAAGCCATGCACAATGGAAGTTCATATTCCCTCGCTCTTTCAATTAGTTCTCTCAGTACGTGGATATGATCTATTGTGCTGTAGCCACTCCTGAATCCAGCTTGTTCTCTCGGTTGAGACATGTCCAGTGTTAATTTCAAGCGGTGTGAAAGAACTTTAGTGAAGATTTTATAAACCACTGATAGGAGGCTGATAGGTCTGTAGTTCCTGAGATCCTCAATGTCACCTTTTTTATGTAGCAGGATCATTGTAGCATTGTTCCAATCCTCAGGAATCTTCCCTTCATTAAGGCATCGAGTGAAAATTTGGGCGAGTACTGTTTCAATTTCTCCACTTGCTTCTTGTATGATGTCTATAGTAATTCCATCTTCTCCTGGAGCTTTCCCCCGCTTCATGTTCTTGATTGCATGAGCAACTTCTGCTGGGAGGACTGGAAGAACTCTGGTACCTTTCATGATGTCTGGAGTACATGTATCATCCCTTTCATATAATTTGGAGTAGAAATCTTTCACTCTTGTCAAAATTTCGCCTCTATTTCTTGTTATAGAACCATCTTCTTTTCTCAGAGCCATAATCTGTTTTCTTCCCTTACTGAGATGTCCCTTTGCTATCTTCAGGCTTTGGTTGTTTTCAATTGCTTTCCTCACTAGCTCACAGTTGAATTTCCTTACGTCTTCAGTGATACTTTTTCGTACTGTCTTGCATAGCTCTATATATTCCACTTTGGAAGTCACATCTTCTTTAGTTGTATTCATCTCTCTTCTTTTTTGCATCAACATTTTGGTTTTTCCTGATAATTTGTTCACATGCAACTTGTTCTTAGACCCAGCTAATTTTGTTGCTGTTTCCATTAGAGCTTTGGTTACTTTTCTGTTAACTTCCGAAATATCCACTTCTTCCGATGTTAGGCCTTCTAAAGCAGAGAATCTGTTCTTCAGTTCCAACTTGAAAGTATTATGGTGTTTTTTAAGGTTGGTTATGTCAATACATTTTGTTTGTCTTATGAGCTTGCCACGTTCCAGTTTAGTGTTGAGGTGCATCTTACATCTCACCAATCTATGGTCACTACCTGTGTTGAACTTGTTCAGCACACTGCAGTCTTCGATGACGAATTTTTTGTTACACATAATAAAATCAATTTCACTTGTCGTCCCAATTGGATGTCTCCATGTCCATTTCCTGTGAGGCTTTTTCTTGAAAAAGGAGTTCAAGATGAAAAATCCTTCTGCCTCTGCAAACTCAACGAGAGTATTTCCACACTGGTTTCTGTTGCCGTGACCGAATTTACCTACTGAAGTTTCATTCTGTTGCCGTTGCCCTATTTTTGCATTGAAATCTCCCATAATTATCTTCAAGTGCTGCTTACCTTTATTATTTAGATGACGAATTTCCTCATAAAATTCTTCAATTTCTTCTTCAGGATGACTTGTGGTGGGTGCATAAGTTTGAATAATCTGAGCCTGGTATCTTCTCGATAGTTGGATAACGAGTCGTGCAGCTCTGTCAGAGGAACTTCCAACTTCTACCACTTTATCCTTCAGTTTCTTGTTTATTATAAATCCAACACCACTAGTTCTGCCAGTATCTGTCCCACGATAATAGAAGAGATGTCCACTTTTCAGTTCAATGAGATCTTCTCCTTTTCTCCTTACCTCACTTAGCCCGACGATGTCCCACTTGATCCTTTGTAGTTCCATCTTCTGATTCAATTTCTACTTATATAATACTAAATTACTCTTGGTGACCTTTCTCTATAAATTCTATATACTAATTTACTTATATGATATGAGAAAATCAGTTACGTCTGTTTCTGACTTGTATGGTATGATCTTTATTACGGGTGCCGAGGGCTATGTTAGGCCAATTCAGGCCTTTTCCCTCGTGCTCCCCAGTTGTCACTAGTTACATTGTTATTGTTATAATAATATTATTAGTGTATATGGTCACAACTGAAAAATAAAAATGAAATGAAATATGTTGTGTCAATGAGAAAGTATTTGTTGCGTACTGTACATGTTGTATGTATTGTACGTATATGTTGTGTCAATGAGAAGTTTCTGTGGAAGTGCGTGCAAGTGCGTGCTGTGTATGTTCAGTCAATGAGAAAGTACATAACGGATAAATAATCCCTACTAGGCAAAATTAATTTTATTTCCTTGCTAGAGGTGGTGCGGAATTGGGCTCTCAGATTGGGGGGGGGGGATGAGCGATATTCTTGAGGAAATGGGCGACTTCTCTCCAGATTCCTTGTGGCAGCTTCTTCCTAATCCGTTGTCATTCCAAAAAATATTAACAATGATTAACAACTTCTTTTTTTTTTTTTTTTTTTTTTTTGCATAGTGAAATATTTTTGCAGTCTTGCAAATGTAAGCTGATAGTCCGATCCATACATTTAAATGCTGTAACTTTGCCTGTATGAAATGAGAGGTAGATTAGGAAAAACACATTCAAAGGTATGACGCTTTGAAAATATTGACTATATAAAAGTGCGATTTGTTGAGATGGTCGCGTTACAACGAGTGAAACAATTCCACTTCCTAATAATAATATGAAAGGGCAGTTTCTGGCTTCTATAGATTTTCAATAGAGGTCCATTCTTATACACTTTGGTGAGCACTCTCGACACTTGCGACATTAACACTCGACCGATTTCTAATAGGTGTAACCTACCGGCGGGTGCTGTTTTAGATAATAGCGTCAAGAAGAAAAAGGTTAGTTTTCTTTCACTTCAGAAGGAATGTTTAATGCTGGTGGCAACTACTTTTTGTTCTTCACTCATTTTAAAATGGGTTTATTTTGTCGATGTTTTCCGCTGGTAAAGTTTGACATCTTGAATTGCGTTCATTTTTAGCCATTTGTTTTCACCCTCAAATTAAGTGAAATCATTACAAATTTCATTTTCTTTTTACCCTTTTTCAGGATCATAAAAATCTAAATTTATGAGCGGAAAGCCAATAAGCAAAAGACGCTCATCCTCTTGAAAACGGTCAATAACTGGTTTGAAATGTTCCTTTCTTAATGTACCTCCTAAATCAAATCCAATACGTGAATGAACATTTGTTCAACTGATTTATGCTAATGTGATTTTGTTTACACTAAAACTGTTTTTTTTTTTTCAGAGTTCTGATTCCTTTTGAGAAAATAGGATTGTTCTTGATCTGAAAACCCGCCGAGATTAATGAAATTTAATGAAGGGTGAAAAATGCATTTATTAAATTAATTTGTACATATATCTTGCTTTCTGACATAAGTACAATATTGTAATGTGAAGACTTTTTTTTTAATTATTATATATACGTCTTAGGAATTTCAGCAAACAGAGTTGTGTGTTCCTTTTTTAACAAACTAATTTATTTCTCCATTCATCCATTAAAAAATTTCCATTCTTGAATTTTTTCGTGAAGAAATTCACTTTTAAAACCAGTTTTTTAAATTATGAGAAAATGTTTCGATATGCAATGTATGTGAACTGGTCTTTGCTCTACAGGTCCAGTGACGTTAAAATAAAAATCTTGTAAGTGACTTATAAGTGTATGATTCTTTCTGTGAAAGTGGTCTTGTAAAAACAAGGAAGTGTTATTTGTAAATTTTATTTTTGTAATGAAGCAAAAGCAATTGAAAATTCTCAGTGCATATCACGCATGCAATAAATGGAAAATTCATAAATTGAAACAATTAATGTGAGGACAAAAGATCTTACAAAATGATGAACAATTAATGTGGGGATGAGAGATCGTACAAGATGATATACAGTCGATGTGAAGTCGAGAGATCTTACAAGATGATCAGAAATTAATGTGAGAACATATGATTTTACAAGTTGATAGACGATTAATGTGAGTACAAGATATCTTACAACATGATAAACAATTAATGTGAGGATGAGGGATCCTACAAACTGATAGACGATTAATGTGAGGACAAGAGATCTTCCAAGATGATAAACAACTAATGTGGGGATGAGAGATCTTACAAGATGATGTACAGTCGAGAGATCTACAAGATGATAAGCAATTAATGTGAGGACAAGAGATCTTACAAGATGATAAACAATTAATGTGGGAATGAGAGATCTTACAAGATTATGTACAGTTGATGTGAAGTCGAGAGATATTACAAGATTATGTACAGTTGATGTGAAGTCGAGAGATATTACAAGATGATTAATAATTAATTGAGGAAGAGAGATCTTACAAGATGATTAATAATTAATTTGAGGAAGAGAGATCTTACAAGATGATTAATAATTAATTTGAGGAAGAGAGATCTTACAAGATGATTAATAAATAATTTGAGGAAGAGAGATCTTACAAGATGATAAGCAATTAATGTAAGGACGAGAGATCTTACAAGTTGATAGACGATTAATGTGAGGACAAGAGATCTTACAAGATGATAAACAATTAATGTGGGAATGAGAGATCTTACAAGATTATGTACAGTTGATGTGAAGTCGAGAGATATTACAAGATGATTAATTATTAATTTGAGGAAGAGAGATCTTACAAGATGATTAATAATTAATTTGAGGAAGAGAGATCTTACAAGATGATTTACGCAAATGGCAGTTTTTAACCTTATTGTAAGAATTCAACAGGGGGTATAACTTTTGATCTGATTCTTATAAAATATTTGGTTTTTGACAAATCATAAGTTATGAAGACAAAGATCTCTTGATCTCTTGAAATCACAGTGAAGTTCGGTTGAACAGCATAAGCTGACTAATGGATATAATCAGTTTACTTATTTATTTAATTCACATTTATTTAATTAAGCGTAGTTGTTTCGTGGGGTATCTTATTTTCACTAAAAAGGCCCCAACAACCGACCATTAGAGGTATAAGTATATATGACCAGTAAATGCTATTCCACATTCATCAAACCTCATGCCCAACGTAATCAGTTGTGGCCAATCGCTTCGCTCTCTCCCACTCAAGCAATTCACGACTCAAAACGTTGCCCTCAGAATCCGGTGGCTGGAATCATAGGCACCCGTGTCTTAGTTTTGAGGAAGGGAAAAGTGCAAGTAACAGAGAGAAACACCGTGGGCAAATATTTACCCTGTCATTTTCTTTTTTCTTATCTAATCGTTTTTACCACACTGACAGAGAGAAATTTAAATAAATGCCAGGAGACCCCAAAATTACGCAAAAAAGATGGATAAATGAAATTAGAGAAATATTCATAAAATAATAGTAAACAGCCAGGACAATGAGGAACGGGATCTAAACGAACGTAACGAACGTAAATAACGTGCGTACGGGAGCCATGTCTACAGCGTTATCATGATTGTGGAACTGTGGGTCACATTTTCCAGTGTGGAATGAGGCTTCCATACTTTCTACGCCATGTATAAAATCATTACTACAATTTATCGAGAGTTTATTCGTCTTCAGTCACGGTAAGTTTTGTTTGCAATGATAATATGCCTCATACTGTTCCACAAACTAAGAAAACTTTGATTCCCAAGACTCATTGGTGTCCCTGAAGATACCATCCCTACGACATCGTAATCATAATCATTATTGCTCGGGCAATGTAACAACTATTATATATATTGAGCATGATATCTGCACAGACGATACGTCAGAGATTAATCGTGATTTGTTATACACTGAGTGGCCAGTTTATTATGACCACCTGACAGTTTTAAGCAAATGAGCTATGGGCTGTTGCCGCCAGAGGGCGAGCCTAGTATAAAAAGGGAAAGATTAGTGCTTGCGACAGTAGTAGAAGTGATTTTGGGGTGACGAGATGGATAAAAAATGCGATTTGACGGACTTTCAATGAGGGATGATTGTAGGAGCTCGGAGCTATGGAACGAGTATCACCAAAGCCGCCGCATTCGTGAAATGTTCCAGAGCAGCTGTTGTTAAAGTGTTTAAAGACTGGACTGTCAGCCAAAAAACTGGGTCTCTACGTGCAACGTGTGGTCGTCATCGACTAGTGACTGCTCGGGCGGAACGCAGTGTCCAGACTGGTAACAGACAACAGAAGGGCAACAGTGCAGCAAATTACAGACCATCTTAATCAAAGATACCCTCAAATGATTTCTGCACGCACTGTCCGCCGTACACTGCATCGGATGGGATATGGCAGCCGAAGGCCTGTTCGAACACCTTTGCTGTCTGCAGTTAACAAGAAAAAACGTCTCCACTTTGCACAGGAGCACAAGTATTGGACAGTCGATAATTGGAAACAAATTATATGGTCCGATGAATCACGTTTTCAGTTGCACCATGCCGATGGCTGAGTGAGAATTTGGCGGAAACAGCACGAAAGCATGGACCCCAAATGCATTGCAACAACCCTTCAAGCTGGTGGGGGCAACGTTATGGTTTGGGGAATGTTTTACTGGCATGCTTTGGGCCCTTTAATTCGTGTTGATCAACGTCTAACTGGCACATCATATCTAAACATCGTTGCGGACCAAGTGCATCCTGTCATGTGGATGGTTTATCCCAATGGTGAGGGCTACTTTCAACAAGATAATGCGTCCTGCCATAGTGCCCGTATTGTACAGGATTGGTTTCAGGAACATGCAGGGGAGTTTACTTTGCTTAGGTGGCCGACACAATCTCCAGATCTCAACCCCATTGAAAATTTGTGGGATGAAGTTGAACGAGCCATCAGACAGCTGGATCCACAACCCTGCAATCTCACACTCCTGGAAAGGGCTATTCATCAAGCATGGTCTCAGATTCCACAAACCACCTATCAACATCTCGTGGAGTCCATGCCACGAAGAATGGACGCAGTATTAAAGGCAAAAGGTGGCCCAACGAAGTACTGAGGGGGTGGTCATAATAAAGTGGCCATTCAGTGTATATATGCCTGTGTACTTGTAGCACCTGTCGTCACATCTGATGATGGACCTTTAGAAGGTTCAAAACATCTAATGTCTTTTAACTTTTTAACGTTTTAGTAACAAATTTCTTAACTTGCATAGTGTTTACTTTGCTGAAGTTTTAATCCTGTAGTGACTGCCGTATATCTTCGACCTTTTGATTACAATAAGGAAATTTCCTTGTAGAATTTTGTTCAAGCCTTGCTCCATTTGGCTATCCTCCTATCACATGCGCCATGAGATCCCAGCGATCTCTCAGTCAGTCATCAAGAAGGAGAAACATTCTTATGTTCTGGAAGAAACCGCGCCAAATCTTTGTTTAGTAGTGAATGGCTGCTTTGACGATTATCTATTGTTTCTTTCTTTGTGTTTCATAATTTTCTGTAGTGTACGCAAGCACGCTGTGCTTTAGATGCAATGAGAAATTGCAATATTATTATCTTTTGATGTAAATTTTTACTACTTTTTCCTTTAAATTTCCAGTGTTTTTTTTTTTTTATGTTTGCCCCCATGCAGAAGTTTAATAGAAGAATTAGTAATCAGATTTAGCGTTATCGCGAAAATCTTTGAAATATCTCCCTAAAACTGAAATGCTTAATCAAATATCTAAGGGAGAGCAAGTGCTCCTAGTTGCTCCTAATATACTAGCGGCAGATCCCATTTAAGATGGTGGCTAAAGGAACAGCAGCCCCGGGCCCCGCGTTTTCAAGGAGCCCCAGAATAATCAAGATGCTGACAGACTTTGTTCTTGTTTTTTTGCAGATAGCACAGCAAAAACTATAAACTGCCTTGTGAAAAAAATATTCTATTTCTTTCCGCTCTTTTAGGAGGAGTCCGCAAAACAACATATACTCGCTCCTAGTCTATCGTCATCTTCCGAAAACATTACATAAGTTTCTTTGTACACATCTGTAATTGCGGAAAATTTTCATACATTTAAATTCATTTGAATCATGATTTTTGGATCATATTCTTTTGCACATTACTTCCATATAATTTCAACATGTTGAACCCAACCCTACGGGGTGGGGTGATTAAAGCAGAACTGAACTGGTATCCGTTTCTCAACCATGCATATTTACATTTTCTTCCTATCATTGATTCGTCCATGGATCATGGGATGCCCACTTTCAATACGGAGGGAATATTCTTATGGCTTCTTCATTATATTTTGTGAATGTTTTCTCCTGGGGCTCTTTATCCATCCACCCATAGTGAAATCCTAGATGTACCACCAAGACTGGGGCACCAAAATACTGTCCCGTCCCCGGGCTCCCTGTCACCTTAAATGTGCTCTGACTGGCGGTTAAAGCAATAATGTCTTAACCAAAGCAGCAGACAGATATGGAGATATAGGGTGCTGAGAAACACCGGGAGTGTGGACCTTAACTGAAGAAGACATGCTGTAACCAGGAAAGATAGAAAGAGTAACTTTAACTCAAAGATAGAAAGAGTAACTCAGAAACAGTTACCTTTGTATGCAGTGTACTGTGTTTAATTCAGAATTGCTTCTGAACAAGATCTGTTACCTTAATTTTTGAGCAACACTTTTATCACTATGGCAAAAGGAGTAGTCATTGAATTAGTCTCGTCTCTCACGATCATCTTACCAGTGGACTGGAAAAGAAAAGCAAAAGCAAAAATCAATTTAATTCTTTCTGTCACTTCCTCTATTTCTTTAGGGAGAGGGGTGAGTTGTGACGTCATCGTGTATGACAGCGCTTCCATCCTGTGCTGTTTTATTCAATACAGAAAATTTTCATCTAGCTTTTTTTTTATTTGAATTTTCAGAGCTGAGATAAAAAGAAATGCTACCAGAAACTGGTCATCCTCTTACATTTAACTATTCTCCTCTTTTTCTTTTTTTCTTTATGGGGACTCGCGATTGCATTTTGTACTTTAATTCAGTTTTTATTTTGGCTTATTTTGCTCAACTGAGTTCCTCTGGCGACGAAAGACTCGATTCTAATGTGCTATCATTTAAGCGAACCCAGACATGGCAGCGCCACTTATCCTTAAATTGCGAGCAAAAAGGATCTAGTTTGAATGTTAACTTTCCGTTTTTACGGTGGTTTATTTTCACTTTTTTTATGCCTTATTGCTGATTTCTGAGGAGCATCTTTGCAACAAAGCAGCCAACACTGCTAATGAATAAAGGATGAAGAAGGAAAGGGGAAATAAGCGAGTGGAGAAAAGGGACGTGGTGGAAATACAGTTGTTGGAGAGAAGGCAAAAGAAAGATTTAATATTTGAGGATGGGACTGAGTCAAGAAGGTAAGACCATCTTTGCTCTTAATACAGCTGAAAGGAAGAATTCATCTGAGCAAGAGCCCCGCGTGGGAATAATTGATGAGGCCGGTGAATGGTGATCGCCATCCACGGGGTACAAATCGGATTAGGGAGGCTGTAAACTGCACAGGAGCCACGACACGGGCCACGCCACGCGACATAAAGACCCCCCGCTGCGAATCGATGGGAATCCCGTATGCGTGCCGGGATCCCTCTACCCGCCAGAGAGGCGCAAGATGCTTACCTGGCCCAGCACACTATTAGCCATTCCATTTTCTGGGACACTTAGCCTTGAGTGGCCATAAAAATAACGTACTGAGTACATCTCTTGCCCCCTACGCTCCTCACGGAATCAGAGTCACTTTTTGGCTTAGAAGATACAACGTACAAGGAGAAGAGAATGGGGATGGGCACAGGAAACAGCAGGGAACAAGACCTCTCAAGTGCTGCATCTCAGTGAATAACAATGGGATTTTCCACCTAGAGGAAATCCTCTCAGCCACAGTTGCTGTGTATTCATTCTTCTTTTAAAAAATAAGGAGTAATATTATTCAAAAGAATGCAGCCGTTCAAGTGAAAATTACACAGTGAAATCGCCACTAATTTGAACACTCCACAATTTATAATTAGTTGAATTCGTTTTTTGTTTGTTTCCGCCCCCCCCTATCTTTCTATTTCTCTCCCTCCATGTCTCTCCCTCCATGTCTCTCCCTCGGTACTACCTCTCACTGTCTTGCTCCCTTTTTTTTCTCCTTTCTTCCGCCTACGCCATAATTGTTGTGCATGCACTACTCCTTAAAAATAAGTTGTAATATTATTCAGAACAAAGCAGCTGTTGAAGTGAAACATGTACAGTTAACTCCCACTCATTCGGATTCTCCATTATTCAGAATTAGTTTAAGGCGCTTTTTTTTGTGTGTGTTTTTTATTCTCTCTCTCTCTCTCCATGTCTCTCTTCCTCTGTTTCACATGTCTCTCTCTCTCTGCACCACCTCTCCCTGTCTCGCTGCATTTTTTTTCTTCTTTCTTCAGCCTACGCCTTAATTGTTGTGCACTACTCCTTAAAAAATAAGTAGTAATATTCTTTATCTCAAAGACTACAGTCTTGTGACGATTATATATAGATTAAGATTTTTACCTCCACATGCCAAGTCTAATCACTCTTATCAGCAAAAACTCAGCGCCTTTTACATTTGCGTATATATCGTGCGATACATATATGTTCAGATAAGGACAGTTTGGAAAATGAACTTTATTTCCTTAAACGTGTTACAGTACAGCGAGGATACAACCCTTCCATTATAGACAAGGCTCTAACAAAATTCTGAAAACCGAAGCCCAACTCCACATTAACTCCTGTGATGTGCCCATTGCGAGAGAATTTTGCCATTATTCCATTTTCCCGTGACATTGCCTTCAAAATTACAAAAATTCTCAAAACCTTTAATTTTAAGGTGATTTTTAAACCCATAAACAAAATGAGATTTTTAGGATCAAAGGACTATGTTGAAGACAAAAACTCGTGGGGAATTTATCAAATTCCGTGTGAATGTGGCGCTTCGTACATAGGACAGACCCGTAGAGCCTTGCGTTTTCGAATGAAGGAGCACAAGACTTACATTCGGAATTGTGACCTAAAGAAGTCATCGATGGCTAGACACTGGCTACGAAAAGGACCACAAATTTCTCTTTGAAGAAGCAAAACTTATTGACAAGCCAGATTCAACCACCGAACTTGATATTTTGGAAGCTTTCCATATATATCAGAAGTCTTTGCAACTTGTTAATGACATGGCATCCACGCCATTTCTATCAAACGCGTGGAAGCATCTTACCAAAACACGTGACCGTAAACACCATTTATGATGTCATATACAATTTGAATATTTACGTGCCATTCGTCCTGATGAAGCTAGGTCAATACCCAGCGAAACCATGGTCGGCTTGAAAAAAAAAAAAACATTTGTGACAACTACGTTGTATTATCAGAATCTATAAGTAGTAATATTATTCAGAACAATGCAGCTGTTGAAGTGAAAAATATAGTTAACTTCTACTATTTCGGATTCTCCATTATTTAGAATTAGTTTAAGTAATTTTTTCTTCCGTTTACTCTGCCTCGCTCTCTCTCTCTCTCTCTCTCTCTGTCTCTCTCTCTCTCTCTGTCTCTCTCTCTCTCTCTGTCTGTCTCTCTTTCTCTCTCTCTCTCTCTCTCTCTCTCTCTCTCTCTCTCTCTCTCTCTCTCTCTGTCTGTCTCTCTGTCTCTCTCTCTCTCTCTCTCTCTCTCTCTCTCTCTCTCTCTCTCTCTCTCTCACGCTTCCGCCACATCCTCTCCTCTCTCCCTTCCCCACCCTGTTTCTCTTCCTAATTCATTCATTCACTCCTTCTCTCACTCCCTTCCCTTTCAAATCTCTCTTCGCTTTTCAGTCTCTTTTCCCTCACTTCTTCTTTTTCGCCTTTCACTCCCTCTGTTCCCTGTCCGGTCCATCTCTCTCTGGCTCTCGCCACCTCACTTTCTCTTCCGCTCTTCTCTCTTTCTCTCCCTCTCCCCTCTCCACCCTCTCCTACTAGTAGGCATCATGAAGATAAAAACGACACTCTGCTGTGAATCTGAAAGGCTATTAAGGACTAATGTATTCGCCCATCACATAAAATAAAAATTACTGTGTCCCAGTTTTGCATTGTCTTTGAGTCAACAATTGTTGGATATTTTCATCTGATGTTTGACTCCATCAGAAAATAATTGGCACGATTCGCCAGAAAATCTAATGAATGACATTCAACGTTCCACAATTATGAGCGGAGATTTTAGCTTCAAAAACCTGCTCTGCTTCAATGCTTACACCTTCTCGCTGACTTTCCTAAGCTTCGTGTTGTGCAACAATAGGTGCTCTTTTGACTTATGAGTGTTCTTCTGTTTTCGTTTTGCGACTGTGAACATCTGAGTGAGAATCTGCAATTTGCCTCGCTTGACTTTGCTGTAGATTTTCATAAGCATGATTTTGAGACCTCCATTCAACAGATTCGTGAGCATGATTTTGAGAATTTCGTTCAACAGATTCTATCCTAAAAGACGTCTTGGTTTTAACATTTTTCTCCATCGGTGTAATTTTTGACGACTACATCGTCTTCGTTTGTCTCATAATTTCTTAATTTGTATTCTGAAGTAGAACTTAATTTCACTAATTTCTACAATTTAAATTTTTGTTCAACCTTCTCATGGTTTAATTTGACTTAAAGCAGTTTAATTGATGGTAAAATGCCCTATACAGTTTAATCCGTGACTAGCAATTAACTATTCGTGGCGCAAATTAATTTTTATCCTCTCAATTATTTTGAGTTCATTTGTTTACATTTTTTAAAATTAATATGGAAAGAACAAATTTTGCTAAATGTTAAAGCAGTACCGTTCTTTGGGAAGTTTTTATTAACCTCTTGTAGACTGCAGGGAATAAAACAAAACTGTTTTTCAATATATGTCCATATTCGTTTAAACGAAATCAATGAAGAAAAGCAACCAAGTTTGTTCGCAATAATAGCACACAATGCATCAATTTTGTCAAAGGTATGAAAAGTCGTTTGATGATCAAAATGGACATCGGAGGGAAAACGGAAGAAGAAATCGTAACAGAAGTTCAGAGAGATAATTTTTAGATCACTCAAGAAGTAAAGAAGATATATGAACCCAAAAGTTGCCGGTGTACTCTAATCAAATAATTTAGAGCGATCGAGAAATTAGAAAAACATTTTCGCAATATCAGAGGAATTATTTTTACAGAAATTTTATACGGGGTTTTAGGATTTCATATAAAATCTCAAAATGCAACCTTTTTCCATCTCGTGCTCCCATTCCTTCGTTTGCCCAATGCGTGAGAGAAATTTCTCAGAGTCAGTTCCCCATGAACCACCGGATGCACGGTTATTTTACTAAGACGACATTTTGTATATGCTTAGTACTTGCACTTTGTATGTTGAATGAAAGATTAACTCCATCGCGCCTCTTTTGATGCTTTACAGATTTCAACTTCAAGGCTGCCTAAAAATGCACTAACCCCTGACATTTTACTTTGATTCTTAAGATTTACCGAGGGCGGTGTGGTTGTTTCTTACGGGGAATTTTGGGATATGCCATACGGCGCTTTTTGGAGACAAGGGAGGGAAGCGAGAAGGACAGTTGTCTCTAGGTTTAGGAATCGAGCGGTCACGAAAAGTACGAGGAGATGATTGCCCCAGGGTAGGCTGGGAGGTCTTAGGTGAGGCGGGAGGTGAGGAGATTTCACGACAGCGCGAGAGACGAAAGAAAGCAGGACTTAAGAAAAAAGGAATTTGAGTTTTAAGCGGGGGAGTTAGGAAATATAGCACGGCTAACGGACAACCTTTGCAGGCTATTAAATGAAGAAAAGAGTAAAAGTTTCTTAGACATATTTACGAATCGCAAGAATTATTTGCATACAATTATTATCATTTGGTTATTACATGTTAGTTACTATCATCTTCAACCACTACGGAGTTATTAGCAATTACAAGTTAACAACTAGAACAAAGATAAGAATAAACTTGTTAACATTATACATATCAGTAATCTGTTCTCTGAGATTCAGAGGTTAGCTCTTTAAAGAAAGATCATCTTCCAGGTTAAAGTTTAAAACTGATGGATCTAGATTTTATTTACTATTAATGTTTCAAGCATCTCCATTTACAATGATTACGGTACACAGCTCAAGCTTCACTGACACCGACCACACGTCTCCCACGAGACCTTTGTACTTCTTACTCGCTATCATTTTTTTTTCATGCCGACATTTCTGAATCTGGTCCTCCCATGATTTTCTTGGCCTTCCTGTAGCTCTCTTTCCTGCCACTTGGGCTGACTAAATTCTTTTAGTAAGCACCTCACCACTCAATATGAATCGACAAGTCATCGCTCTTTCCACGTTTTTTTTTTTTTTCAATTAACACATAGCAACCAAAAAATTGTTATCTGGACACCTCTGAGATCGAACCCCAGATCTTTCGATAACTAGCCGAGTGCGTTCGCCTTACGTTACGGTGGCCAATAATCCACGGCGCTATGTGTGTTTATCTGTCAGCATCTGACAACACAAATCCGTAGGGATGGGCTCAGCAACTGAGGCGTCTCTACCTGGTAGGTCTTAACGGTACAAGCTAATAAATTACAGCTAATAAATCCAAAGGGCGAGAGGGATAGTGAAATCTTTCGATCCCAGCGGTGTCTGGATAACAATTTTTCGGTTGCTGTGTGTTAATTAAAGAAAAACGTGGAAAGAGCGATGACTTTGTCTATTCACATTGGCTCCACGTCTTTGGAAGATTTTCACTCACCACTTATTCTTTTAATATCGCCAAACCCATCTAAGAATACTTGCCTCCACCTTACTAATAACATTTTACTTCACATTACACATCCCAAGCATTAAGTCGCCTTCTAATTTATCCAGAGGTGCAGTAAGTGCAGCATTTAAATGCATGTTCCCGTAAAAGGAAGGCTAACATATTAGAATAACGTTCAGATAGTAAATGTAAACCCCGTACAAGAGAAATACGCTAGTTATTTGTAAAATATGCTTTCATACAGGATTATGATTATTATTTCACTTTGAGTAGTACTCAGGAAGAACTCCGTCTTCCTACAATGGCAGTTCCATGTGAACATATCCTGCTACGTTAGCACGTACTTCCGGTTGTCAAATAGCTGTTGATCCACACGGAGCCACAAAGCTGTATTTTTTAATGAAGAAGAAAATGCGGTCTGATATTAACTAAAAGCTTTTAAAGCTGCTCTTTTTTTTTTAATTTTTGCAATTTCAAAACACAGTCTGCACGACACACTGAAGCAATCGAACAATATTCGAATGTAATTTCATAAATAAGGAATTTATGCAGCGGATTATATATAGGATTTATTTTTAGTCCAATTTGAAATTCGTCCGCATGAGGGCGCTCCTGGACAGGCTTCTCACAGAGCAAGCGCAGCTTTGCTTACACACTCTTTGATTTGTTTGGTTCTACCAAAAAAGAATATCTAACTGATAAGAAGGTAAGGCTCAGCGAGACGTAACTAGCGCCACTATATTATGCGGCAAAGAATTACTACACAGAAGCCAACATTACAGGCTGATGCCGCAGGATGCCGAGCAGACTGAGTTAGACTGAGCATGCGTGTTTGTGTTCAAAGAATATAAACGCTTGTTTGTGTTGGCGTTTTGTTCAAAGGTTTTGTTGTTCTCATCTAGATCTGCGTTTATATTACAGCCATGAAATACACCCACTCCATTCCGATGAATAACAATTCATGGAATGGAGTGGATGAATAACAAGAACAAATTTGAAACCGTTTGAAACAAATATCCTGGAAAACCATTAAAACAACGTTTGCTGAAAAAAAAGCTATCGTTACGTTGAAAAAATTAATTTATCAATTATATGAAACTGACTTTTATGAAAAATACCTCGTAATATTGTAAAATGAAAGAGGGAAGCATTCGATTACACAATGCATACCAAACAGACAGCTTTAAGCATGCACTCAATCGTGGCGAGTTAGTCCGGTCGGTAGAGAGCTCAGCCAAAGAATATAAACGCTTCGCGTGAAGAAGCTCAACTCTCGTAGAGATAATGTAAAACAGGCGACAGCAGCGCCACCATGTAATGCGGTAGCAGATGCTCTGCGGGAAAGTTAACATTCAGGCGCAAAAAGCGTAGGAGACACGGGACGGGAAGCCTATTTCACGGAAAGGAAGCTAAGCTTTGATCTGCGACTGTTTCCTTCGGTCTCATTGGGTCTACTAAAGCATTTTTTTTTTGTTGTTCTTTTCTGAGTATCCCTCCTGTCCCTTCTTTTGGTGAAACAAATATATACATTAGCAATTAATATTATTTTAAGGAAATTTTAGCAGTTTTATTCTCACTTTAAGCACCGTAGTAATACCAGGTTGCTTGGCATGAATTTCATATTTACAATATACCTTAAATGTCAAAAATGCTGAGGCTGGTTTCCCAGTAGCAGCCATAATAATAATAAAAAAAAAAAAAAAAAAAAAAAAGCAAAGACAACCGCAGTTTCCCAAAGCTACAATTTTTTTTTCTACCCTTCCGAAGTTTGTAAATTAAACGCACTGCGCTGGAGAAATTTTCTCAACAGATCGGAAAAACATCCGTTCGTATCTGAGTAGGTTCGAACCTGGGCCGCTGGCGTGATAGCTGAGCCAAACCGAAGCGTTTATATTCTTTGGTTCTACATTCCGCAGTTTAATAGGAAGGGGCGTCGTCCTCCAAAAAAGGAGGGGGAAATCCCGATGAAATCATAGAAACGAGTAGGCTGAAAACAGTACTACTACTCTTAATGGAAAGATCGGAACAACAAACAGAAGAAGTTTTTTTTTTTTTTACTAGCTTTAGTTTATTCGCTGTGGCTGCTGCAACCTTTTGCGAACAAGTCTGCTGATGCAATTCAATTCAATTCATGCGGGAGAAGTGGGCATTCAGTTTATACGATTTAGTAGGAGGCGTCAGCCAAAGTTGTTTACACCATAAAAAGGAAAAGAAAGTGAAATAAGAAAGAAAGAGAGAGAGTATGTCTCAAAAATTATTTAATTGATTACCTGATGAAATAAAATAAAGGAAAAATCTAAGCACACATTTCATTAATTTTAGACGATGTGTGGTAATGCCACAACCGAGGAAAGAGAAGAAGGACTAGTTAAGTAGCCGTACAATATAGCTTCAGAAACATGCGAGTGATGAGTAGCGATGATTTGTCAGGAAGAAAATGTGATAATAACAGGTTCGCGAACAAAAATAAGTGAAAGACGCAAGAAATATTGAATCCATAAAACCAAAGTATTTTTTTTTCATCCGTCCCTGATTCGAGTCCACTGGTTTCGGGGGTGGCGGGTGATGTAGGAAGGACAGGCTCAGCACCACCCAGTCCTCATCCGGAACTCGAACCCAGGTACTGTGAAAACAGGGATTTGTCGGTGGCGACGTTCTCCTCGCTCCGGAGTGAGTCTCTCTAACCGACTAAGCTACACCGACGGAACGCATCACTGCAGATGTGTCGTCTTGACACGTGCTTCACCTCTGTAGTACGTCACATCATCTCCCTCTCTTAATTTTTTTTTTTATTTTTTTGAATCGAAGAAGGAACCTTTCATTAATTTCAGACGATGTGTGGTACGAACATCACACATTTTTCGAGGAACCCAACAGCCAGTTGATTCATTGGGTGTCAATGGGAAAACAAGAGTTTATCAGCGTCTCCTCGCTCTGGAGGGAATTGCTCTAACCGACTAAGCTACACCGACGGAACGTGTCGCTGCAGATTTGTCGTCTCGACACGTGCTATGGCTCTGTAGTACGTCACAGTACATCTCAGGCGGATACAGAAAGCAAAGCTTGGTTGTGCAGCGGTTTAAGCGCCGGCTTCTGACCCGTCGTCCGTGTGGGCCGGGTGGGACATCACTTAGACCCGGACAAACGGAGCACCTGTCCCGAGCCTAGCGCCTCGTTAAGACCCGCACTTTGGTTGACTCCGCTCACCGTAGGAACAAAACATTATTTAGATAAAATCGGGGTATGCAGAATGAAACAAAATTATCATGAATGAATTTTTTAACTGGGAACCCAAACATCTCTGGACTGCCTGTGTTCATCACGTAACATCAATCACATCAGAAACCTTGAAAACCACATCGCCCCGGAGCAGATATCGAACAGGTATCTCCCGATTTCCGTTCGAATACGCTACTCGTTACACCACCCATGACAACCCAGGCTCAAGTATCTGAGTGTTAATTAAGAACCTGAACCTACTCGGATTTTTGCTAGTCGATTCTGACGTACTTCCACATATTATATGGTGAATATTTCTTCCACAAATTCATAACTATGAATGACCTGCACAACTATGCGAATGTTACTTATTTGTGTGGAACATGGGAACGTTTGAGTACACCCAAGTTAAAACCGTCAATTGACCTGGATTAGATGGGATAGTTCTGGATTCTGATAGCTCTGGATCCCCGTATGTTCTTTTCGTGTTTGTGTGTACACCCTATTGACAAAGGTCACCGGACACCAATTCAAAAGCAAATGAACGGATCCGCTGCGTTGTTAAGATGTGCGGTACAGCTGTAAACGGTACAAAAACAAGCCTGCAGCTGAACGCGATCATATCGGACTGCGAGGTTGAGTGAGAATGCCGCGGCGGAAGAGAACTGACTTTGAGAAAGGAAAGATTGTTGGGTGTGATATTAGTGGGTTGTCCATAAGAGAAATTGAGAGGCGTTTAAACATACCCAAGTCAACTGTTTTGGATGTACTGAATAAGTGGAAGACACATGGCGTGCCTGAAGCAGCAAAATGTACCAGCAGACCAAAGAAAATCAGAGATAGATGAAGTCGAAGCCTCTGGATAGTCATTACAGCTAATCGACGGAGTACTGCACAAGACCTCAGTGTACAGGTGAGTAAAAATGCTGGAACCTCGGTATGTATACGTACCATTCGCAGAGAACTTCATTCTATGGGTTACCGTGGTTGTGCGGCTGCTCATAAGCCTTTCAACTCTGCTCGGAATGCTACTCGTTGTTTAACATGGCATAAAGAACATTTATCGTGGACCGTAGATAAATGGAAACGGGTCCTATGGACTGATGAATCCAGATACATGATCCATCAGTCTGATGGCCGTGTGTGGGTATGGCGGCAGTCGGAGGAACGCTATTTACCACAGTGTACTACTGTTCCTACGGTCAAGTCTGGAAACGGCAGTGTCGTGTGGGGGTGTTTTTCGTGGTACGGTCCCCGCACATTAGTTATCGTGGACAAACCTGTTAACCAGCACGTCTACCTCGATATTCTGGACAATTATGCCGTACCAACTCTGTGGCAATACTATGGAACCGAGCCTTGATGGTACTAGCAGGATAATACACCGAGCCATAAAGCAAGGACTGTTATGGTGTGGTTTGACGATAATTCCGTATCGTGTGTGAACTGGCCAGCACAGAGGCCTGATTTTAATCCCATAGAACACCTATGGGATAAATTAGAGCACCGCATAAGAAGTTTGGAAATAGGGCCTACTACTAAGCAACAGTTAGCAGCCGCATTATGTACTGAATGGAAGCGCATACCTATCGCTTTGTCCCAAAACCTTGTCGAAAGCTTGTTTCGAAGGGTCAGTGCATTCATTAAGGCCAAAGATGGACCGTCACGGTACTAATGTATGTTAATAAAATGTTATGTTGTGTTTTTCTTCTAGGTGTAAGGTGACTTTTGTCAATATAGTGTATATTCAAACTGTCGTAAGCAATAAAAAAACAAGGTGCAGTAAAATATAACAATAGTGAAACGTAAGCTCCACTTGATTTCATTTTGTAAAATTATGTTTTCGATATATTTTGTATACTTAATACAAAGTGCTTATTATTTCAATTTCTAGAAAGACAAAGTTATTGTATCTGAGATAACTATAAAATGTAAAGACGGTATGAACAGTCCATTATCGGGTCTATTTTTACAACAAATAATATTAAAAAAGATACACTGAATAAATTAAAATTTTATTTTTTAATCCTTTAGGTAATTGCGAATGAGTACAAGACGAGATCGAGATGGAAATAGAAAAATGTGAATGTGGTGCTCAGAAAAGAAAGAAAGCTGAAAATAAAAAATAAAAAATAAAAAGAATTCTGCTCTGTTTAAATTTTTAAAGACTGGAAACAATGAAAGCAAGTAGACTTCTGCCGAGCATTGACCAAATCAATAAATCGTAAGCAATCAATTGAGACTTAATTACTGATCACAAAGATGAAAATAAAAAAAACAAGTTCTCATAGTATCCATCATTTGAATAACTCAGATGAAATTCCAAATTATTCTCATCAAATTCAATCTGTGAAGCAAAACATGCAACGCCCCCCGGTGGCGCAGTGGTTTAAGCGATGGCCTCTGATCATTCGTCCGAACGGGGTCCGGGTTCGAATCCCGGTGAGGCATGGATGTTGTGTTTGTCTTACGGCACTGGCTCTCTCCCTTCCCTGGAACCAGTGACCCTAAATTAGGGACGGGCGACTGCTTATAGCCCATTGAGTTGCTCACGGTGGTCGTTAAACCTTCAAAAAAAAAAAAAATCAGCACATGCAACCTTGGACTATCATCCCATTAGATGATGATGATGATTCTTTATTATTCAAAATTCTCATCGGAGGACCAGTGTACCTCAAATGGGCTCATACATTTTATAACGTATTTTAATCAGACTTTTTATATGGCAATGGCCCCGTAAAAAATATTTCCCCGGGGCTTCACACACCCTAGAGACGGTCCTGGGCCCAGGTTTGAGCCTCGGATGAAGCATAGGTGGTGTGTAGTCTTACTGCGCTGGCCTTCTCCCTTCCTTTGAACCATTGGCCCTAATTTAGGGACTGACGACTGATTATAACTCTTTGAGCTGTTCGTGGTAGTCGTTGAACAACAAAAAATAAATGATCCCTATATTTATGTCGGCCATCTTGAATTAAGATTGACTACCAGTCATGACCCATAAGAAACTCATCGGAGCTGTGACGTTATATTCAGTACAGAAAATATAACGGGAGGACTCCAAAGTTTACAAAAGTCAACAAAAATGGAAAATTGAAAACAAATATATGAAAGCCGTTCCATCAAACCTGAGAGTATTTTTTTTTTTTGAGTTGGCAACAGTGCGAAGGGGAAAAATAACCACGCAGGCGACTAACTGAATTAAGGGAGTATCTATGGCAGCAGTTATTAGCCGTGGCAAACGTATCTGGTTTTGTTATACGCAGTTGTTTAAGGTGCATCTGCATTTTGCCATACAGCTATGGAGGTGAGTGATTCAGAGTTAAGAAGTAAAATGAATTGTGCGATAAAATTGTGCTATCGTTTGGGCGAAACCTCTCCAGAAACAGTTGATTTAATGAAACAAAAGTTACAAAAATAAATGTCTGGGTGAATCAACGATTTTTAGACGGCATAATGCCTTAAAAAACGGCATTTTTTTGGTAGAACTTGCTCCTAGGCCTGGTTGTCCTGAAAGTGTTTTTACGAAGCGTATTTTTAACACTGTTTGGGCAATACTGCAAGAAGATGGACGAGTGACGTGTGAAGACATAGCGGCGTAAACTAATATTTCGAAAACGTCGACATTCCACATTCTACGCGACAAATTACTGCTGCATCGTGTGTGTTCCAGATGGGTACCTCATTACCTTACGAGAGAACACTTTTTTAATCAGAGTTCAGGTGTGTCATGAGTGGAAACAAATAATTGCAAAGTATCCATACTTTCTAAGCACAGTAATAACTGCTGATGAAACGTGGATCCACAATTTCGAACCCGTCACGAAGCGCGCAACGAGTGTCTGGAAACACACAGGCTCGCCTCCTCCGAAAAAGTCCGCCAAACCAAATCAGCTGGGAAGGTGATGATGATAATTTTCTTTGATCATAAAGGTGTGGTCTACCAGCATGCCGTTCCTCCACAAATTACTGTCATTGCTGAGTATTGCATTTCAGACTTGAAGCGTCTGCGACGACACATATCGATTAAGCTACCGGAACTGGTGAGCAAGTGGACCTTACACCATGGTAACAGCCGGTCACATGTGGCTGCTTATGTTCAACTGTTTCTTACGAAATGCAATCATGCAACAGCCTGTCTACAGTCCTGATCTCACCCCTTGCGATTTCTGGTTGTTTCCAACAATGAAGGAGAAGTTCCGTGGCGCAACATTCAATGCTGACGTCGTTCAAGCTGTGCAGGGGTCGCTATTGCATCTTCCACAAAGTACCTTCGCCACGTGCATTGAAAAATGGAATGAACGACGGGACCGTTGCATATCATCCGAGGGAAGATACTCTGATAAAGAATAACATATATTTTGCTGTACCTGTTTTCTTCATTCTGCGTGATTTTACTCTCAGTTTTTATGGAACGGCAGTTGTACATACGTCTCACGCTCGATTTATCTATCATTTCTCATCTGCAAAATTTCAGTAATTCCACCTAAATTAATTACGTCTTAATTTACATAGTAACTAAATAACTCTGAAATCGCTTCTGGAAGAAAGGATTATAGTTCCGCTAATCATTTAGCAAAGTTAAACTGCCCAACGTAAATTCCTGTCTTTCGACCGTTAGTTTCAACAAATGTTTTAAAGCTGCCACTTTCTGTTTATTAAGAATAAGGATTTTCCCCAATAAAAAGCAAATAAAATAAAACAAAATAAGGAAAAGAAGAGGCCGCATCTTGTATTCCACATCCGGCGACATTTCGTTTGCCGCCTCATTAACGCAGTGGCCTATCGCTAGCTTCTGACCATTCGCCCGAGATGGGATCGAATCTGGGTGAGGCAGGGATACTGTATTTGTCTTACGACCCTGGCTCTCTCCATTCCTTGGAGCCAGTGGCCCTAAATTAGAGATGAGCGGTTGCCTATAACGCATCGAGTTACTCCACGGTGGTCGTTAAATCCCCAAAATCAATCAAAAACATTTCATATATAATCGCGCATGCGCTGTGAGATAAGAAATATCTCAATGCTAACGCGTCAGCTGGTCGATTATTCAGTGAATATTTTCATGCGTAGTTTTGACGTAGAACCTCGTCTAACTCTGCGGATAGCATGGGGCGGCTTACGGCCAACCGCCTGTGACAAATATAGGTCCCAATTGAAATCCTTATAGCGTTAAAAATACATGCCGCACATTAATCGTGTTAGCATATTCGTAAACAGCAGGGAGTCTAATTTGCGTTCTGCGCAATACATCGTGCGCGCGACGCTCCTGTGCGCAGGGGAGATGATGGAACATTTCTGGGAGGGCATCCGCTTTTTGACTCAGTCTATCTCGGCAACCATGAGCGCAACACGACTGTGCGTGGTATCGTTTTAAAGCTCTCGACGAGATCTATTCAAATACATGAAGAGCATTTCGCTGTGGTTTAAACTGAATATTAAAAAAAATTGTTTTCTTGTGAACCGGTGAACCCTTCTGACAATATCGCGGTTTATCTGGACAACCGTGAGTGCAAGACGATTGTGCGTGGTAACGTTTTAAAGCTCTCGGCGAGATCTATTCAAATAAATAAAGAACATATCATAGTGGTTTAAACTAAAACTTTAAAAAAATTATTTTGTGTGAACGGGTTAACATTTTGGATAATGCCGTGGAATTCGCAGAATGAACACAAGCAAAAGTGGAAAAAATCAGAACGAGAGGCAACAGCAAGTGATGAGGAATGTAAGAAGCCAAAAAAGACATAACACCACGCTGGGTAATTCGTGTATCGATTTACTTTATGTTCGCAATGTATCTAGCATTATTTGTAAAAATTATGTAAGCTACTTTTCATATCATAGACCTGTGTTGGCTATAACAAATGAAATGAAACCGCACTCGACTATCTCATTTTTTTTTTTTTTTTTTTTTGATTGGAGGTTTAACGACCACCGTGAGCAACTCAAATGGGCTATAAGCAGTCGCCCGTCCCTAATTTAGGGTCACTGGTTCCAGGGAAGGGAAAGAGCCAGTGCCGTAAGACAAACACAACATCCATGCCTCACCGGGATTCGAACCCAGACCCCTTACGGACGAATGATCAGAGGCCAGCGCCTTAGACCACTGCGCCACCGGGGCGGCTATCTCATTTCAACTCTCCGATCTGCAAGTCGTAGTCCTACGTTCCAAACTGACGGCTCAATCAGAACTGAGCCTATACCTGTATGTTTTTTTTGTTTTTTTTGTTTTTTGTTATTCGAGAGTTGCATTTTCTTATCACGTCCATTCTTTCATTTCTCTCAGATTCGTAGACAGTCTTTACGCTTCAAATCTTTCTCACAGATTTCAAACCAGCCACGTCCCTGATACTTCCAAGCGAAATTCATTTTTGATATCTGGTCACTAACCGTGAGTGTTTATATCATTACACTGCCGTCACAAACGTGGCATTCTTCTTTTCCTTTTTGTTATCTCTCTCTCTTGAGGGCAATCAATCTTACCTAAAGCGAAGCAGATAATGATGTCAAATCCGTTCGTCTATTTTGCTTTTCAAGGTACAAATGCTACTCTGGTGTTTTGATCCAAAACGCCTCCGAATTTAAGAAATAAACGTTGCGTACACTGAATGATAATTACGTTTCAAATAGCAAAGAAGACAGTTCATTTCAGGACGCTGTTTAAAACACTGCGTTTGATGCAAACTCCACCAACCTGTAATCAACGCAGAATGCGTCGTGATGGGGCTATTAGTGGCATTGACAGCGCCGTGACTTCTAACTCCACGTTAATTGAATGCTCACTCGGGGCTACTGGCCAAAGCAAATATTTACTGTAAGCTTAATCACCACATTAAGACAAAAGAAAATAAAAAACCTGAGTGAACAGAACAAAATGAACTATTTCTCAAATTATATATTTTCATCCCTTAGTTCCGCTTGGTAAATAAACGGGTCAGAGAGCCCCATTATGAAAGGGAAGAAAAAGTTATAATAACAGAGCTTAAGCCCTTAAAACATCTGCCACTGCATTTAGCGGGACATGACAAACTCTAATTGAACTATCACGGAGTTGTCTACACGGTGATTTTCACTTACTCGATAGTTATCTCTACAATTATTATTTGTGTCGCTTTTACAGTGGCAGAACTGATTCGAATGCAGTACGCACCTTTAAACGTTCCATGCTAATCGTGTGAAACAATACCTCTCTGATTGACAAGGTATTTCCTATTGTTTCTCAATGAGTTTTCCTGGCAAAGCATTTTGTCGACAGCTCCTTGATCGTTGATTGATTTGTGCACTTCATTTTGAGATTCCTGTGGATAACGAGTTAGCATAACTGATGCTAGCAGCAGTGCTCTGTTATTAAATGTGAGAATGATAAGACAGAAATAAATTAATAATGTTTATCTCCATGCCTCTTCTGTAGTTTTATTCTCAGTTATCAACATAATCACGCAAACAAATACGGTAAAAATAAAACAATCCGAACAGAGACGGCCAGATTTTATCTTAAGTTAATTTTTCAAAGTTATGTCTATATTTACAGGTATGATAATATTTTCTACGTTTGTGGGTTTTTCTGGTACGCTATTGAAGTGACGGAATCACTTACAAGGCAGAGAATTCTACTGAGTAAATTCAGAGAAAGCCTGCGAAATACAAAGATGCAGAATTCATCACTGAACATTTTCTTCATCACGTATACCCGATAATTATCTAGTAGGGTTTACATCCACAAGGAAAGTTTGCACGCAACTACTTACAGTATGTCCCATGGACTTTTGTGCTGCGTATCAGAAACGAAGTACATTAGAATGAACCTTGCGGCTCAGATACGACAGTAGGTAGATAGGTAAGAAAAACATTTTGTTTTTACCGAGAGAAACGATGACAGAGATTAGACAGGTCAGAAAAACATTAGACTGAATCTATATGCTCAAACACGACAGAGAGTAGAATGTCAGGAAAACATTAGATTGAACCTAGAGGCACAGATTGAACATATGTAGAGCCTAGAGGCACAGATTGAACATATGTTGAACCTAGAGGCACAGATTGAACACAGATTAATCATAGATAAAACTTATAAGACACAGCGTAGACAGGTAAGATAAACATTAGATATTGAACCTATATGTTCATATATGACAGAGGGTAGAACAGGACAGAAAAACATTAGATTTTGTTTTTACCGAGAGAAACGATGATAGAGATTAAACAGCTCAGAAAAACATTAGACTAAATCTAGGTGCTCAAACACGACAGATTGTAGAATATCAGAAAAACATTAGATTGAACCTAGAGGCACAGATTGAACATAGATTAAACTTAGATTGAACCTAGAGGCACAGATTGAACATAGATTAAACTTAGATTGAACCTATACGACACAGCGTAGACAGGTAAGATAAACATTAGATTGAACCTATATGCTCATATACGACAGAGGGTAGAACAGAACAGAAATACATTAGATTTTGTTTTTACCAAGTGAAACGATGATATATATTAGACAGCTCAGAAAAACATTAGACTGAATCTAGATGCTCAAACACGACACAGGGTAGAATATCAGAAAAACATTAGATTGAAACTAGAGCCACTAGTTGAACATAGATTAACAACAGATTGAACATAGTTTGAACCTATACGACACAGCGTAGACAGGTAAGATAAACATTAGATTGAACCTATATGCTCATATACGACAGAGGTAGAACAGGACAGAAAGACATTAGATTGAACCTAGAGGCTTAGATACACAGAAGGTCGACAATTCATTAAAACGTTAGATTGAACCCATAGGCTCAGATACGACATACAGTAGAGAGGTCAGAAAAATATTAGACTGGACCTAGATGCTCAGATACGACAGAGGGTAGACAAGTAAGACAAACATTAAATTGAAACTGTAGGCTCAGGTGCGACAAAGAGTAGACAGGGCAAAAAAAAAAATGTTACATTGTTCCTACATGCTCAGATACGACAGAGGATAGACAGATCAGAAGAACATCAGACTGAGCCCGGTGGCAACGCGTGCCTATTTAGATTGAGTGTGCGCTGTTATCGGGAAAAAAGAACAGGCAAAAATTTCATTATGTATCCCGAGCTGCAAAATTTACGCATTTTATTTAGCGGCCGTCGAATTACTTATGGTAAAAATATTTACATGCACCCCACTGTAAGAAAAATCTGAATTTTCTGTGCAAATATTAGAGGGATGAACGAATTTTCGGTATTTTTTTTATGATTTTTAAATATAGGTTGAGTCTTACCTTCCTTAACAACTGTATATTTACACAACCTGCAAAAGCTCTGTCAGAAAATCATCAGCACATCGTCAACACTGTTCCCTATCCTAAATGGATATCAAAATTGAAATTGTATATTTAAATCTGCGCTCATGGATACATCGATTCACACAGCGACGAAAAGACAGAAAAACAGTAACTCGTAGCAGAACGATGAATTGTGTTTATGACTCCACACTATTCCAAACGCAACCAAGTATGACCAGTGGTGCTTTTTTTAAGGCTGCACACTGTGCGAAGTTTATCCTCTGCGGTGAAACCACAAGGAAATAAAAATATCTGAAGAGCTTTGTATCACAGTTGCTTTAACGACCTGGGGTGTCCGCTGGTAAAACAGCACTCCTACAGCTGCAAATATTACTTACAATGTTTCGTTTATTGAACGAGCAACGAACTTTCTCCTTTTCACGAAAATATTTCACAAGATAATTAATTTTAGCCACACACGCAAAGTCTTATAACAAACTTCGGAGAGTTTTATTAGAAACACGTTAAAAAATAAACAAAAAACAATATAACAGCAACTCTTATCACAACGTTGAATTACACTGCTCCGTGGGACTGCAAGGGGTGCTCATTTTCGCTAGCACATCCTGAGAGTTCCGCTGTTACGCTTGAAACCACAGGGAAATAAGAAACCTGCAGCGCTATATGGGGAGAGCTTCTATCACAGTTGCTTGACATCGATCGGATCTGCGCAAGCGAAACCGCACACCCGAAGAAGATCTTAGCGTGAATGTGATATGCTTGCTGAACAAGCCTCTCCTCTTAAATAAAATATTATATGGGGGAATTAATTTTACCCACCACTCGAAGCCTTAGAACCAACTCTGGCGAGTTTTATTAGAAATATATCCGAAAAAATAATATCGATAATGTAGGGTAAATTGAGACTCTGTGTGGGTGTGCGCCTCACACCTAGCACACCCCGAATATTCGCTCCTGTTTGAGCCTACAAGTCAGATACGACAGAGGATAGACAGGTTAGAGAAGTAGTCAAGTCGACACAGTGGTGGTATGCCAGACTATGACATCACAACGTGCACTTCTAGCAAGATAGAACAAGGACAAGGAACAGATGATATTATTTGTACCGTGGATCCGGCGCTCTGGGGCCAACGGTTTAAGGTGATCGTCTGACGCACGGTGAATAATCATATTATTCAACCAACCGCGATCGATACTGCGCCCATTTGATCAGAAGACGGTTGCTCTAACCACCGACCCTCTCGCGGGCCAACTTCTTCCTCATTTCATGTAGCTTTCCGTTAATAGGATTGGCGGTGTTGGCTTGCCGCCTCGGTGGAGCAGTGGTCTAAGTGCTGGCTTATGACCATTTGTCCGAGATGGGTCCAGGTTCGGAACCCGGTGAAGCTTGGATGTTGTTTTTTATCTTGCGGCACTGGTTCTTTCCCTTCCTTGGAACCAGTGGCTCTAAATTAGAGACGAGCGACTGCTTATTGCTCATTTACTCACTCACGGTGGTCGTTAAACCTTCAGTCATAAAAAACAAAAGATGTTGGCATTGGGCTGGACATGACCGCCTTTGTGGTGGCATGAGTCAGTCCTAGGCTCGTTGTGTAAACACCAGAAGATTTTAGTTTCTATTCCAAGGTGAGCAGGAAAGAAAACTCTTAGTTTAGAAGTTACAGGGAATAAATTATAATAATACTTCCAGCTGGGACTTGAGAAATCGAGTCGTTGTGTTACATCTGTCTAACATTTTCGCGCTCGTTTGTGAGGCCTTCTTTGTTCTTTCGTTTAAGGAAATTCCTCCTGCCTCTCCACGATTCAACTCTCTAACTAGCTCACTCCTTTTTCCCACTGTCCTTCTCGGGGGTGCTTCCTTTTTTATGAACATCGGTGTCTTTTGGCTGGTTAGTTTTACGTGGAAGGGTGGGCGTTCTTCTGTGTGCTGAGCAAAAATGATTTCTCACGCTGTCTTCTGGGTAAATATCCTCTAGTGAAATCATAACTAACCGTCTACTGATTTATTATCCTTGTCCAGGATGCTGCTACTCTCTTCTCTACTTTACGACTGTAATGGGTTGTGTGTGTGGGAAGTCTGTTAGAGAGATCTTTTCATAATGAACTAGTTCCTCCTCAATTGCTTGGATTAAGTCTGAATATTCTGCTAGTCTAACTTTCGTAATTAATGTCATGGTTACATAGCATTAATTAATATGAAGTTAGATCCGTATGACTACTTTCTTTTCAGTGATTCCGTCACTTATTCACACTATGGTATTTGGTGGTGTAAGTTAAAAACTAAGAAATTATTTGTAACGGTAACTATGTTCATATTCTACAGACTCCTAAAATGAAAATTTATCGTTATTTATTTTTGACTAAACGCACAACTAAAATGCTAATGAAAGCTGACTGATATATAATAAACATAAAACGAATGAGTTGTTATTAACAACGAACTTTGCTTTCTATTTAGTCTGTTTTAAACAGTCTTACCATAATTAATTTTATTTGGCTTTTGACACAAAAACAGTTTATTCCAGCGATAGTCCTTTTAGGTCATTATATTGCATATACTCTTTTAGAGCACTTTTGTAAGAACAACAAATAGCGTGTTCACATACATCCAAGCGACGCCACCTTTCCTCAATTGTCCAGGGTCGTGATCCCATAATTCTTTGCAACCAACCGCTGGCTGGCTGTTCGGCACCAACGCAACTGAAACTCGCAAACGTAAACAAATTTTCAGCAGGTGTTCGATGAAAAATAAAAGTATTAAAAGAGATCCGTCTTGTTGCACGATGATATTCATTCAGCTAAAAAATGAAATCTATATACAGTTTAAAAACACATGAGCACTTTCGGTGTCACATTGACACCTTTATCAGATGTAATTTCACCATGTGGCTACATGCTGGTCTTAAGTACGTGGAGTAGATGCATCATGGGAAAGGTAATGTCAATGTCACATGATATACCAGATAACAAGACAATCAAAAAAAGGCATAGTTAGCCAATGATCACTTAACAGAAGCAATTGCTATTGTGCTGTCCTTCCCAACAAGATTGCTCCAAGGTTCAGGTAAAACATAAAGATAATAGTCATTACAGCAACGTGTATTATAAGCCGAAATATAGAGGCTTTCTGAAAATAACAAGGAATAATTACATCTGATGAAGGTGTCAATGTGACACCGAAAGTGCTCATGTGTTTTTAAACTGTATATAGATTTCATTTTTTAGCTGAATAAATATCATCGTGCAACAAGACGGATCTCTTTTAATACTAGTATTCATGCACGAATTAGAGTGTCTACCGAAAAATAAAAGAAACGAGCAAAGGACGCTAACATCCAACAGTATTGTTGCGAGGCTTTTATTTCCCCTTGGTTTCGATATCATTGCCTAATTTTAACTCTTTGAATGAAAAACATTTCACGAAAAAACCAGTTAGCACACTCTCAGATATTTCTAACTCCCAAATTCTGTGTCCCACGCTTGTATTCCTTCCCGGACTTTCACTTGCATTAAAGAAAGGCACTGTGTCGCCAAAATAGCAGTACACTTATTATGCAGTCTGGCTGTGTTTTTCTTCATCCTGCTATGCTGACGCTGACGACTGAAAGCAAAGTTAAAATTTGTGCAATAAAACAACAAACCTTTGCTGAAAAAGTTCTCCTACATACAGAGCCGAACCGCACTACCGATGTTTTAAACATGCCCATTGATATCATCTTGAAAGCGCCAAAGTTACCCTATGCCAACTGCTTACGATGGTGGCAAAGAGAAACCTTTACAGTTCTAACTTATATTCTTTTCTTAGAAACGAATTATTTCTAAATTCTTCGTGACTGCATTCTGAGTTCTAGTTGCAAGGAAAACAGAGGGTATACGATTTTTTTTTTTTTTTTTGATTGGAGGTTTAACGACCACCGTGAGCAGCTCAATGGGCTATACGCAGTCGCCCGTCCCTAATTTAGGGTCACTGGTTCCAGGGAAGGGAGAGAACCAGTGCCATAAGACAGACACAACATCCATGCCTCACCGGGATTCGAACCCGGACCCCTTCGGACGAATGATCAGGGGCCAACGCCTTAGACCACTGCGCCACCGGGACGGCAGAGAGGGTATACGATACACAAGAATAAATAAAATATCTAATTAAGACATTTCCTTTTCTCAGTGGGGAAAAACAAATGTTATAATGAGATTAATATTAAATGAACATTTATATTCGGCGATTGTATCTTTCCAAATATAAATGCTCACTTATATTTGGAAAGATACAATCGCTTGAAGATAAGAGGAAGAAAAAAATTAAAATCCACCGATCATTTGTTCTCATATTGTTGCAATTATCTGAAAAAAGAAGAATTTTTACAGTCCTACTTCCAAGAGCCCTGAAATAAAATAAAATACAAACACTAATTTATAAACGCAGGGCATGAGATTTTTCCAGTCCCACTACCAGAGAGAGGCACAGAAGCAAAATCATATAAAAACACGAATTTGTATGCAGGGCATGAAACACTTTGTTCCTGTTCGTCGGAAAGGTGCATTTAAAATTTGTTAGCTTTCAAAACAAATGTGATGGAAAAACAACTACATAGAAAACAAATTTGTCTCCTGACGAAACAACCTAAAGAGCCTGAATTTGACAAATGGAATTTATCAAGTTTCATCGAAGCGAATAGCAGCGTTTTATTTTTCAATTTTATTTTTTCTCCTCTTTTTTTCTGATATAGGGCCGAAACTTACTTCTTATTAGCAGGAGACTTTGAAAATCCTGCTTGCCCTCATATTAAAAAATAAAAAAACAGAACTTATTGAAGTTCTGTTTATCAAAAAAAAAAAAAAAAAAAAATTTACGTGTGTGGAAATTAAAGAAAAAAAAGCAAAAAGCAAAACTGACAATTCTATGTTCCTCTTATGTAAAATAACAGAGTCTAGCCTAGGTACCACAGCAATTGCAAGAACCTGAGTACAGTGGAGTCGGTACCATGACAAGTATATGCCATTCCCGCTACGAAACTCAGCCCAACTTGTTTTAAAGCAGCTAGTTATATTATTATGACTCATAAGTACGTATACTATCTTATGGAATAAAAACAATCGCTGTAAAAAAGCAGAACGTACTTTTCTGCAGATCCAGATTACAACGTGTAACCCACTTACTTCAAGAGTCCATTATTCCCTTTTCTTACAGGGTTTTAAAATACATCCTTGCCGTTTGTAAGAAATACCAGTAATGTTTTTATACATATACAACTTAGCTTCCCAAGATTTATATGACAAATGATCATATTTAAAAGTGAAACGAATGTGATGAACAGGTTTAAACTGAGGTTGAAATTTTTTTGCGGTGGTGTTATACGCATGATTGTAAAGTGTTATCTTGAATAATTAATTTTAGGATCGAAAGTGATTTTTGATTTTGTAGGCGAGGTGTCGTCTTAAGCAAGGACGTTACAGCAAAGATCTTTTGTACTCAACGGCCTCTTAAGACAAGTGGAAAAAACGCTAGGGTTACCGAGGGCAGTCCTATTAAGGGTGTACTACGAGTACACCATCGACGGACGAACTAGCCAGGGACGTCGCTAGACTTCGAAATCAAAATGGGCGACGGGTGGGCGAGCGCCGTTTTTGGTGGGGGGCAAGCATGACAGCATTTTTTTTTTTTTTTTTTTTTTTTTTACGAAACACTGAAAGAACTAACTTATAATGCTTTTTCCCTACTGGCTACAAAAGAATTCATGCAATCCTACCCCACTCCACTTGAGCACACATACACACGGGTCTGACATGTTACGCCACTGGTGTAAGATCCAAATGTTGCTAGAATTTCGTCTTCAACATTTTGCTGGCTCTGAATGCATTGTTTTAAATTGCTTTTCAAAATTTTTCATTTTTACTTACGAAAATAATACTGTACTTGAAAAATTTTAAAGGAAAACAATGTTTTTGTTTACCTAAATCAAATTTTAAGTCGTGTCACGCAGACACAATGCCTCCCATCTCCCTTCATTAACACTTCCTTCCTTCCTTCAAGCCAACGACTTTTCCTTGCACTCCTCTCCTACAAAGCAGTCGTCAGCCACTTCCTGCACTTTCACTGTCTCGGGGCAGTCTTAAGAGCGCTCTGTATCTTTAGACTATACTTTTCCTGTTGAAATCCCCATATTTTGTAAGGAAAACAAACAGCAGAGCAATTAATAGAGACCTCCTTAGTAAATTCCTATCCACATTCATCATTAGTCCCCCATGCTCATACAAACATGAAAAAGACGCTTAAACTGAGGAATTGGAAGAGTGGAGGACAACTGAATTTTCATGGCCCTGTGGATACTCTTTTGATAGGATCCATAGGGCCATCAAAAGTAAACAACGCACTCCCTAGTGGAAAATGCGTAGGGTTTCATGATATAAAACACAAGTCCAGATTATATTTTAAAGTTAAATCTACTGAAAAATGGCCCATTTTAAACTGGGTGGGCCGCAGGGTGGGAAACACAAATTTCAGCCCACCCTCGCATCCCATTGGAGATGTGCCTGGTACTAGCGCCCAGACAGCAAGCGGTGGCAGACCACACGCCACTGATGACCGGTGTCGATGCAGGCTATCCTGGCTCATAAAGACAGACTGCTTGGCAACGGCTCATACAAGCCGACCGCTTGGCACCGGATCATAAAGACCGACCGCTTGGCAACGGATCATAAAGACCGACCGCTTGGCAACGGATCATAAAGACCGACCGCTTGGCACCGGATCATAAAGACCGACCGCTTGGCACCGGATCATAAAGACCGACCGCTTGGCAACGGATCATAAAGACTGACCGCTTGGCAACCGCTCATAACGACCGACCGCTTGGCAACGGCTCATAAAGACCTACCGCTTGGCAACGGCTCATAAAGACCGACCGCTTGGCAACGGCTCATACAAGCCGACCGCTTGGCAACGGCGGCACAAATCCCATGTAGATAAAATGTCGAAGGCCCAAGCAGCATCAAAGAACGAACGGTACAGCGCACGCGAGTAGAGGAAAAGGGAGACTTCTGGCACAGGGACAGCCCTCCATAGACTTAACATTGGCTGTCCACGAGGCTGTCCACGAGGCTGTCCCCGGCTGTCCCAAGGCTGCCCCAGCTGTCCCCGAATCAGAATTTTTGTCACGTGATCGTCCCCATGATGTGCTGCCCCTAGCGGTGCTTCTTGGAACTTTCAATGGAACTTTGTTTTTTGAGGGATGGCAACGACCGAGAGGGAAAGGGGTGGATATAGGGGGATGTCTACTCGATGTGCTGCTCCCGAGTCAGAATTTTTTTCACGCGATCGCCCCATGATGTGCTGCCCCTAGCGGTGCTTCTTGGAACTTTCAATGAATATTTGTTTTTGAGGGATGGCAACGATCGAGTGGGAAGGGGTGGATATAGGGGGATGTCAACTCGATGCTGCTGCCCTAGCGGTGCTTTTGGAACTTTCGATGGATCTTTGATTTTGAGGGATGGCAACAACCGAGTGGGTCCGTTGGGATTTTTGCATTTATTCCAGTGGTTTTCAAGCGGGATTTTCCCTCCTCTTCGATGTTATTTTTTCACCGGAGGAAATTTTTACGTAACGATGCTGGGGAATTTTCTTTCCAATGGAGTAAAAATGCTCTAATGGTCTTAGCAAGGTCCTAACTCACGATGATTTGGTTTCAAAAAAATTGGTCAGGTGGTCTCGTGTACTACGTATTCACTTTATTTTTTTTAATTACTTTTACATTATTTCTTCATGTTTTTTTTATATATATTTTGTATGTTTTGAGGGAGTTTTTCGTGTAGATGTAATGAATTTTTCTGGGAACTTTTCTTTTTCATACATTTCATTTTATTTCAGACCATGAGACGGAAATGCTTCTTTAGAAACGATTTCATTCCTGTTCACAGTAACTATTGGACTTTGACAAAATTTTTGGGAAATCAAGCGGAAATGTAGACATGTTAATTCTGAGTCTTTCGCCCTTTCCAATATTTTTTTTCTAGTCGTAATGTTTTCATGTACTATGTATTCCCGCTCTTTTCTTTTTTATAACTTTTACGTTATTTCACCATGAATTTTTTATATTTTTTGTATGTTTTGAGGGAGTTTTTTTGTGTAGATGTAATGAATTTTCTGGGAAACTTTTCTTTTCTTTTATTCAATTTTATTACAGATCATGTGACGAGGAAATGCTTCTTTAGAAACGATTTCGTTCCTGTTCGCAGTAATTATTGGACTTTGTCCTTTTTTTGTTAAATGACTTCATGCTAATTCTGAGTCTTTCGCCTTTGCAATATTATTTTCTTGTAATTTTTTCGTGTGTTCAAGAACTTTACAGGTCTTTCACAGTTAAAATTCTGATGAAACAATATTTTCTTACTTTATTTCGCATATCATTATAGCTTCCCAATTTCGCTATTTTATTTCATCTTTTTTTTTTTTGAAATTTCGGAAAACTTTTTCAGTATGTCAGTAATTGTTTTCTTACTTGGTCAAACTTGTGACTCCATTTATTTAGACTATTTTTTTCCATTTCATTTCAACAAAACGATTATTTTAGATGTAGCAAGTCATCAGATTTTTGTTTCCTTATATAGCATATTTTCAAACTTGCTTAAAAATATTCCTCAAAGCTTTGCATGTAACCAAATATGCATTTTTTTATTCTTTCCTAGTTTGCTATACTTTTCGTGGACTGTCCCAATAAGAAAGCATTCATTGTCAAGACATACAATCTAAAACCTTTTTTCTTACGATAAAATTTGTATTCTTTGGTCTGTATATTTTTCTGTCTCGTCCGAAAAAACATTCATTCTAGAGGCAAAGCTGGTGATTCCGTTCATCCCATAAACATTATTTTTTTTAACGTTTTACTAACTCATCAGAAAAGCAGTTATTCCCCATCCCCATAGCGAAAATAAAGAAATTCTTACTTCTTTTCCATACATATCGACTCAATCTATTTCTTTCGAAATGCTGGTCATGACATTTCAACTAAAATTTCCTACTTTCACCAAAAACCATATTCTTAAACGAGCTATTTTTTCTTTACTTTATTTCATGTATAACTAAATTTTTATTGTTTCCTCACCTCATCAAAGTTAATAAGAACTTCCCCAATCTCATTCCTTTCCCTCATTTAGTTCGCTTTAAATTGAGATGTTTCAAAACTTCGTGTTTATTTCTTCCACTAAATGTCCAGTTCTCCCGTATCGGTCCCATCATTTTTAACTTCTGTGCCTGCCGCATTTTTCTTTAGACATTTAGTTTCATTAACCTTTTCTTTCGTTTCAATTAGGTTTTCATTATCGTATTTTTTATTCATTGTCTCAGCAGAAAAAGCTTTCATTCTGGAGACATTGCGACTAAGTCCATACTTCCTCTAAACATTTTTATTTCACGTTTTACTAATTCGTAAGAAAAGCAGATGTTTCCAAACTCTCATAGTGAAAATATCGTATTCCCCTTATTTTACTTATTATGTTTTTGCTTCTATTCAGTGTTGTATGATTCTTAAAACTTCGGTTTATTTTTATGAAACTTCTTTTTTTTTTTTTCTTAGTTTTTTTCTGATTCAACCTATCAATCTTTTCCTATCGATTTAATTGCTCTTATTTTTCCATTTTTTTACTTTACTTTTGAATCAGAAATGTGTCTAAAATCTTCAGATGTATTTTAGTCTCTAAGGCCGATTCTTCACTATTTCAAATAAAGTCATTGTAGGATTTTAGTGTAAATGCCCCTAAATCTTTAGAACTTCCTTTTCATAGTTAGATACTAATTCCTCGAGGTTTAAATTAAAACATGAAAGAAGAGTGTTTTTACCCTCTATCCAGTGAAAGAAGAGTGTTTTTACGCTCTCTCCAATGAACGAAGAGTGTTTTTACGCTTTCCCCCAAGAAATTAACTTTGGAATCTCCCTTCTTCTACCGGAAAATGACTATCTTGTGCGACTGTTTTCACGCGTCTACTGCTTTGCTGGAAAACCTCATGACATGAAATCCCTTTGCTTGGTAGATTAAACTAAATTCTGGTTTTGAACTTTGAACGCAAACTCAAGCTTGCAAAAGCATAGTTTTCTGAGCGAACTTAAACTGTCTAAGATGACAAAAATCTAAAACTGGTGACTCAATGGGACAGAGCGTTTGAACTTTGCCGTTCATTCAAGATTTAAGAGATCAGTCGTGAACCACTACAAGGGAAATAAGCAGACCCTGATTTAGTCCACTGTTTCCAAGGAAGGTAGAAAAGCTAGTGTCGTAATTCAAAAGCTCATAACTCAAGCCTCCACATTATTCAATTTCGGACGGGCGATTAGTCAGATGCCAATGCTTAGACATTGAAAAATTACTTCAGACAAATATTTTCTTACTTAAAAGTGCTTCAAGTCAGAATTTGTATTACTTAAGATTTCCTTAGTCAATATTTTTTCTATCTTAAAAACTTCTAAAGGGTTGATTTTGAAAAAAAAAAAAAAATACGAGTTCTCCCAAAAACGTAAAATTTCCACAGAATTCTATGAGGAACCAAATAAATTGACGAAGCTTGAATGTTAAGTCTTTCAACCCATTTCTTTCTCTTCATGTTTCATTCCATAAACTTTCTTCAAATTCCTATATACCCAAGAATTTTGTTAAATGTCCAAGTTCGACTCCACCAGAAATTTTCTGAAAATGATAGTTTCTCTTTTTAAAAAAAATTCCAAAATAAGAATCCCTTCAATGAAACAAGAAATTCCTATTCAAAGCATTCCATCACTCTTTCTACTTTAAATACTCTCTTTGTAAATCTAAGGAGGTGTTTTTGTTTTAGGTTTTTTTTTTTTAATATTCATATATTTTTCCTCTAACTTTAGAAGATATTTTCCCGAAATGTATGTACATATACGATAGTAAAACATCATACAACTGCTTGATGTTCAATTCACTTCACGCTGTCTTAAGGATATTCTTTCATTTTCTCATAACACATATTGACATGTTATTTTTTCATCCCATTCACTTCAAAGACTTGAGATCATCTTAATCGAGTCCTTTGAGAAAAACTTTCATAGAAAAGCATAAATGTAATGAAAATGTCAGTTTTCTTAAAGAAATCATAAGAATAAGAATTTTTTTTTTACTGAAACAAATTTCCCCTGTTCAAAGCATTAAGTGGCTCTTTTTCGCATCAAATTCTGTATTTCCTCATGTAAACTTTATTCTTTTTCTACTTCATATCGTCGTTCGTTTCTTGTTTTTCCCTATGTAACTAAGAACTTCTTTTCTTAATCTATTTTTCATAAAGTATCATTCTTTTGGGTTGATTTTCTCTCTCTCTCTCTCTCTCTCTCTCTCTTTTAAATGCATTCCTAAGTTCATATTGAGAAGGGTTTAAATTTTGATTGAAAGATCATTTTAGGAAAAGTTAAAAACTGATAAGGTTCGTTTCGGGAAAGTTGAAAACAGATAATGTTTCGTTTTCGGAAAAGTACATTCTCATATAGGGTTAAAAAAATGGAACACTTCATATTTTCTTAGGGGCGGTTTTGATGAAACACGTTTCAGTAAAAACAGTGAAATTCCCATTGAATAACATGGGGAACTATGAAATTTAAGAAGCACGTTTTCGTTCAAGGAAAATATTTTAAAAGGTCTATATTCGATTCAGTTGAAAACGATTCTGGTAGAAAACAGAATGCAGAAAAAACAGTCACAGCAAGTTCCTGAAAGTTGAAAATAGATGAGGTTGAAATTTGGAAAATGTCTAAGGAAAGAAATTGTTATAAAACACAGACTGTTTAGTTTTCCCAGGCTAGGGGTCTTCAGTGAGAGCGCTTCTTCTTTTTCAACCCAAAGAATGAAGCGAGTCAGTTTGAAACATTTCAAACTCCCCGAAAATAAGCCATGTACTCTGGTTTCGACTCAATACTGTAAAGCATTGCTCTCAGACCAGTCGGAATTCCGCCTCAATTGGTTGCCTAATGGAAAACCTTAGACCCCTTTCAATAACAATTCCCAAATATCCTTAAAAAAAGTCTAGCAAAAAAAGCACTAATCCCCCATTAAATCAATGGCATTCATTCTGTTACTGTTTTAAACATTTCAAAAAAGAAGTTTACATTCTCATTTTTACTTTAAAAATCTTGAAAGCTTAAATTTTGACCCATTTCAAAAAAAAAAAAAAAATTCACTTAAAATTTAATTTAAAAAAATAATAATTACTCTTTAAATTTATGTCTTAAAACTAAAAAAATATTTTACGCGTAATATTTCAATAAATAATAAATATTCACAAACTCACCTTCTACCCTGCCCATTTAAAAAAAAATTCTGAATTTATATAATCGAAATCATTACTTCTCCAAGTAGTTCTTTTCCCCTGATTGTAGAGAGGAACTCTTCTGAAATCTTCACTTTCCACATATGTTCATAAAAGCTTGAGCTACTTCCTTAGGATTCAACAAGCCCACAGCGTTCACGAAACTTGAAATCGCTTTCCTGTTCCACTCAGTAGTTAGGCATGGAGGATGCATCTGAATAGGTGGAAGTACTTCAGAAATGCATTCGCGACGTCTACATATGTGTCTAAGTTCACACTCCTCAATCGATGTATTTTGAAACTTTCGGGATTCTCCGAGCACGATTTTACGGAATTCTGAACCCATTAACAATTCCAGGATGCTGTCCCACATGCCATCCAAAATAATTTGGAGTTTCTTACACTGCTTTTTGGTTAATGCAACTCCTGTTGTTAAGTGAAAAATCCTGAAAACAGAATTTAAAAGACTTGAAGACTTCTTACTTTATTTAAACTTAGAACAGAACTAAAATTCACTAAGCGTTTCCTTTGCATACTGTGACTAATGCATGACACTTATCACAACACGTGTTGGTGTGTCACCATGCGTCAGCGCTTCACGGTGGCTGTTTCCTTATCTGTTCATCTCTCAACGAACATGCTATCGACTCTAATCAGACAAAGCTTATTTTCAGGTAAATTCTTAGAGAAAAACGAAAGGACTTCATTATAATTAATTTTCATATCCAGAGAGAATAAAACTAAAATGTATTCGGTAAGAAATTCTTCATGGTTGAATTTTCCACAAAAGGAATACCGAAAGCGAAATAATTTAATCAGACACCCTGAAAGAATTCATCTCAGAATTAAAACCGCTTTGAAAAAAAAACAAAAAAAAAACCCCAGTAAACTATAGAATACTTTGTTCTTCACATAAAGAAAACACAGTGTACGATTTCAATATTCCCTTTTTTCTTAAAATTTCTCACACGTAATAACTAAGATCAACTGAGTCCAGAAATGCTTCGTCTACTTTAGTATTTCGATTCCGAGGGAGTTCTTCCCGATACTGTTAAGATATTTTCTCAAAATCCAGTTGTAAAATAATTTTGGTCATGTTTATTTGATTGTCGTTGTCGGAGATTTCCAAACCGTTCATATCCTCCATGTCATACACCGTGTCCCCGAGAGTTTCTTCAAGCAGAAAAGAGCCTTCATTCCACAGAAATTCTTCTTTGGTGTTTGTAATGTTTCCAAAGTCAAATTATTTTTTTTTCAATGCTTTCTTAATTAAAGCTGAAAACGAAAATGGATTGAAGAAACGTCTGTTGTATGACTCTTAACATAGTAGATTTCTTATCACCCACGTTAGTCCAATGTTCACCGCACAGAGAAATTTCAGATTTTCAAAATTTCACCATCTGACCCACTTTTTTCTGAGTGAAATCCAATACATGGTGAAAATCTCGACTTATGCATTCCTTTGAGTGGGGAATCGCTCTCATGAAAGGGGCAACGGTTAAAATCGACATTGATTAAAATTGGAGAGAGGAAAAATATGAGAATTGAATAAATAATGCATAGACGAGATTCCCGAAAACATAAAAAATATAAGTTTTATATAAAAAAAAATTCCATGAAAAATATTGGAGGGTGAATGATATCTCACATCGGTCTTCCACTCCTCCCAAAAATTTAACGAAGTCCATTAAATCTCTGTTGTCAGTACACGTATTTGTTTAATTTTGGGTGGAATGGATGACGATGTGAGATATCATTCGCCCTCCAATATTTTTCATGGAATTTTTTTTTTTTATATAAAACTTATATTTTTTATGTTTTCGAGAATCCCATCTATGCATTATTTATTCAATTCTCATATTTTCCTCTCTCCAATTTTAATCAATGTCGATTTTAACCGTTGCCCCCTTTCATGAGAGCGATTCCTTACTCAAAGGAATGCATAAGTCGAGATTTTCACCATGTATTGATTTCACTCAGAAAAAGTGGATCAGGATGGTGAAATTTTGAAATCTGAAATTTCTCTGTGCGGTGAACATTGGACTAACGTGGGTGATAAGAAATATACTATGTTAAGAGTCATACAACAGACGTTTCTTCAATCCATTTCGTTTTCAGCTTTAATTAAGAAAGCATTGGAAAAAAAATAATTTGACTTTGAAACATTACAAACACCAAAAGAAGAATTTCTGTGGAATGAAGGCTCTTTTCTGCTTGAAGAAACTCTCGGGGACACAGTATATGACATGGTGGATATGAACGGATTGGAAATCTCCGACAACGACAATCAAATAAACATGACCAAAATTATTTTACAACTTGATTTTGAGAAATATCTTAACAGTATCGGGAAGAACTCCCTCGGAATCGAAATACTAAAGTAGACGAAGCATTTCTGGACTCAGTTGATCTTAGTTATTACGTGTGAGAAATTTTAAGAAAAAAGGGAATATTGAAATCGTACACTGTGTTTTCTTTATGTGAAGAACAAAGTATTCTATAGTTTACTGGGTTTTTTTTTGTTTTTTTTTCAAAAGCGGTTTTAATTCTGAGATGAATTCTTTCAGGGTGTCTGATTAAATTATTTCGCTTTCGGTATTCCTTTTGTGGAAAATTCAACCATGAAGAATTTCTTACCGAATACATTTTAGTTTTATTCTCTCTGGATATGAAAATTAATTATAATGAAGTCCTTTTCGTTTTTCTCTAAGAATTTACCTGAAAATAAGCTTTGTCTGATTAGAGTCGATAGCATGTTCGTGAGAGATGAACAGATAAGGAAACAGCCACCGTGAAGCGCTGACGCATGGTGACACACCAACACGTGTTGTGATAAGTGTCATGCATTAGTCACAGTATGCAAAGGAAACGCTTAGTGAATTTTAGTTCTGTTCTAAGTTTAAATAAAGTAAGAAGTCTTCAAGTCTTTCAAATTCTGTTTCAGGATTTTTCACTTAACAACAGGAGTTGCATTAACCAAAAAGCAGTGTAAGAAACTCCAAATTATTTTGGATGGCATGTGGGACAGCATCCTGGAATTGTTAATGGGTTCAGAATTCCGTAAAATCGTGCTCGGAGAATCCCGAAAGTTTCAAAATACATCGATTGAGGAGTGTGAACTTAGACACATATGTAGACGTCGCGAATGCATTTCTGAAGTACTTCCACCTATTCAGATGCATCCTCCATGCCTAACAACTGAGTGGAACAGGAAAGCGATTTCAAGTTTCGTGAACGCTGTGGGCTTGTTGAATCCTAAGGAAGTAGCTCAAGCTTTTATGAACATATGTGGAAAAGTGAAGATTTCAGAAGAGTTCCTCTCTACAATCAGGGGAAAAGAACTACTTGGAGAAGTAATGATTTCGATTATATAAATTCAGAATTTTTTTTTAAATGGGCAGGGTAGAAGGTGAGTTTGTGAATATTTATTATTTATTGAAATATTACGCGTAAATATTTTTTTAGTTTTAAGACATAAATTTAAAGAGTAATTATTATTTTTTTAAATTAAATTTTAAGTGAATTTTTTTTTTTTTTTGAAATGGGTCAAAATTTAAAGCTTTCAAGATTTTTAAAGTAAAAGTGAGAATGTAAACGTCTTTTTTGAAATGTTTAAAACAGTAACAGAATGAATGCCATTGATTTAATGGGGGATTAGTGCTTTTTTTGCTAGACTTTTTAAGGATATTTGGGAATTGTTATTGGAAAGGGGTCTAAGGTTTTCCATTAGGCAACCAATTGAGGCGGAATTCCGACTGGTCTGAGAGCAATGCTTTACAGTATTGAGTCGAAACCAGAGTACATGGCTTATTTTCGGGGAGTTTGAAATGTTTCAAACTGACTCGCTTCATTCTTTTGGGTTGAAAAGAAGAAGCGCTCTCACTGAAGACCCCTAGCCTGGGAAAAACTAAACAGTCTGTGTTTTATAACAATTTCTTTCCTTAGACATTTTCCAAATTTCAACCTCATCTATTTTCAACTTTCAGGAACTTGCTGTGACTGTTTTTCTGCATTCTGTTTTCTACCAGAATCGTTTTCAACTGAATCGAATATAGACCTTTTAAAATATTTTCCTTGAACGAAAACGTGCTTCTTAAATTTCATAGTTCCCCATGTTATTCAATGGGAATTTCACTGTTTTTACTGAAACGTGTTTCATCAAAACCGCCCCTAAGAAAATATGAAGTGTTCCATTTTTAACCCTATATGAGAATGTACTTTTCAGAAACGAACATTATCTGTTTTCAACTTTCCCGAAACGAACCTTATCAGTTTTTAACTTTTCCTAAAATGATCTTTCAATCAAAATTTAAACCCTTCTCAATATGAACTTAGGGAATGCATTTAAAAGAGAGAGAGAGAGAGAGAGAGAGAGAGAGAGAGAAAATCAACCCAAAAGAATGATTACTTTATGAAAAATAGATTAAGAAAAGAAGTTTTTAGTTACATAGGGAAAAACAAGAAACGAACGACGATATGAAGTAGAAAAAGAATAAAGTTTACATGAGGAAATACAGAATTTGATGCGAAAAGAGCCACTTAATGCTTTGAACAGGGGAAATTTGTTTCAGTAAAAAAAAAAATTCTTATTCTTATGATTTCTTTAAGAAAACTGACATTTTCATTACATTTATGCTTTTCTATGAAAGTTTTTCTCAAAGGACTCGATTAAGATGATCTCAAGTCTTTGAAGTGAATGGGATGAAAAATAACATGTCAATATGTGTTATGAGAAAATGAAAGAATATCCTTAAGACAGCGTGAAGTGAATTGAACATCAAGCAGTTGTATGATGTTTTACTGTCGTATATGTGCATACATTTCAGGAAATATCTTCTAAAGTTAGAGGGAAAAATATATGAATATTAAAAAAAAAAAAACCTAAAACAAAAACACCTCTTAGATTTACAAAGAGAGTATTTAAAGTAGAAAGAGTGATGGAATGCTTTGAATAGGAATTTCTTGTTTCATTGAAGGGATTCTTATTTTGGAATTTTTTTTAAAAGAGAAACTATCATTTTCAGAAAATTTCTGGTGGAGTCGAACTTGGACATTTAACAAAATTCTTGGGTATATAGGAATTTGAAGAAAGTTTATGGAATGAAACATGAAGAGAAAGAAATGGGTTGAAAGACTTAACATTCAAGCTTCGTCAATTTATTTGGTTCCTCATAGAATTCTGTGGAAATTTTACGTTTTGGGAGAACTCGTATTTTTTTTTTTTTTTCAAAATCAACCCTTTAGAAGTTTTTAAGATAGAAAAAATATTGACTAAGGGAAATCTTAAGTAATACAAATTTGACTTGAAGCACTTTTAAGTAAGAAAATATTTGTCTGAAGTAATTTTTCAATGTCTAAGCATTGGCATGTGACTAATCGCCCGTCCGAAATTGAATCCTGTGGAGGCTTGAGTTATGAGCTTTTGAATTACGACACTAGCTTTCTACCTTCCTTGGAAACAGTGGACTAAATCAGGGTCTGCTTATTTCCCTTGTAGTGGTTCACGACTGATCTCTTAAATCTTGAATGAACGGCAAAGTTCAAACGCTCTGTCCCATTGAGTCACCAGTTTTAGATTTTTGTCATCTTAGACAGTTTAAGTTCGCTCAGAAAACTATGCTTTTGCAAGCTTGAGTTTGCGCTCAAAGTTCAAAACCAGAATTTAGTTTAATCTACCAAGCAAAGTGATTTCATGTCATGAGGTTTTCCAGCAAAGCAGTAGACTCGTGAAAACAGTCGCACAAGATAGTCATTTTCCGGTAGAAGAAGGGAGATTCCAAAGTTAATTTCTTGGGGAAAGCGTAAAAACACTCTTCGTTCATTGGAGAGAGCGTAAAAACACTCTTCTTTCACTGGATAGAGGGTAAAACACTCTTCTTTCATGTTTTAATTTAAACCTCGAGGAATTAGTATCTAACTATGAAAAGGAAGTTCTAAAGATTTAGGGGCATTTACACTAAAATCCTACAATGACTTTATTTGAAATAGTGAAGAATCGGCCTTAGAGACTAAAATACATCTGAAGATTTTAGACACATTTCTGTTCAAAAGTAAAGTAAAAAAAATGGAAAAATAAGAGCAATTAAATCGATAGGAAAAGATTGATAGGTTGAATCAGAAAAAACTAAGAAAAAAAAAAAAGAAGTTTCATAAAAATAAACCGAAGTTTTAAGAATCATACAACACTGAATAGAAGCAAAAACATAATAAGTAAAATAAGGGAATACGATATTTTCACTATGAGAGTTTGGAAACATCTGCTTTTCTTGCGAATTAGTAAAACGTGAAATAAAAATGTTTAGAGGAAGTATGGACTTAGTCGCAATGTCTCCAGAATGAAAGCTTTTTCTGCTGAGACAATGAATAAAAAATACGATAATGAAAACCTAATTGAAACGAAGAAAAGGTTAATGAAACTAAACGTCTAAAGAAAAATGCGGCAGGCACAGAAGTTAAAAATGATGGGACCGATACGGAGAACTGGACATTTAGTGGAAGAAATAAACGCGAAGTTTTGAAACATCTCAATTTAAAGCGAACTAAATGAGGGAAAGGAATGAGATTGGGGAAGTTCTTATTAACTTTGATGAGGTGAGGAAACAATAAAAATTTAGTTATACATGAAATAAAGTAAAGAAAAAAATAGCTCGTTTAAGAATATGGTTTTTGGTGAAAGTAGGAAATTTTAGTTGAAATGTCATGACCAGCATTTCGAAAAATAGATTGAGTCGATATGTATGGAAAAGAAGTAAGAATTTCTTTATTTTCGCTATGGGGATGGGGAATAACTGCTTTTTCTGATGAGTTAGTAAAACGTTAAAAATAATGTTTATGGGATGAACGGAATCACTAGCTTTGCCTCTAGAATGAATGTTTTTTCGACGAGACAGAAAAATATACAGACCAAAGAATACAAATTTTATCGTAAGAAAAAGGTTTTAGATTGTATGTCTTGACAATGAATGCTTTCTTATTGGGACAGTCCACGAAAAGTATAGCAAACTAGGAAAGAATAAAAAAATGCATATTTGGTTACATGCAAAGCTTTGAGGAATATTTTTAAGCAAGTTTGAAAATATGCTATATAAGGAAACAAAAATCTGATGACTTGCTACATCTAAAATAATCGTTTTGTTGAAATGAAATGGAAAAAAAAATAGTCTAAATAAATGGAGTCACAAGTTTGACCAAAGTAAGAAAACAATTACTGACATACTGAAAAGTTTTCCGAAATTTCAAAAAAAAAAGATGAAGTAAAATAGCGAAATTGGGAAGCTATAATGATATGCGAAATAAAGTAAGAAAATATTGTTTCATCAGAATTTTAACTGTGAAAGACCTGTAAAGTTCTTGAACACACGAAAAAATTACAAGAAAATAATATTGCAAAGGCGAAAGACTCAGAATTAGCATGAAGTCATTTAACAAAAAAAGGACAAAGTCCAATAATTACTGCGAACAGGAACGAAATCGTTTCTAAAGAAGCATTTCCTCGTCACATGATCTGTAATAAAATTGAATAAAAGAAAAGAAAAGTTTCCCAGAAAATTCATTACATCTACACAAAAAAACTCCCTCAAAACATACAAAAAATATAAAAAATTCATGGTGAAATAACGTAAAAGTTATAAAAAGAAAAGAGCGGGAATACATAGTACATGAAAACATTACGACTAGAAAAAAATATTGGAAGGGCGAAAGACTCAGAATTAACATGTCTACATTTCCGCTTGATTTCCCAAAAATTTTGTCAAAAAGTCCAATAGTTACTGTGAACAGGAATGAAATCGTTTCTAAAGAAGCATTTCCCCGTCTCATGGTCTGAAATAAAATGAAATGTATGAAAAAAGAAAAGTTCCCCAGAAAAATTCATTACATCTACACGAAAAACTCCCTCAAAACATACAAAATATATATAAAAAAAAACATGAAGAAATAATGTAAAAGTAATTAAAAAAAAAATAGAGTGAATTACGTAGTACACGAGACCACCTGACCAATTTTTTGAAACCAAATCATCGTGAGTTAGGACCTTGCTAAGACCATTAGAGCATTTTTACTCCATTGGAAAGAAAATTCCCCAGCATCGTTACGTAAAAATTTCCTCCGGTGAAAAATAACATCGAAGAGGAGGGAAAATCCCGCTTGAAAACCACTGGAATAAATGCAAAAAATCCCAACGGACCCACTCGGTTGTTGCCATCCCTCAAAATCAAAGATCCATCGAAAGTTCCAAAAAGCACCGCTAGGGGCAGCACATTGAGTTGACATCCCCCTATATCCACCCCTTTCCCACTCGATCGTTGCCATCCCTCAAAAACAAATATTCATTGAAAGTTCCAAGAAGCACCGCTAGGGGCAGCACATCATGGGGGCGATCGCGTGAAAAAAATTCTGACTCGGGAGCAGCACATCGAGTAGACATCCCCCTATATCCACCCCGCTCTCGGTCGTTGCCATCCCTCAAAAACAAAGTTCCATTGAAAGTTCCAAGAAGCACCGCTAGGGGGCAGCACATCATGGGGACGATCACGTGACAAAAATTCTGATTCGGGGACAGCTGGGGCAGCCTTGGGACAGCCGGGGACAGCCTCGTGGACAGCCTCGTGGACAGCCAATGTTAAGTCTATGGAGGGCTGTCCCTGTGCCAGAAGTCTCCCTTTTCCTCTACTCACGCGTCATGCCCTGGGATACGGAAGCCGATTCCCTGCTCGTGCGCCACTACTAATTACTCGACATCGGACATTACGCCTCGGCTGATGCCGGGAATATAAAAACTGGACCTCTGCAGAGTGGTGCCGCGTAGTGTGTTCAGATGAATCCCGTTTTTCAGCTGTCCCGAGCTAATGGGAGGGTGCGGGTGTGGCGTCGATAGCTTGATGCCATTGCCCAGTCGTGCCAGGTCGGCTCTGTTCCAGGCGGTGGTGACTCTGTGATGATTAGAGGAGCCTTGTCATGTGACACATTTGATCCTTTGGTATACCTGGAGAGGTCCTCAGCCGCCGCGCGCTATAAGCATGTGCTGGCTGATAACCTACACGCTTTCATGGCCTTCGCGCATTCCTGCGGCCGATGGTACGTTCCCGTCGGACAATGAGCTGCCCCATCGGTCTGCAACCATAAAGGCATAGCTGAAGGAACACTCATCGGAGTTTGGAACCATTGAGTGTCCCACATGTCCCGGGATTAAAACCCTGTGGAATCTCTCTGGGATGCCGTGGAGCATAACATCCAGAATCGACGTCTCGGGCGGAGTTGTGAACAATGCTACAACGGACATGGCTGCCGTTACCTCCGGGAACCCTCCGACATCTGGTGGAGTCGATGTCTTGGCGTGTACACGCTGTTATTCGCTCTAGAGGGGTACCAACACGCTATTAGGTAGGTATCTCTAATGTTTTTTGTCCATTGAGTGTGTATATATATATAAATTTTGCACAACAAGTTATAGCTTTTTATAGGCCTTTCTTGCTGTTATTTCCTTTTCCTTAAAAACAAACAAGTAAAAATAAAAAAAAATAAAAAAATAAGAAAATTTCAATTTCGAAAAGAAAATTCACTTTTTCACTTTAGATGAGAACTCTGGTAATAATGAAATTAATTTAATGCTCTCACTATTATAACACTAAACGTGGTGTCTGTATTACAAAACACATATTCTCGCATTCCGGCATAATTTTCTGTCTTGGTTGTTCTCACTTGTAGGGTCTCATACATTGATTCCTATTTTGTTCATCGTATTTTAGCTCTATTCCTAAATTTCACTACTGTTACTTTCATTCATGATGTACATGCATATGTTTTGTACAGTCATTCATCTTGTAGTATTGTTTTGTGTACTTTTTAACTGTTTTACACTCTGCTGTGTATAGCAACAGAAAGACTGTGTGCAGAGGTGAAATCATGTGTCAAAACGACGAATCTTCAGCGAGACATTCTGTCCGTGTACCTCAGTTGGGAGAACGACTTATTAAGTGAGGGGACACGAATCCGATGACCGTCGCGGACAAACTTGGGTTTTGACATTGGCGACCGATTGTGGAAATTGGATCCGCTGGCCGTTGGGTTCGGATCCACTGGCCGTTGGGTTCTTCGAAAAATTGATCCACTGGAAAATTGGATCCACTGGCCGTTGGGTTCTTCGAAAAATGGATCCACTGGGAAATTGGATCCACTGGCCGTTGGGTTCTTCGAAAAATGGAATCACTGGATGTTGGGTTCTTCGAAAAATGGATCCACTGGCCGTTCGGTTCTTTGAAATATGGATCCACTGGCCGTTGGGTTCTTCGAAAAATGGATCCACTGGGAAATTGGATCCGCTGGCCTTTGGGTTCGGATCCACTGGCCGTTGGGTTCTTCGAAAAATGGATTCACTGGCCGTTGGGCTCTTTGAAATATGGATCCACTGGGAAATTGGATCCACTGGTCGTTGGGTTCGGATCCACTGGCCGTTCGGTTCTTTGAGAAATGGATCCACTGGGAAATTGGATCCGCTGCCCGTTGGGTTCGGATCCACTGACCGTTGGGTTCTCCGAAAAATGGATCCACTGGGAAATTGGATCCACTAGCCGTTGGGTTCTTTGAAAAATGGATCCCCTGGGAAATTGGATCCGCTGCCCGTTGGGTTCGGATCCACTGGCAGTTGGGTTCTTTGAAAAATGGATCCACTGGGAAATTGGATCCGCTGCCCGTTGGGTTCGGATCCACTGGCCGTTGGGTTCTCCGAAAAATGGATCCACTGGGAAATTGGATCCACTAGCCGTTGGGTTCTTCGAAAAATGTGTTATGTTTGTTCTACACATTGTTTGGAATTCATAAAAATTCCTTCTTAGCTTCAAAGAAAAACAAAATTAAGAGAGAGATGATGTGACGTACTACCAAGGTGAAAACATGTGTCAAGACGACAAATCTGCAGTGAGACATTCTGTCCGCGTAGCTCAGTTAGCCACAGAGAGCCACTTACTCCGGAGTGAAGGGACCCGGCTTCGATTCCGGGCGCGGATAAAACTTGTATATTATATTGACGCCCGAACTTTCAGGATGACCCGGCTGTTAAGTTTCTCGCAATGATGTGATTTTTTTTCCACACGATTTTTTTTTCCACAGTGAGGAGACACTGTTGGATGGCCATCGCGGTCAAACTTGTGTTTTCACATTGGCGCCCGATTGTGGAAAATGGATCCACCGGCCGTTGGGTTCTTCGGAAAATGTGTGATGTTTGTTCCACACATTGTTTGGAATTAATGAAAAATTCCTACATCGCTTCAAAGAAAAGAAAAAAATAATTAAGTGGGAGATGATGTGGCGTACTACAGATGTGAAAACATGGGTTAAGACGACAAATCTGCAGCAAGACATTTTGTCCGCGTAGTTCAGTTGGGAGAGCGACTTACTCCGGAGTGAGGGGACACGGCTTAGATGACGTCGCGGACAAAGTTGTGTTTTCACAAGACCTTGACCTTTTCTTAAGTTTCACGCACTGATGTATTTCTCTTAAATTTCACTCAGGAAGTGACACGTGCATTTTCGAATAACAAAATACGGCTGTGAGGCCCTATTGCTTGTTTGTTTTTATTTAGAATCGCTGGCTCAAAGACCATGTGCAGCTTAACATCGAAGTAACACATTCTATACGTTCCAAAGTCGGCTATGACAGTTGAGACGTCAATCCCAGGTCAACTGGATAGGTCCCACTGACTTTGATTTTGGATACGAAAGAACGTAGGATGTTCAAATAAAAGTGGCACAAACGACAGCGAAGAGTCACTGCATTTCCCAAAAGGATTCACTGCGGACGACAAAGGTAGCTGGGTGGTTAGAAGCGCGAACTTCTAGCCCCGTGGTACGTTCGTCCAACGACGCTGGTTCATTTTCTAATTTGGAAGCAGTGACCTCAAATTGGGGACGGCCCACTGCTTGTAGCCTTAGATGCTCCCGGTGTCATTAAATCCCAAAACAACAGCAAACAAGAAACATGACACCGAATTTTCGGGTGTAATAAGCACGTATTTTGAATCCGGTCTGACGCAAATCAAATTTATCAAAGCTATTCAAAGTCAATGGAACCGGTATGGAAAACAATAGTATCTGACGGAAGAAAGAAGTTTTTCAATCGGGTTTTTAATTCCTCAGATATAACGTAAACATGAGCTTACGCCCTATGGTTGCAGACTTGTGCGTTAAGAAAAACATGAATTTATATGAGAAACATTTCACCCCGGAAACGCTCTCCAACATGGAAAGAATTTTTCAAATCGGACTCTTAGAAACAGAGATATCGACAAAAATAAGATGTGACTTTACGTCCCCTGGTGGGAAAACCATGCATTATTTTAGGAAGAAAGTATTAGCAAAAGGTTTATCCATATGAGCGGTATCGGTCCAAGAAAAAAATTTAGTCGAGTTTTTAGTAGCCCAGATTTTGCTACAAATACATCAGAAGCAGAAATTAACACTTATGTTCTCTGGTGGCCAAACCATTCTTTACCAAACATTAAAAATTATGTGAAAAATATTTTCCATCAGGTCTTGTATGCGATACAGGAAAAAATTTTCAAATCGGAGTTTTAGAAGCAGGAAAACCGCAGAAAATGCAGTTTACATTTATGCTCCCTAGCGGAAAGTCTATGGCTTACTTGAAAATTTTGAATTTATAGGAAAAACATTTCGCATTGGAAACACCATCCAACAAAGAAGGAAATTTTCAAATCGGTCTCCTAGAAGTAGAGATATTGACAAAAATAAGATATACATCTACGCCCTCCGGCGTAGAAACCATGCATTATTTCAAGAAGAAAATGTTACTAAAACGTTTGTCGACATGAGTAGTATCGGTCAACAAACGACTTTTCTTTCAATCGAGATTTTGGAAGTTCATATTTTGCTGCAAATACATCAGAAGCGGAAATTAAGACTTACTCCACCTGGTGGCCAAACCATTCTTTACAAATATTATAAAGGATTTCCCATCAGGAGCTGTATCCGGTGCAGAAAGAATTTTTCAAATAGGAGATTTAGAAGCAGAGATGTAGGGGGAAAGCAATTTACCTTTACGCCCCCTAGAGGAAAGTCTACAAATTACATGGAAATTTTGAATTTATATGAAAAACATGTCACACTGGAAACACTATCCAACAAAGAAGGAATTTTTCAAATCGGACTCTTAGAAATAGAAATATTGACGAAAACAAGATATACATCTACGCCCCCTGGGGGAGAAACCAAGCATTATTTTAAGAAGAAAATGCTTCTAAAAGGTTTGTCGACATGAGTACCATATGTCTACAAACGACGTTTTTTTCAATCGAGAATTTAAAAGCTCATACTTTGCTGCAAATACATCAGAAGCGGAAATTAAGGTTTATGCCCCCTGGCGGCCAAACTATTTTTTTACAAAAATTAGAAATTATGTGCAAACGATTTGCCATCAGGAGCTGTATCCAGTGCAGAAAGAATTTTTCAAATCGAGATTTAGAAGCAGAGATATAGGGGGAAACCCAATTTGTCGCTACGCCCCCTAGCGGAAAGTCTATGAATTACTTGAAAATTTTGAAATTATATGAAAAACGTGTCACACTGAAAACATCATCCAACAGAGAAGGAATTTTTCAAATCGGACTCCTAGAAGTAGGGATATTGACAAAAATTAAATATACGTCTTCGCCCTCTGGCGGAGAAACTGCGGAATATTTTAAGAAGAAAATATCCCAAAAAGATTTACGATGTGAGTGGCATCAGTCCACGAAATAATTTTTTCAATCGATATTTTAGAAGCTCAGATTTTATGGCAAATACATCAGAAGCAAAGATTAACATTTACGCCCCCTGGTGGCTAAAGTATTCTTTACCAAAAATTTCAAATTATATGCAAAAGATTTTCCATCATGAGGTGCATCCGCTGAAGCAAAAAGTTTTCAAATCAGAGTTTTAGAAGAAGAGTTATCGGGGAAAATGTAATTTACTTATACACCCCCAAACGGAAAATCTATGCGTGATTTGAAAAAGTAACTATATCTAAAATACTCTTCGACATAAATGGAATCGAAAGATAAAAGATTTTTTTCAATCGGATGCACAGAAGCAAATATGTGGAATAAAATGTATTTTTGAATTCGACAACATCTGCATTTACGCCCTCTAGAGGCGAAATTGAACATCGTAAAAATAAAACGAAATAAAGGATCATCATTCGCATATTTCAAGCTTCCCAATGCAAAAAGAATTTTTCAATTCGGGCTAATAGTTGCAGAGATAGCGTGGGTACAGACGGACGGACGTACAAACCGGTAACATAAGCACGATTTTTTTTACAAAAGACGTGCTGGAGAGTCAACAAATTTCTCGGGAAATGTTTGGCAAATGGTTCACACTCCGCGAGACGCTTGAAACGTTTCGAATGGCTAAATTTATTCGCTATTCTGTCGGGATTCGTCTACCAGCGACTTTCGTCTTTTTTGACTCTCTCGAACTGCGAGGGAAACGCGCTTTTCCCGACAGCGAAAAGAAGATAAGAATGCACAGTTAGCTGAAATCCAGTGTTGCCAGAGGCTTTTACCTGAAATCAGTAGACCGGAGCTCAAAAAATCAGTAGAAATCAGTAGAACAGACTTGTTTTCTTGAAATATGCACCACCTCACAAATGTAATGTAGTACTGGTTGTAATCTGAATACCAAGGAACACTTAAATCTACTGGCATGACAAATTTGCTTTAAACAGTATGACGTATATTCTATTTTAGCTTTCATTTTTAGTTCCTTTTCCTAGGTAAATTTGAGTTTGTTCTTTTTTGCACTTTCCAAACTTAACGTGATATCTCTCTCACATGAATGGAGGTTTGGCAACACCCAGAGGCTAGTACGTGAGTGACGTATGCATGTGATAAATGATGATCATGATCATATGTAGAGGATTTTAGGAAGGGAGTGTCTTAAACAACCCTTTGAAATTGGAAGCTAGGAGATTTGGGCTAGAGTGCCCGATAGGAAAGTGACACGGAAGCGAAGTAGAAAGAGGGAGGAAGACGCCCTTATTTATTACCGGAGGGCCAGTACCCGGGGTCCGACGGCTTAACGTGCCCATCCGACGCACGGCGGATATTTAGTGGATCGAGCGTACGTACCTGCCTGGGATCGAACCAGAGGTCCTTTCCGTTGCAGTCACGAACGTAGCCCACTAGGCTACCCGCGGCCTAGTGGGCAACGTTCGTGACTGCCACACTGGGCTACCCGAACGTTAATTCTCCTTTTGGATACGAGATTGCTTAATTGCTGTTTAAGTATTTTTGAAGGCTAAATGTTCTACTTTAACCACATTGTTGTGTTTTGTAGTCAAGTATATATCACTTTCACTTTGTGTTTCATATATATCACTTTCTGAACGGATATTCTTTACGTAACCTACACATAGAAATATAACTATTTTTCATTAAAAAATTGCCGTTCGATTCCCGGTGGTGGCCGATGATAATTTTTCCGTGACTCACTTATAAACGTGGAAAAAGCGATGACTACTATTTGATGTTCCTGGTCCACGTCAACTGTGTGTTTATCATTCATTTGCCTTCTAGTTAATTCTTCAATTGCTGCTGTTCATCTTTGGTGAATCCCCAGCATTGTGCGGGGCTCCGAAGAAGCAAATTGTCATGTGGTTTGGCAGTTTGTCGTTTGTGAGTCTGGAGAGTTTCGAGGCCGCTGTGGTGCAGTGGAAGCATATCCGGCGCGTAACTGGTAGACCCTGGGTTCGCTTCCCGGTGGCGGCAGATGAGTATTTTTCCGTGACTCACTTATTAACGTGGAAAGAGCGATGACTTCTACACTGGCGTGCAAAAATTAAGGACGAGACGGTTTTTCTCATGTAACGTCGTGCAGAAGTGCTCCACATCGACTCAAATCATACCATAAGATCCCCAAGATGTAAGAATATGGGACAAGTGAGCAAAACCGCCCAAACAAGGAATCCAAAGGATACAAAGGCACTTTATTGAAAACGTAGCTTCGGGCACAACTGGACAGAAGACAGATTCGTCCATGTGGCAGGCGGCTGCCAAGAAAAATCCAGTTTTTAGTAGGAGATATGATCACCCCTGACTGCGTTGCAGGATTTAGAGCGTCTGCCCATGCTGAGGACGAGGTCGCCGCCCATTCCTCTTGTAGTGCCAATCGCAGCTTTGGAATCGTTGCTGGCGGCTGGTGACGTGCTGCCAAGCGTCTCCCGAGAAGGTCCCACACGTGTTCGATTGGATTTAGGTCCGGGGACTTTGCGGGCCAATCCATGCTTTTGAATATCTTCACTCTCCAACAGCTCAGCGACAGCAACTGTACGAAGAGGTGTAGCGTTGTCGTCCATGAAGAGGAACTCAGGACCCATAGGACCTCTAAACAGACTCACGTGAGGCAGGAGAACCTCGGTACAATAGCGGACACCAGTGACTGAACCTCTTTGGAAGATGTGGAGGACAGTACGGCTACCAAGCACGATACCGTCCCAAACAAGAACTCTGCCACCTCCAAACCGGTCCCTTTCGATTATGTTGGAGGTGTAATTGCGTGTTCCCTGCTCTCTCCAAATGTGTATACGTCCAGAATCGTTTGTCAGACTAAATCGGCTCTTATCCGTAAAGAGAACAGGACCCCATTGCTGATGTGTCCAGTTCTTGTGTTCCTGGCACCACAGAAACCGCTGTCTCCGATGAGCAGGCGTTAATGGCACACACCGTACTGGTCGTCGTGCAAATAGATCACCTTTGTGCAGCCTCCTGGCCACGGTAAAACGCGATAACGGACGTGCAATTGTCTGTTGCATGTGCCTTGCGGTTTTTCCTGCTGTCTACCGTCTGTCTCTTCTCGCCTGTAGGACAATATACCGGTCGTCCGCCGCCATGGTTGCTCGTGGACGACCAAGGCTAAACTCCCGGTCAGCTGTTCCTGTCGTTTTTGTTTTTTTTTGTTTTTTTTTAATTGGAGGTTTAACGACCACCGTGAGCAACTCAATGGGCTATAAATAGTCGCCCGTCCTTAATTTAGGGTCACCGGTTCCAGGGAAGGGAGAGAGCCAGCGCCGTAAGACAAACACAACATCCATGCCTCACCGGGATTCAAACCCGGACCCCTTTCGGACGAATGATCAGAGGCCATCGCTTAGACCACTGCTCCATCGGGGCGGCTCCTGTCGTTTGAAATGGTCTGCAAGCTCGTGAACCGATGCTGTGAGCGATCCCGAACGCCTCGGTCACACTAGTCGCACTTCGACCTTCTTCCAACTTCCCAATGACGTGACCTCGGGTAAAGTCATACAGATGTCGTCTACTGGATTGCCTGTTGGCCATATAACACGGTGGCAGCAACTCGACGTTGTTCGAACCGATGTACACTGTACAATAGCTTTCACCGAATAAAGGGGGGTCGGAACGGTATAAAGCACACGGTATAAAGCACAGCTCCCGTGTGCTTTATACCGTTCCGACCCCCCCCCCTGCGTCATGCTGCATATATGCGCATGCTCTACCGTACCGGACCCTGATCTGTCTCCTGTGTGGTCTTTCGGTCCGTTCTGCCTGCTCGTTCCGCTGTTATGCTAATTTCTCCTCTTCGTCTTTAATTTTTGCACACCAGTGTATTTGATATTTATTATGTTGACGTGCGAAGGAAATAGGTTTTCTGCAAGCGAATGTTAGAACTTAAGTGCGTCACCAACGACAAATTAGTATTCTTCAGATCTCTGCATTTGCGGAAGGAGACAAAGATTAAAGGCATTCCGGTAAATTAACGTAATATACTGAAGGTGAGCACAAAACTCTTAAGCAGAACATAAAGTTATCTCTGGGCGATAAGATCTGTCTCTTTTGCTTTGGTGGGAAGCATTTCCTTTCCTCTAGTGGACCACCCTAAGCGCATAAATCAGACGGTATCGAATCACAAAGAGACCATTAGACAACTATTTCGAGTTGCCTTCATTACATAATGGAGTGCTCAGAATGGGATCCCATGGGTTTATTGTGTGATAAAAGAGCCGTTAACTTTCAGCAGGGCTTTGATGTTTCAAGAGAAATTCCTCTCCGAAGTGAGGCTCTTTTTATCCGTAGAGCAGATAGGAGAGAGAGGAAACGGAGCCTATATGTCGGGTGCGTTTACATGGCCGTAGACCTATTTTTCATTCAAAAGAGGGAAGTCCTTGGTTGTTCCGATAAAAACGAGGTACCCAAGTGGTTGCTTACTGAAGCTGTCGCAAATGTGTGTCGGAAAAAAAAAGTAATAACCTGTTCTGCATTTCTTCAGATGCTTTCTTCAGGATATGAATAGCAAAATTCATGATTTGAAGTATTTCATCAATCATTAAGCTTTTGCAATTAGCGGAACTTTATTAGATTGGATTATTTGTATTTTGGCAATCTTCTCACGACTTTCTAATTTTGTAAGTAGTAACAACACTTCTCACCAGCTGTACGCCTGAGCTGGACGGAGAAAACGATTAACCGTCATTTTTGCTTAAAATCTGTGATGTTATTGCGTTTTTGCCATATGCATGCATCACAAATCTTAGCAGAAAAATTAATAGTCCCGAAAATGTTTCTAGTTTGTTGTTAAACAGTTAATAGGATCATGTTCTCAATTTTCGCAAAAAAATTTGGTTGGTTATATAATTTTAGTGGCGAAAGGTGTTGAGAAGACTGAAATTCACCAAGCACCAGGTTTACCAAAACATGAAGGAAAATATAACTTCAAAGAATAATAGAAAACAACAGTTGTGAAACTATACACCACAAAATACTGAAGTACAACGTGCTCCAAAGCCAGAGTGTGTTGGAGGATCGTCGGAGGAAGGGGAGCATCGGTGTTTAACTGCAAACTAACGTTTTCTACGAATACAGACACAAGTTTTTCATTATCTTTTTCTCTCCCTTTCTTAATTTACTTCTCTAGCAAGTAATTCCTTTGTGCCAAAACGTAAAAATAGTAAAATGAGATACAAAATGGGAAAAGCAAGGGAGTGAAAGAAAACTGAACTCCCTGAAAATGCTAATATAAAAAATAAATCACATTCCCTGAATTTACTTTGTTGTGACTGAGTTACAGGTTCTTTACTATTGGATAAGCTATTTAATTTCTTAATTTACTATTTTTTGACTCTTCCTACTCCACTTCTTCGGTCCCACTCTTTTTCCATCTTTAATCACATATCCTCCTTCGCTGGTGCTCAGCGGTAGACTCTTCTTACAGTGGACAACAGCTGAAGTCCCTCTCTTCTCCACACAAAGACCAAGAACCCTCATATTCACGCAAGCAAAGCTCTTTTCTCCCGTAAACAGGCATCGTAAAACCATTGCTACTCATCCCAGTGCAATGAATCAGAAGTCGAAAGCTCTCTCTCTCTCTCTCTCTCTCTCTCTCTCGCTCTCACTCTCTCAAGGGCTCAAGGGGATTTCCCTTCAGCTCTATTTTGCAACGACAAGAGGAATGAGGAATGAAGATTTAGGTGCTCACACATCCCCTCCCCTCAGCAGTACTTCTTTGCAGGCAATTAACTACCCCCATCCACCTCGGCTTCTGTTTTTTCACTTTTTTCTTTTCTCTTTTTCTTTTAACGTTCTTCCATATTTTACGTTTCTCCGAAAAAAGGGGCGCATTTCTCTCTTCTCTGACAATAATTAACACCGACAAGCTCTGTGCCTGTCTGGTTGAGAATCATTCGCGTAGCTGCAACGGCGTCCATCTTCCACTGGGGCTTGCTTGCATTGGAAGAGGAACTGAGCATCCCCTAGCCCCCTGCTAGCTACGGCCCTAACTAAAATAACCTATTACAACGATAAACAGAAAGCACGACCGACATATCGTGCAACTTGAGCTGTAGGTAACCTAGTAGTTAGGCTATCAACCTATTAGTTCCGTGCTCGACTCCGACTACACCTAATTGGACAAAACCCACCGCATCTCACAGACCTCGTTAAGCCTGCAGCTCCGGGATAAAGAACCACGCGAAACATATGGGCCATTTTCTACTTCCCCTTTTTCTTCTAAGTATACCACTCACCTACTGACCATGCTGTCAGGACGGGCCGCGTATCTCTATGTTACATCCGCTCTAATATCTGGCACACACAGGTTTCCTCAGACCAAGGAAGACAGATCTAAATCAAACCTTGATGGAAAATCCCACAATAAAATAGAACGAGCCGTGCCATGTAGACTCACGCCATACGACGGAGTATTAAAAAAGCAACATGAGATAGCTGAGTCGTCTTGTAAAGTCGGTGAGAACATTCATGACAGAAACGGTGTCACACAAAAAGCACATCAACAACAAGTGCAGAGTCAGAACTGGAAAGACATGTTATGGTGATAATGCTCCAACTAGATATACGCAATTTCTTATCCACAGGTGTCCAACTAGTAAACACACACATGGCCTGTGACTGGAGGCCCTCCAAGCTCATGCTTCGCTTCCACCAAGAAACCGATGCGGATCTGAAATCATGAAGTTGTTGGCGCCGGGTTAGAGGCTCTCCTTCACAAATAAATGAAATCCGAGCTCTCTACGCTTGATGCGGCCATTTGACAGCAAACTAATTTTAATTTATCTTTCTATCTCTCTCTTTTTTTCACTGGGATATTCGGAGTGCTGTTTTCTTGGTAAATTAAGTGGGTGTCTAAAATAACGGTACCGAACCAATGGCAATAGTCCCCAAAGTATCACGGTACCGAACCAATGGCAATAGTCCCCAAAGTATCACGGTACCGAACCAATGGCAATAGTCCCCAAAGTATCACGGTACCGAACCAATGGCAATAGTCCCCAAAGTATCACGGTACCGAACCAATGGCAATAGTCCCCAAAGTATCACGGTACCGAACCAATGGCAATAGTCCCCAAAGTATCACGGTACCGAACCAATGGCAATAGTCCCCAAAGTATCACGGTACCGAACCAATGGCAATAGTCCCCAAAGTATCACGGAACCGAACCAATGGCAATAGTCCCCAAAATATCACGGTACCGAAACAATGGCAATAGTCCCCAAAGTATCACGGTACCGAACCAATGGCAATAGTCCCCAAAGTATCACGGTACCGAACCAATGGCAATAGTCCCCAAAGTATCACGGTACCGAACCAATGGCAATAGTCCCCAAAGTATCACGGTACCGAACCAATGGCAATAGTCCCCAAAAGTATCACGGTACCGAACCAATGGCAATAGTCCCCAAAGTATCACGGTACCGAACCAATGGCAATAGTCCCCAAAGTATCACGGAACCGAACCAATGGCAATAGTCCCCAAAATATCACGGTACCGAACCAATGGCGATAGTCCCCAAAGTATCACGGTACCGAACCAATGGCAATAGTCCCCAAAGTATCACGGTACCGAACCAATGGCAATAGTCCCCAAAGTATCACGGAACCGAACCAATGGCAATAGTCCCCAAAATATCACGGTACCGAAACAATGGCAATAGTCCCCAAAGTATCACCGAAAACCTTTTTTTTTTTTTTTTTTATGTCGGCATAAACTTTTGCTTCTTGATCCTTTAAACAACACTATTAAATATTGTTATGTTGCACCAAAAAGTGGTACTATACCACCTTTTGAGAAAAGGTATACCAATATGTGAAGCACGAAACAGCAAAATATGTGGTGCAATTATGCACCATGTTATGGTGCAAATTTGCACCATTCATGTTCGAAAGTATTGAAGTTATTTTATAGTGCTAAGTTTCGTCGTAATATGGAATAAGAATACACCATTTTATGGTGCAGGACTGCACAACATTTGAACATTTTTTGTGCAAAGTGGCACCATATTATGATGCAGAATCACACCACGTCGTCGAGTTTTCTGTGCACCACATAAAGCTTTTCTTTTTACATCACTGACCTATGGGGGGAAAAACTGAAAACTGGGTTTCTTTTCTGGATTTATGAAATGTTTCATTTTACATAATCACAATGTGTGCTGAAAAAACGTACTTTTTTTTTTTCACTTTTAAGTTTTGTTTCACACACTGGGAAGAATATTTTAATCTCTACCGCCTATATTAGCGCATGTTCTCAATCTCAAGGTTAATACGTTGGGTCAATAAATGTCACAATTTCGGTATGTTACGCCGTATTTGAAACTACTTCGATGTGAATAATTTCCTCAGAAAACTTAAACATTCGGAGCAAGAAAACAGATACAATTTTCATGTGATGTTACATATCGGACTGATAACACGTTTACAACACGAACATTTGTTGACAAGCAATTTTCACATTATAACGTATGCTCTAAGTTAACTTTCAGTTTTAGTTGTGTTTCGCTACCAAAATTTGGGTTCGTTCTCTTTTAGCGTTTCAACCTTAGCATTATACATATTTCTCACTCGTTGAATGTTATGTCGGCAGCAAACCTGAACACGTCTCTTAGTCTTGAGGTCAAGACTGAAGGACCTGTACAGGTTTGACAAGCAAAGAATGAGGCATAATGTCTGGAGCTAGCAGGCAAAGTGTTATGTGGTGTCGTGGCGTGCTGTTGATAGATTACTGAAGCTATTTGTTGTAATTGATAAATATTTTCTCTCTATATATAAAAGTGATACGTTCTTAAACGGTTTGATGGATTTGCACCAAAATTGGCATACACACTCTTCATCACCCAGATTAAAATATAGGCGGGACGAATTTTAGAAATTCCATTCCTAAGAAGGTCAAATGTGTTTTTACTGGCCCATCTACAGACTGGGTGCAAGTCGGCTGCTGCGGTATTACTCCGCGTGTCAGAACAATGGTCGTCAGGTGACGCCTCACTCCTCGCAAGCTTCCGCGGTTCAGGTACACGGGGAAGAGTCCGATTTTTGAAAACACAACGCACCGGCGGAACATTAAGTATTTTTTTGTTTATATTACCATGGCTTTCTCTTTGTAAGGATTAGGTTTCATCAGACTCCCAACAATTGGCGCAGTAGTCTCAAATATGAGTGGAGCTACAGATTCCCACCAATAGGGGTGGTCCTCGCAAATAGCATGAAGGTTAAGTTGAAGTTCAAACTGACGGTCTTCTTCATGCATAAAATTTAAATACAAGATTAGTATTGGTATTAGTATAGATAAGAGAAATATCCTATGTCCAGCGGAAAGAAGTAAGCTTCCCAACGGTGAAAGAATTATCAGAATCGGTTTAGTTTTCGAGATTAGTAAAAAAAAAAATCCGTATATTATCGTGAACTACTTTCTTTCACGTTGGGTGTGATCACGTTGTATATCTACACTCTAGAAAGCTGAATGCGGAGTGCAGGAAGTGCATTATTGTGCATGTTTGCTATTTCGAGCTTTTAGGGCTCAGAACGGCCAATTATAAATTGTGATTTTTATAATAAAATGTTCATCACGTGAGGTGAAATGCCTCCGAAAAAAAAACGCAAACCCGTCGGACAAGTTCAGCCGAAAGTGCGATTTACATTGTTACTTGAAAACAAACTTTATGTCTATCCCGGGCAACGCCAGGTATCTCCGCTAATCAGATATAAATACGTCGAACCTAATTTCGTAGAAGTTCAGTTTTCTAAATTATGGGGATGTGATCATTTGTGATACGTTATGAATCTGAAGTGGCGTGAAGTTTCGACAATAAAGACCATTTGCTCGCAAGTGTTCTTACGTCTTTCCTCTTCTGGCCGTTAGGTCACCTAATTTAGCTCAGTGTGTAATCTATATATAAATTCTATAAGTTTTTTTACTGTGAGCCCAATTTTGAGAGAACGGCTGAACGTAAAGATATGGTTGAGGTATGAAAATAAAGGTCTTACCATGTAGATGTGCCAGTCGAAGAGAAAATGAGATTGTTGCAACGGTTCGGGCGTTGTGGGGCTGCCAAGTTCCCATGTAAAGTCTATGGGAGAAGCGTGCGGTTGACTCACGCGCTGTTGAAGGCGGACACATGGAAGGACTGAGATAATCAAGAGTCGCAAGTCTTATCTTTTCTGAGCGAACCGTTGCGCAAAGCAACGCCAGCAGGCATTCCTATCAAAGTTCTTCTTATCGGAACAGCGAACACTTTGGAAGATCTGATTGCGTTATACCGTTGGATTGTGTGATGTATATATACAATTTAATATTCATTCGATCCAGCTTATTCACGTATAGGTAAGACGTTTCCCATTATGTAAAGATGTAAATAAACAGTACGTTGACCATTGTTAGTGAAAATATTACGGGCGACTACTTATAGCCTATTCAGTTGATCACGGTGGTCGTTAAACCTTCATTCAAAAAAAAAAAAAAATCACGAACCTGGACTATTATTGTCTTTACTGAAGTGGTTGAATGAATTTGTAAATCAAACAAAGTTTACATTTTTTGCTTCATATGAGTTTATTCGGGATGTAAGGTCAAGTGATGCGTAACATCACAGCCTCTCCTTGACAAATGTCAACCCCGCCTTCTCGTGGTGCATCCTGTTCCCACTAAAGGGGCTCTGACGACCGCAAATAGCGGTATAACTATACCATCGGGATCAGAGGAAATGCTATCCCACACTCACCAACCCGCTTGGCCAGCGTGGTGAGTTATGGCCAAACACCTCCAAAATGACTCTACAACTTAAATCTTGGCCCTCAGTCTCCGGCAGCTGGAATGTACCTGGCCAAGGCAGCGGCCAGTGCGACATGAAGGCAGAGGGTGCTAAGAATCCCCGGAGGACCGGACTAGGCTGCCATTTGATGCTGACCTTGGCTACCTACAACGGACGCTCCCTATCTTCTGATTCAAGGCTTCTTGAATTGGAAGAGGAACTACAAAGGATCAAGTGGGACATCGTCGGGCTGAGTGAGGTAAGGAGAAAAGGAGAAGATCTCATTGAACTGAAAAGTGGACATCTCTTCTATTATCGTGGGATAGCTACTGGCAGAACTAGTGGTGTTGGATTTATAATAAACAAGAAACTGAAGGATAAAGTGGTAGAAGTTGAAAGTTCCTCTGACAGAGCTGCACGACTCGTTATCCAACTATCGAGAAGATACCAGGCTCAGATTATTCAAACTTATGCACCCACCACAAGTCATCCTGAAGAAGAAATTGAAGAATTTTATGAGGAAATTCGTCATCTAAATAATAAAGGTAAGCAGCACTTGAAGATAATTATGGGAGATTTCAATGCAAAAATAGGGCACCGGCAACAGAATGAAACTTCAGTAGGTAAATTCGGTCACGTCAACAGAAACCAGCGTGGAAATACTCTCGTTGAGTTTGCAGAGGCAGAAGGATTTTTCATCTTGAATTCCTTTTTCAAGAAAAAGCCACACAGGAAATGGACATGGAGACATCCAATTGGGACGACAAGTGAAATTGATTTTATTATGTGTAACAAAAAATTCGTCATCGAAGACTGCAGTGTGCTAAACAAGTTCAACACAGGTAGTGACCATAGATTGGTGAGATGTAAGATGCACCTCAACACTAAACTGGAACGTGGCAAGCTCATAAGACAAACAAAATGTATTGACATAACCAACCTTAAAAAACACCATAATACTTTCAAGTTGGAACTGAAGAACAGATTCTCTGCTTTAGAAGGCCTAACATCGGAAGAAGTGGATATTTCGGAAGTTAACAGAAAAGTAACCAAAGCTCTTATGGAAACAGCAACAAAATTAGCTGGGTCTAAGAACAAGTTGCATGTAAACAAATTATCAGGAAAACCAAAATGTTGATGCAAAAAGAAGACAGATGAGGACAACTAAAGAAGATGTGACTTCCAAAGTGGAATATATAGAGCTATGCAAGACAGCACGAAAAAGTATCACTGAAGACGTAAGGAAATTCAACTGTGAGCTAGTGAGGAAAGCAATTGAAAACAACCAAAGCCTAAAGATAGCAAAGGGACATCTCAGTAAGGGAAGAAAACAGATTATGGCTCTGAGAAAAGAAGATGGTTCTATAACAAGAAATAGGGGCGAAATTTTGACAAGAGTGAAAGATTTCTACTCCAAATTATATGAAAGGGATGATACATGTACTCCAGACATCATGAAAGGTACCAGAGTTCTTCCAGTCCTCCCAGCAGAAGTTGCTCATGCAATCAAGAACATGAAGCGGGGGAAAGCTCCAGGAGAAGATGGAATTACTATAGACATCATACAAGAAGCAAGTGGAGAAATTGAAACAGTACTCGCCCAAATTTTCACTCGATGCCTTAATGAAGGGAAGATTCCTGAGGATTGGAACAATGCTACAATGATCCTGCTACATAAAAAAGGTGACATTGAGGATCTCAGGAACTACAGATCTATCAGCCTCCTATCAGTGGTTTATAAAATCTTCACTAAAGTTCTTTCACACCGCTTGAAGGTAACACTGGACATGGCTCAACCGAGAGAACAAGCTGGATTCAGGAGTGGCTACAGCACAATAGATCATATCCATGTACTGAGAGAACTAATTGAAAGAGCGAGGGAATATGAACTTCCATTGTGCATGGCTTTTATCGATTATGAAAAAGCCTTTGATTCGGTGAAACCATCTGCAGTTACCACGGCTCTGAAATCCTGCGGTATTGAAGATGCATACATTAATATTATTAATAACATCTATGAAAATGCAAGTGCCAAGATTCGGCTGTTTGAAAATACAACACACATAAAAATTGGAAAGGGAGTGAGACAAGGTGACACCATATCTCCGAAGCTCTTTAATGCCACATTGGAAAATGTCTTTCAATCACTGAACTGGGAAAACAAAGGGATAAAGATTAATGGAGATTATCTAACCCACCTTCGTTTTGCTGATGACGTAGTCATTTTTGCAACTACCCCATCAGAGCTGCAGAGTATGATCCAGCAACTTGCTGACAAGAGTAAAGAAGTGGATTAAAAATGAACTTTCAGAAGACAAAAGTGATGTTCAATGCTTTTACAAGAAATGAAGATTTATCGATTGATGGAGAAAACTGGAGATAACAGATACGTATGTTTATCTTGGACAGCAGATATCAAGTGAGGGTCACATTGATGAAGAAATTAATCGGCGTACAAAACTTGCCTGGAGAGCTTTGGAAGAAACAGCATAATTTTCAAGAGCAATATGCCATTATGTCTTAAAAGAAAAGTGTTTGATCAATGCATCCTTCCAGTGCTTACGTATGGTGCAGAGACGTGGACTTTAACTAAAAGAGACATACAAAGGCTGCAGACAACTCAAAGTGGCATGGAGAGGTGCATGCTTGGTATAACCAGGAGAGATAAGAAGAGGAACACGTGGATCCGAAAAATGACGAGAGTGGAAGACATCATGATCAGAGTTAAATCCCTGAAATGGCAATGGGCTGGACATACTGCCAGAAGGACAGACCATAGATGGACAGCCGAAATTTTAGATTGGATTCCAAGGGACAGGAAAAGACCCAGAAAAAGACCACATGGGAGATGGGGGTATGAAATTCGTAAATATGCGGGAGTGACATGGAGGAGACTGGCACAAGACAGACCGTTGTGGAGGAAACTTGGGGAGACCTTCGTCCAGCAGTGGATTGATAATGGTTGACAATGATGATGATGATGATGATGATGAGTTTATTCTTTTCAAAAAAAAAAAACTGACCGTCGATTCTGACGGGTTTCGTCTAGTTAGTTATTATTTATGAAGTAGCTATCCGAGGTTTAATAGTACATAGGTTTAATAGTACATAGCTCTAGTGATATGAGATCAACCGAGTTAATAGTACATAGGTTTAATAGTACATAGCTCCAGTGATATGAGATCAGCCGAGTTAACAGTACATAGGATCAGAAATTTGCGTTCAGAGCTTTATTAACTAATAAAAATTCTATTTGGTTAGTTAGAACTATCTGAAATATCACCTACACTTAATATTGGAAATTCTCCAATAATCTTTTGAAGCACTATATATTATACATCAATCGACCACACATAGGTAATATACAACACTTTCTGAACGGATATTGTTTACATAAGCTACACATAGATATATAACTATTTTTTATTAAAGAATTGCCGTAATTCCTATAACCTTAATAAGAAATCAGTGCAATATTTTGTTTCATTAAGACAACTAAAAAACATAAATAACTGATTGTAAAGTAAAAGTATTAATTAAAAACATCTGCGGAATATATGCATTTTCCTACAAAATATTTCCAACTATACTGACAGTCTCATTACGGCTAATAAAGTGCTGAGATGTTTTTACTGCCGTCAGCATGTCCAGTTTTTCCTGAGCTCAAACATAGTTCGGTACTTTGCAAAAGAAAAGAGAAAAAATGAAAAGGCAGTTCAACTTGATTAGATGAATGGTTATGGTGCAGTTATTCCATTACCGACTAGAATGTCTGATAACAGAGAGTACACCAAATGACAGGCACGCCATGTCGTTAAGTAAGAGACACAGCGAAAGCAATAACTCGACCTCAGATTTAACCCCTAAATAAGGAGAGTGAAGAGAGTAATAGCTAGGGTACAATGGTGGAGGCTCTGATCTCGTCCCATGCCCAGCTCACTACGTTATCAAGCAAATCCCGTTCCCATGCTTTTACACTGAAGAGCAATTGAATTAGAGACAGCTGGCGTTATGCAAATGTGGCGCTGTGGGCGGCCCTGTAAACGGAAACGACGTAACGTATGCAGCGATCCCACAATATAAGCAGTGATTCGACGGGAATCAGTAAGAGTCGGACGCAGTATGGGTAAGATGAAGGATCTAAGCGCATTTGATCGTGGGCAAATTATCGGGGCCCGACGAATGAGTCACTCCATCTCGGAAGTCGTGCAAGCACTGGGATTTTCACAAGACACTGTGTCACGGGTGCACCGTGAGTACATCGAATCCGGTAAAACCATCCCTACAAGGGCCAACTGCCGTGGACAACAGCGTATGGATGAGCGGAGTCATCGTTGGCTAGCTCGCATTGTAACAGCGGATAGACGGGCCACAGTGCGAGAAATCACTCGGCAATTTAACGCTGGTGCACAAAAACGTGCAAGCAGCCACACCATCAAGAACCATCTCCTCACTGTGGGGTACAGAAGCCATCGTCCCACGAGGGTACCGCTGCTGACCGCACATCACAGGGTGCAAAAATTATCATGGGCGCGGGAACATCGCCATTGGACCCTAGACATGTGGGGAAATTTTGCCTGGACTGATGAGTCGAGATTCACGTTGGTACATGCGAATGGCAGGATGCGAGTACAGCGCAAACCACATGAAGCAATGGATGCATCTTGCCAGTAGGGTACTCTTCAAGTTGGTGGGGGTGGCATTCTCGTCTGGGGACTGTTTACGTTGACTGAAATGGGACCCCTGGTACGTGTGATATCGTCCCTCACAGGTCAACGTTACCGTGATATCCTGGACGACGATTTGCTCCCGTTTGTGCGTCTTCAACATCCCACTGGGACCTCATCCTGCAACAAGACAATGCACCGTGCCATCGCTCCCGAATTGTATCCGAATGGTTGGATGAACACTCCACCGACGTGACCTCGCTTCCTTGGCCAGCTAGGTCACCTGACCTCAATCCCATCCAGCAGATCTGGGATGCATTCGAGAGGGATGTTCGAGTCTCTGACCTCCGCCTATCAAATCTTCGTGAACTGTGGGAGCTTGTTCAGGGGTCGTGGATCCATATGGCTTCCCAACGCTCCCGGTATCTCGTCGAGTCCATGCCAAGACGATTCGTCGCAGTCATCAGGGCGAAAGGTGGTGCTACACGTTACTAGACAGGTATCTCTAATTCAATTGCTCTTCAGTGTATATTACACACATTAATATGAAGACAAAACTAACCTCATAACGATATGTTTGGCCTTGCCTTTATACACTGGCGTGCAAAAATTAAGGACGAGACGGTTTTTCGAATGTAACGTCGTGCAGAAGTGCTCCACATCGACTCAAATCATACCAAAATATCCCCAAGATGTAAGAATATGGGACAGGTGAGCAAAACCGTCAAAACAAGGAATCCAAAAGATACAAAGGCACTTTATTGAAAAGGTAGCTTCGAGCACAACTGGAGAGAAGACAGAAACGCCCATGTGACAGGCGGCTGCCAAGAAATATCCAGTCTTTAGTAGGGGATATGATCACCCCTGACTGCGTTGCAGGATTTACAACGTCTGTCCATGCTGAGGACGAGGTTGTCAAGGAGCTGTTCAGGCATCGCGACCCATTCCTCTTGTAGCGCCAATCGCAGGTGCGGAATCGTTGCTGGCGGCTGGTGACGTGCTGTCAAGCGTCTCCCGACAAGGTCCCACACGTGTTCGATTGTATTTAAGTCCGGGGATCTTCCGGGCCAATCCGTGCGTTGAATATCTTCACTCTCCAACAGCTCTGCGACAGCAACTGTACAAAGAGGTGTAGCGTTGTCGTCCATGAAGAGGAACTCAGGACTCACAACACCTCTAAACAGGCGCACGTTAGGCAGAAGAACCTCGGTACAATAGCGGACACCAGTGACTAAACCTCCTTGGAAGATCTGGAGGTCAGTACGGCTACCAAGCATGATACCGCCCTAAACGAGAACTCCGCCACCTCCAAACTGGTCCCTTTCGATGATGTTGGAGGTTTGATTGCGTGTTTCCTGCTCTCTCCAGATGTGTATATGTCCAGAATTCTCGTCAGACTAAATCGGCTCTCATCCGTAAAGAGACCCCATTGCCTGATGTGTTCTTGTGTTCCTGGCACCACAGAAATCGCCGTCTCCTATGAGCAGGCGTTAATGGAACACACCGAACTGGTCGTCTTGCAAATAGACCACCTTTGTGAAGCCTCCTGGCCAAGGTAAAACGCGATAATGGACGTCTAGTTGTCTGTTGCATGTGCATTGCGATTTCTCCCGCTGTCTCCCATCTGTCTTTTCTCGCCTGTAGAACAATATACCGGTCGTCCGCCTCCAGGGTTGCTCGTGGACGACCACTGCTAAACTCTCTGACAGCTGTTCCTGTTGTTTGAAATGCTCTCCAAGTTCGTGAAACGACGCTCTGAGCGATCCCGAGCTCCTCGTCCATACTAGTCACACTTCGACCTTCTTCCAACTTCCCAATGACGCGACCTCGGGTAAAGTCATCCAGATCTCGTCTACTGGATTGCCTGTTGGCCATATCACACTGTGGCAGCAACTCGAGGTCGTTCAAACCGATGTATACCGTGCTATAGCTTTCACCGAATTGCTGAGCGTACACCGCCCGTGTGCTTTATACCCTTCCGATACTCCCCCTCCCACGACATGCTGCATATATGCAAATGCCCTACCGTACTGGACCCTAGTCTATCTCCTGAGTGGTCTTCCGGTCCGTTTTGCCTGCTCGTTCCGCTGTTATGCTAATTTCTCCTCTTCGTCCTTCATTTCTGCACACCAGTGTAATATTGAATGAACACTTCAGTATTATCCAAACGATCGCTTGCCCTACGTGAAAATCCATGGCATAACAGTACAGATACGTTCTTGAAATCAGAGACTACAGTCTTATGATGATTATACACGGTCGAGTCATATTGCTGTGACCACCAGCTAATATCCAGAGTAACCGCCGTGTGCAGCCGAACAGCAGCTAGACGGGCTGGGAGTGACTCATTAAGGTGCTGGAAGGTGTTCACAGGTATGTGGAGCCATACTGATTGCAATGCATCTGATAGCTGTTGGGGGGTGCGTGGTGGAGGATCCACAGAGCGAACAACACGATCGAGGTGGTCCCACAGATGTTCAATTGTTTTTAAGTCTGGAGAATTAGGGTGCCAGGGAAGTACTTTGAAGTCTTCATCGTGCTCTTCCAGTCACACTCGGATATTTCTAGTTGTGTGACACGTCGCTTTGTCGTGCTGAAAGATCCCATCCACCCCAGGCAAGACAATCAGCATGTATGGGTGTACGTGGTCTGCAAGGATGGATTCATAACGAATTCGGTCCATAGTGCCTTCCACAGGTATGAGTGGACCCAGGGAATGCCACGAAAACATTCCTCAGACAATAACGCTGCCCCCACCAGCTTCTGTTCTTCCAGCAATGGTTGGGAAAGTGTTTGTTCTCCGATGTTTCTCGCCTAATATGCCAACGTCCACCCTTTCGCAGAAAACGTGACTCATCGGAGAAAGGAATCCTTTGCCAATCAGCGGACGTTCCATTCCGATACTGCCGTGCTAATATAAGCCTTTTCTGCAGATGCACTTTCGTCAGCATAGGTGCAGTGACCATCCATCTGCATTGGAGCCCCAATACGCAGCAGGGTTCACTGAACTGTCGTTTAAGACACACTTCCGGTAGCCCCCTGGTTCATTCGGCCATTCAACTGCTCTACTGTAGCGTGTCGATTCGGCCCTCACGCACCTTCGAATCCGACGTTCACCACTCACATCAATGGCACGCGGTGCTCCGCAGTTTCCACATCGCTTATTCGCAATGGTGTCATTTCTCTAATCACGATGCACTTCACAAACTGCGCTGTTTAAGAAATACTGTCACCCGAACATTTCACAAACTGCGCTGTTTCAGAAATACTGCTACCCTTAGCCCGAAAGTCGATAATCGTCCCTTTTTGCAAATCTGATAAATCGCTCCTTTTTATCCATGACAGCAACGAGTGATATGTTTTCAGAATGCCTACAACACACCTTATGTACCTTCCAAGCCAGCTCACGACACGTGCCTTCTCTCATTGGTTATGCGCTGTTGACATCAAAAGCACGAGGTGTGATTCGACTGTGTATATATTAAAAAACACAACGTTTGTCACAAATATTTTATTTTTTCAAGTCGACCAAGGTTTCGCTGGGTTCTGGCCTAGCTTTATCAGGACGAATGGCATGTAAATATTAAAACTGAACATAACATCACAAATGGTGTTTAGAGTCACGGGTTTTGCTTAGTTGCTTCCACCCGCTTGATAGAAATAGCGTGGATGCCATGTCATTAACAAGTTATGAATAATTCTGATATACACTATATTAACAAAAGTCACCGGGCACCCCTTCAAAAGCAAATGAAAGGATCCTCTGCGTTGTTAAGATGCGCGGTACAGCTGCAAACAGTATGTAAACAAGCCTGCAGCTGACCGCGATCATATCGCACTTTGAGGTTGAGTGAAAATGTCGCTGCGGGAGGGAACTGACTTTGAGAAAGGAAAGATTGTTGGATGTTATATTAGTGGGTTGTCCGTAAGAGAAACCGAAAGGCGTTCAAACGTACCCAAGTCAACTGTTTTGAATGTGCTGAATAAGTGGAAGACACATGGCCTGCGTGAAGCAGCAAAACGAACCGTACCGGCAGACCAAAGAAAATCAGTGATAGAGGACGTCGAAGCCTCAGGAGAGTCGCTACAGCTAATCGACGTAATAGTGCACATGACCTCAGTGTACAGGTGAGTAAAAATGCTGGAACTTTGGTATGTGCACGTACCATTCGCAGAGAACTTCATTCCATGGGTTACCGTGGTGATGCTGCTGTTCATAAGCTTTTCATCTCCACTCTGAATGCTACTCGACGTTTAGCATGGTGTAAAGAACATTTATTGTGTACCGTAGATCAATCGAAACGGGTCATATGGACTGATGAATCCAGATACACGATCCATCAGTCTCATGGCCGTGTGTGGGTATGGCGACAGCCGGGGAAACGCTATTTACCACAGTTTAGTGTTCCTACGGCCAAGTTTGAAGCTGGAAGTATACTGGTGTGAGGGGTTTTTTTTTTTCGTGGTATGATTCCGGCCCATTAGTTATCGTGGACAAACCTGTTAACCAGCACGTCTACCTCGATATTCTGGACAATTATGCCCTACCAACTCTGTGGCAATACTATGGAACCGAGCCTTGTTGGTACCAGCAGAATAATGCACTGAGTCATAAAGCAAGGACTATTACCGCGTGGTTTAAGGATAATTCCGTATCGTGTGTGGATTGCCCAGCACAGAGCCCTGATCTTAATCCCATAGAGCACCTATGGGATGAGTTAGAGAGCCGCATAATAAGTTTGGAACCAAGGCCTACTTCTAGCAACAGTTAGCGGCAGTATTATGTACTGAATGGAAGTGTATACCTATCGCTGTGGTCCAAAACCTTGTCAAAAGTATGTCTCGAAGGGTCGGTGCATGCATAAGGCCAAAGGTGGACCAAAACCGTTCTAATGTATTTCAATAAATGCTATGTTGTGTTTCTCTTCTAGGTGTCTGGTGACTTTTGTCAATATAGTGTATATGGAAAGCTTCCAAAATATAATATTTGGTGGTTGAATTTGGCTTGTCGATTCCTTTTCGTAACCGTGTTAGCTATCGATAACTCCTTTAGGTCGCAGTTCCTAATACAGGAGCACAAGACCTATACGTCGCAATTCCGAATATAGGAGTACGAGACTTGCATTCGGAACTGTGACCTAAAGAAGTCATCCGTGACTAACACTGTTACGAACTGGACGATACATTTCTCTTTGAAGAAGCAAGACATACCTACGGAAATGCTTGCCTTATTGCTTAATCGCTAGTCTAAAAATGGGACAACGAGGCGCCTACCCAAAGATTGCTTATCCTGATAAGGGAAATGAAAATGTTGTTCCCAAGCACGATGAAACAAATAAAATATAGTGCGATATGGAAAAAGTGTTACGAATATGGATTTAATATCACTATCTAAACCTCCTATATTAAACCCTCTTGACAATTGATTTTATTACTTTCAGAAGCCACAGTTTAACAAGTTCCATAAAAGTAACTTTTCAGTACTAAATAAAAGTTAAACATATGAAAGATACTATATATAATAAAAATAGATCACGCGTTCACAAAACACACACACACACACCAAGTGCGCCAACTTCCCCAAATTATTGGGGAGGGCAGGCGTGAAGAGATCAGACTAAGGAGTGTCACGTTTCTTCCATTGCCAGTAGAAATGTTTTTGAAAAAAGGGTAAAAAGATGCCTACGAGATCTTTTTTTTTTTTTTTGATTGGAGGTTTAACGACCACCGTGAGCAACTCAATGGGCTATAAGCAGTCGCCCGTCCCTAATTTAGGGTCACTGGTTCCAGGGACGGGAGAGAGCCAGTGCCGTAAGCCAAACACAACATCCATGCCTGACCGGGATTTGAACCCGGACCCCTTACGGACGAATGATCAGAGGCCAGCGCCTTAGACCACTGCACCACCGGGGCATCCGACGAGATCTGACGTATATTTTAAAACGCGATTGTGATTGCTCGTCAACAAATGAACAAGGAAATAGAAATGTATTTTGCTGAATACTAATATTTTTAAAAATAAAATTCAGCCGGCGATTTTATAAAAATATCAGGAGAGGTTGTTTTATTTCCAAACTTTTATAAAAAAAATGAGAAATTATCTGGGTTTCTTAAGCAAAGAACAACATGTGCAAGAAATAAATGGATAAATAAAGGCGCTAGAGATCATACGCTTCTGTATTTTTATTTATTTTATTTTTGATAATTGTTTTAAACATTTACCACACATCACAAGAACAAGTCAAACACAATACGGGGCTGCCAATCCAATTTCTTATTAAATGAACAATGCTGAACATGGAATAAAGTTTACTTATTTTGTTATTTATTTATTTTATTGGAAATAAAACGCTTTGGCCTCATAAGGTGGAGCTTGGCCCACCTTATGAAGCTAAAGCGATTATTTAATTAAACAGGACAAAAAAAGTTGGGCGGGCACTCCCCCTCTCCAGTAAAATTATTGGGGGGGGGGGGGGGGAGATTCACCTTTCCCCGTCATTCTCGACGCCTATGACACACACACACAAATATAACATACTTAAACTAAAAGTCATTGCTTACAGAAATCTGAGGTCGAACTGACGAACTTCAGAATATATATATATATATATATATTGGAACACCGCTACAATGATCCTGCTACATAAGAAAGGTGACATTAAGGATCTCGGAAACTACAGACCTATCAGCCTCCTATCAGTGGTTTATAAAATCTTCACTAAAGTTCTTTTCACACCGCTTGAAGGTAACACTGGACATGGCTCAACCGAGAGAACAAGCTGGATTCAGGAGTGGCTACAGCACAATAGATCATATCCACGTACTGAGAGAACTAATTGAAAGAGCGAGGGAATATGAACTTCCATTGTGCATGGCTTTTATCGATTATGAAAAAGCCTTTGATTCGGTGAAACCATCAGCAGTTACAATGGCTCTGAAAACCTGCGGTATTGAAGATGCTTACATTAATATTATTAATAACATCTATGAAAATGCAAGTGCAAAGATTCGGCTGTTTGGAAATACAACACACATAAAAATTGGAAAGGGAGTGAGACAAGGTGACACCATATCTCCGAAGCTCTTTAATGCCACATTGGAGGGTGTTTTTCAGTCGCTGAGCTGGGAAAACAAAGGGATAAAGATTAATGGAGATTATCTAACCCACCTTCGTTTTGCTGATGACGTACTCATTTTTGCAACTACCCCATCAGAGCTGCAGAGTATGATCCAGGAACTTGCTGACAAGAGTAAAGAAGTGGGATTAAAAATGAACTTTCAGAAGACAAAAGTGATGTTCAATGCTTTCACAAGAAATGAAGATTTATTGATTGATGGAGAAAAGCTGGAGATAACAGACACGTACGTTTATCTTGGACAGCAGATATCAAGTGAGGGTCACATTGATGAAGAAATTAATCGGCGTACAAAACTTGCCTGGAGAGCTTTTGGAAGAAACAGCATAATTTTCAAGAGCAATATGCCATTATGTCTTAAAAGAAAAGTGTTTGATCAATGCATCCTTCCAGTGCTTACGTATGGTGCAGAGACGTGGACCTTAACTAAAAGAGATATACAAAGACTGCAGACAACTCAAAGCAGCATGGAGAGGTGCATGCTTCGTCTAACCAGGAGAGATAAGAAGAGGAACTCGTGGATCCGAAAAATGACAAGAGTGGAAGACATCATGATCAGAGTTAAATCCCTGAAATGGCAATGGGCTGGACATACTGCCAGAAGAACAGACCATCGATGGACAGCCGAAATTTTAGATTGGATTCCAAGGGACAGGAAAAGACCCAGAAGAAGACCACATGGAAGATGGGTGGATGAAATTCGAAAGTATGCGGGAGTGACATGGAGGAGACTGGCACAAGACAGACCGTTGTGGAGGAAACTTGGGGAGACCTTCGTCCAGCAGTGGATTGATAATGGTTGACAATGATGATGATGTACATTATGACCTCTACGTAATAAGCTATAAGACCCCTTTAGCTCCGCAAAGCAGCTGCCACTTGGCGAGGCATCAATTCGATGAGGTGGCGATAGGTATCCTGGGGTATCTGGTACCTTAACGCCAAAAGCAGGCCCTCCAGTTCCCGTACACTTCGAATTGGCGGTGATTTAACGTGGAACCGTTTTTCCAAGTCGAACCACAAATGTTCGATTGGGTTCATGTCAGGGGAATTCGTAGGCCAGAGCATTAACAGAAAATCACCGGCATGTTCCTCGAACCCCTCCTAAAGAGCCTCCGTTGGTAATTGGAGTACCAGCGCTCGGCCGTCTACGTGACGCAACAGAAATCTTGATTCGTCAGACCAGGCAGACCAGGCCACTTTCTTCCAATCATTGACGGTCTAATCTCGATGATCTTGGGCCCATTTCATGCCTTTGTTAGCGATGACGTGCAGTGAGCATGTGGACCCGGCTGGGTCTTCGGTTACGCAGGCCCATGCGCAGAAGGCTGCGATGAACTGTGTGCGGCGGCACATTGCCCTGATCACCACTTTTGTAGCAGCTGGTGATTTGTCGCACTGTGTCCCTGAAGTCGTTGTGAACAATGCGCGATAGTCTCCGCCCCCCCCCCTCTGGCATCAATGAGCTGCAGACGACGCACTGTCTGCACGACGGTTCGTCGTTCAGCCATCTGTCTACTACTTTTGATACCCACTGCAGCGTCACGTGATCAACCCACAAGCCGCGCCGTTTCCAAGATCGTAGTTCCGAGGCGTCGCGCCATAACAATTTGTCCTTTACCAAACTTCGATAAATATGCAGCTTTTCCCATTCTGATTCCGAATACTCTACTAACCGAAAGCCGGTTCTCGGGTTGTACATATACTGCTCTGTAAACTTCACCTGCGCCACCGTTCGGTCTTCAAGCGAGCTCATTTCTCTAGGCTGGGGGTGGTCATAATGTAATGGCTTATATGTGTGTATAAGATGTCATCTTATCTTTACCTTAATTGGGCCTATTTTCGTAGTCTACCAAATGTAAGAGCGCAAATGAAAGGGCGTCTGCTGCAGTGGAGCCTTCTAGCCGCAAACATTGGAGTAACGGAAAAAATGACAAAAATGGAGGCAAACGGGCCAACGCGCGCGTACTGGCGGTGCAATACCGATAAAAATCAGGGAATAATATCGTTGTTTTATCAGTGTGTTTTACTTAAAAACGTTTAATTACAACGAAAATGAATTTTTCTTCAATCTAGGAAATGTTGAACCATTTTATGCCTTATTTCAACGCTATCAGTCTTTCGAGGAAACAGATTTGCAGTTTATTTATTTCTGCCCGGCCGCTATAAACATTGAACGATGCTCACATCTGAAAATTCAGTTACAGCGATAAGTTGCGATGCAGTCGCAAACCAAAAGCTTACGTTTCTATTTGCAATCTTTCTGTGTCTGACATCTGTGTGGCTGATGCTCTTGCCGCGTATTAAAATAAACAGGGCCACATTTGTCTTTGCTTAGCGGCAATCGGCAGATGTAAATGGCGGTGATAAATGCCCCTCCGCAAAGTCTTTGCTTTCGAAATGAGGCAATCCTTTTCCACAAAACAGCATGATGTTCAATTAATAATTGCTGAATTGACATTAAAGTGTCTGTCCTTGGGTATTTAGTTACAGTTTCAGTTTAATTCGATGTACTTATAGGTTCTGGATAGAAATTTCAAAAACTGAAACAAAACAAAAAATTTATATCTAAAGAAAATAATTAAATACTTCGCTTTCGCATTCTTGATTAAAATCTCCTTCCATCTCATCTTAGGTCCTCATCTCTCCTACTTTCTTGGAGGTATGTGATCGAAACTACGTCACAAGTACTCTTCATTCCTTCGAAGTGCGTGTATTTTTTTATCTTAAATGTTTTTTGCTTTGTTTTTTCACTATACGATCAAAAGTATTCGAACACCCCTTTTGAGTAGTGGATTTACCCATATACGTCACAGTCACGGCCCGCATAGACATAGGCGCCGACTATAGGAGGGGGGGGTAAGGTCAATCTTGCCCCTCCAATAATTTTACTAGGGGACAGTGCCCATCCAATATTGTTTGCCTTGTTTAACTAAATAAGCTTCCGTTTTGTTTTTCTTTTGGGTTTTTTTTTGTGTATGTCATTTTCGAAATGCGTGAATTGAAATATTTTTACAGAGAAAAAAAAATGCTTTCTCATGCTATTGAGGTTATTGTATGCTGTACTAACTGCAAAAAAATACATTTCTTTCCTTTGTAGAATTGTATTGTTTTTTATAAGATGGACCAAGCCCCAACTTATGAGGTTATTTACAAAAAAATAATAAATAACAAAATAAGTAAAAACTCTTTTTCTCATATTTAGCTTTACTCATTTGATAAGAAACTCGGTTGCCAGCCCCGTATTGTGTTTGACATGTTTTCGTAATATGTCGTAAATGTTTAAGACAATTATAAAAAAAAAAAAAATTATAAATAAAAATATAAAAACGTCTCTAGCGCCTTTATTTATATATTTTTTGCGCTTCTTGTTCTTTGTTTAAGTAATTGCGCTAATTTCACATATTTTTTATAAATGTTTGGAAATAAAATATTGCTGGATATTTTTATAAAATCACAAGCTAAATTATATTTTTAAAAATATTAATATTCAGCAAAATAATATTTCTGTTTCCTTGTTCATTTGCTGATGAGAAATTACAATTGTATTTTAAAATATACGTCGAATCTCACAGTTTATTGTGTCCCCCCCCCCCTCAAAATTTGGTGAAGTCGGCGACCCGGCGTACAGATATAAAACGGCGCACGTGGTCTGGGAAAAATTACCAATCTTACGTATATTTCAACTTTCAACATAATTCAGCTAGATGTCATATTGCTGCTGTGTGCAAAAAAGTGGTTTCAAGGTAATCATATTCCACTGTTGGAATGGCCTAGGAATAGTCCAGACCTTAACCCCATCGAAAATCTATGGAGCCGACTAAAGAAACTTGTTACTCAGAAGCAGCCCAGCAATAAATCACAATTAATAGAAGCAATAATTCAATCTTGGTTTCACATTATAACAGCTGCAGAACTAAAAAACCTGATTCACTCCATGGTAAGGCTTTGTAAGGCCGTAATTAACGCTAAAGGTTACCAAACTAAGTAATAACTGACATGGTGAGAATTTTTGTATATCTCATTTTTTCTATGTGCTTCACTTTTCTTCTTTATAACTGCTGTTCTAATACAAAATCCTTCATAAAAGTTATTGCATTACATTCTTGATGAAATTATCTTTCCTTTGATATATAATTTTATGGTATTACTCCAAAACAAAAAGTGGTGTTATGAGCCATCAAACCTCAAAAATACACTATTTCCAAAAGGTTTCCACAATTTTGGCCACTACTGTATATTTTTGAAAAGGGGAGGAATAAGGACGTCTCTAAGATGTCTCCGAGTCTTGCAGTTATTTTCAAAAAGATTACCGATCGTACTCAGCGAGTTTCTTCGACAGAACGCTGCAAGTGAAATTGTTCGATGCCGCTGCCATGGATCCCCTGTCATCGCTTCAAGCTTTACAGAAGGAAATTAAGTGATTAATGTCAAGAGTTCGGCGTCATCAAGAAACTCCAAGCAATCAAGCTCAGCATGCATTGGAAAACCAATGCTCTTCTAAAAATAAACGATTCCTTATGTAATTCATTCACTTTAAAGAATAAGTTGGGAGATCACCGTCAGCCAACCCCAATTCTTCAAGAAAATAATCTAAATAATGATGGAACTCAAGAAGCGGAAGTACAGATGCAAGGGTTCCTTTCAAAGATACCTGGCACAAATTTTTTCAAAGACAAATTGCAAGAAATGCCCTATAACGTAACCCTTTTGACATTATGTAAGATTTCCGGTTGAATAGATGTTAAACAAAGGGTAAAAACAATGAAACTAATCGTCGGATAGCTCAAATTAAAGTTTTACGGCCAGACAAAACAAATACAGAAGTCCAACTTACGTCAACTTTTTATTGGTCCAGCAACATTAGACGAAATCCAAACTATAGCACGAAGAGGTATACATATACTTTACATACCTTAATTATCTGTCGTATAATCTAGTTTAACAACGATCGAACATCTCCACACACACAAAGCAACTTCAGCATCGTCTTTATATCTAACGTTCTTATCACATACATACGTACGTCACTCTTGTTCCGACCTCAGTGTGTTGCCAACATCATTCTCGTCTGGGGGAAGTGACATAGGTCTAACGTTAAGGTTTGAAAATATCTAAGAGAACAAACTCAAATTTACATAGCATAAGTTAGTAAAATCATGCAATGCATTGATTATGATATGCTTTCCAACATACCAGAAATCATTATTCAAGTTATTACTCAAGTAATGAGGATAATGGCTGTGCAATAAATCTCGCTCCTGTGCCCTGACCTTTGAAACCATTTCGATGATATTCAACAGAACCGGTTCCGCATATCTCCGGAACAACATACCAAAGTTTTCTCTCAATAGAATCATTTTAGTCAAGTTATGAGGATAATAGCCGTGGAATAAATCTCGCGCCTGTGTCCTCATCTATGACCCATTTCGATGATATTCAATCGCCTATCCTCGGCTGCAGTACACGTCATCAATTTCCAAAACACCTCTGGAATGGTCGCACACATGCCTAACATCAACAACATCAATGCCAAGCGTGGGTAGGAGTAGTATAAAGTTCGGCGCCCGTGTACTCTGGAACAGTGAAAACGCGTTCTCTGGAGTGAGGTGTTAACAAGTTCGTTGATATCTTTGTTCTAGTTGTTAACTTGTAATTGCTAACAACTCCGTAGTGGTTGATGATGATAGTAATTAACACGTAATAAGCAAATGATGATAATTGTATGCAAATAATTCTTGCGATTCGCAAATATGTCTAAGAAACTTTTATTCTTTTCTTCATTTAATTGCTTGCAAAAGCTGTTCGTTAGCTGTGCTATATTTCCTAACTCTCCCGCTTAAAACTCCAATTCCTTTTTTCTTAAGTCCTGCTTTTCTTCATCTCTCGCGCTGTCGTGAAATCCCCTAACCTGCCGTTCCACCCGAGACCTACGCTAGGGCAATCACCGTGTCGTACTTTTCGTGATCGCTCGCTTCCTAAACGTATAGAGACCACCGTCCTCTCGCTTCCCTCTCTTGTCTCCAAAAAATGCCCTTAAGTATATCCTAAAATTCCCGTGAGAAACAATCACACCGCCCTCGGAAAATCTCAAACCTCAAAGTAAAATGTGAGCGGCTAGTGCTTTAGTCGGCCGCATTGAAATTGAAACCTGAAAAGCATCAAAAGAGGCGCGATAGAGTTAATCTCCATTCAACGTACAAAATGCAAATACTAAGCTTAGACAAAATGTCGTATTAGTAAGTAACCGCGCATCCGGTTTCTAATGGGGAACTGACTCTGAGAAATTTCTCTCACACTTTGTGGAGACAAAGGAATGTGAGCATGAGATGGGAAAAGGTTGCAATATTGAGATTTTATATGAAATCCTAAAACCCTGTATAAAATCTCTGTAACAGAGAAATCACGCTTTACCCTCAGTCCGACGGATGAGTCTGGGTGTGAAGAATTCTTGTTGAACGTTGTTTGCCCGTCTGTGTTGTGCCAACTGTAGTACGTGGTAGGGGACAACCTGGGAACGAACCTATTGAAAATGGACGAAATGGGGTCAAAGGTCAGGACATAGGAGCGGGATCCATTCCATCGTCCTTATGAGTCCTAACTTATGTAAAAATGCTTCGATTGCGACAAAACTTTATCATGTTGTTCCGAAGGTATACTGAATCGGTTCTGTTGAATATAATCGAAATGAGATCTAAGGTCAGGGCACAGGAGCGATATTAATTCCACAGCCATTATCCTCCCAACTTGACCAAAATGCTTCTATCGCGACAAAACTTTAGTACGTTGCTCCGGCGGTATACTGAACCAATTCTGTTTGAATATCATCGAAATGGGGTCAAAGTTCAGAACATAGGAGCGGGATCCATTCCGTTTCCCTTATGCGTCATAACTTACGAAAAAATGCTTTTAGTGCGACAAAACTTTATCATGTTGTTCGGGAGGTATACAGAACCAATTCTGGTTAATATCATCGAAATGGGGTAAAAGGTCATGGCACAGGAGCCAGATACCGGGTGCGCTATATAAAGGAGTCCCCGTGGCCAGACGTTGTTATGCGGGTAAAAGTTGTTTGGCGGGTTTCCAGTTTAAACCGCTTTGTTCCACTTCTAACCGGTTTCTGCGTGTACAGCTGCAGAAACCGGTTCTCCGGAGTGGTTAGTCACAGCCAGAGCAGCGTAGGTACGAGAGAACAAAGGCAACGGAAATGTTTTAGTGTAAGTGAAGAGAGAACAAAGGCAACGGTAAAGGGTTTTAAGTACGGAACAGCGGATTTTTATTGTGGAACAGTATTTCAGAAATAACTCATACAAGGTTTTAAATGAGTTCTTTTCAGAAAAAATTTCCACACTGTGCAGCACCGGAGAAATCAGTGGTACAGAAGTTTGTGCAGAAATTTCGTGAAACCGGCACGGTGTGCAACAGGAAAAGAAGCAAACCCAAGACTATTTGTACTGAAGACAATATCAAGGATGTGTGCACAATGATGATACAAAGCTCTCGGAAGTCAATTTGCCGATTATTGTCTGCAACGGGAATATCGGCCACGTCATGCCGACGCATACTTAAGGTGGATTTGCATTTTCGGTCGTACGAAGTTATGGCGCTCCAAGAACTTAAAACTCCTGATTATGCAAAACGGGTGCAATATTGTAAGCGGTTTCTGGAGACCATTGTCAGCTGGTGAAATGGACCCAACACTTTATTACATGACAGATGAAGCATGGTTTCATCTGTCCGGGTATGTCAATGCGCAAAACAGCAGGATTTGGACCAACACGAATCCCAGACGGACAATGGAGACTCCTCTGTACGACCAAAAGATAGGCGTTTGGTGTGCTGTGTCTGTGAAGAGGAAAGTCGGCCCATTCTTTTTTACTGAAACCATCAACTCGGAGCGATATTTTCAGCAACTGTTCAACCCATTTGTTGCCGCACTTACACAGAAGAAGAACGAACATAAGCTTACTTTCAGCAGGACAGTGCAACGGCGCACACTACGCGGAACAGTCTACGTGCTGTGCATGAAGTGTTTGGAGAGGACAGAACTGTATCGAAGGGAATATGGACACCCAGATCACCCGATCTCTCCACCTGTGACTTTTATTTGTGGGGAGCACTGAAAGGGAAAGTGTACGCAACTAATCCGCACTCACTTGATGAATTAAAAGTGAACATTACGGATGCTATAGCCCAGATTACTGCCGATGAGTTGTGGCGCGTTACGAACAACATGTTCTGTCGTGTGCAGCTGTGTCTTGATGTCGGAGGACATCACTTTCAGCAATTGTTGTAAACGCTGGTAAATTACTCCTGTTTTCGGTCATTTCAACTATTCTTTACCATGGATAGTAACATTGCTTGATTGTTGTCGTTCATTATACTCGGGCCTCTTTTATATGGCACACCCTGTATATTCCACAGCCATTATCCTCATAACTTGAGTAATGATTTCTGGTGTGTTGGAAAGCGTATCAATATTAATGTATTGCATGATTTTACTAACTTGTTTATTTTTGATAATTTTTTTAAACACTTCATCTGCTTTCTTCCTTGCATCAGATGTTTTGTTAGTTCTGATATTTTCTTCACGTAGTTTTCCTTTTTTGTGGTACCTGTTTTTGTTTCTTTTACCATACAGGCTTTGGTAATTTTTCTGTTAATTTCTGAGATGTCTGCTAATTCTGTTATTAGACCTTTTGGCGCTAAGAATCGGCTTCTCAGTTCCAATTTGAAATTTCCGCCATGCCTTTTTTAGCACGTCTTTTGTAAAAAAAGATCGTGCTTATGTTATCGGTTTGTCCGACCGTTTGTAGACACCATATCTTTGCAACTATTAGTCCAATTTCAAAAATTATTTTTGCATTGGGAAGCTCAATATGCAAATGATGATCCTTCATTTCGGTTTTTTTTTTTTTTACGATCTACAATTTTGCCGCTAGAGGGCGTAAATGCAGATGATGTCGAATTCAAAATATATTTTTTATTCCATATCATCATCATCATCGTCAACCATTATCAATCCACTGCTGGACGAAGGTCTCCCCAAGTTTCCTCCACAACGGTCTGTCTTGTGCCAGTCTCCTCCATGTCACCCCTGCATACTTTCGAATTTCATCCACCCATCTCCCATGTGGTCTTCTTCTGGGTCTTTTCCTGTCCCTTGGAATCCAATCTAAAATTTCAGCAGTCCATCGATGATCTGTCCTTCTGGCAGTATGTCCAGCCCATTGCCATTTCAGGGATTTAACTCTGATCATGATGTCTTCCACTCTTGTCATTTTTCGGATCCACGAGTTCCTCTTCTTATCTCTCCTGGTTACACCAAGCATGCACCTCTCCATGCTACTTTGAGTTGTCTGCAGCCTTTGTATGTCTCTTTTAGTTAAGGTCCACGTCTCCGCACCATACGTAAGCACTGGAAGGATGCATTGATCAAACACTTTTTCTTTTAAGACATAATGGCATATTGCTCTTGAAAATTATGCTGTTTCTTCCAAAAGCTCTCCAGGCAAGTTTTGTACGCCGATTAATTTCTTCATCAATGTGACCCTCACTTGATATCTGCTGTCCAAGATAAACGTACGTGTCTGTTATCTCCAGCTTTTCTCCATCAATCGATAAATCTTCATTTCTTGTAAAAGCATTGAACATCACTTTTGTCTTCTGAAAGTTCATTTTTAATCCCACTTCTTTACTCTTGTCAGCAAGTTCCTGGATCATACTCTGCAGCTCTGATGGGGTAGTTGCAAAAATGACTACGTCATCAGCAAAACGAAGGTGGGTTAGATAATCTCCATTAATCTTTATCCCCTTGTTTTCCCAGCTCAGTGACTGAAAACACCCTCCAATGTGGCATTAAAGAGCTTCGGAGATATGGTGTCACCTTGTCTCACTCCCTTTCCAATTTTTACGTGTGTTGTATTTTCAAACAGCCTAATCTTTGCACTTGCATTTTCATAGATGTTATTAATAATATTAATGTATGCATCTTCAATACCGCAGGTTTTCAGAGCCATTGTAACTGCTGATGGTTTCACCGAATCAAAGGCTTTTTCATAATCGATAAAAGCCATGCACAATGGAAGTTCATATTCCCTCGCTCTTTCAATTAGTTCTCTCAGCACGTGGATATGATCTATTGTGCTGTAGCCACTCCTGAATCCAGCTTGTTCTCTCGGTTGAGCCATGTCCAGTGTTACCTTCAAGCGGTGTGAAAGAACTTTAGTGAAGATTTTATAAACTACTGATAGGAGGCTGATAGGTCTGTAGTTTCCGAGATCCTCAATGTCACCTTTCTTATGTAGCAGGATCATTGTAGCGGTGTTCCAATCCTCAGGAATCTTTCTTTCATTAAGGCATCGAGTGAAAATTTGGGCGAGTACTGTTTCGATTTCTCCACTTGCTTCTTGTATGATGTCTACAGTAATTCCATCTTCTCCTGGAGCTTTTCCTCGCTTCATGTTCTTGATTGCATGTGCAACTTCTGCTGGAAGGACTGGAGGAACTCTGGTACTGGTATCTTTCATGATGTCTGGAGTGCATATATCATCCCTTTCATATAATTTGGAGTAGAAATCTTTCACTCTTGTCAAAATTTCGCCTCTATTTCTTGTTACAGAACCATCTTCTTTTCTCAGTGCCATAATCTGTTTTCTTCCCTTACTGAGATGTCCCTTTGCTATCTTTAGGCTTTGGTTGTTTTCAATTGCTTTCCTCACTAGTTCACAGTTGAATTTCCTTACGTCTTCAGTGATACTTTTTCTTACTGTCTTGCATAGCTCTATATATTCCACTTTGGAAGTCACATCTTCTTTAGTTGTCCTCATCTCTCTTCTTTTTGCATCAACATTTTGGTTTTTCCTGATAATTTGTTCACATGCAACTTGTTCTTAGACCCAGCTAATTTTGTTGCTGTTTCCATAAGAGCTTTGGTTACTTTTCTGTTAACTTCAGAGATGTCCACTTCTTCCGATGTTAGGCCTTCTAAAGCAGAGAACCTGTTCTTCAGTTCCAACTTGAAGGTATTATGGTGTTTTTTAAGGTTGGTTATGTCAATACATTTTGTTTGTTCTATGAGCTTGCCACGTTCAAGTTTAGTGTTGAGGTGCATCTTACATCTCACCAATCTATGGTCACTACCTGTGTTGAACTTGTTTAGCACACTGCAGTCTTCTATGACGAATTTTTGTTACACATAATAAAATCAATTTCACTTGTCGTCCCATTTGGATGTCTCCATGTCCATTTCCTGTGTGGCTTTTTCTTGAAGAAGGAGTTCAAGATGAAAAACCCTTCTGCCTCTGCAAACTCAACGAGAGTATTTCCACGCTGGTTTCTGTTGCCATGACCGAATTTACCTACCGAAGTTTCATTCTGTTGCCGTTGCCCTATTTTTGCATTGAAATCTCCCATAATTATTTTCAAGTGCTGCTTACCTTTATTATTTAGATGACAAATTTCCTCATAAAATTCTTCAATTTCTTCTTCAGGATGACTTGTGGTGGGTGCATAAGTTTGAATAATCTGAGCCTGGTATCTTTTCGAGAGTTGGATAACAAGTCGTGCAGCTCTGTCAGAGGAACTTTCAACTTCTACAACTTTATCCTTCAGTTTCTTGTTTATTATAAATCCAACACCACTAGTTCTGCCAGTATCTGTCCCACGATAGTAGAAGAGATGTCCACTTTTCAGTTCGATGAGATCTTCTCCTTTTCTCCTTACCTCACTTAGCCCCACGATGTCCCACTTGATCCTTTGTAGTTCCTCTTCCAATTCAAGAAGCCTTGAATCAGAAGATAGGGAGCGTCCATTGTAAGTAGCCAAGGTCAGCATCAGATGGCAGCCTAGTCCGGTCCTCCGGGGATTCTTAGCACCCTCTGCCTTCATGTCGCACTGGCCGCTGCCTTGGCCAGGTACATTCCAGCTGCCGGAGACTGAGGGCCAAGATTTAAGTTGTGAAATCATTTTGGAGGGTTTGGCCATAACTCACCACGCTGGCCAAGCGGGTTGGTGAGTGTGGGATAACATTTCCTCTGATCCCGATGGTATAGTTATACCGCTATGGGCGGTCGTCAGAGCCCCTTTAGTGGGAACAGGATGCACCACGAGAAGGCGGGGTTGACATTTGTCAAGGAGAGGCTGTGATGTTACGCATCACCTGACCTTACATCCCTTATTCCATATATTTGCTTCTAAATATCCGATTGAATTTTTTTTTTTTTTTATCTTTCGATTCTATTTATAGCGAACAGTATTTTAGGTATAGTTACTTTTTCAAGTTAAGTATAGATTTTCCGCTAGGGGGCGTAAAAGTAAATTACGTTTTCTCCAATATCTCTTCTTTTAAAACTCCGATTTGAATTTTTTTTTTCCAGCGGTTACAGTTCCTTATGAAAAATCTTTTGCATATAATTTCTGATTTTTGATAAAGAGTACTTTGGACACTAGGTGCTTAAGTGTTAATTCCTGCTTCTGGTGTATTTGTCATAAAATCTGAGCTTCTAAAATCTCGATTGAAAAATTCTTCCGTGGACCAATGCCTCTCACGTTGATAAACCTTTTAAGAATACTTTCTTCTTAAAATATGTCATGGTATCTCCGCCAGAGGGCGTAGATGTATATCTTATTTTTGTCAATATATCTGCTTCTAATGGTCCGATTTGAAAAATTCTTTCTTTATTGTATAGAGTTTTCGGTGTGACATATTTTTCATATAATTTCAAAATTTTAAAGTAATTCATAGAGTTTCTGCTAGGGGGCGTAAAGGTAAATGGCGTTTCCCCCGATATCTGTCCTTCTAAAACTCCGATCTGAAAAACTCTTTCTGCACTGGATACGGCTCCTGATGTGAAATCCTTTGTATATAATTTCTAATTTTAGTAAAAAATGGTTTGGCCACCAGGGGGCGTAACCCTTAATTTCTGCTTCTGATGTATCTGCAGCAAAATCTGCCGATTGAAAAAAATTTGTTTGTGGACCGATACTACTTACGTCGATAAACCTTTTAGGAATATTTTCTTCTTAAAATAATGCATGGTTTCAACGCAAGGGGGCGTAGATGTATATCTTATTTTTGTCGATATCTCTATTTCTAGGAGTCCGATTTCAAAAATTCCTTCTTTGTTGGATAGTATTTTCAATGTGAAATGTTTTTCATATAAATTCAAAAATTTCAAGCCAATCATAGACTTTCCGCTATAGGGCGTAAAGGTAAGTTGCGTTTTCAGCGTATTTCTGCTTCTAAAACTCCGATTTGAAAAATTATTCCTGTATCGCATACAGCTCCTGATGGAAAATGTTTTCATATATTTTCTAATATTTAGTAAAGAATGCTTTGGTCACCAGGGGGCAAAAGCGTTAATTTCTGCTTCTGAAGTATTTGCAACAGAATCCGAGCTCCTGAAAACTCGACTAACATTTTTTTTTTCTTGGACGGATACGGCTCACATCGAAAAACCTTTTGAGAATACTTTCTTCTTGAAATAATTCATGGTATTCCCTCCAGGGAGCGTTGATGCATATCTTATATTTGTCGATATCTCTGCTTCTAAGAGTCCTCTTTGAAAAATTCTTTCTTTGTTGGAGAGCGTTTCCGCTGCGAAATGTTTCTCATATAAATTCAAATTTGTAACTCACAAGTCTGCAACCAGATGGCGTAAGTTCACGATTCCGTTTACAGCAATATGTGCAGGATTAAAACCCCGATTGGAACACTTCTTTCTTCCGTCAGATACTATTGTTTCCCATACCGGTTCTATTGACTTTGAAGAGCTTTAATAAATATAATTTGGTCAGAACGGATTCAGAAGACGTGCTCATTACACCCGAAAATTCGGTGTCATCTTTCTTGTTAAGATTTGGTATTATGAATTTGCGTCTTAAGTTTTGTGGTAAGATGCACTTCACATCTCACCATTCCGTTGTCACTTCCGGTGTGAAACTGTTGATTAATGTATTTAAGTATTTAATGACAAATACCTAAATGACTACAGTGTTAATGACAAATTTATTATTACACATAATAAAACCAGTTTCACTTGTCATCTTATTTTAGTGCCTCCATGCTCATTTGCTATGCTGCTTTTTCTTTGAAAAAGGAGTTCGTTATCGAAAAGCTTTCACCTCTGTAAAGTCGACGACAGTATGTCCACACTTGTTTCTGCCGCCATTATCAAATTCATCAATTAATATTCCATTCTGTTGAACGCTTGACATAAAATGATTCTAAAACTGAAGAAAAAAATAAATTCTAAATTCGCAGACTATCTTGGTGAACAACTTCTGGAAGGACTTTTGTTTTAACTTCTACAATTCATTTTTGTCCAAATTACTGGTGCACAGTGGCATAAGCAGCGGGGTTGCCCATTCCACCCCAGTGAGTTGCCCCCCCCCCCCCCCATTGAGGTATCATTTCTTTCTTCGTTCTTTATTATTTATTATTGGCAGCTTATTTTTAAATATATTTGCCATGTGTTTCCAAATATATATTTACGAATAATTAGAAAGGCACTTTAATATCTTGAAGGTATTTTTTTATCGCTTCCCAATATTTAGGAAATGTTTTCTCTGGTGCATTTTTATTTGAAACATTAATATTTTGGGCCAATCGCGTTACAAATTTCTGGGTGTGCCGCTAACGTTGCAGCGGTTTTTTTTTTGTTTTTTTTTCTACAATACAGAATTTGGCACATTCCAGCCGTACTTTATTTATTTTTTTTTAAGTTCATACATCCTTTTTGTTAACTATGGTATTTCTTCAAGAAGTTGGTTTGTTATATTGAAAATTTCAATATCTTCGAAAGCTAAGTGTTCATATTCTTTGCTACTACGTTGCTTGAAATTTCTGCTTCACCGGTTTGGAAATTTTCAAATAAATAAACACAAAAAACGTTAAGGTCTTCTCTTCTAATTGAAAAAAAAAAAAAAAAAATTACGGTGTTGGTTCTTACCAGTTCCCTTTTTTCTTTTTTTTTTTTTTACGGTTTTACTTAGTAGTGACATCATTGTATCCCGTTCAAAAAAATTACTACTGCTGATGTGGCGCTATCTATTATCAAGTAAGGAAAACTATGCTTTGTTACTGAAAAACGTTTCTCTGGAAAATGTTTTGAAATTTTATTTACCATTGATGTTGAAGTTTACCGAGAATCAGTTGACATCATCACACAGGAATGCCCTTGAATTCACCCGCTCGAAACAGGTGTTATTGTAACAAAATTTTGGGGAAAATTCTGTCAACATGGCATACAACACATTCTGCTTCCATAAACTGAAAAACCTGTATCTCTAGTGTAGGAGAAGATATCACACTATTTTTTTTTCTTTGAAGAGAATAATTAATTAATAATATAAATCAATATGCAATGCAGAGAATATTACACTGTACTGCAAACTTATGTTATTAAATATTATCAAATATAATTTCTTATGTATATATTTCACCAGAGCCCGGACTTTGATGACATTTGCATTTTTTGGTATTTTTTGCATTGGAGTAGGGAGGGGTGTCTCTTTTAGGGCAGTTTTTGAAGTTTCCAGGTAATTTTTTTATATTTTCGGAGCACTTTTTTTAGGACATTTTTTCCCCTTTTCCGTCTTATTTTTAATACAACTTAGTAAAATCATGCAATGTATTGATTATGATACGCTTTCCAACATACCAGAAATCATTAGCCATTATGAGGATAATGGCTGTGGAATAAATCTCCATCCTGTGTCCTGACCTTTGACCCCATTTCGATAGTATTAAACAGAATTGGTTCGGCATACCTCCGGAACAACATACTAAAGTTTTGTCGCAATAGAAACATTTTTAATCAAGTCATGAGGATAATGACTGTGGAATAAATCTCGCTCCTGTGTCCTGACCTTTGACCCCATTTCGATAATATTAAACATAACCGGTTCGGCATACCTCCGGAACAACATGATACGGTTTTGTCGTAATCGAAGCATTTTCACATAAGTTATGACGCATAAGGGCAATGGAGTGGATCCCACTCCTATGTCCTGACCTTTGACCCCATTTCGTTCATTTTCAACAGGGTTCGTTCGCTGGTCGTCCCCTACCACATACTAAAATTTCAACGAAATCGAACCATTTATACGTGAGTTATCGTGCTGACAGGCTGACAAAGCTGGAGCATATACGCTTCTTCAACCTACGGTTGGAAAGCGTAAAAAATAATTAAATTTTTATGAGGATTATGATTTTAAATTGCAAAACTCCAAAGCTGAGATTGCCAGATGATCAAAGCAAAAATCCTTCAAAAGTAGCTCAATCTGGTTTTCCAGTTTTGGTGAAAAAGAATCCCCATTGTCCATTTTTGAAAGGGACAGTGGGAGAGGGTAGTGAACAAAAGAGTTCAAATCCAGAGTTTCCTATCTTGTGCTGTTGCTGATATTCCAAAGCCTTCCTGTATTACCTGGCAGGTATTTACTTGCTCTTTTCTTTTCTTCTGAGGTTTTATAGCGCATTTTGTATAGAAAAGACAAAATCATAGTTTATGAATCATATGAGATTGAAGTTATTTAATTTATAATTTTGAAAAAAATATGATACTCGTAGTCTCTGTTTCATTGGGGTTTTCCTTACAAATTTTAAGGGTTTTTCGATTTTTAAGGGAAGTTTTTCATCTTCTTGAGGTCATATTTTCTTTTTAAGAACATTTTTTCTCTTTAAGGGCATTATTTGGTCACTAATATCTAGGCCCTGATTATCATCATAATCAACGGTTATCAGTCCATGACTGGATGAAGGTCTCTCCAAATCATTTCCACAACTCTCTATTTTGAGAAATTGTTTTCCAGGCACTCCGACACATTTTCGAATTTCATCCAACTTTTGAGTCTGATAATATAAAACGGTAGAATTCGTCTCGGCCTTTTCCTATTTCTTCGCATCCAGTCTAGTATTTGAGTTGTCCAATGGCGGTAAATTCTTCTAGAAATATGTTCAGCCTATTGCCAACTGATGATCTTTAATTTGCTCATAACATTATCAAACTTTTGCCATTTTCCTGATCCATGAGTTCTTTTACCCGTCATTCTTGGTTGCGAAATCATGTATCTCCCATGCATCTTTAAGTTCTCGGCAACCCTTCAGAGGCGCTGCCGACAATTTCAAGAAGACAAAAATTCTGTTTTGATATCATCAAAACAGAATTTCAACATTTTGATAACACCAGTTTGCATGTACAGTGTAATGATGTCTACATTACAAATTGATTTATTTTTTTTAATTAATTATTCTTTTTTCAAAAATTGTTCTGATATCTTCTCCTACACTGGATACAGGTTCTTCAATTTTTGAAAGCAGAACATGCTGACAGTCATGATGACCAGAGCCGGATTAAGTCCTTAGTGGGTCCCTAGTGGGTTACACTCGATGGGTTACCAAAGCTAAGGTGTGTAACCCACAGCAAGACCAGTGGGCCCCAACGAGCTTATGACGAACAATTCGTATTGAAGTCCGTTAAAACACGAAACTCCAGCAATATGCTTGTGATAATTAATACGTTGGGTATTCTTCAAACTAAGAAATTATTAGGAGTTTTCACAGTAAGTCACTGTATTTTCCACCGTCCTCACCAGAGTATGAGTCAAAAGCTTAAGATTCCTAAATTTTGTTTTGGAATTTTTAATAATTTAGCATTGTAAACTTTACGTGGTGCACCTTTTTTTGTTATGCAATATGAAGTCACAGTGGATTTCGCCCATTAACTGTTCCAAGTGCAAGCAGGGAGGGATAGGTGGATGATAGTGAAAAAGCTGAAGCTGTCTCGCTGACCCTGCTGTAAACAGCTACATGGAACGTTTACCCTTAGTGAGTAACTACCTTGAAATCTGTTCGTCTTCTAACCACTGCTTGTGGTTTGTGGTCGAGTGAAAATAATACGAGACGAAGCTAAAACTATTTTAGTTCTCTCTTTATATAAATACATAATCCGTCTATTTGCGGTGTAGCGGCATGCCTCCCCACCCTTGGGAATGATAGGCCCCTATCATTCCCTTGGTAACATCAGTTATAGCCCCTCCCCTAGACCCATAGGAGCACAGGGAGACACGCCCGCCCCAACTGAAAAAGTAATAACTATTCATTCGACTTTTAAATGTTATAAAGCCATTCCAAGCACAATAACATGGAGTCATCTATTGATGGTTTTCATCATCAGAAAACAGCATGAGGTGCTTTGAAGGACGTATTTTTTCGTCCTCATTAGGGTGAATCAAGCGTAAGCCTCGCACACCTGGTAGTTTTGGACATATTAAGCATCTAAAAAAATTATGGCACTGATGACAATTGAACAGGAGCATTTTTAGAGAAACTATTTCGTAGGATGACCCCTCCCCGTCCCTTTTTTTTCTTTTTTGGTCAAGCTTATGTCTAGACTCTCCCTTAATCCGGTCCTGATGATGACAGAATTGTCTCCAAAATTTTGTTATAGTAATTGCTCTCTGATAATTTCATTAACTGTTTCCCTGTAAATTTAAATTAAACTTCAATGGTAAATAAATTACAATACATTCCTACCAAGAAAAACGGTCTTCAGTAACTAATGAATAATAGATTCCATTGCTTGATGATAGAGGGCACCACATTTGACAATTGTACATTTGGAACAGGATTTTATCAAACTACTGGAAAGGAAATGAATCTTCAACAATAAGTTTTATTGTGCAATTAGAAGAGGAATCTTTTGTGTTTTGTATTTACTTATTTGAAAATTTTCGGGCGATACTTCCAACACTGGCCCGCTTTCAGGGTATTAATATGTTTTATTGTGAATGAAGTTCAGCCGGTAGATGGCAGCATGTGAGCTCTTTCATTGGCGTGAGCGTTTCTGTCCAGTAAACAAAAATGTTAACTAGGAATAACATATACAAACACCATATACAAATTTCAATTGCGCCTCTTGTTATCTAGCCATTACACCCGCACAATCAACACACAAATTTAATTTTAAACCTCAAGACCCAAAAACGACATGAAAAGCTGGATAAATAAAATTAGACAGCATGTTAGGGCAATAAAATTTCTTTGTCGTTTTTTTGATCGATTTAGCCATTTGAGTCACGTGCGCCACGAAACCGCAGAGGTCATTCAATTGGTCATAATGAATGAAAAAATACCCTCATGACAAATTTCTAAGAAAAATTTCGAGAGATCTTTTTCCAGAAGTGAACAGCTGTTGCACGGGATGATATATTTTTCATTTCTTCGCCTTCATACTGTACGTAAGTACTGTTGTCCAGCATACAAGAGAAATGTCGATTTTACTTTCTGATATAAATTTCCGCTTGTTCTACTGGAAATTCCCAACATTCTTCTATTTTTATTGCACAAAGACGCACCCAGAAGTTCTACAGAAAAATTAGAATCAGAATTATTGTTATCTCGAAATTATCTGTAGTACCTTCCAAGAACAGAAAGGGAATAGTCCGATTTCCAGGGAAGGGCGCCCATGTAGCCAGGCCCGACGAGAGAGGGGGCAGGGAGTGCAATTGCCCAGGCGCCCGACACAGGGAGTGCAATTGCCCAGGGACCCGGGCGTCGGGCCCCCGATCCAAGGGGACGTTTTTTCTGCTGGGTTAAGCAGAAAAGTAAAACATTTCAGCTTCCCAGAGCAGCCGCTTTGGTTGCTCCGCTTCCATTCTCCCCCTGTCACAAAAACCAAAAAAAAAAAAAAAAAAAAAAAAAAAAAAAAACAGGAACTTCCCGCACTAATTCCCTTACCAATGGAAGCAGGTCCCTTTTTGACTCTTAAAAAAAAACAAAAAAAAAACTAGTCTTTGCATCCAAATGTGTGTATAGCCATCCTGCCATTCTGTACTCTTCCAGTGTCAGTGGCAGGAGCTGAGAGATCTTTCAATGTTTTAAAAAGATTCAAAACTTATGATGGATCAACCATGGGACAAGAAAGACTGTGTGGACTGACCGCTCTTGCCATGGAGGCAGATCTCTTATGTACTTTGAATTTTGATGAAGTAATTGATGACTTTGCATTTAAAAGAGCCAGAAGAACTATTTTATAGAAACTATAAGAACTATTAGGTAACCAAATGTGTTTATTATCAAATTTTATTTTTTCTGCTTTGATATTTAATTATAAAGTGTGTTTTCGTAAATTAATAACTAATTTGACAAAAAAGTAATCTTGTTTCAGTTTTCAAATATTGAAAACTCAACATTTAATAAAAAAATTCAGCTTTAAGATTATGTCAAGTGATTCTATGCATAAGTTAGGAATGAATTTCAGAATTGTATATGTAACCATAAAATAATTCTAATAAAATATTAGCAATTTGATGGAAGTGTGTTTTATCATGTACAGGGTTTGGTACCTGTGGTTAATCAAAAGTATATTAATTCTGCACTCTTGTAAAAAAATTTATGGGGAGGAGGGACTGATGAAAACACTGGGGGCTCCGGCCTCAAGATTGCCCAGGGGCCCGAAAAACCTGTCGTCGGGCTTGCATGTAGCTGTAAGTTCCATTGTGTCTCTTGAGCGTATGTTTGTCGCGGAAACCTGTTGGTTCTTTTTTGTTTTGGACACCTCTTTTTACTGTGCAAGATGTGGAATCGGAGGAGACTTGCTTTTAGTGATCCAGTTACAGGGGTCACACATACACGGTGTGCAGAGCAGTTGGCGTCCCCTCAAACGCAAACTAATACAGGGAAATAAAAAAATTCATTTCCCAGACCCAGTAGCGTAACTAGCACAACATGCGCCCCCCCCCTTCTTCCTCCGAAAAATTTTCTTCAACACCTTTAAGCACAGTAACTTTCCCAGGATTTCGAACACAGTTTTTCCGCGGTGTATGTGTGGGGGAGAGAGTGTCAGAAAAGCAGAGAGAGTGTCTGGAAAAATAAGATCGATAACTGGAGCCCTGTAGTTTTAACTTTTAAAGTTATTTTGGAAGAGAAGTACATAATGCAAGGATATAAATTAGCCAATCAGGATTCACACGATGCGGGACAGATGCGAGAACATGAATACACATTTATCGCAAGAAACGAATTCGATAAAAACATATTTAAATAGTTAAGGTTAATTATTATAAGTCTTTAGTGACCGTTACTGGAGATGGTTGCATACAAAAAGATAATTCAGTGTTCTTCACCGTAAGAATGCAATATGGACTTACGTTGCTACAGGTATTTACTTGAATGTTCCACAACACTTCAGCAGTGTAGACCAGGAAAAAATGGTTGGTGTGGAAATACGATGAGCATGTATCTGATGTGTGCAAATATACTGTACGATATCACTACTAACTATAGATATATGATATGATGTAAATTATAATTACATGATTACAATACAAATAGAAAAAATATTATTTTATACGAGAAGGAGAAATTTTCATATTTTTAGGCCTAAGTCATTCTTTCTAGCCTTCATTTCGGCGAACTCATCAAGCATAGCATCGAGGATCATTTTTTTGGCAAACTTTTTTCTACGCTACATAATAATAATCCCTGCAGTCTGTCTTGTGGCATGGTTATTTTCAAACAGCTTTTGATAAGTTTTAATTTGGAAAACGATCTATTGCAGATGCTACTGTGACGGGTAGTGTTAAGAAAAACATTAAGGCTATTAACAGGTTAGTGCAAGCACTGTCAATTGTAGGATTTTCTACAACGAGTAGATTTACTATTTCCAGAATGGTTTAATGAGTCTGTGTGGGTTAATTATGGTTAGCTTGTTTTTGTGCGTGTTCAGATTTTTTTTTCATGAAAGCATAACTGACGCAGCTGCAGTACGACCCTTCGTTGCCTGTGCCCTCTGCGGGGGTGGTAGTTACGCCACTGGTCAGACCACATTCTGAAATATTTATTCAGACGGAATTGTCATCTCTTCTCAGAACACTACTCTGAGGTGTTGATTCGTATCACCAGACAGTTCTTCCCTAGCACATAATAAATTGATTTTAAATTCACGTATTCAGTTGATTTATTCTGCCAGATAGACACCGTTCCCATTCATGAGAAAACAAAACTTTTCGGTCATAAGAAATGTTTCGGGGTAAGGACACACTTAGCAAATTGCGGAGAGGGTGCTAGAGTTGGAAGCATATCCAATTTCTGAACCAGCAAAGCAGAAATTAAAAACAATATAGTATCAAAGAATCTGAGCCAGAGGCTTAAATTATTTCTGCTTTATGCCTCTGGCTTAGATTCGTTAAGACAAAGGAGCTTTATCGCCTGAAATATGTATTATAATCCTACTTGCTGCATGAGCTTTAAGGGTACAAAAATTTGCCTTGTCTGTTGAATACGGACAGATCTGTATTATTCGGTAACTACAGGCATATGCAATTACAGTTTTTCAAAAGAATTATAACAATGGCCACCGGGAGTTGCTTCAGACACAGGGGCGTACGGATAGCCCCCGCGACCCCGAAATTGCGGAACAAGGGGGGGGAGGGGGCACTGCGAAGAGGGTCTCTAACTTCAGGAAAAATATTTTAACAAACTTTTTGCGAAAACTGTATATGAAGCTGGTTAAGGAAATAGCGAGGAATTTTTACTTCATATTTTAAAAAAAAACTAATTTTTGGTATTTTTTTTTCAATAAATAAGTAAAACATTTGAAAATCATTTTCGTGGTTTCAGTTTATAAAAACTGGATGATGGGAAAGCAGCTAATCTAGACGAGTGGTGGTTCCTTTTCACAGCCATAGCAATAGTTCCTATCATCATCATCATCATCATCATTGTCAACCATTATCAATCCACTGCTGGACGAAGGTCTCCCCAAGTTTCCTCCACAATGGTCTGTCTGGTGCCAGTCTCCTCCATGTCACTCCCGCATACTTTCGAATTTCATCCACCCATCTTCCATGTGGTCTTCTTCTGGGTCTTTTCCTGTCCCTTGGAATCCAATCTAAAATTTCGGCTGTCCATCGATGGTCTGTTCTTCTGGCAGTATGTCCAGCCCATTGCCATTTCAGGGATTTAACTCTGATCATGATGTCTTCCACTCTTGTCATTTTTCGGATCCACGTGTTCCTCTTCTTATCTCTCCTAGTTACACCAAGCATGCACCTCTCCGTGCTACTTTGAGTTGTCTGCAGCCTTTGTATGTCTCTTTTAGCTAAGGTCCACGTCTCTGCACCATACGTAAGCACTGGAAGGATGCATTGATCAAACACTTTTCTTTTAAGACATAATGGCATATTGCTCTTGAAAATTATGCTGTTTCTTCCAAAAGCTCTCCAGGCAAGTTTTGTACGCCGATTAATTTCTTCACCAATGTGACCCTCACTTGATATCTGCTGTCCAAGATAAACGTACGTGTCTGTTATCTCCAGCTTTTCTCCATCAATCGATAAATCTTCATTTCTTGTATACATGTGTATTAATCAGAGTATGTGAAACAAATAGTTCAATGAACGAAATTTTCATACGAGTGAGGATAAAGTGTTAATGTATTACAGTTGTTTGCACATAACTACGCATCTTTCAGAATATTATGAACTACAAGATGTTTTTTGGGAAGGAAAGAAACAGAGATGCATGTCTTTTTTTTCTTTTTTTTTAAGAGTAAAGAGAAAAAAATACTATGTTAAAAACATGGCATTATGTTATGTTTTTTATATCTTCATCATCATTGTCAACCATTATCAATCCACTGCTGGAAGAAGGTCTCTCCAAGCCTCTTCCACAATGGTTTGTCTTGTGCCAGTCTCCTCCATGTTACTCCCGCATACTTTCGAATTTCATCCACCCATCTTCCATGTGGCCTTCTTCTGTGTCTTCTCCTGTTCCTTGGAATCCAATCTAAAATTCCGACTGTCCGTCGATGGTCTGTCCTTCTAGCAGTATGTCCAGCACATTGCCATTTCAGGGATTTTACTCTGATTATGATGTCTTCCACTCTTGTCATTTTTCTGATCCACGAGTTCCTCTTCTTATCTCTCCTGGTTACACCAAGCATGCACCTCTCCATGCTACTTTGAGTTGTCTGCAGCCTTTGTATGTCTCTTTTAGTTAAGGTCCACGTCTATGCACCATACGTAAGCACTGGAAGGATGCATTGATAAAACACTTTTCTTTTAAGACATAATGGCATATTGCTCTTGAAAATTATGCTGTTTCTTCCAAAAGCTCTCCAGGCAAGTTTTGTACGCCGATTAATTTCTTCATCAATATGACACTCACTTGATATCTGCTGTCCAAGATAAACGTACGCATCTGTTATCTCCAGCTTTTCTCCATCAATCGATAAATCTTCATTTCTTGTAAAAGCATTGTACATCACTTTTGTCTTCTGAAAGTTCATTTTTAATCCCACTTCTTTACTCTTGGATCATACTCTGCAGCTCTGATGGGGTAGTTGCAAAAATGACTATGTCATCAGCCAAACGAAGTTGAGTTAGATAATCTCCATTAATCTTTATCCCTTTGCTTTCCCATTTCAGTGATTGAAAGATATTTTCCAATGTGGCATTAAAGAGCTTGGGAGATATGGTGTCACCTTGTCTCACTCCCTTTCCCATTTTTATGTGTGCTGTATTCCCAAACAGCCGAATCTTGGCACTTGCATTTTCATAGATGTTGTTATTAATATTAATGTATGCATCTTCAACACCGCAGGATTTCAGAGCCATTTTAACGCTGCTGGTTTCACTGAATCCAAGGCCTTTTCATAATCGATAAAATCCATGCACAATGGAAGTTCATATTCCCTCGCTCTTTCAATTAGTTCTCTCAGTACGTGGATATGATCAATTGTGCTGTAGCCACTCCTGAATCCAGCTTGTTCTCTCGGTTGAGCCATGCCCAGTGTTACCTTCAAGCGGTGTGAAAGAACTTTAGTGAAGATTTTATAAACCACTGGTAGGAGGCTGATAAGTCTGTAGTTCATGAGATCCTCAATGTCACCTTTTTTATGTAGCAGGATCATTGTAGCGTTGTTCCAATCCTCAGGAATCTTTCCTTCATTAAGGCATCGAGTGAAAACTTGGGCGAGTACTGTTTCAATTTCTCCACTTGCTTCTTGTATGATGTCTACGGTAATTCCATCTTCTCCTGGAGCTTTTGCCCGCTTCATGTTCTTGATTGCATGAGCAACTTCTGCTGGGAGGACTGGAAGAACTCTGGTACTGGTACCTTTCATGATGTCTGGAGTACATGTATCATCCCTTTCATATAATTTGGAGTAGAAATCTTTCACTCTTGTCAAAATTTCGCCTCTATTATGAACAAGAAACTGAAGGATAAAGATGTAGAAGTTGAAGTTCATCTGACAGAGCTGCACGACTCGTTATCCAACTCTCGAGAAGATACCAGGCTCAGATTATTCAAACTTATGCACCCAACACAACTCATCCTGAAGAGGAAATTGAAGAATTTTATGAGGAAGTTCGTCATCTAAATAATAAAGGTAAGCAGCACTTGAAGATAATTATGGGAGATTTCAAGGCAAAAATAGGGCAACGGCAACAGAATGAAACTTCAGTAGGTAAATTCGGTCACGGCAACAGAAACCAGCGTGGAAATACTCTCGTAGAGTTTGCAGAGGCAGAAGGGTTTTTCATCTTGAACTCCTTTTTCAAGAAAAGGCCGCAAAGGAAATAGACATGGAGGCATCCTAATGAATGGACAAGTGAAATTGATTTTATTATGTGTAGCAAGAAATTTGTCATGGAAGACTGCAGTGTGCTTAACAAGTTCAACACAGGTAGTGACCATAGAATGGTAAGATGTAAGATGCACCTCAATGCTAAACTCGGGAGTGGCAAGCTCATAAAACAAACAAAGTGTATTGACGTGACCAACCTTGAAATTTATCACAATATCTTCAAATTGGAACTGAGGAACAGATTCTCCGCTCTAGAAGGTCTAACATCAGAAGAAGTGGACCAACTCTCGAGAGGATAGTTAAAATGGCTCTGAAATCCTTTTTTTTTTTTTTTTTATCTCTGAAGTTAACAGAAAAATAACCAAAGCTCTTATGGAAACAGCAACAAAATTAGCTGGGTGTAAGAACAAGTTGCATGTGAACAAATTATCCAGAAAATCCAAAATGTTGATGCAAAAAAGAAGAGAGATGAGGACAACTAAAGAAGATGTGACCTCCAAAGTGAAATGTTTTTAATATATTCAACAGTAAATAATTCAATGTATTTTGTATAGTCAAGAGTACATAATTTTGAATAGTCACTTATGTATTTGTTTACTTATGTCTTGTATTTTCATATAAATCGGAAAAGATTATTAGACACTGTCACACGGCAGTTATATGTTCTGTGTGTGTGATCGTGAAGCCTTTTAAAGAGCTGGCCTTATTTCTCTAAATGAGTGAAATTCGCATGACATGATAACTTTGGCGTAATAGTTTGCTAGTACTTTCTGGAGGCATAAAAGTTCAGCAGTCATTTTAATTATAACGTGCATGTTTGTATTTCATGGAGTAAGTTGCAGTAATCTTGGTTTTACGAAAAATACGTGTATGTTCCAAAGAATTTGCATTATTAAAATGCCCATAAAACCTAGTTAATAATACCGAATTTTAAATTTCCAGTAATTGAAACCTTTCAGCTTTTCGCAATAGGACCTCGAAGATATTTTTTGCGGAGGGGGGGGTGTCATGTTTTTCCGGTACGCCATTGCTCTGACATTTCGCTTCACAATGAATTTTATTGAATTTTATCCTTTTTTTTTTTATCATATTCGCTTGTAGTTCATTGATAACTAATAACCACTAACGGTTGTGCGATAGATTTTAAAAACAGGTTAGTTCTTTGGTGGACCGGAGAAAGACCTTTGCAAAATTACTGCCATTTAAATTGTAGTTTAAGAAACTAACTTTTGAATTTTTTTATTAGGGTATGATACTGAAAATAGAGTATTAGGGAACTCTGTATCATTTCTTATCCCAAACGGGAACGGCATTTTTACCCTCATTAATTGCGTCGGAAAAAATTAGGAAATACGACAGCACTCAGCAGAAGTGTTTAGTATATTTCTCTTACCCTTACTTACATGAAGGTTGTTTTGAGTGGTGAAGCTAAACTGGACGCGGAGCGCCATTTATAGCTGCAAAATACAAAATGTGAAGACAGCGGTGAGATTCCCAACTGCTCCGGAATTCCAACTTTTAGTACCACGTTAAACTAACTGAACGAGGCTTGCAGGAGTGGCAATAATGATTGAATTGCCCCCAGAGAATCTTCAAAAATGTGAATGACATCCTTATCTCGTTAAGTACGAACAACCGCTCCGTCATTTCTGATTGACACATACCCTGCACATTTTGAGGAAGAAATGCGAACTTTTAGCCGCCAAGCTATCGCAACTGCTGGCGAAAGAAGGTTTACATAAATTCTGTACCAGAAACTGCAGCAAAAGTTTCAATTCCGATTTAAATCAGATTGTACGCAGTGATTTTTGCGCCATCTCTTGAGCTGCGCCCGGGGTAGCTGCCCCGCCATAGTTACGCCTCTTATCAAAACACTCAATTTACCCATCCCGGTGACGTAGTGGTCTGAGCGCTAGCTTGTTACCATTCCTCGAAGATCGGCTGGGTTCGAACCCCGATGAGACACAGAGGTTGTGTTTCTCTTACGGCACTGGCTCTCTCCCTTCCCTAGAACCAGTGGCCCTAAATTAGGGACAGCGATTGCTTATAGCGCGTCGAGTTACTCGCACAGTGGTCGTTAAACCTCCAACCCCCCACCCCCTTCCCTTCCCACCCAAAAAACTCAATTTACGAAGGCGTGGCTGAAATTTTCTATGTAACAAACTTCCAGAAGAAATACTATAGTTAACGATTAGAATATATGAAATTTCAAAATTAAAAAAAACAAACAAACTATGTTTAGAATGTACTGTATGAACTTTCAAATTAAAAAAAACTGTACTGTATAAAAAAAAAAAAAAAAAGCTTGCATTAGTAATCTGGGCAAAAACTCATTCCAAAAGTTAAAGGCAAACGTATATTTCCAAAAATTGTTCATCAGGACAGTCAATGAATTTAGATAATTTTTTTTTCCTTTATTTCTGAAACCATTTTATGTTAAGCATTCAAAACGTTTCTTGTTTTTTGCTTCACTCTTTACAAAAGTGAGTTATGAGCTAATACATGTACAACATGGGAACAAACTTCGTTATGCCATTTTTAGTCTCACACACACACGCACACACAATCCTTCGATCTCATTTGAATTAGAGGAGGCATCATAGAAAAACGAAAACATACTGTATAAACCGATGAGTCATTCCATTATGATCGCATCTGGCCTATAGGAATGAGCGCGTCTGGAGACGAAACGGTGGTGCAGGGGAAGTTCAGAGATCAGTATATATACAACCTGAGGACCGGCTTTCGGTTAGTAGAGTGTTCGGCGTCAGAATGGGAAAAGCTGCCGATTTATCGGAGTTTGGTAAAGGGCAAATTGTGATCGCACGGAGCCTCGGAACTACGATCTCGGAAACGGCGCGGCTTGTGGGTTGATCACGTGACGCTGCAGTGGGTATCAAAAGTAATGCACAGATGGTTAAACGACGAACCGTCGTCCAGCCCTCTGTCGTCCGCAACTCACTGATGCCAGAGGGGAGCGGAGACTGTCGCGCATTGTTCACAGCGACCGTAGGGCCACAGTGCCAAAGAATGTCTAACGCTTAAAGAAGGTCAACTCTCATAGAGATAACGTAAAACAGGCGGCAAAAGCGCCACCACATCTTAAGAGATAATATGCTCTGTGGGAAAGTTAACATTCAGGAGGAATACACGTTAGGGGGACAACGGCAGTGAAACTTTTCTTTGATCCACGATGGTTTCTTTCGATCCGATGACTATTTGCTTAGAGCAGTTTTTTGTTGTTGTTCTTGCTGTTTTCTGATATCCCGCCCATCCCTTATTTTGGTGAGGAAAATATGCAATAACGTTAGTATTACTATTTAAATTAAATTTCAGCAAATATTACAGTTAGGCCTAAGGATACGTACAAAATGCAGACATTCCCTAGTATTTGGCATTACTGAAAATATTTCTGAAAAACTGAAGAACAAACAAAAGCCTTAACTAACCCGGTTGACGTAACGAAACTAACATATCTGATTTGCTAAGTGATTATGCTACCGAGAAAGTTACAATCACCTGCTGCGAGTCTGAGTAGCTCGGCTGACGGCTGACTGTTCTTTACCCAAAGTATCCCAAAGAATTGAAGTCAACAGAAATACGCATGTGCAGTCTGCTCCGGCATCAACCGATCAGTCTGTATGTTGGCTTCTGTGCACTGCATGTTTTCCCTGAAGATACAGCTGCGCTAGTTACGTCTCGCTGAGCCTTAACTTCTTCTCGTTAGATATTCTTTGACAGTGCGACGAATCATCCGCAGCTATGACAGTGGTAATCAGGGCAATGTGTCACAGCACACAGTTCATCGCAGCCTTCTGCGCATGAGCCTGCGTATCCAAAGACCTAGCCGTGTCCCCAGGCTCACTGCACGTCATCGCCAGCAACGCATGAAATGGGCCCAAGATCATCGAGATTGGAAGAAAGTGACCTGGTCAGACCAATCAAGATTCCTGGTGCATCACATAGACGGCTGAGCACGGATACGCCGATTACCAACGGAGGCTATGACACCTGGATGCACTGTTGGGCGGAAACAGGCCGGCGACGGCGGTGTTATGCTGTGGGCGATGTTTTCTTGGGACACTTTAGGCCCCATTATCTCAATAGCACAATCCCTGACAGCTGTCAGCTATCTGAACATCTTTGCGGACCAAGTTCACCCATTCATGGCAACTGTGTTCCTTTCTGATGATGGCCATTACCAACAGGATAATGCGCCATGCCACACTGCCAGAATCGTCAAGGAGTAGTTCGAGGAACAAGCTGCTGGCTTTCTGTTAATGCCCTGACCTCCAAATTCACCTGACATAAACCCAATCGAAGATTTATGGTTCAACTTGGAAATGTGGGTTCACACTAAATCACCACCACCAAGAAATGCACGGGAACTGGAGAACCTGCTGTTGACATAATGGTACCAGGTATCCCAGGATAGCTATCGCCACCTAATCGAATCAATGCTTCGCTGAGTGGTTGCTGCTTTGCTGGCTAAAAGGGGTCCTACGGCTTATTAGGTAGGTGGTCATAACGTAATTGCTGATCGGTGTATATGCTTGTCGCCATCTGGAAACATTTCCATGTCAAAATGCTGAGAGATGCATGGGAAATATTTCTGACCGTTGCAGCCATCCAGCGGTAAATGAAACTTTTGAATCCGATGACATAAAGCGGTGATATTGTGACTAAACCAGATAAACATTTGCGCCACCAAATGTGACAATTACCGTAATTTTCGGGCTAAAGACACATCCTTCTGCTACTTGCAAAGCGTATGTAAATCATGGTAAAAATGGAAATAATCAACCAGGAAATTTCTCCCACATCTTCCTGCTACTTATAAAACACGAGTAAATTGTAATAAAAATGAAAACAGAAATTCCCCCAGATTCGATACTTTGTGTAAAATGCCATTTTTGTACTGTCCCTCACTCGGAAAGATGGGAGAGATTTCCGTGGAGTAATATTCCTGTGGGGGACTTTACCGTGAATATGTTATCTCAAAAATGTGACTGGTCCACCAGACAACCGTCATTCTTATTTTCTTGGTCAGCCGCGGACTCTTGCTTCAACTACTCACACCTGGCATCGGACAGTCCAAGACTGTTGTTGCAAGTCCAAGTGTTTCGATAATGGAGAATGATTCGCCAAAGGTGAGTGCTATGGTAAAAATATCTGCGGGCGAGCAGGGCTATTTTTTGTGTTTTCAAAAATTATAGACGTATAGTAAATTTCTGTGGCGCTTTAAGTCTTCATTTTCGAAGAAACGTGTTACGCACAGAGGATACTTTTCCAAGGCCATTCTTTGGCCCGATATCAGCTGCTCGGTGAGTAGAGTTGGAAGCCATTAAATGGAAATTTCTCGGGCCTAAGGTATCTTGATAGTAACCGGCTGATAACACTGACCGATGACATAAAATGTCCGTAATTATAACAATGTTTATAGACACTGGATCGCAAATACATTATTTTATCAAAAATGTTTGGGTACTACAATGTTTTGAGACAAATGGCTTTATTTTTGCAATCAGTCGGTCGACCTTTTGCTACTATGACAGCGGCAACATGTCGAGGCATACTATCAATCAATTTCTGGTAGGTCTCGACAGGAATGGCTCGACATTTTTCCTGCAAACCTGCTGCCAGATTGGAGGGAGAAGACGGTCGTTGTGGTCGGTTTCGTATCCGTCGCTCTAGTTCATCCCAAAGGTGTTCTGTGGGATTAGGATCAGGACGCTGAGCAGGCCAGTGTAACAATTCCATTTCACCTAAATTTCAAGAAACCAGTCCTGCACACGCCGTGAAGTGTGGCAGTGAGTTCGATCATATTGGAAGAAATAACTGTCACTTCCATAATATTGCCATATTGTTGGTCGGGCAGAAATATGCAGAACGTCGAGGTACACTTCAGAGTTCATGGTTGGTGGTATAATAATCAACCGGCCCGTCCCATCCATGACAAAAAAACTACATACCATGATGGAGCCTCTATACCGCACTTAAGAAGAACACATTCCGACGAAAATCGTTCGCCGGGCTATCGACAAATCCAAACACGCCAATCGGATTGGAAGAGTGAAAAGCATGACTCATCAATCCAAAGAACAGCAGTTACTCACAGTTCAGGAACGACGGAGACACACACAACTCCAAACGGCGCTTCTTATTCACGTTAATTTTAAGCTCTGCCATAATAACCCCACACTGTGCAACTCTCTGCGAATAGTTTTGGTACTTACCGAGCCATTACAAGCATTTCCTACTTCTGCAGCGATGGAAACGGCAGAGGAAGAATGAGATTTCTTAACATTTCTTACCATGGCTTTTCTGCCTAGTTCCATCAGTTTGTGCGGCCTTCCTGAATGTTGTTTTACTGTAGTTGCACCATACTACATCAATTTCTTCACGACATCATTTACAGTCGATTTTGGTATGTTTTGTTTAGCTGCAATGCTCCGTATGGAAACGTTACCCAAATGACATCCTATAACCAGCCTACGCTGGAACTCGGAAAGTTCACACCCATGCGGCATATCCGTTTCAAAGTTACTGACAACCGGACAAAACATCTGAGCTTTATACACTGAAGAGCAATCGAATTACACACAGCTGGAGTTATGCAAATGTGGCGCTGTGGGCGGCCCTGTAAACGGAAACGACATGACGTACGGAGCTATCCGACAATATAAGAAGTGATGCAACGGGAATCAGTAAGAGTCGGACGCAGTATGGGTAAGACGAAGGATTTAAGAGCATTTGATCGTAGGCAAATTGTCGGGGCCCAACGAATGGGTCACTCCATCTCGGAAGTCGTGCAGGCACTGGGATTTTCACGAGCCACTGTCTCACGAGTGCACCGTGAGTACATAGAATCCACACGCTGTTGTCCACGCTGCCGTGGACAACAGCGTGTGGATGAGCGGGGTCATCGTCGGCTAGCTCGCATTGTAACAGCGGATAGACGGGCCACAGTGCAATAAATCACTCGGCAATTTAACGCTGGTGCACAAAAACGAGTAGGCAGCCACACCATCCAGAACCATCTCCTCGCTATGGTGTACAGGAGCCATCGTCCCACGAGGGTACCGCTGCTGACTGCACATCACAGGGTGCAAAGATTAGCATGGGCGCGGGAACATCGCCACTGGACCCTGGACATGTGGGAAAATATTGACTGGACTGATGAGTCGAGATTCACGTTGGTACATGCGGATGGCAGGATACGAGTACGGCGCAAACCACATGAAGCGAAGGATTCTTCTTGCCAGCAGGGTACTCTACAAGCTGGTGGGGTGGAATTCTCGTCTGGGGACTGTTTACGTGGACTGAAATGGGACCCCTGGTACGTGTGACATCGTCCCTCACAGGAAAACGTTACCGAGATATCCTGGACGACCATTTGCTCTCGTTTGTGAGTCCTCAACATCCCAATGTGGACCTCATCCTGCAACAAGACAATGCACCGTGCCATCGCTCCCGAATTGTATCCGAATGGTTGGATGAACACGCCACCGACGTGACCTCGCTTCCTTGGCCAGCTAGGTCACCTGACCTCAATCCCATCGAGCACATCTGGGATGCCATCGGGAGAGATGTTCGAGGCTCTGACCCCCTCCATCAAATCTTCGTGAACTGTGGGAGCTTGTTCAGGGGTCGTGGATCCGCATGGCTTCCCAACGCTTCCGGTGTCTTGTCGAGTCCATGCCGAGATGAATCGCCGCCGTCATCAGGGCGAAAAGTGGTGCTCCACGTTACTAGACAGGTATCTCTAATTCAATTGCTCTTCAGTTTATAAGTACGTCCCCTCTCGTAGTGCACTTAAATGCGCAATCGTTCTTTGCACTTATGCAAATATTTGGTAGTGTCCGAATATTTTTTTATATTATAGTGTATATTACTTGAGAGTTAACGTGAAGGTAAAACATTAAAATTAATTTGTGTATGATATTTTTAAACGACGTTTTTTCAGGGGGTAGAGATGTAACTACCACCTTTTAGGACTATAAGCGGTCCTCCGTCCCTAATTTGGGGTCACTGGTTCCAGGGATGGGAGAGAATCAGCGTCGCATCCGGGACTCGAATGAACGTTCAGCATCCAGCGATTAGATCACGCCACTGGGTAGCTTTCAACTATTCATGGAAATCAGCTGATTTGTATTGTACATGAAACCGCACAATAAAAAAAGCTTCTATGGGTTCAGCGTTTGTCGGATGTTTATCGACGTTTGCGGTTTGCGTTTCATGCATTTCAGCTTTATTTTTTCACCTGCAAAATTCTGAATTGAAACGAATGTGTCAAGTTTGGCTATATGGCAAAAAATGTTAATCGAATCTCTTATTGCTGTAAAGGGCATTTACTCATGTGTTTTTGCACATTTGGTCGGGAAGCAACGGTTCTGGTTACACTATCTATTAGATTTACACAGTTGCATCAGAATAATATGACCACCTACCTAATAATGGGAATAACCACCCTTGGCCTGGATGACAGCTGCGAGACAGCGTGGCATGGACGCAATGAGGACCTGGAAGGTTGTCCGAATCACACGTGCCCATTCTGACTGCATCAAAGCAAGAAGGTCCCGGAGATGAGGTGGTTGTGGGTCAGCACTTCGAACATGTCGATCCAAATAGCTCCACAAGTGCTCTATGAGACTGAGGTTGGGCGATTTCCCCGGCCAAGGGAGAACGGAGACATCGCTGTCGTGTTCCTTGAACCCGTCACACATCCCCTCGGCGACGCGGCAGGGCGTATTTTCCTGTTGGTAGACACCATTACCGCCAGAATAAACGTCCAACATGAAGGGATGCATGTGGTCAGCTAGGATGGACAGATAGCCATTGGCGTTCAGAGACCCCTGCAGTGGCACCAGCGGTCCCTGGTCATACCAGAAAAACATCCCTCAGACATGTACACTCCCACCGCCGGCCTGTACTTGACCAACAAGCGTGTCCGGGTGTTATTTCTCGTGTGTCTGACGCGGTATCTGCCACCGCCCGTCAGTCACTTCTGTGGAATAAATACCTCGATTCGTCGGAGAAGGCAACCTTTTTTCACTGTCCAATGACGTCAGTACCATGCGAATTGCAGGCGTCGTTGCCGATGGACCTGAGTTAATATGGGCGCCTTGACGCAGCGTCGACTCCGGAGACCCATGCGTAACAGGGTTCGCTCCACTGTAATCGGGGACACGTACCTGGGCCCAGCGTTTACTTGCATGGTCAACTGCTGCATTCTTGTGGGTCGATTGATCTTTACCAGTCGACGGAGGCGACGTTCTCCTTTAGGGTCGATGGCTTTGTGCTCCACAGCTGTGATGTCGGGAGGACCTCGATGTACCACAAGTCCATTCTTGGTACACCCTTACTACAGAACCTCGTGAACAGCCCACGAAATCTGCTGTTTCTGAGATGCCTTCACCCTTGACGCGGTAGCCGATGATCATTCCTTTCTGAACGTCCGTCAAATCACTACCTCTGATCATTGTGCTCACGTGATGCGCTATGGCTCATCTGTCCTGGTCGGCCACTTATATCTCCCTGTGGTCGACCTTTTCACTTGCATTCTGTGACGCGCCTGGGCAGATATACTGTGATTCCAGGGGTGGTCATATTATTCTAATACGACCGTGTACACTTCGATTTGTGGACGGCGGAGCGTTGCATCTGGGTCCCAAAACACATCCTCAATTGTTTGGAGGTTCCCTGTTCTGGATTGTGTAACGGTAACATACTCCAACGTAAATCGGAAGATGCCGGTTCGATATCCGTTCCAGGTTGATGTAATTTTCAAGTTTTCTTAGGCATGTATGTCTACTTGCATGATTACGTTTGCACCCTTCTGCTTGTAACATCTATCAGGTCATACCAGAAGTAATGTCGTTTTGCGCAAGCCCAACAGTAGTGATTCCCCTGGTGCTCAGACTATGACGTTGATCACGGTGAATATAAGAGGGATAACGCGAGCAGAATTTCAAGTCACTTGAGACCGCAAACGGGAGTTCTAGGTGCAGTCGTTGTGTACTTAAGCCGCATAGGAAATGGCAGTGTCAGGACACCACATTAGGAACATTATGTGTTCCACCATTAACATTCAGCGATGGTAGCAACACGAAACATCAGTGCCGTATATGGGCAGGGTATCCTGGAGGTCAGGAAATGTCAACGCTGGTTCCAGAAATTTCGAAGGGGTCACCAGCCTTTAGGATATATGAAGCGACCCGGACGGCCTGTTGGGCTGGATAACGACGTGCTGAACGCTGCTGTTGAGAGAAATCCACAGGCAACAGTCGAATAATTGGCCACACTTGTTCATTCAACCCATTCCACTGTTCACCGGCATCTGCAGGACCTCGGTTATGTGTCGAAACCGGATAAGTGGGTACCCCATGATCTCATTCCACAACAGCTGCAACAGCGTGTGGACATTTGCATTTCTTTGCTCTCCCGTGAAAAAAAAAGAGCCGTGTTTGAACAGAATTGTCACGGACGATGAAAAATGGATTGTTTATCACAACATTAAGCGTAAACGGCAGTGGATTCCCCAAGGGAATGTGCCTGCAGTAGTGCCGACACCAGGACGTTTCCCACAAAAGGTTTTGATGCCTGTGTGGTGGGATATGCAAGGCATAATCCATTACGAGCTGCTGCCACCCAACAAAACCATTAGAGAGGAAGTCTTTTATCAGAAGCTGCAGCGAAACGAAATTACAAAGTACGTAACGAAATTACATACTGAAAATTTGCTACGTAACTACATTATGTACTGGAAATTTGCTACGTAACGACATTATGTACTAGAAATTTGGTATGCCTTGGAAAATTCGAAAACAAAGGAAGTTCAAAAGTTGACATACTAAAGTTCATCAGTTTGTATACAACAGCACTTAAAACTTTAAACTGTCTTTGTGTGGCTAAAGAAAAATAATCACCTACCACTTGGCTGCCACTTCGTCCATTTACCGCTCTCTAAGTTGGTACTGGAGGTAGGAGAAAGTGTTGAGTAAAGAATTGCCCGTTACATTTGTTAAATTAATGGTAGGAGATTGTGAGATTTATCAATGGCATTAATGATATATCGATTTCATTGATATATATCAATCAAGAAAACGTATAAGACAAAGTAAATAAATATTGAAAGAAAATAACGATATCAGTGGTATCGATTAGGAGATTTGTGTATGGTCAGTATTGAGACCAGCTTTGAGAGTTCTGGATGGACGGTGTTAACTCGAGTTTTGACAGGAATTGTGGATTTGCCATCTAATGTAGTTCTGTATGACAGATAAACGGAGATAATAAATAAACCGATAAGGAATACATATACGGAATAAAGAAAAACATAAAATTTCAGTCTGTGGCAGTAAAAGGTACCTTTAAATTGCTCTCTTTTTTTTTTTTTTTTTTTTTTTTTTGTTCCATGTTTACGGTTTAAAATGTATCGTGTAAATAGAAAAAAAAAAAAAAAAGAAAGAAAAAAAACCCCTCAGATACGCAATTTTCAATAAATTTCTTCTGACCGGTCCCCGCTGCAGAAAAGTGATTTCCATCTGTGCGAGATTTGATGCAAGACGCAGAAAACCAAAAATGTGTTTGTATCCCGGTAACAAACGAGTAACGACAGTTGCGATGTGATTCCTTGTAGAATTCGCTGTTCCAAAGAAGGTGGGGAGTCACCGCAATTTTCCAAATGCCTTTGGCCTAATTGCAGTGAAAACGTTTCAGTGGAAGGGCGCAATTTCTTAAAAGCGGTGTAAGATGGTATAACAAATGTTGGGAATGGGTGGAACGAGAGGAATCTTGTACCTGCAATGATCTGACAACGCGACGTGTACGTTTCTGCACTGCAGAAGTCATTTGCGGTTTCTAATAGCAACGGGAAACTAACAATAGTTAAATAGGAAAACGCTGATGTAATTGACGCAAAATAACTCTTATGTGTATTTCTCTAATCTTTTCCGTTGGGCGTCCTTTTCTTTTCTTTTTTTTTTTTTTTTTTTTATCTTCTTTTGAAACGAGTGTTTCCTAGATTTGCGAAAGTCCTACTGCAGTCGATAATGACACTGCGTTTGAAAGTGATTTGGCGAAATGGATTCACTCCGTTTTCCCCCAATTGAAAGCTACAATCACAATACTCTAACACCTTTTTATATCTGTCTCTTTTATTTATTTACTTCTTTTTATGGTATTAAACGGAGATTTTGAGCGCAATACGGATTTGTAAAACACACACACGCACGCGAAAAGGAGAAAATGTCTATGACTATGGGCCGCCGGTCGACTGTAGGGTCCAGCCTCCTGGAACTGATCGATAACTATCAAGCTTATTTTGTACAAAGGAGAAATCGAGGGATCGGCAAAGGGGTGGAGGACTGAGGCTTTCACTGACCGATTTAATACGCCCCCTAACACCGCTCTGGTTGACGAGAGCCGTATGCTTCGTCCGTCGAAGCAGCACGTGTTGTGGATAAGGCGTTCCATTAAAACGGAAGAATTCGTGGTTCTCTGGCTTTTCGCCGTTGCGTAACAATTACATGGAGCTTAGGAACTGTCAATCAGGAAGAGTAGCAATCTGCTGTGAACATTATCCTAAACTGAAGAGCATTTCGCCTTCGTTAGGGGTGGATGTCGGGATTATGTAAACAGCAGTGCTTTCCAAGCCTTTCTATTTTCGCTTTGACTAGGAGCGGATGTTTCTTGCGGAAAGTACTTTTTATTTATAGACGTTAAAGTTGACAACAGTGTTTTAGTTGTCAGATGTATGACCCCCCTTCCCCCATCCTTTGTGATAATTGCAGTCATCAAAACAGGTCCTCTAGTTACCGTAGTAGATGCATTTTAATCGGCAGAAAAAGAATTTCTAGATAGGGCAATAAACTAAAACAGAAGTTGTATTAATTCAAATGAAACTAATGAGCAGGTCAACCAGAACAAAGACAAAAATCAATATGATCTAATTGAAAGACTGTCAGGAAACCTGAAGTAGGACTTCGAAAAAGGTGAAGACTGAAGAACAGATGAAAGGTCGTAGCAAGATCCCAGATCTGGAGAACGCGGGGGGGGGGGTCTGAAAAGTTTTCTTGGGAAGGAAGGGGCTCAGTTTTCAACTATATACAATGTATATTTTTCCATGAATGCAGATGTAAGTTTTGCTTTGCTTTTCGCTCCTTTTGTTAATTTTCTTCACTACCGAATGATTTCTCTGAGCCGGAAGGAGAAAGTAATAAAATTAAATAAAAATATAATAAAAGGAGGGGCGAAAGAAAACTGAACTTTCTTTAAATAAAAATAAATAAATTACGTTTTCCGAATTTGTTTGATAGCGGTTGCGCTGTACGTTCCTTGTCGCTGGAGGCAAAATAACTACCAACTAGTATGGAAAAACTACTTTTTCCGGTTGCTATACCGCTCTCTTTCCGTGGATTTACGCAATGACATCAAAGAGTTATTGATGCCACGCTACGACTCTTTCTACTCCTCTTCTTCTATTTCACCTTTTTCTCCAACATAAATCGCGCATTTTCTTTCGCTTGTGCTGGAAAGTAGATTCTTCTTACATTGGCCAACACCCAAACATCATCCTTTTCGCAATCAAAATCCAAGAAACCTCAGATTCCAGCCAACAAGCCCTTTTTCTTCCACACAAGCATCTTAAAACTATCCCTACTGAGCGAAAAAGCGATGAACAGGAAAAAGTTGAAAGCTCTCTCTCTCTCTTACAAGGATTTCGCTTTAGCACTCTTTTCTAACACCTAGAAGAATGCATTTTGCAAAAACGACCCCACGACAACACTTCTTCATAGGCAATTAACTATTGTGTTTTTAACGTTCTGCGCAAGCACCTTTTTACTCCCACCTCACTTTTTTTCTTTTTTTGGTAATATTTCTCCAAAATTTAGGTTCCCCTGAAAAAAAGAGAGAGAGAGAGAGAGAGAAATGAAGCATTTTCTTTGTGCTATGTACTCCTAACGCCATAAATTCCTGCAGCTTTGTTGAAAGAAATACCGGCGCAGCTCTTCCTAATGATTCATCTCGAGAAGTAATTTCTTTTGAGCTATCCTTCTTTCGTGATGTATCATTTACCTTTTGTTTTTGTTTTTTCTAAGTGCAGTACACGAATAAATGAGTTTTGTACTTATAATGAAATACAAAAGTAATATTCACTAACCACCGAAAAGAAAAGTTCAGAGTATTTATAACAACGTCCATTTTCCGGGACGTGGGTGTGGTTTGGGGTGAGCCTCTCTAACCCCTTGCTATCTATACAGCCCAACTCTGATAGACGGATGAAATAAAGAGTCCCACAGAGAGATAAAAGAATTCAAAAGCTAAAGACAGAAATATATGCCGAGAAACAATGAGTTCTTCGTCCTACACTGAACTGAAAAGGAGGTTACTACTAATGAAAATAATTAGCTGTTTCATACGTATGTTCAATGTAATTCAATATATAGAGGAGAAAAAATAAATGTTAGGATCAACCAAGCTTGTGGGCTCCATTACCGTCCTGCTTCATATCACTTTTCAAGTTGATCGGAGAGTGTCGAACCTACGGCTCGTGTTATAGGAGTTCTTTTTCTTAATTAACTTACACTTGAAGCTCTATATTCAGACTTGGTTTAATTGTTGCTGTTTTTGTTCCAGAAAATGAGAAAAATTATAACATAGTGGTATTTTTCTTTTTTTCCACTAGAGCAGATTAATGATCATATGTAGAGGATTTTAGGAAGGGAGTGTCTGACCCCAGGTCTTAAACAACCCTTAGAAATAGGAAACTAGGAGATTTGGGCTAGAGCGCCCGATAGAAAAGTGACACGGAAGCGAAGTAGAAAGGGGGAGGAAGACACCCTTATTTATTACCGGGGGCCAGTACCCGGAGTCCGACGGCTTAACGTGCCCATCCGACACACGGCGGGTATTTAGGGGATCGAGCGTTCGTAATTGCCTGGGATCGAACCTGAGGCCCTTCCCGTGGCAGTCACGAACGTTGCCCACTCTGCCACCCGCGGCTTCAGAGCAGATTAATGTTGGCATTTAATACATTTAAGCAAATTATTCCAAGTTCTGGAGATTTCCTAAAACACATTTTTCCACGAATAACTGTTATAAACAAAATATATAGAAATTAATTGTGCAGTTGGAATCTGCTGAAAAACAGAGAATCACATGAGGCTAAGAATGCATTTATGCATAGATACATACATGCACTCCTAGCCAGCCTTACACACATGATCGTCGTCTGTGGCGTACTACAGAGGTGAAGCAAGTGTCACGACAATAGATATGCAGTGATACCTTTCGTCGGTGTAGTTTAGTCGGTCAGAACAATTGGCTCCGGAGCGAGGAGGCGCCCTATTCGATCTTCGTTACCGACAAATTTGTGTTTTCACATTGGCGCCCGATTGTGGAAAACGGATCCACTGACCGTTAGGTTCTTCGAAAAATGTGTGATGTTTGTTTCACACATCGTCTGGAATTAATTAAAAAAATCCTTCTTCACTTAAGAAAAAAAATAAAATAAAAAATAAGGGTGAGATGATGTGTAGAGATGGAAACGGGTCACCGGGTCGACAATTTCAAATGGGTCACACGAGTAGGGTCTGACCCAAGTCCGACCCGGTTTTATTTCCGTTTTGTTTTTGAATAGAAAAAATATATTTCGAAGAACCCTTCAAAGATCTTTGAAATAATAATACTTCAGAGCTGCAGAATATGATCCGGAAACTTCCTGAGAAGGTAAAGAAATGGGGATTAAAAATTATCTTTCAGAAGACAAAACTCATATACAATGCTTTTACAAGGAATGAAGATTTATCAATTGATTGGGAAAAGCTGGAGATAACCAATTCCTAGATTTACCTTGGGAATCAGATATCAAGCGAGGGTCACATTGATGGAGAAATTAACCGACGTATAAAACTTGGTGGAAGCGCTTTTGGAAGAAACAGTACAATTTTTAAGAGCAATATGCCATTATGTCTTAAAAGAAAAGTGTTTGATCAATGCATCCTGCCAGTGCTTACGTACGGAGCAGAGACATGCACCTCAACTAAAAAAGACATACAACGACTGCTGACAACTGAAAGAAGCAGTTGTCAGCAGTCGTGGATAAGTAAAATAACAAGAGTGGAAGACATCACGATCAGAGTCTTTATCCCTGAAATGGCAATGATTTAGACATATTGCCAGAAGAACGGACCACCGATGAATAACCGAAATTTTAGACTGGATTCCAAATGATAGGAAAAAACCCAGAAGAAAAGCACGTAAGAGATGTATGCTGGAGGATACTGGCCCAAGATAGTCCGTTGTGGAAGAAACGTGGGAAGACCTTCATTCAGCAGTGGACTGACAATGATGATAATGATGATGACATATTCGAATTTATAGCTCAAAGCAAATTTGTCCTGGTCGGGTCCAATTATGTGTCTTCCGGGTCCGGGTCCAAAATTTTTGACCCGTTTCCAACTCTGATGATGTGACGTACTACAGAAGTGTCAAGACGACAAATTTACAGCAATACATTCCACCGGTGTAGTTTGTCGGTTAGAACAACTGGCTCCGGAGCGAGGAGGCGCGACTTTGATTCCGTTACCAGCAAATTTGTGAATTTCATACGTCATAAACAAAATATATCTTGTATATGCAAGGAATATACAAAAGGGTGTCTATTTATGTTTCACTTTTCTTTTTCTGGGAGATAAAAGTACCCCCTGTGAACTGTACCGAAAAAAAAAAAAAAAGTTGGTGCCGCAAATGGCCTAGTGGTCAACGTTCAGGATTACAGAAAAGCCTCAGGTTTGATCCCAGGCAGAAGCCCGAGCCACTAAATATCCTCCGTGCATCGAATGGGCACGTTACTCCGTCGGACTCCGGGTACAGGCATCAAATTATAAATAAGGGCGTTTCCCTGTTCCTTTCTAATTCGCTTTGGTGTGACTTTCCTGTCGGGCACTCTATCCCTAATCTCCTTCTAAGGGTTGTTTAAAACCTGAGGTCAGACACTCCCTTCCTAATATTCGCTACATATGGTTTGAGATCTGTACTGAAAAGAAGTCGTAATTTAAATTTTGTGGTCTGTTATCAAGAAAACACGCTTAAAAAATAACGTCATGACTCAGGTGTTTAACAAATAACAACTTTTTAATATCAATTGTGGTAAAAGGGGAACACTTAATTAACTGTCTACGGGTGATACCGAAAATTAAATTATTTTGTTGTTTCTGACAACAACCGTTACTCCTAAATACTCGAAATACACTCCTTAATCAACACAGTACAGTTACTATACATCATACAAAGTTACGTACAAAAACTTTATCTACCTTTCACTTCGTCTAATCAAAATCGTGTGCGCCCTAACAATACATATGCGCTGCTCTTAATTCTAAATTTCCCCTGAACAAGAATTTACTGAATTATGTTAATTTTTTTTTAGGTTTTAATTTATTGGAAAATCAAATTTATCCAACTGAGTTTCTACATTGTTTGTAATGCCGGATCCGTCCCTGCGCTAGTGACGAGTGACGTCATACGATATGTATGCAACATATGGAAAGGGAAGAAAAATGAACTTAGTGGCTTGCCTGAGGACCTGGGTTTCCAATTTTTCTCTCTTTTTTTTTTTTTTTTTTTTTTTTGTAGTTTTGTAGTTTCGTTCCATGTGGTCATCTAATTAATCATCAAATCATCAGTATCTTGAGGAACTCGTATCTTTTTGAGGTGTCCTCACTCTCTTCGGGAGCATAGCCCTTTTTTCTAAATTCTGACTTCTCACGTTTCTTAAAACCTTGATCTCTCTTAGTTCTTAAACATTTTCCCGTCTTCTCTTCTCTAGAAAGTGACATCTTTTTTCAAACTCTTGCCTACGGCATAAGCGAGCGAATTGTTCTTTGTCTATTAGCTATCTTCATTTCATTCACTGGTAGTAACTGCCTTCTTCCTACAGGCTAGTTTTGAAACCCGCCGTCTCAAGCTTCAACGGAATACCGGTGGTACATCAAAGCCTCACCGCGCCGACACAAAAGGATTAATTATCCTACCTGCGCCACAAAGATGTGTAATGAAGTTAGCGGTATAGTCCTTTATTGAGAAGCATATCTCGGCGCCATAACGTCTGGCCTCTGCGAGTGGTCAGGAAATAGAGGATGATCCGCTTGGGTAAAAATAATTAAAAATTTCTGTGGCATAGTTTGTAGCAGATATAATATGTCAATATTTGGTAGAAATTACCTTTATGGGTTGGAGTCTGTTTAGGCCTTTAGATTACCCCGTTTGCGGACCCGGCAGAGTTCATACCGGGTACCCAATTATTGTCACGTGTTTTCCAACACCTGCGGAGTGATTTGTACGAACCCTACAGAAGTTTTCACCTTAAAATCATGGCTTTCAGGTCGTTGTGCGTAGACGATGTCCTTTACAACCCTCCACACGAAGAAATCGGGGTGAGTGAGATGAGGGGAGTTTGCAGGCCAAGAAATAGGGTCATCACGGCCACACTAGTTGTCACTGAATGTGTTGTTGAGGAAGTTTCGGATTTCCACTGACCAGTGGGGTGAGGCCCCGTCTTGCTGTAATGTCATCATCACCGTTTACTGTTTAAACATCTTTTCAACACAAGACTACAAATCATTAAGGTTTTTTGTACTGAGGCAACAACGTTTAACATTTTGCCATTTTCCTGGACACACTGCAGTTTACTAGTAAAATTTTGTATAAGAAAAAATCCCTATTCCGTTGCTGAGAAGCAACAGACGTTCTCCGAGAGAGACTGTAGAAGTCTTTACCACATTTTTCTGAATTTCACTGTGATAACCGAATAGAGAATTTGTTATAGTTCTTCGCTTTTAGTGAGGACGGAAATCCAAGTGTGCCAAAAATTAAATTCTTTCTCAAGACTTACTTATCATTAATAAATTAATTACAAAAACAATCTCTTGAGAAAATTGAGAATGTCCAGAATTTCAGTGCAAATTTATGAAGTGAGAGAAATTAAGAAAGACGAAAATTTCTATTTAATTGCTTTCAACTGGAAATAAGCCTTTTTGCTGTAGCTGAAACAGACTTCTTAGAACTGCAGTTCAAAAATGTGTGTAACTAGAAGGCCCAAAAAAGTAGTAATTCAGATGCATACCTCGTACAAAAAAGAATGTACGTACATATGAAAGGCACCAACCCAAAAAATTTACCGTTGGTGAACCTCAATGCGTTAACGTACACAATGAATTTCGAGTTTCTGTCCTAGACTACTGAAAGCATAGTTGATTAGATTGTATTGATTATTCAACAGTAATTGGCAAAAGGGAACTTAAGTAGAGGACATCAGCCCAAAAGAACGGAGCTTAAATTAAGAGTTCGAGAAAGAGAAAGAAAGAAGAGTACCACAAGAGAGCTTGGCTCAAGGGAACATTGCCAGGTATGTTTTTTTTTTCTTTCGAAGCCGTCAAAGTGGTAGATAGACAAACTTTGTCGCTTTAGTATTACTTACTTTTCTTCTACAAGAATATTGAAGTGCAAGTGCGTCTTACTTTTTTTTTCCTGGAATTAGCATAAGACCTACCGGTAAAGAATATGGCGGCCCACCGGGAATTTTCCCGGTATCTTGGCTATCCAGCCAGCGCCTGAGCATGTCCAGTTATGGTCTTGACCGTACAGTGTCCTGAGAAAAGAAAAAAAGATCGTCCAGCTGGTGATGACTCACCCCGCACCACAGATGTTAGACAGGAACTGGTGACACTTGCGTACAGTGACACTTGCGTACGTGTCAGATTTGGTGTCACTTGCGTACACATCAAGGCGTTTTTGAAAACACAAGTTTTTCCGCGACGGACATGGAATCCGTGTCCCCTCACTTCGGAGTAAGTCTCTTTCCCGCTACGTGGACAGAATGTCTCGCTGCAGATTTGTTGTCTTGACACATGTTTTCACCTCTGTATAGTACGTCACACGTTCCCAAATCTAACAGGTGCAGCATAGGGAAAGAGATTGCATTTGCGTACAACATTATATTTCCCCTTTAACATAATCTTCTCTGAAATTCCCTTTTTCAAAATTTACTCTAATTTAGCAATAAAAGCTAAAGACTTCAAACATTTCTTTGCATCTTGGGTACATATCCCTTCAAACACTTTTTTACATCTTGGGTACAAAATACACATGTGAAACTTTTCACAATTTTAAAAGAAGCAGGATGGAATCTACATTCAATGACTGTAGACTTTGAGGTCGCAGCTACAAAAGCCTTGGAAAAACGTCTATTTCTGTTTGTGAGGATTCCAGGAAGCAACTGTAGTTTTAACCAATGTCTGTGGCGGTATCTTCTGTCACTTGTATTAGCCAGTGATTGTAAAGAAAATGAAGAAATTAGACTTCATGTGCGCGTGTGTGTAGCATTAGCACACCTTCCAGACGCAGAAATAGATAACGAATGGTTATTTATTAATTCAAGGAAGTTCACCGCAGCAACTAAAGCTGCAGGAATTTTGCGATTATTTTGTGAACGAATGGCTAGAAAATTCTGTCTTTAAAACTAGCATGTGGAACTGTCATAATCTACAGCGCAGAACCAATAATGCAGTAGAGGGATGGAATAATAAGTTTAACACCTATGAGTAGACCACAACCTATAATCACGACCCTCATTCAAAGCTTAAAAGAAGAATCTAAGTACAGTGACTTTCTAATAAATCGAACAGACCTTAATCTTAAAGGAAAGAAGTGATCTAAAAGTTACATCAAACTGGATCAGCGAATCTCTAGAATTCTGCGTCGTTGCGAAAGTGCGCAATATGTAATCATATAACATTTTGCTTCGTTTCCGCTGTTGTGGACTTATCTAATACTAATAACGACTTTTTACAGGAACTTTAAATCCTAGTTCCTAATCTCGATTATGACGAACTCACTATCTGTGACAATCAACCGTTTTTCCAAACTGAGGGTAAAGAAATTCAGATTGCTGATCCACTTAAACTTCTTGCTTCGATGCAAGAGAAGCTGCATACTACCAAATTTTATTTGTGTAAAGTGCAACCTAAGACCTTCCCATACCATCAACAAAGCCATATCTAATGGACATTTGTTCTGAGGATGCCGAGCCAATCGCTCTGCGAAACTATAGTCGATGTATAATAAACATTTTATTGTGAGAAAAGTTACTAATTTTGTTCTATGTAAAGAAGTGCTTGAAGTCTTTAGCTAAATTACAGTAAATTAGAGTAATTTTTAAAAAAGTGAACTGAAATATCTATAAAGAAATGAAAATTAAAAAATCCAAAAAAGAAAAAAAAACGGCGAATGTCGCTCACAAAAAAAAAAAAATTAAATAGTATATATAAAAAAAGGTGAATATTGCCTACAACTCTTAAACACGCCAGCATAGATGCTGCCAGTCCTAAGCTTGGATAAAGTGTGAAGGAAAGTGTAGGGGAGGCAGCTCATTATGTTAATTATTGCTTATCAGCTAAACGATCCTGGCTTCCCGTGCTGTCGAAAATATCCCACAGCAGGAAGTAAAAATTTATAAGTTTCTTTTTGTATGGAAACTATCTATCAACGAAAATCTGAATACAGCTCGGCGCTCTTACTCTCCCAGCTTTACTAAAAATGATCTGCTATTCGGGAGAGGGGAAGTAAAATTAATGGCAAGACATTCAAGGCATGAATTCAACATTAGGCTTGTTTGAAACTTAACAAAAATGTTTAATCAAAGGTAATCAATCCTGGCAGCTATTGTTCCGTAACACGAGCTACTGCAAGTTGCAGTTCCGCGAAAAATGCCAGAGTTCCTATTTATTAACGGAATACTCTTTTCTGCAAATAAACCTTTGCAAGTTCTTTCCCTATCGCGAACGTGAAAGTCTTTATTAGCCGGAATCATTCGCGCACCTCACACTTCTTTTATTTGGAAAGCTAAGCCTCATGTTCTGTTCCCGAGCACGTGTCCTCGTAGCTAGTTTTCTCCGTGCTTCGTTACAGACAACCGGTGTCTTCCTCCGGCTCTTTCAACAACGAACTTTTTCCCGTGCTATATCTGACACGTGTCCTACGACCAACTTTCTTACTCTTACCGTGCTGCCCCAGCACCTTCCACGCTCCACTACAATCACTAACCGTCTTCCTAACTGTCCCTTCTATCCAGAAGTTTTTTACCCTAGTAACCTCTCCTCGCCTCCTGATTGGCTCCTGCATTCTCCGCCAGAGGCGCCAACCCTTTTTCCGAGCGAGAGCACGCGTCGTGCAGGCGACCCGCCTGCCTCTCTGCGCCCCCAACCTTTTTCTCCCTGACCTGTGAATTCCGGCGCTGATCTTCCTTCGCCTCACCTCGACCTTGCACTTTCTGTGTGTCCCACAACATGCATTCCCCCGGTCAAGAACAATAGCTCTGCCTCCGCGAATACATCGTCATTACAATAGACACATTGGAATGTCGCCATACTAGTACATTTACAAGGTTTAACATCCGTTATTTCAGGTTCCGTTGCTTTTTCATATCCGTCCTAAGGAAGATCTTAATACTTTTGAAAATAGTTGACATCAAATGTTTATGTCTTGATGAAAACAGTTCATTCTTATAAGATTAATGTAATTTAATGTCCATCACATGAATCTAAAAAGTTTCGATCAAAATATATTATGCCGACAAATGTCTATCACATAATTCACCGATGTGCATAAATTCTCGCCCCTGCAGAAAGTTAAAATCATTCAAATGTTAACAAGTTCGCATTTGATTATTACGTGTTAATTACTATCATCTTCAACCATATAGGACTTACTTAGCAACTCAACCACGCAGTATTTATGAAGTTAACAACAGGCTACAAAGATATAAAACGAACATGTTAACACAAAATATGGGTCACTGTGACAGAATTGTTCGGGGATAGTTACAAAAACATATAATTATCCCCAGGTGTCAAACATATATAAACACATTGGCGTGTACGCAAGTGCCACTAAATTTGACATGCACGCAAGTGTCACTAAAGTTGACATGCACGCAAGTGCCACTAAATTTGACATGCACGCAAGTGTCACTAAATTTGACATGCACGCAAGTGTCATTAAAGTTGACATGCACGCAAGTGCCACTAAATTTGACATGCACGCAAGTGTCACTAAAGTTGACATGCACGCAAGTGCCACTAAATTTGACATACACGCAAGTGCCACTGAATTTGACATGCACGCAAGTGTCACTAAAGTTGACATGCACGCAAGTGTCACTGTACGCCTTGATATGTACGCAAGTGCCACCGAATTTGACATGTACCCAAGGGTCACTACACCTTAAAGAACACGTGGCAAGAATTGAGCCACCCGATATGAACTCTGCCGAGTCCACAAAAGGTGGGTCATGTACAGGACTAGAGAAACTCCCATTCATAAAAGTAATTTCTGCCAAATAGTGAATTATTATATCTGTTTCAAGCCATACCACAGCCCTTTTTACGCTTTCCAACCGTAGGTTGAAGAAGCGTATATGCTCCAGCTTTGTCCGTCCGTCTGTCCATCCGTCCCCACGATAACTCATGTGAAAATGGTTCGATTTCGACGAAATTTTAGTATGTGGTAGGGGACCACCTGGGGACGAACCCTATTGAAAATGGGCGAAGCAGGGTCAAAGGTCAGGACATAGGAGCGGGATCCATTACATGCTCTTATGCGTCATAACTTGCGTAAAAATTGTTCGATTTCGATGAAATTTTAGTATGTGGTAGGGAACCACCTGGGGACGATCCCTGTTGAAAATGGGTGAAATAGGGTCTAAGGTCAGGACATAGGAGCTGGATCCATTCCATTGCTTTTATGCGCCATTACTTCAGTAAAAATGGTTGGATTTCGATGAAATTCTAGTATGTAGTAGAGAACCACCTGGGCACGAGCCCTATTGAAAATGGGCGGAATAAGGTCAAAGGTCAGGCAGGGCATAAGAGCGGGATATATTCCATTGCCCTTATGCGTCATAACTTGCGTAAAAATTGCTCGATTTCGATGAAAGTTTAGTATGTGGTAAGGAACCACCTGGGAACGAACCCTATTGAAAATAGGCGGAATGAGGATAAAGGTTAGGACATAAAAGCGGGATTCATTCCATTGCCTTTATGTGTCATAATATGCGTAAATGTGGTTCGAGTTCGATGAAATTTTAGTATGTGGTAAGGAACCACCTGGGCACGAACCCTATTAAAAATGGGCGAAATGGGGTCAAAGATGAGTAAACATAGGAGCGGGATCCATTCCATTGCTCTTATGCGTAATAACGCGTAAAAATGGTTGGATTTCGATGAAATTTTAGTCTGTGGTAAGGAACCACATGGGGACGTACCCTGTTGAAAATGGGCGAAATGGGGTCAAAGGTCAGGACACTGGAGTCGGATCCATTCCATTGCCCTTGTGCATCATAACTTACCTAAAATGCTTGGATTGCGACAAAACTTTATCATGTTGTTCCGGAGGTATAGTGAACCGATTGTGTTGAATATCAACGAAATGGGGTCAAAGGTCTTTGCACAAAAGCAAGATTTATTCCACAGCCATTATTCTCATAACTTGCGTAAAACTACTTCTATTGCGACAAAACTTTAGTATGTTATTCCTGAGGTATACTGAACCGGTTCTGTTGAATATCATCGAAATGGGGTCAAAGGTCAGGACACAGGAGCGAGATTTATTCCACAGCCATTATCCACATAACTTGAGTAATAATTTCTGGTATGTTGGAAAGCGTATCATAATCAATGCATTGCATGATTTTACTAACTTGTTAACTTATTAACTTAAAATTTTACGTTAAACTCATTGTGATTTCGACTAAGTAGGCGAGATACAGAACCCGTTTAATGTCTTTCATCTGAGCAACATCATGTACACTGTAAATATTTTCTGAAACTGATTAGCCACTTCCCGTCATTCCTTTTGGGAATTAATGCAGCATATTTCTGATACAACTTACAACTTTCTCGGTGAAATGATGGAAAGAAACTGGAGTTTTACGGATTTTTTGAACGACAGAAAAATTCCGAATATACAGAAACCTTTCCGCAATTTCTTTCTCGTGTTGACGGTAAATTGCCATTTTTTACGCTTTCCAATCGTAGGTTGAAGAAGCGTATACGTTCCAGCTTTCTCCGTCTGTCTGCCCGTCCGCACGATAACTCGGGTAGAAATGGTTCGATTTCGATGAAATTTTAGTACGTGGTAGGGGACGAACCCTATTTAAAATGGATGAAATGGGGTCAAATGTCAAGACATAAGAGCGATATGCATTCTATTGCCCTTATGCGTCATGACTTGCGTAAATATGGTTCATTTCAATCAAATTTTGGTATGTGGTAGGAGATAATTTGGGGACGAACCCTACTGAAAATGGGGAAATTGGGTCAAAGGTCAGGACATAAGAGCGGGATGCATTCCATTGCCCTTATGCGTCATAACTTGTGTTAAATTGGTTCGATTTCGATGAAATTTTAGTATGTGGTAGGGAATCACATGGGCACGAATCCCATTAAAAATGGAAGGAATGGAGTCAAAGGTCAGGAAATAGGAGCGGGATGCATTCCATCGCCCTTATGCGTCATAACTTACGTAAAAATGCTTCGATTGAGACAAAACTTTATCATGTTGTTCCGGAAGTATACTTAACCGGTTCTGTTGAATATTATTGAAATGGAGTCAAAGGTCAGGAGCGAGATTTATTCTACAGCCATGATCCTCATAACTTGAGTAATGATTTCTGGTATTTTGGAAAGCGTATAATATTCAATGCATTGCATGATTTTACTAACTTGTTTAAAATATCTTTACTGAAATGGATCACCACGTATAATGCACAGTTACGCTAATTTTCTACAATGGTATTACAGAGGTTGTCGAGAAAAGGCACCAAAAGGATCGGAACGGTGTGACGAAAATATTTTTGCAACAAATCACTTTTTCGAAAATAAAATTCAGATTCGTGTTGTGCAAATTTTATCTTAATAATTTTGCATACAACAAGACCACGCATCTTTTATTTTTGCTCTAGTGCATTGCCATTCTGACTCCAGTGCAGTTTCGTTTTAAACTTCAGAATTATTTCATTACATCATTCAGTGTACATAAAGATAGGTTTACCAAATTTCGAAGGTGTTTTAAACGGCTCCTTTTTCCCATGTAAAGGTGAAAAAATTCAATTATCTCGGCTCAATGATTACTGAAGATCTTGATTTGAAACCATAAAACACAGAAACAATAATGGATGGATAACAATGGGCAGAATAGAAAAGCTATGGAACAATAAAATATTAAGCAAAGAACTCAAACTAGAGATATATAAAGCAATGATAATTCCCTCAGTACTCTATGGCTCAGAATGCTGAATCGTAAGAAAAAAAGAAATGGATGAACTCAATGCTTTTGAAACAAAATGGCTAAGAAAAATCAATAGAACAAACTGAACAGAAAGAATAACAAATGAAAAAGTAAGAGAAGAACTTAACTTTAAAGAAACAATACTTACAGCGGTTGGCGGAAGACCGCCACACAGGAAAACTGCCAAACATCTTTCAGCAACTTAGAAAATTGCCACACATCTTTCAGCAACTTAAAAAACTGCCACACATCGGAAAACCGCCACACAAGAAAACTGCCACACGCTTTTCATTAAGGGGCTGGGCACAAATTGCTATTCCTCCGAGGAACACTGAATGTGTAGCAATTTTCTGGTGTGACAGTATATCCAAGTTTCCGAATTATGTGTGGCAGTTTCCCAAGGTGCCTAACGATGGGAAGGAGCTCTTTTGTTTGTCGGAATTTTCAAGTCGGTTCATACTTAGGGCAACTGACCACAGAAGTTCGAGAAGGGGTGTGGGGGTGGGGGGTATAAAGATTGCCGTTTCCTGGCCTATATTGAGAATTGAATTGGGAACTCCAAACAAATTTCGAGAAAACGTTCTATGTAAGTCAAGAGAAAATTACTGTGTTCAGGAAAGGACAATAAGGTGGGATTTTTTTAATAACGCTGCACTTTTACTTAGGCACTAAATATTTACATAACATGTCAAATTTGTAATATTTTTCTTTCACTTAATTAATTCATAGGCCCTACACCTCGGCCTTTTAACAGCTTTTAATCCGCCAACTTTATATTCATAGCGCTTACGTATCAAATCAAGTCAACAGCGTTGCTCTTTTACTTATGCGCTAAATAGTCGCACGCCACAGGCTTTTTTAACAGTTTTTATTCTACCAGTGTCATATTTACAACGTTTACACATCAAATCAAGTTAATAATATTGCGCTTTTATTTAGGCACGAAACATTTATTCACAGGCCCTAGGCCTACGATTAGGCCCTTTTACCAGCTTTTATTCTACCAATGCCATATTCGCAATGTTTACACAGAAAATCAAGTTCAAAATATTGGGCGTTTACTTAGGCACGAAATATTAATTCATAGGTCCTAGGCCTAAGTCTTTTTAATATTTTTTACTTTATCAATGCCATATTCACAACATTTACACAACAAATAAATGTAATAATACTGCGCATTTTCTTAGGCAGTAAATATTAATTCATAGGCCCTAAGCCTAGGCCTTTTTGACAGTTTTTATTCTATCAATGCTATATTTACACCGTTTGCACATCAAATTAAGTTAATAATATTGCGCTTTTATTTAGGTACGAAATATTTATTCACAGGCCCAAGGCCTAGGCTTAGGCCCTTTTACCAGCTTTTATTCTACCAATGTCATGTTCACAACGTTTGCACAGAGAATCATGTTAATAATATTGGGCGTTTACTTACGCACGAAATATTAATTCGTAGACCCTAGGCCTTTTTAATAGTTTTGACTGCAAATGCCATATTCACAACGTTTACACAGCAAATCAATTTAATAATATTACGCTTTTACTTGGGCACGAAATATTAATTCATAGGCCCAGACCTAGGGCCTATAAGCGAGTATTTCGTGCCTAAGTAAAAGAGCAATATTATTACATGATTTTTTTTGTGTGTAAACGTTGTGAATATGGCATTGATAGAGTAAAAACTATTAACAAGGCCTAGGACTACGGCCAATGAATTAATATTTCGTGCCTAAGTAAAAGCGCAGTATTATTACATTTATTTGTTGTGTAAACGTTGTGAATATGGCATAGATAAAGTAAAAACTACCAAAAAGGCCTAGGGCATATGAATTAATATTTTGTGCCTAAATAAACAACCAATATTATTAACTTGATTTTCTGTGTAAACATGCATTGGTAGAATAAAAACTGGTAAAAGGGCTCAATCCTAGGCCTAGGGCCTGTGAATAAATATTTCGTGCCTAAAGAAAAGCGCAATATTATTAACTTGATTTTATGTGTAAACGTTGTGAATAAATATGATACTGGTAGAATAAAAACTGTTAAAAAGGCCTATGCCTGTGGCCTATGACTTTAATATTTTGTGCCTGAGTAAAAGCGCAATGCTATTGACTTGATTTGATACGTAAGCGTTATGAATATGAAGTCGGCGGATTAAAAGCTGTTAAAAAGTCCGAGGTGTAGGGCCTATGAATTAAGTAAAAGAAAAATATTACAAATTTGACATGTCATGTAAATATTTAGTGCCTAAGTAAAAGTGCAGCGTTATTAAAAAATCCCACCTTATTGTCCTCTCCTGAACACAGCAATTTTCGCTTGGCTTACATAGAACGTTTTCTCAAAATTTGTTTGGAGTTCCGAATTCAATTCTCAATATAGGCCAGAAACGGCAATCTTTATACCCCCCCCCTCCTGGAACTTATGTGGCTAGTTGCCCTAAGTATGAAGCGACATGAAAATTCCGACAAACAACAGAGCTCTTTCCCATTGTTAGCTTGGGAAACTGCCACACATAATTCGGAAACTTGGAAAACTGATTCAAAGTGTCCCTCGGAGGAATAGCAATTTGTACCCTGCCCCTTAATGAAAAGCGTGTGGCAGTTCTCCTGTGTGACAATCTTCCGGTGTGGCAGTTTTCTGGTGTGGTAGTTTTCCTGTGTGGCGGTTTACAGTGAACCACTTACAGCACCAAAAAATAACCAAATAAACTGGTTTGGACATGTTTCAAGCATGAACCACAAAGACTGGTAAAGATATTATTAAATGGTAAAATTGAAAGACCGAAGACAAAAGAAGAAATGGATTGACAACATTAAAGAAAGCACGCACTTAAGCTCGAACAAACACAGAAGGACAGCAGACAGAAAGAAATGGCGAAAGTTCGTCTTTGAGGAACTCAACCCGTCATAAACGGAAGGGGAAGAAAAAGAAATGTAAAATGTTAATGGAACCATGGTACTTTCGCATGAAATTTTCACCTCCAATGCAAATGAAATTTTTTTCACAAAATTAGGAACTTTTTCAGGAAATTAAGCAAAGTTTTTCACCCTCCAAAGTTTCCCTAAACACTTATTTTCTCTCTCGAAAAATGACGTTCTTATTTTGAGAACTAGAACAGTTACACTTTATGTCCAATATTTTTTAATTCTGACCTCAGATATTAAAACACATTTCCACGAGCTCGCTGATTTTCCAATGGAGAGAGAGTAAGAAAAAAGAAACACAGAAAAAAACAAAAAAAACTGCTAATTGATCGTACTTTCACTCTGACCTCCAATGAATTTTGATTTTGAACTCCAACGTCGTTGAACACAAATTTTCGATCTTCGAAGTTTTTAATATCATTTGTGTGTGAGTGTGTGTCCAGTGGGATAGCAAATATTTACACTTATATTTCTTTTATCAAACCACGATAGTACGTACGTTAAAGCGGAATTTTAATCTCATAGACCATCCCATAGTAGCTCAGAGGTTGAGATATTAACTTCTGACCTCCAAGTTTGTTAATTTTTCACCGGAACATGAGTTTTTCATTTCCTTTCAGCTCTTGAATTCCGGTTGCTTTACTTATTTGCAGAAAAATGCTGTGAAATTTGCGATGTGCGATTTCTCCGATACTTCTACATTAAACAATCAAAAGCGCACAATAAAATAATAAAATAAACACTAAACGTTCGATGCCGTTTTTGTTTGCTAAGTAGTAAAAATTGAAGCTTTTTTTAATAGCACAATTTTATTTAAATGAATGTCAGTTACTAAAGTTTATTGCTGACATTTAAATTTACCATGTAAAAAAAAAAAAAAAGGGCAGCTAAAACAGTATAAACTTTTTACGTGTTTGACTGAAATGGAAAAGAGGAAGTTTAAATCATTTGAAACAGCCACTTTCCTCTGACAACTGAAAGTAGAAGAGTGGAGAAGTTTATACTGTTTACGGGAGGTGGTATAACTGTGGGACGGGGGACTCGGAACTTAATCGACCACCCACTTGGGTCAACACATCCCTTAGGCCTGTTTAACAACGACGTAGTGGATTCTCTCAACGAGTGCAGATATGGAGAGGAAAGGAAGACTTTTATAGTCCACTTAACGGCTATTAGTGTTGGGAAGAAGCCCTCAAGTCTATATTTTCTGCCCATTGTAGCCCCTTTAGGGCTTTAACATGGGTTTTTCACTTTCTGACGAATTTATCTTGCTCGAAGATAACCGAGGGAAAGGGAGTCGGATGAATGCCAGACATCTCTTTCCTTTTCTTTTCTTTTGTTGTTGTTATTGTTGCGAAGATATAATCTTCAGTGTTTCATAAAATGCTATGTACGTACTAGCTGCCTGGATGGAGTGACAGATATTAAAATAGAAATGACAATGAAGAAGGGCGGATTGTTCATGCGTACTGGTAACCCCGCAATCCGCTCATTCCAACGGCACAGTCTCACAGGAGTACAGGCATACGAAGTTAGCTTCGCATTTTCGCTTTCAGTTCAGGCTAAAATGCACACAAATATGTGAATTTGGTTTTAAATGTAAATCTTCTAAAACCAGTCACTAAGTTTAAATTTCCCGTAAAAAAAAACTGCAGCATAAAGCCCTTCTTCGTGTAATTCCTTTTTTTTTTTTTTTTTTTTTTGGGAGAGTGAGAGAGAGAGAGAAAAATTTTGTACGTAATTAGGGCATGTAGCGCGTGCGCTGCATACAACGACCACACGCCACTGGTAGCAATAGTTCCTATGCATGTATATTTACAAGAGAATGTGAAAGAAATGTCAGTTTGGAATTTTTATACAATCAGGCGCAGGTCGAGGTGTAATGCCTATGAATTAATAAGGTAAAAGAAAAATATACTACAAATTTGGCATGTTATGTAAATATTTAGTGCCTATGTAAAAGTGCAGCGTTATTAAAAAATCCCACCTTATTGTCCGTACCTGAACACAGCAAATTTTCGCTTGGCTTACAAAGAACGTTTTCACTAAATTTGTTTGGAGTTCCCAATTCAATTCTCAATATAGGCTAGGAGACGGCAATCTTTATACCCCCTCCCCCGCGAACTTCTGTGGCCAGTTGCCCTAAGTATGAACCGACATGAAAATTCAGACAAAGAAAAGAGCTCCTTCCCATCGTTAGGCACCTTGAGAAACTGACACACATAATTCTGAAACTTGGAAAACTGCCGCACCAGAAAACTGCCACACATTAAAAGTGTTCCTCGGAGTAGTAGCAATTTGTACCATACCCCTTAATGAAAAGCGTGCGGCAGTTTTCCTGTGTGACAATCTTCCGGTGTGGCAGTTTTCTTGTGTGGCAGTTTTCCAGTGTGGCGGAAGACCACCACACAGGAAAACTGCCATATATCGGAAAACCGCCGCACAGGAAAACTGCCACACGCTTTTCATTAAAGGGTTGGGCACAAATTGCTATACCTCCGAGGAACACTTTGAATGTGTGGCAGTTTTCTGGTGTGGCAGTTTTCCAAGTTTCCGAATTATATGTGGCAGTTTTCCAAGATGCCTAACGATGGGAAGGAGCTCTTTTCTTTGTCTGAATTTTTATGTCGGTTCATACTTAGGGCAACTGGCCACAAAAGTTCGAGGGTTTGAGGAGGGAGGGGGAAGTTTCCGAATTATATGTGGCAGTTTTCCAAGATGCCTAACGATGGGAAGGAGCTCTTTTCTTTGTCTGAATTTTTATGTCGGTTCATACTTAGGGCAACTGGCCACAAAAGTTCGAGGGTTTGAGGAGGGAGGGGGGATAAAGATTGCTGTTTCCGGGCCTATATTGAGAATTGAATTGGGAACTCCAAACGAATTTCTAGAAAACGTTCTATGTAAGCCAAGCAAAAATTGCTGTCTTGAGAAAAGGACAATAAGGTGGAATTTTTTTAATAACGCTGCACTTTTACTTAGGCACTAAATATTTACATGACATGTCAAATTTGTAATATTATTCTTTTACTTAATTAATTCATAGGCCCTTCACCTCGGTTTTTTAACAGCTCTTAATACACCGACTTTATATTAATAACGCTTACGTATTAAAACGAGTCAATAGTATTGCGCTTTTACTTAGGCACTAAATATTAAAGTCATAGGCCACAGGCATAAGCTTTTTAACAGTTTTTATTCTACCAATGTCATATTCACAACGTTTAACATCAAATCAAATTAATAATATTGCGCTTTTCTTTAGGCACGAAATATTTATTCACAGGCCCTAGGCCTAGGCTTAGCCTCTTTACCAGTTTTTATTTTACCTGCCATATTCACAACGTTTACACATAAAATCAAGTCAATAATATTAGGCGTTTACTTAGGCAGCAAATATTAAATCATAGGCCCTAGGCCTAGGCCTTTTTTTAGTTTTTACTCTATCAATGTCATATTCACAACGTTTACACAGCAAATCAACTTAATAATATTACGCTTTTACTTGGGCACGAAATATTAATTCATAGGCCCAGTCCTAGGGCCTATGAACTAATATTTTGTGCCTAAGTAAAAGAGCTATATTATTACATTTATTTTTTGGTGTAAACTTTGTGAATATGGCATTGATAAAGTAAAAACTACTAAAAAAAAGCCTAAGGCCTATGAATTAATATTTCGTGCCTAAATAAACCCCAATATTATTAACTTGATTTGCTGTGTAAACGTTGTGAATACGGCATTGGCAGAATAAAAACTGTCAAAAAGGCCTAGGCCTAGGGCCTATGAATTAATATTTCCTGTCTAAGTAAAAGCATAATATTATTACATTTATTTGTTGTGTAAACGTTGTGAATATGACAGTACTAAAGTAAAAACTATTTAAAAGGCCTAGGCCTAGGGCCTATGAATTAAAATTCGTGCCAAAGGAAATGTCCAATATTATTAACTTGATTTTCTGTGTAAACGTTGTGAGTATGGCATTGGTAGAATAAAAACTGGTAAAAGGGCGTAAGCCTAGGCCTAGGGTCTCTGAATAAATATTTCGCGTCTAAATAAAAGCACAATATTATTAATTTGATTCGATGTGTAAGCGTTGTGAATATGACACTTTTATTAGAATAAAAGCTGTTAAAAAGGCCTATAACTTTAATATATTTAGTGCCTAAGTAAAAGCGTAATGCTATTGACTTGATTTGATACGTAAGTGTTATGAATATGAATTCGGCGGATTAAAAACTGTTAAAAAGGCCGATGTGTAGGGCCTATGAAATAATTAAGTAAAAGAAAATTACTACAAAATTTGACATGTTATGTAAATATTTAGTGCCTAAGTAAAAGTGCAGCGTTATTAAAAAAAACAAACCTTATTGTCCTTTCCTCAACACAGCAATTTTCGCTTGGCTTATTTTTTTTTTTTTTTTATTGGAGGTTTAACGACCACCGTGAGCAACTCAATGGGCTATAAGCAGTCGCCCGTCCCTAATTTAGGGTCACTGGTTCCAGGGAAGGGAGAGAGCCAGTGCCGTAAGACAAACACAACATCCATGCCTCACCGGGATTCGAACCCGGACCCCGTTCGAACGAATGATCAGAGGCCATCGCTTAGACCACTGCGCCACCGGGGCTGCCCGCTTGGCTTACAAATAAAGGTTTCCTCAAAATTTGTTTGGAGTTCCCAATTCAATTCTCAATATAGGCCAGGAAACGGCAATCTTTATACCCCTTCCCTCCCCTCGAACTTCTGTGGCCAGTTGCCCTAAGTATGAACCGACATGAAAATTCAGACAAACAAAAGAGCTTTTTCCTATTGTTAGGCACCTTGGGAAACTGCCACACATAATTCGGCAACTTTGAAAACTGCCACACATTCAAAGTGTTCCTCGGAGGAATAGCAATTTGTACCCTGCCCCTTAATGAAAAGCGTGTGGCAGTTTTCCTGTGTGGAAATCTTCCGGTGTGACAGGTTTTTTTGTGGCAGTTTTCTTGTGTGGCAGTTTTCTTGTGTGGCAGTTTTCCTGTGTGGCAGTTTTCCTGTGTGGCGGTTTACAGTGAACCGTTATGTATTGCAGTTGTTTTTGCACATAACTACTCATCCTTTAGAACATGTGAACTAAAAGATGTTCTCCGCGGGAGGGGTTGGTCAGTTGCACTCAAGAAACTCAGAAAAGGGTCAGTTGCACTCTCAGCTTCTCCCGGTTCACGGGCTAATTGCACTCAAGAGAGGCCGTACCCCACTCCCAAATCACTTATCCGCTTTTGGAAAATTGCGCTTATAGAACTGTAAGTACGTGTGGGTATTTATTTATTTTTTACTTAATTTTTTTGTAATTTTTTTTACCTCTTTTGTAATCAGTTTTCGTGGTCATTCCGAAATATAACCTGTTACTTTTCGCTTAGCCCTATTTGATATTATTTGACGGAACAGATGTTTTGGTTGGTCATGATTGTGGCACAAATCAGATTGCAAAATATTGTAACTGAAGCACAAGAGCATCCACGTACAATTTTGCGAAGCATTTGCGTAATATATAACGCCACTTCCACCAATCCGATCCGTGTTTTACGATTAGTGAAACATTGATCGGAGTTTCGTATCCTGAATGTATCAATAGTTTCCCCCTTTTTCGGAAAAAAACTCCATGTGACTTCTATAATCGCTGTTTTTTTATCAGTGAAGCAATAGTACTATTATTTTTTAATGAGTCATTGGAGCATTGTTCAGTGGAGAGCATCTTATTCCAAAGGCTCCATGTTCCACTAACCGGTTTTTTGCATTTCCCCTCTGTAAGCAAGGGCTAAATGAGTGCAGTTGATTGCTTTGTAGTCGTCCTTTCTGAGTATAATTGGCCTATAAGATGTGGATTAGAGATTGGGGTGAGTGCAACTGACCCATACCCCTTCGCGGGGACGAAGAAACAGAGACGTGCTATTTTTTTAATACCCGAGTCAAGGGAAAAACAATTAGTATGTGCAAAACATTGTGGTTTTAAGTTAAGAGGGTTTTTTTTTTTTTTTATGTATTCAAGTGTAAATATTGCGTGTGTGCAAAAGCTCTACCCGTTTTTGTAATAGATGCAAATTGCGATCGGAGTAGTTGTGTCACAGATGACGCTGCGATTCTAAATTTTCGGCCAATAAAGCGTGGAGCAGTAGAGCATATAGAGGCACTAGGTTTATCCGAATAAGTCATTCGTAACGGAAATCACGGACGGTGTAACATGGAATGCCATAAGGAGCATATTGTTTACTGAACGAGCTCGATAAAGGCAGTACTGCAGCCGCGGCTTGCCGCAACATCTCTCAAGTCTATGGGGAGGATGCAGTTGATGATAGCACATGTCGCCGTTAGTTTCAGAAATTCCGGGACTGAGACAGTAGCTGTAAAGATCAACCACGTCCTGGACGTCCATTCGTGGTTTCTGACGCGGATTTGGATGAAGCCATAGCAATTGACCCGCATCCAACCATTCAGGAATTAGCTGAAACCTTGCCGGTACACAGAACAAGAGTCTAAAGACGGATACATGGGCTTGGTTTCATCACCAAGTTCGATAACTGGGTTCCGCACCAGCTTTCTGCAAAGCAACGAGAGGAGAGAATCCGTACCCGTGTTTCTTTGCATTCTCTTCACAGAAATGAACCGTTTTGGAGACATACTGTACCGTAATGTAAAGTGTCGACGGACTGGGTACTGTTCCATAATGTGAAGCGTCGACGGACTGTGTGCCAAGGTGCGGAGCCTGCTCCATCGACCTCAAAAGGAGGACTGAGTGTTTGGTGGGATGTCCAGGGAATAGTCCACTGGGAGGTGTTGGCACCTAACCGAACGATAAATGCTGAACTCTACTACCAACAGTTGGACAGATTGCTAGAACAACTGATATCGAAGAGATAATTAATCATTCTGTTTCCATTTTTTTAAAATTGAAGGTGTAACGACTACTGCGAACAACTCAATGAGATATAAGCAGCTGCCAATCTCTATAATTCAGGGAAACTGATTCCAGGGAAGGGAGAGAACATGTACCATAAGACAGACACAACATCCATGTCTCGCCGAGATTCGAACCCGAATGGTCATAAGCCAGCTCTTAGACCACTGCGCCACCTGCTCGGCCGGTTTCCACCTGTGCCCTATGACATGCATTCCCTAGACCTTCGCGGGATGAATTTTAAGTTCCGGTGTTTCAATCATCTTTCCCCGAGGTGGAAAGAAATCCATTAAAAGCTGAAATGAAGACTGGCTCTTTTGTAGTGCAGAGTAAATTAATTCAGTAAAGTACACTGGGAAGTCACTTACGAAAAGTTTTGCCCTGATTTCTTAAAGTTTCGCTATACTATTAACACGTCGACTGTATCCTGCAAATCTGTCAAACTTTTAGCTCGATTAACTCTGCTGCTAAGTTTCTGTTTTTTACGCTTTACAACAGTAGGTTGAAGAAGCGTATATGCTCCATCTGTGTCCGTCTGTTTGTCTGTCTGTCCGTCCGTCCGTCCGCCCGCACGATAACTATCGTAAAAATGGTTCGATTTCGATGAACTTTTAGTATGTGGTAGGAGACAACCTAGGAACGAACCTTATTGAAAATGGGAGAAATGGGGTAAAAGGTCAGGACATAGGAGCGAGATACATTCCATTGCCCTTATGCGTCATAACTTACGTAAAAATGCTTCTATTGCGACAAAACTTTAGTATGCTGTTTCGGAGGTATACTAAACTGGTTCTGTCGAATATCATCGAAATGGGGTCAAAGGTCAGAACACAGGAGCGAGATTTATTCCACAGCCCTTATCCTCATAACTTGAGTAATGATTCCTGGTATGTTGAAAAGCGTATCATAATCAGTGCATTGCATGATTTTACTAACTTGTGGAAAAATAAAATTCTGCTTCGGTCTCACTTTTCCGCATCGCGCATTCTAGATCTTTATTTTCCCTCGTTTCTCTTTTTCTCTCGAGGAGACCAGAGGCACTCTCCTCTGCACAGAGAATATCTTACTATCAACCTCTTCCTTCAAACGTTTGATCCAAACTCCTTCTCTTTCTTAACCTCCTTCCCTCAGAAAAACGTGGGCTACTTTCATTGCCTTCTTGTGCACTTGACACCTCTACTTTTACACCCCTTCGTTAACAATTTACTTCCCTGTATATTTGCTGCCAGATGTGAACTTTTCTTCATTTCTGTGCAACAAAAGAAAATGATGAGAAGCGAGAAATCCGAAAAAAGCTGTAAAACCATTTCCTGCGCAATAAAATGATCCCAACAGACTTCATGATCAACTAATGCATGGGGAACTGCTAACAATAATGTTCGAAACGAAAGGGAGTGTCTTGCCTCGTTAACGTGGCTGGCAGAAAACTGGTTAAAAGGGGGACGTCTTCATATTTCCCTAAAGTACTAAGAAAAGGGAAAATGATTTTAACTTACAAAATACTAAAAATTGTTATTATATTAATTGTTCATGCTTACTTATCTGGGACGTCGCTAGACTTTAAAATCATGGTGGGCGAGTATTAGTTTTGCTGGGGCAGGCTTAATAGCAACTTAATATATGAAACACTGAAAGAAAGAATTTTTAATACTTTTTACTACCGGCTACAAAGGAATCCCCCCACCGGATTCACACACACACACACACACCTCACACCTGGATCTCACAAATTATGCCACTGATGATAAACCAACAAGGTAACATGAAAATGACTAGGGGTGGGTTAGTGGTGTAACATGTAAGAGTTGGTAGAATGTCGCCTTCAACTTTTTCTTACAGTGATTGCATTACCTTAATTGCTTTCCAAAATTTTGCATTTTTTTCTTAGGAAAATAGAACTGTACTTGAACATTTTTTAAGTCCCATTTATTTGTTTAAATCAAATTTTAACGTCGTGACATGCACCCCCTCTCCCTTTTCCTTAACTCTCTTCTTTCAAGTCAGCGACCATGCTTTGCACTCCTCACCTCCGAAGCAGTCGTCATCCAAATCCCGCTTCCATACTTCCTAGTTTAGCTTTTGACTCCACTTTCTGTGTTGAAACCACTACTTAGTAAAGCAAACAGCAGAGCAGTTAGTAATGACTCATTTCAGTGAATTCCTATTCACAATCCTCATCCGCACCTGGCTATACTAACATGAAAAAAAATGCTCAAACTAAAGATTTCGGAGAGTGGAGAACAATTATATTTTCGTGACCTTGCCGATGCTATAACGAAGTGAATTTCTCCGTCATTTTTATCCACGCCGGGGTTCGAACCCGGGTCCACTCATTCCGGAATAAGTTGCTCTACCAATTAAGCTACGCGGACATTGATTCTAATTGCTATCTGCCTTTATGTCGTGTGCGTCCTTCTGGCAGGTACGTCACATCTCCTGGTACGTTACATCATCTCCCCCTTATTTTTCTTTTTTCGAAGTGCTGCTCATATTTTTCCTATCTCGCGGTGTGGAAATAACATCACACCAATGCGAGATTTTGAACGGTCGGGTCATCCGGGCGCCATTATAACGAAGTGAATTTCTCCGTCATTTTTATCCACGCCGGGGTTCGAACCCGGGTCCACTCATTCCGGAATAAGTTGCTCTACCAATTAAGCTACGCGGACATTGATTCTAATTGCTATCTGCCTTTATGTCGTGTGCGTCCTTCTGGCAGGTACGTCACATCTCCTGGTACGTTACAATGCTATTTTGTTAATTTTCTACGGAGAAGTAAACAACACACTTCCTAGCAGGGAAAAATACATAGTAGGACTATCCGATAAAAAAAGTACGAGATTTATTATTACTTGGCAAAGTCCAAATTATATTAAGAAAATTGAAAAATGGCACATCTTGAACTGGGTGGGCAAGAAGAATTTCAGGGTGGGCTGCTCCCACCCTCGCATTCACTTGGCGACCTATGATGTTTTCTTTTCGCTTTCCATTGCTTTCTTTTAACCGGAGACATACGTATTTGTAGATCGTTGGTGCAATAAACTTCATAGCTGTAAGGTCTCTTGCATGGAGTTTCGTCCGATGCTCTGGGAATAGTTACCCCAATCACTGATCGTCGTGCTGATATGCCCCGAATGGCGCTGTAAAATTCCCTCTTTTCTAACTGTAAGCTGGTGCAAAAAAATCTTGCTTTGTACTATATCCCCGAAACACCATCAGGCAGACTCATCACCCATTTCTCATCCGGGACTTGAACCTTGGATCATCTCTAACAAATGGTCAAAAGCCATCGCTTCAAACTCGTGAACACAAAAATTTCAATACCCATATGAATGAGCTTTCAGACACCATGTTCGTACCATGAAATGTAAATGTGCCGCACATTACCATTACAGTGCCCTTATGAATGAGCCCGAATGTTGGTAAAACCTAAGAAATATGCGTCAAGCCTAATTTTTACCGAAGAGTGATAGTCATGAGTGTTGGTTACTGAAGAGTGACCAACACTCTTCGGTAACCAACACTCATGATTATCACTCTTCGGTAAAAATTACCAATACCCATGATAGTCATGAGTATTGGTTACCGAAGAGTGGTAGTCATGAGCGTTGGTTACCGAAGAGTGATAGTCATGAGCGTTAGTTACCGAAGAGTGATAGTCATAGAGTGTTGGTTACCGAAGAGTGACAGTTACAGCTGCTTCAGGAGAACTTCACAGGAATGATGGGTTCTCAAGAAAGTCCCGAATGGCTCTGTATGAAGGTGTAATTGTTCCTACTCTGATGTATGGCAGTGAAACCTGGGTACTGCAGGAGGGATATAGGAATCGTTTGTGTGCTGGAGAGATGCGTTATATTCAGGGGGTTTGTGGCATAACACTCTGTGAGCATGTGAGGAATGAGGATGTGTTGCAGTTGTGTAATGTGAGGCAAAATGTTGTTAGTAAGGTGGAGACTAATATTCTTAGGTGGTTTGGGCATGTTGAAAGAATGAGTGATGAGATGCTTACTAAGAAAATTTATTCAGCCCAAGTGGCAGGAAAGGAAAGTAGAGGAAGACCCAGGAAATCATGGGAGGGGGTGGGGGCAGATTCAGGAGTTCTGCATGAGAGAAAGATTATGAGTATGAAGTGCAGAAGGTTTTGTGTACTTTGTGTGATGGATGTCAGTGAAGCTCGAGCTGTGTGCCCCAAGATCGCTGTAAATGGAGATGCTTAATACACCAACATTAAGTAAATAATCAGTTAAGCATTTATCTGGCGGATTGCCTTTTTTTGTGGAGCTAAACTCTGAATCCCAGAGAACAGCTTAGTGGTATGAGTGGTGGTAAAATCCCGAAAAATGAACTGTTCTCATTTTATTTCTGAGTTTTATCAATCGGTGTTGGAAAATGATAGAATTTACCATATGCAGGTGGGAAATGTCAGAAAATTTCATGTCCTGAATGTGCATCTCGGGACATGTTCAAGGCGCCTCTAATCGAGAATTTATCATTCACTGTTGGTGAAGCCTCATACTCCGCGAGAAGATGGTAAAAGTATGCCTTTGGCAAAAATATATCGGCAAAATATAGAAAAAGGTATAAATTTAGTACCTCACTCCTATATAATCGGAATTTTTTTTTTATTTTCACTTTTATAAATCACGATTTTTCAAAGACACATTCGTTATCTAAGCTGCATTTAAAAATTGTTTACAAAACCCAAGAAAATTGATGGAAGCATTGAAAAAAGATGCAACAATTGAGAAATAAATCTTAGAAATTTCAACTTGTCAGTTTCGTTCTCTTGTCGCTAAAGTTCCTGGCTTTTTTTTTTCTTTTGGGGTTTAAAGACAACCATGAGCAACTCTAAGGGCTATATAAATATATACTGTACATAGGCATAAAATAAGAAAAACCCCATATTTCTAACTTTTTTTGGGGAGGGCGGTTAAAGGCAGCCATGCCTGGGTATATGAATATATACCTAGGCAGTCGCCCGGCTGTAACTTGGTACCACTTGTTCTGGGAGTATGAGGGAAAACTACCACAAGAAAAACGCCCACGGAAAAAATGCCCACTTCTCGAAAATAGGAAAAAAATTCCCACATCTGAAAAATAAAAAAATTACTCCAGCTGTGACGGTTGTATCCCTTCGTCTATTAAAAACAACAAAACCCAGGTCTTAGACCACTGCCCCACGGGGCTCCAGCTTCCTTCCTTTTACTACCTGCCTATAGAAATTAACATTTACCAAAACCCATTGGTAAAACCCAGAAATAAGACGTAAATTATGGATTTTGGGGGGGGGGGCTTGTAACATTGTTTGATAAAATCTTGGTTCCATGCCCAAAGTTACCAAAATTTGGGCTTTTACGGTAATATCTACATGTATATTAAAAAGATAAAGAAGAAAAAGACAGACACGTGATGTTATTGACACAGGAGATATAGGAAGCACTTCTTTACTAATGACACATCTATTTAAAGCACCCCAATTATACTGCTGTAACGTCATTTCATGCTTAACTGTGTTCTGCCGCTGTATGGGTATATCAAGGCAACGCAGGTGATAGACTCATGTACATCTCGAGTCAACAGAGCTGTCCATATCGTGGTTATGCATGATGCTAATTGTTCACTACATCTCACAACCCTCCAGATCGGAAAAACACACCTACAATGTATTTACAACAAGGGATGTGAGAAAGTTTCCACATAGTTTGACCACCAAACGAAACAGCAGCGCTACACCCTGTTACAAAATATTTCAAACTCCTCTACCACACCCAATTAAATGTGATAACTACTGTATTACACGCTCCGGTCTCAACAGTGACCATCCGATGATGTTTAGCCGAAACTGTATTGCATTTGCGATATCTAGTGAGTCCGCTGCCTCTGACCTCTGACTTTCCGCCACGGGGAGTAACGTAATCTGTATGTCAGAAGAGGAAGGCTTCGTTAAAGAGGAATGGAACTAAATCATCTTCTCTGATGAATCCCGCTTTTGTTTGGTTGTGGCTGATATCGCACAAGAAAACTGTTTCGTTCCAACGATGGCGTATAAAGAAGTTGATATAATTTAATATAATTTTATATAATTTTATATTATATTGATTTTATAAAGAAATTGTTTGATTTTGGTCAGAGTCATGAGAACGGAAATGTTGTGGACAACCGGCACCAGGAAGAGACAGCAGCAAGTGATTAAAACCATTTTGAAACATATTAACGATTCGGAACATAGATTGTAATGGTGTGTTGTATTCTCATAGAATAGCGGTATACGTTTTTATTTCAAATGTGTTATGTTAATGTATCGATGGGTATTTGTCGGCTTCCTGTTAGTGGATGGAGATGCCCAAGGAAGCTTAGGGATTACTGCCTTTGAAAGACATGGTAAGTAAAGTTTAAGATGTTTTCCCTTAATCCTTTTATCTGAATTTTTAATATCCTGACCACTTTTGTCGCGTATTAATTCGAATAAGGAGAGTTCTACTGTATAGAATTTATATGCCGAGATAGAGTATTAAGTACGAGCATAAATCTGTTGTTGCTGCCCCCCCTCCAAAAACACACACACACACATGCATATGGAAAGCAAAAAGGCATTAGGATAATATTGTCTGCAGTTAGAGTTTTTCAATATTAAAAGATGTTTTTCAATCCGGCTTGTGCAAGCTTAGATAATTTGAAAGAAGAACCAGACGACAAGCCCAAGAAAAGCCTTCTATTATTACAAAAGCTCATACGTTTCATCGAATCCATTGCTTTCGAATTTCTCTTTTTGGTATTGATTAATGTGTGAGTAACGCTTCCCTTTCTTTGCATGAATTAATAAATTTGTGATTGAATAATTGAAATATGGAATTTAATTTACAATTGCCTGATGTAGAGATGAGTACGGGTTCCATTCTCAAGACCCCGATCCAGCCAGGGTCCTGATATTTAAAGCACAGGTCCTTCCCGGGACCGGGTATGAACATTTGTAATTTTTTCTATGTGAATAAAACAAATGAAATGAAACATATTGTTTTACTCCTATTTATGTTTTAAGCATTCAATGAGAATACCAGGGCTTTCCGTCAATGCCGAACTACCTCCCCCTCCAAAAGAAAGGGGAGGGGAGATTAAAAGAATTATTATTATGTGCACCATATTCAGGTAACAAAATGTCCTTCATCTTGTTTCCCAAGTGTATCAAGTTAACTCGTTTACCACTGCTCGCCTTCATGTTTTCACCGAACGAGCAAAATTTCCATTTTTGATATTGTAGCTAGCAAATTTTAGCCGCCAGAAAACTTTGTACGATCAGTTTTCATCGTACCTAGGAAATAATACATAGTTGTCACTTAAAACACTCACAGACGTTTCTAAGTTAAGAAATACACGCAATACACGCAATAAACAATAGTTAAGAATTTTAGGTAAAGAACAAAAGAGAGAGACTATACCCTAACCATTTAGTTGTGTGTTTCCCATTGCGTCAGTTAATTCGGTTAATAGTGTTAAATAAAATTAATTAAAAAAGTGAAAGGTAAAATTAACTTGAGCCCGGAACCGTGCGGGCCTAGATTTTAGTCAAAGATCTGATATGAGTCCGCCCGGGACAGAGGCGGGCCTGGATCTGTTTCCGGACTTTTTTCACAGCCCCGGACAGTGCTTATTATCTCTATAGTCTGATGTACTGAGCAAATAATTTGAGTTCATCAGTATTCTACAACACATGTGTTTAATTATTAGATAAATTCATATAAAGAAAAATAAAATCTTGTCAGTTTCGGTGTTCAGAGTTTTAGTGTTTGGGTGGGGGTGGGGGGAGATAAAATAGAAATCACTTGAATTCAGTAATTACCAAGTGATGGTTGTTTAAGAAAAACACAAAACAAACAAAAAATTGGATTTCTTTCGACCTTACAAAAGTTATAGTTCTAATAGCGGCGGCTGAGGGCGAAATTTTTTGACGGGGCCCAAAATTTCGATCCGTAATACAAAACCTGTAGTAACGACCTTAATTTCAGAAACATTTAATTTTTATTTCATTGAAACAACTGATTTCGAATGCGAGGTAGCTTGAAATAAACAACTTATTTCAAGCTACCTCGCATTCGAATAGCAGGGGTTGGCTTAATGAACAATAGCAAGCAGAGACGAAATGGTATTGTTAAAAAAAAAAAAAAGGAATTTTTGAGATAAAATATAACGGCACTAACTTCATTAAATGCATAGTGATTACTAAAGAATTTTGTAATTTTTAGAAAACATCTGGAGTCAACCAGGGACTTTGGTACTGTTACCTTTCGTAAGGTCTGGAGTAGATGCATCATCCCTTTCATATAGTTTTGAGTAGAAATCTTTCACTCTTGTCAAAATTTCACATCTATTTCTTGTTACGCTGCCATTTTCTTTTGTCAGTGCCATAATCTGTTTTCTTTCCATACTGAGATGTTCCTTTGCTTTCTTCAGGCTTTGGTTGTTTTCAGTTGCTTTTCTCAATAGTTCACAATTGAATTTCCTTATGTCTCCAGTGTATTGAAGATGCATACATTAGTATTATTAATTACATCTTTGAAAATGCAAGTGCAAAGGTTCGGTTACTTGAGGATACAGCACAAATAAAAATTTGAAAAGGAGTGAGACAAAGTGACACCATATGTACCAAACTTTTCAATCCCACTTTGCAAAATGTCTTTCAATCATTGAACTGGGAAAACAAAGGGATAAAGATTAATGAAGATTATTTAACTCACCTTCGTTTTGCTGATTAGAACGTCATTTTTGCAACTACCCCTTCAGAGCTGCAAAGTGTGATCCACGAACTTGCTGACAAGAGTAAAGAAGTGGGATTAAAATTGCACTTTCAGAAGACAAAATGGATGCACAATGATTTTACCATCAATTGATAAATATCTTCAATGATGATGAAGATATATATCAATTGATGGGAAAAAGCTGGAGATAACCGATTCTTATATTTAAGCAGATATCAAGCAAAGTTCACATTGGTGAAAAAATCATTCGGCATATAAAACTTGTTTGGAGAGTTTTTGAAAGAAATAGTACAATTTTTAAGACCAATATGCCTTTATGTCTTAGAAGAAAAGTATTTAATCAATGTATCCTTCCAGTGCATACGTACGGCACAGAAACGTGGGCATTAACTAAAAAAGATATACAAAGGACTGCAGATAATGGAAAGAAGCCGGGAGAGACGCATGCTTATTAGTAATCAGGAAAGATAAGAAGAGGAACTCGCGCATAAGGAAAATTACAAGAGTGAAAGATATCATAATCAGAGTGAAATGTCTGAAATGGCAGTGGACTGGACATGTTGCCAGAAGAATGGACCACCGATGTCACCCGAAAATTTTGACTGGATTCCAAGGGACAGAAAAAGAATCAAAAGAAGACCACAACATAAGATATGGGTGGATGAAATTCGAAAGTATGCGGGAGTGACATGTAGGAGACTGGCTCAAGGCAGAATATTACGAAAGAAACTTGGGAAGACCTTCATCCAGCAGTGGATTGATAATGGTTGGCAATGATGATATACACGGTCAAACCTCGATGTAACGAACTTCAAGGGACCAACAGCGTTGTACGTAAAATCGAGGAATTCGCTAAATCGAGGAAGCGTTTCGAATGAAACATTCAAATTAAGCTAGTTTTCATAACAGAATATGTAAGCAGCTAAGTTCTCTTTCTTTCAGTGAAATTTAAATTATGTATAGTACTTTTAATCACGAAATTTATTAACAAATAGGTTATAATACGTACAGATTTACTTTGCATATTAAATGCATAATTCATAGATATTGGACTTCAATATGCACATCACAATTTAAGTGTACTTTAAAATTGCGAGAAAAATACCATCGTTGATTTTTTTTTCCGAGCATTTAGCTTCTTAAATAACGACTTTAGTATTATAAACTGCGTGAAACAAAACATCAATTATACTAATGAACTTGTAAAAACCAAATATGTGTTGATTACTTTTTTACACTTTAGAAAAGAAATGCTTTAGAGAAGATATCTTATTTTTTTTTTTTTCGTGAATGTTTAGCTTTATAAATTGCTGCTTCAATTTTATGAAGTGCATGAAAAACATCATCATAAATATCGAAGCACATTAAGTAGTAGTTTTTAGCACATTCTATACCGTTAGCAGCATTACTAAAACAGCAAACTTTCAGTTCTGCTTCATCTTCTTCATCAGAATCTGATGCATTTAGTCTTATATGTTCATCCAAAATATCTTCAAGGGAATACATTTTGCAGGTATGCACATACATTTGCGTCACAATCAACATTATCGGGAAACACAATACCTGATGAGGCAGTTTCATTCCATTCTTTTTTTTTTTTTTTTTTATTTGCTTCAGTCATTTGTTTTGTTTTTTAATACTCTCACGAAATGCACTTTTTCAAACTACAGTGATCAGTAAATTTCACTTCTAACTTTTCTAGTTCTATCTATGTTCATCAAAACTTTATCCGTAAAAGAGTTTTGTTGTTTAATTTGACCTGTAGATTTAACACTGCGAAAAAAAGAAGAAGCGCAATTTAAGGAAGAATTCCAGAGGTTCATGAATGGGTACATACAATGTGTGTCCCCCCGACTTCAAAGAAAGTTATCGTTCTATCTGTAGCTGAAAACAAGAATCCCCGTAGCACTCTAGATTTCCTCCCCCACACCGCCTTTCTTTTTCCTGCTTCCAACCTATGCAAGAAAACGTTGCGTTCCTTTCGAACTCTTTGGACATTTGCTTCCTACTGTAAGAAGCTTATGCTTGATAGTCGGAGGAAAGGCAAACTGATTTATGATTCCGTCAAGCTGTGTCGCAGACGGTGTTCTTCGAAACGCTGGTTAATTGCATGCATAAAATGTTCCTATTATGCGAGGATCTCTTTCTAGTTAATTTTTAACATGAAAATGCTGGTTAACATAGTTTGGTGGTTTTAAAAAAAAAAAATCGCTAAATTGAGGAAACGTGTTTGTTAAATCGGGAAACTCCAAGCACTGAATTCAATGTGGTTCCGTCCGGACCATAAAAATTTTACGTAAAATCGCAGAATTCGTTAAATCGCAGTCCGTTAAATAGGGGTTCGACTGTATATATACAGAGCTTGAAAATTTTCATGCAGTTCAACAGTCAGGTAAATATCTCACACTCCAGCTGAAAATCGACATCTCCGCAGGGCTGTCGTTTTGTTTCGTGTTTTAAAGTTTGATTTATAAAAAAAAATATGCACGTCTCTCGAACAATATTTTGTCGCTAACCTAATTTAAATGATTAACCATTGTATAACAATCAATCTCAGTTTTCTTCCTCTAGAGTAGATGATGCAAGAATCCTTCAATGGTTCAGAACTTTCCTAACAGCTCCGCGGAAACACGGATTCCCGTGTTTGCCCTTTGACCTACGACAGTAATTGGTTAAGCGGCAGCTCGCGAGACGCATGTGATTCTTGCACTGCTTATCTTTTCACACAGAGTTTGGGGAAATCATTCTACCGGGCTTGCGGCTTCTTGTATCGTGTTCCCTGTTAAGCGCGCAGTTCCCGGATGTTTTGACTCACGGCATTCGCTGTTCAATTTCTTTCGGGGAGAAACATGTTTTTTTATGTTGGCCGCACAATCACGCATCACTTCTGTGAATTAAAATAAACTTCATTAAGAAACTGATGGTTTTTACGTATCCAACAATAGGCATAATAACGTATAAATAGTTGCCGACTGAAATTTAAACAGCTCTAATGAATTTTTTACTTGTCAAATAAAACTTTTCACTCGTCATGGACGAGCAGACAACCGTATTTTTCAAGCCCTGTATATATATATATATATAAAGTGCAAAAATCATGGAAATTCATCTGAGCCGAAAGGAATAATCAAGATCTATAGGCGAATGAAAACAGCAGGTATAATAACCTAAATGATAAAACAGGCAAACAAAACAGGAAAAAGTAGGAAAAGAAAATAGGAATTGAATGCAGAAATTTCAAGATTGTTAAGGGCCAGCATGGTAATGTGTGTTCTCATAAAAATTTAAATTCACTAAATATCTGCTGGAATATCGTGAGTTATTAGAAGCAGTATGCTTTTTAACTTCATCTTACACATGATGAATCATTCACGAAATGCCGTGTAGATAATTAATTCCGAGCTGTTCGAATGCTCATGTTTTGATCTTTTACCATCAAAAGAAAAATTTCCTTGAACGGAAAGGATATAATTGTATTCGTCGTACGTTTCCGATGTCAGTTGGAATTTCGATGATTAAGCCGGCCAGGAAATAGGATGTTTATTCAGACCAGGTGCGAAAACTGTGTTTCATACATTCTGCTTTCTCTCAAATGGCTGTTTCTGAGGCAGCCTTGCGCACGTCGTCGATTCTCAAAAAAGGAAATAAACATGCAATCTCTGAATGACACCAGATTGTTTTCAGTCCAAGTAAAAGAGCAAAAGAAAAAAATAACGAAAAGAATAAAAAAAGAAATGGAAAAAGTTTGGGGGACGTATTTGGTACAGTGATATTTTAAGTGTTGTGTTAAGAAGAACTCAGCAGAGCAGATACATGAGACCGATTCCTTCTCCTCCTGGACCACCCATCCTTACGCCCACTTGGCTTTGTTTATTTGAGGAAGAATTCCCCTTTACCCCAAAGACTGGACATCAATCTTTCTCGGTACTGTCGTCACGTTTTCAGGAAAAGTTCTATGAAGTCACCTCCATGAGGGTTTAGTTCCCCGAAATTTATTTCATTTCATTTCATTTTTTTATTTTTAGTTGTCACATCAAAATACGCCTCATATTTATATTGTCTTAACAATTAATGATTGTTGAGACAACTGGGAAGAAAGAGGAAAAAGACCATTTGCCCTGACATGGTCCTCTTCTCCCTAAAGGGAAGATTATAATGTATTCAGCAAAAGACAAATCTAGCATGCGATGAACAGTGAAAATTATATTGCGGTGGGATATATAAAGGAAAGTTAGTATTAGTCCTTCCTCCCCTTCACCCACTCCTCCGTAGTCCGACTCCCTACCTCACCTCAATATTCGCCTCTGTAATTCTTGATGCCAATACAATCAGATTGTCAATAGTTTCCAGTTTTACCATATGGACAAGTAGGATACAAATTCAAGATCTCAATCCTTATCTAATATTAAACCAATTTGATCTTTAAGTTAATTACTAAATTAAACCCCCCCAGACCCGGACACTCAACTAAAGATTTCATAAATTATTAGTATAAAGTTACGTACGTTTTTGTTTGACATTTTCTATCTTATCGTCTAAAGCTATTATTTTATTTAACTTTTCCCTCATGAGATATAATTTTAGTTTTCTCTTAAATAGTTCAATATTATTTATAGAACGAATAATGAGTTCCACAATTTAGGGCCAGAATAGTTTTTTTATTAATTTTAGCTCATTCAGCCTGAGGAAACATTGGAATAAGTTCTGTTCTGTTTCTAGTTCCATGTTCATGTGTATGGATATTTAATGATATTAAATCATGATAAAGATTATTTTTAATTTTTTTGAGCATTATTGTACCCAGTGTATAATCATAAGGTTGTTTGACAGTAAGAATGTTGTAATAATTCAGATTAACTTCAGTCCGTTGAAATGTATAAGGTTGAAAGTTATAAATATTATAAAATGAAATTAATATAATATATTGAAAACTGAAATTTATAAAGTGAAAATAATACTATATATTGAAATGTATAACATCACAGCCTCTCCTTGACAAATGTCAACCCCGCCTTCTCGTGGTGCATCCTGTTCCCACTAAAGGGGCTCTGACGACCGCCAATAGCGGTATAACTATACCATCGGGATTAGAGGAAATGCTATCCCACACTCACCAACCCGCTTGGCCAGCGTGGTGAGTTATGGCCAAACCCCTCCAAAATGACTCCACAACTTAAATCTTGGCCCTCAGTCTCCGGCAGCTGGAATGTACCTGGCCAAGACTGCGGCCAGTGTGACATGAAGGCAGAGGGTGGTAAGAATCCCCGGAGGACCGGACTAGGCTGCCATCTGATGTTGACCTTGGCTACGTATAATGGACACTCCCTATCATCTGATTCAAGGCTTCTTGAATTGGAAGAGGAACTACAAAGGATCAAGTGGGACATCGTCGGGCTAAGTGAGGTAAGGAGAAAAGGAGAAGATCTCATTGAACTGAAAAGTGGACATCTCTTCTACTATCGTGGGACAGATACTGGCAGAACTAGTGGTGTTGGATTTATAATAAACAAGAAACTGAAGGATAAAGTTGTAGAAGTTGAAAGTTCCTCTGACAGAGCTGCACGAATTGTTATCCAAATCTCGAGAACATACCAGGCTCAGATTATTCAAACTTATGCACTCACCACAAGTCATCCTAAAGAAGAAATTGAAGAATTTTATTAGGAAATTCGTCATCTAAGTAATAAAGGTAAGCAGCACTTGAAGATAATTATGGGAGATTTTAGTGCAAAAATAGGGCAACGGCAACAGAATGAAACTTCAGTAGGTAAATTCGGTCACGGCAACAGAAACCAGCGTGGAAATACTCTCCTTGAGTTTGCAGAGGCAGAAGGGTTTTTCATCTTGAACTCCTTTTTCAATAAAAAGCCACACAGGAAATGGACATGGATACATCCAAATGAGATGACAAGTGAAATTGATTTTATTATGTGTAACAAAAAATTTTTCATAGAAGACTGCAGTGTGCTAAACAAGTTCAACACAGGTAGTGACCATAGATTGGTGAGATATAAGATGCGCCTCAACACTAAACTCGAACGTGGCAAGCTCATAAGACAAACAAAATGTATTGACATAACCAACCTTAAAAAACACCATAATACCTTCAAGTTGGAACTGAAGAATAGATTCTCTGCTTTAGAAGGCCTAACATCAGAAGAAGTGGATATTTCTGAAGTTGGCAGAAAAGTAACCAAAGCTTTTATGGAAACAGCAACAAAATTAGCTGGGTCTAAGAACAAGTTGCATATGAACAAATTATCAGGAAAAACCAAAATGTTGATGCAAAAAAGAAGAGAGACGAGGACAACTAAAAAAGATGCGACTTCCAAAGTGGAATATATAGAGCTACGCAAGACAGTACGAAAAAGTATCACTGAAGACGTAAGGAAATTCAACTGTGAACTAGTGAGGAAAGCAATTGAAAACAACGAAAGCCTAAAAATAGCAAAGGGACATCTCAGTAATGGAAGAAAACAGATTATGGCTCTGAGAAAAGAAGATGGTTCTGTAACAAGAAATCGAGGCGAAATTTTGACAAAAGTGAAAGATTTCTACTCCATGATACATGTTCTCCAGACATCATGAAAGGTACCAGTACCAGAGTTCTTCCAGTCCTCCCAGCAGAAGTTGCACATGCAATCAAGAACATGAAGCGGGGAATAGCTCCAGGGGAAGATGGAATTACTGTAGACATCATACAAGAAGCAAGTGGAGAAATCAAAACAGTACTCGCCCAAATTTTCGCTCGATGCCTTAATGAAAGGAAGATTCCTGAGGATTGGAACAACGGTACAATGATCCTGCTACATAAAAAAGGTGACATTAAGGATCTCAGGAACTACATACCTATCAGCATCCAATCAGTGGTTTATAAAATCTTCACTAAAGTTCTTTCACACTGTTTAAAGGTAACACTGGACATGGCTAAACTGAGAGAACAAGCTGGATTCAGGAGTGGCTACAGCACAATAGATCATATCCACGTATTGAGAGAACTAATTGAAAAAGCGAGGGAATATGAACTTCCATTGTGAATGGCTTTTATCGATTATGAAAAAGCCTTTGATTCGGTGAAACCATCAGCAGTTACAATGGCTCTGAAATCCTGCGGTATTGAAGAAGCATTCATTAATATTATTAATAACATCTATGAAAATGCAAGTGCAAAGATTCGGCTGTTTGATACAACACACATAAAAATTGGAAAGGGAGTGAGACAAGGTGACACCATATCTCCGAAGCTCTTTAATGCGACATTGGAAAATGTCTTTCAATCACTGAACTGGGAAAACAAGGGGATAAAGATTAATGGAGATTATCTAACCCACCTTCGTTTTGCTGATGACGTAGTCATTTTTGCAATTACCCCATCAGAGCTGCATAGTATGATCCAGGAACCTGCTGACAAGAGTAAAGAAGTGGGATTAAAAATGAACTTTCAGAAGACAAAAATGATGTTCAATGCTTTTACAAGAAATGAAGATTTATCGATTGATGGAGAAAAGCTGGAGATAACAGACACGTACGTTTATCTTGGACAGCAGATATAAAGTGAGGGTCACATTGATGAAGAAATTAATCGGCTTATAAAACTTGCCTGGAGAGCTTTTGGAAGAAACAGCATAATTTTCAAGAGCAATATGCCATTATGTCTTAAAGGAAAAGTGTTTGATTAATGCATCCTTCCAGTGCTTACGTATGGTGCAGGGACGTGGACCTTAACTTAAAGAGACATACAAAGGCTGCAGACAACTCAAAGCAGCATGGAGAGGTGCATGCTTGGTGTAACCAGGAGAGATAAGAAGAGGAACTCGTGGATCCAAAAAATAACAAGAGTGGAAGACATCATGATCAGAGTTAAATCCATGAAATGGCAATGGGCTGGACATACTGCCAGAAGGACAGACCATCGATGGACAGTCGAAATTTTAGATTGGATTCCAAGCGACAGGAAAAGACCCAGAAGAAGACCACATGGGAGATGGGTGGATGAAATTCGAAACTATGCGGGAGTGACATGGAGGAGACTGGCACAAGACAGGCCGTTGTGGAGTAAGCTTTGGGAGACTTTCATCCAACAGTGGATTGAAAATAGTTGACAATGATGATGATGATGATAAGGTTGAATGTTATAAATATTATTTAATGGTCATACAGCATCAGCAGATTTGTGTATATTCGCTTGAATACCCTGATGGCGCTCAGGTTTTTCTGGTCGGCTGACCATTAGACAGTTCCAAAAGCGGATCCAGAATAATGGAACGTGGTGGTGGGGATGGGGGGGGTGATTTGATCCGTAATGCTAATTTTATAAATTTTAACTTCGTGTAAATGCTTAGAAACCTTTAGTGGTTAATGAATAATGTTAATACGTAATTAATTAGGAACAATGCATTTTAAGAATGTTTTAAATGTCATAGTGGGGGATACTTCCGAAGAATATACAGGGTGTCCCAAAATGTTTACCCTGTTTTCGGAATGGTGTAACTTTCCACTGATTTCACTGATTTCGATTTTCTTTTGCAAGTGAGTAGGTGCACCCTGAAAGTTTTGCTGGCTTTGAGATTTAGTACCCAAGTCCTCCACTTGGAGCGCTGTTGGTGCAGAATCTGAAGACATAGCTTCTACACAAGAAAAGGCTCAGTGTGTCGTGTGGCTGGCAGAGACAAAGTCGCCAAAAAAGGTGCAACGAAAGTTTCAAACTCGTTACGAAAAATAACCACCAGATGTGAAATTGATAAATTCGTGGATGCGAAAGTTTTTAGAAGCAGGTACAGTCGAAAAATGTAAAAGTGCTGGGAGACCCCCAGCATCTGCAGAGACAGTAGAAAAAATTTATGTAGCCTTCACCCGATCTCCGCAAAAATCAGTGCGGCAAGCTGAACGTCAGCTCAGGGTGCTACGAAATCGGTTGAAATTGTATGCGTACAAGGTGCAGATTGTTCAGGAACTCAAACAACAGGACTTTGATGCACGCGAGCAGTATGCCAACACCATGTTCCAGAAATTGGAGGACGATGAACATTTCTTACAGCAGGTAGCATTTTCGGACGAAGTGACTTTTCACATTAGCGGTGCTGTAAACAGACATAAGGTGCGAATTTGGAGTTCCAAAAACCTACACACCGTCAAGGAGCACATACGGGACTGTCCCAAGGCTAATGTGTGGTCTCTCACCGGTAATGTGTATGCGGATATGCTTGAGATTTATGCAATACCCCAATTGCAGGATATGCAGCCCCGTGGGTTTTTACAACAAGACGGAGCACCTCCACACTGGGCAACATATGTGTGAGACCAGCTGCACCATCACTTTCCCAATCGATGAATTGTTAGAGACGGCGAAATCCCATGGCCACCGAGATCACCGGATATTACTCCATTGGACTTCTTCCTTTGAGGATATGGTAAAGACATGGTGTATGCGACACCAGTTCCAAATGTGCACATTTTGTGTTAACGAATCAGACTAGCTCTAGAGAGTGTAACTCCCCGAATGCTGCAAAAGGTGTGGCGGGAGATAGAGTACAGATCTGACATTTTGCTTTTCACTCGCGGTTCCCATATCGAGTGCACCAAATAAAACTTGATTCTCATGTGCGTTTATGTGCAAAATCTGATTCTCATGTGCGTTTATGTGCAAAATCTGTGCAAAGTTAAAAGCAGTTGAAATCATGGTAATCATTTTGGGACACACTGTATTTTTTGGTTCAATTTGCGGAACCAGCAAGGCTCCTGAAATAATTAGTAAGCTATATCGGTTTACTTCCTTGAGAATGATATCGCAATGAAAGCCCAATTCTTGTATCCACAACAGAAGTTTGCTTTTTAGGGTCATTCATTAGTATTTCGATTCCTTAGTAATTGGTCCCTCGAGCTGATGTCTTTTGGGCCGTAGACATTTTTGGAGGATGGGAAAAGAGTTTTGCGACGGTGTTCTGGTGACGGTCGTCGGGCAGCTTTGGAGGCGAGAGTTTGGAAATTAGTCGTGGAAGACAATGAGAGAGAGAGTGGCTTTTCAAGAAGGAGGAAGATGAGGTGTTTTGAAGAAGGAGGAAGGTGAGGTGTTTTGAGGAAGTTGCTAACTGTGAGAGAGAGAGAGAGAGAGAGAGAGAGAGAGAGGTTGAGGAAATTTGAAAAAGGAGTTTTTAGGGGAGGTGAGCTGAACTTCGGAAGAGGTGCATAGTCTCTACGCACTAGCGAGAAATATTGAATGTAGCGGGCAGTTAACATACCTTTGAGCTTGAGGCCAGCTGAGAACTCACTTAGATAATCGCCTTCGACCCTCAATCAGTTTAAGTAGAGTGCCTGAATAAATACTTTTATACCAGCCTCTAAAACGTTTTCATTCAAAGACAACTTACTTTTTAATGATGTCTACGGCGCTTTTCGAACCCTGCAACTTCTGATTTATTCATGTAACGGCACAAGAAATAAAGAATCAAAACAGCTCTGTGGCAAGAAATGTTAGGTGTACAAATAAATTTTAAAGAGTTTTAAGACAACGCAACATGTAATTTGAGAGAAAGCAACAATACCTTTACGAATCAAAATATGCACCGCCATTACCTATCAGCTTCCGTCATCGGTCGGGCAGGCGATGGATTCTAGCCATGAAGAATACTTCGTCGTGTGACGCTATGAAGTCGTCAACCCATTTTTGCACTTCGTTTCATGTCTGGAACCGTGCGGCAGACAAACCATGTTGCATCGATCGGAACAAATGATAGTCTGAAGGGGCAATGTCGTAAGTATATGCCGGGTGCTCCAATACTTCCCAACCAAGCACCAATAACGTTCCCTTAGCCGATTTCGCTACATGCGGCCTAGCGTTGTCATGCAGTAATTTCACGGGACGCAATCCTTTGCCTGTGAATGGACGTTTCCGACAGATTTTCTGGTTCAATCGCACCAGTTGTTGCTTGTAGTGATCAGCAGTAACAGTTTGACTCTGTTCCAATAGTTCAAAATAGAGCACACCCTTTATATCCCACCAGTTGCACAGCAGAACTTTCTGGGAGTGAATACTGCGTTTCGGTAACAAAGTCGTTGCTTCACCAGGATCTATCCAGTGCTTTTTGCGTTTGGAATTGTCGTACCATATCCACTTTTCATCACCCGTAACAATTTCCCGCAGCAAAGACTTTCTGTGTTGTTCATTCAGCAGATTCAAACACTTCGTGACACGCTCATCCTTGTTCCTCTGGCTCAGGTCATGTGGCACATATTTTTCCTTCCTTCTGAATCTTTCCCATTGCGCGTAAACGATTGGAAATTGAGTTACCACCAGTTGTTCAGCTGGTTCTTTTTGCGTTTGAGACGCAAAAGAACCTTCATCTAGCAATGCTTGCAGTTCCTGATGGGCAAACTTCTGCGGGGCGACACCCCGTTCTCGATCTCTAACATCAAAATCACCTGCTTTAAACCGTCTAAACCCAAACTCACACGTGCTTTTCGCTACAATATCCTCCCGCAGGACAGAACAGATCGATTACATGCTTTTGCAGCACTTTTTTTGAGGAAGTTCGTAACGAATGAAGTGTCGAATAAATGCAGTATTGCTTGCCATCTTTCACCTACCGATGTGCAAGTGCGTTTGACTGTTGGGCTAACTTCTGTGTCACATTTTATACTCTAGACCAGTTACGGTCACATGCCAACAACGCGTAGGAATGTCGGGTATGTTAACTAGCGGTATACGTCACACCAAAAACGCTTTAAAATGTATTTGTACACCTGATAGAAAAGGATCAATGGTGCAGTGAGCTATGGTTAGGTCATAAAACTGTGAATGGGGAAGGAGGTCAGTGATGGAGTAATGCTTGACAGCAAGGACCCAGCAAGAGTGGAGTGTGACGCTGAATGACACCGCTCTTGTGTTCCACTGAAACGCTGTGAGCTGCTACCCTAACTTCCACTAGAAACAGAGATATCGGGGGAAACGCAATTAACATTTACGTCCCCTAGCGGAATGTCTATGAATTACCTGAAAATTTTGAAATAATATGAAAAACATGTCTCACCGGAAACTCTATCCAATAAAGAAGGAATATTTCAAATCGGACAATCTGAAGCAGAGATGTTGACAAAAATAAGATATACATCTACGCTCCCTGGCGGAGGAACCATGCAATATTTTATGAAGAAAATATTCCAAAAAGATTTATCGACGTGAGTGGCATCAGTCCACGAGAGATTTTTTCAATCGAGATTTTAGAAGCTCAGAAATCGCACGGGGTGAGGCCAGGCTGTCGCATGATTTCAATACTGAATTTCGTAAGAAACTGTTGAGCACAAGCATTCACATGTGAGTGGGCGACGTTATCATGGTGTAAGGTCCACTTGCCCACCAGTTCCAGTCGCTTAATCGATATGTGTTGTCGCAGACGCTTCAAGACTGAAATGTAATTATCAGCATTGACAGTAATTTGTGGAGGAACGGCATGTTGGTAGACTACACCTTTATGATCAAAGAAAATTATCATCATCACCTTCCCAGCTGATTTGGTTTTGTGGACTTTTTTCGGTAGAGGCGAGCCTGCGTGTTTCCAGACACTCGTTGCGCGCTTCGTAAGGGGATCGAAATAGTGGACCCATGTTTCATCGGCAGCTATTACTGTGTTTAGAAAGTTTGGATCCTTTGCAGTCATTTGTTTCCACTCATGACACACCTGAACTGTGGCTAACAATAGTTCTCTCGTCAGGTGATGAGGTACTCGTCTGGAACACACACGATGCAGCAGTAATTTGTCGCATAGAATGCGGAATGCCGATGTTTTTGAAATATTAGTTGACGCCGCTGTTTCTTCATAGGTAATTCGTCGATTTTCTTTCAGGATTTCCCAAACAGTGTTAACAATACGCTCCGTAACAACTCTTTCAAGTCGACTAGGCCTAGGAGCGAGTTCTGCTGGCAACCGTCCTTTTTTGGCAATAAAGGTGCCATCTAAAAGTCGTTGACTCACCCAAACATTTATCTTTGTAAGCTTTTTTCATTAAATCAACTGTTTCCGGAGCCATTTTACCCAAAGGATAGCAAAATTTTATCTCACAATGCATTTCACTTCTTAACTCTGAATCACTCACCTCCATAGCTGTATGGAGAAATGCAGACGTACCTTAAACAACTGCGCAATAACAAAACCAGAATCGTCTGCCACGGTTAAGAACTGTTGCCATAGATGCTTCCTTAATTCAGTTAGTCGTCTGCGTGGTTATTATTCCCCTTCGAACTGTTGCCAGATCAAAAGAAATACTCTCAATTTTTATGGAACGGCCTTTGCATAAATAAAATCCCTACCTCATTCTACGTAGTTAAGTATGATTTAAGCAGGTGGCGTTTGGAAACCTCACACAATTTACTGAAATTATATTTCGCAGTACGGAAGAAGGATGAGAACAATTTTAAAAATAATTAGCCCCCGATAAATTTTAGGTCACCCTATGCCACTGCCAGAGTTGCAAACGGGTAAGAAATTTTGGACGCGGACCCGACCCGGACCCGACCCCGTAACTGATCTGAACAAATCTGGTTTGAACTATAAATTCGAAACTCAATTTATTTATATATATATATATATCATCATCATCATCATCATCATTGTCAACCATTATCAATCCACTGCTGGACGAAGGTCTCCCCAAGTTTCCTCCACAACAGTCTGTCTTGTGCCAGTCTCCTCCATGTCACCCCTGCATACTTTCGAATTTCATCCACCCATCTCCCATGTGGTCTTCTTCTGGGTCTTTTCCTGTCCCTTGGAATCCAATCTAAAATTTCGGCTGTCCATCGATGATCTGTCCTTCTGGCAGTATGTCCAGCCCATTGCCATTTCAGGGATTTAACTCTGATCATGATGTCTTCCACTCTTGTCATTTTTCGGATCCACGAGTTCCTCTTCTTATCTCTCCTGGTTACACCAAGCATGCACCTCTCCATGCTGCTTTGAGTTGTCTGCAGCCTTTGTATGTCTCTTTAGTTAAGGTCCACGTCTCTGCACCATACGTAAGCACTGGAAGGATGCATTGATCAAACACTTTTCTTTTAAGACATAATGGCATATTGCTCTTGAAAATTATGCTGTTTCTTCCAAAAGCTCTCCAGGCAAGTTTTGTACGCCGATTAATTTCTTCACCAATGTGACCCTCACTTGATATCTGCTGTCCAAGATAAACGTACGTGTCTGTTATCTCCAGCTTTTCTCCATCAATCGATAAATCTTCATTTCTTGTAAAAGCATTGAACATCACTTTTGTCTTCTGAAAGTTCATTTTAATCCCACTTCTTTACTCTTGTCAGCAAGTTCCTGGATCATACTCTGCAGCTCTGATGGGGTAGTTGCAAAAATGACTACGTCATCAGCAAAACGAGGGTGGGTTAGATAATCTCCATTAATCTTTATCCCCTTGTTTTCCCAGCTCAGCGACTGAAAAACACCCTCCAATGTGGCATTAAAGAGCTTCAGAGATATGGTGTCACCTTGTCTCACTCCCTTTCCAATTTTTACGTGTGTTGTATTTTCAAACAGCCTAATCTTTGCACTTGCATTTTCATAGATGTTATTAATAATATTAATGTATGCATCTTCGATACCGCAGATTTTCAGAGCCATTGTAACTGCTGATGGTTTCACCGAATCAAAGGCTTTTTCATAATCGATAAAAGCCATGCACAATGGAAGTTCATATTCCCTCGCTCTTTCAATTAGTTCTCTCAGCACGTGGATATGATCTATTGTGCTGTAGCCACTCCTGAATCCAGCTTGTTCTCTCGGTTGAGCCATGTCCAGTGTTACCTTCAAGCGGTGTGAAAGAACTTTAGTGAAGATTTTATAAACTACTGATAGGAGGCTGATAGGTCTGTAGTTTCCGAGATCCTCAATGTCACCTTTCTTATGTAGCAGGATCATTGTAGCGGTGTTCCAATCCTCAGGAATCTTTCCTTCATTAAGGCATCGAGTGAAAATTTGGGCGAGTACTGTTTCGATTTCTCCACTTGCTTCTTGTATGATGTCTACAGTAATTCCATCTTCTCCTGAGCTTTTCCTCGCTTCATGTTCTTGATTGCATGTGCAACTTCTGCTGGAAGGACTGGAGGAACTCTGGTACTGGTATCTTTCATGATGTCTGGAGTGCATATATCATCCCTTTCATATAATTTGGAGTAGAAATCTTTCACTCTTGTCAAAATTTCGCCTCTATTTCTTGTTACAGAACCATCTTCTTTCTCAGTGCCATAATCTGTTTTCTTCCCTTACTGAGATGTTCCTTTGCTATCTTTAGGCTTTGGTTGTTTTCAATTGCTTTCCTCACTAGTTCACAGTTGAATTTCCTTACGTCTTCAGTGATACTTTTTCTTACTGTCTTGCATAGCTCTATATATTCCACTTTGGAAGTCACATCTTCTTTAGTTGTCCTCATCTCTCTTCTTTTTGCATCAACATTTTGGTTTTTCCTGATAATTTGTTCACATGCAACTTGTTCTTAGACCCAGCTAATTTTGTTGCTGTTTCCATAAGAGCTTTGGTTACTTTTCTGTTAACTTCAGAGATGTCCACTTCTTCCGATGTTAGGCCTTCTAAAGCAGAGAACCTGTTCTTCAGTTCCAAGTTGAAGGTATTATGGTGTTTTTTAAGGTTGGTTATGTCAATAGATTTTGTTTGTCTTATGAGCTTGCCACGTTCAAGTTTAGTGTTGAGGTGCATCTTACATCTCACCAATCTATGGTCACTACCTGTGTTGAACTTGTTTAGCACACTGCAGTCTTCTATGACGAATTTTTTGTTACACATAATAAAATCAATTTCACTTGTCGTCCCATTTGGATGTCTCCATGTCCATTTCCTGTGTGGCTTTTCTTGAAGAAGGAGTTCAAGATGAAAAACCCTTCTGCCTCTGCAAACTCAACGAGAGTATTTCCACGCTGGTTTCTGTTGCCATGACCGAATTTACCTACTGAAGTACTATTCAAATATATATATATATATATATATATTTAAATTCTAAAGTTTTTCCTTAGTCTTCAGTTTTGCTCTTAAGTATATATATATATATATATGCGTAACATCACAGCCTCTCCTTGACAAATGTCAACCCCGCCTTCTCGTGGTGCATCCTGTTCCCACTAAAGGGCTCTGACGACCGCCAATAGCGGTATAACTATACCATCGGGATTAGAGGAAATTCTATCCCACACTCACCAACCCGCTTGGCCAGTGTGGTGAGTTTATGGCCAAACCCCTCCAAAATGATTCCACAACTTAAATCTTGGCCCTCAGTCTCCGGCAGCTGGAATGTACCTGGCCAAGGCAGCGGCCAGTGCGAAATGAAGGCAGAGGGTGCTAAAAATCCCCGGAGGACCGGACTAGGCTGCCATCTGATGCTGACCTTAGCTACGTACAACGGACGCTCCCTATCTTCTGATTCAAGGCTTCTTGAATTGGAAGAGGAACTACAAAGGGTCAAGTGGGACATCGTGGGGCTAAGTGAGGTAAGGAGAAAAGGAGATCTCATCGAACTGAAAAGTGGACATCTCTTCTACTATCGTGGGACAGATACTGGCAGAACTAGTGGTGTTGGATTTATAATAAACAAGAAACTGAAGGATAAAGTTGTAGAAGTTGAAAGTTCCTCTGACGGAGCTGCACGACTCGAAAAGATACCAGGCTCAGATTATTCAAACTTATGCACCCACCACAAGTCATCCTGAAGAAGAAATTGAAGAATTTTATGAGGAAATTTGTCATCTAAATAATAACGGTAAGCAGCACTTGAAAATAATTATGGGGAGATTTCAATGCAAAAATAGGGCCACGGCAACAGAATGAAACTTCAGTAGGTAAATTCGGTCACGGCAACAGAAACCAGCGTGGAAATACTCTCGTTGAGTTTGCAGAGGCAGAAGGGTTTTTCATCTTGAACTCCTTCTTCAAGAAAAAGCCACACAGGAAATGGACATGGAGACATCCAAATGGGACGACAAGTGAAATTGATTTTATTATGTGTAACAAAAAATTCGTCATAGAAGACTGCAGTGTGCTAAACAAGTTCAACACAGGTAGTGACCACAGATTGGTGAGATGTAAGATGCACCTCAACACTAAACTTGAACGTGGCAAGCTCATAAGACAAACAAAATCTATTGACATAACCAACCTTAAAAACACCATAATACCTTCAACTTGGAACTGAAGAACAGGTTCTCTGCTTTAGAAGGCCTAACATCGGAAGAAGTGGACATCTCTGAAGTTAACAGAAAAGTAACCAAAGCTCTTATGGAAACAGCAACAAAATTAGCTGGGTCTAAGAACAAGTTGCATGTGAACAAATTATCAGGAAAAACCAAAATGTTGATGCAAAAAGAAGAGAGATGAGGACAACTAAAGAAGATGTGACTTCCAAAGTGGAATATATAGAGCTATGCAAGACAGTAAGAAAAAGTATCACTGAAGACCAAAGTAATTCACCGATGCTGTCACACGTACGGTCATTCACAAACATAATTTTCAAATTGTAGGTCAAGATTAAAAACACTTTATTTACAAATTAAAAACTAATATTTACACGCGAGATCTTTCGGGGCTGAACATAGCACCCATCATCAGGCTCAAGCGCCACGAAACACAGAGAAGACATTATATACTGTCAAACATGACCCACAATTCACTCGGTTTTCTCAATCACCGGTGATGCCATCAACAAATCGTTAAAGTCCAAAAATATCAAGTCTAAATATCTTATCCTATAAAGTCCTCTTCTTCAGAGTTGTGTGAGGGAGGGGGCAACCATTTTTCTCCACTGTCTTGGAACAAATGTCAGGAGTTCAATGTTACAGCATGTTTCCCCATATGCAAGAATGTAGAGGCTTTCCGTAAGGAAGACGGTACGTTTATTAACACTTGAGTTAAGTACCCTAACATTTTTCCAATCCGGGAGTAACCTCCTGGTTAACAGCTTGAGTGAAAGCTGTGGAAACTGTTCCAGAACGAAGAGCGTATTTATGTTCACCCATTCTGACATTAACGGTTCTTAGGGTAGAACCTATATAGTATTTAACTACAGTATCTGAATCCTCATGAATTAATGGTATGCAGTAGATGCCTGGTTTGTTAAGTGCTGGGACTCTATCTCTATCATTTCTTATCATGGAAAAAAGGTTTCTGGTGGACACTCAAACGTTAGATTGTTTTTGTAACAGGCTTTTCTTAAGATAGACACAAGAGGTGGAAAGAAATCAACTTTGCCGATGTACTTAGTAGGTTTTTTCTCTGTTGACAAAGTCGTGAATCTCAGTTTTTGATATTGTTGTAATAGTCCTTGGAAGAAGTTGATAGAGAACCCAAACAATAGAGAACCCAAACAATAGAGTCCCAGCACTTAACAAACCAGGCATCTACTGCATACCATTAATTCATGAGGATTCAGATACTGCAGTTAAATACTATATAGGTTCTACCCTAAGAACCGTTAATGTCAGAATGGGTGAACATAAATATGCTCTTCGTTCTGGAACAGTTTCCACAGCTTTCACTCAAGCTGTTAACCAGGGAGGGTTACTCCCCGGATTGGAAAAATGTTAGGGTACTTAACTCAAGTGTTAATAAACGTACCGTCTTCCTTACGGAAAGCCTCTACATTCTTGCATATGGGGAAACATGCTGTAACATTGAACTCCCGACATTTGTTCCAAGACAGTGGAGAAAATGGTTGCCCCCTCTCACACAACTCTGAAGAAGAGGACTTTATAGGATAAGATATTTAGACTTGATATTTTTGGACTTTAACGATTTGTTGATGGCATCACCGGTGATTGAGAAAACCGAGTGGAATTGTGGGTCATGTTTGACAGTATATAATGTCTTCTCCTGTGTTTCGTGGCGCTTGAGCCTGATGATGGGTGCTATGTTCAGCCCCGAAAGATCTCGCGTGTAAATATTAGTTTTTAATTTGTAAATAAAGTGTTTTTAATCTTGACCTACAATTTGAAAATTATGTTTGTGAATGACCGTACGTGTGACAGCATCGGTGAATTACTTTGGTGACCTTTCGTACGATAGACTTTTAGCATTTATCACTGAAGACGTAAGGAAATTCAACTGTGAACTAGTGAGGAAAGCAATTGAAAACAACCAAAGCCTAAAGATAGCAAAGGGACATCTCAGTAAGGGAAGAAAACAGATTATGGCACTGAGAAAAGAAGATGGTTCTGTAACAAGAAATAGAGGCGAAATTTTGACAAGAGTGAAAGATTTCTACTCCAAATTATATGAAAGGGATGATACATGCACTCCAGACATCATGAAAGATACCAGTACCAGAGTTCCTCCAGTCCTTCCAGCAGAAGTTGCACATGCAATCATGAACATGAAGTGGGGAAAAGCTCCAGGAGAAGATGGAATTACTGTAGATATCATACAAGAAGCAAGTGGAGAAATCGAAACAGTACTCGCCCAAATTTTAACTCGATGCCTTAATGAAGGAAAGATTCCTGAGGATTGGAACACCGCTACAATGATCCTGCTACATAAGAAAGGTGACATTGAGGATCTCGGAAACTACAGACCTATCAGCCTCCTATCAGTAGTTTATAAAATCTTCACTAAAGTTCTTTCACACCGCTTGAAGGTAACACTGGACATGGCTCAACCGAGAGAACAAGCTCGATTCAGGAGTGGCTACAGCACAATAGATCATATCCACGTGCTGAGAGAACTAATTGAAAGAGCGAGGGAATATGAACTTCCATTGTGCATAGCTTTTATCGATTATGAAAAAGCCTTTGATTCGGTGAAACCATCAGCAGTTACAATGGCTCTGAAAACCTGCGGTATTGAAGATGCATACATTAATATTATTAATAACATCTATGAAAATGCAAGTGCAAAGATTCGGCTGTTTGAAAATACAACACACGTAAAAATTGGAAAGGGAGTGAGACAAGGTGACACCATATCTCCGAAGCTCTTTAATGCCACATTGGAGGGTGTTTTTCAGTCGCTGAGCTGGGAAAACAAGGGGATAAAGATTAATGGAGATTATCTAACCCACCTTCGTTTTGCTGATGATGTAGTCATATTTGCAACTACCCCGTCAGAGCTGCAGAGTATGATCCAGGAACTTGCTGACAAGAGTAAAGAAGTGGGATTAAAAATGAACTTTCAGAAGACAAAAGTGATGTTCAATGCTTTTACAAGAAATGAAGATTTATCGATTGATGGAGAAAAGCTGGAGATAACAGACACGTACGTTTATCTTGGACAGCAGATATAAAGTGAGGGTCACATTGATGAAGAAAGTAATCGGCTTATAAAACTTGCCTGGAGAGCTTTTGGAAGAAACAGCATACTTTTCAAGAGCAATATGCCATTATGTCTTAAAAGAAAAGTGTTTGATCAATGCATCCTTCCAGTGCTTACGTATGGTGCAGAGACGTGGACCTTAACTAAAAGAGACATACAAAGGCTGCAGACAACTCAAAGGAGCATGGAGAGGTGCATGCTTGGTGTAACCAGGAGAGATAAGAAGAGGAACTCGTGGATCCGAAAAATGACAAGAGTGGAAGACATCATGATCAGAGTTAAATCCCTGAAATGGCAATGGGCTGGACATACTGCCAGAAGGACAGATCATCGATGGACAGCCGAAATTTTAGATTGGATTCCAAGGGACAGGAAAAGACCCAGAAGAAGACCACATGGGAGATGGGTGTATGAAATTCGAAAGTATGCAGGGGTGACATGGAGGAGACTGGCACAAGACATACCGTTGTGGAGGAAACTTGGGGAGACCTTTTCGTCCAGCAGTGGATTGATAATGGTTGACAATGATGATGATGATGATATACTATTAAGAAGAGACAGAAGCAAAAACAATTTAAAAAAAAAAACTCATACCAAAAACAACATAGAAAAAACACATATCCTCACAGGTATAAATAAAAGAGGATAAAATAATAGCAAACTGAATGTAGAAAGTGTCGAGAATGCCGAGCCTTGGCTTTATCAAGGACCAGCAAAACTCTGCATTTTCTCACTTCCACAAAGACGTAGTTGGAAATGGGTTTCTGCAAAGCCATAGATGCAAGTAATAAGCCCACCAAATTTTTTTTTTAAATATCATAACCTCCTCAGAGTTGCATGACGTAACACAAGATAATATACATATAAACATAATACATATATTTATCCCAATAACTGCTTGATATTTAATATCTAAAATCCTTTTTTAATAATAAAATATGGTTACATTCTACATTTTAGTGCCATTTTTAGTGCCACTATTTTGCGTAATCCAGAAGCAATGGCTGATTATGACCGTGACCATAGAGTTAATTACAAATGGGAATCATTATTTACGATTACCCAAATGTATTTTTTTAAATGTATTTAGATTGTTCATTCTCTCCACGCTTTAATGGAGTTGCGCATACTTTCATAAGGTCCGTTAGATTTTTGGTTCCATAATTTTTTATTACACAGTCGACATCTTTCTTTATAATTAATCACTTTCCACATTTTGAAAAAAAAAAAGCAAGACCAAACAACCCATAATTATTTACCGGTTCCTTAATGAGACGAAACAATTTCCAGCATTCACTCTTAACCTTGTGGTTTTGAACAAGCACGTATTTGTTGGTCTTGACGCCTTTCTCAACCTCCTTAATATTAAATCCATCGATATTAACAAATAAGAAGTTAATTTCGACATGACATGTCACGGGAACCGGATGTTAGCTCATCAATCGAAAACCACTGAATGCTCAATGTAAAAGATGAGATGTTAAAAGTAATTCTTAGTAATACAGTGAACTTCGCACGGGGAGAGTGAATCAGCTAAGAAGCAGGCGAATGGCGTTTGCCTGTACCTTGTCCTGGACAATCTCACTGTAAAAGAACGCAAAGGAAGTATCTTTTCACGATATGGTGTCGGTATGTCTGACGTCGATCGGTGGAAATCTTCGGTGCTTTAAGAAAGAGACGACAATATTTTTGCATGGCAAATCATTATTCACTCCGTTGGCACCAGTATCGAGTACAGAATTCCACAACGCGCATTTTTCTTTGGATTATATTTTTCTCTTTTCAAAAATAAAACGGGAATGAAACCGGGTCAAAATCAGGTCCGGAACACCTTGACCCGACCCGTTGGATTGGCAAGAAATTACCGACCCGTTGACCCGTGACCCGTTTCCATCTCTGGACACTGCCATTTGCCCAGTATATTCCGCACCTCTTTACATTACCGTATTTTCGGTCAGCTAAAACGCAAAACTAACGTTTTATGAAATCCTTAGCCTGAAAAACGTGAGAAATGTCATACTATATGCTTAATAATGGAGTCTTATTCACTACAGGTACCAGCGGCGGCCGTTTTGTTTTATGACGCAATACGAGCAAAGTAATTGCCAGATTTTTGGAGTCTATATCAAAAATCATTCTGTACCTTACTACCCAGCTAAGTGGCATGTTGGTATCACATTTTGCACGATTCGGTTGGACTTTATCGTTAAGCTACCTCACTATAGCTGTTTTAAAAATGAAATGATAATTTCTGTATTTCAAGAGATTTATTTGTGATCAAATTAACCATCCCCCCCTCCCAGTTCCGATAAAAATGTAAATGTAACCAACAAAAGTGAATATTTGGGGGCTGTAATATTTGGTTGAAAGAGAAAAGATGTAAGTTTTTTCTGAGATGGCTTGTTCGAGCGCAGCAGAAAAATTTTCAAACAAAAATTCGGTTCCATTTATAGGACATTTTATAATACCTTCTCTACTATAAATGAAATAACGAAAAGTGTGTGACGTATATTCTAAATTAACTTTCCTTTTTAGTTTCTTTCCCTATGTAAATCTTGAGTTTATTCTCAGACATACTTCACTCTCAACGTGATATCTTTCTCTCAGACGAATACGTTTGGCAACACAATTGAGGTTGAATGAACGTGACGTATGCCTGAGTTTTGATAAGAACAAGAGACAAATACGACGACTAATATATTGCTTTGGGGCGTTGGGTTGTAAACTCATTATTGAAAGGAGCGTTGTGTAAAAGTGTTGTGTGGTGTGTGGAGAGTTTAGTGCAATCTGCTATGCTACGATGTGTTTGCTACATCCTGAAAAAAGCATCTTTTTCCGTAAGTTTGACTTCTGTTGTTTACATGTTTCGTCTGGCCGTTAAGGTTTTCTTTCATTTAGGAACTATTTCTTAGTATCTTGATGTTTTAAATTGACGTAGAAGTAAGACAAGACTTCTATACGCCGTAAGTGATGTAAACCCCAAAACGTCGTAAAAGGAAATTTTTGAACGCAAACAGTTTTGTTTGGAGCGGGTGTTATCACCAATAGATACAATGAATTAGAGACCTCTGTTTGGCGTCCCCTGCAGGACGTGACCACGGGCAGCCATTTTTAAAACCAGCGATGTAGTTATAACTGAAAAAGTGCCTCAGCGGTGAACGGATAAGTAAAGCACAACCCGAAAATAATTCCCTAAAATGTTTCAAAAGCCTGAAGAACCTTGCTGACTGTTTTTCTTTAGCATTTTTATTTAATTTTCATTACTTACTAATTTTATCAATTTATATTTAAATTGCTGAATTTGATCAATTTTAAATGAAAGCAATAATCTTACATGAAAGTTATACGCTGAAATATATTTTTTATTTTAACACCGCACCCTCGTTCCACGCGATTCCTCTATCAACAATAATATATTAGTTACATTGAGCAGATGCAACTAACATTGTCGCATTAATATTGTGATTAGTATGCAGTTTTCAACTAAAATTAAGAGGTTGATTTAGGGGATTTTTTTTTTTTTTTTGTGTTACTCAAAACGAATTTGAAAGTGAGCTCAGGGATGTACTTGATGTACTAGAGCCAATAGTCGGTGGCGAGCAGATTAAGAGGAATGCACTTCGCTTCTGTAAACGCTTATCATTAATTTTTTTCAGCTTTTTTTTTTTTTTTTTTGCTTATTTTTGGTTTGCGGGTTTAACGACCACGTTGAGCAACTCGTTGGGTTATAAAGCAGTCGCCCGTCCCTAATTTAGGACCACTGGTTCCTAGGAAAGGAGAGAGCCAGTACCATAAGCCAAGCACAACAGCCACGCCTCACCGGGATTCGAACCCTGACCCATCTCGGACGAATGGTCAGAAGACTTCCCCACAGGAGCGAATTCGCTTATTTCTATGGAGTATTAACGGCCTATAACTTTATTTTTACTGGCGTCAAGACAAAGGAGTTCACACAAATAACTTTCAAGACAATGAGCACCCGCCTGTCCCTAGTTTCGGGACTCTGGTTCCAGGGAAGGGATAGATCCTGTGGCACTCACAACTCAAGCTGGGCCAAGCTCTGACAAAAGATCGGAATACAGCGCCTCAGACCACTCGACCACCGGGGCAGCCATCTCTTCTGTATGAACATTTGATTAAGATACTGGCATGCTCCCATACAGAAAGCAGTATTCTCTATTTTTGCATATATCATCATCAAAGCATTTAGTGCTTTTCCTTTCCACCTAACCACCAAAAGCGCCTTAGCACTGCTAAGCTTAGCAAATAGTAACTTAGAGCCGCTAAGGCGTGCTAAGCCCCGTCTACATCACTGTTTAAAACGCATAGGAGAATGTACTTGTATTTCACTGTCACCAACATGGGAAACTCATTGAAAAATGTTGTCTAGGAAGTTTTAGAAAGATAACAAAATGGCTGTGAGTTAAAAAATGTGAAACACCTATTTCTTTTTCTCTCTCTCTGTCACCACCCTTCACGAGATTGTAAATGGAGGATGGTCCTTGGGGTCTGTCAAGTTCTTAGAATTTTGTTGGCAGACGGTGTGGTTTTCTGTTAATGAGAGTACGCATGTTCGATCTCTAATTGTCCTAAATGAAAGCGTAAAGACCAAGGAAGAATTCATCCCTCTTATCCCAAAGAGCCTAGTCTTCTACATAGCGGCGGTATTGTTTAAGCAGGTTTGATGATCGGCTCCAAACGGCAAAAGAATACATCTAATTAATAAGTAAAAACTGCACATCAATTATACTCAAAATAGAATAACTATACTAATGATCCGAATTTCTTGGCGTAGAACGGAAATAAAACTTTCCAAGCTTTCGCACATCAACCAGATGGCTTTTTAAAGGAAGGTAGACAGTTCGAAGGAACGAGGTTATGTTGGTTGGGCACGCGGTACTATGGTAGAAAACGCAGTATTATTTGAAGAATTGATTCCAAATACGTGGCAACTCCAGAGAGATGCTATCATTGCAAGCCTACCGATACTAGAGGTATAAGTCCGTCTATACCTATAAGTTGTAACGTACCAGGAGATGTGACGTACCTGCCAGAAGGACGCACACGACATAAAGGCAGATAGGAATCAGAATAAAATGTCCGCGTAGCTTAATTGGTAGAGCACCTTATTCCGGAATGAGGGGACCCGGGTTCGAATCCCGGCGCGGATAAAAATGACGGAGAAATTCATTTCGTTATAATGGCGCCCGAACTACCCGGATGACCCGACCGTTCAAAATCTCGCATTGGTGTGCTGTTCTTTCCACACCGCGAGATAGGAAAAATAAGAGAATCACTTCGAAAAAAAAAAATAAAAAAAAAAAAATAAGGGGGAGATGATGTAACGTACCAGGAGATGTGACGTACCTGCCAGAAGGACGCACACGACATAAAGGCGAATAGGAATCAGAATAAAATGTCCGCGTAGCTTAATTGGTAGAGCAACTTATTCCGGAATGAGTGGACCCGGGTTCGAATCCTGGCGCGGATAAAAATGACGGAGAAATTCACTTCGTTATAAAGTGACGATCATTTCTTCAAAGTTTTCAACAGCCTCTGGTATAGGTATTGTCCGTCTATACCTATACCAGAGGCTGTTGCAAACCTTAAAAAAATAATCGTCACTTCCAATTAATTCACACCGACCCAAACAAAGATTAAATTATGGGCGCCTTAAATCTGGTTATTACCCACAATTATTTAAATTTGGATGGAAACATCTACAAACAAACTAAGGAAGCACCGATGGGTTCACCTCTCTCTTCAGTCCTTGCTGAAGCAGTACTTAGACCGCTAGAAGACCTCATCCTTTTAAATTGTATCAAGAAATCCTGAGTGTGGATCCGCTACGCTGACGACATATTCTTCATATGGGAACATAGAGTAGACGAATTAAATGATTTCATGCGCAAGATAAACAACCTACACAATACGATAAAGTTCACCATGGAGCTTGAAACAGATGGGACGTTGAATTATTTTGACGTCCCGCTCAGAAGAAATAGAACATCCAACTTCGATTTCAACGTTTGTTATAAACCGACCGCAATACCGAAAATTGTCTCTCCCGATTCGCACTGCCCAAAAGAGAACAAACTTTCTGCGTTTAGAGCATGGTTCTATAGAGCGTATAACGTATGCAAGCCCGACTACCTAAATAATGAAGAAATCGATAATATTTATAGCAAAGGTCTAAAGGCTGGATATAAGAAGGATGACATAGACAAAATACATAGGACTGTAAGAAATCGTATAATGTCAGCAATAACAAAATCGCCTAGTAAGACGATGAGATACGCAGAATACATCACATTTATCTCAGGCTTTACATATTGGTTAAATAATTTATTACGTAAATACAACATATTAACAGCAGTAAAGTCCCCGACCCCGTTATCACATACAATATCAAGTTGTAAGGAGAGACAGCGTGAGAAAGAAAAGGCAGGCGTGTACGCTATACCTCTGGTATATCCTGACAACGCGGGAAAAATATATATCGGAATGACAAAGTGATCCTTGGACACTAGATGTAAAGAACACGTACGATGTGTCAACCAGGACATGCAGAATACAGTCCTCGCCAGAAAAGTTATGCAATGCTCGGCCGCTCCTGTATGGAATATATACAATAGTATTAGAATAATTGCCCCTTACACGAATTTTAAAGAGGCAGCCGTCAGGGAAACAGTCGAAATCCTATCCAGCAAAGTGGCATGCAATGATATGGTCTCTACTGAACTACCAATGGTTGGCATGCGTTATTAAAAGATGGAAACACATCCTCGCGCAACGTATAGTTGCGTGACAAAACATCATGTAATATGCTCGTGATGTCACTCACGTTATTTTCAAAAATCATCTTCGTTCTTATCTCATGATATCCTAACTTAAACTGTCTATGGTCTACGTTAGGGTACCATGAGATAGTATAACAAAATTGGTGGTTCTAAATTGAAAACCGTAGATCTGTATAGCGGACATAAAAACAAACAAACATTAAATTTTGTAATTCCCGCGAGCCGCTTCTAACACCGGAAAGTTTCCGTAATATGGTACGGAAAAGTGAGAACGGAATTTCTCTGGCAATATACGAGTAGAATCACGGAAAGATACTCTAAAATTTCAGATTCTTTCTGAAAACACCTTTAGTTTTCCGTGAATAAGCGGAGAAAGATGATCAGGAACATTTCTGTCAATTCGCGAAAGGTAAATCCGTGAAATTCAGAGTTTTCCCGTCATTTCACGGGAAAAAAGTTGAATCAGAAAGGTGTTTCGTTAATTCGGTAAGAAAAACGGACAATTGCCCGTGAATTTCAGAAAATGTTTTACAGTGTACCATTGCCTTGAAAATGTCTCCCAGTGGAATGCGAAAGCTTGGCGAATCTTTGTGTTGACTACACCACAAAATTAAACGGATTTAATACGCTATATGCGTTTCATGATTGTTCTGTTATCCAGTTTTCACTTAGCTGTCTACCTTTCTTGAAAAAGCTATCTGGTTTATGTGCGAAAGCTTGGAAAGTTTTATTTCTATTCTACGCCAAGAAATTCGGATCATTGGTATAGTTATGCTATTTTGAGGAAAGAATGCATCGCTGACTTTAAGGGGGGAAGGAGGGGAGGTGGAACGACAGAGTTCACAACCGGCGTAGTGCTGCTGTTGTATTCGATATCTCCTTTCATTCCATTTACTGCAGTAAGCATGTTGTAAAAGCGACCGATTTGTGGCAACGTACTTATGTTCCGAGCGTTTTACCACATTCCTGAGTTTTACTTCTGGCTCTATAGTGAGAGATTTAGCGAATAACCTTCGTAAGTAGCAAAATGCAGGAAAGAAAGAAGGAAAAAGCGCTTCAGAGCTGCCTACATTAAAAGACGCAAGCCATGTTCAAGTGGGAAGGGAAGATATTTTTGCAAATTGAACCATCCTATTTGGCAATCACCTATTAAGAAGTCATTTTTTCCCAGAACCCTGGGTGACCTTGTTAGACAGGTTTCACTGTGTATTTTATACTACAAGAGCCACCTTAGTTAGTTATCTTATCTGAACGCTTTGGACCAGAGTTAACGACGTGTAATCTTTCATTTTCACAATCTTTTAGGTTGCCCTTTGGCTTAGAGTTCGCCATAAAGTAAGTTGGTCATAGTATCTCTTTGCCTATCTACGAGTATCTCTCCATCCGTTCTTCTGAATTCTGTATATTGCACCAAGTTTCCTTTACTTGCTTTCAATTTTTCCACTGCTAAATTTTCTTGGTCGAAATAGACGAAGGTTGGAATTTCAATAATGATAATAGTGTGAATATTAGGAAACATAAATTAATCACATTTACTTGCTGCCTACATATAGTCAGCTAAGTCACCCACCATATCTATGGCTCGCTGCCACATCTATACTTCGATTCACCCTAAGATGACACTACAGTTCATGGTACAAGAGCATACGCACTCACTGAGCCTTCGGGGAAGGCCGAGAGTTATGTTCATCCGCGTCACTCCCCACTATATCCTGCTGCTAGCAGCTTTCAATCACTTCCCCCATCTTCTCATTGGCATCCTTGTCTTCCAAATACTGCATATCTACGCATGCGTGTGTTGGTCTAATTTTAAAATATAATTTCTGAAAATAGATCATTTTTAGATTTGTCTACAATAACTATATGTACTTACTAGTAAACAGCCAGGACAATATAAAGTGTGATTCTGGGCAATAAATGCGTTGTTTTTTACGGAAAATGTTGGGAACTACTTTTAGTCGCGGCGATAGGTTTCACGTAACTTCACCTTCAGTGTCATCTTAGGGTGAATCGAAGTATAGGTAAGTCGCCTAATGTTGTTAGCAGAGTGGTTCTTATTGTGGTGTTAAAACGCTCGCCCGGTTCTACATAAGAAGTCACCGCTGTGATGTACTAAAAAAAAAGGTTTTTAATCCAACAAAAATACAGAACTCACGATTGTGTAATTTTATAAAGGCCGTTCCATAAAAACTGAGTGTATTTTTTTTTTTTTTTTTTTTTTTTTTGACTTGGCAACAGTGCGAAGGGTAGAAATAACCACGCAGGTCACTAGCTGAATTAAGGTGGACGTCAAGTAATTTTTCTTCCTATACTTCCAATGGAAAAACTTCTGTACACATTTTCTTCACAATTAATGCGTTCCCAAAAATGAAAATTTAAACATCGATTAAAATAGCTTCATTTTATAACTTGGAATACTTAATATTTTTAAAGCATAACCATAATTATGCAATCCAACATTTGTTTGTCTACTGACGTCAACAAAGTACAGGTCGCACCATCTTTTTTTTTTCTAGTTTCAACACCACCAAAGGAAAAGTTATTGGTTTTTAACACAATTACGGTTATATTTTAGAAAATATTAAGTATTCCAAGTTATAAAATGAAGCTATTTTAATCGACGTTCAAATTTTCATTTTTGGGAACGCATTAATTGTGAAGAAAATGTGTACAGAAGTTTTTCCATTGGAAGTATAGGAAGCAAAATTACTTGACGTCCACCTTAAGAAAGTGTCTATGGCAACAGTTATTAGCCGTGGCATACGATTCCGGTTTTGTTATTGTGCAGCTGTTTAAGGTACGTCTGCATTTCGCCATACAGCTATGGAGGTAAGTGATTCAGAGTTAAGAAGTAAAATGCGTTGTGCGATAAAATTTTGCTATCGTTTGGGCAAAACCGCTCCAGAAACAGTTGATTTAATGGAAAAGGCTTACAAAGATATAGGTCTCGGTGAGTCAACGATTTTTAGATGGCACCATGATTTCAAAAAAGGGCGTTTGTCGGCAGAACTTGCTCCTAGGCCTGGTCGACTTAAAAGTGTTGTTACGGAGCGTAATGTTAACACTGGGCAATCCTACAAGAAGATCGACGTATGAAGACATATAGCGGCGTCAACTAATATTTCAAAAACATCGGCATTCTGCACTCTACGCGGCAAATTACTGCTGCATTGTGTGTTCCAAATGGGTACCTCATCACCTGACGAGAGAGCAATTGTTAACCACAGTTCAGGCGTGTCATGAGTGGAAACAAAGGATTGCAAAGGATCCGAACATTCTAAACACAGTAATAACTGCCGATGAAACATGGGTCCACTATTTCGACCACCTCACGAAGCGCGCAACGAATGTCTGGAAACACACAGGCTCGCCTCCACCAAAAAAGTCCACAAAACCAAATCAGCTTGGAAGGTGATGATGATAATTTTCTTTGATCATAAAGGTGTAGTCTACCAGCATGCCGTTCCTCCACAAATTACTGCCAATGCTGAGAATTACATTTCAGTCTTGAAGCGTCTGCGACAACACATATCGATTAAGCGATCGGAACTGGTGAGCAAGTGGACCCTACACTATGAAAACGCCACCCACCCACATGCGAACGCTTGTGTTCAACAGTTTCTTACAAAATGCAGTATTAAAATCATGCGACAGCCTGGCCTCGCCCCGTGCGGTTTCTACAATAGTTGTTTCCAACAATGAAGAAGTTCCGTGGAGCAGCATTCAACACAGATGCTGACATTGTTCAGCTCTACAGGGTTCGCTAAAGCAGCTTCCACAAAATGCCTTCGCCACATGCTTTGAAAAGTGGACTGTACGATGGGACCGTTGCATATCATCCGGGGGAAGATACTTTGCGGAAGAATAGCATATAGTTTGCTGTACCTATTATAACGAAGTAGATTTCTCCGTCATTTTTGTCCACGCCAGGCATCGAGCCCGGGTCCCCTTATACCGGAATAAGTCGCTCTACCAACTGAGCTACGCAGACGTATGTTCTCGCTGCTATCTGCGTTTATCTCATGTGCGTCCTGCAGGGCAGGCACGTCCTTTGGGTTTGCATTCGCAGGTTCTCCTATTTTGAGATTTTCTAAGATACTGTTCTTTGAATGTTTTCGGTAAATGGAACAGCTACATCTATTAGTTGTGTCCCCTTCAGCTTTTTGTCTACAATTACAACGTCAAGACGATTGTAGTAGTCTTGCCTGTGATGAGAGGTTTGTGTCGGAACATGATGTAATTCTGATTTTCGAGAATAGGTTCTGGTTGGTACTTGCAATAAGGTTGAGTAGAAACTTGGATAAGGCCATATTTAAAGCCAAGCTGTTGTAGGATCTTTGCTACCTGGTCGAGTCTGTCAAAGTACTGTTTTGAAACAAGAAAAAAGCAGCGGCCTAAACTGTGTTCTATGATTTCATTGGCTTTTCCACACATTCTACAGGTGTCATCATCTGCAACTTTCATTATGAGTTTCTTGTAGTTCTGGGCTGCCATAATGCGTCTAGAATCCCGTCTAGAATTCCTCGGTTGCTGTATAAAGCTGATTTTTTTTTTTTTTTAACAATTGTAATGAGCAGTTTTTGTCAATGTTTTCCAATTCTATGGACTTGGATATTTACCCTGCAGAATTTTGTTTTCCAACTTTGCAGTGGATCTGAATTGTGTTCTGATTGAGGAAGGAACTGAGAGGTACAGTATTCAGGTTCAGAGGGGAAAGCCTTTGTCGGGTACAGCCACCACTGTAGTGATGACATGATTTTCCCAAAGAGTACTGTTTGAGTTCTTTTTCTCGTTTTCTACAAAGATCTGATATATTGGTTAGACCCCTTCCTCCTTCTTTTATTTTCAAGTAGTCTTTTAACTGACGATTTCGGATGGTGGCATCTGTATTTGTTTAAATTATTATTATTGCAGAGAAACTTTACTATTATTATTGTTTAAATTATTATTATTGCAGGGAAACGATTATTATTATTGCAGAGAAGTGATAAATGACTTCCATTATTTCATTTAAGCAATGAAGTTTTTGTCCCTTCAGTAAAGTTTTTACTATTAGAAACCTTCGCGGTTTTCGGTGTTGCAATAAAGTTTTCTTGCAAAAACCTATAGTAATTTTCGCTAGCACAGTGAAGTATTTACTAGCAAATACGTTTAGTGGCATTTAAAAATGTTGTTAAGCCTTTGTTTTCTGTATTTCAGTAAAGCACTCGCTGCCATTCCCGGCGGCGAAGTTGTCTTAACGCTAGCTTCTGACCGTTCCTCCAAGATGGGCGTGGGTTCGAACTCGAACACTGATGAGGTATGGGAGGTACGTCTGTCTTACGGCATTGACCCCCTCCTCTCCCTGGAACCAGTGACCCTAAATTAGGAACGGTTTATAGCTCGTCGAGTTCTTCAAGGTGGTTTTTAAAACCCGCGAAAAAAAGGGGGGGGGTGAAAAAGAACAAAACGAAAGGGTTTGTTTATAATAGTTATTTATAATTTGCTGAGATTTTTTTATTTTTTTATTGGAGGTTTAGCGACCACCGTGAGCAACTCAATGGGCTATAAGCAGTCGCCCGTCCCCATTTAGGATCACTGGTTCCGTCCAAGATGGGCGTGGGTTCTTCGAACTCGAACACTGATGAGGTAATGGAGGTGCGTTTGTCTTACGGCACTGACCCCCTCCTCTTCCTGGAACCAGTGGCCGTAAATAGGAACGGGTTACTGCGTATAACCCATCGGGTTCACATCAAGGCGGTTTTTAAAACCCGCGAAAAAAAAAAAAAGAGGAAAAAACAACAACGAAAGCGTTCGTTTATAATAGTTATTCATAGTTTGCAGGAATATATATACATATTTTATTGGAGGTTTAACGACCACAGTGAGCACCTCAACGGGCTATTAGCAGACGCCCGTCCCTAGTTTAGGGTCGCTTGTTTTTGAGAAGGAAGAGAGCCAGTGCCGTGAGGCAAACACGACATCCATGCCTCACGGGGATTCGAACCCGGACCGCTTTCGGACGAATGATTAGAGGCCATCGCTTAGACCACTGCGCCACCGGCGCGGCCAAGAACACAGTGAAGCGCTTACTCGTAAAACCTCATAGAGCCTTTAGGTATTGCCGAGAAACGTTTGCGTGTAATGCTTATTGGTATTAATGTAGTGTAGTTTTGTTCACGCACACGTTGACTTCAGTACTTTCAGCTGTAGCAGGGAATCGTTTTATCCCAAAAGATAAGCTGAAGAAAAAGGAGATGCATATGCAGCTAACTACTGAAAACTCCATTTTTTTCTCCACATGTAGGCATCGATAAGTTTAGGTACCAGGATGTAGAGAAACTATACACTGGTGTCTTACGCACAGCTGTTGAGCACCAAAGCATCGTAGAGACATCAATAAGAACTGCGAGTCATTGACTTACGCTGGAGATTTAAGTGATAGCAGGTATTAATAAATGCTAACTTAGTGCAATAAGGTTCTGTTTCAAATATGTTCATTGTATTCATTATTAAGAATATAAATGACATACGTATATTTGTATTTGGCATTAGGGTTCTGCTGCTCGAAAAAACTAAGGCTTTACCAAGATTTCACTCATATATTTTTTTCACTTCCTGCACTGTATGGAGTAAATGAAACTCGCATTTGCACGCTAATTCTTGCTTTGTATGATGAATTGGAAAAAATAATTCGCTTTTAATTGGATAGGATTATGAATGCCCCAGTTTTTTTCAGCACGTAATTTTTGCTTTAAATGGCGGAATCGCGCGTACTGCCATAAAAGCTGTTTGTGGAACTGATATCTGTCTTGTCTTTTGGACTTTTCTAAATAGCTCAAAGTAACTTCTATAATTTACTTGAAACTTCATAGGTATTTCTTTTATTGTTTCATTTAAGATCACTATAGGTCTCGAGAGGGGCGGATTTCCGGCTAGGCACACTAGGCGCACTAGGCGGGCGCCTTGGGCCTCAGTGTTTGTGGGGCCTCCAAGAAACATAATTGGATTTTCAGTTTTGTTTTGGTTTCACGAACCGAAGCAAATCAATTCTTAAAGCGACTACTTTGTATTGTGAAGTGATATTTAACTTTCTCATATTAATAACCCATATTTTCTTGCTGTTGCTGATATTCCGAATTTTCGAGTTCTTATCAATGTACTTATTTTGAAAGGAACGGTTAAAATAATGACTCCCTTTTAGTGTAGGTAAAGGAGGTATTCACGCTTCCCACACTTTTCATTGTTTAAGGCGAATTCTTAACTGGCCTGCTGTGCTATAAATTGCTTTCATGCTACTTCCAGCCAAAGGAACACATCTGTGTTGGAACCTTCCCGCCTCCCCCCACCCCCGAGTTGCCATGAGGAGTGTTTGTAAAAACTTTCCTGATGATCCGGGGTGTATGCTGTTAATTGGTTTTTTTCCTTCGTGGTAGGCTAATCAATGAAGAAAGAAATATTCTTAATAGGATAATTCTTCTTAGGACAATCAAGTTCTTTATCGGACCTAATCCCTCTAAACCATCTTAAACCAAAAGAATTATTAATATTTAGGCTGAAAAAGTAAAGAAATTTGAGAATATCACACTATCTATCTTATTTAATAGTGTTAAAAAGTGATTTATATTGTATCGAAACAACATTTTCTCATTACTTTCTGCTCTCCTGGTTTAATACTGATAATTATCAAGTATTCTCACATTTTCTATCCCTTAAATCGACTTAAAAGCATATTTTGAAAAGCAATAAAAAGTTTCAATGATACTCTTACTCAAAAACCGGCAGTTCCTACTTTTCCGTTTTCAAACCGGATCTTTTGCATTTAATTTGTATGCTTCTGTTTCTGATAACTGCAGTGCAGGTATAAATGGGATACGGGTATTTAAAGTGCCTAACTTAATATCCATTGATTTCCTATTAGCCGCAAAAATAATTTTTGAAATATCTCTGTAAACAAAAAGTTCGATGTGCACGGACAGACAAAATTATTACAATAGCACTGTTTCTTACAGAATGTTCTAATAATAGGAAGATATAATGGAATTTTAAAAAGTGTAAAAACTTTTTCTTGAACAGCCTTTTTTTTTTTTTTTTTTTTTTGTTAATCTGACGGATGAAAATTTCTGAAGGGATAAGAAGGGGGTGGGGGCCCCCTGAACCTTTCAGCACCTAGGGCCCCAAAAGATCTAAAGTCGCCTGGGTGTCTGGATTATACTTATCTACATGGGGTCACACAATTTTGACCGATTCTTTACCTGATTCTGAATAGCCATACTGAGTTACTGCACATGATGCGGGGACAGGGAGAGTAGTTAACACAAAATTTCTATGAATTTTTTTCCAACTAACTGTACATCTGGCTGTGTTAATTTGCTTGGACTTGAAGATCAAAATCGACAAAAAATTGGGTTATGAAAACGACTTATATGACAAAAGGCACGATTTTAAATTTTAAATTAATTACTATACGAATTGGTTGTCAAATGTTTCCATAGAAATACATAGTAACAATAAATAAATCCATCGCTCTTTCCGCGTTAAGCAACGCACAGCAACCGAATTTTTTTATATAACGCTACGTATTTAAGGATTTTCAATACATAGTAACATTCTTATCACTCAGTTTCACAGGATCGTTAAAATATGTACCACTCAAAAAGCGTCAAAAACCTCAAACTTCTTATCACCAAATTTAAATTAAATAAATTTCCAGTCTATTTCTTACAACGTTATATAAAACAGCAAATTCTAAATTTTTATTCCACTTCTGAGCTTTTTAAATTGCACATCAATACTCTAGACTAACCCAGGACAATGCAATTTTAAAAATCTCGAGCTGCTACTTGATATGTCTCTAGTATAGCTGAAGACACTTACATACACAGTCTTGCATCTAGTATTACGCACATCTTTTGGCCTAGTCAAGTCACATACATTTTTTTCACTTAATTCTTTCACTTAGCCGCAACTTTTCCCCTGCTATATATTTCTTCCTCCTATTTATTCTACTTTATTCAATCAGAGTTTACTTTTCAACCTAGTTGTCAGTCTCAACGAGTTTGTTCTTTCGGTATATTCCAGCTACTGTCTGGTAAGTTTTCTGTTCACTATAAGTTTCTTATTAAATTTATCTGTAAGTTTCATAATTTTCAGACAGTTTTGCTTCCAACTCTAAATTGTTCGTTTCCTTGTAGTGGCTTCAGGAGCAATTGCTAGTCGACATTGGTTATTCTTTGTCGTTTACCGACACCAGAAAAGCCACTTCTTCAGGCTGATGGTCTCCAGGAAACGTAGTTTCCAATTTTCTGATGGTATTTTCTAATTGTCTTTTTTGCTTACAAATTTTTGGGTATTTTCGAATTTTCCGAGAATTACTTCGAATTCTCATTGTGTATTTTTCGATTTTCTTATCAGTACTTCTTTTCGAGATATCATATACACTGAGTGGCCACTTTATTATGACCACCTGACAGTTTTGAGCAAATGAGCTATGGCAGCATGCTGTTGCCGCCAGAGGGCGAAGCTAGTATAAAAAGGGAAAGCTTAGTGCTTGCGACCGTAGTAGAAGTGATTTTTGGGTGACGAGATGGGTAAAAAAATGCGATTTGACGGACTTTTAACGTGGGATGATTGTAGGAGCTCGGAGCCATGGAGCGAGTATCACCGAAACCGCCGCATTCGTGAAATGTTCCAGAGCAGCTGTTGTTAAAGTGTTTAAAGACTGGACTGTCAGTCAAAAAACTGTGTCTCTACGTGCAACGTGTGGTTGTCATCGACTAGTGACTGCTCTGTTACCGCGGAATTTTCTATATCCCCGTAACATTTAAATTTCATCCGTATAATTTTGCTCATTTATCATTTTTTTTATTTTTACTCTACAGCGGTAGGAAATAAATATTTAAATTGCCAAAATAGAATATCAATGATTAAAAATAACTTTCCGGTGAAGCTGAGCCAGGCTACCCGAAAGTTTCGGTTGATAATTAGATCAGTCCAAATTGCACTCAAGCCAAATGGAAAGGGGAAAATTATATTTTTTTTTCTCACGGAAACTTGATGAAAATCCCAGATGGGAAGGAAGAGAAAGGAAGACATTCGCAGTTTTTTTTTTCACGAAACGCAAGGAAGGGAAGTATAATAGCAGTAGTCTCGTAGCCGAAGCTGAAGAGAATAGCAGGAGCGCAATAAATCCTTTTGGGCGCGTCACCCCTTTTCTCAAGCAACGCTTGCGAGCATCTCTGTAGCGACAAAATTCGAGATAAGTCACGTCGCCGGAAATACCTACGTGACAATCTTCGCTTCTAAGTAGCTAGGCGAAGGTCAATTAACAAAAAGGTGCGAAGACAAGTTGACAGCTGAAAGAAGACATAATTTTTGGGAAAGTGACCCGAACTGAACGAATGGCCAGCGAATCGCATAGCAGGGCTATCTGTGAAGGCCAATGACATAACCCGACGCGATTCGGACGGCCGGGCTGTCACGCCCCAAGATGGACACCGGACACGGGAATAACAAAAATATTAACTGAATGAGGGAAAAAAAAAGAGGACACACACAGACTACAGACAAGATAAAGACAGAGGGAACACTCGAGAATGGCAGTCTGAGTAGAAAGAGGTCTCAGCGGTTTCGGAGGAGAGATGTTTCCACGACAGAGGATGAGATAGTTAAAGAGTTAAAATAGTCTACGACCAGCCGGCAACCGAGTTTCACGATCGGGGCTTCTCAAGGAAAAGAGGGTATGATGACATTTATCTTACGCATTTCTGATTCATGCCTCATAGCTTTGCATGTGCTATGCAGGACTAGTTACCCGAAAGTTTCTCACATAGTGCATTAACAATTTTCCTCTGGCGCACCGCGCCGAGTTTAAACCAGTAACTAAAGTTTAAAGTCAAGAATATTTAAGTGCATTATACCCGTTTGAAATTAAAACTAAATTGTTTAGCTAAAGCAAGCAACCTCACCAGTACATTGTACCAAGCTTTATGACCATATTCTAAAAAGAAATAAACAGTTAAATTTTAATTCACGTGTCACTCAGATCATTTTTAAAAATGTCATTAGAGTTTAATTAGTGATTTTATTATTGTTATTCATGCAATTTTTTATTTTAACTTCTTTGCGGCATATGAATGAGCATGGAAACCCCATGCTGATTCATATGCAACACAACGTGATGCATTTGTCGACCCTGAGCTTGGATACCCTCATTTAGGGAATCCAAATTCATTGTTGACACCACTAGGCGAAATTTTGGGGGTGAATTGATTAGTATTGAATTTTGACCTTTTTAACTTTTACCCACTACGGCGAATAAGACGTAGTAGTGGTTCGCTGATACCCGACAGGGAGCGGTAATAGCTCGGGCAGAACGGAGAGTCTCCACACTGATAACAGACAACAGTAGGGCAACACTGCAGCAAATTACAGACCATCTTAATCAAGGATCCTTTCAAATGATCTCTGCACGCACTGTTTGCCGTACACTGCATCGGATGGGAAATGGCAGCCGAAGGCCTGTTCGAACATCTTTGCTGTCTGCAGTTAACAAGAGAAAACGTCTCCAGTTCGCACAGGAGCACAAGGATTGGGTAGTCGATAATTGGAAACAAATTATGTATTCCGATGAATCACGTTTTCAGTTGCACCATGCCGATGGCCGAGTGAGAAATTGGCGGAAACAGCACGAAAGCATGGACCTCAAATGCATTGCTACAACTCTTCAAGCTGGTGGAGGCAACGTTATGGTTTAGGGAATGTTTTCCTGGCATGCTTTGGGCCCTTTAATTCGTGTTGATCAACGTCTGACTGGCACATCATATCTAAACATCGTTGCGGACCAAGTGCATCCTGTCATGTGGATGGTTTATCCCAATGGCGATGGCTACTTTCAACAAGATAATGCGTCCTGCCATAGTGCTCGTATTGTGCAGGATTGGTTTCCGGAACATGTCGGTGAGTTTATTTTGCTTAAGTGGCCCCCACAATCTCCAGATCTCAACCCCATTGAGAATATGTGGGATGAAGTTGAACGAGCCATCAGACAGCTGGATCCACAACCCTGCAATCTCACACTCCTGGAAAGTGCTATTCATCAAGCATGGTCTGAGATTGAACAAACCAGCTATCAACATCTCGTGGAGTCCATGCTACGAAGAATCGACGCAGTATTAAAGGCAAAAGGTGGCCCAACGAAGTAGTGAGGGTGTGGTCATAATAAAGTGGCCACTCAGTATATATATATATATATATGGGATGTAAGGTCAGGTGATGCGTAACATCACAGCCTCTCCTTGACAAATGTCAACCCCGCCTTCTCGTGGTGCATCCTGTTCCCACTAAAGGGCTCTGACGACCGCCCATAGCGGTATAACTATACCATCGGGATTAGAGGAAATTCTATCCCACACTCACCAACCCGCTTGGCCAGCGTGGTGAGTTATGGCCAAACCCCTCCAAAATGATTCCACAACTTAAATCTTGGCCCTCAGTCTCCGGCAGCTGGAATGTACCTGGCCAAGGCAGCGGCCAGTGCGACATGAAGGCAGAGGGTGCTAAGAATCCCCGGAGGACCGGACTAGGCTGCCATCTGATGCTGACCTTGGCTACTTACAATGGACGCTCCCTATCTTCTGATTCAAGGCTTCTTGAATTGGAAGAGGAACTACAAAGGATCAAGTGGGACATCGTGGGGCTAAGTGAAGTAAGGAGAAAAGGAGAAGATCTCATCGAACTGAAAAGTGGACATCTCTTTTACTATCGTGGGACAGATACTGGCAGAACTAGTGGTGTTGGATTTATAATAAACAAGAAACTGAAGGACAAAGTTGTAGAAGTTGAAAGTTCCTCTGACAGAGCTGCACGACTTGTTATCCAACTCTCGAAAAGATACCAGGCTCAGATTATTCAAACTTATGCACCCACCACAAGTCATCCTGAAGAAGAAATTGAAGAATTTTATGAGGAAATTTGTCATCTAAATAATAAAGGTAAGCAGCACTTGAAAATAATTATGGGAGATTTCAATGCAAAAATAGGGCAACGGCAACAGAATGAAACTTCAGTAGGTAAATTCGGTCATGGCAACAGAAACCAGCGTGGAAATACTCTCGTTGAGTTTGCAGAGGCAGAAGGGTTTTTCATCTTGAACTCCTTCTTCAAGAAAAAGCCACACAGGAAATGGACATGGAGACATCCAAATGGGACGACAAGTGAAATTGATTTTATTATGTGTAACAAAAAATTCGTCATAGAAGACTGCAGTGTGCTAAACAAGTTCAACACAGGTAGTGACCATAGATTGGTGAGATGTAAGATGCACCTCAACACTAAACTTGAACGTGGCAAGCTCATAAGACAAACAAAATCTATTGACATAACCAACCTTAAAAAACACCATAATACCTTCAAGTTAGAACTGAAAAACAGGTTCTCTGCTTTAGAAGGCCTAACATCGGAAGAAAGTGGACATCTCTGAAGTTAACAGAAAAGTAACCAAAGCTCTTATGGAAACAGCAACAAAATTAGCTGGGTCTAAGAACAAGTTGCATGTGAACAAATTATCAGGAAAAACCAAAATGTTGATGCAAAAAAGAAGAGAGATGAGGACAACTAAAGAAGATGTTACTTCCAAAGTGGAATATATAGAGCTATGCAAGACAGTAAGAAAAAGTATCACTGAAGACGTAAGGAAATTCAACTGTGAACTAGTGAGGAAAGCAATTGAAAACAACCAAAGCCTAAAGATAGCAAAGAGACATCTCAGTAAGGGAAGAAAACAGATTATGGCACTGAGAAAAGAAGATGGTTCTGTAACAAGAAATAGAGGCGAAATTTTGACAAGAGTGAAAGATTTCTACTCCAAATTATATGAAAGGGATGATATATGCACTAAAGACATCATGAAAGATACCAGTACGAGAGTTCCTCCAGTCCTTCCAGCAGAAGTTGCACATGCAATCAAGAACATGAAGCGAGGAAAAGCTCCAGGAGAAGATGGAATTACTGTAGACATCATACAAGAAGCAAGTGGAGAAATCGAAACAGTATTCGCCCAAATTTTCACTCGATGCCTTAATGAAGGAAAGATTCCTGAGGATTTGAACACCGCTACAATGATCCTGCTACATAAGAAAGGTGACATTGAGGATCTCGGAAACTACAGACCTATCAGCCTCCTATCAGTAGTTTATAAAATCTTCACTAAAGTTCTTTCACACCGCTTGAAGGTAACACTGGACATGGCTCAACCGAGAGAACAAGCTGGATTCAGGAGTGGCTACAGCACAATAGATCATATCCACGTGCTGAGAGAACTAATTGAAAGAGCGAGGGAATATGAACTTCCATTGTGCATGGCTTTTATTGATTATGAAAAAGCCTTTGATTCGGTGAAACCATCAGCAGTTACAATGGCTCTGAAAACCTGCGGTATTGAAGATGCATACATTAATATTATTAATAACATCTATGAAAATGCAAGTGCAAAGATTAGGCTGTTTGAAAATACAACACACGTAAAAATTGGAAAGGGAGTGAGACAAGGTGACACCATATCTCCGAAGCTCTTTAATGCCACATTGGAGGGTGTTTTTCAGTCGCTGAGCTATGAAAACAAGGGGATAAAGATTAATGGAGATTATCTAACCCACCTTCGTTTTGCTGATGACGTACTCATTTTTGCAACTACCCCATCAGAGCTGCAGAGTATGATCCAGGAACTTGCTGACAAGAGTAAAGAAGTGGGATTAAAAATGAACTTTCAGAAGACAAAAGTGATGTTCAATGCTTTTACAAGAAATGAAGATTTATCGATTGATGGAGAAAAGCTGGAGATAACAGACACGTACGTTTTATCTTGGACAGCAGATATCAAGTGAGGGTCACATTGATGAAGAAATTAATCGGCGTACAAAACTTGCCTGGAGAGCATTTGGAAGAAACAGCATAATTTTCAAGAGCAATATGCCATTATGTCTTAAAAGAAAAGTGTTTGATCAATGCATCCTTCCAGTGCTTACGTATGGTGCAGAGACGTGGACCTTAACTAAAAGAGACATACAAAGGCTGCAGACAACTCAAAGAAGCATGGAGAGGTGCATGCTTGGTGTAACCAGGAGAGATTAGAAGAGGAACTCGTGGATCCGAAAAATGACAAGAGTGGAAGACATCATGATCAGAGTTAAATCCCTGAAATGGCAATGGGCTGGACATACTGCCAGAAGGACAGATCATCGATGGACAGCCGAAATTTTAGGTTGGATTCCAAGGGACAGGAAAAGACCCAGAAGAAGACCACATGGGAGATGGGTGGATGAAATTCGAAAGTATGCAGGGGTGACATGGAGGAGACTGGCACAAGACAGACCGTTGTGGAGGAAACTTGGGGAGACCTTCGTCCAGCAGTGGATTGATAATGGTTGACAATGATGATGATGATGATATATATATATATATATATGTTTTCGGTCCGGGTTGGACCGCTGGACCGCACGACTAGCTTGTCCATCTAGGACCGAAAAATTCATGTCCCTGAAATCACCCCCAAGGAATCCCAAAAAACGGATGCCATGATATTTTCAACTGACGTTGTGACTTTAAAATTTTCTCCTTGGTGATGAAGTTGCGTGTTTCCATTGTATGGAAGCTCCCTTGCTGGTGGGAGCAAAGTGGTGGAGCCACGTCTCATCTCCAGTCACAATACGGTCATGAAAGATCTGTCCATCTTCAGTGTAACGCTGCAGGAACGTCAAACATGCCATCATTCGTGCTAATGAACGTGGCACCCATCTGGCACAAACCTTGGACACTGCAAAGCACCCACCACAAGATGTTGAACAACGCCATAGCTCAATCCCAGCTCGGACGCAATATGGCGCAAAGTTATTCATCAGTCATCTTGAATCATTTCGTCCATACGTGCAATATATATATATATCTACGAATTTGGACGTCCAGTTTGTGCGATGTCGGTTGCCCACGTCATCCCTGCCGAATTGAAACGAACGGCACAATTTCGACACGTGTTATCGAGACATCACGTTGTCACCATAAATTTTGGCGAGCTGCCGATGAATTTCAGCTACGGGCACGTTTTTAGGCCCGATAAAAGCCTTATCCCTGCTCTCACTTCGACCTGAGACCACATTTCTAACCGCGTCGCCATTTCGAAATGCCACTGCGCATCTTACGCTGGGCACAGGAGTTCACAGAACCTCCTGGAGTACTAGAGCCATCTCTCAAATGTACATGTCATCTAAGCCACTCGTACGACATCCCGCATTTACTTTATAGCATGTGTAATTTTTTTTTTTTTTTTTTTTCTGAGAGCGACCTACGCACTATAAAAATTAGTTATAAAATATGTAAGATAGGAAGACAGATGAGGGGGTGCAATATTTTATGATTTGCCCCGTACGCAGAAAGGCCTAGTTACGTCTCTGGAAATTTGTGTCGCATATACCAGACATTTGAAGAATAATTCCTTAGCTTGGAATATTCAAGCCTCACCATTTCTGTTTTGCCATATTCCATTCAAAAGGAAAGGTATTTCCTTAAAGGCTGCTTCAAACACCCAAATACACTACAGAACACACATAATACAAGACAAAATACACGCAGTGTGCACATAAGCTCTACTGCAGTGTCCGAGCACATGCTAAAATAAGATGATAAGCACTTTTATTGATCATTATTTTATGTCCTATAAACATTGTGAAAAATTATATATGCGATCATGATGGAATGCCTGCATGTCTGCACTTTTGGCTGCAACAAAAAAAATACACATAGCGTTTTTCGTCTTTGGAATGCATTTTTCATGCAAGACAATGGTTAGTTGCAAGAGGCGCAGGAGCACACCAACTTCAGGGCGAGGGATGGGGGGGGGGAGGGCGGAATGGGAAGATTTAATGTCTTTTAAGTTCACCTTGCCGTTTTTGATGAAGAAATATAAAAGCCCTTCGTTTTATATTCACATTTTTGAGAGGGTGATGCCCACAATTTTTTCTGCCAAAGCCCTCTCCTCCCCCTTCTGACAAGGTTACGACACCCCTGTATCCCACAATTTTTCGTCGCAGATGTAAACAAAGAATCCACGACCAATATGGGTCTTATCCTTCTGCAGCACAGGTCTTAAAAATTTGGCAGCGCTACGGAAAGATTCACTTCACGTCCATAATTGTATTTTAGACAGAAAAAAACGTATAGCTCTAAATCATTAAAATATCAATTTTCACTCAGATTTGAGCAATACATTTTTCTCCTCAGTAGCAGGAAACTAAAATCTAAACATAAAAAAAAAATGCATATAAGTTATCGAATATGTGAAGCGATTTGCTGTAGTCTGTGTTCAAAAGTATGAGAACTAATTCTGTTAAATTTGAAAAACTGAGACGTTCTGCTTTTCATTCAACCCAGAAAATTTGTAATTGCCGTTTGTTTGCTGGTTACACTTTACTCCTTTTTTTATTATCGTTTTATTGGTAAAGCGAGAGGAAAAGATATCGACCTTCACCAGAAGCGTAACCAGAAATTTCTTAAGAGCAGGGGGGAGGGTCCATAGGTTTGGTTCATCGATGAAAGCCTCCCGGAAAAAAATACTCCAAGTGAGAAGAAGCCCAAAATCTTTAAAGTCAAAAAAATGAAAAAAAAACATTACTGAGAAAAAACTTTTTAATCAACTGTATATTCATACATATCGCTTTAAAGTCGTACTCAGTCACCCCAAGGGGTGCGGTCCGGACCTGAGGACCCCCTCCCCCTGGCTACGCCTATGCCCTTCCCTGCAAAGCAGAAAGAAAAAAGCTGTTTTCACTCAGCTTCACTTAGCGCCATGTAGAATGACGTACTTCTTCCTACTGCTTCGTTTTTCAGTAATTTTATTCATTTTTTTCCCCCAAAATATCGCGAAGTGATTAAATTCCACAGGAACGCTGTCTTGCTTGTCTATGTTGCTTCTTGGTTTTATTATTTTTCCTTCTCTGTTTTTCTTTCTTTTTTTTTTTTTCTTTCTTTTAAGAGAACCTTTCTAAGAAATTTAGCTATGAATAATTTTGTTCTATGGTAAATGTAACTCTCACGAAATATTTGAGCTAGAAATTTCTTATAGCGAATAGCAAAGCGTTCTCTTTGAATAGTATCTTCACGAAAGATAACAAAACTGCTCTGCTGAATCATGACAGAGACAAATTGATGTCTGTCAGAATCTCTGACGGGAGCAAACGGAGCAACATATCTGTTTTCCACGCCTACTGAGCTCCGATAGGCCGAGAGACACAGGTCGTTCTCAGCTTGCATCCACGAAACTTCTGCAACAGGGAGGAGTGTTGAGCACAGTCAGCGGAGCATGCGACACCCAATTCATCCCCCTTTTCCTTCCCCCTCCACTTTCCTCTACACGATCGACACTTCTAGCCTCTCTGTTCAGCATTCGTGTGCCTACTGAAGCCAGCGAAGAAACTATCGCACAGGTCCTTAGGTCCGAATCGTTTTACACCTGTCCATTACACGACAAAGATAGGTTCATCAGAATCATCGGAACTAGATTATTACCGAAAATGCTTAAATAAGTTGGATTCAGAAAACACGGGACAAATGAACGAGGTAAGAGACATATTTTGGTACACCTAAGACCCCGTTATGATTCAAAGTCAAGAAGTAGTTTTTCTGGCAATAGGTACTTCCAATTAATGGTGTACACCACATTCGTTTTTTTTTTTTTTTTTTTTTGGAGAGCACAAAAAGGAAGCCACACACGGTGTCTAACGTAAGAGAAAAATGGACAAATATTTTCGACTTTCTCTTGTCCCGCGTAATAATGATTTGTGTGAAAATCTTACCGATTCTTAAAAGGAAGAAAAGTGTCAGAATATTGCAAAGCTTTTCTACATCGTGAGATGGTGTTGAAAATTTATGAAAGTTTTGAAACATATTCGACGGAAGTATGAATTTTCATTAGGCAAATATTTTATTGCTGAAAGTATAAGAAACGAAGTAAGGTGATTTACTAGAATGAAAAATCGTTTCGAAAAGTTGTGATGTATAACAGTTATAAAAAAAAATCTGTGTGAATAAAACTAAAACTTTTCATAACTTTCTTTTCCCAAATCGGTGATATTTTACCATCTTTCAATTTAACTAAGCATAGATTTTGGGGTAGCAAAATACCAGAATTTTCCAGCGGATTATCTAACAGTTGTAAAAGTGAGGTAAGACACGGGGGAAGCGATCTACTACTGTCAGGAGCAGGCCTCTTCATTTCAGTTTACAAGTTAGAAGAGAGCAAACGTCTGTCGTCTGTCAACTAGGACCAAGAGGGGACGACCTCACACGCTGCCTGTTGTCCCCACCATCAAGGGAGGTGACCTTTTAACATTGCTCTCCCACTCTCTCCGTGATAATACGTGTGCTCCTGGAGTTCCGACCCACCATCGGCAGGGCTTTCGTCGGACTGCGGAAGCTTGGAAGGCTATGGCATTTCGTCAGCCTCCGATCACTCCATTTTCCATCTTCAACATCCTTACAGAAAAATCCAGAGCCGCTGCTGCCGCTTCGATGAGATCGGTCTGCGACGAACACGAAAATTTGGGATCCCTCAGGGGATTCCGCAGGTTTGCAAGGCCATCTGAATTACACAGAAGAAGTAACGGAGATCCAGGTTTCTTCAATGCAATATCAAGAGACTTTAAAACAGAGTTTGTACACAGACTGTCCCCATCTAGTATGGTGAATATACGAGACGAAAGTGAGAATGCCGACGACACCAGTTCATCGCAGTCGCCCACAACTTATTCCGGAAGCTCTTATGCAATGGAACTGTCACAATCAAATAAAGCAGAAACGCGGAAATCTAAGAATCAGGAGATTATTCAAGGTACCGAAGCCAAGATCAAGAGGGATTTGAATGATACGGATGCCGAGAAACACGATGCAGGTAAGATACGAGCACATTTCTTTACTCCTGCACGTCCGCAAGAGTTTAGTAATTTTCTTTGTGGCTCGCGTTAGCATAACCTGAAACATTTCAGTGCATGTGCAGTATAGATAAAAGCTTTTTTACATGCATTTTTACCTTTTTTAAACATAATATTTTTAAATAAAAAAATGTCTGTCCCTGTGGCCGTGTGGTCAAAGACGCAAGCTCCTGGCTAGTCATCTTAGTTCAAGTCCGAAATGCAGCATGGGTGGTGTGTTTTTCCTACGGAGTTGGTTCTGTTGGAAACAATATCACAAAGTAGGAATGGATGTCTATTGCCTTACAGCAGTGGTCATCAGGGTACCATTTGTGGGCCCCCAGAGCTCTTTTTAATGGCTCGCAAGACCTTTTCCACGTAAACAAATTTAAAATAAAAAAAATATTGGTAAAGGATTTTTTTATTCATTTAATTTCCTGACAGTTTTACGTTTTACATTACTTTCAATACATCGTGCATTTCTATATTATTTCACCTATATGCCCCATATTTAAGAGTTACCATTATACAAACCTGTTCAACACAAATTTTAAAGTTGGCAATCCGTTTTTTGGTGTAAAAATGACAAAGATGGTGAATCAGATAATATCCGAAAACTTGAAAATTTCGTCGTCCTGGAGCGGGAATCGAATCCGCGTCTCCCAGATAGCGCCCGGGTATGCTAAACACTACACCACCCAGAATGTCCAAGTCTCAAGTTTGAGATTAATTTGAATATGATGATGATGCCTGTTCAACTTTTAAAAATGTTTATTTCACAGAAGGCACGTTGGGTCCATGGAATTTAAATACCTAAATCTACAATGAGCTATATTGGAATATTTTTTTTTTTTAATTTGGCGCATTTTGCATGGGGGGGGGGGGGGGGGGGGTAGTGGTCAACGTTCGTGACTGCCACGGAGAAGACATCGGGTTCGTTCCCAGGCAGGTGCGAACGCTCGAAACACTAAATAAACGCCGTGCGTCAGATGTGCACGTTAAGCCGTTGGGCCCCGGGTACTGGCCCCCGGTAATAAATAAGGGCGTCTTCCTCCCCCTTTCTATCTCGCTTCCGTGTCACTTTCCTGTCGGCACTCTAGCCCAAATCTTCTAGCTTCCTATTTTTAAGGGTTGTTTAAGACCTGGGGTCAGATACTCCCTTCCTAAAATCCTCTACATATATGATCTGATTTTCTTCTCAAATATTTTTTTCAAAATTTTTCCGATAAATCATATTTCTTTCTTTAATTTGGAAAAAAAATGGAACGTCAGGTAACTACTTAAGACTTTTTTGCAACTTCCGTTTCATGTTTATCCCCATTGCTTCTTTATCCGAAAGTGAAACTGTAGGATTTGAAACCTCTTTGAAACAATCGGTATTCATGATAGGTGTCATGTTAGCTGCATCGCTTATAGAATTTTTTTCGGGAGGGAACGGGGGGGGGGCGACGAAAAATGGAAGTTTTTGAAATACACCAGAACAAAATTAAGGAGAAAAAGAACTTAAAAAATGAAACACTTTCGATGGTACCAAGGCCACACTATCCCCATCTAAATACGCCCCTGTCTTAAACTCTTAAACACATGCATTTTTACCGTTTTTAGACATAATAAACATACGCATTTTTAATTTTTTTTTCCATGTGGCATGTCTGTTCTATTCTGTTTTGTCATGTAGTCCGGCAGTTTGCGACGTATATTCTAATTTAACTTGCATTTTTAGTTGTTTTTCCTATGTAAATTTGAGTTTGTTCTCTTTTACACTTTCCAAACTTAACGTGATACGTTCTGTCTCACATGAATGAGGTTGGCAACACTTTTGAGGTCAGAGAGAGTGACGTATGAATGTGATTAAGAACGTTAAATAAAAAGGACGATACAGCAGTTGCTTGTGTGTATGTGTGTATGTGGAGATGTTCGATCGCTGTTAAGATGTGAAGTTTACAATTTCTAGTGCTATATTGCGGAGTTGATCAAATATTGCTGGACCAATAAAAGGTTATCGTAAGTTTGACTTCTGTATATGTTTCGTCTGGCCGTAAAAAACTTTATTAGAGCTATTTCGTGCATCTATTGCATCGTATTCTCATTTAGTTCAAAATTTCCTTAGTTATAGTTTTAGACATAGCATAACACCAATCTCGCACACGAAAAAGGGTTACGTTATAAGTTCCATTTCATTTTTTCATGTGCCTTGGGATTTAGAAAAGGTTGGAGACCCATGTTTAGATATTCACGGAGTTTATTAGGCCCTCCCAAAGAAAACATCGTTTTGGCAGTGAAGATTACTTAGAAACTCGCAATTTTTTTGGCATAGAGATGACAGAATAAACTTGAAAATTGCACCTCCTTGGAACGGGAATCGGACCTCCCTTGGGCTTGTTACCGTTATACTACCCGCAAGAAACTTTTGCCGGAAGCAAAGGAAAAAGCATATTGTGCAGTAATCCACACAACCTTTCAAACTGAGATTATTCGCGGCGCTGACTCTTCATTAGAAAGACACCCATACTGTAACAAGACAGCAGAACAAATATCAGCGTTTCTTAGATTTAAATATAAATACACCATGAAATAATAATCAGCAATTTAACGAGAGGCAGAGTAAAACGAAATTCTATTCGGGAATTCTGTGATGTAAAGTAACGAGATTCTGTGAATTCTGTGCTAATTGGATGTTGCTTCTTCAGACTTCATAGAAATTACAGAATTATTATTTCTTCATTACTTCATTTATTTCAATTTTGTTCGTTGTTTCAATTTATTTAAAGAAAGAAAATTCAATAGATATCCTTCCTCTCAAACGAACGAAGCAAATAAAATTTTTCTCCCTTTTTCTTTGCTTGTACCAATTTCAAGTAGTTTTCACATGAGGAATAAAAAAAATCTATTCTCTGTGTGTGTGTGTGTGTGTGTGTGTGTGTGTGTGTGTGTGTGAATCTTTCAAAGTTGCTGCTGCTCATCCAAGTCGAGGTTTGTCGAGATCTGGATCCCCGAAAATCGGCCCTGAGAAAATGGATCCCCGAAAATCGGCCCAGAGAAGATGGATCCCCGAAAATCGGCCCTGGGTGGTTCGAGCTGTTTTTTGGCAACTGACCCTGATAATTCGTTTCATCATATTATGTAGTCAAAGAATTGTGTGTCGTATTACTCATTATTTCGAGAAAGCATCGTCCTGGTGTGTCACGATTCCCATCACGTGTACTACGTATGTAAAAAAGGTAAATCTTGTAAAATGTTTGGTCTGTGTGATTCTCGTTCGCCTTGAAATACCGTCAGCTGTCTTTTACATGCGCCTACGGTTACGATTCCATTGAAAAGTGACAATAAATTCGAAGGATTCACGTGGGAAACAATTTAAAGTGACTTAAGAGGAAAATAAGATTCCATGTGTTCAATGATGAATATATATTGCAGCAATTCAGCTCATCATCATCATCATCATTGTCAACCATTATCAATCCACTGCTGGACGAAGGTCTCCCCAAGTTTCCTCCACAACGGTCTGTCTTGTGCCAGTCTCCTCCATGTCACTCCCGCATATTTACGAATTTCATCCACCCATCTCCCATGTGGTCTTTTTCTGGGTCTTTTCCTGTCCCTTGGAATCCAATCTAAAATTTCGGCTGTCCATCTATGGTCTGTCCTTCTGGCAGTATGTCCAGCCCATTGCCATTTCAGGGATTTGCTCTGATCATGATGTCTTCCACTCTCGTCATTTTTAGGATCCACGAGTTCCTCTTCTTATCTCTCCTGGTTATACCAAGCATGCACCTCTCCATGCTTCTTTGAGTTGTCTGCAGCCTTTGTATGTCTCTTTTAGTTAAGGTCCACGTCTCTGCACCATACGTAAGCACTGGAAGGATGCATTGATCAAACACTTTTCTTTTAAGACATAATGGCATATTGCTCTTGAAAATTATGCTGTTTCTTCCAAAAGCTCTCCAGGCAAGTTTTGTACGCCGATTAATTTCTTCATCAATGTGACCCTCACTTGATATCTGCTGTCCAAGATAAACATACGTATCTGTTATCTCCAGTTTTTCTCCATCAATCGATAAATCTTCATTTCTTGTAAAATCATTGAACATCACTTTTGTCTTCTGAAAGTTCATTTTTAATCCCACTTCTTTACTCTTGTCAGCAAGTTCCTTGATCATACTCTGCAGCTCTGATGGGGTAGTTGCAAAAATGACTACGTCATCAGCAAAACGAAGGTGGGTTAGATAATCTCCATTAATCTTTATCCCTTTGTTTTCCCAGTTCAGTGATTGAAAGACATTTTTCCAATGATGCATTAAAGAGCTTCGGAGATATGGTGTCACCTTGTCTCATTCCCTTTCCAATTTTTATGTGTGTTGTATTTTCAAACAGCCGAATCTTTGCACTTGCATTTTCATAGATGTTATTAATAATATTAATGTATGCATCTTCAATACCGCAGGATTTCAGAGCCGTGGTAACTGCTGATGGTTTCACCGAATCAAAGGCTTTTTCATAATCGATAAAAGCCATGCACAATGGAAGTTCATATTCCCTCGCTCTTTCAATTAGTTCTCTCAGTACGTGGATATGATCTATTGTGCTGTAGCCACTCCTGAATCCAGCTTGTTCTCTCGGTTGAGCCATGTCCAGTGATACCTTCAAGCGGTGTGAAAGAACTTTAGTGAAGATTTTATAAACCACTGATAGGAGGCTGATAGGTCTGTAGTTCCTGAGATCCTCAATGTCACCTTTTTTATGTAGCAGGATCATTGTAGCATTGTTCCAATCCTCAGGAATCTTCCCTTCATTAAGGCATCGAGTGAAAATTTGGGCGAGTACTGTTTCAATTTCTCCACTTGCTTCTTGTATGATGTCTATAGTAATTCCATCTTCTCCTGGAGCTTTCCCCCGCTTCATGTTTTTGATTGCATGAGCAACTTCTGCTGGGAGGACTGGAAGAACTCTGGTACCTTTCATGATGTCTGGAGTACATGTATCATCCCTTTCAAATAATTTGGAGTAGAAATCTTTTACTTTTGTCAATATTTCGCCTCTATTTCTTGTTATAGAATCATCTTCTTTTCTCAGAGCCATAATCTGTTTTCTTCCATTACTGAGATGTCCCTTTGCTATCTTAAGGCTTTGGTTGTTTTCAATTGCTTTCCTCACTAGCTCACAGTTGAATTTCCTTACGTCTTCAGTGATACTTTTTCGTGCTGTCTTGCATAGCTCTATATATTCCACTTTGGAAGTCGCATCTTCTTTAGTTGTCCTCATCTCTCGTCTTTTTTTGCATCAACATTTTGGTTTTCCTGATAATTTGTTCACATGCAACTTGTTCTTAGACCCAGCTAATTTTGTTGCTGTTTCCATAAGAGCTTTGGTTACTTTTCTGTTAACTTCCGAAATATCCACTTCTTCCGATGTTAGGCCTTCTAAAGCAGAGAATCTGTTCTTCAGTTCCAACTTGAAAGTATTATGGTGTTTTTTAAGGTTGGTTATGTCAATACATTTTGTTTGTCTTATGAGCTTGCCACGTTCCAGTTTAGTGTTGAGGTGCATCTTACATCTCACCAATCTATGGTCACTACCTGTGTTGAACTTGTTCAGCACACTGCAGTCTTCGATGACGAATTTTTTGTTACACATAATAAAATCAATTTCACTTGTCGTCCCATTTGGATGTCTCCATGTCCATTTCCTGTGTGGCTTTTTCTTGAAGAAGGAGTTCAAGATGAAAAACCCTTCTGCCTCTGCAAACTCAACGAGAGTATTTCCACGCTGGTTTCTGTTGCCGTGACCGAATTTACCTACTGAAGTTTCACTCTGTTGCCGGTGCCCTATTTTTGCATTGAAATCTCCCATAATTATCTTCAAGTGCTGCTTACCTTTATTATTTAGATGACGAATTTCCTCATAAAATTCTTCAATTTCTTCTTCAGGATGACTTGTGGTGGGTGCATAAGTTTGAATAATCTGAGCCTGGTATCTTCTCGATAGTTGGATAACGAGTCGTGCAGCTCTGTCAGAGGAACTTTCAACTTCTACCACTTTATCCTTCAGTTTCTTGTTTATTATAAATCCAACACCACTAGTTCTGCCAGTATCTGTCCCACGATAATAGAAGAGATGTCCACTTTTCAGTTCAATGAGATCTTCTCCTTTTCTCCTTACCTCACTTAGCCCGACGATGTCCCACTTGATCCTTTGTAGTTCCTCTTCCAATTCAAGAAGCCTTGAATCAGAAGATAGGGAGCGTCCGTTATAGGTAGCCAAGGTCAGCATCAAATGGCAGCCTAGTCCGGTCCTCCGGGGATTCTTAGCACCCTCTGCCTTCATGTCGCACTGGCCGCTGCCTTGGCCAGGTACATTCCAACTGCCGGAGACTGAGGGCCAAGATTTAAGTTGTAGAGTCATTTTGGAGGTGTTTGGCCATAACTCACCACGCTGGCCAAGCGGGTTGGTGAGTGTGGGATAGCATTTCCTCTGATCCCGATGGTATAGTTATACCGCTATTGGCGGTCGTCAGAGCCCCTTTAGTGGGAACAGGATGCACCACGAGAAGGCGGGGTTGACATTTGTCAAGGAGAGGCTGTGATGTTACGCATCACCTGACCATCTCATAAGATGACCTCTTTTTCATTATCCTGATTTTTATTTTTATTTTTTTAAAAACGCGCCATTTTTCATGCTGTGGTCTTTGTGGCACAGTGTTATACCATTATTCCGGAAATGACAACTCAGTGGCAACATCTGATGTGAAGCAAGGATTTTGAAGCAGCAAACTGGGCTGAAAGTAAATTTTTAAAAGTTCACGCTGCAATCACTTCACTGTTTCTCAGCTGTATGATAATTCTATGTATATGCTATCCCGTGTGATTATATTTGAAAGTATAATAATCCTTCCAATCAATAAAGGTAAAATTCGGACTTTGAAAAAAAATTAACTCATTATAATAAGTCAAAAGAAAATTCAAAAGGCAGCAATTAATTGACCTACACTTTGAAGTGTCTCTTAACGTGCTAAAAGATATTTCAAAATGTGGATCACAAATAACAGTAACTTTTCTGTAAAAGTTAAAATACACGTTAAAAAATTGAGAAAGTTGAGAAATAACAGGTGACTCACATGCACGTTAGAACCATTCATAGCAATTCACAATGAAAACTACGTTGACAGAATTTATAAAATTGCGAATTTCACACTTAATCATTTTTATTTCACTTTGAAATAAATGAGGCTAAAGTAGTGCTTAAATTAATCTCATCTTCATTTTTGTATGTACCTCTGGTTTCTATGGATGTATTTAAGGGTATTATGAAAACTACATTTCACTAAGATATATATAGCAAAAACTAATACCCAGATAGGGACTGGCTGTAGAACTGTTTAGCATTAATCTATAGCCAATATTATACGTATAGTGAATTCCGAAATTACTTCGGAATATTTTAAAACAGGGTTTATAAACAAATTACGGAAAATGCAGTTGATTTTGACAGTGTTTTATAGAAAACTTTTCAAGCCAAAGGAACTAAAGTTTCTGTAATTCCTTATTCGACACTTTTCTTACGATACATCACTTAAAAAAACCAAAAAGTGTGAACTTTTATCTGATTTTTAAAATGGACACTAATTGAAAAGGCATATGTAATTTAAATTAGTTGGCGTTCCGATTGTGAAAGACATTTACTCAAGTTTTTCTTCAGTATGGGTGTCACTAACAGAATATCCATAAAACTAATTCCTTAGTTCCCAGAAGCACTGTCTCTATGAGAACAGGGATAAAATTTTCACAATTGTCTTTCGTAACCTATCTTCACTACTTAGAAGCTCTGTTATTGGGCTGCAGTCGTTCGGTTGTAAGCCCCGTTCGGGTTCGATATTTAAGACTGATTGCAGCCAATTGTAATAGCTATGATGAAAGCATATCACGATATTAAAAACATTGATTTGTCCTGGAATTCGTCTTATTCTTTAATCCTATAGTTTCAGTCATCTCGCTACTTATTCTATTTCATAGTAATTCGCTCTTTCGTACTTACTTTAGTTCTACGTAACATTTCATTCTTTCATGACGGCCTTCTCGGAGACCCGGAAAGGTACTCCTTCTCATATAATTCTCTCGCGGCCTCTCCCGAACTTCTACTTTTCTCGCGTAACCTCTGTGTCGTCCGACTCTATTTCGATCCCTGGCTTGAAGGAAAGAGAATTCCTCTGCTCCAAGTGCAATAAAATTTTAACCCTCTCGATTCGCCTTCGGATTACAATATACTATAATCACTGCGTAGGCCAATAAAACAAGTTAGTAAAATCATGCAATGCATTGATTATGATACGCTTTATAACATACTAGAAATCATTACTCAAGTTATTACTCAAGTTATGAGGAAAATGGCTGTGGAATAAATCTCTCTCCTGTGCCCTGACCTTTGATCCCATTTTGATGATATTCAACAGAATTGGTTCAGTTTCCCTCAGAAATAACATGATAAAGTTTTGTCGCAATCGAAGCAATTTTAGGTAAGTTATGATGCATAAGGGCTATGGAATAGATCCCGCTTCTGTGTCCTAACCTTTGACCCATTTCGCCCATTTTCAATACGATTCGTCCCCATGCAGGTCTTTACAACATACTAACATTTCATCCACATCGAAAAATGTTTACGTAAGTTATGACGCATAATGGCGACGGAAGTGATTCCGCTCCTATGTCCTGACCTTTGATCCCCATTTTGTCGCCAATTTTCCCCAGGTGATCCTCTACCCCATACTAAAATTTAATCGAAATCGAACCTTTTTTACGTTAGTTATGGTGCATAACAGCAATGGAATGGATCCCGCTCCTATGTCCTGACATTTGACCCCATTCCGGTCACTTTCAATAGGGTTCCTTCCCAGGTGTTCCCCTACCACATACAAAAATTTCATCTAAATCGAACGATTTTTGCGCGAGTTATCGTGTGGACGAACATACGCGCACAACGCGTGACGTAATGAGGCAGATGGGAATCGCGACAATCTGCTCGCAAGACTGTGACGTAATAAAACTTTAATAGCATCCGCACACAACGCGGGACGTAATAAGACAGATGGCGTGACCGCGCGCTAATATCTATCTAATCGGACGACGCCATGACATTACCCTAAAAACGTGGTAATTCTGGGTGGTTATTAACCCACTAAACGAATTTTCCTAAAGTCGAGATCAAGCTAAATCGATTTCTAGTACCAGAAAACGGTAGGTTAACGACTTTAATCAAAATCCTTAGAGCCGTTTTCAAAATAAAATTTACATACGTACATACAAGAATTATCAGGAAAAACCAAAATGTTGATGCAAAAAAGAAGAGAGATGAGGACAACTAAAGAAGATGTGACTTCCAAAGTGGAATATATAGAGCTATGCAAGACAGTAAGAAAAAGTATCACTGAAGACGTAAGGAAATTCAACTGTGAACTAGTGAGGAAAGCAATTGAAAACAACCAAAGCCTAAAGATAGCAAAGGGACATCTCAGTAAGGGAAGAAAACAGATTATGGCACTGAGAAAAGAAGATGGTTCTGTAACAAGAAATAGAGGCGAAATTTTGACAAGAGTGAAAGATTTCTACTCCAAATTATATGAAAGGGATGATATGTGCACTCCAGACATCATGGAAGATACCAGTACCAGAGTTCCTCCAGTCCTTCCAGCAGAAGTTGCACATGCAATCAAGAACATGAAGCGAGGAAAAGCTCCAGGAGAAGATGGAATTACTGTAGACATCATACAAGAAGCAAGTGGAGAAATCGAAACAGTACTCGCCCAAATTTTCACTCGATGCCTTAATGAAGGAAAGATTCCTGAGGATTGGAACACCGCTACAATGATCCTGCTACATAAAAAAGGTGACATTGAGGATCTCGGAAACTACAGACCTATCAGCCTCCTATCAGTAGTTTATAAAATCTTCACTAAAGTTCTTTCACACCGCTTGAAGGTAACACTGGACATGGCTCAACCGAGAGAACAAGCTGGATTCAGGAGTGGCTACAGCACAATAGATCATATCCACGTGCTGAGAGAACTAATTGAAAGAGCGAGGGAATATGAACTTCCATTGTGCATGGCTTTTATCGATTATGAAAAAGCCTTTGATTCGGTGAAACCATCAGCAATTACAATGGCTCTGAAAACCTGCGGTATTGAAGATGCATACATTAATATTATTAATAACATCTATGAAAATGCAAGTGCAAAGATTCGGCTGTTTGAAAATACAACACACGTAAAAATTGGAAAGGGAGTGAGACAAGGTGACACCATATCTCCGAAGCTCTTTAATGCCACATTGGAGAGTGTTTTTCAGTCGCTGAGCTGGGAAAACAAGGGGATAAAGATTAATGGAGATTATCTAACCCACCTTCGTTTTGCTGATGACGTAGTCATTTTTGCAACTACCCCATCAGAGCTGCAGAGTATGATCCAGGAACTTGCTGACAAGAGTAAAGAAGTGGGATTAAAAATGAACTTTCAGAAGACAAAAGTGATGTTCAATGCTTTTACAAGAAATGAAGATTTATCGATTGATGGAGAAAAGCTGGAGATAACAGACACGTACGTTTATCTTGGACAGCAGATATCAAGTGAGGGTCACATTGATGAAGAAATTAATCGGCGTACAAAACTTGCCTGGAGAGCTTTTGGAAGAAACAGCATAATTTTCAAGAGCAATATGCCATTATGTCTTAAAAGAAAAGTGTTTGATCAATGCATCCTTCCAGTGCTTACGTATGGTGCAGAGACGTGGACCTTAACTAAAAGAGACATACAAAGGCTGCAGACAACTCAAAGAGGCATGGAGAGGTGCATGCTTGGTGTAACCAGGAGAGATAAGAAGAGGAACTCGTGGATCCGAAAAATGACAAGAGTGGAAGACATCATGATCAGAGTTAAATCCCTGAAATGGCAATGGGCTGGACATACTGCCAGAAGGACAGATCATCGATGGACAGCCGAAATTTTAGATTGGATTCCAAGGGACAGGAAAAGACCCAGAAGACGACCACATGGGAGATGGGTGGATAAAATTCGAAAGTATGCAGGGGTGACATGGAGGAGACTGGCACAAGACAGACCGTTGTGGAGGAAACTTGGGGAGACCTTCGTCCAGCAGTGGATTGATAATGGTTGACAATGATGATGATGATGACATACAAGAATTGCTACTTTAAGGTGAACGTCAAGTAATTTTGCTTCCTATACTTCGAATGGAAAAACTTTCTGTACACATTTTCTTCACAATTAATGCGTTCCCAAGGATGAAAATTTGAACATCGATTAAAATATCTTCATTTTATAACTTGCAATACTTAATATTTTCTAAAACATAACCATAATTATGCAATCCAACATTTGTTTGTCTACTGACGTCATGAAAATACAGGTCGCGCCATCTTTTTTCTGGACAATTAATGCTTTCACAAGGATGAAAATTTGATAATCGATTAAAATAGCTTCATTTTATAACTTGGAATACCTAATATTTTCTAAAACATAACCATAATTATGCAATCCAACATTTGTTTGTCTACTGACGTCATCAAAGTACAGGTCGCGCCATCCTTTTTCTGGTTTCAACACCACCAAAGGAAAAGTTATTGATTTTTAATATAATTATGGTTATGTTTTAGAAAATATTAAGTATTCCAAGTGATAATAAGAAGTTATTTTAATCGATGTTCAAATTTTCATCCTTGGGGATACATTAATTTTGAAGGAAATGTATACAAAAGTTTTTCCATTGGAAGTATAGGAAGCAAAATTACTTTACGTCCACCTTAATAATATGGGATAAGGGCGATGAAATGGATCACAATCCTATGTCCTGAGCTATGACCCCATTTCATCCATTTTCAATAGGGTTCGTCCCCAGGTGGTCCCCTACCACATACTGAAATTTCATCGAAATCGAACCATTTTTACGCACGTTATGACGCATAAAGGCAATGGAATGCATCCTGCTCTTATGTCCTGACCTTTGACCCCAATTCACCCATTTTGAATAAGTTTCGTCTCCAGGCGGTCCCTTACCACATAGTCAAATTTCATTGAAATCGAACCATATTTACGCAAGTTATGACGTATAAGTGCAATGGAATGGATCCCGCTCCTACGTCGTGATCTTTGACCCCATTTGTCCCATTTTCAATAGGGTTCGTCCCCAGGTAGTCCTCTACCACATACTAAAATTTCATCGAGATTGATCCATTTTTACGCCAGTTATCGTGCGGACAGACGGACGGACAAAGCTGTAGCATAAACGCTTCTTCAACCAACGGCTGGAAAGCGTAAACAATAAAAACACAAAGTCCACGCTATAACACGTACTAATTCTTATTGCCGTCCTGACAGATAACATCTTATAGTCGCCGTTTCAATGCTGACTGAAAATAATGATGTACTTCTGAGTATTCCCAACTACTCCTGGTAAAGAAATAATTGTAAAATTTAAAACCCTCGTAACAGCACAATACATTACATAATAAATCTTTTTTGACAAAAAAATAAAAAATATAAGGCATTTCTGGTCTGATCGGGAGATTTTCAGCGTTTACAGGCGCAACTCAACAAATTCTCTCAGCGCATTAGCTAACGCAGGAAACCTGTCGGAGGTGGTGGTGGTGGGGCGGGGGGGGGGGGGAATACCGAAGATATAAAATATAAAGAATTTCTGGACCGATTGGAAGATTTTCCGCGTTTACAAATTACAGCTCTACAAATTCTTTATATTCTATATTTTTGACGTTAAGCACTCCCCTCCGCCCTCCCAAAGACAGGTTTCCTACGGTAGCATATGCCCGCAGAAGTTTTGCTCAGTTGTAGTTCATAAACGCTGAAAATATCCCGATCGGACCAGAAGTTCTTTAATTTTATGTTTTCCGCGCAGAGAGGTTTCTTACGTTAGCACACTCCCGCAGAGAATTTGTGGAGTTGTGTTTGTAAACGCTAAAAATCTTCCGATCGGTCCAGAAATTCTTTGTATTTTATATTTTTGGTAATAAGCCCTCCTCCCCCAACAGGTTTTTTGCGTTAGCACATGTTCGTAGAGAATTTGTTGAGTTGTGTTTGTAAACGTCGAATATCTCCCGATCGGACCAGAAATTCTTTATAGTTCATATTTTTGGTTTGCTGCGTTTGCACATGCCCGCAGAGAAGTTGTTGAGCTGTAGGTTTTAAACCGTGAAATTTCTTTTGTTGAGTTGTAAATTACAAACATTTTTTTTACAAAGAATCACGTTAAGTATCGTAATTAAGAAAATACGAAATTACGGAAACTTTATGTGACTCAGATAACCAACCTGTGGGGACGTGGCCACGAAGAGGTGAAAAACGTAAAAACTGGTCAGTTTTTGAAGGTACTCACCACGGCTGACAGTGCGCACCCCACAAACCACACCTTTTGGGAAATGCACTAACCCAGTCATCTGGCTATTATACTCGTAATCTGGTCTTTACCAAACTTGCTTAAGTCCGCTACTTTTCCCATCTGAAGAACGACAATAACACTGATTAACAGAGCTCAGTATCATGTGTTATTTATATTATTTCATGACTTACACACGCGCCATCATTTACCTACAGTTGTTTCGAACCGCATGAAGACGCGCTGATCATAATGATGTTCCGGCTCTTCGGCGAATAAGTGTGTGCATGTGTATGCGTGCGTGAGTGCGTGCGTGCGCGCGTGTTTCTCTTTCTCTTCGTAGGTTATCTAAATAAAATTTCGACGATCTTTAATTTGAGATCACTATCGCTTAGAAGTGGAACAATTTGGGCTTTTGCTCCAATTTCGGAGGTCCAATTCCAATGATAACCCTCCCCCTCCCCCCAACATAGAATGATGAATGCCAATAAATCTTCCCCATTAAAGGGAAGAACAAATCAAGAAAATTTAAGTACCAAACGAGACACATAACATTCCTTAAAACAATAATAATAAAAAAAAATAATAGCAGTAATAATACAAAGAAAATTAAAAAATAGTAAGTGTAATCAAACGGTTAAACAGAATAGCATATGAGAAGAATATGCCCAAAAATAACCTGAATAAAGCTTTTGGAATAAATTTTTTTACCATTTTTAAAATTAAGATATTTTTCTACTCTCGAAATGTAATTACTAACCAATATTTTCAGTATTAAACTCTGGAAGAAGATGTTTTGCGAAAGAACCTTTTTTTACATTTTTCTCTTTAGTTGCCAGCTCTTTCGATCACAGTAAATAATTTCACAGCCGATACCTCCTCCTTCCCACCATAGCTGCTGTAATGTGAGTGAATTTAGACATGGATTATGCAAGTTTAGACTTGCCTACTTTTTAAGAAAAAGTAGTGGCCAATATAAAATCATTTGCGTGACATCAAAGAAAGATGCGAATTGGCGCAAAAATTCCGGATTATAAAAGTTTGTTTTCAAATGAAGCGTAACATTCTTGTTTTAACAGCGACAGAATTATCTATGAGTTCATTATTTTTCACTTCTTCAACAATTTATCAGTCGCAATTTAACATATATGTCCTGTTAAAAATGCTTGCGATGATCCTGGAAGAGAGAACTAAAAAAAAAAAACTGTTTATCGGAGACTTGAACTTAGTGTTCCAGTTTTAGAAGACCAAATAGTGAGTACAAAATTTTCAATCCCGAGGATACATGATCAACATTCAAAAAATAAAATTTCTCTGAAAGACAAATTAAACTTATTTTTGCAATTAAAAACTTCCGCACTAAGAAGTTGTTTAGAAACTGCTAGTATCTCAGATTTCGAAGGGGAAATTTCCTGTTCTCTGACAGAAAAGTAAAATAGATTTGATTCATCAAGGCAGCCAGTTTGGATAATTGAAATTTAAATCACTACGTCGGTATTAGCTTTCTGTCTTTTTAGTTTTTTTAATAAAGAAATAAATTTGTTGCAGAAAACTTCCTTGGAAGAGTAGGCCAAGGATTTTATAGTCATCGAAATCATTCATAAAGAAAGAAGAGGCACAGATTAAAACAGTAGCAATTGTATAAGTTATGCAAGCACAAAAAAAAAAAAAGTTTTTCTGAATTCTAAAAAAACTTTTAAGAGGAAGTGCCTTAAAAAATCTTCAAATTCAGTCATCCTCAGGTGAAAATGCCAGGTCTGGTTCATTTGCCCGACGTTTACTGCACCGAAGGGTCACTTCACCGAAAAGACTGTTTCACCGAAAGATCACTTGATCGAAACGTTCATTTTACCGAAGGGTCACTTGATCGAAAAGCTCATTTCACCGAAAGGTATCTTTACCTAAAAGTTCATTTCATCGAAAGGTCATTTCACCGAAGGGTCAGTTTATCGAAAACATTGAATTTCATTACAGGATATGTTGAAGCATGGTGCAAGTTCGGCAGACAGACCACCGAAACGTTAGGAGATCATACTCAAATTGCGCTTTTGATTTCTCCGTGTTACAGAGAACGCAAAGATTTAGTTTTAAGACAAAAATAATTAATTTTAAGTCCCTAGGCTTAGCAAATTTTAATCATGTTCATAAGGTTTACATAAAAGTCATGTTCAGTGCTCATGTTCATAAGGTTTATATAAAAAGTAAAATTAATAATGTTACACATTTTTTCAGACAAAAGGAATCAATTTTAGAGCCCTAGGTCTTGGCTTATGCCTTTTTAGCAAATTTTACCGTGCGTGCTTATGTTCATAAGATCAACATAAAAAGTTAATTTACATTTTATGTAATGCTTGTGAATATGAGTAGGATTAAAATCTGTTAAAATGGCTTGCATCTAGGCCTACGGTCAAAAAATGTATGTTTTGTGGTTGAGTAAAAGCGGAACATTATTTACTTGATTTTCTATATAACCCTTATGAATATGAGCTCGGCGGATTAAAGTTTGACACAAAGGCATAGATATAAGCTTTATAATTAATGTTATATTTCAAAAAACCTGCTCATGTGGAGGTGTTTCATAGAAATTAAAAGTACATTTTTTATGCAATCCGATAATGTTTAGGTGGCCAGTATTTCAAAAACCCGCACCACACTCCAACAGATCTCTAACAACAAAATTCTAAGTTTTCGATAAACTGACCATTCGGTGAAATGATCTTTTGATGTAATGATCTTTCGATGCAATGAACTTTTAGGTAAAGTAATCCTTCAGTGAAATGAACTTTTCGATCAAATGTCCTTTCTATGAAATGAACTCTTTGATCAAATGTCCTTTCGATGAAATGAACTTTTAGGTGAACTGACCTTTCGGTGAAATGAACTTTTCGGTCAAGTAACCCTTCGGTGAAATGATCTTTCGATGTGATGATCTTTCTATACAATGAACTTTTAGGTAAAGTAATCCTTCGGTGAAATGAACTTTTCGGTTAAATGTCCTTTCGTGAATTGAACTTTTAGGTGAAGTGACCTTTCGGTGAAATAAACTTTTCGCTCAAGTGACCCTTCGGTGAAATTATATTTCGATGTGATAGATAATTTCACCGAAGGGTCACTTGACCGAAAAGAAATTATCTTTCGATGTGATTAGTTTACCTAAAAGTTCATATCACCGAAGGATTACTTTACTACTTTAGGTAAAGTAATCCTTCGGTGAAATGAACTCTTCGATCAAATGTCTTTTCGATGAAATGAACTTTTAGGTGAAGTGACCTTTCGGGGAAATGAAATTTTCGGTCAAGTGTTCCTTCGGTGAAATGATCTTTCGATGTGATGATCTTTTGATGCAATGAACTTTTGGGTAAAGTAATCCTTCGGTGAAATGAACTTTTAGGTAAAGTAATCCTTCGGTGAAATGAACTTTTAGGTAAAGTAATCCTTCGGTGAAATGAACTTTTCAATCAAATGTCCTTTCGATGAAATGAACTTTTAGGTGAAGTGACCTATCCCGGAAATGAACTTTTCGGTCAAGTGACACTTCGGTGAAACGTACCTTTCGATCAAGTGATTTTCGGTCAAGTGAGCGATACCCGAAAATACTAGTACAAGTTAAATGAATTTGATGCGCCAGAAGCATGATGAACATAAAATGAATAAACAAATTAGAAGAAATTTAGGTTCTTGTAAAAAGTGAGGAAGAGAAAATGATAATATAATTGATACTCGTACGTACATCATGAGATCCTGCTTGGATCAGAATGTTAAAGCTTTGGAAGAATTGAACAGAGAGGAAAGTAACAAAGGAAGAGCAAGAAAAAATGTTTGAGAAAAATAACTGAGGAAATTTGGGTGCCATTGCTGTCATCAATCATTCAATGTCTCAGAAGGTTTAGTGGCTGATTTGCATCCAATTGTATAGCTAAAAGGATTCGAATATTGAGAAGCGTGATAGGAGACAATGATCGAAAAGATTTAAAACAAATGGGGGATGAAGATTTGGCGTGCCGTAACGAGCACACGAAAAGCGACCCAACGCGTACTGTTAAAAATTTTGTGGTATGTTGCAGCAAAAAGTGATGCTACACTAGCTGCACCACATCTTGAAACAAAGTTAAGCCATCGTGTGGCACATGAAATACACAAAAGCATAACGCAATTATGCAATACGTAATGGTATTCAGCCTGGCAGGTGCAAAGTTGTACCCATTGCATCATGTATTTTTGCGTTTTATGCACCACAAACCGAAACTTTAACCACAAAATATGGTGCAACTAGTGTAGCACCACGCTTTTGGTGCAACCTACCACAGTGCGGAAAGGAGAAGAAAAGGGACACCGACAGTGAGAGTAGAATTTTAGAGATTTTGGTTCGGGGGTGAGAGGGAGGATTAGGGGGAAAGAAATTAAAGAGCTGGGAGCAAAGAAAATAAAAAATTTAGTACGAGAAGATAGGGAAGAAGAGAAAAACATTTACGAGGTGTTCCGACCAGAGGCGCAAGCGTGAAGAGACCAGACGTGGAAAGGGCACGTCTCTACCATTGTCACGAAGGAAAAAAAAAAAAAAAAACGGGCAAAAAGATAAACTACGAGATTCGACGTAAAATGTAATTGTAATTGCTCCTCAGCAAATGAACAAGGAAACAAATATTATTTTGCTGAATATCAATATTTTTAAAAATAAGATTTAACCTATCATTTTATAAATGCATTCAGAAAGATTTTACTTCCAAAAGTTTATTAGAAAAATAGAGAAATTAGCTAGCTGGATTACTTAAACAAAGAACAAGAAGCGCAAAAACTAATTAGATAAATAAAGGCGCTGTAGATTATACGTTTCTATATTTTTATTTATTTTATTGTAGTTAATTAGTTTAAACATTTACCACATTATCACGAGAACATGTCAAACATAATACTTGGCTGACCATCCAGTTTCTTATCAAATGAGCAGTGCTGAATATGGAAAAAAGTTCACTTATCTTGCTATTTATTAATTTTTTGGAAATAAATCGCTTTGGCCTCATAAGGTGGAGCATAGTCCACCTTATGAGGCTATAGCAATTATTTAATTAAACAGGTCGAAAAATATTGTGTGGGTACTGCCCCCAAGTAAAATTATTGGAGGGTCAAGGCGACCCCCCCCCCCTTCTGGTCCCCAGGCTAAGATGTTGGGGATGAACAGATCCGGCATCCTTAGATGTCCTGAAGCATCTTCGCAGAACCCTGTTGTGTCGCTCCTCGCCTCTTTTTTCTCGCGTTACGTAAGATTCAATCAACCCTAGAGACCTTCTGGAGCCATCATACATGAGTTGCTTCGTTTCCTCTGCTAAATGACACAGTTCCTTTTTTTCCTTTAAATGTATCCGAGAAACTAACTTACTTTCTCAAAGTAGGGCCGTATATGGTAATAAAACGCCAAGTTTCCTTTTTGTAACTTAATGATAGAATTTCATACTAGCTCTTAAGAATGATAATTCCGGCTTCCGTTCTTTTGTTTCGTCAGTGAATGGAGAAACTTAAATTGATTCTTCCTCCGTGTTATCATTAGCTCTTAAGAAAACGGAGCCCTCGTCCACCCATTCCGGTACGAATACCATTTCCTTGCAGTCCGATGCTAAGCTTAAGCGTCCTCAAGCTATGCAGCTGGTCAACGCAAAAGAGTTCTGTTTCTGACTTCGCGCCCACCAGCGTACGTCTGACTTTTAAAGCTGGCCGATCCAAAAGTGCCCTTTTTTCAGCTAAAAAAATGCTTCTATATACTGCATTTCCTCGAAGCTGCATTTCCTCGTATCTCTACTTTGGCCTCTTTAAAGACCTTAATCCTTACCTTTTCTCGCCCGATCTCTATCCACTCACACGATAACGACAAACACGCGCCGATAACATATTTAGAAATTCGTATTAGGGTATACCGTTATTCTACCGAACCCATTTTCATCTGATGGTCTACATTGTTGACATGTTTAAAAGGGTTTCTAATCCCTCGTTGCTTGACACCAGCTCTTTTTGGAACATTTCGCTTCTCATGAACGCTGCAGAATATGGCGCAAAAAGGAAATCTTCTGTGAAAAAGTGAAAATTAAAACATATTTGCATGTTTAGATGCGAACAGTCTGAAGTCTCGGATAATTATTTGCATTGGAGGCTGATAAAACAAAATTAGATGACAATCGGGTAAAGTTTGAGGGTCGCCCAGGTGTCGCAGTGCTCTAAGCGATGGCTACTGATCGTTCGTCCGAAAAGGGTCCGGGTTCGAATCCCAGTGAGGCATGGATGTTGTGTTTGTCTTACGGCACTGGCTCTCTCCTTCCCTAGAGCCAGTGACCCTAAATTAGGGACGGGCGACTGCTTATAGCCCATTGAGTTCCTCACGGTGGTCGTTAAACCTCCAATACAAAACAAAAAAGTTAGAGAAGCTATTTGGTAAGGCTACAGACGAAATTTGAAGGTGAAGGAGGAACGTAGATGGAAACAGGGAGAAGTTAGAATTATTCGTAGTGCATTTTGGTACACTGTAAAGAAATTTCTGAAATTCAACAGCCACTTTCTTTTCTTTTTTTTTTGGTTAGAGGTTTAATGACCACTGTGAGCAACAAGCAGTCACCCATTCGTACTTAAAGAGAGAGAACCAGCGCCGCAAGACAACAAACACAACTTCCATACCTTACCGTGATTCGAACCCGGACCCATGATCAGAAGCCATCGCTTAGACCACGCCACCGGGGGCGGCAGCCGCTTTCCGTGATTCCTTTCATGAATTTGCGAAGCATACCGAGAAATGACGGAAAGAAACCTGAATTACACGAATTTTTCTTACGCCAATAAAACTCTGAATTTTCAGAAACTTTTCCGCAATTCCTTTCCTATATTAACCAAAACACTCCGTTCTCATTTCTCCTTATCCATATACACTGAAGAGCAATTGAATTAGAGATACCTGTCTAATCACGTGTAGCACCACTTTTCGCCCTGATGACGGCGGCGATTCGTCTCGGCATGGACTCGACAAGACACCGGAAGCGTAGGGAAGCCAAACGGATCCACGACCCCTGAACAAGCTCCCACAATTCACGAAGATTTGATGGAGGGGGTCAGAGCCTCGAACATATCTCTCGATGGCATCCCAGATGTGCTTGATGGGTTGAGGTCAGGTGACCTAGCTGGCCAAGGAAGCGAGGTCACGTCGGTGGAGTGTTCATCCAACCATTCGGATACAATTCGGGAGCGATGGCACGATGCATTGTCTTGTTGCAGGATGAGGTCCCCAGTAGGATGTTTAAGACGCACAAACGGGAGCAAATGGTCGTCCAGGATATCCCGGTAACGTTGACCTGTGAGGGGCGATGTCACACGTACCAGGGGTACCATTTCAGTCCACGTAAACAGTCCCCAGACGAGAATGCCACCCCCACCGGCTTGAAGAGTACCCTGCTGGCAAGAAGGATCCATCGCTTCATGTGGTTTGGGCCGTACTCGTATCCTGCCAACCGCATGTACCAACGTGCATCTCGACTCATCAGTCCAGGCAACATTTTTCCCCATGTCTAGGATCCAGTGGCGATGTTTCCGCGCCCATGATAATCTTTACACCCTGTGATGTGCGGTCAGCAGCGGTACCCTCGTGGAACGATGGCTTCTGTACCCCATAGCGGGAAGATGGTTCTGGATGATGTGGTTGCTAACATGTTTTTGTGCAGCAGCGTTAAATTGCCGAGTGATTTCTTGAACTGCGGCCCGTCTATCCGCTGTTATAATGCGAGTTGCCGACGATGACCCTGCTCATCCACACGCTGTTTTCCACGGCAGTTGGCTTTTGCAGGAATGGTTTTACCGGATTCGATGTACTCACGGTGCACCCGTGATACAGTGGCTCGTGAAAATCCCAGTGCCTGCACGACTTCTGAGATGGAGTGACCCATTCGTCGGGCCCCGACAATTTGCCCGGGATCAAATGCGCTTAGATCCTTCGTCTTACCCATACTACGTCCGACTCTTACTGATTCCCGTCGCATCACTCCTTATATTGTCGGATCGCTGCATACGTCATGTCGTTTCCGTTTACAGGGCCGCCCACAGCGCCACATTTTCAGTAGTCTGTCGAAAATCTGATTTTGAAGTTCTGTAGCGAGATCGGATATTGTGGATGGTATAGCACATGAAATTTTGGTTATTGTGGCACAGGATATTCCTTCCTACCTTCCCCATTTGTGCACCAGCTATAGCATATTGTATTACCATAAGAAACCGGGTACTTAAATTATTGTACAGGTAATTGTACGATTTCTGTGTATCAGTCTGTGGAGTTCTTAAGACCAAAGGTATTATAGCTGCCAAGAGTAAATTTTATATTTGTGAGTTTTGTGAATACAAAAATACATTTAAACTCACAGGCGCCAACTATAGGGGGGCAAGGTGAATCTCGCCCCTCCAATGATTTTATTGATGGTCAATGCCCACCTAATATTTTTGGTTCCATTTAATTAAATAATCGCTTTAGCCTGATGAGGTGAACTCCACCTTATGAGGTCAAAGCGATTTATTTCCAAAAAATTGATAAATAACAAAATAAATAAAAAAAAATTCCATTCTCAGCATTGCTTATTTGATAAGAAACTAGACTGGCAGGTCAATATCAATAGTGTTTAACATGTTCTCGTGATATGTGGTAAATGATTAAAACAATTTTATCATAAATAAAATACAGAAACGTATAATTTTGCGCCTTTATTTAACTAATTTTTGCACTTCTTGTTCTTTGTTTGAATAACTCAGCTAATTTCTCATATTTTTTACTAAACTTTGGAAATAAAATCTTTCTGGATATTTTTATAAAATCACAGGCTGAATTTTATTTTTTTAAATATTAATATTCATCGAAAGAATATTTTTGTTTCCTTGTTCATTTGATGACAGAAATTACAATTTCGTTTTAAAATATACGTCAAATCTCGTAATTTATGTTTTTGCCACCGCCCTTTTATTTTCCTCCTGACAATGGAAGAGACATGCCCCTCCTACATCAGATCTCTTTACGTCTGCCCCCCTCCAATAATTTGGAGAAGTGGGCGCCCCTGTTTCAACTTTTCTTAAAGTCAATTGAAATCCGTTGTCAGTTTAAAAAGATATTAAGCTCCAAAGTATTATGTTGCTTCGAAAAATCACGATGAAAAAAATACTTAATTTGTGATAACTCTTACCACAGAAAAAATAAAATGATCAAGAACCTGTTCAAAAATATAATAAGCTCCAACAAAAAATAAAATGACTAAATCACTCGCATTAACGACAATAAAAAATTAATCACGCAAGAAGTCTTTTACTTTGAACCTGAGTGCGATTTGTCAGTGTTTGTGACTCAGCTATTATTGATACCATGCGCGGTTTCTGTTGAGGCAATACTAACGACATTGCTTCAAGTCCTACTGGTTCCAAAGTTGAGCGCTGAAAAATTCAGCGTCTTAGTTATGCGAAATTTCTATGTAAACACGGAAAAAAAAACATGAAACGGACTTTTCTGAAATAAACGGAATTATTGACTACGGAAAATCTGTGGAAATACAGAAGTTAAGAAAAAACAACAAAAAACGGGAGCTTTTAAAAACGAAAATTTCATTAAAAGACGGACACCTACTGACAACGTTGCTGGCTTGCTACACGTTATTTTCAGAAATTTTTCGTGAATTAACACCACTTATTTTCAGCACGTCTTTTGCAATAAAAGCTCGTGCTTATGTTATCGGTTTGTCCGTCCGTCTATGGACACCATATCTCTGCAACTATATATTAGTCCGATTTGAATTTTTTTTTTTTTTTTTTTTACGTTGGGAAGCTTGAAATGTGCAAATGACGATCATTTCGTTTTTTGTTTTGTTTTTACGATGTACAATTTTGCTACTAGAGGACGTAAATGCAGATGATATCGAATTCAAAATACATTTTATTCCATATATTTGCTTCTAAATTAATCCGATTGAAAAAATTATTTTACCTTTCGATTCCATTTATGGCGAACAGTATTTTAAGTTTAGTCACTTTTTCAAGTTATGCATAGAATTTCCGCTATGGGGCGTAAAAATAAAATGCGTTTTCCCCGATATCTCTACTTCTAAAACTCCGATTTGAAAAGTTTTTTCTTCACTGGATACAGTTCCTGATGGAAAACCTTTTGCATATAATTTTTAATTTTTTTTAAAGAATGGTTTGGGCACCAGGGGATATAATTTGTGATTTCGGCTTTTAATGTATTTTCCCTAAAATCTGAGCTTCTAAAATCTCGATTGCCAAAATTTGTCCGTAGACCGATGCCATTTGTGTCAATAAACCTTTTCGGTATATTTTCTTCTTAAAATATTGCATGGTTTCTCCGCCAGGGAGCGTACATTGTAGATGCATATCTTATTATTGTCAATCAGTTTGCTTCTAATGGTCCAATTTGAAAAATTCCTCCTTTGTTGGATAGAGTTTCCGGTGCGACATGGTTTTCATATAATTTCAAAGTTTTCAAGTAATTCATAGACTTTCCGCTAGGGGGCGTAAAGGAAAATTTCGTTTTTCTCGATATCTCTGCTTTTAAAACTCTGATTTGAAAAATTCTTTCTGCACCTGATACAGCTCCTGATGGGAGATTCTTTGCATATAATTTCTTATTTTGGTAAAAAACGGTTTGGCCACCAGGGTGCGTAAGTCTTAATTTCCGCTTCTGATGTATTTGCAGCAAAATCTGAGCTTCTAAAACCTCGACTGAAAAAATTCGTTTGTGGACCGATACTACTCACGTCGACAAACCTTTTAGGAATATTTTCTTCTTAAAATAAGGCGTGGTTTCTACGCCTGGGGGCGTAGATGTATATCTTATTTTTCTCATTAGCTCTACTTTTAGAGTCCGATTTGAAAAATTCCTTCTTTGTTGGATTGCGTTTCCGATGCGAAATGTTTTAATTTTCAATTAAATCAGACTTTCCGCTAAGGGGCGTAAAGAAAAAAAAATGCGTTTTCCTCGGTATTTCTGCTTCTAAAACTCCGATTTGAAAAATTCTTCCTGTATCGCATACAGGTCCTGATGGCAAATATTTTTCACATAATTTATAATGTTTGGTAAATAATGGTTTCGCCACCAGGGGGCATAAGTGTTAATATCTGCTTCTGATGTATTTGCAGCAAAATCTGAGCTCCTGTAAACTCGACTGAAAAATTTCTTTCCTGGACCGATACCGCTCACATCAAAGAACCTTTTGAGAATACTTTCTACATAAACTAATGCATGTTTTCCAGCCAGGGGCGTAGATTCACATCTTATATTTTTTTATATCTTTGCTTCCGAAAGTCCGATTCGAAAAATTATTTATTTGTTGGATAGCGTTTCCGCTGCGAAATGTTTTTCATATAATTTCAAATTTTTCTAAACGCACAATTCTGCAACCAAAGGGCGTAAGTTCACGATTCCGCTTACAGCAATATTTGCGGGATTAAAAGCCCGATTGAAAAACTTCTTTCTTCGGTCAGATACTACTGTTTTCCATACCGGTCCCGTTGACTTTGAATAGCTTTGATAAATTTAATTCGCGTCAGAACGGATTCAAAAGACGTTCTCATTACAACCGAAATTTCGGTGTCATCTTTCTTGTTTACAATGTGAAGACCTATAAATGGTCTTCCTTATTTCTTTACCCCTTTTTTCATTATATGTAACACGAGATTTGTGTAATTTCTCTAATGTTAGAGATAAAAAAAAAAAAAACGCCCCTTTGGAGATCTGTGCCAAACAGGAAATTTATGTTACTAAATTATAATGAGAGATTAGCAGATTCTCATAAACTTGGAGGTTATTTCCGAGAAAATAGGGCGACACTGATAGGACTATACTCTCTTGCTTGCTTGCACCCTGAGAGAGTTATGCCTAAACTAGGGATAATATGAGCGCTCAGATGAGTGGTTATTGGGGGGGGGGGATAATGTTTAAGCAGAGCATAATTGGCAGGAAAAGGAGTGCGAGAGATTTTATTATGGTTGTATAGAGAGTTGGATATGAGAGTTGTAAGATTTTTTACGATCATGGATGGCATAAAGAATTTGGAATTCTACAGTGCCCTAAAAAAAGGACCCTTTCTGCTTGTTTTTGTTCTTCCTTTTTCAAAATGAGAAAAAGTAGAAAACGATATACGTATATTGTTTTAATCAGGGCACTTTTTGATCATTTGGGGTATTATACCTTATGGGGATTTTTTCTCCATTTTTCGGGGAGATGACAGAAATCGTAGCATGTGTTTAGCTCTCCTGTAGGTGTAGTACTGAATACAGTGTAATCGATGCTGTATGCCTTTTTTGAGGTGGTTCTTCTTGTTTTGTCTGGTAATAATATGTTCTCACGTTCTTTTTACAAGTTGCATGTGATTTTTTACTCATAACAGTCTTCAGTGTAGCGGAAGATTCGTGGGGAAAGAAGGGAAGCAGCGCCAATCTCTTCTCATACTATTTTATTATTTGGATTTAATCGAGATTATAAATAACTAACTTCGAATCTTTTTTTTCTTGTTTTTTTTTTTTTTTTTTTTTTCCGTACCCTCCTCCCTCTCCCAAAAGAAATTGCTAAAAAGATTTGATGTTAATCTGGAAATAAAATTTTCCGTTGATCAATCATTTGGGGGGGGAGGGGGTTTAGATTGATCTACACTTTTCCTTGAGCTTTGCAAAGCAGTGTTGAAGATAACTCTTATGCGAGAGACAAAGAGATAGGAAAGGCGTTTGATTTTTCCTGTTCGTGATTTGAGATCAATACGGATGTTTTTATTATGTTCATCTGAGAAACAAAAGGGGCTAGTTGGGCATGAGTCTGTGGCTTTTTGGTTTCTGAGGGAAGACAGGACGAAGATTGGCTGCTGCCCCTGAGATAACAGACGGGCTATCCCCGAGCAGCAGGAAAGGATGCCTGATCATAGTTGAACGGAAAAGCTCAACCCAAGAAGAAGGGTATAAGTGTAATCGAAAAGAAAAGGATGCCTGATCATAGTTGAACGGAAAAGCTCAACCCAAGAAGAAGGGTATAAGTGTAATCGAAAAGAAAAGGATGCCTGATCATAGTTGAACCGAAAAGCTCAACCCAAGAAGAAGGGTATAAGTGTAATCGAAAAGAAAAGGATGCCTGATCATAGTTGAACGGAAAAGCTCAACCCAAGAAGAAAGGTATAAGTGTAATCGAAACATGACAAGAGTAATTCCCAGATGCATTTGTGTGGATCCCTGAAAAGGAACCAGAATAGTAAACTATAAAAAAAACCATATAGATTTACCATTCCCATTGAAGGCTATTTTGAAAATCAGCGATATAGAGACGTTGCAACTCAACTATTGACACTTTGACCACGATTTTCAGTTGTTATCTAACAACTGTTATTTAAATTCAGCATGATGACAGTATTTCCTCTTCAAGAATTAGCGGACTAATTAGAGAAAGTTTGTTATGTATCTATTTGGGTGCATGTCTTTGTACAGCATTTGACAGCATACCTTTGTTATTTTACACAGGAAGAATCTATTTATAAATTTAATTCGGTGAATTAACTGTATGACACTTACAGGGGTTAATCAAAATAATGTAAACTCCGACTGGGACTGGTATACACACACAATGCGCCGTATGCAAATCACAGGGACGATGCCACCCGCGAAGGGAGGTATATGAAGTGGTTCAGTGCGATGTCGGCTGTCTTGTAGCCACGTCACAGTTACAGATGAAACAGCTGTTGTGGATTAAATGCTAAAAATGTCAGATCTCCGTGATCTTAAAGAAAAAACATCATCATTGGTGCGCGTCTTGCAGGATCTTCAGTAACCGGAACGGAAGAAATAGTAGTGTAACACGAGGAACTGTATCGAAGATTAGAGGTCTGCACGGGCCTTATTTGGTGAGCCCGGTCAGGCCCAAGCCCGTCCGTTTAAGACCCAGCCCGGCCTGGCCCGTTTCAAATATCAGACACTCGACCTGGCCAGGCCCGGGCCCGTCAATTGCAGCTCTTTTTTAGGCCCAGCCCGGCTTGGCCCGTTTCAAATATCAGACACTCGGCTCGGCCAGGCCCGGGCCCGTCAATTGCAGCTCTTTTTGAGGCCAAGCTTGGCCCGGTCAGGCCCGTAATGTGCCATTTGGTATTATTTTGTCTTTCCATTGTATTTTATTAAATTGTGAAAATTAAATAACGAAAGGAGATATTATGAAAATACTTAGTTGGATGTAAGCCTAGAAATATTAACTAAACTTTGACAATTATCGAAGAATATGCCCTTTAAAGAATGAGAAAAAGAAGACTAAGCGGTTTCAAAATCTCCCTTTCTCTGAACTAGTAAGTGATAACACTACAAAAGTTAATCCCTATACAGATTAGTGATAGGAGAAAATATCGATGCCGTCTCACTCTCTCACGCAAACACACACATGCACACTCCACCCCACTGTAGACAGCCCCCGTCTCCTACTCCACACAACACACAAAGTCGCTCGGGGTCGAATCTCTTTGTTGTTAACAAGCTCCAAAGTGGTTTTACGAACTTAATACCTACAGATGGTAAAAGCACTTCGACTGCCTCTCTTTGTTTTTGTGATTACGCTCTGGGCTATATCATGGAAGTAAATAAAGCCAGAAAATCAGTTAAACTGACCAAGAAATCGGGGAACACGGCTTTTTTCTTTCTTTACCATTGCGATAAAAAGAATAGGTCGACTTGACCCGACCCGGTCGTAAGTGTTCGGTAAAAAGCCCGGCCCGTTCGTAAGTGTTTTGTAAAAAGCCCGGCCCGGTCGTAAGTGTTTGGTAAAAAGGCTGGCCCGGTCGTAAGTGATTGGTAAAAAGCCCGGCCCGTTGCTTTGTTCTCTAAACTAAAAAAAAAAAAAGTGCCGTCCCGGTGGCGCAGTGGTCTAAGCGATGGCCTCTGATCATTCGTCCGAAAGCACTGAGAAAAACGTTTTGTTGAATCAAAAAATTTTTTTGTCGATATACATATACAGTCAACAAAATTTTTTGTTGAATTTGCAAAGTTATTTTGTTGAAAATTATTGTTGATTTAACATAATTTATTACTATCACGACAAAACGTTTTGTTCATTTAACGAAATGATTAGGTCGATTTTGGGGAATTTGTTTGATCCAACAAAACATATTGTTATCATGACAAAATGTTTTGTTGCTGCTACAAAACATATTGTGTCACGATAACAATATGTTTTGTTGGATCAAACAAATTCCCAAACATCGACAAATCATTTTGTTAGATGAACAAAACGTTTTGTCGTGATAACAATAAATTTTGTTAAATTAACAGTAATTTTGTAAATTCAACAACATTTTTTGTCGACTGTATATCAAAAAAAATTTTTGTTGAATTAACAAAACGTTTTTCTCAGTGAGGGGTCCGGGTTTGAATTTCGGTGAGGCATGGATGTTGTGTTTGTCTTACGGCACTGGCTCTCTCCCTTCCCTGGAACCAGTGACCCTAAATTAGCGAAGGGAGACTACTTATAGCCCATTGAGTTGCTCACGGTGGTTGTTAAGCCTTCAATAAAAAAGAAAAAGCCTGACCCGGCCCGTGCGGACCTCTATCGAAGATTATGACTACCTATCAAAAAGGACACGGCGTTGCTTTCAAACGTGCAAATTTGGCACCATGCAAAGATGTTAAATATGGATAGCCAAATGTTGGCACGGATTGTACAACGGAAGCACAAGACCGCAGCACTGCAAATTGCAGCAGAGTTTGAACCCCAGCCGGAATGAATCCGTCATAATAATTGGTCGGAAACTCAATCGTGTCGGTACTTACGATCATGCTGCAGCTCACAAACTTCTGATTGCCAACATCAATGTAACAAGACGTGTAAGGTGGTGCGAAACACACGAAAACTAATGGATACTAAACACCGACAACTTGCCCTTTGATTTGATGTATCCATGATTAACATTCTTTCCCCACCACTGTTAGAGAGTACGTTTGGAGAAAACCTGCAAGAGCGTACCATCCCAACTTTTTTGTTACGACTGTGAAGCAAGTAGACATATCTCTGACGCTGTGGGGTGCCATACCATGGATCCTTACGGCCATTGGTTATTCTGCAGGATCGTGTCGCATCTGCAAAGTACGAATCCATTCTTCAGGACTACCTGCATTCAATGTTGCAGGCATTGTTCCCTAATGACGGTTCCTGGTTTCAAGAAGATAATGAACCCATGCATTGTGCGAAATGTGTCAAGTTATGGTTTGCCGAGCATGGGGATGAGGTACAGCAGCTACCCTGGCCATATCAATCACCAGACATCAATATTATTGAACATTTGTGGGAATATATGTAGCAAAAAGTCAGACCGTACTTTCCTCCTCCAAAAAAAATCCCTGGCACAATTGAGACATGCCGCCCCGGTGGCGCAGTGGTCTAAGGCGTTGGCCTCTGATCATTCATCCGTAAGGGGTCCGGGTTCGAATCCCGTCAGGCATGGATGTTGTGTTTGTCTTACGGCACTGGCTCTCTCCCTTCCCTGGAACCAGTGACCCTAAATTAGGGACGGGCGACTGCTTATAGCCCATTGAGTTGCTCACGGTATTCGTTAAACCTCCAATCAAAAAAAAAAAAAAAAAAATTGAGACATATTTCACAGGAAGAATGGCCCCAAATTCCATTGTCTTGTTTTTGTTTTTGGAGGTTTAACGACCACCGTGAGCAACTCAATGGGCTATAAGCAGTCGCACGTCCCTAATTTAGGGTCACTGGTTCCAGGGAAGGGAGAGAGCCAGTGCCGTAAGACAAACAGAACATCCATGCCTCACCGGGATTCGAACCCGGACCCCGTTCGGAGGAATGATCAGAGGCCATCGCTTAGACCACTGCGCCACCGGGGCGGCCCATTGTCTTGTGTGCAAGACTTGTACAAGTCTATTTCAAGTCAAATTGCTTCTCTTCTGAAAGACTGATGTGGCCTGTAGCTTATTAATAAAATGTTCTCCATGAAGAGCACGTGTTTTCATTATTTTGATAAACCCTTTTACCTTACAAAACTCTAAATCAGAAAATTATTTTAGAAAATAACTTTTATGTCAACTATTTAGGACCTTCGTCTATGCTTTTCAACCCCCTCCCCCTTTTTGTAGCACAATTCTCTGATTTCAATCACAATAGTGCCACAAAAAATTTGATTTCCAACATGAATTGTGCTACAAAAAATAAAATTAAAACTTCGTCCTACGAAAATAAAGAACAGAAAAGAAAAATAGAAGTAATTCACCCTCACCCCCACACACACACTTCTTTTTGTTTCCGAGGAATGGAGATATTTGTTACACACATTTTTAGCACGTCTTTTGTAAAGATCGTGCTTATGTTACCGGTTTGTCCGTCCGTCTGTACCCACGATATCTCTGCAACTATTAGTCCGATTTGAAAAATTCTTTTTGCGTTGGGAAGCTTGAAATATGCGAATGATGATCCTTCATTTCGTTTTTTTTTTTTTTTTTACGATGTACAATTTCGCCGCCAGAGGGCGTAAATGCAGATGATGTCGAATTCAAAAATACGTTTTATTCCACATATTTGCTTCTAAACATCCGATTGAAAAATTACTTTTATCTTTCGATTCCATTTATGTCGAGGAGTATTTTAGATATAGTTACTTTTTCAAATTACGCATAGATTTTCCGATATGGGGAGTAAAAGTAAATTACATTTTTCCCAATAACTCTTCTTCTAAAACTCCGATTTAAAAAAAAAAAAAAAGAAAAAAAAATCAGCGAATACATCTCCTGATAGAAATTTTTTTGCATGTAGTTTAAAATTTTTGGTAAGGACTACTTTAGCCACCAGGGGGCGTAAGCGTTAATTTTTGCTTCTGATGTATTTGCCATAAAATCTGAGCTTCTAAAATATAGATTGAAAACAATCTTTCGTGGACTGATGCCACTCACATCGAAAAAACACTTTCGGAATATTTTCTTCTTAAAATATTCCACAGTTTCTCCGCCAGGGGGCGTAGATGTATATCTTATTTTTGTCAATATCTCTACTTCTAGGAATCCGATTTGAAAAATTCCTTCTTTGTTGGATAGTGTTTCCAGTGTGACATGTTTTTCATATAATTTCAAAATTTTCAATTAATTCATAGACTTTCCGCTAGGAGGCGTAGAGGCAAATTGCGTTTCCCCCTATATCTCTGCTTCTAAATCTCCGATTTCAAAAATTCTTTCTGCACCGGATACAACTCCTGATGGGAAATCCTTTGCACATAATTTCCAATTCTTCTAAAAAAAATGCTTTTGCCACCAGGTGGCGTAAATCTTAATTTCCGCTTCTGATGTATTTGCAGCAAAATATGAGCTTCTAAATTCTAGATTGAAAAAATTCGTCGTTTGTAGACCGTTTGTACTCATGTCGACAAACCTTTTAGAAACATTTTCTTCCTAAAATAATGCATGGTTTCTACGCCAGGGGGCGTAGATGTATGTCTTATTTTTGTCAATATCTCTACTTCTAGGAGTCCGATTTGAAAAATTCCTTCTTTGTTGGATAGTGCTTCCGATGCGAAATGTTTTTCTTATAAATTCAAAATCTTCAAGTAAATCATAGCCTTTACGCAAGGGGGCACAAAGGTAAATTGCGTTTTCTGCGTTATTTCTGCTTCTAAAACTCCGATTTGAAAACTTCTTCCTGTATCGCATACAAGACCTTATGGAAAATATTTTTCACATAATTCTAATGTTTGGTAAATAATGGTTTGGCCACCAGGAGCATAAGCGTTAATTTCTGCTTCTGATGTATTTGTAGCAAAATCTGGGCTCCTGAAAGCTTGATTAATTTTTTTTCTTGGACCGATAGTGCTCATATGGAAAAACCTTTTGAGAATACTTTCTTCCTTAAATAATGCATGGTTTTCCCACCAGGGGACGTAAAGTCAAATCTTATTTCTGTGGATATCTCTGTTTCTAAGAGTCCGATTTGAAAAATTATTTCTATGTTGGAGAGTGTTTCCGGTGCAAAATGTTTCTCATATAAATTCAGGTTTTTCTTAAAGCACAAGTCTGTAACCAAAGGGCGTAAGCTCACGATTCCGTTTACAGCAATATCTGAGGGATTAAAAACCCGATTGAAAAACTTCTTTCTTCCGTCAGATACTATTGTTTTCCATACCAGTTCCGTTGACTTTGAATAGCTTTGATAAATTTAATTTACGTCAGAACGGATTCAACAGACGTGCTTATTACACCCGAAAATTCGGTGTGATCTTTCTTTTTATAACTACCACTGGATTGTGCATATCATCATCTCTAACAGTTAATAAGTAACGCATAGATCCTGTGCCCGATGTGCATTATTTTTTTCTGTCATCCGAAAAAGTCCTGTGAATACGTACATGCTGTTACTTTTCGCTTATGCGAGAATTGATATCCTTTCTAGTGCGTTGTGAGGAGAATTTTCGACCGTGATAAGATAGTACAAATTATTTTAACTATTAATCTCAGTATTTCATTTTAAAGGGAAACTTTCCATCTCTGATGCTTTTTACGCTTTCCAACCGTAGGTTGAAGAAGCGTATATGCTCCAGCTTTGTCCGCCCGTCCGTCTGCACAATAACTCGCGTAAAAATGGTTCGGTTTCGATGAAATATTAGTATGGTAGGGGACCACTTGGGGACGAACCCTATTGAAAACAGGCTAAATGGGGTCAAAGGTGAGGAAATAAGAGCGGGATCAATTCCATTGCCTTAATGCGTCATAACTTGCTTAAAAATGGTTCGATTTCGATGAAATTTTAGTATGTGGTAGTAGACCACCTGGGAACGAACCCTCTTGAAAATGGGCGAAATTAGGTAAAAATGCTCAGGACATAGGTGCGGGATCCATTACATTGTCCTTATGCGTCATGACTTACGTAAAAATGCTTCGATTACGACAAAACTTTATCATGTTGTTCCGGAGGTATACTGAACCAGTTCTGTTCAATATAATCGAAATGGGGTCAAAACTAAGGACACAGGAGCGAGATTTATTCCACAGCCATTATCCTCATAACTTGAGTAATGATTTCTGGTATGTTAGAAAGCGCATCATAATCAATGCATTGCATGATTTTACTAACTTGTTTAATTTTTAAATCGAAATTCATTTGATAAATTTGGTTACTGGGTTAAAATGAAATGAAGAGGAGACAAATTAGTAAACACAGAGAGTTTTTATGTTTACATTTACCTGAGCACTTTGGCTTTGATTTTTGAAACGTAATCGAAGAAATACTGTAGTTGCCACCTCGGTGACGGAACTGTCAAATTTTTAACTAGTCGTTCGACCTGGGTTCGAGTCCCGGATGGGGCATGGGTCATGTTCTTGTTTGATTATGTCTCAAGAAATCTAATCATACGCGCAAAATTTGCTGCTGTGGTCAGTCTGTGGAGTGGACAACTTTCGACATCACCAAATATTTTTCCACTTGCTGCTGTATAAATTATATTTTCTTGGGCACAGTTTTCGGTTTCATCGACAACCCAATTTAGTATTAGAATTGATATCACACCCATTGTTCAGCAGTTTTAAAACACTGTTTTTTCTTTTTCATAATGTTCAAGAATACATACGGTTTCACGGGACCCTCTTATTAAATTTATGGTACTGTAACTTAGATGTAAGTTTCACAAACATCTAGGAATGCAGTTAACATTTCTGTTAAGAACTCATTTTTATAAAGTCTAAATACGAATGATTATACGGTGCTATCAAGACTTGCAAAGTGTATCAGCTGTGAAAACACAGTTTTGTCTCCGCCGGACATCGAATTCGGGTCTCCCTCACTCCAGAGTAAGTCGTTCTCCCAACTGAGCTACCCAGACATGTGCTCTCATTGCTATCTGCCTTTATTTCATGTGCGTCCTGCGAAGCAGGCTATTTTTTTTCCCATCTGTAAAAAATAGTGGTTTACAAAATGCAAACATTAATTTTCATTTCATGCCTTTGGAAGAGAGCGGTGAGCGTGGTCGCTCTCGGAATCATATTTTCAAGAATGAAAAAGCAATATACCGAGGTCGTTAGATATGACTCGATTTTTCTGTGATACCCACGTTCAATGTCAATTATGAATAAAATTCTATCCATTTGAAACTGACGTTCAGGAGAAATGTTCTCTAAGCAGTCTGCATAAAGAGTACTCACACGTTCTATTTACTTTTTTTCCCCGCAAATTTGTCATGTCATGAAACTTGTGCATTTTTTGCAATAGAAATCCCTAGAACAATAAAAGCTTCGCATAGTCTTGGTGTCTTCTCTTTTAAGGTGGAACAGGATGCGTTCAGCCCTGTTAAATGAAAAATAAAATACAGCTGCAAACTGACTTGGAACTTTTTGTCGCAAAGTTCATTTTACACTGAAAGACTTTCATGAAATTTTATCATTCATGACACCTACAATAGGCACTTCAAAACGCTCTCCGATGAATTTCAAAGGGAGTTTTCTTACTGAGGTGTTCCCGATGACCGAACGACGCAGCATGTGATAACGGGTGATGATACCTTTCTCATGAGGTATGAATCTTGCTACAATCTCTGTGAAAAACTTTCAACAAAGTGCTGTGGAACCAAAAAAAAAAAAAAAAATGTCACAGTGAGTTTTTTCACTGAGACGTTTCCATTGACCAAACGCTGTCTGTCATTAGCAGTATGTGAAACGGTTGATGTTACCGTTACCTTCCTTGTGAGGTGTGAATCCTGCTACAGTCCCTGAGAAGGACTTACAACAAAGTGCTGTGGAACAAAAAAAAAAAAAAAAAAAAAAAAAAGGGGAGCTTTCTCACTGGGATGTTTCCAATGACCAAACGGCGCGTCATTAGCAGCATGTAAAATAAGTGATGTTACCCTTACCTTCCTTATAAGGTGTGAATCTTGCTACAGTTTCTGAGAAAGACTTACAACACAGTGCTGTGGAACAAAAAAAAAAAAAAAAAGGGAGCTTTCTCACTGGGATGTTTCCAATGACCAAACGGCGTCATTAGCAGCATGTAAAATAAGTGATGTTACCCTTACCTTCCTTATAAGGTGTGAATCTTGCTACAGTTTCTGAGAAAGACTTACAACACAGTGCTGTGGAACAAAAAAAAAAAAAAAAATCAAAGGGAGTTTTCTCATTGAGATGCTTTAAATGACCGAACGGCGTCATTAGCAGCATGTGAAACGGGTGATGTTACCGTTGCCTTCCTTATGAGGTGAGAATCTTGGTACAGTCTGTGAAAAACTTACAACAGAGTGCTGCGGAACAAAAAAAAAAAAAATCAAAGGAAGTTTTCTCAGTGGGATGTTTCCAATGACAGAACGGCATCATTAACAGCATGTGAAACGGCTGATGTAACCCTTACCTTCCTTATGAGGTGTGAATCCTGCTACAGTCCCTGAGAAAGACTTACAACAAAGTGCTGTGGAAAAAAATAAATCAAATTGAGTTTTCTCACTGAGATATTTCTAATCTCCGAACGACGTCTGTGAGAGCGAAAGTACTGCTCACGTGTTGTGGAGCCGCCTCCTACTTATGGATCTGAGGCGTCCACGCTATCTGGCCTCTCACAAACACAAGGAAGTGTTTGTGCTTCTCTGAAACACTCCCTCAAACTCTGTTCGAGCGAACAAACGAAGCCTTCCCCACTTTAATATTAAATCTGTGATTCGTAAACGCAGAGCGACAACAGCTGAACGGACAGAATAATATTCACACTAAGATATAATGATTTCCAGAGGAGCTTCTACTAAAAACACACAAACATTTATTACGTAATCAATTAGGGTCTAGACGGCGGTGGATTACTCTTGCTCTAACATCAGGCTTCACTAGGGATTGGACCTGACAAGAGGCGTGCAACACGAAAGCTAGATTAAATACTTCCCGAGAAAATCTCTCTCGGCGTTGAAATTCTAGCTAGAGTCTACCTGATACTAAGTAGATCTAATCTCTGCAAATCTTAAGAAATAGTAGTCTAACTCTTCTTCTCTGCAATATGTTTCAATCTTAGCCTGTACTAAGCTCGTATTCCCTGTAGCGAAATATCTACTGCACCAGCGGAATCCCTGACTAGGGCCTATGCCGCTGCAGCTGAGCGCTCTATCTCTTCCAGGATAGATGCTCGCTGAATTCGACCCGAGCGTCGGACACTCTGTGGCTTGGAGCGTCAATCGGCTCACACAATAAAAGGCAAACGCTTCGCGTCTCCTCTTATGGGAGAACTACTCTCTCCGTTGGACGAAAGCAAACTAACTAACAGCTCCTCTTCAAGGGACCTGCTAGAACCCCTCCCCCCTTCGCGCTGCACATGCGCGAAGACCTCGGCGCTGACCTTGTCCTCACGCTGACATGTTGATGAAGCTCGCCTCTCCGGTCACGTGGGTCACCTTCCGCGCCCTTCGCCGGCCACACCCCTGGGCGCTGGCCCGGCGTCTTGCTGATGAGTCTTAATCCTACCTTCCGCGTCTCCTCGGTCCCCGTCAGATCTTCCATTAGTGAGTGCCTACTTTGAGAAAGTAATCCTACCGCCGAAGTACATTCTTAATATAACACAATACACATTGTTATGTTTATACAAAGGTGCATGGCTGTTTTCCACACTAGTAGGCGTCTGGACGACACTGACAATGGACAGCGAAAGTCGCGGTGTCATTGACGATGCTATCAGTTCGTCGAAAAAGCCTCTCCCATTCTAAGGCGTGAGGAACTAAAGTCTTTTGTTTGAAGCTCTCGACCTCTGAGAAATAAGAAATGTTCACGAGCTTTCTGTCGTCATTTTGGGCTGGTAATGACTTTTTCTTCATGATAAAGTAACATAATGTTCATCATTAATATAAATTAACATGGTTAATATGTCCGTTCTTACAATGTCATTAGAAGCATGTGAAACGGGTGATGTTACCCTTTACCTTCCTTACGAGGTGTGAATCTTGCTACAGTCTCTGAGAAAGACTTACAACAAAGTGCTGTAGAACAAAAAAAAAAAAAAAAAAAGGAGTAAGTAGGTCATCATATAACCATGGCTGTGATAATGTATTCTTCTGCCCTAGGCAATAAAATATTAAACCCATAAGATACGTAAGTGAAAATGTTTCTTAAAACAATTACTTTTTATGAACGTGAAAAGGAGAAAAAAAGTATTTAAACTTTGAGCAGGCGTCATGAAACAAAAATTGACTTATTTTAAGAGAATTCGTGACATTAATTTTAAGGAACATTGCATAAAAAGACAAATTAATCAAGAAGTCAAAAGGACGAACAGTTAATAGACAGAGTTGTTTAAGCAAATTTTTCCATCTAGATTTTCTTCTTTTGAAATTATCATGATGTTTCTAAACGCGACCCAAACATTTCACTTTGCCTTTCATTTGCCGAACATTTGCGAGCTCTACGAATATAGATAGAGAAAAAGAAGTTACGAAAATGCTGAAAAAAACACTTTTGAAATTCAGCAAAAACTACACTAGAACAGACCACAACCGGAAACCAATAAGCGTTACACTGAAGTCGTTGTAGTTTAAGCTATCAGTTAAACAGGAATTTTTGGCTAGAACTTCAGGGCACTTTTTCCTTGAGGTGTGAACGTTGGCAAATATATTTTGATCAATTTTAGAATTTCATAAGGGAATTGATAGTTCTACTCGGTGAAATCATCAGCAAGACATTAGATTTAGCGAAACAAAAATCTTTGCCATAATAGTCACTTCAACCAGAGATAACATACCGTTCTCATTTTTTTTTTCTTTTGCGGATAACACTTAAAATTATTTCTTTCAAAAGATAAAAAAGAAAACAACTGTGGCGAATAAGCATTTTTTTCGGGGCTTGTGGGGGGGGCAGAATTTCCCTGACAAGTTCATGCCGTTTTGCCTTTGTGAGAATAAATCCCTACATATCTTGAACTCTGTTATGCTGATGTCTTCTAACATCTTCACACAAATTAACATTACGAACCCGTGTCATTAATTAGGTAAGAAGATCATTCGAACTGCAGCTAAGCAATTGAGAAGAAACTTCCTTTCTCACACACCAATGCCCCACTCCGGAGTAACCGAGAAACTACCTTCTACCCCTCAACACCCCAGAATGGAGCACACTTCTGTCTTAAACTAAGTAAGACAACACACAACATTCTTGATAGCGTATATAAAACAAACTTAATTTGCAGCTCCTTAATGGCGGCTAAATGCAAGACATCAAGACATCTCAGTTTGAAAAAATACTTTCATCAGTGGATGTGAGTGACACCCTCCCACTCGAGACCAGCCATTTGAAAGGCATCTCGCACCTGCACTTACTCCAGAGTAATATTCACCTTGAGAATGAGCACAAAAAAAGGAATTTGTTGATCAGTTGAACTTCGGGAGACTCAAGTTGATATGATAGTTCATTTCCTTGGATGCAAGAACCACATTGTGGGAAAAAGGACCTGAAGGTTGGAGTGAAAAAAACATAACTAGGCGGACAGAGACATGACTGTTAAGCTTGCCACACATTACCTCGGAACGGAAGCGAAGCTTCGTAACAGAAAGGGCGGGAAAAAATTAGTAACCATTATTTGCAATGGAAGCCCGCACATTATATCGGGAACGCGTCGAGATGAGTCTTGCTTTTATTTTGATTGGAGGTTTAACGATCACCATGAGCAACTGAATGGGCTATAAGCAGTCGCGCGTCCCTAATTTAGGGTCTCTGGTTCCACGGAAGGGAGAGAGCCAGTGCCATAAAACAAACACAACATCCATGCCTCACCTGGATTCAAACCCGGATCCCTTTCGGACGAACGACCAGAAGCCATCGCGTAAACCACTGCGCCACCGAGGGCGGCAGTCATGCTTTTGAACGGAATTATCGGAACAGGAATTTTGAGTATCGCTCTCTGAGAATATTTCTTCCAAAACGTTTTTTTTTTTTTTTTTTCCGAAGCATTGCGCTTGCGTTAAGTCAAGAACACCTGCTTCAGTTGTTCATTTTATTGCATCAGCAGAGAAATAAGCTCTTGGCGTGGCCTGATCTTCCTCTTTCATTTATTCTGCTTTTTTTTTTTTTTTGGAAATTGTTTTTGATTGTACTTTCGGAAATACCTTTAAACGAAAAATTAATCAACGCTGCTCAAATAAATCCAATTTTATACTACATTGGTCGTGAACATTATTACAATAGTGTGATGAAAAAAAAAACGTGTGGGATGAAATATAAAAAAATATCACTAAATTTTTTAAATGAAGTATAACTCCTTTTATTCTTTTCGCATTTAATAAAAATATGTTTAATTTAAAAAAATATGCACACAAGAAAAATAGCATGCGTAGGTCATTACACCTACCGCTACAGGATCATCTTATTATATCCCAGGGGAGTCTGGGGTTTTGTAGAATTTAAATATCAGTATTATTTTATTTTACGTTCATTCAGGTACAATGCTATTATTTTATGTCCGCAGTTTTATCGGCCAACAAAGAGCGCAGATGTTACTTTACTTTATGTCCACATATCCGTAATTTCATTTTATTCTGTGCTTCGCCTTTCTTTGTTCAACATCTCGTCTCATCAGGCTGCCGCCAGGTGGCAGAGTGGTACGAAGCACCGGCTTCTAAATAATTCGTCCGAGATGGGTCCGGACTCGAATTCTGGGTGAAGCATGGATGGTGGGTTTGTCTTACGGCACTGGCTCTCTCCCTTGCATGGAACCTTCTTCTTCTTCTTCTTGGTTACTCAGTCCAAGGACTGGTTGTTCAGTAGTTGTACTCTGTCTCTCCATTCCTCTCTATTCTCCGACGTTCTCTTCAAGTCATAGTATGTCCCAGTATTAGTGTCTTGGAGTAATTGTTCCACAAAACCATTCCTTGTTCGTCCTGTTCCTATCTTGCCTTGAATTTTACCTTCCAAAACTTTCAGAAACAGGCCTCCATGGCGCAATGCGTGTCCCGTCCATAACATTCTTCTTCTTTTTAACATGTTGATCAGATTCCTGGGTTCTCCCACTCTCTCCAGGAACCTCCTCATTAGTCTTTCTATCGAGCCAGCTTATTCTCTCCATTTTTTTATAGCTCCACATTTCAAATGCCTCCAGCCTCTTCACTTCCCTCTTGGCCAATGCCCATGTCTCAGAACCGTAGAGAGCTACTGACCAAACATATGCCTTTAAAATTCTCTTCCTCAGTTTTAGATCCATATTTTTTGGATGTCAGTAGTCTTTGATTCTCTCTAAAAGCCGTTTTTGCCATCCCCAGTCTCATTCCAATTTCCTTTTCACATCTCGCATCTTCAGTAATAATTTGACCCAAACACGGAACCAGTGACCCCAATTTCGAGACGGGCGTCTGCTTTTGTAGCTCCATGAGATACTCATGTTGGTCATTAAACCCCTTAATAATAAAACTAGTAATAATAAACTTGCCACACTACTTTGTCTTCTGATGAATTGAAAACGCTTGGAAATTTTCTTTTATGATGATATCTCCAATTGCAGCATTACCACCCATCTTAGTTAGGCATCGTAAAGTGGCTCTTGGCTATCTATTTCGTCGAGTTAACACAAGTTTACATCGTTTCCTCACAGAGCACATTTAAGGAGCCAGATGTCCGGGACTGGACAGTATTTTGCTGCCCCAGTATTAATTGCACATCTGGAATTTTACTATGGGTGGATGAATAAAAATACCCAGGAGAAAACATTCCCAAAATATGATGAGGAAGCGTTAAAAATATCTACTTCATATTGAAGTAAGTGTGTATCCCACGATTCATGGACGAATCAGTCGTAGCAAGAAAATGTAAAAAATGTATGGTTGAAAAATGGATACCAGTTCAGTTCTGCTTTAATACCCCCCCACACCCGGGTTGGGTTCAGCTTGTTAAAATTATATCGAAGTAGTGGGCGAAATAATATTATCCAAATATAATGATTCAAACGAATTCTTAATGTATGAAAATTTCCCCCAGTTATAGAAGTATACAAAAAAGACTTCTGTAATGCTTCCGAAAGAAAGTTTTTTCGTACGGCAGTTTCTTTACTTTTTGCTGTGCTACCTGAAGAAAAAAAATGGAAAATGTAGAACTCTGTCAATTCTTCAAGCATCCTGCATAATTCCGGAGCCCTCTTGAAAATTCCGTACCCGGGACTGCAGCCCTCCCCTAGCCCCCCTCTTAAATGGGCTCTGTCACCTCGTAGGAAATTACACAAGCAGTTTTTTTCTTTTTGTGGTTTAACGACCACGTGAGCAACTCGATGGACTATAAGCAGTCACCCGTTTTAAATTTAGAGCTACTGGTTCCAGGGATGGGAGAAGGCCAGTGTCATAAAACAAACACAACATCTATGACTCACCAGAACCCGAACCCATCTCGGACGAATGGTCAGAAGCCAGCTCTTAGGGCACTGCGCTACCGGGGCAGCACCATGGTTGTTGCCAATATTTGGTTGTTTGTTAAATAAACAACCTCTAATTATATCAATTAAAAATATAATATAATACTAGTAATTACAGTACTGTAGCCCATCGAGTTGCTCACGGTTGTCGTTAAACGCCGGAAAAGAAAAACAAAAAAGTGACTCGACCTTAATAAGTCGCCATATTACGTTGGCACGCATCGGAACACGTTAGAACGGAAACGAATTTATTTCGTTTCCATTTTTTGCAACTTCATAACCGTCATGATCGACAGCTTCGCATTCTGAAAGGAAGTTGTCTTTAAATTTGGTTCTTTCTAGACAGTTTTTCTGCTTTCAGCAGCACAGATTACTTACATATAGTCCTTGTCCGATAATTCTACAGACATCCAATTGCCAGGGGCGTATTTAGATGGAAGGGGGGGGGGCTGGCCCATTCCGAAAGTGTTTATCCCTTTTTTTTTTTTTTTTTTTTTTGTTAAAATGTGACTTATATCAGAAAAGTGCTTTAATTTAATAAAAATGTATCAACTTACATTAGAAAATAATGCTTTATTTCTTCTCCTATTTTTCATTAACTTTTATTTTTCCCTGATGGATTTTAAAAACCTCCATTTTCTGTCGGCCCCCCGTAAAAAAAATTATGTGTACGCCCCTCTCCATTGTCATCGAGAAATTAAATCAGATACTTTCAACCTGTCTTCGAACACCTCATGTACGTCAGCACGCATCCACTGGAGGAAAGATAGTCTATTTGCGCAAAAAGAATCGTAGCAAAGTTAAAAATGTTTGACGAACTGTTTCCAAATTACAATAAATTCTAGTTTGCTTTTTGTAAGAATTTATAAAAACTGAGCAATATTAATTTCATTGTCAATGCAAATTAATCCAACTTGCAGAGTAACTTTCGCGGGCTTTTAACTATATATAAAAGAAATAAAATGTGCTGTTTCATCGATCTCTTCTTGCATTGGTTTTTACGTGAAGGAGAGTAGCAGAATGAGACAGAGAGAAAGAGAGTGAGAGAGAGAGAGAGAGGGAGGGAGAGAGAGAGGGACAGACAGAGATAGCAAGAATGAAGACAGAGATAGCAAGAATCGTAGAGATGCAGAGATGGGGCAGATAGGGCAGCGGGAGATAGATAGATAGATAAAGAGAAAGAGTTCGATAATTATGTAGGGAAGAGAAAGGGAAATAAAGAGAGCGAAATAGATCGTAGATGCACTGTATACGCAGTAAAAACAGACGGAACAGTGAGACAGAGACTCAGAGAGGAAGAGAGTGAGAGTGGCATAAAGTGGAAGACAGAGTAGAATGAGACGGGTGAATAGAACTACAGAGAAAAAGGGCGATTGAGAGACAGGGAGAGGCCAAGAGACACAGGCAGAGAGACAGGGACAGAAAAAAGATAAAGCAGGATAGAGCACATACATAGATAGGAATAGCGAGACAGGCAGAGATAAGGGAACGAGGGTTAGAGTTTGAAAGGTAGTGAGAACGAGAGACGATAGATTAAGAGGTAAGGAAGAGAGATGGCGAGAGAGGCAGAGAAGGCGGAAAACAGCGGATTAAGATATATGCATTCATCGAGAGAGAAAGAGAGAGAAGGAGCGTCTAAATGAGATCGGGAGAAGACATAGGACAGATAAAGAGAAAAATAGGAATATAAATAGATAAAGTGGAAGATTGATAAGGAAACACAGATAGAGATAGTGAGACAGACAGAGAGAAGATATTAAGTTTTAAAGGCTGAAAAATGGTCAGAGAGAGATACAAAGAGATAGGAAGGACGGTACAGGGAAATAGTGAGAAATAGAGGAATAGGCAGATAGATAAACACAAAGAGATAGATATAGAAGGAGAAAGCCAGGATCAACGTGATAATAGAGACATACCGAGAGAGAGAGGTGAATGATAGACAGAGGTTTAGAAAGATGCAGTGAAACAAGGTAGGCCCAGAGTGAAAGATACATAGAAAGAAAGAAAGAAAGAAAGACAGGGACAGAGAGAGAGAGAGTTTAAAAGAGAGAATGGAAGAGAAAAGAGAATGAATTACAGAGTTCGAGAGTGGAGAACGAAAAATAAAAGTTGAAAGAGTGAGACATATTCAGTTTTAGACTGACACTGGCAAAAGCAATGTAGCCACTTAAAATCAGGTCGAAACGCTCAATGCACACACATATCACTTTAAAATTGCGATGCTTGAAGAGTTATAATTTGTTCATTGGAAGAGCAAATGCTTTAAAATTACAAAAACAAAATAATGGAAAAACGTTTTATTACAGAAGTACCTTAAAATTTATCTTGTATGAAATAGGGAGTACGAAACAGCTATAGCTTCCTCAAATACAAATATCGTGAAGAATTCTTAGCAGATGGCACTTATGTGACAACTCCTAAGAGGAAAACTATATACTGAGTGAAAATTGGACTCCAATATATAATTCGGACGAATCAAAAATTGGCACTAATAATTAGTCAGCTTATGAGTGAATGCAAGTGAGATTAACTTTATTAAAACAGTTTTATTTTCCGCAAGTTAATTTAGATAAATGCTTCGGACAACCTAAGGGATACTCTTCTATAGAATAAAAGTTTATACTGTCTAGGCACGTTAAAATATTTCACACATGAAAAAAATATTTAATTATGAAATCATGTAAAGGTTTTGAAAGCGCTAGTGTATTTTAAAAAATTAAAATAGTTTAACGTGCCTAGACGGTATAAACTTTTATTGTACAGACTTAATCCGGCACGTAGTTTTAAGGGAAAATATCCCTTAAACATCCCTTGGGGATATTTAAGGGATATTTTCCCTTAAAACCCTGTTAATAAAATATGACGAAAATGTCCAAATTACGTAAATATTGGGACCGGAAGCGAATTTAATAAACTGTAGAGATGAAGGACAAATGTAACCAGATGTGAAGAAATTTCGTCAAATGCTTTCTCATTTCATCCAAATGTAGACATCTGTAAAAAGATTATCCGTATCAATTATAAATAAATAAAATAAATTATGTCTGATGTTCAATTAAATCTAACGCATATTCAGTGACACTTCAATCCTAAGCCAAGAGGATCTCCAAATTACTGTATACAAGTGTGAAGACAAGTGGTAAATTGTACAACATTTGGGAACACAGTCTTCTCATTTAATCCATCATCTTAGTCAACTGTAGAAGCAATCTATAAAATGAATTCAAGGCAAGCATAATCTGTAACATGGTTTTCCTTTCTACAAATGTAGTGATAATCAGTAAGAAATCTTCCTTCCTTCAGTCAGATGTGGATAAAATTTGTAAGTGAAGTAAATGCAAAAATAATCTGAAAGTTCAATCCAATGCAGAGACGATGTTCAAATAACAGAGAAGGAAGTTTTGCAATTTCAATCAGATACACTGACGGAAAAAAATCCCAAAACCAAGAAGGGGTTGTGTTAGATAAACGACAGTTGGTAGGCGGTGAGAGTACATCTGTAAGATGACGTCTATGCAAATTTCGCGCTCGGCGCATACGTGTGGCGCTAGTAGTGCCCTCGGAACATGCAAAGCAGGTTTGCTGTAAATACGCGCTGTAACGTTCGTTAGCGTTAGTTATCGTTGAGATTCGACGTAGGGTGTTGATGTTAGTCGAGAATGTAACTTTAAGAAGACGAAGAAGCTATTAACAACAGCTCACGGAGTTTGAACGAATTCGTGTAATAGAGCTACGAGAAGGTGGATTTTCTTTCCGCAATATTGCAGAACGACTTGGCAGGAATGTAGCCACTGTACATGATTGTTGGCAGCGGTGGTCAAGGGAAGATACTGCCTCAAGAAGACCGGGTTCCGGCCGGCCACGTGGCACTACTGAGAAGGAAGACCGCCGTGTGCGGCGTATGGCGGTGGCGCATCGTACCGCGTCTGCGGCAGCAATTCGAGATGCAGTTGCCACCAACCACAGTGACACAACGAACTGTTACAAATCGGTTACTTGAAGGACAGCTCCGAGCCAGACGCCCTGTAGCGTGCATTCCACTTACTCCAAACCACTGCCGTTTGCGACATCAGTGGTGTCAAGCTAGAGCTCATTGGAGGACGGAGTGGAGATCTGTTATGTTTTCTGATGAAAGCCGGTTCTGCCTGGGTGCCAGTGATGGCCGTGTGTTGGTTAGAAGGAGGCCAGGTGAGCGCCTGCAACCAACCTGTCTGCGGCCGAGACACACTGGACCTACACCTGGAGTTATGGTCTGGGGAGCAATTTCCTATGACAGCAGGAGCCTTCTCGTGGTTATCCCACGCACCCTGACGGCACAGTTGTACGTCGGTCTGGTGATTCAACCTGTTGTGCTGCCATTCGTGAACAGCATTCCAGGGGGTGTTTTCCAACAGGATAACGCTCGCCCGCATACCACTGTTGTAACCCAACATGCTCTACAGAGTGTCGACATGTTGCCGTGGCCTGCTAGATCACCAAATCTTTCACCAATCGAGCACGTACGACATCATTGGTCGACAACTCCAGCGTCAACCCCAACCAGCATTAACCGTCCGTGTATTGACCGACCAAGTGCAACAGGAATGGAACTCCATCCCACAAACTGACATCTAGCACCTGTACGACACAATACATGAACGTTTGCGTGCTTGCATTCAACATTCTGGCGGTTACGCCGGTTATTACTGTACCAGCATTTCACATTTAAAATGGCTCTTCTCGCGCTTACAATAAGCTGTGATCTTGAAACCTTAATCGATTAAATATGTTACCTATACAATTGTATTGCCGCCATTTCATTCCTCCACAACTATTTTTTCGTGGTGTTGAGATTTTTTTTTTCCGTCAGTGTATATAGACAGTCTGCGAATTTACTTAAATGCAGAGGCAATTGCATATTTAACCAAAAGCAGATAAAATCCACGAATGTAACGGGTGTATAGACAATTGGCAAATCTGCCCAAACACAAAAATAATCTGGAAGATCTGTTTAGTTCGGACATACAGAATATTTGAATAAAACCAAAAGAGACCCTCTTTCAAAAATCATGCAGAGAAAACTAAGACTGTTTGAACATATTTGCGGAATGAAAAATGACAGAAAGATAAGGATATTGATGGTGTTTGGCTTAATGAACGGAAGAAATGCGAGAGGAATGCACTCACCTTGAGTGGGCTGATGATATCAAAGACTGGTGCGGTGGAACACTTCAAGAACTCAATCACTCTGCAATGAATAGTCTTCAATGGGACTATACTGCGTAGTTGAAATGGCAACAGACACCTACGGGAATTTTACCATGGTGATGATGATATAGAATATTGCTTCAACCTCTTCAACGTTGTTATCTGCAAACCACAGGGCTGCTTACGATTTCTGTTCCTTTACTTGCGACGGGCTTCTTGCAGTTCATTTTTCTACTTTAGTTATTCAACAGAAATGTTAAATTTGAAGCTACGGACGCAGAGCATGGTATGCCATTGCAGCTGTCTGATACGAAATTCTCAAAGCAAAAATTAATGAGCACAGCAGTGTTTTAGCATCCTGAAGATCATTTTCTGAACTGTAGATAAATAAATGATAATTGGGGATGCAACAAATATCATTTTAGCAGAAAATATGCAATTTTACTGCAGCTACAATATTAACACGTTCCTGAAGCAGTTGAGAATGATGTCGGATTTAAAACCAAAAATATTTTTATCACTTTTCAGAAACATATCTTTACAGGAGTAACTGTAACTTTTTAGGAAATTTATCACGTCTGTTATTACCCTATTTTGTTTGAAAAGTCAGATGTCATTATAACGTAAAAGTCTTTTCGTACTGCTACGCTATTTTAATACATCACGGTACGATGAAAGAGTTCCTAAATTAAACCCTAACGGCCAGACGGAACATTTAAAAACAGAAGTCAAACTTACGGAAATTATGCCTTATTTCTGCAGCACAGATATAGTACTTCACATAAGAAATCGGTATCAACACTCCACATTAAACGCTCCACACACCACACTAAACGCTCCACACACAAGCAACTGTAGTATCGTAGTTTATATCTCTCGTTCTTATCTCATAACAGGCGTACGTCACGTTCATTCAACCACAATTATGTTGCCAACAGTATTCGTCTGAGAGAAAAGATATCACGTTAAGTATGAAGTATAACTGAGAACAAACTCAAGATTTACATAGGGAAAGAAACTAAAAAGGAAAGTTAATTTAGAATATACGACACATCGTCTTTTCTTCGGTCCCCTTATGAAACAACTGCAAAGTTCAAACATGTTTCACTATACATTCTGTGGAAGAAGTATCCTTCTCTTAACAGTAACACAGGCAATTCAGCGATATCTGTTTACTGAGATAATATTTCTGGAAGTACCTCAGAAATATTATCTCAGCAATCAGACATCGCTGACTTGCCTGTATTTACTGTTCATCACATCAGAAAACTTGAAAATTACAACGCCCTGCAGCGAGAATCAGACCCGCATCTTCCGATTTCCGTTCGAGCACGTTATCCTTTACACCACCCAGGACGACGAAGTCCCAAGTATCTGAGTGCTAAGAATCAGAAACTTGGAAGATTTTTGCCTGTGGAAACTAATTCTGTTTCCTCGTAGTATTGTTATGTGAAATCACCAGTCTCTTAGGTATAGCTGAATATATATCAAATACGTGGAAATAATGTAAATAGACCACGTCCTTGCTTTGTCCACATTATTTTATAAACAATGCATAGAAACTGAAAAAATGTGTTCCGACACCACAGGGATCAAACCCCAGATCTCTCGATAACTAGTTGAGTGCGCTCGCATTTACGCTACCGTGCCAACAATTCTCAGCTTCATGCGTGGTTTTATCAGTCAGCATCTAATTACACATATCCGTACTGATGGTCTCAACAACTGAGTTGTAGTCATCTGGTGGCAATTAACAGAGCTGATCAAATGATCATATGTAGAGGATTTTAGGAAGGGGGTGTCTGACCCCAGGTCTTAAACAACCCTTAGAAATAGGAAGCTAGGAGATTTGGGCTAGAGTGCCCGATAGGAAAGTGACACGGAAGCGAAGTAGAAAGGGGGAGGAAGACGCCCTTATTTATTACCGGGTGGCCAGTACCCGGGGTCCGACGGCTTAACGTGCCCATCCGACGCACGGCGGATATTTAGTGGATCGAGCGTTCGTACTTGCCTGGGATCGAACCTGAGGTCCTTTCCGCGGCAGTCATGAACGCTGCCCACTAAGCCACCCGCGGCCCAATTAACACAGCTATTTAATTGTAGCTGATAAATCCAAAGGGCGATAAAAAATGCCACCAGATGACATCTCAGTTGCTGAGACCATCAATACGGATATGTGTAGTCAGATGCTGACTAATAAGCCACGCATGGCGCTGAGACCATCAATACGGATATGTGTAGTCAGATGCTGACTAATAAGCCACGCATGGCGCTGAGACCATCAATACGGATATGTGTAGTCAGATGCTGACTAATAAGCCACGCATGGCGCTGAGACCATCAATACGGATATGTGTAGTCAGATGCTGACTAATAAGCCACGCATGGCGCTGAGACCATCAATACGGATATGTGTAGTCAGATGCTGACTAATAAGCCACGCATGGCGCTAATAATTTTTGGCACCGTAGTGTAATTGCGAACGCACTCGACTAGTTATCGAGAGATCTGGGGGTCGATCCCAGCGGTGTCAGAACACAATGTTTTAGTTGCCAGGGCCGGATTAAAGTGGGGTCTATAGGGGATATAAACCTTGGGACCCACCATGACCAATGGCCCAGGACGCATGCCTGGGCAAGTATTAGATACATAGGTAGCGAGAGAGAGAGAGGAGAGAGGTTTATAAAATAGTTTTACTTTTGTCTCGTATGATTTCTACTTGGTCAGAAACGGAGGCTGGAAGACGAACAGATGTCAAGGTAGTGACTCACCACGGGTAAAGAAAGGTTTCATGTCGCTGTGTATAGCAGGGTCGGCGAAACAGTTTCAGCTTTTTCACTACCATCCACCCACACACCCCAATTTGCACTTGAGACGTTCATGGTCGGAGTCCCCTGTGGTTTCATTTTGCATAAAAGAAAAAACAAAAAAAAAACGATGCACTAAGAAAAGTATACAATGCTAAATCATTAGAAAATCCAAGACAAAATCTAGGAATCTTAAGTTTTTAACTCATGTTCTCATGAGAACAATGAAAAATATAGTGACCTATTATGAAAACTCTGCAGATGATTTAGTAGTTAGAGTTTCATGTTTTAACGGACTTCATAATGATTCCCCGTCATAAATTATTTGGGGGACCTACTCAGATGTCTCAGCCTTGGGGCCCACTCAAATGTCTTAGCCTAGAGGCCCACTCAGGCTTAATCCGGCACTGTCAGTTGCTATGCATTGTTTATAAAATAACGTGGACAGAGAGATGATATTATCCATTTACTCTTAGGTATAAACTCTGTGAAAGAAATATTCTTCCCTTAATGCGTGGAAGTAAGCCAGAAATATTATCTCAGCGATGTCTGATTGCTGAGTAAATATTTCTGATGTTTCACTGAATCACAAAAATTTGGTTTAATAGAGTAAAGATAATCATCATCAACCATTGTCAATTCACTGCTGCGTGAGTCTTAGCTACAATATCTTCCCTTCCATATCATCACAGCAGTAGCTACCAGGAGGGCAATGGTCATTCCAGGAGCGTAAATTAATGCTCTGGAAGGTGTAAAAAATAGAAATTGTAACTAAAATAAAGACAGGTAATACCCTTCAGTATTTTCTTTTCAAAGACATTAGTTAGGCTCATACAGCATTACATGCAGCTAACCAGGGTACAGGGTAACATACACTATAAGGTGTGAGCATCTTAAATTCATGAAGGGTACTTTCCAAAACCGTGAATGGAGGCATAGAAAACAATATGCTGATTTGCGTAACCTCCATGACCAGAACATGTCGTGTTTATGAAGAGCTAATTAATCATGTGTGCTCTAAGCCTTTAACCTTGAACAGAATATTTTCCAAGCCCTAACCCTAAAGCTTTTTACGCCGCGCCGGTGGCGCAGTGATCAAAGCGGTGGCTTCGTCCGAGTCGGTCCAGGTTCAAATCCCGGTGAGGCCAGGATGATGTGTTTGTCTTACGGCGATGGCTCTCTCCCTTCCCTGGAACCAGTGGTCCTAAATTAGGGACCGGCGACTGCTTATAGCCCACTGAGTTGCTCACAGTGGTCGTTTAACCTCCAATAAAAAAAGAAGCTTTTTACTATTGTTAATTCACTATCCGATATTCATTCGTTCAGTGCTGGTTTGTTTTCATTTTGGCATTTCTGTGGAGTGTTGTGTTGTCGGCGTTCACACAATGTTTACGCTTTACTTGGTATCTACCATCTGTGGTTCTTGAGTATTTACCTAGTTCTTACAATTTTAATAAAATTATATCAAATACCTCAAGTGCGATTTTTGAACGATCACAATATTTTCCGATAACGGCGGTGTGTGAGAACGTAAAAGTCACGTATTATTTGAGTGGAACACCAAGGGGCGCAATTTCAAGTCTCGCCCTCCCAGAAAAGAAAGACTTGCTACGGTCCTGCATTTCATTTCGGTATGCTTTTGAACTTCATTCACTCACTTCTCACGTAGTCTTCTTTTTGGTCTTTTCCTGTCCCTTGGTATCTAGTCTAGTATTTCAGTTGTTCAACGGTGTTCAATTCTTCCAGCATTATGTCCTTCCCATTGCCATTTGAAGGTCTTTACTTTGCTCATGATGTCATCCAGTCTTACCATTTTCCTAATCCATATGTTCCTCTTCATATCTTTCCTGGTTGCACCAAGCATGCATCTCTCCATGCTTTTTTGAGTTGTCTTCAGCCTCTAAATGTATTTTTTAGTTAAGGTCCACAAGCAAGAGCTGGAAGGCTGCATTTTTTAAACATTTTTATTTTTAGACACATTGGTAAATTTCTCTTGAAAATTGTACTGTTTCTCCGAACCTCACTCTACCAAAGTTTTAGTCGCCAATGTGGCTTTCGTTTGGAGTGAGGACATTTACAGACAACGGAAAAATGTACCATGACAGGTAATACACTTTATCCCCCTTTCTGAACTAAATACAGGTGACATCGTTTAGAGAAAAAAGTGTTGCACGAAAAGAATGAATCTTTAGGCCAAAGACTTAACTTTATTTAAATAGACATTTTGCACTTTTAGAGTTTTCGGCAGATCTTTCAGCAGAGATGTTGCACTTTCATCCTTGTAAGTTTATGCCGTTCCCCGATTGATTGCAGGATGACTTATTGTCGAAGTGAACCGTCGTTTTTCTCAATTTGTATGCTTCTTTGGCCAAACTTGGTCCTTGGTAGATACAACATCGTAAGCCAGGCTAGCCTACCAGTCTGAAATTCAGTTGACTCCATTCTGCAAGTATCTGAAGCACGAGGGCTGTCTTGAAAATAATGCCTCTTTGCAAATAACTCGTCTTTCAGTTGAGATATTTTAATGAAAGTTGGCATAAAACGCGTTAAAATCTTCTAAACGTACTGGTCCTACACAACACAAAGCCCATCTAACATCTAACATGCCGCCCCGGTGGCACAGTGGTCTAAGCGATGGCTTATGACCATTCGTCCATGAACGGTCCTGGTTCGAATCTTGGTGAGGCAAAGATGTAGTGTTTGTCTTACGGAGCTGGCTGTCTCTCTTCCCTGGAACTAGTGTCCCTAAATTAGGGACTGGCGACTGCTTATAGCCCACTGAGTTGCTCACGGTGAACATTAAACCTTCAATCAAAAAGAAAAATCAAGCATTCACCCCATGGCTCAACCCAACATGTGCTACTAGTTGGGGAAAATTCCGCCGACGGTCGTTTGTTGCAGGATCTCACAGCCTGTTTCACAACATCTGTACCCACAAAACGGGTTTTTTTTTCAGAACATTTGAACACAGAGACTTTGTTTCATGTGACCGAACATGTCAGCCCATTTTGGCAGTGGCCAAAATGGGAGGTGTGAGGTCGGGCTATGTCGTAGTGTAAGAGCACAAAACAAAAAGGCTTGTTTAGTCTCTTCTTGCGGATAGCTTCCTCAGCTTTTTTAGTAACTTGTTGCGATAATTGGGCCAGCTACCTTGTTCAAGATGATAAGTTCTTCAGCCTCCACTTCGGTTTGAAAAAAGACAACGCATAAAAAAAAGAAAAAAATCTCGTGAAATTCATCACATGAAATGTAATTTCTGAGGGGCGAATTTGTTATATGAAATGGAGAAACAAATGTTTAATTTGCTTCTTCAAAACGGTGTTCTAGAATTATTCAGAACTTATGCAAAAATTTGTGATTAAGATTCACATTTCCTCCTATGCTCCATTGTCTTATTGCTTGTCGCGAACTCGTGCACATACACAGCGCCTTTTACATACTCACCTCACCAACGGAAAAGAAAAATGATCGTTTTCAAATCTGTCCAGACTTCCACACTCTTATAAAAAAAAATTATGCATAATTCACGCACACACAAACGCCAGCGCGCGCAAGAAAGATTGAATTTTCGAATTGTTCGATGTCGCCTTGTTGTTTTTTTTTGTTTTTTTTTTCAGAACATTTGTATCAAATTTTTACATAAATTGAAATATTATTAAGCTTTGAATGATTATCAAATTTTTTACATCAAAAATTTAAATATTATTAAGCTTTGAATGAGTATCAAATTTTTACATCAAAAATTGAAATATTATTAAGCTTTGAATGAGTATCAAATTTTTTACATCAAAAATTTAAATATTATTAAGCTTTGAATGAGTATCAAATTTTTACATCAAAAATTTAAATATTATTAAGCTTCGAATGAGTATCAAATTTTTACATCAAAAATTTATATATTATTAAGCTTTGAATGAGTATCAAATTTTTACATCAAAAATTTAAATATTATTAAGCTTTGAATGAGTATCAAATTTTTACATCAGAAATTTAAATATTATTAAGCTTTGAATGAGTATCAAATTTTTACATCAAAAATTTTAAATATTATTAAGCTTCGAATGAGTATCAAATTTTTACATCAAAAATTTTAATATTATTAAGCTTTGAATGAGTTTCAAATTTTTACATCAAAAATTTAAATATTATTAAGCTTCGAATGAGTATCAAATTTTTACATCAAAAATTTATATATTATTAAGCTTTGAATGAGTATCAAATTTTAACATCAAAAATTTAAATATTATTAAGCTTTGAATGAGAACTGCATCTAACATGATATACACTGGAGTAGCAAATTATTAGGAAATTCTACTGACAACGTGTTGGGACGCCTTGGTTTACAAAACAGCCTGTATTCGATGCGGTATGCATTCAACGGGTTGCTGATATTGCTCTACAGATATGTTCAGTCAAGCGGATTTGATGCTTTCAGTCAATTGCCAGACGTCCGCAGAAGGAGGATCTCTGTTACGAATGCCTATCTGAATAGCGTCCACATATGCTAAATTGGGTTAAGATTTGAAGAATATGGTGGCAATTTTAACACTTTGAAGTCCCTGTCGGCCTCATGGAACCAATGTGTGACGATCCGAGCCTTATGACATGACGCATTATCTTGTTGGAAGCAGCACTGTCCATCAGGAAACACCATGCACATGTACAGGTATGCCTGGTCCTAAGTGATGTTAACATACCTCGAGGCTTCGAAGTATCTTAACATCACGTTAACATCGTGTTGGCGTTCTCTACCTTCCTTCCCCCGGGCAAAAAAATTCCACCAATTCTTATATATAGAGAGAGAGGGGATGGACAAAAGTATGGAAACACCTGGTAAAAATTATGGGTAAAGCGACCAACGTTTTCCACGTGGAAATGTAGATGGCGCTTGAGGTCTTGATAGTGAATGTGTGCTACGAAACGTGGCAAACGAGCAGGTAGCCACAGTTTCTGTCTAGACATTGATCTGTGCGTTGCAAGTTAATTATGTCGGAGATTACAGAGTTTCAAAGAGGGCAAATTGTTGGGGCTTGTATATGGTGGATGCTTCCGTGACCAAAGTAGCAAGTTTATTTGGTGTATCGCGAGGTACTGTATCGAACGTTATGACCGCATATTGTGCATCTGAAAAAAACATCCTCCGATAAACACCAGCGTGGACGAACGTGTGCGTTGAATGACAGACAGAGAGAGAGAGAGAAGGACATTGCGGAGGATTTTGACCACAAACGAGAAGACAGCAGCTGCAAAAGCTACTGCTGAGCTGCATAACGTGATTTCAAATCCTGTCTGTACAAAACCAATGCCAAGAGAACTCCATAGGCAAGGAATTTATGGTCGTGTTACAATCGCTGAACCACTGGTTAATAACGTGAATGCAGCACGCCGGAGAGAGTGGTGCAACACTCGTAAAACGTGGACTGCTGAGCAATGGAAGGCCGTCATCTGGTCCGATCAATCCACCTTTACACTGTTTCCAACCCATGGGCGAGTTTACGCATGGCGACCCCTCCCCCCAAACTTACGATCCGGCGTGCCTTTTACCGACAGTTAAACATGGAGGCGGGTCTGTCATGGTTTGGGCAACCATATCATGGTATTCTGCCGGCTCCATTATTAACTTGTGAGGTCGTGTCACTGCCAAGGACTATTTACGCATTTTGAGCGACCAAGTCCATCCTATGGTACAAATAGTGTTTCGTGAAGGCGATGCCATTTCTCAAGACGATAAGGCCCCAATTCATACAGCTCATATCGTTCAATCATGGTTTGCTGAGCATGCTGATGATGTTTCTCATCTTCCCTGGCCCTCTCAATCGCCAGACCTCAATATAATAGGGCCCCTATGGGCCATTTTTGGAGAATGAGGTTCGAGCGCACTAACCGCCTCCAGCATCTTTACCGGAATTTGAACGTGTGTTGCAGAAAGAATGGTATAACATCCTATTATCCACCATTCAAGACTTATATCTGTCCATTCCCAGGAGAATCCAAGCCGTCTTGAATGCAAAAAGCGGTCCTACACCATGTTAGGTATGGAATTCTTTCTTTTAACAGGTATTTCCATTTTTTTGCCCATCCCCTGTATATATATATATGCACGGTCGAGTCGCATTATTGTTACCACCAGCTAATATGCAGAGTAACCGCCATGTGCAGCGCAGACAGCAGCTAGACGGGCTGGGAGTGACTCAATAAGGTCTTGGAAGGTGTTTACAGATATGAGGAGCCATGCTGACTGCAGTGCATCTGACAGCTTCTGGAGGGTGCGTGGTGGAGGATCCATAGAGCGAACAACACGATCGAGGTGGTCCCACAGATGCTCAACTGGGTTTACGTCTGGGGAATTAGGGGGCCAGGGAAGTAGAAGTACTTTGAAGTCTTCATCGTGCTCTTCCAACCACTCTTGGACATTTCTAGCTGTGTGACATGTCGCATTGTCATGCTGGAAGATGACACCCCCTCCCCCGCCGTAAGACAATCAGTATGTATGGATGTACGTGGTCTGAAAGGGTGAATTCATAACAAATTGTGTCCATAGTGCCTTCATCAGTTAATAGTGGACCCAGAGAATTCCACGAAAACATTCCCCAGACCATAAGGCTGTCCCCACCAGCTTGTGTTCTTTCAGCAATGGTTGAAGAGTGTTTGTTCTCCGATGTTTCGCGACTTATATAACAACGTCCATTCGTTCGATGAAGCACAAAACGTGACTCATCGGAGAAGGTAATCCTTTGCCAATCAGCGGAGGTCCAATTCCGATACTGCTGTGCAAATGTAAGCCTTTTCTGCAGATGCACCTTCGTTATCATAGGTGCAGTGACCATCCGTCTGCATCGGAGCCCCTTGCGCAGCAGGGTTCGCTGAACTGTCATTTTAGACACACTTCCGGTAGCCCCCTGGTTCATTCGGCCAGTGAGTTGCTCCACTGTAGCGTGTCGATCGGCCCTCACGCACCTTCGAAGCCGTCGTTGACCTCTCACATCAATGGCATGTGGTGCTCCGCAGTTTTCACCTCGCTTATTCGCAATGTTGCCATTTCTCTAATTACGATACACTTTAACCACAGCAGCACGCGAACGGTTCACAAACTGCGCCGTTTCAGAAAAACTGCTACCCTTGGCCCGACAGCCGATAATCATCACTTTTTGCAAATCTGATAAAAAAAATCGCTCCTTTTATCCATGACAGCAATGAGTAATATGTTTTCAGAATGCCTACAGCACACCTTATATACCCTCCAAGGCAGCTCACGACACGTGCCTTGTTTCAATAGCTACGCGCTGTTGAAGTCAAAAGTAGGTGGTTGTCACAACAATGTGACTCGACTGTGTATATATCAATGAATACTTTTAATAAGAGCAATTGATCTTTTGGAAATTCTATGACAGCAACTCAGAATCATATGATCAGTAACTTTGCTTCAGTTTCAGGGCAAGTTCGCCAGCACTCATTGCACCATCCCCCCCCCCTGCTTTTTTCTTAATTTTCATTTATTTTATTTATTTTTACTGCTGTTTTTATTTGTTTGTTTAATTTTGCTTTCCTGGAATTTCACGTTTCTCCGAAAAAGACATCTGATTCTTCCTCCATTAGCACCCAAATAGTTCTGTGGATAGAGAATTACTGGTGCAACCGTTCCTATTGATTCACCTTGACAAGTCGAAGTTTCTTTTGCGTTAACTGTCATTGGTGCAGTTTCATCTGAATTTAACTTTATAGAGAAGTTCAGTACATAGACAAATAGAATAAAATATTTATTCTTATAAATAAGAGATAATTTTCATAAAGCTCAAAAGGTAAAATATCAGCGATTCCTAAAAGCATTCATTTCCCGGAAGGACACTCTTGTCTTGTAAGGGAAGATCAGCACCCCTGCTTCACAGATATAATCACCGGCGTTAAACTGGTACATGATACTCCCCAGGTGAAACGCCTAAAAAATCAGTTCGGAATTCTGTGCTTTGCTGGCTATGAAGTTTAATATAGTAAATTCACAAAGCGACTCGGATATTCAAATGTACCAGGGTCGTCAGACTTTTTCAGAACTACAACGACTTCTGTCTCTATCAGAGCGGGAAACGAGCTGACACCCTTCCCCTTCCATCCTTAAGGAAGAGTAACTGAATTTAGAGATTATATGAAATTGTAGAGGCGTTCTTGTGAAAAGATGCTCGGTCTGTGAAAATTTCGCAATTTGGTATTTAAGTGGCTTTATCTTTTTACAGCACCAGTTTAAAATTATGCCATTTCGTATTTATGTTTCTAGTAAAAAAATTTTATTAAAACTAAAAACCGATTTCGTAGAACGTCCGTAAACGTAATTTTCCGTAATAAAAAATTCATTTTGCGATTTAAATGAAACAGTCTTTTGAGAACTCTAAATCGAAATTATGTAGCTTCTCAAATATATTAGCATAGATTGAGTAAAATACACAGATTAATTCGTAAAAACTAAATATGAGTTTTTTAAAGCTTAGCAAAAGCCAAAAAAAAAAAAAAAACGATATTCTCATCTTTATTTTTTTTTATACTTGTGTTCTGGGAAAAGGGAGAAAGTTGATATCTCTTCTCACGTCTGATCTGATTTAGTCTACCTCTGAATAATTTGATAAAGTCAGTGTCCCTGTATATTATAAAACTGCAAACTAAATATGTCAAAATCTAGCACTTTGAAACACGCTAAATCTGCCATAAGAGCTCATTTAAAAAATTATTTTTTATCTTCCTTTTCCATCTTTTTTTCATCTTTTCTTTTCTTTCTTTTTTTCTCTGTGTAGTAATCACTGATGGTTCCCAGAATCAATTAATTTGTTTATGTTTATTGGAAATCGCAAGATGAATAAATGTCTTAAAAAATATTATGCTTTTCTTTTTGTTTTATTTCTTATGAGCAATTGCAATAGCGTTTTAAAGTTTTGTATCACACGCCCCGAATCTCCTATTTTCCTTTTAAACATTTTGTGAAAACACAACTCCGTCAGCGATGGGCATCGAAGCTGTGTCCCCTCACTCCGGAGTAAGTCACTCTCCCAAATGAGCTACGTGGACAGAATGTCTCGCTGAAGATTTGTCGTCTTGACACATGCTATCACATCTGTAGTATATCACATCATCTCCCTCTTAATTTGTTTTTTCTTTAAAGCGAAGTAGAAATTTTTCATTAATTCCAAACAAGGTGTGGAACAAACATCACACATTTTTTGAAGAACCCAACGACCAGTGGATCCATTTTCAACAATCGGGAGCCAATGTGAAAACACAAGTTTGTCCGCGACGGACATCGAATTCGTGTCCTGTCACTCCGAAGTAAGTTGCTCTCCCAACTGAGCTACGCGCGGACAGAATGTCTCGCTGTAGATTTGTCGTCTTGACACATGTTTTCACCCCTGTCGCACGTCACAATTTTTTTTTTAATTTCCTCCTGATAATGGGAGAACGGTAATACAACCTTCCTATGCCTGGTATCTTCAAGCCCCCTCCCCCTCCACCGGTAATGATTCGGTGAAGTCTGTGCCTCTGTATATTGTAGAAACTGGATATTGCAAAATTGCAAAGGAAACTAGGAAACTAAAGACGGTAAAATATTGTCCTTTAGAATATTCCAAGTCTGTCTTAAGAGCTCTTTTTTTTTAATTATTTTTTCTTTTCTCTCTTTTTATCTGTCCTTTCTTTCTTTTTCTCTTTTCTTTTCATTTTATCCTTTCTTATATTTATTTATTTTTATCCTTTCTTTTCTTTTTTCCTTTGCTTTCCATATTTAACTTTTCTTTTTCCCCCCTTTTCATCTTTTCTTTTTTTTTGTGTGTGTAGTAAAAATTGATGGATGAGCTAATTTGTTATGCGTCTTATATTTAATAGGTGACTCGGTATCTACCACTACAGCGGACTGCATTCCCTCGGCGTCAAGGCAGCCAGAGGATGACGGAATCTCCTACGCTAGCCAAGGGCTCGTAACTTCGAAACCACGGAAAAAGCGCTCCCGCGCTGCTTTCTCCCATGCGCAGGTGTTCGAACTGGAACGACGCTTCAGTCACCAGAAGTATCTGTCGGGCCCAGAGAGGGCGGACTTGGCCCAGGCGCTGAAACTGACGGAGACCCAGGTCAAGATCTGGTTCCAAAATCGTCGCTACAAGACGAAAAGAAGACAAATGCAACAGGAGTCGTCACCCACGTCGCCGTCGTCGGCTCGTCGCGTTGCTGTGAAGGTGCTTGTTAAAGACGACCAGCTGGTGTGCTCACCCGATGACATGGTCGCCCGGCCGCCGTTACTCTACCCGTCTTTCCCCCTGCCGGGATTTGCTTTCAGTTATTTGTACTCTCCTTGGCTGCTGAGCTGTGGGCACGGAGGAGTGCCTCCCCATTTACCACCCATGTGACAAGCACATAGTTAGACTCTGCACGCTACAAGCCCGTAACCGCACAGAGTTGGAAAGGATAACCCTAAAGATGCTAATCTGCATGGAATCCGTTCTTTCCCTATCAGCGGATAATTTCGGAGTGGTTGTTTGATCAAATTAAACCAATCTAGTCTAGGCGAAGAGAATTTCTACCGTCACACCTAATGAAACGAATGCGGTTTTAATACCGAAAGATTTCAAAACACACATTCTTCTGGATAAAACCTCTTATTAATTCTGTTTAAATAAATTAAAATTCTAAACAGAAAAAAAAATCAGCGTGGTACGAAATTTATTTCTCTAAGTTGCTGTAGAGATACGAGGGATATTTTTTTTTTTACATTTTTTATGACAGACTCTTTGTGACACCATATAAAATGACTCGTCTGTTTCTTCACTTCAAAAGAATTTTTTCAATTCCGATAAATTTCTCCTCTCATTGAAATAATTTAAAACAAATTTTGCATTTGAGTTGCTAGTTTGGTTTACAGATTTACACACATAAAGTTGTATATCTTTGGTTTACTTTGTTGACTTACATATCATCATTAAACATTCTCAGTCAACTGCTGCATATGAAGGTCTCAAGTGTCTTCCATAAATTTCTGTCTTGAGCAATTTCCTTACTTGTCGCTCCTGCATGCTTTCGAATTTCATCCGCTTATCACTGAAGTGGTTTTCTGGGTCGTGTTCTGTCTCTTGGTGTCCAGCCTAAGATTACAGTTGTGCAACAGTGGTCAGTCCTAGCAATACGTCCAGCCCATTGCCACTTAAATGTTTTTACTATGATCAGGTTATCAAGTATTCTTGTCATTTTCTTATCTTTCTTGGTTACACCAAGAATGCATTGCCTTATGCATCTTTGAGTTCTCCGCAGCTTCTGTGTGTGTGTGCGTGTTAGCAAGGTCCACGTCTCAGATCTATAAGCAAGAACTGGAAGAATGCATTGATTAAACACTTTTATTTTAAGACATAATGGTGAATTCCTCTTGAAAATTGCACTGTTCCTCCCGATTGCGCTCCAACCAAATTTTATATGACTAGGTCTATGGGACTCATATAGGCACTGTACAAAGATGTCAAATCTGCCTTCTTGTGACGCATCCTGTTATCACCAAAGAGGGGCTCAGCGACTGACCAGCAGCGGGATAACAAGGTGGGAAGTCATTTCAGCGGGATGTGGGAGTTTGGCTATAACCCTTAAGGGCCTGCCGATTAAAAGGTTTTAATTTGATCATGATGTCATATACATATATATATATATATATATATATGGCATTATAGGTGCCGCGAGTGGCCTAGAGGTTACAGCAACAGCCCTCTGAAAATATGGCTGCGGGATCGAACCCACATAGGCTGAGTTGCACTGAACCACTAAATGTCCGTCATGTGTCAGATAGGTATACTAAGCCCTCGACACCGGGGCTTTGAATCCCCCGCTACAAATGCGGTCACCTGCTCCTTCTCTCTGCTTTTGTTCCCACTCCCTGGAAGCGCACGTTGCGACGCTATAGTCTGACACCCTCTTGTTAACTTTCATTCTCTGACTCCTAGTTCTCTGACCAATATACCACCCTGTCGTATCTGAACCTCTAGGTTCAATCTAATGTAACTTTGTTTCTGATACGTAGCACAAAAGTCTCAAGGGGCAAGCTGTGTTTTAACCTTTTCAAAAGTCTCAAGGGGAAAGCTGCGTTTTAACCTTTTCCGCCAAGAAAAAAAATGTCATAATATGATATCATGATCGTAGCAATGGGCTTAGGTGTCAATGGGCTGGACATAATAATAGAAGAACTGACCACAGTTGGACAACTAAAGTAACAGACTGTATACCCAGGGACAAGAAAAGATCCAGAAGAAGATCCCGTGGAACATACATGGGTGGATGAAATTCGAAAGCACGCTGGAGCGTCATGAAAGATAATAGCTCAAAGCAGGAGGTTGTGGTAGAGACTTAGGAAGACCTTCATCCAGCGCGGGAATTGAGAAATGTTGATGAAATGCAGTTATATAGATAAGAATACTGAATTACATTGAGTAACCACTTCATCATGTACACTATCGTCTTATGTCTATGGAAAGGAACAGTCATAGGTGGCGTAATTATTTAAGTGCGAGTTCTTGTCAGAAACGTGCTTAAAGATTGTTGAATCAGACAATATCTATGTTAAGCGATATTTTATTTAGCCCAAAAACGTGCATGTGTATGTGTGTGTGTGTGTGTGTGTGTGAAATTCATGTTCGCATACACTGTTGTTTGTGAAAGTTGCAACACAAAGAAAGAATCGTCTATGCAAATGAAATTTATATCAGAGATTCTCCATGTTACAGGAGATAAGTGATTACATTTGTAGAGCTACACAAGATTTTTTCGCTTCAAAACTCAGTATCGTGTGAAGCCACCTCGAGCAACAATAACATACTCTACACGGCGTGACATTGAATGGAAGAAGTTTTTATATCGTCCTCGAAAACAGCCTGCCATGCAGCTTCTATATGATACCAGAATTAATTTGTGGTAACTATGGAGGAGACGCTTCACGGGCGGGTCGCTTAGCTACCACGTTCCAGACATGTTCGTTTGGAGACATATCTGGCCAGGGAAGAAGAGGTATCTGCCGTGTGCTTGGAGAAAGCCTTGGACATTCCGGGCAACATGTGGCCAAGCATTGTCCTGTTGGAATATAGCGCCAGAACTACTCTGACGGAAGGGTATAACCTATGACCCTAAAAACATCCCTGATGTATCGCTGGCTGTTGAGGGTTCCCTCAATTTGTATCAGAAGAGATCGCGAATTGAACCCAGTGGCACCTCAGACCATGACACTTGGCGTTGGGCCGGTATGACGATGTAAAGTACCTTTCACCACGATGGCTTCGAATTCATATGCGACCATCATTAAGTTGAATCGTGACTCGCGCAAAAAACACGACTTGATGCCAACCAGCTCGCCAATTTCTGCGTTCAAGACCCCATTGCAGCCGAAGGTGTCTGTGGGTGAGGGTCAAAGGAATACGCATCAATGGATTGCTAGCGACTAGTCCTCTGTTAAGCAGACGACGTTGAACTGTGCTGGAAGGCAAAGTGAGTCGCGCGATTTAGCTGTCCGTTTCTCGGATTTCTGTAACTCCGAGCCTCGTCTCTCCACTGATGCCACATAGGCATCACTGTGCTGGAGTTTTGTCCCATACGAGTAGCAATTTTGTGGTATAGGAAAATCCAACTTCTCTCATCCCAACAATCCTTCCTCACTTAAAGTCCGTCACGTGTTCATAATGCAATCTTCTTAGGCGACGGGTCATAGTGAGACACAAGAAAAACTCTTTAGACTCTGGGTCGGCTTCTTCACTGATTGCAATATCTTGTTTGAGCCAGCTCTTTATACCCAAGACCGGACAGTTCAGAGGACGCTGCTACGAAACCCCATGCGCATTTTCACGAGCATTTTAATCATCTACTTGCAGGGACGTCACCAAGGGGGTGCGAGGGTCGGCTTGAGCCCACCCTGAAATTTGTCTTGCCTACCCTGCCGCCCACCCAGTTCAAAATGGGCCATTTTTCAATATATATAACTTTGAAATATAATCTGCACTTTACCAAGTAATAAGTTTTGCATTTTATTTCATGTAGCCCTACGAATTTTCCTTTAGGCAGTGAGTTGTTTTCGTCTTAAAAAAGGTTACCAAAACAGAATCCGAAGGCCCTCGGAAATTCAATTATTCCCCACTCTTCCAATTCCTTAGTTTAAATCTCTTCATGTTTGCATGCCCAGAGGGCTAACGAGGGGGCTGCATAGGAATTCATTGAGGGGATCACTACTAATCGCTCTGTTTGCTTTCTTTACAAAATAAGGGATTCCAACACGGAAAGTGGAGCCTAAAGCTACACTAGCACCCAGAGACAGTGAAAGTGCAGAAAGTAGCTGACGATTGCTTCGTAGGAGAGGAGTGCAAGGCAAAGTCGCTGGCTGGAAGTTAGGAAGCTAAGGAGGAGGGAGGTATTGTGTCTCAGTGGCACGACCTAAGAATCTTATTTAGGTAAACAAAACGGCATTTTCTTTTAAATAAGCTGTTCAAGTACAGTACTATTTTCGTAAGCAAAAATGCGAAATTTTCAAAAGCATTAAACGTATTCAGAGCAAGTAAAAAGTTGAAGGCGACATTCTACCAACACTTGTATCTTACACCAGTGGCGCAATTAATCAGATCCATATACAGTATGTATGTGTGTGTAGGTGGAGGGGTCATGACTGCACGGATTCTTTTGTAGCCGGTAGTGAAAAGCATCAAAGTCCCCCCCCCCCCCCCGGTGGCGTAGTGGTCTGAGCTTTGGCTAGTAACCATTTGTCCCAGATTGGTCCGGGTTCGAATCCCAGTGAGGCGTGGGTATTGTGTTTGTCTTACGTCATGGGCTCTCTCCCTTTCCTGGAACCAGTGGCATTGAATTAGAGAGTTGCAACTGCTTATTGCCCATTCAGTTGCTCATGGTGGTTGTAAGAAAAAGAAAGCATTAAAAATTCGTTTTTTCAGTGTTTCGTAAAAATACAAGTAAGTAAAATCATGCAATGCATTGATTACAATACGCTTTCCAACATACCAGAAACCATTACTCAAGTTTTGATGATAATGGCTGTGGAATAAGTCTGGGTCCTGTACCCTGACCTTTGATCCCATTTTGAATATATTTAACAGAACTGGTTCAGAATACCTCCGAAATAACATGATAAAGTTTTGTCGCAATTGAAGCATTTTTACGTAAGTTATGATGCATAAGGGCTATGGAATAAATCCCGCTCCTGTGTCCTAACCTTTGGCTCCATTTCGCCCATTTTCAAAAGGATTCTTCCCCAGGCATGCCACTACAACGTACTAACATTTCATCCAAATCGAAGCATTTGTACGTAAGTTATGACGCATAATAGCGATGGAAGTGATTCCGCTCCTATGTCCTGACCTTTGACCCCATTTCGCCCGTTTTCAATAGGGTTTGTCCCCAGGTTGTCCCCTACCACATACTAAAATTTCATCGAAATCGAACGTTTTTTACGTTAGTTATGACGCATAAGAGCAGTGGAATGGATCCCGCTCCTATGTTCGTACCTTTGACCCCATTTCGTTCACTTTCAATAAGATTCCTTCCCAGATGTTCCCCTACCACATGCTAAAATGTCAAAGAAATCGAACGATTTTTACGCGAGTTATCGTGCGGACGGACATATGCACGCAACGCGTGACGTAATGAGGCAGATGGGAATCGCGACCATCTGCTCGCAAGAGTGTGACGTCATGAAACTTTAATAGGATCCACACACAACGCGTGACGTAATGAGACAGATGGCGTGACCGCGCGCCAACATATCAATAGCGAGCTTGTGACGTCATAAGATTTCTAGGCATGGGTAACATTAATGGGACGACGCCATGACACTAAAAACGTGGTAATTCGAGGTGGTTATTTAACCCACTAAACGAGTTTTCCTAAAGTCGAGATCAAGCTAAATCGTTTTCTAGTACCAGAAAATGATAGGTTAACGACTTTCATCAAAATCCTTAGAGCCGTTTTCAAAATAAAATTTACATACATACAAGAATTGCTCCTTTAATAGTATATGATAAGGACGATGGAATGAATCCCGCTCCTATGTCGTGATCTTTGACCCCACTTCACCCATTTTCAATAGGGTTCGTCCCAAGGTGGTCGCCTACCACATACTAAAACATATTCATCGAAATCGAACCATTTTTACGCGACTTATCGTGCGGACAGACAGACAGATGGACGGACAGACGGACAAAGCTGGATCACATACGCTTGTTCAGCCTACATTTGGAAAGCGTAAAAAAGATGCTGTTAAGCTTTCCCCACCAAAAATAATGTTCGCCCACCCGTCGCCCATTTTGATTTTGAAGCCTAGCGACGTCCTTGTCTACCTGTCCCAACCTGTTGTACATATCCTGTAAGTTTCCCGCTAATACCAGCGGTCCTTTATGGTGCTGCAATTTTCACAAACAGTAGTGTATTTGTTATTATTGCGAGGGGGAAAACGTTTTCTGAATAAACCACGACTACAAAGCAGAGAGTTGCATATATAAGAGAAATAACCACTAATCTTGACAGACTGGGATACCAAGGCCAGGTCTTTTGAACAAAGATCAATTGCTATTCACATATAACATGGAGGAATACCAAAGCATTTCAGAAATTCAGGGAAAATATCACACTCCCGTAAAGAATTTTCTGGCCACCTGCCGAATCTGCTTTTCTTCCTTTAAATTACAAAATGGAACAAAAACAGATTGATACTAAGTCTTCTATATTACTGTCGATGCTTAGCACTAACCTTTGTACTTTGTCAGCCAAACGAAAAGATTATCAAAATAGTGCAACGATTTGCATCTGCCCTCTGGGTAAGAATTTTCCCATCTTCTAAAGGGTCAAAGAAGTATGGGGTGGTCTCTTAAGTGTTTGGGGAAGGGGACGAACAATTTGGACTAGCAATATACCTAAGGAGATAAAGAAATCTACGTATCTAACAAATTTTTCTTGCTAGAGGTGAGAGAATTCTAGAGAAGGGAAATGTTGAAAAAATATTAGTGTCCTGTTGATCAAAATGTGATCAAAAATTTGTACACAACGTATTTTTCACAAAATGTGAAATGCTTAAAGTTATGGCCATATATTTATCACAAAATGTAAGCCAACAGCACTCAAAGTTAGCATCCCTAATTTATCGCAAAATGTGTGTATAATCAAACACGGAAATTAATTATAATTTTTTGTGACAAATCATATCACTTATTTTTCTCAAAATGCACATCAAACACTCAAGTTTGTCATTCATTTATCACAAATGGGAAATTCTCAAAACTATAAAAATTAATTTGTCACAAAATGAGTCACGTACTTATCACAAAGGGTTTTACTTCTTCAGCACAGAAGCAATAGAAACACGCAAATTTATCATCACCAAATTATCACAAAATGTTCATGGAACGCTGAAATTTATAAATATATGTTTATCAATGAGAATCATTTAAAGTTATCATCTTTTATTGATCGCAAAATGTAGAATTCTAAAGCTTACGTCGACTAAGTTAGGTAGAAAACATTCGCATTTATCATAATTTACTTATTTATCGTAAAATGCACGTCAAGCAGTCACATTGATCATTGCTTATGCATCAAAATTTTTTTACATGAACTGGTCACTTTTGTCACAAAAGATGGGTACAAGATTCACCTTCACAATAATGTATTTATCAAAAAATGTAAGCGAGACATTTAGGTTTATCATCACTCATTTATTGTAAAAAGTGAACACCAAATCCATCATCACTTATTATCACACTTTGACACAATGGGAACTTAAATATGTTATATCAGTTTTTTTTCTCCCAGATTCTGTTTCTAAATTCCATTAGAATGGTAAAATATTAAAACCTTGTACGGGTTTAATACACCATTTATAAATCCTGTTTTAATTTAACTCACGCAAAAGTGTGGGCTGGCCATATTTCTGAAGATTTGCCCAAAACATGAAGAAAAACAGCTGTTTTTTAATGATTGAGTAGAAATTGAGGTCGCATATTTCTAATTTACTAAATGATGTGATGATGAAACATTTATTTGAAATCTTATACTTGCTATGAGTGCAACTTTCCATAGACATAATATGAGGAAAAACCTCGTAAAGCTGTCCATGAGGTTGTCTCCATTTACACGAAAAAAAAAAAAAATCTCTTTGATGGGAAAAATCAGATGCAATTACGAAAAGTGTTTTTTTTTTGTTCTTGTTTTTTTCTAAACGTGACGCAAAAAAACATTTTATCAAAAATTAAGGAACATCGTTTCTTCAATCATTGTTAAAAGCATTAAAAAATATTTTCCATCCTGTTTGTTTTTATTGTCACTTATAAAAAGGACGTTGTGTATAAAAAAATTTAAACAAATTTACTATTATTTGAGCAATTATATAGCAGGTACATGTCACTGAAATAAAAGAAAATAATTTAGAAGTCAAATTGTGAAATTCGAGATTAAAAAAAATGACAGCATTCAGAAATTGACTTTAGAAAAGTAGGATAGTCAGTTTGGAATCTAAAGAACAGAACATTTTTTTTAACATAAACCTTTTTTTTTTTTTTTTTTTTTTTTTTTTGATTAAAAAGAGATAGAATCAAAGCTCTGTTTTTATTAGGGGTATGCAAAAGTTTCCGCCGTTTTAAGGAGATAAGAACAATCAGGAAACCAGTACACATTTATTCAACGAAATATTGGCCATTAGCATCAATGACCTTTTGCCATTTTTCAGGCAACAAATGAATGACCCTGTGATAGAAGGACTCGGGTTTTGAGCTGAAGAACGCAGTGACGAAACTTTCCATCTGTGGAACTGTGGTGAACCGCTGTTGGGTTAGGGCATGTTGCATAGAGCGAAACAGATGAAAGTCTGAGGGTGCAATGTCCGGGGTTGAATAACGTTATATAGTAAGTTTAATAACGTTATATAGTAAGTTTAATAACGTTATATAGTAAGTTTAATAACGTTATATAGTAAGCCGGGTGTGGTGAAACTTCCCAGTGTACCTGTTCAAGGATTGATTTCGTGGTGGCACCGGCATGTGGTCTGGCATTATCGTGTAACAGGATGACTGGGCGGCGTCCTTTACTCGTCCATGTGCGCTCCTCAAGAAATTCTACCCGTGAAACCTCTTGAGCAGCGACATGCAGATGCCCAATTGTTGACCAATATTACGACCCGCTAAAGTATGCGGAACCCACTTACCAATCTTCTGGATCTTCACCAAAGCCTGTAGACGCCGTACCACCGTTGACTGAGCCACTTTCAAACGTTTCGCCAGTTGCGTGGTCGAGTGTGTGGCATCCTCTTGCAACAGCTATTCCAGCTCCTCGTCTGCGAGTTCCTGCGGTCTACCTGCACGTGGCTTGTCTTCCAAGCTTAGATCACGTTTCTTAAACCTGGCAAACAATTCTCGACACATCCGCTCACCCATAATCGTTCGGCCATACGCCTGATATATTGAACCGTATGCTTCACTCGCACTTTTCCCTAAATTAAACATGAATAACAAACAGTGCCGCACATGAACTTTATCGACCGCCATGCTTGGCTTCAAGTACGAACTGACAGCACGGGTCGCCGGCCGGTTCGACCTCTACAGCGCCCGCTACCGGGAACGGGGGAAACTTTTGCTTATCCCTAATATATTTTCCTAAGTTTAATAACGTTATCTGTTAAATCTTGATGCATTGTCAACAAAATGTGTTAAAAAAATGCATATCAGAATTCCGTATTGTTTCATGCTGGCTGCGAAGAAAATATTTCTCCGACACAAAAATTAAGACAGACTACTGTTATTAGATAATTTAAATGATTTACACCCCATAGTTTTATCAAATTACTTAAATTAGTGCAAGAATATAACCTTGAAAGAAATATAAGATTGTTCGAAGAACTTGTGAAAGTGGATCGACTAACTACCCCATCATGGTTACAACCTCCTGGTGAATGAACAGGATTTCGACACTTTCCGAGATTTCGTTGGTGCCTGATCTCCAGTTTTTTCCCTGTGTTAATCATTTCGAATTTTTCCAAATAACTGATGCCCAGAATTGTTGAAGTTCCCACTTTGTGCAACATTGGGTCACTGCAGGACAGTGAAGAACAAATTCTTGTGCCCAGTATGTCAAATTTTCAGAAAAGGCATTCTTTTGGGTATGAAGAATTCATAATCGCAAAAGCAGAAACATTCCTTCCTGAAAAGAGAAAAAAAATAATAAAACAAAATAAAATTAAGACTTTTTGAAAACAATTACATCGCAGTTCATTTTCTACCTCAAGGTTTATAACTTTTCTCCGGATATGATTGCAGCAAAAAGAAAATTGCACGAGGCAAAACTGTCAGAAATTTCTGATATGGATTTACTCTGCATTAACTCCTTAAATATACTTATTGTCCTTTTGTAAACTTTAGTCATATTTCTAGGAATAGATTGTTTCAGAATTAATTTGAGCAAAACTTTATTTTAAATACACTGACGGAAAAAAATCCCAACACCACAAAAAAGTAGTTGTAGAGGAATGAAATGGCGGCAATACATTTGAATAGGTAACATATTTAATCGATGAAGGTTACAAGATAACAGCTTAATGTAAGCGCTAGAAGAGCCATTTTAAGAGTGAATTGCTGGTACATTAATAACCGGTGTAACCGCCAGAATGTTGAATGCAAGCACGTAAACGTTCATGCATTGTATCGTACAGGAGCTGGATGTCAGTTTGTGGGATGGAGTTCCATGCCTGTTGCACATGGTTGGTCAATACAGGGACGGTTAATGTTGGTTGGGGGGTGACGCTGGAGTTGTCGTCTAATGATGTCCTATACGTGCTCGATTGGTGAAGAATCTGGTGATCTAGCAAGCCACGGCAACATGTCGATACTCTGTAGAGCATGTTGGGTTACAACAGCGGTATGCGGGCGGGCGTTATCCTGTTGGAAACCCCCCCCCCCCGGAATGCTGTTCATGAATGGCAGCACAACAGGTTGAATCACCAGACCGACGTACAACTGTGCCGTCAGGGTGCGTGGGATAACCACGAGAGTGCTCCTGCTGTCATAGGAAATTGCTCCCCAGACCATAACTCCAGGTGTAGGTCCAGTGTGTCTCGGCCGCAGACAGGTTGGTTGCAGGCGCTCACCTGGCCTCCTTCTAACCAACACACGGCCATCACTGGCACCCAGGCAGAACCGGCTTTCATCAGAAAACATAACAGATCTCCACTCCGTCCTCCAATGAGCTCTAGCTTGACACCACTGATGTCGCAAACGGCAGTGGTTTGGAGTAAGTGGAATGCACGCTACAGGGCGTCTGGCTCGGAGCTGTCCTTCAAGTAACCGATTTGTAACAGTTCGTTGTGTCACTGTGGTTGGTGGCAACTGCATCTCGAATTGCTGCCGCAGACGCGGTATGATGCGCCACGGCCATACGCCGTACACCTCGGTCTTCCCTCTCAGTAGTGCCACGGGGCCGGACGGAACCCGGTCTTCTTGAGGCAGTACCTTTCCTTGACCGCCGCTGCTAACAATCATGCACAGTGGCTGCAGTCCTGCCAAGTCGTTCTGCAATATTGCGGAACGAAAATCCACCTTCTCGTAGCCCTATTACACGACCTCGTTCAAACTTTGAGAGCTGTTGATAATGGCTTCTTGGTCTTCCTAAAGGCATTCTTGACTAACATCAACACACTACGTCGAATCTCAACGATAACTAACGCTTACGAACGTTACAGCGCGTATTTACAGCCAACCTGCTTTGCATGTTCCGAGGGGCGCTACTAGCGCCACACGTATGCGCCGAGCGCGAAATTTGCATAGACGTCATCTTACAGATGTACTCTCACCGCCTACCAACTGTCGTTTATCTAACACAACCCCTTCTTGGTGTTGAGATTTTTTTTTCCGTCAGTGTATAATGAAGGTATGAAAATATTCTGTGCCTGTGAAAAGAAATGTTTAAAATGTCTAACATCAATTTGGGCAGCAATTTAATCGTAGAAATGCGCAAAAAATAGTTAAATTTGTTAACATATTATAGTATATTTAAATTTGGCATCAGTTATTTGGCATACTACTAACATTTGAGAGTATATTTCATAGTGCACATGTGTGTGCGACAACTTTCTTTATGAAAGATATTTTTCTTTTGGATTACAAAAAACAAACTGCTGTTTATTCACGCTTAAACATTGAGTAGAATTCATTTCACGGACTGTGCTGTTTCTTTTCGGATGTAAATGAATTTAAGCATGAACTATATGCGTGTATAACTTGAAGAAATTATATAACTTTAACTTCAGTTTTCTATCAATTTGATAAGTTATTGATGGTAAGCTTAAAGCAGGTGACAATGCATTCACTTTTTAAGTTCAGGTTAATTGCAGAGATTTCTCCCAAAAAATCAAAGCTTCCGTTAGGATCATTTCTTACAGATGGGATATGAGGATGTCTCATTTTTTTTTTTTTTTCTTACCACCATTTTAGTGCGATGTTTTGTTATGTAGGCACTATCAAACAATAAAGAGCTCCCATCCAAGTCAGCTTGAATGGAAATTCTATTTTTTAATCCAATGCTTATATGGAATTGTCATCTAAGTCAGCTTTAATGGAGATAATATTTCGTAATCCACTGTTAGATTACAAACTCCTAGGTACTTAAGCACTCTGAGACAATAAAAAGTTGCCATCTAAGACCGCTTGAATGGAAATTTCGTTCCATAGTCCACTGTTTGGTTGCACCTGTTAAATACGTAAGCTCCCTTAAACAATGAAGGGTTGCCATCCGAGTCAGCTTGAATGGAATTTCTATTCCTTGATCTACTATTGGATTGCAAATCTTAGACACGTGAGCACTCTGAAACAATAAAAAGTTGCAGTGAAAAGCAATCTGCCAGAGTTTGAAATGTCTGTCATATTTCCCCAATGAGTAATGGCTATCACATACATGCGCACACAGACATTCAGATTTCCTCTTTTATTTATATCAAGGACATACAACGTTTCTCACAAATGTTTGTTCTTCAAGTCGACCATGGTTTCACTGGGCTCTGACCTAGCTTCATCAGGAAGAATGACACGTAAATATTCATACTGTACATGATATCATCAAAGGTGTTTACAGTCACGAGTTTTAGTCAGTTGTTTCCACGCGCTTGATAGAAATGGTGTGGATGCATGCCGTTCACAAGTTGCGAAGAATTCTGGTATATGTGGAAAGCTTCCAGAGTATGAAGTTTGGTGGTTGAATCTGGCTTGTATACATTTGAAATTTGAACTTGAAAAAATATAGCGAAACTAATCGTACAGCCAGATTCAACCACCAAACTTGGTACTCTGGAAGCTTTCTACGTATACATACGAATTATTCGTAATTTGTGAACGACATGGCATCACAGCATTTCTATCAAGCGCGTGGAAGCAACTAACTAAGCCTCGCGACTGTAAACACAGTTGATGATGTCACATACAATTTGAATATTTACGTGCCATTCGTCCTTCCTTTATGGATGACGCTAGGCCAGAGCCCAGAGAAACCTTGGTCGACTTGAAAAACAAAACATTTGTGACAAACGTTGTATGTCCTTAATAAACATAATCGTAACAAAACTGTAGTCTCCGATTTTTCGGATTCTCTATTTATTACTTTGGATTTAATGAACTGCAATGTCTGTAGTTAATAACGTGAGACCTCTTGAACTTGCTATTTCTTTATGTAATGAGAGATACGAGATTGAATTTTTCTGTATATCTTTATGTACATTGCACTTCTGTAAATAGTATTAAATAACAGTAGTTAGCCATCTCACTTAATGGAATGAGTGTGACCTATGTATTTTGAACTGAAATGCGATAATTACGAACTTCAGGGACTTCACTTCTGTAGAGCTGGAAGAACTGCTTCTTTTTTAGTTCATTTTACGAAAGGAAGAGACTGTTGCAAAACAGCGTTAAACAAGAACAGAATAGGGTAAGTTCTGACATGTCGTTATGTTATTTATTTACTTGTCTCTGATGAGTAAGATTGTAAATATCAAAACACCTGTAATAAGATTTATTGTAACTTTGCAAAGTCAAATAAAGCATGTTCCAAATGAAGAAAACCCAATGTTTTGGAGTCAGTCTTTTGAAGAATGGAGTCTGCATCTGTGCAATACGAGAAATGGAAGTACCAGATCACAGATAAATCAATGAAGGAAGAAATATTTCTCATAACACATGGGAAAGTGATAGAATATTCAAGGCAAACAGATTATAAATTCTGAATTTACTTGTACCACTTACTGGTCATCCATGTAACATCTCTCAGAAAACTTGAAAATTTAATCACCCTGGAACGGGAATCTTAACCCCCTTCTCCCGATTTCCCTTTCGAGTATGCTAGCCGTTAAACCACCCAGAACAGTGACGTTCCAGTCTCAGTGGCTGGGAAAGTTAGTGAGCCTCAGTTCCTTGGAACCAACCCGCATCTCCCGATTTTCGTTCGAGTATGCTAGCTGTTACACCACCTAGGACAGTGAAATTTCAGTCTCAGTTGCTTAGAAAGTTAGTAAGTCTCAGTTGCTTAGAAAGTTAGTAAGTCTCAGTTGCTTAGAAAATTAGTAAGTCTCAGTTGCTTGGAACCAACCCGCACCTCCCGATTTCCGTTCGAGTATGCTAGCTGTTACACCACCCAGAGAGTGAAATTTCAGTCTCAGTTGCTTAGAAAGTTAGTAAGTCTCAGTTGCTTGGAACCAACCTGCTTCCCCCGATTTTCGTTCGAGTATGCTAGCTGTTACACCACCCAGGACAGTGAAATTTCAGTCTCAGTTGCTTAGAAAGTTAGTAAGTCTCAGTTGCTTGGAAAGTTAGTAAGTCTCAGTTGCTTGGAACCAACCCGCATCTTCCGATTTCCGTTCGAGTATGCTAGCTGTTACACCACTCAGGACAGTGAAGTTTCAGTCCCAGTTGCTTGGAATGTTAGTAAGTCTCAGTTGCTTGGAACCAACCCGCGTCTTCCGATTTCCGTTCGAGTATGCTAGCTGTTACACTACCCAGGACAGTGAAGTTTCAGTCTCAGTTGCTTGGATAGTTAGTAAGTCTCGGTTGCTTGGAAAAAACTCGCATCTCCCGATTTCCGTTCGAGTATGCTAGCTGTTACACCACCCAGAGAGTGAAATTTCAGTCTCAGTTGCTTAGAAAGTTAGTAAGTCTCAGTTGCTTGGAACCAACCCGCATCTTCCGATTTCCGTTCGAGTATGCTAGCTGTTACACCACTCAGGACAGTGAAGTTTCAGTCCCAGTTGCTTGGAATGTTAGTAAGTCTCAGTTGCTTGGAACCAACCCGCGTCTTCCGATTTCCGTTCGAGTATGCTAGCTGTTACACTACCCAGGACAGTGAAGTTTCAGTCTCAGTTGCTTGGATAGTTAGTAAGTCTCGGTTGCTTGGAAAAAACCCGCACCTCCCGATTTCCGTTCGAGTATGCTAGCTGTTACACCACCCAGAGAGTGAAATTTCAGTCTCAGTTGCTTAGAAAGTTAGTAAGTCTCAGTTGCTTGGAACCAACCTGCTTCCCCCAATTTTCGTTCGAGTATGCTAGCTGTTACACCACCCAGGACAGTGAAATTTCAGTCTCAGTTGCTTAGAAAGTTAGTAAGTCTCAGTTGCTTGGAAAGTTAGTAAGTCTCAGTTGCTTGGAACCAACCCGCATCTTCCGATTTCCGTTCGAGTATGCTAGCTGTTACACCACTCAGGACAGTGAAGTTTCAGTCCCAGTTGCTTGGAATGTTAGTAAGTCTCAGTTGCTTGGAACCAACCCGCGTCTTCCGATTTCCGTTCGAGTATGCTAGCTGTTACACTACCCAGGACAGTGAAGTTTCAGTCTCAGTTGCTTGGATAGTTAGTAAGTCTCGGTTGCTTGGAAAAACTCGCATCTCCCGATTTCCGTTCGAGTATGCTAGCTGTTATACCACCTAGGACAGTGAAGTTTCAGTCTCAGTTGCTTGGAATTTCACTGTCCTGGATGGTGTGACGGTTAGCATACTCGAACAAAAATCGGGTGATGCGGATTCGTTTTCCGCTCCAGGGTGATGAAATTTTTAAGTTTTTTGAGAGATGTTACATGGATGACCAGTAAGTATTACAAGCAAATTCATAATTTATATTCTGCTTGCTGTGAATATTCTAAGTACCAGATCATTAAAAGCAGGAGTGCATTCATGTATATAACTTGTTTGGTAAGGTCATCCACCATTGGCGCACGGTGACCTAAAATTTTTCCGTGGCTAAATATTTTTAAAATTTCACTCAACCTTCTTCCCTACGGTGAAATATATTTCAGTGGATTGTGAGGTTTCGAAACTCCATCTGCTGAAATCATACTGAACCACATAAAGTGAGGTAGAAATTTTATTTATATATATATGCAGTATACTGTATAACATAAAAATACCCAGTATAAACAAAACAGCAGTAAACAATAGAACCAAAGTAAAATATGTTTGCATTCGCTTCCAGTTAATCAGAATATTTTGCTAACTCCACATTAAAAGTTGCAGACTGATTCTTACGTTTTTGAACAAAGCAAATGTTTGGCCGATTTGGGCCCAATCTTCAACGGTTTTTTTCCACATCCCTTAATAAACTAAAAAGGTCCACTTTGTTCATTTTATTTACATGAGAGAACCTTACAACTCCACGAACGAAATCAGTCGCTTACTGTCGGACGACGGGAGAGCGATTGCTACTGTTAAACAGAAAAGCGATAAGCTCCGAAAGACAGTTTTACGCATGCGTAGTTCAGCGCGCATCTACTCTTTCATTACTGTTCTCCGAATCTTCGAAAAGAGCGCTAAGACGATGAGTTGATGAGAGTCGCCTCTGTAATCCACGCTCTATTCAGAGCGCTCTGGTAAATGGGTATGGAAGGTTAAAATAGATGAAAGTTCGTGCTTAGTAAGTCACGTGATAAAATATTGCCTTCCTATGCACGATTAAAATAACTAAAAGTTAAAAGAACTGATGCTTCCTTACACACCAAAAGTGGTGAAAATAATCTAAATGACAGATTAAAATAGCATAAGATCTTTCGATCCCTCTTGGGATCATCCTTAGATGTGCTCGTGAAATGGTGATTCCGACCTTTAAATAACAGAAGAGCAGGTGTCAGGATTCAATCTGTGCGTTCACTGCGCATGCCTGGGTTATTCACAGGGTCACCCGACTCGTCGAGTGGGTGGCTATGTCATCCGCATTCTCAAGGTGTTGTCATTGAAAATACCTTACTACAGCTTCCTGAGGCGGCTGGAAGCCTCAATCAAATTTTACGGTTGACAAAATAATGTCAGTGACGTGAAAAAGTTAAGAAACCGTTTCACTGTAAGAAATCGTAATATTACATGGCACATTTACTTTTCTAGTAAAAATATTCATTTTATAATTCAATGGAAAACGACTTGAAATCAGAGAATAATTTTTATTGTTTTGTTCAGTAACGGATACCGCTGGCAAAAGATTAAGATTTTTTTTCGATTTTTTTTTTTTTTTTGTTAAAATCTCGAAGATTTTAGTATTATGATATGCGTGGCCCGCACTATGACAATGGGGCAAATATGAAAGAAAAACACAGTGGACTTCAAAAAACATAAATTTTTCGATCTAAAACCCTGATGCATTTTATGTACTTTCAGGGGTTCATATTTTAAATCTGGTCGCAAATAATGACTATTGAAGAAATATATTCTTTCAGCATTATTCAAGAAATATATTCTTTCTTTTCTGAATTAATTACCTTACCTTTGGCAAATTTTAAACAAACAGCTTCCAGCGTTGGCGGTAAAACCGTACTCTGAAACATGGTGCTAAATTGATGCAATAAGGGTATCGAGGTCTCTAGGTGAAAAAAATATTTTTATTATGAAAACTAGTTATTTCGAAATCTGTTTTTAGTTTTAAACAACTTACTTGTATATGTATCCATATGAGAGATTGCTTTGGTTAGTTCGTTAGAATAGTTAAACAGACGCCCGTCATGTTCAATGTTATGTACTCGTATATACACTGAAGAGCAATTGAATTAGAGATGCCTGTCTAGTAACGGGTAGCACCACCTTTCGCCTGATGACGGCGGCGATTCGTCTCGGCATGAACTCGACAAGATACCGGAAGCGTTGGGAAGCCATACGGATCCACGACCACTGAACAAGCTCCCACAGTTCACGAAGATTTGATGGAGGGGGATCAGAGCCTCGAACAACTCTCTCGATGGCATCCTAGATGTGTTCGATGGGATTCAGATCAGGTGACCTAGCTGGCCAAGGAAGCGAGGTCACGTTGGTGGAGTGCTTATCCAACCATTCGGATACAATTCGGAAGCGATGGCACGGTGCATTGTCTTCTTGCAGGATGAGGTCCCCAGTGGGATGTTGAAGACGCACAAACGGGAGCAAGTGGTCGTCCAGGATATCCCGGTAACGTTGACCTGTGAGGGACGATGTCACACGTACCATGGGTTGGGACCCATGGTACGTGTGACATCGTCCCTCACAGGTCAACGTTTCAGTCCACGTAGACAGTCCCCAGACGAGAATGACACCCCCACCAGCTTGAAGAGTACCCTGCTGGCAAGAAGGATCCATCGCTTCATGTGGTTTGCGCCGTACTCGTATCTTGCCATCCGCATGTACCAACGTGAATCTCAACTCATCAGTCTAGGCAGCATTTTCCCATCGTCCCTCACATTTTCTCATCGTCCCTCACAGGTCAACATTTCAGTCCACGTAGACAGTCCCCAGACGAGAATGACACCCCCACCAGCTTGAAGAGTACCCTGCTGGCAAGAAGGATCCATCGCTTCATGTGGTTTGCGCCGTACTCGTATCCTGCCATCCGCATTTACCAACGTGAATATCGACTCATCAGTCTAGGCAGCATTTTCCCACATGTCTAGGGTCCAGTGGCGATGTTCCCGCGTCCATATTAATCTTTTCACCCTGTGATGTGCAGTCAGCAGCGGTACCCTCGTGGGACGATGGCTTCTGTAGCCCATAGTGAGGAGATGGTTCTGGATGGTGTGGCTGCTTACACGTTTTTGTGCACCAGCGTTAAATTGCCGAGTGATTTCTTGCGCTGTGGCTCGTCTATCCGCTGTTACAATGCGAGCTAGCCGACAATGACCCCGCTCATCCACACGCTGTTGTCCACGGTAGTTGGCCCTTGCAATGACGGTTTTACCGGATTCGATGTACTCACGGTGCACCCGTGACACAGTGCCTCTTGAAAATCCCAGTGCCTGCACGACTTCCAAGACGAAGTGACCCATTCGTCGGGCCCCGACAATTTGCCCACGATCAAATGCGCTTAGATCATTCGTCTTACCCATACTGCGTCCGACTCTTACTGATTCCCGTCGCATCACTCCTTATATTGTGGGATCGCTGCATACGTCATGTCGTTTCCCTTTACAGGGCCGCCCACAGCACCACATTTGCATACCGCCAGCTGTCTCTAATTCAATTGCTCTTCAGTGTATATATATTATGGAAACTCTTACTTTACGGGAAATAGAAAATAATGTTGCTAAAGATGTTTATTTTAGGTAAAAGTGAATAAAAACTGAAAAATATTCTTGTATAAGGGCCGGCAATTGCCCTTGGCGCGCCTCTGACTGTCTTGAGAAGTGACCGCCAAATAGAGTGGTTCAGTTTGTCAAGATATTGCCTGTCTCCACTCGGAAAAAAATAAAATAAGAAAATATACCTTTTTAATTTAGCCTGCTGTGTGGTGCTGTTCTTTCTTTCTTCCTTTCTTCCTAGCGATTTTGTTATTTAGGAATGTTATTCACTAAATATTTCACTAAGAGCCAAAAATAAGACTGTGAAATGGAGTAAAGTATTCCGAACAAATGTACGTTGTCGCAAATCAGGCCTCCTACTACATGTTCCCGTGGAGGAAATGGAAAGTAAGAAGATGCCAAACGTAATAGCAGCACTTCTGTGGTTGAGCTTTGAATTCATTCCTCCCCGACTGGCCTTCCTTTCCCGTCCTTAAAGTCGGCCATGTGTTCTTTGTCATTTACAGTAGACCGCCAAGCCTGTTGAAACAATTGACTGCTATGTAAGAAGAATGTTGCTAAGTGGAGGACGAACTTCTTGGTGGTGCAGCTCAGCTCCTTTCTGCGCTCACTGAGGGCGATTGAAGATCGAACGTGCGTACCCTAGGTAACAGGACACACCGTCTGCAAACGAAAGTCTAAGAACGTAACAAACCCAATGACGAACCTCAATTTACAATGTCGTGAAAGGTGGTGACGCAAAAGAAAAGGAACAGGTATTTCATATTTTTAGAAACACAGAATTTTCGTTATCTTTCTAGAACTTCCTTAGGGGTTTTGCATATTGGTGACCGCGAAATGCAGGTATATTCTCTTACGTGTTTCAAAAATGGCTGACCGTGGCTAATAAAGCTCTCTTATGCATTGTTTCTATTGATGATAACATCTGTGGAAGACAGAACTTCCCGCTTATGGCAAGTGACTGCGGAACGTGAGTGACCGCCAACACAGGTTTCACTGTATTCATACATGCATGTGTACACTCACTTTCAGAAAGCAATACACCGAAAGGTGTCTACAACGGCAGAGCGATTCAATATTCAGGGTCTCCTCGAAGAAAAAGATTGGCCCAATGCTACGGAACCGCGGGACAATGCACACCAGACACCAATTTTCTCGAAATGCATCAGTTCTTTGAAGTGAACCGGGATTTTCCGTCTTTCACATACCTTGCAGAGGGGAATCTTTAGTTTCTCGAAGGGTTTGCGCCCTGAGCAAAGGTTTATATGAAACCTTTTGTATCCCAAAGAAGCTTTTGTACTGCATGTCGAAAACAAAATTCCATGAGACAGAACCTAGAGGATGAGATAGGCAATGTTCCCCCTAAGCTGCCCGTGCCCGCCCGCGCAGCCACTTAACTTCCTCCACGCGGTTGTTTTCAGATTAAAATTCCCAAACCCTAATTCATTTTCATAAATAGAAAATCAGTTACCTAGAACAATAATAATACATAAATAAAATTCAGGCTCTAAAAAGTCAAAACAACACTTATATTAAATGCCGTTCGCTTCCTTCTAAGTTCGTCTCATTGTCCTCTTCATTTTCAAAGGCTTCTTGCAAAGCAGCCGTGTGCGAGCAGATAGTGAACGCGAGAATGCGGATTATAGTGATTTTCTCACGCCGCTAAAGAGCCGGTTATTGAGTATTTTCCCAAAACAACACATCAGCGCCAGTTAATCACAGCAAACCGTAACCAAGTTCATTGTACAAACTAATGCACCCATGCTAGTTGGCGGAGGAAAGGCATTCCGGTCAGTTAAATTGTAAGCCGCTGGTAAAAGGGTTTTGCTCAAAACTTTGGCCGATAATAAGGCAGATTTCTTCCAACATTATAGACGCTGAAAGATGCCTTGTGTTTGCGTTCAAGCCCGTTTTTGTTCCGTATTTTTTATTAAATTCAAAAATGTCCAAACGAAAGAATCAGAATTGTTTAGAACCACTAAAAAAGCCTGCTGTTGCTTTTAATTCTTTAGGTTAAAACAACTTGTAGAGACTGAAACTGTTGATTCGAAAACACCAAAACGTGTAGTGTTAGGCAGGGTTTTTAGTTCTACTGAAAGCACTGTCGTAGTATGGATGATCTGTTCTAAAGCCAAGTTTGCATGCGATTTTGCTGTTGGAAAACCCTGGAATTTTTTGGGAAATGGGCTACTTAAAGATGCATATGGTGCAGAAGATTCATTTGGAATCCCTGTCGAAATTAAAAGGAATGAAGTCTACAAGTGGAATCAAAAGCATGCTGATGCAATCAATTGCCGATCAGAAAATGAGGTCAGAAACGAACGATCGAAAAAAATAAAATAAAATAATGAAGCTGAGAAAATAAGAACTTTTGCCCAAATGGTCTTGATGCCAGCCCAGCTCATTGGGTTAGGCGCGCATTGCCCACGGCCACTTAGAGAGAATATTGGAGATAGATCAAGTGGTAGACAGGTCAGAGTAGTAGGAGTGCCTGATTATGAATATACTGTACATCGACATAGTAGCGAATGCCATACTGAGACGATTCAGGAAATGCACCAAATGAGACAATAGGAGCGTGGAGAAGGAACAGATGTCCTTATTTGTAATGGAGGGAAGTGGTCCAATACCCGGGTCAGAGTGCTTAATGCCCCCTTCGATGCCCTCTGGTTCAGAATAATACAACCTATCTGCGAACGATACCACGAACAGCTGGTCTGAAGGCTGTTGCTCTAACCACTAAGTTATTCACATTCCTCTTGCAATTTCCAAGTTCACGTATCAGGATACATGGGACCAGGTTTTGTTGCTAAACCACGTTATGTCCAACAGTGTTTTTGAAAGTAATGTGACTGAGACCCAGTTACCGCATGAATTCGTCTACAGGGAATTCTCGGCACCGCATGTCGAGAACCATCGACATTTTCAATAACTAGGAACTGTACACCAAATTATACTCAAAATAATATAACTATACTGAAAATCCGAAATATCTTGGAGTAAAATGCAAATAAATCTTTCCATGCACATCAACCAGATGGCTTTTTCAAGGAAGGTAGACATTACGCCAAGAAATTTCAGATTCTGTCTACCTTCCTTGAAAAAGCCATCTGGTTGATGTGCGAAAGCATGGAAAGATTTATTTGTATTTTACGCCAAGAAATTTCGGATTTTCAGTATAGTTATATTATTTTGACCATCGACATTATTGGGAACAATTGAAATTCACTTGTCTTGGAAAGGAGAATAGGTTTATTCGTATTCACAATCTTACATTCATCGTGTCCTGTGATATTCCACATAATTCAAGTACTCAAACCCGAGTGAACTCTCCTTATACGGGACACACACCGAAGAACCAAAGCATTATGACCATCTGCCGCAACTATGATGTTGGTCCTCCACGTGCTGCTGAAACAGCTCTTACCCGGCGAGGCATGGACGCTACGAAATTTCTAAGGATGTGGTATCTGGTACCAAGACGTTACCAGCAGATTATTTGACTCTTGTAAGTTACGTAGTTGGGCCGTCACGGATCGGATCTGATGATCCCCACAGATGATGAATTGGGGAAAATCTGATTCCAGCGCAGCACCTGGAAGTATTCCTCGTGTCCCACAGACCATTTTCAAACAATCCTGGTAGTGCGGCGAGGCGCATTACACTGTTAAAAGAAGGCACTATTAGAGGGGAATACCTCTGCCATGAAAGGATGTACCTGGTCTGCAATGATGTTTAGATAGGTGGCACATGTAATAGATTCCTGCACATGAATGACTAAGTTCAGGGTTTCTCAGCAGAACATTCCCCAAAACATTTTTTCTTCCCTCGCCGGCTTGTTTTCGTCCCACGGTGCATCCTGCTGGCAGCACTTCCCCACGTAAACGACGCACGCGCAGCCAGCCGTCGACATGGTGCAACAGGAAACGAGATTCATTGGACCAGCCGTTATCCTTTCAATAATCCAAGGTTCAGGTGCTGATGTGCTCCTTGTAGGCGTTTTAGATGGTGAGCCGATGTTAGCATGGGAGCTCAGAATCCAGCGGTTCCGCAGTATCATTTTCAGAAGAGTTCGATAAACTGTGTGTTGTAAGACTTTACTACCGTCACCAGCATTCAAATTACGGATGAGTTGTGCCACAGTATTTCTTCTGTTGGCATGTGTCATACGGGATAGCCTTCACTCCCCTCTAGCATCGATGAGCCGTGGTCGGCCCACATCTTGCCACAGTATCCCTTCTGTTGGCTCGTACCACATGGGATAGCCTTCGCTCACCTCAAGCATTGAGGAGCCGTGGTCGGCCCACACCTTGCCACAGTATCCCTTCTGTTGGCTCGTACCATACGGGATAGCCTTCTTTCACCTCTAGCATCGATGAGCCGTGGTCGGCCCACACCTTGCCACAGTATCCCTTCTGTTGGCTCGTACCATACGGGATATCCTTAGCTCACCTCTAGCATCGATGAGCCGTAGTCTCGTTACCAGCATACTCACGTCACCAAAATTCAAATTGCCTGCGAGTTGCACTACAGTATCCCTTCTGTTGGCTCGTATCATACGGGATAGCCTTCGCTCACTTCTAGCATCGGTGAGCCATGGTCGGCCCACACCTTGCCACAGTATTCCTTCTGTTGGCTCTTACCGTACGGGATAGCTTTCGCACACCTCTAGCATCGATGAGCCGTGGTCGGCCCACACCTTGTTACAGTAACTCTTTTGTTGGCTCTTGCCATACGGGATAGCCTTCGCTCACCTCTAGCATCGGTGAGCCGTGGTCAACCCACACCTTGACACAGTATCCCTTCTGCTGGCTCGTACCATACGGGATAGACTTCGCTCACTTCTAGCATCGATGAGCCGTGGTCGGCCCACACCTTGCCACAGTATCTCTTGTGTTGGCTCTTACCATACGGGATAGCTTTCGCTTGCCTCTAGCATCGATGAGTTGTGGTCGGCCCACAACTTAGCAGCGGTTCGTGGTTTTTTCCCTCCTCGGACCACCTTTTGAGGGTACTAACTACGGCTGGTCATGAACACCTCACGAGCCTTGCCGTCTCGGAAATGCCCAGTCGTCTGGCCAATACAAATTGACTTTTGTCAAACGCTCTTAAGTCAGCAGCCTGTCCCACCTGAAGAAAAAGAACAACGCTAAAATAGAACTCTGTATCAGGTGTTATTTGTACTGTTCAATGACCTTTACACGCCCCGTCGCACAGTGGTCCCAATCGCAAATCTGGGCGTGTTTGTAAAAATGACTTGGTTTAAACCACCACAGAAAAGCACGTAACTAATACTATACAAAGTGGAGTGTAAAAAAGGAACAGCAATGAGTTTCGAACTGATAAAGAAAAAGATGACGCAAACACTGCAAATACGAGATAAGATTGCCGTGACTCAGCACGACCAGTCAGTTTGCTACGAACGCCTGTTTAGGATAGTTTATTACGCAATGCCAGAGTCTATAATTGAAGTGACCAAGAATGCAAAACAAAGCTACTGGTATGTAGTTTCAAATGCACTATAACGTACAAGTTTGTCTGCGCCGGGCATCGAATCCGGGTCCCCCTGACTCCGGAGTAAGTCGCTCTCCCAACTGAGATACACGAACATGTGCTCTCACTGCTATCTACCTTTATCTCATGTGCGTCCTGCGAGGCAGGCACATCACATCTCCCTTTCCCCGAAAGAGGGCCGGGGGCATGGCCCACGTGTCAGCCGGGACCATGTGTCGCTGAAGGCAGTCATCTCATGAAGAACGTGCATTTAAGAAATACCAGACAATTTGGTGTGTTGAACGTAACATCACATTGATTTATGTTTTTGAAGCACTGAAGAAGGGATTCTCATTCTTCCTGTCACGCCGTGTGGAAAGAACATCACATCAATGCGAGAAACTTAACAGCCGGGTCATCCTGGAAGTTTGGGCGCCAATATAACGTACAAGTTTGTCAGCGCCGGGCATCGAAACCGGGTCCCCTCACTCCGGAGTAAGTCGCTCTCCCAACTGAGCTACACGGACATGTGCTCTCACTGCTATCTGCCTTTATCTCATGTGCGTCCTGCGGGGAAGTCATGTCACAGTACATAATAGTTTTCGTTTGAATATAAGATTGTTCAGATGGTTAGCTAACCTTTAATATTCGTGAAAAGAAGTAAATATTTGTCAACTTGCAAATTTAAACTGGGATTCAAAAATAAACGCACGTTAGATCAAAGTGATATTGTGCACAATGATTTTGTGATATCTTGTCTTAACACAGGCATTTGTTGATGTTGTGTATGTGCGCGTTTGTAATGTCAGCTCGTAACTTTCAGTGAACATGTTAAGCTTGACGCACGTGGAGCTATTCGAAGCTTTAAGAGAATTAGGAGAGATTCGTCCATTAAGTGCTCGATCAAAGCAATGTTTATATCAATTTCTTGAGAAGAAAGACGCCAGATTGATTTCTGCTTCTAGCAATATAAAAAATTCAGGGCATGCCAAAATTTCTGTTTATTGCAGAACCTTATCTAGAAAAGGAGTAACTGAATCTCACAAAGTGCTATTCAGTTTGGCTGCAAAAGAAAATAACATTCCTCAGTTCTGAGGAATCTACATCTAGTAGTATCGGAAGTGTTAGCAGTGGTCGAGGACGACAGTGAAAATTGTTTGCTGAAAGTTCTTCTAGAAGTAAAAGGAGAAAGATGAAAGACATGTCGACCTCACACAGCGCAAGTCAGCTGTCTGCTATGACCACAGTTATCATATACAAGAAGCTAGATTGGACGCCCAGCCCATGAGGCGGGAGAAGGTAGGCGCCATTTGCAGCGGGTCACCACGATCCATTTAAGCAAGGCTACTTTGCATTAAGTCAAAGGAATACGAGTTTGGTACTGTGATTTTCTATTTATATTGATATTCAAAGCAGTCAGTACCCATTTAGCGGCGGAAGTTATAAAATTTAAGTAAAAAACAGTAATATTCCTTAGTGCTAACTACAATGCCAAGGGTCTTGCAAAATATTGAATTCTTTCAGATTTGGCCAGGGCTTAAATTCCAGAGAAGACATTCCGGTATCTGCGATATAAAAAAATATCACGCTGGTTTTAATTTGCTGAGAAATATGATTTTGACGTTTCTTGTTAATGAATGCTTACATTTAATACGCCATTTCGTTGCTATATTGCCCAAATAAATAATATGAAATGTTAAAAACTGAAATTTCCTTAGTGCATAACAAGACGAAATATCAAAATTTTTGGTGAAATTCAAAAATTTTTGAGCAAACATAACAAATAAATCAGAATGACAGAGGTAATAGCAACAAGGAAAAAGATTCACATTATTTCAGCTTTTCTATGTAAAGCATGTGGAAGCCTTTTTTTTTTCGGGTTCAAATCAATAGTTTGCTGAACTTAATAGCTACTTATTGATTTTAAATAAATTAATTGCTTTTCCATTACTATAAATCGTTACCGCATTACATTCTTAAAAATGTTTTCCAATAATTTTCTATATTTGCATACAATACCAGCTTTAAATTTTAATATATATGTATTGTTTTCAGCATTGGGCAAGAGGCAAATAAGTAACAGCAATTATATTTTCGTCTCTCTGCGTAAGATTTTTATCTGAGGAAGCTTTCACCATGATTTATACAATAACAAAGTCCAAACTATCCTGCGTAACGTGCCATGCTCCGCCGCCATCTTGACCCGCTCAATGTGGCTCCAAGCTTCTCACAGCGCAAGCCCATGCTCAACAGAGCAGACAGCCAATCCAGTCCCTTATACGATATCTGTGGCTATGACTCAGGGAAGTTTAAGAAAAGAAGGCAAAAGAGATGCCGACCAAATGATAAAGGAAATTACAGAAACAACACCAAAGCGTACTTCGACAATAAACAAGTTTGTAAAATCATGCAATGCATTGATTATAATACGCTTTCCAACATACCAGAAATCATTACTCAAGTTATGAGAATATCGGCTATGGAATAAATCTCAGTCCTGTGCCCTAACCCATGATCCCATATCGATGATATTCAACAGAACCGGTTCGGGATACCTCCGAAATAACATGATAAAATTTTGTCGCAATCGAAGCATTTTTACGTAAGTTATGATGCATAAGGACTATGAAATAGATCCCGCTCCTGTGTCCTAACCTTTGACCCCATTTCGCCCATTTTCTGTAGAATTTGTCTCCAGGCAGGCCCCTACAACATATTAACATTTCATCCAAATCGAAGCATTTTTACGTAAGTTATGACGCATAATGGCGATGGAAATGATTCCGCTCCTATGTCCTGACCTTTGACCCCACTTCACCCATTTTCAACAGGGTTCGTCCCCTGGTGGTCCCCTACCACATACTAAAATTTCGTCGAAATCGATCCATTTTTACGTGAGTTATCGTGCCGACAGACGGACGGACGGACAGACGGACGGAAAAAGCTGGAGCATATACGCTTCTTCAACCTACGGTTGGAAAGCGTAAAAAAGCTTACAGATCAGCTAGTACAAGAAAAGAACCTATTCCATTCACTCCTGATGAAGTCGTGGCATTTGCAGTTGAACACAAGCTAACAAAACATCAGTATTTATCCATCAGGTTTGAAGCAAAGCAAAGAAATGCAAATATCTGTCCAGCATATAAAATACTTTTAGAAACAAAAAAAGAATGCTATCCTGAAGAAACTTGTATTACTATTACAGACATTTTAGCAGAAATTAAACTACAAGAGTTACTTGACACAACAGCAAGACGTCTAATGAAAGCCCAGGAAACAGTTATGTCACAAAATGTAAATACAACACAAAATCAAACCTTAAGGGATGTGATGGAAGTAATGGTCAAAGTACATAAAAGCAAATTCTCATTGGCGGAAGTGAGCAACACAAAGACGTGAACTCTTCATGAACTTCGTTGTGCCTTTGCAGATTTATGGTTTGGGACATGAAAGTGAAAAATTAATTATTCGGCAGAACCCACGTACGGCATCAACGAGGTACTGCAGGCCAATTAGATTTCAGTTTTGAATGAAACTCCTGAAGTTAGCAAAAATGAAACTGCCTATATTGAAGAAAAGATATCTGGAATCTTTCGAATTTTATTTAGAAGGTAAAAAGCAATAATACAGTATGATCTGGCAATGACCATGATAAATGGAAAGATTTGTATCTCCATTACATCCACATCGTCATCACAAGTATGTACATTTCTGGAGCATCACCGAGAGAGATGAATAAGGTGATTATGAGCACAAAAACTGCAGACTCAAACACTTTTAAATTTGGTCTGTCCACTCTTCACGCGTGGATAAGATGTTTCGAGTATCTTTTGCATATAAGCTACAGATTGGACATCAAAAAGTGGCAAATCAGAGGAGAAGACGACAGAAAGAAATGTTCTGCTAGGAAGGAGCAAATCATCAGACGTTTCAGTGAAAATATGGGCTTAATTGTGGACCAACCGAAACAAGGTAGTGGGAACGCAAACGATGGTAACACGGCCAGAAGATATTTTCAAATACCCAGAGCTATCGTCATCTATAACAGGCATTGATGAACAACTCATAATTCGGTTTTTCGTTCTCTTTCAAAATTTGTCTAGTGGCTATGACATTGATGCTGAAAATTTTCATGAATATGCTGTTCATACTGCCAAACAGTTTGTTGGGTTATATGGTTGGTATTATATGCATGCTAGTGTGCATAAACGTCTCATCCATGGCTCAGATGTCATAACGTCGTTCTCAATCCCCATTGGTCAGTTGTCTGAAGAAGCACAGGAATCCAGAAATAAGGACTAAGCATTATTTAGGACAAGAAACACCAGAAAATTCTCTCGGAGAGCAACAAATGAAGATTTACTTCACCAACTTCTTGTGTCTTCTGATCCTTACACTGCGAGCTTAAGACCACTTTCGAAAAGAAAGTTAGGGAAACTTTCAACCCAGCTTATGTCTCTCCTGTAGTGTGCACAACTACAAACAAATCAAGACAATACGGATGATGATGAAGATGCAGACGATGATGACGACCCAGATTATGATTATGGTGATGAAGATGATGCCAATGAGAATGAAGATCGATAGAGGCTTATTCTTGATGTATGTTTTTCCTGTTTTACGGTATGTAAATGTTCATGAAATGTAGCACAGTACAGAAATGAAATTTGTGTTTGTATCTGTTATTTTGTACTAAACATACAAACTTACTTGATTTTTGAGTGGTATAACTTTAAATTAAGTGGTCTTGAATAGTTATGGAAGACAAGCGTACGCATGAATGAGTCGCTTGGTCTTCAGGCAGCGACATACAAAAGTGCACTGTAAGGTGACTATTATGCACTAGAAATTAGCTAGCTGTTCTTACAACTATCATACAGTGGTTCGTGAAGATCAGATTCGTGTTTATGCTTCAAATGAGACAGATTACAGTGAACAATCAATGACTTTATGCGCACTTGTGTTTTTGGCAGCCCAGATTTGCGATTGGGACCACTGTGCGTCGTTTTCCTGCAGTTACTTCGATTTTAAAATTTATTGAACTTGAAATATTTCAGTTGTTCGGGGTAAAATGACAGAGATACGTTTTTGAGAAAAAAATATGCTTGTCAGATTTTATTCCTCTACACGGAAATTTTCAAATCTTCACATGAGTGACATTTTCGGTGGTAACTTCTTTGGGTAAAATACACTGACGGAAAAAAAATCGCAACACCACGAAAAAATAGTTGTAGAGGAATGAAATGGCGGCAATACATTTGTATAGTTAACATATTTAATCGATTAAGGTTTCAAGATCACAGCGTAATGTAAGCGCGGGAAGAGCCATTTTAAATGTGAAATGCTGGTACATTAATAACCGGTGTAACCGCCAGAATGTTGAATGCAAGCACGCAAAGGTTCATGCATTGTGTCCTACAGGTGCTGGAGGTCAGTTTGTGGGATGGAGTTCCATGCCTGTTGCACTTGGTTGGTCAATACAGGGACGGTTAATGCTGGTTGGGGGTGACGCTGGAGTTGTCGTCCAATGATGTCCCATACGTGCTCGATTGGTGACAGATCTGGTGATCTAGCAAGCCACGGCAACATGTCGACACTCTGTAGAGCATGTTGGGTTACAACAGCGGTATGCGGGCGAGCGTTATCCTGTTGGAAAACACCCCCTGGAATGCTGTTCATGAATGGAAGCACAAGAGTTTGAATCACCAGACCGACGTAAAACTGTGCCGTCAGGGTGCGTGGGATAACCACGAGAGGGCTCCTGCTGTCATAGGAAATTGCTCCCCAGACCATAACTCCAGGTGTAGGTCCTGTGTGTCTCGGCCGCAGACAGGTTGGTTGCAGGCGCTCACCTGGCCTTCTTCTAACCAACACATGGCCATTACTGGCACCCAGGCAGAACCGGCTTTCATCAGAAAACACAACAGATCTCCACTCCGTCCTCCAATGAGCTCTAGCTTGACACCACTGACGTCGCAAACGGCGGTGGTCTGGAGTAAGTGGAATGCACGCTACAGGGCGTCTGGCTCGGAGCTGTCCTTCAAGTAACCGATTTGTAACAGTTCGTTGTGTCACTGTGGTGGCAACTGCAGCTCGAATTGCTGCCACAGACGCGGTACGATGCGCCACGGCCATATGCCGTACACGGCGGTCTTCCCTCTCAGTAGTGCCACGTGGCCGGCCGGAACCCGGTCTTCTTGAGGCAGTACCTTCCCTTGACCACCGCTGCCAACAGTCATACACAGTGGCTACATTCCTGCCAAGTCGTTCTGCAGTATTGCGGAACGAAAATCCACCTTCTTGTAGCCCTATTACACGACCTCGTTCAAACTCCGTGAGCTGTTGATAATGGCTTCTTCGTCTTCTTAAAGACATTCTTGACTAACATCAACACACTACGTCGAATCTCAACGATAACTAACGCTCACGAACGTTACAGCGCGTATTTACAGCACACCTGCTTTGCATGTTCCGAGGGGCGCTACTTGCGCCACACGTATGCGCCTAGCGCGAAATTTGCATAGACGTCATCTTACAGATGTACTCTCACCGCCTACCAACTGTCGTTTATCTAACACAACCCCTTCTTGGTGTTGGGATTTTTTTTTTCCATCAGTGTAATTCAGTTCCGAGATCACGTGATTGTGCCCTTTTCAAGCTAGAATCCATGCAAATAGTCTCGAGTTTATAGCCGTGTAACTTAAGACATATTTTGGGCAGAAAAAGTTAAATCACACTGCAGCAAGTTAATTTTTAATTGTGTCATCAGGGCTCGGCCTGGAGTGTAAAATTCAGGACTTTTTTTTTGTGTCCGCCAATATTTTCACTTTATTTATTTTTTTCTCGTACCTCAGGGAATATTCGTTCTTCTCCAACTAACTCCTAACCTCAACTGCATATTGTTTTCCTCTGCGGTAAAGCGGAAATGAGCCCGTTATGTGATCTTCGATTCAAGGAGTTCGTAAATTGGCCGGCTCTGCATGGTACAAGTGACAGTTTTCGCGCCAACAGGAGGAAGTTTTCTCTCGCGCGGATAGCTGCCATTAAAGTCGTAAGTTATCACCAACAAATAAATATCGTCTTGTGCGGGGCGTTAATAGTATCTTCTCCATTCTGTATGTAGGACTGAATGGAGAAGATACTATTAACGCCCTGCCCACACAGAGAAAAGGGACAAGCTAAGCTTGTCCCTTTTCTCTGTGTGGGCAGGGTTTGTGAGCGTTTGCTTTGTTTTTTTCTTTTTCGTCTGACGATGCGCTTAGTAGTCTATGAGGAGATCTGTTTATCCGATAAGGAAATTCGCATCTAAGTGCTTTTATGAAGACAAAATGCTCACTGCTTTTCAAAACTGCCTGCAGTTACTGTTTCGTAATATTAAGCAGCATTCAAATATATCCGAACGACACTACTTGGTGCATGTAGAGCTTAAAACACTTTCATTTGTTGTTTAGTTTTTAGGTTGTTTCAAAAATGTAGTTTTGTCTTCAACGACCGGCTTGTTACAGCACTTTATAATTGGCGCTGATTTATCAATTCCAACACTTGCTTCATTGTATTCCAGCGTACAGCTAACAGTGTACCTCAAAAGCTTTTAATATATTCAGTCTAGAATTTGTTCAAAAACAATATGGCCTTTACTCATTTTTGAAGCAAGTCCTTCTCAATATTTACACTAAATGTACAAATTACACGGGCGTGCAAAAATTAAGGACGAGACGGTTTTTCGAATGTAACGTCGTGCAGAAGTGCTCCACATCGACTCAAATCATGCCATAAGATCCCTAAGGTGTAAGAATATGGGACAAGTGAGCAAAACCGTCCAAACAAGGAATCCAAAGGATACAAAGGTACTTTATTGAAAAGGAAGCTTCGAGCACAACTGGACAGAAACGTCCATGTGACAGGCGGCTGCCAGGAAAAATCCAGTCCATAGTAGGGGATATGATCACCCCTCACTGCGTTGCAGGATTTACAACGTCTGTCCATGCTGAGGACGAGATTGTCAAGAAGCTGTGGAGGCATCGCAGCCCAGCGCCAATCGCAGCTGCGGGATCGTTGCTGGCGGCTGGTGACGTGTTGCCAAGCGTCTCCCGAGAAGGTCCCACACGTGTTGGATTGGATTTAGGTCCAGGGAACTTGCGGGGCAATCCATGCATTGAATATCTTCACTCCCATACAGCTCTGCGACATCCACTGTACGATGAGGTGTAGCGTTGTCGTCCATGAAGAGGAACTCAGGACCCACAGCCCATCTAAACAGACGCACGTGAGGCCGGAGAACCTCGGTACAATAGCGGACACCACTGACTGAACCTCCTTGGAAGATGTGGAGGTCAGTACGGCTACTAAGCATGATACCGCCCCAAACGACAACTCCGCAACCTCCAAACCGGTCTTTTTCGATGATGTTGGAGGTGTAATTGCGTGTTCCCTACTCTCTCCAGAAGTGTATACGTCCAGAATCGCTCGTCAGACTAAATCGGCTCTCATCCGTAAAGAAACTCGACCCTATTGCTGATGTGTCCAGTTCTTGTGTTCCTGGCACCACAGAAACCGCCGTCTCCGATGAGCACGCGTTAATGGCACACACCGTACTGGTCGTCGTGCAAATAGACCACCTTTGTACAGCCTCCTGGCCACGGTAAAACACGATAACGGACGTCCAGTTGTTTGTTGCATGTGCCTTGCGATTTCTCTTGCTGTCAGCCATCTGTCTCTTTTCGCCTGTAGGACAATATACCGGTCGTCCGCCGCCGTGGTTGCTCGTGGACGACCACTGCTAAACTCTCGGACAGCTGTTCCTGTCGTTTGAAATGCTCTCTAAGCTCGTGAAACGATGCTGTGAGTGATCCCGAACTCCTCGGCCACACCAGTCACACTTCGACCTTCTTCCAACTTCCCAATGACGCGACCTCAGGTAAAGTCATCGAGATGTGGTCTACTGGATTGCCTGTTGGCCATATCACACGGTGGCAGCAACTTGACGTCGTTCAAACCGATGTACACCGAGCAATAGCTTTCACCGAATTCCTGAGCGTACACCACTCGTGTGCTTTATACCCTTCCGCCACTCCCCCCTACGTCACGCTGCATATATGCCCATGCGCTACCTTACCGGACCCTATTCTATCTCCTGAGTGGTCTTTCAGTCCGTTCTGCCTGCTCGTTCCGCTGCTATGCTAACTTTACCTCTTCGTCCTTAATTTTTGCACGCCAGTGTATTATATACATCACAAGAACAATATGAAAAGCAGAAGCATCGCGTCCAGTGCGCCTGGGACGCTCAGACTGGCAATGCCTAAAAATTGAGCAGGTCTCTGCGCATTACAGACTAGTCACAATAATCATGAATAAAGGCAGCGACGGAAGTCAGCTTGACTATGGTCAGATAGTAGCAGCGACGGAAGTCAGCTTGACTATGGTCAGATAGTAGCAGCGACGGAAGTCAGCTTGACTATGGTCAGATAGTAGCAGCGACGGAAGTCAGCTTGACTATGGTCAGATAGTAGCAGCGACGGAAGTCAGCTTGACTATGGTCAGATAGTAGCAGCGACGGAAGTCAGCTTGACTATGGTCAGCTAGTAGCAGCGACGGAAGTCAGCTTGACTGTGGTCAGATAGTAGCAGCGACGGAAGTCAGCTTGACTGTGGTCAGATAGTAGCAGCGACGGAAGTCAGCTTGACTATGGTCAGATAGTAGCAGCGACGGAAGTCAGCTTGACTATGGTCAGATAGTAGCAGCGACGGAAGTCAGCTTGACTATGGTCAGATAGTAGCAGCGACGGAAGTCAGCTTGACTATGGTCAGATAGTAGCAGCGACGGAAGTCAGCTTGACTATGGTCAGATAGTAGCAGCGACGGAAGTCAGCTTGACTATGGTCAGCTAGTAGCAGCGACGGAAGTCAGCTTGACTATGGTCAGATAGTAGCAGCGACGGAAGTGAGCTTGACTATGGTCAGCTACTAGCAGCGACGGAAGTGAGCTTGACTATGGTCAGATAGTAGCAGCGACGGAAGTGAGCTTGACTATGGTCAGATAGTAGCAGCGACGGAAGTGAGCTTGACTATGGTCAGATAGTAGCAGCAACGGAAGTCAGCTTGACTATGGTCAGATAGTAGCAGCGACGAAGGCCGGTTGTTCAATCACCGCAACTGTTCCTCTGTTTGGATTTCCACGTCAGAGCGTGGCACGTGTATACAAAGACTATGTGAATGACGGCTAAACTTTTAACCAGCAGGAGAAATGTGGCCATAACATGCAATTAAGCCTGTAGGTAACCGTAGATTATCCCACATTGTTATCATGAATCGCACGGCTACCGCGGAGCAAATTACTTCGGAATTTAGTGAGAACGTATCCACAAGCTTTTGCACAAAGACTAGCTGTCGTACCATGGAAAGAATTGTGTATGGCAGTTGATGTCTACATCGTGTCCATTTGTTAACTGCACCGCGCCGAAGGATTAGGCTACAGTTTGTAAAGGCCTACCTCAACTGGATTATGGAGGACTGGAAACACGTCACCTGGTCTGATGAATCACTGTTTCAACTCTGTCACGTTGGTGGGAGGATGCGTGTGTGGAGTAAACCACACAAGGCGATGGGACCAGCTTTCCAAGTTGGGGGTCACACAGGCTGGTGGAGGCGGCGTAACCGTTTGGGGCACTATTATATAGGCTTCCGAGGCCTCTTGTACCTATCGAGACCTCTGTCACTGAAAAAGGTAGGTGAACATCCTCGCTGACCATCTACACCCGTTCGTAATGATTCTATTTCCGACGATGACGCCATCTTTCAATAAGACAACGCCACACCACATACTTCCCGAGAGGCGACCGTATGGCTGAGGGGAATTCAAATGAGTTTATCACACTCAACTGGCCTCCTCGATTCCCTGATCTCAACCCTATTGAGAATTTCTGAGGCGAAATCGATTGATCTGTTCGAGCCCTCTAACCTCCACTAGCAATAGAAGATGCGCATTGCTTCATTGGATGACAGCATCACCTCCGTGTTTTCAACACCTAATTGAGTCCTTACCAGATGTCTGGTTGCTGCTATAGAAGCGAAAGGTGGAGCAACAAGTTAATAGGTAAGTGTATAGAATAATTCGCCTATTCAGTTTATGACACTTGATGCGCGTCACTGTTTAAACTTTGTCCCGAGGCAAAGGCGTTGACAGATAACAGAACTATCTTTCCTTCACCTACGAAAAAAGTGTGAGCCCAGCTTTACATAATGGTGTTGTTGTGGTTTCTCCCTTTCAAAAAGTCACTAACTCCATTTCTGAATGGGAATTTTCATCAAGAACTTAAAAGTGTTACCATTTTACGAAAATATTCCCAAATTTAAGCGACTGGTTACTTCTTGATCCAAATATATGAGCTAAGTGTTTTCGTTTTCTTTTCTGTTCTTTCTCTTTCTTTTTTTCTCGTTTTGAGGAGATCCTTTTACGTGAGCGCTTAATATGTTCCTAATTTTTTTCTCTTAATTTTCTGTATTGCTTTATCCAATGAAAAAGCACACGTGGTATTATCGCTGAGCATTAATTTCCTGTACTTCGAGTAATGGGTCTATTATCCCTTAATTGACGTTTACAACCTCTGCTTGTCATCCGGGTCAATGAGCATTTAGTATACTTAGTATCAGGAGGAGGATATAGTCTAATCCTGAAATGATAGGAATAATCTTTCCAACATAAGTGAATCCCTCCATTGCGTAACTATAGCAACCAGCTTGCTGCTTTCTCAAGGTATTATTTGTTTGGGGGAATTCCATGCTGATACAACGAAATAAAACTCTACTCACATATCCCAGCTCTTTTTTTTTTTTTTTAGTTTTGTTCTCTCTCTCTCTCTCTCTCTCTCTCTCTCTCTCTCTCTCTCTCTAAGTTTCACGTTGCTTGTGACTGTTATCGAGCATTACTTTTTTTTCTTTTTTTCTTACGGCTTCCCCAAAACTGTTTTTGTGCTGATCGAGTTTTAAAACTAAGCACTTCAGTTTTGCCATACATATATTTCTTTAAATTTGCACAGATTTTTTCGATGCTGAATATCTCGGTTCACGTTCCTTGAATGTCTTGCAGTCTCATTCTTAACTAGATAAAAAGAGAACGGGCAAGATTTCCGAAGTGATCCTGCTTGGTTTAAGAGCCTCAAGTAAGAATGCAATTTTCTGAGTGGAAATTTAAAGAAAATTACTAGTAAACATCGTCATTAAAGTACGCAAAATATAATCACGCATAAAATAAATTTAAAGAAAGTTTCTCGTAACCAGTAAACAATATGTAATTAAAAAGAAGAAAAAAGTAAAAGATATCACTGCAGTCCTGACCTAAACCTCGTCTTTTTTCACGAAATTACGTACAGGGTGTCCCAAAAAGGTGTAATCAATTTCAAATGATGATAACTTTTGATACAAAACTAATATCAGCATTCTGTTTGTTGCAGGTGGTAAGGAATACCCTCAAGTTTTCTAGAAATGTACCCCATGGATCCTGCGGCGAAATCAGAGATTGTGGAGTGGTTTATTGAAACCCGATCTGAAACGAAGTTTCAGCGGAATTTCAGAAAAAAAGGGGGGGGGGAAGCAAACCGCCCACACGTACAGCATCAGAAAGTGGCACAAGTCATTCAAGGAAACTCGTAGCGTTCTTACAAAAAAAAAAAAAAAACCCAAAAAAACAAAAAAACGAAAAAAAAAACCCTGGACGACCATCACTGGTTCCAGAAAGGGAGGAGATTGTGAGACAAACATTCACTCGTAGTCCTCGAAAGTTAGTCAGCTGGCCATCCCCAAGTCGGAGATTGGAAATGCACCCGTATAAACTGCAGATAACCCACCACATAACCCCAGATGATCATGTGAAACGTAAACAGTTGTTTCTGGAAAGGTTAATAAACAGAGTGTGAGAATTTGGGGAACTGACCACCCGCATTGCACAACGGAACAGGAACATGCTAATCCAAAAGTGAATGTTTCGTGTGGCATAATGGTCGACCGTGGTATTGGACTATTTTTCTTTCAAGAAGCTACCGTGAGAGCTGATAATTACCTGGGCATGATTGAGCAATTTGTGTATCCCCGGTTGGATGAACTCGCAACTCCGGTCATTTTCCAACAAGATGGAGCTCCACCCCATTGAGCTTCGATTGTGAGGAGGTCTCTGTATACCAAATTTCCCAATCGATTAATTGGGTGCGGTTGTCCCTTTGCATGGCCCCCAACGTTCGCCGGATTTACCGTCCTGCGACTTTTTTTTATGGGGGTTCACCAAGGGTGAGGTTTACAGCACCCCTGTTGCAGACATTGCTGACCTAAAGAGGAGGATTACACACGGACTGCAGAAAAGTTAATACGGACATTCTCAAACGAGCATGGTTGGAACTGGAATACCGTTCTGACATTGTTCGGGTGACAAATCTTGCTCTTGTCGAATGTCTGTAAAACTTCATGATCTGTTCTGTCAATTAACACAAGTCATGTATTAAAATCATTTTTTTATTGGAGGTTTAACGACCACCGTGAGCAACTCAATGGGCTATAAGCAGTCGCCCGTCCCTAATTTAGGGTCACTGGTTCCAGGGAAGGGAGAGAGCCAGTGCCATAAGACAAACACAACATCCATGCCTGACCGGGATTCGAACCCGGACCCCTTACGGACGAATGATTAGAGACCAACGTCTTAGACCACTGCGCCACCGGGGCGGCTGAAATCATTTATATTAAAACTGTTATGATTATTTTAAATTGGTTAAACCTTAATGGGACACTCTGTACTTAGAACATGCATTTGCCCGTCTCTCTATCTGTCCGTCCATCTGTGGTTACCATATCTCTGCAACTATTAGGCCGATTTGAAAAATTCATTTTTACGTTGAGAACCCCAAAATGTGAAAACGATGATCCTTGGTTTCCGGGTTTTCTCCGATGCACTACTTCGCCACCACAGGGCGTAAATACAGATGCTATCGAATTCAAAACACATTTTATCCCATACCATTTCTCCTAAATATCTGACTGAACACACCCTTTCTTTCTTTCGAAACCATTTGTAACGAACACTATTTTGGGTTCAGTTTCTTTTTCAAATATTGCATAGCTTTTCCGCTGTGGGGCTTAAAGATAAATTGCGGTTTCTCTGATATTTCTGTTTCTAAATTATCGATTTGACAAATTCTTTCTGCACCAGATAGATTTCCTGGTGCGAAGCGCTTTATATATAATTTTCATTTTTTAGTAAACACCAGGTCTGCCACTTGGGGTCGTAAGTGTATATTCCTGTTTCTGATACATTTGGAGTAAAATCTGCGTTTCTAAAAACTCAATTGGAAAATTTATGTGATCTGATACCACTCACAAGGAATAAACTTTTCGAAATTTCCGCTGCTTAAAATAATACACATTTTTCTCGCCAGGGGCATAAATGTTTATCTTATATTTCTCAATATCTCTGCTTCTAACAGTCCTATTTGAAAAAATCTTTCTTTGTCGAAGAGAGTTTCCAGAGCGAAATGTTTTGCATATAACCTTCTGGTCACCCAAAATGCAACACCAAGAAGGAAGCATCCGAATGGCCTGAAATTCGCAGCATGAGTCGCCCGCGAGTAGACATGCAAACGATTAGCATTGCAGGGCATGCGCAAATCATGTGCGCCCGGCACGCCTACGAGAAGTACTATAAGAAGGGTGCACAGAAGGCGGGGTGTAAGTAGTGGAAGTGTGCTGTGCTGCCGGACCTGTGCGTGGGAAGCTTCCTGATGCCTCGCCGCAGAATACGGCAGTAATTAGAGCACGTTTCGGAGTTCGAAAGAGGACGAATAGTGGCTTATCGCGACAGCGGCTTATCGTACCGAGACATCGCCGCCCGTGTGTAACGACATCCAGCCACAGTGAGGTGAGTATGGATTCGGTGGGTGCAGGAGGGACGGACGGACCGACGTGAGCGATTGCCGCAGACGCGGCACACCACCGAACGAGAGGACCGGCATGTTGTGCGGCGGGCATTGACGACTCGCACCGCCACATCACGAACGTTAGCGCAGGAATTAGGGTGTGTTGCACAACAACCTGTGTCAGCACGTACACGTTCGACGCCGTCTGCAAGAGCGGGGACTTGTCTCACGGTGCCCATTGATCCGATTACCATTGACGTTACACTACCGGCGAGTGCGGCGGCAGTGGGCCGTTGAACGCCGCACCTAGACTACGGAATGGAACGACATTGTCTTCTCCGACCAATCCCGCTTCTGCCTGCAACACAACGATGGTCGGATCCGCGTGTGGCGGCATCGCGGCGAGAGACTGTATGACGCCTGCATTATGCATCGCCATACTGGTCCGTCGCCTGGCGTTATGGTTTGGAGCGTAAATAGATATGACACCCGCACCCCTCTGGTACGTATCGCCGGTACACTCAACAGCCACCGCTACATCTCCGACGTTTTTGGAGCTTGTAGTCCTCCCTTACCTTCAAGGCCTGCCAGCGGCCACGCTTCAACAGGAGAATGCGCGACCGCACGTGGCACGCATCGTGCAACAATTCTTTACGGCCCACCAGGTGTCGCTGCTGCCGTGGCGCCCATCGAACACGTCTGGTCGCTGATCGGCAACCGAGTGGCCCGGGAAGCACCACCCGCGGCTACGCCTGATGAACTGTGGCAACGTGTGGAAGCAGCCTGGACCGACATACCCCAAGCCCACATCCAAAGCCTCTTTCGTTCGATGCCGCGGCGTGTAGCGGCCGTTATTGCAAGCCATGGGGGCCACAGAAACTATTGATGTCTGCGTGTTCCGCAAGTCGCACGGGCCTGTAAGCTCAATCGTTTCATCTTTGCATCTGTTGTTATGTGTCCAGTAAATCTGGCTTTGCTATCTCGTGTCGTTCTTGGTGTTGCATTTTGGGTGGCCAGCAGTGTAATTTACGCTTTCCAACCGTAGGTTGAAGAAGCGTATAAGCTCCAGCTTTGTCCGTCTGTCTGTCTGTTTCTCTGTCTGCGCGATAACTCGCGTAAAAACTATTCGATTTCGATGAAATTTTAGTATGTGGTAGGAAACAACCTGGGGACGAACCTTATTGAAAATAGGAGAAATGGAGCAAAAGGTCAGGACATAGGTGCCGGATTCATTCCATCGCCCTTATGCATCATAATTTATGTAAAAATGCTTTGATTGCGACAGAACTTCACCATGTTGTTCCAGAGATATACTGAACCGGTTCTGTTGAATATCATCGAAATGGGGTCAAAGGTCAGGGCACAGGAGCGAGATTTATTCAACAGCCATTATCCTCATAACTTGACTACAAATGTTTCGATTGAGACGAAATACAATGCGTTGTTCCGTAACGACTTTGGAAGCAGTTCCGCCAAAAAGGTTCTTTGTTAGCAACTGCGGGCAGTGCGCATGCGTGAGATTCATTAGCCATTATTTTCGCACGATAACTTCCGTAAAAATTGCCCGATTTAGGTGGGATTTTTAATTATTAAACGGCTTATGAGAGGTAGCGCTTGATAATAGAAATAAGTAACACGGGCACAAAGAGATTTAATTTTGATATAGGTGAACCTCAAATGTTATACCATAGTTTAGTCCCCTCAAAACCAAGGCATTTTCCTATGATTTCTGGTATGTTGGAAAGCGTATCATAATCAATGCATTCCATGATATTACTAACTTTTTTAAATTTGTCTTAACGTACAGAAGTGGCACCAGAGAACAGAAGTTCACGTCTGCGTGTACAGCATAATTACAGCATTATCTGTGGGTGTCTAAATTACCAATTGAAAAAATTCTTTTTCAGTTATACTACTAACTGTGAAAAAGTTTACGGGTATTTTCTTCCCAAAATAATGCACAATGTTCCTCTCAGGGTTCGCATATATTTTACCTGTTTTTCTCGCTATGAGTTATCCTAAAGGCCCGATTTAAAAAATTCTTTTGACACAGGATACCATTTACCTTTTGAAATACTTTGCTTGTACTCGTGGGGTTTTTTGTAGCTCACAGTTCTGGTGGTAGTGTGTATTTGTTTTTGCAGCTGTAACGCCGCTTCTAAAAATCCTTTTGGAAAATTTCTTCTACTGTATGTCACTATCTAAAGTACAGATGGAGAATATATTATCGTTTTTAAATAATGCAGTTGTCCCGCTAGGGAGCGTGAATATGAAAACCTTTTTCTCACTGTATCTGCTTCTAGGAGACGAATTTGAAAAATTCTTTTTTCTTGGCATAGCTTTTGCCATGGAGAATACTTTTCGCGTTTTTTCTGCTTTTCCATTATTCAAAATTCTTCCGCTAGGTGGGAAAAATTATGTCATGTTTTGTTCTATATTTCTTGTTCTAGCTGTTCAATTTGAAAATCTTTTCGTCTCTGACACCTTCGTTCAACTATGAGAAACTTTTTTCTTCACAATTTGTTAATTTCCGTAACATGCTTTTCAGCTGCAAATGTGAGAAAGTAGCAGTTTATATATCATCATCATCATCATTGTCAACCATTATCAATCCACTGCTGGACGAAGGTCTCCCCAAGTTTCCTCCACAACGGTCTGTCTTGTGCCAGTCTCCTCCATGTCACTCCCGCATATTTACGAATTTCATCCACCCATCTCCCATGTGGTCTTTTTCTGGGTCTTTTCCTGTCCCTTGGAATCCAATCTAAAATTTCGGCTGTCCATCTATGGTCTGTCCTTCTGGCAGTATGTCCAGCCCATTGCCATTTCAGGGATTTAACTCTGATCATGATGTCTTCCACTCTCGTCATTTTTCGGATCCACGAGTTCCTCTTCTTATCTCTCCTGGTTATACCAAGCATGCACCTCTCCATGCCACTTTGAGTTGTCTGCAGCCTTTGTATGTCTCTTTTAGTTAAGGTCCACGTCTCTGCACCATACGTAAGCACTGGAAGGATGCATTGATCAAACACTTTTCTTTTAAGACATAATGGCATATTGCTCTTGAAAATTATGCTGTTTCTTCCAAAAGCTCTCCAGGCAAGTTTTGTACGCCGATTAATTTCTTCATCAATGTGACCCTCACTTGATATCTGCTGTCCAAGATAAACATACGTGTCTGTTATCTCCAGTTTTTCTCCATCAATCGATAAATCTTCATTTCTTGTAAAAGCATTGAACATCACTTTTGTCTTCTGAAAGTTCATTTTTAATCCCACTTCTTTACTCTTGTCAGCAAGTTCCTGGATCATACTCTGCAGCTCTGATGGGGTAGTTGCAAAAATGACTATGTCATCAGCAAAACGAAGGTGGGTTAGATAATCTCCATTAATCTTTATCCCTTTGTTTTCCCAGTTCAGTGATTGAAAGACATTTTCCAATTTGGCATTAAAGAGCTTCGGAGATATGGTGTCACCTTGTCTCACTCCCTTTCCAATTTTTATGTGTGTTGTATTTTCAAACAGCCGAATCTTTGCACTTGCATTTTCATAGATGTTATTAATAATATTAATGTATGCATCTTCAATACCGCAGGATTTCAGAGCCGTGGTAACTGCTGATGGTTTCACCGAATCAAAGGCTTTTTCATAATCGATAAAAGCCATGCACAATGGAAGTTCATATTCCCTCGCTCTTTCAATTAGTTCTCTCAGTACGTGGATATGATCTATTGTGCTGTAGCCACTCCTGAATCCAGCTTGTTCTCTCGGTTGAGCCATGTCCAGTGTTACCTTCAAGCGGTGTGAAAGAACTTTAGTGAAGATTTTATAAACCACTGATAGGAGGCTGATAGGTCTGTAGTTCCTGAGGTCCTCAATGTCACCTTTTTTATGTAGCAGGATCATTGTAGCATTGTTCCAATCCTCAGGAATCTTCCCTTCATTAAGGCATCGAGTGAAAATTTGGGCGAGTACTGTTTCAATTTCTCCACTTGCTTCTTGTATGATGTCTATAGTAATTCCATCTTCTCCTGGAGCTTTCCCCCGCTTCATGTTCTTGATTGCATGAGCAACTTCTGCTGGGAGGACTGGAAGAACTCTGGTACCTTTCATGATGTCTGGAGTACATGTATCATCCCTTTCGTATAATTTGGAGTAGAAATCTTTCACTCTTGTCAAAATTTCGCCTCTATTTCTTGTTATAGAACCATCTTCTTTTCTCAGAGCCATAATCTGTTTTCTTCCCTTACTGAGATGTCCCTTTGCTATCTTTAGGCTTTGGTTGTTTTCAATTGCTTTCCTCACTAGCTCACAGTTGAATTTCCTTACGTCTTCAGTGATACTTTTTCGTGCTGTCTTGCATAGCTCTATATATTCCACTTTGGAAGTCACATCTTCTTTAGTTGTCCTCATCTCTCTTCTTTTTGCATCAACATTTTGGTTTTTCCTGATAATTTGTTTACATGCAACTTGTTCTTAGACCCAGCTAATTTTGTTGCTGTTTCCATAAGAGCTTTGGTTACTTTCCTGTTAACTTCCGAAATATCCACTTCTTCCGATGTTAGGCCTTCTAAAGCAGAGAATCTGTTCTTCAGTTCCAACTTGAAAGTATTATGGTGTTTTTTAAGGTTGGTTATGTCAATACGTTTTGTTTGTCTTATGAGCTTGCCACGTTCCAGTTTAGTGTTGAGGTGCATCTTACATCTCACCAATCTATGGTCACTACCTGTGTTGAACTTGTTCAGCACACTGCAATCTTCGATGACGAATTTTTTGTTACACATAATAAAATCAATTTCACTTGTCGTCCCAATTGGATGTCTCCATGTCCATTTCCTGTGTGGCTTTTTCTTGAAGAAGGAGTTCAAGATGAAAAACCCTTCTGCCTCTGCAAACTCAACGAGAGTATTTCCACGCTGGTTTCTGTTGCCGTGACCGAATTTACCTACTGAAGTTTCATTCTGTTGCCGGTGCCCTATTTTTGCATTGAAATCTCCCATAATTATCTTCAAGTGCTGCTTACCTTTATTATTTAGATGACGAATTTCCTCATAAAATTCTTCAATTTCTTCTTCAGGATGACTTGTGGTGGGTGCATAAGTTTGAATAATCTGAGCCTGGTATCTTCTCGATAGTTGGATAACGAGTCGTGCAGCTCTGTCAGAGGAACTTTCAACTTCTACCACTTTATCCTTCAGTTTCTTGTTTATTATAAATCCAACACCACTAGTTCTGCCAGTATCTGTCCCACGATAATAGAAGAGATGTCCACTTTTCAGTTCAATGAGATCTTCTCCTTTTCTCCTTACCTCACTTAGCCCGACGATGTCCCACTTGATCCTTTGTAGTTCCTCTTCCAATTCAAGAAGCCTTGAATCAGAAGATAGGGAGCGTCCGTTGTAGGTAGCCAAGGTCAGCATCAAATGGCAGCCTAGTCCGGTCCTCCGGGGATTCTTAGCACCCTCTGCCTTCATGTCGCACTGGCCGCTGCCTTGGCCAGGTACATTCCAGCTGCCGGAGACTGAGGGCCAAGATTTAAGTTGTAGAGTCATTTTGGAGGTGTTTGGCCATAACTCACCACGCTGGCCAAGCGGGTTGGTGAGTGTGGGATAGCATTTCCTCTGATCCCGATGGTATAGTTATACCGCTATTTGCGGTCGTCAGAGCCCCTTTAGTGGGAACAGGATGCACCACGAGAAGGCGGGGTTGACATTTGTCAAGGAGAGGCTGTGATGTTACGCATCACCTGACCTTACATCCCAGTTTATATATATATATATATATATATATATATTTTATAGATTGTAGAAATCCGGTTGATTTTTTAACGGGTTCCATTGACTATTATTGACTGCAAAATATTTTATTCGTAGGCATGTATCAAAAATTCGCGTTAACACTTCCGAAGTAAAAAAGTTAAATTCTCAATTTCTACACGATTCTTAAAAGCTATAAAAGTTAAAAATGCTTAAACAACTTTATTTACAATTAAAATTTTATTCGTGTCGGAAAGATTCAAAAGACGTGCTCATTACACCCGAGATTTCTGTGTCATTTTTCTTGTTTTTTAAATTTTTCGAAGACAGATGCTCCACATAAACATGTACGATCTGTTTTAAAAATCAGTTTATTCTTTATACAATCAAATTAAGGTAGAAATAGCTTTTTTTTTTTTTTTTCATTTTTCAGGCTATTAATATTTTTCTTTCTTCCTTTATGATACATACAGAATTTGTTGTCCTAATTTCATATGCGCTTTCATCACTTTTACTTACAAAAACAAATACTTGCAGTTGATTAGCAGTCTTCGCGCTGCATGCTTACAGACGAAATGCAAAAACGGCGTGTTTTCCGTTATCGAAACGGAAATGGAATTCCGCCTCTTGTGGTGTTTCGGAAGAAGAAGAGGCAAGCGGAGGATTCGCGCAGCCATCTAAACGTGATCATTAATATTCCATGGAAATTCAGCAGCCCATTCGCATCTTCTCCCTGTGCGGAGGTTTCCTCTTGTTCCCTTCTCTCTCTCTCTATCTCTCTCTATCTCTTTCTGTCTGTCTCACTCACTACGATTCCAACATGTGCGCTGCATAGGAGTGATGACAAAGGGTTCTTAATGGCTCGCTCCAAAAGTCACTCGTAGTAAAATGGAATTGGGGTGCCAGGGAATAATAGGTCCCAACCAACTGTTTATCAGTCCTATCTTCCGGCTGTACGTGAAACCATCACGGTCTTAGCCTCGTGCCGAGTACGGTCATACATATGCAGCTCTTCTGAGCTCTTGCCGTAATCAAATGGCCAACAAGCTCGATTCAGTAGAACTCGGGACCACGTTGCAGGTTCTAAAGGGCTGACTGCGTACACGACACCGTCCCGATCAATCGAAGAGTGGTCCCTTAGATAATTGGGGCCATTCATGAACTCAAGAGGATCTAAACGAGCTGAGACCGGGCTTGCTCCACTTCCACGATCGGGATCTCGTTAACTCCGTTTCCCGCCAAAGTCAGGCGGTTGTGGCGGCATTTTAAGGGGGGTTATTGTCTCTGAGGTAAAGGGTCTCTTATTTGAAGGGAGGGTGAGGCATTGTATTGTGTACTCGTCTCGCGCAGATGGGTATGACATAACAGCCTCCCTCCCGCCTTTGCTAAGAATTCATTTTGATATAATAGTGTGATTTTACCAGATTCGATAATGTAATTATATTAAGAACGTTTGTACGTAAGACACGGATTTTTGCAGGATAGATTGCATCTGAATCTCTTATAAAGCATCTCCCGATTACAGGGCGAGGATATTTCGTTTGTTAATTCTTTCTTATTTTAATTACATTATAAATGAAATGCCTTCAGAAAGAAATTTGAAAATAACGGGATATAAAATAGTTTTTTTTTCTTTGTTTACGAGTTAGTGAAACACGTGCATTTTCATCCCACAAGACACACAATAGAATTCGAAAACTTTACTCTATGAGCTAAATCCCTGACTAAGCGACTTAGTTTGAAATTTATACATGACGGATAACTGTAAAAAAAAAAAAAAAAAAAAACCAGGAAGAAAGAGGGTAAAATGAAAAAAAAAACTTGGTAGCAAAGTTTGTACATAACTGATCACTGAAAACAGGATAAACATTCTCAGCAGTCAAATACAATATCTTAGTTCGAAATTTGCACAGATAGAAAATGAGCAGAATTTTCCTCGAGGTAATGTGTGTCTCACTTTAAAGCTTTGTAACAGTGCTGTTTTAACTATTTCCTTAATTACCGAAATGTGTTATAATAAGAAGATTACAAGGTTCCTTGAGCACTGTAAACATCAATAGAGTAGTAACCGATCATTCAACAGAAGCGATTTGACGTTTGATGAAATCCTTTATTTGCGTGATTTCGCTTAATTTAGTAATTACTCCGGGTCACCGTGAGATGTTCTAACTCTCGCTACATTCATTCTTTTCTCCTGGGCGCGGAGACCACGTACCCCTTCTCAAATTCTACTACTTCCTACGAAAACCTCCCAACTTCTCTGTACTACCTTCTGTAGCAATCTCGCCAAAGACACGTCATCATCCTACCTTCAGAAGAAGCGTTCCTCTTTCGTCTCCGTAAGCACTTCGCAAAACACGCCTCCAGCACTCCCTTCCGAAAAACACCCTTTTGCTGCGTCACCACGTCCGATGCCTAATGCCATCACTCCGAAGTACGGAAGTTCTGCCTAATGAGTCGCTTTTATACTCTAAAAAAAGCCTTCTTCTATTGTAGCTATCTATACACGAAATCCTGTGTGTTGTCCTTCTCCAGGAAGTCCACCAATAAACTAATCGTTTCCGCTGATTTACTGGCTCTACCAAATCCAACTCAAATATTATATCCTTAAGAAGTTTCCCACGATTACTTTTAAAACATTCTAAAACTGCAGGATTCTTAATTATTTACACATTCATTAAAATTCCACAATTAAAAGATATTTGTATGACATTACATTTCATAAAAAATAAACATTCCCGTTCCATTACGCTATTATTCAAAGATTATTTACATTACCACTCTTACAGCTTTATGTAGGACATATGTATTACTGAAACAATGCAGATCTTTCTTGGCAGCAAAGTGTTTTACTTTAAAATTTATGTAGAAGAAATATCGATTAAAAATTATGAATACATGTCAGTACAGACGAAAGATGAAAAAAAAAAAGGACAAAATAACGATCGAAATTCTGCAATTTTAAGGCGTTGGATGTTTAATATAGTGGCTCATCAGCAGCACAGAGGGCCGTCGCAAAGTTTGTTTCATCGGTTCAAATGATCGAGCGAACCGGGCCCCGCGTTTGTAACTACACACACACACACATACTGAGTGGCCAAATTATTAGGACCACCAGTCCATTTTGTGAAAAGTAATAATCCTGCAGGTGCTGCTGACGCAAGATATCTGAACTGATATAAAAAGGAAACGCTGAAGGCATGCGGAGAATAATGAAGTACATTGCACAAGAAATAGTGGATAAGAGACGCGATCTGACGGACTTTGAACGTAGAATGATTGTGAGTGCTCGAAGCATTGGTGTGAGCATTAGCAAAACGGCTGCAGTTGTGAAATGTTCGAGGACAACAGTTGTTAAAGTTTACAGAGAGTAGTAATAGTAATTTATTATAAAACCTGTACCACCAATTGGCTTCACAGGGATTAGCAGAACCATTACATACGGGGGGAAAAGCCGCTCTAATCCAAATATACATATTAATACAATCTTTCAAAAGAAGTATGTAAACAAAAAAAATAAATGGTATTTAACAACACAAAACTAAACTCCACATAATCACACCAATAACTGAACATCAACATTTTCCAACTCCCAAATCAACTGACATCACACAGAAAAAAAAAAAAAAAGAAATAATTAATAACAAATGTCATAAATTAAGTTAAAAGTCAAATCTAAAATATTATATAATCAATGATATTATAAAATCAATAATAAATTAAAATCAGAGTTGTGTAGACCATTGAATCCAAGCTTATGTTTCAGAGATTTTATGCGGGGTTTTAGGATATCATATAAAATCTCAAAATGCAACCTTTTACCATCTCGTGCTCCCATTCCTTTGTTTGCCCAATGCGTGAGAGAAATTCCTCAGAGTCAGTTCCCCATTAGACACCGGATGCACGGTTAATTTGCTAAGACGACGTGTGTCTGAGCTTAGTATTCGCACTTTGTATGTTGAATGGAGATTAACTCTATCGCGCCTCTTTTGATGCTTTACAGATTTCAACTTCAAGACTGCCGACAAATGCACTAGCCCCTCACATTTTACTTTCAGGCTTGAGATTTACCGAGGGCGGTGTGGTTTTTTCTCACGGGGAACTTTAGGATATGCTTAAGGGCATTTTTGGGAGACATGGGGAGAAGAAGGCGAGAAGACAGTTGTCTCAAGGTTTAGGAAGCGAGCGGTCGCAAAATAGGACGAGAAGTGAATCGCCCCTGGCGAGGCTGGGAAGAATGAAGGGAACAGCGAGGAAACATAGCACAGCTTACGGACAACCTCTGCAGGGAATTAAATGGAAGAGAAGAATAAAAGTTTCTTAGACATATTTGCATACAATTATTATCACTTGGTTATTACGTGTTAATTACTATCTTTTTCAACCATACAAGATTTAGCAACTCATCCACGCAATATTTATGAAGTCAATAGGAACATGTTAACACTTATGTAGACCATTGAATTACTAAATTATATTAAGTAATCCATTTCACTAAAAATTACAACATAATTGACTAAAATTACAACGTAATTCACTAAAAATTACAACATAATTCACTAAAAATCGTAACATAATTCGCTAAAAATTATAACATAATTCACTAAAAATTACAACCCAATTCACTAAAAATTACAACATAATTTACTAAAATTATGTTATAACATAATTTCAAATAACACAAACAAACCACTTTAAATGAAGGTTCCCAGTCCTCCTCCGACTCCTCTGCAGCATCAGAGAGTGTGGAAGAGAGTGAGATCAAAAGAGAATGTGGATCACCATTCAGAAAATCGGGTCTGATCGCAAGCCTTGTGGTCGTCATTGGCTACGGATGCTTGAGCTGAGCGGAACGTAGGCAGACTTGTTCAGTCCAAGAGATGGGTAACACTTCGTAAGATTACAGATAATCTGAATCACGGCTCAAGTCCGATGATTTTTCAAGCACATTTCGCCGCACGTATGGGCTATAGAAATAGACTGCCTGTCCGTAAGCCATTGCTATCTTGTGCGAACAGAAGAAACGCCACCAGTTCGTTCAGGAACAGAAAAGTTGGACAGTTAATGAATGTAAAAGTGTAATGCGGTCCGACGAATCACGTTTTCAACTACACCATGCAGATGGAAGGTGGAGGACATGGAGACAGCAGCACGAAAGCATGGATCCAACTTGCACCTCTACTACTCTTTAAGTTGGCCGAGGCAACGTTATGGTCTTGGGTATATTTCCGTGGGAGTGTTTGGGCCCTTTGATTCGCGTGGAAGAGCGTCTGACCGCCCAAAGGTATTTAAATATCGTTTCCAACCAAGCCCACCTGGAATCAGGTACTCTAGCCCAAACCTCCCAGCCTCCTATTTTTAAGGGTTGTTTAAGACCTGGAGCCAGACATTCCTTTCCTAAAATCCTTTACATATGATCTGATCTGACCTAAAGTTCACCTAGTTATGTTGATAATTTATCCCAATGGAGATGGATACTTCTGGGAGGACAATGCTCAATGTCATAGTGCTCACACTACGCTAATGGTTTGAGAAGAAACACGAAGATTTTTTTACTGCTACACTGACCTCCTTAATCACCGGAGCTCAATGAAATGGAGCATTTGTGAAACGAATTCGAAAGGGCATCGGCAGTGCTGGATACGTAACCATTATATCTTCAAGAGCTGAAGGGTACAATTCATCGCATTTGAGCTAATATACCCCAAACCACTTACCGACATTTTATAGAATCCATACCAAGACGAATTAAAGCAGTATTAAGGGCAAAAGCCCAACTAACCATGTGGTCATAATAATTTGGCCACTCAGTATATATGTAATAAATTACAACGTCAGAAATAATTGAATTACAGGAGCTTAATAAATTCATTTTAAAGTTCTAGTCAATAGCAGGTAAAAAACATCATTTTAAAGTTCTAGTCAATAGCAGGTAAATAACATCATTTTAAAGTTCTAGTCAATAGCAGGTAAATAACGTCATTTTAAAGTTCTAGTCAATAGCAGGTAAAGAACATCATTTTAAAATTCTAGTCAATAGCAAGTAACCTCCCCTTCGGGATGAGCGGGGATCTAGAAGAAGCCAAATTTCGCTGCTATGCACCATTTTCATAGCATCAAAAACACATTTTTGTAATGGCTTCTATCACATTTAGGATCAGGTTCTCGTAATTGACGCCGATTGCAATGAGATAATGTTTCGTTTATGTAAACGTGATGAAATAATGTTCAGCAGTAGTTTAGTAAAATATATTGTTGAGTAACTTGAAAATGGCTATTGTTGCGTCGTTTCATGGAACACCATTCAGAAAACAGATTTCAAAAATGGTTTTGATTGCTTCTGTTACCTATTTTTGTTACATCGAAAATTTTTACTTGGGATTTACTTTATTGCGTAGTGTCGGGGAAAATGCATAGCGTCAGCTGTTTATCTTTTAACTACCTCAAACAAAAAAAGGCTTTTAAATAAATGGCGTATTAAGGCGGTAAGGAATCAACCGGTTAGCAAGTGAAAAAACGTCGTCTTTTTACACACAGTCTAGTCACATTACTGTGACCACCTCCTGCTTTTGACGTCAACAGTGCGTAGCCAATGAAAGGCACGTGTCGTGAGCTGGCTTGGAGGGTATACAACGTGTGCTGTAGGATAACTGAAAACATGGGCCGCGGGTGACCTGGTGGTCAAGGAGAAGACCTCTGGTTCGATCCCAGGCTGGTACGAACGCTGGAATCACCAAATATCCGCCGTGCGTCGGATCGGCACGTTAAGCAGTCGGCACCCGGGTACTGGCACCCCGGTAATAAATAAGGGCGTCTTCCTCACTCTTTCTACCTCGCTTCCGTGTGACTTTCTTATCGGGCACTTTAGCCCAAATCACCTAGCTTCCTATTTCTAAGGGTTGTTTAAGACCTGAGGTCTGACATTCCCTTCCTAAAATCCTCTACATATGATCTGAAACAAACAAACAAAAAAACTGAAAACATATAACTGGTTTCTGTCATGGATAAAAGGAGTGATTTATCACATTTGCAAAAAGAGATGATTATCAGCTTTCGGGCCAAGGGTGGCAGCATTTCAGAAACAGCGCAGTTTGTGAACAGTTCGCGTGCTGCTGTGGCTGAAGTGTATCGTGATTGGAGAAATGGCATCATTGCTAATCAACAATTTGCAAACTGCGAGGCACCAGGTGCCATTGATGTACGAGGTGAATGTCGGCTTCGAAGGTGCGTGAGGGCCGATCGATACGCTACTGTGGAGCAACTCACTGGTCGAATGAACCAGAAGGCTTCCGCCGGAAGTGTGTCTAAAACGACAGTTCAGCGAACCCTACTGCCTATGGGGCTCCGATGCAGACGGATGGTCACTGCACCTATGCTAACGAAGGTGCATCTACAGAAAAGGCTTACATTTGCACGGCAGTATCGGAACTGGACCACCGCTGATTGGCAAAGGATTGCCTTCTCCTATGAGTCACGTTTTTTGCTTCATCGAACGGATGGACTTTGGCGTATAAGGCGAGAAACATCGGAGAACAAACACTCTTCAACCATCGCTGGAAGAACACAAGCTGGTGGGATCTGGGGGCTGTTATGGTCTGGGGAATGTTTTCGTGGCATTCTCTGGGTCCACTCATACCTGTGGAAGGCACTATGGACCGAATCCGTTATGAATCCATCCTTGCAGACCACGTACACCCATACATGCTGATTGTCTTCTCTCGGGCGGATGGGATCTTCCAGCACGACAGTGCGACATGTCACACAGCTAGAAATGTCCGAGAGTGGTTGGAAAAGCACGATTAAGACTTCAAAGTACTTCCCTGGCCCCCTAATTCCGCAGACTTAAACCCAATTGAGCATCTGTGGGACCACCTCGATCGTGTTGTTCGCTCTACGGATCCTCCACCACGTACCCTCCAGCAGCTGTCAGATGCATTGCAGTCAGCATGGCTCCACATACCTGTGAACACCTTCCAGTACCTCACTCCCAGCACGTCTAGCTGCTGTCCGCGCTGCACACGGCACTTACTCTGGATATTAGCTGGTGGTCACAATAATATGACTCGACCGTGTATATACAAAGCGTTACCCACGAAGTACTTTCTGAGTACAACGCCGAAAGGAGAAAGTATTCAGTGATCACATCATAAAATACAGATCTTTTCCGTTCCGTTTATTAGAGATCAGCAGTGTTTTATACTGTATACGCACAGGGTTACCGCGGCAATACGGCGTCAAGTTTTCAAGTTTTATCATGGTGACTCTTATGTCTTATAGACAGTGCGCTTCTGCTTATAAACCAATAGACGTTATATGTCTTCCGGAATTATACATCGATTCTTGAAATCTCAAATAATGGACGAATGCTCTCTGAAGCGATGAGTTTTGCTTCACGCCGGATGACTGTGTGTGTGTGTGTGTGTGTGTCGAAGATCCCTCGTTAATGCTGAGTAGCACTGAGGTTTGGGAATTTAAGAGCATTTTTTTTTTTTTGATTGGAGGTTTAACGACCACCATGAGCAACTCAATGGGCTATAAGCAGTCGCCCGTCCCTAATTTAGGGTCACTGGTTCCAGGGAAGGGAGAGAGCCAGTGCCGTAAGACAAACACAACATCCATGCCTCACCGGGATTCGAACCCGGACCCCTTACGGACGAATGATCAGAGGCCAGCGCCTTAGACCACTGCGCCACCTGGGCGGCTAAGTGCATTCGTCTCAACTACTTTTCGGGATCTGCATAAAATTCAACCAGTCGCACTGCCAAGAACTTTCAATTCGAAATCTTTCACTGATATTTCCGTTTTCTTATTTCTTTTTTTCTTTTTTGTATGGTTAATGACAACCGGGAACAACTCGATGTCGTCCGCCTCTGATTTGGAGCCACTGGCTGCAAGGAAGGAGAAAGCTAGTGCCTTAAGACAAGCGTAGCCCGAACCCATGTTGGATGAATGATTAAAAGCCAACGCCGCGTATCACTCGCAGAGTTGCAAATGGATCAAAAATTTTGGACCCCGGATGTCATAAAATTGGACCCGACCCGGACAAATCTGCTTTGAACTAAAATATACACTCACGGACAATGAAATTTGCGCACCAAGAAGAAAGCATCGGATTGAACTGAAATTTTATGGACTTAATGATACATATGAATGATACACATGATGACAAAAACAGAGCTGCAGGACAATTACAAAGGGATCTGGGGCATGTAGTCCGGTCATTTTCAATAGCGCATCGTACCGCCTCGGGCGACAATATATGCTGCAATACGGTCCGGCATGGAGGCGAACAGAAACCGGATGTTGTCCTTCTGCAGACTGGCCCACACGTGTTGGACGGTGTGCTTCAAATCCCGGAGAGTGCAGCAATGGGCCAGCCGGCGTTTTAATTGGACCCCACACAGGCTCGATACAGGACATGACGTAGGCAGTCCTGGGCAACCCGAGCCGTGTGCGGAATGGCATTATTCTGCTGGTATAGCGCACCTGAAATACCGGCTAGGAATGGGAGCATGTGGGGCCGTAGGATCTCGTTCACATACGGCTGGCCCGTCATGATCCACGTTCCACTACTAGAGCTGATCGGGTATAGTAGGCAATGGCTCCCCAGACCATAATGCCTGCAGTGGGGAAGTGTGGCGTTCGATAGCGAGGTTGAGATTGTACCGTTGACCCGGGGACCTCCACACCCGGACATGATGATCACCTTGGTCCCAAAACGAAGCGGCACTCATCGCTAAACACCACACGTCGCCAGTTTGTGGCGTTCTACGTCGCTCTGGCCTGGAACTACTGCACACGGAGCCGGCGACGTTCCGGTGTTAATGGCAGCACACGTGAGAGGCGCTGAGATCACAGATTCGCTTCCGCGAGGCGCCGGGAAATGGTTCTTGGGCAGACAGGAGCCTCTATATCTGCCTGTAGAGTAAACCGGGTCCCCGTGGGACCCGTACGTGCCTGGCGTACGATCCGTCGATCCTATCTATCGGTGGTCCTCCTGGCCCGTCCGGAGCCTCTCCGCTGTGTGGCAGTGCCGTCACGTGTCCACTGCTCCCAACACCGTCGAACAGTATGGTCAGAACGATCCATGTGGCGGGCTATACGGCGCGCCAACGACTCTGCGGATTTCAGCCGGATAATCAGGCCTCTCTCAAAGTCCGAAAGTTGCGTAAATCGACGTCTCTGGTATCTACCCTGCATTCTTGTCACTCTGTAGTTTTGCTTGCGTCTGGCGGTGCTTTTCGATTTCATGCAGCATCGACTACACGCCGGTTTATAAAGCTGCTGGTTCGTGTTTGCAGTGCCACCACAGGGTGTGTGGTCATGCGCATTCGAACCAAACGTGGATCATTTGCATACCAGTACGCACTCTGTCTATTTGGAGAGTGTCGCGGCTGTAGCATGTTTTCTTCTAGGTGCGCAAATTTCATTGTTCCTGAGTGTATATGTAGTGTGTACAAGGCGTTCAAAAAGTTTCTCCGAAGTGGGGTGTCTTAGGTTATATGGAAATCAAACAAATGTATAATAGGAAGGTATAGTTTACTGACTTATTTACAGGAAGTAGAGAAACTACCGTCCTTTATTTGCATGACATAATCTAACTGTTTTACACATATTTTCAAACACATCTGCGGCAGGCAAAAAATCTTTGCGCAGTAATTTTAAGGCTGCTCCATCTAATTTTGATGGCGCTAAAGTCAAAAATTTTGAATGAAGGAACTTGTTGTATGTTTAATTTCAGTTTTTGTTGTTTTGTTGATGATAACATATCAAGCTTCAGAATATGTTTCATGGCAACACCAATTTTTACAAGTATATAATGAGTTGAAAGTTTCCAAAATAGGAATGTTGTTTTCATCACTGTCCCTTAAAATTTAGAGACACTTTTCCTTCTGAGGATACTCTTCCTTCAGATTGGATGACAAATCATATTTCAGTCTGCGGGCACCGGTATCGAGCACAAAATTCCACATTGAGCATTTTTCTTTGAAAAATATTTTTTCTCTGCTTTTCAAAAATAAAACGGAAATAACATCGAGTCAGGAACGCCATGAGCCGACCCGTTTGACCCGCTAGAAATTGTCGATCCGTTGACCCATGACCCGTTTCCATCTCTGATCACTCGGTCCCCGCGGGTGGCTATTCATCAACTTCTTACTACACTGGCGTGCACAAATTAAGGACGAGACGGTTTTTCGAATATAACGTCGTGCAGAAGTGCTCCACATCGACTCAAATCATACCATAAGATCCCCAAGATGTAAGAATATGGGACAAGTAAGCCATATCGTCCAAACAAGGAATACAAAGACACTTTATTGAAAAGGTAGCTTCGAGCACAACTGGACAGAAGACAGAAACGCTCATGTGACAGGCGGCTGCCAAGAAAAATCCAGTCTTTAGTAGGGGATATGATCACCCCTGACTGCGTTGCAAGATTTACAACGTCTGTCCATGCTGAGGACGAGGTTGTCAAGGAGCTGTTGAGGCATCGCGGCCCATTCCTCTTGTAGCGCCAATCGCAGCTGCGGGATCGTTGCTAGCGGCTGGTGACGTGCTGCCAAACGTCTCCCGAGAAGGTACCACACGTGTTCGATTGGATTTAGGTCCGGGGACCACGTGGGCCAATCCATGCGTTGAATATCTTCACACTCCAACAGCTCTGCGACAGCCACTGTAATATAAGTTGTAGCGTTGTCGTCCATAAAGAGGAACCAAGGACCCACAACACCTCTAAACAGACGCACGTGAGGCAGGAGAACCTCGGTACAATAGCGGACACCAGTGACTAACCTCCTTGGAAGATGTGGAGGTCAGTACGGCTACCAAACATGATACCGCCCGAAACGAGAACTCCGCCGTCTCCAAACCGGTCCCTTTAGATGATGTTGGAGGTGTGATTGCGTGTTCCCTGCTCTCTCCAGATGTGAATACGTCCAGAATCGCTCGTCAGACTAAATCGGCTCTCATCCGTAAAGAGAACTTGACCCCATTGCTGATGTGTCCAGTTCTTGTGTTCTGGCACCATAGAAATCGCCGTCTCCAATGAGCAGGCGTTAATGGCACACACCGTACTGGTCGTCGTGCAAATAGACCACCTTTGTGCAGCCTCCTGGCCACGGTAAAACACGATAACGGACGTCCAGTTGTTTGTTGCATGTGCCTTGCGATTTCTCCCGCTGTCAGCCATCTGTCTCTTCTCGCCTGTAGGACAATATACTGGTCGTCCGCCGTAGTGGTTGCTCGTGGACGACCACTGCTAAACTCTCGGACAGCTGTTTCCTGTCGTTTGAAATGCTCTCCAAGCTCGTGAAACGATGCTGTGAGCGATCCCGAATTCCTCGGCCACACTAGTCACACTTCGACCTTCTTCCAACTTCCCAATGACACGACCTTGGGTAAAGTCATCCAGTTGTCATCTACTGGATTGCCTGTTGGCCATATCACACGGTGGAAGCAACTCGACGTCGTTCAAACCGATGTACACCTTGCAATAGCTTTCACCGAATTGCTGAGCGTACACCGCCCGTGTGCTTTATACCCTTCCGACACCCCCCCCTACGTCACGCTGCATATATGCCCATGTGCTACCTTACCGGACCCTATTCTATCTCCTGAATGGTCTCTCGGTCCGTTCTGCCGGCTCGTTCCGCTGTTATGCTAATTTCTCCTCTTCGTCCTTAATTTTTGCACACCAGTGCACAAACGATCGGACACTTTTCCAAAGATGTCCCTCATACACTGTCAAAAACAAATGGTGTGAGTTCACGGAAATATTCCTGAAAAATAAAGTGCAGCAAAGTTGCCGATAGGTGTCTGTCTTTTAACGAAATTTCCGTTTTTAAAATTCCCTTTTTTTAAAATCTACTTATTTTCACAGACTTTCCGCAGTTTGTAATTCCGTTTATTTCAGAAAAGTTCGTTTAGGGCTTTTTCGTATTTATACAGAAATTTCTCAAAATCGAAGAATTTCGGTCCTTAAGGAATTCGTAAATCGAAGAATTTCGGTCCTTAAAGAATTTCGCAAATTCTCCTAGAATTCTGTCGCCCCCGTGGGATTCATTTCGAAGTCGTTTGGGTTGGAGGTCTGTACTGGCCGGGCTTGCCCGACAAGCCCGAGCACATTTTTAGTTTAGAGAACAAAGCAACTGACCGAGCCGTACTTTTCCCCAGACAGTTACGACCGGGTCGGGCCAAGCCAAGTGGACCCATTCTTTTTATCGCAATGGTAAAGAAAGAAAAATATCGTGTTTCCCGATTTCCTGGTGTGTTTAGCTGTTTTGCAGGCTTTACTTACCTCCATGACATAGCCCAGGGCGCAATCTGAAAAGCAAGAAAAGGCACTCACAGTGTTTTTACAAATCTGTTGGTATTAAGATGGTAAAACCACTTTGAGGCTTGTTGACAAGAAAAAGATTCGACCCCGAGCGAATCTGTGTGTTGTGTAGAGTAGGGAACAGGGAATGTCTGCAATAGAGCGGGGTGTGTATGTGTGCGTTTGTATGAGAGAGTTGGACGAGATCGATTTTTCTAGTTTATCCGTAATCACACCAGATCATATGTAGAGGATTTTATGAAGGGTGTGTCTGACCCCAAGTCCTAAACAACCCATAGAAATAGGAAGCTACAAGATTTGGGCTAGAGTGCCCGATAGGAAATCACTCGGAAGCGAGGTAGAAAGGGAGAGGAAGACGACTTTATTTATCCGGGTCTAACGGCTTAACGTGCCCATCCGACATACGGGGGATATTTAGTGGTTCGAGCGTTCGTACCTGCCTGGGATCGAACTCGAGGTTTCTCCGTGGCAGTCACGAAAGCTGACCACTTGGCCATCCGCGGCTCCTATCCTTAATCTGTATAGGGGATGACTTTTGTAGTGTTGTCGCTTCCTAGTTCAGGGAAAGGGAGATTCCGAAAACGCTTAGTCTTCTTTTTACCTCTCTTTAAAGGTTATTTCTTTTCGATAATTGTCAAAGTTTAGCTAATATTTTTAGGCTTACATTCAACAAAATATTTTCAATAATATCTCTTTTTCATTATTTAATTTTCCCGTTTTAATAAAATACAATAGAAAGTCAAATAATACCAAACGGCACATCACGGTCCGGGTCGGGCCTGGCCTGGCCTGGCTTGGCCTAAATAAGAGCTGCAATTGACGGGAACGGGCCGGGAAGAGCCGAATGTCAAATATTTGAAATGGGATGGGCCTTAAATGCACGGGATTGGGCCGGGCTTGGCACACCAAATTAGGCCCGTGCAGACCTTTAGTTTGGATTGGCTCAATAGGAACCACGTATCTTGAGTACTGAGCCAGGAAATCTCGAAAGCCGCAATCACGTTCAAAGTAAAAATCTAATTATGCGATGTTTTTTCTTTTTTTTTTTTTTTTTTTTTTTGGTCGTTAATGCGACTGAATTAGTCATTTCATTTGAGCTTATTATTTTATTGAATATGTTTGTAATAATGTCATTTTTCCTGTAGGCACAAATTAAGTATTTTTCTCATAGTGATTTGCCTAAGCAACAGAATGCTTTGGAACCTGAGATCCTTTTAAACTAGCAAAGACGTTCAATTATTTTTAAACAAAGTTAGTAAAATCATGCAATGCATTGATTATAATACGCTTTCCAACATTACAGAAATCATTACTCAAGTTATCACTCAAGTTATGAGAATAACGTCCTGTGGAATAAATCTCGGTCCTGTGCCCTGATCTTTGATCCCATTTCGATGATATTCAACAGAACCGGCTTGGTATACCTCCGAAATAACATGATGAAGTTTTGTCGCAATCGAAGCATTTTTACGTAAGTTATGATGCATAAGGGCTATGGAATAGATCCCGCTCCTGTGTCCTAACCTTTGACCCCATTTCGCCCATTTTCAATAAGGTTTGTCGCCAGGTGGCCCCCTACCCCATGCTAAAATTTCATCGAAATCGAACCTTTTTTAAGTTAGTTATGGCGCATAATAGCAGTGGAATGAATCCCTCTCCGTATGTACTAATCTTTGACCCCATTTCGTTCACTTTAAATAGGGTTCCTTCCCAGGTGATCCCCTACCAGATACTAAAATTTCATCGAAATCCAACGATTGTTACGCGAGTTATCGTGCTGACGAACATACGCACGTGACGTAATGGGGCAGATGGGAATCGCGACCATCTGCCCGCCGCAAGAGTGTGACGTCATAAATCTTTAATAGGATCCACACACAACGCGTGATGTAAAGAGACAGATGGCGTGACCGCGCGCCAACATTGTCAAACGCGAGTTGTGACGTCATAAGATTTCTAAGCATTGGTAACATTAATGGAACAACGCCATCACTAAAAACGTTATAATTCGGGGTGGTTATTTAACCCACTAAACGAATTCTTCTAAAGTCGAGATCAAGCTAAATCGATTTCTAGTACCAGAAAACGGTAAGTTAACGACTTTCATCAAAATTCTTAGAGCCGTTTTCAAAATAAAATGTACACACATACATACATACAAGAATTGCTACTTTAAGGTGGACGTCAAGTAACTTTGTTTCCTATACTTCCAATGAAAAAACTTTTGTACACATTTTCTTCTCAATTAATGCGTTCCCAAGGATGAAAATTTGAACGTCGATTAAAATATCTTCATTTTATAACTTGCAATACTTAATATTTTCTAAAACATAACCATAATTATGCAATTCAACATTTGTTTGTCTACTGACGTCATGAAAATACAGGTTGCGCCATCTTTTTTCTGGACAATTAATGCGTTCACAAGGATGAAAATTTGAACATCGATTAAAATAGCTGCATTTCATAACTTGGAATACTTATTATTTTCTAAACCATAACCGTAATTATGCAATCCAACATTGTTTTGTCCACTGACGTCATCAAAATACAGGTCGCGCCATCTTTTCTGTAGTTTCAACCCCACTAAAGAAAAAGTTATTGATTTTTAATATAATTATGGTTATGTTTTAGAAAATATTAAGTTTTCCAAGTTATAATATGAAATTATTTTAATCGATGTTCAAATTTTCATCCTTGGGAACACATTAATTATGAAGGAAATGTGTACAAAAGTTTTTCCATTGGAAGTGTAGGAAGCAAAATTACTTGACGTCCACCTTAATAATATGGGATAAGGACAATGGAATGGATTGCAATCCTATGTCCTGACCTTTGACCACATTTCGTCCATTTTCAATAGGGTTCGTCCCCAGGTGGTCCTCTACTACATACTGAAATTTCATCGAAATCGAACCATTTTTACGCACGTTATGACGCATAAGGGCAAAGGAATGCATCCCAATCTTATGTCCTGACCTTTGACCCCACTTCACCCATTTTGAATAGGGTTCGTCCAACCAGGTGGTCTCCTACCACATAGTAAATTTTCATTGAAATCGAACCATATTTACGCAAGTTATGACGCATAAGGGTAATGGAATGATCCCGCTCCTACGTCGTGACCTTTGACCCCATTTGTCCCATTTTCAATAGGGTTCGTCCCTAGTTGGTCTCCTACCACATAGTAAACTTTCATTGAAATCGAACCATATTTACGCAAGTTATGACGCATAAGGGTAATGGAATGATCCCGCTCCTACGTCGTGACCTTTGACCCCATTTGTCCCATTTTCAATAGGGTTCGTCCCCGGGTGGTCCCCTACCACATACTAAAATTTCATCGAAATCGACCCTTTTTTACGCCAGTTATCGTGCGGACAAACGGACGGACGGACAAAGCTGGAGCATATACGCTTCTTCAACCTACGGTTGGAAAGCGTAAAAAAAGGTGAAACGTACTGTTTTATGGAATTATTTCACAAAACTCCTAATTGTAAAATTCGTTCTTGTTAGCTACAGAGGGTGAGTCGAAAGTTTTGCAATGTTTGCATAAACGCATGTGCTGCGGCGGGTATCTCACCTGTTTAAACTAGTTCAAGTCACCCACTACAGTCAGTCGAAAGGGATATAAAGCGTTAGTCGTTGCTGTGAACAGCAATGCATGTCGTCGTTCTGTCCGTGGTTGGGGCGCCTAAAACATGAACAGCCACAACCTGCTAATTAGGAAACTTTTGCTTTAGGAGTTTGATTTCGGCCATAACGCTGCTCAAGCAATACCAAACATTTGTCATGCGAAAGGGGAAGGTTCCGTATACCACGGCACCGCAACCAGATGGTTCAAGAAATTTCGCTCAGGTGACAGAAACCTCGACGATCAGCCAAGGTCAGGTAGGCCGCGAACCGTGGATTCGGAGACCGTGCACCAGGACGTAGACGCAAATCCGACAAACAGCACTCGGATGATTTTCAGGCAAGCTAGGCATATCACAGACCACCGTGGTTCGTCACCTTCAAGATCTCGGCAAGGTCTACAGGAGCTGCCGCATTGTCCCTCACGAACTGAAGCCAGCTGAAGCAAACCTCCAAATGGTAGTGTGCACGAAACATCTAGAAAACCCGCGGGATGTACGTTTCATCAAGAGAATCGTTACGTGCGATGAAAAGTTGGTCTATTTCCGTAATCTTAACACACAACGGGCCCGGACCAGATTCCTGAACCTGTTGCAAAACGTTGGCACTTCGAGCACAAGGTGATGCTATGCGCGTCTAGTGGAATTTTGAGGAAATTATTCACTACGAATTTGTTTCAGACGGTCGGACCATCAACGCCAACCTCTACTCTAAACAGCAGGAGCGGACATATGCCGTTTTGGAGGAGAAGTACTCGGCACTGGGGAACAGAAAGCGTGCTCTCTTACAGCGGGACAATGCTCGGCACCATACCGCGTGAACTATCAGGGGGAAACTCCAGGAACTTGAGTGCATCGAATTCACGCCACATCCCGCATATAGTCCAGACCTTTCTCCGCCGGGTTATTACTTGTTGCGGTCCATGGCTCACTTCCTTCGTAGGCGGCACTTCAACAACCAGGAGGAGGTGGCAGCTGGAGTGAAGGAGTTCTTCGCCTCGAAGGACAAGAACTGGTACCACCGTGGAATCAAAGAACTGGCAGACAGATGGCTGAAGACGGAGCAACACGATAGTCTATTCTTTGAATGCTAGTCAGCTTTCGTCGTAAAGGAAGGTATGAAGACTGTGATCATGTAAATTTCTCCATCATTTTCATGCCAGGGGCAGGATTCGAACCTGCTACTCTCGGCTATCTCCAAGTGCTATCCACTATGCACTGAGTGGCCACTTTATTATGACCACCTGACAGTTTTAAGCAAATAAGCGATGGCTGCACGCTGTTGCCGCCAGAGGGCGAGGCTACTATAAAAAGGGAAAGCTTAGTGCTTGCGACAGTAGTAGAAGTAATTTTTGGGTGACGAGATGGGTAAAAAAGGCGATTTGACGGACTTTCAACGTGGGATGATTCTAGGAGCTCGGAGCCATGGAGCGAGTATCACCAAAACCGAAACATTCGGAAATGTTCCAGAGAAGCTGTTGTTAAAGTGTTTAAAGACTGGACTGTCAGCCAAAAACTGGGTCTCTACGTGCAACGTGTGGTCGCCATCGACTAGTGACTTCTCGGTCGGAACGGAGAGTTTCCAGACTGGTAACAGACAACAGAAGGGCCACAGTGGAGCAAACTACATACCATCTTAATAAAGGATCCCCTCAAATGATCTCTGCACGCACTGTTCGCCGTACACTGCATCGGATGGGATATGGCAGCCGAAGGCCTGTTCAAACACCTTTGCTGTCTGAAGTTAACAAGAAAAAACGTCTCCAGTTCGCACAGGAGCACAAGGATTGGACAGTCGATAATTTGAAACAAATTATGTGGTCCGATGAAAGTCGTTTTCAGTTGCACCATGCCGATGGCCGAGTGAGAGTTTGGCGTAAACAGCACGAAAGCATGGACCCCAATTGTATTGCTACAACCCTTCAAGCTGGTGGAGGCAACGTTATGGTTTGGGGAATGTTTTCCTGGCATGCTTTGGGCCCTTTAATTCGTGTTGATCAACGTCTGACTGGCACATCATATCTAAACATCGTTGCGGACTAAGTGCATCCTGTCATGTGGATGGTTTATCCCAATGGCGATGGCTACTTTCAACAAGACAATGCGTCCTGCCATAGTGCTCGTATTGTTCAGGATTGGTTTCAGGAACATGCCAGTGAGTTTACTTTGCTTAAGTGGCCCCCACAATCTCCAGATCTCAACCCCATTGAGAATTTGTGGGAGGAAGTTGAACGAGCCATCAGACAGCTGGATCCACAACCCTGAAATCTCACACTCCTGAAAAGTGATATTCATCAAGCATGGTCTCAGATTCCACAAACCACCTATCAACATCTCGTGGAGTCCATGCCACGAAGAATCGACGCAGTATTAAAGGCGAAAGTTGGCCCAACGAAGTACTGAGGGGGTCGTCATAATAAAGGGGCCACTCAGTGTACACTGGCATGTGTTCTCACTGCTAGCTGCCTTTATCCCATGTGCGTCCTGCAGTGCATGAGCAAAACTTTCGACACACCCTCTGTGTAATAGCTTTTGTGTTTTTAAGACTCCAGTGACTGATACATATACATCCAGCAATCACCTGTACAATAATTTAAGTACACGGTTTCTTACGGTAGATAACACAATATGCAATAGCTGGAACATAAAATAGAGGAGAGGGGGAAAATATCCTGCACCACAATAACCAAAATTTCATGCGATATGCTATTCATAAAATCCGATTTTGCTACAGAACTTCAAGGTTAGATTCTTCTATAGACAACTGAAGTTTAATAGTTAATAAAACCTCAAATATTCTCTCGAATGGCTCCTACTGCCACAAAGTTTTTGTTATATGGATATGGGAAAAATGAGAACATAGTTTTTCCGTTTATGTACAAAAGGAATTGCAGAAAAGTTTTAAAATTCAGAAATTTCCGTTAGAATACCTTATAAACGACAATTTACCGTCAATATAAGAAAGGAATTGTGGAAAGGTTTCTTAAAATTCAGAATTTTCCGTTAACGTATCTTAAAAATGGTAATTTACCTTCAATGTAAGAAAGGAATTGAAATTCGACCGTTCAAAAATTTCTGAAAGCGTAAGTTTAACGGAGCGAAAATTTCTCCAGAAATCGCAGATGTTTTTCTTACAATATTTCCTCTGTTGTTGTTAAAAAACATTTTTTTTCCATAAACGTTTGTATGTCAGCTTGCAAACAGTAAGGGAAATTTTTCGGGATACGGGATTGTTACGCGGTGCATAATGGTCCTTTCACAATATACATTTCAATAATAATTACTCTTCTTTGAATACTTATTGTTGAAAGAAAAAAAATGCAGGTAGTTTCAGTTCTGATTGAGCCGTCATTTTGGAATGTAGGACTACGACTTGCAGATCGGAAAATAGAAATGAGCTAGTCGAGTATGGTTTCAAAACGTTTACTTAATTTGTTATAGCCGAAACAGGTCTATTGCACTGGCGTGCAAAAAATAAGGACGAGACGGTTTTTTGAATGTAACGTCGTGCAGAAGTGCTCCACATCGACTCAAATCATACCATAAGATCCCCAAATTGTAAGAATATGAGACAAGAAAGCAAAACCGTCCAAACAAGGGATCCAAAGGATACAAAGGCACTTTATTGAAAAGGCAGCTTCGAGCACAACTGGACAGAAGACAGAAACGTCCATGTGACAGACGGCTGCCAAGAAAAATCCAGTTTTTAGTAGGGGATATGATCACCCCTGACTGCGTTGCAGAATTTACAACGTCTGTCCATGCTGAGGACGAAGTTGTCAAGGAGCTGTTGAGGCATCGCGACCCATTCCTCTTGTAGAGCCAATCGCAGCTGCAGAATCGTTGCTGGCGGCTGGTGACGTGCTGCCAAGCGTCTCCCGAGAATGTCCCACACGTGTTCGATTGGATTTAGGTCCGGGGACCTTGCGCACCAATCCATGCCTTGAATATCTTCAATCTCCAACAGCTCAGCGACAGTCACTGTACGTTGAGGTGTAGCGTTGTCGTCCATGAAGAGGAACTCAAGACCCACAGCACCTCTAAACAGACGCACGTGAGGCAGGAGAACCTCGGTACAATAGCAGACACCAGTGACTGAACCTCCTTGGAAGATGTGGAGGTCACTACGGCTACCAAGCATGATACCGCCCCAAATGAGAACTCCGCCACCTACAAACTGATCCCTTTCGATGATGTTGGAGGTGTGATTACGTATTCCCTGCTCTCTCCAGATGTGTATACGTCCAGAATCGCTCGTCAGACTAAATCGGTTCTCGTCCGTAAAAAGAACTGGACCCCATTGCTGATGTGTCCAGTTCTTGTGTTCCTGGCACCACAGAAACCGCCGTCTCCGATGTGGAGGCGTTAATGGCACACACCGTACTGGCCGTCGTGCAAATAGACCACTTTTGTGCAGCCTCCTGGCCACGGTAAAACGCGATAACGGACGTCCAGTTGCTTGTTGCATGTGCCTTGCAATTTCTCCCGCTGTCTGCCGTCTGTCTCTTCTCGCCTGTAGGACAATACACCGGTCGTCCGCAGGAGTGGTTCCTCGTGGAAGACCACTGCTAAACTCTCGGACAGCTGTTCCTGTCGTTTGAAATGCTCTCCAAACTCGTGAAACGATGCTGTGAGCGATCCCGAACTCCTCGGCCACACTAGTCACACTTCGACCTTCTTCCAACTTCCCAATGACACGACCTTGGGTAAAGCCATCCAGATGTCGTCTACTGGATTGCCTGTTGGCCATATCACACGGTGGCAGCAACTCGACGTCGTTGAAACCGATGTACACCGTGCAATAACTTTCACGGAATTGCTGAGCGACCACCGCCCGTGTGCTTTATACCCTTCCGACCCCCCTACGTCATGCTGCATATATGCGCATGCCCTACCGTACCGGACCCTAGTCTATCTCCTGAGTGGTCTTTTGGTCTATTCTGCCTGCTCGTTCAGCTGTTATGCCAATTTCTCCTGTTCGTCTTTAATTTTTGCACACCAGTGTATATGAAATATATATATATATATATATGCCGCCCCGGTGGCGCAGTGGTCTAAGGCGTTGGCCTCTGATCATTCGTCCGTAAGGGGTCCGGGTTCGAATCCCGGTCAGGCATGGATGTTGTGTATGTCTTACGGCACTGGCTCTCTCCCTTCCCTGGAACCAGTGACCCTAAATTAGGGACGGGCGACTGCTTATAGCCCATTGAGTTGCTCACGGTGGTCGTTAAACCTCCAATAAAAAAAAATGAAATATATGAAAAGTAGCTTACATAATTTTTAAAAATAATGCTGGATACATTGCAAACCCAAAGCAGATCAACATGTGAATTACCCAACGTGGTGCGCTGTCTTCCTGGGTTTCTTATATTCCTCATCACTTGCTCTTGCCTCCAGTTTTGACTTTCTCTTCTTTTGCTTACGTTCTTTCTGCGTATTCCGCGGTACTGTCGAATATGTTAACCCGTTCACACGAAAACAATTTCATTTTTTTTAATTTTAAACCACTGCGATATGTTCTTTATATATATTTGAATAGATCTTGTCGAGAGCTTTAAAATGATACCACGCACAGTCATTTTGCACTCACGGTTATCCAGATAAGCCGCGATATTGTCAAAAGTGTTTACCGGTTCACAAGAAAACAATATTTAGAATGTTCAGTTCAAACCACTACGGAAGGTTCTTCTTATATTTGAATAGATCTCTTCGAGAGCTTTAGAACGATACCAGCACAGTCGTGTAGATAGACTAGTCAAACGCGGAGGCACACCCAAAAGTATTGTATCATCTACCCCTCGCACAGAGAGCGAGGGGAGCGTCGCGCTCACAATGTATATTGCTCAGTATGCGAGTTGGACTCCATGCTGTTTACGAATATGCTAACACGATTAGTGTGCGGAACGTATTTTTTACGCTATAATGATTTTAATTGGGACCTATTTCTGTCACAGGTTGTCTGCCGAAATTCGCCACATACTATCCGCGGAGTTAGACGTAGTCCTACGTAAAAATTCCACTCCCAAGACAGAATTCTACAATAAGTATTGCACCTATGCTTACGGTGTTACCGTTTTGCAAATAAAAAGAAAATGCTTCAGTGTGATAGCATTTAAGCCATGGGCAGCAAATATCAAGGCTTGTTTAAAGTGTTTTGAGGCTCCGCCCAACAGACGTAACGTGGAACAGTGCAAATAAAAGCCCTCCCATGACAAAAATAAAATAAAATTGCTGTAATATTTCTATGCAATACTTCGCGACGTGCACTACTCTAAGCCTGAATGCAAATATTCCGTGGCCGCCCCGGTGGCGCAGTGGTCTAAGCTATGGCCTCTGATCATTCGTCCGAACGGGGTCCGGGTTCGAATCCCGGTGAGGCATGGATGTTGTGTTTGTCTTACGGCACTGGCTCTCTCCCTTCCGTGGAACCAGTGACCCTAAATTAGGGACGGGCGACTGCTTATAGCCCATTGAGTTGCTCACGGTGGTCGTTAAACCTCCAATCGAAAAAAAAATATTCCGTGCAAGGAGAATCAAAGAATTTTAAGAGAGGAAAAATTCGTGAATAAAAATAAAAACGCCGTGTTATTTTTAACAAGAAAAATTCCACAAAAATTATTTAGCCCAAAATGCGTTCATTTCTTACTTTTAACAAATAAAAAAAAAAAAAATATTCCGTGCAAGGAGAATCAAAGAATTTTAAGAGAGGAAAAATTCGTAGATAAAAATAAAAACGCCGTGTTATTTTTAACAAGAAAAATTCCACAAAAATTATTTAGCCCAAAATGCGTTCATTTGCTACTTTTAACAAATAAAAAAAAAAAATATTCCGTGCAAGGAGAATCAAAGAATTTTAAGAGAGGAAAAATTCGTAGATAAAAATAAAAACGCCGTGTTATTTTTAACAAGAAAAATTCCACAAAAATTATTTAGCCCAAAATGCGTTCATTTGCTACTTTTAACAAATAAAAAAAAAAAAATATTCCGTGCAAGGAGAATCAAAGAATTTTAAGAGAGGAAAAATTCGTAGATAAAAATAAAAACGCCGTGTTATTTTTAACAAGAAAAATTCCACAAAAATTATTTAGCCCAAAATGCGTTCATTTGCTACTTTTAACAAATAAAAAAAAAAAAAAAAAAATATTCCGTGCAAGGAGAATCAAAGAATTTTAAGAGAGGAAAAATTCGTAGATAAAAAGTAAAAACACCGTGTTATTTTTAACAAGAAAAATTCCACAAAAATTATTTAGCCCAAAATGCGTTCATTTGCTACTTTTAACAAATAAAAAAAAAAAAAAAAAAGAAAAATCTCAATTTTCATTTTAGAAGGAATTCCCTTGAAAGGAAAGCCGTTCCCTGCTACACCCTCCCATGCTGCGCAGTGTGACCCAGATGGTGGCAGTCCCGTTTCACATCAACAGGCAATCTGTAGCACTCAGTTGGGAACTGGTTCCGACTGCGTAAGATTAAGTAGCCGTCATGAACAGGAGAGGCATTTGGTCCTACGCTGAGAGATGTCTTGCTTTTAATGGATGATAACGTTAGCAAGCGAAGGAGACAAGTCAAGGCATCTTTGCGCGAACAAATGAGGAACTCTTTACACATAATCCACTTGTCCGCAGCTTAAATTCTGAAGAAAGATTGTTTCAAAGCGCGACCGACAAGCGCAAGAGAGAAAGAGAAAAAAAAAAAAAAAAAAAGCGCGAAAAGGAAATTCGCTTCGCTCAGCAACTGATTCCGCCACGGAAGAAAATGAATGTGATGATGAAATAATTTGAGTCATTCTGTTTTTAAATGGAGAGCTCCTTAAAATGAACCCACACGCACGTATTTGTATCAACACGGTAAAACTGCGCTGCCTATTCCTTGAGAACTATCTATCTGTCCCCAACAGCAGTGAAGAAATGTTACGTGTTAAGGGCGAACAGCGCACGAAAGCCTCGCGGAAGCATCATTTTATTTATTTAACTGTATTTTGGACAACTTTTTTCAAGTCGTGCTGCTTCTAAGTAGCACAGTTGTGACTAAGCAATAAATGATATTGGTCATTTCCTTTTTTGTTTTTTCTTTATGCTATGCATACTTGCCGACGGTATTAATGTAAATCCTATGCAAAATATTTCAATGTAACGAAAATAGGTAACGGAAGCAGTCGGGGAGCCACGTAAGTTGATTTTCTCAAATACCTCGAAAACTGTACGTCGTAGCGAAATTTGGCTTCCTCCCGACCCTCCCCACCTTTTTGCTGGATTACCTGCTATTGATGAGACCTTAAAATGATGTACTGTATAACACGATGGGGTGTAACCTGTAGATGTCCTAAACCCAAACTTACCAATCCCCCTTACTGGCACACTTGCCATTCAGCTTTTCTTTCTATCTGGATATCAGATTTTTGCTTGCCCATGCGCAGACGGACTTTCGTGGCTACATCACATTTTACGCTGTCAGGGTCATTTCTTACGTTCGTCTGAATCTGAATAATACACTGAAGAGTAATTGAATTACAGATACCTGTCTAGTAACGTGTAGCACCACCTTTCGCCCTGGTGACGGCGGCGATTCGTCTCGGCATGGACTCGACAAGACGCCGGAAGCGTTGGGAAGCCATACGGATCCACTACCCCTGAACAAGCTCCCACAGTTCACGAAGATTTGATGGAGGGGTGTCAGAGCCTCGAACATCTCTCTCGATGGCATCCCAGATGCGCGCGATGGGATTGAGGTCAAGTGATATAGCTGGCCAAGGAAGCGAGGTCACGTCGGTGGAGTGTTCATCCAACCATTCGGATACAATTCGGGAGCGATGGCAAGGTGCATTGTCTAGTTGCAGGATGAGGTCCCAAGCGGGATGTTGAAGACGCACAAACGGGAGCAAATGGTCGTCCAGAACATCCCAGTAACGTTGACCTGTGAGGGACGATGTCACACGTACCAGGGTTCCCATTTCAGTCCACGTAAACAGTCCCCAGACGAGAATGCCACCCCCACCAGCTTGAAGAGTACCCTGCTGGCAAGAAGAATCTATCGCTTCATATGGTTTGCGCCGTACTCGTATCCTGCCATTCGCATGTACCAAAGTGAATCTCGACTCATCAGTCCAGGCAACATTTTCCCACATGTCTAGGGTCCAGTGGCGATGTTCCCGCGCCCATGCTAATCTTTGCACTCTGTGATGTGCGGTCAGCACAGGTACCCTCGTTGGACGATGGCTTCTGTACCCCATAGTGAGGAGATGGTTCTGGATGGTGTGGCTGCTTACACGTTTTTGTGCACCAGCGTTATATTGCCGAATGTTTTCTTGCACTGTGGCCCGTCTATCCGCTGTTACAATGCGAGATAGCCGACGATGACCCCGCTCATCCACACGCTGTTGTCCACGGCAGTTGGCCCTTGCAGGGATGGTTTTATTGGATTCGATGTACTCACGGTGCACCCGAGACACAGTGGCTCGTGAAAATCCCAGTGCCTGCACGACTTCCGAGATGGAGTGACCCATTCGTCGGGCCCCGACAATTTGCCCACGATCAAATGCGCTTAGATCCTTCGTGTTACCCATAGTGCGTCCGACTCTTACTGATTTCCGTCGAATCATTCCTTATATTGTCGGATCGCTGCATACGCAATGTCGTTTCCGTTTACGGGGCTGCCCACAGTGCCACATTTGCATAACGCCAGCTGTCTCTAATTCAATTGCTCTTCAGTGTATATAATAACGATAAAAATAAATATTGGTTTTGAAAAACTAAACGGTCAAAATACTTACTATTGTCGTCGCCAAAGTTAAGTAAATATTTACTTTTATGACTACATATCTTCTTCTATTGGTTTCACGAAAATAACATTCATTAATCCACCTACCTAAGTACCAGTCGGTGTCAGGAATTAGTACACCTTATTGGTTGTTGTTATGATTTAATTCCATAAGCGCCGATATCTTTCATCCTGTTTAATAAAACGGGGAGGGGGTGCGTATGTCATTTTCGAAATACGTGAGTTTATATATTTTTGTAGAGAAATTTTTTTTCCCTTGTTGTTCAGTGTATCGTATGCTGTGCTAACTGCAAAAAAAAAAAAAAAAAATGTATTTCTTTCCTTTACAGAAATGTTTTATTCTTTATGAAATGGACCAAGCTCCACCTTATGAGGTCAAAGTGATTTATTTCCAAAAAATTAATAAATAACAAAATAAGAAAACCTTTTTTCACATGTTCAGCATTGCTCATTTGATATGAAACTTGATTTCCAGCCCCGTATTGTGTTTGACGTGTCCTTGTAAATGCTTAAAAACAATTATTAAAAATAAAAAATACAGAAGTGTATAATCTCTAGGGCCTTTATTCGTCTGCTTACTTTTTGCACGTCTGGTTCTTTGTTTGAGTAACCGTGCTGATTTCTCATATTTTTTATAAACGTTCGGAAATAAAATCTTTCTGAATATTTTTATAAAAACCACAGGCTGAATTTTATTTTTAAAAATATTAATATTCAGCAAAATAATATTTGTTTCTTTGTTCATTTGCTGATAAGCAATTGCAACTGCGTTTTAAAATATACGTCGAATCTCGTAGTTTATCTCCCCCCCCCCCTTTTTTTTATCTTCCTCGTGCCAATGAAGGAGGCGTGCCGCTCCTACGTCTGATCTATTCACGCCCTCCCCCTAATAATTTCGTGAAGTTGGTGCCCCTGTTTAATTCCTTTTAATATGTACCAGAATGTGGGTCGGTGCGGTTGTGAGTGACGCGAATAAATGCAATATGTTGTATATAAATAAATTTATACTCTCGTATCACTGCTAAACAAGTTCAACACAGGTAGTGACCATAGATTGGTGAGATGTAAGATGCACCTCAACACTAAACTTGAACGTGGCAAGCTCATAAGACAAACAAAATGTATTGACATAACCAACCTTAAAAAACACCATAATACCTTCAAGTTGGAACTGAAGAACAGGTTCTCTGCTTTAGAAGGCCTAACATTGGAAGAAGTGGACATCTCTGAAGTTAACAGAAAAGTAACCAAAGCTCTTATGGAAACAGCAACAAAATTAGCTGGGTCTAAGAACAAGTTGCATGTAAATAAATTATCAGGAAAAACGAAAATGTTGATGCAAAAAAAGAAGAGAGATGAGGACAACTAAAGAAGATGTGACTTCCAAAGTGGAATATATAGAGCTATGCAAGACAGTACGAAAAAGTATCACTGAAGACGTAAGAAAATTCAACTGTGAACTAGTGAGGAAAGCAATTGAAAACAACCAAAGCCTAAAGATAGCAAAGGGACATCTCAGTAAGGGAAGAAAACAGATTATGGCACTGAGAAAAGAAGATGGTTCTGTAACAAGAAATAGAGGCGAAATTTTGACAAGAGTGAAAGATTTCTACTCCAAATTATATGAAAGGGATGATACATGCACTCCAGACATCATGAAAGATACCAATACCAGAGTTCCTCCAGTCCTTCCAGCAGAAGTTGCACATACAATCAAGAACATGAAGCGGGGAAAAGCTCCAGGAGAAGATGGAATTACTGTAGACATCATACAAGAAGCAAGTGGAGAAATCGAAACAGTACTCGCCCAAATTTTCACTCGATGCCTTAATGAAGGAAAGATTCCTGAGGATTGGAACACCGCTACAATGATCCTGCTACATAAGAAAGGTGACATTGAGGATCTTGGAAACTACAGACCTATCAGCCTCCTATCAGTAGTTTATAAAATCTTCACTAAAGTTCTTTCACACCGCTTGAAGGTAACACTGGACATGGCTCAACCGAGAGAACAAGCTGGATTCAGGAGTGGCTACAGCACAATAGATCATATCCATGTGCTGAGAGAACTAATTGAAAGAGCGAGGGAATATGAACTTCCATTGTGCATGGCTTTTATCGATTATGAAAAAGCCTTTGATTCGGTGAAACCATCAGCAGTTACAATGGCTCTGAAAACCTGCGGTATTGAAGATGCATACATTAATATTATTAATAACATCTATGAAAATGCAAGTGCAAAGATTAGGCTGTTTGAAAATACAACACACATAAAAATTGGAAAGGGAGTGAGACAAGGTGACACCATATCTCCGAAGCTCTTTAATGCCACATTGGAGGGTGTTTTTCAGTCACTGAGCTGGGAAAACAAGGGGATAAAGATTAATGGAGATTATCTAACCCACCTTCGTTTTGCTGATGACGTAGTCATTTTTGCAACTAGCCCATCAGAGCTGCAGAGTATGATCCAGGAACTTGCTGACAAGAGTAAAGAAGTGGGATTAAAAATGAACTTTCAGAAGACAAAAGTGATGTTCAATGCTTTTACAAGAAATGAAGATTTATCGATTGATGGAGAAAAGCTGGAGATAACAGATACGTACGTTTATCTTGGACAGCAGATATCAAGTGAGGGTCACATTGATGAAGAAATTAATCGGCGTACAAAACTTGCCTGGAGAGCTTTTGGAAGAAACAGCATAATTTTCAAGAGCAATATGCCATTATGTCTTAAAAGAAAAGTGTTTGATCAATGCATCCTTCCAGTGCTTACGTATGGTGCAGAGACGTGGACCTTAACTAAAAGAAACATACAAAGGCTGCAGACAACTCAAAGAAGCATGGAGAGGTGCATGCTTGGTGTAACCAGGAGAGATAAGAAGAGGAACTCGTGGATCCGAAAAATGACAAGAGTGGAAGACATCATGATCAGAGTTAAATCCCTGAAATGGCAATGGGCTGGACATACTGCCAGAAGGACAGATCATCGATGGACAGCCGAAATTTTAGATTGGATTCCAAGGGACAGGAAAAGACCCAGAAGAAGACCACATGGGAGATGGGTGGATGAAATTCGAAAGTATGCAGGGGTGACATGGAGGAGACTGGCACAAGACAGACCGTTGTGGAGGAAACTTGGGGAGACCTTCGTCCAGCAGTGGATTGATAATGGTTGACAATGATGATGATGATGATGATCACTCGTTTTATTTCACATCCACAAAGATCTTGTCATGCTCTTGGCATACCACAAATTATCTACAAAGAGTACCAGGGTACTCCCTCGATTCTTTTTTTTTTTTTTTTTCTTGTTTGAGGGTCTAAAGTCTCCGTGAGCATATAAGGTTTAGCCCGAATCGAATTAGGGTCAGTGTCTCGAAGAAAGGGGAACAACCAGAACCGAAGGGCAAACAGAGACTCCATGTCTGATTCGAGATTACAATACGGACCCAGTCACAAGGGCAGCGTCTTTAGTTTTCTGGAGTTAGCGGTGCACGAAGGATGATTTTTAGCTTCTTGGATGTTTTTCCATTACCTCCTTCCATTCATAGTAACCTGTTTAGTGTTATTTGGTACTGGTTATTTGAACCCAGGCTTATGTTGGTAGATTATCCAGAGCTCAGGCCTCTAGCTACTTGGATACAGGTAAGCAATGGCGCACCGGAAAACTCGAGCCCCCCCCCCCCTCCCCCGCAAAAAAATGTTTTCGAGGCCATTTTGCGCAAATTCATTAGCTTTCAATTACTCAAAAGTTTAGCTTCCATATTAATAACTAGGCTTTACGGGTGTTTTGATGAATTAAATTCCTTGAAATCTACGAGTACTTTTCGTGAAATAAAAATCATTTCACTTTATATTGCGTGAAACACAAATGTGTACGTTATAATTAAAATGATTGCCCTGGTTACCGATACAAATTACTACAAGATACTTACGTCAAAGTTAATCACATCATGCAACATTTATTATTTTGAAGAACTGAGATCTGCTTTTTAAATGTCTCACGATTGTACACACAAATCATGCAACTGTCGTGTGACGGTGTCTAATGAGTTTTCCGATTTATACGAAATGTCACGACATAAGTAAGCAGATAACTAAGTAATGATTAAGAACTGTAGCACAAAAAACGTAAAAATACTTAAATTATTTATTCTGGAATATAAAAAACACATTTAACATAATGCCACAATGCAGGGCCGGCTGGACCATAGGGGCAACCGGGGTTGTCACCCCGGGCCCCGCGTCTGCACGGGGCCCCGCACTTTACAAAACAAAAACGAAATTGTTTTTGCTAGAATTCTCTATATTTATTGTTATTTCTTTTAAAGTTTTGGGGCGCAAAGCCCTCAAAAATATATTTTTATGTTTTCCAGCCGTAGGTTGAAGAGGCGTATATGCACCAGCTTTGTCCGTCTGTCTATCCACCCGATAACTCGCGGAAAAATTATCCAATTTCAATTACATTTTAGTATGTCGTAGGGGACAACCAGGGGACGAACCCTATTGAAAATAAGCCAAATGAGGTCAAAGGTCAGGATATAGGAGCGGGATCCATTCCATCGCCCTTATGCGTCATAACTTACGTAAAAATGCTTCGATTGCGACAAAACGTTATCATGTTGTTCCGGAGGTAAACTGAACACGTTATGCTGAATGTCATCGAAATGGGATCAAAGGTCAGGTCACAGGAGCGAGATTTATTCCACAGCCATTATCCTCATGACCTGAGTAAAAATGCTTCTATTGCTACAAAACTTTAGTATGTTGTTCCGGAGGTATACTGAACGAATCAATAGTCAGGGTTGGGAGGAGAGTTTGTCTGCGCGCGATTTCGGGTATGTTGCAAAGCGTGTCATAATCAATGCATTGCATGATTTTACTAACTTGTTGTAATGTTTTTTTTTCTGTTTATAACCCCCCCCTCAACTTATTTAAACCTTAAACTTTTCCATATTCATGAAATAAGAAATTAAATTTCATCACATTTTGTGACTCCCTATTATATACTCAACAGTTTGTGTGTAAACCTGGTACTGAAATTAAAAAAAATAAAAAGAACAATATCGAAGTTGTATCTGGGATATATATTGAGGCCGATCGTTCAGTGACTTTAAAAACAGTGTTGGAAATAAAAAAATAAAATAAATAAAGCGATTTTTATATATGAGCGCGTACAAGAGGAGAATAAAGTCATTAATTTACCAGTTATTCCACTTTCCATCAAAAATCAATCACTAAAACATGTACCAGGAAAAATATATATATGTACGAATTTATTTAAGAGGGATCGTTATTATCCAATACGCAAAAAATGTTTGCTATGGAAAAATATTCGCTACGAAGATTAGTAAAGCTATCTTTTTTATCATTTTGCAGGAAGGTTTTTATTAAGATAATAAAGCAACCTAAACTTCCTCCTCAACAGAAAGAAAATCATAGATTTCAGCACTTTTTATTCTCTTCCTCTCTCTTTGTCTGTCTGCCTGTCTCTCTGCCTGTCTCTCTGCCTGCCTGTCTGTCCGCCCGTTTCTCTGTCTGTCTGTCTGTCTGTCTGTCTCTCTCTCACTCAATGTCTATCTGTCTGTCTGTCTCTCTCTCACTCAATGTCTATCTGTCTGTCTGTCTCTCTCTCTCTCTCTCTCTCTGCCTGTCTGTATCTCTCTCACTCAATGTCTATCTGTCTGTCTGTCTGTCTCTCTCTCTCTCTCTCTCTCTCTCTCTCTCTCTCTGCCTGTCTGTATCTCTCTCACTCAATGCTTTTCTCTGTCTCTCTCACTCTCTGTCTGTCTCTCTCTCCCACTCAATATCTGTCTGTCTGTCTCTCTCTCTCTCTCTCTCTCTCTCTCTCTCTCTCTCTCTCTGTCAGTCTGTCCGTCTGTCTCCCTCTCTCACACTCTACCTGTCTGTCTGTCTCTGTCTCTGAAAAATGAAAATACACGAAAATTATCATAAAGAAACTGTTTACACACTCTTTCTCTCTCTCTCTCTCTGAATTTTCAATCCATATGATGGTCTTTTTCTTAAGCTCACAATAATTTGAGATAATCCTTTTCCTTTATGATAATTTTTGTCTATTTTCATTTTTCATAATATGATTTCATTAAACTATGACATTCATTTCCTAGGGCGCTCTATATATGAAATTTCGCCCTGGGCCCCGCAAAAGCTCAATCCGGACCTGCCACAATGTTTTGCACATAGTAGAAAAAAGACTTTTGACTCTGTCATAAAAAATAAAAAAAATGAAACAGGTCCCTGAATTTTCGTTTCCGCGAAGAACACCTTTTAATTCATTACATTCGGAAGGACGCATAGTTGTGTGCAAACAACTGTAATACACAAAGCGTTATTCTCATTCATTGATATAAAAATTCTGCTCATTGAACTGATATTTTTTCCACATTCTCTTGTTAACGTATGTACTATACTTGCATAAAAACTATCGTAAGGTCTGTGAACTTTGAGGCCCCTTGAAACAGCAAGGGCTATTACAAGGGGCCTCAAGTTCTTTTGAATAGCTGCTTCCCCGTCATCCAGTTCTTATGAACTAAAGCAGCGAAAATTATTTCTACGGATTTTACGTATTTACTGAGAAAAGGATGCTTTTCCTCTTAATACTTCATTCATAGCTGCCTTAATTCTTGGCTATTTCTTTAACCAGTTTCATACGAAGTTTCCACAAAAAAAATTGTAAAATCGTTTTGCTCAGGCTGCAGACCCTTTTAACCATGAGGCCCCCGCACTGCAGGGGTTGCAGGGGCTATCAGTACGCCACTGCAGGTACGGAATCTTGACTTCTTTGATGTAAATAATGCTGAGAAAATGTTTGTCTTCTTCAGTGCTTTCCCTCCGTCCATCCGTAGCTGTTTGTTTAGAGTTCTTTGGTGTTAAAGATAGATGACGTTTTTTTCTTGCTTGCTAAATCGTCTTCTTTTTTTCTTTGTTTTTTTTTTACTTTCTTATTTTTAGAACGATTTTCCAGCAATATAATTAATGTTTAAAATAAAAGTATTTCTTTCTTAAATGTTCTATCTCATAGCCCTTTCTCTCGTTGAAAAAAGTCGCGGAACACCCCTTTCAAAAGCAAATGAACGGTTCCGCTGCGTTGTTAAGATGCGCGGTACAGCTGCAAACGGTATAAAAACAAGCCCGCAGCTGACCGCGATCATATCGCACTGTGAGGTTGAGTGAAAATGTCGCCGAGGGAGAGAACTGACTTTGATTTTTTTTTATTGTAGGTTTAACGACCACCGTGAGCAACTCAATGGGCTATAAGCAGTCGCCCGTCCCTAATTTAGGGTCACTGGTTCCAGGGAAGGGAGAGAGCCAGTGCCGTAAGACAAATACAACATCCATTCCTGACTGGGATTCGAACCCGGACCCCTTACGGACGATTGATCAGAGGCCAACGCCTTAGACCACTGCACCACCGGGGCGGCAACTGACTTTGAGAAAGGAAAGATTGTTGTGTGTTATATTAGAGGGTTGTCCGTAAGAGAAACCAAAAGGCGTTTAAGCATACCCAAGTCAACTGTTTTGGATGTACTGAATAAATGGAAGACACATGGCGTGCCTGAATCAGTAAAACATACCCGCAGATCAAAGAAAATCAGTGATAGAGACTGATGAATCCAGATACACGATCCATCATTCTGATGACCGTGTGTGGGTATGGCGGCAGCCGGGAAAACGCTATTTACCACAGTGCAATGTTCCTACGGTCAAGTTCGGAGCTGGCAGTCTACCCGTGTGGGAGTGTTCTTCGTGGTATGGTCCCGGCCCATTGGTTATTGTGGAGAAACCTATTAACCAACACGTCTACCTCGATATTCTGGACAATTATGCCCTACCAATTCTGTGGCAATACTATGAAACCGAGCCTTGTTGGTACCAGCAGGATAATGCGCCGAGCTATAAAGCAAGGAGTGTTACGACGTGGTTTGACGATAATTCCGTATCGTGTGTAGACTGGCCAGCACAGAGCCCTGATCTTAATCTCATAGAGCACCTATAGGATGAATTAGAGCGACGTATAAGAAGTTTGGAACCAAGGCCTACTATTAAGCAATAGTTAGCGGCAGCATTATGTACTGAATAGAAGCGCATACCTATCGCTGTGTTCCAAACCCTTGTGAAAAGCATGTCTCAGAAGTGTCAGTGCATGCATTAAGGCCAAAGGTGAACCGACACCGTACTAATGTATGTCAATAAATGCTACGTTATGTTTCTCTTCTAGGTGTCCGGTGACTTTTGTCAATATAGTGTATATCAAGATTTTCTTAAAATTGGGGTAGAGGTACTTTATTCCACTCCCTTCCACTGCCTTCTATAGTGTATAGTCCAATCATTGTTGTAGATCTGCGTTTAGAAAGGGCTCTTATCTAACCGTCCCAAGGCACAAAAGTCCATTGGCATATTCCTTCAAAGTCATCAGGGGACTTTGAAGGAATATGAGCAGAAGATATAGGCTTGATACCCATCTATTTTTTCATTTTTTTTTCAAGAAATAGAGTGCTAGATTTGGATGTATGACGGGTAGCCTTATTCTAAAAGAGTTGGTTCTGTGGATGATCACTGATCTCTGCTGATCAAATGATCATATGTATAGAGGATTATAGGAAGGGAGTGTCTGACCCCAGGTCTTTTGACTCTGTCATAAAAAATAAAAAAAAATGAAACACGTGAAATAGGAAGCTAGGAGATTTGGGCTAGAGTACCCGACAGGAAAGTGACACGGAAGCGAAGTAGAAAGGGGAGGAAGACGCCCTTTTTTGTTACCGGGGAGCCAGTCCCCGGGGTCCGACAGCTTAACGTGCCCATCCGACGCACGGCGGGTATTTAGTGGATCGAACCTGAGGTCCTTTCCGTGGCAGTCACGAACGTTGCCCACAAGGCTACCCGCGGCCCAGGCTCTGTGAATAAAGGCTCTGAAGGCTCTTTATCCACAGAGCCTCTTTGAAGGCTATGTCGATCAAGGAATATTATTTCCTCTTTAAATTTTGGTAATATGTCTTCTTAGCTTTTCTTAACTTTAATTTCCCATTCTACGAGAAACCAGCAATAATCATCAATTCTTTACTGAAACTTTCTTTGATTTCTTGTGAAACCAAGTTTGTAAGTCATTTTCTGCTCTTTTGCGATAGTAAATCGACCATCTTGTTACATTTGTTAAGTAGATCCATGCTTCACCAATAGTCATAATAAATTTTTATCTGTCTCCCTGTCTCCGGCTAAAGCCATTTTGATAAAGAAGTCTGCAACATGTTCTTCGCTCAGTCACGCGTCTAGGCAAAAGGCGATGAACTTCTTTATTTATTTTTTTCTTTATTCTTTTCAGATTCAAATCTTTGTGTATTACCTTGTTTACAGTTAATACAGAGATTTTTAACGACTTGGCGATTTCTCTTGGGTCGGTGGATTTTGTTTTAAGCCCAGACCTTACTTTTGAAATAATCGTGAAAGTACACACCTTCTTTGGATACCCGTTTGTTGTTCTTTCTCCTGTTAAAGGCAATGCTTGATGATTTCTTCTTTTATTATTAATAATACTGCTTATTTTACATTTAGAAATGCTAATTGCATGATTTTCACAGCGTTTTTTTAATTACAGAACACAAACATTTCTTTTCGTAAAGAGCAAAAGCATAACCTTCTATCCACAGCTTGTTTGCGTGCGCCATTTTCTTAGCAGACGAAATTTAACTGTAGCAGATGTTTCTTGCGTGTTCATCCAACACGCTGTTGCCAGTTTCGATTAACAAAAACGTTCAAATAATGAGAGAACAACCTCTGAAATCAGAGCCATTTCTAGGTTCCAGGGTCAGAGTGTCTCAGCCACAAGCTGGAGAGAATTTTAAGCTGAGATATTTTTTCACAAATACAGATATTTTTCTTTCCTTTTTTCTATTTTTGTTAATTAGTTTACTAGAGGGCAATTTCTCCATACCAGAAATTTTATATAAAAAAATTTACTTCACGAGACGAAGGCTTGAATTTTGATTTACAAAAAACAGTTCTGCTTCTTTAAAAAAAAAGCGTTTGGTGTGAAAACCAGAAACGAATCGTTAAAAATGATTGAAACAAAAGCAATTTTTTGAAGGTTATTCTCTGATTAAAAGTTTCGCAAGCAAGTTGCAGTATAATTATTTTGCAACTAAACGGCTGTCTAATATGTCAGATTATTAAGGGATTATGGAAGTACTCAGATTAACTGCATGCTTTTTTTTTTTTCTACGTTTCGATTACCAGTAAATACTTCTCTGGAATCAGTTAACTCCCTGAAAGTTTTATATACGCAACTTCGCATATCATAATCATTTTTTACTTACCAAAGTGAAAAATGCCTTTTTTTCTTTCTTTTTTATGGCTTTAGGGTTCATGCGTTTGTTTCTCACACCCTTCAAAATTAGTGTCAAAAAGCTATGTAGTTGTGCTGCAGAGAATTTCTCGTACAACCGCTTATAGTAATTCATTTTGAGAATTTAAAATTCTCTTGATTTACCCGTGCAAAGTCATTTGAATTTTGCTTTAAAGAAAACACGGGTGTTAATACACTATCTACCAACAAGCAATTGGACATCTGTGATAGCAAAGGAAAACGAAGTTTATTCACCTTCAATAGTTGGTGGAGGCTCCACGAGCTGCGATTACAGCTGCGACCCTCTGGGGCATACTCTCAAAAAGGCGTTGTACGACGGCTAGCGATATTTTTTTCCACTCGGTTTGGAGAAGACAGGTCAGTTCCTTCACCGATTTCGGACGGTGGGGGCACCCCTTAAGTCGACGCTCCAACTCTTCCCAGAGGTGCTCGATAGGGTTAAGGTCCGGGCTCTGCGCAGGCCAGTCCATTCGATTAACCACATTGTCACCATACCAAGCCATGGTGGACCTCGCAACATGACAGGTGGCATTGTCATCCTGAAAGTAACATGGGTCCACCCCGTAAAACTGCCACAACGTAAGAAGCGCATGATCATCCAAAATGGTGCCGTAGGTCTCGGCGTTGAGTCTACCAGGAATTGTGACCAAGGGTCCCATGCCATACTAGGAGTAACACCCCCATAGAATAATTCCACCGCCGCCGAACTTCGCAGTTGGCCCAATACGTTCCAGCAGGAGGCGTTCTCCAGGCAGATGCCAAACCTAGACCCTGACATCCGAACGGTAGAGGGTGAACCTTGATTCTTCGCTCCAGATTACCTGTTTCCACTGTTCAACGGTCCACTGCCGACGTTCTTTGCACTACGTTAGCCGAGCAGCGCTATTGGACTTGGTGATCAAAGGCTTGTGGGTGGCAACACGTCCATGATAACCAAGCAGATGGGCTTCCTTACGGATTGTATTCATCGAAAGAACACTCCCGGATGCCTGTTGAAATTCTTTGCGGATGTGGCCCATCGATCTGGTGCGGTTCCTCCGAATTTCTCTGGCCAGTACCCGTCGGTCTCTAACTCCCAGTTTTGTGGGTCTGCCGGGTCGGGGGCACATTCCGACAATCACCTCTCATCTTCCACTTGCCAATCACGTAGGCCACTGTCGATTTTGGGTACTTCAACTCGCTGGATATGTCACTTATGTATCAGCCATTTCTGTGATACCCGACGATTACACCTTTCTCGAAATCAGAGAGCTCCGAACTGCGTGGCACCTTGCATGCGACTGGTTGCGTTGTTGTTCCCCACACAATATTTAACGGCGGCGGCCGTGACGTGTATCAGAACCGCAGATATCGTCGATTGCAGGGGTGTCCAATTATGTGTTGGTAGGTAGTGTATATCATATATTTACTCTTGTAATGAAATACTGAAATAATTTTTATAAACCTCGAAGACTTCAGCATTCATTTTTCGGGAGGCTCGGTTGTTTTGTAGAAAAGATAAACTCCCTTTAACCGTCTCCAGAATAGCTGTGTCTGCCTGTAAGCACGAAAGTTACGGTATCACTTTTTCTGTAGCACGATAGTAAATACACTCAATACACAAAACATTAAAGATTGGGGGTGATGGGCAGTTGATATGGGCATCCCCCGCGCCGAGTGGAACAGACCGAACCAAAAGTAGGCGATAAATAGGCGGACAGCAGGTCTTCTCAACAGTTTATCACAATCGACGAACATGGGTAAACGTGGTGATCTGAGACACTTTGATCGTTGATGCATTGTCGGCACAAGACAGATGTGAATATAAGATCGACGGACGTACCAGCGCCCATAGAGTAAGCTGTTGCCGACTACACGCGCATTGATGACCGAAGTCGACGTAGATTATCCAGTCTGGTACAGACTGACCGCTTGGCAACGGCGACACAGATCACATCCAGGTAAAATGTCGGAAGCCGAAGTAACGTCAGTGAGCGAACGTTACGGCGCGCGTTACCTACCCTGGGATACGGAAGCCGATGCCCTATTTGTGTCCAACTGGTAACTGCTCGTCATTGAAAATTACGCCTTGTCTGGTGCCGGAAACATCAAAACTGGACTTCTCCATTTTTCCCCCGCGTCGTGTGATCAGATGAATCCCATTTTTAGCTGTACTGAGCTGAGGGGGAATGCGGATGTGGCGTGGACAGTATGTAGCTATGACCCCGTCGTGTCAGGTCGGCTGTGTTCAAGGAGTTGGTGGCTCTGTGATAGTTTGGGGAGCCTTCTCATGGGACATATTAAGTTCCTTAGTATATGTTAAGAGAAGTTCTCAACCGCTGCGCACTATCGGCATGTTCTAGCTGATCACCTTCACGCTTTCATTGCCTTCACGCATCCTTCGCCCGATAGTCTGTTTCAGCAGAACAATGCGCCGCCCATCGGGCCGCAACCACTCAGACATTGCTCGAGGAGCACTCGTCTGAATTTTGAACCATAGAGTGGCCCACAAAATTAACGGATTTTTAACCCTGTGGAACCTCTCTGAGATGCAGTGGAGCGAAACATCAGATCCATGAATCTAGGACCGACATCTCGGGCGGAGTTGTGTACAATTCTGCAATAGGCACTGCTGGCATTACCTCCGAAAATCGTCCGACATCTGCCTCGGCGTATAGAGGTTGTTATTCTCGCTGGAGGAAGACTAACAAGCTATTATCTCGAGTGTTTTGTCCATTGAGTGTAGTTTGCCCTATGTCTCTCTGTAAGAACGGTAGTTATACTATAGCTTTGCCTGTCTCTCTGTCTGTCAGCACGATATCTATACTATCCCTTTGTATATATCTCCCTGTAACCAAGGTAGTTATAATAGCCCTTTATCTGACTGTCTGTAAACATGATAGTCATAGAATCTCTTTGCTTGCCTTTCTGTCTGTAAGCTCAATAAAGTATCGCTTTGTCTTTCTGTCTTCAAGAACGGCGGTTAGTGTCCTATCTGTTGTAAGCGCAACAGTTACAAAATCCGTTTATCTGTTTCTCTTCTGTAAGCACGATAACTGTGGTATCGATTTGTCTCTATACCTGTAAGCACAACAGTTATACTATCCCTTAGTCTGTCTCCCTGTAAGTACAGTAGTTACGGTATACCTTTGTCTGACTGTCAGTAAGCACGATAGTTGTACTGTCCTTTTGTCTGTCTCGTTACCAGCATAATAGCTATACACTGTACCATTGTCTGACTGTCTATAACCACGATGTCTCGCAGCGAATAGTGCGAGCCGTGGGGATGATAATTAATACAATTTCCAGTTGTTGTGATTTAAAAATTTACATTAGGTAGGGGAAGCTTAAATTTTTCCTGAACAAACCTATTCTTCCACAGAGAATCCTGGAAAAATTCTTTTAACTCTAAAGATCTTCATTTGTGATCACTTTTATTGATCGCTTTCATGACTTCTCAATTTTTTTTTTCTTATAGATGTAGTATTTTCACACTAACAGACGTAGTAATACACTGAAAGTTCAATTTATTGTACACACCGCGCCCATCCACAAACCTACCTTACCCCACTGCAGTAATAGGGCTAGTCGAAACATCCTGCTGGCTATAAACAGGTCAAATACTTACCTGCGGTGCACCGTACGTGCGACTATGATGATGGGTAAACACGCCAACCTGAACATGTTGTATCTTGAACAGATAGTTGGTGCGAGGAAAAGGGGATGCTCCATCTCCAGGACAGCACAACGTCAAAGATTTCCGAGTGTGACCGTCGCGCGTGTGTACTAGAACTACCTCAAAACCAGCAGTCTCGGGAAAAAATGCCATCGTAAACAGGACGTTGATGTTTGAAAAAAGAGATACATACGTGTGGACGAAAACAACTACGCATTTAATCTTGCAAGCGTGTCAGATCGGCGGCTGCGCATGCGCCTCACGTCTTTTTCCCAATGAGCAGAAATGTTTTGTTAACCGGTCGCCGCGCATCGTTGTTTAGGCAGTGGAAGCCACGAAAAAATGCGAACGGCGGTTTTTTTCTTTGACTTGTCACTAAAATCGTTACTGCTCGGCTCCCTTTTGTACTAGATTAATGTATCATACACCTAAACCTTCCTCGACAAATGCTCTATATAATGGTGAAAACCGCAACATCAAAATCCGTCCAGCGATTCTCGAGATTTGCCCGAACAAACAGACAGACGCCTACCAGGGACTTTATTTTATACTATGTATAGAAGATTCATTTGTTTTGAAGGAACGTTTTATTTTTTGTTTTCTCCATTTCTTTTTTTTTTTTTTTTTTTTTTACGTTGTATCTGTTGCGATGTCTTGTGTCTGAATACTCTTCAAAGGGTTGGAACCCATGAAAAACAATCAAAATGACCCTAAAGAAAGAACTCGAAGCCAAACACCGAAAAGCCAAAAGATTATGGCCAGCGCATCTTAATGCAAATCGAAGAAATTACAGACAAACGACGGCGCGTGTGAACGTCATGAAACGGTGTAAGCAACACCTGATGCTGAGCTATTCTTCAGATTGGAAAGACAGCGGACTTAAACGAGTTTGACAAAGGCCAAATTGTAATGAACAGACGACTTCTCAGGGCGTTTCCAAGAAGGCAGGACTTGTGGGATGCTCCCCGTCAGTCGTGGTTAGTACCTTCAAAAAGTGATCTGTGGATGGAAAAACCAAGAACCGCAGACAAGGTGTTTGCCGACCACTGCTCATTGATGCTAGAGGTGAGCAAAGCCATCCGATAATGTATGAGCCAACAGAAATGATACTGTGACGCAAATTGAAATTTGAATGCTGGTGACGAGAGTAATGTTTCACAGGGGCAGTGGTCTAAATTCTGACTTATGACCATTCGTCCGCGAAGGGTCCAGGTTCGAATCCCAGTGAGGCAAGGATGTTGGGTTTGTCTTACGTCACTGGCTCTTTTCCTACCCTGGAACCAGTGATCTTTAATTAGGCACGGCAACTGCTTATAGCCCATTGAGTTGCTCACGGTTGTCGTTAAACCTTCAATCAAAAAACAAAAAAGTTTCACAACACACAGTACAATTAATTCTGCTCAAATGGGGATGTGTAGCCGCAGGCCGCTCCCAATGTCCATCTTAATCTCGGTTCACGGTCTAAAGCGCCTGCAATGATCACCCGAGCATCAAAATTGGTTTTTGAATGATTGGAAGAAGGTCGTTTGGTCCAATGAATCTAATTTTCTGTTGCACCAAGTAGACAACTGGATGCGTGTTCGTCGTTTACCTGGAGAAGTGTTGGTACCAGGATACACGTGTGACTGAAACAAGCCAGTGGTTGAAGTGCAATGCTTTGGGAAATGTTCTGCTGGAGAAACCCTTGGTCCAGTCATTCAGGCGCAGGAAACCATGACGTCTACCACCTATCTAAACATAATTGAAGACTAGATACATCATTTCATGGAAACGGTATTTCCCTCCAGTACTGCCTTCTTTCAGCAGGATTATGAGCCATGCTACACTGTCCGGATTGTTCGAGAATGGTTAGCGGAACATGTGGAAGACTTCCAGATGGGCTCCAAATTCCTTAGACATTAATCCAATGGAGCATCTGTGGTTAGTGGTGGAACAACAAATCCAGTCATCAATCTGTCGGAACAGTAAGCCCACGTAACATACAAGAGTTAAAGGATCTGTTGGTAACATTTTGGTACTACATACCAATACGTTACCAACAGATACTTTAACTCTCGTTGCTAACTTTCGGGTTGGACTGGAAGAGTTTCATCCACCCCCTTGAAAGGGTACATGGAGGCAAGTTCCAGGACTTCCACCATGAACTGGAGAATCAAGCAAAGAAATAACAGTAGTATTGCTGCTACTAATAAACGCCTCCTGTTTATTAGTAGCAGCAATACCCGCCAACATACAAACACACCCTAGCACAGCCAGTACCAGTTATACCTAAGACAACCAAAGATTAGAAGCCAAGATACTTAACTTAGCAGCAATGCTTTTAAATATGAAAACCGGCTCTCCGGGTATCTCAGAAATGCGCAAAGAATAAGGTTAATAAAAAAAGGTCTTTTTCAGGGCCATAGCATCTGCATCAAAAAGCAATTTCCAATTTCGTACTTCCGTGTTATTCATAACAGTAAAGGAAAAAAATAAAGAAGAATTTTAACAAAAATGGATATACAAAAACAATTATTTAACCAGTTGTTTGCAGGAAAGAAAGAACGCGTCCTTTTTGTTATTAAACAGAAGTTTCAGAAATTTTACTAAAGTCAAAACTCGTGGAGCTCTTACGTTCGCAACTTCATTTTCGCGCTTGGCGAACAGTGTTGATGAAACTTGGAATTCCTAGAGACTTGTCTCGGCTCTGTCACGGGTTGTTCTCATACTGCATTGGTGAAATTTAAGAGACCCTGTGGATGACCTAGTGGTCAGCGTTCCTGACTGCCACGGAAAGCTCCCAAGATTGACCCCAGTAAGTAGGAACGTTTAAGCCAGCAAATGTGTGCGTCGCATGGCACTTTTAGCAGTCGGACCCCGAGTACTGGCTCCCGTTTAAAAATAATAGCGTCTTTTCCGCCCCACCGTTATCGATCTTCTGAATCTCTATGTCTATCAACTTTTCTGTCGTGAGCCTCTAGATTCCACGTAATGTTTCTCAAGTTTCTCCACTCGGCTCAAAAGCCTGTAACAAGTGTGATTAGTCTCAGCCTATACCTTTTCTGTGGGCGAAAGCCCTACAAGCTGTCTGGTTGAATCTCGTAGGTGAAATTTGGAAAAAAGAAACGGCTCATTCTCGGACCGTCAGTGGAAAACTTGTGTTTTTCCAAGAGTTATTTTGCCGTGTTCTCTATTTTTCTTATGTGTTCCCCATTTCTTTGTCCCCTTTCGCCTTTTCCCCTGCTCTGTGTGAACGAAGACGGGCGCCAGTGGAGGCAGGCAAGATAAGAATTTAAGGCAGCTTACAACTTCATGCACTTAACAGGAAATCGTATGCTTTTAAAAATTCTAATATTTCTTTGCTTTTGCTGTGGGATATTCCCGGTCAGGATACTTTGCTCCCGCTTCTATTTTTTTTTTTTTCTGTTTTCAAGGAACTCATTGAGTTGCAAATTTTTGGGACTAAACCTTTTCGTGTCATATCATCGAAGATGTATCGAATGATCCCCTATACTCTGCGGAGCAACGGTGAACTTATGAAATGATTAATTTCCGCAAAGCTGCAGCCACTTTGAATTCTAAAGGGAAAGTCTTTGCATAAACTCTAAGCAAACCTACTTTTAAGTTTATTACAATAATGCCCGTTATAATAAAGTGGATCGCTACACTATACCCGAGATTAAATGAAACCTTTTTCATTCAAAGTATCTGTATTGTTTTGTATAAACTGTATCAAGTCAAGCTTACGCTGCTCCCTAAATCACTGTTTATTATTCAATACATTACTACACTGTTAAGGCATACTGTGGCACCATTTTGCAACTATTTCATAGTCTGTGATAAATGTCGAATTATTGTGATAAAGTGTTTGTTGGAATCAACATGGACCTTACTTGAGAAAGGTCTGCTCCCCAAAACGGCCCTATAGACTGATTCAGCTACAACCGGCACATTTATTTCTGTGCAATTTTTGCTTACTTACGTCTTTTAAGGAATATCTATTTTTCTCTCTCTCTCTCTCTCTCTCTCATCTTTTAAAACTACGAGGGCTGTTCAAAAAGTAACAGAAAATTGAATATTTCGAGATAATTCAATGAGAGATACAAATGATATTTCATTTTTCTGCATAATCACCCACCTTTTCTAAATATTTCTCACACTGTTGCACCAACTTCTTTAGTCCATCAGACAAAAATGCTTTTGGTTGTGCCTTCAGCCAGGAATGCCCCGCTTCTTTGACCTCCTCATCACTCCTAATTCGTCGTCCTCTCAAAGCGTCCTTCAGGGGTTCAAACACATGATAATCAGAGGGAGCAGGATATGGGAGATACTACTGTACGATCTGAAATTTCAATCTCCGAATGGTGTCAAGAGTTGCACCGGCCGTCAGAGGGCGGGCATTATCATGAAGGAAAAGAACGCCTTTAGACAAAAATCCTCTGTGACGGCTCCGTATTGCTGGCTTCAGCTCTTCATCCAACGTTGCGCTGTGTCGGGCACTATTCATTGTCTCCCCCTTTTTCTGATAGTGCTCATAAATTGGTACATTCCTATCCCAGAAGAGAGTGAACAGGACCTTTCCAGCGGAGGGTTGACACTTGAACGTCTTGACTGTAGAAGATGTGTTCCGCCATTCTGAAGACTGTCTCTTGCTTTCGGGCTCATGGTGATGAACCCAGGTTTCGACACCTGTGACGATACGTGTTCGAAAATCGTCTCCCTCTTCGTTATACCTCGCCAAAAAGGCTGTGGAAATATGCGTGCAAATCATCTTGTGCTCATCAGCCAGCATCCTAGGCACCCAACGTGCACACAACTTGCGATACCTGACTAGAGGTGTGTACGGGTCTAATTTGGTGAGCACGGCCCGGTCCAAGCCCGTGCATTTAAGGCCCAGCCCAGCCCAGCCCAGCCCGGGCCGGCCCGGCCCAACCAGTTGCAAATATTAGACGGCCCGGCACGGGCCCGTCAATTGAAGTTCTTATTTAGGCCCGGCCCGTGATGTGTCATTTGGTATTATTTTGTCTTTCTATTGTATTTTATTAAAATAAGAAAATTAAATAATGAAATAAGATATTATTGAAAATATTTAGTTGAATGTAAGCCTAAAAGTATTAACTAAATTTTGACAATTATCGAAAAATATAACCTTTAAAGAGAAAGAAAAAGGAAGACTAAGCGAGTTCAGAATCTCCCTTTCTCTGAACTAGTAACCGGTAACACTACAAAAGTCAATCCCTATACAGATTAAGGATAGGAGAAAAAATCGATGTCGTCGCACTCTCTCATACAAACACACGCATACACGCACCACTCCCCAGCAGACCCTCTCCGTTCCCCACTTTATACAACACACACACCCTCTGTCGGGGTTGAATCTTTTGGTTGTCAACAAGCGTCAAAGTGGTTTTACCATCTTAATACCAACAGATTGGTAAAAACGCTCTAAGTGCCTCTTCTTGCTTTTCTAATTATGCCCTGGGCTATGTCATGGAAGTAAGTAAAGCCAACAAAACAGCTAACACACCAGGAAATCGGTAAACACGACTTTTTTTTCTTTCTTTACCGTTGCGATAAAAAGAATGGGTCGACTTGGCCCCGCCGTAAGTGTCTGGGGAAAAGCCTGATCCGGCCCTTTGCTTTGTTCTCTAAATTAAGAAAAGCCCGCGGGCCTGGCCGGGCCGGGCTCGGCTTTGGAGGGCCAGTTCTGCCCGTGCAAACCTCTATACCCGACAATCCCTGTGACAATGGTATGAGCGGATCCGATACTGACATCTAATTCCCTGGCTAGAACTTCTAAACAAATGCCCCCTGTTTTCACGAATAATGGCTTCAGGACGACCCAGCTTCTCATCAGTGACGGTCGTGCTGGGACGACCGGAGCGTTGCTCATCATTGATGAATGTTCACCCATTTTTAAATAATGCATCTATCCACTTGTACACTCTTCTCTCGCCAATGCAGACATCTCCATACTGTTGCAGCATTCTTCTATGAAGTTCACGTGGCTTCACACCCTCGGACCACAAAAACCTGATGATTGCCATCGGTTCCTCTACGGTGCAAACAGCTGAAGGTGCCGCCATTTCGTTTATGCTGCTCTTCCGCTTAAGCACGCCACGCCATCTATTGGGCAGTATCAACACCTTTTCTAAGAATGTATTTTTCCTGCGTGGGAGTTTGAAATGCGTGGGAGTTTGAAATGCGTGGGGTATTCGTTTCATGCAATACTGTCAATATCCTTTTACTTTTTGAACTACCTATGTATAATTACAAAAGTGACGTGTTTCTACTACTCTCTCAGAATTTCGTTCAGAGGACTCCCTCCTTTTCCATAAGTACAAACACTAAATTTAACAAGGAATTTATTTAATGTAACAAAATTGCAGTGAATTGGTGAAATTCACATACATTTATCCAAGTCCCCTAGCATCTTTGATGGTTGCACCCGCATGTATTCTTACTGCTTACATATTTCGGGGAGGGAGGGAGGGGGTAAGGGGGTTGGCTCAAAGAAAAGTTAGGGGGCTAAAGACTTTTCAGCACACCCGTAGCGTCGCGTCTGATATCCAGTAGACGGTAGATTCTACAACTTCTCTTGTAGATCCTAAATAAAATGTTCTTTAAAACATTTGTGTTTCTAGGGAACACCAGTCGAGTGTAAAAGTTGGTTGGATCATATTTTACTTATGTCTTTAAATGAATAGCATAAAGGGGCAACGATGGACATATCACAAATCTCTTTCATCTTTTTTAGCACGTCTTTTGAAAAAAAAAAGATCGTGCTTATGTTATCGGTTTGTACGTCCGTCCGTCTGTAGACACCATATCTCTGCAACTAATGGTTCGATTTGAAAAATTATTTTTGCATTAGGAAGCTTGAAATACACGAATGATCCTTTATTTGGGTTTTTTTTTTACGATGCAAAATTTCGCCGCTAGAGGGCGTAAATGCAGATGATATCGAATTCAAAACACATTCTAATCCATATATTTGCTCCTAAACATCCAATTAAAAAAATTCTTTTACTTTTCGTATCCATTCAAGTCGAAGATTATTTTAGGCATAGTCACTTTTCCAAGTTACGCATATATTCTCCGCAAGGGGCGTGAAAGTAAATTGCCCCCCCCAGATATCTCTGCTTCTAAAACTCCAATTTAAAAAATGTTCCCATCAGCGGATACAGCTCGTGATGGAAAATATTTTGCACATAATTTCTAATTTTTGGTATAAAAATGGTTAACCGTTGATTTCTGCTTCTAATGTATTTGCAGCAAAATCTGAGTTTCCAAAATCTCGATTGAAATTTTTTTTTCGTAGATCACGAAAACATTTTTTCCACTAGCCAATAAATCTCTTTGAAGGTCGGTGCTTGTTTTTTTACCTCACGTAGTCAAATCTTTCCGGAAAATTTTCTTCTTAAAATAATGCATGGTTTCTACGCCAGGGGCGTAGATGTATATATTGTTTTTCTCAATATCTGTGCTTCTAATGATTTGGAAAATTTCTTCTTTGTTAGGTAGAGTTTACTCAGCAGCAAGTATGAGTCATTTTCTTGTAGGACTTCCGTCCACAGTGAGTAGATTTTAGGTCCCAGCCACCTACAGCGAGTTCGCCTTTTGGGCAGGACACAGAAACGGAAGGAATGAGAGCAAGTCTAGTGACTTTGACAGAACAGTTTGTAGTGAGGTTAGAGTACAGTAGATGGCGCCACCGTACAAGTACGATGTTGCACATAGATGGGTGAGAGAACTTCAGGGGGGAATAGGAAAGGATACCCATTTAACCAGTGGGTCCAGCTTGGGGGCCGTCACTTAACGTGCTCGTCCGATGCACGGCAAATATTCAGTGATTGTTAGCAAATCACACCACCTCCGCAGGATCAGCTCAGGATCGAACCTGAGGACCGTGCATTGGTGGTTTGAACTGCTAACCACTCAGCCATTCGCGGCTTTAAAGGGTAGAGTTTCCGGTGCGACATGTTTTTTTTATAAATTTTCAAATAATTTACTGACTTTCCACTAGGTGGAGTAAATGTAAATTGCTCTTTCCCCGATATCTCTTCTTCTAAAACTCCGATTTGAAAAATTATTCCAACACCGGATACAGCTCCTGGTGGGAAATGTTTTGATTGTAATTTCAAATTTTTTTATAAAACAAAGTTTGGCCACCAGGGGGGGGCGCAAGCGTTCATTTCTGCTTCGTAGGCATTTGTAGCCAAATCTCAGCTTCTAAAAGCCCGATTGAAAAAATTCTTTCGTGGACCGATACCGCACCTATAGATAAACACGTGAGAATATTTGCATCTTAAAATAATGCATTGTTTCTCCACCAGATGGCGTACATGTCTATCTTATTTCTGTCAACATATCTGCCTCTAAAAATCGGATTGAAAAATTTCTTCTTTGTTAGATAGCGTATCCGGTGCAAAACGTTTCACATATAAATTCAAAATTTTCAAGTAATGCATAGACTTTCCGCCAAGGGGCGTAAAGGTAAATTGCGTTTTCTTCAATATCTCTATTTCTAAAACTCCGATTTGAAAAATTCTTTCTGCACCGGACACAGCCCCTGATAGAAAATTCTCAGCATATGATTTCTAATATTTGATAAAGAATGGTTTCGCCACCAGGGGGCGTAAGAATTAATTTCTGCATGTTTTTTTCCGCAGGGGTGGGAAGGGGGGGCGAGCGCAGATGCATATATTATTTTTTGTCGATATCTCTGCTTCTACCCGATTTGAAAAAATATTTCTTTGTTGGAGAGCGTTTCCGCTGCGAAATGTTTCTCATATAAATTCAAATTTTTCTTAATGTACAAGTCTGCCACCAGAGGGCGTAAGTTGACACATCCGTTTACAGCAATATCTGCAGGATTAAAACCTAATTGAATACCGGTTCTACTGTTTTCCATACCAGTTCCATTGCTTTTGAATAGCTTTGGTAAATTTAATTCACATCAGAACGGATTCAAAAGACGTGCTCATTACACCCGAAAATTCGGTGTCATCTTTCTTGTTCTTTTTTCCAATTACAAAACGTTGAATCTTTCAGCGCCGTCGAATTCCAGGTTTATCCTTCAGAATTATTTTAAAAAAGCTTTTATGAGCCGGCACTGGACCATGAAAACTTGTAGCATCTCTAATTATGTCTAAGCGCATCATCGAATGGTGCAGAAATATCTCTTTATTGGCCATCCGTTGATTCCTGACAATCGGAAACCTTTCTGTATTTCAGAAACTTTCAATGAGACAGAAATCATCGGGATGTTTTCACTGGCACCAACAAAGAGCAAAATTTTTCGTCCTAATCTCAGCCCTTTTTTTTTAAGGGGGGGTTATAAATTCTTTCCTGATTTTATTCACCTAAGAGCTCTGACATGATGAACTGACCAGATATTCAAGTGGAAATACTTCGTTTTCCAGCATGTCTCTCAGATAAGTCACACGACAGCTGTCATTCAATCTGCCGTCATTCTGCAACGATTAACTGCCCACTTAGTCCAGAAGTGTAAAATGTCTGTTAGTCTTCTACCAACAATCCTAGCGCGGAGGGGAGATAATCGGAGGGAAAAAAAGAGATTATGTTTCCTGATGGTGATATGGGAGGGAGAGAGGGGGAGGGGGTTCCGGAGTGGGGTAGAAGGGGCGTCTCTTATGTGTCTGACTCGAACTCAACCGGCGACGTCAATGTTAAGTTCCTAATGTGTGGGTAAACACGGAGCTCGATTGGTTCCGACATGGGTCAGTTCCTCAATTTAGGTTATGACTTCTTATCGCTGTGCTTCTTGTCTTTCTCTCTAGAGGAGAGAGAGAGAGAGAGTAATGAGATCTAGAACTCCCAAAGCTCAACCGGAAAATGCATTTATACGTTTTCTGCGAAACCCCAAGCAGCGATCATTTGTAATGTCTACAGTACAAATACAGCAAGGGTGCTTTTGAAGCACTTATCTCTAAAGAAATGAGATCTCCACTGGTTTTTTTTTTTTTTTTTCTTTCTTTTGGAGATTTCTTTCTTTTTTTTTCTCTCTTCTAAGCGCATTCCGTTGAAAGCGAAAGTATTTACTAGCTGAGACATCACGTTTGTCTTTCTAAACGAAGCTTGCCAGGTTTTTTTATACTCCACTCAACTTAAGAGTGTACCACTTTGGTAGGTACGGAACAGCTGCTTCCAAAGCAGTCACTAACATTTTGGTCGCAAGGCAACAGAAATGTTGCTCAGATTCCATTTTTGTTTACTCCGTAGTTTATCGAGCGAAATAGCTATCTAAAACCAATTTTCAAAATCACAGAACGTTTTCAGAAATAAAATTGATGTGCGAAATTACTCAATCAAAAACCTCGTACTTTCGGCCGCTGACTGTCTAGCAGGGAAATGAACGTAACGTAAAGGAATGGAAGGCTTCTCCCATCATCCACAACACAGAAACAATAAACTGATAATCGGAGAAACTTGAAAAGGGAAGGGGTACTTAAGCAGCAGTAAGAAGAATTTCTTCGAAGTTCGGAATCCACCACACCACTACTCTGTTCTATCCCCACCAGAGATGGAAACGGGTCGTAGGCCAGCGGGTCGAACGGGTCGGGTCAAGGTGTACCTGGCCCGATTTCGACCCGGTTTTATTTCCGTTTTATTTTTGAAAAGAAGAAAAATTTATTTCAAAGAAAAATGCGTACTGTGGAATTTTGTGCTCGATACTTGTGCCAGGGAGTGAAAAATGATTTGTTGTGCAAAAATAATGACGATGCTTCCTTTGCGTTTGTTTTCAGTGTGATTGTCTGGTACAAGGTACAGGCAAACGCCTGTCGCCTGTTTCTCTGCTGATTCACTCTCTCACACACCGCGTGTCACATTGTAAGACTGAGACTTACTTTTCACATCTCACCTTTTGCATTGAGCATTCAGAGTATTTAGTTTGAGGTACTAACATCACGTTCCATTGCATGCCGTATCGGAATTAATGCCTTATTTGTTAATATGGATGAATTTAATACTAAGGAGTTTGAAAAAGGCGTCAAGGCCAGCAAAAACGCTCTTGTCGAAAGCAAAAAGGGAAAGAGTGAATGCTTGAAGTTGTTTTGTCTCATTAAGAAACCAGAATATGTTTCACAGCAACACCAATTTTCACAAGCTTGTGATGAGTTGAAAGTTTCCAAAATGTGGATGTTGATTTCATGAGTGTTCTTTCCTTCACATAAGGCAATGATGAAATCAACAACCACATTTTGAAAACTTCCAACTCTTCAGAAGCTTGTGAAAAATGGTGCTGTGAAACATATTCTAAAGTTTGATATGTTATACAGAAAACAGCAAAAACTGAAAGTGAACATACAACAAGTTACTTAATTCAAAGGATTTTGACTGCTGCGGTATCAGAATTAAGAGGAAGAGCTTTAACATAACTGCGGAAGGACTTTTGAAAACATGTGTAAAACAGTTAGATTATGTCCTGAAAATGAAGGACTACAGTTTCAACACTTCCTGTAGGCGAATGAGTAAATTATACGTTCCCCCGTAATAATACATTTGTTTGATTTCTATATAACTTACAATACCCACTGCGGAGAGACTTTTTGAAACCCCTGTAAATATATATATACACTATCTACCAACAAGTAATTGGACACCTGTGATAGCAAAGGAAAACGAAATTGATTCACCTTGAATAGTTGGTGGAGCCTCCACGAGCGGCGATTACAGCTGCGACTCTCCGGGGCATACTCTCAACAAGGCGTTGTACGACGGCTAGCGGTATTTTCTTCCATTCGGCTTGGATAAGACAGGTCAGTTTCTTCACCGATTTCGGACGGTGGGGGCAACCCTTAAGTCGACGCTCCAACTCGTCCCAGAGGTGCTCGATAGGGTTAAGGTCCGGGCTCTGCGCAGGCCAGTCCATTCGATTAACCCCATTGTCACCATACCAAGCCATGGTGGACCTCGCAACATGACAGGTGGCATTGTCATCCTGAAAGTAACATGGGTCCACCCCGTAAAACTGCCACAACGTAGGAAGCGCATGGTCATCCAAAATGGTGCAGTAGGTCTCGGCGTTGAGTCTACCAGGAATTGCGACCAATGGTCCCGTGCCATACCAGGAAAAACACCCCCATAGCATAATTCCGCCGCCGCCGAACTTCACAGTTGGCACACAACATTCCGGCAGGAGGAGTTCTCCAGGCAGACGCCAAACCCAGACGCTGCCATCCGAACGGTAGAGGGTGAACCTTGATTCGTCGCTCCAGAGAACCTGTTTCCACTGTTCAACGGTCCACTGCCGACGTTCTTTGCACCACGTTAGCCGAGCAGCGCTATTGGACTTGGTGATCAAAGGCTTGTGGGCGGGAGCACGTCCATGAGAATCGAGCAGATGGGCTTCCTTACGGATTGTATCCATCGAAAGAACACTCCCGGATGCCTGTTGAAACTCCTCGCGGATGTGGCCCATCGATTTAGTGTGGTTCTTCCGAATTTCTCTGGCCAGCACCCGTCGGACTCTAACTCCCAGCTTTATGGGTCTGCCGGGTCGGGGCACATTCCGACTGCCACCTCTCATCTTACACTTGCCAATCACGTAGGCCACTGTCGATTTTGTGTACTTCAACTAGCTGGATATGTCACGTATGGATCGGCCATTTCTGTGATACCCGACGATTACACCTTTCTCGAAATCAGAGAGCTCCGAACTGCGTGGCATCTTGCATGCGACTGGTTGCGTTGTTATTTCCCACACGATATTTAACGGCGGCGGCCGTGACGTGTATTAAGGACCGCAGATATCGTCGATTGCAGGGGTGTCCAATTACTTGTTGGTAGATAGTGTATATATATATCATCATCATCATCATCATCATCATCATTGTCAACCATTATCAATCCACTGCTGGACGAAGATCTCCCCAAGTTTCCTCCACAACGGTCTGTCTTGTACCAGTCTCCTCCATGTCACCCCTGCATACTTTCGAATTTCATCCACCCATCTCCCATGTGGTCTTCTTCTGGGTCTTTTCCTGTCCCTTGGAATCCAATCTAAAATTTCGGCTGTCCATCGATGATCTGTTCTTCTGGCAGTATGTCCAGCCCATTGCCATTTCAGGGATTTAACTCTGATCATGATGTCTTCCACTCTTGTCATTTTTCGGATCCACGAGTTCCTCTTCTTATCTCTCCTGGTTACACCAAGTATGCACCTCTCCATGCTGCTTTGAGTTGTCTGCAGCCTTTGTATGTCTCTTTTAGTTAAGGTCCACGTCTCTGTACCATACGTAAGCACTGGAAGGATGCATTGATCAAACACTTTTCTTTTAAGACATAATGGCATATTGCTCTTGAAAATTAAGCTGTTTCTTCCAAAAGCTCTCCAGGCAAGTTTTGTACGCCGATTAATTTCTTCATCAATGTGACCCTCACTTGATATCTGCTGTCCAAGATAAACGTACGTGTCTGTTATCTCCAGCTTTTCTCCATCAATCGATAAATCTTCATTTCTTGTAAAAGCATTGAACATCACTTTTGTCTTCTGAAAGTTCATTTTTAATCCCACTTCTTTACTCTTGTCAGCAAGTTCCTGGATCATACTCTGCAGCTCTGATGGGCTAGTTGCAAAAATGACTATGTCATCAGCAAAACGAAGGTGGGTTAGATAATCTCCATTAATCTTTATCCCCTTGTTTTCCCAGCTCAGTGACTGAAAAACACCCTCCAATATGGCATTAAAGAGCTTCGGAGATATGGTGTCACCTTGTCTCACTCCCTTTCCAATTTTTATGTGTGTTGTATTTTCAAACAGCCTAATCTTTGCACTTGCATTTTCATAGATGTTATTAATAATATTAATGTATGCATCTTCAATACCGCAGGTTTTCAGAGCCATTGTAACTGCTGATGGTTTTACCGAATCAAAGGCTTTTTCATAATCGATAAAAGCCATGCACAATGGAAGTTCATATTCCCTCGCTCTTTCAATTAGTTCTCTCAGCACATGGATATGATCTATTGTGCTGTAGCCACTCCTGAATCCAGCTTGTTCTCTCGGTTGAGCCATGTCCAGTGTTACCTTCAAGCGGTGTGAAAGAACTTTAGTGAAGATTTTATAAACTACTGATAGGAGGCTGATAGGTCTGTAGTTTCCGAGATCCTCAATGTCACCTTTCTTATGTAGCAGGATCATTGTAGCGGTGTTCCAATCCTCAGGAATCTTTCCTTCATTAAGGCATCGAGTGAAAATTTGGGCGAGTACTGTTTCGATTTCTCCACTTGCTTCTTGTATGATGTCTACAGTAATTCCATCTTCTCCTGGAGCTTTTCCTCGCTTCATGTTCTTGATTGCATGTGCAACTTCTGCTGGAAGGACTGGAGGAACTCTGGTACTGGTATCTTTCATGATGTCTGGAGTGCATGTATCATCCCTTTCATATAATTTGGAGTAGAAATCTTTCACTCTTGTCAAAATTTCGCCTCTATTTCTTGTTACAGAACCATCTTCTTTTCTCAGTGCCATAATCTGTTTTCTTCCCTTACTGAGATGTCCCTTTGCTATCTTTAGGCTTTGGTTGTTTTCAATTGCTTTCCTCACTAGTTCACAGTTGAATTTTCTTACGTCTTCAGTGATACTTTTTCGTACTGTCTTGCATAGCTCTATATATTCCACTTTGGAAGTCACATCTTCTTTAGTTGTCCTCATCACTCTTCTTTTTTGCATCAACATTTTGGTTTTTCCTGATAATTTATTTACATGCAACTTGTTCTTAGACCCAGCTAATTTTGTTGCTGTTTCCATAAGAGCTTTGGTTACTTTTCTATTAACTTCAGAGATGTCCACTTCTTCCGATGTTAGGCCTTCCAAAGCAGAGAACCTGTTCTTCAGTTCCAACTTGAAGGTATTATGGTGTTTTTTAAGGTTGGTTATGTCAATAGATTTTGTTTGTCTTATGAGCTTGCCACGTTCAAGTTTAGTGTTGAGGTGCATCTTACATCTCACCAATCTATGGTCACTACCTGTGTTGAACTTGGATAGCACACTGCAGTCTTCTATGACAAATTTTTTGTTACACATAATAAAATCAATTTCACTTGTCGTCCCATTTGGATGTCTCCATGTCCATTTCCTGTGTGGCTTTTTCTTGAAGAAGGAGTTCAAGATGAAAAACCCTTCTGCCTCTGCAAACTCAACGAGAGTATTTCCACGCTGGTTTCTGTTGCCGTGACCGAATTTACCTACTGAAGTTTCATTCTGTTGCCGTTGCCCTATTTTTGCATTGAAATCTCCCATAATTATTTTCAAGTGCTGCTTACCTTTATTATTTAGATGACAAATTTCCTCATAAAATTCTTCAATTTCTTCTTCAGGATGACTTGTGGTGGATGCATAAGTTTGAATAATCTGAGCCTGGTATCTTTTTGATAGTTGGATAACGAGTCGTGCAGCTCTGTCAGAGGAACTTTCAACTTCTACCACTTTATCCTTCAGTTTCTTGTTTATTATAAATCCAACACCACTAGTTCTGCCAGTATCTGTCCCACGATAGTAGAAGAGATGTCCACTTTTCAGTTCGATGAGATCTTCTCCTTTTCTCCTTACCACACTTAGCCCCACGATGTCCCACTTGATCCTTTGTAGTTCCTCTTCCAATTCAAGAAGCCTTGAATCAGAAGATCGGGAGCGTCCATTGTACGTTGCCAAGGTCAGCATCAGATGGCAGCCTAGTCCGGTCCTCCGGGGATTCTTAGCACCCTCTGCCTTCATGTCGCACTGGCCGCTGCCTTGGCCAGGTACATTCCAGCTGCCGGAGACTGAGGGCCAAGATTTAAGTTGTGGAGTCATTTTGGAGGGGTTTGGCCTGTTCCCACTAAAGGGGCTCTGACGTCCGCCCATAGCGGTATAACTATACCATCGGGATCAGAGGAAATGCTATCCCACACTAACCAACCCGCTTGGCCAGCGTGGTGAGTTATGGCCAAACCCCTCCAAAATGATTCCACAACTTAAATCTTGGCCCTCAGTCTCCGGCAGCTGGAATGTACCTGGCCAAGGCAGCGGCCAGTGCGACATGAAGGCAGAGGGTGCTAAGAATCCCCGGAGGACCGGACTAGGCTGCCATCTGATGCTGACCTTGGCTACTTACAATGGACGCTCCCTATCTTCTGATTCAAGGCTTCTTGAATTGGAAGAGGAACCACAAAGGATCAAGTGGGACATCGTGGGGCTAAGTGAGGTAAGGAGAAAAGGAGAAGATCTCATCGAACTGAAAAGTGGACATCTCTTCTACTATCGTGGGACAGATACTGGCAGAACTAGTGGTGTTGGATTTATAATAAACAAGAAACTGAAGGACAAAGTTGTAGAAGTTGAAAGTTCCTCTGACAGAGCTGCAAGACTTGTTATCCAACTCTCGAAAAGATACCAGGCTCAGATTATTCAAACTTATGCACCCACCACAAGTCATCCTGGAGAAGAAATTGAAGAATTTTATGAGGAAATTTGTCATCTAAATAATAAAGGTAAGCAGCATTTGAAGATAATTATGGGAGATTTCAATGCAAAAATAGGGCAACGGCAACAGAATGAAACTTCAGTAGGTAATTTCGGTCATGGCAACAGAAACCAGCGTGGAAATACTCTTGTTGAGTTTGCAGAGGCAGAAGGGTTTTTCATCTTGAACTCCTTTTTCAAGAAAAAGCCACACAGGAAATGGACATGGAGACATCCAAATGGGACGACAAGTGAAATTGATTTTATTATGTGTAACAAAAAATTCGTCATAGAAGACTGCAGTGTGCTAAACAAGTTCAACACAGGTAGTGACCATAGATTGGTGAGATGTAAGATGCACCTCAACACTAAACTTGAACGTGGCAAGCTCATAGGACAAACAAAATCTATTGACATAACCAACCTTAAAAAACACCATAATACCTTCAAGTTGGAACTGAAGAACAGATTCTCTGCTTTAGAAAGCCTAACATCGGAAGAAGTGGACATCTCTGAAGTTAACAGAAAAGTAACCAAAGCTCTTATGGAAACAGCAACAAAATTAGCTGGGTCTAAGAACAAGTTGCATGTGAACAAATTATCAGGAAAAACCAAAATGTTGATGCAAAAAAGAAGAGAGATGAGGACAACTAAAGAAGATGTGACTTCCAAAGTGGAATATATAGAGCTATGCAAGACAGTAAGAAAAAGTATCACTGAAGACGTAAGGAAATTCAACTGTGAACTAGTGAGGAAAGCAATTGAAAACAACCAAAGCCTAAAGATAGCAAAGGGACATCTCAGTAAGGGAAGAAAACAGATTATGGCACTGAGAAAAGAAGATGGTTCTGTAACAAGAAATAGAGGCGAAATTTTGACAAGAGTGAAAGATTTCTACTCCAAATTATATGAAAGGGATGATATATGCACTCCAGACATCATGAAAGATACCAGTACCAGAGTTCCTCCAGTCCTTCCAGCAGAAGTTGCACATGCAATCAAGAACATGAAGCGAGGAAAAGCTCCAGGAGAAGATGGAATTACTGTAGACATCATACAAGAAGCAAGTGGAGAAATCGAAACAGTACTCGCCCAAATTTTCACTCGATGCCTTAATGAAGGAAAGATTCCTGAGGATTGGAACACCGCTACAATGATCCTGATACATAAGAAAGGTGACATTGAGGATCTCGGAAACTACAGACCTATCAGCCTCCTATCAGTAGTTTATAAAATCTTCACTAAAGTTCTTTCACACCGCTTGAAGGTAACACTGGACATGGCTCAACCGAGAGAACAAGCTGGATTCAGGAGTGGCTACAGCACAATAGATCATATCCACGTGCTGAGAGAACTAATTGAAAGAGCGAGGGAATATGAACTTCCATTGTGCATGGCTTTTATCGATTATGAAAAAGCCTTTGATTCGGTGAAACCATCAGCAGTTACAATGGCTCTGAAAACCTGCGGTATTGAAGATGCATACATTAATATTATTAATAACATCTATGAAAATGCAAGTGCAAAGATTAGGCTGTTTGAAAATACAACACACGTAAAAATTGGGAAGGGAGTGAGACAAGGTGACACCATATCTCCGAAGCTCTTTAATGCCATATTGGAGGGTGTTTTTCAGTCACTGAGCTGGGAAAACAAGGGGATAAAGATTAATGGAGATTATCTAACCCACCTTCGTTTTGCTGATGACGTAGTCATTTTTGCAACTAGCCCATCAGAGCTGCAGAGTATGATCCAGGAACTTGCTGACAAGAGTAAAGAAGTGGGATTAAAAATGAACTTTCAGAAGACAAAAGTGATGTTCAATGCTTTTACAAGAAATGAACGATTTATCGATTGATGGAGAAAAGCTGGAGATAACAGACACGTACGTTTATCTTGGACAGCAGATATCAAGTGAGGGTCACATTGATGAAGAAATTAATCGGCGTACAAAACTTGCCTGGAGAGCTTTTGGAAGAAACAGCATAATTTTCAAGAGCAATATGCCATTATGTCTTAAAAGAAAAGTGTTTGATCAATGCATCCTTCCAGTGCTTACGTATGGTGCGGAGACGTGGACCTTAACTAAAAGAGACATACAAAGGCTGCAGACAACTCAAAGCAGCATGGAGAGGTGCATGCTTGGTGTAACCAGGAGAGATAAGAAGAGGAACTCGTGGATCCGAAAAATGACAAGAGTGGAAGACATCATGATCAGAGTTAAATCCCTGAAATGGCAATCTGCTGGACATACTGCCAGAAGGACAGATCATCGATGGACAGCCGAAATTTTAGATTGGATTCCAAGGGACAGGATAAGACCCAGAAGAAGACCACATGGGAGATGGGTGGATGAAATTCGAAAGTATGCAGGGGTGACATGGAGGAGACTGGCACAAGACAGACCGTTGTGGAGGAAACTTGGGGAGACCTTCGTCCAGCAGTGGATTGATAATGGTTGACAATGATGATGATGATGATGATGATGATATATATATATATATAATACATGATTCTTTATAATTATAAATTGAGTTTTTGAATTTATAGTTCAAAGCAGATTTGCCGAGGTCAAGAACGGGTCAGTTACCTGTCGGGTCCAATTCTTTGACATCCGAATCCGGTCGGGGTCCAAAATTTTTGACCCCTTTACAAGTCTGTTCCCCACTGTTTGTCTTGAAAGTTATCCCTGTATAAAACTGTTTCAGTTCCTTGTGGTCTTGAGACTAAATTTCATGCTCAGCGTAGTTCTACCTGGGTGGGCGAGAGTAATTGCTTGACAAAAAGAACACAGCAAGAGTGCAGTGTAATGCGGATTGATACCGTTCTTGCGTTCCACGAAGAAGCTGTGATATGGATTCCCCACCTCTAACAACAGTACACTATTAAAGTGACTTGAAATTACAGTTGGAACCTTTCAGAGTTGATAACCAATTCTTTAAGCGAATCGAGTTGGGCTGAGTTCCCAATTTTTATCTTTCTTTGTGAATTGTAGGTAAATACTTGGTGACCGTCAGCATTCCATAAAAACATAAAAACTCTAACGTTTTGGCATTGCGACTCTCTCTCTCTCTCTCTCTGTCCGTCTGTCTGTTTCTCTCTCTAAGTCTGTCCACCTGTCTCTCTGTCTGTCTATCTGTCTGTTTCTCTCTGAGTCTATTCGCATGTTTTTTGTCTGTCTGTTCTCTTTCTGAGTCTGTCCGCCTGTCTCTCTGTCTGTTTGTTCCTCTCTCTGAGTCTGTCCGCTTGCCTCTTCCTGTCTCTCTCTGTCTGTTTGTTTCTCCCTCTGAGTTTGTCCGTCTGTCCGCCTGTCTCTCTCTGTGTCCGTCTGTCTGTCTGTTCTCTCTCTGAGTCTGTCCGCCTGTTTCTCTCTGTGTCCGTCTGTCTGTCTGTCTGTTTCTTTCTCTGGGTCTGTCCGCCTGTCTCTCTGTCTGTCTATCTGTCTGTTTCTCTCTGAGTCTGTCCGCCTGTCTGTTTGTCTGTTTGTTTCTCTCTCTGAGTCTGTTCGCCTGCCTCTTCCTGTCTGTCTCTCTGTCTGTCTGTTTCTCTCTGAGTGTCCGCCTGTCTGTTTGTCTCTCTCTCTGAGTCTGTTCGCCTGCCTCTTCCTGTTTCTCTCTCTGAGTCTGTTCGCCTGCCTCTTCCTGTCTCTCTCTCTGTCTGTCTGTTTCTCTCTCTGAGTCTGTCCGTCTGTCTCGCTCTCTTGCTCTCTCTCTCTCTTGAAATTCGTGATTTGAAACATAAAATGACACATAAAATGACTGACGTATGTGGTCCTCTCATTTCAAAGGGAAACCACCAATACAGAACAACTTTAAAATATATGTCATTAAAGGTATCCTATCACCTCTCCGTGTTTATTTTGTCCGCGGTTCCCTTTTTCGGCATTTCATTTCGTTCATTGTTCACTTCGTCTGATGTTCAGTTCGTCCACTGTTTACTTTCTCCGCACTCATTTCGTCCTCAGAATGATATGGCGTACGCTACTAGGCAGGGGAAAAAGGTTAATGGTCCGATTTTAGAAAAGAATTTCGGCACCCCGTCCTCAATCATTCATTTATTCATTTAGTTTTGTTTTTGTTGAAATGCCTCTCTTTCCTATCCCCTTTTCGTTCCTCACAGAATGACTACATTTTAAAACAACTTTTAGTCACTTCACACTCTCAATAAGTCTCTTGTTTATTTATTTCATTTTTCTTCTTTTCTTACAACTGGGTTATTCCGTGAAAAATCACCCAATTTACATAAAAGTGGTTGTTGACACATTTAAAAAAATATTTTTTGTCCATCTGGAAAGTATTAAAATTTAAATCTGTTATTTATTTTTTAACGTATGCCATTTTTTATTTACAGGCCAAAATAACCGCGACCGCGTGGAAAGAAACACACACAGATAGACTTTTTGCATTTTTTAAACTGCACAAAAAGCCATAAATGGCAATGAGTCATAACTGTTTTCATTTTAAACAGCACAGGTCCATCTATAAAAAGAACATATAAATATTTACTAAAAATTAATACTGAGGAAAAATCCTTAACTCAAATTCAAGATTGAAATGATTTTTTTTTTTTTAGTTTTTGATCCTTACAGTTCTTATAGGGGATAAAAAAAATGGCCTTTGACTTATTTTTTGTCTACGAGGAGTACTTTAAGCTGAAACAAACAACTATGACAAGACCTTCATGCTAAATGAGGAGTTTGAAGTTGCCGATTTTTCAAATATTGCAAAATTTGCAGCTCTGTATCTAAAAAGGGTACGGTACAAAAAATCAAACTTTCTAAAAATATCTCTCCTGTGTGTCTACAGAGGGATTAAAAATCCCTACTTGTTTTTTTAAGTTCTTTGTTAGTTAGAGAGAGTCAAAGTTGCCATAACTTGCAAATCCTAATTGACTTAAACGAGGGGTAATGATTATACGTTTTTCAATTGAAAACCAAGAAATATTTTATTATTGAACCAGAAAAACAAATTCATGACAAATATTCTGTTTAGTGAACATTAGACCCATTTTTATGTGTTTTACTTAAATGTAATTTTGTAGTTCTCGAGTATGCTGTTATAAGGGGAGATTTTGAACTATCTAAATTTTGTAAATTGAGATTGGAACGGCGCCAAAGTTATAAATCAGATATTTTAAAGCTGTGATTTAAAAACATGATGTGAAGTATATAGACCAACAATGCTGTCGATAACCTCACGACCTGTTAAAAAAAGTACTTAGAACTTCCAATACGCATACATATATACTGACATTTTCCGACCTGATCCTCGTCTATAAAAATTCAAAAAAAAATACTCTTGTACATGCTCGTATAATGAAATATAAGAAAGTACCGCGTTGGGTTTCACCCTGTCTGTCTCCGTCACTGGCGTGGGGATATGAAAATGCCGCTCTTAAATTTCTACTAAAAATGAGTTGTAATTTAAATTCTGTATTCTAATACAGAATTAAAATACAACTATAAAAATACTACTATTTTAATACTGAATTTCAATACAACTCTATTTCCAGGTATATGTCGCATTTTTTTAATACATTAAGAAAATGCGACGTATACCTGGAAATAGCGTTATCACTACTTTTTAACAAATAACAACATTTTTAATATCAATATCGGTAAACAACTAGAGCACTTAATTATTTGTTGTGGGGGAAGCAACCGAACAAACTAATTTATTTTCGACAGTAATGATTCCTATCTTATTTAGGTAAAATTTTCAAATTAAACCTTAATCATTAAAAAATTTATTAATCAACAAGATGAAAAATTATATTACGTTTCATCATATAAAAACTAAGCGCAAGATCTATCATTAATCTTTCTTTTAAAATGCAACCAAAAACTTGTGCTACATAACGTTAAGTATATTCTCCTAACTCTGGCTTTTTCCTAATTACGAATTTTCCTGGATTCCAATAATTTTAATTGTATATTAATATATAAATTTCTATATATTACATATAAAATATATAATATAACATTTTTATAATTATATATTTATATTTTTAAATATAAATATAAATATATAAAAATTACTTTATTTCTGTTTTTTATTTTTATTAAAAATAATTATTATATATATAAATTATTATTTAAATAATATATATTATATCATCATCATCATCATTGTCAACCATTATCAATCCACTGCTAGACGAAGGTCTCCCCAAGTTTCCTCTACAACGGTCTGTCTTGTGCCAGTCTCCTCCATGTCACTCCCGCATACTTTCGAATTTCATCTACCCATCTTCCATGTGGTCTTCTTCTGAGTCTTTTCCTGTCCCTTGGAATCCAATCTAAAATTTCGGCTGTCCATCGATGGTCTGTTCTTCTGGCAGTATGTCCAGCCCATTGCCATTTCAGGGATTTAACTCTGATCATGATGTCTTCCACTCTTGTCATTTTTCGGATCCACGTGTTCCTCTTCTTATCTCTCCTGGTTACACCTCTCAGTACGTGGATGTGATCTATTGTGCTGTAGCCACTCCTGAATCCAGCTTGTTCTCTCGGTTGAGCCATGTCCAGTGTCTCCTTCAAGCGGTGTGAAAGAACTTTAGTGAAGATTTTATAAACCACTGATAGGAGGCTGATAGGTCTGTAGTTCCTGAGATCCTCAATGTCACCTTTTTTATGTAGCAAGATCATTGTAGCGTTGTTCCAATCCTCAGGAATTTTCCCTTCATTAAGGCATCGAGTGAAAATTTGGGCGAGTACTGTTTCGATTTCTCCACTTGCTTCTTGTATGATGTCTACAGTAATTCCATCTTCTCCTGGAGCTTTTCCCCGCTTCATGTTCTTGATTGCATGTGCAACTTCTGCTGGAAGGACTGGAAGAACTCTGGTACTGGTACCTTTCATGATGTCTGGAGTACATGTATCATCCCTTTCATATAATTTGGAGTAGAAATCTTTCACTCTTGTCAAAATTTTGCCTCTATTTCTTGTTACAGAACCATCTTCTTTTCTCAGTGCCATAATCTGTTTTCTTCCCTTACTAAGATGTCCCTTTGCTATCTTTAGGCTTTGGTTGTTTTCAATTGCTTTCCTTACTAGTTCACAGTTGAATTTCCTTACATCTTCAGTGATACTTTTTCGTACTGTCTTGCATAGCTCTATATATTCCACTTTGGAAGTCACATCTTCTTTAGTTGTCCTCATCTCTCTTCTTTTTTGCATCAACATTTTGGTTTTTCCTGATAATTTGTTCACATGCAATTTGTTCTTAGACCCAGCTAATTTTGTTGCTGTTTCCATAAGAGCTTTGGTTACTTTTCTGTTAACTTCAGAAATATCCACTTCTTCCGATGCTAGGCCTTCTAAAGCAGAGAATCTGTTCTTCAGTTCCAATTTGAAGGTATTATGGTGTTTTTTAAGGTTGGTTATGTCAATACATTTTGTTTGTCCTCATGAGCTTGCTACGTTCAAGTTTAGTGTTGAGGTGCATCTTACATCTCACCAATCTATGGTCACTACCTGTGTTGAACTTGTTTAGCACACTGCAGTCTTCTATGACGAATTTTTTGTTACACATAATAAAATCAATTTCACTTGTCGTCCCATTTGGATGTCTCCATGTCCATTTCCTGTGTGGCTTTTTCTTGAAAAAGGAGTTCAAGATGAAAAACCCTTCTGCCTCTGCAAACTCTACGAGAGTATTTCCAAGCTGGTTTCTGTTGCCGTGACCGAATTTACCTACTGAAGTTTCATTCTGTTGCCGTTGCCCTATTTTTGCATTGAAATCTCCCATAATTATCTTCAAGTGCTGCTTACCTTTATTATTTAGATCACGAATTTCCTCATAAAATTCTTCAATTTCTTCTTCAGGATGACTTGTGGTGGGTGCATAAGTTTGAATAATCTGAGCCTGGTATCTTCTTGAGAGTTGGATAACGAGTCGTGCAGCTCTGTCAGAGGAACTTTCAACTTCTACAACTTTATCCTTCAGTTTCTTGTTTATTATAAATCCAACACCACTAGTTCTGCCAGTATCTGTCCCACGATAGCAGAAGAGATGTCCACTTTTCAGTTCAATGAGATCTTCTCCTTTTCTCCTTACCTCACTTAGCCCGACGATGTCCCACTTGATCCTTTGTAGTTCCTCTTCCAATTCAAGAAGCCTTGAATCAGAAGATAGGGAGCGTCCGTTGTATGTAGCCAAGGTCAGCATCAGATGGCAGCCTAGTCCGGTCCTCCGGGGATTCTTAGCACCCTCTGCCTTCATGTCGCACTGGCCGCTGCCTTGGCCAGGTACATTCCAGCTGCCGGAGACTGAGGGCCAAGATTTAAGTTGTGGAATCATTTTGGAGGGGTTTGGCCATAACTCACCACGCTGGCCAAGCGGGTTGGTGAGTGTGGGATAGCATTTCCTCTAATCCCGATGGTATAGTTATACCGCTATTGGCGGTCGTCAGAGCCCCTTTAGTGGGAACAGGATGTATATATATATAGTAATATATATTATTTATATATATATATATATATTTATTTTATATAGAAATTATTTTGTATAAAATTATTTCATTCATATTTTTATTCATTTTTTTATTTTTAATAAAATAATTAGTTTATTTTATTATTTTATTTATATTTTTTATTTTTATATATTATATAAATTTTTTCATATTCCCCTGACTCTGGCTCTTCCCTAATTATGAATTTTACTGGATTCCATTAACTTTAATTTTATATTTTAATTTGATTAACAAAAATTCAAAATTAACTAACTGTAATCCGACATTGTTTCAAATGATGACAATCCGATTCCAACGATCAATAAAATACCGGGCATGAATCATAGTATGCAAAAATCTTGAGCAAGTAAGTATAGATCTTTTTCGGATCCTTGTTCTAGGGTCCATGCGGACATCCGTATTTCATAGACTTTTTCGATGACCTTATGTATCATCAATCAAATGTAGAGGATTTTAGGGAGTGGCTGACCCCAGGTCTTAAACAACCCTTAGAAATAGGAAGCTAGGAGATTTGGGCTAGAGTGCCCGATAGGAAAGTGACACGGAAGCGAGGTAGAAAGGGGAGGAAGACGCCCTTATTTATTACCGGGGGCCAGTATCCGGGGTTCGACGGCTTAACGTGCCCATCCGACGCACGGCGGATATTTAGTGGATCGAACCTGAGGTCTTCTCCATGGCAATCACGAACGTTGCCCACTAGGCAACCTGCGGCTGCGATGGCCTTATGTGTTTGCTGACATCCTTATTATCATCGGAGAACCTCGCTCTTTTAGCACTAATCTCAAGTCCTTGACAACTTCTCACCCTTTTTTCTCGCTGGTCTGGGAACTTTACATATTTTCTCTCTGATGGTCTTATAACTTCTCTCTTTTTCTCTTCCGAATAATTTCAACTTTTCCAAAACTTGTTGATTCAAAATTCTTTTGACTAATTCTTTTGACTAAAACTTGTCGATTCGCTAAATTCATTTTGACTAACGAGCTGACTGTGAATCCCTCACAAATTCTGTCATTGGTCTTAAACAGGGCCGTAGCCTGTGTGCCGCCAGGGGAGGCACAACCTGCCCTGAATAATTTTGAGCCTCACAAAGAAATTCCTTGCTGAAGTTGTAGTAATTAGCACGTATACTTTATGTCCGTCCTCTTTTCTGTACTCATTTTTAAATGCTTTTGCGTTAAGTGGATAGCAAAAAGTTTTAGTCTCCGTATCTTTGTATTTCTTAATAAAAATCCCTTTTCTTGGATATCATCTCAAATTGAAACACCTTTTCTTTCCCAATAGCTGCGGTTAAGAAAATCTTACTCAGTTCAATGTTCAAGCTAACATAAATTAAGCCGCAGCTACAAAACTTTCTGTTCCTGTAAGAGAAAAATTTTATTACTTCAAGTTTCTGGGGAAAATATACCTGATCAGTTAGGATTTAGTAGCGAGTGTCTCTTTGTCTATGAAGCTGTATTTCGTGGTGAAGAAACATCAATGAACTTGGAACACACTGCTAATTTCTGTCTCACCGTCATTCCTCCTCCCACCTGTGCAATCACGTGCTTCAGTTAGTTCAGAAATATGAAAGACAGACTCGCAGCGCCTTTGTAGTTTTTGGCTCTCCTGTCTCCTCCTCTTAGTCATAATTCAAGCTTTGGATACTTCCAACGCCTGAATTTTCAGTAATTAAATAATCATTGTGTAAAGAGTTAATCAGTATGTTGTGTTTGGTCTTTCTTGGATGATTTTCTTTCGAGTTCTAAAAAACATTTCGTCCCAATTTCTTTTTTCCAAAATCGCTAGAGGAAATAAACAGCGGTATCGTATTACATAAAGGATACTTTTGGCAAATCTCAATCAAATCAACCTTAAACATTTTTAAACAAGGCGTGAAAATATCGAATTGTCTTGTTAAATTAAACAGTTCTTGAATCCTTTCATTAGAAAGTTAAAAAAAAATCCATCGGTACGTCCTCTTTTGGTACCCTTAAAGGCACCTGGGAAGCTTTCAAAAGCACCTACAGAATAGTAACTATTAACTTCGAAAGCATAGTGTTTAATTAATAGTTAATAAACGACTTGTGTCATAAATTTAAAAAAACGAACCTATTCTGCCGATTCAAAATAGTAGAAAACATCTTGTCTATAAGAAGCATTTTAAAAGTATATTTATGTGTATAGTTTTAAAAAAGCTAAAACAAATAGAGATAATAATATAACGGTATTTCTATGCTCACATTAATTTTTCAAAAAGTTACAGTTAAATAGATTAGAATTATTGTAACGAAAAAGCTAAAAAATTCTAGGCTCCGCTACATCTCCTGCAGCTTCTCCTAGAATTTATTCTTACCTACGGCCCTGTTTGCCTCCCCTAGAATTTATCTCTCGCTACGGTCCTGGTTAGCCTCCTCATAGAATTTATCCCTAGCTAGGTATCAGTTCAGAAAGAATTTTTCAAATTGAAGTTTTAGAAGCAGAGATATCGGAAAAACGCAGTTTACCTTTACGATCCCTAGCGGTATGCTATGATATGGACAGTTCATGGGGCGTGTACTGTGTGTCCTTGAAGACCGACATTCGCTGTCACTCCTAATTCATGGTACACAGGCTCCACTCTTCGTAATTTGGGAGTTAGAGTGACTGAACATCAGTACACTGTAAAGACTGGATCTACTACTACTGCCCTTGCACGCCTGGTTAAGTCTGGAGCTCATCTGCCCTCTTGGTCTGAGACTTATTTGTTACTTAAGACCAGAGGTAGGTATATGACTCTCTTCACCGAAAGTTTGTACATTGACGTTTTTAAGGGCGTATACTGTAATGATGAATTACCTGCACATGTGCATGCACCATGAATTCGCTTATTTAACTTCTTGTGTCGTGTGAAGTACCCTACTGTGGGGGTTCATAACGGACCTTGTGCTTGCTCATCACTTCGGTGAGTATGTATTGGTCACCTATGAAGTGTTATTTATTTTCTTTTTCAGCTTTTTTTCTCGATGTGACCGAGTTGTGACACGGATATTATGTCACTCACCAGGATCGCTGTTTTCTTCGGGACTAACTATATATTAAGTGTGTGTGTATTCTCCTAGCGCCAGTTCTTTTAACCCGATGACGCACAAGGGCCTGTTGCGAAAGATCTTGTTTTTACCTAATACTTCTTTTTAGTAGTGAAATTCTAATTGTACGTTTTGGGTTGGTTTTCTACATGCTTAGGCAGCTTCCTTTTTATTCTTATTGATATTTTTAGCATGAAACTTTTATGATTGAAGACTGTGAAGCTGTTGAACGATACAATGGTAAGTGCTTTCTGCTATTTTTTCTGTAAACCGTCTAGACTGCGACGCGCAATCGGCTTGTTCTTCGATACTCAAAGGAGACTGCGTGTGGAGGAGATGCACTTTAATTTCCTGAGGAGGCGAGAACTTCGCATTATTCCTAACTATCTCTCATTGAGATGTGTTCCATCCTCGTATCAAGACAATCTGGTACTGAGAAATGCACAAGTTAAGCGGCTAGTCAAGGCCATTCGCCAGAAATATTGCCCTTTGGACACATTGCATCGTCGTACATATTTGGCGTACCGTTTTCTAGTTCACTTGGCCCACCCCTATCTGTTTGAAGGACTTTTGATTGTCCACAATTCTATGTTGAACACTGAGCTGCCAATAATTCAAAGCAGACATATCCATAAGCTAAGAATACTTGTATCTCGGGCCACTGATGGTACCACAAGGGGTGGTACCTCCCTCCCCAGAATTTGTCTTTAGCACCTCGACCAAAATTTTACAATTTTAGTGATGTTTTGTTGAATCCAGTTCTGGTTCGGTCATTAAATAGGGGTCGAAATTCAACTACCCCACTGATGATGTTACTGCTGTCGGTGTTATTACAGAGACTGAGAACATCATCCATGCTTTGCCTGTAGAGGACCAGGATTCTGCTAGGCAAAAAATTGCCAAGTTTTGCAGTCAAATTGGGCCTCAGGTGCCTTCGGCGATGGCAGTGTATTACAGTGAAGAGAAGAAACAGTTGTATGAAATGAGAAATAACGCTAATAATGTTATCCCCGTTGCAGACAAGGTTCACGACATCGTTATCTTAAATCGTGAGGATTATATTCAGAAGATGAACAATGTGATTAATACTATTCCTCACTCAGTTGTCCTTTCTGATCCCACTTCGGCTGCTATTAGACAAGTTTCTGCCCTTAAAAGAGAGGGTTTGTTGCCCAGTGAGATTCAGTTTATGCTGGGGAGTGTTGTTGGTCCTGCCATTTCCAATCTATTCGGCACCGTTAAGACTCATAAGCCTGGTTTACCTCTCCGCCCGCTCGTTTCTAGTTGTAACAGTCCTTTAAGACCATTGGAGAAAGCGTTGGCACGTTACCTTCGGCCTATTGTCCAATCCTCACCTTATTACTTCACCAGTTCCCTCCAGGCCATTGCCTGTATTTGAGACTTCAGAGGCTTGGACTACTCTTTTATTTTGGCATCAATGGATGTGGAATCGTTATATCCGAATGTTCCATTGAATATATACCCGAGTGTTCCATTGAATGTTCCAATATATTCCGAGCGTTGCCCACGATTTGATTTTTTCTAAGTTGTCCGATTTGGGGACTATTACCCCAATGCAAGTTCAGGCAGTCTCCGATGCTTTAAATATTATTGCAATAAGATCCTTTTTTCGCTTTAATGGGACCATTTACCGTCAGGGTGGTGGCACTCCTATGGGCTCGCCCCTCTATGCTGTATTGGCAGAGGTGGTCATGCAAGATTTGGAGGACGATATTTTAGCCAGGGCGGAGGAGGTTCCATTACGGTACTTGCGTTACATCAATGACATTTTTGTCGTTTGGCCACATTCTAAGTGATGCTTTGCTTTCTTTTAGAAGCCTTTTGTCATCTAAATATCGTACTATTAACTTGACGATAGAACGGGAGGGAAATTTTAAGATCCCTTTCTTGGACCTTTTAATTACCAGACATGTTAATAAGGATTATTTGACTTTTGAAGTGTATCGGAAGGCTGTTGGTTCTTCTGATATCATTCCACACTCTTCTTGCCACCCGGCTAGGTATAAACTTGCAGCTATTCGGGCTTTTGTGAATAGAGCGTATACCCATTCCTCATGCATTGCTGCTCGGAATAAAGAACTTCTTTTTATTAAGACCATTGTGATGGAACATGGGTATGATGTTGGTATTGTGAAAAAATTGTGCGCTCGGCACAGGAGAGGTAATTCGACTTCGTTGTGTGTTGAGCGCGAGCAGATTAGTTACGTGGGATCCTTGTCTTTTCTTCCACCGATTACTAATGCATTACGGAGAATGTGCAAAAAACACAAAAAAGACTTTGGTGATGTGGCCTCTAACCTTCGGAGAATGCTCAGGAAGTATCGTGAGGCCAAACTCATTCAAGAACAGTTGGGCGCGTACTGTGTGTCCTTGAAGACCGACATTGCTGCCACTCCTAGTTCATGGTATACATAAGCTCAACTCTTCGTAATTTGGGAGTTAGAGTGACTGAACATCAGTACTTGTAAGGACTGGATCTACTGCTACTGCCCTTACACGCCTGGTTAAGTCTGGAACTCATCTGCCCTCTTGGTCTGTGACTTATTTGTTACTTAAGACCAGAGGTAGGTATATGACCCTCTTCGCCGAAAGTTTGTACATTGACGTTTTTAAGGACGTATACTGTAATGATGACTTACCTGCACATGTACGTGCACCATGGATTCGCTTATTTAACTTCTTGTGTCGTGCGAAGTACCCTATTGCGGGGGTTGATAACGGACCTTGGGCTTGCTCATCACTTCGGTGAGTATGTATTGGTCATCTATTTGGTGTTGTTTTCTTTCTCAGCTTTGTTTTTCGCTGTAACCGAGTTGTGACGCGGATATTATGTCACTCACCAGGATCGCTGTTGTCTTCGCGACTACCCATGTATTAAGCGTGTGTGTTCTCCCTAGCACCAGTTCTTTTAACTTGATGACGCACAGGGCAGGGCGCCTGTTGCAAAAGATCTTGTTTTCACCTAATACTTCTTTTTAGTAGTAAAATTCTAATTGTACTTTTTGGGTTGGGTTTCTACATGGTTAGACAACTGCCTTTTTATTCTTATTGGTATTCTATGAATTACTTGAACATTTTGAAATTGTATGAAAATTATTACCCGAAACTCTGTCCAACAAAGAAGGAATTTTTCAAATCCTACCATTAGAAGCAGAGATATTGACAAAAATAAGGTATATACCTACACCTTCTGGCGGAGAAACCATGCATTGTTTCAAGAAGAAAATATCCCGAAAAGGTTTATCAACGTGAGTACTGAGTATTATCGGTCCACGAACGAATTTTTTGAATCGAGGTTATAGAAGCTCAGATTTTGCAGCAAATACATTAGAAGCCGAAATTAAAACTTACGCCTCCTGGTGACCAAACAAAGTTTTAACCAAAACTAGAAATCCTATGCAAAATATTTCCTATCAGGAGCTGTATTTGCTGAAGAAAGAATTTTTCCTAGTTTTAGAAGCACAGAAATCGGGAAAAACTCAATTTACTTTTATACCCCCTAGGAAATCTATGCGTAACTTGAAAAAGTGACTATAAATAAAATAGTCTTCGACATAAATGGAATCGAAAGGTACAGTAAAGGAATTTTTTCAATCGGATACTTAGGAGCAAATAAATGGAATAAAATATGTTTCGAATTCGACATCATCTGTGTTGACGTCCTCTAGCGGCGAAATTGTGCATCATAAAAATAAAACGAAATAAAGGATCATTATTCGCACATTTCAAGCGTCCCAATGCAAAAAGAATTTTTCAAATCGGACTAATAGTTGCAGAGATATGGTATCCATAGGCGGACGGACAGACAGACAGACAAACGGACAAACCGGTAACTTAAGAACGATGTTTTTTTTACAAAAGACTTACTAGAAAAAGCTCTAATTTTTGGTTCTTCAGGGCGATTTTCTTGAACTGCCAACCATCCTTCGTCAATCTGTTCTGAAGGCAGATGTGTCAACTTGAGCGCATCCTAATATGCAAGCGAACTTCTTCATTTTCTTTGTACAGTTTTACAAGACCCAATTTTTGCACTCGTCTCCAGCGACACTGGGTGAAGTGGAAGTGACATCCATATGGGACAGTGTTTGGGAATACGCTCCGGAAGGCCGCTATGGCGGATTGTTCAAAGTCTATCATTATACACTACGGATTCCTTTGGACTCTTGTCTTTCAAAGTTAGGTAAATTTCTTTGTGAAGTTCATTTCTTTTGCTCGGTAGCAGAGCACTAGCAACAAGCACAATTCGTGTTTCATCCACTGAAGGTCCTATGCCAGCGTGCACAGTGTACAGCTGACAAAACTGCTTGCTACTATTTTTGAAAATTCCATCAACGAAAAATGTTGAATATGTTTTCAAAATTTCTGGCGCCTTCGGAGTGGCAAAAATAATAAATCTATCTTTATCTTCATTATCGTGTAACCGAAAGCTGGAGCTGTCATCCATTTCCAGTTTCTGGCAGTATATGCAGGTCTTCTGATTTGTAGCTTCTGTTGTGATTCCTTGAGCTTTTCTATGGATTCTGTATAAAGACGTTTTAAAATTGTGAACTTGCGGAATATTGACAACGAAATCATATCCAAGGTCAAAGATCGGATTAAGTTCTTCGTTGCATATACAGGGTGATTCAAAAGTCTCCGAACTCTATATTTTAAAACGTATTTGCTGTAAAACCATAAAAGATATCCGAATATTGCTGCTTGTGGCTGTTGTGTGGGAACTTGGGGAACGAGCTGCGCCACGTGATAGCACCACGTGACACTACGCTTACACGGGCGCTGGCAAGCAGTAACGTTTAGTCAACCATGAGTCACACGCAAGAACAGAGAGTCGCTTTGTATGAAGTTTATTTTGCGGGAAAATCTTACCAACATTGCATCCAGCTCTTTCAAAGGAAGTTTCCTGATGCTCCTATACGATGGAAACAACTGTGTATGACCTTGTGAACCGGTTTCGCAAGACAGGCAGTATTCAGGATAAGCTTAAAAGAATTTTCTCCAGAAACGGACGGCCGGCCGTTTCTGGAGAAAATTCACGTTTCCTTGCAGCGCTCTCCCGAGAAGTCACTTCGTCGGCTGTCTCAAGAGTTAGGGGCATCGTATTCAGCCTGCCCGAGGGCTACTAAACGTCTAAAGCTACGGCCGTACAGAATTCGAGTAGTACAAGTGCTACGTCCTTTGAACATGGAAAATCACATTGCCTACTGCCAACGGTTTAACAGTTTCACGCGCAACAATGTGAGTAACCAGCTTAACAACACTTTTTTCAGTGACGAGGCATGGTTTCATTTGAATGGATATGTCAATACCCAAAACACTTGCATATGGGCTGCGGAGAATCCACACGCGTTACATGAGGTTGGACTTCACTGTCAGAATGTTGGAGTATGGTGCGCTATGTCTAGACGGCGAATTGTAGGGCCATTTTTTACTTCGACTCGACTAAATTCCGCTGTGAATGCAGACATCATCCATCAATTTGTAGCGATGCTGAAAGAACACGAACGTTACTGTTGGTTTTAACAAGATGGAGCAGCGTGCAGCACATCAAACGACACAATGGAGATGCTCCGTGAGTTCTTCCACGATCGATTAATTTCGAAAAAACTTGGGCCGCCCCGCTCACCAGACTTTTATTTGGGGGGCTATCTGAAAGACACAGTTTACCACAACAACCCTAAGACGGTACAGGACCTGTGAAACAACATCATTACAGCCGTGAGGGACATACCAGCCAACACGCTGAAAAGGGTATCCGCCAACATGTGTCGCCGGGTGAATTTGTGTCTTCAACAGAATGGTGGACAATTCCAGCATCTATTGTAAAGTGGTTTTCATTACCTGTAAGTAAGAGTTGTAACGTACCAGGAGATGTGACGTACCTGCCAGAAGAACGCACACGACATAAAGGCAGATAGGAATCAGAATAAAACGTCCGCGTAGCTTAATTGGTAGAGCAACTTATTCCGGAATGAGTGGACCCGGGTTCGAATCCCGGCGTAGACCAGAAATGACGGAGAAATTCACTTCGTTATAGAGTATCAATATAAGAGTATGTGAAAATAGTTATACATCACCGTATTCGTAGTAGAAATATTTGAATTCAGAGTTCGGTGACTTTTGAATCACCCTCTAGAAGGCACGGGTGTCTTTTTGTCTCCGAGCTCTTGATAGGCGTAACTTAACTTCGGTTTCGGCTACATTTGGTTTGCGTGTATGATCTGTAACATTCAAAATAGTTTGGTCGATTGTCTTTGTTGAGCCTCTGCAGTTTTTTGTTCTTTCTTTTATGCATATCCAGCTCCCCACGTTGGTATTGGCATTTTTATGATGCTGGCGGTATCGAAAATCGATGAAGAAAGCACAAGGCTTTCCTTTTAAAGTTTCGGGCAATACTCCAAGATCCATTTTGTTTGAATAAAATCTCCCGATGCAACAAGTGCACTGTTCAACAGAATTTTAAAGGATCAAACAAACAAAGTAATGACTCTCACCCTTTGTATGGAAGTAACACACAATCAGTTTGACTTCCTCTCCCCTTGTGATAGAATTCAGGGGACGCAGTTGAGAAATGCTTGCTTGTACGGATCTGACACAAAATTTTCGTAGTACGGAAGTGCCACATGTCAGGATGTCACACGACACCACTCTGACGTTCCGTAGAGCTTACTCCCGCTCATTTGACTATGCTGTCCAGGCCCAACTCCCCAAGCCCTCTACCTTTTCTACTGCACCCTTGTCTGAAAAGGCATATCCTCTAATTCTTTCTAAAATACACTCTGTTTCTCTTTGTTGACTATCCTCTCCCATTTATGACGAACAACTCCGATATCCGAATATGCTATACGATAGCGCCGTCCTTCTCAAAATGCAGTTCGCTGTCAGTAAGAAGAATCCAACGGCTAAGAAACGGTAATTGCGACAGCATTGCACTGTTTTTTTTTCCAACGCAGACCCCTCCAACAAAATCCATAAATTCAACCATAAATATGGAAACCGCCGCAACACAACCGTAACAACAAAAAATTACGTTTAACCGCGAAGAAAACAATACGCAACACACTCACGCCATGCGCATCCTGCACTTCCGGTGGTTTCTTTCTGACGTCACTGTCTAAATCGCCAATCGTAAGACTACCTAATCGCCACGTTTCTTTGTTTCTGCACCATAGCAGCGTGTCGGAATTATTATTCGTAAACCAGCTGGAATAATCTTTGTAAATTCTACAAGATTTTTTAATGCACAATGTTTTCAATTTTTAATTTTAAAAATTTGGGGAATGTTGCCCAAGTGCATTACGTATTCCTCATAAAGAAATTCTTTATTATATGACAGTAATATGTCATCCTGCGCATTTTCCCTTCTAAATTTATATAGGCTAAAAACAGCAAAAATTCCCGTTGTAAGTAAATTAATGAGTATTTAAAGGTATAACCGTTTTCCCGCCTTTTAGGTAACAAAAATGTGCGGGAAGTATTTTTGAAATCTCCGTTACTAAAATATTCACATGACTGATTTCTTATGTATTTAATGTAATTGTGCTTTCGCATAAGCTTTTGTTCTGTGTCCCAGTTATAAAATGTTTTGAGATTTTCCTCCATAGCTACAGCTGGGACCTACAATTCACTTGTTAGGACGGTAATGTCATTCAGTGACGTCACGATTCTTCGTCTACGAGAAAGGCGGAATGAGCAATAGACCTGGCAAACCTTACTGTTTATTAACCTTGCTTCTAGTAACCACCCTTTTTCTTAATTATACTACCGGAGGGCACGTGTACAGAGTTTGTGTACCGGAAGTGGGCTACTAGTCTGGCTCCTAGGACAGAAATTCAGGTGCTAGAGAAATGCGGCTCGGTGTGTTTCTAATCCATTTTCAGATTCTCTATTCATGAGTTTTTTTCCTTTTCCGTGTTTTCGCGGCCGTTGACGTAAATTCAAAACGAAAAATGAATCTGTTATGATGACGACACTAAGAACAGTTTTTACCTGCCGTCGCGTTATTTATAACCAAGAATACAATTTTTTATTTTTGTACTTTATTATTGCTAGTTTTTGTGATGTTTCTTTCAATGCTCAGCCGAAATTCGATCTACACCTCCAAGTGAAATTTAAGTTAATTGTGAAAATGGATTCTATTTATATTGGCTTTTTTATGCATTTTCTCACTTTCTCCTGTTTACATTCACATGGTAAGGAGGCAGGGTGTGCTACTTAGCGGCGTTGAGCACTTTTTTTCTATAGCGTCGCCATAAGGCACTTTTTTTCTAGGCTTAGCGTCGCTAAGGCACGTTTGATGGCTAGATGGTAAGAGAAGTAGGCGAAACATATTTTTTAGAAGGTCATATATGCAAAAATAACTATTGTTGTGTTTTATATGCAAACATATCGTATATTGAACGAATGTTCTTATTCCTGGAGAGGCTAAACAGTCGCTGTACGCGATAGGGCGTTTCATGAATCACAAGAGTTTTAGTGTAAAAAGAATGGCAACTCATTTGTCGGGACCGCAGTTTTTAAAATTGCCTAATACGAAGTGGTATCTTCGTATATTAAAACTTTTCTACAATAGGAAAAAATCAATGCAGAAAAATTAAACAAACATATAACCCGACCGACAGGCGTTTTATGGTTGCAATCGGCATTTCTGCAGCAGTCGCCGTGGACTTCAATAAATAATTTAAAAAAAGATCCCCTGAGTACATCTCTTGGTTCCTGACCGTTAAAACAAAACAAATGATCCCTGGTAAAGAGAAACAAAAGATCCCCTGGTAAAGAGAAACAAAAGATCCCCTGGTAAAGAGAAACAAAAGATCCCCTGAGCAAAAGAAACAAAAGATCCCTTGGTAAAGAGAAACAAAAGATCCCCTGAGCAAAGGAAACAAAAGATCCCTTGGTAAAGAGAACACAAAGATCCCCGGAGCAAAAGAAACAAAAGATCCCCTGGTAAAGAGAAACAAAAGGTTCCTTGAGAACATCTCTTGGTTCCTTACGGGTAAAAAGTAACAAAAGATTCCCTGAGCAAAAGAAACAAATATCTCCTGATAAAGAAAAACAAAAGATCCCCTGGTAAAGAGAAACAAAAGATCCCCTGAGCAAATGAAACAAAAGATCCCTTGGTAAAGAGAAACAAAAGATCCCCTGAGCAAAGGAAACAAAAGATCCCTTGGTAAAGAGAAACCAAAGATCCCCTGAGCAAAAGAAACAAAAGATCCCCTGGTAAAGAAAAACAAAAGGTTCCTTGAGAACATCTCTTGGTTCCTTACGGGTAAAAAGTAACAAAAGATCCCCTGAGCAAAAGAAACCAAATATCTCCTGGTAAAGACAAAACAAAAGATCCCCTGGTAAAGAGAAACAAAAAGATCCCCTGAGCAAAAGAAACAAAAGATCCCTTGGTAAAGAGAAACCAAAGATCCCTTGAGCAAAGGAAACAAAAGATCCCTTGGTAAAGAGAAACCAAAGATCCCCTGAGCAAAAGAAACAAAAGATCCCCTGGTAAAGAGAAACAAAAGGTTCCTTGAGAACATCTCTTGGTTCCTTACGGGTAAAAAGTAACAAAAGATCCCTGAGCAAAAGAAACAAAATATCTCCTGGTAAAGAGAAACAAAAAGATCCCCTGAGCAAAAGAAACGAAAGATCACTTGGTAAAGAGAAACAAAAGATCCCCTGAGCAAAAGAAACAAAAGATCCCTTGGTAAAGAGAAACCAAAGATCCCCTGAGCAAAGGAAACAAAAGATCCCTTGGTAAAGAGAAACCAAGTATCCCCTGAGCAAAAGAAACAAAAGATCCCCTGGTAAAGAGAAACAAAAGGTTCTTTACGGGTAAAAAGTAACAAAAGATCCCCTGAGCAAAAGAAACAAAATATCTCCTGGTAAAGAGAAACAAAAGATCCCCTGGTAAAGAGAAACAAAGATCCTCTGAGCAAAAGAAACAAAAGATCCCTTGGTAAAGAGAAACCAAAGATACCCTGAGCAGAGGAAACAAAAGATCCCTTGGTAGAGAGAAACCAAAGATCCCTTGAGCAAAAGAAACAAAGATCCCCTAATAAAGAGAAACAAAACGTTCCTTGAGAACATCTCTTGGTTCCTTACGGGTAAAAAGTAACAAAAGATCCCCTGAGCAAAAGAAACAAAATATCTCCTGGTAAAGAGAAACAAAAAGATCCCTGGTAAAGAGAAACAAAAGATCCCTGAGCAAAAGAAACAAAGATCCCTTGGTAAAGAGAAACCAAAGATCCCCTAAGCAAAGGAAACAAAACATCCCTTGGTAAAGAGAAACCAAAGATCCCCTGAGCAAAGGAAACAAAAGATCCCTTGGTAAAGAGAAACCAAAGATCCCCTGAGCAAAAGAAACAAAAGATCCCTGGTAAAGAAAAACAAAAGGTTCCTTGAGAACATCTCTTGAATCCTTACGGGTAAAAAGTAACAGAAGATCCCTGAGCAAAAGAAACAAAATATCTCCTGGTAAAGAGAAACAAAAGATCCCTGGTAAAGAGAAACAAAAGATCCCTGAGCAAAAGAAACAAAAGATCCCTTGGTAAAGAGAAACAAAAGATCCCCTGAGCAAAGGAAACAAAAGATCACTTGGTAAAGAGAAACCAAAGATCCCTTGAGCAAAAGAAACAAAAGATCCCCTGTTAAAGAGAAACAAAAGGTTCCTTGAGAACATCTCTTGATTCCTTACGGGTAAAAAGTAACAAAAGATCCCTTGAGCAAAAGAAACAAAATATCTCCTGGTAAAGAGAAACAAAAGATTCCCTGGTAAAGAGAAACAAAAGATCCCCTGAGCAAAAGAAACAAAAGATCCCTTGGTAAAGAGAAACAAAAGATCCCCTGAGCAAAGGAAACAAAAGATCAATTGGAAAAGAGAAACCAAAGATCCCCTGAGCAAAGGAAACAAAAGATCCCTTGGTAAAGAGAAACCAAAGATCCCCTGAGCAAAAGAAACAAAAGATCCCCTGGTAAAGAGAAACAAAAGATTCCTTACGGGTAAAAAGTAACAAAAGATCCCCTGAGCAAAAGGAACAAAATATCTCCTGGTAAAGAGAAACAAAAGATCCCCTGGTAAAGAGAAACAAAAGATCCTCTGAGCAAAAGAAACAAAAGATCCCTTGGTAAAGAGAAACCAAAGATACCCTGAGCAAAGGAAAAAAAGATCCCTTGGTAGAGAGAAACCAAAGATCCCCTGAGCAAAAGAAACAAAAGATCCCTGGTAAAGAGAAACAAAGGTTCCTTGAGAACATCTCATGGTTCCTTACGGGTAAAAAGTAACCAAAGATCCCCTGAGCAAAAGAAACAAAATATCTCCTGGTAAAGAGAAACAAAAGATCCCCTTATAAAGAGAAACAAAGATCCCCTTAGCAAAGGAAACAAAACATCCCTTGGTAAAGAGAAACCAAAGATCCCCTGAGCAAAGGAAACAAAGATCCCTTGGTAAAGAGAAACCAAAGATCCCTTGAGCAAAAGAAACAAAAGATCCCCTGTTAAAGAGAAACAAAAGGTTCCTTGAGAACATCTCTTGATTCCTTACGGGTAAAAAGTAACAAAAGATCCCTTGAGCAAAAGAAACAAAATATCTCCTGGTAAAGAGAAACAAAAGATCCCTGGTAAAGAGAAACAAAAGATCCCCTGAGCAAAAGAAACAAAAGATCCCTTGGTAAAGAGAAACCAAAGATCCCCTGAGCAAAGGAAACAAAAGATCAATTGGAAAAGAGAAACCAAAGATCCCCTGAGCAAAGGAAACAAAAGATCCCTTGGTAAAGAGAAACCAAAGATCCCCTGAGCAAAAGAAACAAAAGATCCCCTGGTAAAGAGAAACAAAAAGATTCCTTACGGGTAAAAAGTAACAAAAGATCCCCTGAGCAAAATGAACAAAATATCTCCTGGTAAAGAGAAACAAAAGATCCCCTGGTAAAGAGAAACAAAAGATCCTCTGAGCAAAAGAAACAAAAGATCCCTTGGTAAAGAGAAACCAAAGATACCCTGAGCAAAGGAAAAAAAGATCCCTTGGTAGAGAGAAACCAAAGATCCCCTGAGCAAAAGAAACAAAAGATCCCTGGTAAAGAGAAACAAAAGGTTCCTTGAGAACATCTCATGGTTCCTTACGGGTAAAAAGTAACCAAAGATCCCCTGAGCAAAAGAAACAAAATATCTCCTGGTAAAGAGAAACAAAAGATCCCCTTATAAAGAGAAACAAAAGATCCCCTTAGCAAAGGAAACAAAACATCCCTTGGTAAAGAGAAACCAAAGATCCCCTGAGCAAAGGAAACAAAAGATCCCTTGGTAAAGAGAAACCAAAGATCCCCTGAGCAAAAGAAACAAAAGATCCCCTGGAAATGAGAAATAAAAGATTCCTTGAGAACATCTCTTGGTTCCTTACGGGTAAAAAGTAACAAAAGATCCCTTGAGCAAAAGAAACAAAATATCTCCTGGTAAAGAGAAACAAAAGATCCCCTGGTAAAGAGAAACAAAAGATCCCCTGGTAAAGAGAAACAAAAGATCCTCTGAGCAAAAGAAACAAAAGATCCCTTGGTAAAGAGAAACCAAAGATACCCTGAGCAGAGGAAACAAAAGATCCCTTGGTAGAGAGAAACCAAAGATCCCTTGAGCAAAAGAAACAAAAGATCCCCTGGTAAAGAGAAACAAAAGGTTCCTTGAGAACATCTCTTGGTTCCTTACGGGTAAAAAGTAACAAAAGATCCCCTGAGCAAAAGAAACAAAATATCTCCTGGTAAAGAGAAACAAAAGATCCCCTGGTAAAGAGAAACAAAAGATCCCTGAGCAAAAGAAACAAAAGATCCCTTGGTAAAGAGAAACAAAAGATCCCCTGAGCAAAGGAAACAAAAGATCACTCTGGTAAAGAGAAACCAAAGATCCCTTGAGCAAAAGAAACAAAAGATCCCCTGGTAAAGAGAAACAAAAGGTTCCTTGAGAACATCTCTTGATTCCTTACGGGTAAAAAGTAACAAAAGATCCCTTGAGCAAAAGAAACAAAATATCTCCTGGTAAAGAGAAACAAAAGATCCCCTGGTAAAGAGAAACAAAAGATCCCCTGAGCAAAAGAAACAAAAGATCCCTTGGTAAAGAGAAACAAAAGATCCCCTGAGCAAAGGAAACAAAAGATCAATTGGAAAAGAGAAACCAAAGATCCCCTGAGCAAAGGAAACAAAAGATCCCTTGGTAAAGAGAAACCAAAGATCCCCTGAGCAAAAGAAACAAAAGATCCCTGGTAAAGAGAAACAAAAGATTCCTTACGGGTAAAAAGTAACAAAAGATCCCCTGAGCAAAAGGAACAAAATATCTCCTGGTAAAGAGAAACAAAAGATCCCCTGGTAAAGAGAAACAAAAGATCCTCTGAGCAAAAGAAACAAAAGATCCCTTGGTAAAGAGAAACCAAAGATACCCTGAGCAAAGGAAACAAAAGATCCCTTGGTAGAGAGAAACCAAAGATCCCCTGAGCAAAAGAAACAAAAGATCCCCTGGTAAAGAGAAACAAAAGGTTCCTTGAGAACATCTCTTGGTTCCTTACGGGTAAAAAGTAACCAAAGATCCCCTGAGCAAAAGAAACAAAATATCTCCTGGTAAAGAGAAACAAAAGATCCCCTTATAAAGAGAAACAAAAGATCCCCTTAGCAAAGGAAACAAAACATCCCTTGGTAAAGAGAAACCAAAGATCCCCTGAGCAAAGGAAACAAAAGATCCCTTGGTAAAGAGAAACCAAAGATCCCTGAGCAAAAGAAACAAAAGATCCCCTGGAAATAAGAAATAAAAGATTCCTTGAGAACATCTCTTGGTTCCTTACGGGTAAAAAGTAACAAAAGATCCCTTGAGCAAAAGAAACAAAATATCTCCTGGTAAAGAGAAACAAAAGATCCCCTGGTAAAGAGAAACAAAAGATCCCTTGGTAAAGAGAAACCAAAGATCCCCCGAGCAAAAGAAACAAAAGATGCCCTGGTAAAGAGAAACAAAAGGTTCCTTGAGAACATCTCTTGGTTCCTTACGGGTAAAAAGTAACAAGAGATTCCCTGAGCAAAAGAAACAAAATATCTCCTGGTAAAGAGAAACAAAAGATCCCTGGTAAATAGAAACAAAAGATCCCCTGAGCAAAAGAAACCAAAGATCCCTTGGTAAAGAGAAACCAAAGATCCCCTGAGCAAAGGAAACAAAACATCCCTTGGTAAAGAGAAACCAAAGATCCCCTGAGCAAAGGAAACAAAACATCCCTTGGTAAAGAGAAACAAAAGATCCCCTGAGCAAAAGAAACAAAAGATCCCTTGGTAAAGAGAAACAAAAGATCCCCTGAGCAAAGGAAACAAAAGATCAATTGGAAAAGAGAAACCAAAGATCCCTGAGCAAAGGAAACAAAAGATCCCTTGGTAAAGAGAAACCAAAGATCCCCTGAGCAAAAGAAACAAAAGATCCTGGTAAAGAGAAACAAAAGATTCCTTACGGGTAAAAAGTAACAAAAGATCCCCTGAGCAAAAGGAACAAAATATCTCCTGGTAAAGAGAAACAAAAGATCCCCTGGTAAAGAGAAACAAAAGATCCTCTGAGCAAAAGAAACAAAAGATCCCTTGGTAAAGAGAAACCAAAGATACCCTGAGCAAAGGAAAAAAAGATCCCTTGGTAGAGAGAAACCAAAGATCCCCTGAGCAAAAGAAACAAAAGATCCCCTGGTAAAGAGAAACAAAAGGTTCCTTGAGAACATCTCATGGTTTCTTACGGGTAAAAAGTAACCAAAGATCCCCTGAGCAAAAGAAACAAAATATCTCCTGGTAAAGAGAAACAAAAGATCCCCTTATAAAGAGAAACAAAAGATCCCCTTAGCAAAGGAAACAAAACATCCCTTGGTAAAGAGAAACCAAAGATCCCCTGAGCAAAGGAAACAAAAGATCCCTTGGTAAAGAGAAACCAAAGATCCCCTGAGCAAAAGAAACAAAAGATCCCCTGGAAATGAGAAATAAAAAGATTCCTTGAGAACATCTCTTGGTTCCTTACGGGTAAAAAGTAACAAAAGATCCCTTGAGCAAAAGAAACAAAATATCTCCTGGTAAAGAGAAACAAAAGATCCCCTGGTAAAGAGAAACAAAAGATCCCCTGGTAAAGAGAAACAAAAGATCCTCTGAGCAAAAGAAACAAAAGATCCCTTGGTAAAGAGAAACCAAAGATACCCTGAGCAGAGGAAACAAAAGATCCCTTGGTAGAGAGAAACCAAAGATCCCTTGAGCAAAAGAAACAAAAGATCCCCTGGTAAAGAGAAACAAAAGGTTCCTTGAGAACATCTCTTGGTTCCTTACGGGTAAAAAGTAACAAAAGATCCCCTGAGCAAAAGAAACAAAATATCTCCTGGTAAAGAGAAACAAAAGATCCCCTGGTAAAGAGAAACAAAAGATCCCCTGAGCAAAAGAAACAAAAAGATCCCTTGGTAAAGAGAAACCAAAGATCCCTAAGCAAAGGAAACAAAACATCCCTTGGTAAAGAGAAACCAAAGATCCCCTGAGCAAAGGAAACAAAAGATCCCTTGGTAAAGAGAAACCAAAGATCCCCTGAGCAAAAGAAACAAAAGATCCCCTGGTAAAGAAAAACAAAAGGTTCCTTGAGAACATCTCTTGAATCCTTACGGGTAAAAAGTAACAGAAGATCCCCTGAGCAAAAGAAACAAAATATCTCCTGGTAAAGAGAAACAAAAGATCCCCTGGTAAAGAGAAACAAAAGATCCCCTGAGCAAAAGAAACAAAAGATCCCTTGGTAAAGAGAAACAAAAGATCCCCTGAGCAAAGGAAACAAAAGATCACTTGGTAAAGAGAAACCAAAGATCCCTTGAGCAAAAGAAACAAAAGATCCCCTGGTAAAGAGAAACAAAAGGTTCCTTGAGAACATCTCTTGATTCCTTACGGGTAAAAAGTAACAAAAGATCCCTTGAGCAAAAGAAACAAAATATCTCCTGGTAAAGAGAAACAAAAGATCCCCTGGTAAAGAGAAACAAAAGATCCCCTGAGCAAAAGAAACAAAAGATCCCTTGGTAAAGAGAAACAAAAGATCCCCTGAGCAAAGGAAACAAAAGATCAATTGGAAAAGAGAAACCAAAGATCCCCTGAGCAAAGGAAACAAAAGATCCCTTGGTAAAGAGAAACCAAAGATCCCCTGAGCAAAAGAAACAAAAGATCCCCTGGTAAAGAGAAACAAAAGATTCCTTACGGGTAAAAAGTAACAAAAGATCCCCTGAGCAAAAGGAACAAAATATCTCCTGGTAAAGAGAAACAAAAGATCCCCTGGTAAAGAGAAACAAAAGATCCTCTGAGCAAAAGAAACAAAAGATCCCTTGGTAAAGAGAAACCAAAGATACCCTGAGCAAAGGAAACAAAAGATCCCTTGGTAGAGAGAAACCAAAGATCCCCTGAGCAAAAGAAACAAAAGATCCCCTGGTAAAGAGAAACAAAAGGTTCCTTGAGAACATCTCTTGGTTCCTTACGGGTAAAAAGTAACCAAAGATCACCTGAGCAAAAGAAACAAAATATCTCCTGGTAAAGAGAAACAAAAGATCCCCTTATAAAGAGAAACAAAAGATCCCCTTAGCAAAGGAAACAAAACATCCCTTGGTAAAGAGAAACCAAAGATCCCCTGAGCAAAGGAAACAAAAGATCCCTTGGTAAAGAGAAACCAAAGATCCCCTGAGCAAAAGAAACAAAAGATCCCCTGGAAATGAGAAATAAAAGATTCCTTGAGAACATCTCTTGGTTCCTTACGGGTAAAAAGTAACAAAAGATCCCTTGAGCAAAAGAAACAAAATATCTCCTGGTAAAGAGAAACAAAAGATCCCCTGGTAAAGAGAAACAAAAGATCCCTTGGTAAAGAGAAACCAAAGATCCCCCGAGCAAAAGAAACAAAAGATGCCCTGGTAAAGAGAAACAAAAGGTTCCTTGAGAACATCTCTTGGTTCCTTACGGGTAAAAAGTAACAAGAGATTCCCTGAGCAAAAGAAACAAAATATCTCCTGGTAAAGAGAAACAAAAGATCCCCTGGTAAATAGAAACAAAAGATCCCTGAGCAAAAGAAACCAAAGATCCCTTGGTAAAGAGAAACCAAAGATCCCCTGAGCAAAGGAAACAAAACATCCCTTGGTAAAGAGAAACCAAAGATCCCCTGAGCAAAACAAAAAAAAGATCCCCTGACAAAGAGAAACAAATGGTTCCTTGAGAACATCTCTTGGTTCCTTACGGGTAAAAAGTAGCAAAAGATCACCTGAGCAAAAGAAAGAAAATATCTCTTGGTAAAGAGAAACAAAAGATCCCCTGGTAAAGAGAAACAAAAGATCCCCTGAGCAAAAGAAACAAAAGATCCCTTGGTAAAGAGAAACAAAAGATCCCCTGAGCAAAGGAAACAAAAGATCCGTTGGTAAAGAGAAACCAAAGATTCCCTGAGCAAAAGAAACAAAAGATCCCCTGGTAAAGAGAAACAAAAGGTTCCTTAGGGGTAAAAAGTAACAAAAGATCCCCTGAGCAAAAGAAACAAAATATCTCCTGGTAAAGAGAAACAAAAGATCCCCTGGTAAAGAGAAACAAAAGGTTCCTTGAGAACATCTCTTGGTTCCTGACGGGTAAAAAGTAACAAAAGATCCCCTGAGCAAAAGAAACAAAATATCTCCTGGTAAAGACAAACAAAAGATCCCCTGGTAAAGAGAAACAAAAGATCCCCTGAGCAAAAGAAACAAAACATCCCCTTTTAAAGAGAAACCAAAGATCCCCTGAGCAAAAGAAACAAAAAATCCCCTGGTAAATAGAAACAAAAGGTTCCTTGAGAACATCTCTTGGTTCCTTACGGGTAAAAAGTAACAAAAGATCCCCTGAGCAAAAGAAACAAAATATCTCCTGGTAAAGAGAAACAAAAGATCCCCTGGTAAAGAGAAACAAAAGATCCCCTGGTAAAGAGAAATAAAAGATCCCTGAGCAAAAGAAACAAAAGATCCCTTGGTAAAGAGAAACCAAAGATCCCTGGGTAAAGAGAAACCAAAGATCCCCTGAGCAAAGGAAACAAAAGATCCCTTGGTAAAGAGAAACCAAAGATCCCCTGAGCAAAAGAAACAAAAGATCCCCTGGTAAAGAGAAACAAAAGGTTCCTTGAGAACATCTCTTGGTTCCTTACGGGTAAAAAGTAACAAAACATCCCCTGAGCAAAAGAAACAAAATATCTCCTGGTAAAGAGAAACAAAAGATCCCCTGTGCAAAAGAAACAAAAGATCCCTTGGTAAAGAGAAACAAAAGATCCCCTGAGCAAAGGAAACAAAAGATCCCTTGGTAAAGAGAAACCAAAGATCCCCTGAGCAAAAGAAACAAAAGATCCCTGGTAAAGAGAAACAAAAGGTTCCTTGAGAACATCTCTTGGTTCCTTACGAGTAAAAAGTAACAAAAGATCCAGTGAGCAAAAGAAACAAAATATCTCCTGTTAAAGAGAAACAAAAGATCCCCTGGTAAAGAGAAACAAAAGATCCCCTGTGCAAAAGAAACAAAAGATCCCTGAGCAAAAGAAACAAAAGATCCCCTGGTAAAGAGAAACAAAAGGTTCCTTGAGAACATCTCTTGGTTCCTTACGGGTAAAAAGTAACAAAAGATCCCCTGAGCAAAAGGAACAAAATATCTCCTTGTAAAGAAAAACAAAAGATCCCCTGGTAAAGAGAAACAAAAGATCCTCTGAGCAAAAGAAACAAAAGATCCCTTGGTAAAGAGAAACAAAAGATCCTCTGAGCAAAGGAAACAAAAGATCCTTTGGTAAAGAAACCTTAGATCCCCTGAGCAAAGGAAACAAAAGATCCCTTGGTAGAGAGAAACCAAAGATCCCCTGAGCAAAAGAAACAAAAGATCCCCTGGTAAAGAGAAACAAAAGGTTCCTTGAGAACATCTCTTGGTTCCTTACGGGTAAAAAGTAACCAAAGATCCCCTGAGCAAAAGAAACAAAATATCTCCTGGTAAAGAGAAACAAAAGATCCCTTAGCAAAGGAAACAAAAACATCCCTTGGTAAAGAGAAACCAAAGATCCCCTGAGCAAAGGAAACAAAAAGATACCTTGGTAAAGAGAAACCAAAGATCCCCTGAGCAAAAGAAACAAAAGATCCCCTGGAAATGAGAAATAAAAGATTCCTTGAGAACATCTCTTGTTCCTTACGGGTAAAAAGTAACAAAAGATCCCTTGAGCAAAAGAAACAAAATATCTCCTGGTAAAGAGAAACAAAAAAGATCCCCTGGTAAAGAGAAACAAAAGATCCCTTGGTAAAGAGAAACCAAAGATCCCCCGAGCAAAAGAAACAAAAGATACCCTGGTAAAGAGAAACAAAAGGTTCCTTGAGAACATCTCTTGGTTCCTTACGGGTAAAAAGTAACAAGAGATTCCCTGAGCAAAAGAAACAAAATATCTCCTGGTAAAGAGAAACAAAAGATCCCCTGGTAAATAGAAACAAAAGATCCCCTGAGCAAAAGAAACCAAAGATCCCTTGGTAAAGAGAAACCAAAGATCCCCTGAGCAAAGGAAACAAAACATCCCTTGGTAAAGAGAAACCAAAGATCCCCTGAGCAAAAACAAACAAAAGATCCCCTGACAAAGAGAAACAAATGGTTCCTTGAGAACATCTCTTGGTTCCTTACGGGTAAAAAGTAGCAAAAGATCACCTGAGCAAAAGAAAGAAAATATCTCTTGGTAAAGAGAAACAAAAGATCCCCTGGTAAAGAGAAACAAAAGATCCCCTGCGCAAAAGAAACAAAAGATCCCTTGGTAAAGAGAAACAAAAGATCCCCTGAGCAAAGGAAACAAAAGATCCGTTGGTAAAGAGAAACCAAAGATTCCCTGAGCAAAAGAAACAAAAGATCCCCTGGTAAAGAGAAACAAAAGGTTCCTTAGGGGTAAAAAGTAACAAAAGATCCCCTGAGCAAAAGAAACAAAATATCTCCTGGTAAAGAGAAACAAAAGATCCCCTGGTAAAGAGAAACAAAAAGGTTCCTTGAGAACATCTCTTGGTTCCTGACGGGTAAAAAGTAACAAAAGATCCCCTGAGCAAAAGAAACAAAATATCTCCTGGTAAAGACAAACAAAAGATCCCCCTGGTAAAGAGAAACAAAAGATCCCCTGAGCAAAAGAAACAAAAGATCCCTTGGTAAAGAGGAACCAAAGATCGCCTTAGCAAAGGAAACAAAAGATCCCTTGGTAAAGAGAAACCAAAGATCCCTGAGCAAAAGAAACAAAAAATCCCCTGGTAAATAGAAACAAAAGGTTCCTTGAGAACATCTCTTGGTTCCTTACGGGTAAAAAGTAACAAAAGATCCCCTGAGCAAAAGAAACAAAATATCTCCTGGTAAAGAGAAACAAAAGATCCCCTGGTAAAGAGAAACAAAAGATCCCCTGGTAAAGAGAAACAAAAGATCCCCTGGTAAAGAGAAATAAAAGATCCCCTGAGCAAAAGAAACAAAAGATCCCTTGGTAAAGAGAAACCAAAGATCCCTGGGTAAAGAGAAACCAAAGATCCCCTGAGCAAAGGAAACAAAAGATCCCTTGGTAAAGAGAAATCAAAGATCCCCTGAGCAAAAGAAACAAAAGATCCCTGGTAAAGAGAAACAAAAGGTTCCTTGAGAACATCTCTTGGTTCCTTACGGGTAAAAAGTAACAAAAGATCCCCTGAGCAAAAGAAACAAAATATCTCCTGGTAAAGAGAAACAAAAGATCCCCTGGTAAAGAGAAACAAAAGATCCCCTGAGCAAAAGAAACAAAAGATCCCTTGGTAAAGAGAAACAAAAGATCCCCTGAGCAAAGGAAACAAAAGATCCCTTGGTAAAGAGAAACCGAAGATCCCCTGAGCAAAAGAAACAAAAGATCCCCTGGTAAAGAGAAACAAAAGGTTCCTTGAGAACATCTCTTGGTTCCTTACGGGTAAAAAGTAACAAAAGATCCAGTGAGCAAAAGAAACAAAATATCTCCTGGTAAAGAGAAACAAAAGATCCCCTGGTAAAGAGAAACAAAAGATCCCCTGTGCAAAAGAAACAAAAGATCCCTTGGTAAAGAGAAACAAAAGATCCCCTGAGCAAAAGAAACAAAAGATCCCCTGGTAAAGAGAAACAAAAGGTTCCTTGAGAACATCTCTTGGTTCCTTACGGGTAAAATGTAACAAAAGATCCCCTGAGCAAAAGAAACAAAATATCTCATTGTAAAGAAAAACAAAAGATCCCTGGTAAAGAGAAACAAAAGATCCCTGAGCAAAAGAAACAAAAGATCCCTTGGTAAAGAGAAACAAAAGATCCTCTGAGCAAAGGAAACAAAAGATCCTTTGGTAAAGAAACCAAAGATCCCCTGAGCAAAGGAAACAAAAGATCCCTTGGTAAAGAGAAACCAAAGATCCCCTGAGCAAAAGAAACAAAATATCCCCTGGTAAAGAGAAACAAAAGGTTCCTTGAGAAAATCTCTTGGTTCCTGACGGGTAAAAAGTAACAAAAGATCCCCTGAGCAAAAGAAACAGAATATCTCCTGGTAAAGAGTAACAAAAGATCCCCTGGTAAAGAGAAACAAAAGATCCCTGAGCAAAAGAAACAAAAGATCCCTTTTTAAAGAGAAACAAAAGATCCCCTGAGCAAAAGAAACAAAAGATCCCTTGGTAAAGAGAAACCAAAGATCCCCTGAGCAAAAGAAACAAAAGATCCCCTGGTAAAGAGAAACAAAAAGGTTCCTTGAGAACATCTCTTGGTTCCTTACGGGTAAAAAGTAACAAAAGATCCCCTGAGCAAAAGAAACAAAATATCTCCTGGTAAAGAGAAACAAAAGATCCCCTGAGGAAAAGAAACAAAAGATCCCTTGGTAAAGAGAAACCAAAGATCCCCTGAGCAAAGGAAACAAAAGATCCCTTGGTAAAGAGAAACCAAAGATCCCCTGAGCAAAGGAAACAAAAGATCCCTTGGTAAAGAGAAACCAAAGATCCCCTGAGCAAAAGAAACAAAAGATCCCCTGGTAAAGAGAAACAAAAGGTTCCTTGAGAACATCTCTTGGTTCCTTACGGGTAAAAAGTAACAAAAGATCCCCTGAGCAAAAGAAACAAAATATCTCATGGTAAAGAGAAACAAAAGATCCCCTGGTAAAGAGAAACAAAAGATCCCCTGAGCAAAAGAAACAAAAGATCCCTTGGTAAAGAGAAACCAAAGATCCCCTGAGCAAAGGAAACAAAAGATCCCTTGGTAAAGAGAAACCAAAGATCCCCTGAGCAAAAGAAACAAAAGATCCCCTGGTAAAGAGAAACAAAAGGTTCCTTGAGAACATCTCTTGGTTCCTTACGGGTAAAAAGTAACAAAAGATCCCCTGAGCAAAAGAAACAAAATATCTCCTGGTAAAGAGAAGCAAATGATCCCCTGGTAAAGATAAGCAAAAGATCACCTGGTAAAGAAAAACAAAAGATCCTCTGAGCACATCTCTTGGTTCCTTACGGGTAAAAAGAAACAAAGGACCTCCTGGTAAAGAAAAACAAAAGATCACCTGAGCACATCTCTTGGTTCCTTACGGGTAAAAAGAAACAAAAGATCCCCTGAGCAAAAGAAACAAAAGATCCCCTGGTAAAGATAAAAGATCCCCTGGTAAAGATAAAAGATCCCCTGGGAAAGAGAAACAAAAGATCCCCTGGGAAAGAGAAACAAAAGATCTCCTGGGAAAGAGAAACAAAAGATCCCCTGGGAAAGAGAAACAAAAGATCTCCTGGGAAAGAGAAACAAAAAGATCCCCTGAGCACATTTCTTGATTCCTTACGGGTAACGCGAAAGGAAGCGCTGGTAGACAAGTGGTCAGAGGCGTTGGCCTCTGGCTAATCGCTGGAAAAGGGTGTGGACCTGAGACCAGGATGAAACATCCCCGAAGCTCTCTCTTCCCAGGAACTCAGTCGCCCCAAATAAGGGACCAGCGACTGCCAATCGTTTTAGACGCTAAAGGCGTCCGTTAACCCCCAAAACATGAAAAAAAAAAAAAAACACTGTCTTCCCTAAATCTTAGGAAAAGCTGCCTGTAAGTCACATAAATGTATTCAAAGTACCTGATTCATATTTATAACACTGAATATTTGAAATCGTTCAGAATCGCGTTCGTTCACAGCGAATGCACTTCTTTTCTGAAAGAAATTTAAAAAAATCATAATCTTGGCATGTGATTCTCACATAACAGTCTTTTCTTTTGATTTAAATTGCCAAAATAGAGCAATTTAACCAGAAAATGTTTAAAAAATGAATAATAAAAACGTAATTAAAAATTCTAAGTTATTAAGACAACAAGTCAAACTTTAATCAGCTTTTGAAAACTTTGAGGGTCTTCTTTGCGGATTGTTTTTGCCTAATCGGTTCGCCGCTAAGGCACTTTTTCATTTAGCACTACATCACTGAAACCAGGAAACTGGCGTACCCAGAAATGTTTATCGGGGAGGGGGGGTGTCAACACCCGAAACCCTTCCCTTGGGCACGCCACTGAACCAGAATACCGAAATTTGAAATGTAGATAAAATTATTCGGTTGGAGCAACTAAAGAATTCTTTCGGTTGATCCTAAAATTTCCAGGATAGCCTCCAGTACCTTTTTCCCGTTGGAATATCCAACACGTCTTACCTTGAACTACCTGCAACTTAGTTACAGAGAGCGCCGTGTAACGGTTCCTCAATGGATGCTGTGAATTACGAACGAGTTATGAAGAGCGCTGTCTGACAATATCACCGTGTTTGCCTATTGATATGGGGTAATTTTTAACCCTGAATTATGCTACAATGATCCTGCTACATAAAAAAGGTGACATTGAGGATCTCAGGAACTACAGACGCGTATCGGCTTCCTATTAGTGGTTTATAAAATCCTCACTAAAGTTCTTTCACACCGTTTGAAGGTGACCATGGACATGAATCAACCGAGAGAACAAGCTGGATTCAGGAGTGGCTACAGCACTATTGATCATATCCACGTACTGAGAGAACTAATTGAAAGAGCGAGGGAATATGAACTTTCATTATGCATGGCTTTTATCGATTATAAAAAGGCCTTTGATTCGGGGAAACCATCAGCAGTTACAGTGGCTTTGAAATCAAAAGATTCGGCTATTTGAGAATACAGCACCCATAAAAATTGGAAAGGGAGTGAGACAAGGTGACATTATATCTCCCAAACTCTTTAATGCCACTTTGGAAAAAGGCTTTCAATCACCGAACTGGGAAAACAAAGGGATAAATATTAATGGATATTATCTAACTCGCCTTCGTTTTGCTGATGACGTAGTCATTTTTGCAACTAACCCATCAGAGCTGCAGAGTATGATCCACGAACTTGCTGACAAGAATAAAGAAGTGGGATTAAAAATGAACTTTCAGAAGACAAAAGTGATGTACAATGCTTTTACAAGAAATGAAGATTATACATTGATGAAGATTATACATTGATGAAGAAATTAATCGGCGTATAAAACTTGCCTGGAGAGCTTTTGGAAGAAACAGTATAATTTTCAAGAGCAATATGCCATTATGTCTTAAAAGAAAAGTGTTTGATCAATGCATCCTTCCAGTGCTTACATATGAGGCAGAGACGTGGATCTTAACTAAAAGAGACATACAAAGACTGCAGACAACTCAAAGAGCATGGAGAGATGCACTCTTGGTGTAACCAGAAGAGATAAGAAGAGGAACTCGTGGATCAAAAAAATGACAAGAGTGGAAGACATCATGATCAGAGTAAAATTCCTGAAATGACAATGGGCTGGACATATTGCCAGAAGGACACACCATCGAAGGACAGCTGAAATTTCAGACTAGATTCCAAGGAACAGGAAAAGACCCAGAAGAAGACCACATGTGAGATGGGTGGATGAAATTCGAAAGTATGCGGGGGTAACATTTAGGAGACTGGCACAAGACAGACCGTTGTGGAAGAAACTTGGGGAGACCTTCGTCCAGCAGTGGATTGATAATGGTTGTTGAGGATGATGATGATGATTAGGCAGTAGTTCTTTATTATATAGTATTCCTTCAATGTCCTTTTGCCTTCTTCTTCTTCACTTATTTGTTCGGCTTTCTGTTGCCTTTTTTGGCCTCTTGCCTCGCTGACTGCGTAAGTACGCGTAACCCCCTCCCCACCCCCGGTTTCTTCTACAACCTATTATAGATCAGTTTTGTAGTACTTATTATAAGATATTGGTTATACAATAGGGTACTGTAAAACTTATGGCGTATAACAAGAATCATAAAATTATGTATGTTCTTCACACATTGTATACTGCATCGTATACTGCCGTATCGAAACACTGCACTGTGTCTAGTGGATCAGAGTTGGAAACGGGTCAAAAACGTCATATAAGTGAGCCCGACGCGGACCCGGACCTGACCCGAACCTGACCTGAACCTGACCCGGAAAATCTGCTTTGAACTATAAATTCGAAACTCGATTTATACTTGAAGTAGAGCATTACCGTTTTTGCACGATTCAAATTGTGCCAGTAAAACGATTTAGACCCTTATAGTTTTGAAACTTGAGCATCCATATTTATCAAAAGTAAAGTTCAGTAGCCAATTCAGAGATAGGGAATTGTATTCATTTTCCTCCAATTTCCCGGCATTTTGATGAGATGGGCGACGGTACTCTCTTATAACGCATCTCTTTGAGGGTGTTAGATTTATGATTTTGTGGATGTGAGAAAAGAGAAACATGACATTATTGCTTTACAGCTGCCCCAGGTGAAAGGAGGAGGTTGTTACGTGGACACTTTCCTGCGAGGGAGAAAGAGAAGAATGGGGCAGCGAAGCAATTAAGAAACTTCCAGGTTTCAGAGAGAAGGTATTTTAAGGAGTGCCCGCGCTTTCTTGGAAGGCGTTGGACTACACTCTTCGGCAGGGAAGACTTTTTTGGGGGGTTTTCTGGGAGGAAGACGTGGCACTCGGTTAGGGGGATTTCGGAGGAAAGGAAGGGAGAGAGGAGGTGTGAAATCTCGCCGGTCAGTGGGAATTAGGAAAGATGCGAGGAATCGGGGAGAATGAGAAGGTACGAGGCGAAGACTGGCCGCGAGGGAAAAAGGCAATCAGCTTGTTGATGATAATAGACGAAAGGGGATCAGGACAATACTTTGAGGCATTCCCCATAACATCTGTATAAAAGTCTTCCTCACTGCAAGAACAAAGCTTAACTTTAGTCGTGTTTATTTAATACTTAATTTACCGGCTCCAGTCGGGAGAAATACGAGTTAAACCCCGATTCAGAACTTGCGACAAACGAAGCATCAAACGAATCCTCCACACAGGGCGCTGTAACATTACTCAGCACCAAGCCCTGTAACAGTTTTCTAAAACGAGCTTTCATACAACATACAGAAGGACTATTCCCCGTGAAACTAGCTTTGTTATATGGAAATATTTAAAATATAAATAAATAGTGATTTTTGTTATTCTGTGTGCGAACAGCAGCTAGAAATTTGCCTTCATTTAAAAAGGCGGTTAACAGATCCCTCGGGAAAAGTCATTCCTTCGTTGACCGGGACCACTCACGAACAAAAATCTCCCCGTCGTTGGAGAATTAACTTGCTCTGAGAAACCCCTCAGCAGTTAAGGGCAGTCAACTTCTTACGTCAGGAGCCTCTTTCTTCCTTCGAGCGGGAGAGTGAAAGGAAGAAATACAGAGTGGTCACATGTTACGAGGATTTAATATAGGAGGTTTAGATAGTGATATTAAATCCAACCTCGTAACACATTTTCCATTTCCCCATTTATTTTTCTTTGTTTCATCGTGCTTGGGAGCAACATTTTCATTTCCCTTATCAGGATAAGCAATCTTTGGCTAGGCGCCTCATTGTCCCATTTGCAGACACCTTTCTCAGGGAGTTAACAATAAGTCGAGCATTCAGTAGAACTCACCCTTTGTTTCAGATAGACACCTTTGGAGCTAGAAAACCATTTGCAGACTTTCGGGTCCTTTGATCGCACTTCCGAAAAGGACGTCGCATTTTCTTTTAACTCTTTCGAGCACTTAGCTTTGATTCAGAGGTCGCGGCTTTTTCCAGGCCCAGAAGTCAGGTTGTGACTGAAGAATTGCTTGCCGTGGGCGGGAGTGCTTTTACTATCGCCTGAGGGAAGAACGGGTTTTTAGAAAGGCGAAGTTTTTGTCGGGCAACGGAGTCATCGAAGAGGAAGAATAAGAAAGGAAAGAATTTCACGAAGAGCGCAAAGCTAGGGAAGCCGAGTTCCTAAGGCGGCAACTCAGCGTATGTGGAGGAATATGTATTCGAGCTAGCCGAAGACCGTTTAGTTTGATCACCGGGTAGTGAGAGATTCTATGTAAGCACGCGTAAGAGATTTAGGAAGAAATAAGGTTTAATATCGCGAGAGTAGGATTTTGAGTCAAAGGAGCAAGATCGTAGGATAGCCTCAGTCAGTATATTAGAGAAAATAAATGTTATTAGAAGTATTTTATATCCTCCATTCAATATTCTGAAGACTGTTTCTTCCAGAGTTTACCAACCAAGATGTTTATTTATTATTCTGCGTATTTCTGCAACAAGTTGATTACGGGTTATCTCAGCAGTAACACATAACAAGTATTATTTGTAGCATAGGATAAAGATATCAGTACGAACCTTGTTGCGCATAAATGGAGAGTCTTGTTCAAGATTTCAGGTAGTAAGAAACGGCTTTGGCACATTCATCCAAGCTAAAAAGAAAGTGAGCAGATTTTTAGGGGAAATACGTAGAGAAAGACACCCATAATAGCCATCTCCCGCTGGAAGTATGTGCTATGTATCTTGACTAACTGATATTTTCCCTCCCCCCCATTCAGAAAAATAAAGTTCCAAACGTGCGAGCGAAATCATCTGTTGTTACGTTCTATTTGTTTATATGCTTTCCTGCTCCAATGGCATAGAAACCTGCAAGCAGCGATTCTTCGGATGAATTGGCGTCCACTTCAACACTTAAGGTGGACGCCAAGTAATTTTGTTCCTATACTTCCAATGGAAAATCTTCTGTACACATTTTCTTCACAATTAATGCGTTCCCAAGGATGAAAATTTGAACTTCGATTAAAATATCTTCATATTATAATTTGGAATACTTAATATTTTTTAAAACATAACCACAATTATATTAAAAATCAATAACTTTTCTTTTAGTGGTGTTGAAACCAGAAAAAAGATGTCGCGACCTGTACTTTGATGACGTCAGTAGACAAACAAATGTTGGATTGCATAATTATGGCTATGTTTTAGAAAAATATTAAGTTTTCCAAGTTATAAAATGAAGCTATTTTAATCGATGTCCAAATTTTCATCCTTGGGAACACATGAATTGTGAAGAAAATGTGTACAGAAGTACAGAAGCAAAATTACTTGACGTCCACCTTAACAATAACCACGCCAACAGCTTTTACAAGTTTAATAACTGATGCCACCTTAGATAGTGCCTTCAAACACCCGAAAATGCAGGCTGACCTTACGTGAAAAAGAATTAATACGAAAATACTTTAAATCCGCGTAACACAATACTCATGCTTCTGAGAAAGTTTAATGTACTGCCAGCAAAAAATATTCTTGTTTGTCTTCACATTTTTCTTAATGATTGTTTCATTTCCCAGTAGATTTGAAAAATGTTTGTCGTACTAATTTCAGTATAAAAATAAAAATGACATAACACATAACAGAATGTATTTGAACTAAAATGCATAATGTACTCAACGCAGAAATATATTAATTTTGATGTTTAATAATCTTGTGCTGATATTAGCTCATAGAAACATCTTATCCCATAAGTTCTAATTAAAATATACAAATATTTGCAGAAAGATAATTTAGATTTGCAAAAATCTGCGCATGATGAACGTGCTCTGATTTCGGAGAAGGCAAGCAGAAGTAGGGGAGAAGGTGGGAATATGAAACAGGGTGGTAATATGAAATGGCGCTTATTTCTCAAGCAAGTGTTGCCATCTGTCAGTAACTTAAATAAACATAACCATTAGGTCCGTATGGGCCACCAGAGGGCTCAGGTGTCAGTGTCACGTGGTGTACATGGTACAGAGGAGGTGCGTTGTTTTCTTCCGGGTCAACAATTTTCGCAAGGTAAGATTCCAGAATTTTTTTCCTGTCTTTATTGATAAATCTAGCATATTAGCTATAGTGTGTCGATTAGTCAGAAGATGAAACTTTAAAACGACAGGGTTAGTTATTTGAAAATATTTCTTCTACTATTGAGATTCGTTGGGTCGTTTGGGAAATGGCGATGGGTGGTAATATGGAACTAGGTGTTCCATGTTACAATCATCGACGTCTCCAGGTCCCTTCACATCTCCAGGCTTCATCTCCCTAAAAGACATCCCTCCAGTTCCACACGCAAAAAGGAAAGCGTCAAACAGAGGTCGCAAGCTACTTTCAGCAACACTCCTGGCTAGAAGAAAGCTCAAAAAGCAGCCTCCAACGAAAGAAGGCGGGAAAGGGATCAATCAGGGACCAGCACAGGTTCAAACAGGCATACACAGGAGAAGGTTAAAAGCGTGCGGAAAGGAAAAAAAAGTTGTTTAAAAGAAAGAGGGATGAAGATGAAGAAAGCTCTCGGGATGATGAAAAGAAAAGGTGTCTGTCTTCTGAGAGCTCAAACCGTCAACAACCTGTTCGAGATGTATCTGGCAAAGATGATGCGCAGTGTACATTTTATTATGAGACATTCAGTACGTCTAAATCTGGAGAACTGTGGGTTCAATGAATAGCATGCCAGGAATGAGCTCACATCTTATGCAGAGGATGTGAAAGTGACGTTTTTATTTGCGACTTCTGTTCATCTGTCTAAATGAATCATACTTTCTATGGGAATTTCTTTTATTTTCACTTTTAAAGTATCGTTAATTGTTTAACATTGAAAGCAGCACTCAATAAAAAAGTTGTTGTAATATCAATAACTTTATAATCAAAACACTTAGGTTTTTTGCTTTATTTTCATGCTGTTTCATATTACCACCCCCATTTTCCAAGGCCCACTTTTTGCAATGTGTTTAAAAAATGTTGTGCTATTTAAACAGTGATATTTATTTTCCTAAAAAACTATACATACATTATGAGAAATATGTGTGCTAACACTTTTGACTTACTTTGATGCAACTGTTGTATTTAAAATTGAGTTTTTCGTCTAAAACAAAAGGTGGTCCATATTCCCACCTTCTCCCCTAACCGAGCATGCATATAGTCTGCGCCTATGGTGGACTATTTCAGCGATAAAAAAAAAAAAAAAACATCTGTGCACTGGCAGGCTAGCAATAATTTTATTTCCCGAAGTGATATTTACTAAACTGAGATACACCCCCCTCCCCTCTCCCATCTCAACTTAACCACGAGCCGCTACTGAATTGGCCCTTATGAGAGAGATCACCAACAGCCAAAGAGCTACTCACAGGAATTATTCCTAAACTATCAAGTGTCGTAGGTGATTCTTTCAAAATAGGAAAAATAAATAAAATAAAATCCGTACAATTAAACCACTGGATCGCCCATATTTAACTTGTCTGTGCATCTGAAAATGCATGACATGACAACAAATTTAAATTTTCGCAACAGGGATATGTGTTAAAATTTTTCTAAAACATTTTAGTACATCTTATTGTTTTACCTTTTTTTTTTTTTCGAGAACACCATAAACTTTGAGAATTGGAAAATTTTCTTTCTTCATGAATTTTTGAACGATTCAGTAAAGATTTCCACTTTTTCGCCGGAAATAGCTAAAATTGATTAGCCAACGCATGTAATGAACAGAAAATATGCAAACACATTAAGATCAGTAAAGGTTACATATTTACATGTACGTCGAATTGTTCGTGGTTGGGCTTTAAAAATGCAGTTATTGATTAGAAAATAGAATAAAAATACTAGCAAACCGAATTTATTGGCATAGAACAAAAATCAGTTTTCCAAGCTTTCGCACATCAATCAGATGGCTACAACGTAAAAGTTTACCCGCGCCGGATATCGAATCTGGGTGCCCTCACTCCGGAGTAAGTTGCTCTCCCAACTGAGCTACGTGGGCATGTGCTCTCTCTGCTATTTGCCTTTATCTCATGTGCATCTTGCTGTGCAGGCGCGTCACATGGCCTTATCAAGGAAGATAGACAGAAGTTTCTGTCTATCTTCCTTGAAAGAGCCATCTGCTTGATGTGCGAAAGCTTGGGAAACTGATTTCTATTCTACGCCAATAAATATGGATTGCTAGTATAGTTATACTATTTACTATATAGTTGGCATAGGTGTAGCCAAGAGGGTGGTCCTCGGGTCCGGACCCCCTCCCCTTGAGGGGAAATTTAGTATGAATTTAAAGCGATATATATGTACACATGGGGTTTTCACCTATGAACCAAACCCACGGACCCCCTTAAGAAATTTCTGGCTACGCCACGGATAGTTGGTGTATGGCTTGTCGTTATTAATCTGTTATTGATTGTTATGCGGATACATACTTTTTTTCACTGAACAGTTCTCACGGTCATTTTGCGTACTTATATAATGCAATATTAACATTAGCAGTTATGTACATATACATATCACGTTCAGTGGCGGACTGGCCATGCCTAAAGGCACTGGAAGCGGAGTTTTTGCTGCCCACTTTTGGAAAAAAATTTATCAAAGTACCCCAACTCTAAAATTAAAGCTATATCAGCATTATCATTTCAACACAATTATTGCAGTGTTTGTACTAAGGCTATAATTAAGTAACACTTTACTGATTTTTTTGGACCGCAGCATAAGATATTCCTAGTTAAATTTAATGTAAGAAACAAAATTCCTTCCGTGGTTGAAGCAACAGACAAGGTACGTTCTCTGAGAGAAACCGCTGAAGATTTTATTTCATTCGTACGAATTTTATTGTGATAGCTGAATTCAGAATTGTAGGAGTTTGTTTGCTTTTAGTGAAAAAGAAAATGCAAATATGTCAAAACGGTTTTTCGTTTTTTTAGGGCTTACCGATCATAAACAAAATATTTACGAAAACCTACCTTCAAAAAAATGGAAATTAGAGGAATTGCAAGAATTTTAGTGCAAAAAGAAAATGTAAAGATCAGTGTTTATTTAATTACTTTCAAATGGAAGCAGCATTTTTGCAGAAGCTGAAACAGACTTTCAAGAAAACAAATCACTGTAAGGCCAAAAAAGTAAAAAATCAGATGCAGATCCTGTTATAAAGATAAACATATACGTAAAGCAACCCAAACATTTTACTGTAGGTGAACCGGAATGGCATTAACGTGTCCAACAAATTCCGAATTTTTGTCCCACATTATTGATAGTGTATTTGATTTTATTATATTAATTATTTAACTTCAATTATCAAAAGGAATTTGAGGTACAGGAAATCAGCAGAAAGGAACGCAAATAAGTTTGAAAATCGAAAGGGGAGGGGGTCGAATCAGAAACAGAGTGTTTGGCTTAACAGAATATTTCATACATAAGATTTATTGTTTTTCTTTTTAAGAAGCCGTCGAACTAGTAAACAAACTTTGTTGTTTGAGCATAAAATGATTTTCTTCTGTAAGCAAGCTGAAGGACAAATATATACATACATATACTTTTTTCCTTGAGTTAGCATAAGATCTACCGGCCCACCGGTAATTCTCCCGGTATCTCGGAGGCCCAGTCCGAACCTGATCGAACATTTACGTTGAATGTGATTAAAGACTAAGGTTGATTTAAAGTGCTGACATCTGTAGGCGAATGGCAACAAACGAAACAACTCATTTTTAGAACTGTCCCTAGATGGCGACATGTTCGCACACAGTTAGGAAATTCTGTAAGATCGACAAACTTTTTCGCTTTTTAACATGTCATGAAAGCCTGTTCTTTTATTCCATTGTAGAAATTCAGGTAATATTCAGCATTAATAAATGAAAACAGAGACAGGAATTACAAAGTATTAGCAAGGAAAATAGAAGAAACTGCATCTGGAGCTGCCTGCCGAATCCATACCTCTGATTTTTGGATGACCTATAGAACCTTTCTTTCTTTTTTATTTTTTATTTTACTAATGCTATTTTTCCTTACTAATGCGAATGAGACCTTCAAAATGAAACACTGATTTACGACGATGGCACATATATTAGAAGCATACCAATGGATTTGTCTGACTCAGGGCCGTATACACAGCTTTTTCGGGGAAAGGGGAGGGCGACAGGGAAGTTTTTAACATCCATCAGGACAAAATAAAAGTTAATGAAAATTAGGAGAAAATATTAAAGCATTATTTTCCAAGTTGACGCATTTTAATTAAATTAAAGCATTTTCGTAATGTTAGTCGCATTGTTACAAAAAAAAAAAAAAAAAAAAATCTGGTGGAAGGGGGATGGGCAGGATCCCTTGGCCACCCCTATACGCCCCTGATCTGACTGCTTGAAATTTGAATTTGCATATATTTTACATAGAATACAATCATGATGAGCTATAAAAGAATGATAAAAAAAACGAGAAAGGAAGATGGAAAGAAAAAGATAGCTAAAAGAAAAATAACTTTTTGCTTATCGCAGCCCTAGGTACTATTTTGTTCTTTGGGCGCTTAGTTTTCTTCGAACAGGTTTCGATCTTTGAGAAAAAAATAAACGCATGCATACCACCAAACTACGTATCATTTTTCTTTTCTTTTGTTTTCATAAAACGGACTTTTTCATCGTCTCACTTGAGCTTCCCCAAATACGGCGCACATTTCTTCACGCTTAGCACGCTTCTGTTGGCATCTCTCGTTGGCGCATGCACCCGACGCAACATATCACGTTCTCAAATTCCGTTCATGTTTATGTTAAAATGTTCTACTGTTTATTCCTCTTGTCTTGCCTAACCACGAACAAGTCTGAAGAAGGCCCCCGTTGGTGTTGAAAGCTTACGCTTTATTAATAATATCTATTCGTCAATAAACAGATATTTTATTTCCTTTCCATACTGATTTTTTGCCGTAATCTACCCGAACTTTAGTTTTATGTGTGAACGCTATTCTCCGGGCATTATGGGTAGTAATATAGTTTTCCGTGGTTTGAGGCTCAAGCTGGAAAGGAAAGTGAGAGATGTCATCTGAACTTCCTTATGGACTGCAAACGTTACGACGTCATTCCAAAGTTCCTCCGCTTCAAGACTGCAGTGAGGGACTAGCGGTTTCTCACAAGAAAACTGAACTTCCAGCGGCAGACTCTGTCCGATCTTGTACAGCTTAAAAGAAAACGCGTTATGTCACTGGAGTACCGTTTATTCCACCTACATCTGGAGCTGCCTGCCGAATCCATACCTCTGATTTTGGATGTTTTTCTTCGCCGGCTCAGCATGCTGGTCGACTGCCAGAATAGATAACTTGCGTTCACCCACAATGAAAAGCTCTCCCGCCTCAGGGAATCGAGACATACGTCTTCACGGAAGTTTACCATCCCAGTAATCAATGTCTCGTCAAAAAATCTTTTCGCAGAAGGAACTAGGCATACTGGAAAAGGGTCCAAAGTTGTGCCTGAGCACCCAGTCTTCCGTCCGTGAACTAATCCCAGCAATTGAAAGCCTTCTCTACAAGGTATACCAACCGCACACAGAGACTCAATCAGTCTTCAATGCTTCCAGCGCCTGAACAAATCGAATAAGCTTTCCAAGACTCAACACTCTAGGCCACATGACCTAACAGCTGTCCTAAGGTTAAAGGGCGTGTAACGTACCAGGAGATGTGACGTACCTGCCAGAAGGACGCACACGACATAAAGGCAGATAGGAATCAGAATAAAACGTCCGCGTAGCTCAATTGGTAGAGTGACTTATTCCGGAATGAGGGGATCCGGGTTCGAATCCTGGCGCTGATAAAAATGACGGAGAAATTTACTTCGTTATAGGCGACCCATAGATTGTCTTCGCACTCACTGATTAATCAGGCTGATTGCGATAATGGACTCCGATGAATACAACCGTAAAATCATGGAGTTCATGCAACAATCGTATTCAATCCAAAGTACCTCTAACCCATTAAATAGGTGGATTGCGAAAGTTAAGAGAGTGACGAAAATACCCGCTATGCCGGACACCCTCAGATCAGCCACATGGCTTCTGTGGGCCGAAGATACCCTCGCTCTTTGCAAGAATTAAACATCACAAGCAAGGACTCCCGCTTAGACCTATTTTTTCACGGAGGACAGCCCCATCAATCAAACTCGAGCGTCAACTTCAAACATTCCTAACAGCTTTCCTGCCTGCCTACACAACAGTCCTGTTGTTGTAGGGTGACTTCGTCACAAGGCTGAAGAACTTCACAGTGGCTCCGCACCACATCATCGGTAGTTTTGACGTGGTGTCACTTTATCTGTCAGTGCCTGTCGACGAGGCAGTGGACACTTTGAAACGAGCACTTGCTGATTCAATGTTCTCACGGGACTCACTACTGGGTATCTCCTATGCGATAGAAGTCGTGACGGAATCAATTTTTTTCTGTTTCAATAACCTAATTTACAAGCAGTCCAAAGGGGTGCCATGGGCTCACCACTATATGCTGTACTAGCTGAGGCCATCCTCAGACCGTTGAAATAAAAAAATTCTTAATGGAACTAGCAGCATGGAGTTGATGAACTGAACGCTTTTTTCGCTTTCATTAATTCCCTCCACCAGAACATATGTTTCACCATGGAGAGTGAGGACAACGGCAGTCTAGCGTTTTTGGACGTCCAAGTCAAGAAATCTCGTTCTGGATCCCTCCAAACCAAAGTTTATTACAAGCTAACATATGTCCCGAATGTAATCCTACCCACCTCTATGGGATCCGTTACGCACAAATTAGCAATTTTCAGATATAGGGCTAAACGTACCTTTATTCTCTCCTCGGACACTGCATCCAGACTTGAAGAAGTCGACAACCTAAGAGATCTGGCCTCTTCCGCCGGCTACAGTGTGCAAGTGATCGAGGACTTTATCAAGAACGCCGACGCTGTTTTCTCCAACCCGGGTAGCTGCCATACCAAGCCTTTTCTCCAATACATTGGGGCTTGCCCTTATGTATCCGACCTGACCTACTTCTCGCAGAACACCTTAAAGAAACTCGGGCTTAGCTTTGGGATACGCTTACTGAGATCGATATCACGCCACCTGCTATCATCCCGGAACACCCATACCTCTCTGACTGATGCGGGAGTGTACTCAATACCATTGGAATACATGGATGGCACCACCAAGCATTACATCGGAATGACAAAACGTTCTTTCGCTTTTCGACTGGTCGAACACAAGCGGGACGTCTCGCACGGAAGATTGACAACCGCTTTATCCAGGAAAGTAGTTACACATTCCGCCATCCCGAAGTGGGACCAGATAAAGCGAATTGCTCCTTATACAACCGCCAGGGGCACTGCCATCAGGTAAACCATGGAGATTTTGACTAAACCTGTGGTTTGCAATAATGGCGTCTCATTTGAACTTCCCCAAATACGGCGCATATTTCTTCACGCTTAGCACGCTTCTGTTTACATCTCTCGTTGTCGCATGCAACCGACGCAACATATCACAATCTCAAATTGTGTTCATGTTTATTTTAAAATGTTCTATAGTTTATTCCTCCTGTCTTGCCTAACCACGAACAAGTCTGAAGAAGGCACCCGTTAGTGTTGAAAGCTTACGCTTTATTAATAATATTTAAACGTCAATAAACGGATATTTTATTTTATTCCCACACTGATTCTTTGAAGTAATCTACCCGAACTTTAGTTTTATACCTATATTAAATCAGATATGTAGAGACAAACAATTGTACGTATTGCAGATATCCAAACACGCTGTAGCACTGCATTTACCAAAGCTTGATATATGAATCGTCTTGACCTTTTGGTACCTCAAAATTTGTGTAAGAAAATTGTTCTCGACCACATATCTGTGTTCGCTTCATTGCTCAAACGGAACGAAAACGATCATTTCTGAAACGAATGGGATCGGGCGATGAGAAATAAATTGTTTGCACTAAGCTGGAGCGGAAAAGATCACGGAGCAAGTGATATGAGCCGCCGTTTACCACTCCCAGAGTCGGTTTATATTTCAAGAATATTTATCCACTGTGTGTGTGTGCGTGTGTGTGGTGGGACTGGAATTGCAAACTGCTGCCAAGAAACCAAACGAACATTTCTGACAAGTACTGTTCCCAATTGGACCGACTGAACGCCATATGTGCCCATAGGGAGGGACAAGAGGGAGCACTTGACCTCCTGGAAATCTGACTATATACACTGAAAAGCAATTGAATTAGAGATACCTGTCTAGTAACGTATAGCACCACCTTTCGCCCTGATGACGGCGGCAATTCGTCTCGGCATCGACTCGACAAGATACCGGAAACGTTGGGAAGCCATACGGATCCACGACCCCTGAACTAGCTCCCAAAGTTCACGAAAATTTGATGGAGGGGGGTCAGAGCCTCAAACATCTCTCTCGATGGCATCCCAGATGTGCTCGATGGGATTGAGGTCAGGTGACCTAGCTGGCCAAGAAAACGAGGTCACGTCGGTGGAGTGTTCATCCAACCATTCGGATACAATTCGGGAGCGATGGCACGGTGCATTGCCTTGTTGCAGGATGAGGTCCCCAGTGTGATGTTGAAGACGCACAAACGGGAGCAAATAGTCCTCCAGGATATCCCGGTAACGTTGACCTGTGAGGGACGATGACACACGTACCAGGAGTCCTATTTCAGTCCACGTAAACAGTCCCCAGATGAGAATGCCACCTCCACCAGCTTGAAGAGTACCCTGCTGACAAGAAGGATCCATCGCTTCATGTGGTTTGCGCCGTGCTCGTATCCTGTCATCCGCATGTACCAACGTGAATCTGGACTCATTAGTCCAGGCAACATTTTTCCACATGTCTAGGGTCCAGTGGCGATGTTCCCGCGCCCATGCTAATCTTTGCACCCTGTGATGTGCGGTCAGCAGGGGTACCCTTGTGGAACGATGGCTTCTGTACCCCATAGCGAGGAGATGGCTCTGGATGGTGTGGCTACCTACACGTTTTTGTGCACCAGCGTTAAATTGCCAAGTAATTTCTTTCACTGTTGCTCGTCTATCCGCTGTTACAATACGAGCTAGCCGACGATGACCCCGCTCATCCACACGTGGTTGTCCACGGCAGGTGGCCCTTGCACGGATGGTTTTACCGTAATCGGTGTACTCACGGTGCACCCGTGACACAGTGGCTCGTGAAAATCCCAGTGCCTGCACGACTTCGGAGATGGAGTGACCCATTCATCGGGCCCCGACAATTTCCCCACGATCAAATGCGCTTAGATCATTCGTCTTACCCATACTGCGTCCGACTCTTACTGATTCCCGTCGCATTACTCCTTATATTGTCGGATCGCTGCATACGTCATGTCATTTCCGTTTACAGGGCCGCCCACAGCGCCACATTTTGCAGAACGCCAGCTGTCTCTAAGTCAGTTGCTCTTCAGTGTAGTTTCTGGTTTTGGAAGGTACTACAAAGATTTTTGCGATGGCATTATTTCTGATTGCTTATTTGTCTGCAGAATTTCTGAATGCGTATGTATGCAGTAAAAGTAGGAAAAACGTTGTGAATGTACAGTAAAAAATAATAATACATTTTTGTATTGAATGTAGAACAACGTAGAAAGGCGAGTACACCATGGAAGGCGAATGAATTAAAAATATATCATTCTCTGCAGCAACCGTTTTCACCGCTTGACAAAGATCTGAAATTGTTTCCAGAACTTTTTCTTGAAGACCGATTAAGTGATCCCTAGAGTTTCGTGGCGCATGGGCAACAAGTAGCCGAAAGGATAAGGCTCAGAAAAAATAAACAGAAATTTCACTATTACCTCAACTAGCTGTTGAATTTACTTTATCAACCTCTTTTAGGAAGTTTTTAGATCTTCTGATTTTCAGTTAAATTTATGCATTGTATGTGTTTTAAAACTGGTTATACAAGCAGAGAAGGGACTTAGGAAATGTGCATGTGGCGTTTTTGTATGTTGTTTGTATATTATAGTTACAATTGAGGAGCTAGATGGGAAAACAACTTATCCACAACAACATGGTTCTGAGAAATTAGGTTTTAAAGATTTTAAACAGCACATACATATACTACAGGCACATAAATTTTTTTTATAAAAATAGATTTATTGATATAAAAAACGAAAGAACCGTCTCTAATAAACTTTAAGCCGTTGTTCCAACCCAGCTCATCAATTTGTTTGTCCCCTCCTGAAAACTAATTTCTGTTTGTCCCCTCTTGAAAACGAATTTCTGTTTGTCCCCTCCTGAAAAATAATTTCAGTTCGCCCCTCCTGAAAACTAAGCTATGGGCGCCTATGCTGAAGGCACACTTGATGGCAAACCATACGGAAATGGTCAACAAGAAGTGCGTTGTCTTCCACCAGGACAGCATTAAACCGCATATTTCTTTGGTCATTAGGAAAAAATACTGTAATTGCAGCTCGGCTGAGATGCTTTACCCGGTCTATTACCCCTTTACCCGGTCTATTACCCGAATTTGCGCCTTCCGACCTTCATTTACTTGGATCTGTGCAGAATTTGCTGAACAGAAAGAACTTCGCTACTTTGGAAGACTGCAAGAAACACCTTAACCATGAAACCTGCAAAGTTCTGGACCTACCGAAATTCTCCAGCTAACCTGGTAGATGGCGAGAAGTATTGAAAAAAAAATGGCCCCTACTTTTTAATATAAGTGGCAATGGTATGTAACTGTCTACAAACGAGAAAAGACTTTTTCCCTAACCCAATACACATCTTACTTAATTCAAAATCACATCGACTCCCAGCCTGCAGCCTAGTCTATTTATATTTTAGCTGTCATTGTTCTGAAATCCGAGAACATGGCACCAGATATTTAAACTACATCACTTACTGCCTGGTATTTACCAATGGCATCAAAATTACAACTAAGACTTGGAAGCTCCAGTCTAAAGAATTATATTTTGAGCTGCTACGACCTGTTTCTTCGGGATCGTCAGAAGACAAATGCGGGACGCAATGGTCGTCCTGCGGTCTATCTTCGGTCAGTACGTTTCGCGAGTAAACCTCGTCTCCCCTTCCCACTTCCCTCCACTAACTCAACAAAATCAGATTGATTTTCTCATTGCTCACAACTAATTTAGCTTACTTCCATTCCCCATTTTAACAGCTCTCCCATCACTATTCCTTCTCGTTAAAACTTCCCTCTCGCATTCTTTTGGCTTTTACCTTCCACTTCCTCCTTTTCCCTGGCTTGAAAATGGTGTCCTCTGAGAGCTAAAATCTCTAGCTACCATAACTTCATCCCTTTTCTCTTGGGGTACTCTATCCTTCATCTTAATATTTCGAGCTTCCTGAATATAGAATTGTAAATTGATGACTGATTGAAGACGACTTGACGGCGTCTGATCGCCGAATGATTATCGGCGCTAGGACGCGAGGATCATCATTTCAGCAACCGCAGGCGTTCTGTCCGGGACAACAGGTTCTAGCTTCAACCTATCGATGGACAAGTCCGCATTTAGTGCTTAGTGCCGTTCGGGGTGAGCGAGTGCAAAAGACCGCCGGCTAAGGAATTATTGTAATGGGGTGGTTCTCATAGACATGACTGTGTCCCTACATTCCCGTTTAACATGAACCAGTGGGAAATGTGACAGTATCATTTGACCACAAGAGGCAGAACATCTCGTATGGGCCACGTCTAAACAAAAAAAAAAAAAAGCAGAACGTCTCGTATGGACCATTGCGTCCAGTTTTGAAAACCGTGGCTTATGCGGCCACTGGTACGTTGACTCCCCTTTTGCACGTTGAGCCGTAGGACCCAGGGTACTGTCCCCGGTAATAAATAAGGGCGTCTTCCTCCCGCTTTCTACCTCGCTTCTGTGTCACTTTCCTATCGGGCATTCTAGCCCAAATCGCCTAGCTTCCTGTTTGTAAGGGTTGTTTAAGACCTAGGGTCACGCACTCCCATTCTAAAATCCTCTACATATGATCGGATCATCCCGGACACCCCCTTTTGAGATAGAACAGGAGCTATCCCTTTGGGCTCCATCAATTAAAGACAAAGATCCAAGTGTCCCTGCCTTTTGTGATGTTCCTCCACCACTGATGTCCGGAGAAAAGCAAGACATCATATGGTTTAGAAATCAACGAGAGTGGCAGGATACTTGGACTGACGTTTTATTACAATTTCTTTTGAGTATACATCGCTTCGCATGCTTAGCAATGGAATTATTTGAAGTTATTGAGGCAACAAAAAATTAACCGTATGCTTTATATAGTGATTATCGATATGGAATAAAAAGGAAGAATCAGAATAGCACGATAATGTGGAATCGCTCGAAACAGTCTGAGTGAAAAGTGTAACAGTCGATGTCTTCAAAGGAAAAGTTTGTTTTACAAGTATCAAAAATATAGTATCGTAAAATATATTATAAGAATTCACAAATTCTTGAGTAGGAAAAAAATGAAAAAATAATAAACCAAAAATATATACACTTATCGTCCAAAAAATAGTTGCACCCAGAAAGATGTGTCAGATTGCAATGCTATTCGGGAGGAAGGCAAAGGTTACCAGGAACAATAAATGATTAAACTTTGAGACTGATATAAACAATATTTATTGAGCTATATCCAGTAAGTAGTGTCTCTCAACATGGCGTCGGGCTGCCATGTTTGCTCACACAGCATGCCAGATGTCTCGGCATGGAGTTGTACAGGTTCCTAATAGTGTTCTACGATAGGCCACAAGCCATCACATGCAGCTTGAATCTTCTCACGCAGTTCCTGCAAACTGTGCGGTAGGGTTGGAGTGTGCACTGTTAAAAATTTCACAGTTAGATTACGGGCAATGGCCGGCAACTGGGGGCCCGGCCGTTGCCCATAAAACTACGGCTTGGCCAATTTTTGTGAAAGCCCATGAAATTACGGTCTGAACCCTAAATACTAAGCCCATAATCTGAAGAGCAACGCCCACAAAAAAATAAATTTGACCGTATTGAGCTACGCCATAATTTGAAGGGCATTGCCCATAAAAAAATAAGTTTGACCGTATTGAGCTACGCCATAATTTGAAGGGCATTGCCCATAAAAAATAAGTTTGACCGTATTGAGCTACGCCATAATTTGAAGGGCTATACCCGAAAAAATAAGTTTGACCGTATTAACTTAAGCTGTAATTTGAAATGCAATCCCTGTAAATATGAAGTTTGGCCATATTCGGTTAAGCCTCACGGCAAGTAGTCACCGACTTTTACATAAATGCATTTTTTGTGGAAGAGTGTGCAAGTAAATGCATGTTTTTTGTGGAAGAGTGTGTGAGTGTGAAATTGTTGGATTCTTACATTATAACTGAATCAATTCAGTTCTAAATGTGAGTAATGATATTTTCATATCTTAAAATCAGGTTTATTACAATATGATAAATAATGACATCAGTTACACCCAGATTTGTTTAACATTAGGCTTTACGAACTCTGTACACACAGTTGGTTGAACAATACTTACGTTTCTTTTAGACATGTTTTAATTGGAGAATTATTTCTAAAGCACAGTTGGTTGAACAATACTTAGTTTCTTTTAGACATTTTAATTTGCACATACGTACTTATGTAGTATTTGCATGAATGAATACAAAGGGCAGTTATGTAGTAAAGATATGTACAGGCATATTCTTGTATTTATATGTTATATCAATGACAAACAGAACTACGAACTGGCATCCGAGTACATTGCGTCTATAAGGGTATTCAATCCACAATGGTGTCAAAGTTGGTTTTTCATGTAGGTTTTGGCTAGTATTACATTTGACATAGGGTTGAATCATGCTTTTTTTGTTTTCACATTCACTGCCTTGTGTGCTGGTTCATTTTACATTCTGCTGAGCACTGTGTTGTCAGTGTTCCCAGAACTTTTACTGTCTTGTTTTCTATCTCTAATTTTTGGATATTTACCTACTTTTCACATGTTTAGTAAAATTATGTCAAAAACTGGAAGTACTGCTTTTGAAAGATCACATTGCTTCCCCATAATTAAGGTATCAGAAAGAAAAGAAAAAAAATACTTGAATGGAAATGAGAGCTTTTGAACTTGATAGGGCATAATTTCAAATCTCAGACCCCCCACCCAAAAGAAGAAACACTTGTTTAGACCCTGATTCTAACTGAGTCATTGTAGAACATTAATGCATATCAATATTTCTAAAATATTAAATTTTCCTGTTTGGAATGTTTTAGAAATGACTTCAGTGACTAAACCTGTTCTTTCATTGTTTTGCCACAAGGAAACCATTTTGGAGCACAAATTTTTTTTTTGGAAAACTATTAAATAGTTGTATTTATAATATCTTGGCAATACCTGAAGATACTGAAACAATTTTTATTGATGTGCAAATCAGGTGTTTAGTGACAAAGGAAAAGAACACGGCAGAATCTTTAAATTTCTCAAAAAACAATTTCATCACATCATTTTGTACCAATTTCAGCACTATCATCTTAAAACATGAAATACATGCTTTGCATATTGAACATTTTGAATAGACCTTTAAAATAGGAATTACAAAACGTGTAAAAAAACTTTCATATTTTTTAACTTAAAAAAAAAAAGTGGCTTCTGATTTATCTTAAAATATAAATTTTCCTGGGCATCCAGGTTTTACTACCTGGGTAGGTAAATAATTTATGTATATACCCAGCTGCGCATGTAACATTTCAGATATTTTCTAAGCCCTGCTTAAAGTGACGCAGGTGAAAGATTTCACTCGCAGAAATTTAGAATGAAATCAATTCTTTTTTACATTTAACTTTAATTACTACATTTGCAAAGCAAAGAAACTGTTCATGATATATTTTCACTGTCATTTTCTTGGCCAGCATTTACCAGATTCAGTAAAAAAAAGAATAACCGTCGAAACTTGTTATAATGAAATTCAAGGGGGACAAAAAAAAAATTGTAGCAACGTATTGTTCTTAAAACATTACAAATTTTCATTAAAAAGTTAGTATGTACTACAGAAATTTTCATTACGCATAAGATTGCAATGCTGTAAAAGTGAAATAGTGCCCACAGAGACAAGCAAAGGTAATTTTTTTGTAATGGGAAGTTTTTGCTAAAGTAGTAATAATGAAATATATAAGCTTTAATTAATATGTATGTATGAAATTATGTACTGTATATATTTTTACTTATACATATCAGGGTTTGAAAAATACCATGCCTGAGTCGTGTGAATCATTGACCTGGGCAGGTAAATAAATAATCTAGTTGCCCTAGGTGCCAGACTGGGCAATTAAATCTAAAAATGAAGTTCAGAATATAATTTTCTACTACAAGAAAAAAGACAGTCATCGCATGTCATGTTGCTTTTCACTGCTAATCACTGGAAGTTGTATTATTGTTACGCAGTGCCAAGGACAGAAGAATATCACTTCTTTAATTATATTATGCTTTAGGTCCATAAATTGGAAGCATATGTAATTTTGCTCCAAATGTTTAAAGTCAGCGACTGAATGCATGCCTCTGATGGAACTAGCCTCTTGTGTTTATTGACAAAGGGTTAAAACTTTATATTTTCATATTTTAATGTATTTCATATTTTTTCAGATATTTCATATTTTAAACGTGTTTTAAAGATTTTTATTGTAATATGGACCTGTGAGTCTGACACTGTGAAGAGAAGCTGCGATAGGAATAATGCGTCGCTCCAGTGAAGATGTGAAGCTTTGTTCCGTTAAAAGGAAGGTTTGTTGCTGTGTGGAAATGACGGGTACAAGAGAAAGAGGACTTACGTTATTGGCAGAAGAGCAATAAATGTTGTAGTGATACGCTACAGAAAATAGGTCCACAGCAGCCACCCTTTCTTTTGTTGTATCCTGTACGCTGTTGGCAGGAAAAACCGGATAAAACCTCTTCGATTTGCAAAAGATACATATGAGTAAGATAGAAACTCGCGTGCGAACAAGCTATTAACAGAAGAACCAAAAGTGCAGAGACACAGCAAATCTGTTCAAACCAAAACTTATAGTTCCCCAGTTTTCTGTACAACATAGAAAAGCATATTAGTACTTTCGGTAAATGTGTACTTCAGCGTCCTAAACTATTTCGTTGGAAAAATTTAACTGTGGGTGAAAAGTTCGATGCACACATTTTTTTAAGCATGCAAAATAATAGGGAAAGGTGAAAAATTATATTTTTAAATAAAAAGGAAATAATTTTTCTGAAGTATTAACCTGCGAGTACGATGGTTTGTAGAAGGTGGTGCGGGAGGCTGAAGCGATGCTAACGGCCACCACGTGAAGGTGCTGTGCGACGGAGCGAAGTACGAGTTGGTAGCAAATGCGTGGAAGAATACGACAGCAGTAGAGTATATTTTTTGGAAGAGTATCGTGTAATTGTGCGCAGAAGTAGTTCAAACCTGTTTTATTCATTTTTGAGAAAGATATGTGCAGAATGTCGTTATTAGTGGTTTCACAGTGTCTCCGAATGGAAAGAAATTAAGGAATGTAAAATAATTTATGTACGACAGAAGTTTTGAGGAAGACGTTTTGGTTCCGGTTGAACCCAAAGTTTTAGTTTTGGTTTGGAAGATGTGCACAGGTAGGTGATTTCTTCAAGCACTTCATTTGCAGTTCTGCTGTTATTCAGTACATCGTAGCTCACATTTTTTCCCTCGTGACATGGATATTTTTCAAAATAAGCAATTTTCTTCAATTCATATATCGCACTATGGCAGGGAGACAGCTTCTTGTATTGTGGCGGATAATGAAATTTTAAGCCCTGACGAAATCCGAAATGACTGACGATTTTGTACTTCCGCTTTCTCAAAATTACCCTTAAAAAAAAACAAAAACTTACAATGCTGCACAAATTCAACCTCTTTCTTTCTGCGTATGCCTACAAGACTTTTCGGTGACTACGTACTGCTAAATCGCTTCCTTCTTAATTCTTCCGCCCGTTACTTGCCCTTCTCAACGAAGCTTCCATTCACCGGACTCCACCTTGATGCCGTTGCCTCTCTCTCGTCCTATGCCTATACCGCACGTACTCTTCCAAACCATCGCACTCTCAGGTAAATACTTTGGAAAACTTATTTCCTTTTATCTAAAAATACTATATTTTTGCACCTTTTCGCATTATTTTGCATGCTTAAAATATTGTATGTCACACTTTTCCCACACAGTTACATTTTTCCGACGAAATAATTTAGACGTTAAAGTACACATTTACCAAACTTTCTATTTCGGATCAGGGAATCATATGCGAAAGAATGAAAAATTTCACGTCTGCTTTAAAAACAATTACAAAACATGAACAAACTATATTGTGTAGCATATGAGTATAAAATGGTTCGCTCTCCTGGCAAGAAGGTACTTGCTTAGACTTGTAGTCATCCGCACGTGAATTGCACGGCGAAGCGAATCTTCCTTTCAACAAAGCAAATCTTCACATCGTTGCCGTAGTGATGTGTTAGGCCTACCACAGCGCCGCACTCGCAAGTCAATATTACAAGTTTCCGACAAAATAATTTAGGACGCTAATCTACACATTTACCGAATAATCTGCCAATGATGAAGATTGGAGTGCCATTTCAGGTGGATTCAGTAGTTTTAAAGAGTTTGTAGAAATCAATGAAAATGCATTATTGGGGAATTGAGGGATATTCAAGAAATAGCCAATGAAATTCAGGATGTTGATGAAGAGACATAACGAAGAATTAACAAAAGATCCCCAGACTGTCACGAAAGCAGTGTAGAAGCTTTGGAAACACTGTCACTACATACAACTCACCGATACATCTAATTGCCACACATTCCTGTTTAAAAAAATTGAAAAAGCTGTTTTCAATGAGAGGCAACAGCAGAAACAGTCTTCAATTTTACATAACTTTAAAAAGCCATAAATATAAAAAAGGAATGTAATTAAAATTTTGAGATCAAGTAATTTACATTTTTGAGTAATCTAAGCTTTAAAGTGTTAAATTTAACTAAGTAAATTCAATCATTGATATTTTTCTTATTTTGCATGTTATTCTCATGTTAATTACTTTTTAAACTTAATTTTGGCTGGAATTACACTAACTTTTACTTATGCTGCGCTCTTATTTATGCGTGCTTTGGTTTGCGCTGACATATATGTGAAATATTACTGTATACATGTGATGATGAGGTGATTATAGATATAATTAAAAAATATATATTTTTTGGCTCTTCTGGTTTCCAATTAAATTTATGTAATTTATGTGTTGAGTGGTAAAAAAGCTGTTTTCAATGAGAGGCATATGGGGTTTGTATATATGCAGATTTCCATTGTTTGCTTCTTCCTGCTGAAAACTAAGCTAGGGATGCCTATGAGTTAACTGAATATACCATAGTCACAAAATGATTGATAATTATATACTAAGGAATGCGAGTGAAATGGTATTCCTAAAAGCAATCAAAACCATGTAGCAGTCAGGGAGAATCACAAATGTGTTTCCTGAACGAAAATGTGACATTTCATCACATGAAACTTTTTTCCCACCTCTAAATTGAGGCCATTGGTTCTAGGGAAGGAGAAAGCCAAAGCTGTTATGTTATGTAAAAAACAGGTTTCTTTTTTAAAAGTTTTAACGGCTAATGTGAGGAACTAAATGGGATATAAGCAGTCCCCGTCCCTAATTTAAGAGTCACTGGTTCCAGGGAAGAGAGAACGCCAGTGCTGTAAGACAAACACAACATCCATGCCATACCGGGATTCAAACCCGGACCCACTTGGACAAACAATCATAAGATGGTGCTTAGACCACTGCAACACCAGGGTGGCAAAACTAATGCCTCATATGGGACTCAAACCATATGTTAAATTGTGACTGCTAGCCAAAAACCTTGATGTACAACCAACTCTGATACCAGAACGGCTTGAACATCCTCTAGACCAATAGTTCTCAATGTGGGTTTCACTAAAATAATAGGGGGGGGGGCATATGCGGATTTGTTAGCAACCATACCGAGTCACATAGTGAACCAATTTTCAAAACAAAATTAATCTGAATTTATGGCTAATGCTGGTAGGATGTGTGGTGAAGTTTAGCATATTTAGCTGAAATTTCTGAAAAATGAACTAGTGGAACTTCTCATTACAGGGTGAAAACAATCTGTTCAATGTTGAAAAAACAAAACACAAGCAATGACCAAAAAACTTTATGAGAAAACCAAATTACAGGGAACAGCTCTGACCAATTTTCATAACTGAATTCATTATCATCAGAAAATGAGCAAACAATTGGAAACTTGATGTTAAACAGCTAATAATCGTCCATCTCTGCACTCTCCAAACATTTACAAGGCAGTATTTCCCATTCCCACTGAATGAACTAGTTACTCATTCACATACAATGCAGAAATGTGTAATCTTCTATTGCCAAATAAAAAACTTATGAGACATCTTTTAACTCTGGTTGGTTTGAAAAGCATTTGTTCTTTGAAATCACTGACTAGTTTTTTTTTTGTTTTTTTTTATTGGAGGTTTAACGACCACCGTGAGCAACTCAATGGGCTATAAGCAGTCGCCCGTCCCTAATTTAGGGTCACTGGTTCCAGGGAAGGGAGAGAGCCAGTGCCGTAAGACAAACACAACATCCATGCCGGACCGGGATTCGAACCCGGACCCCTTACGAACGAATGATCAGAGGCCAGCGCCTTAGACCACTGCGCCACCGGGGCGGCGACTAGTTTTTGGATTCCAATGGAAAAGTAATTTCCAAAATTGTCGAGCACTGCCTTAAGTATTTGTTGCCTTTTACAACTACATATTTATGTGAAACTAGTGTTTTATCCTTAGCCACCATAAAAACTAAATATTGAAATAAGCTGGATGTTGAAGATAACTTGTTTGTACATAAGCAAGAAAACTCAAAATATTGATGAACTTTGCAAGAGTAAATGAGCTCATACATCTTACTGATACTAAACAAATGACTTGACCAGTTTTATTTGATTATTTTTTTAGCCATTTGTGCAATTTCTGTGACATCAGTGTATGTAATTTTAGCAAATATACGTGTGTATTTGTATTTTTTATATATTTTATACCCACATAAACACACTGGAATAAACTTTTCATTAAAGAATATGCCTGTACATATCTGTACTCCATAGCTAATCTTTGTATTCATTGGTGCAAATATAATACTTCACAAGTTCTTAAGTACATGAGCAAATGAAAAGGAGTCTTAAAAAAAACCCCAAAGTATTGTTCAGCCAGTTTGTGCTTTAGAAATAATTCTGTCTAAATTCAGGAGTTGAACACTATGCCGTAAAAAAAAAAAAAAAAAAAAAGCACAAAACGATAAGACAATATTTATGCGTGTTTTATTGCAAAATGGAATTCATTTCAGACTACAAACATAGGAAGAATGCTGCCCTACGTAATTCCCAAATCAGCATGTACAGATCGAATTTATTCGACATCCTAGTCAACGCTAGGTATAAACCTGGCGATAAAGACTTGCACAGAAAGTAAAGCACTGTATCATATTGATAGTAAAACATATATGGATGTGAGACTTATGCCCCTACCCCAGTCAAATGAAATCTTAGCTACTACATAGATTTTCCTGTGTGACAATGCTTCAGCCACCCTCGTTTGGTGGTGAAACTTTTAAAATTATATATATATATACGTACACAGTTCGTGAGCTTAATATCAAACAAAAATGTATGTAATTGATTTCGTTACTTTTACATATCATAATAAACTTAATTTTAAAAAGTGTCTACTCACATGTTTTCATGGCGTCTTTCCTGCACATGTTCGTGACCTCGAGACGCTAGTTTCGTCAGTTAGGGATGGGCGATATTTATCAATATCTCGAAATATCGATATTTTTGTCCGATATTTCGATATATAGTATTGATATCCAAGTTACGATATATCAGAAAATCACTATATCGGTGCGATATTCAATATATCAGCCCATGGCTGATGTGATTTAACTTGTGGAATGAAATCTGTGTTCTTTCCTCTGGCATGTCACGAAAATTATGTTGCTTGAGGACTATCAAACTGCGATCTCATTATCGAGATTCACATGATATTATGTCACCTTCCGATTTCTAGAACTTTACAAGGAAAAATATCTGCTGTGTTGAAAACCTCGATGGTTGAAAATTTTAACTATTAGTTGACAGTAGGCACCCAGAAAACAAATTTAAGGAACGGTTGATAGCAGATTGTTCTTTTGCCTATGAGTATTATGTTTGAAGTAAACTGGCACTTTGACCAAAATTAAATACATACCAATGACACACAATTTGAAGTGAAGCATTTTTTTTTTTTTTGTTAGTGATAAAGTATGTAGATCTTAACAGCTGGGTAAGGAAATGCAAAACAGCTTTTCGAGAGTTTTCTTGATGTCTTACAAGTTATGTAGTATAAAGTTTGTTGTAATTCAGGCTATGTATATATCAGACGTAATTTTTTTTTATCATCCTTTGACAATTATCTTGTTAATACATAGTGAAACTTCCTGAAGTAATTATATAATCTGGTAAAAATATGAGCATAACAACTTTCGTCTTGATCTGCTGATTTTCCCACACTTACAGCATGTTATTTCCTCTGATTGTCCATTCGTTTTTTTGTTATCTAGGAGAGACAGGCTTTCATACATTAATTAGTAAATGTAAGGTCAGGTGATGCGTAACATCACAGCCTCTCCTTGACAAATGTCAACCCCGCCTTCTCGTGGTGCATCCTGTTCCCACTAAAGGGGCTCTGACGACCGCCCATAGCGGTATAACTATACCATCGGGATTAGAGGAAATTCCATCCCACACTCACCAACCCGCTTGGCCAGCGTGGTGAGTTATGGCCAAACCCCTCCAAAATGATTCCACAACTTAAATCTTGGTCCTCAGTCTCCGGCAGCTGGAATGTACCTGGCCAAGGCAGCGGCCAGTGCGAAATTCGAAAGTATGCAGGGATGACATGGAGGAGACTGGCACAAGACAGACCGTTGTGGAGGAAACTTGGGGAGACCTTCGTCCAGCAGTGGATTGATAATGGTTGACAATGATGATGATGATATACTTGATGAATTTGGATTATGATATTTTTTTTATGTTTTTCATACATTAATTAATATGGCTTTCATTAATTAATTAGTAAATATATATACTTGATTAATTTGGATTACGATATTTTTTATGTTTTTATTTTTATAATCATATTTTAATGGAGGACTAATAATCGTTAGCATTTTTTTAAATATCTTTCTGGAAAAATAATTGCTTTCTATGAAAAGGTCATCACAAATTATTCGTACTCTAATTACTGTTTTTAACAAAAATGTCACTTGTAAACATATTATAAGCACTTTAATTTTTTTGCTTATGCCATGGGAACTATTTTTGCTTACACCATAGAAGTAATTATATCTGTATACTCCATTAACATTGTGTTCTGTCTTAAACGATAAAAAAATAGCAAACATTGTTCACACCTTCTGAAAAATATAAATGTATACAAAATGCTCTAAAAATTACAATAACAAAGTTTTTTTAAAGATTTTTTTCCATAACATTTCCTTGCAAGCTGATATAATGTTGTTAACTTTGACATTTGCATCCCAATAAAAATAGTTATTCTTTCTATAATTCAGTTATTCCCATGTTAATTGATGGTTAAGATTCCAGTCTGCTGGGATTAATAAGTACTTTTGTTTTTTTTGTCATTTATGCCATACTGAAGCTTCAACTTACCTTTTCTCGAAATGTTGGAAATACATATTTCTCATAATCTCACATTGATGAAAAACTCATGAAAACATTCCTTTGCAACTGGGATTTTTGAAAACTTCTTGGCAGAAACCATATCCCTGCTCGTCGAGCAATGCCCACACATGAAACAAGAAAATCACCTTTTGGGTTTTGGAAAGTATATTCAGCATTTCTGCAGATTACAAGCTCACTTCTGTTGCATGATTTTTTTATTTATTTTTGCATCAAAACTTTCTTCTATATATTTTTTATTTTAGGATCTGAAAAACAATATTTTATGTGTTTTTCATATCACTAAAAATACAGCTTGAGAGCTGCAATCTTGCATAAAGATAGTTTTAAGCTATAAAATGTAATAATAAAGGACAAATAAAATTGCTCCCTTTTAGCAGGAGAAAGCAGCTCTTGAAAAAAAAAATTCAGCTGATGTTTCTAAGAAGTTATCTGAGAAAACTGGTAGGATATTTATTCCCCACATTCACTGCCAAGCGTGTGTATTATAATTAGTTATTACTTATTACCAAAACAATTTTTTAAGGTAAAGAATATTTTTATGTCTTAAGAGACACATATGGTTGAGTCGTCATTAGACTATGTAAATGCTATCTGTGGAGAGTAGTTACTCAATTATGTTTGCTCATGCTGATGAAACAATCCTGTTGGCAGAGAGCAAAAGTGAGTTGCAGCGTATGTTGTCCCACATGTATGAAGTTTGTATGAATTTCAAACTTAGTATATGAAAGGAAAAACCCAAAGTTATGTTTTTGACAGATGAATTGTTAGTATTAAATCAAACAGATCAGTCTAAATGGCAAAGAGATTGATCAGGTAAATCAATTTACATATTTAGGAAGCATGTTTGACAGAGAAAACAAATTAGGTGGTGAAATTAGTAGGCTAGTAAATTCATCTTTGAAAGTCACAGCTACTTCAGGAGGATTTTGAATAAATGATGAATGATAGGTTCTCAAAAAGGTCCCTAATACACTGCTGGACAATTGCTAAGGACGGATCATAAACGGCTATATAGCGCATAAAAAAGTAAGTGTGTTTGGATGCCAAGTGAAATAAAATAATGTCAGAATGCCAGGACATTACAAGAAAGACAATTTATTGTGCTCTGAAATCCAGAAGGCTTTGGAACGTGTTCAAGGGACAAACAGGCCATTTTGTGCAGAATACGTAAACGTGAAAAAAATGCAATTACCGTCCGCAGGCGTTCCGGCGTAAAATGTCAATACGAGATATGGCCACCATGGAGGGTGATGCAAGATTCCACACGTCGTGTCATGCTTTGCACAACATTTTCAAGCAGCTGTTGGGGTAATTTATCCCATTCCTCTGTCAGTGCACGGATGAGGGTGTCCTTGTTTATTGGAGGGCATTGGCGACCACCAACACTCCTCCCCAAAGCATCCCACACATTTTCAATGGGATTCAGATCTGGAGAACGTGCTGGCCATACGAGGCGTTGAATATCCTCGCTCTCAAGACACTCCTGGACAGCGACTGTTCGATGACATGTTGCGTTGTCGTCCATGAAAATGAATCTATCACCGACAGCACCACGGAACATGCGAACATGAGGTAGCAGAACATAATTAATGCATCATTGGCCAGTCATAGTCCCAGTTGGAAGCACATAGAGGGACGTACGGCCATTGATCATGATGCCAGCCCATACCATGACACTACATGTCGGATATCGGTCCCTTTCCTGTATGTTTGCTGGACAATATGCAGTACGCCTATCACGCCAGATCAGTTGTCGTCGAGAATAAGATGATAGACTGTATCTACTCTCATCTGAGAAGAAGACAGCAGACCAGTCGTTATCAGTCCAATTGCGATGTTGATGGCACCATTGCAAACGAGCGGTACGGTGACGTCTGGACAATGGGATGCACACAACAGGACGGCGGGCGTATAGTCCTCCTTCATGCAAACGTCTGGCGACAGTTTTTCGGGATATCCACTTGCCAGTAACAGCCATAAACTGATTTGCTACCTCACTAGCTGTGCTGCGCCGGTGTCTTTTTGTTGATAGCACTATGTACCGAACTTTTGCAGGTGTCGTACTGCGAACATGACCTCCCCCGTGACGTTTGCTACACTCTCAATTTGTTTGAAATGATTTCCGAAGCCTTGAAACAACACTGTGGCTGACGTCGAACTCCCTAGCAACATCTGTTATTTTTCGCCCTTCTTCAATCTTGCCAATAATACGACCACGCGTAAAATCATCTAGGTGATGTCGGGAAGACATACTGAAAATTGCAAGTTCGTCAATTGATTCTTTCCCTTTCAACTTTGCGTTTGAACAACAACGGTCAATGCGCGTCAAATCCTTTATATCTCTTATCAGCGCTATGACGTCCCGAACAAGTTCGGCAATCCAAAATTTGCATACGCACAACACGTCTTACTGTATCCCACACTTATGCTAATTTCCACATTTTCCTGCCTTCCATTTTATGGTTGCTATCGTTGCTATTGTCATCCGTCCTTAGCAATTGTCCGGCAGTGTAGTTGTGTGTGAAAAAGTACAGTAATTGTTCCTACTCTGATGTGCAGCAGTGAAGGTGGAGTACTGCAGATGAAACATAGGAGTGATTTGCGAGCTGTAGAGATGTGTTACTTATGGGGGTGGGGGCAAGATATGTTTTGATCATGTGAGGAATGAAGAGGTTTTGTAGATGAGTAGTGTGAAGCAAAATATTGTTTGTAAGGTGGGGACAAATATTCTTGGGTGGTTTGGAGAATGAGTGGTGAGATGATTACTAGGAGAATTTATTCTGCACAAGTGACAGGAAGAAAATGTAGAAGATCAAGGGAGGACCAGATTCAGGAATTCCTGCATGAGAAAAAGAGAATAAATGTGAAGTACAAATGGTCTTGTGTGTGATGGATGTCAGTGAAGCTCAAGTTGTGAGCTGAGATCACTGTAAATGCAGATGTTTGATACATCAAGAGTAAATAAAATGTATGTCCATCAGTTTTAAACTTTAATCCAGCAGATAAGCTCTCATCAAGAAACTAACCTATGATCTTAGAGAACAGCTTAGTGATATATATGCATGTAAAGAGAAAATCCCTCATCTACAGCAAGTTGAATATAACTAGAGGTGAGGAATCAGTACTTATTTTTGTGTTGTTTTAGTGTTAATAAGTGAAACATTAAATGCTATATCCCATTTGAGTTCAAAACTGTAAAAATTTTTTTTAAATCTGCTGACTTCCTTAATATTAAGGATAGACTCCACCAATGAGCATTTAAAATGTAAAAAAAAAAAAAATGATATGATATCAAAGATAGCTCCTCCGGTGTTTTAGACTTGATAAAGAATACTTCAGATATTTATTGTGTACAAGTTTTTAATGGAGATGAGAAATTCAAAGAAATGGACTGAGAACTGGAAAAAAATGCTTGAAGTGAAGTGAAGTGGTGTGTGTGTGTGTGTGTGTGTGTGTGTGTGTGTGTGTGTGTGTGTGTGTGTTGATCTCCATGAGCATCTAAAGTTGTTCCCGAATGTGTAGAAGCTTGATTCACCATAAGCAGACACATGTCCCTAATTTAGGGCGAGTGGTTCCAGGAAAGACAAGACAGGAACAACTTCTTTATGTATTTTACCACTTGGTAAGCACATTTTCCATGATTATTTAGATACTGAATAGTTTCCATGACATTTAATGAACATTTTCATGACTGAATAGATTTTATTCAGGACATTTAATAAATAGATTTCTTGACTGAATAGATTTCATGACATTTAATTGCTAAAACCTGGAAAGAGCGACATCTTTGTATATTCACTGACGCCACATATTTGGAGGATTTTCACATTTAATGAACAGTGCTTCTTATTTTGAAAATTTGACTGTTTTCTAGCAGTTTCTGAGGAAGACGTAATCTTTTTGTATGAGAATTTTCCTGATATTGATGCTGAATCAGTTGTAGCAGGTATAAAATCATATACGATTTTTGCAAACTTGATCAAATGTAAAACCGATGGGCACAATACAAGGTATTCATATAATCTGAGCATTGTTTCAGCTAATATATTAATATAGTCTTTAATGGTAGTCTAAGAATTCCCTTCCTACAGCTAGTGTCAAACATTTGGCACAATGTATTGCCTTTTAATCAAACCAAGAACCCATATTTATGAGTACAAATGCAATTTTTACATTGCACATTTATTAGATTTTAGCAGGAAAAGAATTTTGAAAAAAGTAACCTTGTATACTGTAAAGAAACACTAGAGAAATCAAATGAGGAAGAGCACTGCACATTAAAACTTTTCTGGACAACAGAATTTTGTTAATGCCATTCCGTTTAAGAATAACAGTTTTCACAAAAAAAAAAAAAAAAAAAAAAATATGTTCACAGTTATTATCAAGAGAGAAATAGACATAATGACAAAATGGATAACACTGGGAAATTAGGCCGAAACCTGTTAACAAGGTTTGTTGTATTTTCAGTTTTTTTTTTTTTTTTGTTATTTTTTTACAAAAAAAATTATATATGTATCTACAGTGTATATGCACACTAACTTTGAAATAATATATTTTCATGTATGTGTGCAAACTTCTTCAAAATTGCATTAAAAAAGCTCTAGCCATTTACCTCTCAACAATATTATGACTTTGCAGAACATTCTGCATTAGAAATTGCAATAATATGCTGTGATTACAGGCTAAGGGGGTAATGTTTCAGACAGAAGTAACCCAGTGATTTTGTTTTAGGCATTTTACTCCGCTTTTGTACTTAAATAAACATTTCGAATAATGGAAAAACCTTAACATGTGTAGAATAATCAAATCAATGAGACTTATTTACCCAATTGCCTGTGGTTTACTGGTCTTCCATGTAGCAAAATATTTCTTCCACAAATTCCATTTCAAGTGTGTTTTTTTATTCATATATATTCTTTAAAAAGATGTTGAGTGTGCTTAACAGGAAAGTTGACATCTAATTTGTTTACTTTCAAATGATAACCAAAACCTTCAAATATCGTTGGTGACAGTTGATACTATCCACAGCCCCCCATTAGTGGAAGGGGAGTGCAGATGTTATATAAACACAAAAGTGCACAACACTTTTATGATTGCTTTTTTGACTAATTTTGTCTCACTGTATCAACAATCTTGCATAGGTAGCAATGTTAAGTACAGAGAATCATGATAACATGTTTTGTTAAAAAAAACAGTTTCCGCATTTATGTTCTGTAAATTTATGTGACAACTTCCTGCCCTTTGGCCACTTTCATCCCATCTGTGCTCTGCCCCTTCATTAAGAAATGCAACAAGGGGCATATATAGATTTTTTCTGATGACGTGCCAATGAAATGAAAAAAATTAAATCCACCAGGACAAAATAAAACAATGAGAATAGAAAAAAATAAAAAAAAATTTGTAACGTAAATTAATGAATTTTTTTATTAAATTAAGCATTTTTGTTTCCAATGTAAGGCACATTTTAACAATAAATAAAACACATTTAAACACTTTTGGGGGGGGGGCATAAATATATGCCACCTTACATTACATAAATGTATAAAATATATAATATAAATACGCCCTTACATTACCTTGGCTACGATGTAAACAACCCTGATGTTGGCTTTCCAGCTCAGCATACAAGATATATTTTTAGCGAATTTTTATGAATTATAAAAACGTAAAATGTTAATTCCGCTGTCGAAAATATTTATTTACGTAACAAAACAACGTAAAAGGGCAAAATAAAAGCACTAACCCATGGCGTCGGTCTTGTAAAAAAACGTTAAATATCAATTCCGCTATCAGAAATAATTATTTACACAACAAAACGACTGAAATGGCAAAATAAACGCACTACGTTTATTTCCAAGTACAGCGACCGTCTTGTAAAAGGTACGAAGTTAGTAATATACAGTACTTTTCTGAGATATCACTATTTTAATGGTATTAACAAAACTTGATTGCAGCTATATTTTCAAGCTGCAGGATAATTTAGTACTGGCTGAGATTTGTGCGAACAAGCCAACAGCCAATTAGTCCCAAGTTCCCAATAGCCAATACTTAGCACAACATTGGATCGGATTCAGTGATAACCCTGATGCAGTATGCAGTGAATAAACCGAAATATCAGTCTTATTGAGATCAGAAGTATTGAAAAATATCGAAAAATCAATCTGATATATTGATCTTTAAATACAGATATTTTCGATTCAATATATCGGTCTCAGAAATATTAAAAGATATCATACTTTTGAAAATATCGCCCATCCCTTCGTCTTGGTAAAAAAAACGAGCAATCCCCGTAAAATCACGTGACGACTCGCTGACCAATAGCAGAAAGTGGCGCATGCCGCATTCCTTTTCTGTCATTATCGTTCATTGGCTAACCTGTGCCTCTTAGCAACGCCCGTAAAATTACGGTTAGGAACCGTTTTCCTACATATCCATGCCCGTTAAAATACGGGCATCGCCTTTAAACTGCAGAAACGAGCCTTGATCGTAAAAATACACGGGGAACAAGACTTTTTTTACGGGAATCTTTAACAGTGTGGATAGCGCGTCTAATAACATCTCACACATTTTCAATCTGCGATATGTCTGGCGATGCTGCTCGCCATGGCAGAGTGTCGGTGCCTTGAAGGCAAGCTCTCGATACAGAAGCAGTGTGCAGACGAGCGTTATTCTGTTGGAAAGTTGCACCGGATTGAGCGTTCAGAAAGGGATGGGCTACTGGTTTCAGGACCTCATTAACGTAACGTTGGACTGTCAAAGTGCCTGTAATGAACACCAAAGGTAATCTGGCATCGTAAGCAATTGCACCCCGCACCATGGCACAAGGACTTCTGGAACGTGTGACGCTCGACAACATACCGTTCATCTTGGCGCTGACGGCGGTGCCTTCACATACGGATTCGGTGGTAGTCTCCTCTAAGACAAAAGCGGGACTCGTCGCTGAAGATCATCCGCTGCCGTTCTGAGTAACTCCATGACGGTCTGCCACGACACCATTGCAGTCTTCAGTGACGATACACTGTTGTTAAGGGCAGTCGTCGTAACGATCTGCGTGCGTGTAGTCCGACGTCGAGCAGCCGTCTGCCAATAATGCTGGCACTGATCGGACGATGCATGGAGGGCACCACTGCTCACTGAATATCCGCAGTCGTGGCCGTTAAGTCACTCCGCACATGTCGGACAACCCGTGGGTCCTGCATTCCACGGTTCGTCTAAGTCTTCCAAACATTTCCTGTTGCCTCTGCGTGCTTTGGTCTACCCACTGTTGCCAGCAGCATGCTATGGTGATATCCGCACGACCGGTAAGGCGCAGAATACGGCCATAAGACCATCCCGCTTCTCGGAGCCCAACGATGCGGCACCTCTCGAACTCCTCAAACTTCTCGAAGTGCATACGAACTGTTCTCCGAGGCATACTTCACTTGCAAAGGATGCAGCCAACACAACAGCATGAGAAAGAACGGCAAGCAAGCGCAATGGGACGACCTTATATAACCGAGCAGGCACAGCGATATGATCCCTCCTTGCTTGCGTCAGATGCGTGGCCGAAAATCATTATTACTTGAATCATTGGCATGTCTCACGATGTCAAACCTATCCACCAAGTTTCATTCCTGTCGGTATCTTCCTTCCAGTTGTAATTATTTTTTTGATGATGAGTGTAAATAAATAAATAATCATAACTTTTAAACCCTCCAGAGTTTTCTTATTAGGGTAAATGCTATTAGTCCTAAGCCTGGTTCAAGTATGAATGATAATCAATAATTCTGAAACTTCTACTTTTCAACTAAAAACAAAATGCTTATCTGTCTCCATTATACGTATACGTCTGTTCTCAGATAACGATAAGGAAGTGGCCGCAAGAACGATGTTACCATGAGTTGTAGCATTCTTTACTATTTGAAAACTTGTCGATGTATATATGGCTTACTGAACGCTACATAAAGTCAGTTCTTATCCACTCATTTTGAGGGAAACGGGAGTCACCCAGATAAAGTTCAAGAAATAGTTGCTTGGAGACCTTCCTTTTACTCTGTCACTATCTCATAAGCACTACTTATGCAGAACTTAATTCATAACAGCACTAATATTTTGAAGCTAATCAACGTAAGTTAGTAAGCAAAAACTTGATTAACAAACTCTAGCACTAAATACACGGTCTTATCAGAATAATACCACCACCCTCGGAATCATAGTGTACCCGCCCAGCGCGTCACAGAGTGCACGTGACAAGGTCAACCACACGGAGATATCAGCGACCGACCAGGACAGACGAGCCATAGTGCGTTATGTGAGCACAATGGGCAGCGGTAGTGATTTGACGGACGTTCAAAAAGGAATGATCATCGGCTACCGCGTCAAGGGTGGAAGCATCTCAGAAACAGCAGGCGTCGTGGGATGTTCGCGAGGTGATGTAGTAGGGGTGTACCAAGAATGGACCGCTGGCACCACACGGAATACCTTCCCGACGTCATAACTGTGGATCCCCAAACGCCATTGGCCGCAGAGGAGAACGTCACCTCCGTCGACTGGTAAAGAGCAATCGACGCGCAACAGTGCAGCAGTTGACCACGCATATGAACGCTGGAGCACTCAGGTACGTGTCTCCGATAACGGTAGAGCGAAACCTGTTACACATGGGTCTCCGGAGTCGATGCTGCATTAAGGCGCCCATGTTAACCCAGGTTCATCGTCATTGGACAGTGGAAGAGTAAGAAAAGGTTGCCTTCTCCGACGAATCGAGGTTTCTGCTCCATAGAAGGGATAGGCAGTGACAGATACGGAGTCAGACACACGAGAACCAACAACCGGACACCCTTGTCTGTCAAGTATTGGCCGGCGGTGGCAGTGTGCATTTCTGGGGGATGTTTTCCTGGTATGACCAGGAACCGCTGGTACCACTGCAGGGGTCTCTGAACGCCAATTAATACCTGTCCATCCTCGCTGACCACATGCATCCCTTCACGTTAGACGCTTACCCTGGTGGTGATGGTGTCTACCAACAGGACAATGAGGCTTGCCATGTCGCTAAGGGAGTGTGTGACGTGGGAGTGTGTGACGTGGGAGTGTGTACAATGACTTTCTCTAGTACAGAACAAATTTGGCCTCCCTGGTGGTGCAGTGTTCTAAGCGCATGCTTCTTATCATTCGCCCGAGATGGATCCGGGTTCGAATCCCGGTGAGGCATGGATGTTATGTTTGTCTTACGGCACTGGCTCTCTCCCTTCCCTGGAACCAGTAGTCCTAAATTTGGGACGGGCGACTGCTTATAGCTCATCGAGTTGCTCACGGTGGTCGTTAAGCTCCCAATAAAAAAAAAATAAACAAATTTGAATCTGGAAAGAAAACTGAGAGGGGGGGGAGAAAATAAAGTTGACACCAAATTAGTGAAATGACAGAATTTTATTCAACTGGAGATATTCGAAAATGTTTGAAGACTCTCTGTTACCTTCAAAAGCTGGGATAGGAAAAGAAGAGGAAATTTTGAGTAAAAGCGAATAAAAGATTATTTAAATATGAAAAAAAGAATATTACAAGGGACGATTATTTTCTCCCAATTGTTCAACACATCAACCTATGTGTATTGCCAGTTAGAATTATAGCACTACATTATGTATAAAGAAAAATTGTAGTCCCAAAATACATAGGTTAAGTTTCTCATTCTGTCCAAATTTGAAACATCTTTAATATAAAGATTATGTGGAGAATGGGGTTATACAAAGTATGTCCGGAAAATAATGAGACTCATTCAATAACAGACGTTTAATTAAAGTTATACTTATATAACATTAAAATACCTCGAAACAACATCCTTGAACATCAATACACCGCTGCCAGTGGTTCTGCTACGCCGCGTAGCTTGCCTGGAAGTCGGGAACAGGGATCGCTTTCAAAGCACTCGTCGCGGCAGTTTGCACCTTTGCAACAGTCCCAAAATGGTGCCCTTTCAGGCTGAATTTGAGCCGGGAAACAAAAAGAGTCAGCCGGGGACAAGTCCGGGCTGTAGGGAGGTTGGGGCAGCGTTGTCACGTTGTGGTTCGCCAGAAACTCTCTCACTCTTAGCTACGCATGGTTCGGCGCATTATCGTGGTGAAGAACCCAAGTGTTGGCGATCTCCGGGCGGACGTGCGCAACTCTGTTCTTCAGCCGTTGAAGCACTTCCACGTAAAATGCAACGTTAACCGTTTGTCCGGGTGGTACGAACTCCTTATGGACAACACCTTTACAGTCAAAGAAGACAATTGTCTTTTTCATCTTCGATTTGCACATTCGAGCCTTCTTTTGTTGAGGAGACTCGGGAGTGTGCCACGCTGAGCTCTGTCTTTTCGTCTCCGGATTGTACTCAAAGACCCACGTTTCATCACCTGTTATCCCTTTCTCCAAAAACCAGGTTCACTCCTCACACGGTCCACAAGTTCACGGGAAATCGACACACGGTTGTTCCTCTGTTCATCGGTCAAAACCTTAGAAACCAATTTGACACAAACTTTCCGCATCTGCAATTCTTGCGTGATGATTTCATGCACAATGGATTTCACGAGTCTCACATGCTCTGCTACCAATCTAACACTCACACGTCGGTCAGAGTCCAAAACCGCTTTCACCTTTTCCACATTGTCCGAAGTGTAAGACGTTGAAAGGCGCCCTGGGCGTGGCTCATCCTCGACGCTCTCTCTTCTCTCTGTGAACGTTTTGTGCCACCGAAACCCTTGTGCTTCCGATAAGGCATCCTTTCCGTAGGCTTTCCGTATCATGGCTAGCGTCTCGGTCGCGGATTTTTCAAGTTTAACGCAAAACTTTACCGCTTATCGCTGTTCGACACTGTTCTGCATTTTGACCGTTACGCGACGCTCACACAGCTGTCGACTTCGCAAGCGATCCTCATTCTGTAAAAGCTCAGAGCCAACTGACGAGACATCGAACGTTTACCTAACATACCCCACCACCCGTCATGCCCGTAGACTCCGCCCTCCGGCCCTTCTGATTGGCTCAGGAAAAGTGGTCTCATTACTTTCCGGACAAACCTTGTATATCCCGCTACATCACGACAGAAGCGTTTGCATTTGATGCCATTTTCCCCTTGTCCGCAAATAAACGGTCCCATTTGACCAGATTTTCCAGTTTTTTGCAAATGATAGTTTTTGTGACTTCACTTGTCACTATCGTAATTTGTTGAACCAGACTCGCAAATGGAAAACAAACACCTACCTCAAGTTAATTGAGAAATTTCATATCCTTAAGATTTATTACAGCACAGAGAGGAAGGAACATGGTGCACACAGAGCATGATCATGATCATATGTAGAGGATTTTAGGAAGGGAGTGTCTGACCCCAGGTCTTAAACTACCCTTAGAAATAGGAAACTAGGAGATTTGGGCTAGAGTGCCCGATAGGAAAGTGACACGGAAGCGAGCTAGAAAGGGGGAGGAAGACGCCCTTATTTATTACCGGGTGGCCAGTACCCGGGGTCCGACGGCTTAACGTGTCCATCCGACGCACGGCGGGTATTTAGTGGATCGAGCGTTCGTACCTGCCTGGGATCGAACCTGAGGCCCTTCCCGTGGCAGTCACGAACGTTGCCCACTCAGCCACCCGCGGACCATGTGTACACAGAGCATCACACCTGGTGCCACACCACACAAACGCACACGCCCGAGCGAGAAAGCCGGTTTTTCCACTGCGTTAGTGGAGTTGGGAGTTCGCTTCTCTCAAGGACACCACAATACTTTCCACATTTGACATGGTTTTTTCCTTGTCCGTATATGATATTGCCCGCATTTGACACGATTTTCTTCTTGTCTGTATATGATACTGTCCGCATCTGACAAGATTTTCCTCTTGTCCGTAAATGATACTGTCGGCATTTGACACGATTTTTCTCTTGTCCGTAAATGGTACAATCCCCATTAGAGGCATCCCATTCGACCCACCTTTACCTCCAGATCTCACCCGGGCATTGTTTTGAGCCAAATGTTTCCCTTCATGGTGACCGTTATCTGGATGGCACTGTACTCTCTGACAAAGATATCACAAGGTGATATCACATTGTGCAGGAATGTTTCGAGGAAGATATCCAAGACTTTCCTATGTTTCTTTGGACGTTAAAGTCCCCTGATTTGCATCCCATCAAACACTTGTGGAATGCCGTGGAACGCAGCATTTGACTATACACCCCAGCCTTGTTCTGCCCACGAACTTCGGGACGTCAGTGTGTCCAGGCGACACAGTTACCTGAGATCAGCCTCCGCGGTTTAGCGGTGTTGATGCTACTTCTTTGTAAGGGATCATAAGTAGAAAAGACATCCCAACAGAGCATAATATTGTGGCTCATGAGTGTTTATTAACCCTGTGAAAAACAACGAACCAGATGCAGGATCTTGCAGAAGACCAGAGATGCACAAACCGCGGTTTGGAATAGGTAATATATTTGCAGGTAATATTTTTTATCGCGGTTTGGAGTAGGTTCTATTTTTTTCGCTCATATCTGGTGATTAGTGATGCCGTTTTACCATTGGGACCGCTTTCTATTTGTTCATTCACTCGCTGATATCCCGCAGAAAAGAAATATCTAAGGAGAAAATGCTAATCAAGACCGCCGTTCAACAGCTTCCTGTTGTGATCTACAATATTCCTTCCAAGTAGGTCTGTCTTTGTCACATATAGTATAGAACAGTAGGTCTGTCTGTGCCACCATCTTACAGTCAGCAAAAAAAACAACTTCTGGACACCAAAATCAAGGGCATATCACCAGAGGCCAGAGCCCATTTAAGAGGGGGGCTAGGAGGGCTCCATTCCCGGACCCCGCATCTTCAGTGGGCCCAATAATTACGAAGGATGCTTGAATAATTGGCAGAGACCTACAGGTTTTTTTTTACAATGGGCCCCATAATTATCAAGGATGTTTGAACAATTGGCAGAGACCCACAGGGGTTTTTTTTTATAATGGGCCCCATAATTATGAAGGATGCTTGAATAATTGGCAGAAATCTATAGTTTTTCTGTTTTGTTTCTCAGATAGCACACAAAAACTACAGTATAAGAAACTGTGTGACGTACTACAGAAGTGAAAACATGTGTCAGAACGACAAATCAGCAACGAGATATTCTGTCCGCGTAGCTCAGTTGGAAGAGCGACTTACTCCGGAGTGAGGGGGCACAGGTTCGGTCCTCGTCACGGGCAAACTTAGGTTTTCACATTGGCGCCCGATTGTTTAAAATGGATCCACTGGCGGTTCGGTTCTTCGAAAAATGTGTGATGTTTGTCCCACATATTGTTAGGAATTAATGAAAAACTCCAACTTCGCTTCAAAGAAAAAAATTAAGCGGGAAATGATCTGACGTACTACAGAGATGAAAACATCTGTCAAGACGACAAATCTGCAGCGAGACATTCTGTCCACGTAGCTCAGTAGGAAGAGCGACTTACTCCGGAGTTAGGGGACACGGACAAACTTGTGTTTTCACAACTACCTTGTGAAAAAAAAAAATTCTACTTCTTTCCGCTTCTTCAGGAGGAGTCCACAAAAAATACAGTCGGCCTCCAGTCCATCCTCAAATGTTTCCAAAGCATTACAGATGTTTGTTTTGTGCATATCTGTAATTGGGGTTAATTTTCATGCATTAAGAACTCGTTTAAATCATGACATTTGTATCATGTTATTTTGCCCACTACCTCGATGTAATTTTAACAAGCTGAAACCAACCATGGGGTAGAAGGATTAAAGCAGAACTAAACTGGTAACCATTTTTCAACCATACATTTTCTTGCTACCACTGATTTGTCCATGAATCATGAGATACAGACTTCAATACAGCGGGGATAATTTTTATGGCTTCCTCGTGATATTTCGGAATGTCTTCTCGTTGGTATTTTTATTCATCCACCCAGAGTGAAATCCAAGATGTGCCACTAATACTGGTGCCCCAAAATACTGTCTAGCCTCCGGGCCCCCTGTCTCCTTAAATGTGCTCTGCCAGTGGCAATAATCATTACTAACAACTCAAAAGCTTTCCCCAGAGCAAACGAGCATTGTAAGATGGCTAAGCGTTGTATTGCTATAATGCAGTCATTTTGATTGTGCCTTCAGACCTCAACTGACAGTTATACCTTAAACAAAAGTGATTCTAGGATACATAATTATTTTACAACTCTCACGTCGCCAGCCAACGTTTTCTTCAAAGCAGGGTACAGAGTACGAGAGAGCAAGGAGAAGAAATCCAGCAGAGAGAAAGAGAGAGAGAGAGAGAGAGAGAGCAAATTAGTAGAGTTGTTTTGGAGGTAACGAAAGAGTGGATGCGTGTCTTGGAATTTTCGGGACTTGGAAAACCAAAATGAATGAAATGATGCAAAGGAAATACAAAAAGCAATGATTGGGGAAATAAATAAGGAGCGCGGTAAATGAAAATGTAAATAGATAACTAAGATAATTTCTGGACAACCCACTAATATGCACTGAAGTGCCAGAAAAACTGGTACACCAGGCTAACACTTGGTAGGTACCCACGGGAGCGCAGGACTGCAGAAATACGACTGGGCATGGACTCCACTAGCTTCTGGAAATATGCTGTAGGCAATGCACACCATACTTCCTGCAGAGCGTTCCACAATTCGGGTGTATTTCGAGGTCTCGGATTCCTGCGTTCGATAGCGCGTTGCATGGCATCCCAAATGTGTTCTATCAAGCTCAGATCTGGGGACCTGGGTGGAAATGACAACACCCCAAACTCCGATGAATGCTCCTCTAACCATAATGTGGAGTCTCGACACTTGTGTGGAGGTGCATTGTCCTGTTGGAACAGGCCCAACCCATCAGCATGAATGCAGGACATGAACGGGTGTACCTCGTCAGAAAGGATGCGCACATAGCGTTGGCCGGTCACAGACGTTTGCAGACGTACCAGGGGTCCCAGCGAAGTCCAGCTAAGCACACCCCATCCATTACGAACCCCCCACCAGCCGGTACAGTTCCCTGTTGACAGGCCGGATCCATGACTTCATGGGGTTTGCGCCACACACGAATCCTTTCATCTGCCCGATACAGTTGCAAACGCGACTCGTCAGACCAGGATACTTGTTTCCAGTCATCAAGTGTCCAGTGGCGGTGTTGCCGTGCCCAAGCTAGGTGCATAGCTCTGTTTCGTGCATCCGTCAAACGGACTCGAATTGGGTATCGGCTCTCAAAGCACATATCGTGCAGGGTTCGTTGCACAGTCCGGACGCTGATGATTGTTGAGGTTCCAGCATTAAATTCCGATGATACCTGCGAGAGTGTTGCACGCCTATCGCGTGAAACGATTCTTAACAGCCGACGATGGTCACGTTCACCCAATGTCTTTTTACGGCCACACTGGTATCGTAGGTTGAAGGTTTTGCCGGAATTCTTGTAGTCACGGTACACCCTTGCAATGGTTGTCCGTGAAAATCCGAACTTCGTTCCTACCTCCGAAATGCTATGGCCTATCTCACGAGCGCCAACTATGACACCGCGTTGAAAATTGCTTAAATCGTTATTACTTGTAATTCTCATGTCGAAAACAGCTCTGACAGCTGGCAAGGATGTCTATCGCTTTATATACGCACTGGCGGACGCAACCGAGTACGCGCATAGGTAACGTTGCTATGTATTTTGCAGAAACTCGTCTGTACCAGTTTTTCTGGCACTTCAGTGTATATTATAACCTATGTCGTAATTAGATTTATCTGACAACAAATTAGTTGAACTGCAATTATTCCCATCTATTTCTTTGCGATATATGTTATGTATAGGCCTACTAACGGTTGCAATTGGATCAAACGTAGAACGGAAAGGTAAAAAAAAACCACTAACGGGGTAGTGCTCAACGCAGGGAAACAACTACAGATGGCAGCTTTTAGCCTTATTGAAAGACTCAGAGTAGCTCAAGCATACGTTGACGCCTATTTCTATTCTTCATCCTTTTGGGTCGTTATCATTGCCTAGTTTCAACTCTTAGTACAGAAAAATACGAGTATATCACGAAGAAGAAAAATACGAGTATATCATTTACACGATCGAGTCCCATTGTTGTGACCACCTCCTACTTTTGACGTCAACAGCGCGTAGCCAATGAAAGAAGGCACGTGTCGTGAGCTGCCTTGGAGAGTATATAAGGTGTGTTGTAGGCATTCTGAAAGCATATCACTCGTTGCTGTCACGGATAAAAGGAGCGATTTATCAGATTTGCAAAAAAGGACGATTTTCTGCTTTCTGGCCAAGGGTGGCAGTATTTCTGAAACAGCGCAGTTTGTGAACAGTTCGCGTGCTGCTGAGGTTAAAGTGTATCGTGATTGGAGAAATGGCACCATTGCGAATAAGCGAAGTGGAAACTGCCGAGCACCACGTGCCATTGATGTGCGAGGTGAACGTCGGATTTGAAAGTGCGTGAGGGCCGATCGACACGCTACAGTGGAGCAACTCAATGGCTGAATGAACCAGAGAGCTACCAGAAGTGTGTCTAAAACGACAGTTCAGCGAACTCTGCTCAGTATGGGACTCCGATGCAGACGGATGGTCACTGCACCTATGCTGACGAAGGTGCATCGGCAGAAAAGGCTTATATTAGCACGGCAGTATCTCTGCTTATTTTCAAAAGATTGCCTTCTCCGATGAGTCATGTTTTCTGCTTCATCGAACGGATGGACGTTGGCGTATAAGGCGAGAAACATCGAAGAACAAACACTCTTCAACCATTGCTGAAATAACACAAGCTGGTGGGGGCAGCTTTATGGTCTGTGAAATGTTTTCGTGGCATTCCCTGGGCCCACTTATACATGTGGAAGGCACTATGGACCGAATTCGTTATGAATCCATCTTTGCAGACCACGTACACCCATGCACGCTGATTGTCTTCTTTGGGGCGGATGGTTTCTTCTAGCACGACAATGCGACGTTTCGCACAGCTAGAAATGTCCGAGAGTGGTTGGAAGAGCACGATGAAGATTTCAAAGTACTTCTTAGGCGCCTAAATTCCCCAGACTTGAACCCAATTGAGCATCTGTGGGACCACCTCGATCGTGTTGTTTGCTCTATGAATCTTCCACCACGTACCCTCCAGCAGCTGTCAGATGCACTGCAGTCAGCATGGCTCCACATACCTGTGAACACCTTCCAGCACTTTATTGAGTCGCTCCAGCCGTGACCTCTAGCAGCTGTCCGCGCTGCACACGGCAGTTACTCTGGATATTATAGCTGGTGGTCACAATAATGTGACTCGACCGTGTATAATCACTTTATTGTCATCGAAGTCTAATTTTTTTAGTAAAAAAGATCTCGCTTTTGTTACGGGTTTGTAGGTTGGTCCTTCTCAGGACAGCATATATCTCGGCAAGTATTAGACCGATTTGAAAATTTTTTTTTACATTGGGTAGCTTGACAAATACGAATGACGATCCTTAAATTCCGTTTGTTTTTTTTTTTTTTTTTTTACGATGCACAATTTCTTCTATAAAGAGCATAAATACAGATGATATCGAATTCAAAATACATTTTATTCCATCCATTTGCTTCTAAACATCCGATTGAAAAAAAAACAGAAACTTTTGCGTTTCGATTCCATCTATGCAGAAGACTATTTCAGGTATAGTCACTTTTTCAAGTTACATATAGATTTTCCGCTGGGGGGAGTAAAAGTAAATTCCGTTTCCCCCGAAATCTCTGCTTCTAAAACTCCGATTTGAAAATTTCTTTCTGCACAAGATACAGCTTCTAACGAGAAATCCTTTGCATATAATTTCTCATTTTTGGTAAAAAATTGTTTATCCACTAGGGGCGTAAGTGTTAATTTCTGCTTCTGATGCATTTGCAGCAATATCTGAGCTTCTAAGATATCGATTGTAAAAATTCTTTCGTGGACCGATATCACTCACATTGATAAACATTTTCGAAGTATTTTCTCTTTAAAGTAATGCATGGTTTCTCCGCCAGGGGGCGTAGATGTATATCTTATTTTTGTCAGTATCTCTACTTCTAAATGTCCGATTTGAAAAATTCATTTTTTGTTAGATAGTGTTTTCGTAATTCATAGATTTTCCGCTAAGGGCGTGAAGGTAAATTGAGTTATTTTCCGATATCTCTGCTTCTAAAACTCCGATTTGAAAAACCTTTCCTGCACCAGATACAGCTTTTGATGGGAAATGCTTTTCCTATAATTTCTAGTTTTTGATAAAGAATAGTTTGGCCACCAAGAGGCGTGAGAGTTTATTTCTGCTTCTGATGTATTTGCAGCAAAATCGGAGCTCCTAAAAACTCGATTGAAAAAATTATTTTGCGGACCGATACCACCTCTCTCGAAAAACTTTTTGAGAATACTTTTTTCTTAAAATAATGCATAGTTTTCCCGCCAGGGAGCGTGGATGCATATCTTATTTTTGTCGATATCTTTGATTCTAGGAGTCCGATTTGAAAAAAAATCTTCCTTTTTTGGAGTGCATTTCCGTTGCGAAATGTTTCTCAAATAATTTCAAGTTTTTCTTAGCGCACAAGTTTGCTCCCAAAGTGCGTAAGTTCTCGTTTCCATTTACAATAATATCTGTGGGGCTAAAAATCCGATTGAAAAAGTTCCTTCTTCGGTCAGGTACTACTAACTATGCAAACTCTGTTTACGTATTTTCTTCCCAAAATATTGCACAATATCGCCGCTAGGGGACGCAAATATTTAATATGTTTTTATCAATATATCTGCTTGTACATGTGCGATTTAAGAAAATTTTTCGACACCGGATGCCATTTACCTTGTAGAATATTTTAGGCTAGCGTATGGGGAATTTGGAAGTTCACAGTTCAGTCTGTAGATGGTGATTATTTACTTCAGTTTGCAACTGTATCGTCGCTTCTAAAAATCCTATTGAGAAATTTCTTCTTTATTGTATGCCGTTTGCTACAATAGAGATGTGGAGCATTATCCTCTTTCAATAATGCAAACATTTCTCTTTTTCGAAACATTTTCTTTCTTTTTTTTTTTTTTTTTTTTCGCTATTTCTGCTTCCGGGAGAATACGTCTGCCGGTTCTTTTCCCAAACGAAAAGTTCTTTTCCCTTAGCATAGCTTTTTCCATGAAGAATATTTTTCAACTTTTTGTGTGTGCAAAATTCTTCCGCTAGCATGCGTACTTTATCATGTTTCCTTCTATATTTCTTCTTTCAACTGCTCGATTTGAAAGGCTCTTTTTCGGTGGTACCTTTCTTGTGCTATGAGAAACTTTTTGTGCGCCATTTGTTAATTTTCGTAATATGTTTTTTAGCCGCTGGTGAAACTAAGTAGCTGTTTTTATTTCTGATTGCTTTATCGATTGTAGAAGCCGGCTGATTGTTTTCTTAACCGGTTCCATTGACTTTAAATAGCTTTGATAAATTTAGTCCTACTCAGAACGGATTCAAAAGACTTACTCATTACAACCAGAAATTCCGTGTCATATTTCTTGTGTATCTTTTTTATCGGTTTGTCCTGAAAGTAGTCTTTGCCATGCAGTTATTTTATATTACTTTACATTCTGCGTTCATCTGAACATTCTGTCACATTTGTTCTCGATTTCATTTCCTATCACTCACGTTTCTCAACTTGGAAGGGAGCGGTTACTGCTTTCTAGCTCATTTTAAACCTCTCCTTCCGACTTATGAGTCCGGACTTGCTCTTTCCCTCGTAATCCTCCTTCCCATTTTTCTTCTCGGGCCTCTGGCTTTTCCCTTGCTTTGAAAAAATGCATTGTGACTCCAAAAGAGTAATAAACTAATTACGTAGTCCGGCTTCGCTTTCACTCACCGTGTCGTTGACGCTGAAGGCAAAGATGAAAGGAGTGCAGTAACACAAACAGCAAAAGAGTCCTCGTAACATACAATGCCAAATCCCTCTCGGATAGCTGTTTCAGCCCCTATTAATGATTATTGCCGCGCTGATAGCATCTTGAAATGGCGTCGTGAAGTCTCCCTGTGCTGACTGTTATGGTGATAACCTGCGGCTGAATGGTATATTGTATTCTTGGAAGTGAATGATTTCTAGATTCTCCATAACACCCACCAGACAAGCCCTCTTACTGAAGACTATGAAATGCATCCTCAGTTCGCGTTTAAAATCCCGGGCTACGTCAGCTTGGCTCGCCAATTAAGAAAATTTTTTAACATTTTCTACTCTGTGGCTTTGGGACTGAAGGATCTACGATCCACTTCTGAAGAAATAGCTTTAGTCCATGTCTTGGCTAAAGCGTAAAATTCAAACATATACACTGAAGTGCCAAAAGTCATGGGATACGTACCTAGTATCGTGTAGGACCTCCTCTAGCCCGGCGAAGTGCAATAAATTGACGTGGCATCGATTCCACAAGTGGCCGGAAGACTTCTGGAGAGATGTTGAGCCATGCAATCGGAACAGCCGCTCACAGTTTCCTAGTATTTGACCTTTCCACCATGCCCCATGAGTGCTCTATTGGGTTCATTTCGAGTGAATGTGGTGGCCACAGCATCCGTCGGAACTGTCCAGAATGCTCCTCGAACCAATTTTGGACAACTTGGACCCGATTACATGGTGCATTATCCGCCTGGAAAATCCTATCGTTGTTGGGGGACATGAAGTCCATAAAGGGTTGCAAATGGTCACCCAGCAGAGCAAAAAAGCGATTACTGATTAATGACGTGTTTACAAGGACCAGAGGACCCAATCCGGGCCACGTAAAGAGACCTCACACATGTATGGAACCAGCACTAGCTTGCACAGTGCCTTGTTGACAACTTGAATCTATAACCTCATGTGGTTTGCGCCGCACTCGAACGGTACCATCAGTTCCTAACAACTGGTAGCGTGACTCATCGGACCAGGACATATGTTTCTAGTCTTCCAGGGTCCAATTACCGTGTTCACGAGCCCAGGTGAGACGCTGTGTCCGATGTCGTAGTGCTAACAGATGCACTCTGGTGGATCTTCTGCTCCCATACCCAATGGACGCTAAATTACGCTCCACTGAGATGATGGACATGTCTCTGGTACCTCCTGTATTGAATGTGGATGTTATTTGAGGCAGCAGCGCTTGTCTGTTAGAGTGAACAATCTTGGTCAGACCCCGCTGGTCACGGTCATTCAGTACCCACGGTCGGCCACTGTGCTGTCCACCGTAGGCGGTAATGCCTTCGATGAGGTATTCTCGGTACACACGTGACACCGTGGATCTAGGAATGTTGAATGTTCGCACAATTTCGGAAATTGAATGTCCCATTCGTCTGGCTCCCACTACCATGCCTCGTTCAAGCTCCGATAATTCACGTCGGCTTGCCATATCCTACTGGCGGTTGTTCAGCTTGACTCACGAGATTACATCTCGCAACTGATAAAAATCGTGGCGTGCGTCGAGGCCTTTCTACGACGGCAGCCCAGTTAAGAATTTGCATACTGCTATCCCATGACTTTTGGCACTTCCGTGTATAAAAATAATGAAAATATTCAAATATGTACAAAATCTCCTGTTTTAAATCTTACAGTTACTTCTAACTATTTCTTATTAACTATTTATTCAACTGTCTGGGGACACACTGACCTTACCCCGTCCCAGTGGCGCAGTGATCTAAGCTTAAGTTTCTAGTCGTTCGTCCGAGATGGGTCTGGGTTCGAATCTCGGTGAAGCATGGGCGCTGTGTTTGTCTTACAGCACTGGCTCTCTCTCTCTCTCTCTCTCTCTTTCTCTTTTCTAGAGTCAGTGGCTCCAAATTAGGAATGGGTAACAGCTTATAGCCCATTGGGGCTGACGGTGGTCGTTAAACCCCCCAAACGAAAAAAGAAAAAACACACACACACACACACACACACAGCCCTGTGTTTTTGCTTCTCGTATGCATTTCCTTTGGAATTTCGACTTGAACATTGCCGCAGCTACTCGAACACATTTTTAAGTGTTAGCTACTACAAGCTCATAATTAATTATGGCCTTTGGCCATAATTAATTATGAGCTTGTAGTAGCTAACAAGGAAGGAAAGGCCCTCGGGTCCGGGCACCCTCTTGAGGGGAGATTGAGTACGAATTTAAAGCGGTGCGTATGTATATGTAAGGCTTTTACCAATGAACCCAATCCGTGCCTCCCCCCCCCACACACACACACCTTTAAGGAATATGTGGCTACTCCACTGATTATTATTATGGTTGTCACACATGTACACAAACATTCTCTTTTATTATTACAGATTGCATCTGTTATTTGCAGCAGATACAAAATGAGGTACATGTTGCGAATTAAATCCATCCTTTTCATGCTAAAACAATTTCTTTCTGTCCAGTAGTAGTGCTTTCAGAAATATTTAATTACATGCATTCTTTCTCCTTTTCTTGTAGTCATTTTGTATTCCTTTCGAAGAACTAAATTTTCTAGCTTTTTAAATTACATATAATTTCTTCCAATATCGCTCCCAGAAATTTCCAGAATTTTCCCAAAAGTGTGGGTGACCCCTCTAAATTTACCCGGAAAAATAGTCAGGTGCCATAACAATTTCCAGAATTTTCCAAAGGTGTAGGGTGACTCCTCTAAATTTACTGGGAAAAATAGTCAGGTGCCATAATAATTTCCAGAATTTTCCCAAGGTGTAGGGTGACCCTTCTAAATTTACCAGGAAAAATAGTGAGGTGCCATAACAATTTCCAGAATTTTCCCCAGGTGTATGGTGACCCCTCTAAATTTACCGGAAAAAACAGCCAGGTGCCATAACAATTTCCAGAATTTTCCCAAGGTGTAGGGTGACCCCTCTAAATTTACCGGGAAAAATAGTTAGGTGCCATAACAATTTCCAGAATTTTCCCAAGGTGTAGGGTGACCCCTTTAAATTTACCGGGAAAAATAACAATTTCCAGAATTTTCCCAAGGTGTAGGGTGACCCCTAAATTTACCGGGAAAAATAGTCAGGTGCCATAACAATTTCCAGAATTTTCCCAAAGTGTAGGGTGACCCCTCTGAATTTACCAGGAAAAATAGTCAGGTGCCATAACAATTTCCAGAATTTTCCCAAGGTGTAGTGTGACCCCTCTAAATTTACCAGGAAAAATAGTCAGGTGCCATAACAATTTCCAGAATTTTCCCAAGGTGTATGGTGACCCCTCTAAATTTACCGGGAAAAATAGTCAGGTGCCATAACAATTTCCAGAATTTTCCCAAGGTGTAGGGTGACCCCTCTAAATTTACCGGGAAAAATAACAATTTCCAGAATTTTCCCAAGGTGTAGGGTGACCCCCTAAATTTACCGGGAAAAATAGTCAGGTGCCATAACAATTTCCAGAATTTTCCCAAGGTGTATGGTGACCCCTCTAAATTTACCGGGAAAAATAGTCAGGTGCCATAACAATTTCCAGAATTTTCCCAAGGTGTAGGGTGACCCCTCTAAATTTACCGGGAAAAATAACAATTTCCAGAATTTTCCCAAGGTGTAGGGTGACCCCTCTAAATTTACCAGGAAAAATAGTCAGGTGCCATAACAATTTCCAGAATTTTCCCAAGGTGTATGGTGACCCCTCTAAATTTACCGGGAAAAATAGTCAGGTGCCATAACAATTTCCAGAATTTTCCCAAGGTGTAGGGTGACCCCTCTAAATTTACTGGGAAAAATAGTCAGGTGCCATAACAATTAGGACGGAGGTTGACTTTTGTACATTTATTCTCATCCAGTTACTATTAATGTTACAGTACGAGAAAGTTAAATGATTAGAAGAAGCAGCAGATGAAATTCTTTTTCTATTTAGATATTTCTAGATTTATTTAAGAGAACTACTCCCTTATAATTATTGTATGCATGTTAGGATTATAGGGTACATAAGAAGTATATGTAAATCACGTTTCGTGATTTTTTGTTTCAAACTTCCACGTAATAATTTTCCGTTCTGTCAGCCCGTGAGGCGGGGAGGGGGGGCATCGGCCCTCCCCGTGGTTGCGCCACTGATTTCTTCATATGGGCAGGATCTCAGAATACCAGTGATATGCTTTTTTAGCATTCAACGTAATATGCCCAAACTTTAATTTAACCAGTCGCTTGAGTGGAATTTCAATTTTATCTACGAATGTTTCATGTTGCAGATACGATTAAATAATTTATTTTGCTTGGGTTGTAAGTACATTGCTTCAAACAAAGTGGTCTATCTTGTGATTTACTGCTCAGTTGGCAAGATACAAATACACAACATGTTTGATAACTTGTGCTGAGGGATGGTAGGTTTTAGGGGGAAGTTCTTTCCTGCTGTATTTCATTTTCCATCTTCACCCATTGTCCTTAATGCTGCCTCCCCCCTCTTTTTTTTTTTTTACTGAATGACGTCACCACACCTACTTTTGAAAAGACCATTCTGTGCCGTAACGAAGCCACAACAGATCACCTTCTGTTAGGCGGTAGGTTGGAAACATTGTCGCTGGCACACCAGCGAAGATAAACCTCCTCGGCCGGGCCAGCTGGTTTTCGTCACGCGGCAGAACGTTTCAGTAGTCAGCCGGCTAGAACCTTCGGCCTCCTCCCACCCGAAGAAGTCAGCCAGCCTTGCTGGCTAGATCTAGACTCCGTTATCGACTGCGTTTTGCGGTTCACGGTGACAGCGATTTTGTGGCCGTAAATATTGGTGGAAAGGGTGGGGAGACAGTGCCGTGAGATGAAGCTCGGCGCTTTTTTGTCTCCCCACAGCCACCCAGAGGATGGAGTTGAAATTTATGCAGTCCATTTTGGAGACTTGTCAGGAAGTTTTTAATCTCCGAGGAGACAAGACTGCTTACTGTTCTTAGAGCTTCCGATTACTGGGACGTTTTAGGTTTTGAACCCGGCAGCCGTAGCGACAGTTGCCTTGTTCACTTTGTGAGTAAATGTTTACGCTAAGAGAGATAGCCGCAGCGAAGAGACAACGGGGCATTTATAAACGAACACGATTACTTCATTAGCCATTCACATCACCGTCACAATAGACGACGCAGTAATTTTTCCTCACTATCGTCGGAGTTAAGATACGCACTATTTTCAGAGGCGCAGCCGCAGAAAGCAAACTACCGGGTGTGATAAGTGCATATAAGGATTTCTGAACATTTCTGAGCGATTCTTCATTTTCTTGAGTATGTATAATTTAGGAATATAATGTAAGCTTTAGTTTTAATTATGCAACCTAAACTGCTATTAGAAAAGGTTATCGTGGTTCAAGATGCATAATCACGCTACACTTAGTCCCAGCAATCAGGGTGGATCTAGAGGGGCGGGGCGCCCCCTCAGGAAACAAGGAAAAGTTTCGATTTGTTAGGTTTTAATAACAAATTGAATATTTTTTCGTGAAAGAAAGTATTACTTGAAAGCATATTAATTGGAAGAATTTATAGACATACTAAGAACACTTTTTCATTTTTCGGGAAAATATCAGAAAGGTCCCCAGTTACTCCCGACACTTGCCCCCCCCCCCCCCCCCTCACGAAAATCATGGATCCACCCCTGGTAGCAATAACAGAATCGTTTTTTTTTTTTTCTCCTTTTGCTATGAGCAAATTTGAAAACTTGCCGTACGCGATTTACTTAAATTCTTAAAGCACTAAAGAATTATGAATTTTTAGTGTTTTAAGAACTTTTATGAATTTTCAGAAAAGAAGTTTTGCAAAATCGCGAATTCAGAATTACCGTTCTTTGCAAAATCGCTCCTTATTACATTTCCTTTTTTTTTTTTTTTTTTTTTCTTGCCATTCAGTAGAAGCCGCCCCGGTGGCGCAGTGGTCTAAGGCGTTGGCCTCTGATCATTCGTCCGAAGGGGTCCGGGTTCGAATCCCGGTGAGGCATGGATGTTGTGTTTGTCTTACGGAACTGGCTCTCTCCTTCCCTGGAACCAGTGACCCTAAATTAGGGACGGGCGACTGCTTATAGCCCATTGAGTTGCTCACGGTGGTCGTTAAACCTCCAATCAAAAAAAAAAAAAAAAAAAAATTCAGTAGAACATTTTATGCACAGGATTTTAAAAACACTTCGCCAATGCAAAACTTGGCGTATTCAGCAAAAAAAGATAAGAAGCATTTAAGCTACCACTTTTTTTTTTTTAAATTACATTTAAGTGGGGTTTTTTTTTTGTTGTTGTTAGGAGGTTTAACGACCACCGTGAGCAACACAATAGGCTATAAGCAGTCGCCCGTCCCTAATTTAGGGCCACTGGTTCCAGGGAAGGCAGAGAGCCACCGCCATAACACAAACACAACAACCATGCTTTAGCAGGATTCAAACCCGGACCCTTTCGGGCGAATGATCAGGAGCCTTCGCTTAGACCAGTGCGACACCGGGGCAGCCATTTAAGTTTCCAAATCGTTTGCTTTGAGCAAAAGTGTCGCCCTGATCCACTTGTTCAAGCGATTGCAATTTCATTCCGCAGGAAGGGCATAAATTAAAAATACAAAACAAAGTCCCCGTCATTAAAATTTTAATCTTTTATTCGGAGAATAAAATTACTTCGCTGCTTACCCTCTTTCCTTAATTCTTGCTCAGTGCACACTGACCACACCCACACGACGGACATCGCTAGACATCAAAATCAAGGTGGGCGAGCATTAATTGCATATTTGGTGGGGCAAGTTTATATGCAACTTTATTTGCGAAATACTGTAGGAAACAATTTGCAATGTTTTTCACTGCCGGCTACAAAGCTATTCGTGTAACCCCTCCACCTGTACACACGTACGTATACACGGATTTGACTATTTACGCAACTGGTGTAAGATGTAAGTATTTGTAGAATGTGACCTTTAACTTCCTTTCTTCGTATCAGTGCATTGCGTAAATTGGTTTTCAAAATTATGCATTTTTCTTATGAAAAATTGCTTGAACAATTTCTTTCAGGAAAAAAAGGCTCTATTTGATTACCTAAATAAAATGTTAACGACGTGACAGACGCACACACACACACACACACTTCCTTCTTCCTTAACTCCCTATCTTCAAGCCAGCGACTTTCCCTTGCACTCCTCTCCTACAAAGCAGTCGTCAACCACACTCTGCTCTCTCATTGTCCTGGGACAGTCTTAAGAGCTCTAGTGTAGTTTTAGACTCCACTTTCCGTGTTGGAATCCCTTATTTAGTAACTAAAACAAGCATCAGAGCAATTAGTAATGATCACAACATATGATTCCTACCCTCCACATTTGTCCCCCTGGCCATACAAACATGAAAAAGAGCCTTAAACTAAGGAACTGGAAGAGCGGAGCACAACTGAATTTTCACAAACAACGCACTTTCTAGGGGAAATACGTATGTAATGCTACACGAGGACGATTGATTATTACTTGTCAAATTCCAAATTATATTTTGAAGATAAATGTATTGAAAGAAAAACGGCACATCTTGACACTTCAAGATAAATTTCAAGGTGGGCTCCAACCTACCCTCGCATCCCTTTGGCGAAGTCTCTGACCCACACACGCACATCGATAGATCTACTCACACACCACCGCCCCGGTCGCCGAGTGGTATCAGGCTTTTTCTTCTGACCATGTGTCAGAGTTAAGAATCCTGGATGAGGCATGTGTGCTGTGCTTATCCGATGGCGCTACTTCTGTCCTTTCGCTGGCACCCCTTACCCCTAAATTCGAGATGGGTGACTACTTAAAGCCCGATGAGTTACTCATGGTGATCGTTAAACCGGAAACGAAAGAACAAAAAAGAAAAACAAAAAGAAACACGAATGCTGCTAAACTATACAACTATTCACAAGGCAACGCAAGATCAACTGGATGTCACAAGCAACTATCAAAATTCAAGCGGGTAGCCCCAGTGACTCAGTTGTCTAAACGTTGGCTTCTGACGTTCGTCTGAGTGGGACCGGGTTCAATTCCCGGATGAGGCATGCGTGGCGTGTTTTTCTTACTGCACTGGCTCTCACCCTTCCCTGGAACCAGTGGCCTTAAATTTAGGACAGGCGGCTGGTTATAGCCCACCGGGTTGTTCACTCAAACAAAAAAACACACAAGAAAATGACACCGAATTTTCGGGTGTAATAAGCACGTCTTTTGAATCCGTTCTGACGCAAATTAAATTTATCAAAGCTATTCAAAGTCAATGGAACCGGTATGGAAAACAATAGTATCTGACGGAAGAAAGAAGTTTTTCAATCGGGTCTTTAATCCCTCAGATATTGCTGTAAACGGAATCGTGAGCTTACGAACTCTTAGAAACAGAGTTATCGACAAAAATAAGATGTGACTTTACGTCCCTTGATGGGAAAACCATGCATTATTTTAGGAAGAAAGTGTTCACAAAAGGTTTATCCATATGAGCGGTATCTGTCAAAGAAAAATAATTTTAGTCAAGTTTTCAGGAGCCCAGATTTTGCTACAAATACATCAGAAGTAGAAATTAACACTTATGACCCCTGGTGGCCAAACCATTCTTTACCAAACATTAGAAATTACGTGAAAAATATTTTCCGTCAGGTCTTCTGTGCGATACAAGAAGAATTTTTCAAATCGGAGTTTTAGGAGCAGAAAACGCAATTTACCATTTTCCGCCCTAGCGGAAAGTCTATGATTTACTTGAAAATTTTGAATTTATTGGAAAAACATTTCGCATCGCAAACACTATCCAACAAAGAAGGAATTTTTCAAATCGGACTTTTAGAAGTAGAGATATTGACAAAAATAAGACATACATCTACGCCCCTGGCGTAGAAACCATGCATTATTTCAAGAAGAAAATGTTCCTAAAATGTTTGTCGACATGAGTAGTATCGATCAACAAAAGACTTTTTTTTAATCGAGATTTTAGGAGCTCATATTTTGCTGCGAATACATCAGAAGCGGAAATTAAGACTTACGCCACCTGGTGGCCAAACAATTTTTTACAAAAATTTGAAATTACGTGCAAACGATTTCCCATCAGGAGCTGTATCCGGTGCAAAAAGAATTTTTCAGATCGGAGATTAGGAAGCAGAGATATAGGAAGAAACACAATTTACCTCTACGCCCCTAGCGGAAAGTCTATGAATTACTTGAAAATTTTGAAACTATATGAAAAACATGTCACACGGAAAACACTATGCAACAAAGAAGGAATTTTTCAAATCGGACTCCTAGAAGTCGAGATATTGACAGAAATAGGATATACATCTACGCCCCTGGCGGAGAAACTGTGCAATATTTTAGGAAAAAATATTCCGAAAATGTTTATCAATGTAGGTGGCATCAGTCCACGGAAGAATTTTTTCAATCGATATTTTAAAAACTCAGATTTTATGGCAAATACATCAGAAGCAAAAATTAACCCTTACGCCCCTTGGTGGCCAAAGTATTCTTTACAAAAAATTCGAAATTATATGCAAAAGATTGTGTATCAGGAGATGTATCCGCTGCAAAAAAAAATTTCAAATCGGAGTTTTAGAAGAAGAGTTATCGGGAAAAATGCAATTTACTTTTACGCCCCCTACCGGAAAATCTATGCTTAATTTGAAAAAGAAATTATATCCAAAATACTCTTCGACATAAATGGAATCGAAAGATAAAAGATTTTTTCAATCGGATGTTTAGAAGCAAATATGTGGAATAAAACATATTTTTGAATTCGACATCATCTGCATTTACGCCTTCTAGCGGCGAAATTGTACATCGTAAAAAAAAATCGAAGTAAAGGATCACCATTCGCATATTTCTAGCTTTCGAATGCAAAAAGGAATTTTTCAAATCGGACAAATAGTTGCAGAGATTCCGTGGGTACAGACGGACGGACGGACGGACGGACAAACCGATAATAAGCACGATCTCTTTTTACAAAAGACGTGCTAAAAAAATCAACTGAAAAAGTAAATCGTACATACAGTCTCAAAACTGATATTAGTACTTTGTACGTATATACATGAATGCATAAAAACGTCTTTGGTTTCAGCTCTATAAAAATGCAGTCAAACCTCAATAAACTGCCTCTTCCCTTCAAACCGCCACCCCGGCTTCTGACCAATCTGCTGATGGGTTATAAATCTTATCCTATTCTACGAAATAGAACTTTCCCCCTTTAAACAGCCACCTTGCTGTGTAACCAGGATATCATAGATTTAACAAGGGCAACCTTTAATAATCTTTGAAAAAAATAATATTAATTAGTAAAAAAATTGGATATAAAATGTATAATTTATTTCAATAATGAATATGGTGAGTTTTAATGATATTTTCTTTTCTTAGAGCTTATTTGGAGACGGTTCTTTTCTCTGCAATTCCATGCAGCTGTGTTAACGATGTATGATGCTCTTTGGCGTTTCTTAGTCGTTCCATTCCCAAGAAATAGCCGAGTTCGAAAAACTATAAAATTCCTCATACACTAGTTCAAAGTGTTCTACAAGGTAAATGGCATCCGGTGTTGAAAGAATTTTTGAAATCGCACATGTAGAAGCAGAGATATTGAGAAAAACAAATTAATCATTTGTGCCCCCTAGCGGCGAAATTCTGTATTATTTTCGGAAGAAAATATACACAAAGAGTTTTCATAGTTAGTAGTATCTCACCAAAAATGGAATTTTTCAATCGAGGTTTTAGTTAGGCAGTTTTTGCTATAAACGGAAACGTGAATTTGCGCCCTCTAGTGGAAAACTTGTTCGTTAAGAAAAATTTGAAATTATATGAGATACATTTCACAGCGGAAAAGCTCTCCGACAAAGAAAGAATTTTTCAAGTCGGACTCTTAGAAGCAGTGATATCGGCAAAAACAAGATATACACTTACGCCCCCTGATGGAAAAACTATGCGCCATTTTAAGCAGGAGTTATTCTCAAAAAGTGTTCCGAGGTGAGCGGTATCGGTCCCCGAAAGAATTTTTTTCAGTTGAGTTTTCAGAAGCTCAGATTTTGCTGCAAATACATTAGAAGCAGAAATAAACACACCCCTTGTGACCAAAAATTAGGAATTATATGCAAAACATTTCCCATGAGGAGCTATTTACGAAGCAGGAAGAATTTTTCAAATCGGACTCTTAGAAGAAGAGATATCGGAGAAAACGCAGTTGACCCCTAGCAGAAAATCTATGCATTACTTGAAAAAGAAGCTGCGACTAAAATAGTCTTCGTTATGAATGGCATCGAAGCAGGGACGTTGCCAGACTTCAAAATCAAGATGGGCTACGGGTGGGCTAGCATTATTTTTGGTGGGGCAAGCTTTTATTTTTTTCATTTTTTTTTTCATTGGAGGTTTAACGACCACCGTGAGCAACTCAATGGGCTATAAGCAGTAGCCCGTCCCTAATTTAGGGTCACTGGTTCCAGGGAAGGGAAAGAGCCAGTGCCGGAAGGCAAACACAACATCAATGCCTCACCGGGATTCGAACCTGGACCCCTTTCGGACGAATAGTCAGATGCCATCGCTTAGACCACTGCGCCACCGGGGCAAGCTTGATAGCAAATTTTTTTCCCTACCCTCGCACCCCCTTGGCGACGTCCATGCATCGAAGGAAAGTAAGATTTTTCTTCAGTTGGATATTTAGAAGCAAATATATGCAGTAAAATGTACTTTGAATTCGATACCATCTCCATTTACGTCCTCTAGCGGGGAAGTTGTGGATCGGAAAAAAAAAACGAAATGCAAGGATCATTATTCTCACATTTCAAGTTTACAATGCAAAAAGAATTTTTCAAATGGGACTAAATTTTTGAAATCGTCCACAGACTGGCAAACTGATAACGTGAACACGATCTTTTTTCTTAAAAAAAAAAAAAAAAAAAAAAAAGACTTGGTAAAAAATTTATTGGGTAGTAAAATAGATATATGACATGTGCACATTTCAACGTTCAGCATGATTTTCATGATGATTTAGTTGCTAATAGGGTTTTCAAGGAATTCGTGATATCTTTTCTTTTTTTTTCCTTTTTTTTTTGTCGTAGGACGACTTCTAACTCCGCGGATAGTAAGGGGACCGTCCGCCTATGACAAAAATAGGTCCCAATTGAAGTCACTGAAGTGTTAGTCACTGCAGTCGAATTCGCGTACTGCGCAATACATACTGCGCGCGGCGCTTCCCTCGCTTCCTTATTTCTGGGTGTGCCGCCGCGTTTGATTTAGTCTATCTCGGCAACGGTGTGCGGCGCAACATGACTGAGCGTGGTATCGTTTTAAAGCTCTCGACGAGATCTATTCAAATATACGAAGAACATTTCGCAATGGTTTGAACTGAACATTTTAGAAAGTGTTTTCTTGTGAACCGGTGAACACTTTTGACAATATCATGGTTTATCTGGACAACCGTGAGTGCAAAACGACTGTGCGTGGTATCGTTTTGAAGCTCTCGACGAGATCTATTCAAATATATAAAGAACATATATGAAAATTTATATATGAATTGTTTTCGTGTGAACGGGTTAACATTTTCGACAATGCCGTGGAATTCGCAGAATGAACGCAAGCAAAAGTGGAGAAAAACAAAACGAGAGGAAAGAGAAAGTGATGAGGAATGTAAGAAGACCAAGAAGACAGAGCACCACGTTGGGTAATTCGTGTATCGATCTGCTTTGTGTTCGCAATGTATCCAGCATTATTTGTAAAAATTATGTAAGCTACTTTTCATATAATAGACTTGTGTTGGCTATAACAAATCAAATAAACGCTTTGAAAACGTACTCGACTAGCTCATCGTTCCAAACTCGATCAGAACTGGGCCTACCTGTATCCCCCCCCCCTAAAACCAAATTTTTTAGAGAAAAATAATTATCTGGTGCTTCAGCCCGTTTTGAGTGTTGTTTGATGCTACTTGCTAGCATGAGAATTTTTTTAATTTTTTCGCCGTTAAGTCCTTGCTAAAATTTGTTCATAGCCAAAATCGTTTTACAATACATATTTCAACAGTTCTCTTTCAACCAGGATCTTACAGAATATTTTTTTTTTTCATGAGGGTCTTTATGAGGTGTTCTTCCTGTTGGTACGTGTTTTTTTGTAATGAACCGCAATAATTGCACGCAATGGTATGGTCGTTCCAATCCGTCGCTCTGTAGAAAACGCAGTTTTTAAATAAAGTTCGCGAGTATCTGCCCAATCGGCAGCTTTCTATAATTTTCTGCTGAATGTGGGCGAAACTTTCCGTGCGATCTATGCTCAAGAGGAATGAAGATTTACATATGGAACTGTTTGCACCAGGAAAAAAAAAAAAAAAAAAAAGGATTGCACCTGGGATGCGTGTTTCTTGAATGTTTACATTTCCCCTGAGAAGTCAAGGAAGGAAGGATGTTTCTTTCTCCCTAAGCATTGAATCATTCTAGCGAGCCAACTGCTGCTGAACAGTTTATTTAACTTCAACCTTTACGGGCCTCGGGACTTTGCGTGCATATATATCATTTTCATTTCCATCTAAACAACACCGAGAATCGCAGGAAAGGGCGATGACAGACTGCATGATTTCCTTACAAAGAAAGAGAGAGAAAAAAATCCACTGATTCCTGAGATTGAGAAAATACAGTTTCTCTAACAAATGTATGTAACTATGTCATTGAAAAAAGAAAAGGGGAAAGCCAGGTAATTTTTCTTTAAACATTTCATTTCCCTTTTTGTTAATGTGATTTACGTGCTACGAGAAAACTGAACTATATCGCAAAACTTTTTTTTCATAACTAATAAAACCTTCATAGCATATCCGCAAGAAAACCTTTTTTTAATTATTTTTATTATCGTTTGCTAAATGTTCTTGCGACTAAAAAAATCCCTAAAAATCGGGCACTTATCGAACAACATTTTTGAAGAAAATAGTAAAGCTATGCTAGCAACCCGATTTATTGGCTTAAGAATATACTGGGTTACAAGGAAAGTCTATGATCAGGCCAATATCCCACGAAATATAGCAGTTAGCGATTTACTTCTTGTGCAGTTTTATAGGAACCTCCCCCCCGCCACCCCTATGACGCACCCAATAACACCACGAAGGATCCCCTCTTCCCCTTTGGAGGGATTGAGGGGGCTATTACGCCCCCTTTGCATATAGGGCTAAACTGTCAATTACAAACTTGTTCAGCGAGGCAAAAATAGTACAGAAATGTTTTTGTTCCATAACAAAAGATGGAAGAGGACTCTCCAAATGCGAAAAAAACCGGAAAGCTACCTGAGTCGCTGTGTTTAAAGCATATTTGCATGGATTTCAAATATGCTTTCTGATCCGTCGTCAGAATACAAAAATGATATGCGTGGTCTGTATGCCAACACTTCGTGAACCAGTGACGGGAAGTCTAAAGCTTTGCCACGTACACAAGTCAATTAGATGTGCATACAGTTTTCCTATTGGATGAGTGTTTCGCCACTTTATGCTATTTCTCCTTCTCTCAGTGTTTTTTTTACTGTATTGGGCATCGAAGTCTGATATGTCAAGGAACTACGTTTTATGATATGTCAAGGAACTACGTTTTATTTCAGAACAGGAACTGTTGAAAAGTTTTGTAGGAAAACTTTTCCTTTGTGCTTTCATTTACTTAGAATTTACCAGTTTAGATAAGTTAATACAAGTAAGTTCTTGGCTAAATACTCTGACGTTGCTTCTGGATGTTGTGATTTTCTTGGGGCCGCATTTCCGGTCTCCTTGCATCTTTTGTTATGGGACAAAAACATTTATGAACTATTTTTGCCTCGCTGAACAATTTTGTAATTGACTTTTTCGCCCTATCTGCAAAGGGCGAAAAAATCTGCAAAGAGCTATGTCCCCCTCAACCCCCCAAATGAGGGCGAAGGGATCCCTCGTGGTGTTATTGTGTGCGCCATAGGGGGTTTCCTATTCAGCTGCACAAGGAGTAAATCGCTAACTGCCATAGTCCGTGAGATATTGGCTTGATCACGGATTTTCCTTGTAACCCTGTATAAACAATCGTTTCCAAGCTTTTGCACATCAACTAGATGGCTTTTCAGTTTCTGTCTATTTTCCTTGAAAAAATAATCTGGTTGATGTGCGATATCTTGGAAACGATTGTTTATATATTCCTACGCCAATATCGGATTACTAGCATAGTTTTACTAAAATATTTTCTACATAATTGGAGCAGAGTTCTTCGTTATTAACTACTTTGTATTGTAGGAGCAATTTCTTTTCTACTTAGGTTGTTATTTCAATACAAAAAGTAAATCTCTGGAAAGGAAAAGATCTGGTGAGTTCAATCAACTAATAGGCATTTAATTAATAACATTTTTTAATTCCGTGTAACCACCAGCAGTCATTTTATCTTTCAAATCCTACGGTATTGAAGATGCGTACGTTTACATTGTTCATGGCATTTGTGAAGTCGGTAGTGCAAATGTTCGACTGTTCGATGAAATAGCCAATTGTGAAAATAGAAAATGGAGTGATAAAATATCACCACATCGCCTAAGCTCTTCACTGCCTCAGTGCTGAGCGCTTTTTAATCACTGAACCAGGAGGATGATGGGATAATGGTTAATATAATTTAACCCAACTTCTCATTTTGCTGACGACATTGTCATTTTTGCATTAACCCCCTCAGATCTGCAGAGCTTGATCCAGGAACCTTCAGACAACAGCAAAAAAAAAAAAAAAAAAAAAAAACTTAAAGAAAACGAAATTAATTTACAATGTTTTTATAAGAATTTAAGTTTTAGAGATTAGTGAGGGCAAATTTAAAAGTAAATAATGCCTACATTTACCTTGAACAATAGATATCAAGCAAAGATGACATCGAAAGAAAGCTAATAAGTACGTATATCGAGCGCATTCGGAAGAAAGAGAGGAAATTTCAAGAACTGTTTTAAAGAATGTTTAATCAATGCATCCTTGCAGTTCTTATTTTATTCATTAACATGGACCCTAACTAAAAAAAACGTACAAAGGCTGCAGACGTTTCAATTCAAAGAGGTGTGTAGTGATGCATGCTCGGCGTAACTAAGAAAGATGCGAAAGGGAACTCATGAATCAGTAAAATGACAAGAGTGGATGCCATCATGTATGAAAACACAAATTTTTCCGTGACAGAGATCGAATCAGCGTCCCCCTCACTCCGGAGTAAGTTGCTCTTCCAGCTAAGCTACACGGACGGTATGTATCGCTGCATATTTGTCGTCTTGGCACGTGCTCTCTGTAGTACGTCACATCAACTCATTCTTAATTTTATTTTTTTATTTTTTGAAGCAAAGAACGAATTTTTCATTAATTCTAGACGATGTGTGAAACAAACATGACACATTTTTCGAAGAACCCAACGGCCAGTACATCCACTTTTACGTTCGGGGGCCAATGTGAAAACACATATTTGTCCATGACGGATCTCGCACTCCCTCACTCCGGAGTAAGTTGCTCTCCCAACAATGCTACAAGGACGGAATGTATCGCGGCAGATTTGCTGTCTCGACATGTGCTTTACCTCTGTAGTACATCACACATGGTGAAGTAAATACCTTCACGTTGAAATGGACTGGACTTATTCCTGCTAGATGAACTTACCACCGTTGTACAACTGAAATAATACAAACGATTCCAAGGGAAAGGAAAAGACCCAGAAAAAGAAATTACTGATATTGTTTTAGTTCGACCGAAAGTAAGCATTTGTATCCTCTTTTTATTTTTAAGTTAAAGATACTTCCCTGAGAGAGTATGGCGAGCGAGAAAGTGCTTCTGCGAAAGCTTTTTCACCAGCCCATCATGAACTACGTTGAAATGAGTTCGAGTGCATGGTTTATTGACCAGTATCTTGGTGGAAGAGCATTGGACACATAATCCCCCACCTGCAATTTTGGAGTTCTCAGTTTTAATGAGATTGCATTCCCATTTTCTAAAGAAGGTGCAATAGCATTGCTATGGCTCACGCGTGGAAGGAAAGTGTGAAAGTTACGTAATGAAGGATTAGAGGGGGATGTGAGGACAGAAACTGACCGAATGACGTAAGGGGTGAGGCGAACGGACGTCGAAAGCGTGTCCCGATCATTTTTGCAAAGCAGAAAGAAAGCAGTATGTGCTGTAGAGATCGAGAGAAGCGAGACATAAAAACATTTCTCTCTCCAAACGGATAAGGAGAAAAATATTGATGTCTGAAATAAGATATTTTTAGCGTAGGAAATAGGTGAAACTGGTATAGAGGAAATCGTAGGAGATTCGAAGGATGACTCTGTTAGGTAGTACTTAGCAGAGGTAAAGGAAAGCGTGAAGAAACAAGCCGAAAATAGAGCATTCTGAATCAAAGAATAGAGTAGGCCACTATAATCACGTAGAACATGGACAACACTAAGTGTGATAATATATACCTATCAGCACGAATAAAGATTATAATTTCAAAAGGGCAGACTGTGACACAGCTAGTACCGTAATTCGGTTTGTTTCACATTCGAGAGACGATACCGAAAGCGCCGGGATTTCCACAATTCGCTTTCAGAGAAGGCCTGACGAATCCAGTACAGGAGCAAGAAAGAAATTCTGTAACACAGACCACGCGGGGAGGTGGCTGGATGAAATTCGAAAGTATGCAGAAATGATCAGCAACAAAATTGTTCAAGACAGAGACTGGAATTTGGGGAAGAGAGCGCGGAATCCCTTCATTCAGCAGAGGGAATTGAGAACGGGTGAGTGGTCTCCTTCTGGATCTTTTTCTGGACTTAGTATCCAATCTAGTATTTCAGTTGTCCAACGATGGTCAGTTCTTCTAGCAGTACGTCCAGCTCTTTTCCACTTAATGGGTCTTTACTTTGTTCATGATGTCATCAGTTCTTGTCAGTTTCCTGATTCATGATTTACTCTTCCTATCTTTCCGGGTCAGACTACGTATGCATCTTTCCATGCTTCTTTCCGATATCCGCAGCCTGTGAATGCCTTTTTAAATCAAGGCCCATGTCTCTGATCCATGATACATATAAGCAAAAACTGTAGAAACTGAAAACCGGATTAGCTAGCAATTCGTTCATTTCATCATGAAAGAAGAAATTGCTAAAATCCCGGAACTGGTTATTTACTTGTAACTGTCAACCCCTCCGCTCCCCAAAAACTTCCTGACTAACCCTCCAGGGGACAAGAAAGAAACCTTGAAAAAAGTTGTGGTCAAAATCTGTAGACAGCCTGGTTCGTAGCTCCGATGATTCTTAGCCCCATCCTGCCTTCGTGTAGCACTAGCCGCTGTCTTGGTCTAGAATGTTACAGTCACCGGAAAGTGATGGCGAATTTTTTAGTTGTGAATTTATTGTAGGGTGGGACTGGTTTGCCATAATTCACCACGCTAGCTAAGCGGGTTGGTTGGTAGATGAAGCGTAGTATTTTCTCTTATCCTGGAAGCATAGTTATAGAGGATGTCCGAGAATTATTGGACACACTACAAAATTATGTACAAAAAAAAAAAAAAAAAAAAAAAAAAACTACGAGCACTGTCTGTTTTTCTATGTCACGTATTACTAACACAGTTTCTATATTTTTGTTTTGCAGAATTGTTATTCCCAGAATCCGATAGATGGCGCTAGGTGTGGCCTGATGAGGAATGAATGAGAAATGCGCAATCAGTAGTCATGTCATCCGTACAGCAGAAGGCGATGTGTGTGTGTGTGTGTGTGTGTGTGTGTGTGTGTGTGTGTGTGTGTGTGTGTGTGTGTGTTATGGCTTGCGGAATTAAAGTCTGTCATTAAAGTTAAAAGACGGTACCGTTTAGAGTATGGTTGTAATCCTCCGTCCACGAATTCAATTAAGCGGTGAATGAAGCAGTTTAAAGAAACTTTCAATGTGGAACATCGTGGAGGAGCTGGTAGGCCTAACGTCAGCGGTGAGACGGTTGACCAAGTTAATGAAAGTTTCCGACGAAGCCCCAGGAAATCCGTTCGTAAAGCAAGCAGAGAACTGTGCATTCCGAAATCGACAGTTCACGATATCTTGCACAAGAAATTAAAGTTTCATGCTTATGAAATTAAAATAGTGCAAAAGATGCATGTAAATTATCACACTCTGCGATACGATTTCGCTGTGGATATGCTGAATCGAGTGGAAAACGACGAAAACTTTCTCAGTACTGTAATTTTTAGTGATGAATCCACATTTCATGAATCAAGTATTGTGAATCGTCCCAAATATAGGATATGGGGCAGTGAACCGCCTCATGCTGCTATTGAACTGAAACGTGATTCTCCAAAAGTTAATGTGTGGTGCGCCCTATCAAAAAGAGAAGGGATTGGCCCTTTCTTCTTCTGCGAAAAAATCATAAATGGTGGCACTTACTTGAATATGCTAGAAAATTTCGCTATACCCCAGATCAAAAGATATGACAACGTCGTTTTCCAACAAGACGGCGCGCCTCCGCATGGTCAACGTGTGTACGTAAGTGCTTAAATGAACATTTCCCCAACAGATGGATTGGGCGTGGTGGTCCCATTCCGTGACCTCCTCACTCTGGAGATCTAACTTCATTGGATTATTTCATGTGGGGTTATGTGAAGGATCGTGTCTATCAGGCGCTTTGTACTGATTTGCAGGAACTGGAGCAGCGTATCACAGCTGCTTTTAATTCCATAACTCCTCAGATGCTTGCCAATATATGACATGAAATCGAGTATCGCTTGGACGTACTACGATCAACCAAAGGATCTCACATCGAAATTTATTAACTTGTGTAGTTACATTGTAAGTTAGTACAGCCAGTTTCTTTCTATCAGTTTAATGTTTTGTTTTATATAACTTTGTAATGTGTCCAATAATTCTCGGACACCCTGCACTTCTAGTGGTCGGTCGTCGGTTATAGACTCTTCAATAAGAACAGGATGAAACACCAGGAGGCAGGGAAAGCATTTGTCTAGGAGAGGCTATAATATCGTTATCCTCGGCTCAGTAATTTTAGCGAAACTTAGCATTATATATACACTGCTGGCCACCCAAAATACAACACCAAGAAGGACACGAGATAGCAAAGCCAGATTTACTGGACACATAACAACAGATACAAAGATGAAACGATTGAGCTTACAGGACCGTATGACTTGCGGAACACGCAGACATCAATAGTTCGTGTGACACCCATGGCTAGCAATAACGGCCGCTACACGCCGTGGCATCGAACGAAAGAGGCTTTGGATGTTTGCTTGGGGTATGTCGGTCCAGGCTGCTTCCACACGTTGCCACAGTTCATCAGACGTAGCCGCGGGTAGTGCTTGCCGGACCACTCGGTGGCCGATCAGCGACCAGACGTGTTCGATGGGCGCCATATCAGGAAACAGGCGGGCCACGGCTGCAGTGACACCTGGTTGGCCTTGAAGAATTGTTGCACGATACGTGCCACGTGCGGGCGCGCATTGTCCTGTTTAAACGTGGCCGCTGGCTGGTCCTGCAGGTAAGGGAGGACTACAGGATCCAAAAACGTCGGAGATGTAGCGGTAGCTGTTGGGTGTACCGGCGACGCGTACCAGAGGGATGCGGGTGTCATATCCAATTGCGTCCGAATCCATAACGCCAGGTGACGGATCGGTATGGTGATGCATAATGCAGGCTTCATACAGTCTCTCGCCGCGGTGCCGCCACACGCGGATCCGACCATCGTGGTGTTGCAGGCAGAAGCGGGATTCGTCGGAGAAGACAATGTCGTGCCATTCCGTAGTCCAGGTACGGCGTTCAATGGCCCACTGCCGCCGCATTCTCCGGTGGTGTAACGTCAATGGTAATCGGAGCAAAGGGCGCCGTGCGACAAGTCTCCGCTCCTGCAGACGACGTCGAACGGTACGTGCTGACACAGGTTGGTGCGCAAAACACCCTAATTCCTGCGCTAACGTTCGTCATGTGGTGGTGCGAGCCGTCAACGCACGCCGTACAACATGCCGGTCCTCTCCTTCGGTGGTGTGCCACGGCAGCGGCAATCGCTCACGTCGGTCCGTCCGTCCGTCCCTCCTGCACCCACCGAATCCATACTCACCTCACTGTGGCTGGATGTCGTCCCACACGGGCGCCGATGTCTCGGTATGATAAACCGCTGTCGCGATAAGCCACTATTCGTCCTCTGTCAAACTCGAAACGTGCTGGAATGACTGCTGTATTCTGCGACGAGGCATCAGGAAGCTTCCCACGCACAGGTCCGGCAGCACAACACACTTCCACTACTTACACCCCGCCTTCTGTGCAGCCTTCTTATAGTGCTTTTCGGTGTCGTGCCGGGCGCACATGATTTGCATATGCCTTGCAATGCTAATCGTTTGCATGTCCTCTCGCGGGCGTCCCATGCTGCGAATTTCAGGCCAATCGGATGCTTCCTTCTTGGTGTTGCATTTTGGGTGGCCAGCCAGCAGTGTAATAATCCTTTAATATCATCTTATAAGATAAACTTATTATTTGTTTCAACAGTATTTTTGAAGAGGCTTTGAGACTGCCCCTTTGCTAGCTTTCAGTAAGACGTTAATGAGAAACGGGAGATGGCCACTCCCTGCTAGGTTTACGATATCTGAAGAAAGTCCTATTATTAGCCGTCCCGTGTGTTGGCGTGATTATTGTTAAGCATTGAAGTGGACGACAACTTATCAGAAGTATCGCTATTCGCAGGTTCTTGTCATTGAAGCAGGGAAGCAAGTAAATAAATATTTAAACAAATAGAATGTAGCGACAGGTGATTTCATCCGCCCAAATCCTTATTCTTCAGATTGGGGGATAAGGGAAAATATCGGTTAGTCTAAATAAATTAGTGAATACTTCCAGCGGGAGATGGATATTTTGGGTGGCTTTCTCAATGTATTTCGCGCCAAATCTGTTCTCATTCAGGCTTATACCAAGACGTAATTCCCTGCCTAATGCCTGAGCAAAATCCTTCCTAACTGTCTGATATCTTAAACAAAACTACCTGTTTATGACCACTCTGTATTTCTTCCTTTCACTCTCCGCCGTTCGAAGGAAGATGCTCCTGACGTAAGAAACTGATTGCCATTAATTTCTTACCGACGTGGGCTTTCTCCTAGGAAGTGTGTCCTCCAACGACAGGGGGATAAAGGAGGGGTGGGGGTCCTTTGGTTCATGGGTGGTTTTCCGGAGGAATCTGCCGAGCTCCTTTTTCAATTGAAGGCGAATTTCTAGCCGCTGTTCGCGCGCACAATAACCAAAGTCTCTATTTAACTACATTTTAAATATTTCCATATAGCACATGCATCTGACGTTAATGAACTTCGGAGTTGGAGGGAATGGTTTAGTGGTTTCATAGTTTTATGTCATCAAGAGTGCAGGTAGAAAAAGATTGGAGCACATGGGTTTTTCATAAAACTTTAGGTTTTAATGAGGGATTTCTTATGAGAAAAGTGAAAGTGGCGATAATAAAGATTCAGCAACTTTCCAATAGGCAGAGAGAGAGACAAAATGAGGGGGAGGCAACTGAAAGTAGCCCGTGCTGTTTTTACGAGAGAAAAAAAGGAATGGAGTCTTGATCTAACGCTTGAAGGAGAGAGGGATATTTTCGGTGATTCTCCGTCTGACGGAGAGAATTTTTCAGAACCCTGAAAAAAAGAGCGAGAAATCTCTGATATTGGAAATGTGGAATATTGAGGCAGAAATTAAGTTGGAAGCGGAAACCAGGCAGCGAGGTAACGGGGGAAAACGCGTGATATTATAAGCAGGAACAGATCAATGTGCAAACAATAGAAAGAGAAAGCGAATTTATAGATATGAGGACAAGCAAATCCTTGACCTCTCCCAATAGTGCAATGAATAAAGAGAACCACTGCAGAAGAGCTGTGTAATTCATTAATTTCATGATCTGAGAAAAATATAGTTAATACCCCTCAACTGCTTAATTACCTAACAAGCGAAGGTCTGACGACCTCACACAATACAGGAATATATTTATGACTATATTTTGTGACTATAGTCATAAACGCTCTGCGAACCTATAGTAGATGTTGAAATAAATATTTAATTGTAAAAACGTTACTAGTTTATTCTACACAAGACAGGATACTGAAAGGAGTTCAGTGAACATCCCTGTAATAATATACCCTCGACGGGGCAAGAAAGAAGAACAAAAAGAAAGCCATGATCAGCATTATTTCTAGGCTAGGTGAGAGACAAAGAACTTTACCGTTTACTTTTTATTTTGCGTTACGCCCTTCCCTGCAACCAGCAGCCCCAAATAATGTACGGGCAGCTGCTTATAGCCCTTGGAATTGCCCCCTGGTGGTCATTAAATCCCGAATCAAAAAAAAAAATTAAATATTAGTAAAAGATGTATTTTAAATTCAGAAAAAGGTAATGTGTTTCTTCTTTTTTTTTAATCCGTATTATTCTTGAACACACACACACACACATACATTGTTTCGGGATGTATGCACAAAGGCATACACTGAGCCATTACATTATGACCACCTACCTATTAAGCTGAAGGAACCCCTTTAGCCCGCAAAAAAGCTGCTACTCGGCGTGGTGTCGATTCGATGAGGTGGCGATAGGTATCCTGGGGTTTCTGGTACCATAATGTCAACAGCAGGTCCTCCGGTTTCCGTACATTTCGGGGTCGTGGTTATTCAGCGCGAACCCGCTTTTCCAAGTCGAACCACAAATATTCGATTGGGTTCATGTCAGGTGAATTTGGAGACCATCAGGGCATTAACAGAAAGTCACCAGCATGTTCCTCGAACCATACCTTGACGATTGTGGCATGGCGCATTATCCTGTTGGTAATGGCCATCACCAGCAGTGAACACAGTTGCTATGAATGGGTAAACTTGTTCCGCAACGATGTTTAGATACATGGCAGCTGTCAGGGATTGTACTACTGGGAAAATAGGGCCTAAAGTATCCCCCCCCCCCAAAAAAAAAAAAACATCGCCCACAGCATAACACTACCGTCGCACATTCAAGTGCCATAGCCTCCGTTGGTAATCGTCGTATCCGCGCTCTGCCGTCTACGTAATGCACGAGGAATCTTGATTCATCAGACCAGGCCACTTTCTTCCAGTCATCCACAGTACAATCTCCATTGTCTTGGACCCATTTCATGCGTTGTTGACGATGACGTGCAGCGAGCATGAGGATCCGGCTAGGTCTTCGGCTACGCAGGCCCATGCGCAGGAGGCTGCGATGAACTGTGTGCGATGACACATTGCCGTAATCACCACGGTTGTAGCTGTCGGTGATCTGTCTCACTGTGACACCCTGGGGTCGCTGTGAACAATGCGTCACAATCTCCGCTCGCCTCTGGCATCAATGAGCTCCGGACGACACACAGCTGGACGTCGGTTCGTCGTTTGGTCATCTGTGCACCACTTTTGATACGTACTCACAACAGCGGCACGGGAACAACCAACAAGCCGCGCCGTTTTCGAAATTGTAGTTCCGAGGAGCCTTGCCATCACAATATTTGCCTTTATCATACTTCGATAAATAGGCAACTTTTCCCATTCTCACTTCGAACACTCTAGTAACTGAAATCCAGTCTTCGGGTTGTGTATCCCGATTTCGTTCGAGTATGCTAACCGTTGCACCACCCAGGACAGTGAAGTTCCAAGCAACTGAGACTAAGCAAACTTAGGAAATCTGAGCATCCTCAGATTTTCGCTATAGTCGAAGCATCGTTGCTTCCTCATAGCGTTTTGACCCGTCTCCCATCCAGAACCGGATGTAGGTCGGAAATTATCAGTACCACAGATGAATCAATGAAAGAAGAAATATTCCTCATAATACATAGGAAATCGATAGAACATTCAAAAGCAAACAAAAGATAAATTCTTAATTTGCTTGTAACACAAGCAAATTCAGACAATTTTTCTGTTTCAAGCAAATTTAGAATTTATATTCTGTTTGCTTTGAGTATTCTATCTTTCACATTCATGTTTCCGATTGACTGCCTTAGCCCATTTCTACCTGTCTTTAATTATTCAGTCAGAAGAAGGATGTTGAAGGGTTGATTGAATGGAATCTCTCTGGGGTAACTCATACGTAGCAAGCTAAAATACCGTGAAGATCGTACACACGAAGTCAAGCTATACAAAAACATTGTCGTACATAATCACAGTAAGACAATTTATATAAACACAACGATTTCTTCTTGCTTTAGATGCTCATGGGGGGTGGTTACACAATTTCAAAAAAACACCACCACGATACTAGAACTGAAGGAGTCAGAATGATATTTTGAGCTACATCTGGAATAACGGGAGATCCTTATTTGGTCAGTGAAAGAAAGAAGAGATTTTGTTACATTCAGTTTGGGTTACAGGGCTATTACTGTAGGCCTATTTCTTTGCGCTCCATGTAGCGTTCGTTCGTTAGACCTTCTCTTTTAAGGAAATTAAACAGCCAAGGGTTGTAACTCGAAATGAAAACTCGCTGAGTAGTCTTTATTCAGTGCAATTTATGGGGAATGTTACGTTGAAGACTTTGCCCCCTGGAAAACGAATTTCCCGAAGAAATACTTCTTCATAAATAAATGGTAGGCATTGTAATGCTATTACTGGCATATTTTCACTGTATTCCATGTAACCACTTCCTTCAGAAAACCTGAGGTGCGGGTTCGATTTTCGCTCCAGGACGGTGAAAATTGTGGTTAAATGGAATACGGTGAAAATATGCCAATAATAGCATATAACGAAGTAAATTTCTCCGTCATTTCTGCCCACGCCAGGATTCGAACCCGGATCCCCTCATTCCGGAATAAGTCACTCTACCAATTGAGCTACGCGGACGTTTGTTCTGACTACTATCTGCCTTTATGTCATGTGCGTCCTGCTGGCAGGTACGTCACAAGCATTATTTACGCAATGATATGTTTCCAAACTTAATCTCTACCTCCTCGTTCATCTCGGCATCAAGTAAATCTTCCCTCGTCCTGCGGATTATTTAGAATCCTCTTCCAAACTCTGATTCTTACAGCCTTCCCTCAGATGAATCTCCCCTTTTTTGTGTTTCCTCCCTTTCTCGAGAAAAAACGCGGGCTACAGCCTCAACTAGGTCAGCTCTCGTCACTTTCACAATAGTGAAAGTGACAAGAGCTGACCTGTCCATTAACGTCACTTTTACTCATCGTGAGAATTCCCTCGTTAAATCCTGAAGATGTGAGAAAAGCCAGGTGCATGAATATCCTCCTTACGTGACTTCTGACGCTACTATAAAACGATAAATCTATTAACCATTTCACAGAGCAATAAAGTAGTATAAACTGAAATTCCGTAACCCCCCCCCACCCCTTCTTCTCTGAGACAATGATGTCCTTTGGACGGACTCCCGAAGCACAGGAATGTCCTCCGTTCGCTTATTAGTACGGCTGGAAGAAAGCCTGTGAAAGAGCACCGTCTCAAAATCTCCTCAAAGTCTGACGAAAGAAGGAAATGATTTTAACTTATAAGATTAAAAAAAAAAACAGTTGTTCGTGTTAACTTCCGCAGAAATTAATGAGCTCAGAGTTACATACGTTTTGAGCAAGCATCTCAGTGAAGCAATGTTTTGTTACGTGGTTTGGTTGAGTTGCTAAACTCTTGCGTGGAGTTGAAGACAATAAACTAGCTATAACTAATGATTTTTCGCAATTCTTTTTAAATCTCTTATAAAGAAGTCTATTTTTTTCTTTTTACTTAAGTGCAGAAGGTGGTGCTCAGCTTTTTTGAAAATCCTCCAAATACATGGCGTCAATGAATAAACAAACGCATCGCTCTTTCCACGTTTTAGCAACGCACAGCAACCGACAAAATGTTTTTCGATCACCGTCGGGGAATTGAATTCCGGATCTCTCGATATCTAGCCGAGTGCGTTAGCTTTACACCACGGTGGCCAACAATCCACGGCGCTATGTGCGTTTTTCTGTCAGCTTCTGACATCATATTGTTGGCCACCGTGGTGTAAAGCTGACGCGCTCGGCTAGATATCGAGAGATCCGGATTCAATTATCCGGCGGTGACCGAATAACAATTTTTCGGTTGCTGTGTATTGATAAAACGTGGAAAGAGCGATATATTTGTTTACTCAGCTTTTTTTGTTATTCTTTCCCGCTCCTCTCAAACACAGATTTCCTTCCCTAAAACTCTCTCCCGTCACCTTTTCGTACTGCGGAGAATCCCTGCATCACCCCGGTCAGATTAAGACCTCTCCCTAACACCTCAGGCCTTTCCTGATCCTCGTGTTCCTGCGACCGCTTGCTTTCTTATCCAGAAAAGACTGTCTTCGCCCCCTTTGCTTCCACCTCCTTACCCTGTTGCCTCGACAAAACCCAATCGGCTCCCAAGTTCCTGTGAGAAACACGCCGGCATCGGCTAATACAAAGCATCAAGGTAAAAGTTAATAGGGCTTGCGCTCTCAGTCGGCTGCTTAGAAATAAAGAATGTAAAGGATCAAATGAGCACGATAATACAAAATTTCTTGCAACATATGTAACGTACCAGGAGATGTGACGTACCTGCCAGAAGGACGCACACGACATAAAGGCAGATAGGAATCAGAATAAAACGTCCGCGTAGCTCAATTGGTAGAGCAACTTATTCCGGAATGAGGGGACCCGGGTTCGAATCCTGGCGCGGATAAAAATGACGGATAAATTTACTTCGTTATAATGGCGCCCGAACTATCCGGATGACCCGACCGTTCAAAAATCTTGCAATGGTGTGATGTTATTTCCACACCGCGAGATAGGAAAAATAAGAGAATCCCTTCTCCAGCACTTCGAAAAAAAAAAAAAATAATAATAATAAGGGGGAGATGATGTAACGTACCAGGAGATGTGACGTGCCTGCCAGAAGGACGCACACGACATAGAGGCAGATAGGAATTAGAATAAAACGTCCGCGTAGCTCAATTGGTAGAGCAACTTATTCCGGAATGAGGGGACCCGGGCTCGAATCCTGGCGCCGATAAAAATGACGGAGAAATTTACTTTGTTATACATACAAAGGTGTAGACTCTAAAATGAGACAAACTGGCGTCTCTAAATGAACCGTACTTCCGATGTTTAATGAAGGAGTGACACAGCGAAATTTCTCTCACGCTTTGTGGAAACAAAGGAAAAGGAGCACAAAAGCGAAATAAAAGTAGCGAGATGAGATTTAATATCTTTGCCTAAATTCTAGAATTAAAGTTCCTTAACAGTTTTTACTAGCCAATTATTTCCTGAAATTTTCATTTCAGTATGTTTCACTTTGGCTAAGAATTGAATCCAGAAAACATTCCCAGTAAGAAAAACGGCAATTATAATTGAATTTGGGGAAACAAAAGTACATTCGTGAATACCAAAAAAATTACATAGCACATTTCTTAATCCTACGGGTTACAACGAAACAAAGCAATTACAGCAGAACTCATACTATGTTCGGAAAAGGACGGCAAATTGGGATTTTTTAATAACGTTGAAAAGGACGGCACGGTGGGATTTTTTAATAACGCTTAGGTACTAAATATTTACGTAAAATGTCAAGTTATTAATATTTCTCTTTTATTTACTTAAGCACTAAATATTAATTACTGTGCCTCATCCGTACGCCATTTTGACAGTTTTTATTCAATCGACGTCCTGACATTCATCTATCGACTCAAGGTAATCTCATATTGTGGTTGCTTCTGAGGCACAAAATATCAATTCACAATCCCTATGCCTAGGATTTTCAACAGTTTTTATTATAATTATGTCATATTCATAACGATTACCTATCGAGTCAAGGTAATAATACCTTGACTTGCTAGGTAATCGTTAAATTAATAATATCCCGCTTTAGTGCTTTTACTTAAGCACTAAATATTATTTCACAGGCCCTAGGCGTAAGTCTTTTTAACAGTTTTTATTCACAAAGATTACGCATCAACTGAAGTTTAAAATATTACGCTTTTACTTTGGCATTAAATATTAATTCATAAGCCCCAGGCCTTTTTAATAGCTTATTTACTCAACTAATGTCATATTAACAAAGTTTACGTATCAACTCAAGTTAATAATATTGCGCTCTAAGTGCTTAAGTAAAAGCAGGATATTATTAATTTGAGTTGATACGTAAAGGTTATGAATATGACATCGGTAGAATAAAAATTGTTAAAAAGGCCTAAGCCTAGGGCCCATAAAATAATATTTAATGCTTAATTAAAAGCGCAATGCTATTAACTTGATTTATACGTAAACTTTGTGAATATGACATTGGTTGAGGAAAAACTATTAAAAAGGCCTATGGCCTGTGAAATAACATTTTGCGCCTAAGCAAAAGCGGAATATTATTAACTTCAGTTGATATGTAATCGTTATGAATATGACATCAGCAGAATAAAAACTGTTAAAAAGTCCAAGGCCTAGGTCCTATGAAATAATATTTAGTACTTAAATAAAATCACAATATTATTACCTTGACTTGATAGGTAAACATTATGAATATAACATGGTTATAAAAAAAACTGTTGAAAAGGCCTAGGCCTCGGGATTGTGAATTGATATTTCGTGCCTCAGAAAAAAAGCACAATATGATTACCTTGAATTGATAGGCAAACGTTAGGACATCAATTCAATAAAAACTGTCAAAATGGCGTACGGATGAGGCATAGTAATTAATATTTAGTGCTTAAGTAAGTAAAAGAGAAATGTTAATAACTTGACATGGTATGTAAATATTTAATGCCTAAGTAAAAGTGCAGCGCTATTAAAAAATCTCAGCTTGTCTTCCTTTTCCGCACATAGTATGAGTTCTGCTGTAATTCCTTTGTTTCGTTGAAACCCGTAGGTTTAAGAAATGTTCTATGCATTTTTTTTTTTTTTTTTTGTGTTTACGAAAGTACTTTTGTTTCCCCAAAGTGAATTATAACTGTAACTTGTCTAGCAGTGAACATTTTCTCGATCAAATTCTGATTATAGGACCAAGAAATAGCAATTTTTATACGGCAACTTAAACATTTGTGCCCAATTATCCGGGTGCCCAGATATCCGGTGCCCAAATGTCCTGCCCGTCTTTCAGACAGATAATCGTAAATATTTCTTAATTTTTTAATGATAATGAGATATGGGGGAATTTTGTGCACACCACTTGCTGTAGTTAGGAGAAATATAAGAACACTATAATTTTTTACGCAGCGCAATTCCATTGTTCTAAAAGTGAATGTACCCAGTTGCCCGTGTGCCCAAATGTCCGGTGCCCAGTTGTCCTGTGGCCAAATATCATAAATTCAGACTCTCCAGGCAGACAGCAGCTTCTATCAGGTCATCCCAGAAATAATGGCGTTTTGCGCAAGCCCAACAGTAGTGATTCTTCTGGTGCCCAAACTATGACGTCGATCACGGTGAGCATAAGATGGATCACGCGAGCAGACCTTCAAGTCCCTTGAGACCGCGAACGGGCGTTCTAGGTGTAGTCGTTGTGTACTTAAACCGCATAGGAAATGGCAGTGTCAGAAGACCACATTAGGCACATTATGCCGTATGAGTTCCACCAATGACATTCAACGACGGTAGCAACACGAAACATCAATGCCGTATATGGGCCGGGCACCCTGGAGGTCAGGAAATGTCAACGCTGATTCCAGAAATTTCGAAGGGGAGACACTAGCCTTAAGAATATGTAGCGATCCGGACGGCCTGTTGAGCTGGATAACGACGTGCTGAAAGTTTCTGTTAAAAGAAATCAGCAGGCAACAGTCGAGGAATTGGCCACACTTATTCATTCAACCCATTCCACTGTTCACCGGCATCTGCAGGACCTCGGTTATGCGTCGAAACTGGATAAGTGGGTACCCCATGATCTCACTCCACAACAGCTGCAACAGCGTGTGGACATTTGCAACCGTTGTTGCACAGAATTGTCACGGTTGATGAAAAATGGATTGTTTATCACAACATTAAGCGTAAACGGCAGTGACTTCCCAAAGGGAATGTGCCTGAAGCAGTGAAGAAACCAGGACGTTTTCCACAAAAGGTTTTGAATTCTGTGTGGTGCGATATGCAAGGCATAATCCATTAGGAGCTGCTGCCACCCAACAAAGCCATTATAGGGGAAGTCTGCTGTCAGCAGCTGCAGCGTCTACGCACGCTTTGCAGGAAAAACGTCCAGCCCTCGTGAATCATAAAGGCGTGTTGCTGTGCTGCAGCAGGACAACGCAAAACCACACACAGCAAAAATGACCAGTGCCACGTTGCAGGACTTCGGATGGGAAAAAGTTCCGCATCCAGCATATTTCCCTGACATCGCCCCATCCGACTATCACCTCTTTCGTAGCCTGCAAAGCCATCTTGCTGGGACTACACTTGTAAATGTGGAGGAGGTACGGCGAACCCTTTCTACCTTTTTTGCATCGAAACGAATGAAATTCTACAAGTCTGGATTTCAAAACCTTGTCGACCGATGGGAGAAGGTTGTAACTACCGTGGGCACTTATATGGATTAAAGCATCTGTTCCAGGTATGTTTTTCTTTCTTTTCTTCACACGTTATAAAAACGACAGTATTTTTGGGATTAGCTGATATATCGCTGCAAATAATTGCATACCGCTTTATTCCCGGTAAAAAAGCACCCTTACTTAAAGCAGGCTTCATAACTTATTTTGTGTTTATATTTAAGCTACACAGGGCATAGGCTGGAGAAGATTTACTTGTTTCTTCTTGAACCTCAGATAGAGGAAGAGAATGTCATCACGATACCTGATCTCCGTTAGTGTTTTGACTGACCCCTCAGGCCTGGTGCACTTAGCCTCAACCCCAGTGCTCATCCTTTCTGAGTTATGTAGGAGTATTGATCTTCTATCGGCTTCCGAAACCGAGAAATCAGGTAAATTGCTAAGTAGCAAAATTTTCCTTCAGCAATTTATCTCTCCCACTTATCATTTGCTTTTCTGGTTTTTCTGTGGGGATCTGACCTACCCCTCTCCAAGATTTTTTTCTTTAATTCTTATGTAGTTCATGTAATATTATATACAGTATCATGATTTATATAATCTTATACGTTTTTAGTATACTGACACGCATTGCCAATGTGTGATTAGAAGTTATCACGATCTAGTAAGAATAACTGAAAGTGTGCAAAACTAATTTTGAGAGGAGTTAAATAGTTTTTCGTGGATGGGGTTAGGGGTCCATCTGTTTTGCGCTACGCTTTTGCAGCCGCACCAAGAATTTTGCGAGACCGATGCTTAAAACAAATGTTTGTTAGTTACCAATCAGTGTATATGATTTGGTGCACATTTTCTAATGTTTTTAAAATTAAGTTGATGTGAGCATTTCGTCTCTTTCGTGCCCAAGAAATAAACAACGGAAAACTCATCGGTTTCTTTTCACTTTTCTTGCAGACATTGTCAGCGAAGCTTTTCGGACATAAATGTCTGTAATAATTCGTAGCCTAGTCAAGACACGAGGTTTTTCATCCGACGTTATCTGCTGAGGAACGAAGAACCCCACGTGGCAGACCCCAGGATCCCACCCACATGGATGGATATTTCTCCGCAGTAAAGCGATCCCTCAGAGTATTTATTGCAGGCCACCATGGGATTTGGCCCGTGAAAAGTGCCTCTTAACAGGTCAAAGGTCAACAATCGTATTACGGGTAATGGGAGCTTATGGCTATTTAGCGCGCCATTTAACGGAGAGGGCCCACCATTTCTGTTTACTGTATTACTCGGGAACTGCATTATAACTTACCCAGATTTAGAATTGATTGCGGTGGAAGAAACGTAGGACTTAAAATATTGCTTGCTGGCATGCAGAAAATGTTACAAGTGAAATAAATTGGAGCAGAAGGAAAAGATTAAAAAAATCGTTTAAATAATCATCATCACGCCTTAATGCTTTTATGAAGTACGTGTGATGAATTTCAACTTCCACTACTTACTCAACAGCACAGGCAGCCAATACACAAAATAGCCTTCGTCAAAATAGCAATTGCCAACTGAAATAAAAGGAAACAATTTAAACAAAAGATAAAAGAATATAAACAATTTTAGTAAAAAAATGTTTTTAATAAAATTAAATTTTCGCGTTGTGAGAAATTCTACTTAGTCAGACCAAAACATTAGTAGCACGATCATTCTACACAGTCTATTTAGTAATAAAAAAATAACGTGTTTTAAACAAGTATAGTTATATTTTCAAATTATGAGAAATGTCACGCAGAAGTCCAAAATATTAGTGGGATGATGATTCTGCACAACTCTTTCATGCAGGCTATTTAATTGCACGGATTTTGCTTCGATATTTCTAGTTCCCTATACCATGCTCAAAAACGAGCTTAATCAGTTCAACTCAATTCTGATTTTCAAAAAAATTGATGTATAAGTTGGTGCAAGTTTAAGACACTTATAGGTAATGGCAATCTATGGTCCGTTAGAAAGAGCGGTGCCATCTTTCAACCTAGTTATTAGTGCGAGGAAGGGTGTTCGAACATTTGGGCACAAAAGTTCAGGGACCGCATGAAAATTGCCGTTTCTTAGCACACAGATGAGAATTTGATCGAAAAAAACGTTCCCAGTAAGACAAACAACAATTGTAACTGAATTTTGGGAAACAAAAGTACATTCGTGAATACCAAAAACAAAACATACATAGCACATTTCTTAAACCTACGGGTTTCAACAAAGCAAAGCATTACAGCAGAACACATACTATGTTCGGAAAAGGATGACAAGATGGGATTTTTTAATCACGCTCCACTTTTACTTAGGCACTAAATATTTGCATAAGATGTCAAGTTATAAATATTTCTCTTTTACTTACTTAAGCATTAAATATTAATTACTATGCCCCATCCGTACGCCATTTTGACAGTTTTATTCAATCGATGTCCTAACGTTTACGTATCAATTCAAGGTAATCAATCATATTGTGCTTTCTTCTGAGGCACGAAATATCAAATCTCAACCCCGAGGTCTTAGACGTTTTCAACAGTTTTTATTATAACCATGTCATATTCATAACGTTTACCTATCAAATCAGGGTAATAACATTGTAATTTTACTTAAGCACTAAATATTATTTCATAGGACCTAGACCTAGGCCTTTTTAACAGTTTTTATACTGCCAATGTCATGTTCATGACGAATACGTATCGACTGAAGTTAATAATATTCCGCTTTTGCTTAGGCACTAAATACTCATTCATAGGCCATAGGCCTATGCCTTTTTAATAGTTTTTCCTCAACTAATGTTATATTCACAACGATTACGTATCAATTCAAGTTAATAATATTCCGCTTTTACTTAAGCACTAAATATGTATTATTTCACAGGTCATAGGCCTAGGCCTTTTTAATGGTTTTTACTCAACCAATGTCATATTCACATTGCTTACGTATCAAATCCAGTTAATGGATGTAGGTAAAAATACCCCCGGGAAAAAATACCTCCGGAGAAAATACCCCCGAAAACTGAAAAGCGGAAAAAATGCCCCCGGAAAAAATACCCCCGGAAGAAATACCCCCAGAACAAACGGTTCACTGTAAACTGCCACACAGGAACACTGATGTGTGGCAATGTTCCCGTGTGGCAATTTACCGGCAACCCTGCCACACATCTTCAGCAACTTGGCTACAAAAGTTCAAGGGGGGTCTATAAAGATTGCCGTTTCTGGGTCTACATTGTGAACTGAATTGGGAACTCCAAACGAATTTCGCGAAAACGTTGCATGTAAGCCAAGCGAGAATTGTACTTTAATTTGAAGAAATAAATTGCCGAGGTACACTTGGTTGGGGGGGGGTGCTCTACCCTGAACTTCCGTAATATTATATTCTGGGCCGCTGGGGTCTGCCAGTGTATCCAGGAAGTTCCCCTTGAAGTGTACGCGAGGTCCATGAGCTGGGGGGGTTCCCCCAAAATGTTAAAATGGACGTAGAGCTGTAAACATTAGTACCATGCTTTATATAATGATTCTGTACACGACCACGAATTTTCAGGAGGGTGGGGTAACCCCCCCCCCCTCGAGTTTCTAAGAGCTATTCAGGGGTAACATCGAGGATACACTGACAGACTCCAGCGGCCCAGAATATAATATTACAGAAGTTGGGGGTTGAGGTCCCCCTCCCTCTCAGTGTACCTCGGATCCTCGGCAATTTATTTCTATAAATTAAAGTGCAATTCTCGCTTGGCTTGTATGGAACGTTTTCGCGAAATTCGTTTGGAGTTCCCAATTCAGTTCTCAATATAGGCCCAGAAACGGCAATCTTTATTGCCCCCCGCCCCCTTTGAACTTTTGTGTCCAAGTTGCTGAAAGATGTGTGGCAGGGTTGCCGGTAACTTGCCACCCCGGAACACTGCCACACATCAGTGTCCCTGTGTGGCAGTTTACAGTGAACCGTCTGTTCTGGCGGTATATCTTCCGGGGGCATTTTTTCCGCTTTTCAGTTTTCGGGGGCATTTTCTCCGGAGGTATTTTTTCCCGAGGGTATTTTTACCGTTTACCCCAGTTAATAGCATTGCGCTGTTACTTAGGCACTAAATATTAATTCATAGGCCGTAGGTCTAAGCCTTTTTAACAGTTTTTATTCTACCGATGTCATATTTATAACCTTTACGTATAAACTGAAGTTAACCGTATTGCGTTTTTAACTTGAGTTGTTACGTAAAGGTTATGAATATGACATCCGTAGAATAAAAACTTTTAAAACGGCGTAGGCCTGGGGCATATGAATGAATATTCAGTGCCAAAGTAAAAGCGGAAATTTATTATCTTGAGTTGAATCGTAATCGTTATGAATGTGACATCTGCAGGATAAAATTTGATAAGAAGGCCTAAGCCTAGGTCCTATGAAATAATATTTAAAATATTTAGTGCTTAAGTAAAAGTGCAATATTATTGCCTTGACTTGAGAGGCATATAAACTTTATGAATATGACATGGTTATAATAAAAACTGTTGAGAATGCCTAAGCCTAGGGATTGTGAATTGATATTTCGTGCCTCAGAAAAAAGCACAATATGATTATCTTGAGTTGATAGGTGAACGTTAGAGCATCGATTGAATAAAATCTGTCAGATTGGCATACGGATGAGGCATAGTAACTAAGATTTAGCGCTTAAGTAAGTAAAAGAGAAAAATTAATAACTTGACATGTCATGCAAATATTTTGTGCCTAAGTGAAAGTGCAGCGTTATTAAAAAATTTCACCTTATCGTCCTTTTCCGAGCATAGTATGAGTTGTGGTGCAATTGCTTTGTTTCGTTAAAACCCGTAGATTTAAGAAATGTGCTATATAATTTATTTATTTTTTATATTTTTTTATTCACGAATGTACTTTTGTTTTCCCAAATTCAATTATAATTGCTGTTTGTCTTACTGGGAACGTGTTTTGGATTAAATTCTCATCAGAGTGCCAAGAAACGGCGATTTTTATACGGGCCCTTAAACATTTGTGCCGAAATGTTCGGGTGCCGAATGACCGGCGCCCAGATGTCCGTCACCCAAATGTCCGGTGCCCAGATGTCAGGTACAAATGTCCGTCCCGTCTTTCTCACAGAAAATCTCAAATTTTTCTTAATTTCTTAATATTAATGAGATGTGGGGAGCTGGGAGATTTTGTACACACCACTTGCCCAAGTAGGGAGAAATATGGGAACACCATAATTTGTTACACAGCGCAATTTCATGGCTCTAAAAGTGAATGTGCCCAGTTGTCCGTGTGCCCAAATGTCCTAAACTCACGAGGAAGATTATTGTGAACCCTATAGCAAACGCTCCGAGTGGAAATTAAAAAATAATTCGTAAAGGAAAGGAATTACTGCTTAATTGTACTTTATGGCGTGTGTATTGTGTCTGGGAGAAATGTTTTAACTGAATTCTGAATATTTCTTCCAAACGCAATACGGATGCTATGAAATACAATCAAGTTGTAATCCATTGCCCTTACGAATTACGTCATTAATCGTGAGTCAGAGAGCGGCCGGCGTAGCCGTATGGGTCTGCAGAAGGCTGCTCATTTGACGAGAGGCTATTCTGTGTATTGGCATGTGCTGTCGGGGTTATTTTTTGGTATGGCCTATTTTGCTGGGCCTATTTTGGTATGGTATGCGCTATTTTGTGGGGGTAACATATATTCGATATGGAAGTTATTTGAGGGGCTATTTAGTGGGTTGTCTGTGCTGTAGGGGCCATTTTTGGAATGGGCTATTTTTTGGGGGGGTGGATGCTATTTTGGTATGGGCTATTTTGCCAGAGTGCCATATATATATTAGGTGTGCAACTTAATTCTCAGCCCCTAACCGCAAGCGATCATAGAACGTCGGCAAATGCAAATAGTTGTGACTGCTATGTGCGATAATGGCTTATTGCAGCGCCATCCAATAGCTTTCCAGGCAACCGTAACCGCTCACAGCTGTAGTGACAGAAGGGACGAAAGTTGACGGTGAACGCAATGTCGTTCGAGAAGCAACATTTGAGGCTTTGCCTCATGTTCGCGTTTCAGCTGAAAAAGTGCCGCAGAAGCCCAGCAAATGATCTGTGCTGCTTTGGGTGAAGCTGCTGTGTCCTACAGTACGTGTAAGAAGTGGTTCCAGCGGTTTAAGCAGAGAAATTTCGATCTCCGTGGTGCATAACGTCCAGGACAGCCACAGAAGTTGACGATGTGGAACTGGAACAACTGTTGGACGTGGATCCCTGTCGCACACGGTCAGAGCTTACCCAGGAACTCGGAGTAACACGAAAAGCCATTGCAAAGCGCCTGCACAAGCTTGGGCGGATTCTCAACGAGGGCCGTTGGGTGCCCCACCAACGCACAGCTGCGTACAAGTCTAGGCGCTGCGATGTTGATGTGTCTTTGCTCACCAGATTCAAGAAGAAGGATTTTCTCCACAAGGTTTTGACCGGTGATGAGAAGTGGATCCTCTACGATAATCCAAAGCGGCACAAATCGTGGGTTTATCCAGGTCAGCCTACCACCAGTACCGCCAAACCGAATATCCATGCCAGGAAGTTGTTGCTGTGCATATGGTGGGATCATGAGTTGCTCAAACCTAGTGAAACGGTCAATGCTGAGCGTTATTGTCAGCAACACATTCGTATGAGTGACGCAATGAAGGCGAAAAGGCCATACACCGGCAAGGGCAGAAGGTCGATCTTGTTGCTTCAGGATAACGTGCGTCCTCACACCGCGAAAACGATTTTAAACACGATCACCTACCTGGGATGGGAGATTTTGTCTCACCCGGCGTATCCTCCAGACTTCACCCCGTCGGATTATCACTTCTTTCGCTCCCTGCAACATTACCTGAGTGGTACGCACTTCACTTCTGTCGAGGAGGTCCACGCAAGTATTGATGACTTTATCAACTCGAAATAGCCCTCTTTTTTCCGCAGCGGCATTCGGCAGCTCCCTGAGCGATGTCTCAAATGTATCCAACACGACGGGGATTATTTCCCTGATTAGGTACGTATTCGATTTGTTGTAATTTGCTATCAACGTGTCGTGCCTGTGGCCGAGAATTAAGTTGCGCACCTTATATATAATCAACCGTAATCAGTCTACTGCTGGATGAAAGCCTCACTAAGTCACCTCCACAATTTTCTCGCATGAGCCAGTCTCCTCCGAGTTTAGGACAATTGGGCACACGAACAACTGGGCACATTCACTTTTAAAGCCATGAAATTGCTCTGCGTAAAAAATTACAGTGTTCCTATATTTCACCCTACTTAAGTAAGTGGTGTACACATTCCCCCCCCTCCATATCTCATTATCATTAAAAAGTTAAGAAATACTTACGATTTTCTGCCTGAAAGACGGGGCGGACATTTGGGCACTGGACATCTAGGTACCGGATAACTGGGCACCCAGAAATTTGTGCACAAATGTTTAGGAGGCAGTATAAAAATTGCCGTTTCTTGGTCCTATAATGAGAATTTGATCGAGAAAATGTTCACCGTAAGACAAGTGACAATTGTACTTGAATTTGGGGAAACAAAAGTACATTCGTGAATACCAAAAAAAAAAAAAAAATTAATTACATAGCACATTTCTTAAACCTGCGGGTTTCAACGAAACAAAGCAATTAGAGCAGAATTCGTACTAAGTTCGGAAAAAGACAAGGTGAGATTTTTTATAACGCTGCACTTTTACTCAGGCACTAAATATGTACATACATGTCAAGTTATTAACATTTTGCTTTTACTTAGTTAAGCCCTAAATATTAATTACTGTGTCTCATCCGTATGGCATTTTGACAGTTTTTATTCAATCGATGTCCTAACGTTTTCTTATCAACTCAAGGGAATCATATTGTGCTTTTTCTGAGGCAAAAAATATTAATTCGTAATCCGTAGGCCTAGGCCTATGAAATAATATTTAGTGCTTAAGTAAAAGCGCAGCGAGCTGATAGGTAAACGTTATGAATATGATATGGTCAGAATAAAAACTGTTAAGAAAGCCCTAGACCTTCGGCCTATGAAATAATTTTAGTGCCTGAGGAAAAGCTCATTATTATATATTGACTTGATGCATAAACGTTATGAATATGACATCGGTAGAATAAAAACTGTTAAAAAGGCCTACACTTAGGTCCTATAAAATAATATTTAGTGCTTAAGTAAAAGCGCAATATTATTAACTAGAGTTGAAAGGCAAACGTTAGGACAACGATTGAATAAAACCTATCAAAGAGAAATATTAACGTGTTGTGTAAATATTTAGTGCCTAAGTAAAAGTGCAGTGTTTTTAAAAAATCCCACCTTGTCGTCCTTTTCCGAACATAGTATGAGTTCTGCTGTGATTGCTTTGTTTCGTTGAAACCCGCAGGCTTAAAAAATGTGCGGTGTAATTTTTTTATGTATTCACGAATATACTTTTGCTTCCCTAAATTCAAGTATAATTGTCACTTGTCTTACAGTGAACGTTTTCTCGATCAAATTCTCGTTGTAGTGCCAAGAAACCGCAATTCGTACACGGTCCCTAAACTTTTGTGCCCAAATGTCCGGGTGCCCAGATGTTCTGTGCCCAGTTGTCCGAAACCCGTCTCCTCCATGTCACTCCGCCAAGCTTTCTAAGTTCACCCACCCATCTCCAACGTAGCTTTCGTATGGGCCTCTTTCTGTCCTTTGGTAACCAGCCTAATATTTAAGTTGTTCTACGGTGGTCAGTTCTAGCAACATATCAAGCCCGTTGTCATTTCAGAGTTTTTAGTTTCATCATGATGTTATCAGCTTTCATTTTCCTGATCTCTGAGTTCCTCTATCTATCTTTCCGAGTTACACCAAGCACACACCTCTCCATGCTTCATCTAGCTGTCTGAAGCTCCCGAATGTCTTTTTTAGTTAAGGTATCTGATACATAAGCAACAATTGGAAAGATGCATTGATTAAACACTTTGTGACGTGCTTGCACCGCAGGACGCACATGAGATAAAGGCAGATAGCAGCGAGAGCATACGTCCGCGTAGCTCAGTTGGGAGAGCGACTTGTTCCGGAATGAGGGGATCCGGGTTCGATGCCCGGCGTGGACAAAAATGACGGAGGAACTTATTTCGTTATAACTTTTATCACATTCGTCAAATGAAAACCTTAAAAGTGCGATAAAAAATTCAAAATACAGCGTCATTATTCTGTAACTTAGCAATATTGATACCAATTGCTGAAAGATTCTATTACAGGTGGCAGCACGGTGCAGACAAGCTTAGTAACGTCACAGTATCAGTGTAAAGATGGCTGCACCATTTGAAACATGCACCGAAGAGGAACAACGTTCTGTCATCCGTCTTTTGAGTAGTGAAGGCGTGAAACCTATTGAAATTCATCGTTGAATGAAGTTGCAGTATCGTGATACATGTCTGTCGCGCCAGCAAGAGTACGAATGGACTAGGAAGTTCCGAAACGGTGTGAGTTCTGTGAGAGATTCTCCTCGCCCGGTTGAGGCACACAGAGTAGTGACACCAGAGTCCATTACAGCAGTTGACGGCATTGTGATGGGAAATAGACGTTGACGGTGGATGAAATAGACTCACGTTTGAACATCAGTCATGGTTCAGCGCACCTCATCATGCATGATGTGCTCCAGTTGAACAAAGTGTCTGTAAGGTGGGTGCCAACCAGCTCATTCCAAATTGAAACAACGACGTACTGATGTCTGTCAAGAACTTTTGCGGCGCTTTGAAGCAGGAGGTGATGGCTTCCTACGGAGAATTGTTACTGGAGATGAAACCTGAGTTTACTCTCATTAGTCAGAAACAAAGAGAACGAACAAGAAACGGCGCCATCCATCCCTCTCACCAAAACCGAAGAAGTTCCGCACGCAGCCAAATGCAGGGAAGGTTATGCTGATTCTATTTTGGGATGAATGAGCCGTAATTTTGGAGCACTACATGGCCAGGGAGGACACTGTAACCAGTGACACCTATGCAGATATTATCAGGAATCGTCTTCGACTGCCATTAAATACAAACGACGTGGACTTTTAGCTCTGGTGTTTTGTTGCAAGTTGCCTAAGTGATTATCACATTTTCGGACCTCTCCGAGAGATTGTCTCCAACTTCCGTACGTGCCATTTCCGTTCAGAAGGAATTTTGTTCCATTTCCGTACAGAAGGAATTTCGTTCCATTTCCGTACATAGCAAATCGGTTCGCGCCATTTCCATACAGTTTCACCGCGCCTGGAATAAGACGTGGGGAATCCAAGGACGAAAGTAAATGCTGATTCCCTGTCGAATTCCTTCGACGTCATAGAGATCACCATTCATTGTTTTCGTCAACCAATAGGCGCTCATGGAAGGATAAGTGTAAAAAAAAAAAAAATAAAAACAGAAGAGTAAACAGGCTGTACATTGACTCCGTCTTTACAGTCTTCAGCATTCTTTGCAGATGTTTCATTTCAAAACCGCAAAAAAAAAAAAAACTTTTCTTGTTAATATTTTGTTCAAAGCTGCCGCCAAAAATTCCAGGCTCTTTCTTTAACCAGTTTCGTATAACATTTTCACTAAAGATTTTGAAGATTTTGTAAAATCTTTTTCCTAAGGCTAGAAGTTCTGATAGCCGTGAACCCTCCCATAGTGGGGAGGAGGAGGAGGAGGAGGAGGAGTGAGAGGGCTATCACTACGCCCCCGATCCTCTGTCTTCCTTCACACATATCTCACTGCTTACGGGTCATCACATCTGTGTACGGAAATTGCACTAGAGGATCTGGATGTGTACGGAAATGAGACAAAAATTCATGTGTACGGAAATAGCACGTACGGAAGGGGGACGACAGCACTCAAAGATGTGATGGGAAGAAAGATTTTCATGTCACATGAAGAGGTGCAGCAGGTGGTGGCTGCCCACCCGGGGGAAATAATTTTTTTCTACTGGAAGCGCTGGAGGACTTGTATTGCACAAAATGGAGATTACATTGAAAAATGATACAGACGTGTACACTTTTGTTCAATAAATTGTGAGAAAAAATTATTTAAGTTTTCATTTGACTCTTCCTTGTAATTTGAGACATAATGGCAAATTGGTGTTGAAAATTGTATTGTATCTTTCAAAGCTCTCAAACCAAGTTTTATCCGTTTATTATTTTCTTCGATGTGGTCCTCGTTTGATATGGGCTTTCCAAATGTACGCATTGATTTCTTTTAGATTTCCCCCATTAACCGCTAAATCTCCAGTTCTTTTATCTCTATATAATACTAGCAGGGGTACCCAGTATTTCCCGGGTAAATATTACCATTTGTGGAATCCCCAAGTTCAGCGGGTGAAAGCTAATCAATGAAAAATATCCCTGTAATTTTCCAGTAAATTTATTTTAATTCATTTTGTTTTTTGGTAAACAATATTTTTGGTTTTTCCATTGGGAGGAAAAATGTAGAGATTCTTAGGATTGCCAAACCTTGAGCAGGCGACGCAGAGTTGTCCGTGTGAAAAGCAGGGTTCCTCCAAATTAATGCCGACCACTGCCAATGATTGGCTGATGCAGTAATATTTCGGCCAAAAAAAAAAGAAAAAAAAAGCAGCCGGGATGGCTGCAAATGTGAAAAATATATATATATTTTTGTTTACTTAATTTAGTTTTACGAGACAAAAAGAAAGGAGGAGGAAGGGAAATACTTACCTTCGAGGCGACATCTATAGAACTGCCATACATATGGAGTGCGCTTCTGAGAATCACGTGGCACTGAAATGCAAAGTACCTATGTCACGTCGCCCGCATGCAACTTGACATTGGTATTGATCATCCTCTTCTTTACCGTTTTGAATTTTGAATATCTGAAACTCTCTATTTGCATTACATTGTATTTCTGCCTGATGAAGCAGCTCGTTGGTGGTGAAAGCTAACGTTTATTCATTTGTGTTTTTAATACACCATTAAACGGATATTTTTGCACTTTATTGTTATCTACGGTCTCTAACTTAGACCGTAGATCGGGTATTGGAATGCTGAATTGTATGGAACTTTTTAAGGAAATTTTGTATAGGAGCCCTTGACCATGGGCTCCAACCCCATCCGAAAACCGTCTACAGTCTAAGTTAGAGTACCATGAGATAGTATACAAATTTGGTGGTCCTAAATTGAAAACTGTAAATTTTATTGACATTTTGTGTGGGAAGCCTCTTGATCACGGGCTCCGACCGCTTCCAAAAACCGTCTACGGTATTAGTTAGGGTACCATGAAATAGTATACCAAATGTGGTGGTTCTAAATTGAAAAATGTAGATTTTACGAAAGTTTTGTGAGGGGGCCCCTTGACCCTGAGTCCGACCCGTACCAAAAACCGTCTATGCTCTAACTTAAGAGTGCCATGAGATAGTATGCCAAATTTGGTGGTTCTAAATCGAAAACTCTAGTTTTTACGAAAGTTTTGTATAGGGGTCCCTTGACCCCGGGCCCCTACCCCTTTCCGAAAACCGTCTGCGGTGTAACTTAGAGTACCATGAGATAGTGTACCAAATTTGGTGGTTCTAAATTGAAAACCGTAGTTTCTATAGCGGAGAAACAAACAAACAAACACTAAATTTTATATATGGAGATTTTCCTAAATGCATTTTGTACCAGCTGTAATGTAAATCTGTGCGTCTGTTCTTGTGTGTGCGTTATGTGTAGATATAATTTGTACCTCCTCAGTCCCAATCCTGGTTACCAAAGTTGTTTCCATCAAGATGGATATACTGAGTCGAGTACTTAACATAAGTCAATATTCCACGAAGAATTACCAAATAAAATTTAGGAAAATTTTGTCTAGCTGTTTCTTTAGCAATTTAGCTGGATGCATCGGGGATGAACTGTTTCCAGCTAAGTTCTAAGACACTGATTTTAGAACTTAAATTTATTGATTGAAAACTTTTGTGCTCACGCAAGATAATTTTTTTCCTCGAGATTTCGTATTTGACAATATTTAAATTTAAGTACATTTCCTTGGATCTTTTCTATATAAAGAATTATTTTTAATTCATACTTTTGAAAATTTTACTAGTTGTGTAGTCTTTTGCTTTACCGCTTCGATGGCCAAGTGGTATGCAGCAGCATTAGCTTCTATACGTCAGAGATGGGTCCGGACCCGAATGCCGAATAAGGGAATGGATGGTGCACTTGTCCTACGGCCCCAGCGGTGCCCCATTCCTCGGAACCAGTGGATTCAAATTAGTGACGTCATATACACTGAAGAGCAATTGAATTAGAGATACCTGTCTAGTCACGTGTAGCACCACCTTTCGCCTTGATGACAGCGGCGATTCGTCTCGGCATGGACTCGACAAGACACCGTAAGCGTTGGGAAGCCGTACGGATCCACGACCCCTGAAGAGCAATTGAATTAGAGATACCTGTCTAGTCACGTGTAGCACCACCTTTCGCCCTGATGACGGCGGAGATTCGTCTCGGCATGGACTCGACAAGACACCGTAAGCGTTGGGAAGCCATGCGGATCCACGACCCCTGAACAAGGTCCCACAGTTCACGAAGATTTGATGGAGGGGAGCCATCTCTCTCGATGGCATCCCAGACGTGCTCGATGGGATTGAGGTCAGGTGACCTAGCTGGCTAAGGAAGCGAGCTCACGTCGGTGGAGTGTTCATCTAACCATTCGGACACAATTCGGGAGCGATGGCACGGTGCATTGTCTTGTTGCAGGATGAGGTCTCCAGTGGGATGTTGAATACGCACAAACGGGAGCAAATGGTAGTCCAGGATATCCCGGTAATGTTGACTTGTGCGGGACGATGTCACACGTACCAGGGATCCCATTTAAGTCCACGTAAACAGTCCCCAGACGAGAATGCCACCCCCACCAGCTTGAAGAGTACCCTGCTGGCAAGAAGGATCCATCGCCTCATGTGGTTTGCGCCGTACTCGTATCCTGCCATCCGCATGTACCAACGCGAATCCCGACTCATCAGTCCAGGCAACATTTTTTACCGTGTCTAGGGTCCAGTGGCGATGTTCCCGCGCCCATGCTAATCTTTGCACCTTGTGATGTGCGGTCAGCAGCGGTACCCTCGTGGGACGATGGCTTCTGTACCCCATAGCGAGGAGATGGTTTGGGATGGTGTGGCTGCTTACACGTTTTTGTGCACCAGCGTTAAATTGCCGAGTGATTTCTTGCACTGTGGCCCGTCTATCCGCTGTTACAATGCGAGCTAGTCGACGATGACCCCGCTCATCCACACGCTGTTGTCCACGTCAGTTGGTCCTTGCAGGGACTGTTTTACCGGATTCGATGTACTCACGGTGCACCCGTGACACAGTGGCTCGTGAAAATTCCAGAGCCTGCACGACTTCCGAGATAGAGTGACCCATTCGTCGGGCCCCGACAATTTGCACACGATCAAATGCGCTTAGATTCTTCGTCTTACCCATACTGCGTCCGACTCTTACTGATTCCCGTCGCATCACGCCTTCTATTGTCGGATCGTTGCATACGCCATGTCGTTTCCGTTCACAGGGCCGCCCACAGCGACACAATTGCATAACGCCAGCTGTCTCTAATTCAATTGCTCTTCAGTGTAGCTCATTAAGCTGTCCACGGCGGTCATTAAATCCTGAAACTAAAAAAAAAAAAAAAAAAAAAAAAGGTAGCGCAGTGGTGGTCTAAGCGGTGGCTTCTAATCATTCGTGCATGGATGTTAACACTTATTATCCGCAGTGGCTTCTGGGCATTTAGACATGGACGTTGTGTTTGTCTTACGGTACTAGCTCTTTCCCTTCCCTGAAACCAGTGGCCCTAAATTAGTGATAGGCGACTGCTTATTATAGCCCATTGAGTTGCTCACGGTGGTCGTTAAACACACAGTCAAAAAAAAAAAAAGAAAAAGAAAAAGAAAAAAGAATCTTCTGCTTTCCTTTCATAAAAAGCCTTGTTTTTAAATTCGTTTTACTTCACCATCTTTTCTCGCCCAAAATCAAATGTCTGTCATCTTCCCCTTTTCCACTTCTGTCTGTCTCTGATAAGATGCATACGTATATTCGCCCTCGAGGACAATCACACTTCAGTCCGCCTTTCCTTGGCGTCATGTCTAGATTTCAGGGGATTTCCGAAAGAAGTCACTTCCGTTATTGAAGAATTGTTTTCGCTTTGCTGGATCTTCTATTTCGCTCTGCCTGCATCACATGTGTAAAATGCAAGAAATACCTCATCATCCGCCACATAATGTTTTTTTCATTTTTTTTTCCTTCAGGAACGTGGGCGTTTTGTCTACGGTTACCTGGTCGCTGAACTGCGGCCAAATCACAAACGCAAATTATATGCACGTCGGTATCCCGCTGTGGGATTGAGAAATGGTTTTATCTTGTTCTGCATAATTAAGAACGCATTATGAAATCAGCTCAGTCGGTATTGGATGCACTCTAACTTCTTCCAAACACCGATGTACAGCTGAATCCAAACGAGTAGGTTTTCATACAGATTCAGAAAAAAAAAAAAAAAAAAAGGCAATTTCCATTTAGGAAAATTTTTGTTTCAGAATGTGCATGTCCTGGCTAGTTTACTATGAGAATAACTTCTTATCCTTCCTGTTTTCTGATCTCTATTTTTGTCTTTTTATCACAAGTTCTCCATTTCCAACAAAATTCGTGTTTCCCTGCCCACAATTGCTCGAGTCTTGTGGGAGAGAAGAATTTGCCCTTGGTGATCACAAACACTTAATGTGTTAGTACAGCTTCCCCTTGCCCCCGTATTTTTCTTCAGTACATACAGGAAGTTGTTCAACAAAAGGTGGGGCTGGCGAAGTTAGAAGAAAGGCGGATGACAACGAAAGCGTTAAAAGCATTATTTCATGTATATGGTAAAGGTATACATTTTGATTTATAGCGTCCAGAGAGTTAATTTCATCAATATCTTAGGTCTCTGAGACTGACAATAAAAGACAAAATTAGAAAATTTCATGCAATTTTCCTATTTTGTCTCTTGGAGTAATGAAGAGCTTGGAGGCCAGTTCATTTAGATGCTTTTCAGGCATTTCCTTCAGTATTGTGCTTGTAATCGACCAGTTGAAATGCAAAATGTCGAAAAGAAAGGGTTTGCATATCAGCGTGAAATTATGTGTTACAAGAGGTTGACAAATTCTTGGTGGGGGGGAGATATATTGCTTCCAAATTCGATACTCCTGCAAACAGTTTGTCAAAAAATTTAAAAATCCGGAGGTGTTTTTGGTATAAAAATTTCTAGCAGAAGCAGACAAGATTGGGTTTGAACGAAAAAGTAGATAAGGTTGTGTAAAAATGGCTTGAAATGCATTCTTGAATTAAAGAGCTAGAGAGAGAGAACATACCCCTCTCTGGCTCTTTAGAAAAATCTCTCGAGTGTGCTAAATCTCTCGGCGATACCGAATTTTACGCACATACAAGACAGCGTTTCAAAATTTAAGAAGAGGCATGAATTAGACCAAAAAGTTATATCCGGAAGAGACATGGAGATTCAACGAAGAAGGCTGTGTCCAGTCGGAAGAAACTGTTCTTAATAACTGCAACCCTAAGGACGTTTTTAATGCGGATGAAATAAGTGTAGTTTTCAAGTGACTTCCCAATAAAACTTTGGTATTTTAAAATGATATGCGTTTTGGAGGAAGGTATATAAATAAAAAAAAAACCCCAAAAAACGGCGATGATCTGCGCAAATATGACTGGAGAAGAAAATTTGAAGCTAACAAATCTACATACAGTAAAGATAATGCACCGGTTTCTATGTAAAGGATTTTTTATTTAGCTAAGTTTTGAGACTTATAGTTATATGTGCACTCTCCCACCATTAATAACCAAACACTATGCAGTGTTCAACTATATTGACAAAAGTCACAGGACACCTAGAAGAGAAACACAACATAGCATTTTATGACATAAATTAGTACAATGTCGGTCCACCTTTGTCCTTAATGCATGCACTGACCCTTTGAGACATGCTTTCGACAAGGTTTTGGAACACAGCGATAGGTATGCGCTTCCATTCAGCACATAATGCTGCCGCTAACTGTTGCTTAGTAGTAGCCCTTGGTTCCAAACTTCTTATGCGGCACTCTACTTCATCCCATAGGTGCGTTATGGGATTAAGATCAGGGCTCTGTGCCGGCCAGTCCACACACGATACGGAATTATCGTCAAACCACGCCGTAACAGTCGTTGCTTTATGGCTAGGTTCATTATCCTGCTGGTACCAACAAGGCTCGGTTCCATAGTATTGCCACAGAGTTGGTAGGGCATAATTGTCCAGAATATCGATTTAGACGTACAGGTTAACAGGTTTGTCCACGATAACCAATGGACTGGGAGAATACCACGAAAAACACCCCCACACGAGTACACTGCTAGCTCCAAACTTGACCGTAGGAACAGTGCACTGTGGCAAATAGCATTCCCCCGGCTGTCGCCATACTGACACACGGCCTCAGACTGATGGATCGTGTATCTGGATTCATCAGTCCATAGGACCCGTTTCCATTGATTTACGGTCTACGATAAATGTTCTTTACACCATGCTAAACGACGAGTAGTATTCCGAGTGGAGATGAAAGGCTTATGAGCAGCCTCACGACCACGAAAGCCCATGGAATGAAGTTCACTGCGAATGGTACGTGTATCTACCGAGGTTCCAGCATTTTTACTCACCTGTACACTGAGGTCTTGTGCAGTACTCCGTCGATTAGCGGTAACGACTCTCCTGAGGCTTCGACGTTCGCTATCGCTGATTTTCTTTGGTCTGTCGGTACGTTTTGCGGCTTCAGGCACGCCATATGTCTTGCACTTATTCAGTACATCCAAAGCAGTTACCTTGAGCATGTTTAAACGCCTCTCCGTTTCTCTTATGGACAACCCACTAATATAACAACCAACAATCTTTCTTTTCTCAAAGTTAGTTCTCTCGCGTCGCGAAATTTTCATGCAACCTCACAGTGCGATATGATCGCGGTCAGCTGCAAGCTTGTTTTTATGCCGTTTGCAACTGTACCGCGCATCTTAACAACGCAGCGGATCCGTTCATTTGCTTTTGAAGGGGTGTCCGGTGACTTTTGTCAGTATGGTGTATTTACTAAAAATCTTTATTTGCAGAAAATTTAATATTATGTTCGGAAACCTTTGGCCCTTCTGACGATTTCTAGTCTTTTCCTAGAAAATATCTACCGATATGTTGCGCCATTGAGCCTTCAAAGCAATTACCTGTTCAGTTTTCTTTGAAAAGAAGTCGGTGGGGAACGTGTTTTATAGGGGGTGAAATTGTGTTTTATGGGGGTGAAATTGTGTTTTCTAGGGGTGAAGTTGATCTGCTCTTCCACGCACCCGACGATCCAGTTTGTCCCAGATATTCTCTATAGTGTTCAGATCAGCAAACTGGGCAGGCTAGTCCAACTCTTTGAAGCCAGTGTTCTCAAAGCAATTGTTATAACGTCAGCAGTATGACACGGTGCGTTTTCCTATTGATAAAGGTTAGGGCCTTCCGCAGAGTATTGCCACAACGTTGGTACAACATAATTGTCCAGGACGTCTGGTAGATAGAGCTCAGCGTTCATGACTTTTCTCAAAACGACTAAAGGGTCCAAAACGAACCACGAAAAACAACTCCATACCATCACGGCGTGAATCCTGCAGTCGGACTGAGTAAGGCTAATGTAACTTCAGAGACTAAAATACGAATGGGAGGAACACGAAATAAGTAACACTGAATTGGTGTAAATGAAAGTTAAACAAATAGAGAGAAATTTGCTTAACTTTCATTTACACCAATTTTCACATGACCAAATCCTATTGTTCTGACTTTTGACATAACCTCAGAGGTGAAACCAGGCCTCGTCACTGAAGAAAACTGCATCCAGACTCTATACATCGACAGAAGTGTATTCGTTTGTTTGCATCTGGAGCCTTGAGTTCATGCCCTTCACGAATACGACATGGACAAAGATGTACCGATCTAGCAGCTTTATGAGCACTACCGTATGAGATTGATGATTGCACGGCATGTTTCCGGATGCTCTTTCGTGGCGACCGCTGTAGTGCTCGCTTGATCTCATCCACTTTATGGTCAGTCAAAACGGAGGTCTCCCGGAGCGTTTTTTATCCGCAAAAGATCCAGTGTCTCAAAAACGCTACACTAATCGCGATATTGTGGACTTATTGGAGACTGCTGCACATAGAAATTTCTTGCGAAAGTCCTCGACAACACATCCGTATGAACGAGTTGCGAAATAACTTTCCAGAATGAAAATTCGCTGCGTCTGGAAAAAAGATATTTCATCTCCACACCGAACGAAACTACACTACGAACAACCTGTACACATCACAGTGACTTCGGCTTCACTGATACTTCCTAACAGTATGGTAGTGACATCTAGTGGCAGAAAGAATTATTATAATGATTTAGCAACAGTTTATGAAAATTAGAACTTTGGGTTGCGCGAGTTTACGATCACACTGTATATTCATAAGTCCTGTCACATAGCAGTTTCGTGTACATGTATATATATATATATAGTGCGACATGAAGGCAGAGGGTGCTAAGAATCCCCGGAGGACCAGACTAGGCTGCCATCTGATGCTGACCTTGGCTACGTACAACGGACGCTCCCTATCTTCTGATTCAAGGCTTCTTGAATTGGAAGAGGAACTACAAAGGATCAAGTGGGACATCGTCGGGCTAAGTGAGGTAAGGAGAAAAGGAGAAGATCTCATTGAACTGAAAAGTGGACATCTCTTCTACTATCGTGGGACAGATACTGGCAGAACTAGTGATGTTGGATTTATAATAAACAAGAAACTGAAGGATAAAATTGTAGAAGTTGAAAGTTCCTCTGATAGAGCTGCACGACTCGTTATCCAACTCTCGAGAAGATACCAGGCTCAGATTATTCAAACTTATGCACCCACCACAAGTCATGCTGAAGAAGAAATTGAAGAATTTTATGAGGAAATTCGTGATCTAAATAATAAAGGTAAGCAGCACTTGAAGATAATTATGGGAGATTTCAATGCAAAAATAGGGCAACGGCAACAGAATGAAACTTCAGTAGGTAAATTCGGTCACGGCAACAGAAACCAGCGTGGAAATACTCTCGTAGAGTTTGCAGAGGCATAAGGGTTTTTCATCTTGAACTCCTTTTTCAAGAAAAAGCCACACAGGAAATGGACATGGAGACATCCAAATGGGACGACAAGTGAAATTGATTTTATTATGTGTAACAAAAAATTTGTCATAGAAGACTGCAGTGTGCTAAACAAGTTCAACACAGGCAGTGACCATAGATTGGTGAGATGCAAGATGCACCTCAACACTAAACTCGAACGTAGCAAGCTCATAAGACAAACAAAATGCATTGACATAACCAACCTTAAAAAACACCATAATACCTTCAAATTGGAACTGAAGAACAGATTCTCTGCTTTAGAAGGACTAACATCGGAAGAAGTGGATATTTCTGAAGTTAACAGAAAAGTAACCAAAGCTCTTATGGAAACAGCAACAAAATTAGCTGGGTCTAAGAACAAATTGCATGTGAACAAATTATCAGGAAAAACCAAAATGTTGATGCAAAAAAGAAGAGAGATGAGGACAACTAAAGACGATGTGACTTCCAAAGTGGAATATATAGAGCTATGCAAGACAGCACGAAAAAGTATCACTGAAGACGTAAAGAAATACAACTGTGAGCTAGTGAGGAAAGCAATTGAAAACAACCAAAGCCTTAAGATAGCAAAGGGACATCTCAGTAAGGGAAAAAAACAGATTATGGCACTGAGAAAAGAAGATGGTTCTGTATCAAGAAATAGAGGCGAAATTTTGACAAGAGTGAAAGATTTCTACTCCAAATTATATGAAAGGGATGATACATGTACTCCAGACATCATGAACGGTACCAGCACCAGAGTTCTTCCAGTCCTTCCAGCAGAAGTTGCACATGCAATCAAGAACATGAAGCGGGGAAAAGCTCCAGAAGATGGAATTACTGTAGACATCATACAAGAAGCAAGTGGAGAAATCGAAACAGCACTCGCCCAAATTTTCACTCGATGCCTTAATGAAGGGAAAATTCCTGAGGATTGGAACAACGCTACAATGATCTTGCTACATAAAAAAGGTGACATTGAGGATCTTAGGAACTACAGACCTATCAGCCTCCTATCAGCGGTTTATAAAATCTTCACTAAAGTTCTTTCACACCGCTTGAAGGTAACACTGGACATGGCTCAACCGAGAGAACAAGCTGGATTCAGGAGTGGCTACAGCACAATAGATCATATCCACGTACTGAGAGAACTAGTTGAAAGAGCGAGGGAATATGAACTTCCATTGTGCATGGCTTTTATCGATTATGAAAAAGCCTTTGATTCGGTGAAACCATCAGCAGTTGCAATGGCTCTGAAATCCTGCGGTATTGAAGATGCATACATTAATATTATTAATAACATCTATGAAAATGCAAGTGCAAAGATTCTGCTATTTGAAAATACAACACACATAAAAATTGGAAAAGGAGTGAGACACGGTGACACCATATCTCCGAAGCTCTTTAATGCTACATTGGAAAATGTCTTTCAATCACTGAACTGGGAAAACAAAGGGATAAAGATTAATGGAGAATATCTAACCCACCTTCGTTTTGCTGATGACGTTGTCATTTTTGCAACTACCCCATCAGAGCTACAGAGTATGATGCAGGAACTTGCTGACAAGAGTAAAGAAGTGGGATTAAAAATGAACTTTCAGAAGACAAAAGTGATGTTCAATGCTTTTACAAGAAATGAAGATTTATCGATTGATGTACAAAAGCTGGAGATAACAGACACGTACGTTTATCTTGGACAGCAGATATCAAGTGAGGGTCACATTAGTGAAGAAATTAATCGGCGTACAAAACTTGCCTGGAGAGCTTTTGGAAGAAACAGCATAATTTTTAAGAGCAATATGCCATTATGTCTTAAAAGAAAAGTGTTTGATCAATGCATACTTCCAGTGCTTACGTATGGTGCAGAGACGTGGACCTTAGCTAAAAGAGACACAAAGGCTGCAGACAACTCAAAGAAGCATGCAGAGGTGCATGCTTGGTGTAACCAGGAGAGATAAGAAGAGGAACACATGGATCCGAAAAATGACAAGAGTGGAAGACATCATGATCAGAATTAAATCCCTGAAATGGCAATGGGCTGGACATACTGCCAGAAGAACAGACCATCGATGGACAGCCGAAATTTTAGATTGGATTCCAAGGGACAGGAAAAGACCCAGAAGAAGACCACATGGGAGATGGGTGGATGAAATTCGAAAGTATGCGGGAGTGACATGGAGGAGACTGGCACAAGACAGACCGTTGTGGAGGAAACTTGGGGAGACCTTCGTCCAGCAGTGGATTGATAATGGTTGACAATGATGATGATGATGATGATGATATATATATATATATATATATATATATATATATATATATATATATATATAACCCGCTTGGCCAGCGTGGTGAGTTATGGCCAAACCCCTCCAAAATGATTCCACAACTTAAATTTTGGCCCTCAGTCTCCGGCAGCTGGAATGTACCTGGCCAAGGCAGCGGCCAGTGCGACATGAAGGCAGAGGGTGCTAAGAATCCCCGGAGGACCGGACTAGGCTGCCATGTGATGCTGACCTTGGCTACTTACAATGGACGCTCCCTATCTTCTGATTCAAGGCTTCTTGAATTGGAAGAGGAACTACAAAGGATCAAGTGGGACATCGTGGGGCTAAGTGAGGTAAGGAGAAAAGGAGAAGATCTCATCGAACTGAAAAGTGGACATCTCTTCTACTATCGTGGGACAGATACTGGCAGAACTAGTGGTGTTGGATTTATAATAAACAAGAAACTGAAGGATAAAGTTGTAGAAGTTGAAAGTTCCTCTGACAGAGCTGCACGACTTGTTATCCAACTCTCGAAAAGATACCAGGCGCAGATTATTCAAACTTATGCACCCACCACAAGTCATCCTGAAGAAGAAATTGAAGAATTTTATGAGGAAATTTGTCATCTAAATAATAAAGGTAAGCAGCACTTGAAAATAATTATGGGAGATTTCAATGCAAAAATAGGGCAACGGCAACAGAATGAAACTTCGGTAGGTAAATTCGGTCATGGCAACAGAAACCAGCGTGGAAATACTCTAGTTGAGTTTGCAGAGGCAGAAGGGTTTTTCATCTTGAACTCCTTCTTCAAGAAAAAGCCACACAGGAAATGGACATGGAGACATCCAAATGGGACGACAAGTGAAATTGATTTTATTATGTGTAACAAAAAATTCGTCATAGAAGACTGCAGTGTGCTAAACAAGTTCAACACAGGTAGTGACCATAGATTGGTGAGATGTAAGATGCACCTCAACACTAAACTTGAACGTGGCAAGCTCATAGGAAAAACAAAATCTATTGACATAACCAACCTTAAAAAACACCATAATACCTTCAAGTTAGAACTGAAGAACAGGTTCTCTGCTTTAGAAGGCCTAACATCGGAAGAAGTGGACATCTCTGAAGTTAACAGAAAAGTAACCAAAGCTCTTATGGAAACAGCAACAAAATTAGCTGGGTCTAAGAACAAATTGCATGTGAACAAATTATCAGGAAAAACCAAAATGTTGATGCAAAAAAGAAGAGAGATGAGGACAACTAAAGACGATGTGACTTCCAAAGTGGAATATATAGAGCTATGCAAGACAGCACGAAAAAGTATCACTGAAGACGTAAAGAAATACAACTGTGAGCTAGTGAGGAAAGCAATTGAAAACAACCAAAGCCTTAAGATAGCAAAGGGACATCTCAGTAAGGGAAAAAACAGATTATGGCACTGAGAAAAGAAGATGGTTCTGTATCAAGAAATAGAGGCGAAATTTTGACAAGAGTGAAAGATTTCTACTCCAAATTATATGAAAGGGATGATATATGCACTCCAGACATCATGAAAGATACCAGTACCAGAGTTCCTCCAGTCCTTCCAGCAGAAGTTGCACATGCAATCAAGAACATGAAGCGAGGAAAAGCTCCAGGAGAAGATGGAATTACTGTAGACATCATACAAGAAGCAAGTGGAGAAATCGAAACAGTACTCGCCCAAATTTTCACTCGATGCCTTAATGAAGGAAAGATTCCTGAGGATTGGAACACCGCTACAATGATCCTGCTACATAAGAAAGGTGACATTGAGGATCTCGGAAACTACAGACCTATCAGCCTCCTATCAGTAGTTTATAAAATCTTCACTAAAGTTCTTTCACAGCGCTTGAAGGTAACACTGGACATGGCTCAACCGAGAGAACAAGCTGGATTCAGGAGTGGCTACAGCACAATAGATCATATCCACGTGCTGAGAGAACTAATTGAAAGAGCGAGGGAATATGAACTTCCATTGTGCATGGCTTTTATCGATTATGAAAAAGCCTTTGATTCGGTGAAACCATCAGCAGTTACAATGGCTCTGAAAACCTGCGGTATTGAAGATGCATACATTAATATTATTAATAACATCTACGAAAATGCAAGTGCAAAGATTAGGCTGTTTGAAAATACAACACACGTAAAAATTGGAAAGGGAGTGAGACAAGGTGACACCATATCTCCGAAGCTCTTTAATGCCACATTGGAGGGTGTTTTTCAGTCACTGAGCTGGGAAAACAAAGGGATAAAGATTAATGGAGATTATCTAACCCACCTTCGTTTTGCTGATGACGTAGTCATTTTTGCAACTACCCCATCAGAGCTGCAGAGTATGATCCAGGAACTTGCTGACAAGAGTAAAGAAGTGGGATTAAAAATGAACTTTCAGAAGACAAAAGTGATGTTCAATGCTTTTACAAGAAATGAAGATTTATCGATTGATGGAGAAAAGCTGGAGATAACAGACACGTACGTTTATCTTGGACAGCAGATATCAAGTGAAGGTCACATTGATGAAGAAATTAATCGGCGTACAAAACTTGCCTGGAGAGCTTTTGGAAGAAACAGCATAATTTTCAAGAGCAATATGCCATTATGTCTTAAAAGAAAAGTGTTTGATCAATGCATCCTTCCAGTGCTTACGTATGGTGCGGAGACGTGGACCTTAACTAAAAGAGACATACAAAGGCTGCAGACAACTCAAAGAAGCATGGAGAGGTGCATGCTTGGTGTAATCAGGAGAGATAAGAAGAGGAACTCGTGGATCCGAAAAATGACAAGAGTGGAAGACATCATGATCAGAGTTAAATCCCTGAAATGGCAATGGGCTGGACATACTGCCAGGAGGACAGATCATCGATGGACAGCTGAAATTTTAGATTGGATTCCAAGGGACAGGAAAAGACCCAGAAGAAGACCACATGGGAGATGGGTGGATGAAATTCGAAAGTATGCAGGGGTGACATGGAGGAGACTGTCACAAGACAGACCGTTGTGGAGGAAACTTGGGGAGACCTTCGTCCAGCAGTGGATTGATAATGGTTGACAATGATGATGATGATGATATATATATATATATATATATATATATATATATATATATATATATATATATAAGGTCAGGTGATGCGTAACATCACAGCCTCTCCTTGACAAATGTCAACCCCGCCTTCTCGTGGTACATCCTGTTCCCACTAAAGGGGCTCTGACGACCGCAAATAGCGGTATAACTATACCATCGGGACCAGAGGAAATGCTATCCCACACTCACCAACCCGCTTGGCCAGCGTGGTGAGTTATGGCCAAACACCTCCAAAATGACTCGACAACTTAAATCTTGGCCCTCAGTCTCCGGCAGCTGGAATGTACCTGGCCAAGGCAGCGGCCAGTGCGACATGAAGGCAGAGGGTGCTAAGAATCCCCGGAGGACCGGACTAGGCTGCCATTTGATGCTGACCTTGGCTACCTACAACGGACGCTCCCTATCTTCTGATTCAAGGCTTCTTGAATTGGAAGAGGAACTACAAAGGATCAAGTGGGACATCGTCGGGCTAAGTGAGGTAAGGAGAAAAGGAGAAGATCTCATTGAACTGAAAAGTGGACATCTCTTCTATTATCGTGGGACAGATACTGGCAGAACTAGTGGTGTTGGATTTATAATAAACAAGAAACTGAAGGATAAAGTGGTAGAAGTTGAAAGTTCCTCTGACAGAGCTGCACGACTTGTTATCCAACTATCGAGAAGATACCAGGCTCAGATTATTCAAACTTATGCACCCACCACAAGTCATCCTGAAGAAGAAATTGAAGAATTTTATGAGGAAATTCGTCATCTAAATAATAAAGGTAAGCAGCACTTGAAGATAATTATGGGAGATTTCAATGCAAAAATAGGGCACCGGCAACAGAATGAAACTTCAGTAGGTAAATTCGGTCATGGCAACAGAAACCAGCGTGGAAATACTCTAGTTGAGTTTGCAGAGGCAGAAGGATTTTTCATCTTGAATTCCTTTTTCAAGAAAAAGCCACACAGGAAATGGACATGGAGACATCCAAATGGAACGACAAGTGAAATTGATTTTATTATGTGTAACAAAAAATTCGTCATAGAAGACTGCAGTGTGCTAAACAAGTTCAACACAGGTAGTGACCATAGATTGGTGAGATGTAAGATGCACCTCAACACTAAACTGGAACGTGGCAAGCTCATAAGACAAACAAAATGTATTGACATAACCAACCTTAAAAAACACCATAATACTTTCAAGTTGGAACTGAAGAACAGATTCTCTGCTTTAGAAGGCCTAACATCGGAAGAAGTGGATATTTCGGAAGTTAACAGAAAAGTAACCAAAGCTCTTATGGAAACAGCAACAAAATTAGCTGGGTCTAAGAACAAGTTGCATGTAAACAAATTATCAGGAAAAACCAAAATGTTGATGCAAAAAAGAAGAGAGATGAGGACAACTAAAGAAGATGTGACTTCCAAAGTGGAATATATAGAGCTATGCAAGACAGCACGAAAAAGTATCACTGAAGACGTAAGGAAATTCAACTGTGAGCTAGTGAGGAAAGCAATTGAAAACAACCAAAGCCTAAAGATAGCAAAGGGACATCTCAGTAAGGGAAGAAAACAGATTATGGCTCTGAGAAAAAAAGATGGTTCTATGACAAGAAATAGAGGCGAAATTTTGACAAGAGTGAAAGATTTCTACTCCAAATTATATGAAAGGGATGATACATGTACTCCAGACATCATGAAGGGTACCAGAGTTCTTCCAGTCCTCCCAGCAGAAGTTGCTCATGCAATCAAGAACATGAAGCGGGGTAAAGCTCCAGGAGAAGATGGAATTACTATAGACATCATACAAGAAGCAAGTGGAGAAATCGAAACAGTACTCGCCCAAATTTTCACTCGATGCCTTAATGAAGGGAAGATTCCTGAGGATTGGAACAATGCTACAATGATCCTGCTACATAAAAAAGGTGACATTGAGGATCTCAGGAACTACAGACCTATCAGCCTCCTATCAGTGGTTTATAAAATCTTCACTAAAGTTCTTTCACACCGCTTGAAGGTAACACTGGACATGGCTCAACCGAGAGAACAAGCTGGATTCAGGAGTGGCTACAGCACAATAGATCATATCCATGTACTAAGAGAACTAATTGAAAGAGCGAGGGAATATGAACTTCCATTGTGCATGGCTTTTATCGATTATGAAAAAGCCTTTGATTCGGTGAAACCATCAGCAGTTACCACGGCTCTGAAATCCTGCGGTATTGAAGATGCATACATTAATATTATTAATAACATCTATGAAAATGCAAGTGCAAAGATTCGGCTGTTTGAAAATACAACAAACATAAAAATTGGAAAGGGAGTGAGACAAGGTGACACCATATCTCCGAAGCTCTTTAATGCCACATTGGAAAATGTCTTTCAATCACTGAACTGGGAAAACAAAGGGATAAAGATTAATGGAGATTATCTAACCCACCTTCGTTTTGCTGATGACGTAGTCATTTTTGCAACTACCCCATCAGAGCTGCAGAGTATGATCCAGGAACTTGCTGACAAGAGTAAAGAAGTGGGATTAAAAATGAACTTTCAGAAGACAAAAGTGATGTTCAATGCTTTTACAAGAAATGAAGATTTATCGATTGATGGAGAAAAACTGGAGATAACAGATACGTATGTTTATCTTGGACAGCAGATATCAAGTGAGGGTCACATTGATGAAGAAATTAATCGGCGTACAAAACTTGCCTGGAGAGCTTTTGGAAGAAACAGCATAATTTTCAAGAGCAATATGCCATTATGTCTTAAAAGAAAAGTGTTTGATCAATGCATCCTTCCAGTGCTTACGTATGGTGCAGAGACGTGGACCTTAACTAAAAGAGACATACAAAGGCTGCAGACAACTCAAAGTAGCATGGAGAGGTGCATGCTTGGTATAACCAGGAGAGATAAGAAGAGGAACTCGTGGATCCGAAAAATGACGAGAGTGGAAGACATCATGATCAGAGTTAAATCCCTGAAATGGCAATGGGCTGGACATACTGCCAGAAGGACAGACCATAGATGGACAGCCGAAATTTTAGATTGGATTCCAAGGGACAGGAAAAGACCCAGAAAAAGACCACATGGGAGATGGGTGGATGAAATTCGTAAATATGCGGGAGTGACATGGAGGAGACTGGCACAAGACAGACCGTTGTGGAGGAAACTTGGGGAGACCTTCGTCCAGCAGTGGATTGATAATGGTTGACAATGATGATGATGATGATATATATATATATATATATATTTTTTTTTTTTTAAGAAGAGACTGAAGCAAAAAAAAATTTTTGACTCATACCAAGTACAACATAGAAAAGGTTATGTATTGACCGGTGTGAGTAAAAAGAGAAAAATAGAACAACTGAATGTAGAAAGTGTCGAGAATACTGAGCCTTGGCTTTATCAAGGACCAGCAAAAACTCTGCATTTTCTCACCTCCACAAAGACCTATTTGGAAATGGGTTTCTGCAAAGTCATAGATGCAAGTAATGAGCCCACCAAAAAAAAATTTCTTTTAATATATATATGTCATGACCTCCGCAGAGTAGTATGACCTAGCTTTAGTAAACAATTTAGCTTGCATTTATAACTTTCCTGGCCCGACCCATGCTCTTCATCTGTTACTATTAAACAGAAAGAAGATGATTATAGAAAACTCAAGTTGTAAGAGTGACATAATGAATCAGAAATAATGTTCAGTAATAACAAATTGCCAAGTTCGCCTGAGAGAGAATTTAAACCTGAATAGCAATACAAAAGTATTACAAATTCTTAACATTGCAATAAAAAAGGAAATATTATTTTTTTTCTAAAGCACAGATTCTTGAAAGAAAACTGGATTATAAAAACCCCCTACTCCACTACTTCTGACTACACAAAAACGAGAATAAAATAAAGACAATAATAAACTAAAGAAATGCTTTGTGAAGGTTATGTGACATAAACCATTAGTTGCAATATGTACAAAGTATTTCAGAAGTGCCTTAAGTGCATAATTAAGTAGTTATTAAGACCTTAACTACTTTGAAAACACAGCGCAGACAACAAGAACAATGAAACGGCCGGCTGCTTGGCCTTAGTTTCCTAAAAAACGCGCAAAGATACCAAGAAAAGAAAGAGTTAAAATCCGCAAAAAAGTTAATAGACTTGCTAGTGTCTAAATGCTTAAAGCAAAAAAAAAAAAGAAAAAATGTTCAAGAAGTTCAAATATTGAACCTGGAAAACCTAAAACACAAAGACAATGAAGAGAGCTTACTCTTATGCAATTTAACTTCTTCCACTCTTGAGGAAACATGGCCGACCTTTCAACCCAAACTTCCAAACACCCCTGCCACTCCCTAGTCGCTGGGGGGCAGTGTGGGTGGGGCTGAAGGCCTCCACACACTTAAAAAATCCTACTTGCGGAGATTTTAACTAGAGAAAAAAATATAATTAAGATTTTTTTTTTTTTTTTTGGAGGTTTAACGACCACCGTGAGCAACTCAATGGGCTATAAGCAGTCTCCCGTCCCTAATTTAGGGTCACTGGTTAAAGGGAAGGAGGGAGAGAGCCAGTGCCGTAAGACAAACACAACATCCATGCCTGACCGGGATTCGAACCCGGACCCCATACGGGCGAATGATCAGAGGCCAGCGCCTTAGACCACTGCGCCACCGGGGCGGCATAATTAAGATTGTGGACCTGTATGATCAGAAAGAGCAGAATTAACTCTACAGAATACATGAGAAATATTATGAAATACACAAGTAGTGTATTTAATAATCTTTGCATGTATTTAATCACCTTAGTGAGCTTCTGTAGACTATTCAGAATCCTATTAATTTTAATGTTAGTTTTACTATTTTTAGTATAGCTAAGCATTTCTTTAGTTTATTATTGTCTTTATTTTATTCTCGTTTTTGTGTTGTCAGAAGTTGGGGAGTAGGGGGTTTTTATAATCCAGTTTTCTTTCAAGAATCTGTGCTTTAGAAAAAAATTAATATTTCCTTTTTTATTGCAATGTTAAGAATTTGTAATACTTTTGTATTGCTATTCAGGTTTAAATTCTCTCTCAGGCGAACTTGGCAATTTGTTATTGCTGAACATTATTTCTGATTCATTATGTCACTCTTACAACTTGAGTTTTCTATAATCATCTTCTTTCTGTTTAATAGTAACAGATGAAGAGCATGGGTCGGGCCAGGAAAGTTATGGATGCAAGCTAAATTGGTAACTAAAGCTAGGTCATACTACTCTGCGGAGGTCATGACATATATATATTTTTAAATTTTTTTTTTTTTTTGGTGGGCTTATTACTTGCATCTATGACTTTGCAGAAACCCATTTCCAAATAGGTCTTTGTGGAGGTGAGAAAATGCAGAGTTTTTGCTGGTCCTTGATAAAGCCAAAGCTCAGTATTCTCGACACTTTCTACATTCAGTTGTTCTATTTTTTCTCTTTTTACTCACACCGGTCAATACATAACCTTTTCTATGTTGTACTTGGTATGAGTCAAAAAAAATTTTTTGCTTCAGTCTCTTCTTAATAGAATGTGAATTCTGAATTTTCATAACTGCTGAGTTCCGCGTTTTGATCTTCAGGTTATTTTGCAACTTTCGTTTTAAATTCTAAAGTTTTTCTTATGTTTTAGGCTTTGCTCTTTACTATATATATATATATATATCCATAATACCTTCAAGTTGGAACTGAAGAACAGGTTCTCTGCTTTAGAAGGCCTAACATCGGAAGAAGTGGACATCTCTGAAGTTAACAGGAAAGTAACCAAAGCTCTTATGGAAACAGCAACAAAATTAGCTGGGTCTAAGAACAAGTTGCATGTAAACAAATTATCAGGAAAAACGAAAATGGTGATGCAAAAAGAAGAGAGATGAGGACAACTAAAGAAGATGTGACTTCCAAAGTGGAATATATAGAGCTATGCAAGACAGTACGAAAAAGTATCACTGAAGACGTAAGAAAATTCAACTGTGAACTAGTGAGGAAAGCAATTGAAAACAACCAAAGCCTAAAGATAGCAAAGGGACATCTCAGTAAGGGAAGAAAACAGATTATGGCACTGAGAAAAGAAGATGGTTCTGTAACAAGAAATAGAGGCGAAATTTTGACAAGAGTGAAAGATGTCTACTCCAAATTATATGAAAGGGATGATACATGCACTCCAGACATCATGAAAGATGCCAGTACAAGAGTTCCTCCAGTCCTTCCAGCAGAAGTTGCACATGCAATCAAGAACATGAAGCAGGGAAAAGCTCCAGGAGAAGATGGAATTACTGTAGACATCATACAAGAAGCAAGTGGAGAAATCGAAACAGTACTTGCCCAAATTTTCACTCGATGCCTTAATGAAGGAAATATTCCTGAGGATTGGAACACCGCTACAATGATCCTGCTACATAAGAAAGGTGACATTGAGGATCTCGGAAACTACAGACCTATCAGCCTCCTATCAGTAGTTTATAAAATCTTCACTAAAGTTCTTTCACACCGCTTGAAGGTAACACTGGACATGGCTCAACCGAGAGAACAAGCTGGATTCAGGAGTGGCTACAGCACAATAGATCATATCCACGTACTGAGAGAACTAATTGAAAGAGTGAGGGAATATGAACTTCCATTGTGCATGGCTTTTATCGATTATGAAAAAGCCTTTGATTCGGTGAAACCATCAGCAGTTACAATGGCTCTGAAAACCTGCGGTATTGAAGATGCATACATTAATATTATTAATAACATCTATGAAAATGCAAGTGCAAAGATTCGGCTGTTTGAAAATACAACACACGTAAAAATTGGAAAGGGAGTGAGACAAGGTGACACCATATCTCCGAAGCTCTTTAATGCCACATTGGAGGGTGTTTTTCAGTCGCTGAGCTGGGAAAACAAGGGGATAAAGATTAATGGAGATTATCTAACCCACCTTCGTTTTGCTGATGACGTTGTCATTTTTTCAACTACCCCATCAGAGCTGCAGAGTATGATCCAGGAACTTGCTGACAAGAGTAAAGAAGTGGGATTAAAAACGAACTTTCAGAAGACAAAAGTGATGTTCAATGCTTTTACAAGAAATGAAGATTTATCGATTGATGGAGAAAAGCTGGAGATAACAGACACATACGTTTATCTTGGACAGCAGATATCAAGTGAGGGTCACATTGATGAAGAAATTAATCGGCGTACAAAACTTGCCTGGAGAGCTTTTGGAAGAAACAGCATAATTTTCAAGAGCAATATGCCATTATGTCTTAAAAGAAAAGTGTTTGATCAATGCATCCTTCCAGTGCTTACGTATGGTGCAGAGACGTGGACCTTAACTAAAAGAGACATACAAAATCTGCAGACAACTCAAAGCAGCATGGAAAGGTGCATGCTTGGTGTAACCAGGAGAGATAAGAAGAGGAACTCGTGGATCCGAAAAATGACAAGAGTGGAAGACATCATGATCAGAGTTAAATCCCTGAAATGGCAATGGGCTGGACATACTGCCAGAAGGACAGATCATCGATGGACAGCCGAAATTTTAGAGTGGATTCCAAGAGACAGGAAAAGACCCAGAAGAAGACCACATGGGAGATGGGTGGATGAAATTCGAAAGTATGCAGGGGTGACATGGAGGAGACTGGCACAAGACAGACCGTTGTGGAGGAAACTTGGGGAGACCTTCGTCCAGCAGTGGATTGATATTGGTTGACAATGATGATGATGATGATATATATATATATATAGGGATGTAAGGTCAGGTGATGCAAATCTGCAGACAACTCAAACAAGCATGGAGAGGTGCATACTTGGTGTAACCAGGAGAGATAAGAAGAGGAACTCGTGGATCCGAAAAATGACAAGAGTGGAAGACATCATGATCAGAGTTAAATGCCTGAAATGGCAATGGGCTGGACATACTGCCAGAAGGACAGATCATCGATGGACAGCCGAAATTTTAGATTGGATTCCAAGGGACAGGAAAAGACCCAGAAGAAGACCACATGGGAGATGGGTGGATGAAATTCGAAAGTATGCAGGGGTGACATGGAGGAGACTGGCACAAGACAGACCGTTGTGGAGGAAACTTGGGGAGACCTTCGTCCAGCAGTGGATTGATAATATATATATACATTTTTTTTTAGGTTTCAATGATATCGTTGTCTGTTACAGAAGGAACTAAGTTAATTTTGATGGTGGTTAGTGGCAGTTACAGACATATTGCAGAGAAATTCAACGGTAAACACCAACGTGACTCCGTGGCCCAGGTGATTGCTGAATTCAGAGAGACCGGAAGCTTTAGTGTCGGAGAACGCGGCGGACGTCTCAAAAACGCGACAAGTCAAAGAATTGCTGACATGATGGTGACTTCGCATTTCCAAAAAAGCCTCTAAAGAAGCACAACGCGAATGCCATTGGAAGATTGTATCAGCCAATCAAGTGTGGTTCGAATCCTGCACGAGCAAAGTGAAACCCCTCATTCAATGTCTAAGAACGAATTGTTGGTATCTATCGCTACATGGATCATCGGATCCCAAGAACGTGAAACGAGATTAGATCAAGCAGATCTGCAAACGCATTGAAGTCGGTAGGGAACGTGTTATCTAGGGGATGAAATTGTGTTTAATTGTATTTCAGTGTGTTATTCCTAACGCAAAAAAAAAAAAGACACAATAAACACTTGACTTAAAAATAACCCTGGACATATAATGTATATTTATTTACGTATGTAAGTCTTTTTTGGAGTGGCGGAGATTTAACGACCACTGTGAACAACTCGGTGGACTATAAAGCAACCTCCCGTCCCTAATTTAGGGTTACTAGTTTCAGGCAATGCAGAGAGCCACTGCCGTAAAACCAACACAACATTCATGCCTCCCCGGGATTTGGACCACGACCCATCTAGGAAGAATGGATAGAAGCCACCGGTTAGACCACCGCACCACCAGTGTGGCTACGTATGTATATAATAATAATAAAACGAATTTGAAAGTGAGAAAAACTTAAATTAAATTGAAAAAGAAAAGCTAATCTGAAAACCCCGTCAAACATAATTATTGTGGAATCGAGCTTTTTCACTCAAATGCAGATACCTGAAGCGCAAAGAAGAACAATCTAATGTCGAACCTTTGAGATATATCGAGCCAATAAAGGTATTTTGCGCTTGCCAGTTGTGTATTACTGAAATTAATCCTTATAATGTAGTGACGAACAACATATATATAAAATAGTAGATTCTTGGCAAAAATAACACCAGAAGCACTTAATAGGAAAGAAGCCTAAGATGGTGTACACCACCAGTTTATGATGAATTGTGACGTAGTTTACGGAAGTTATTTCACCATGAGGGGCAATATCGTGATACGTTTTTCTTGTTTTTTTCTTGTCTGGTAGAATACTAGCCACATCCTCCTTTTCTCTCTTTCTCTCTCTCTGGTGCTTCCGTTTTTCCAAAAGCAGATAGACGTGGCTTTTGTGTTCTGTTGATCTGTGGGGGCTACTTAGAAACAAAACTTACTCTCTGATATCAGCTGATATTTGTTTCTGAAGAACGACATCATAATATAATGGTATCCAGGATGTACTTGTTGATTGCATTATTTAAAATGGTTACAATAATTACAGAGCACTTCAACCAAAAATACTTACCTTACCCTTTTACAAATAATACTAATCACAAACGAAAAGTAGCTGTGTGTGATTATAGAAAGCGACAAGATTCAGATGATATAACTACTCGATTAGGAACTAGTGGTTTTATTATTTTTAAGACGGAGTGGACATGGGAAGAAGTGAAGCAAACAAGGAAGATTAGAACTATCGGTAGCGGGTGTAGAACGTAGCGTTTAATACCACTGCTGCTGCTTTGATTATTTTATATCTGCATCTGTGTTTCCCTTTTTCTCTCATACATTACCCGAAATGTCACTGGTCACTATGACAAGAGTAAGACAATTTTCACTTGCAGTCAAAGGAGAACCTTCTTAATATATAAATCCAAGAAAGATTTAATGCTTTGAAGAATTTACGAAAGAAACGGTAACTAACTATCATTATTCAGCCCTTCAAATTCTTCTTACCATAGTACATACCGTTCAACAAAACAATTTTGTGCCACGGAAACGCAAAATTTAAGAAAAATTACTTAAACAAACCTATCACAGAGCTGTTGGAAACCTTGGCAACTTGTTGAAGTGCACGCTAATTTCGTTCGCGTGGTTATTTATTTGTTGATATGTTTGTTTTGCACTGGATATCGATTGCATGGACACAAGGAGATATCAAAAGAATTCACCTTCTCTATCTCATTGGAGCAGGGAAGAAAGCAATAGATCTGATTGGCACGAAAAACCTTTATTTCCTGATTAGGGAAAAGGATTAATATGGCACAATAGTCGTTATACTTCCAGAGGGAAGTGCGGTATGTGGGATTTAGTTTATCCTGTGCGTAAGTTTGGCGCCTATTTTCCATTCTAATTACATCCCGAAAGAAATCGTTCTTCTCCGATCTGGCTCCTAACTTGAACTGCCTTCTCTTCTCTTTTCTCTGCACTTTGGAGGAAACTGGGTACATTATGTGATTATCGATTCGAGGAGTTAGTTAATTGGCTCGCTTTGCGTGAGATAGGTGGCTGATTTCACACTCTAAAATGAGTATTCTCGCGCGGCCATCTGCCGTAAATTCGTAACTGATCACTGACAGAAAAATATTGTCTTTTACGTCGTTGGCAAAAGCTTCTATATACGATATGTAGGACGAAGGCTTGTCCCTTCTGTTTGAGGGGATGGGGAGTGTCCCTTTCCTCTAATGAAGTGTGGGGTAGTCTGCGAGAAAATGTTTTCCCGATAAGGGCTCTTAAGTGCTTTTCTACAGTGAAGATACTCTATGCTTTTTTCAAGTTGCGTAATTCAAGTCACTGTTTCATGATATCAAGAAATATTCAAATATATCCATATAGCAGAGCGACCTTTTAGTTTATTTTCGGGAAAATCTGCTGCTTTTGACGGAACATCGTGAGACGGAAAGAGGCACGAATGCCTGCTTTCACAAACTCAATAACCACGCCATGATATAAAGAATAAATTGCACCAGTCACTATTTTTGAGAATCTGATTTGGGTGTTCAAACATTTATTCTAATTCCGTGTCGAAACGAGTCTACCCTTCAGTACTTTGTGGTATCGTTAGGTAAGAGGCGTTTATTAAAATCATTCACTTCTTGATGGAATGACGTTTTCAGTCGCATCTATTTTTCTTATTTCGCTCAGAGCCTGTGAAACTCCTCCAGGTTCTCGTTTCATTCTTCTTTTCCATCTCCCTCTTCTTTAGATTAAAACAGGGAGTGCGACAAAGTTGCATTGAGTTTCAGTTTCTGTTTCCACATCCTTTTAACTTATACAGCGAAAATATTTTTAGAATGAAAGACCTGGATCAAATGATAGCTGGTATCCATATTGGAAGTCAAACGATTTTAGGTATGCAGATGACATCACTCTTTTGGTAGGAAATAGAGAAGACTTAGAGGACATCATTAAGAAAGTAAAAGTGGAGAGTGTAAAATCGGGTTTAATGTTAAATATTCAGAAGACAAAGGTCATGTCAACTTCTAGCCTTACATATTTTATAACTAACGGGGTAGAACTGGAGGTCTTAGACGATTTTATTTTATTGAGCTCTGGAATAAATAACGAGGGGCAGTGTGTTGTAGAAATAAGGAGGAGATTATTCTCAGGGAGAAAAAGGCAATGACAAATTTAAAGAAAATTGGGGAGGATAAAATCATCTCAATGAGAACAAAGATAATAATTGTTAAAGCAATGGTCTTTCCTGTGGTAATGTACGTTGTGAAAGCTGGACATTGAAGAAGAATGAGTAAGAAGATAGATGTTTTTGTATGTATCTGAAGACGGCTACTTATAATTACTTGGACTGCGGGAGAAATTAATAAATCAGTACATGACAAAATCAAGCTGAGCTGCTCCCTTGAGACAATGATCTGTAAGCTAAAATTCCTATATTTTCTACATGTGATGCATGCCAATAATGAGAGTGAAAAAAGGATCATGCTAGGCAAGGTTGGAGGAAGCAGAAGATGGGTAGGCGGAGAAAAAGATGGTTGAATTGAATCAAACACGCTTTTGGAATGACCATAGCATAATTGCGAGATCTTGCTGAGAACAGTTCAAGATGGCGAGCTTTTGTTCATAAAATCAACAAGAGTCGAACACGACACAATGAAATCTAACAACAGCAATAATTCACAAAGACCCCGATCCCCTAAGCTCATGCTTTCAGCGTCTTCTCCCGTCTGAAACGTTTGACCGCAAAACTCCAGCAGCTCTCTTTCTCTCTCTCTCTCTCTCTCTCTCTCTTGTGGTGATGATTGCCCATTCGCGAACGATTCGTTCACAACTAATGACTCTTCACCATAAATGCGGTTCACTCTCACAGCTGTGAAATACCACTCAATCCGCATGACTGCTGCGCACACTAAAGTTGTTTAACTTTCTTCCACCCGCGTGACTTTGGTAACAAACTCCCAATAATAAAAGTAATGTCGATATCAACCGTTATGCGAGTAAACACTCAGCAGTCAGCATGGTGAAAAGAATGGTCGTAAACACGGAATTCCTGCAACGAATAATTTCCTTAGTGACAATTTGGAAATTAAACGTTCCTTAGTTTGAATGATCATTCGTGAATGGCTCTTTAGCGTGAATGTTGAATGAACTCCCAAGACGGAATGATTTATGCTACCATTACTCTTGTGCTCAATTCTCTCACTTTGGGCTTTCTCCTTCTTTACACGGTGAATCTGATACAAATTTCGCACGGCACAGCTGAGCTAACATGTGAGGGAATGAAATGGTAGAAGTTATCCCCTTGCGTTTGATTTTTTTTTTTTTTTTCAAAGTTGTACACGGAAAAGTTTCTTTACTGTACATAATATAACAGTGTCACACTACGTATAAAGGAAAATGCACCATAACGTGAACAAGAAATCTGGAAGTTACCTAGCAGGTTTCAATTTAATAAAAGTGACATGATTCGCGATTTTAGGGAATATCTACAACTTCAAAGGAAAGAAAAACCTAAGTAACTTTTGCAACTAAAATCAGATTTGCGCACCATTGCTGTGTCTTCTAGCGAATGTGAAAGGGTATATTCCCAGACGATTTTGATAAATGATATTTTGTTTCAATAGCAGCTTTAACCTCCATTGTTACTTATAAAGAATATTGGGCATCCGCTAACTCAGTTTGGTCCTACAAAATATGTCCTCCCATGGTTCTTCAAAGACGCCAATAGGCAGTGGATACGGAAAGCAAGGAGCGGACCAGAACGGTCGAAATATCTCAAGAGTTGAGCAAAAATTGAACTGTGCTTTAGAAGCAAAATACAGTTCCATCTTATTCTTTGGTGAAATGGTGCAAATTTAACTCTCATTTGTGGGTACGCTTGACAGAGATTTGAATTTCAGCATTTTCTACGCATTATAAAATTGTTAATATCTGTGCGATACAGCAAGTGGGATACATACCATTGCCTTTTTTGAACATTGACCTCTCTTGTGGAATCTTCTGTAAACTATTTGCCTCGCTATCACGATTTCCGTAAAAGAGCAGAGCTCCTGCGAAAGCAGCTTGGTTGTTGACTCACTATGACGGCGAGCTGTTAGAGAGAAATACCGGTCGTCTTAACTTGTGGCTTGTGTGCGCCCTTATCCTGGTTTCTTAGTTAGTGTTTCGGTTTCTTGTAATTGTCTCCAGAGACTGGAGACCACTTGTTTCGATACATTCAACCACTTGCTACCTAAGATTGCAATATCATTCTACTTCTAATCTCCTAATCGCTCTTCACTGTAAAAAATCTTCTAAGCGATGGTTCGGAGCCATTCTTCCACTAACAGTCCAACTGAAGCTTCAATTGCCGCACCCAGCTCAGAACAAAGTTTAATAAGGTCGTGTGCCTCCCACAACGATGACGTATGGTAGAGGTCTGCACGGACAGGACCGTTTTTAGTTTAGAGAACAAAGCAACAGGCTGGGCAGTGCTTTTTTCCAGATACTTACGACCGGGCTGAGATGGGCCGGGCCAAGTCAACACATTCTTTTGATCGCAATGGTAAGGAAAAAAAAAGTCGTGTTTTTCAATTTCCTGACCTGTTGAACTGTTTTTCTGGCTTTAATTACTTCCATGACTTAGTCCAGGGCGTAATTACAGAGGTGAGGAGAGGCACTCACAGTGTTCTTACCATCTGTAGGTACAGGGTGTCCCACTCGTTATCGAACCCGGCATTTTTTTAATAATATTAAACCAATGAATATATAGCAACGAAATTTAAAGTGGACTTACTTCATTTCGTGCGAAATATGATGATTTCACAACATGTGCTGGAAGTGGCCACCATTTGCGTTCAGACAGCATTGAACCCGGCGTTGTCCACCAGCCAGCCGGAGTGCACCTTAGTGGCAGACACATTCTTAAGTGTGGGGCAATGAGAAGCGGTCCGTCAGCCAGCCAGACGCGTCTCTCTGCTTGTTTGTTATGCCATTTCGCTGAGCGTGTCTACACAGTACGGTTGTTAACAGTGAGTGCTTGTGCCCTTGGCTGTTCGCATACGTGTGAAAATGTATCGGTATACTCTGAAGGAGCGAGTGTTTACTGTTCGCACTTATTGGAAAACAGAATCGTAAAATCTTGTCAACAGCAATTCCTGGAGAGGTTTGCAGGCAGATATCCGCCGAGCAAGTCCACCATTTGGGCATTGTCGAAGAAATTGGAAACCAAGGGGACTTTATTAGACGACCATGCAGGAGGTCGTCCACAAATGTCCGAGGAAACGACCCAGAATGTAAAAGGCCGATTACTTGCGTTTCCCAGGAAGTCACTTCGCCAACTGTCACAGGAAACATGGCTGTCCAAAAGCACTTGTCAACGTGCTGTGAAAAAAGCAAAGCTTCATGCGTACCGTATCTCCCTGGTGCAAGAACTGAAAGATCCTGACCACGTGAAACGAGTGACATACTGTCGATTGTTTCAAACATTTTTTGAGAAAAATCTGGGAATTCTGGACTACAAGTGGTTCTCGGACGAGGCGTGGTTTCACCTGTCCGAATACATCAACTTTCAAAATTCCCGTATTTGGGCCAGTGAAAATCAAAACGCTATACATGAAGATCCCCTTCATTCACAGAAAATTGGTGTTTAGTGTGGAATGACCTGGCGCCGCATGATTGGCCCCATCTTCTTCGATACAACTGTAACAACAGCTGTATATATGGAAATCTTCAACACCTTTGTAAATCAGTTGGACGACGAAGAACTCTCCGTTGGATATCACCAGCATGATGAAGTGACATCACACACCAGTATGGCCGAAATTCAGTCCTTTTTCGGCGACCGCGTCATTTTGAAGGATCTATGGCCACCGCGCTCGCCCGATCTGACGCCTCCTGATTACTTTTTATAGGGATTTCTAAAAAGGAGAGTTTACCAAAAGAAACTGCGAACCATAGATGCCTTGAAAGCAAACGACACCGAAGAAATCCAGGCAGTGACGGCGGGCGTACTGGCAAGGACTTTCCACAATATGGTGCGCCGGGTTCAATGCTGTTTGGATGCAAATGGTGGCCACTTCCAGCACATGTTGTGATGTCATCACATTTCGTACGAAATGAGGTAAGTCCACTTCAAATTTCGTTTTAATATCTTCATTGGTGTTAATATTATAAAAGAAATGCTCGGTTCGGCAGCGAGTGGAACTCCCTGTATTAAGATGGTAAAAGCACTTTGGGGCTTGTTGAGAACAAAACAAAAAGATTCGACCCTGAGCGAGACTGGGGGTGTCTGTAGTGGGGTAGGGTGTGTATGTGTGTGTTTGTATGCGAGAGTGGGACGACATGATTTTTTTCTCCTACCCCTAATCTGTATAGGGATTGACTTTTGTAGTGTTCTAGTTTAAAGATAGGGAGATATTGAACTCGCTTACTCTTCCTTTTCTCTCTCTCTCTCTCTCTCTCTCTCTCTCTCTCTCTCTCTCTCTCTCTCTCTCTCGCTCGCTCTCTTTAAAGGTTATATTCTCAGATAACCGCTAAAGTTTAGTTAATACAGTATTTTTAGGCTTGCATTCAACTAAATATTTTCAATATTATTTCATTATTTAATTTACCCAATTAGTAAAATACAGTAGAAATACGAAATAACACCAAATTGCACATCACGGGCTTGGGCAGGGCTGGGCTCACCAAATAAAGCTCGCGCAGGCCTCTAACGTATGGTCGTCATTTGCATATTTCTATAGGAGATAGTACAATGTTACTTAGGTACGTCGACTTGGCATTTCCCTTTGCACATGTATATTTGTCACACTTATTTTGGACTCCAGTTTATATCATATTTATAAGATAAACACCCAGATCCGTCTATCTCTCTGGAACGCTTGACGTCGCAGCAATGTCTGCATTGTTGCGCCATTATTTATTGACCAATTCGTGTGTGCTCTCGCGATGTAAAAATGATTGCCCGCTATAAAATAGCATTCGACCACTTTTGGATGTCAAGGTGATCGCGTGCTAATTTAAAAACGTTTGATTATTATTAATTACTCGAGTTCTGTTTCTCCGATCTACAAAATTCGAATTGAATTCTTAATGTCATAGCAAGCTGAGTTTGCACGCGATTACATTGAGATGTTAAGGTGATCGAGTGCTAATTTAAAAACATTGGATTATCAAACACTCGAGTTCTATTTATCCAATCTACAAAATTCGAATTAAAAACTTAATATCGCGGCAAGTTGCGTTTGTATATTAATTTAATATAGCACAATTCGAATATTAATTTGTACATTTTAATTATTTTTTAGTTTTTCAATTTAACTAACTTTCAGAGTTTAGTGCTGATTATACTAAACATTTTGCAAAATGTCGATCTATCTAAACGCTTTAACCTACACACACAAAAAAAATAAAAAAATAAAAAAAAAATGAAATCTTGAGATGTCGAAGTGAGCAAGATTGCATCTAAAAGCAGATGTCGCCCCAATAGCACATTGTCGAAAATTTAGATAGTTCCGATTTGTAATACCAGATGTCGCATTATTTTGTAGAAAAAGCTTTAGTATGAAGTTTCAAAATTAACCGTTGAATAGGACAATCTAAAAGAAGCCGTAAAGGGAATAACAAATGTGCCGGAGAAAAAATAATTTAACGCGAAAAACCAAAGTAAAAGTTATTAAGGTAAGTTCACACGAAAACAACTTTCCGAGTTTAGTGCTGATTATATTACACATTTTGCAAAACATCGTTCTATCTAAACGCTCTAATCTACAATTATTAAACAACAACAAATATTTTACACAAAATGTTATTTATGGCGAGGTCTTTTGAAAAACCAAAATAAATAGCATACAATTTTTAGTTCTAACATGAATGAATTCTTGATATATAAGTTTTCACTATATTTCCTTAGAGAAACCCGGCGGCTATTTGATTTGTTTTCAATCTGCTTCAATTAAAAATTTCACTCCGTCATAGGACCGGCAACATCTCTTATATATTAATATTTATTTAAGATGGACGTCAAGTAATTTTGCTTCCTATACTTCTAATGCAAAAACTTTTGTACACATTTACTTTACAATTAATGCGTTCCCAATGATGAAAATTTTAACATCGATTAAAATAACTTCATATTATAACTTGGAATACTTAATATTTTCTAAAACATAACCATAATTATATTAAAAATCAATCACTTTTCCTTTGTTGGTGTTGAAACCAGAAAAAGATGGCGCGACCTGTAATTTGATGAATTCAGTAGACAAACAAATGTTGGATTGCATAATTATGGTTATGTTTTAGAAAATATTAAGTATTCCAAGTTATAAAATGATGATATTTTAATCGATGTTCAAATTTTTATTCTTGGGAACGCATTAATTGTGAAGAAAATGTGTACAGAAGTTTTTCCATTGGAAGTATAGGAAGCAAAATTACTTGAAGTCCACCTTAAAGCTTAAAAACAACCGTGGTATACGTTAGTTGTTAAAGAATGAGAGAGAGATAAGGTTATCGCAAACTCCTGACCCAATGAAATCCTTTTTTCGTTACTGATTATTTTTTTTAAAGTCAGAAGACGTATTTATTAACCCGAAAATTCCTTTGCATTGCTCTTTATTAATTTCCGCGCATGCTCTGAATAAATTTTGCTTCATCAGCAACGCCATGAAATTACGGCGAGTCGTTTTCCGTTCTTGCAACTAATTTAGTGTATAAATCCGCACTCTGTTTCGGCATTCAGCTCATTAATCGTGGACTGCGCTCCTCGGGGATTTACGGCTGCTCCTAATTGCTGGCCGGATTGATCTCTGTTGCTTCTCGCCTAACTTTGACAAGCAACTGATAAGGCAGAGCAGGAGGAGCATTTCGCGCTCTCGGCAGGATTTCGTCCATGGGAAGCTAAAAATGAATGTGTCACAGAAAGAATATCCATTATTGTGAAGTGTCACAGAGCCCCGTCATGTAGCTGACCTCTTGGCCCGTACCCCGACTTGAGAATAAAGAGAAAAGACTGAGTGTTCAAGATAAAGGGGTGAGGAGTTTGAAGTGTGACAAGGGACAGACTTCCTCCAAACCAAGATTTCTTTTTTCTTCCGTTATTCTTCTCCTTTTTTTTTTTTTTTATGCTTATAAATAACGAGCATGACTAAGGGCGTGGTCGGCAGTATCTCCTAAACTAAGCCTCCACAACCTGCCTGAAACACTTTTACTCTCTGCAATCAGGCGTTGCTTTCTTCAACTTAACTTAGAAGATATTTAAAATCAGTGATCACTGGATACAAGTACCGAAAAGTAAATATGTACTTCGCGAATTAATCATCCATAAATATTTTATGAACCATTAGCGCGCTTTTATAGCCAAAACAATTATACTTAGTAAAACACCACTAAAACTAGGTCGCTGGATATTATTATTTTTTTTAATTGCACTAACTCCACCTTAGAGCAAGACAGGTTTATGTACAGTAGAATAAAGTTTTGCCTTTGCAGTACCTTCAAAGTACATGATCAATCAGTGTATCAACTTTTTGTATGCTTTTATTATATTTATTCATTATTGAAAGCAAGCAGTTATCTTATATATACACAGTGCGTCAAAGAATTTTTAAGACGGGGTCTGTAAAATGAAATAGAAACAAGAAATTGTCATTTGTTTTGGTTTGTTATTCAAAATAAGTCCCTCCGGCTTCAATACACTTGTTGCAGCGATTTAATAATGATTCGAATGGAATGCCTGTTCCAGTTCACTTTGCGGAATTGCCTCCAAAGCACGCGTCGAAGCTGTTTGTATGGTCGAAAAATCATCAAAATAACATCCTTTCAACGTCATTTTAAGTTTTGGGAACAAAGAAAAGTCACAGGGTGCTAAATCAGGCGAATACGGTGGATGATTCAACATACAGACGTTATTTTTCGCCAAAAATCTACGAACAAGAAGTGAGGTGTGACTGGGTGTATTATCGTGCAACAAACACCAACTGTTTTCATCTCGATATTCTGGACGAATGCGACGAATTCTGCCCATCAAACGCCTCAAAACATTTAAATAAAACTCACCAGTAATTGTTTGTCCACTTGGAAAAAATTCTTTGTGGATAATACCCTTACTATCGAAGAATGTAATGAGCATTGTTTTGATTTTCGATGGAACTTTTCTTGTTTTTTTGGCTTGTGGCGAGTTTTTTGACTTCCATTCCGCACTTTGTCGCTTTGTTTTAGGATCATATTGAAAACACTATGGTTTCATCACCAGTAACAATCGATTTTAAGAAGTTTGGATTATTTTCAGCGGCTGAAATGATGTCTCTGTAATGTGCACTTCTCCTTGATTTTTGTTCATTGGTTAACGTGTGTGGAACAAATTTAGCACAGACTTTTGTTTTGCCCAAATCTTCATGCAGGATGGTTCAAATCGTTTCTTTATTGATGTTTAAAGACTCTTCCATCATTCTTAGTGGCACACATCGATTGTTTTCCACGAAATCACGCACTTTTTCAATAATCTCAGGTGTCGTAGATGAACTTGGTCTTCCGGCATGCTTATCATCTTCTAGCGTCTCTCTTCCGTCCAAAAACGTTTGTGCCACAGGAAAACATTTGATCTACTTAAACAAAACTCACCGTAAACTTGTTTCATCATTTGGTACGTTTCCGAGGCACTTTTACCAAGTTTTGCGTTAAATTTAATAACAGCCCTTTGTTCAATCTTAATAACTCAACATGAAAAAATTTTTACTTCTCTAATGAACGGCCGTTTCGTTTGAGTTATTTTAACAACTGCGCAGTACTTTTGGCAGAAAGCAAGCAGATGGTTACGGTTTATAACACATTCGCGACTACACTGGTGGCGCCACCGTAGGCTGAAATCTAGCGTCAGTCTTAATAATTCTTTGACGCACTGTGTACATACATGAGACTGACGAAGAAAAAAAGCTGAACTTTTTTAACTGGGTAAAAGAATGGAATGCGCGACGAAACGGTGTGAATATAACACAGCATGAGCAAGACAAAATTGTTCACGTTAATTTATTTATGTAAATATTAAACTGGGCCACATTACTCTATTCAAAATATAAAATTAACATTTAACAAAACAAGATAGAGGAAACATTACGTGGGGGGGACGCTTACGGGCGAAATCTTCGCACCGTCTGACTTCCGTTTTCAGAAATTTTTCGTAGATTTTTAAGCTGAAATACACATCTATTCAATAAAATTATATTTAACAACAATACTGAGAAAAAGTATATTGCAAGAAAAAAAATTACGATTACGGGAGTAACCTTCACTCCATTCTAACTTCCGATTTCGGAAGTCGTACTTTCGTCACCCGAAGGAAAACGACCTTCCCCCAAATTCTGTTCAGTTATGTATCGATCTCGAGAAACACAAAAATGATGATAAAAACGTCCAAATACCTCGAAGCCGCCGAAAAATCTCATGCCTTTAGATTAGAGGAAATTTCCGCGCCGTCTAACTTCCGTTTTCGGAAAATTTTCCTCCATTTCCAAGCTGAAATACAAATATTTATTTAATAAATTTATACTTAACAACAATACTAGCCAGAAAAAACATCGCGAGAAAGGGGCATTACGATAACGGGGAAGCCTTTCCTCCGCGTAACTTCCGTTTCCGAAAGTTTTAAAAGATGAAATATCGCTTCCTGATGGGAAAAGAATTCCTCCTCCAACTAATACCCCAAAATTTCTCCTCAGTTTCGCATCGATCTTGAGAATGGCCCAAATGGTGACGAAAAAAGCGGAATGTATATACCGGATGGTGATAAAATAAGTACCCTCATTTTAGAGTCACCAGAAAAGCGAGAAATGGAGATATTGCGTTGAAACTTGGTAGGTAGCTTATTGAGGGCAAAACCATTAGCGCAAAAAAAGTAGTTCAAAATGCGCCGCTAGCGGAACAGTGGCGCTGAAGCCACAAGAAAGGAAAAACACGCGCGCGAATTAACTGGTTACTGACAGCACAAACGATGCAGGACAAAATCTGTTAAATATGCTGATAATTTCTAGTGATGCTGGCCATCACTAGAAATTATCTGTGATGCACAGAAGAAGCATCACTACTGAAATAACCAGCAAATTCAAGAAACTACATATCGTTCTGAAATCCAAGAAACTGCATGTCGTCTGCATGGAAAGTTCCATATGCAAAAAATGTTCAGTCGTACATTCGGAAACGAACGTATAATTTCTCGAGAGTTTCCGTAGTACTGGCCAGCCACTTCACCCGATCCCACTCCTCGAAATTTCTGACACTGGGGATACCTGAAAAACAGAAGATATTGGGGTGGCATACGCTCTCTCTCTCACTCTCAGATTTGAAAATGAATATCAGACATAAAGTGGCCAACATCGACCGCTACATGATGCGAGCAGCCGTGTCGCATGTCGTCATTCGTTTGCAAAATGTCATTTCTATCCACAATACGCATTCTGGTGTTTTTAAAATTTGGCTGTTGCCCGATGCCAGGAGGGGAGCGGAGACTATCGCGCATTATTCACGTCTCTCCGAATTTCCTCATACTTTTTGGCAATGACTGACAGTGAGTCGAAGGCAAGTAAAAAAAAATGTAAAGTGTGGTGTAGTGATACAAATACTAGATGATTTACTGTTTGAGCTTCGACCGCATGTTATCATGATGATCTGCACAACGAATAAGTTTTACCTCTCAGATTGACAATGTGATTCAGTCAAGGATTGTGTTGGTGTTTACAACTGTAAATCATCAACCAGCAAGCCGAATAAACGAGTTCTTTAAAAGTTATTTAAGTTCCTTTTCTTGCAATATCGATCCCTGTGATCATAATTAAATTAAGTACTTACGATTTGTATGAGGCGAACAGAAAACTGCACGCGCTTAAACTGAAATGGAAGGTCAGATAGGGCAAGTAGAATCCCTAGAATAAAAACATGGTCTTCTGCATCATGCCAGTCATGATGGTAGCCTCGATTATATTCGACATGGATTTTTTGACCGTCAGTCAAGTTCCACTGCAAATTGTTGGGAGATTCAGATTGCGTCACAATCAAGATAAAGTGAGAGAATGCGCTAACGGGAAAATAGCAGTGTTTAAGCTTTGAAGAAATGAAACGCACATTTTTTTCACATTTGAGAATTCACATTTTTAAATGGCCAATTTTCTGAGCTGTCACATTCATCTCGCCCACAATGTTTGCAGACCACCCGCTCGCAGAGACATTCGTACGAGCTGAAGGGCCACTCAGACACGACATACACGCCATAATTGGTTGAGCTGCAGTCGTTGCTACTCGTGTGAGAGCGGCCTGTACGACACGTTAGGAAGGAGTGAGTTGCGGGTGATTCTACTTCATGAGACCAAATTGAGTCGTAATGTGGCACAGACCTACTGTAAGGTGGTTGAGGTATGGTGCGAGGAGGTAACATGGGGCAAGGAGGGTACGTACTGTTCGTTGGTGGTCTGAATGACTTCTTCCGGTGAGCGAACTTACTAGATGAGGAGGGCCAAGAATGACGTTCGATCATTGATAAAGACGCTCTGCTGGCAAATGTGGAGGCAAATTCTCGCGTCACAGGAAGAGAACCCGCAAAACAGTTGGTTTAATTTACTAGTGAATGACTGGATCCAGTAAATGACCAATTTCCACTTAAAACGTTTAAAATAAGCTCCACAGGCCTGTTAACCAATTAAGTTGCACAAGTAAGAGAAGCAGGGAAGTCTCTTGTAAGGCTTATGATTGGCTGTACATATGGTTGCAAACGGTAAAGTATTAGAGACTACAAAGACGCCCTCAGTAGGGATTACCACCGCTATAGACTACTTCGATGAGATATATATCCGTATTTCCCAGTGCCAAGGAGGCACCCCAATTCTAAAATGCAAATCTTTAAGAAAAAAAAAACATAGCAAATAAGGTCTCCAGCACTTTCATACAAATTACAAGTTAGTAAAATCATGCAATGCATTGATTATGATACGCTTTCCAACACACCAGAAATTATTACTCAAGTTATGAGGATAATGGCTCTGGAATAAATCTCGCTCCTATGCCCTAACCTTTGACCCCATTTCGATTATATTAAACAGAATTGGTCAGTAAACCTCCGGAATAACATACTAAAATTTTGTCGCAATAGAAACATTTTTAGTCAAGTTATGAAGATAATGGCTGTGGAATAAATCTCGCTCCTTTGCCCTGACCTTTGACCCCATTGCGATTATATTCAACAGATCCGGTTCAGTATACCTTCAGAACAACATACCGTAGTTTTGTCGCAATAGAAGTATTTTTACTCAAGTTATGAGGATAATATCTGTGGAATAAATCTCGTTCCTGCGCCCTGACCTTTGACCCCATTGCGATTATATATATTCAACAGAACCAGTTCAATATACCTCCGAAACAACATAAACTCTCTGCGTTTACAAATTTGTCTCCTCTTCATTTCATTATAACCCAGTAACCAAATTTATCAAATGAATTTCGATTTAAAAATTTTAGAAAGTTAATAAAATCATGCAATGCATTGATATGATGCGCTTTCCAACGTACCAGAAATAATTACTCAAGTTATGAGGATAATGTATGTGGAATAAATCTCGCTCCTGTGCCCTGAACTTTGACCCCATTTCGATGATATTAAACAAAACCGGTTCAGCATACCTCCGAAAAAACATGATAAAGTTTTGTCGCAATAGAAGCATTTTTACGTAAGTTATGACGCATAAGGGCGATGGAATAGATCCCGCTCCTATATCCTGACCTTTGACCCTATTTCGCTCATTTTCCATAGGGTTCGTCCACGGGTTGTCCCCTACCACATACTAAAATTTCATCAAGATCGAAATATTTTTACGCGAGGTATCATGCGGACAGACTGGCAGACAGACGGACAAAGGTGGAGCATATACGCTTCTTCAACCGTAGGTTGGAGAAGCGTAAAATAAGCAATACGACAGGTCAGAGACATTACACTCGAGTCACATGAGTCAAAAATGACATCGTGAAAGGAATGACGCAGGAACTGAGAGAGAAACAAGGAGAAAGAATAAAATTATTAGAGTAATAACATCATCATCATCATCATCATTGTCAACCATTATCAATCCACTGCTGGACGAAGGTCTCCCCAAGTTTCCTCCACAACGGTCTGTCTTGTGCCAGTCTCCTCCATGTCACTCCCGCATACTTTCGAATTTCATCCACCCATCTCCCATGTGGTCTTCTTCTGGGTCTTTTCCTGTCCCTTGGAATCCAATCTAAAATTTCGGCTGTCCATCGATGATCTGTCCTTCTGGCAGTATGTCCAGCCCATTGCCATTTCAGGGATTTGACTCTGATCATGATGTCTTCCACTCTTGTCATTTTTCGGATCCACGAGTTCCTCTTCTTATCTCTGATGGTTACACCAAGTATGCACCTCTCCATGCTGCTTTGAGTTGTCTGCAGCCTTTGTATGTCTCTTTTAGTTAAGGTCCACGTCCCTGCACCATACGTAAGCACTGGAAGGATGCATTGATCAAACACTTTTCTTTTAAGACATAATGGCATATTGCTCTTGAAAATTATGCTGTTTCTTCCAAAAGCTCTCCAGGCAAGTTTTGTACGCCGATTAATTTCTTCATCAATGTGACCCTCACTTGATATCTGCTGTCCAAGATGAACGTACGTGTCTGTTATCTCCAGCTTTTCTCCATCAATCGATAAATCTTCATTTCTTGTACAAGCATTGTACATCACTTTTGTCTTCTGAAAGTTCATTTTTAATCCCACTTCTTTACTCTTGTCAGCAAGTTCCTGGATCATACTCTGCAGCTCTGATGGGGTAGTTGCAAAAATGACTACGTCATCAGCAAAACGAAGGTGGGTTAGATAATCTCCATTAACCTTTATCCCCTTGTTTTCCCAGCTCAGTGACCGAAAAACACCCTCCAATGTGCCATTAAAGAGCTTCGGAGATATGGTGTCACCTTGTCTCACTCCCTTTCCAATTTTTATGTGTGTTGTATTTTCAAACAGCCTAATCTTTGCACTTGCATTTTCATAGATGTTATTAATAATATTAATGTATGCATCTCCAATACCGCAGGTTTTCAGAGCCATTGTAACTGCTGATGGTTTCACCGAATCAAAGGCTTTTTCATAATCGATAAAAGCCATGCACAATGGAAGATCATATTCCCTCGCTCTTTCAATTAGTTCTCTCAGCACATGGATATGATCTATTGTGCTGTAGCCACTCCTGAATCCAGCTTGTTCTCTCGGTTGAGTCATGTCCAGTGTTACCTTCAAGCGGTGTGAAAGAACTTTAGTGAAGATTTTATAAACTACTGATAGGAGGCTGATAGGTCTGTAGTTCCTGAGATCCTCAATGTCACCTTTCTTATGTAGCAGGATCATTGTAGCGGTGTTCCAATCCTCAGGAATCTTTCCTTCATTAAGGCATCGAGTGAAAATTTGGGCGAGTACTGTTTCGATTTCTCCACTTGCTTCTTGTATGATGTCTACAGTAATTCCATCTTCTCCCGGAGCTTTTCCCCGCTTCATGTTCTTGATTGCATGTGCAACTTCTGCTGGAAGGACTGGAGGAACTCTAGTACTGGTATCTTTCATGATGTCTGGAGTGCATGTATCATCCCTTTCATATAATTTGGAGTAGAAATCTTTCACTCTTGTCAAAATTTCGCCTCTATTTCTTGTTACAGAACCATCTTCTTTTCTCAGTGCCATAATCTGTTTTCTTCACTTACTGAGATGTCCCTTTGCTATCTTTAGGCTTTGGTTGTTTTCAATTGCTTTCCTTACTAGTTCACAGTTGAATTTTCCTTACGTCTTCCGTGATACTTTTTCGTACTGTCTTGCATAGCTCTATATATTCCACTTTGGAAGTCACATCTTCTTTAGTTGTCCTCATCTCTCTTCTTTTTTGTATCAACATTTTCGTTTTTCCTGATAATTTATTTACATGCAACTTGTTCTTAGACCCAGCTAATTTTGTTGCTGTTTCCATAAGAGCTTTGGTTACTTTTCTGTTAACTTCAGAGATGTCCACTTCTTCCGATGTTAGGCCTTCTAAAGCAGAGAACCTATTCTTCAGTTCCAACTTGAAGGTATTATGGTGTTTTTTAAGGTTGGTTATGTCAATAGATTTTGTTTGTCTTATGAGCTTGCCACGTTCAAGTTTAGTGTTGCGGACTAGGCTGCCATCTGATGCTGACCTTGGCAACGTACAATGGACGCTCCCTATCTTCTGATTCAAGGCTTCTTGAATTGGAAGAGGAACTACAAAGGATCAAGTGGGACATCGTGGGGCTAAGTGAGGTAAGGAGAAAAGGAGAAGATCTCATCGAACTGAAAAGTGGACATCTCTTCTACTATCGTGGGACAGATACTGGCAGAACTAGTGGTGTTGGATTTATAATAAACAAGAAACTGAAGGATAAAGTGGTAGAAGTTGAAAGTTCCTCTGACAGAGCTGCACGACTCGTCATCCAACTATCGAGAAGATACCAGGCTCAGATTATTCAAACTTATGCACCCACCACAAGTCATGCTGAAGAAAAAATTGAAGAATTTTATGAGGAAATTCGTCATCTAAATAATAAAGGTAAGCAGCACTTGAAAATAATTATGGGAGATTTCAATGCAAAAATAGGGCAACGGCAACAGAATGAAACTTCAGTAGGTAAATTCGGTCACGGCAACAGAAACCAGCGTGGAAATACTCTCGTTGAGTTTGCAGAGGCAGAAGGGTTTTTCATCTTGAACTCCTTCTTCAAGAAAAAGCCACACAGGAAATGGACATGGAGACATCCAAATGGCACGACAAGTGAAATTGATTTTATTATGTGTAACAAAAAATTCGTCATAGAAGACTGCAGTGTGCTAAACAAGTTCAACACAGGTAGTGACCATAGATTGGTGAGATGTAAGAGTAATAACATAACAATGGTTAAATAATGCCGTGTTTTTTTACGCTTTCCAACCGTAGGTTGAAGAAGCGTATATGCTCCAGCTTTTGCCGTCCGTCCGTCCGCCTGTCCGCACGATAACTGGAGTAAAAATTGTTCGATTTCGATGAAATTTCAGTATGTGGTAGGGGACCACCTGGGAACGATCCCTATTGAAAATGGAACAAATGGGATCAAAGGTCACGACGTAGGAGAGGGATCCATTCCATTGCCCTTATGCGTCATTACTTGCGTAAATATGGTTCGATTTCGATGAAATTTTACTAAATGGTAGGGGACCGCCTGGAGACAAACCCTATTCAAAATGTGTGAAGTGGGGTCAAAGATCAGGACATAAGAGCGGGATGCATTCCATTGCCCTTATGCGTCATAACGTGCGTAAAAATGGTTCGATTTCGATGAAATTTTAGTATGTGGTAGGGGACCACCTGGGGACGATCCCTATTGAAAATGGACAAAATGGGGTCAAAGGTCAGGACATAGGATTGGGATCCATTCCATCGCCCTTATCCCATATTATTAAGGTGGACGTCAAGTAATTTTGCTTCCTATACTTCCAATGGAAAAACTTTTGTACACATTTCCTTCACAATTAATGTGTTCCCAAGGATGAAAATTTGAACATCGATTAAAATAACTTCATATTATAACTTGTAAAACTTAATATTTTCTAAAACATAACCCTAATTATATTGAAAATCAATAACTTTTCCTTTGGTGGTGTTGAAACCAGAAAAAGAATGGCGCGACCTATACTTTCATGACGTCAGTAGACAAACAAATGTTGGATTTCATAATTACACTGTAAAAAAATTACTGTAGATTTTACGGTTTCAAACCGTTTTCCAGGATGCCAACACAAATAGCTTTGCTCCAACACTGCATAAAACTGTAGATTTTACGTTTTTTTGCTGGCACCCTGGAAAACGGTTTAAAACCGTAAAACCTACAGTTCATTTTTTACAGTGTATGGTTAAGTTTTAGATAATATAAAGTATTCCAAGTTATAAAATGAAGATATTTTAATCGATGTTCAAATTTTCATCTTTGGGAACGCATTAATTGGGAAGAAAATGTGTACAGAAATTTTTCCATTCGAAGTACAGGAAGCAAAATTACTTGACGTTCACCTTAAAGGAGCAATTCTTGTATGTATGTAAATTTTATTTTGAAAACGGCTCTAAGGATTTTGATGGAAGCCGCTAACCTACCGTTTTCTGGTACTAGAAATCGATTTAGCTTGATCTCGACTTTAGGAAAATTCGTTTAGTGGGTTAAATAACCACCCCGAATTACCAAGTTTTTAATGCCGTGGCGTCGCCCCGTTAATCTTATCCACGCTTAGAAATCTTATGACGTCTTACTCTCGCAATTCAGGTGCTGGCACGCTGTCACGCCATCTGTCTCATTACGTCACGCGTTATGTGTGGATCCTATTAAAGTTTTATGACGTCACACTCTTGCGAGCAGATGGTTGCGATTCCCATCTGCCTCATTACGTCACGCGTTGTGTGTGTATGTTCGTCCGCATGATAACTATCGTAAAAATCGTTCGATTTCGATGAAATTTTAGTATGTGGTAGGGGAATACCTGGGAAGGAACCCTATTGAAAGTGAACGAAATGGGGGTCAAAAGTCAGGACATAGGAGCGGGATTCATTCCACTGCTGTTATGCGTCATAACTAACGTAAAAAAGGTTCGATTTCGATTAAATTTTAGTATGTGGTTGGGAACCACCTGGGGACAAACCCTATTGAAAATGGGCGGAATGGGGTCAAAGTCGGGACTTAGGAGCGGAATCACGTCCATCGCCATTATGCGTCATAACTTACGTAAAAATGTTTCGATTTGGATGAAATGTTAGTATGTTGTAGTGGCCTGCCTGAGGACGAATCCTATTGAAAATGGACGAAATTGGGTCAAAGGTTAGGACAAAGGAGCGGGATTTATTCCATAATGAAGTTTATTGTCATTTGATCCTCGTTAACGATGGATGTTTGCATTTCCAAGTCTGAGAGGGAACGGGACGCTTTACGTTGACCAACTAGATAGCTGGCAGGTGTTTGTTGGCCCTCAGCATCAGAGTGCAGATGGATCGGTATTTGCGCCCTAAGGCGTGGACGGGAGACGGTTTTGTCAAGAGCTAACGATACCGCGCAGAAAGAATAAGCTTAAATTTCTGCATTTGCTGACGAAACGGAAAGCACGGAAGCCGAAATTATTATTCTTGGAGCAAGTAATTAAATTATTTTGTTAAGTTCATAAAAAGAGACTTAGTGCATTAGTGGTGTATGATCTGACTTTGAAAAAATTAATTTCTCAAATATATTTTAAGAAAGAGAAACCAACGGCGTACTACTACAGAAGTAACAAACCAAAAACAAGTGTGATAACTCTCACGGAATTATAAGGCTGCTTAAGTCCTACTCAAATAAAAGAAAGATGCATGGACCGTTGCAGATAGACGTCGGGGAGGGGATAAATCAAACGCGATAAGAAATTTCGAAACAGTAGCGAGACAAGAGGAATGCCATGCTATACGCATCTGCATTTAAAATGACTGCGCGTTTTAGCACAAAGAACAAAGCGAATGTTTCTATCAAACAGAATCTAATAGCTCAGGTCTTTAACGTAGAGCTGCTTGTGTACAAACAGGTAAATAAAAATCATTTAATTTTCATGCGTTTTTGTGCGCATAATTTTCTATACATGATTTTTACCGATATTTAAGTTTAAGATTTATGTTTTGCTTGCTGATATTTTTCGTAAGAGCTGTCTTCACAATTAAAAAAGTCCGATTATCTGTGCCCTCGCGATACCGACTTATCCCAAAACTCGACGCTCTGCTGTTCTGTAAATGGCGTGTATGTACTGTGAGTTTAATAACTATGATACGGGGGTTCTAACAAAAGTTCTGCACACTGTCAATTTCTGAGAAAAGTGTGAAGTAACGGACAAAACTTACCATATTGCCGTTCAATGTACTCCCCTCCGCTGCTAATGACAGCTTGCTAGTGATGAGGTAGGTCCTGGATGCCCCGTAATTCGCCATTTTTGTTCAGCTGTTGAATTACTTCGGTCACGTCCAATGACAGTTTGTTCAGCGATTCGTAGCGGATGCCACGGAGCCGATTTTTTAACTATGGGAAAAGATCAAAGTCGGGTGGACTGAGATCAGGGCTGTATGGTGGGTGGGATAAAGTTTCCCAGCCATATTTCGACAAAAGTCCCCGTACCGACGCTGCACCAAAACACGATGCCTTGTCATGCAACAAGATCGCTCCCGCTTCCAACAAGTTGGGGCGATTTTTACGAATTTTCGGTCTCAATTTTGTCCTCAGAAAGTCACGATAATATTGTGCGTTGACATTTTGCTATACCGGCACTCGATCGGAGATCACAAAACCCTGGACATCTTACGCAAAAATCATCATTTTCTTCACTTTGGATTGTTGCCGACGACACTTTGAGGGGCGTGGGGTACTTGGATGCCTCCATTGCGCTGATTGTGACTTCAGTTCCGGCTCAAAATCACGGGTCCAAGGCTCATCAATTGCGACAACTCTGTTCAGGAAGGTGTCTCCTTCCCTTTCGAACCTGTGAAGGTGATCCTGTGGGGTGCTCACTCTGGCTGCCTTATGCTCGGGGATGAGTTGATGGGGCACCCAGCGCAGCGATTTTTCTTTTTCCCAGTGAGTCGTTCAAAATCCGGTGAACAGACATAGTGGACAAATTTGCCTGATGAGTAATCTCCTCGACTGTCAAACGGCGATTCTCTTTGAGAATCATTGCAAAAATGGTGACAGATGTTTCGTCTGTCGCCGTTTGAGTTCGGCCTGAGCGGTGGTCATCTTCGATGCTGCTTCGGCCATCCCAAAATTGCGATGCCCAGCGAGAAATTATGCTTCGATCAAGAGTTCCTTCCCCACAAACTTCTTGCAAGGCAGTGTGAATCTGTGTCGGGTATTTCCCCGCAGAGTATCTTTTTTCACGTACGAGCGCTGGTCTAACGCTGTGACTCGAACTGAGGAGCTGCACGCTTTCATTTCCAAATCCTCCCACGTACACACAGCAATGATAGTGCGTCATTCTGACTCCGCATTGCGTTGCTGAGAGTCTGCCCTTGACTTGATGGCAATCATTTTCCCGATTGCGTCATCCGCTTCTGTTTTAGATTAACGTGTGCAGAACTTTTGTTATCACCCTTGTTTTTCCTTTTTTTTTTTTATTGGAGGTTTAACGACCACCGTGAGCAACTCAATGGGCTATAAGCAGTCGCCCGTCCCTGATTTAGGGTCACTGGTTCCAGGGAAGGGAGAGATCCAGTGCCGTAAGACAAACACAACATCCATGCCTCACCGGGATTCGAACCCAGACCCCGTTCGGACGAATGATCAGAAGCCATCGCTTAGACCACTGCGCCAACGGGGGTGGCTATCACCCTTGTATATGGCATGCCTACCGTGATATGACCTTCAGAGTGTCATCAAGTGCTGTGTCTACCCTAGACTGTCACTGACCTTATGTCTAGCTGATTTTCTGAGATTCCAAATGATTTCAAGTTTACTGACGGATGGACCCTACTAAGTCATCTTGCAGTGATACTGCAAAACTAGTCGACTGGGCTATTACGTAACCTGAACCCACTGAGCACAATGGAAGGCCAGCGTTTAAGTCATGAGAAGGACGGAATTTGAGTACTGTTAGTTTCGGGATATGACGTCCATTTAAAATTATCGGACTCAGAAAACTGCACACTCATTCAGTAACGGTCTTTGGAAGGACGTTGACCCTGACGATATTTACTCCTGTTGAGTTCGAAAAAGAAAATATCTCTGAAGCAGAGCGAAAGCTGCAATCGTTTCAGCAAAACGTGAATTCGTGGACAGGAAATCTTTAAGCCACGTGTTGTTCGGAAAAACGGAAATTCGTGCTTCTAATGTAAGAAGAAAACAGTTTCTTTACAAGCGCTTCCTTTTTTAAGATCCGCTTTGCAGAAACATGTATAGAAATAGCATGTTGCAAGGCTTCCTTCCGTCGGTTAATTAATAATGTTAAAATAATAACAATAATATTCCTGACGAGAAGCCTTTGAAATTTTGCAAATGATGTTGAGTTAAAAAATAAACGGCTCAGACATTATCGAACAACTTTATGCTATGTAGTTCTTCTTAAGCTCAATGGCAAAGTAAAAAAAAAAAATGAATGGAGAAGCCGAACAATGAAATTTTAAAAATGAACTCATCGCATTTTGGTTGACGCATTCGTCAGACAAAAGATATAAATGCATTCATGTAGTATCTTTGTGGGAAAGATGAAATACTACGATGAAATAACCTGAATAACTCCGAGAAAAGTAGAAAAATAACTCGAACGTCGATTAAATGACTCAAAATACTCATCATATACGTATATCATTTTGCACTCATTCTTTTCGATCAAGCAATGTAATACGCATGCAAGATACTTTTTTTTCTTCTTTCTTTTTTTTTTTTTTCGAGAATGGTGAAATGAGATAGATGGAGATGACGAATAATGTAGTTTCTATAATAATCAAAGTTCGACTTAATCAGACAGCGCAGACGATATAAACTTTTCATTGTAACGTAAAAATTAAAAATCTACCAGCTCCAGCAGTTCAGTTTTCATTTGAATTTCATTTTTCGCACGTCTTTTGAAAATACAAAAAAAGAAAAAAGAAAAAGAAAGTGGACTGGTGTTTCCACTATTTTCGTTAGCCCGTCTGTCTGTGGATACTGTAACTCTACACCTATTAGTCCTACTTGAAAACTTATTTTTCGTATTGGTAAGTCTTAAATGTGAGAACGGTCACTTGTTTTTTTGTCTTTTTCCGATGTATAACGCAGCTAGAGTAATAAAATCCGGCGTGGGTCGTACTGAAAACAAAAAAAAAAAACGACCACAAAGCATCCCGCTAAATGCTAAGGCCAAAACAAAACGACACGCTGGCGCTCAACTAAACAAAGAATGTTTTGCATATATTATCGGCTGCCAAATACGAGATGAAAACAGTACCGTTCAAGTTATAAACCAACGATCAAAGTTTCGTCAAGTAATAAAAGTTACTGCAAGTAATAAAAGGTTTGTCAAGTATTAAAAGTTTTCTTACTGTTAGGGTCATATATCAAAGAATTATTTGAACGCCCAGAGAGGTCGAAGCCGGTAATCTATCTCAAGTGTGCAGAGGGTCATTTAAGTTATGAAAAAGAAGAAGAAGAAAAAAGAGAAAAAAGAACGCGAAAAATGGGTTTCCCATTTTTTTGTTTAAAAAAAATACAACCACGTATGAAGAATGACACTACAAAATAAGTATATTAGATTCTTGGAATTAAAACATAACTCTGATATGAGTCACTTTTCACTAATGAACTCACGTCTCTATAAAAATACAAAAGAAAACGCGTCGACACAAATAAATATGCCGCCCCAGTGGCGCAGTGGTCTAAGCGCTGGCTTATGATCATTCGTCCGTGAAGGGTCCGGGTTCGAATCCCGGTGAGGTATGGACGTTGTGTTTGTCTTACGGCACTGGCTTTTCCCCTTCCCTGGAACCAGTGACCCTAAATTAGGGGCGGGCGACTGCTTATAGCCCACTGAGTTGCTCACGGTGGTCGTCAAACCTTCAATAAAAAAAAAAAGATATATATAACATATTAACATTAAAACAATTGCATTGCTGGCCACCCAAAATGCAACACCAAGAAGGAAGCATCCGATTGGCCTGAAATTTTCAGCATGCGTCGCCCGCGAGAGGACATGCAAACGATTAGCAGTGCAGGGCATATCCAAATCATGTGCGCCCGGCAGTCACCGAGAAGCCCTATAAGGAGGGTGCACAGGAGGTAGTAGTGCAAATGTGTTGTGCTGCCGGACCTGTGCGCGGGAAGCTACCTGATGCCTCGTCGCAGAATACGACAGTCATTCCAGCACGTTTCAGAGTTCGACAGAGGACGAATAGTGGCTGATCGCGACAGCTGTTTATCGTACCGAGACATCGGCGCCCGTGCGGGACGACATCCAGCCACAGTGAGGCGATTATGGATTCGGTGGGTGCAGGAGGGACGGACGGACCGATGTGAGCGATTGCCGTAGCCGTGGCACACCACCGAACGAGAGGACTGGCATGTTGTGCGGCGGGTATTGACGGCTCGCACCGCCACATCACGAACGTTCGCGCAGGAATTGGGGTGTGTTGCGCAACAACCTGTGTCAGTTCGACGTCGTCTGCAGGAGCGGGGACTTGTCACACGGCGCCCATTGCTCCGATCACCATTGACGTTACACCACTGGGGAGGGCGGCGGTAGTGGGCCGTTGAACGCCGCACCTGGACTACGGAATGGCTCGACATTGTCTTCTCCGACGAATCCCGCTTCAGCCTGCAACACCACGATGGTCGGATCCGCGTGTGGCGGACTGTATGACGCCTGCATTATGCCTCGCCATACCGGTCCGTCGCCTGGTGTTATGGTTTGGGGCGCAGTTGGATATGACATCCGCGCCTCTCTGGTACGCATCGCCAGTGCACTCAACAGCCACAGCTACATCTCCGACGTTTTGGAGCCTGTAGTCTTCCCTTACCGACAGGACCTGCCAGCGGTTACGTTTCAACAGGACAATACGCGCCCGCACGTGGCACGCATCGTGCATCAATTCTTCACGGCCCACCAGGTGTCACTGCTGCCGTGGCCCGCCTGTTCTCCCGATATGTTGCCTATCGAACACGTCTGATCGCTGATCGGCAACCGAGTGGCCCGGAAAGCACCACCCACGGCTACGCATGATGAAATGTGGCAACGTGTGGAAGCATCCTCTACCGACATACCCCAAGCCCACATCCAAAGCCTCTTTCGTTCGATACCGCGGCGTGTAGCGGCAGTTATTGCCAGCCATGGGAGCCAGGTGAACTATTGATGTCTGCGTGTTCCGCAAGTCGCACGGGCCTGTAAGCTCAATCGTTTCATCTTTGTATCTGTTGTTATGTGTCCAGTAAATCTGGCTTTGCTATCTCGTGTCCTTCTTGGTGTTGCATTTTGGATGGCCAGCAGTGTATATATTATAATTTGGAAAAAGTCATGTACAGGAGAAAAAAAATTATTTAGATCATATATTAACTGAAATGTCATTACCTACCCATGTCAATGATACTAGAAGGGGATCTGAACTGAGACCAATTTTTCCCTGGACTCAGTATGTTAAACAGTTCCTAACTTATATTGGGCCTCAATTTTGAAATTCTCTACCTCATGATCTTATCGTTATAAATAATTTCAATCTATTTATAAAAAAATTAAAACCTTACATCCTGGGATTAACAAGAATATAAAAAAAGGGGGAGAAAACGAGACTAAGGAGAAATGAAATAGGAAATGTAAAAAAAAAAAAAAAAAGAAAAAAGATGAGGGGAAAAGAAGGGATAAAAAGGTCAAATGGATAAAGTGGGAAAGTGGGTACATAACGGGCGAAGTAGTGGGAGAGTAGGGAAGGTTGGGAGGAGGATGGAGAAAAAGGGGGAGAGGGAACAATTTTACTAACACTAATTTCTACTACTATCTTTGAATGTTGTGGTCCATGGCCTCAGGTGTACGAGGGGATGTTGATAAGTTCTCGGTCTCACCAAGAAGGAAATGGGCTACAGCCATGAAGCATACAGACTATTCCACATATTCACTCCGATGTTCAACACACTTGGCACAGCGTTTCTTGAGTTTCTTTAAGCCTTCCAAGAAAATAATTCTGAAGTCTGCTCTCTCAAATTCTACTCTGCTGTTGATATCACCTCCGAATCGTTAAAAAAATACTTCCCTTTCAAACTTTTTTTAAGGTTTGGTAACAAGAAATAGTTCGATAGAGCACAGTCTTGGGAATAGGGTGGATGGTCTACGCACTTAAATCCCAGATCCCTCAAAACATCCATTGTCTTGCCAGCCTTGTGAGCCGGCACATGGTCCTGCAAAAAGAGAATACCTTTCTGCAGTTTTCCTCGCCTTTTTTTTCCTTCAACGCCTCCTTTAATCGGCACAGCAAGTTGGAATAGTATTCAGCATTTGTTGTTTGGCCCTTCGGGAGATAGTCAGTCAGTAAAACGCCTTCCGAATCCCAAAAAAAACTGTTGCCATGACCTTTCTTGCAGACCTTTGAGTCTTGAATTTCTTTGGCCGTGGAGAACCCGAGTGCCGCCACTGCCGGGACTGTTGTTTCTTCTCTGTATCGTAGTGATGTAACCACGTTTCATTAACAGTGACAAGTTATTCTGCAGACCTTAGAGTCTTGAATTTCTTTGGCTGTGGAGAACCCGAGTGCAGCCACTGCCGGGACTGTTGTTTCTTCTCTGTATCGTAGTGATGTAACCACGTTTCATTAACAGTGACAAGTTATTCTGCAGACCTTTGAGTCTTGAATTTCTTTGGCCGTGGAGAACCCGAGTGCCGCCACTGCCGGGACTGTTGTTTCTTCTCTGTATCGTAGTGATGTAACCACGTTTCATTAACAGTGACAAGTTATTCTGCAGACCTTAGAGTCTTGAATTTCTTTGGCCGTGGAGAACCCGAGTGCCGCCACTGCCGGGACTGTTGTTTCTTCTCTGTATCGTAGTGATGTAACCACGTTTCATTAACAGTGACAAGTTATTCTGCAGACCTTTGAGTCTTGAATTTCTTTGGCCGTGGAGAACCCGAGTGCCGCCACTGCCGGGACTGTTGTTTCTTCTCTGGATCGTAGTGATGTAACCACGTTTCATTAACAGTGACAAGTTATTCTGCAGACCTTAGAGTCTTGAATTTCTTTGGCCGTGGAGAACCCGAGTGCCGCCACTGCCGGGACTGTTGTTTCTTCTCTGGATCGTAGTGATGTAACCACGTTTCATTAACAGTGACAAGTTATTCTGCAGACCTTAGAGTCTTGAATTTCTTTGGCCGTGGAGAACCCGAGTGCCGCCACTGCCGGAACTGTTGTTTCTTCTCTGGATCGTAGTGATGTAACCACGTTTCATTAACAGTGACAAGTTATTCTGCAGACCTTAGAGTCTTGAATTTCTTTGGCCGTGGAGAACCCGAGTGCCGCCACTGCCGGGACTGTTGTTTCTTCTCTGGATCGTAGTGATGTAACCACGTTTCATTAACAGTGACAAGTTATTCTGCAGACCTTAGAGTCTTGAATTTCTTTGGCTGTGGAGAACCCGAGTGCAGCCACTGCAGGGACTGTTGCACCGTCTCTGGATCGTAATGCCAAAGAAATATCTGGGAGGCCTTCAACAGTGGCCTTCGCTGCAAAAAATAATCACCAGATCGCTCAAAATGCCGCAAAACCGCTTTGGAAGTGTCCACTCGTTTTCGTTTCTCATCGGCGTTCAAACATTTGGGCCCCCACTTTGCTGACATCTTCTGCATATCCAAGTGCTCTTGAATTATGAACCCAACACGTTCCCTGGATATCTCCAGTGTCTCAGCTATTGTTTTAGTCGAGATTCACCAATCTGACAAAATCGAGTCATGAACACGATCAACAATTTCGGGTGTTGTCACTGTTGAAGGCCTCCCAGATCTTGTTGCATCTTCGATCTCAAAGTTTCCACGGTGAAAGTTGGCACGCCATTTCTTCACAGTGGAATATGAAAGACACTTGTCACTAAATGTTTGCGTCATGCACTTATTGATTTCCTTCGCAGTTTTCTGATGCAGGAACAGAAATTTCATGACAGCCTGGAGTCCCACATTCGAAAATTCAACACTTTGCATTGATTCAGTTCAGGGCGTCAAACATCTGCTTAAAAAAAAAAAAAGAGCTATTAGTCTGAAAATTGGCACTTTACAATACAAAAGAAAACTCTTTCGAGCTGCAGTGACAAAACAATGCTACAATTAGAGGAAGTGGGTTTGGCTGAAAACTTTTCAGCATCCCCTCGTAACTCTGACTGGCCTATATTTGTATAGGGAGATCAGGGCCTTGTCAGGACTTTTCTGGCCTTTTCCCATATCTCCCTTGCTATTACAATTACATACACGAAAACCAAAAATATATTACAATACATACATTAAAACCAAAACTATTACTTTATATTTTTTGTTTTAATGTAACAGCTAAATAAACTGAATTGAATTGAATGATCGAAAACCTATGTCTAAACCACTATGTAGTTTTGAATGAGACTGTTTCTAATCTGACGTGTAACCTTTTACATCTACCTAAGTGTGCTTTCTGAAGTGAAAATTTCTATGAGAAAACTAAGCTTCATTTAAAATCCAAAACATTTAAAAACGCTTCAATCGTTACTACTACCTGCTGAAGAATAGCCACATAGTTATTTTTTATAATACTTTAATGAAACTTCGCATTATCAAATGGATTACTAAAAAATTGTGATTATTTCCAAATACTTCGCATTTCGCTGTAGAGTACTGAGAGAAGCTGGTGTCCCTTACTGGTAAAAAAATAATAATAATAAGGATCAAGCCGCAACCTGTTGTTCCTTTCAGAACGTGAAAAGCGTTCTCTGTCAAAAGAAAGAAAAAACAATATTGCAGACTCTTCCAGGAGGAGATTTTTTTATGGCCGCCACTGAAAGCACAGTCACTTTGAGGAGGCATTGAAATAATCGTTAACTGTCACTTTTTTGTGCATTTTTGAAAGGACTGTGAAACGTGATCGCGTAATCATATGTTTTTGTAAAAGCCTGTGGTTTCGAGAGAGAGAGAGCTCAACGTCAACACATGGACGTATAGCAGATTGCTCAGAATCCTGTGGGCCTCAATGTAACCGTCCAGGTTGGCCCGGGTTTTAGTTCCGGATCATGTACGGATGGTGTGTTTGTCGTACGGAGCTTCTCCTTTCCCTTCAGAATAACCAGCGGCCATAAAATTAGTAAAGGGCCCGGGTTTAAGTTCAGGTTGGACTAAAACCCGGGCCATAACCAGGTTGGCCCGGGTTTTAGTTCCGGATCATGTACGGATGGTGTGTTTGTCATACGGCGCTTCTTCTTTCCCTTCAGTATAACCAGTGGCCCTAAAATTAGTACAGGGCCCGGATTTTAGTTCAGGTTGGACTAAAACCCGGGCCATAACCAGGTTGGCCCGGGTTTTAGTTCCGGATCATGTACGGATGGTGTCTTTGTCATACGGCGCTTCTTCTTTCCCTTCAGTATAACCAGCGGCCATAAAATTAGTAAAGGGCCCGGGTTTTAGTTCAGGCTGGACTAAAACCCGGGCCATAACCAGGTTGGCCCGGGTTTTAGTTCCGGATCATGTACGGATGGTGTGTTTGTCGTACGGAGCTTCTTCTTTCCCTTCAGTATAACCAGTGGCCCTAAAATTAAGGAAGGGTGACTCCTTCTAGCTTTTTATTATTATTAAGGGTTTAACGACCGCCGTGAGAAACTCAATGGGCTATAAGCAATCGCCCGTTCCTAATTTAGGGCCACTGGTTTCAGGAAAAGGAGAGAGCCAGTGCCGTCGATGTTTGTCAACTGCACGGCAAGAAATGCAAACATAGGCTAACTGCACGGGAAGGGTAAAAAAGACGGGAACAGAGATAATCCGAACTGTACGCCTTTCAGAGCCTCTTAACGTTACCCAAGGGACAACACCACGAGGAGGTTGGCTCTACGTCCCCATAGTGTTTTTTTTTTTTTTTTTTTTTTTTTCATATTTTTATTTATTTTATATTTTTTTACAAAATTTCCTGTAATATAACACATTCTACAAAAAGATTAATCATAAACATACTGTAAGTTCTGTAACATAACACATATAGTACAAAGTATGACCATACAGTACAGTAGTCATTTTTGCTTTTTGTAATAGTAAGAGACGCAGTTTAAAAAGTCAATTCTTGTAATTTCTTTCTTTCTATACTTTTCTAGAAAACTATCAACAATTTCTTTCCCCTTTTTGCACTTTAGATTGCGTATTGCCCGTGCAGATAATCGTATCTTTCTTCTAACGGACTTTTCCTTTCCAGTGCAGTTGACCTTTGCGATACAAAAGGGGGATTATATGGGCGCGCAGTTAGCCCTTACCCAGTGCCGTAACACAAACACAGCATCCATGCCTCATCGGGATTCGAACCCGGACCCATTTCGGACGAATGGTCACAAGCTAGGGCTTAGACAACTGCGCCATTGAGGCTCCAACCTTCTAGCCTTTGATGTTCATGGGTGTCAGTAACCTCACACCCCTTCCAAAAAGTAAAGAATAAATCTTTGAAACTCATAGCAAGCATATAAGCTGGTCATTTCTAACTTAGAGGTGCCATATATTCCCACTGTAAAAAATAAATGGTGTGAATTCACGGAAAATCCCTGAAAAAAACATGCAGCAAAGTTGTTAGTAGGTCTCCGATATATACAAAATTTCGGTTTTGCAAAGTTTCCGTTTCTAATAACACAAACATTCAGTATTTTGATAGATTTTCAGTCGTCACACAAATTTCGTTTTTTTTTTGTTTTTTTTTTCTTTTTTCATAGAAATGTCAGCTTCGCGTTTTTTCCGTTTATGTGAAGAAATTTTCCGCGAGAATTTCCAAAACTTTCATTTTTGAATTTTTCAGACTCTTTACGTAACGTGTTTCGCTATCGTTCAAAGACACGAGTTGCATTGCAAGACTTGGCGCGTCGCAATGTAGACGATTTCCCTGGCTTTCGAAATAAGGAGAATCCTTCCCTCCTCAGCATTCGAACCTACGACGATTTGTACGCGAGTAAGGAGCGCTGCTGACTGAGCCAGGAAGGCACCATCGATCACGTTTAAGGTAGACACTCTGGGGCATCGAGTTGCGCGGTGATGAAATGTTTTATGCAATGAAAGCTGGGTAACCAGGCATTCCATTTTATGTAGGAGGACTTATCACAAAGTGCTTTTTGGTCTTCATCATGAATTTTCAAACAACAGGATGTTTTGGAACTCTAGATTTTTCAAACTGATAATGACTTTTAGTTATGTTTAAGAAAAGTGAAATGTACTACTTCGTGTTATTGTTTCACGAAACCTTAAAATATAAATTTTGTCTTGATAGTTATAACAGCTTTTGTGTTAGGGAGTCCACAGAATTATATATACACATCAAATAATCACCAGTGTGACACTTCCTATACTCTGTTTGCATTTTTATATAGAGATTAAGAGGATTCCAGCCTGCGACGATTTGTACGCCAGTAAGGAGCGCTACTGACTGAGACAGAAAAACACCATCGATCACATTTAAGGTAGAAACGCAGAAAGCTCGAGTTGCACGATGATGAAATGGTTTGCGCCATGAATGTGAGTTAATTAGGCATTCTACACTGGCGGAAAGTGAAAAAAGAACACCAAGAAGAAGACGTCTGATACCAACGAAATTTATATAGCATAATAACGGAATAAAGAGAATAACGTGATCAAAACATTATGGCAAAATACAGCTGCATTTGCTGGTAAACTGAAAAATAAGATTTCCATGTAACATGGTTAGTACAAGGTTGAACCACCATAAACTGCGTCACACTGTGCAATTCTGGCGTGGAGTCTGTCGTACAGATGTTGGATGTAAGTTTGGGGTATTGAGTTCCAAACATCCTCAACCTGGACGCCTAAATCGGGGATGGTCGTGGCTGGCCGTGGAGACCGGATAAGTCGTTGTCCCATAAAATCCCACACGTGCTCAATGGGGGACAAATCCGGTGAACGTGCAGGCCATGGAAGTTGTCTCACACCCTGAAGTGCATGTTGCGTTGCACGTGTCGTGTGTGGGAGTGCGTTATCTTGCTATAAAACACCACGATGGACCAACCTTACAAATGGCACAACAACGGGCTAAATGATGTTGTTGATGTAGGAGGTGCTGTTTAACGTACCCGGTACAAACACTAGTTGTGTACGTGTGTGATAGTTGATCGCTCCCTACACCAGGAGACCAAGTGTACGCCCTGTGTGTCGCTGGCGGATGCAAGAAGGGTGGAGACGCACCCCTGTGCGTTTGCGAACACGCATACGGCCATCGGAGGCTCCCAAGCAGAATCTGCTTTCATCGCTGAACACGACAGATCGCCATTGCGTTCTCCAGTGCAGACGTTGGCGACACCACTGCAGCCGTTCCTGACGGTGGTCTGGAGTCAGAGGTACACATGCCAGAGGCACACGTGCACGTAGTCCTGCATCCAGTAGACGGTTGCGGATTGTTCGCACAGTCACCTCAGGTGCAACGGCAGCTCGAATTTGGGTCGCAGTGGATGTTCTACTTGACAACGCCGCTCTTCTTATGCGTCGATCGGTTCGCTCATCAGTCCGTCTGTGACTCACGGTTCCACGTCTTCTCGTGTGGGAATGTTCCTCGGACCATCTACGCCACCATCGTACCATCACCGATACTTCCCGTCCAATTCGCTCCGCAATACGGCGATACGACCACCCTGCCTCGCGGAGTCCGGCTAGACAGCCTCGCTGAAAGTCCGATAACTGCTGAAATCGTACACGTCTTCCATGTCCAGGCTTTGCAGCTTCTTCAGGGTCTTCGCACGTGTCCGTACGCCGACGACTGATTACATGAACTTCGCCGTACTCCTTAAATACCACCGACGATAATTTGCATATTATGCCGTGCTGTGGCGTAAGCGCTCACCGGTTGGTCCCGAAATTAACATCACACCTACGTAAACTCGACCCCATTAACATATGTAAATTTCATGATAGTCCGCCAATTCCTTCTTGGTGTTCTTTTTTCACTTTCCGCCAGTGTATTTTATGCTGTATAGGAGTACTTATTACAAAGCACTGTTTTTGGTTTTCATCATGATTTTTCAAACAGGAGGAAAAGATTTTTTTTAACTGACAATGACTTCAGTAATGTTAAGAAAAGGTCAAATGTACTACTTCATGCTATTATATCACAAAACACCAACACATGAAATGTTGTCTTGATAGCTTTATGTTAAGTAGTCCACAGATTGATATATACTCTTACATTGTGTATACACATTATACAGAGTGTGAGTGGAACGTTTTGCAATATTTGCATAAGCGCATGTGCTGCGGCGGGTATGTCACGAGTTTAAACTTGTTCAAGTTGTGCACTGCAGTCAGTATTGCTGACTGCAGTGGTAGTCATTGCTGTGAACAGCATTGCATGTCGTCGTTCTGTCTGTGGTTGGGACGCCTAAAAGATGAACAGCCACAACCGGCTAATTAGGGAACTTTTGCTTTACGAGTTTGAACTCGGTCATAACGCTGCTCAAGCAACACGAAACATTTGTCCTGCGAAAGGGGAAGGTTCCGTGGACCACAGCACCGTAACCAGATGGTTCAAGAAATTTCGCTCAGGTGACAGAAACCTCGACCATCAGCCAAGGTCAGGTAGGCTGTCAACCGTGGATTCGGAGGCCGTGAGCCAGGCCGTAAAGGCAGATCCGACAACCAGCACTCGGAGATTATCAGGCTAGCTAGGCATATCACAGACTACCGTTGTTCGTCACCTTCAGGACCTCGGCAAGGTCTACAGGAGCTACCACATTGTCCCTCACGAACTGACGCCAGCTGAAGCAAACCCCGAGTGGAAGTGTGCACAAGACTCCTAGAAAACCCGCGCGATGTACTTTCACCAAGAAAATAGTTACGTGCGATGAAAAGTGAATCTATTTCGGTAATCCTAACACACAACGGCAGTGGTTGAGCCCGAGCTAGCTTCCTGAACCTGTTGTCAAACCTGGGCGCTTCGAGCACAAGGTGATGATTTGTGTTTCGTGGAATTTCGAGGGGATAATCCGAATTTGTTTCAGACGGTCAACGCCAACCTCTACTCTAAACTGCTGGAGCGGATGTATGCCGCTTTGGAGGAGAAGTATCCGGCAATGGTGAACAGAGAAGTGCGCTCTCCTACAGCAGGACAACTTTCGGCCTCATACCGCGTGAACTACCCGGGAAAACCTCCATGAACTTCAGGGCATCGAACTGATGCAGCACCCAACATATAGTCCGGAACTTGTCCCGTCGGATTATTGCTTGTTCTGGTCCATGGCCTACATCTTTCGGTGGTGGCTCTTCAAAAACCAGGAGGAGGTGACATCTGGGGTGAAGGAGTTCTTCGCATCGAAGGGCACCGCCACGGAATCGAAGAATTTGCAGACAATGGCTAAAGACGGTGCAACATGATGGCCTATACTTTGAATGCTAGTCAGCTTTCGTCGTAAAGGTACATATGAAGACATAAAGTGATTAAAATATTGCAAAAATGTCAACTCACTACTGTACAATCATCTGTATGATGCTTCCTGTACTTGGTCTGTTACGGTAACAGAATACACAGTAGCAGGTTCACTTAATGGGAGGAGGAATAATATTTGCCATAATAACTTAATATCATGCGCTATGCTGTCCACAATATCCGATCTCGCTTCAGAACCTCAAAAGCAGGTTCGCCAATGGACTAAGGTACGAGTGTAGTCACCTAAAAAGTGGACTAAGGTCCTTCACGATTGCAACTTCCGATGGTATGAATGATGAGTAATTCAGCAAATCATTTGAATTGAAATTTAACATAACAGTTAATCAAATTTCCTGAAATTTAAGTTTTCCAGCGAACCACTCTTATGTTCGGTAATTTTATGCCATCTGAAAACGGAAATCAAGAACAGAGTTTTCCATTAATCACAGAAAGGTTCCCTGAAAATTCTGGTTTTTCCGATAGCACCTCTTAAAAACAACAATTTTCCGTTATTAACAGGAGAAAGATGTGTGAATACACAAATTTGTCCGTGACGGAGATCGAACTCGCGCCCCTTCACTCTGGAGGAAGTTTCTCTCCCAACTAAGCTACACGGACGGAATCTATCGCTGCAGATTTGTCGTCTTAGCACATGCCTTAACCCTGTGGACCGCGGGTAGCCTAGTGGTCAACGTTCGTTACTGCCACGGAGAAGAACTCGGGTTCGATCCCAGGCAGGTACGAACCCCAGTTCTTCTCCGTGGCAGTAAAACCACTAAATATCCACCGTGCGTCGGATGGGCACGTAAAGCCATCGGGCCCCGGGTACCCCCCCAGTAATAAATAAGGGCGTCTTCCTCCCCCTTTCTACCTCGCTTCCGTGTCACTTTCCTATCTGGCACTATAGCCCAAATCTTCTAGCTTCCTATTTCTAAGGGTTGTTTAAGACCTGGGGTAAGACACTCCCTTCCTAAAATCCTCTACGACTACATATGAGCTGATCTGATCTGCTTCACCTTTGTAGTACGTCACATCACATCATCTCCCTCTTAATTTGTGTGTGTGTGCGTGTGTGGGGGGGGGGGTGAAGCGAAGAAAGAACCTTTCATTTATTCCAGACGATGTCTGGAACGAACATCACACATCTTTCAAAGAACCCAACGGCCGGTACATCCCCATCTTTACATTCGGGCGCCAATGTGGAAACACAAATTTGTCCTTGACATCGAATGCAAGCCCCCCCCACTCCGGAGTACACAAATTTGTCCTTGACATCGAATGCAAGCCCCCTCACTCCGGAATAAGTTTCTCTCCCAACTAAGCTACACGGACGGAATGTATCGCTGCAGATTTGTCGTCTTGACACGTGCTTTACCTCTGTAGTACGTCACAGACAAACAGGAATATTTTTGTCAATTCGTGTACGAAAAATCCGTGAAATTCAGTGTTTTCCCCATCACTTTATGAAAAAGGTGGAATCAGGAATATGCGTCGTTAATTCGGGAAGCATATTCCATATTACTAGATTTTCGGGAAAATTTTTACTGGCTAAACAGAAATCTTTTCCGAAAATTGCAAATTAGATCTCTGTGAAGCGGGAATCTAACCCAATGTCATACAATTTACTTACCCGGTAGATAGGGGCTCTTTTCCGGAGCAATTTATGTATATTCGTAATTTTCTAATGTCATAAAAAACAGCACAGGATTTGATTTATTTATTTATTTATTTATTTATTAGAAGCAGTGCATTATATCCTTTCCTTCTGCATTAACAGCTTTGTTAGGTGGCTTGGGTTAACTTTCATAGTCTTGGGTGATTGAAGATAATAAAATGGATGAGGGTCAGTTGCACCCGTCACAGAACCTGTCAATCAAATTCAAGGGTGAATTGCACCGGATTCTCCTCCTGTCGCATGGGGAAGTTGCACCGGACCCCACCACGAGGAAGTTGCAGACTGTTTCGTAGACGACTTGATATCGGATATCTCACAGGATGGAAGGATGTAAAAATACGCTGATTATATGACAGATACATATGTAGCTGAAGAAGCCAAATTCCCACCCATAATATGGGCTTCGGATAGAATAGAAGAAGAGAGAGCAACTAATGCCTGTGAATCATTTTATGCAAAATTCCATTCTTATTTCAGTGCACCTAGCCCAAATATTTATGCTTTTGTCGAAGTAATTAAGCAAATCCAGGTTGATGTTTATGCATTGAAAAATAGTGGAAATGTCATAAAGCAATCAAACCAAAATCTGAAGAAGAGGATGGGAAATATGGAAAGAACGAAGCAGAAATACAAGAATAAAGAACTTACAAGATTTGAATCTTTAAAAGTTATTTCTTATTATGGTTCTAAGAGGTATAAGAAGAAATAAGACAAAGAGGTAAAAGGCAGATCATGAAAGAGAACATAATCTTGCTTTAAGACAAAAAACAAGGGAAACTCATTCCGCAAGTTTTTTAAACACGCCAGAAGCTATTATCCCCTGCCAGTCCTAAGCCTGTAAAAAATGTAAAGGGAAAATTATGCGAATGAAAAATAAAACCTTATTAACCCTGCTTCATTATTATGGTTCTTAGATTCAGAGTCTTCGGAATCTTGCTTTATCCCCCCTCCTCCTTCTTCCACAGTGCGACTTGCACCGGTGCAACTCGCCCGTTTCGCTATCTTTCTGGTGCAACTCACCCACTCCCAATAAAATAGCTGTAAGTAATAATTTTTATGAAATCCTTTTAAATCTCTTAAAAAGCACTTTATTATTTTCTTCACTTAAACGCAGAAGGCTGTCTTAAGCTTGGTAATTCTTCCTGCCTGTTTCCCTGAAACTAAAATTTCCTTACGTAAATCCTCTTTCGGTCATTTCCTCAGTCTCCCTTCTGCCCCTGCCCAGAGAACCTCCATTCCCCCGGTCAGCTTAAGATGTGCCCTCCAACACTTAAGGCCTTTCCTGCCCTCCTCCTCTTGCGACCGCTCGCTGAGTCGACTGTTCTAACCCCCTTTGCCTCCACAAAGAACATGGGAAAAAACACTGTCGTCGGCATAGCAAGCTTCAAGGTAGAAATTAACCAGGCTTTCAGTCGGCAGCTTTGAAATTAAGAAGGCAAAGATCAAATGAGCTGGACAATAGTAATCCGTCTACTAAATACAAAGGCGCCGACTCTAAAAAGCGACAAACTGGCGTCTCTAAATAAACCGTGCTTCCGATGTTTTTATGCGGGATAAAGCAGCAAAATTATCTCTCACGCATCGTGGAAACAAAGGAAATGGAGCACAAAAGCGAAGTAAAAGTTGTAAAATGAGATTTAATATCTATGCCTAAAATTCTAGTATTAAATCTCCGTAACAGCTTTCTTGAATAGCTGCGCAATTGTCAACCTCTCGAAACTATGTCCGGTGTCCGCTCCCTTTTCTTGCATTCATTAAATGTACGTCTTTCGCATCTATTCTTTGACGAAATAATAAAAACGGACTAATGTAATCATGGCTACTCACGTGGCCCAATAGCCAAAGGGAGCGCCTGTCTGACTTATGGTCAGTGTTGGGCTGAAGCTTGTGTATCAGATGACGTAGCGTGTTTGTCCAATAGCATATGTGTTGTCCGTTCCATAAAGTGAGTGATCCTAAGTTTTGGACGGGAAACTTTTTATAACCGTAGATGCTCATGGTCGTCACTTAAATCACGCCCCTCTTTTAATCGCCACTGTCACTTTTCGCTTGCTGTAACCCTGGAACGGATTTTCTTGAATAATTGCACACCGAAAATTCCCTCGACGAACCGCCACCTCGCTGTCCGCCATCCGCCCACGCCCTAAGAGCACCAAATATTTTCAATGCGTGTTTAAACATTTTTTCTAAACCGCCAAGTGCACACACAATAATTAAAGAAGCTTAACGCATGTACCTTCAGTTTGCCATTCAAGGAGTCTTATTTCCGCTCCTACTGTTTCTAATTTACGGAATTTTCTACGAAACTCGGCAACAGGTGTTTTAACATTTTATGCTGTTTGAACATTTTACGCAAGTATTTCATTTTTTAAATTGATTTCCCCACTTTATTTCATATTCGGCAGCTCAGCAGTTATATTTATCAACAGAGTTCATAACACTTAACAGTGATTTATTCTAGCTACGTTACTGGCCGCGGCATTGGAGAAAACTCAAATTTGCTGTATGAGGCAGCCGGGGCTGTCAGCAAGGCATCTCTGAGTAAGATTTTATTCCATGGCAGCTAAATGATGTGAAAATAGGCTCAGATTCCAAAATAAGTTAGTTTCAATTGACTTCAAGGCTACGATCAGCTCAATTCCGATTGGAAAGAGCTCTACAGAACCAATGGATTGCGTGTTATGCTGGAAAAACATCAAAATGAACTCCGAAAACTTTGATACCGCATGAAGGGAAGTCACTGCTTCAGATTGAGGGTGCAGGTGCTGCAGCTCTGCCGCCCCATTGCACCAGCCACCACTGATCCTACGGTAGACCATGTGCAGGATTCTCGGATTCTCTTCAACAGTATTATTCTTATAGTAGTACCGACGGTCTCTCATCTTTGAACAATATCAGCTATAGTAGATTTTGACATATTTAAAAACTTTGTAATGTCACGTGCAGAAGACTTATTGACATAGCATCGGACCACTGACAACTTTATGTTCCTTTGTACGAGCCACATTGACTTCTATTGCACTGTTACTTCTCCAGCAGCTTTACGCTTTTAGTAAACCCTCACAGACACAACACAAGTGTATGCGAACACGTCAATCCAAAATTTGTATATTGGGTTGTCGGAAAAGTCATGACGTATTTTAGCCATGTTTTGCAAAGGTCATTTATTGATAGAAAGAACAAAGATCAATCAATGATATAATGCCCTTTTGTTCGATAACCTTTTGCCATCTTTCAGTGAGCTGCAGAATGACTCGTTCATAAAGGACCTGTCTTTCGTGGCGAAAAACTGCACAAGGTGCTGATTTACAGCCTCGTCTGAATTGAACGTTATACCACGCAAGGACTGTTGAAGAGAGCGAAACAAGTGGAAGTCTGACGGCGCAAGGTCAGTCTAGTATGCTGGGTGTCGCAACATATCTCACCCAAGCTCCAATAATTTTTGACGGGTGATCAAACTTGTGTGTGGTCTCGCGTTGTCGTGATGGAACACAACACCTTTACGATGAACGAGCTCTGGACGTTTCTGGATGATGGATTCGTTCAAACTGTCCAATTGCCGACAGTACACATTCGAATTGATTGTTTGGTTCCGTGGTAACAGCTCGAAAAACACGACACCTTTAAAATCCCACCACACTGAGACCAGAACATTCCGCTGATGAATGTCTGCTTTGGATGTCGTTTGAAGCGAAGCAGCACGTCGGGACCAATACCGTTTGCGCAGCACATTGTTGTACACAAACCACTTTTCGTCACCAGTTATCAGTCTCTTCAAAAAAGGATCGTTTTCCTCAAATTTAATGAGCTTATCGCAGATGTTTATACACGCCATCAATTGAACTTCTTTGAGTTCATGAGGAACCCACACATCGAGCTTACTTACGTATCCCAGCTTCTTCAGGTGGTGGTGAACGCTTGAATGGTGGATATGCAATGTGTCTTCAATCTCTCGTGTCGCACAACGCGGGTTTGACTCGATCAATGCCTTGATTTGGTCGTCATCAACCTCGGTGGGCCTTCCGGACCGAGGAGCATCGTTGAGGTCAAAATCACCAGCACGGAATTTTGCGAACCACCGCTGGCACTGACGTTCTTGTAGAACATTATCACCGTACACGTTACGCAACTTTTCACAAGCTTGACGCGCGTTCTTCCCTTTACGGAAGTAAAACAGTAAAATATGGCGAAAATGCACAGTTTGGTCTTCAATCTTCAACTTGATGTCAAATCTCCGCAAATCAACCGAATCGCTCACTATTCCTTTCAGACTGCAGCTAAAACTGGCACCTGTTGAATGCCATAGCGATAACAGAACTGCGCATGACTCTACTACTTCCACAACCGCCAAACCGCCATCGGGTGCCAAAATATGTCATGACTTTTCCGACAACCCAGTAGTTAGTCACGTGTCACGAATTTTTTTCTAGCATTGTACATATTGAAGGTAACTATGCAATTTCATCATCTGCTTTGTATTGCCATTTGCCATACACTCCTTTATGTCTCTCTGTCTCTCTCTCTCTCTTTCTTCTCTCTCTTTTATTAGTTCATTTGTATATGATCCCTTTAAATTTATTAAATGTTTTGTTTGTTCTTTTCCGGTGAGGTCTAGTGCAGATGACAATTTCCTTTGACTATCACTACTGCAGTTTATTTTGCATGTTTTTTTTTGTTTGTTTTTGTTTTTTTTTGGTAAGAATGCATTCTGTCTGCTGCTCCTGTTTCTACCCTCTTCTCATGACCATTCAATTACACTTTTCTTCTCGGACAATTTTGTTAACGAATTCTATTAATTTTTTTGCACATATTTGTATTAATTCTGTAAATAGATTCGTTTTATTTTTTGAGGACATAGTATAGTGCCTGTAACCTTTTGTACTTAACATAGTGCGTTCATATAATTTTCGAAGTCATCTGCAACTAAAATAGCCAAATTCCCGCCTTTAACTTGCACCGGCAATAGAAAACAATGCCGGGTTATCTCTTTAAGCATATATTCTACTTAATATCTTACACCCTCCCTCTATGCTTTGTAGGTGAGGGTGGTTTGGGAGACACCTAGCTGGAATTTGTGGCAATTCCAACATGTGGCGGGCTTCTTGGAGAGATTTTGTTAATGCCAATATATACTAAATGCGGTCTGGACTGGGATTACCACCTGGAAAGCGACAGACGGTGCTCAAATCCAGAGACGCATCACTTGTATGGGCAACATATTAGTAGGTATACAAATAAGTTTTAAAACGTTTGTGTGTGTGTGTGTGTGTGTGTGTGTGTGACGTATACCGCTAATTTACATATTCGACAGTCCCCCTCGTTGTCTCATGTGACCGCTTAATAATAAAAGACTAAGTTGGTCCTACCTTTGCGAGCGAGCAAATCTTCCGGATCAAATAGTTAATTAAATTTCTTTTGTCTATTGAAATTAATATGGGTTTTTGTCCACCGAGGGTGGTTTCACTAAGGCTGGGTACTAGTTTTACCTATAAACGGTTCCATTAATCGCCCGCTATGCCTTTCCATGGCGATATGAGCTAAAGGTACTTATCCATAACAGTCCTCCACCCACGGTTACGTGCGTTTTGTGGACGTGGCAGTTGTGGACAAATTGAAACTGAATATGTTGGAAGAGTTCGTGGGGCAAGATGCGAACAAACCGAAATTGAATAGATTGGAAGGGTTCGTGGTGCCATATGAGGACAATTTACACTGGCGGTTTGAAAATTGTAGGAGAATAATTCGTTATGTCATTTTAACGTTACAAATTTCAAATTGTTACAAAATTCAAAGAGTTGCAAAACAAAAGTTACAAAACTCTAAAAATTTTTAAAAATTTAGTCAAAATTTGGTACAAAACTTAAGGCTTTTTTTTAAGCACCTTTCTAAATCCTTGTTTTTTTTTTTCAAATGCTGAAATAATATTTTCAATTATTTCATCAATTTTCACATACATTTTCTTCCGGTTTGTTGCCGGTTTTCCTAATTATTTCATTTTCAAAACATTCCATTATGAATTGATCTGTCCGTATCTGACACTGTCCGCAGGCGGCACGTCCGTAAAAGACACTACACCCCTCCTACAAGGGTCTAACCCCCTAAGGTAGCGCAGGATATAGGAATTTTACGATTTGCTGTTTCCGGCCACTCGACACTAAATTCATCCAGCAAAGTGGAAATCTGAGGTCAAGTTTCTGAGTCCATATATATTCTCTTTCCTGGAAGTAATTCTAAGTATTCAACGAAAGATACCACCAGAACAATAAAAATAAAACGCCGTCACCATTGGTCATTCAGGAAGGAAATACTCCAGACAGAACAGACACATTCCATCAATGTATTGCCTTTATATTTTAGTAATGTTTCTGATAAAGTGATTGCATTATTTTTATCTGATTATTCCATCAAGTGAAATATTTACTTTTCATGCTTTTTTTACTATAAATTATTTTGTTAATTTCTGTACATTAATTCCCTCAGTAAAGATACCTATTTTCGGATACCAATTAAATATAGATACCCCAGACAGAATAGACACATTTCTTCAGTACATTGTCTTTATATTTTAGTAATGTCTCTGACAAAGTGATTTCATTATTTTTATCTTATTATTCCAAACTAGCGTATATCCCGTTTAAGGACGATTGTTTTTAAGCTTTAAATAAATATTAATATATAGGGGATGTTGCCCATTCTGCGACGGAGTGAAATTTTAAATTGAAGCCGATTGAAAACAAAACAAATAGACTCCGGATTTCTGTAAGGAAATGTAGTAAAAACTTATATAGTAAGAACTCATTCATGTTAGACCTAAAAATTATATGATATTTATTTCCATTTTTTGAAAGACCTCGCGATAAATAACATTCTGTGTGAAATATTTGTTGTTTAACAATTGTAGGCTAGAGCTTTTAGATCGATCGATATTTTACAAAATGTGTTACATAATCAGCACTAAACTCGTAAAATGGTTTCCGTGTGAACTTATTTTAATAACTTTCACTTTGATTTTTCGCGTTAAATTACTTTTCTCCGGCACACTTGTTATTCCCTTCAGGGCTTGTTTTAGAATGTCCTATTCGACGGTCAGTTTGAAACTTAATACCGAAGCTTTTTCTACAAAATAATGCGACATCTGGTACAACAAATCGGAACTATCTAAATTTTCGACAATGTGCTATTGGCAGAGGCGCACCCAGGAGCGGGGTCCGACCCCTTCCAGTGAGGCCGAGTGTTTTGTAATATGATTCCGACACTACATATTCCTAACCCTCTAACTGTTCTCCAATTTTCCTAATTGGTGAATTTCAATTTTCATAATTGCTGAAATCACGCATTATAGAATTTGTTCTAAAACACATTCTCTGAAGCTAAATATAGCAATAGATGAAATACATTTGTGGTTAACTCATTTTCTGAAATATGTATTTTTATTAAAAGTAAAAACAACAATGAAAACATCATTAGCAGCTGGGTAATTCATGAAAATAATGTATTAAATTATTTCACAGATCAAAACATTTATTATAACAGTCACTCGCGTAAATACACATACATAAGCATTTTTACTTGCAGAGCCGGACCCCCCCACCCCATTCCGAATTTATGGGTACCCCCTGGCTATTGGGGCGACATCTGCTTTTAGATGCAATCTTGCTCACTTTGACATCTCAAGATTTCAGTTTTTATTGTAGGTTAGAGCGTTTAGATAGATCGATATTTTACAAAAATATAATCAGCACTACACTCGGAAAGTTAGTTTAACTTAATAAGTAAAAATAATTAAAGCGTACAAATTAATATTCCAATTGTGCAAAATTAAATTAATATACAAAGGCAACTAGTTGCCGTGATATTAATTCGAATTTTGTAGATCGGATAAATAGAACTCGAGTCATTGATAAATAATCCAATGTTTCTAAATTAGTACGCGATAACCTTGACATCTAAAAGTACTCGCGTGCTATTATACACTGAGTGGTCACTTTATTATGACCACATTCTCAGTACTTCGTTAGGCCACCTTTTGCTTTTAATACTGCGTCAATTTTTCGTGACATGGACTCCACGAGATGTTGATAGGTGGTTTGTGAAATCTGAGACCATGCTTGATGAATAGCACTTTCCAGGAGTGTGAGATTGCAGGGTTGTGGATCCAGCTGTCTGATGGCTCGTTCAACTTCATCCCACAAATTCTCAATGGGGTTGAGATCTGGAGATTGTGGGGGCCACCTAAGCAAAGTAAACTCACCGGCATGTTTCAGAAACCATTCCTGTACAATACGAGCATTACGGCAGGACGCATTATCTTGTTGAAAGTAGCCATCGCCATTGGGATAAACCTTCCACATGACAGGATGCACTTGGTCCGCAACGATGTTTAGATATGATGTGCCAGTCAGAAGTTGATCAACATGAATTAAAGGGCCCAAAGCATTCCAGGAAAACATTCCCTAAACTATAACGTTGCCTCCACCAGCTTGAAGGGTTGTAGTAATGCCTTTGGGGTCCATGCTTTCGTGCTGTTTCCGCCAAATTCTCACTCGGCCATCGGCATGGTGAAAACTGAAAACGTGATTCATCGGACCACATAATTTGTTTCCAATTATCGACTGTCCAATCCTTGTCCTCCTGTGCGAACTGGATACGTTTTCTCTTGTTAACTGCAGACAGCAAAGGTGTTCTAACAGGCCTTCGGCTGCCATATCCCATCCGATGCAGTGTACGGCGAACAGTGTGTGCAGAGATCATTTGAGGGTATCCTTGATTAAGATGGTCTGTAATTTGTTGCACTGTTGCCCTTCTGTTGTCTGTTACCAGTCTGGACACTCTCCATTCCGCCCGAGCAGTCACTAGTCGATGGCGACCAGACGTTGCACGTAGAGACACAGTCTTTTGGCTAACAGTCCAGTCTTTAAACACTTTAACAACAGCTGCTCTGGAACATTTCACGAATGCGGCGGTTTCGGTGATACTCGCTCCATGGCTCCGAGCCCCTACAATCATCCCACGTTGAAAGTCCGTCAAATCGCATTTTTTACCCATCTCGTCACCCAAAAATCACTTCTACTACTGTCGCTAGCACTAAGCTTTCCTTTTTTATACTAGCCTCGCCCTCTGGCAGCAACAGCGTGCAGCCATAGCTCATTTGCTTAAAACTGTCAGATGGTCATAATAAAGTAGCCACTCAGTGTATAACAGGAAATCATTTTAACATCGCGAGTGCACACACAAATTGATCGACAAGTGATATTGCAACAATGCAGATGTTGCTGTGGCGTAAAGCGTTCCAGAGAGGCTGACAGATAGATCTTGATGCTTGTATTATTAATGAAATTCATTTTTCATGTTTTTTACTATAAATTATTTTGTTAATTTCTTCATTTTAATTCGCTCAGTAAGGATGCCTATTTTTGGATACCAATTAAATATCTGGTAACACTGCTTATTTCAAAAATTTCTTTCTCCCAACGATTTCAACAATATATCGATATGTATAGTGTATATTATGTACATAACAATATATATAACCCCTCTCTCAAGAAAAGTTTTCTAGTTGCACGCCTGCACTCTACCGTTTGTCTCTTTTAGTTAAGTTCCCTGTCTCTAATCCATTAGTAAAAACCTATAGGATGCATTTCGATCAAACACTTTTGTTTTGAAACATATCCCTTTCCCGGAATCAGTGGCCCTATATATTAGGAACAAGTGTGACTTTTTATAGCCCTTAGTTCGTCACATGGTGGTGGAAAATCTCACGTACCAAAAAGACAGGCAAAAAGAAAAGAAAAAAAAAGAAAAAACGCAAGGAATTAAATTTTTGTATTTTTGTACAGCATACTATCCGTTGTTGATAATACATAATTTGCAGAAACAGAAGAGCTGTACTGTGCGACTCACATTAATATTCATTTTTAACTTGAAAAAAAAAGAAAAATATATATCTGTTCTGGTAAAGCTTGGTGCTATTTCTTTTTCTTCCTTTTTCATTTTTTTTTTCTCTTTTTAATTTCAGTTGTGTCTATAGTTTTTAAGGTTATTGTATTTTGATTCGGGAAGATCACTTAGAATCTCACTGTAATTTCAAATCTTTTTCACTTGAAGGTTTAGAGGCATAACTTGTCAAATGTTTTCCTTATGTTTCTAGATTTTCTGAATACGAAATTGCGTGTCTGTATATCGGTCTTACAACGCTACTTTTTTTTTATCGATACCACTTACATTTCCAAATAAATAAAATACTGTTCAATAAAAATTTATCCGCAGAACAATCAGTTTTTATGAACAGTGAAATTATTTAAATTGTATAAGGCCTTTTACAAAATTCCAAAAGTAAATTCCTAAAAGGGGTGTAGTACGGAGGACAATGACCCTCAAGTGTGGTATTTATTTATTCAAATGTATTTGCTTTGCTTACGGAATTTGCTGTTGTGTTTCTTATAATGTTTTCGATAATAAATGAACTAAAAGCTTAGATCTTTGCCATTGTTGAACTTACGGTTGGGAATTTCTTCTATAACAGCAAAAAAAAAAAAAAAAAAAAAAAAAAATGTGGTAAATAAAAATGCATTTCCAGTCTTGATGTTTGCCAATATATCATTTTGAGTCATCTTTGAATAGGCAACGGCATTCCAAATATCTGATGGTTGTTGGAGCTCACAAACGCGAAATGCAAGCACGGACTTCAATTATTCTCTAGCTAAAGATGAGAAGGCGGTAAAGCTGATATGACAAAAAATAGCCAAATAAAATAACCAGCACTGTCACGAATTTAAAATCCTTCGGGCTATCACCACAGGAAAGAAAAGAAATACATAAAACAAATTAAATTATCTATTTTGTTAAGGTTTTACTAAGATTTTTTTTCTTTCTTTTTTTTTTTTTTTGAGGAATTTTATGAATTACAGTTGAAAGGTTTGCTATTTTTTTTTAATCTCTACATCTTGACATGACCTTTAAATCATGGGCGTAGCGTAACTAAAAACTTTTTGGGGAAGAGGGCACGAATAACTGTAAACTGATGTTTTCTTTGGGAGCACGAATAAGTGCAAACTGATACTTTCCTTGGGGGGATTTATATTTTCCTTGGAAAACACGAACAAAACCGTTTTCCTTGGGAAACACGAATAAATGTAAACATGTTTTCCTTGGAAGGGGCATAAATAACTGTAAGCTGATGTTTTCTTGGAGGGCACGAATAAGTGTAAACTGATGTTTTCCTTGGAGAAATGAATAAATGTAAACTGATTTTTACTTGGAAAGGGCACGAATAAGTGAAAAATTTATGTTTTCCTTGGGGAGCATGAATAAATGTAAACTAATGTTTACCTTAAGAGGCACGCATAAATGTAAACTGATGCTTTCCTTGTGAAGGGCAAGAATAAGGGCTAACATGTTTTCTTGGGACACACGAATGAGTGTAAACTGGTGTTTTCCTTGGCGAGTACGAATAAATATAAACTTATGTTTTCCTTTTAGGGAAAGGCCATTTTTAGAAGCACTTTCTCCGTAAATGTCAAAAAAAGTTGGGTCTTTTAAGTGCGTAACAAACATCTTTCGCTGTGCGCATATTCTTCAATTACTGCTGATAATGAATACACGATAATGAACGATGAAGAGCAGTGCGACCTTTTTTTGACACGATGCTAAATTTTCTGAAGATAAAGCCCTGTCTTTTAAAGAAAAAATGTTTTAAATGCTACATATCTTTTTTTCGCTGATCATCATCATCATTGTCAACCATTATCAATCCACTGCTGGACGAAGGTCTCCCCAAGTTTCCTCCACAACGGTCTGTCTTGTGCCAGTCTCCTAGATGAAACTCCCACATACTTTCGAATTTCATCCACCCATCTTCCATGTGGTCTTCTTCTGGGTCTTTTCCTGTCCCTTGGAATCCAATCTAAAATTTCGGCTGTCCATCGATGGTCTGTTCTTCTGGCAGTATGTCCAGCTCATTGCCATTTCAGGGATTTAACTCTGATCATGATGTCTTCCACTCTTGTCATTTTTCGGATCCACGTGTTCCTCTTCTTATCTCTCCTGGTTACACCAAGCATGCACCTCTCCATGCTTCTTTGAGTTGTTTGCAGCCTTTGTATGTCTCTTTCAGCTAAGGTCCACGTCTCTGCACCATACGTAAGCACTGGAAGGATGCATTGATCAAACACTTTTCTTTTAAGACATAATGGCATATTGCTCTTGAAAATTATGCTGTTTCTTCCAAAAGCTCTCCAGGCGAGTTTTGTACGCCGATTAATTTCTTCACCAATGTGACCCTCACTTGATATCTGCTGTCCAAGATAAACGTACGTGTCTGTTATCTCCAGCTTTTCTCCATCAATCGATAAATCTTCATTTCTTGTAAAAGCAATGTACATCACTTTTGTCTTCTGAAAGTTCATTTTTAATCCCACTTCTTTACTCTTGTCAGCAAGTTCCTGGATCATACTCTGTAGCTCTGATAGGGTAGTTGCAAAAATGACTATGTCATCAGCAAAACGAAGGTGGGTTAGATAATCTCCATTAATCTTTATCCCTTTGTATTCCCAGTTCAGTGATTGAAAGACATTTTCCAATGTGGCATTAAAGAGCTTCGGAGATATGGTGTCACCTTGTCTCACTCCTTTTCCAATTTTTATGTGTGTTGTATTTTCAAACAGCCGAATCTTTGCACTTGCATTTTCATAGATGTTATTAATAATATTAATGTATGCATCTTCAATACCGCAGGATTTCAGAGCCATTGCAACTGCTGATGGTTTCACCGAATCAAAGGCTTTTTCATAATCGATAAAAGCCATGCACAATGGAAGTTCATATTCCCTCGCTCTTTCAATTAGTTCTCTCAGTACGTGGATATGATCTATTGTGCTGTTGCCACTCCTGAATCCAGCTTGTTCTCTCGGTTGAGCCATGTCCAGTGTCACTTTAAAGCGGTGCGAAAGAACTTTAGTGAAGGTTTTATAAACCACTGATAGGAGGCTGATAGGTCTGTAGTTCCTGAGATCCTCAATGTCACCTTTTTTATGTAGCAAGATCATTGTAGCGTTGTTCCAATCCTCAGGAATTTTCCCTTCATTAAGGCATCGAGTGAAAATTTGGGCGAGTACTGTTTCAATTTCTCCACTTGCTTCTTGTATGATGTCTACAGTAATTCCATCTTCTCCTGGAGCTTTTCCCCGCTTCATGTTCTTGATTGCATGTGCAACTTCTGCTGGAAGGACTGGAAGAACTCTGGTACTGGTACCTTTCATGATGTCTGGAGTACATGTATCATCCCTTTCATATAATTTGGAGTAGAAATCTTTCACTCTTGTCAAAATTTCGCCTCTATTTCTTGTTACAGAACCATCTTTTCTCAGTGCCATAATCTGTTTTTTTCCCGTTACTGAGATGTCCCTTTGCTATCTTTAGGCTTTGGTTGTTTTCAATTGCTTTCCTTACTAGTTCACAGTTGAATTTCCTTACGTCTTCAGTGATACTTTTTCGTACTGTCTTGCATAGCTCTATATATTCCACTTTGGAAGTCACATCTTCTTTAGTTGTCCTCATCACTCTTCTTTTTTGCATCAACATTTTGGTTTTTCCTGATAATTTGTTCACATGCAATTTGTTCTTAGACCCAGCTAATTTTATTGCTATTTCCATAAGAGCTTTGGTTACTTTTCTGTTAACTTCAGAAATATCCACTTCTTCCGATGTTAGGCCTTCTAAAGCAGAGAATCTGTTCTTCAGTTCCAATTTGAAGGTATTATGGTGTTTTTTAAGGTTGGTTATGTCAATACATTTTGTTTGTCTTATGAGCTTGCTACGTTCGAGTTTAGTGTTGAGGTGCATCTTACATCTAACCAATCTATGGTCACTACCTGTGTTGAACTTGTTTAGCACACTGCAGTCTTCTATGACGAATTTTTTGTTACACATAATAAAATCAATTTCACTTGTCGTCCCATTTGGATGTCTCCATGTTCATTTCCTGTGTGGCTTTTTCTTGAAAAAGGAGTTCAAGATGAAAAATTCTTCTGCCTCTGCAAACTCTACGAGAGTATTTCCACGCTGGTTTCTGTTGCCGTGACCGAATTTACCTACTGAAGTTTCATTCTGTTGCCGTTGCCCTATTTTTGCATTGAAATCTCCCATAATTATCTTCAAGTGCTGCTTACCTTTATTATTTAGATCACGAATTTCGTCATAAAATTCTTCAATTTCTTCTTCAGCATGACTTGAGGTGGGTGCATAAGTTTGAATAATCTGAGCCTGGTATCTTCTTGAGAGTTGGATAACGAGTCGTGCAGCTCTGTCATAGGAGCTTTCAACTTCTACAACTTTATCCTTCAGTTTCTTGTTTATTATAAATCCAACACCCCTAGTTCTGCCAGTATCTGTCCCACGATAGTAGAAGAGATGTCCACTTTTCAGTTCAATGAGATCTTCTCCTTTTCTCCTTACCTCACTTAGCCCGACGATGTCCCACTTGATCCTTTGTAGTTCCTCTTCCAATTCAAGAAGCCTTGAATGAGAAGATAGGGAGCGTCCGTTATACGTAGCCAAGTCAGCATCAGATGGCAGCCTAGTCCGGTCCTCCGGGGATTCTTAGCACCCTCTGCCTTCATGTCGCACTGGCCGCTGCCTTGGCCAGGTGCATTCCAGCTGCCGGAGACTGAGGGCCAAGATTTAAGTTGTGGAGTCATTTTGGAGGGGTTTGGCCATAACTCACCACGCTGGCCAAGCGGGTTGGTGAGTGTGGGATAGCATTTCCTCTAATCCCGATGGTATAGTTATACCGCTATTGGCGGTCGTCGGAGCCCCTTTAGTGGGAACAGGATGTACCACGAGAAGGCGGGGTTGACATTTGTCAAGGAGAGGCTGTGATGTTACGCATCACCTGACCTTACATCCCTTTCGCTGATACATGAGTGATATTATATATAATGAGTTCTATATCTTGATAACATTTTTTCGCGGTTTTGTTTCCTCGCAAAAACGGATCACACCCGAATCTAAAAGGTGTACTTAACAGTCTGTGTATAAAGCTCTTAGTTCTTCCTATTCGAACTTCGTAGGGATTCCATTAAACCTCCCATTCGCATTTACTGCCGCATCGTAGGATTGCCCCCGCGTTTAAATTTTCTAGAGTTGTGGGGCACAGACCCCCGGCGTTACGCCTATGCTTAAAATCCATTACTCATCCAAACATAAATTCCAAATTTCATGCAGATTTTTCTTTGTAGTTACATTTACATTAAATATTTGAATAACATTTTTACTGTGGTAATTACAAAGTGTTGCGAAATCTGATAAATTATCAGCCGTTGTAACATGCACTCATGTTGCAAGAAGCAATTTTATATAAGTACTGAAAAGAGGGAAGCATTAACTCTCTAAAAAATTTAAATGCCCAGTTTGTGGATTTTTAAAAGCTTATGAGATTACTAAATAGCTAATCGATGCCTGAGCCCCGGAACACTCATGTAGTTGGCCCCTATGTGATCGGTGTCCTGGGTAAAAATTTCATTAAAACAATGTATTATGATATATAATATCCTTTAGTATTTTTGCTAAAGAATGAAAACAATATTTGCATTAAACATAGGAATTGCTTGAAAGCATTATTTAAAACAATAAAATTCATTGATTTTTGCTCAAAATTTCAGATTTCAGTGTTCGATACGTCACGTGAGACACACGTAAGCGATAGATATAGCTGAAAAGTCGTTCAGTTTCATTAATAATCTACGAGGTTGTAATAATAATATTAATAATGTAATAATCAAATTGGACGATTTTAATAACCTAAGTTCTAAAGCAAAATTGGCCGCCCGGTGGCGCAGTGGTCTAAGCGATGGCTTCTGATCATTCGTCCTACAGTGGTCCGGGTTCGAATCCCGGTAAGGCATAGATGTTGTTTATGTCAACGGCACTGGCGCTCTCCCTTCCCTGGAACCAGTGACCCTAAATTAGGAACGGGCGACTGCTTATAGCCCATTGAGTTGCTCACAGTGGTCGTTAAACCTCCAACAAAAAAAAAAAAAAAAAGGGAGACGGCAATTTCAGAATATAGTAACAATGTTTTTTTTTTTTAATTGAAACTATTCCTTTAATGAAAGCATTGGAGATAGATTCATAAAAGGGTGTAACAAAACTTCACAAAAATATTGCTTTCACAAAAATAATAATGCAAAGAAGTTCAATATTGACTGTGTCATTTCTGGAAACAATTCTAAAAATGGACTCTGTTAAAGAGTGGGAGGGGGCAGTCGTGCTCGTGCAGAATCAGACCCTGTATGCAGGATCGCCCTTAGACCCTGAGCAAGCGGGACAGACCCCGCGCCTCGGGTGGACGTTCGTTATATAGGTACCAAATTTTTAAAGTAAAAGAATAATATGCAGAATAAAGCAAATTACTGAGGAATGACTTGCACAACCAAACAAATGTTATCTTATTTACGTAGGATACTTGAACAAGTTAATACACGTAAATTAAGCCAGCCAGTTGACTTGGTTTAGACGAGATACTTCCGGATTCCGATAGCTCCGGATCCCATTCATGGGCGTAGCCAAGGAGGAAGGGGGAAGGGGGATTCCTCGGGTTCGGATTTCCCTTGAGGGGAGACAGTACGAATTTAAAGCTATATAGTAGATGCATATACGAGACTTTCACCAATGAACCAAATCCAGGACCCCCCCCTTCTCAAGAAATAAGAAATTTCTAGCTACGCCATTAATCCCTGTATGCACGTTTTGTACTTTTCTTATTCGTGTGTGTTAAAACTGTTGTAAAAAATACTGCAAAATACAAAGTGTAGTGAAAATTTTAATGTGGGAACATTGTTATAAGGTTTTACCAGCAATTGAAACATAAGTTCTACATGATTTAATTTTCTTAAATTACGATTTTTCTGTATTTTATACATTTAGTATAAAGTGATTATTATTTTAGTTTCCAGAAAGATGAAGGTATTGTATCTGAGTTTTCAAAAAACAGGGCGCTGTGAAATGTAAAGATAGTAAGATAGTATCAACATTTTATCCTCTAGTTCATTTGTACAGCCAACACAAGAACTAATATTTAAAAATATTCTTTGAATACATTACAATTTTATTTTTTAATCCTTTAGATAATTGAGAATGAGTACAAGAAGAGATCTAGATGAAAGTAGAAAATACGAAAGTGGTGCTCAGAAAAGAAAGAAAGCTGAAGAGAAAACAGAAATAATAATTCTGCGAAGAGGAGGTCTGCTTAAATGTTTAAAAACTGCAAACAATGAAGGCCAGCATACTCCTATTGGGCATGAATTAAATTCCATAGTCAATGAAGACTTAAATGTTCATCACAAAGATGAAAATGAAAATAAAGCTTATTGTCATCCAATCCAACATTTGAATAACTTGATGAAATTTCATGTTGTTTAGCAAATGAAGATTTAGTTACAGATGAGAGTAAAAAATTAAATTATTCTTATGAAATTCACATCTCTGATGCAACAAATGCAACCCTGGCCCTATATATTTATGAAAACATGCTAGTAAAACTTCACAGGGCCAAAAAATGCTGTAAGAGAGAAAATATAATCACGTGTTAACATATATTAGCGTACGTTCTCAGGCACAAAATTACTAACTAAAAGCAATGTAAAGCAAGTTGGTAACAAAACAAATTGGAAGAATGCAGAAAATATTGTAAATTGTGATCTACGGCTTTTTCAAGGACCATCACAGCTCTTCACCTATTACTTGTAATTTCCACAAGGACGTAGTTGAACGTGGGTTTCTTCTACACCATATACGTATAAGGGGCCTTTTTCAAACAAAAATGATCCAAATAAGAAAATCATCCCCCACACCAAAAATATTTCTTTTAAAAACATCTTTGTCCTAGAATGCATTCCCAACTGATGTACAATTTCTTTTTTAAAAAATGAAAAAGAAATTAACGCAAACTCTCATTTTTGTCAACAGAAATATACATACGTATACGCCGTTAACTTGTGATTATATTTTCTCTCTTAACAGCACTTTTTGGTCCTGTGGAGTTTTTACTAGTATGTTTTTTCACTTCAGCTTTTTTTTTTTTTTTTGAAAATTCTTCTCTGCAGCTCTTTGCACGTTTAGATTTTCGAGGCCTTTCATATATTTGGAGGGGAGGGGCTGTTTGCAGATAGATAGATAGTTAGGTAATTTTCTTCGAGAAATTTCAGGATGAAAGCTTTCTTATTACTTCTGGTAAGAATTGAGGTAAATCGCTAATTTTCAATATTTCTCTCCAATAAGTTTTTATTGTTTTATTCGTAGAAGTCCTAGTTTATTTATTTGCAATTGTAGCTGACAAATTGATGTGAAGTCTGACACTCTTAAAACATGACGTTAAAGCGGAAAATCAGCCCATCCTCTTCTTCGGCTTTCTATTTGATCTCTGATCATGATTATTGCGACAGTTATTAATGTTATGAACGGAAAGCACGTGATTTTCTGGGGCCGGCTCCAGCCTGACCTCCGAAACAACAGTGGCTCGTGTTTCCTTTCACTGGATGAAGCTGTCAGGTCATAGATCCATGTGATTTGCCAGCGTTGGGCGGAGGCGGGCTGCACCTCTGCACCGCTGACGGATATGGAAGGGGGAAACGCAGGGGGAGACCTCCCAACCAGAGCAGAAGTCTTGTTGTCGGGAAAAGAAGAGGAGGTGATCAATTGGTCGCCTCCCGAGAAAACGAGAACACATGCTAATAGGGTCGCTACGCAAAAGGGGTGACGCAAGAGAGATTGCATTCCACGTGACCGAATCGCAAATCCATCTTGAATTCAGAATCCCAGTGATTCTTCCCTAAAGCAATTGCAGTACCTGTGTTTTAACAAGTGATTTCCGAGCTGGAGTGGCTGGAAGTGCTGTGTTGTCCGGCCTCGTCCCAAGTCATGCTGGCCAGTCCCACGACGGCCACAACGTGTTCTTCTAGTACCCCTTTCTCGGTCAAGGACATCTTAAATCTGTCGGACCAAGCCGGATTCGACCCCCAGGCTCTGCTCTTCCAAGCGCAGAGCCTGGAGAAACTCTTCGACGATGGCGTTGGGGATGCTTTCAGCATGACGGTTCCCCTGGGGCCATCGGCATCGCCATCCTCCGCGGCCAACTCCATCTTCAAGGATTTTATGACGCAGGGCTACCAGACAGCAATGGGGCCTCTCTCACCGTCGCCTCAGATGCAACAACAAACTTCAGGACCTTTGACCTCAACGCACGTGCAAAGTTTGTCTCATTTGTGCCCTCCGTTTCCGAGCGCTAGTCCTATTCCTCACGTGGTGAATTACGGAACAAACGATTACTCCGTGGACACCACAGCCGGGTACGATGGCGCCCTCCGCCAAAATCATCATCATCAAGTCATCGTCAACACAACCGAGCACAAACAAAGTAAGTTCCTTTTTTATTATCTACTTGTCGATTTCATTCTTCTTAGTTTACATCAAAAGAAAATTAAAATTCCATTTTGAAAATGCAAAGAAAAAGGAAAATGTAGAAAACGGATAAGCGAGTTTTGAATTACTGAAGACCTACGTTTTATAAGCATTGTGTTCTTTTTAACTGACATCAATTTCTTCTCGGAATTTTAACGACAGCATAATTTAATCGGAAAACTGCGTTTCGGCGTATACCTGAATTTAACCTTCCTTTTGAGTTTCTGTTTTCTTATATACATTTTGTTACGTCACGGTTAGCAATTTTCTTACTGAACGGCACATCACTTCTCCGAATAGCATGTACAGTTCGGCAACGCTGACAGTGAGTCAGAAAAGAAATATATATAATCTGCGTAAAAGATTGGAGTTGGTTGTGCAGAGAGATAACACGTTTGTTTATATTTACGATTAAAGTGTTGCAAACTATTATATTGATACACGCGATTTTTCATAAGTGTCATTTGACGAATTTTGACCTGAGAATAATCGACTCAAGTGTATTGGTGATTGAAACGTCCAGTAAGTAGAAAATAAATAACAGTTGGTTCTTTCGCTCTGGCCTTATATATTTTATTCAAATTTGGTAAAAGACACCAATTAATTTAATGACAACTCGTTCAACTTCAAGTACTAAAAATAACTTAGAGTAATTTAAAACGTTATACCGAAATTGTTAACTCTTCACAAAAATATGTGATGCAACTGATACCAGATCTCCTTAGCAATACACAAAGAGGCATTAAGCATAATTCTCAGAGAAGATGAGAAACATACTACATTTATCTAATTGATCACTGTCAGTATAAATGAAGTTCATTTTATAGCAAACATTAAGTCCTTAAGAATATCTTGTTGAAAGATGATTATATAAGAAACATCAGCACTTGACTCAAAATGAATGCTGTGGCTGTGTGCTTGAAAAGAGTTTGTCTTTCAGTAAACGATGAGTTTCTGGGAATACTCTGATTGAAGTAAATTATAAAAAGATTGTAGACGTTTCACTAAAATTATATGACTGCCTAAACAGAAGTATATTTCACAGTAAATTATAAGTTTCTAAAAATACACTGATTCAAGACTATAAAACACTTCACTAAATACGGCGGAACCTCGTTTGTACGTTTTTCAAGGAACCAAGTAAAATCAACGTGTTATTGAAAAATACGTATAAACGAAACAGGGAAAGTTTAACATTAAGGGCAATTCAGAATTTTGGGATCGGCGACGTTTTAGTATAAATGAGAAAAACGAGTAAGTGAGAAATATACAAATGAAGTTCTACTGTTAACAGTTTCTTTTGCTGCCTAAACAGAAGTATATTTCACAGTAAATTATAAGTTTCTAAAAATACACTGATTCAAGACTATAAAACACTTCACTAAATACGGCGGAACCTCGTTTGTACGTTTTTCAAGGAACCAAGTAAAATTAACGTGTTATTGAAAAATACGTATAAACGAAACAGGGAAAGTTTAACATTAAGGGCAATTCAGAATTTTGGGATCGGCGACGTTTTAGTATAAATGAGAAAAACGTGTAAGTGAGAAATATACAAATGAAGTTCTACTGTTAACAGTTTCTTTTGCTATCTTTATTCTTGTTGTCAACTTCATAAATATTGCGTGGTTGAGTTGCTAAATCTTGTATGGTTGAAGATGATAGTATTTAACACGTAATAACCAAATGATAATAATTGTATGCAAATAATTCTTGCGATCCGTAAATATGTCTAAGAAACTTTTATTCTTCTCTTCGTTTAATTGCCTGCAAAGGTTGTCCATTATATTTCCTAACTCTCCCGCTTAAAACTCCAATTCCTTTTTATACTTTTTTCTTAAGTCCTGCTTTCCTTCAACATCTCTCGCGCTGTCGTAAAATCCCCTGAACCCCGTACAAAATCTCTGTAACACTACTGTATTACATTACTGTATAAACTAAATTTTATTAGATAATAAGAAGGTAAGTTTCTATGGGTACTTTGATTCGAGAATATAATACCAAGGGTGTACGCACATTTTTAACAGTTACATATCTGTATAAATATAATCCATTTTACAATAAATACGTATCTCCGGGTATCGTAACTCAAGAATATCACGCCTGTAAACTCTTCTCCAAATGGTACTTTACTTTATAAATAATTTTCAGTTTACCGCCTACGTTTCTAAGGGTATTATGATTATATTAAGACTGTAAATACTGCGCTAAATACAACAAGAGTGCATAAATGGCCATTCTTTTCACACTACGCAAATTAGTGTCTATTGGTACCGTGATTTAAGAATATAATACCAAAACGGTAAACTCTTCTTTAATAGTCACATATCTGTATAAACGTACCGTGAACGCTTTTCAAACTTTTACGTTATTTTATAAAGTGGTTTTTATTTTGCAATACATACCCAAGTTTCTTATGGGCCCTTATTTCAAGAACATATCAAGACCGTACATATTCTGCTAAATACAGGAGTACATAAACGAATATCTATTTTGCATTAAGCAAATAAGTCTCTATGGGTACCGTGATTCAAGAATATTATATGAGTGCTGTCAACACTTCATTATTGGTTACATGTCTGTGAAAACATAGTGCGTTTTACTGTAAATAATTTCCTATGGGCTCCTTGGCTCAAGATAATTATATCAAGAAAAAACGCTTATCTGAAAGTTAGCTGACTGCACAAAGTAATTTTCATTTTAGAATTGAAACATAAGTTTCTAAGGTACCTTATCAAGAACGTGATATCACAATACAATACAATACAATACAATTATTTATTGTACACATTTAAAACTTACAGTTATATGAAAATGCAAGACACCAGGAGGAATCTGAACACATTGGTTGTAAGGCGATTCCCCCTATCAGATGTAAGAAAAAGAATAAAACATATGGCATATATGAAAGCAAGTAAGATGGTTATAATAGAAGCACCACTGTTAGCAGCATGCCTGGAACTACAATTTAATGATAGGGTTGAGATTCGTTATGGAGATCAGGGTGATTTACAAGGTAATTTCGCAGGTCAAGGAAAACTTTTTGATATTTTCCAGGGATCTGATACTCTCTTTCCATAGGATAATGGCTTATACAGTATGCTATTTAAACCATAATTAAGTCTAACACACGGCTGACATAATTTGTTGTTAGCAACAGATCTGGTGAAGATAGAATAATCCAGATATTTGATGTCAGATTGAAAAATAGGCAGTTTAAGATGCATTATTTTAAAAAACATGATACCTAGTTTCAAGGTAAAAATTTCATGAATGTTTAGAATATTTAGTTTTAGAAATAATGGTTTTGAATGAGACATGTAATCTGTGTTCAGCATATAGCGAACAGATTTCTTCTGTAATTTGAGCAAGCATAACTTATTGTTTAGCTTGAACAAGCATTACTTATTGTTTGAGCAAGCCTAACTTATTACGACTATAAACACTTCGCTAAATATCTGATGTATGTTAAAACATAATCCATTTTGTAGTACCTAAGTGTCTACAGGTACCTTGATTTGAATTCACTGTATCAAGATTTTAAACACTTTACCAGAAATACATTTCTGTGCAAACAAAGTATGTACATCTTACAGTAAACAATAAATTTCCATGGATACCCAAAACTTATTGCATCAAGACTGTGAACAGTTATCTACAAACTACTTTACTGTATAAGTTACAAACGACGTATATTTTACAATAGTAGTCCTCAACCGGATTACTCATATCCCGAGGGGTACCTATAGAGAGGTGCCAGGGGACATCCAAAATGGCGTGTGTTCAATTTTTAGAAAATTATTGTGACACGATATCAGAAAAGTGAACAGACTTGAACGCTTCAGCAAACATTCGCTCATAATTATAACCTTTGACACCTAATTTCAACAAAATTGCTGAAAATCTGTTACAGCATATCTTGTTAGATTCACTGAGAAAGTTTATTTTATATTTCTCTCTTTCATTTAGAGTCTCAATAATTCTTAACTTTTTTTTTTTAGTTTAAAATTTTAAGAGTAGCGAAGATTTTGTTTTTTGGTTCCATTGTAATTAAGTTCATATGTGCCGAAAAACCGAAATACACCTCTTTGGTGCGGTTCTGTGTCATCGATTGTCGTAAGGCTAACCTGAGGACCTGGCTAATCCTCCACAGGATAGTTGAGAACCTTTTACAGAAAACAAATTTCTATGGAAATCGATTCAAGATTATTGTACCAAGGCGGCAAAACTTTTCTAAACATTTCGTGTAATTTCTCTTTGTATAAACAAAAGCCATTTTTTGGCGAGGAATAATTTTATCGGGATGACTACGTTGAATAGAAGTCATCCAATAAAAATTAAGATGATTTCGTTCAATAGAAACATACGAACCCATTCACAACCTTGCTTTCGAAATGAAATGGTAAGTATTTCGGAGAAAGGTTGTTAAAAGTAAAATCATTGATTTTGTCAACACCTGAACCTTCTGAAGTTTTCTTCCCTTCTTTCTTTCTTTTTCTTTTTTTTTTTTTTTTTTTTTTTTTTGTAGAGAAAAGGTTTGAAAGCAAAAATTTTGATTTTGCATCTCCAAATTTATTTTTACGAGATTTACAAAACGGGAACATCAGAATTGTCACACTCATATTAAAGAATTATTTTTTATCTACAAAAAAAAATGCCTTTTCATGTTGACTGCTCTGGGAACCTCTTGATTTGGGGGTCTTTGGTTTTCCTGTATGATTAAGAAATTTCGCTCTCCGGCAATGAAAAACGCCCTTGTGTTACAGGAAGTGCCACTTTACGTAGAGTAAAAACGTCTCCTTTCTGTTATGTGCTAAATATCCTTACCTGTTTTGATGGATAAAATTTCCAGCTTTTATATTCTACCTTATTTTCGCAGATAAAATATCCAGTTTTATCCTTCAAAATGGGATGGATAATTAATAGGAGAATTCCTTAATTTAAAGGCTTGTTTCCGATATACACTATCTACCAACAAGTAATTGGACACCTGTGATGGCAAAAGAAAACGAAGTTTTCACCTTAAATATTCACCTTCAATAGTTGGTGGAGCCTCCACGAGCGGCGATTACAGCTGCGACCCTCCGCGGCATACTCTCAACCAGGAGTTGTACGACGGCTAGCGGTATTTTCTTCCACTCGGCTTGGAGAAGACAGGTCAGTTCCTTCACCGATTTCGGACGGTGGGGGCACCCCTTAAGTCGACGCTCCAACTCGTCCCAGAGATGCTCGATAGGGTTAAGGTCCGGGCTCTGCGCATGCCAGTCCATTCGATTAACACCATTGTCACCATACCAAGCCATGGTGGACCTCGCAACATGACAGCTGGCATTGTCATCCTGAAATTAACATGGGTCCACCCCGTAAAACTGCCACAACGTAGGAAGCGCATGGTCATCCAAAATGGTGCAGTAGGTCTCGGCGTCGAGTCTACCAGGAATTGCGACAAAGGGTACCGTGCCATACCAGGAGAAACACCCCCATAGCATAATTCCACCGCCGCCGAACATCACAGTTGGCACAATACATTCCGGTAGGAGGCGTTCTGCAGGCAGACGCCAAACCCAGACCTTGCCATCCGAACGGTAGAGGGTGAACCTTGATTCGTCGATCCAGATAACCTGTTTCCATTGTTCAACGGTCCAATGTCGACGTTCTTTGCACCACGTTAGCCTAGCAGGGCTATTGGACTTGGTGATCAAATGCTTGTGGGCGGCAGCACGTCCATGATAACCTAGCAGATGGGCTTCCTTACTGATGGTATTCATCGAAAGAACACTCCCGGATACCTGTTGAAACTTCTCGCGGACGTGGCCTATCGATTTGGTGCGGTTCTTCCGAATTTCTCTGGCCAGCCCCCGTTGGTCTCTAACTCCCAGTTTTGTGGATCTGCCGGGTCGGGGCAAATTCCGACAGTCACCTCTCATCTTCCACTTGCCAATCACATAGGCCACTGTCGATTTTGGGTACTTCTACTCGCTGGATATGTCACGTATAGATCGGCCATTTGTGTGATACCCGACGATTACACCTTTCTCGCAAATCAGAGAGCTCCGAACTGCGTGGTATCTTGCATGCGACTGTTTGCGTTGTGAGGATGCAGGATTTGTCATTTTTATGTAGGACTTCCGTCCACAGGGAGTAGAGTTTAGGTCCCTGCCACCTACAGCGAGATCGCCTTTTGGGCAGGACACAGAAACGGAAGGAATGAGAGCAAGTCTAGCGACTTTGACAGAACAGTTTGTAGTGAGATTAGAGTACAGTAGATGGCGCCACCGTACAAGCACGATATTGCACATAGATGGGTGAGAGAATTTCAGGGGGGACATAGGAAAGGATACCCATTTTACCAGTGGGTCCAGCCTGGGGGCCGTCACTTTACGTGCTCGTCCGATGCACGGCGGATATTCAGCGATTGTTAGTAAATCACACCATCTCTGAAAGATCAGCCCAGGCTTGAACCTGGGGACCCAGCAACGACAGTCTGAAACACTAACCACTAAGCCATCCGCGGCAGCTGTTTGCGTTGTTGTTTCCCACACGATATATAACGGCGGCGGCCGTGACGTGCATCAGGACCGCAGATATCGTCGATTGCAGGGGTGTCCAATTACTTGTTGGTAGATAGTGTATTTTAAGATTCAGGAATTCGCGTGTACATGTTTTACGGGACCTCAGAAACCACACAAAATTCTCCATTATTTTGTGGCTTTCTCGCTAAGTGATGTGAAAAGCCATGAAATCGAAAATATGAAAGTATTTGCAACAAAAATAGAAAGCGTTTCTTCAGTTTGAACACGAATTTGAATTCACAGTGCATCAGATAAATGAACCCTTTTAGCGGCCGATGAACCAGAACCAAATGGTGCCCAAAATTTTCTGCATTCTCCAAACAGAAATAATCACATAGCGGTCGGATTATTTTTGTTTCGATCAAACAAATCCCCCTCCCCCACCCACCCCCACACACACCATATCTCAGCGGTACCGCCTATAAGTCTGTCTAGGTTATAAATGCTCCCTCCTAGTCCTTTAATTTCCGCTGCGTGGCTGAAAGGATGATGAAGAAATACTATAATTTCCTTTGCACGGGCATCATGTTACTGGGTAGAAACAAGCTATTCTACTTCATAAGTTCGTCGCCATTGTTATAACCCTTTGAGAAGGTAGGTAATCAATCCGAAAGGATTAGTCTTAATCCCTCATCTAAATGACGACTATGAACAAAGCTAAATGAAAAACAACTTTTTTCTGAAGCGCGGTTTCACGTGCTCCAGACGCGTTCGGCCCACCTTTTAGAAAACGAATATATTTGTTCATGGTGATTTCAGTCCATTATGCTAACCATGAGTTAATTCGTTTCAGCTGATTAAAGAGTTAAAAAAAATCATGGTTTGGAAGTCGTATTCTCCAGTCATGACAGAATGTTTTATTTTGTTCTGCACAGGCTTTTCCATTTCAGAAAGTCCCAAAACAATATGTGTAGACAATTTTTCTCCTTCACAGTGGTTTCAAAAATAAATCTTAAAATTTAAAAAGATTCTTCAATTGTGGGACTTATTGTAGCAGTCTGAACAAAGCATAAGTAAATTGTAATATCAAAAGAAAATGTCGCCCAGGTGGCGCATTGGTCTAAGTGATGACCTCTGATCATTCGTCCGAAAGGGGTCCGGGTTCGAATCCCGTGAGGCATGGATGTTGTTTTTGTCTTACGGCACTGGCTCTCTCTCTTCCCTGGAACCAGTGACCCTAAATTAGGGACGGGCGACTGCTTATAGCCCATTGAGTTGCTCACGGTGGTCGTTAAACCTCCACTAAAAAAAAAAAAATATTTTCATACTTTGTACTACCTATTTCAACGTTTTCTCTAGGATTCTCAAAGAGTCCTGCTATAATTTGAAGATCTAATGCAATATCTCTGAAAAGCACGACGTTTCCGATCACTGAATTTCATTCTCGCTTAACAGATTATGAAAACTCACTGTTGAGGTTGTGTAGCAGAAATTTTGCTTTCAAACTCCTGATATAGAAACTTTAAATCTCTAAAAAGTTAATATACCGTTCTTAATAGTGGAAACAGAACCTTCTTTAAATCCCGAATATCCATATTTTAAACTGCAACGCTTTCCAAAAGAAAATTTTTTTGATATCATTCTGACGCTGCTCACCAGAAGGTTAAGCACCCGTTGCTAATGGCCGTAATATAAACATCCTTAAAGAATCAAATCATGACTTCTTCTGATCGTCCAGCTTTAATTTTTGCAACAGCAATAAGTTGTCAATGTAAATAAAATGTATAAACTTCACATTTTCCCAAGGAAAGGAAAGGAAACTGTATTAAATTAAATGTGGTCAAAATTGATTGCTAATCGCATATTTGAAACTAAAGGAAATTTCAGATGAAGATTATGAACAGGAAATTGTCAAATAAAGCCTGTTTTTTTTTATGCAGCCTCAGTCTAAACATATTGCAAACTAATGGTAAAAAGAGAAATATCGAGACGACAACTTCTGACAAAAAAAAGAACCAAAATAAAAATCCATCAGTTTAGCTCTAGTGGGTAAAACAATCGGTGAAATTACGAGGATATTAAGCTGGTAAGAACAGATGTTTGTTTTATTTATTCGCTAAATAACGCAAACAAGATGTTTTTCTGTGTTTACATAGCTTCAGTTTTTGCGGAGACCTCCTCCCCCCTCTCTGGCTCAATGTTTCGTATGTACACTCTACACATATATGCGTCTCAAAAAATGGCATGCTTGTGTGGTTGCTAAGTCTGTCCGTCCATCTTTGAGTGGCGCAGTTGTCTAAGCGATAGCTTCTGACCATTCGTCCGGGTTCGAATCCCGGTCGGGCATGGATGTTGTGTTTGTCTTACGACACTGGCTCTCTCCCTTCCGTGGAACTTGTGACCCTAAATTAGGGATGGGTGACTGCTTATAGCCCATTGAGTTGCTCACAGCAGTCGTTAAACCGCTAATAAAAAAAAATAAAAAAAATCTTTGAGGGAGTCTCAGTTTTTGAGCTTAAACAAGGTATTTTATATTTTCAACTTTTTCAGTCACACAGTTTTGTCGTTAAAGAGTATAAATGCTGATCTGTGCGTGTTGCACTAAACATGTTTTCAAGAGGCGGATGGAAAAACAACAACCGTTGACTCGATCGAATAAAAGAAAACCCATTTAGATACGTATTTTCTTGTAAACAAGAGGTGTTCAACGTTTTTAGTAAGGTGCGCTCCTTTTTTTTTTTTCAGCAGCGAAAAGGATCATTTATTAATATATTTTGTCAAGTAAAGATAAATTTCTTACTTTTCCAGCGAAATTTCAACTAATTTCTGTATGTTGAGTTTTGTGTCAGAAATTTAGCTGTACAAAGGCTTATGTGTAAAATAATTTGAAAGTTAAAAATTATCAAAGAAACTAACACCATAACATACCAAATTACTTTAATTGCACTAAAAATCTAATATGAAAATTTCAACGCCAACTGACAAGTGATATTTATACTTGACAGTCCATAGCTGCTTCATATCTTCCATAATTTTAAAAATATGCTGAATCTCCAGTATCAATCATGATCCAAATGTATTTAATTCAGCAATCTCTAATTTTAAATCTGATCATTTTCGCATAAAGAAATGCGCCGATTAAGATAAAAAAAAAAAAAAAAATTGCCAGCCGAAAAGTGTGGCATGCCATTTTGAAAGGACAATGTTAAATTCATGCAATTTTCTTGTATGGGCAATCAGCTAATATTCTCCTTTGTCTTCAGGTGCACATTACTTCTCTTTCTGCCCTCTCAAAAAGGTTTGATCATCGCTTTGAAAAATGCCGGAAATACTGATATATTTTGTGAAAAGGAGATGGCAGAAAGGAAACTACTTTCTCAACTTTTTAAAAAATATTTCTATCAAGTATTAAGTTATCTTCAACTTTTTCTGTTGTTGCTATAAATTTTTCTGGAAGTTTTGTCCAGAAGATTAGTAATGTTTGAAAATGTAACACACAATTCCCGTGTTTTTAGCTTTGATTTGAGTAACCTCAAATACATCACGAATTTTTTTTTCCCGCTTTCATCATGTTCACCGGTTGTTTATTTAATTATTTTTGTTACCTTTCTAGCTCTATGAGAGGCCGCGGTTGACCTAGCGGTCAACATTCGTGACTGCCACATAGAAGTCCTCGGGTTCGATCTCAGGCAGGTACGAACGCTCGAACTACAAAATATCCGCCGTTCGTTGGATGGGCACGTTAAGTCGTCGGGCCCCGGGTACTGGCCCCCGGTAATAAATAAGGGCGTCTTCCTGCCCCTTTCTACCTCGCTTCCGTGTCACTTTCTTATCGGGCAGTCTAGCCCAAATCTTCTAGCTTCCTGTTTCTAAGGGTTGTTTAAGACCTGGAGTTAGATTCCTTCCTAAAATGCTCTACATCTGATCTGATCTGATCTTTCTAGCTCTGTATTCTGCTGGTTCAATTTGATTTAGTAAATAGTTATAAAACCGTGTACACAATCGCAGGCAATAAAAAACATTTAAAAACGCTAAACAAATTAATCGATTTCTATATTCAAATTGCGGATAAGAATTTCTTTTTATTGAGAAATTGCTAAATGTTGTGCAATAATTTAAGATATCTATATAGATACTTTCGTATGCTTCTTCTAAGCCAGCAAACATCGGAATGCAGGAAATATTCTTTTGCGTCAGTGTGTAGGTTGATGAATCGTGTCAGGGAATTCTCACAAGTGACTTAAATATTTCATGTTCAAAGTGTGTTGGATCGCTTTCTATAACACGCATGTTACTGAATAATTTAGTGATAAGTTAAAAACTTGAAATTTCTCATTATTTTCGTACAGTGAAACAAATTCATTTAGGAGACCGCTTATCACAGAAGCGTCATCGATTATTATCGAGACTGATTTAAAAAATAAGCGATACCACCCCGGTGGCGCAGTGCTCTAAGCGAGGGCTTCTGATCATTCTTCCGAGATGGGTCCGTGTTCGGATCCCGGTGAGGCATGGATGTTGTGTATGTCTTACGGCGCTGGCTCTCTCCGTTCCCTGGAACCAGTGGCCCTAAATGAGGGCGAGCGACAGCTAATAGCCCACTTAGTTGCTCACTGTGGTTGTTAAGCCTCCAAATAATTAAAAAAAAATAGCGATTCAGTGTCAACAATAGATGTTAAGTGCTTTAAATATATTTCAGCCGTTCGTTCAACCGATTTTCAACGAGATTACATTGTTTTTCGGCGTGTAAGTCGAGATTTTTTTTCAGAAGTCCGTGCCTCAATGTATTCGTCACAGTGACTTATCTATTGAAATTTCCTAATGCAAATATATATATTCTATAAAGAAGATACCTAAGCAAAAAAATACAAATATAATTTTGACTCACACCTAGTACAACATAGAAAAGGTTATGTATCTACCTGTGTGAGTAAAAGGAGAAAAGATAAAAAAATAAAATAAAACAACTGAATGTAGAAGGTGTCAAGAATACTGAGCCTTGGCTTTCATCACTAGGATAGCTATACTAAAAATAGTAAAACCAACATTAAAATTAATAAGATTCTGATTAATCTATAGAAGCTCACTAAGGTGATTTAATACATGCAAAGATTATTAAATACACTGCTCGTGTATTTTATAATATTTCTCATGTATTCTGGAGAGTTAATTCTGCTCTTTCTGATCATACAGATCCACAGTCTTAAGTTTATATATTTTTTCTCTGGTTAAAATCTCCGCGCGTTGGTTTCTTGCTGTATGAGGAGGCCATCAGCCCCACCCTCACTGGCCCCCAGCGTCTAGGGAGTGGCGGAAGAGGTCAGCCATGTTCTTCTCTTGTGAGGAGAAAAGTTTTTGTCACACAAGAGGTAAGCTCTCTTCCTTGTTTTTGGGTTCTAGGTTTTATAAGTTCAATGTTTGTACTTCATGTACTTTTTCTCTGTCGTTTTTTAGCTTTTCAGCTTTTAGGCATTGGTTTGTCTGTTAACATTTTTGCGGGTTTTAACTCTTTCTTTTCTTTGTATCTTTGAGCGTCTTTTGGGGTACCTAGGAACAGAAGATGGCTAAGCTTGTTCCTTTTCTATGCGCTGTCTATGCGCTGTTTTTTCAAAGTAGTTAAGTTCTTAATAACTAATTAATTATGCACTTAAAGCACTGCTGAAATACTTTGTACATATTGCAACTAACTGTTTAAGGTATATAACTTTCACAAAGTTTTCTTTAGTTAATTATTATCTTTAACTTATTCTCGTTTTCGTGCTGTCATAAGTTGTAGAGTAGGGGGTTTTAGACTCAAGTTTTCTTTCAAAAATCTGTTCGTTATAAATTAACATTTCCTTTTTTAATTGCAATGTAAAATTTGGATTTCTTTTGCATTGTTTTTCAGGTTTAAATTCTCTCTCAAACGAACTTGGAATTTCGTTATAGCCGAAAATCATTTCTATTTATTATGTCACTCTCACAGCTTGAGTTCTCTTTAATCTTCTTCTCTCTGTTTAATAGTAACAGATGAAGAGCATGGGTCGGGCCATGAAGGTTAATGGATGCAAGCGAAATTGTTAACTAGTGCTAGGTCATGCAACTCTACGGAGGACATGACATATATATATTTTTTAAACTATTTTAGGTGGGAATGTTACTTGCATCTATGGCCTTGCAGAAACCCATTTCCAACTAGGTCTTTGTGGAAGTGAGAAAATGCAGAGTTTTTGCTGGTCCTTGATAAAGCCAAGGCTCAGTATTCTCGACACCTTCTACATTCAGTTGTTTTATTTTATTTTTTTATCTTTTCTCCTTTTACTCACACAGGTAGATACATAACCTTTTCTATGTTGTACTAGGTGTGAGTCAAAATTATATTTGTATTTTTTTGCTTAGGTATCTTCTTTATAGAATGTGAATTCTGAATTTTCAAAACTGCTGCGTTGCGCGTTTTGATTTTCAGGTTATTTTGCAACCTTCGTTTTAAATTCTAAAGTTTTTCCTTAGTCTTCAGTTTTGCTCTTAAGTATATATATATATATATATATATATATATATATATATTCTATAAAGAAGATACCTAAGCAAAAAAATACATATATAATTTTGACCCACACCTAGTACAACATAGAAAAGGTTATGTATCTACCTGTGTGAGTAAAAGGAGAAAAGATAAAAAAATAAAATAAAACAACTGAATGTAGAAGGTGTCGAGAATACTGAGCCTTGGCTTTATCAAGGACCAGCAAAAACTCTGCATTTTCTCACAAAGACCTAGTTGGAAATGATTTTCTGCAAGGCCATAGATGCAAGTAACATTCCCACCTAAAATAGTTTAAAAAATATATATATATAAGTCATATCCTCCGTAGAGTAGCATGACCTAGCACTAGTTAACAATTTCGCTTGCATCCATTAACCTTCATGGCCCGACCCATGCTCTTCATCTGTTACTATTAAACAGAGAGAAGAAGATTAAAGAGAACTCAAGCTGTGAGAGTGACATAATAAATAGAAATGATTTTCGGCTATAACGAAATTCCAAGTTCGTTTGAGAGAGAATTTAAACCTGAAAAACAATGCAAAAGAAATCCAAATTTTACATTGCAATTAAAAAAGGAAATGTTAATTTATAACGAACAGATTTTTGAAAGAAAACTTGAGTCTAAAACCCCTACTCTACAACTTATGACAGCACGAAAACGAGAATAAGTTAAAGATAATAATTAACTAAAGAAAACTTTGTGAAAGTTATATACCTTAAACAGTTAGTTGCAATATGTACAAAGTATTTCAGCAGTGCTTTAAGTGCATAATTAATTAGTTATTAAGAACTTAACTACTTTGAAAAACAGCGCATAGACAGCGCATAGAAAAGGAACAAGCTTAGCCATCTTCTGTTCCTAGGTACCCCAAAAGACGCTCAAAGTTACAAAGAAAAGTAAGAGTTAAAACCCGCATAAATGTTAACAGACAAAACAATGCTTAAAAGCTGAAAAGCTAAAAAACGACAGAGAAAAGGTACATGAAGTACAAACATTGAACTTATAAAACCTAGAACCCAAAAACAAGGAAGAGAGCTTACCTCTTGTGTTACAAAAACTTTTCTCCTCACAAGAGGAGAACATGGCTGACCTCTTCCGCCACTCCCTAGACGCTGGGGGCAGTGAGGGTGGGGCTGATGGCCTCCTCATACAGCAAGAAACCAACGCGCGGAGATTTTAACCAGAGAAAAAAATATATAAACTTAAGACTGTGGATCTGTATGATCAGAATGAGCAGAATTAACTCTCCAGAATACATGAGAAATATTATAAAATACACGAGCAGTTTATTTAATAATCTTTGCATGTATTAAATCACCTTAGTGAGCTTCTATGGATTAATCAGAATCTTATTAATTTTAATGTTGGTTTTACTATTTTTAGTATAGCTATCCTAGTGATGAATAACTAGTTTTCTTTTTTATTACCACATTAATATACTATTAGAAAGTTTTCTAGAGAACGAAATTCCTTCTTCTTTCATCAAAAGAACTTTAAGAAAAATTATTCTGAATAATAGAGTAAGGTTGGCAGATCTGCTTTAATTTTCTACACAGTTAATAATATGATTCTGACCAATCAAAGCCGTAAGGAAGTTGGCTAGAGGATGCCTATTAACTACCTAAAGGAACCTTAGTGCTATGGATATGACGGTCCTATTAAAACAAAAAATTAAATAATATAAACAAAATCACAAAAAAAGCTTAAAAATCTGTTTATAAAAGAAAATAAAAACAAATAAAAAAGAAAACTAGTTATTCATCACTAGGATAGCTATACTAAAAATAGTAAAACCAACATTAAAATTAATAAGATTCTGATTAATCCATAGAAGCTCACTAAGGTGATTTAATACATGCAAAGATTATTAAATAAACTGCTCGTGTATTTTATAATATTTCTCATGTATTCTGGAGAGTTAATTCTGCTCATTCTGATCATACAGATCCACAGTCTTAAGTTTATATATTTTTTTCTCTGGTTAAAATCTCCGCGCGTTGGTTTCTTGCTGTATGAGGAGGCCATCAGCCCCACCCTCACTGCCCCCAGCGTCTAGGGAGTGGCGGAAGAGGTCAGCCATGTTCTCTTCTTGTGAGGAGAAAAGTTTTTGTAACACAAGAGGTAAGCTCTCTTCCTAGTTTTTGGGTTCTAGGTTTTATAAGTTCAATGTTTGTACTTCATGTACCTTTTCTCTGTCGTTTTTTAGCTTTTCAGCTTTTAAGCATTGTTTTGTCTGTAAACATTTATGCGGGTTTTAACTCTTACTTTTCTTTGTAACTTTGAGCGTCTTTTGGGGTACCTAGGAACAGAAGATGGCTAAGCTTGTTCCTTTTCTATGCGCTGTCTATGCGCTGTTTTTTCAAAGTAGTTAAGTTCTTAATAACTAATTAATTATGCACTTAAAGCACTGCTGAAATACTTTGTACATATTGCAACTAACTGTTTAAGGTATATAACTTTCACAAAGTTTTCTTTAGTTAATTATTATCTTTAACTTATTCTCGTTTTCGTGCTGTCATAAGTTGTAGAGTAGGGGGTTTTAGACTCAAGTTTTCTTTCAAAAATCTGTTCGTTATAAATTAACATTTCCTTTTTTAATTGCAATGTAAAATTTGGATTTCTTTTGCATTGTTTTTCAGGTTTAAATTCTCTCTCAAACGAACTTGGAATTTCGTTATAGCCGAAAATCATTTCTATTTATTATGTCACTCTCACAGCTTGAGTTCTCTTTAATCTTCTTCTCTCTGTTTAATAGTAACAGATGAAGAGCATGGGTCGGGCCATGAAGGTTAATGGATGCAAGCGAAATTGTTAACTAGTGCTAGGTCATGCTACTCTACGGAGGATATGACTTATATATATATTTTTTAAACTATTTTAGGTGGGAATGTTACTTGCATCTATGGCCTTGCAGAAACCCATTTCCAACTAGGTCTTTGTGGAAGTGAGAAAATGCAGAGTTTTTGCTGGTCCTTGATAAAGCCAAGGCTCAGTATTCTCGACACCTTCTACATTCAGTTGTTTTATTTTATTTTTTTATCTTTTCTCCTTTTACTCACACAGGTAGATACATAACCTTTTCTATGTTGTACTAGGTGTGGGTCAAAATTATATATGTATTTTTTTGCTTAGGTATCTTCTTTATAGAATGTGAATTCTGAATTTTCAAAACTGCTGCGTTGCGCGTTTTGATTTTCAGGTTATTTTGCACCCTTCGTTTTAAATTCTAAAATTTTTTCCTTAGTCTTCAGTTTTGCTCTTAAGTATATATATAATATATATATATATATACCCAAAAGTAGAGTAAAAGACAAAATTTACAAACTAAAATTTAAAACCAAATTTTTTTACAAACGATCTTAAGATCATGACGCGGAACGCAGCAGTGATGAATATTCAGAAATTACAAACTACAAAGAACAGACTGAAACAAAAAATTATTATTTAACAAGGACAAAAACTACAAATTAAACCTCAAAACCCAACAAGCATGAGTAAAAAATTAAGAAATAGCAAAACCAGAATGCAGTAACTGTCGAGAATGCCGAGCCTTGGCTTTATCAAGGACCAGCAAAACTCTGCATTTTCTCACTTCCACGAAGACCTAGTTTGAAATGGGTTTCTGCAAAGTCATAGATGCAAGTATAAATCCCCACAATAATTTTTAATTAGCATAACTGCCTTCAATGGTGCGGGGAAAATAATTTAGCTAACGTTTTTGCATACATCTATAATTACGTTCTTAAGAAACCATTTCAAAAGCGTACAAAATTTAATATTCCGTTCACTAAGAACTTGTTCAAAAACTCCTGAAACAGGTATTTCCGTTTGACAGAAACATTAAAACTTCCGTGAACGATTTGGAGTAGTAGCTGTCGTATGTTAACTGCATCTCCCTGGTGATCCCTTCAATACCTCGTGGTAGCATTCACCTCTGCTTCAAAGCCGCCAAAACTACAATGGGTGCATCTAATTTATCTCTCAATGATTAAACGTCTGAAACAAGTCGCTTCTATGCAGCCGACTGAGGGCGGCGCATGCGCTTTCAGAATTACAATGACAACTGCTAGCGAAGAAAGTTTATTTTTTTGCTCTGCCGATCTCTTAATCGTATCTCTCAACTGAATTAAAATCAATTATTACTTTAATTTATTATGCTTATTTTAATTTATTTCACGTTCCCGACTCAAATCAAAAGCTCGTTTGGTTTCCGATTTCAATCAGTCTCGGTGAGAAAGCAGCGAACCATAACTCACTACATGTGTGTGTGTGTGTGTGTGTGTGTGTGTGTGTGTGTGTGTGTGTGTGTGTGTGTGTGTAACCTTTTTTTTTTTTTTTTTTTTTTTTTTACTTTTGCTTGGAGGTTTCTCCAACCAGTTGGTCGTAGAGAAGGAATACGGTAGCGTCAGTTCGCTGGAAACAAATAAACTTAAGAAATTCGATTTCCTACCGAAAAGGAAAATGTGGAAATTAACTGACTTTCTCTTCCTTTTAATATTTACTGAAAAATAAAAAATATAGTTATGGAATTTCCTAACACCCACTGCATTTGTTCCAGCCTCGTTTTGTACTTACTTATATATAAATGAAGATAAGGAAATTGAGAAATTTAACTCATTTGACTTATGCTCCATATTGACTAATAACCCGAAAGTACGGTAATTTATGTAATAATAGACAATTCACCATGAGAAATGAAAGTATTAAATGCTTCAAATACGTTTTTGGTTTATTTCTTCTGAGAGTTAATATAATTATAAAAACCTTTTACCAAACGCTCTTAAGTATTACGATACTAAGTTTAGCGTTTCGAGTACATAATATAAATTTTCAGAATATAGATACGAAATGATAAGATCCCTAAAGCGTAAAGTTCTCTGCGTTTCCTAGTACGTCTGTAACCTATGAACCAAAGTACCAGTCATCAGCATTTTTTGAATTTGAACTTTTCTATTTTTATGAAATTCACCAGTGTTTTTTTTTTTTTTGAGTGCGTTAACTAAGGCTTTTCTGCCTTTCGGTGAAATTATTGAAAAATATTCAGCTTCCTGGCCCGTTTTTGTCTCATTTTATAGTTGAATTTATTTTCGAAAGGAAATGCATTTCCATAGAGTGAATAAAAAAATTCTACAAAATTTCTTCTCCGTGTTCTCTCTCTCTCTCTCTCTCTCTCTCTCTCTCTCTCTCTCTGTGCCTTTTTTCTCCCTCTGGCTCTCTCTGTCTCTTTTTTCTCTCTCTCTCTTCCTCTCTGTGTATGTCTCTCTCTCTCTTTCTCTCTGTGTCTATCTCTCTTTCTCTTTTTCTCTGTGTCTGTCTCTCTCTCTTCCATTTTTCTCCCTCTCGCTGTCTGCGTCTTTTTTATCCCTCTCGCTCTTTCTGTCTGTGTTTTCTCTCTCTTTCTGTCTCTTTCTCTCTCTTTCTGTCTCTTTCTCTCTGTGTCTGTCTCCCTCCCTCTGTCTGTGCCTTTTTTTCTCCCTCTTGCTCTTTTTGTCTGTGTTTTTTCTCTCTATTTCTGTCTCTCTCTCTCCCTCTCTTTCTCCCTATCTTTCTCTCTCTTTCTCTCTCCCGCTCTCTCCTTGTGCCTTTTTTTCTCCTTGTCGCTCTGTTTCTGTCTTTTTCTCTCTGTATGTTTTTCTTCCACCTCTCTGCCCCTCCCCTCCCTCTCTCTCTCCCTCTCTTTCTCCCTATCTTTCTCTCTCTCTTTCTCTCTCCCGCTCTCTCCTTGTGCCTTTTTTTCTCCTTGTCGCTCTGTTTCTGTCTTTTTTCTCTCTGTATGTTTTTCTTCCACCTCTCTGCCCCTCCCCTCCCCTCTCTCTCTCGCTCTCTTTCTCTCAGGTCCGGAATATTTTTTTTCTGCTCTTGGTACCCATTGGTTGTTCTGCTTGAAATATGTCTAATCATTGAGATGATACGTCGAACCATTTTTGTTAACCCTTATCGAATAATTCCGAGATTTATCTGAATGCATCGTAAAGCCGCTTCCACTGCAGGTGTAGGAATGTTAAGATTCTCAGGAGTGACCGTAAAGCCACAAAGAGAAGAAAATGGAAAGCATTTTCTTCTCTTACTTGACGTTATACAATTGGTGAACGATCAGCTTTTCTTAGCGATACTGTACTTCACCTCCTAGATTTAACGCCTATATAGATGAGGCACAGCGACCGCCACCGAGATGGTTTCCCAATAACTTCCTTCAGCACTAAGTTATCTTTAATTAAAAACATTCATAATTAACATAATCGGCTGAAGCCTCGCTGGGACAAATATCTTTCTCCCTAAATTAACTTAACTCATCCTTCCCTTCAATCTCACGATGCATGCATTTTAACAATGATTTTTTCCTCTTTCTGTGACTTTAGCTCCCAAAATAATTATAATAGCTTTATCGGACAAAAATATGACATTAGGCTACGTTAGTTTAGAAGAGTGATAAATTTAATTTATAGTATTCATGATTCAAAGCACCGTGGTATTTTTTAACGCGAGGTCTGCAGAAGAATTACAAATTTCAGCCATATCGGACGCCTTAGGGATAGTATTATTTCATTCCGCATTTCATAAGGGGGAAACTTTCTTGGGAACTGGAGACTGACTTCAAGTTAAGTTGCCAGCATGTCTGTTTGTCTTTGAATTAAATTTTCTACTGCAGATCTTATTTTTTTCCTGATGCGGTGTACTCCAGAAAAATGACAATAAATCGTGCATAAGATTTCCCACGGTGTTGTGGCAATAGAAAACTAAAACAATTGTATTAATAATGATAAATAAATTACGCTAATAGCAGAAAGATCTGTGAAAGAGTGCAACTTGGCATTTTTGATAAAAAAAATCTTAAGCTTTTAAATAGTATTGATGAAATTCTTGAAAACATATTCGCTAGTATGTGTGTTTGTCTGATTGTACTGTATGCTTCAGTATGAATTGTTTTCCCCCTGAAACTTACGGATATTTTCATGCAGTAATCTCAATCTATGATTAATTCATGATTTTCGAATGATTAGCAGCTTTATTCTACTTTTTCAAAAGTTTAGAATTTTCATGCTTATGAAGGCTCGATTGAAAATCTGGTCTCAAGTCTTTATGAAAATGGAGCTAAGTATTTAAAGCGCACTAAGTATTTACTCTAGAAAATTGCCCCATGTACTAAATGCATCTCTTTTGGATCCGTGAGTACCTCTGTAACATTGCAATTCGGAAATTATGCGAAAGTCTCAAGTTTGGGTAGCATCGTTTCGTGTGAAAACAAATTTCAAGAATATGACATTTCCCATGAGCTCAAGAAGAGCCACTTTCACCAGATACTAGGAATTTGATATTTCCTTTGTTCTTGTCCTTCAAGCTGTGAGAACCGGTGGTATTGCTAGGAGAGAGTTCTGTTCTGTTATCTTTATCCTGTGTTTCGTCCCACAAAGACAATACGAGAAACTGAAGTGAGGGGAGGGTGGGGGATGTAAGAAAATGGGGCCGATGCTCTTCCAATATAAGTTGTTTTTTCCTGTTGTGGCCATTGTTTAATTCTCAGATTTCCCCAGGGCCAGACTAAGACATCATATATCCGACACATTTTCCCAGGGCCAGACTAAGACATCAGTGTGGTCCCAGGGCCAGGAAAAGGGTGAGTACCCATCAAAACAAAATATTTGACCGATATATATCGCCGCAGATGTCAGTGATACACATGACATGGTACCTTCTATTTAACCTTTGCCACAAATGAAGGAGCTGTTATACTGCATGCGACATAGAAAATTTGATTGTGTTACAGTTCTAAAGTCGTAGTATTTGATTAATGATATAGGAATTTGTAATAATAATTTCAATAATCTTAGAGTTTGTAATAAATTCTAAAGTGAAACTGTGATTTTGAAGTGAAGCAACAATTTCAAAGAAGAGTAATAAAAGGTTTTGGAAAAATTAAAATTTCTTCTTTAATACAAGTATTGGAGATTAACCGATTAGAGAGTGCCATGAAATCCCACATAACACATTACTTTCACAATAATAACAATAAAAATCATTATGAAAAGAAATTTAGTAATGATTTGGTCACTTCTACAAACAGTTTCTAGAAAGGTGTCCTTAACAAATAGGGTGCCAAGAGCTAGGGCACTGATGGGCAGTGACGTAAACAGGCCCTGTATTGCTCTTACTTATTCTAGTTTTTATGAAATAAATCATATGATTATCATACTTTTTAACCTATCAGTTCTCACGAGAAAACTGTTTAGAGACCAAGGAAAGTCTAATCTCTTCCGCAAGATACCAGAATTAATTCCACCTTTACCTCAGCCCAATTCCTTTCAAATGTAAGAACAGATGACATTGTTAGAAAGTTTTCCCCTTACCTTTTCTCCGTGTGATCATCGCATAACGGAAACATAAAAAAGTATAGAAATGAAGGCCTAAAAAAATGGTCCCGAATTTCTTGTCAGTGCTTTCGATCGTCGACTCCCTCCATGCTATAATATTTCTCTGCTGCTTTCATCCAACATCTTTCTTCTGCTTCTATAGGTTTTTAGTGAAAATGATTACGATTCGATAGCGATTAGGAAGTGTTTCTTAATAAATCATGTACTTTGTAAAATATTTACGCAGCATACACCCTGAAAAATTCAAAACAAATATGATCAATTGTAGGTTTGCTTTAAATTAGCTCTTTCAAAAATGTTCGTTCTGCACAATGAATGATAAACATAATGCATCATTCAATTGTCATTCATTTCCTACATTTCGCCGCCTCGGTTGCACAGTGCTCTAAGTGGTGGCTTCTGATCACTCTTCCGAGATGGGGCCGGGTTCGGATCTCGGTGAGGCATGGAGGTTGTGTTTGTCTTACGGCGCTGGCTCTCTCCGTTCCCTGGAACCAGTGGCCCTAAATTAGGGACGGGCGACTGCTTATAGCCCACTTAGTTGCTCACTGTGGTCGTTAAATCTCCAACAAAAAAAAAAAAAAAAAAAAGAATGGTACCTTTCTTTCACAGAGCACCGACAATAGTGGGGAAATGGAGCAAACGCGAACTAGTTTAAATAAAAGGTTATTTCGCTTCCAGGAAAAACTATTTTTGTGTCAAACTGTATTTCAAAACTAAATTCTTTCCTTCTTTAATAAAATTCCTTTTTTAAATAACCGTACTTCAAAACTAAGTAACCCCGTCAACTTTGAATTACCTGTTCCCATGTTCTGAAAGCTGCTTTCAAAGTCACGTAGATCTTAGAAGTAGATTTATAGAATACGGAGATGAAAAATGGCATTCTTTTGTCTTGATTTGTGCCATTTATTTAGGCAGTCAGTTTGGGAATGTGGCCATTCCGATTAATTCGGACATATTTGAAACCATCTTCATTATCAACTGTTTCCAATCCACTGCTGGATGAAAGTCTCTCTGAGGTTCTCCCACAACTATTTGTCTTGAGCAATCATTTTTCATACCATTCCGACTAGGTTCAGAATTACATCCACCATCCATCTGCCATATAAACGTTTCTGGGCATTTTCCTGTCCCTTGGTACCCAGTCTAGTATTTCACTTGTCCAACGTCGGTAAATTCTTCTAGCAATAGCATTGCTACTTAATGATGTTTACTTTGATCGTGAAGTCTTCCAGTCTTATCGTTTTCCTAATCCCTGAGTTCTTTTTCTTATCTTTCTTTGTTGCACGAAGCATGGTTGTTTTTATTATTTTGTTGTTCTTGCTATTTTCCTACTTCATGTTTCTTTGAGTTTTCCGTAGCCTCTTTTTTTTTTTTTTTTTTTTTTTTTTTGATTGGAGGTTTAACGACCACCGTGAGCAACTCAATGGGTTATAAGCAGTCACCCGTCTCTAATTTAGGGTCACTGGTTCCAGGGAAGGGAGAGAGCTAGTGCCGTAAGACCAACACAACATCCATGCCTCACCGGGATTCGAACTCGGACCATTTTCGGAAGAATGATCAGAAGCCATCGCTTAGACCACTGCGACACCGGGGAGGCGTCCGTAGCCTCTGTATGTCTCATTTGGTTAGTTAAGGTCCATGTCACTGATCCATGAGTAAAAACTGGAAGGATACATTGAGTAAAATTTTTTAGGCATAGTGGCAAATTACTCTTAAAAATTGTATTGTTTCTTCCAAAGCTACTCCATCGAAGTTTTATGCGTCTATTAACTTAACTTTTTCATTGTAAATATCACTTGGTATCTATTGTCCAAGGTAGCTGTAGGCATTTTTTTCTTCCAAATTTGCTCAACCAAGCTGTTTAAAATCGTATATCAATTTTGTTTCGTGTACGTCTTTAATCCTACTTCCTTACTCTCGTCAGCAAGTTCCTCGATTAAAGTCTGAAGCTCTGAGGGAGTACTTGTAATAATTATTATGTTGTCATCAAAACGAAGGTGGGTCAAACTATCTACATTAATCATTGTCTCTTTGTCTTCCTAGTTCAGTGATTGAGAAACACTCTTCTGTGTGGCACTGAAGAGCTTGGGAGATATGGTGTCACCCTACCTCACATCCTTTTCAATTTTTATACGTGCTGTCTCTTCGAACAGTCGAATCTTTGCACTTGCGTTTTAATAGATGGTATTAATAACATGAGCGTGTGCATTTTGAATACTGTAGGATTTCGAAGTCATTATAACTGCTGATGGTTTCGCGGAATAAAAACCATTTCGCGAAAAAATGTTTCGAAATAGAGGGCTTGATGTAGAAAAGCATTAAACTTTCGAGCGGATGGTGTGACGTATGAGTCGAATGGACAAGGAAACAGCGATAAATCTGCCGACGTGGTTCAGTTGAGAAAACAACCGCTCCGGAGTAGGAAGATGTAGGTTCGAATTCAAAAGCAAGGCTATATTAGCGCCCGGTAAAAAAACAACAACGATTTCCTAGCCGTGAAGATTGCAAAAAAATTGATGATGGTTATTTTACATAACGTACGTGAATAATAAGTCAATACTTTTGCAATAAAATGGTCGGCGAGTTGTCTTTCGGCTGACCCAAAACATGTTGAGTGATTTCGTTCCCCCGCCTTTCTCGGTGTGTGTGCGTGGGGGGGGTGACACATGTGTCAAATGGACAATGAAGCTGCGATAAGACTGCCGGCCTGCTTCAATTGGGAGAACAACCACTCCGGAATAGGGATATCCCAGGTAACACAGCCTTGCAATTTAACGTATGCCCGACTCTGAGTCACCGTCTTCTATTCCTAAAAGACGGTGGCGTAGTGTTCTGCCTACGTTAAATTGTAAGGCTGTGCTACTTGGAATGTCTGTTCGAATCCCACTGTCGGCAAAAGAAAGGCATTAATAGGCCTACTAAATACACTGACGGAAAAAAAAATCCCAACACCACGAAAAAATAGTTGTAGAGGAATGAAATGGCGACAATACATTTGTGTAGGTAACATATTTAATCGATTAAGTTTCAAGATCACAGCTTATTGAAAGCGCGAGAAGAGCCATTTTAAATGTGAAATGCTGGTACATTAATAACCGGTGTAACCGCCAGAATGTTGAATGCAAGCACTCAAACGTTCATGCATTGTGTCGTACAGGTGCTGGATGTCAGTTTGTGGGATGGAGTTCCGTGCCTGTTGCACTTGGTCGGTCAATACAGGGACGGTTAATGCTGGTTGGGGGTGACGCTGGAGTTGTCGTCCAATGATGTCCCATACGTGCGCGATTGGAGAAAGATCGGGTGATCTAGCAGGCCACAGCAACATGTCGACACTCTGTAGAGCATGTTGGGTTACAACAGCGGTATGCGGGCGAGCGTTATCCTGTTGGAAAACACCCCTGGAATGCTGTTCATGAATGGCAGCACAACAGGTTGAATCACCAGACCGACGTACAACTGTGCCGTCAGAGTGCGTGGGATAACCACGAGAGTGCTCCTGCTGTCATAGGAAATTGCTCCCCAGACCATAACTCCAGGTGTAGGTCCAGTGTGTCTCGGCCGCAGACAGGTTGGTTGCAGGCGCTCACCTGGCCTCCTTCTAACCAACACACGGCCTTCACTGGCACCCAGGCAGAACCGGCTTTCATCAGAAAACACAACAGATCTCCACTCCGTCCTCCAATGAGCTCTAGCTTGACACCACTGACGTCGCAAACGGCAGTGGTTTGGAGTAAGTGGAATGCACCCTACAGGGCATCTGGCTCGGAGCTGTCCTTCAAGTAACCGATTTGTAACAGTTCGTTGTGTCACTGTGGTGGCAACTGCAGCTCGAATTGCTGCCGCAGACGCGGTACGATGCCCCACGGCCATACGCCGTACACGGCGGTCTTCCCTCTCAGTAGTGCCACGTGGCCGGACGGAACCTGGTCTTCTCAAGGCAGTACCTTCCCTTGACCACCGCTGCCGACAATCATGCACAGTGGCTGCATTCCTGCCAAGTCGTTCTGCAGTATTGCGGAAAGAAAATCCACCTTCTAGTAGCCCTATTACACGACCTCGTTCAAACTCCGTGAGCTGTTGATAATGGCTTCTTCGTCTTCTTAAAGGTATTCTTGACTAACATCAACACCCTACGTCGAATCTCAACGATAACTAACGCTCACGAACGTTACAGCGCGTATTTACAGCAAACCTGCTTTGCATGTTCCGATGGGCGCTACTAGCGCCACACGTATGCGCCGAGCGCGAATTTTGCATAGACGTTATCTTACAGATGTACTCTCACTGCCTACCAACTGTCGTTTATCTAACACAACCCCTTCTTGGTGTTGGGAATTTTTTTCCGTCAGTGTATGTAGGATCGATGGCCGGCCGGAACCCGGTCTTCTCAAGGCAGTACCTTCCCTTGACCACCGCTGCCGACAATCATGCACAGTGGCTGCATTCCTGCCAAGTCGTTCTGCAGTATTGCAGTAAGAAAAGAATTCCGCCATTGTCCAATGTTCTAAAAAACGCTTGCAGACCCTATGGACTGAATTTTGGGCAGAGCACACGTGGGGTTTGGTCCTTAGTAAAAAATGACAGAGACTTAACTCAGCTGTTGGACCGCCATGGGGTTTACTCTATTCCTCTCAGAGCGACCGAACCCGTACACGACGACTGCGTTTATATAGGCTTGACGAATCGCAATCTAAAAACCCGTTTGAAAGAACATAAATACAATATTAAAACTAAGTCATCTGCCACAACGATGTCACGCTTACTCCTTAAGGAAGCCTTCCAACAGATATGGGACGAAGCCACCATCCTTACCACCCCGAAATCGAAAAGTGCAATTCTCATCATAGAGAGTTTACACATAATTGCCAATCTGAGACACTGCTGTAATTACGATATCCCTTATGTTGTGCCTGCCCCATGGAAACTGTTATTACAGAATGTATTACAAAATACTGACCCTAATTAAGTCTAACTGTTTAAAAACAACTTAATCCTAGATGCTCATGACCCTGCTCTTTTGGGCATGTCTGTTGCGACCTACTCCATCTCCCACATGCATTTAACCAGTTGTCACCACGTTTAAAAAAGAAAGGTTATAATGCTTTAAAATGAATTTTGATGAGCACAAAATACATTTTTTTCTGGCGCTCTTTACCCCATCGAGGTCCTTGCGCAAATAAACTCCAATCAACTAACAAACTCTTTTTCGTTTGTAGGTGTTCCAAATCTTAAATTTAAATGGAAAAATGCTGTACGCCGCGTTTTTGGACTTCTTGTATTTTGAGGCTGGAGCTAATATTGTAAAAATTTAAGAGCCCGTATTGTGATAAAACAAATTCAAATCCCCAACAAGAAATCCTTACACACGTTCCACCTGCTAAAAGCTATTAACGCACGCTAACTTAGAACATTTTAGTAAACGGGGATAATGAATATGAAAATCGCAAAATTTAAATTCATGACAGTTTAAAAAGTAAAAGTAAATATATACTTCTTTGTAATCTTTTGTCACACAGACTTTCACGATCCCTTTAAAGCTAGTTTCTCCTTAAATTATCCGTGGATAACAAGATGACGAGCAGTCAGAAGCAGTGTTTCTTTCAGGACTTTTTGGCCGGGGAGGCAAATGGAATCTTAGAGGGGGCAAGTTTTCCATTTGCTATATATATAGAAGTAATTACTATATATCTAGCACAGGGGCGCATTTAGAGGGGGCCTTGCCCCCTCCCCCTCGGAAAATGTTTCTTTTTTTTTTTTTTGGTTAAAATGCGACTTGCATTAGAAAAAAATGCTTGAATTTTATAAAAATGTATCAACTTACATTTAAAAAAATGCTTCAATTTTTCAATAACTTTAATTTTGTTCCACATGGTGGATTTCAAAAACTTTCTTTTTTCGCCCCCCCCCCCCCCCGAAGAAAAATTCTATATACATCCCTGATATAGTAATTAGAAAATTTTATCTATTAAAATGCATTCAACGCCCTCTTGACCCTGAATTACTATTCCTAGACAATTAGGTATGATTAGTCTACTAATTATATTTTCAAGAATATCGTGCGTCGTAATACACTTTATAATAAAATAAACTATAACTAATACCATTTGAACAAATATTGAAAAAAATATAATTGGAGAAATATTTGTAGCATAAAAAGAAATGAAACTTTCTTTTTCATCATAGCCTGAATTTATTAAAATTTGATTCTGTAACCTAAAATGTCTCCGGGGAGGGGGAGGCGGGCGAATGGTCGTTTCCGGGAGGGCTTCGCCCCCTGGATGTATGCCTGAAAGAAACCCTGGTCAGAAGCGTGGGCTTTTGGTTAATCATTCATCATTCGAATTGGATCCAGGTTAGAGGCGTGGTGACGGGAGAAGGGCAGTTGCGCCGAAAGGGTTGGAATTTTACTACTGCAAAAGTTGGACATTCGCCACGCTGAGTAATTTCATGTTACGGAAAAATAGGTTGGTTGGTTGATTGGTTGATTTTTATAACACAAGGGTCATGTTTGGCCAAAGAGCACCAGACACAAGACCATCAAAGAAAGAGTTTTAAAAATGGGGTACAATGGTTAAAAGCAGGTTGATTCAGTAAAAGTGAAAAATGAGAATGATGATTACGGAAACATACACTTTTCAATTGTAAAAATTTACCCTGGAATTGTCCATCCAGCTTTTTCCCTTTGTTTTGGAGTTCAACTCCCACCATGAGCAACTGTAAGGGATATAGGCAGTCGTCCATCCTAAATTCAGGTCCACAGAGAAGGAAAAGAGCCAGCACCATCACACAAACACACCACCTATATTTGTCACCCGGGATTCGAACCCCGGCTCATCTTGGGAGAATCGTCCGAATCCAGCGCCTGAAACAGCTTAGCCACCGACGTGAAGATACATTTTCTATTTTGTTCTTAATTTGCAATGTTTTTAAGCGCTTTGCGTTTTTGGTTTCCTTGATTCGACCAGGCACTGACTCGTAAGACATATAATCGTTTTTCGTTATATAATATAAATTAACGTTTTTAAGCATAATATGATATAAAATTAAATTGCTTTGAATAAACTTTCAGAATGTATTGAATGTAGAAATAGAACAAAAATTTCTCGGATAGGTGCTTACCGATACACAAGTCATTTTCCTAAACCACTTTCTCACTTGTCTTGTTGTTTTTAAGGGGGGGGGGGCGAGGCAGACTATACGTGTTGCCCCCAAGCGCCAGTCACTTTCGCTACGCCACTAATCTAGGTTCAAGTCCCCGATAAGACCGGGGGTTTCAGCATGCCCTACAGCACTTCTTCTGTTTTCGGCTTGGAACCATAGGCCTCGAACTAGGAACGAGCAACTCCTTTTGTACTTAAGGTGCTCATGCAGATATTAATTTTGCCCCTCAAGAAATAAAAAACCCACGAAATTTCAATCAAGTAGTTCAGTTAAAATATTACAAATAGAAACAAAGGAGATAAAAACGGCGATGCCCCAGAACTTTCGGGTGTAATAAGCACGACGTTCAGCAAAAATAAATTACCAATGTCAAAATATACGTATTTCAAGTCTTTGAAAATTTTCAAATAACTGGATATTCCCTGAAGAACAAGCAGATAAATTTGGTCATATCTTCCCGATATCCGACGAAAAAGAATTATTTCGGGGGGGGGGGGGTTAACTTGTATTAGAACAAATATCACAGCACAAATGTAAACCACGGATCGGATTTTTTTTTTTATTAAAAGTAAGACGAGAGCATCTTCTGAACAGGAGGTAATTGGTTGATGGTGTTGGTAAGGATGAATATCGCGATAAACAGGTGTCTAACGTTTGAAGACAATCAGTTTAAGCCGGTAACAGGACTGGTAAGCTAGTTGCAAAATTAATAGTAACAAATCAATCTTCAGTTAGCTGAAGGCTTGTATGTGCAGATGACGATGAGAAGCCAGGAGTTTATTTTGGAATGTGTGAAAATAAAAAGCAGCTAAAGACAGATTTAGAAAATGGGTTGTATCCCGAGGAGAACAAAGAAGTGGCAGAATTTGAATTGAATTATAAGTAGCTTTAGTAAGGGAGGGTTTGAACCCAGGTATATAACTGCCTAAGGAAATTGGAAGATAAGAGATGTGAGTAAGTGAACTCCGTAGGAAAGAAAAAACAGAGACAGAAAGAGAGAAAGTGAGGGAAAGTTAGAGAAAAACAAATCGAAGCAGCCTAGGTGTCACGACCAGACGAAAGGAAGGCAAGCGCCCATCTAGAGCATGAACAACCGCACAAGCATGGCCAGCCCCAACTGCCGGGGGGGGGGGAGAGAACCCCCTGAAAATCCCATCCGGGGCAGGAGCAGACTCCAGTACTCACCATCACTACTAACTTAGTGTCCTGTCTAACAATCACCTGGCAAATTCACAAGGACTTACCACACTATCCATTCCATTCCTCCATTTGAATTAGGGCATTCAGCATAAGATTTCAAACATCGCTTTATTATGTACAAAAGGGCAACGGATATAAGTGCATTAGAAACAACGCAAATGGCGATGGAACACGAGTGACAGTGATATTTACAGTGATGCAAGAGGGCGTGTAACGTTCAGAGAGACACAGCGAGACACCGGGGGCGTCACAGACAGGAAGAGGACTAGTGCTCAACAGTGCTGCCATCCTTTTCTTCCAGTCTGGGAAGGACAGTGACCGCCTCCTTAGTTCTCGGATGACCAGCACAAGGACTAGTGCTCAACAGTGCTGCCATCCTTTTCTTCCAGTCTGGGAAGGACAGTGACCGCCTCCTTAGTTCTCGGATGACCAACTACTGCGCTGTGGTCAATCAACTGCACCCCTAACAAGTTTATTAACTTTTTAAGCTGCCGATATCTGAACCAAATGGGGCCCAGAATTTTCTGCCTTCCACAAACAGAAATGCTCACATGGCATGCAGGTTTTATTAAAGCTTCGGAAAATAATTCCTTTGTCCCTCTCATCTCGGCAGTAATGACAATAAATCTATCAACGGTGGTAACCACTCCCTTCTATTCTTTGTTCCATGACCCAAAGCATGATGGGAAGGGTTAGTCCCTCTGATATGGACACCATCCCACTAGATAGAAACAAGTTACTCAAATATATTCTCTCTCGTTTCGTAGGTGCGTCGTCATCAGCAAGCAGAAAATTCTGGGCCCCAGAAGGAAGGGATTAGTGTCAATCACTATCCTAAATGACAACTTTGAATAACAAAGCTAAGGGATAAAGCAACGCTTTCTGATTTTCAGGTTCACTCGTTCCAGTCGCTTTCGATCCATTTCTTAGATAAGAATTATATTAGTTCGAGCTGATTTCAGCTCATTTTGCTAACCTCAAGTTAATTCGGTTCAGTCGGTTAAAACTTGCTGAGGGAGAACTGGCTGAGGAAGAAATAGGACCAACAGTAGAATCGATACAACCATCAATATCATTAGCTAAACGATGTAACCTGCAAAACAACGGATAACTGCACAACGTATTAAATTTTCGTAAGTGGTCGTCTGTAAAACTATACCCCTTGAATATACGAAATATACAAGAAGAAACCGGGTTGCGATTCACCCTCACTCCGTCACTGGTGTGGGGAGATAAAGAGTGCCGCCAGTGAATTTGTAATGTAAATATGTTACAATTTCAAAACTGTGTTTCATTTGACCTTAGTGATGCAAATTTTCAACAAGAAAAATGACACCTTATTTTCGGTTGTAACGAGCACCTCCTCTTTTGAATCCTTTTAGACGCGAGTACTAAAACAAAATAAATTTGAAAAAATTTATCAAAGTTATTCAAAGTCAATGTAACCGGTTAGAAAAAATCAACCCGATTTCTACAATCGAAAAACATCCAGAAATAGAAACAGCTTGTTACTTCCACGAACGGCTAAAAAATATAATAGGAAAATTAATGCAACCGGTTAGAAAAAAATCAACCAGATTTCTACAATCGGAAGACATCCAGAAATAGAAACATCTTCTTATTTCCACAAACGACTAAAAAGTATAATATGAAAATTAATGCAACCGGGTAGAAAAAATCAATCCGATTTCTACAATCGAAAAGCATCCATAAATATGAACAGCTTCTTATTTCCACGAGCAGCTAAAAAGTATAATACGAAAATTAATGCAACCGGTTAGAAAAAAATCAACCAGATTTCTAAAATCGAAAAACATCCAGAAATAGAAACAGCTTGTTACTTCCACGAACGGCTAAAAAGTATAATACGAAAATTAACAAATGGTGCACCAAAAAAGTGTCTCATAACAGAAGGAATGATGGAAGCAAACAGATTTTCAAATCGAACAGTTAAAAAAATATATATAGAAGGAAACATAATATAAAGCTACTGTTACACGGCACTAGCAGTGTTCCTGCCGAGTCTGCCGGTAACGGTGCTTGAGACCTGAAGTACAATTTAGTTGGCCACGGCACCAGGTGAGAATCTCAGGTGCACTGCTGCACTCAAAGATTCACACCAGAACATAAAAAATGAAAAGTTGAAGAATGACCCGAAGCATAAGGCTTGGGTGAATCCACCTTGTGAACAAAATAACAACAACAAATAAAAAATAAAATAATCTAAAAAAAAATGATACTTTGGGATCAGAGTTGTGATGAGGTTCACCCGCAATCACCAATTCGTGACTGAGTGTAGTGGTCCGGATCTTACTCCGGTACATTCAATCCCCAACCAGTCAGTACAACACTCACTTTCGCAAATAACACATGATTCTCAAATACACAACACAACATTTAATAACGTTCTGCGAGATTTAAACAGATCCGGCGCTCTCTAGGCGCATAGACAATTGCCCCTCATATGTGGGCAGCATACGGTGTCACACTTTACTGTCGGATAACGCAGCCGACTGAGTCTCCACCGGACTATCTGAACAAGAGATACTACTCGTTTACACACTAAATAGAGCTGCAGGTGATATTCATATACAATTGCTTAGAGAATGAAAAAAAAAATTATATGCAAACGATCACATTAAAAATACTCGCGACACAAAATACACAAGCACGTTAATTTGCGGTATAAGATTATAGGTGCGAAATACTGCCAAAGTTAATTAACTAAATCTAATAAGCATGCACATGCAGAACCCTGCCCCGCTGACGTTGGTCCTGAACCAAAGTTAAAAGAAACTGTCCCGCCCAGCGGAATTTGTGGCCACACCTTCTCCCTTATTCATGTAAAAAAGTAATCAGGAAATGGGCCCTGTAAGAAATTGAAATCTGTATGTGCAGGTATTTCCTCTGAGGTTCAGTCACTCAGCATTACTGCATCTATGTCCATGCAGCTTTGGGTGTCGGGATGGCACAAGTTCGCAGATGTGCGAAGAAAGAAAAAGGAAATATTCATCTACTTACAGTTTCGTGACTTTGCTGTGCAAATCCGTTGTGCATCACATAATATCACTCGACAAAAAAAACACGCACACAGACACTTGCACCATGTGGCAGCACCGATGATTCAACACTTCACTTTGACGCTTGATGTAAATGAAGCACACAATTAAAAATGGTAATATCACGCCGCACTTTGTTGCAATGATTAGAGTGCACACTGATCTAGTCTCGTGACGATTTGAAGGTGGCCGTTAAGCAAAATAGGCCCTCTCACATCTGATGTTGCGGTTTCCAAGATTAATTTTCTCGGCCGAGCGAAATCAGACGTGCTTTTACCTTAAGCGTATATCGGCAACTCAACATTTCACCTGTATATTTGTTAGGTATCGAAGCCACCGCTCTTACGCTCATATTTTTCTTTCGACATGTTTTTATCCCGTCGCACTTACACGTAGTGGCTTCGCTGCTTACGCGACCACACACACGCACACATGGGGCCTCGCTTCGCCCCGTAAGACAAGCGCATCTCTTCACTTCCTCCACAGTAGGGGATGAATGGGGGTGACGATTCCACACTGCAGTGGTTGGCATCCGAACCCGACTTTTGCTTGGCTTCGCTTCTCATTGGAATGACCACTGTCCACTCGCAGACTTCTTAATTCCCCTGTAACTTGGCTTTCATTAGGCCAAACAGTCGCTGAGTTCCATTACGCTCCAGCCTAGAAATTTCTGCTTTATCCTGCGGATTTAGGCATTCTGCTGTCTTTATGGCAAACTGGCATCTCCAGCTGCCTCGAGTTGTCTCCATTTCTTACCAAATGCGGGGAGGTTTGCTGCTTCATTTTTCCCAATTCATTTTTTACAGATCCAAGGCATCCAGCCTTTCACATCGGAGAGCATACAGACAACTAACTTTCTTCCTTATGTTCATGCCAAGTGCGAACTCTTATTTTTCTGCACGGACCACACAGAGAGCAATTGTTCTCGAAAATGCCCCAAACAATCGACGAATTTACGATTATTCGCTAAACCTTTCGTCCCCTATCTTCATTCATTCCTACTCAAGTGGCTCATTCGATACGTATTCCTCTTTCCCTTTCCGTGTTGCATAGGCTGCCCGTCAGCTGCGCCCTGATATTTATGACCTAACAGAGCTATTCTGAGACCACCCAGCCAGAGAGAGAATTCTTCGCCTCTTTTCTTTCCAAACCCCCAGATAAAACTTTATCTGCTGTTTACACTTTTAAACTCCAATCAAGCCTCGAACAATTAATACTTAATTAATTTCACACATCAACCACGCCCATTAATTACTAAATTAATGGCGGGGGTGGGTCGTAACATCGGCCCCTCCTCAAGAAATCTAGAAGTCCTCTTCTGGGCCTATCGCTTTGCTCTTATCAATTTCCAGAGTAACCATTGAGTGCTAACTTTTCCCACAGATAGAAACAATTCAAAATGGCAAAAATATTGCGTTTCTTGCCTTCACAAGCATTGGAGCGACTTCCCAATTATCCCGCAATTTTGTTAATTAATTTAGAGAACATCCGAAAGAAAAAACAACGTAAATGAGAAATAAATAAAAAAAAAACTGAACTGTAAAAGAACATGTGAGTCTGCCGAACTGTGATTCCTAGCTGCCTCATACAATACGCGACATGGCGGACAAATTTTAGAGTTTTCTTCAGGTTTTAGGATGGGGGGGGGTGTCCACTGTAACATTCCATCCCCCCATGAAAGAAAAAAGGGATGACTGGATGAAGTTTATTCATCCAATCATTCCATTCTTTTTTTTTTTTTAACTGTAAACACTCAACCCTTTCCCACCGTCGCAAGGCACCTAATTCCGGATTTAAGTGCCCTGAGAGCGGAAGGAAAGTTTAAGGATTTCATCACACGTTCATTGCTACCCGTCGAGATATGCGGAAAGAAAGTTTAAATATGAGGCATAGCTTCGAGAATCCACGAGTTCCACAGATCTCTCACGTTCGATGCTCCTACGCCCGCTTTTATCTACGCTCGATGCCAAATTCTTGCGTTCCACTGTCTTCGAGTTCCTTCTCAACATCGTAGATAATCGTGGTGTCACAGTCTTCCTGGGGATCCACTATAATCTCGACTGCTCCCCGTAAACCGTAGGTGCGGCTAAAGCTGTTTGTCTCAGCCGTGATGTACCCGCTGTACTTGTAACAGGTGTACTCTCTTCCGGAACAATTGCAGCCTCAGTGCTCACATGTTCTCCGTCAGAGTGACCATCAGAAACATCTGAAACCACGTGCCTCGCAGATGACAATTTCTTCGTGTTAGCCATTTTGTTTTTCTTACCCACTAAAATTATGGCAGTTCTTAGAAAACAGCTTAAGGCTTACTTAATGCTAAATTATACAAAATTCGCACCGAACAAAACTAAATAAAAATAGTAATGGCAGTCAATTCGCACTTATTTTACGAACATGAGTGTTGTTCCGCTAGCTGCAAAATATAGGTATCGATCCTGGGACAACGGCATCATTAATGTTACACGGCACTAGCAGTGTTCCTGCCGAATCTGCCGGTAACGGTGCTTGAGACCTGAAGTACAATTTAGTTGGCCACGGCACCAGGTGAGAATCTCAGGTGCACTGCTGCACTCAAAGATTCACACCAGAACATAAAAAATGAAAAGTTGAAGAATGACCCGAAGCATAAGGCTTGGGTGAATCCACCTTGTGAACAAAATAACAACAACAAATAAAAAATAAAATAATCTAAAAAAAAAAATGATACTTTGGGATCAGAGTTGTGATGAGGTTCACCCGCAATCACCAATTCGTGACTGAGTGTAGTGGTCCGGATCTTACTCCGGTACATTCAATCCCCAACCAGTCAGTACAACACTCACTTTCGCAAATAACACATGATTCTCAAATACACAACACAACATTTAATAACGTTCTGCGAGATTTAAACAGATCCGGCGCTCTCTAGGCGCATAGACAATTGCCCCTCATATGTGGGCAGCATACGGTGTCACACTTTACTGTCGGATAACGCAGCCGACTGAGTCTCCACCGGACTATCTGAACAAGAGATACTACTCGTTTACACACTAAATAGAGCTGCAGGTGATATTCATATACAATTGCTTAGAGAATGAAAAAAAAAATTATATGCAAACGATCACATTAAAAATACTCGCGACACAAAATACACAAGCACGTTAATTTGCGGTATAAGATTATAGGTGCGAAATACTGCCAAAGTTAATTAACTAAATCTAATAAGCATGCACATGCAGAACCCTGCCCCGCTGACGTTGGTCCTGAACCAAAGTTAAAAGAAACTGTCCCGCCCAGCGGAATTTGTGGCCACACCTTCTCCCTTATTCATGTAAAAAAAGTAATCAGGAAATGGGCCCTGTAAGAAATTGAAATCTGTATGTGCAGGTATTTCCTCTGAGGTTCAGTCACTCAGCATTACTGCATCTATGTCCATGCAGCTTTGGGTGTCGGGATGGCACAAGTTCGCAGATGTGCGAAGAAAGAAAAAGGAAATATTCATCTACTTACAGTTTCGTGACTTTGCTGTGCAAATCCGTTGTGCATCACATAATATCACTCGACAAAAAAAACACGCACACAGACACTTGCACCATGTGGCAGCACCGATGATTCAACACTTCACTTTGACGCTTGATGTAAATGAAGCACACAATTAAAAATGGTAATATCACGCCGCACTTTGTTGCAATGATTAGAGTGCACACTGATCTAGTCTCGTGACGATTTGAAGGTGGCCGTTAAGCAAAATAGGCCCTCTCACATCTGATGTTGCGGTTTCCAAGATTAATTTTCTCGGCCGAGCGAAATCAGACGTGCTTTTACCTTAAGCGTATATCGGCAACTCAACATTTCACCTGTATATTTGTTAGGTATCGAAGCCACCGCTCTTACGCTCATATTTTTCTTTCGACATGTTTTTATCCCGTCGCACTTACACGTAGTGGCTTCGCTGCTTACGCGACCACACACACGCACACATGGGGCCTCGCTTCGCCCCGTAAGACAAGCGCATCTCTTCACTTCCTCCACAGTAGGGGATGAATGGGGGTGACGATTCCACACTGCAGTGGTTGGCATCCGAACCCGACTTTTGCTTGGCTTCGCTTCTCATTGGAATGACCACTGTCCACTCGCAGACTTCTTAATTCCCCTGTAACTTGGCTTTCATTAGGCCAAACAGTCGCTGAGTTCCATTACGCTCCAGCCTAGAAATTTCTGCTTTATCCTGCGGATTTAGGCATTCTGCTGTCTTTATGGCAAACTGGCATCTCCAGCTGCCTCGAGTTGTCTCCATTTCTTACCAAATGCGGGGAGGTTTGCTGCTTCATTTTTCCCAATTCATTTTTTACAGATCCAAGGCATCCAGCCTTTCACATCGGAGAGCATACAGACAACTAACTTTCTTCCTTATGTTCATGCCAAGTGCGAACTCTTATTTTTCTGCACGGACCACACAGAGAGCAATTGTTCTCGAAAATGCCCCAAACAATCGACGAATTTACGATTATTCGCTAAACCTTTCGTCCCCTATCTTCATTCATTCCTACTCAAGTGGCTCATTCGATACGTATTCCTCTTTCCCTTTCCGTGTTGCATAGGCTGCCCGTCAGCTGCGCCCTGATATTTATGACCTAACAGAGCTATTCTGAGACCACCCAGCCAGAGAGAGAATTCTTCGCCTCTTTTCTTTCCAAACCCCCAGATAAAACTTTATCTGCTGTTTACACTTTTAAACTCCAATCAAGCCTCGAACAATTAATACTTAATTAATTTCACACATCAACCACGCCCATTAATTACTAAATTAATGGCGGGGGTGGGTCGTAACATCGGCCCCTCCTCAAGAAATCTAGAAGTCCTCTTCTGGGCCTATCGCTTTGCTCTTATCAATTTCCAGAGTAACCATTGAGTGCTAACTTTTCCCACAGATAGAAACAATTCAAAATGGCAAAAATATTGCGTTTCTTGCCTTCACAAGCATTGGAGCGACTTCCCAATTATCCCGCAATTTTGTTAATTAATTTAGAGAACATCCGAAAGAAAAAACAACGTAAATGAGAAATAAATAAAAAAAAACTGAACTGTAAAAGAACATGTGAGTCTGCCGAACTGTGATTCCTAGCTGCCTCATACAATACGCGACATGGCGGACAAATTTTAGAGTTTTCTTCAGGTTTTAGGATGGGGGGGGGGTGTCCACTGTAACACTACGCATTCTAGCAAAAAAATTTGCACAGTGGGATTGTTGAAAATAGGCAAAAAATATATTTCATGGATAAAGCTATATGCTACAAAAAATGAACTTTTCGAATACGTCTCCCGGAAGCAGAGATAGTGAAAAAAAAAAGGTAGCTGACGTTTACGCCCCCTAGCGGAAAATATGTGCATTATTTAAGAAGGATTAATATTTCACATCCCTATTGTAGCGAATGGAATACTGTAAAAAAGAAATTTCTCAGTAGAGTTTTTAGAAGCGGAGATACAGTCGCAAACCAAAGTACACAAACGCCACCTAGCGACAGAGCTATGAACTATAAAACTCCTCAAATACTAACCTAAAGTGTTCCACCAGGTAAATGGCATCAGGCGTTGAAATAATTTTTTAAATCGCAGATTTAGAAACAGAGGTATTAAGACAAACAGCTTAAAATTTGGCGCTCCCTAGCGCCGAAATTGTGAATTGTTTTGGAAAGAAAATATACACAACGAGTTTTCATAGTTAATAGTATCTAACCAAAGATAATTTTTTATAACGGGTTGTTGGTCCCACAGATATTGCTGTAATCGAAATCGAAAACATGAACTTACGCCGTCTAGTGGCAAACTTGTGTGTTGAGAAAATTTTGAAATTATATATGAAACATTTAGCAATGGAAACGCTCTTCCAACAAAGAAATAGTTTTTCAAATCGGACTCTTACAAGCAGAGATATCGACAAAAATAAGGTATGCATCTACGCCCCCTGGCGGAAAAGCTCTGCATTATTTTAAAAAGAAAGTGTTATGAAAAGATTTTCCCAGGAGAGCGATATAAGCCCACAAAAGAATTTGTTCAATCCAGTTTTCAGAGCTTAAATTTTGCTGCAAATATATCAGAAACAGAAATAAACACTTACGCCTCCTGGTGGCAAAACATTTTTTTATCAAAAATTAGAAATTATAATCAAAAGATTTCCCATAAGGAGCTGTATCCGATGCAGAAGAATTTTTCAAATTGGAGTTTTAGAAGCAGAGATAACTGGAAAAACGAAATTTACCTTTACGCCCCCGTAGCGAAAAATCTATGCTTTACTTGAAAATTTTGAAACTATACGAAAAACATTTCGCAGCGGAAACGCTCTCCAACAAACAAAGAATTTTTTCAAATCGGACTCTTAGAAGCAGAGATATCGACGAAAATAAAATATATGTCTACGCCTCCTCTCAGGGAAACTATGCGCTATTTTAAGCAGTAGGTTTTCTCGAAAGGTTTTTTGAGGTGAGCGGTATCGGTCCCCGAAAGAATATTTTCAATCGACTTTTTAAAAACTTAGATATTGTTGCAAATTCATCAGAAGCAGAAATGAACGTTTACGCCCCCTGGTGGCCAAACTATTACTTACCAAAAATTAGAAATCACAAGCAAAACATTTCATATGAGGACTGTTTTTTCGATGCCGAAAGAATTTTACAAATGGGACTTTTACAAGCAGAGATATCGGGGAAAACGCTATTTACCTTTACTCCACCTAGAGCAAAATCTATGCATTTCTTGATGCCCCTGTCAGGAAACCTAAAATAGTTTTCTATATAAATGGCTTCAAAAGAAAAAATATTTTTTCCCATCGGATATTTAAAAGCAAATGTGTGGAATAAAATGTATTTTGAATTCGAATCATCTGCATTCACGCCCTCTAGCGACGAAGTTGTGCTTCGATATTTACTATCACCGAAAAAAAAAACATAATTCAAGGGTCATCTTTCTCGCATTTCAAGCTTCCCAATGCCAAAAGAATTTTTCAAATCGGAATAATAGTTGCTGAGATATGGTGGCCGCAGTCGAATGGACAACACGATAACATAAGCACGATCTTTTTTTTTTTTTTAGAAAAGGCATGTTAATAAGAATATGCGACACGTATCTGCAAATAACTTTGTAATTCCAGTTTAACAATTAACAGCTTTTTAATATCGAAAATTGCTGATGCATAGGAACACGTAATTATGGCTTGCTGGTGCGATCGACGTTAACACATTATAATGACTGATTTTTAACAACAATAACGTCTATCTTATTACAATTTTTAAACTGCACTTTAGTCATCATTACAATTGTTGACATTCAAAAATATAAAATAGTATTACATTACATCACATAAATTATTTTCAAACACCGTTATCCTTCCTTTAAAACGCGCAAACATCATCCTGCTCTATTTAGCATTATTATTTTCGTTCTCCTAACTGTGGCTTTTCCCTAATTATGAATTTTCCTAAATTTCAGCTTTAATTCATTTTTACATTCCAAAACTAGGGATCTGACACTGTTTGAAATGCAGACAATCCCATTCCAGCTGTCAGAGAAATAACGGATACGGCACAGAGTACAGAGCATGCCAAAATAATGAACATTAGGCTTAGCTTTTCCCTGTGTTCTTGATTCAAGGATCTTGCGTCCTCGTGGGCAACAGGTATTCGTTGTCTGCTACAAAGGTCGGGAGCATTCTCACTTCGGATCCAAAGAAACCCCTTCTCCTTTTTCCCTTACTGATCCGGAAACTCGACCTCTTGTCTCGTCGTTCGCATTTCATCTCTCTGAACTTCTTAATTTTACACCCTCGGTCTTTTTGACATCTGACCCAAGATCAACTTTTTCTCCAACCTCCTGAACTCGTAGAGTAGAGTACTAAAATTTCCCTAGCCTGTAGGATGGACACGCAGACCCGATCCATTTCCTATCATTGGATATCACAATTAATCCAAGTGAACCGCGGTTGATCCCCCCCCCATTAGCGGTCCTTCTCGGTATGCCCATCAAAGGACCGCCATTCGCCGCCAAACGAGACAAATTCCTTTCACAACATGGGTGTGCACAAAGGATTAGCGCGGTGATAGTAGATATCGGCGCTTGATTGTTTCAACGTTGAAGGCTTGGCACTGAAAAACCTCCACCTCATAAAAGCACTTTTCTACACTTCACCTGTTCAAGAATCACAGCAAAATAACTGAACATCAAAGAAACCGACCCTGGGAATCTAGCCACTTTTTTCTAACGTGAATTTTGGCTAAGAAACGGAAATTTCCTTTGTCTCGTGACTAAAATTCACGTGTATGTTGTTCAAATTTATACTTTGCATACAACAACTGTACAAGGTTTTAAAATTCCATTTTGATTATTAAATTTTTGTATATGCATTGTACGTGTCTCTATAGGTGTTGCGTGACCAAATAATTGGGGAAGGGGGCCACAAATAAGAGTAAAGTGATGGAGGAACAGAAAGAAGCGTAAAATAGTGTTTTCTTTTTAGGAGGAGGTAATTCCTGGAAAAAGTTTCTCTGTAAGTGTCACAAAATTTGGATCTTTTAAGGGCAAACTTCTTTTGTTACACATTGCTCTTCGAACACTGCTTATAATGCACGATAGTAGTATAAGACCGCGCTTGATAACCCTTTTCGGTGGCAACACTTCCAGTCACGTGACGGGTGGGCGGTTCCATCCGGTCTCCTCTCGGCGCGAGGGAGAAAATACGATGGCAGCGCCCTCTGGTGGTGGTTCGCGAAAATGTACAGCACCATCTGTCGGTATTTTTTGAAATTAATTTCAATATGGTGATTTTTATCGTCGATGTTGACGAAGCCACTTTTAATTCTGGGAAATTTCTCAGCCATTTTGATTTTGTAACTGTTTTTAGGGTGGTGGTGGGAAATTTTATTTTAAGTGGACTGGGGAAATTTTTTTGAAACCACGGATTTATGTTCGGAAAAAAGCGAAGACAGGGTTTGAAACTGCATGGGTTCGAACTTGGGCCGTTTATGATTGCAGTCCGAAGCTCTACCGATGTGACTACCGAGACATTGTTGGGGTTGTTCAAAGAGATTGATACATATGATTCGCGTAATGGAGGAAGACTGCCTGAGGGATTTCCTGTTGGCCCTCTTTAGATTTAATGCAGGGAGGAGAGCGTATGAGCTTATTAAATAATTTTTCATGACGTATTGTTCTTTTTATTCACGAATTTTCAAATGTAAGGCGTTCTTTAAACTCCCCCCCCCCCCGACGTGATTCATACGCGTTTAATCTGGTTCATACATTTTCTTATGAAATGAAGGACTTTTTTTTTTTTTTTACGTTTAGAATTATTTTTTCTTTAGGGATTTCTTGTAATTAAATATAATCAGTCAGACGACCTGTGAAATCTTTTTTTTCATAACTTTTTCTACGCAACATGTTGTTTTTAGTAATTGAAATTTTTTTACCGTATTTTTGTTCATGTTTTTATCTTGCAAAATGAAGAACTTGATTTATTTTTTTCTTCATGGGTTTATTATATTTTATTCTTTCTAAAAGAGGACATATTAAATATTTTCGTTATTTATTCTGAGCAACGTGTTTTCAAAAATTCAGATTTTTTTGTATTGCAACAATTTTTCGTAGGGTTATTAATTTTAATTTTCTGTAGAGGGACAAAATTTAGTTTTTCGTGCGTAATTGTTCTAAACGTTACGTTATGCTTTGAGAACTTAAAATTTTTTGATCTGTTACGATCGTGTTTAAGCTCGATCATGCTTGTGACCACGTGTCTGTCATTTTATAAAACGAGAGCTCATTGAGAAACAACGTACCCCACCCCCTCCCCTACGGCTCCCGGGTTGGGGGGGAGTCGTATGCGTGTGGTGAAACGGTTGACGAAGATAGTATATTGACCGGTACCAACGATGAGCGTGTGACCACGTGTTTGCTTTTTTTTTTTTTTTTACGACATGTTGGCTTTTGTGTGCCTCATATTCCGACTTGTTGGCTTTGTGTGATTTATATTCCGAGATGTTGGCTTTGTGTGACAAAAGTATTACCAAGGTAGTAGGGGTAATGAACGTGGTCGGAGCACGTGATACATGTATTTCTGCGTTGACGTCATTCTCCTTAAGGCTGCATACAAGTGTCAACTGGTGTTGTGCGTGTTCGTGCTTGTACCGACTCTCGTCTCATGCTTTGGTTCCATCCGTTGCTAACGGCCACAGGATAGTGCCCGAGGGTTTCTTTCATTTGATCTATTTCTTTCATTTGATTGGCTGTTTTGTTTTCGAACATGAGTACTACAGGGTATCACTTCATTTCAGTATTTGTCTTCGATCGATGCAGAGCTTTCTAGCCTTCCTGGAATTCCTGTTTTGTTCAATATTTTGTTATCATGGCAGCTGTAAAATCTATTGGAAGTTCTTCGATGATGCTGTATATGGATAATTTGCCAGAAAATTGTTTCCATCTAAGAGATAATATCTTCGTTTACGTATCTTCATGTGCTCATCAAGTCGGCGTGCACATCAGAGAATTTCAATGCTATGGCAAGCAATACTATCCAAGCAAATCTGGTATTTGTATGTCTTTAGATCAATGGCGTGAAATGATGGATGAGAAGGACACTATATCACGTCATCTAGCCTATGGAATATCGGCTCCTAATTTTTCATTCTCGCGGTTTCTGAAGGTAAAAGTTATGCCACAAACTCATGAAATCAGTATCAGTAAAGAAATTTATAGTTGGAAGGCTGTGAAAATGTACAAATCGAATATTCTTCTCTCTGAAAATCTGTGGAAAGAATTACTTCATATTTCTTTCAGTGTATGGCATCAGGTGGTAATAGAATTTTACCGAAATATACCTTTTCATACTATATTCAAGCAAGAGATACAATCGAATGGACAAACCCTGACTAGCAATTTCACATCACCAGAGCAAAGTGAAATGCTAATTAACGAACTGAAAATGGTTCTTACAAATGCAGTAGTTGAGTATTTGAAAGAAACATCTAGATCAAAGTCTTTAGATTTATCTGAAGTGTATTGTGATGACGAACATTTCTGCACAGCCTTTTTAGGAATAGAATGTAGTAAAATTGCGGAAAAATATCTCGAATCCCTAAAAGAAGAAACTTGTTATCGTTTGTAACGGATGCTTTTTTACAAGCAATAGATCTACAAATTATTTTGAGTATGATCAAGGCAGAAATTCGTGAAAGTGACTTGGAATAAGAAATCGTACGTAAAGCAAACATCTACACAAAAGAGAAAAAGAAAAACCAAAGGCCTTTTTAAGGGCCACACAATTTTATCAAAAAGGATTATCATAATCGTACATTTTTTCAATATTTGTGTGTGTATGTGGGCTATTATGTAGCAGTTTCATGTTTTATTTTGAACTTCTAGCATAATTTTTAAAAGTTATATGTATTAAGAGAAACAGTGTCTTTGATATGAATCACCATAATTTGATACATTTTGATAGGCAACATATCAAATGTATCAACTCAGTGATTTTTGTTTGTTTGTTTGATAATTGAAAATATTTCTCTGTTTGAATTTGTGCAAATATGATCTTTTCTCTTTTGATTCCGTTTCCACATTACCCTAGAGGTGCTAATGTTCCCCGACCTGGCAACACACTTTCGTCAAGGCTATTCATGTTTGCACCCGATAAACATCTTGTCAGCCACGTGGTGCTAAACAACCACATGACGCGGGTGGGGTTCCAGTTCTTTGTTTATCCTCTTAACTCGTAGAATAGGTAGGTACATGCACAAGAGTATTGTGACTATTGGTTAATCCCCTGAAGCTCTTTGTGGAACAGTATGTGCTCAAACTAACACAAAGAGGAACAACGGGTACGTATTAGTGTAGGTAGGTTTCGGAACTATTACATAATCTCTAAAAATTGTTTGATCGTCCATCCTACCCCTTGGGAGAAAGTACGTGTTCACAGGCAGACAAAGAGAAACGCTAAGGGGGTACGGTAGCTGCTTGTAGTAGGGTAACAAAGTTATTTGTTAATCCTCAAAACATGTTCTGTGCAAGTAAGCACGTGTTTAAGGGCAAAGAAATGCCAAAACGTGTCGTTATTTATCGCTGACATATGCTGTCACCCTCATTTACTGTTCAGACGGAGTTCTGCTACACTCGAGTTTTTCTTCGTGCGTTTTCTTTCCAAGTCAATTTTAGTGTTTCTTCACTGTTCCTTAAGTTTGCAAAATGAAAATGATCAATTTACTATCTTGGATGTATTAGAGCTGCAAATTAAGCATCAGGTTCTGCTAAGAGTTAGAAAGTATTTTTTGAAGAAACAGAAGATGGTCTTCCTGAAACACAGCCGCAAAATCATTCAATGGTTGATATTTCTAAGAACTGTGTTTCGTCGGATATTTTACTAGTCGTTCAGTCTAGAAATTCTGGGGACAGTGAAATTGTAGTGGTGGAAACAGTGTTACCTTCAGGACAAATACTTCAAGAGGATCCCTCCGAAGCACCATTATTCCCTTGGTGGAGGGAGGTTTGTAATTGTGATTGATTTTTAGGTTTGTAACTGTGAGTGATTTTATTTTTATATTTTCTGAAATGAATAAAAATTCATTTCAGAAAATATTATTCCTGCGGTGTTACATACAAGCCATCAAAAACATTAGTAACAATGACACCAGCAACGTTCTACAAACTCAAAATTTCAAACATGATGCCAGGAGAAGAGATAGCAATAGGATTTAATAAAGAACTGTTTATGCCTTACACCTTCACCCCTCGCAAAGGACTACAAGTGAAGTGGCAAAAAATGTATGTTGAAACAAATGAAAGTTCTGTTTTGCTCCGGGAGGAGTCATCTTCACCAAAGAACAATTTGAAAACTTGCAAAATGCCTGTGATGTCGTGGCAGATTCCGTCGCAGAGTTATTGTTTGGCGGAGCCTTTCAAACTTCGGTTAAAAAACACGAGACTCCCCCAGAATAAATGCACCAAGTCAAAAGATGATACATTATTAGTAATTTTTTCAAAAAGGCTGCCACCAGAGCAGTAGAGGAATGTATGGGAAAAGTGTTTACTATGAATGTAGATTACCTCTGGAACTCCAACAACCAAACCGAGCAGCGCATGACTGTATTAAGTCATCAAGCGAAGACAAGTGGGTATTTTACAAAGATGACGCAATTCCCTACTTAGAACCAAGATTTCTCGCCGAGTCGTTTGTTGCAGAAACTAACGAAATGAAACTTTACATTCCAGATATATTTCTGAACTCTCTTTAAAGAAAAGCGGTACTGAATGAGGTTAGCGCTATCTACGTAAACAGGTGATAAAACAAACAAAAAACAGTTTTTTAGGGATTCGACTTACGCGGGAAACCACTTAAAAATAAAACGCATTAGGATTCCTACCTCTTGGGGGATGTGGAAATGGAATAAAAAAGAAAGAAAGAAAAGAACACATTTACACAATTCACACAAGAATAAAAAAAATCGTCTGTTTAAAATGTTGCTTTAATTAAAATCTTGAAATGGTATTTTTGCGCCCACTAACTTCCATGTTGTGAGAGCAAGCTAATAGAAGTCTTTCAGAAAGCATTTATGAAGGTATTTGAATCGTTGATTTTTCTAATAGTCAATATTTTAAACGTTCGTTTTTCCAGGAGCCAATATTTGAATGCTTCATTTTCCTAAAAGTCAATGTTTGAATCGTTCGTTTTTCATAAAGTTTGTTTTTGAATCGTATAAATTTTAACGTCAAAAAATGGTTTTGTTGTTCTCACTAAGAGGGCGATTTTTTAAATTTTCGTTTTCTTATAATAGCAAAAATCCCATAGAATAACATGGGAATTGCTATCCAACTAAAAGTCAATATTTGAATCGTTCATTTTTCATAAAATTCGTTTCTGAATCGCATAAATTTTAATAAGACAAAAAAATGGTTTTGTTGTTTTCACTAAGAGAATATTTTTTTAATTCCATTTCCTTATAATCGCAAAAATACAATTGAATAACATGGGAAAACTACCATGCATAAAAAAGCTGTTTTGAAACGAGGAAAATTCTCTAAAAGATCGATTCCGTAAAAGTTGAAAATAGACCAGGTGGAAAATGGAATGTTCTAAAAATGTCTTAAGGAACGAAATGAACTATGAAAAAAATATGTAGGAAAAAATTATTAGCTTAATGACTAGTTTTTTAAAAAAATAGGAGAAAAATTCAACTCAAAGAATGACACTTTATTTTCTTTCCATCTGATTTTAATAGAGAATCCATCGATATGACACAGGATTCAAATTTTTGCACATTTTCTTAGTTTCTGTATTTTTCCGTTTAGAAGTTGCAACAGAATTTCCTTTTTGCACAGGATCTTTTAACATTTGTTTATTTTTAATATACTTTGTTGCCAAATTAATATCCCTTAATACCTTTACAAATTCAGGAGGTAGTTGCAGCTTAGAACCTTTGCTTCGAAACATGGAGTCTACGAGATCGACAATATTCGAATTTTCCACAATGCGCTCTCGGACTTGGAGTTCTGCTTTGGGGCTCCATCCAATTATGTCAGAGTTTGTTTTATAGATATCCAACACATTTCTTGCATAGCGTTTCAATTTAGTAGGAACGGCTTGTATCACAAGATCTTCCACATAGTGTTTTTCTTTCTCTCCTTTGAAAAGCTCTTCTTTCGCTGGTTCTTCAGTTCTCGACGGGGTTTCATGAGATGTTACCGGAGGATTGAAGCTGGATACATGAATGCGTTTATTCAAGACTTGGTTATATAATTTCACTTTTGCTTCGTCAGACTCTTTGCTTTGCAGAATTTTTTTCATTTCTTTGTCCAAGTCCGTTAGCGTTTCATCTGTTGGCATATGGCGAGAAATTCCGTTCTTCGGGAATCAGAACTATTTTCTTGGTGAATTCCATTATTTCGTAAGCAAAGGCATAAGTACACCTTGCGAGCTCTTTCTCTAAAAAAGATGCCTCTGTATAAAAAGAGGAAACTCCTTATTCAAAAAGGGAGATTTTTAGGCGTGTTGATTCCTGCTGCTCTCAGCGTGCTAACGACCGAGAGCAGCAGGAATCAACACGCCTAAAAATCTCCCTTTTTGAATAAGGAGTTTCCTCTTTTTATACAGAGGCATCTTTTTTAGAGAAAGAGCTCGCAAGGTGTACTTATGCCTTTGCTTACGAAATAATGGAATTCACCAAGAAAATAGTTCTGATTCCCGAAGAACGGATTTCTCGCCATATGCCAACAGATGAAACGCTAACGGACTTGGACAAAGAAATGAAAAAAATTCTGCAAAGCAAAGAGTCTGACGAAGCAAAAGTGAAATTATATAACCAAGTCTTGAATAAACGCATTCATGTATCCAGCTTCAATCCTCCGGTAACATCTCATGAAACCCCGTCGAGAACTGAAGAACCAGCGAAAGAAGAGCTTTTCAAAGGAGAGAAAGAAAAACACTATGTGGAAGATCTTGTGATACAAGCCGTTCCTACTAAATTGAAACGCTATGCAAGAAATGTGTTGGATATCTATAAAACAAACTCTGACATAATTGGATGGAGCCCCAAAGCAGAACTCCAAGTCCGAGAGCGCATTGTAGAAAATTCGAATATTGTCGATCTCGTAGACTCCATGTTTCGAAGCAAAGGTTCTAAGCTGCAACTACCTCCTGAATTTGTAAAGGCATTAAGGGATATTAATTTGGCAACAAAGTATATTAAAAATAAACAAATGTTAAAAGATCCTGTGCAAAAAGGAAATTCTGTTGCAACTTCTAAACGGAAAAAGACAGAAACTAAGAAAATGTGTAAAAATTTGAATCCTGTGTCATATCGATGGATTCTCTATTAAAATCAGATGGAAAGAAAATAAAGTGTCATTCTTTGAGTTGAATTTTTTCTCCTATTTTTTTAAAAACTAGTCATTAAGCTAATAATTTTTTCCTACATATTTTTTTCATAGTTCATTTCGTTCCTTAAGACATTTTTAGAACATTCCATTTTCCACCTGGTCTATTTTCAACTTTTACGGAATCGATCTTTTAGAGAATTTTCCTCGTTTCAAAACAGCTTTTTTATGCATGGTAGTTTTCCCATGTTATTCAATTGTATTTTTGCGATTATAAGGAAATGGAATTAAAAAAATATTCTCTTAGTGAAAACAACAAAACCATTTTTTTTGTCTTATTAAAATTTATGCGATTCAGAAACGAATTTTATGAAAAATGAACGATTCAAATATTGACTTTTAGTTGGATAGCAATTCCCATGTTATTCTATGGGATTTTTGCTATTATAAGAAAACGAAAATTTAAAAAATCGCTCTCTTAGTGAGAACAACAAAACCATTTTTTGACGTTAAAATTTATACGATTCAAAAACAAACTTTATGAAAAACGAACGATTCAAACATTGACTTTTAGGAAAATGAAGCATTCAAATATTGGCTCCTGGAAAAACGAACGTTTAAAATATTGACTATTAGAAAAATCAACGATTCAAATACCTTCATAAATGCTTTCTGAAAGACTTCTATTAGCTTGCTCTCACAACATGGAAGTTAGTGGGCGCAAAAATACCATTTCAAGATTTTAATTAAAGCAACATTTTAAACAGACGATTTTTTTTATTCTTGTGTGAATTGTGTAAATGTGTTCTTTTCTTTCTTTCTTTTTATTCCATTTCCACATCACCCAAGAGGTAGGAATCCTAATGCGTTTTATTTTTAAGTGGTTTCCCTGCGTAAGTCGAATCCCTAAAAAACTGTTTTTTGTTTGTTTTATCACCTGTTTACGTAGATAGCGCTAACCTCATTCAGTACCGCTTTTCTTTAAAGAGAATTCAGAAATATATCTGGAATGTAAAGTTTCATTTCGTTAGTTTCTGCAACAAACGACTCGGCGAGAAATCTTGGTTCTAAGTAGGGAATTGCGTCATCTTTGTAAAATACCCACTTGTTTTCGCTTGATGACTTAATACAGTCATGCGCTGCTCGGTTTGGTTGTTGGAGTTCCAGAGGTAATCTACATTCATAGTAAACACTTTTCCCATACATTCCTCTACTGCTCTGGTGGCAGCCTTTTTGAAAAATTACTAATAATGTATCATCTTTTGACTTGGTGCATTTATTCTGGGGGAGTCTCGTGTTTTTTAACCGAAGTTTGAAAGGCTCCGCCAAACAATAACTCTGCGACGGAATCTGCCACGACATCACAGGCATTTTGCAAGTTTTCAAATTGTTCTTTGGTGAAGATGACTCCTCCCGGAGCAAAACAGAACTTTCATTTGTTTCAACATACATTTTTTGCCACTTCACTTGTAGTCCTTTGCGAGGGGTGAAGGTGTAAGGCATAAACAGTTCTTTATTAAATCCTATTGCTATCTCTTCTCCTGGCATCATGTTTGAAATTTTGAGTTTGTAGAACGTTGCTGGTGTCATTGTTACTAATGTTTTTGATGGCTTGTATGTAACACCACAGGAATAATATTTTCTGAAATGAATTTTTATTCATTTCAGAAAATATAAAAATAAAATCACTCACAGTTACAAACCTAAAAATCAATCACAATTACAAACCTCCCTCCACCAAGGGAATAATGGTGCTTCGGAGGGATCCTCTTGAAGTATTTGTCCTGAAGGTAACACTGTTTCCACCACTACAATTTCACTGTCCCCAGAATTTCTAGACTGAACGACTAGTAAAATATCCGACGAAACACAGTTCTTAGAAATATCAACCATTGAATGATTTTGCGGCTGTGTTTCAGGAAGACCATCTTCTGTTTCTTCAAAAAATACTTTCTAACTCTTAGCAGAACCTGATGCTTAATTTGCAGCTCTAATACATCCAAGATAGTAAATTGATCATTTTCATTTTGCAAACTTAAGGAACAGTGAAGAAACACTAAAATTGACTTGGAAAGAAAACGCACGAAGAAAAACTCGAGTGTAGCAGAACTCCGTCTGAACAGTAAATGAGGGTGACAGCATATGTCAGCGATAAATAACGACACGTTTTGGCATTTCTTTGCCCTTAAACACGTGCTTACTTGCACAGAACATGTTTTGAGGATTAACAAATAACTTTGTTACCCTACTACAAGCAGCTACCGTACCCCCTTAGCGTTTCTCTTTGTCTGCCTGTGAACACGTACTTTCTCCCAAGGGGTAGGATCGACAATCAAACAATTTTTAGAGATTATGTAATAGTTCCGAAACCTACCTACACTAATACGTACCCGTTGTTCCTCTTTGTGTTAGCTTGAGCACATTCTGTTCCACAAAGAGCTTTAGGGGATTAACCAATAGTCACAATACTCTTGTGCATGTACCTACCTATTCTACGAGTTAAGAGGATAAACAAAGAACTGGAACCCCACCCGCGTCATGTGGTTGTTTAGCACCACGTGGCTGACAAGATGTTTATCGGGTGCAAACATGAATAGCCTTGACGAAAGTGTGTTGCCAGGTCGGGGAGCATTAGCACCTCTAGGGTAATGTGGAAACGGAATCAAAAGAAAAAGATCATATTTGCACAAATTCAAACAGAGAAATATTTTCAATTATCAAACAAACAAACAAAAATCACTGAGTTGATACATTTGATATGTTGCCTATCAAAATGTATCAAATTATGGTGATTCATATCAAAGACACTGTTTCTCTTAATACATATAACTTTTAAAAATTATGCTAGAAGTTCAAAATAAAACATGAAACTGCTACATAATAGCCCACATACACACACAAATATTGAAAAAATGTACGATTATGATAATCCTTTTTGATAAAATTGTGTGGCCCTTAAAAGGGCCTTTGGTTTTTCTTTTCTCTTTTGTGTAGATGTTTGCTTTACGTACGATTTCTTATTCCAAGTCACTTTCACGAATTTCTGCCTTGATCATACTCAAAATAATTTGTAGATCTATTGCTTGTAAAAAAGCATCCGTTACAAACGATAACAAGTTTCTTCTTTTTAGGGATTCGAGATATTTTTCCGCAATTTTACTACATTCTATTCCTAAAAAGGCTGTGCAGAAATGTTCGTCATCACAATACACTTCAGATAAATCTAAAGACTTTGATCTAGATGTTTCTTTCAAATACTCAACTACTGCATTTGTAAGAACCATTTTCAGTTCGTTAATTAGCATTTCACTTTGCTCTGGTGATGTGAAATTGCTAGTCAGGGTTTGTCCATTCGATTGTATCTCTTGCTTGAATATAGTATGAAAAGGTATATTTCGGTAAAATTCTATTACCACCTGATGCCATACACTGAAAGAAATATGAAGTAATTCTTTCCACAGATTTTCAGAGAGAAGAATATTCGATTTGTACATTTTCACAGCCTTCCAACTATAAATTTCTTTACTGATACTGATTTCATGAGTTTGTGGCATAACTTTTACCTTCAGAAACCGCGAGAATGAAAAATTAGGAGCCGATATTCCATAGGCTAGATGACGTGATATAGTGTCCTTCTCATCCATCATTTCACGCCATTGATCTAAAGACATACAAATACCAGATTTGCTTGGATAGCATTGCTTGCCATAACATTGAAATTCTCTGATGTGCACGCCGACTTGATGAGCACATGAAGATACGTAAACGAAGATATTATCTCTTAGATGGAAACAATTTTCTGGCAAATTATCCATATACAGCATCATCGAAGAACTTCCAATAGATTTTACAGCTGCCATGATAACAAAATATTGAACAAAACAGGAATTCCAGGAAGGCTAGAAAGCTCTGCATCGATCGAAGACAAATACTGAAATGAAGTGATACCCTGTAGTACTCATGTTCGAAAACAAAACAGCCAATCAAATGAAAGAAATAGATCAAATGAAAGAAATAGATCAAATGAAAGAAACCCTCGGGCACTATCCTGTGGCCGTTAGCAACGGATGGAACCAAAGCATGAGACGAGAGTCGGTACAAGCACGAACACGCACAACACCAGTTGACACTTGTATGCAGACTTAAATAGAATGACATCAACGCAGAAATACATGTATCACGTGCTCCGACCACGTTCATTACCCCTACTACCTTGGTAATATTTTTGTCACACAAAGCCAACATCTCGGAATATAAATCACACAAAGCCAACAAGTCGGAATATGAGGCACACAAAAGCCAACATAAAAAAAAAAAAAAAGCAAACACGTGGTCACACGCTCATCGTTGGTACCGGTCAATATACTATCTTCGTCAACCGTTTCACCACACGCTTACGACTCCCCCCCACCACACGCTTACGACTCCCCCGGCAGCCGTAGGGGAGGGGTGGGGTACGTTGTTTCTCAATGAGCTCTCGTTTTATAAAATGACAGACACGTGGTCACAAGCATGATCGAGCTTAAACACGATCGTAACAGATCAAAAAATTTTAAGTTCTCAAAGCATAACGTAACGTTTAGAACAATTACGCACGAAAAACTAAATTTTGTCCCTCTACAGAAAATTAAAATTAATAACCCTACGAAAAATTGTTGCAATACAAAAAAAATCTGAATTTTTGAAAACACGTTGCTCAGAATAAATAACGAAAATATTTAATATGTCCTCTTTTAGAAAGAATAAAATATAATAAACCCATGAAGAAAAAAATAAATCAAGTTCTTCATTTTGCAAGATAAAAACATGAACAAAAATACGGTAAAAAAATTTCAATTACTAAAAACAACATGTTACGTAGAAAAAGTTATGAAAAAAAGATTTCACAGGTCGTCTGACTGATTATATTTAATTACAAGAAATCCCTAAAGAAAAAATAATTCTAAACGTAAAAAAAAAAAAAAAAAAAATCCTTCATTTCATAAGAAAATGTATGAACCAGATTAAACGCGTATGAATCACGTCGGGGGGGGGGGGGTTAAAGAACGCCTTACATTTGAAAATTCGTGAATAAAAAGAACAATACGTCATGAAAAATTATTTAATAAGCTCATACGCTCTCCTCCCTGCATTAAATCTAAAGAGGGCCAACAGGAAATCCCTCAGGCAGTCTTCCTCCATTACGCGAATCATATGTATCAATCTCTTTGACCAACCCCAACAATGTCTCGGTAGTCACATCGGTAGAGCTTCAGACTGCAATCATAAACGGCCCAAGTTCCAACCCATGTAGTTCCAAACCCTATCTTCGCTTTTTTCCGATCATAAATCCGTGGTTTCAAAAAAATTACCCCAGTCCACTTAAAATAAAATTTCCCACCACCACCCTAAAAACAGTTACAAAATCAAAATGGCTGAGAAATTTCCCAGAATTAAAAGTGGCTTCGTCAACATCGACGATAAAAAATCACCATATTGAAATTAATTTCAAAAAATACCGACAGATGGTGCTGTACATTTTCGCGAACCACCACCAGAGGGCGCTGCCATCGTATTTTCTCCCTCGCGCCGAGAGGAGACCGGATGGAACCGTTCACCCGTCACGTGACTGGAAGTGTTGCCACCGAAAAGGGTTATCAAGCGCGGTCTTATACTACTCACGATGACGAATCCAGCGTATTTTTGACATGTTAAGTTTCCTGGAAATTAAGTCCTCTCTTTTATTGCAAATCTTTTCATTGACACATGAATGTTATACAATGAGTTATCTACATTGATACGAGTACATGAATAATGTTATATACAAAGACTGATTTATGTCTTTGTCGTCCCTAGGGTTAGACAAATCCCCCCGCCCTCATCCCCTTTGAAATAAAGAACTTAATGGCTACAAAACTATTTTGATCGGTCTTTTTCTCCAAGAGCATTCTTCGTAGCATTTAAGGCATCAGCATCAACTAAAGTGGTTTCTTTCTTGGTCGCTGTAGTTGGTCTAACTCATTTAACAGTGAAATGATTATACAGACATTTTAGTAATTCTTCAGCAATTTTCACTTTTTTAGCAGTAGCAATTTACTTTATACTGAGATCCACTTAGTCTCTTCCTTCATAGTTAGGTTAGACTTGAGAAACGAAAATAATCTTTTTCTTCTACAGTGAACATACTATTCAATGCACGATCACCAACAGTCGGAATTAGAAGGTTCGCCACAGAACAATATCGGAAGCTTTGGGAGCTGCAATTGTCATTGTAAGCAGGACATGAGTGAGTCAATTACTTCTCCCCATCCTCTTAACTTTTCTTGGAATTTTCAATAGGGGCCTTCAAATTCTAATGTAGCCAGTTGCACACAGAAGAGCGAAGTGGTCAAGGATCACCATCGCTGAGATGGGTGTTGGAGTAACAAAACAGCTGATAGTGCTGAAATCCAGCCCTTGCTTTGCCCCTACCAGTGTATTTATTGTGAGGGAGACGGGATAGTTTTGCATGAAATATCCCGCACGTGTCTTCCTCTAAAGCCTAAAGCAATCTTCCTCTACCTAAGCCAAAAAACCTTTTATCGGGTTTCAAAAAGCAACGTTAACATCCCAATCGTCTCCGTTCGCATTAAGTTTAGTTCTTAAGAATAATCAAACAGATAAACCTATGTTTGCTTATGGTTTCTCAAGTCGAAAAGAAAGGGGATTACGAAAATTCGGAAACAAAATCTTATATACAGCAGTTTTTGGACTAAATGTTACTTTCCGCTTTTACTTTAATTTAACATTGTTCTTTCATTACTTTTTTGGGCTTTTACCATATTATTAATTTTTTCTACCACTAGAATTCGTCGTTCCTAAAATTTTCCACTCTAGGCCGGGCCTAGTCAGCCTACTGAGGAATCGGTTTCTTGTTATATAGGGTGTCTCACTCGTTGCTTTACCTTAATTTTTATTAATAAAATTGTGAATAATTACAGTAATTGAATGATGTTTGGTAAGAGCATACCTTCACTCATGGAAAACAGAACCATATCACAATACATGTTGAAAGTGTCCACCCTGTGCATCGAGACAGGCTTGAATACGAGACTCAAGACCAAGAGAAAGAATGAGGTACTGTCAGTGGTTTTAGCCATTTGTTGCGGAAGGACCGGACATCTTGGACTACACTTTCTTTTTTCCGACGAAGCGTGGATTCACTTATCGGGATACATAACTGCACAAAAAACGTGTATGTGGGCAGCGGCGAATCCTCACGCACTTCTCGAGAAACCACTTCACGCACAAAAAATTGGAGTGTGGTGCGCACTGTCACGTCGGCGGGTCCTTGGGCCCATCGTGTTTCAGGATGCGGTCCCGATATCCGCCTACATGGAAATATTTCAGGTATTCGTTAACCAACTGCACCCTGAAGAGCGGACTACTGGATATTTTCAACAAGATGGGGCAACTTGCCATACATCACATGTGAGTGTAGCTGAAATTAAGGCATTCTTTGGAGATCGCGTGATTTCTAAAGGAATGTGGCCACTTCGATCTCCTGACCTAACACACTCCTGATTTCTTTTTCCGGGGGAGGGGGGATCTCAAATCAATGGTGTTGGTTAATTCTTGTCAAGCAATGTGTGTGGAAAACAAAACCAAATCAGAGCAATTGGCGCAAACTTTCCGAAATATAGAGTTTCGTATTCAAGCCTGTCTCGATGTACAAGACGCACACTTTCAACATCACTTATAACATGGTTCTGTTTTTCCATGGATGGAGGTATGTTCTTACCAAATATCATTCAATTATTGTAATTATTCACGATGCCATTAATTAAAACTTGGGCAAAGTAGCAAGTGGGGCATCCTGTATAAGGAGTTCTCTACATTGATAGTATTTTGCAGGGGTTTTACTTCCACACAAAAACGAATCACAGCCAAATCTAAAAGGTGAGAAAAAGTGTGGGCGTGTGTTCATAAAGCTCTTGATTTCCCTCTTGGAACTTCATAGTGACTGCATTAAGCCTCCTACTTATATTTTTTGCTTCCTCATCGTAGATCAGATCATATGTAGAGGATTTTAGGAAGGGAGTGTCTGACCCCAGGTCTTAAACAACCCTTAGAAATAGGAAGCTAAGAGATTTGGGCTAGAGTGCACGATAGGAAAGTGACACGGAAGCGAGGTAGAAAGTGGAAGACGCCCTTATCTATTATCGGGGGCCAGTATCCGGGGGCCGACGGCTTCACGTGCCCATCCGACGCACGGCGGATGTTTAGTGGTTTGAGCATTCGTACCTGCCTGGGATAGAACCTTAGTTTTCTCCGTGGCAGTCACAAACGTTGACCACTAAGCCATCCTCGGCCTCCGCCTCATCATAGACTTGCCTTCGCATTTAAATATTCTAAAGTTGGGGGCACGTGTCCCTCCATGTTCTCCTCTCCCCGACGCTACGCATATGAATCCTTCGTCTTGTATTTCATAGGCACTATACGTGGCTAAAATTTGTTCCAAACCCATTTTCGAATTCGGGATCAACGATTTCTCAGTCAGAGTTTCATGAAAAAAAGAAAATTGCATCTCCCGTTCTCTCGATTTATAGCATTAAGTACAGCGTCCCAAACATATAGCGTTCTTATTTCTGTTTTGTACTTCTATTGTGTAGTTCTGAATGAATCATTGAAAAAACTATTTGTGAACATTCGCAGTGAAGATTCCTAAAACTTAAATGCTGGAACACCTGGTCGAGTTGTCTCCATAATTTATTGTTTCCTGTTTTGGTCATAAATGAACAGTAACGACAGCAGTTGAACTGAATTGTAACGCAGAGGAAACTGTGATTTGATGTCGATCTGTCGTCAGTCTTTGAACTTTAAGAGGTGGCCAAAACTGTTGGGTCACAACTTAGCTGGAGTCGGTTAATTATCCGGGAGAAACCTTTAGTTCTTTGGAACTGTCTTAGGTGCACCCAAACCGCTACTATATAATTTGATAACGCATGTTGACCGCACATGTCAGTTCTGTATCAGTTTTTGTCAGTATAAAAACGATAAAGATGCGATAAAAAATGGATTTGCATAGATTGATTCCTTTCACGTCAGCCGGTAACGCGAAAGAAAATTGTAAAAGTTCAGCACAGGGAATGATTGCGCATTCAAAAAAGAAAAAAAAATGTTTAGGTTAATACTAACGAGGGAATGGTCAAAATCTAAGGCTATTCGGTATTATCTTATAATAGTATTACACTAGAGTTCTTTGATATGTTTCAGTTGCGATGAAGAGCTTCTAGTGTAGAAGCTTAGTGTCTGAATCGTGCAAAATGTGATACCAGCATACCACTTGGCACATTAGTCGATAGTAAGGAGATGATTCACTTTTGATATTGACTCCAAAAATATGACCGCCAGGTTTCTTGTATTACGTCATAAAACAAAATGACCGCTGTTAGTAATTCGAGTGATTAAGACTATATTTTTTTGTTTTGTTGGGAAGTTTTAACACCACTGTGAGCAGCTCGATGGACTATCCAAGCCCACTGGTTCCTGGGAAGGGTAAAAACCAGTGCCGTAAGATAAATACAATATCCATGCTTCACCGGGATTTGAACTTGGACCCATCTTGGACGAATGGACAAAAGATAGGGTCGTTTAGATCACAATGCTATCTGGAGGGAGGGATGACTCCATTACTGACTTCCAGCATGTCATTTTCCATGCTTAAATGGCATCAGTTTCGCATTTTAATCGACTTAGAACACAATTAAATGAACTGTTAAGAAAATAACCACTTTTACAAAGAAATTCAGCCATTTTCACACAGTCTTGTCTAGATGATCTGGCAACACCGAAAATAACCCAAATGGTGGCTTATCTTGACAAACAGTAACAAAAGTGAGTGACATAGCGGATGGCACATCGAAATACATTTCTCCAGATCGGAAATTTTAAATACTAATTTCATTGCTGCTATAAGTCAACTCCTTACGTGTGTTGAAAAATTTCTATAATAAACGGAACAGCATTGTTTATATTTTGGTCACAAGTTTGTCCATGTTAGAAAGAATATTTAGAGTGGGTAAAAATGGCAAAAAAAAAAAAAAAAGAAAAGACGTTGTGAGCTTTTTAGTATCAATGAAGAATCTATGTATAATGAACAAAGTTTTGGTACTATAATTGCCTGGTTCTTTTTCTGCTGTCTGAAACTTTAGTGTGTCCAGTTGAGAGCAAACACATTGATGAAAGAATGGGTACAACAGATTTTGTGAAGATCTCAAGATTTCGATGAAGCAAAGGTACTCACATCAAACGTTAAGACTCAGATATTCAAAGAAAACAGTTTGATGAAACGATCTCTTATTAAATACTGTGCAAAGTCCCAGAGAAATTGTAGGAACAAATACGATAAATCAAAACTTTCAAGACTGAAATCATCAAAACAAACTTAAAGTAACTGAGGAAAGCGATCAAGAAAGTACTTTCAGAACTACGCCCACCAAATTTCTTGTTAACGAGGTGAAAGACAGTTGTTTCTTTCGTAACGAAGAGTCAGCTGCGGAGTAGTACTCTGGAACCTGAGCAATCGAGTTCATGATGCTGCAGTTGCATTCAGCGATTCAAAACTTCTTGCCTAGTCAAATCATGGTAATACAGTTGCAGTCAAAGGAAAATACCACATTTCTTTTATTCAGGATTTATCACTGACTTCGATAAACGCAGAAAAACGAAAAAATTGAAAGGAAAAATACAACGGATAACGGATATCTGAATACATAGATAATATTCAGATAATTGATACCTGAATTTTTGATTGCATTTCAATTGATGTCTGTTTGGTGAAGGAAGTTAAATCATTACTATTTTCATCCTTTTTTTATCACTCAGTAGAAAAAGTATTAGATAATAAAATTTCTTAGATATACCTATTTAAGCATATTTCACTAATGAAAATCTACGACACGGTCTCCCAAACAATTGGTTTTAGCTTGTTTTGGTAGATTAAAAGGGAAAACTGATTTCATTTTTGCCTCCAAAACTTAGAAAATGACATGCTGGAAGCCTAGTAATGTAATATTAATCACTGCAAGTACTAGCACCATTCTATTTGATCAAGTAATAGGAGCAAAATAGCAGTCAGATTTTTAGTCTTTATCAAAAATCAATGCCGCCCCGGTGGCGCAGTGGCCTAAGCGCTGGCTTATGACCATTCGTCCGAGAAGGGTCCGGGTTCGAATCCCGTCGGACATAAATGTTGTGTTTGTCTTACGGGGTATCGTGGACTGAGCGGACACTAGATTTTCCAATAACTTGTCCGATAAATGCTGGACGTAAATGCTAAATGTTTCCCTTCACACTTTATACCCAGACTTAGGACTGGCTATCTTGCCTTCAAATGAACCGTAAAATAGGTGTGTTTAAAAGGTGAATTTATTATTTATTTCAAAAGTGTTTTATAAATTTGTGATCAAAAATACAACAAATACATAGTGCTGAAAAATAGCACAAATTTCATTCTAAACTGCTACTTCATCGCGAAATGCAGACTTCATTGAAGCTTTTGAATACATGCTAACGATTAAAAAAACTTTCCTATATCTCTGTCTTGTTAAAAATGTTTGCAAATTTTTTCCATTTTCTGGTCTGTTTGGATGTAATCCTTTTTTCGTTTGCGAAGAGGTTCTCCTGTTTTCAATCGTTTCAGGACGAATTCTGTCATGAAACGATTGGAAACAGGAGAAATATATGGATGTTGAAATATATGAGCAGGAGAAATATATTATATGAAGGATATATATCAACATGAAGGATTGGAAACAGGAGAAATATATGGATGGAGAAATATATGAACGTGTGACGTCATCGGCTCCGGTTTAACATCATTTGCATATCTCGAAGAGGCTCTCCTGTTTCCAATCGTTTTCAGGACGAATTCTGTGCAGCTTCCTTTAGTTTATTTACAAGAACATATATATTTGCGTCTATTCCCATTCTCTGATTAAATTTAGAATGCTAACCTTCCATTGGGCTATCGGTTCTGTGTCTTTGACCACGGACGTACCAAAGTTGCACTGGCATTTAGAGGTTGTCTAACCATTGCTCCACAAAATAATCATTAAAAAATATTCATTAAAGTCTATTCGTAGGGATTAGCTTTAGGGTACACACGTGTGTTCTACTTCACCATTCAGCCATTCCATAAACCAGCTATCCCCTATTCCTTGTCCGCTCAGTCCACCTGGTCCATTTTGTGTACGCTCAGGATACGCCCGCTAGGTGCACGGAATCGTCTTACGGCACTGGCTCTCTCCCTTACTTGAAACCAGTGACCCTAAATTAGGGACGGGCAATTGCTTATAGCCCATTGAGTTGCCCACGGTGGTCGTTAAACCTTAAATCGGAAAAAAAAAATCAATCTCTACCTTACTGTACACTGAAGAGCAATTGAATTAGAGATACCTGTCTAATAACGTGTAGCACCACCTCTCGCTATGATGACAGCGGTGATTCGTCTCGGCATGGACTCGACAAGACACCGGAAGCGTTGGGAAGCCATACGGATCCATGACCCCTGAACAAGCTCCCACAGTTCACGAAGATTTGATGGAGGAGGGTCGGAGCTTCGAACATCTCTCTCGATGACATCCCAGATTTGCTCGATGGGATTGAGGTCAGGTGACCTGGAAGCGAGGTCACGTCGGTTGAGTGTTCATCCAACCATTTGGATACAATTCGGGAGCGATGGCACGGTGCATTGTCTTGTTGCAGGATGAGGTCCCCAGTGGGATGTTGAAGACGCACAAACGGGAGCAAATGGTCATCCAGGATATCCCGGTAACGTTGACCTGTGAGGGACGATGTCACACGTACCAGGGGTCCCATTTCAGTCCACGTAAACAGTCCCCAGACGAGAATGCCTACCCCACAAGCTTGAAGACTACCCTGCTGGCAAGAAGGATCCATCGCTTCATGTGGTTTGCGACGTACTCGCATCCTGCCATCCGCTTGTACCAACGTGAATCTCGACTCATCAGTCCAGGCAACATGTTTCCACATGTCTAGGGTCCAGTGGCGATGTTCCCGCGCCACTGGACCCTAGACATGTGGAAAAATTGACGGGAGTTATCTTGTTAATCTTTGCACCCTGTGATGTGCGGTCAGCAGCGATACCCTCATGGGACGATGGCTTCTGTACACCATAGCGAGGAGATGGTTTGGGATGGTGTGGCTGCTTACACGTTTTTGTGCACCAGCGTTAAATTGTCGAGTGATTTCTTGCAATTTGGCCCGTCTATCCGCTGTTACAATGCAAGCTAGCCGACGATAACCCTGCTCATCCACACGCTGTTGTCCACGGCAGTTGGCCCTTGCAGGGATGGTATAACCGGATTCGATGTACTCACGGTACACCCGTGACTCAATGGCTCCTGAAAATCCCAGTGCCTGCACGACTTTCCTAGATGGACAAGTGCCTGTCCGACTTCCAATTTGCCCACGATCAAATGCGCTTAGATCCTTCGTCTTACCCATACTGCGTGACTCTTACTGATTCCCGTCGCATCACTCCTTATATTGTCGGATCGCTGCATACGTCATGTCGTTTCTGTTTACAGGGCCGCCCACAGCACCACATTTGCATAACGCCAGCTGTCTCTAATTCAATTGCTCTTCAGTGTATATCCCTGTGCTAAGTAGCATACTAGTAACACATTTTGCCCGACTCGGCTGGATTTCGTCGTTAAGCTAGCTCACTGTTCAAAAAGCGCAAAGGTGTGGTTTATGGGACATGATAGATGTTAGCCATACTCGGGTAAGGACTAAAACAGCTGAAACAAGGTGCAGCAAGTCTACTGAAGTTATCGGGGATTACAAAAGGAAAAAATAATACGTGTGCTATGTTACGTACTACAGAGGTAAAGCACATGATGTCAAGACGACAAATCTGCAGAGATACATTCCGTCCGTATAGCTTAGTTGGGAGAGAAACTTACTCCAGAGTGCAGGGGCGGAAGTTCGATCCCCGTCACCGTAAAAATTTGTGTTTTCACATTGGAGGCCGAACGTAAAAATGGATGTACAGTCCATCCATTTTTCTTATTTCGTATGAAAAATTCGTTCTTCGCTTCAAATAAAAAAAAAAATTAAGTGGGAGATGATGTGACGTACAATTGAGGTAAAGCACGTGTCAAGACGACGAATCTGCAGTGGTACATTCCGTCCATGTAGCTTAATTGGGAGAGCAACTTACTCCGGAGTGAGGAGTTGCAGATCCTCGTCACGGACAAATTTGTGTTTTCACAACTACTCTTGCTAAAAATTCAGTCCACAGACAGCACGTTAGCTTTGTAACTTGTATGCCGCTTTTTCTTATTTCGTAAGAAGAATTTCCATTTTATAAAGAAAATTATAGGTTGTTAGCGAACTGGAAGTATTTGGTTACAAAATACTAGCCCTGATCTCTTACAGAGAGTTTCAGAAAATATATTAAAGAAAGTAGCCAGAAACGAGAAAGGCTTAATCATACTGTTATTCAAGAACTACACTGTTAAACATTTTGTGGAAGGTTGCACCAAAAAGTGGTGCTACACCAGCTGCAACACTTTCTGAGAAAAGATTCACCATTGTGTGGTGCAAAAATAGCCAACAACATAGCGCAACCTTGCTCCGTAATGTAGTGCAACCTTGTAGCATAAAGTGGTGCAAAGTTGCACCATGTTTTGGGGTTTTGTTTGCACCACACAATGGCGTATCTTTTCGCAGAAAGTGGTACAGCTGATTTAGTACCACTTTTTGGTGCAACCTACCACAAATTTTTAACACTAGTGTGTCTCATCATTTCTCTATTATTCACTAAATACTCCTGCAGCTTCCACAAATGCATTTATTTATTTACTTGTACGCATTAGACAACACCTTTAGAAGCAAATAATCCTGCAAATAATTTATTTTCACTGTTTCAATGATGGAGTAACATCATTTCCCCTGAATCAAATGACAGTTACGGCGATTTCAAACAAGCATGGAGTTTTCTTTATTGTGTCATCAGCTTGGTTTAGCACTTGGCTCAAGTGTTGGCCGTTTATGCTCTGTACTAAAGCAAAGTGTCTCTTAACGAAAGGATGTTCCAACCACTAGAAAATACTTATATCCGCCTTTCAGGGGACAATATCAGACAAAAAGATCACTTAAGCGCGGGGAGTAGATTCACAGCTTGAAACCAGCTTTAACTCATTAGTTCTCCTTTAGTGCTGCAAAATTTATGAGAAACATCTTCACCCATTCTCATCGAAACGGTCATCGCCAACACCGCAAAGCCAGTTTTTGACCGATGCCAGCTCCTTAATCTATCAAGAAAACTTTCTCCTGGCATGAAATTATTAAACACCAAGCGCATGATGACGCAGATTCGGAATTTAACAGATCTTAAGGCATGTGTTTCGACAAAACATCAAAAACAGATAATTCTCATTTAAGGCCTTAAATTCTGACAACCTCCGCTTTCACCAGGGCTGTTGCAATGTAGCCACCAACAATTCTTTCCTGGGTTACGAACTTATAACGAATCCTTCCTTAGGGTGTGTTCAAACCAGGCACGTCTTCAACGACAGCCGCGCATGCTACCGATTGAGCTACACTGTTAAAAATTTTGTGGTAGGTTGCACCAAAAAGTGGTGGTACACTTTCTGAGAAAAGATATACCATCGTGTTTTGCAAACAAAACCCAACAATGTGGTTCTGCTTTTCATCACGTGGTGATACAAAGTTCCACGCAAGGTTGCACCATGTTGTTGGGTTTATTTTGCACCTCAGAATGGTGTTTCTTTTCTAAGAAAGTGGTGCAGCTGGTGTAGCACCACTTTTTCGCTGCAACGTACTACAAATTTTTTAACACTGTAAAAAGGAACGTAACGCATAATCACGTTTGAGGTAGAAAAGACGAGAACTCGAATCGTGCGATGATGAAATTCTTTTCGCTAATAATGCGGGATAATTAGTCCTTTTCTTTTCTGTGGAAGCATATTATTTTTCTGAATATGTTTAAAATAATTTTATTTTTTCTACAGGACTTATCAGAAACTGCATTTTTAGCGCGATTTTTCGAAGCAGCAGAATGCTTTGGAATTCGAGATCTTTCCAAACTGACAAAGACTTCCAATTATGCTTAAGAAAAGGTGAAATGTACTGCTTTATAGTATTATTTCTCCAAACCCCTAAATATTAAATTTACTCTTGATAGCTCGTGACGTACCACAGAGGTGAAGCACATGTCAAGACGGCAAAGTTGCCGCAACAAATTCCGTCGGTTTAGCTTAATTGGGAAAGCATTAGTCTCCGGAGCAGAAAGATGCCGGTTCGATCTCGTCACCTGAAAATTTGTGTTATCACAAGCTATTGTCTTAAAAGTCCACAGACTGATACACAGGCTTTTGTCTTAAAGAGTCCACAGGCTGATACATAGACATCATAATGCCCCCTGTGCAATAATTCAAGTACCTGGTTTCTTACAATAACACAATATACAATAGCTGGTGCACCAAGTGAGGGAAGAGACGAATTAAAATCTGGTGCCACAATAACCAAAATTTCTTGCAATATGCTATCTGCAATACCCGATCTCGCTATAAAACTTCAAAATCAGGTCCTCGGAAATACGATTGAAATTTAACAGTTAATCAAACTGTTTTCAGCAATTTTCCGTCTCATGGATACGGAAAAATATTTTTTTTCGGATCCATTTTCGGCAATTTTTCGTCACATGGATAAGGAAAAATATATATTTTTTCCGTATCCATTCCTCTGAGATGGGTTCTGACCATTCATCCGAGATTGATTCTGACCATTCGTCCGAGATGGATTCTGACCATTCGTCTGAGATGGGTTCTGACCATTCCTCTGAGATGGGGGTTCTGATCATTCGTCCGAGATTGATTCTGACCATTCGTCCGAGATGGATTCTGACCATTCCTCCGAGATGGGTTCTGACCATTCGTCCGAGATTGATTCTGACCATTCGTCCGAGATGGATTCTGACCATTCGTCTGAGATGGGTTCTGACCATTCGTCCGAGATGGGTTCTGACCATTCATCCGAGATGATGGGCAAAATGGGGAACTCAGACAGCTATAAGTAGTCGCCCCTACGTAATTTACCGTCACTCCCGGGTACTGGCCCCCGGTAATAAATAAAGGCGTCTTCCTCCCCCTTCCGTGGGAGGAGGTTTCTACCTCCTCCCACGGAAGCGAGGTAGAAACCTCGCTTCCGTGTGACTTTCCTATCAGGCAATCTAGCCCAAATCTCCTAGCTTCCTATTTCTTAGGGTTGTTTAAGACCTGGGGTCAGACACTCCCTTCCTAAAATCCTCTACATATGATCTGATCTGATTTACCGTCACTAGTTTCAAGAAAGTGGCAGAACAAGTGCCATTGGAGGAGCACTGCATCCAAGCCTCATCCATGACTCGAACCTGCTCCAATATGGACGAATGGTCAGCATCTCAGATCTCTTGGCCAAATTTTTATTTTAACTCGATTTATTTGCTCTTATCCCGAACAATGTATTTCACATTTTGCATAAATTTTTATTTTAGGATACATCGGTGAAGCAATTTTTCTGCATACTGCAAATTGACGGGAGTTATCTTGCATTATGCAAATATCTTTGTACTACTATATATGGCGTGTAGAAGAAACTACATTATTATGTAGTTATTAGAATGGGAATTCTCTTTTTAAATTCTGATGCTCCAGAAGTTTCTGTAAAACAGACACTGCATCTTTAGCGCTAAATGGTAACGATTGCTGTATACGATTTCATGAACACCTCTGAAGCCGCTCTTGACTTGCGGTTCGCTTGAAATCCATCCCTAAACCACAACAGTACATCCGCTCGTGCGTCGCTTGTTCGGTTGCTGCAAAGGAATGATAAATGTCCGACAATTGCATGTGTTAGTTCATAGTTTATTTTCGAAATCGCCACTGTATACTTTTATTTTATGAGCCATTTTTCAGCTAGGGCTGAGCTTTATTTTGTGCGCTGTTTATTTCATTTGTAATTCGGATTAACATTTTGGATGAAATATTGAAAAATGTACTTTATCGGAATTTAACTGAAGAAATTGGAACTGAGCCGTAATATGACAGAGGGAACTCGCAATATTAACCTGCTGGGAAAGAGAATGAACGACACTATGAGAGTACAGTTTGCCTGTTCTAAAAATCTCGTTCCGAAGATTTTCTCTCGAAAGCAAAGACACCCACGAGCGGCCATTCTCATGTTGATGACGATGATCTAGACTTTCTGTCAAAAGATCTACGACTGATAGTGTAAGAACTGGCTGAAAAGCTTAGGGTAGACAGCATCTCTCTCGCGCAGCGTGTAGCCATCAGTGTCGAGCAAAAGGAGTTCGACAAGCTTGTTTCTTGTGAAATAAATGACCAGCGGCAAATGTCAAAGTCTAGAAATCAAATCCTTTCTGTTAAACTGAGTAGGAAAAATCCATCACCCGCAGCCATTCTGAAGATCTCCCAAAGTCTCTACCGAAATTCAGTCTTGAGCAATTCTGTTTCATATCACTCCAGTATGCTTTCGAATTTCATCTATTCATAACTCACATAGTCTTCCCTTGGGTCTTTTCCTTTTCCTTGGAATCCAGCCTAGTATTTCAGTTGCCCAATGGTGGTCAGTTCTTCTAGCAATATACCTAGCCCATTGCCATTTGACGGTCTTTATTTTGATCATGTCATCCACTCTTATCAATTTTTAGCACGTCTTTTGTAATAAAAGATCGTGCTTATGTTATCGGTTTGTCCATCCGTCCTCCTGTTGACGCCATATCTCTGCAACTATTAGTCCGATTTCAAAAATTCTCTTTGCATTGGGAAGTTTGAAGAGTGCAAATGATGATCCTTTATTTCGTTTTTTTTTTTACGAAGTACAATTTTGCCGCTAGAGGGCGTAAATGCAGATGATGTTAAATTAAAAATATGTTTTATTACATATATATTTGCTTCTAAGCATCCGATTGAAAAATTTCTTTTATCTTTCGATTCCATTTATATCGAAGAGTATTTTAGGTATAGTTACTCTCTCAAGTTACGCATATTTTTTCCGCTAGGGGCGTAAAATTAAATTACTTTTCCCCAATATCTTTTCTCCTAAAACTCCGATTTGAATTTCTAATATTTGGTAAAGAATACTTTGGCCACCAGAGGGCGTAGGTGTTAATTTTTGCTTCTGATGTATTTGCCACAAAATCTGAGCTTCTAAAATATCGATTGAAAAAATTCTTTCGTAGACCGATACTACTCATGTCGACAAACCTTTTCGGAATATTTCCTCTTAAAATATTGCATGGTTTCTCCGGCTGGGAGCGCAGATGTATATCTTATTTTTGTCAATATATCTGCTTCTAAAATCCTTTTTTTATTGGATAGAGTTACCGTTGTGACATGTTTTCCATATAATTTTAAATTTGAAGTAATTCATAGATTTTCCGCTAGGGGGCGTAAAGGTAAATAAATTGTGTTTCTCCCGATATCTCTGCTTCTAAAACTCCTTTTTGAAAAATTCTTTTTGCACCGGATACAGCTCCTGATGGGAAATCCTTTGCATATAATTTCTATTTTTTGGTAAAAAAATAAAAAATGATTTGGCCACTAGGGGGCGTAAGTCTTAATTTCCGCTTCTGATGCATTTGCAGCAAAATATGAGCTTCTAAAATCTTAATTGAAAAAAAATCGTTTTTGAACCGATACTACTCACGTCTACAGACTTTTTAGGAATATTTTCTTGTTAAAATAATGCATGGTTTCTACGCTAGGAGGCGTAGATATATATCGTATTTTTGTCAATATCTCTACTTCTAGAAGTCCGATTTGAAAATTTTCTTCTTTGTTGGATAGTGTTCCTGATGCGAAATACTGTTCATATAAATTTAAAAATTTCAAGTAAATAATAGACTTTCTGCTAGGGGGCGCAAATGTAATTTTCCACAATATTTCTGCTTCTAAAACTCCGATTTGAAAAATTCTTCCTGTATCGCATACAGCTCGCGATGAAAAAACGTTTTTCATATAATTTCTAATATCTGGTAAAGAATGATTTGGCCACCAGGGAGCATAAGTGTTAATTTCTGCTTCTGCCGAATTTGCAGCAAAACCTGAGCTCCTGAAAGCTTGACTAATTTTTTTTTTTTTTTTCTTGGACCGGTACCGCTCACATCGAAAAACCTTTTGAGAATACTTTCTTGCTAAAATAATGCGTGGTTTTCTCGCTAGGGGGCGTAGATTCGTGTATTATATTTGTCCACATTTCTGCTTCGTAGAGGTCGATTTGAAAAATTATTTCTTTGTTGTAGAGCGTCTCCGCTGCTAAATGTTTCATATTCTCAACTCATAAGTCTGCAACCAGAGAGCGTAAGATCACCATTCCGTTTACAACAGTATCTGCGGGATTAAAAACCCGATTGAAAAACTTCTTTCTTCGGTCAGATACTACTTTTTTCTAGACTATATAGTTCCATTGATTTTGTATAGCTTCGATAAATTTAATTTGCGTCAGAACGGATTCAAGAAACGTGCTCATTACACCCGAGAATTCGGTATCATCTTTCTTGTCTTATCTTTTGTGATTACGCCAAGCATGTATCCTCCATGCTTCTTTCAGCTGTCCCCAGCTTCTGTAGGTCTTTTTTAGTTAAGATCCATGTCTCTTTGATCCACAAGTAAGAACACTTTTCTTTTAAGATGTAATGGTAAATTGCTATAGAAAATTGCATTGTTTATTCCAAATGTACTTCTTATACAAGTTTTATACGCCTCTTGATTTCTCCTTCGATGTGGCCCTCGCTTGATATCTGTTGTCCAAGGTAGATGTAGGCATCAGTTATTTCTAAATATGCCCCATCAATTTTATGATGTTTTAATATTTTAAGGTTATGTTTTTTCGGACTAATAATTGATATCACAGTCATTTTTACCTTAATAAATAAAGTACGGCCACAGTCCTTATGAATGAGCAACTTACGTAAAAGTCTAAGTAAGCTTTATTTCCTTCACTTGTCGAAGTAACATGATTGCAGAAGCTTTACGGAAACTTCAGTAACATGCAGCATCACTTACATGTAATTTTTTTACACTCGTAGTATCAAGTAAACAAGACAATTTTATCAGTAAATCCTCTCACGATCGTACTACCAAACACATTTTGCTCTCGATGTAGATTTTTCATTTGCTTTCGACTTACGGTCAATGTTGCCAAAACGTCTAAGAAAATTCATGGAAATGACGTGTCGTTCAGAACGAAATCAAAGGCAGAAGTAACAAAATTTGCATAAGAAACTCAAAAGAAAGATTTATTTAGAGATATATTCCACAAACTTCTATTGTTTCAATTCTTGTAAATGCACTGTACATCAGTTTCGTTTTTTGTAAATTCATGTTTAATCCCACTGTTGACTCTTGTCAGCAAATTCCTGGATGATACTCTGCAGCTCTGAGGTGGTACTTGCACAATTGACTACGCGAAGGTGGATTAAACTATCTTCATTAACCATTATCCTCGTATCTTCCCAGTTCAATAGTTGAAAAACATTCTACAATATAAAATTGAAAAGCTTGAGAGATATGGTGAAATGTTCTTTATGCAAAAGCTGTAGTACGATATATACAGATGGTGTATGATGAATATTTACATTATGAGTATATTACAGGTGAGTTGAAAAAAAAAAGAACGAAGAGGTTCTTCGAAGTTTACAGACATTATTTCGATGAGGTTACAGCTTTAATTTTGTTGGTACTTGCGTATTTCATGAACAGCAGAACACTTGGCACACTTATATATGCTAGTCCAATACGTAGGGGGTTCTGAAAATCAAAAATTGTTCGAGGTAGAAAAAGGATCAGATTCGTTTAGAATTTAGGTGCTCAGTCGTCCACAACAGTTGGTGATGTAGCACAGTTTAAGTTAAGCCCAGTCCCTATGAAATTTTGGCATTAAGTTCTTACTTACAGCTTTAGTACGTATATTGTATGGTTTTTACACCTTTCCCAATTTTTGTGTATGCTGTGTCTTCGAACAGTCGAACCTTTGCATTTGTACAGATGTCATTAATAATAATACATCCTCAATACCGCAGGATTTCAAAACAACCATACTGTACATGGGTATACTTTTTGAAATTAGTGAAATAGATCTTACACGACAACCAATTACGATTTGCAGAATGGATCAATCACTGTAATATAAATTTTGAAAATGTGAATCCGTTTTTTGGTGTAAACATGACATGGATGTTAAGTCAGATAATATCCGAAAACTTGAAAATTTCATCGTCCTTTAGTGGGAATCGAACCCGCGTCTCCTGGATAGAGCCCGAGTATGCTAACCACTACACCACCCAGAAGGACCAAGTTTCAAGTTTCGGTTAATTGGAATTTAATTTTTAAATTGTGAATTTTAATATTTTATGATTTAGCTGTAATGTAAGCTGGGTAACGCCAGTCAGATAGCTTTGTGGTGTAGGTTTCTGACGACACTTTTGAGATAAGCCCCGTTCGAAACTGGAAAGGGCGGTGCGTTGCCACATGGCGCGAACAAACCACAACCGTAGTACTGCTGCAACAAATGCATGCAAAGCATAGTCCCAGCTATATCATACAAAAAAAAAGTAGTACAATTTGACTTTTTGATGTCTATCGCCGAACAGAAAAAGTACGTTCAGGCCACCCAGAGGCAAAAATGTTCATCGCTCAAATTCCAAAGTACATGAACCTTACCGACATCCTATCAGACACTAAAGATATTTCTTGAATATGACTTACAGACGCGGAGATATTGTGCTTACAGACAGACGCACCAAATGATGCTCTTAAGTAAGATATTCTTTTTCAAGAGGATTGATAAAAGACAAAACACACGGTTCTTATTTGTAGCAGAGAAGCGCTTCATGAGTGTATAACTCATGAAGCTATAGCTGTAGTGAAATTATTGCGTTAATTTTCACTCCATTTTCTTCAATCGATTGCATGAAGGCTGTCTGCTTGCTGTGTGACTTGTCCCTAACAGAAGTGATAATGCCTATGTGTTATCTGAATTGTGTTGGGTGGAAGTAAAATAGTTATTTTCAGAAACAGGCAAACATTTTCCTCGGCGAACAGAAAGAAGGAAATTTTAGAAGCGTGGTGAGCGTTATTGGGCATGCTCAGCAAAATTGTGCATTTCTAAATTATTTATATTTAGCAATGTCGATATTTCACGATTGGATATGCAACAGTATGACGAGGGAAAAATGGAGCCAAGGCTTTCTATAGAAGATTCGTAACAAACAACGCAAAGAGAAAGTTAGAAAAGGATGTTCCTCAACCTCCTTTAAAGATAACGCTGTTAAGAACGCTGGCTCGGGGGAGACTAAACAAAAGAAGACATTTCTTGTAACTTAATGACACACACCGTCAACGCACGATGATGTAATACTAAAAAACGACAGATATTTACAAGTTTAAAACCTTATGAGCACTTCTTACTTGGAAGAGCATTCATGCATTCATCTGCTGATCATTTACTCAAGTCTGAGATAGAATTCATATTCAATTTAGCAGCTAAATACGGGTACCCCAGATATCTGGTCCATCGAATCTACCGTAGAATATTGAATGATAGATCCACATGTCTGACTAAAAACCATAAGCGTACAAAACGATTTGTAGGCACATTAGAACAGTACCCATATATCATAAATGTACATCTCATGAAATACGACATTCAGTTTGGCACTAGATCCAGGAACCTTCTTTCATACATAAAAAAAGATCGGGAAAAGACGAACACCTTGTGTAAATGGGGTGTATACAATAGCCTCCCCCCGATGGATGCTTCCACTGGTGAACATACAGGGTGTCCCACAAAGTACTCCCTGATTTTAAAATAAAATAACTCGGAAACGGAGATCGATAGAAGAATGAAACATGTGGTATGTTTATTTTGAAAGCCGCAAAAATCTGATACAGAAGTTTCAAAATTACTTACAAATATCGCCGAAAGGTGGCGCTGTTCGCTCTAGTCGCAGTACGGAGTCCGAGAAATAGTCTATAACTGTCCTTTGCAGGCAGTTGTTGCAATCACATGACAATCGATTCAAAATGTGCACCTTTCGCAGCACAGAGATGGCGCAAACGAAGAATGAAATTTTCAGTCACCCTCTGTAGTGTGTCAACGGAAATGGACGCACATGCCTCACCGATCAGGATTGTTCCGGAAAACAGCATGCTTCAATGTGCCCCACAAAAAGTAGTCGCAGGGTGTAAAATCGGGTGAGTATGGAGGCCAATCCGTGCCTGTCCCAGTAAATGTGGAATAGTTCAAAGCAATGATTCTTTTGCCGAAGTATTCCTCAAGAAAGGCAAAAACCGCTGGGATACGGTGTGGTCGGGCCCCATCTTGCATAAACCACGAAGTGCCTGTTCGATCCTCCAACGCTTGTAGTGTGGCGGCAAATTGTTCCAAAACTGCAACGTACCTTTCAGTATCGATGGTTTCTCGCAAGAAAAAAGAGCCAATGATGCATTTGCTGAAAACTGCAGCCCAAACGGTAACTTATGGGGAATGTAGTGGTCGTGCTTGACACAAGTGCGGGTTTTCGGTACCCCCAAATCGCCAGTTTTGTCTGTTCACGTAACCCTCCTGGTGAAAATGGAACTCATCTGTGAACCATATGCAGCCAACATCGAATCCATCATGATTAATCATTGAGAGCATATCGTTCGCGAACTCTTCTCTTTGTCGCACAGCTGGACCTGTTATGGCTTGGTGACATTGGATTTTGAACGGAAACATGTAGGGTGTTCCTCAGTAATCTGTGCTTGCTGAATCGCTTTAATCCGGATGTCGCTGCAATTCTTCAGATGGATTTCCTCGGATTATGCTGAATAACTGCAGAAACTGTCGCGACATTTTCAGGAGTAACTGCAGATTGCCTGGGGCCAACATTTCCCACTAACTCATCAGCCACGCTGCCTGTCCGTTGAAATTTGTCGAAAAGCTGCCGAATTGTTTTCGCATGAGGACCTTTTGCAACTTTAAATTGGGATTGAAAACTACGACTTCTTGCCGTAGGACTTCGATATAACCGGTGATACTCGAGTACCAGAAGAACACGTTGCTCCACGGAATACATGACTTCATCCACTTCCTTCAGTACGTTAACCTCCTTTCACGTTTCAACAGCGAAATTGTCCAAAGACTGATCGCTCTGTGCTTTACAGCATTATTTATATGACTCTGCACTGCGACTACAGCGTACAGCGCCACCTGTCGGCAACATTTGTAAGTAATTTTGAAACTTCTGTATCAGATTTTTACAGCTTTCCAAATAAACAAACCACTTGTTTCATTCTTCTATCGATCTCCGTTTCCGAGTTATTTCATTTTAAAATCAGAGAGTCCTTTGTAGGACACCCTGTATAAGCAATTACGTGGGATCCACAAAGTAGTCTTGACATTCGAGTGCGAGAGCACAAGTATGACATTCGTGTCAACCATGGCAATGCAGCACTCTCCAAGAGCGCCGTATGTAGGACTGTTCAACCGGACTGGACTAATATCAAATTGTTAAATACTCCAGCAACCATACACTCCTTACACATAACTGAAAGCTTGTACATCGAAGCTTTTGGGGATCGCTGTTGCAGTGACAACAGTCCCATTGACTTACCCAGAATATGGAAATGCCACATTGCGGCTATGTTAACTTTTGAACTCTAACGACCTATATATGTTATTGTACTACACTGCTGGACAATTGCTAAGGACGGATCATAAACGGCTATATAGCGCATAAAAAAGTAAGTGTGGTTGGATACCAAGTGAAATAAAATAATGTCAGAATGCCAGGACATTACAAGAAAGACAATTTATTGTGCTCTGAAATCCAGAAGGCTTTGGAACGTGTTCAAGGGACAAACAGGCCATTTTGTGCAGAATACGTAAACGTGAAAAAAATGCAATTACCGTCCGCAGGCGTTCCGGCGTAAGATGTCAATACGGGATATGGCCACCATGGAGGGCGAAGCAAGATTCCACACGTCGTGTCATGCTTTGCACAACATTATCAAGCAGCTGTTAGGGTAATTTATCCCATTCCTCTGTCAGTGCACGGATGAGGGTGTCCTTGTTTATTGGAGGGCATTGGCGACCAGCAAGAGTCCTCCCCAAAGCATCCCACACATTTTCAATGGGATTCCGATCGGGAGAACGTGCTGGCCATACGAGGCGTTGAATATCCTCGCTCTCAAGACACTCCTGGACAGCGACTGTTCGATGACATGTTGCGTTCTCGTCCATGAAAATGAATCTATCACCGACAGCACCACGGAACATGCGAACATGAGGTAGCAGAACATCATTAATGTATCGTTGGCCAGTTATAGTCCCAGTTGGAAGCACATAGAGGGACGTACGACCATTGATCATGATGCCAGCCCGTACTATGACACTACATGTCGGATATCGGTCCCTTTCCTGTATGTTTGCTGGACAATATGCAGTACCACTATCACTCCAGATCAGTTGTCGTCGACAATCAGACGATAGACTGTATCTACTCTCATCTGAGAAGAGAACAGCAGACCAGTCGTTATCAGTCCAATTGCGATGTTGATGACACCATTGCAAACGGGCGGTACGGTGACGTCTGGACAATGGGATGCACACAACAGGACGGCGGGCGTATAGTCCTCCTTCATGCAAACGTCTGGCGACAGTTTTTCGGGAGATCCGCTTGCCAGTAGCAGCCATAAACTGATTTGCTACCTCACTAGCTGTGCTGCGCCGGCGTTTTTTTGTTGATAGCACTATGTACCGATCTTCTGCAGGTGTTGCACTGCAAACACGACCTCCCCCGTGACGTTTGCTACACTCTCCATTTGTTTGAAATGATTTCCAAAGCCTTGAAACAACACTGTGGCTGACGTCGAACTCCCTGGCAACATCTGTTATTTTTCGCCCTTCTTCAATCTTGCCAATAATACGGCCACGCGTAAAATCATCTAGGTGATGTCGGGAAGACATATTGAAAATTGCAAGTTCGTCAATTGATTCTTTCCCTTTCAACTTTGCGTTTGAACAACAACGGTCAATACGCGTCAAATCCTTTATATCTCTTATCAGCGCTATGACGTCACGAACAAGTTCGGCAATCCAAAATTTGCATACACACAACACGTCTTACTGTATGCCGCACTTATGCTAATTTCCACATTTTCCTGCCTTCCATTTTATGGTTGCTATCGTTGCTATTGTCATCCGTCCTTAGCAATTGTCCGGCAGTGTATATACACCCAATCTATCGTGTGCCCACTTTGGTATATTTGATGGGTGTTTCAGCTATGTTGCGATGGCAGCAGCTGGTACACTCTTGCGCCGAAGCTTTACCCCTAATACGTCATCATATTCCGCTGTATGTATTGGTGCACATGAGCGGCAATATTCTATTCCATCTGAAGACGGGGTGATTGTCACCCCGAAAGTGCTCATGGGGTTTTTAACTTGTAAATATCGATCGTTTTTAGTATTAAGTCATCGTGCAGTGACAGTGTGTGTCATTAAGTTACAAGCACGAAATTCACTTGTACTTACGATATTGTATCGTTTTTTAGTATTAATATATGTATCGTTTTATATCGGTATACCTATTGTTTTTATATATCGATATAGCAATCGTTTTTATATATCGATATATCAATCGTTTTTATATATCTATCGTTTTTCCATATTTTATATCGATATATCTGTCTCTGTCGTTTTTTAGTATTAAGTCATCGTGCAGTGACAGTGTGTGTCATTAAGTTATGCATAGCACGAAATTCACTTGTACTTACGATATTTTTTGTGTTACGAAGAATATTTGAAAGAGTACAGGCAAAAATAAGGACAGTGACCAGAAATGCAGGATGTCGCTTTACTACATTAAAAGAGATGAATTTATTGACGGTAAAATCAATGCAGTTCTTGCTGATTTTTGAAAAGCAAACTGATATTTCCATGTCCTCATTGAAAACGAATCCGCAGTTTTCATGTAAGTAAATAAAAATATTCATGGACTTCCTCCTAATACTGCACAAGTTTCCGAAAGCATATCTTTAGTTGCAAGTTATTGAAAATTAGCTCTGCATTCTCATTGCATTTTTGGATTGCTAACGGAGCTACTTCAAATGAAGTGCAGTTCTGTGACTGTGGATAGATGTTTGGCTGAAGGCATTTAACCCGAACTTGGAGTCGTAAAATCCAAAAGCGAGTGGTCAGAAACGTTAGTCTCTGAATATTCGTCCGAATAGGCTCGGATTCGAATTCCTTATGGGGCATGGTTAGGGTGCTTGTCGCACTAAGCTGGCTCTCCCCTTTCCTAGAACCAGTGGCCCTGAATTAGAAACGGGCAATTGTTTATAGCCCTTACATTTGCTAATGGCGGTCGTTAAACACTGAAACAAAATCACAAGCAGCGTTGAAAATTATCCAGATATAAATGAACATCAAAATTAGAAGTTCAATCAATCTCAGAGCTTTGCAACGGACTAGGGAAGCAGTGTTAATGGCCCGGTGACCAGGTGGTTAGCTACTAAGGCTTCTGGCTTGCCAAACGCTCATATTGGATACTGGACCCAATCCTGCATAACGTATAAGGAGTACATCTGTCCGTCGACTTGGTATCTTACCTTTCCATGGAGTTTTCGTCCTAAAATTAGGGGCAAACTATTCATGGGGAAAGGCGTTAAGACCCTAAAAAAATATTCATGCGTTGTTTGTTCGTTTGTGTCGCTCCTGGTTTGTGTGTGCGTGAGTGTCTAGATTAATTTATTGTTTTGTTTCCTATCAGTATGAAATCCCAAAAAGGCTCCCTGTTTATGACCACTCTGTATTCCTTCCTTTCACTTTTCGTCCCTAGAAGGAAGATACTCCTGACGTAAGAAACACTGATTTACCTTAATTGCTTATCGTAGAAATGTCACTGGGGGGGGGGGCTTTCTCCTAAAAAATGTGTTCTCCAACGACGGGGTGGGAATAAAGGGGGTTGGTTCCTTTTGTTCGTGAGTGGTCCCGGTCAACGAAGGAATTACTTTTCCCGAAGGATCTGTTAAGCGCCTTTTTAACTGAAGGCGAATTTCTAGCTGCTGTTAGCACGCAGAGTAACTAAAGTCACCATTTAACAATACACTCATCGTCAAAATAATAGTTGCACGCAGAAGGACGTGTGTCATTGCGATGATATTTGGGAGGGAGGTAAAGGTTACCAGGAACAATAAATGAATAAACACTGCGACTGATATGGGCAATATTCATTGAGCTGCACGTCAATAAGTAGTGTCCCTCAGTATGGCATCGGGCTGCCATGTTTGACCACACAGCATGCCAGACGTCTCGGCATGGAGTTGTGCAGGTTCCTAATGGTGTCCTGCAATAAGCCATCCCATGCAGCTTGAATCTTCTCATGCAGTTCCTGCAGATTGTGCGGTAGGGGTGGAGTGTGGATAGTGCGCCCAATACAATCTCACACATTTTCAATCGGCGATAGGTCTGGTGATGCGGCTGACCCTTCCAAAGTGTCAGTGCCTTGAAGGCAAGCTCTCGAGACAGCAGCAGTATGCGAACGAGCATTGTCCTGCTGGAAAATCGCACCGGAGTGAGCTTTCAGAAAGGTTGGGCCACTTGTTGCAGGACCTCATTAACGTAAAGTTGGGCTGTCAAAGTGTCTGTGATGAGCACCAAAGCTGATCTGGCATCGTAGGCAATTGCACCCCACACCATGACACCAGGCCCTTCTGGATGTGTGACGCTCGACAACAAACCGTTCATCTTGGCGCTGACCACGGTGCCTCCACACACGGATTCGCTAATCGTCTCCTCCAAGACAAAATCGGGACTCGTCACTGAAGATCACCAGCTGACATTCTGAGTTGCTCCATGACAGTCTCGCACGGCACCATTGCAGTCTTTGGGGATGGTGCAATGGTGTTAAAGGCAGTCGTCGTAACGGTCTGCGTGCCTGTAGTCCTACGTCGTGCAGCTGTCTGCCAATGGTGCTGGCACTAATCGGACGATGCATGAAGAGCACCACTGCTCGCTGAATATCCGCAATCATTGTTGTTGGGTCACTCCACGCATGTCGAACAACCCATCGGGCCCATCTCTCCGTGGTTCGTCTAAGTCTTCCAGGCCCGTCCTGTCGCTGCTGCGTACTTTGTTCTATCCACTGCCGCCAACATCGTGCTATGGTGATATCCGCACGAACGGTATGGCGCTCAATACGGCGATAAGACCATGCTGCTTCCCGTAGCCCGACGATGCTGTAATAGTGGTAATATAAATAATCTTCTAATAATAACGTAATGGAACGGGAATATTTATTTTATGAAATGTAATGTCATGTAAATATCTTTTAATTGTTGAATTTTAATCATATGTAAATAATTAAGACTCATTGCAGTTTTAGAATGTTTGAAAAGTAATCGTGGGAAACTTCTTAAGAATATATTTTTAGAATTCGATTTGGTAGAGCCAGTATGTAACCGGAATCGATTAGTTTATCGGCGGACTTCCTGGAGTTGGACAACACCCAAGACGTTCGTGTGTAGATAGCTACAATAGAAGAAGGCTTGTTTTAGAGCTTTAAAGCTACTATTAGGCAGGACTTCCGTCCTTCGGGGTGATGACATTAGGAGTGGACATGGAGACGCATTGAGAAGAGGATGTTCGGACGGAGACTTGAGGCGCTTGTTTTAGAAGTAGTGCGAAAAACAATGAGGGGAACGAGACTTCTGAAGAGAGACTGATGACGTGTCTTTGGGCAGTATGTGACTGAGAGAAGGACAGAGAGGTTGGGTGATTTTCGGAGAAATTGTAGAATTTTGAGAAGGGGTGCGTGGTCTCCGCGTCCGAGCGAAAAGAATGAATGTAGCGAGGAGTTAGGACATGAGAGATGGTCTAATCGCACTGTTACCCGGAGTAATTCGCAATTAAGCAAAATCACGAAAAATAAAGGATTTTATCAGACACCAAACCGCTTCTGTTGAATTACCTAGTACTTCTCTATTGATGTTTAAAGGGCTGAAGGAACCTCGCAGACTTCCTATTATAACATATTTCGGTGAGTAAAGAACGAGTTAACGCAGCACTGTGACATATTTGGCGTTGGCGACAGGATTGGCGTCAGTGACATATTTGGCTTTCGCGACTGTTGGCAAGCAGTGACATCATTGGCATAAAAGCAGTGACATCATTGGCATAAAAGCAGTGACATCATTGGCATATTCTTATTACTTATGAAACCTTTCCGCGACAAAAGTTACATAAGTAATAAGACAGTATTTTCAAAAATGACTGCATTTTTCATAAGCTACTGAATTTTCGTAAGTAATAGGACATTTCCTGGAATTCGGGACTTTACTTCTGCGGCGATCTGGCGAAAGTTGCTGGCTGATGACGACGTCTGGATTTTTCCCCCATTGGACTGATAGAGGTGCAATCTGTCTAGCAACGCAACTCAACTCAAGGAATTTGGCGTGGATGGAAACCGTGGGATTTTTGAAGAAATGTCCTTTATTAGAAGAACAAAGGCCGCAGATGAAACTGTATAAAATTTCATGCAGGTCGAGTAGAACTTTTAAGCGGGAGTGATTCCTTTTTATCATTTTCTGTGGAATTGTTTATTTCAACTGCTTTTCGACTGGATTAGTTTTTTACTTCATCGTCGTGAACAAGGAAAATGTCTGTAAGTAGATTTTTCTTTTTTGCATGCCGTAGGAACTGTATGTATTCGTTTATTTGGTACAAGTGGTTGATTAAGAACATTCTTTTCATTTTTGCATCAGTTAATATTAAAACGTCATAATCATGACTACACAAGAAAATTCATAGACTTACAGTAAAGATAATTATCGTGTTTCAGCTTTATTAACTACTCCGCAAATCGGAGAATTTCATCCGGCACACGAACATTTCACAGCCACGCATTTTTTTTTTCAAAGTTCGGAGGAAGTTGCTAATTTAGCAAACTGGCGAGATGTGGATAAACTTCTCATTGCAAAATCTAAACTTCGAGGAGCCGCGGCTGATTTTTTGGCTCAAAGTCCTGAACTGAGAGCCACGTCTGACTACAATTCTTTTAGAGATAGAGTTTTGAATCATTTTGAGGCGGAAGAGCCACTTGCTGTCCGTCTATCTGCTCTAGCTGATTGCTATCAGAGAGAGAGCGAATCGGTCAGAGAATTTGCTACGCGTTTAAAGGCAGTTGCTTATAAATATTTACAAGAGAAGCCCGACGATCCTCCGCAGCTAAAAGCTATGCATGATAAGACAAAACTGGCGCAATTTGTTCAAGGTTTGAAACCACAAATCAAGCGTTTTGTATTAAGTGCGGGAAAATCAGCTATTGCACAAGAAATGTATGCTCAGATGTCATTCTATGCAGCTCCGGTAGCCGCTACGGTGAGCCATTTACCTCAGCATGACACACACAATCAGCATAATTTGGAGCCAATTAAAATGCAACCCCTCTCGAACTCCTGCACGTGCTCGAATTGCTTCCGAACTTTTCTCCGAGGCATACTTCACCTGCAAAGAATGATTCCAACACAACTGCAAGGGTAAGGAATGCACAAGTACGTGCAACGGAACGACCTTATATAGTCGGTCAGGCACAGCGCTACGACCCCTTCTTGCTTACGTCACATGCGCGCCTGATGATGCTGGAATCATTTGCATGTCTCACGTTGTCAAACCTACCCACCAAGACTAAACTTCTGTGTCCATTGTAACACATGTGCCTCGCTGCGATTGCAATAATATTTTATTCCTATTCTTATATTTTCAAGTAAAGTAGAAATTGCTATACCTAAGCTATTAAGTTACATAAAAATTTAAAGAAAAGAGGGTAAGTGCATTTCCCTTGTTAGAGTTGCATTTCGAAATCTGAAGCTATTGATAGGGTGAATTTAATTAGGTAAAGAATTTAAAGTTCTGTTGAAAGATTGTGCGATTTTTGATGCAGGATAGCAAAAATTCTTCTTGGTTATGCAAAATACACAAATGCGAATGTTCACATATGGTGTGAGGCAGAGTTGTATAAAAATAAAATGTATCTGCGTACGCAACCATTGAAGGAGAAAACTTGCTGCAAACCTGCGAATCACGATAGCAATACAATAAGATAATTTAAAGAAAAATTAATAAAACGATAAATAATTATTAGAACATTACAGATTCCAATTAGGACAAAATAAGTACATTAAAATTTCGTGTGCAGCAATCGTGTGAAATGGACCTTTACAGTAAAATATTAAAATATTGGACTATGAACCTCATAAAAACAAGAGAGGCTAATTAAAGAAAGTTTTTATATCCAGAAAAACAGTTCCATAATGAACTTCAAAAATTATAAATAGCATTTTCAACCATTTAATTAAAAATAGTAAACTTACAAAATACATAAAGAAAATATTTTTATTTAATAACTGGCAACTGCAAGAGGAACCTGGCAAAAAAAATTAAATTTTTTCTGTGTAAATGAAACTTTTCATACAGTTCCAATACATTGAGAACAGACCTTGATAAAATCTACTGGCTGGAAATGTCTATAGAAACAAAAGAACTCAGAAGATGTGAACAATAACTGAACATTATTCAAGTTATAATAGAATTAAGTATATCAATCTGAGTTAAAGCCTTGAGTAAGTGTTTTAATGCTATAAATAACATTCTATTTTTTTTTTTTTTTAATCTACAAGCAAAAACTATCTGCAAAATTTGCTAATAATTTGGAAACTATCCGCGTACGCGTGTACGTCTACATTGTGCTACTCCGGTGTGATTTAGAATGTTCACATAAGGTGTGAGTTCTTAGTTTATCGATGGAATACACAAATTTAGATATTTGAAAAAAATGAAGTGTTAGTTATAAAGTTCTGTGCAGAATTTACACATATGTACAGTTTGCTTTTCATAATACTTTTGTGTTGAAATTAACACTAAAATGATGAAGCATGAAAAATAAAAATGAAAGTTTTGTAAGTGTCGATGCAATTGTATCACAAAATTTAAGTGTTTATTTTGAGAGTTTAGATCGATTGCACACGTACGGTGGGATACACAACGGAGTAAAACCAGATGCGTTTTGAATGTTTCGCTTTCCGTTCCCGTAATCACTTGACTCGCAAAAGATGCACTCGCGAGTTCTCACCTGTGAGCTATGAATGGACAAGTCTTATCGCCGCGGCATGGCTCTTCCGAAAACGTTTCCTGGGCGAAGGTCATTGTTGTTTCCGGTATCTTGCTGGCTGTTAATTTCCTCATTATGTTGCTCTACTCGAGGTAGACTTTTGCACTGTGGGGCATAGATTCCGTCAATCAGTGGGATCGGTAATACACTGCTGGCCACACAAAATGCAACACCAAGAGGGAAGCATCCGATTGGCCTGAAATTCGCAGCATTCTTCGCCCGCAAGAGGAAATGCAAACGATTAGCATTGCAGGGCATATGCAAATCATATGCGCCCGGCACGCCACCGAGAAGCTCTATAAGAAGGTTGCACAGAAGGCGGGGTGTAAGTAGTGGAAGTGTGTTGTGCTGCAGGACCTGTGCGTGGGAAGTTTCCTGATGCCTCGTCGCAGAATACGGCAGTCATTCCATCACGTTTCGGAGTTCGACAGAGGACGAATAGTGGCTTATCGCGACAGCGGTTTATCGTACCGAGACATCGGCGCCCGTGTGGGACGACATCCAGACACAGTGAGGCGAGTATGGATTCGGTGGGTGCAGGAGAGACGGACGGACCGACGTGAGTGATTGCCGCAGCCGCGGCACACCACCGAACGGACAACCGGCATATTGGGCGGCGGGCATTGACGGCTCGCACCGCCACATCACGAACGTTAGCGCAGGAATTAGGGTGTGTTGCGCAACAACCTGTGTCAGCACGTACCGTTCGACGTCGTCTGCAGGAGCGTAGACTTGTCGCACGGCGCCCATTGCTCCGATTACCACTGACGTTACACCACCGGCGAGTGCGCCGGCAGTGGGCCGTTGAACGCCGCACCTGGACTACGGAATGGCACGACATTGTCTTCTCCAAGGAATCCCGCTTCTGCCTGTAACATCCCAATGGTCGGATCCACGTGTGGCGGCACCGCGGCGAGAGACTGTACGACACCTGCGTTATGCATCGCCATACCGGTCCGTCGCCTGGAGTTATGGTTTGGGGCTCAATTGGATATGACACCCGCACCCCTCTGGTATGCATCGCTGGTACACTCAACAGACACCGCAACATCTCCGACGTTTTGGAGCCTGTAGTCCTCTCTTACCTGCAGGACCTGCCAGCGGCCACGTTTCAACAGGACAATGCGCGCCCGCACGTGGCACGCATCGTGCAACAATTCTTCACGGTCCACCAAGTGTCGCCACTGCCGTGGTTGGCCTGTTCTCCCGATATGTCGCCCATCGAACACGTCTGGTCGCTGATCGGCAACCGAGTGGCCCGGCAAGTACCACCCGCCGCTATGCCTGATGAACTGTGGCAACGTGTGGAAGCAGCCTGGACCGACATGCCCCAAGCCCACATGCAAAGCTTCTTTCGTTCGATGTCGCGGCGTGTAGCGGCCGTTATTGCCAGCCATGGGGGCCACACGAACTATTGATGTCTGCGTGTTCCGCAAGTCGCACGGGCCTGTAAGCTCAATCGTTTCATCTTTGTATCTGTTGTTATGTGTCCAGTAAATCTGGCTTTGCTATCTCGTGTCCTTCTTGGTGTTGTATTTTGGGTGGCCAGCAGTGTAGTACTTGAGTATCGAACTGCTGTGCTAAGATGTTGTGTGATGGGCTCTTTTTCCCAAATGTGCGTAGATCGCTGTGTGTCATTTCCTAAGGATTCTTCTCTCACCTGTGCTGCTTTCTGAGTCGGTTTATAATATCTTCGAATAAGATATTGTTGACACGAAGATAAAAAATTCTTTATATCTACGTTGTTCCAAAAATAGCTTTCTCTGATTCTTTGTAATGTTTTGTCGAATGCAGAGTGGCAGTTGGTTAACAATGAATCTCGCATTTCTTTCATAACAGCAGTTCTCAAGGTGTTCGGAACAGAAAGTTGTTTTATTACCCTTTGTCGGACTTGTGATAGATGTGGAGTCGAAGAGCGATATAATATTACCTTGTCTAGAAAGTAGAAGTCATTCCCTCTGTTGGGTATTTTCTGAGAGTTTCTTTCGATTTGTTCTACTATGGGTTTCCAGTAAGGGTCTTGTCGCTACAGTATTCGGATTTCTTCTTCAGACAGTTTTTCTGGTATTAAATCGACTGCTTCAGCTGTCACTGCACTTACATTTCTGGAGAGGTAGTCTGCAAAGACGTTTTGTTTTCCACTGATGTGTCTTATCTCCAAATCATATTCTTGTTGTATTTTCCATTCGTTGAGTCTGAAGTTGGAACTATTCTTCGTGAGTAAATAGGTGATTGGCTTATGATCCGTATGTAGTGCAAATGCTTTCCTAAAGATACGGCCTGAAATGGTTTACAGCCCAAATTAATGCAAAGCATTCCCTTTCTGTGGTGAAATAATTTTGTTCTGATTTCTTTAATTTTCGGCTGGCATAGCTAACTGGTTTTAGATTTCCATCATCATCTGGCTGCTGTAGAATTGCTCCTAAGGCTTTAGAACTTACATCTGCAAATAAATGGAATGTTCTGTGTGATGGTGAAGGAGTGGCTCTGTTGATAATATTTCTTTTATTTTCTGAAATGCTGTTTCAGCTTCTTCTGACAATTGAAATTTTCCTTTACTTTTTATAAGATCAGTGAGTGGGGTTATAATATCTGAGAAGTTTTGAATGTGGTTCCTGTAGTACACTGGCGTGCAAAAATTAAGGACGAGACGGTTTTTCGAATGTAACGTCGTGCAGAAGTGCTCCACATTGACTCAAATCATACCATGAGATCCCCAAGATGTACGAATATGAGACAAGTGAGCAAAACCGTCCAAACAAGTAATTCAAAGGATACAAAGGCACTGTATTGAAAAGGTAGCTTCGAGCACAACTAGACAGAAGGCAGAAACGTCCATGTGACAGGCGGCTGCCAAGAAAAATCCAGTCTTTAGTAGGGGATATGATCACCCCTAACTGCGTTGCAGGATTTACAACGTCTGTCCATGCTGAGAACGAGGTTGTCAAGGAACTGTTGAGGCATCGCGGCCCATTCCTCTTGTAGAGCCAATCGCAGCTGCGGAATCGTTGCTGGCGGCTGGTGACGTGCTGAAGATCCCAAACATGTTCGATTGGATTTAGGTCCGGGGACCTTGCGGGCCAATCCATCGTTGAATATCTTCACTCTCCAACAGCTCTGTGACAGCCACTGTACGATGAGGTGTAGCGTTGTCGTCCATGAAGAGGAACTTAGGACCCACAGCACCTCTAAACAAACGCACGTGAGCCAGGAGAACCTCGGTACAATAGCGGACACCAGTGACTGAACCTCCTTGGAAGATGTGGAGGTCAGTACGGCTACCAAGTATGATACCGCCCCAAACGAAAACTCCGCCACCTCCAAACCGACCGGTTTGGAGGTAGCGGAATTTTCGATGATGTTGGATGTGTGATTGCGTGTTCCCTGCTCTCTCCAGATGTGTATACGTCCAAAATCGCTCGTCAGACTAAATCGGCTCTCATCCGTAAAGAGAACTCGACTCCATTTGCTGATTTGTCCAGTTCTTGCGTTCCTGGCACCACAGAAACCGCCGTCTCCGATGAGCAGGCGTTAATGGCACACACCGTACTGGTCGTCGTGCAAATAGACTACCTTTGTGCAGCCTCCTGGCCACGGTAAAACGCGATAACGGACGTCCAGTTGTCTGTTGCATGTACCTTGCGATTTATCCCGCTGTCTTCCGTCTGTCTCTTCTCACCTGTAGGACAATATACCGGTCGTCCGCCGCCGTGGTTGCTCATGGACGACCACTGCTAAACTCTCGGACAGCTGTTCCTGCCGTTTGAAATGCTCTTCAAGCTCGTGAAACGATGCTGTGAGCGATCCCGAACTCCTCGGCCACTCTAGTCACACTTCGACTTTCTTCCAACTTTCCAATGATGCGACCTCGGGTAAAGTCATCCAGATGTCGTCTACTGGATTGCCTGTTGGCCATATCACACAGTGGCAGCAACTCGACGTCGTTCAAACCGATGTACACCGTGCAATAGCTTTCACCGAATTGCTGAGCGTACACCGCCCGTGTGCTTTATACCCTTCCGACACTCCTCCCCCTACGTCATGCAGCATATATGCGCATGCCCTACCATACCGGACCCTAGTCTATCTCCTGAGTGGTCTTTCGGTCCGTTCTGCCTGCTCGTTCCGCTGTTATGCTAATTTCTCCTCTTCGTCCTTAATTTTAGCACACCAGTTTAGTTTATAGTACCTACTATTTGCTGTACCTTTTCGACGAAAGTTGGGGTTGGCAATTTCGGTATGGCTGCTATGTTACTGGGATCTGGTTGAATTCCTCTTGGGTTGATTTGGTTACCCAAGTATACAATTTTTTCTCTCAGAAAATGACATTTGGATGATTTGATTTTAAGGTTAAGTTTCCTTAATCTGGCGAAGGTCATTTTTAATCTTTCGACCTGCTCATCAAACGTAGTGCTGGTAATCAGGATATCATCTACAAATGCATAAATGCGATGCTCTTTGAGTCCACCTAACGGTAAGTTCATGACTCTTTGAAATGTGCTACTTGCATTGCAGAGACCTTGAGGCATTTTCTTGAAGGCGAAGGACCCAAATTCTGCGCAAAATGCGGTTTTATGTATATCTTCAGGCGCCATAGGGATTTGCAGGAATCCGGAGTTTAAGTCAATAGTGATGAAGAAACGGGTTTCGCTTAAGTTATTGATGGCGTCATACATAAGTGGTAATGAATATTTATCTATCTGAGTGATAAGATTCAGTTTTCGGTGATCCAATTCAAGTCTGTAAGTAGTTTGGTCTTTCTTCTTAATTAGTAGAGCAGGGCTCGAAAATGGTCTTGTTGTACTTGGTTCTACAATTCCAGCATCCTTTAAATCATTAATTGTTGCATATGTACTGTGTGACACATTACTTCCGCAACTAGCATTCAAATTACCAGTGAGTTGCGCCACAGTATCTCTTCTATTGGCTGGTATCATACGGGATAGCCTTCGTTCACCACTAGCATCGATGAGCCGTGGTCAGACCACACCTTGCTGGCGGTTCGCGGTTTTTTCCTCCTCGGACTACTTTTTTGACCGTACTAACCACGTCTGACCATTAGCAACCCACAAGTCATGCCGTCTCATAAATACTCTGACCCAGTCGTCTGGCCATTACGATTTGGCCTTTACCAAGTCGGCTGCATTTATCATCTGAAGAACGAGAATAACACTGATTCACAGAGCTGACGTTACAACAATCATTTCCAGGTAGAGATAACAGGGGGTGGAGATGAAACACATGGCCTTGTTGGGTGTAGGTAAAGTGCGGCTAAATAATCCCCTTGAGTTCTTAGATGTTTTATGTCATTGCAAACCCACAAGAACAAACACTGCGGCGAAAAGCTGAAGAGGATATTTTTGAATCTCCATCAAAGATAATAAACGCTGCTGTGGAAGAAAATTCTGGCCCTTTGGAGACCCTCACAGAAAAGGATATTTCTTGCGTTAAAAAAATGCTGAATGCCAATCATCAACAGAACACACAACGAATGCATGCGAATATTTTCATGCTCGGTTTAGTATTCACTTTTGTCATCCCCATCCAAGCTTATGTAACTTTATAGAAGCTCTGAAACTTTTTCAAACTCAAACATATATTACAATCTAAAGTTCTTGTCATATCACTCGGAGAAGGAAATCCAAAACTGCCATGCGAAGGAAAGAAATGCAGTCTATGAAAACACGCGATTACAGAGGAGGATGTATTTGAAATGGTGAAATTTGCATCATATTTTTCAAAGTATTAATTTTACGCTTAAGATTCGCCAAACTTTTTAAATCTTTATGTGTGTTACACCAGTGAATAAACGGATTTAAAGCGCTTCTTGAGTGTGCACGATCTGGTGTGCCTTGCAATAATGAGATTATCTATACTCAACTTTCCTCAAAAGCATAATAAAATACACTGAGTGGCCACTTTATTATGACCACCCCCTCAGTACTTCGTTCGCAGTACTTGCCTTTAATACTGAGTCGATTCTTCGTGGCATGGACTCCACGAGATGTTGATAGGTGGTTTGTGGAATATGAGACCATGCTAGATGAATAGCACTTTCCAGGAGTGTGAGATTGCAGGGTTGTGGATCCAGCTGTCTCATGGCTCGTTCAAATTCATCCCACAAATTCTCAATTGGGTTGAGATCTGGAGATTATGGGGGCCACCTAAGCAAAGTAAACTCACCGGCATGTTCCTGAAACCAATCCTGTACAATACGAGTGCTATGGTAGGACACATTATCTTGTTGAAAGTAGCCATCGCCATTGGAATAAACCATCCACATGACAGGATGAACTCGGTTCGCAACGATGTTTAGATATCATGTGCCACTCAGACATTGATCAACACGAATTAAAGGGCCCAAAGCATGCCAGGAAAACATTCCCCAAACCATAACGTTGCCTCCACCAGCTTGAAGGGTTGTAGCAATGCATTTAGGGTCCATGCTTTCGTGCTGTTCCCGCCAAATTCTCACCCGGCCACTGGCATGGTGCAACTGAAAACGTGATTCATCGGACCACATAATTTGTTTCCAATTATCGACTGTCCAATCCTTGTGCTCCTGTGTGAACTGGAGACGTTTTCTCAGACAGCAAAGGTATTCGAACAGGCCTTCGGCTGCCATATCCCATCCGATGCAGTGTACGACGAACAGTGCGTGCAGAGATCATTTGAGGGGATCCTTGATTAAGATGGTCTGTAATTGGCTGCACTGTTGCCCTTCTGTTGTCTGTAACCAGTCTGGACACTCTCCGTTCCGCCGGAGCAGTCACTAGTCGATGACGACCACATGTTGCACGTAGAGACCCAGTTTTTTGGCTGACAGTCTAGTCTTTAAACACTTTAACAACAGCTGCTCTTGAACATTTCACGAATGGGGCGGTTTTGGTGATACTCGCAACATCGCTCCGAGCTCCTCCTACAATCATCCCACGTTGAAAGTCCGTTAAATTGCATTTTTTATTCATCTCGTCACCCAAAAATCACTTCTACTACTGTCGCAAGCCCTAAGCTTTCCCTTTTTATACTAGCCTCGCCCTCTGGCTGCAGCAGCGTGCAGCCATAGCTCATTTGCTTAAAACTGTCAGGTGGTCATAATAAAGTGGCCACTCAGTGTATACATATTCAAGTTTTGTATATGTGAGGATAGCGTCACTTCACGGCAAAAAATTGCAGGGTCAAATTATAGTAGATACACCAGCAGATGAGTGGCCAGTCAATTAACCGTAATTTTATAGTACCATACCGTAATGTTCCTTAACAGTCTAAGGGCCAGAAAATAAAAACGCTTTACCCACAGAAGTGTTGCTGGTCGACTGATTGCACATGAAAAAACAGGTACATAACCACTTTAAGAAGAACGTTGCCAGATTGTGAGGGTTAAAATACAGTAACAGTTCAAACAGTTTAAATACCGTGAACATGTAGTTTATCTACCAAAAATTTATCGTTGCGTGTTTACGATCTGTAAAACGTTTTAATCCGGGTGAAACACCGACTATTCACGGCAATTTTTTACGACGTTCATCTTTCTCTCTTTAGTATTGGTAAAGTAAACGTTTTTTTATTCCACTTATAGCAGCCATGTAAACAGATATTTAACTTGGAAATAATAGTTGATTTTCATTACTATAAAAATGAAGGGCTGCTAATTAAATAACAAGGAACTGTACACCAACTATACTTGAATATTATAACTATACTAGTGATCCGAATTTCTTGGCGTAGAATAGAAATCAAAGTTTCCAAGCTTTCGCACATCAACCAGATGGCTTTTTCAAGGAAGGTAGACAGCAGACTGCAAACTGAATAATAGAACGTTTCAACAATTTGAACGCGAAGATTTGACTTGACAATAAACGAACAGGTGCGAACGTACGTAATTAGGCATTCAAAACACGCGGCGTTATGCTCGCTTAGCACGCGGAATCATGGAAGAAAAACAAAAGGCATTCACTGCTTGAAGAGCTGGTTCCAAACCCGTGGCAACTTCAGCGAGAGGCTAACACTGCATGACTCGTTGTTGGTTATGATCTCCAAAGTTTCGCGAATGGCAGTAGATTTTGGGGTAGAGTAGGAAGCTAATTTCTTTATGTTATCCCATATAACATAAAGAAATTCACTTCTCTGGATACGACCGTGGTTACTTTGCCGTATTTAATGTCCCTTTTATGTTCGTTAACTCTAATTCTAAATGAACGTTTTGTCATTCCAATGTAGTATCGCTTGGAGCTGCCCGGATATTGTGAAGGAATGGCATAAACACCTGCTTCATTAGAAGGTGGGTCCCTGTCAGTGTTTCCCTTAAGCATGGCGTATAAAGAAGTTGGAGACCTGATGCCAACACCGAGGTTCCTCTTCTTGAGAGCGTTCTTGAGCCGATACGATACATTTGGTATGTAGGGAATCGAACCCAGTTTGCGCATCTGTGGCTTAGAAAGATTAATATAACTGGTTCTAGCTTTCTTTATATAGCTATATACCAGGTTTGGGCGTATCCTGCCTCAGCAGCCAACTTGATAACTTTCTCAATTCGCACTGCCTAGAAGGAGCGTCTGAGACTGCAAAGGCTCTTTGGACTCGAGAACGGAAGAAAGCTGTCTTGAATCAGCAGGGCAGAATGAGCTGCGGAGCATCAGGTCGGGGACGGATATGGGTTTATAATAGACTTCTGTTTGAAGGCGATTTTCAGGTAATTTACTTAGTAAAATATCCAGTAAGGCAACGCTCCCTTGTGTTCGAGTTCCATAGTGAAATTGATCGTAGGGTGTATATCATTGATTTTATCTGGCAAAAGCGGGATAGTCTTCTTTTCGTGAGACCATGTGAGAAATACATCCTCCGCACATCTTAGCCAGGTGGTAGGCCTTGGGGTGTTGGTGAATATATATTGCTCAATTAGGCTGTTATGCTTAGTTTCCCTTCGCGTGATCTTTAGCCGCAATTTACCTATGTGTTGCGGGTAAATCCTAAGCGGCTGTCATCTGCCCTTCCTTTAGGATATAGCCGCAATTTAGCTATGCGGTTGGAGATCATCCGTAGCTTTGGCAGCAATTTATGATGATCAAATGATCATATGCAGAAGATTTTAGGAAGGGAGTGTCTGACCCCAGGTCTTAAACAACCCTTAGAAATAGGGTAGTAGGAGATTTGGGCTAGAGTGCCCGATAGGAAAGTGACACGGAAGCGAGGTAGAAAGGAGGAGGAAGACGCCCTTATTTATTACCGGGGGGCCAGTACCCGGGTCCGACGTCTTAACGTGCCCATCCGACCCACGGCGGATATTTAGTGGATCGAGCGTTCGTACCTGCTGGGATCGAACGTGAGGTCTTTTCCGAGGCAGTCACGAACGTTGCCCACTAAGCCAACCGCGGTCTGGCAGCAATTTAACAACACCGGGCCTTATTTATGTAACGGAGGGTCCACAACCGCGGGGCCAGCGGCTGAGCGTACTCGTACGACGAGTGGTTTAGCGCAACTCAACCTAGCTCAACCTACCTGGGTTTGATCCCGCAAGCATCTGGTCCGGAGGCGGTTGCTCTAACCTCTAGGTCACTGGTTGGCCCGAAGAAGACTTGTGTGTGAGTGCGGTTCTTGGGTCTGGTTCTAGCACTTAAAAATCTCGCAACCTTAAATTTGAGGGGGTATTGTTCCTCAAATTTCGGTGCTCTTAGAGATCTGTCAGCGAACCAAAGTATAGCCGACCATAAGGTTATATTACAATAAATCTTTTTAAGTAATATATGGTCCCATATTTTACTTAAAAAGATTTCATTGTTTCGAGAACTGAAGGTTAATAAATTGTAAAGACGAACCTCACAGAGCTTTTCAAATTCTCAAATCCTTGCTATGTTCAAAATTTTGTGTGTTTTTTTTTTTCGTAACGATTCGCGTAGCAAAATGTAGTAGTCACTGTGAAATATCTTCCACATATTCCAGTTTCGGAAATGGAAGATATGGAGGGAAAATGTAAATAAATAAATAAAGGAAATTAAGAAGTAAATTAAAAAAAAAAACATGTGCGAAAAGAAAACATATCGCTGTCGACCGTCAAGGCTTTCAACGTAAATTAAGATCTAGTTCGGAATGGAAAATTTTTTTCTCGTAATTTTTTTCATTCACAGTTTTTCTAATGAGAGATCTCGCATGTGTTGTATATCACCGAAAGAAAACGGCACACGAGAATAAGACGCTGAACAGCGAAACGTGTCAGTGGAATCCCTCTGCTGAAGACCCAGCCGTATAGATCAAGTGTCGTGTTTGTTGAAGAACACGTGTTGGGCTGAGCGTGCGCCGTCGATGGACGAACGACACTGTCAAAGGTCGCTAATAAGGTCATGACCTGCGGCAACGTCACCTCTGCTACTGTTTTTTTATCTGTTGGTGGATCTAGATCTCAAACTTTTTCTTTTCATTATTTAACACCCATCTCGCATGCCTTTTCCCATTAGCAAGGTTTTGGTATTTATGTTCCGAGCAAATTCATCTGACCCGAGTAATTAGTTAATCTTCTGAACCGACGATATGAGATTAGCTTTGAGAACACTGATGATCTTTTGGTTGCTATTACGGAGGAAGGAAGATTAGGAATCACGGTTCATTTAAAAACAGTAATTAAACGCATAATATCGTAAACATGTTATTTTGTTCTTGTAGTGATATCTACACTAAGGATCGGAGTTGAAAGGGTCCCATATTAAAGGTAACACCCCCCCCCCCCCCGCACACACACACACACCAGAGACCCAGAGATGGAAACAGGTCACGGGTCATCAGGTCAACAATTTGTTGCGGGTCAAACAGGTCGGGTCAAGGTGTTCCTGACCCGATTTCGACCCGATTTTATTTTTGAATAGAAAAAAAATATTTCAGGGAGCCCTTCAGAGGTCTTTGAAATAATACTTCAGAGATGCAGAGTGCGATCCCGGAACTTGCTGAGAATTTAAAGAAGTGGAGAATAAAAATGAACTTTCAGAAGACAAAATTAATGCGCAATGCTTTTACAAGGAATGAACATTTATCAGTTGATGGGGAAAAGCTGGAGATAAACAATTCCTACATTTACCTTGGGCAGCAGGTATCAAGCGAGGGTCACATTGATGAAGAAATTAATTGGCGTATAAAACTTGGTTGGAGAGTTTTTGGAAGAAACAGTATAATTTTTAAGCGCAATGTGTCTTAAAAGAAAAAGTGTTTAATCAATGGATCCTTATAGGGCTTACGTACGCAGCAGAGAAGTGAACCTCAACTAAAAAAGACATACAAAGACTGCAGACAACAGAAAGCAGCATGGAGAGATGTATACTTGGTGTACCCAAGAAAGATAAAAAGAGAAACACGTGCATAAGGAAAATAACAAGACTGGAAGACAGCATGATCAGAGTAAAATGCCTTAAATGGCAATGAGCTGGACATCTTGCTAGGAGAACGGACCACCGATGAACAACCGAAATTTTAGACTGGATTCAGAGGGACAGGAATAGACCCAGAAGAAAACCACGTGGGAGATGGGTGGATGAAGGAGACTGGCCCAAGACAGTCCGTTGTGGAAGAAACTTGGGGAGACCTTTATCCTGCAGTGGATTGATAATGATCGACAATGATGATTATGATGATTATGTATTCGAGTTCACAGCTCAAAGCAGATTTGTCCGGGGCAGGTCGGGGTCGGGTTGTAAATCCTGCAACGCAGTCAGGGGTGATCATATCCCCAACTAAAGACTGGATTTTTCTTGGCAGCCGCCTGTCACATGGACGTTTCTGTTTTCTGTCCAGTTGTGCTCGAAGCTACCTTTTCAATAAAGAGCCTTTGTATCCTTTGGATTCCTTGTTTGGACGGTATTGCTCACGTATCCCATATTCTTACATCTTGAGGATCTTATGGGATGATTTGAGTCGATGTGGAGCATTTCTGCACGACGTTACATTCAAAAAACCATCTCGTCCTTAATTTTTGCACGCCAGTGTAATAGGCTGCTTATTTGGAGATATGAGCATAAGGTGCATTACTGATGTCAGACAAGTCGCTAAATCGACGGTGGTTTTTGTCATCAACAAATGGAAGAAACCGGGACATCGTAGGAATTCACCTCGCCCTGGAAGACCCACGAAACTGCAACCACGTGACCGGAGGGTTCTGCAGAGGGAGATCCAGAAAACCAGGTCCCGACTAATACACGCTGTAGCACACGAGTTCCAGATGGCCACAGATGTTATGGTCTCCACCAAGACACTTTGAAGAAAGGTCCATCCACTTGAGTATCATTGCCGAGCAGCTGCCCATAAACCTTTTATCACAAAGTCCAATAAAGCCACTTGACTACAATGGTGTCAACAGCACAAAAAATTGGACATTGGAGCAATGGCGGCAGGTGTTATGGAGCGACGAATCCCGCTTCACATTATTCCGATCGGATGGACGTGTCTGGATTTGTTTGGCAGTTACCCGGAGAACGTCTGCTTTCGGCGTGTACAGTGACGACTGTGAAACACGGTGGCGGTAGAGTTATGATATGGGACTGTTTCAGCTGGCACGGTGTGAGTTCACTGGTTATTATTCATGGCAGCATGAACTCTGTACTGTATAGAGATATTCTGGATAACTCGATGCACCCAACGTTGTGACAATTCTACGGCCACGACGATTGTTTCTTCCAGTACGGCCATGTCACTTGTCATATTTCGAGGGCTACAATGGGATGGTATGAGGCAAATCAGGTCGCGGAAGGACTGGCCTGCTCAGAGCCCTAATCTCCATCCCATGGAACGCCTATGGAATGAAATGGAACGACGAATGAGGTCTAGACCAACACGACCTTCTTCACTGGCAGAGTTGGTCGATTACTCAAAGCGGAATGGAGGAACATCCCGCTCTCCGTAATCCATGGACTTGTGAACAGTTTAACTCCACGAGTGGCTGCTGTAATCTCTGCAAGTGGAGGACCTACCCACTACTGATGTAAATACAATTCTGTATTTCTATTGATTTACAGTGTCCAATCACTTTTGTCCCCATAGTGTAGTTACAGTATACAAATATGCGTCAAAAGATAATTCAGGTTGCTTCCACAGAAATCAGGGCATGCTGATTTTCTGATGTTTCTGACTGATAAAAATTTAAAAGGGGGGATGAGTGGGACCTGCGATTTTGTCTGTAGTCAATCTTTTTACACAATCGTTAGTCACACATTTTTAGGTGAAGTAGCTGTTTTCTTTTTTTTTTTTTTTTTCTCGATAATTAACGTCTCTGAACAGCATCTAAGACTGAAATAACTCGCCCGTCTCTAATTTAGAGCTACTTGTTTCAGGGAGTGGAGAGAAACAGAGATAGAGGGTAAACACGACAACCATACCTATCCTGAGTCTTGGTACGGATGTCGTGTTTACGTCCTTGTTCTATTGGTATCTTCTAATATCACTATATATTAATTAAAATTAAGAAACCGTGACATTAATTACTCAAGTTAAACGAGCAGTGTATTCGGAATTCAGGTAAGCAATTTTTTCATTTTATTGCATTTTAGTTGAACAGACATGGTATTACATAATCATAAATACACTGGCGGAAAGTGAAAAAAGAACACCAAGAAGGAGATGTGTGATACCAACGAAATTTATACAGCATAATAACGGAATACAGAGAATAACATGATCAAAACATTATGGCAAAATACAGCTGTATTTGCGGGTAAACTGAAAAATAACATTTCCATGTAACATGGTTAGTACGAGGTTGAACCGCCATGAACTGCGTCACACTGTGCAATTCTGGCATGGAGTCTGTCGTACAGATGTTGGATGTAATTTTGGGGTATTGAGTTCCAAGCATCCTCAACCTGGACGCGTAAATCGGGGATGGTCGTGGCTAGCCGTGGTGACCGGATAAGTCGTTGTCCCATAAAATCCCACACATGCTCAATGGGGGACAAATCCGGTGAACGTGCAGGCCATGGAAGCTGTCTCACACCCTGAAGTGCATGTTGCGTTCCACGTGCCGTGTGTGGGCGTGCGTTATCTTGCTGGAAAACACCACGATGGATCGACCTTACAAATGGCACAACAACGGGCTGAATGATGTTGCTGATGTAGGAGGTGCCGTTTAACGCACCCGGTACAAACACTAGTTGTGTACGGGAGTGATAGCTGATCGCTCCCCACACTAGGAGACTAGGTGTAGGCCCTGTGTCTCGCTGACGGATGCAAGAAGGGTGGAGACGCTCCTCTGTGCGTCTGCGAACAGGCATACGGCCATCAGAGGCTCCCAAGAATAATCTGCTTTCATCGCTGAACACGACAGATCGCCATTGCGTTCTCCAGTGCAGACGTTAGCGACACCACTACAGCCGTTCCTGACGGTGGGCAGGAGTCAGAGGTACACATGCCAGAGGCACACATGCACGTAGTTCTGCATCCAGTAGACGGTTGCGGATTGTTCGCACAGTCATCTCAGGTGCAACGGCAGCTCGGATTTACGTCGCACTGGATGTTCTGCTTGACAACGCCGCTCTTCTTATGCGTCGATCGGTCCGCTCATCAGTCCGTCTGTGACTCCCGGTTCCACGTCTTCTCGTGTGGAAATGTTCCTCGGACCATCTACGCCACCATCGTACCACCACTGATACTCCCCGTCCAATTCGCTCTGCAATACGACGTTACGACCACCCGGCCTCGCGGAGTCCGACTAGTAGACCTCGCTCAAAGTCCGATAACTGCTGAAATCGTACACGTTTTCCATGTCCAGGCATTGCAGCTTCTTCAGGGTCTTTGCACGTGTCCGTACGCCGACGACTGATTACATTCACTTCGCCGTACTCCTTAAATAACACCGACGATAATTTGCATATTATGCCGTGCTGAGGCGTAAGCGCTCACCGGTTGGTCCCGAAATCAACACCACACCTACGTAAACTCAACCCTATTAACATATGTACATTTCATGATCGTCCGCCAATTCCTTCTTGGTGTTCTTTTTTCACTTTCCGGCAGTGTATATAACACAAATAATATATTTTTGTAACAACAGGGAATGAGGAGGGAAAAGTCCTGATAGGCCTGACTCCCACAGCATCTCTTCTCCCACAGCATCAAAATTTTCATGAAAATAAAAAAAATGCAAAAAAACATAAACAAGTCAAGTCCACATAATATCAAACACAGCTATGGTGGTACTATCAATTAATAAAGGTAATAGTGCATTATGAGCTTTTCGTCAGTAAGAAATGCCTGAGTTTTCCTTTAAATATATTAATATTATTAAGTGATATAATATCAGTAGGAAATGTATTCCATAATGCAGGACCAATATAATTAATAAATGATCTAAATCGTTCTGTTAGTGGAAAGATGGGGATTAGTGTTGCTTTTTGTCTCGTGGAGTAATCATGACTGTGAGTACTTATTGTAATTAAATCTTGGTAGTAACCATTTTTAATTCTCAAAAGCATTAGTTTACCTATACTATAGATATGCAATTGTTGAATAGTTAGTATATTAAAATCATTTGGACTGAGTCTAGCCTGAAAGACTGTATTTGAAAATTGAGTATTTTGTAGTTTAAATTGTAATAGTCTCATGAATCTATTTTGTAACGACTGAAGTTTTTTCATATTGTATAAAATAGTCGATCCCCAAACAGATATACACTATCTACCAACAAGTAATTGGACACCTGTGATAGCAAAAGAAAACAAAGTTTATTCACCATCAATAGTTGGTGGAGCCTACACGAGCGGCGATTGCAGCTGCGACCCTCCGGGGCATACTCTCAACCAGGCGTTGTACGACGGCTAGCGGTATTTTATTCCACTCGGCTTGGAGAAGACAGGTCAGTTACTTCACCGATTTCAGACGGTGGGGGCACCCCTTAAGTCGACGCTCCAACTCGTCCCAGAGGTGCTCGATAGGGTTAAGTCCATTCGATTAACTCCATTGTCACCATACCAAGCCATGATGGACCTCGCAACATGACAGGTGGCATTGTCATCCTGAAAGTAACATGGGTCCACCCCGTAAAACTGCCACAACGTAGGAAGCGCATGGTCATCCAAAATGGTGCAGTAGGTCTCGGCGTTGAGTCTACCAGGAATTGCGACAAACAAAGGGTACCGTGCCATACCAGGAGAAACACCCCCATAGCATAATTCCACCGCCGCCGAACTTCACAGTTGGCACAATACATTCCGGCAGGAGGCGTTCTCCAGGAAGACGCCAAACCCAGACCCTGCCATCCGAATGGTAGAGGGTGAGCCTTGATTCGTCGCTATAGAGAACCTGTTTCCACTGTTCAACGGTCCACTGTCGACGTTCTTCGCACCACGTTAGCCGAGCAGCGCTATTGGACTTCGTGATCAAAGGCTTGTGGGCGGCAGCACGTCCATGAGAACCGAGCAGATGGGCTTCCTTACGGATGGTATTCATCGAAAGAACACTCTCGGATGCTTGTTGAAACTCCTCGCGGATGTGGCCCATCGATTTGGTGCGGTTCTTCCGAATTTCTCTGGCCAGCACCCGTCGGTCTCTAACTCCCAGTTTTGTGGGTCTGCCGGGTCGGGGCGCATTCCGACAGTCACCTCTCATCTTCCACTTGCCAATCACGTAGGCCACTGTCGGTTTTGGGTACTTCAACTTGCTGGATATGTCACGTATGGATCGGCCATTTCTGTGATACCCGACGATTACACCTTTCTCGAAATCAGAGAGCTCCGAACTGCGTGGCATCTTGCATGCGACTGGTTGCGTTGTTGTTTCCCACACGATATTTAACGGCGGCGGCCGTAACGTGTATCAGGACCGCAGATATCGTCGATTGCAGGGGTGTCCAATTACTTGTTGGTAGATAGTGTACAATAGAATAGATGAGACTGAATTAAAGTGTAGTATAATAAAATCATTAATTTTGGGGTTAAATTGGCCATGCAGCTCCAAACCAATTAAAAGGAAAACTTACCAGTAAAAGATATCTCTCACAGTGTCCGCTACACCATTCCTTAGTAACGATGCCTGGACGCTACCACCACCAACGAAAGGGACCCACTTCTGCCTTAACTTAGGGAGAATAGCTTGAACCGCAAATTTCGATCGAATTTTAAGTCCGGTGACTGTGGTGGCCAACCAAGATAATGAACACTTTTTTTTTCTGAAACCACTTTTTCACTGCTTTAGCACGACAGGGAGCATTGTCATCTTGAAAAATAAAATTGCCGTCATAAAATCTTCTAGATAATGGTAGAATCTGATTTTCTAATATCCATTTGTATTTCTGGGCATTTACCGTGCCATCGATTATATGGACGTTCCCAACGCCATGTGCACCCATGCAGCTCCAAACCATGACCTTCATCAGATGTTTAATAGTAGTCACTAAGCAACTTGGATGGAATTCTTCATTTTTGAATCTCCTTACATAAGCACTATTCTGATTCCCATTATGGCAAAATTCCGATTCATCGCTGAAAAGAACATTTTTCCATTGCTTGGTTGTCCATGAGACACGTTGTTTTGCTAACTTAAGTCTACGCTGTTTTTGATTTGCAGTTAAGAGTGGTTCACGCCTGACTTTGCAGTCACGTAAGTCATAGTGAAGCAGTCTCCTCCTGCCAGTAGATGTACTAACAGTAACATCAGTCACTTCAGATCATCTTTGAAGCAATTCAGGTGAATTGAGCCTCTTGTCTGCCAAGCTTAGCTTTCTGAGCACTCTGTCCTGCCTGGTTGTAGTGGATCTGGGCCTTCCACTGCGACGCGTGTATTTTACTTTCTTCAGTAGTGTATTTACTTCAGTAGTGTATTTACTTTACCAGTGTATTTTACTTTCTTCAGTAGCCTAATAACTGTAGATTGATTACAGCCCACTCTTTCAGCGATTTGCCTTGAAGAATATCCCTCTTCATACAAAACAACTGTTTTTACTGTGCCTACTGCGGACAATTCCATCACACTTTTAACCATTATTGAGAATGTACACAAATTACACCCTAATAGCAGGAAGCGACCACTACAATGCTCTAGTCGCTCTGCGTCAACCTTCATAAAGGCTGGCATAGGATTAGGATAGCATTAGGAAGCAGTCAATCAGGTAAAAGAATGTATATGATTGGCTTTAACAACTGATACGCAGCTAATGTGAATTTCAATGTGTTTGCCAAATCCCATTTTGTATGTCATATCTTGAGAACAGAAGTAGCTACAGGAAAAACTAAGATATTTTTTTAAATCTCCATTAAATTTTGCATCGAATGACATATAAACGATGAAATAACTATGAAAATTGATTAGTTAAAAAAAGAGTTAAACTTAAAAATTCACGATATTTGCAGGTAATGCAATCCTTTTGCACACCACTGTGGGTACGTGACGAAAACAGTGCACTGACAAACGGCCGTGCGATGTGTGTATAGGTGTACAAATAAGTTAGTTTCAAATCGTTTTAATACAAGGCAACATGTAATTTGAGAGAAAACAACAATTCCTTTACGAATCAAAATATGCGCTGTCATTATCTATCACCTTCCGCCATCGGTCGGGCAACTGACGGATTCCAGCCTTGAAGGATATTTGGTCGTGTGATGCGATGAAGTTGTCAACCCATTTTTGCACTTCGTCACATGTCCGGAACCGTACAGCAGACAAATCATGTCGCATCGATCGGAACAAATGATAGTTTGAAGAGGCATTGTCGGGACTATACACCGGGCGCTCCAAAACTTCCCAGCCAAATGTCAATAATGTTTCCTTGACCGATTTCGCGACATGTGGCCTAGCGTTGTTATGCAGTAATCTCACGGTACGCAATCCTTTGCCTGTGAGCGTTTCCAACATATTTCCTGGCCCAATAGCAGCTGTTATTGCTCGTAGCGATCAGCAGTAACAGTTTGACCCTGTTCCAATAGTTCATAATAGAGCATACCCTTCATATCCCACCAGATGCACAGCAGAACTTTCTTGGAGTGAATATTGCGCTTCGGTGTCGAATTCGCTGCTTCACCGGGGTCTACCCAGTGTTTTGTGCGTTTGGGATTGTCGTACCATATCCGCTTTTCATCACCCGTAACGATTTTCCACAGGAAAGACTTTCCGTGTTGTTTATTCAACAGATTAAAATATCACTTCATGACACGCTCATCTTTGTTCCTCTGCCTCTGGTCAAAACAACCATTTTCCTTCCTTCTGGATTTTCCCACTGCGCGTCGATTGGAAATGGTTTGTTGAGTTACCCCCAGTTGTTCAGCTAGTTCTTTTTGCGTTTGAGACGCATCTTCATCCAGCAATATTTGCAGTTCCTCATGTGCAACCTTCTGCGGGGCGCCGCTACATTCTCGATCGCTAACATGAAAATGACTTGCATTAAACCGTTTAAACCAAAACTAACACGTGATTTTCGATGCAATACTCTTCCCCAAAGCAGAACAGATCGTGCACATGCTTTTGCAGCACTTTTTCCTTGATGAAATTCGTAACGAACGCAGTGTCGAATAAATGCAGTATCGCTTGCCATCTTTCACCTACAGACGTGCAAGTGCGTTTGACTATTGGGGGAAATTCTCTGTCACACTTTGTACTATGGACCAGTTACGGTCACATTACAACACGGGCTAATGTCGGATATGTAAATTAGCGGTATACGTCACACAAAAGAACGTTTTAAAACTTATTTGTACATGCAATTCTTACATTGCGCCTTAACATACGGTGCTGCTGTCTCGTTCGTTAAGGGCTTTTTTTTTTTTCTTGGCATCACAAATGTACTCGGAATACATTAATTTCAGTGGTGAAAAAGCGCATGGAATCGGTACGTACCAAGGAAGTTAGAATAATACTTCTGGAGGTGCCCTGAGTCTCTTAACCGTGAAGCCGCCAGGTGTGGGAATTTGACGTTGTTTACATGACACCTATGTAATTTCAACTGTGCGTATTTTGGAATTGCGTGGTTTGGGGTTGCAGAAATCGTGTTAATATCAAACCGGAATGAATTATGCTTCATGCACGAGCGAAGTTTTCAATTTTAACGTTATGTTTTGTTTTGAATTCGCACTAATGTTCGCGTACTTTGATTTAAAATAAAAATGGAAAGAAGCCTCAAAATAATTAAAATTTTATAAATTCAGCATTTTCTTACACATCGGCAACATATTACGATGCGAAATTGAAAACATTTGCGACGAAAGAAGACGATTCGGCCAATACAAAATGTATTGCAATAGCCTTGAAAACCATCAGCTTTCCCCAAGGAGGTTAGAAGAAAGAGGAGGTGGCAACAGCCACTCTCCCTGTGCTTCTGGCGTGACGCCACTTTTTATCAGCTGACTACGCTGATGCGCCCAACCTAAGAATCTCCTGTATATCTCTATTGGGAAATCGCGATTTTGAACTGTTTTTTCGGACCCTTACTCTACCCATACAGGCATGAAAAAAATTCAGGCTGAAATATTCATTCCCATAATAAAAAAATCCAGAAAAAACAGAAAAATATGTGTTGGTATTTCTTTAAAAAATTGAGCAATATAATGATTTTTTGAGCGGAAGTGCATAGTGCGCATGGTTACTTGCATTCTGCCCATCTTACTGCCCATGCCCATTCTGCATATGCCCATGTTCAAGTAACCATGTTTAAAATATAACCAAAACCCTAATGTTAAGAAATAAGAAGTCCGAAATATTCCTTCTTTCCATCCTTGGTTTGCATGCGCTAAGCAAAACTGCTTAAGCCACAGGAAGTGACGTCACATTCCCGAACTCTCACAGCGCAGACTCCCACCACCCCAGAGAGAGGACAGAAACAGCTGATCTGTTTTGGCTTCACTCAAAACGGGTCCCTTCACCTCCTCTTCTTCTAACCTCCTTGGCTTTCCCACACTTTGACGACCGTCGCTCGCGGTTATAGGCTTCACGCAAAGTGGTACTGCTCCATTGACAAGGGTATCTCCATATATCTTATTCTAACCTCCTTGGTACGTACTGAGATCAATAGGTGCGTCTGTTACGTCAGTTGGAAAGCCCTGAACCAAGGAGGTTAGAATAAGATATCTGGAGATGCCCTTGTTAATGGAGCAGTGCCGCCCCGGTGGCGCAGTGGTCTAAGGCGCTGGCCTCTGATCATTCGTCCGTAAGGGGTCCGGGTTCGAATCCCGGTCAGGCATGGATGTTGTGTTTGTCTTACGGTACTGGCTCTCTCCCTTCCCTGGAACCAGTGACCCTAAATTAGGGACGGGCGACTGCTTATAGCCCATTGAGTTGCTCACGGTGGTCGTTAAACCTCCAATCAAAAAAAAAAAATGGATCAGTACCACTTTGCGTGAAGCTTATAACCGCGAGCGACGGCCGTCAAAGTGTGAGAAAACTGATGGTTTCCAAGGCTATTGCAATGCATGTTGTGTTGGCCGAATCGCCTTCTTTCGTTGCAAATGTTTCCAATTTCGCATCGTAACTTCTTGCCAATGTGTGAGAAAATGCTGGATTTATAAAATTCTAAATTATTTTGAGGCTCCTTCTCATTTTTATTTAAAATTGAAATACACGAACATCGGTGCGAATTCTAAACAAAACATAGCGTTAAAATTATAAACTTCACTCGTGTAAGAAGTATAATTCATTCCGGTTAGATATCAAGACTGTTTCTGCAACCAAAAACCACGCAATTCCAAAATACAAACAGATATATATATTTTTTTTTGATTGGAGGTTTAACGACCACCGTGAGCAACTCAATGGCCTATAAGCAGTCGCCCGTCCCTAATTTAGGGTCACTGGTTCCAGGGAAGGGAGAGAGCCAGTGCCGTAAGACAAACACAACATCCATGCCTCACCGGGATTCGAACCCGGGCCCCTTACGGACGAATGATCAGAGCCCATCGCTTAGACCACTGCGCCACCGGGGCGGCTGCCATTGTTTACATGATACCTATGTAATTTCATCTGTGCCGCCCCGGTGGCGCAGTGGTCTAAGCGATGGGCTCTGATCATTCGTCCGAAGGGGTCCGGGTTCGAATCCCGGTGAGGCATGGATGTTGTGTTTGTCTTACGGCACTGGCTCTCTCCCTTCCCTGGAACCAGTGACCCTAAATTAGGGACGGGCGACTGCTTATAGCCCATTGAGTTGCTCACGGTGGTTGTTAAACCTCCAAAAAAAAAAAAAAAAGCAATGGCCAATTCCCACACATTGCGGCTTCACGGTTGCGAGACCAGAGCATCTTCAGAACTAGTTTTCTAACCTCCTTGCCCTGAACAAGCATTTTGAAGGATGCGTAGCGTTATCACTAACGTCAATTTATTGCTTTTGTGACGCTGCGAAAGAAGTCTTGTATAACGACGTCACAAATACATGACGTCATTATAGAACTAAATGTATTGCGTTTGTTATATCTTTTATTTTAAACATTATTATCATAAGAATAATCATATGTTATAAACAAATATTTAACCAATTCACCATAGTTATCTTCAAACGTTAATCGGTACCAACGTTACATTCTAATACGGAACACGTGTTAAAGTTATGAACAATGGCTCACGTGTTAATGCTATTCACTGGAACACGTGTTACTGTCATCAATGTTAAATACAAGGTGTTAATTTTATTGTTATATTTATTATTATGAACAAATTATAGGTGCAGCAATTACAGATCATTTACCGATTAAATTTACTTTATCGTGCCTTTTTATAACTATGGGACTTTTGTTCTACAGTGATCGTATATGGACAAAAACGTGCCCCTTATATGTACTGGCATATAATAAAGCATGGCGTTGTGATTCACCTTTATCCCGTCACTGGAATGGTGGGGGAGTAAAGGTGCCGCTCGTGAAAGAAATCAGAAACATAAACACATATCTTAGTTTACACATACCTTAACTTATGTCTTGTGTGGTTATAAGGAAAACAAACAGGAATCTTATGTGGAAGTAATCAAAATAGTTTAATACGTGAGAATTAGGAACACTGAGGTACCACGTGCGCGGGTGCAGCCGTTAACAATACCTTACACATAAAATTTACTCTTATTACGATTTTTCTCTATAACGTCTCCGATCATTTCTGCATACATCTATCTATATATATAAGTGCAAAGCTTAGTGATTCATTTTACTTCTAGTTCCTTTTCTCCTATGCTTTACCTAAATGTTTTACCTAGCTAACTGGGTTTTCATTGTTTGATCATGACCAATACACACGCCACGTGCTCTAAATAGGGTTATGAATTAATTTAAGCAAGTACATGCAATAACAGGGAAAAGGAAAATAACTTATCTGGTATCTCCATATGTCTTTCAGGTTTTCAACACTGGGCATATACACCTAATTGAGCTGACTGGCGCTATCCGAACTTGGCTCTCCGTTTGTCAACGCTGGGCATACTTCATCTCTCTCTGGTCATACTCGGCACTCACTACCCACGTCTGTCCCTTGTCGCTACACGCACTCCACTCTCCTTGACCAGTGAAGACCTCTGACCTTCTGAGCTTCACCTTGTCCGCGGATGCCAAGGTCACTTGACCAGTCTGGAATTCATCTAATCCGTCCGGGGAACGTCACTTCGCTCCCTTCTTGGAAACTGACCCTCCAACTTGTCCGCCCCCCCCCCTATATCCCCTGGGGCCTAAGTATCGTCACAAGGCTTGAGATTGCCTCCCGCTATCCCCTGGGGCTATCTATGCACGTGCATGTTGGACTAAATTTATTTTAAATAATTTTATTTCCAACACGTTTATGATGCCACGATAAGAGTTTCTAAATAGAGCCTTGAATTAAACATTGTATCCATGATATCCACCTTCTTGTTCAGTGGTCGGCTTTTGTCTTCCGTCGTTCTGTTTCATTGTCTTCTGTGATTCTGGCTTTTTGTCTGAGTTGTGTCCGGATTAAGCATTAGCGGTCAGTTTGTCTTACAGCGCTGGTTCAGCCCTTTCCCTGGAATGGGTAGCTCTAAGTTAGGGACAAGGGACTCTGCAGATAGCTCTTAGAGATGCTCATGATGATCGTTAAACCCTGAAACAAGCAAACAAAAACAAGCAGCGGACGTGTGAAGATGTTTTCTTGACGTCAACCTGCGAATAAGACCTTTGAAGGTATTGATTGACTCAGATTGCTCAGCGCAATATTACAGAGTTAACTTATGCTCTAAGAGTAAGTCGTGATTTCACGGGTTTCCACGCAGTTACGGTCTAACTGAAATGTTACGTAGTCACGGATTGGCTGTAACTCCGTTGATTAGTGATGTCATATGTAGGAGTATTCAGGTACATGATGTCACTGCTAAACTCACAACACTGCTTTTGGTTTTGTTTTGTTTCGTGGTTTAACGACCAGCACGAGCAACTCTGGGAGCTACAAGCAATCGGTTGTCCCTTATTTAGGACCACCAGTTCCAGGAAGTGGCAGAATCATCAGACGAACACTCTACCTATGCTCCATCCGGGAGTCCGACTCGTGCCCATCCAAGGCCGTCTAGAAAATACAAAGTCGTGAAATTAGAAAGATGAGTTCACTCTTTTAAGGTGGTTCCGCCTAAAATCTCTGCCTTATGTTTCCAATGGTAAAACTTATTTACATATTTTCTTCACAATTAATGTATTCCCAAGGTAGAAAATTTGGACACCGATAAAACTAATTTTAAGTTATAGCATGGGATATTTAATACTTTCTAAAACATAACCATAATTATATTAAAAATCGATCATTTTCCTTTGAGTAATGTTTAGACCTGCTAATAGATGGGGCGACCTGTATTATACTGTGCAAATTAATTGGGACAAAGTAAAAGATCACTCTTTTTTTCAAAACTATGCCTTTATATCATTCTATGCCTTGATATACACTGATAAATACCTGTATTAGTATGAAGTATGTCCTCCTTTAGCAAAAATGACCTCTTGAATTCGTTTTGGCTTTGACTCCACTAATTGAGTGCACATATTTTTGACTTCATAATCGTGGAACCACACTTTTATAGCATTCGTTATCATGCGTTCTTTAGTTGTACAGTCTATTTTACCTAAACGCCTCTTCAAAATATTCCACAACTTTTCTATGGGATTTAAGTCTGGTCAATTTCCAGGCCAATCAAGCAAATGAATTTGATTTTCCAGCATAAAGCTCTTGACCAATTTCGAATTGTGACATGGGGCCAAGTCATGTTGAAATGTCCCGTCAAAAGTTTGCGAGAATGGAACAATCCTACGTTGTAATATTTCTACGTACTTGGCTGAATTCATCATACCTTGAACAGGAACTAAGCCTCCAGTGCCGTTTGATGTGAAAAACACCAAAACATCTGTTTCAGAGGGTGTTTTACAGTTTGTTTGACATGCTCAGGTCTTAAGGGTTCACAGTTGCTTCGTCTAACGACATTGGCTTGGTACCCTTGCACAAATAAATTAGTTTCATCAATGAAAATTACCTTTTTACAGTCGTCAGCACTCCATGATTTATATTTTTTGGCCCATGCTAAGTGTTTTATCTTCATTTTTACAATCAAATATTGTTTTTTCGTTGGTCTTCTTGCCTTCCGGCCAACTTCCAGAAAGCCTACGGCGTACAGTTGAATCACTAATATCACAACCACTAGCCACTAAATCTTTTTGAAGGTCGGTGCTTGTTTCTTTTTTTTTTTTTTTTTTTTTTTGATTCATTTTACTATTTCTGATTAGATATTTATCGGTTCGTGGAGTTGTTTTTCGTTTTCTTCCACATTTACCTCTCCTTTTTGGAGACGAGGATCCAGATGCATTGCATCGCGTAAGCAGTCTTGATGCACTGGATTTCCCTACACCAACTGCAGAAGCGATATCTCTTACTGTCATAGAAGTGTGATCCTTCAGAGCAATTATTTTTGCACCCTTCCTTGGGGTAATATGCATTTTTCAATACACGAAAGCTCACAACTGAAGCTGAAGTGCTTATTTCCTGTTTAAAACCGGTCAAACCACATTCTTACTATCAAGTTCTAACAGTCACACCATCTCACAGCTGATAAAACTGGTTTACGTGGATTTCCGACATCAACTGGCGATCACATTACAATTCTGCGAATAAAATAGCTTGTCCCAATTAATTTGCACGGTATAGTACATTGATGACGCCAGTAAACAAAGAAATGTTGGATTGCTTAATTATGGTTATGTTTTAGCAAGTATTAAGTATCTAGTGGTATAACTTAAAGTTAGTTTAATCGATGTGCAAAATTTCCTCCTTGGGTATACATTAATTGCGAAGAAAATGTGTAAAGAAGTTTTACCATTGGAAACATAAGGCAGAGATTTTAGGTGGAACCGCCTTAATGACAGCACATGGAAACCAAGGCTTCAGACTAGTTTCCAACGCTGTCGTATGTGACGTAAAACACTACACCGACGTATCAGGCCGTGCAACATGAGAGTGACGTCACAAATAGAGGGAACTCATATCTTTAATGTCATGGTCACGGTGTATGGTCATGGTCTTGTACTTTTTTCTTTTTAATTGGAGGTTTAACGACCGCCGTGAACAACTCAATGGGCTATAAGCAGTCGCCCGTCCTAATTTAATGCCGTTGGTTCCAGGGAAAGGAGATAGCCAGTGCCGTAAGACAAACACAACATCCATGCCTCACCAGGATTCAAACCAGGACCCGTTTCCAACGAATGATCAGAAGCCATCTCTTAGACCACTGCGCCACCGGGGTGGCCCTGTACTTTCTAGACGTACTTGGACTATCTCGAACGATTGGTCAGAGGCCAGTTCCTTTCACAGCATTACTTTTATGGCAAAACGGAGCTTAGATCCCAGTCGTTCAGATATATCGTCGCGCTGGGTGATATCTGCGAACGGCCAGGCCTAATATGTGTGTGTGTGTGTGTGTGTGTGTGTGTGTTTAGACGGAATATTCAAGGCCTGTGTTAAGTAGCTCTTCGACCATGAAGTTATTGTTTTCTCTTAGACAGTTTTTTGGTACGAAATATAAACGACGCTTGACGCTCTCAAACGCGCAAATTAAGGTGGACGTCAAGTAATTTTGCTTCCTATACTTCCAATGGAAAATTTTTTATACACATTTCCTTCACAATTGGTGTGTTCCCAAGGATGAAAATTTGAACATCGATTAAAATAACTTCATATTATAACTTGCAATACTTAATATTTTCTAAAACACATAACCATAATTATATTAAAAATCAATAACTTTTACTTGATGGTGTTGGAACCAGAAAAAGATGGCGCAACTGTACTTCGATGATGTCAGTAGACAAACAAATGTTGGATTGCCTAATTATGGTTATGTTTTAGAAAATATTAAGTATTCCAAGTTATAAAATGAAGCTATTTTAATCGATGTTCAAATTTTCATCCTTGGGAACACAGCAATTGTGAAGAAAAGGTGTACAGAAAGTTTTCCATTGGAAGTATAGACCGTATGCATATGACGTCACAGCGAGGTAAACCATCGTAGCAGACGCCCTGGTGATCAACTGGTGTACAAGCACTGCTTGGATTTGCATTGTGGAGTGTTTAGGAAAATGGTGTTATGTGTTTTTTTTTCAGCTGAAGTAACCGAAGTGGGAGAGATAATCAAATGTCCTATTATAGATTACCGTCTGAACGAACGAAGTGGGAGCAGAATTATGAAAATTTAATTCAGAAATGCCGAATTTTGTAGTTATCACGTAAGTTGACATTGATGACCGGAAACGAAGGAACACTGGAGTGTGTAGTTTACCTTTTGTAAAAGTTATGTTCATAAATTTACTGGTGCATTATCTACAAAAACTCTATGAAAGATCTTTAAACTAGAATTAACTTTTCTTATGAGTTAGATTATGCTGTTCTTTAAGGTAAATGTACCCACTGCTCTAGGGGAGTGAATATCTTGTGGAACCTTCATATGTTGGGTTCCCAGGCTGATTTTGGAAAAACGATCTCATGATAACATTCACCAGTTTATTATTATAGTCATTATTTTATATATAAGGTAGAGAGACTTAGTGCTACCAGCCAGAATTATTATTAGTAGTAGTATAATAGCCTTACCTGTGTAAAGCTGAGGATTTTTACCTTAGCTTGTTTCAGGTTGGGGAATATCTAAATTATTGAAAGGTAAACTTTTAAATTAATTAACTAGCCAAAGATGAAAGGACTTTTTTATCTTAATCAACTGCGTGAATATGCTGTTAGTACAGAAGTTGGCGGCTGTGCTGGAATGCAGAGTTTCGAGTTCCTTTCAAGCAAAAACATTCCTCTTTCTACAACTTTGTTCAGGAAAATTGAGTATTTAATATCATATGAGTCCCCACAATTGCCCAATAACTTTAATTTGTCAGAATAAAAAATAACTTAATTTATCAGCCCAATAACTTTAATTTATCAGAATAATAAAACTGTTTTTGATCAGCAGATAACCCACTTAATTTGCCCATGCAATGCGTCTTTGATCTCACTTGTACACCAGTTGTTCTGTAAGAAAGCAGCAGACGAAAAAGTGACGCGAACCGCGGTTTCGTGACGTCAATGCATACGGTCTGTAAGAAGGAAAATTGCTTGAGGTCCACTTTAAGGTGGACCTCACTTAGGTGGATCTCAAGTAATTTTGCTTGCTGTACTTCTAATGAGAAAACTTCTGTACACATTTTCTACACAATTAATGCGTTCCCAAGGATGAAAATTTGAACATCGATTAAAATAGCTTCATTTTATAACTTGGAATACTTAATATTTTCTAAAACATAACCATAATTATGCAATCCAATATTTGTTTGTCTACTGAAGTCATCAAAGTACAGGTCGCGCCATCTTTTTTCTGGTTTCAACACCACCAAGTAAAAGTTATTGATTTTTAATATAATTATGGTTATGTTTTAGAAAATATTAAGTATTCCAAGTTAAAATATGAAGTTATTTTAATCGATGTTCAAATTTCCATCCTTGGGAACACATTAATTGTGAAGAAAATGTGTACAAAAGTTTTTCCATTGGAAGTATAGGAAGTAAAATTACTCGACGTCCACCTTAATGGGAAATTTTTATTGCAAATGTCATTTATTATTAGATTTTTATAAGGTCATTGGTGAGCTCTAAAATTGAGTTTTAAATCTGAATTTCGATCACGTGAAAAACTGACAGTATGTGGCGGATCTCGCGACACACTTCTTATTCTTCGTCTTCTACAGTAACCGTTAATTTTGTGCCTCATTTGAATGAGTCGGGTTCTTTTGTGCGTTGCAGGTTCTCTCTTGTGAGTTCTGAAACTTTTTGTTTGCTTTAGAAGAGTTTTTTTGTTTTTGTGGTTGTGCTAAACAAGGGAGATATTGTACTAGGAGCTATTTTAAATTGCAAATAGATTCTGACTGATAAAGGAAATCAAAAATGGAAAAAGATAAAGTTAAGCCAGCTGAAGTAGATGATGAAGGAAGTCTGGATGAAATATATTGTAGAATCTGCTTACAGGGACCATCCGTAGCCTCTCTTATTGCGCCGTGCCAGTGCAAAGGTTCTATTGCTTTCATCCATGCTGAGTGCATGAAGACAGTTCTGAGAAGCAAGTGCACAAATAGATGCAGCATTTGCCTATCCGCCTTCAACGTACGCATTTCACGACAGACTTTTCTGGACTGGCTCAAATGTCACGAAAACACCAAACATTTGAAGGCATTGTTTTTGTTGCTTCTGCTGAACGCTGCACTGCCCATCCTATGCTACAGCATTCCAGGGTACAATGTCTACATATGTACCGATAATTACAACATGCATCGCCATCAGTACGAAAATACACTTGCTCCTTTTGGTGTTTACTTGAATGACGAAGGCTGTTCAATCACCTGCCGTAATGCCTGTGCCGATGACCCGATAATTAGATTTGAATTTCGCAAAACAACACCGCAGGAAATACATGGTATTGCATTTTCGTGGGCGGCCATTGCAATATTTTGCTTCACTGTCTTTCTTCTGATGAGACTAATTCCAGCAACTGTGAGCTATATTTTTCTATTGTTTTCAAGATGGGTGAAACGTCCTGTGGAAATATTCACCAGAAATTAGACTAAGTATTTTGGTTCGTGAACGTGTTTTATGGTTATGTGACAAAAATGGAACTAATATAAATCTTTGTTGTTATTGAAAATGTAAGAAGTGTTTGTACGAATGAATAAAAATGTATATAATGATTTTAATAGCGCTTCGTAAACCCTCGGTAGAAAGCAATTGCATGTTTCGAATTTTCTGGTGGAGTTACGAATATCTGTTCTTTCAAATAGTTCGCAACTTTACGTGTATCACTTCGCCGTATTTGCATACAGCCTGCTCACACCCAGCATTAAGGGACAAAGAAACCAGCTTCGTCGCTAAAGGAAGACACTTCATAGAAACATTGGATAAAAACTTACGTTTAGAACATTTCTTTCTTTTCTCTCGAATAGAATAAGATAGAAACGTGGGCTGCAGTTCCGAATCAGGCGCTTTCAAGTAGTTCCCGATTTCGAGTGTATCGTCCCGCTTTGTTTACGTAGAACCCTATGGCGCCCAACGTGAAAGAAAGTAGTTCATGACAAATTTTATGGGTGTTTTTTTTTTGGAATTCCATTATAATAGACGCCTTAATGACTCTTTTTATTTGCAAATATATTTTATGAAGGAAATATATCGAATAATTTTATTTTGTTTTTGTTTTCTTATCCAGAGCTAGTGTATTTTTTATGCGAAGCTATTTCCAACATTTGTTCGGGAAGTCGAAGTGTCTAAGGCTGATGTCTCAGTTTTTGGTAGTATTTATTAAAATTTTATGCGGATTTTCTATTCGGTATAATTTTTTCTACCGAGTGGAAAAAATATATGTTACGCAAATTAATTTCGTGGTATTAAACCACATGAAAAGTGCGTTGTATTATGATTATGGAATTATGATGTATAAATATGTGATATGAAATAAATGTATTAATATTATTATTTTCCATTATAAAATAAATGCCTACAATTATTTCCATTAAGATAAGATTTATTTCAAATATTAATAAAAATTTCTATTGCGTATCGTGAACTACTTTCTTTCACGCTGGGTGTGATCAGGTTCTATGTGAAAAAAAAAAAGCGGAACGTTACACTTGAAATCGGGAGCTATTTGAAAGAGTTCTGATTCGAAATTCTAGCCTATTTCCTCCATAAAATATATTTACAAATAAAAATAGTCATTAAGGTGTCTATGATAACGAAATTCTAAAACAAATCAGCATACAATTTATCGTGAATTACTTTCTTTCATGTTGGATGAGATCAAATTATATGTAAACAAAGTGGAATTATACAATCGAATCGTCAACTATTTGGAAAGCGTTCTGATTCCGAAGTGTAGCCAAAACGTGAAATCCACGAAAGGGACATCAAATAGAAGTCATCGCTCTTTCCACGTTTATAAGTGAGTTACATAAAAATTCTCATCGGCCCCTACCGGGAATCGAACTCAGGGTCTTCCAGTTACGCGCCTGACATGCTACCACTGCACCACAGCGGCATCGAAATTTTCCAGACTCACAAAACTGGAAGACCCTGGGTTCGATTCCCGGTGGCGGCCGATGATAATTTTTCCGTGACTCACTTATAAACGTGGAAAGAGCGAATGACTTCTATTTGGTGTTCCTGGTCCACGTCAACTGTGTATTTACCACGAAACGGAGTTCTCTAGAAATTATCCCTTAAGGTAGTTCCACCTAAAATCTCTGCCTTATGTTTCCAATGGTAAAACTTCTTTACATATTTTCTTCTCAATTAATGTATTCCCAAGAATGAAAATTTGCACATCGATAAAACTAAATCTAAGTTATAGCATGGGATACTTAATACTTGCTAAAACACAACCATAATTATATTAAAAATCAATCATTTTTCTTTGAGTAATGTTCACCTGTTAATAGATTGTGCGACATGTACATTGATGACGTCAGTAGGCAAACAAATGTTGTATTGCTTAATTATGGTTATGTTTTAGCATGTATTAAGTATCCCATGTTATAATTTAAAGTTAGTTATATCGATGTGCAAATTTTTTCATCCTTGGGAATACATTAATTACGAAAAAAATAAGTAAAGAAGTTTTACCATTGGAAACATTAAGGCAGAGATTTTAGGTAGAACCACCTTAATTTTGAACCTATGTATTTTGCTGTAGGAATAGCGCAATGAAAAGATAATAGCACCAACAGGCAGAAGGAGGTTATTGTACTTCCTGGATGTTTTCATTGAAAAAAAAAAAAAGTGGTGATCTCCGTACAGAGCGCTGACTGTTAAATTCGTATTGCGCAGAATAACGCGAAGTCAGAACTTTACGAATTCTAAGCAACACGGAGCGTCCATTTTGGCATTTTAATTTGACCGACAATCAGAGCACATTTAAGAAGGAGGGCCCCGGGACAGGACAGTATTTTGAGGCCCCAGTATTAATAGCACATCTAGGATTTCACTATGGGTCGATTAAAAAAAATGTCCAGGATAAAACATTCCCAAAATCTGATGAGGATGCCATAAAAATATTCCCGCCGTATTGAAGTGTGTATCCCATGATTCATGGACGAATCAGTGATAGGAAGAAAATGTAAAAATGCATGGTTGGAAAATGGATACCAGTTCAGTATCCCATGATTCATGGACGAATCAGTGATGGCAAGAAAATGTAAAAATGCATGGTTGAAAAATGGATACCAGTTCAGTTCTGTTTTAATCCCCCCCCCCCTGCAGTTTTTTTTTTTTTTTTGATTGGAGGTTTAACGACCATCGTGAGCAACTCAATGGGCTATTGTAAGCAGTCACCCGTTCCTAATTTATGGTCACTTGTTCCAGGGAAGGGAGAGAGCCAGTGCCGTAAGACAAACACAACATCCATGCCTCACCGAGATTCTAACCCGGACCCCTTTCGGACGAATGATCAGAGGCCATCACCTTAGACCACTGCGCTAGTTTTTGCCGTTCAATAAAAAAAAAAAAAAAAAAAAAAAAACCACCTGTAGAGCTCTGTCAATTTTTCAAGCATCCTGCATAATTCTGGGGCCCCTTGAAAATACGGGGCCTGGGGTGCAGCCCCCCTTGCCCCCTCTTAAATGGGCTCTGCTGACAATCATAGGTGACGGTTTTTATCAAAGCTGTTCGTCCTCCCTAAAGAGAGGGGAGGGGGGGGTACGCAGCTGGTAAATAACGGGTAGAAAGTCACAAAACCATACATATTCACTGCCACGGCGGAACCTCAGGTTCGATCCCAGGTAGGTGCGAACGCTCGAATCACTATATATTCGCCGTTAAGCCGTCGGACCCTGGTTACTGGGCCCCCCGGTAATAAATAAGGGCGTTTTCCTCCCTTTTTCTACCTCGTTTCCGTGTCACTTTCCTATCGTTCACTCTAGCCCAAATCTCCGTAACTTCCTATTTCTAAGGTTTGTTTAAGACCTGGGATCAGACACTCCCTTCCTAAATTTTTTTATGAATGATCTGATCTGAAAACCATACATAGCCTATATATCGTACTGATATATCCCAAAGCTGTATAATTCGCCTCTCCGATGGCGCATTTATCTAAGTGCTGGCTCGTCAAGAGGGGTCAGGGTTCGAGCTCCCGATGAGACATAGGTGGTATGTTTGTTTAAAAGTATTGGCTTCCTTCGTTCCCTGGAACCAGTGGCCCGACATTAGGAAAGGGAGACTGCTTATAGCCCATAGAGTTGCTTACGGTGGTCGTTAAACCCCTAAATAAAAATAAGTCTTCCTCCAGAGAACATCATGCTTCTAAATAAGAGCAGAGTATGTATTTATTTATTTTCCCAATAAAACATTGCAAAAGCATAAAAACTAATTATTCCCGCTTACAAATTTATGCAAAGCTACTTGCATTGCACTTTAATACTGGATGTGAGCAGGCTGTATGTAAACACAGCGGAGTGGTACACGCGAAGTTGAGAACTACTGAAAGGCATACAGATTCGGAATTCCAATCGAATTCCCCTCTTCCTTTTTTTTCTGCGTATTTGTTTGAGGGTTTAACTCACCCCACCCCTAATGAATAACTAAGACCATAGTGAGTCGCCGGTCCCTAAATTTAGGACCAATGCTTCCGGGAAGAGTACGCAAGTGCCAGCCTTTTTAGGAGAAACAAATATCATGTCTGGAGCGGAAATCGAGCTTGTGCCTACATGGACGATTAGCTTTAAGTCCGCGATTCTGACCCTTCCAGTACCTGGGTGCCATTTTAATTATGTTTACCTATTTACACCTGAAGGCAAAAAGATACGGACCTTTCCTGTTATCTGCCCGCCACTATTTGCTTTTGCTCATTGTTTCATAAAATCACAATATTTGACTTCGGAATAAGACGCTTTCAAGCAGTTCCCGATTTTGGGTGTATCGTTCCGCTTTGTTTACATTAAACCTGATCACACCCAACATGAAAGAAAGTAGTTCACGATAAATTTTACGGGAAATGTTTTTATTGGTATATAAAATAACACAATAAATAGCAAAACCTACCTAATCACTTTTTTATAAAAATTAAACTGTTTAAGAAATATGTAAAAGAAAAACATTATACAGTATAAAGCAAATTCACATAGGTACGAATCAAGCATGCTTCTATGACTGCCCCAACAAGTTTTATTTTTTAATTTAGCGCAGACAAACGGTTAAAAGAACGTTCCTCCCAAATGACCACACGTAATTCCAAAGCGCAGATTTTTAATTGTTTACAAATTACTAAACGGTCAAAAGAACGTGATAACTGCACCTCTGCTGCCGAGGGCTTTTTGTTCTACTTTCGAAATGGGGAACTACTTGAGAGCGTTCTTATTCGGAAGTCAAATAGTGGCGGGCAGATAACAGGAAAGGTCCAAAGATACTTTTCGCACGATGTTAAAACCAAGGAGGTTAGAATAAGGAGGAGTTGGCAACAGCCACTCTCCCTGTGCTTCTGGCGTGACGGCACTTTTTATCAGCTGACTACGCCAATGCGCCCAATCCGAGAATCTCCTGTATATCTCTATGGGGAAATCGCGATTTTGAACGGGTTGTTCGGATCCTTACTCTACCCATACAGTCATGAAAAAAATTGAGGCTGAAGTATTCATTCTCATAATTAAAAAAATCCAGAAAAAATAGGAAAATATGTGTTGGTATTTCTTTAAAAAATTGAACAAAATAATGATTTTTTGAGCGGAAGTGCATACTGCATATGGTTACTTGCATACTGCGCATGTGCAATGAATCATGTTTAAAATATAACCAAACCCTAATGTTGAGAAACACGAAGTCCGAAATATTTTGTTTGTCCTTGGTTTTCATGGTTTGCATGCGCTAAAGCGAAACTGCTTTTGGCACAGGAAGTGACGTCACGTCTCCGTACTCCATCAGACTTCCACAACCACAGAGAGAGGATCAGAACAGCTGATCTGTTTTGGCTTCACACAAAACGGGTCATTTCACCTCTTCTTCTTCTAACCTCCTTGGTTAAAACACCTTTTGGCGTAGGAAAAAAATTGCTTTTTGAAGAATCACTTTATCCGCGTGTATACACACGGTTTCAGATCTACCATTCGGTTTCAAAATGTTCTTCATGCTTTCAATAGGTTACACAGCGAAAAGGCATAGCAGGTCTACTTAAATTTTGTATTTGGAAGGTCGTTCGGGTACACACCCGTCGAGTAGTTCTCCATGTTTTCGTGTATTTTTCCACAGTTTGCTTATACTTTGCCAATCCGCTTCACTCCCCGGTTTGCTCCGCCGGCGAGAAACCGCGAGAGAACGGGAAGTAGTGTTCGTCCGTTGAATGGCGTGCGTATTAGATTCCGTACGTTCTTTGGGTATGCTTTTATTGTGTAATAAAATATTATACACCCATACAATAAATAACTTCCGTATTTAGGTGTAACTTATTATTTATTTTTCTATTAGCCGAGATTTCGCACATCAACGGAGGGCATTTTCAAGGCTTCATACAACTGCTAAGAATAAGTTACATGATTTGCTTAGCAGTTGTATAAAGCCTTGAAAAAGCCCTCGTTGAGGTGCGAAAGCTCGGCTAATAGAAAAATAAATAATAAGTTACACCTAAATTCGGAAGTTATTTATTCATATGCTTTTATTATTTTTCATGGACCTTATTCATGTGACGTCAGAAGTGGATTTCTTCGGACTAACATGGTTGCTGATTCAATATCGCTATTTGATTAACCCAAGGAGGCTATATTACTGGAGACACCACTGGCTCTGCTGCCATAGGTCACAGCTAATCTGTGGTGTGACGTCACAAGCTGGCAAAAATGAACTAAATTATACCGTTGATGAAACAGTAAGCTTGTGTATCATTAATAAAGATTATTGAATTACTCATTTTTATCTGTTTATACGCTTAGAAGCTTTTGTTCCATTGGTTTCCAAGCAGCTTCTCTTCTGCGGCTGCGTCGTACCTGCTCATGACGTCATTTGCAGCACGGACGGTGACTTATGGCGGCCAATGCTGCATGGATAGGAGTGGTGTCTCCAGTAATATAACTTCCTTGGATTAGCTGTTACTGTTGGCCAATTTAACGTCATGGAGTCTGCCAACGAATTAATAGAGCTACTACAGAGCAAAGAAGAAGAACTTAATTTCTTAGAAGAACAAATCAAGGTTGCAAAAATGTACCAAGACAGTTTTGTGTTCGATGTTTATTTCCGCATGACGCAGGAGAACATCGCCATTAGTCATCATGAAGTTTTTAATGGAGTATTTCTCGTACATGGTATATTAATTTTTCATGTTCTTGTTATGAGACATTGGCGAAACATCTGAAACATAAACTTAAGAACCTTTTTTTCCAAAACAAAACATTTAGAAGCCCAGACAAATGCGTAATATGAAAACAAACTAGGGTTCGCACGCCAGGCAATCTGCTTAAAAATTAAATGAATGTGTAACATTAAATAAAAGAAAAATTATAGATATGTTTGTTTCGTTCTTTGGGAAAAGAACGTAGAATTTAATTCGTAATTTACCAATCTAAATATGCAATCAGTTTTCTCCTCCTACCTTTTTTTTTTTTTTTTTTTTTTTTTGAAATTCGAGGGAACGCTACAAGGTTTCTACTGCTTTTGATTCGTAGTGTCATAATAACCAAAATAATTTTAGTTAAAGTCGGCAGAACATATTAGAGAATGAACACTGAGACGGAAATCACTACGTTTCATTTTACACAGCCGTTCCTTTAACAATTTCGTCCTGAGAGGAAAATTATGGAAAGTTATTCCTTCCTCTATACAATTTAGGTGGCAGGGTTTATTAGCACAACCGTACAATGAGCAAAAGTTAGACATGTCGTTCATAAATTTACGAAATTCGCGATTTTTCTCAACCCCTGCAACGTAACGCCATGTTAAGCAATAAGAAAATGCATGTAAACAAATTAGCAGTGGCGTAGTGGTCTAAGCGATGGCCTCTGATCATTCGTTCGAAAGGGGTCCGGGTTCGAATTCCGGTGAGTCATGGATGTTGTATTTGTCTTACGGCACTGTCTCTCTCCCTTCCCTGGAACTAGTGACCCTAAATTAGGGACGGGCGACTGCTTATAGCCCATTGAGTTTCTCACGGTGGTCGTTAAACCTCAAAAAAAAAAAAAAAAAAAAAAAATTAGTGTTGGTCCGCGGTCACTGAAAATCTTTCCCATGATGCATGCAGTGCGAGGTGAATAAGGTCCATTACGAGCTAATGGGATATAAGAAATTGATATTAAAGGTGAGAAAAAATTCTGATACATATTTTAAGTGGTTAGAAAAGAACGGAGAACACAAGATCAGAAACGGTGCATGAATTCTGATCGTTCGGTTAGGAAATACGGTGTATTTGGGGAGGGGCGGTAGAGGGGGCAGTTTGACGATCAGTGGCCTACAATTAGAGAACTACTGCTCATAGCCCTTACAGTTGCTAACAGTGGTCGTTAAAATTCAAAACTCAAAACAAACAGCTTCCGTTTTAAGCGTCAGATTACGTCACAAAATGAACAAATACACACCGATTTGAAATATTCTTTTTCAATCGGATAAAGCTCCTGATGGGAAATACTTTGCATATATTTTCCAATTTTTGGTAAAAAAAAAAAATGATTTGGTCACAAGTGGGTGTAAGGGTTAATTTCTGCCTCTGATGTATTTGCAGCAAAATCTGAGCTTGCGAGTTGAAAATGAATTCGATTAATCAATTAAAGAGCGACAGTAATCTACTCGAAAATTATCGTGCTCGGACGCGTAGTACATCTCCAAATTCTAATTTGTGGAACGGTTGCCATGAAAGGACATTTGCGTGTTTGAAATTTGAAAACAGAGTGAAAGAACCGTTTATTATCTGACAAACAATTTTTTTCTTACCGTGATGATTTTGGAAGCTTTTTGGAATTACGTGCATTGTAAGTTTTCATAAACACAACATGCTGACATAAGCTTATAATTTACTCCGGACGATTTGAAAGAAGAATACCTGATGTGGAAAATCAGCAGAGGTTTAGCATAGAATACTGGCTGCTGAGCAAATTGTATTTATCCACCCACATTTTTTAACTCTTTTTGACCGCTGTGCTGTGATTATCACATACACTGAAAGCAGAAATGGGAATCCCCAACACTTTTTTATGCATGTTAATTTTTTTACGCTTTCCAACCGTAGGTTGAAGAATCGTACATGCTCCAGCTTTGCCCATTCGTCTGTCTGTCTGTCCGCGCGATAACTCGCGTAAAAATGGTTCGATTTCGATGCAATTTTAGCATGTGGTAGGGGACAACCTGGGGACGAATCCTGTTGAAAATGGACGAAGTGGGGTCAAAGTTCAGGACATAGGAGCGGGATCCATTCCATCTTTCTATGCGTCACAACTTACGTAAAAATGCTTCGATTGCGACAAAACTGTATCATGTTGTTTCGAAGGTATACTGAACCAGTTCTGTTGAATATCATTGAAATGGGGTCAAAACTCATGGCGCAGAAGCGAGATTTATTCAACAGCCGTTATCCTCATAACTTGACTAAAAATACTTCTATTGAGACAAAACTTTATCATATTGTTCCGGAGGTATACTGAACCAATTCTGTTTAATATCATCGAAATGGGTCAAAGGTTAGGGCAAAGGAGCAAGATTTATTCCACAGCCATTATCCTCATAACTTGAGTAATGATTTCTGGTATGTTGGAAAGCATATCATAATCAATGAATTGCAGTATTTTACTAACTTGTGTCATTCGAGGTAGCTAGAACTGTGAGCAAAACATTTTACACATTTGTTGCTTTTCACAACGAACAGTTTTACTGCTAAGCAGCGTAATTATAGATTTTATGTGGAATGCAGGAACATATATATGTTCGCTTTTAGCATGAAATCTCCACTTCCGATTTTCAATTTGAAAACATTTTTTTTTTTTCTTGTTGCTTTTTTGTTTTTTGCGCACTGTGTTTATGACAACCCTTTTTCATGCGCTTAGCGCATTTCCATGATGTGAAATGTTCAGGGTGGGTATCACAAATTGAGATTTTTAGTTGCAGCATTTCTAATTGTACTGTTCCTGTTCGAGGAATCCTACTGATATCAATTAGCTTTAATCATCTTCATGATAATTCGCGCATAATTTGATTTCCTTGACGAATCACTATCTTCCGTGCATCCCCCCTATTCTGACGCACAACTTTACCGTTAGACAGAGCAAGATTTAGATTTTGAATTCGACAGTACTTTAATCTCTATAGGAATATGACGGGAGAAATTTGTTTAACATTTCTTAGCTCTAACCGCGAGTTTTGTTATTATCTTCAAACTCTCTGATTTTCGAGATGCATTATTTTCCCACTAGAATTTTCCCATTATTTACCCTCACCATGCATTTATTTAACATTGTGTCTGCGTTTCTAAGTATAGCAATGTTCTAAAATTTCTCTTCCTAATGTTGCTATTTGACAACAACCCTGATTTCTTCAAGCATTTTTTCTCAAATTTGCAGTTAAGGCTGTCTTTGAATGAGGTAAGAGAAATTCTATCTTATATCTTTTGCACACATTTTCTCGAAGGCTATTACTTTGTAGTGTTTGAAATTTTGAGCACAAGTAAAAACGACCAGTAGCTAATATATGCCACAGTTATTATTCCGAAAAATTTGTTAGAATTGTTTAAAATTCAATTCGTCGCTAGATGGCGTGATAAATTAGTTTAGCAGTATTTCTGTCTGGAAGAAACGAAATCTCTCATTTCTGTGTGATTTTTTTAATTATCTAAGCCAAATAGAAATCATTGAATGGGGCGAAAAGTGAGATTAGAATCTTGTCTTCCATAAATCATCTTAAATCATACTTTATCTTCATTTTTTAAAGATAAATGTGTAGATTAGCAGAGAACCCCTGAATTTGAGCTATAGAAACTCCGCCTACTTACTGAGCTTCACCCCAAATAACGTGATTGGTTAAAACATAACAACGCGTAATTTGTCTTTTCATTGTGGGGCCAACGGGAGAACGCTTCCAATTTGAATATCGCCAGGTCTGCAATGATTCGCTGACGCCAACTTTTGGGACAGTTAGTCAAGACGTAAAAGCCACGCCCAAGGAGTGATTTTTTGCGCCATCTATCTCAAAAGATGAATACTAACACTCATTCAAAGTCAACCTTAAAAGTTTCCTGCTAAACGGCGCGAATTTCAATTATTTATTAGAACACTAATGATTGCGCACTTCATAAATGCAATTTAAAATACTTTCAGCATTTTAATAGGTTTGATACCTACTTCCAAAGCCGTGCTCATTATATCCGAATATTCTGTCGCATTCTTATACAGTATTATCCTCAATGATGACTTGCAGCAATTTTTTAACAGCCAAAAGTCATTGCTGAGGAGCTGCATCACTTAAATCATAGAATTACAATTCCCGAATGAGGAGTTGCAATGTGTAAAAGACAGCAATGCAATTTCTGGCAGTAGAGTCGTTTTTAAAACAGCAGCTCTGTGTCAAAATCATATTGCTTTTTAACGTGCTGCTTTACTTAGATGCTGATATCTACACCAAATAAATCCTGGCTGAGATGCCTAATCTCGTAAATCATTGGTGACATGCAGTGTCATAGAAATCCCAGCTGAATCACGTAAATCCTCGCTGACATACTGTGTCATAGAAATCCGAGCTGAGATGCTGGGTCTCGTAAATCACTGTAGACATGCTCTGTAACGGAAATCCAAGCTGAGATGCTGTATCACGTAAATTCTTGCTGACATGCTATGTAGCGGAAATCTACTTTGAGATACTGATTCACGCAAGTTCTTGCTGACTTGCTGTGTAACCAAAATCCAGGGTGAGATACTGAGTCACCCAAATCCTTGCTGGCATGCTGTATCACGTAAATTTCGGTTGAGATGCTGTGTCACGTGAATCTTTGCGATATGCTATGTAACGGAAATCCAGGCTGAGATGCTGAGCCGCGCAACCTTGCTGACATGCTGTGTAACGGAAATCTAGGATGACGTGCTGTGTGGTGTAAATCCTTTTGGTGACATGCTGTATCACGTAAATTCCGGTTGATATGCTGAGTCACGAAAATCCTTGCTGACATGAAGTGTCACTGAAATGCAAACTGAAATGCTGAATCACGAAAATCCTTATTGGGTTTCTGTGTCACGTCAAACTGAGCATAATAATTACTGCCTCTATATGCTCAAAAAGTGCTATGTGTCAAAAACGCAAGCGTGGGGAAAATTCTACGCATACTAGCTGCTGAATTAAAAACTTTTATTCAGAACCTGGTTGGACCTTCTTTAGCCCAAATTAAAGCACGTATGCAATTTGGCATAAAGTCCGCAAGGTGGTGGAGTACATCTACGTCTACAGTGTACTAGGGATTCACTAGACAGTCGTTTAACTGGCTCATATTTGACGGAAGAGGACTTTTCTCCCGGATATGTTTTTCTAACATGTCGCATACGTTCTCAATACGATTCAGATCCCGAACTTTATAAGGGGGCCAGGGAAGATGGTGGAAGTCGTTGTCATGCTCGCTGAACCATTGCTGAATACATCTTGCGCGATGGACAGCAGCATTGTCGTCCATGAAATAGTCCTCAACTGCTGGATAAAAATTCAACATTGCAGGTTGGACTTAGTTGGTAACAATGTTCAGACAATCCTTGGAAGACACCCGATCTTACAGCAATATCAGGAGATCTGTTTCATACCAACAGAACATGTTTCATAATATGACACTACCGCCAGGGCCTTGAGTTGTGTTTGCAAGACAAACTGGATTCACTGCTTCTTGGGACTCCAGCCGAACCCTCTACATATCATCGGTACAGAACAAGGTGTATCGCAATTGTTCGAACCACATGACTTTTTCTAGTCTTCCGGTGTCTAGTCACGGTGTTCCTGATACCACTATAGAAAAACTTTCCGGTTCTTTGCAGAAATCAGTGGTTTTCCGTATTGGCACGCAACTGCCATCGTTGATCCTCTTCAGTTCCCAGCGTATAATTATCTGAGACATAAGTATAGAACAGCTTTCATTGAATGCTTCTGTCAATTGCTGCACACTGGAAGTTTTGTTTCTCTGTACAAACCTTCTCAGACGATGGCGATCTTGTGTCTGTCGTCGACGCGCCACAGTTGCGCCTCTTAGGCAAGCAATGTGGGCCATCATTTTCCCACCACTGATTAAAGATCCGGGATATCTCACCTTTTGAGAAACCAGTCAGCTTTACTTTTTCAAAAGCGTCGCTCCAGCCAGACAGGCGTGCACAATAAGCCCTTTATCAAACTTCGAAAAATTCTTTGTTTTTAGCGTTGTGATCAACACTACTGACAATTACTGACGAGCAGCAGTCATAAATAGTTGCCTAGATCACATAATGTCGCACTTGATCACATATTTTGCATATACTCTGGGTAAATAACTTTACGTCAGTCTGCATAAAGTTTCTAATTCAGTGGCCGGTGTGTGTAGCTGACAGGATGTAGATCCTCTGATTTTTAATATGTCGGTTCCCAGCCACAGTTTGTAAAATTAATAATAGGTGAGATAAGCTAAGAGTATTCGTGTGCATTTACGAGTAGATATTGTTGAACTGTTCACACGTGTATGTGGTTCGGAAGTGTGACGTACTACAGAGATGAAAACATGTGTCAAGGCATCAAACAGAAATCATCGCTCTTTCCACGTTTATAAGTGAGTCACGGAAAAATTATCATCGGCCGCCACCAGGAATCGAACCCAGGGTCTTCCAGTTACGCGCCGGACATGCTACCACTGCTGCACAACTGCCTCGAATTCTCCAGACTCAGATACGACTAACTGCCAAACCACATGACAGGCTGTTTCTTGGAGCCCCGCACAATGCTGGGGATTCACCAAAGATGGTAATCAGCAACTGAACAAATAACTAAGAAACGAATGAATGATTAATACACACAATTTACGTGGATTAAGAACATCAAACAGAAGTCATCGCTCTTTCCATGCTTATAAGTGAGTCACGGAAAAATTTTCATCGGCCGCCATCGGGAATCAAACCCAGGTCTTCCAGTTACGGTTTGTGTGTCCGGAGAATTCGAGGCTGCTGTATTGCGTTGATAGCATGTCCGGCGCGTAACTGGAAGACCCTGTGTTCGATTCCCGGTGGCGGCCAATGAGAATTTTTTCGTGACTCACTTATAAACGTGGAAAGAGCGATGACTTCTGTTTGATGTTCCTAATTCACGTCAATCGTGCGTATTAATGTTTCAAGAAGACAAATCTGCAGCGAGATGTTCTGTCCGCGTAGCTCAGTTGGGAGTGCGACTTACTCCGGAGTAAGGGGACACGGTTTCGATGCTCGTTGCGAACAATCTTGTGTTTTCACGTTGGAGCCCGATTGTGGAAAATGGATCCATTGGCGTTGGGCCCTTCGAAAAATGTGTGACGTTTGTTTCACACATTGTTTGGAATTAACGAAAAATTTCTATTTCGCTTCAAAAATTAAAAAATAATTATAAGAGGGATATGATGTGACGGACATGTGTTAAGACGAAAATCTGCAAAAAAATCTTCTGTCCTCGTAGCTCAATTGGGAAAGCGACTTATTCTGGAATGATGGGACATGGATTTGATGGCCGTCGAGGACAAACTTGTGTTTTCACAGAATGTGCATTCACGTACGTTCTCACTGCTGAACCTATACCCCATTAACGATAATATGCGCAATATTTCAGAAATATTTGTAAATTTCCAATCTGTGGGGAAAAGCATTTGAAAACTTTCGGTATTTAAATGTAAAGAAAAGTTATTTTGTTTTTGTGATTTTAATGGTATAAAAGAAAGACAGTGGAACAATTTCGCAGGATGTGAACATTCTGGTATGTTTCCATATAGCAGAAAGTTGTTCTGATGTTCTTCGTCGTGGGAGATAGACGACAACCTATTCTAAACGTTTACGAGACTATTCACATATCTTAGTCAATATAGTACATTGCACTACAAAGCAAGCAATCCATCAATTGAGATCATGAAAGGTTTAAACTTTCCGCGGTATCCTTAGCCAGAGATAACGATGTGCCACACCGTCATATTTCCGGCTAACCATGATCTCAGTTAGATATCATCTTCGCGGTGGTGCATCTCTTAACATCACCGCAGTTCAACCGCACTTGAGAAAAAGAAGAGTGCGCACAGCATGTGGGTAGGATTTCGGGACCAAAAACAAGCATGCAAAGACACTGTTTTCCCTTCTTTAGCTAAATACTTGCATCCTTTCCCTCTTTTACGATAACTTTGCGTATCTACGTTGTTTTTGCACTGGAAACTTGTCTCATTGTTGCCCATATCATAACCTGATCAACAGAGAAATTTGATCAAGCTTTCTGATAAGGTTTCACTGAGACCTTGTCTAATCTTCGCACTGGGACTCTGTCTCATTATTGCCCATATCATAACCTGATCAACAGAGAAATTTGGTCAAGCTTTCTGATAAGGTTTTACTGAGACCTTGTCTAATCTTGGCACTGGGATCGTGTCTCATTATTGCCCATATCATAACCTGATCAACAGAGAAATTTGGTCAAGCTTTCGGATAAGGTTTTACTGAGACCTTCTCTAATCTTGGCACTGGGACCCTGTCTCATTATTGCCCATATCATAACCTGATCAACAGAGAAATTTGGTCAAGCTTTCTGATAAGGTTTAACTGAGACCTTGTCTAATCTTGGCACTGGGACCATGTCTCATTATTACCCATATCATAATCTGATCAACAGAAAAATTTGGTTAAGCTTTCTGATAACGTTTCACTGAGTGTCTCATTAATGCCCATATCATAACCTGATCAACAGAGAAATTTGGTCAAGCTTTCTGATCAGGTTTCACTGAGACCTTGTGTAATCTTGGCACTGGGACCCTGTCTCATTATTGTCAATATCATAACCTGATCAACAGAGAAATTTGGTCAAGCTTTCTGATAAGGTTTCACTGGGATCTTGTGTGATCTTGGCACTGGGACCCTGTCTCATTATTGACCATATAACCGGATCAACGGACAAACTTTGTCAAGTTTTCTGATAAATTATCGACCCATATTTTTTTACCTATATTATTTTGAAAAGTCTTTAGACGAGAATAAAAATAATAAATTTTTGTACGCAGTACTGTTTCAGGTATTTTTTTTTATTGTTTCCCTTGTGATCCACAAACGGACTTGATCTCTCCATGTCTCCATTTCCCGAAGAAATCTTAACACCTACATACGAATAAATAAAAACAGGAACGCGTGTTTTACTGTTTAACATACCATTCGTACAAATTCCTCATAAAATAGGTAAATTTCATACGGAGCTTTCAGATATTCCCTAATTTATCTGTGTATGTGAGATAACATGAAATATTGCTTTAGTGGAGTCTATATACGGATTGTACTAAATATTAAATTTTGTGCAGTTGAAGTTCTTTGAACTTGGATGTTGATGTACAATGAGAACACTATGTTAAATTTCTAGCAGGACTTTTGAAAAAAAAAGTATGCGCTTATGTCATCACTATGTCCGTCTGTCCATATATGGGCCTCATATATCTGCGCCTAATAGTAAGATATGATGTGTGTTTTTTCTTTCGTAGGAAAGCCTGAACTGTGAAAATTATGATCATTGCCTCTTGGTCTTTTTCCATTTAATAACCTCACCACCAGGGGACGTGAAAGCAGATGTTGTCGAATTTAAAATATATTTTTTTCCATATCATTGCTTTTAAAAATTTGATTGAAACAATTATTCGATACATTTTATAACGGCAGACAAATTTGCTGACGATTTCTTCTTCAAATGGTGTACTGTTTTAGTCCTATTAGGCTTAAACATACATTGCATTTTCTCCGATATCTCTGCTTCTAAAAGTCCAATTCGAATAATTCTTTTTGCGTAGGATTTAGTTTATGGTAAAAAATACTTTTCATATAATTTCTAATTTCACATTTTTACCACAAGAGAACGTAAGTGAACATTTCTGTTGCCCATATATTTGCAGCGGTATCTGGCATATATTTTCAGCGGTAACACCGATTGAAAAAGTGCTTTTTCGGTCAGGTACCGCTTACGATGAAACACATTTTGCATATGTTTCCTGATCAAAATAGTCCACATTTTTGCTGATAGGGGGCGTAAATGTGTATCACATTTTTCTCGATATATCTGCTCCTAACAGTCCAATTTGAAAGCAAAAAGCTTTTACGTCGCTTAGTGTTCATAAAGAAATACATTTCGCACATAATTTCAAATGTCTGATAACGCACAAATATTCTAACAGAGGGCGTAAGTGAATATTTATGTTTAATATATATTTGCAGCCGTATCAACGCGTACAAAATCCCGATTTAAGAAATTCCTTTTAGGACAGGTACTGTTCGCCAAGAAAACATACACGTATTATTGCGTATTTGTTGCACAAAACAATGCACGATTTTCTCGATAGGGGAGATGATGTATGTTCTATTTTCCACGATATCCCTGCTCCTGAAAGTCCGATTTGAGAAATATTTTTAACATCAAATGGCATTCACTATTCATTTGGTGGAACATTTTGCTGCTCTCCCGGTGTGACATCCTCTAAGCTAGATGTCTGCACTGGCCATAATTTCGTAAACCCAGCCCAGCACAAGCCCGTGCGTTTAAGGCCCAGTCATGCCCGGCCCGTTTGAAATGTTAGATACTCGGTGTGGCCTGACCCAATCCGTCAGTTGCAACTCTTATTTAGACCCGGCCTGTGATGCGCCATTTGGTATTATTTCGCTTTTCTATTGTTTTTTATTAAATTGTGAAAATTAAATAATGAAATGAGATATTATTGAAAATATTTAGTGGAATGTAAGCCTAAAAATATATATTAACTTTTACAATTATTGAAGAATATAACCTTTAAAGGGAGATAGAAAAAAAAATAGAAGACTAAGCGCGTTCATAATCTCCCTTTCTCTGAACTAGCAAGCGGTAACACTACAAAAGTCAATACCTATACATATTAGGGATAGGAGAAAAAATCGATGTCGTTCCACTCTCTCATACAAACACACACATACACACCCCACCGTACTGCAGACATCCCTGTCCCTCACTTCATACAACACACACACACACACATGCTCGGGGTAAAATCTTTTTGTTGTCAACAAGCCCCAAAGTGGTTTTACCATCTTAATACCTACAGATGGTAAAAATACAGTGAGTGTCTCTCCTTGCCTTTGTGATTACGCCCTGGACTATGCCATGGAAGTAAGTAAAGCCAGAAAAACAGTTAAACAGACCAGGAAATCTGGGAACATGACTGTTTTCTTTCTTTAATATTGCGATAAAAAAAATGGGTTGACTAGGCCCGGCCCGTACCTGCTCGGTCTTAAATGTCTAGGAAAAAGCCCGACCGGACCCGTTGCTCTGTTCTGTAAACTAAAAAGTCCGACCCAGTCCGCCCCATGGGCTGGGTCGGGCTTTTTTAGTTTAGAGAACAGAGCAACGGGTCCGAGAAGCGAATATCCAGGCCTTTGGCGGAAGAGAAGCGAACATCCATGACTATAGAGACCTCTAGTCTAAGCTCCGGCTTCTGACCATTCATTCGAGTGGGCCAAAGCTCGAGTCCCGGATAAGGCAGGCGTGGTGCGCTTGTATTATGGCATTGGTCATCTCTCTTCCCAGGAACCAGCTTTCCTAAATTTGTGACGGCGACTGCTTAAAGCCTGGTTGTTAAACCTAAACAAAAACAAAGAAATGTCAGGTTTAAAAAAATTATTTTCACATCAAATACTATTTACCATTCACTTCGTGGAACATTTTGCTGCGCCCGGAGGCGCTGTGGTCTAAGAGCTGCCTGGATTTTGGCCCTTCGTCCGAGCTTCGGAGAAGGCATGGATGGTTCGCTTCTCTTGCGACGTTCCCCCTCCCTCTAAACGAGGGGATTCCAAATTAGAGACGCTGGATCGCTCGATTGTCTCCCAATTCCGTACGTGCCATTTCCGTTCAAAAGGAATTTTGTTCCATTTCCGTGCAAAAGGAATTTTGTCCCATTTCCGTACATAGCAGATCGGTTAGTACCATTTCCGTACAGTTTCACCGCGCCTGGTATCAGGCGTGGGGAATGCTGAGAGAGAAAGTAAATGCTGATCCCCTGTCCGAATTCCTCCGACGTAAGAGAGATCGCCATTCATGGTTTTGGTCAACTAATAGGCGCTCATGATAGAGTAAGCGAGAACAGCAATAAAAACTGAAACGCAAACAGGTTGCCCATTAATTCCATATTTACGGTCTTCAGCGTTCGTTGCAGATGTTTAATTTCAAAACCGAGAAAAAAATTGCTTTTCTTTTTTAATATTTTGTTCAAAGCTGCCGTCAAAGATTTTGGGCTATTTCTTTAACCAGTTTCCTATGAAATTTCCACAAAAGATTTTTGCAAAATCTTTTTCCTGAGGCTAGAGGCTCTTATAAAGCCGTCAAACCTCCCGCAGAATGGAGGGGGATTGCGGAGGTATCAGTACGCCTTTGATTCTCTGTCTTTCTTCACGCATATCTTACTGCTTACGGATTATCACGTCTGTGTACGGAAATGGCACTAGATGATCTGGATGTGTACAGAAATGAGACAAAAATTCATTTGCACGGAAATGGCACGTACGGAAGTGGGACGACACTGGATTGCTCATTGCCTCTGCCGCTGCTCACGGTAGTCGTTAACCCCTCTCCCCACCCCCCAAAAAGAAAGAAAAAAAAAACATTTTGCATATAGTGTTGCGTTTTCCATAATGCGCAGTTCCTACTTCCAAACCCAACGCGGCATCAGCGTGCATTTCCGTTTGACCCTATAAATCCTACTAAAAAAATCTATCTATACTGTACGTCATTCATTATGGTAAATATTGAGGGAAAATATCATCTTAAAATTATGCGAAGATTTTTCTGCTAGGGGAGTGTAGGGGCGAGAAATTACGCCCCTATATAAATTGTGTGATGGACTTTTAAATAACATCGATCATTCCGGATACTAACAGTTCTGAATAAATATTTCCATGTGTATTATTTGGAAACGAGTGTAACACGTGGTAATGCACCAGACTAGGTGACATTTCGATGTGCCTGTTTGACAGGTCTATTGTATTCACAGAAGGCACAGCTATTGTTCCTGGCCAGAGGGAAATGTAAGCTACAGGGCACCGTGAGGTGGAGGTCAACGAAGGGATTAGGTGAAGGTCACCGGCAGAAGACACGTGTCAGGAGAGAAAGGTAGTATGGGGGGCACCGAGAAGAGCGAGGAGGGGGCGCCTGCTCTTGGAGGGCTTCGACTAGGGAGAGAGAGGGAGCCTCAGGCGAGTGAGGCAGGAGCCAATCAGAAGGCTAGTGAAGTTAGGGGGAAAACTTCAGGATAGGAGTAGAGGAAAAGACGAGACAGTCTACGGGGAGCGAGCGTAGAGAACGGTTGACGACAGCGTGTGCTGTGGACGGTTGTATAGTGCTGGGAGTTAGCACTGGGTAAAGAAAAGTTCGTGATAGAACGTGCCAGTTAGAGCACGGGGGAAGCCAGCGTAGTTGGAATCAGACACGTGTGTCTGGAACGACGTACGGAGAAAGCGTTTGGAGAAAACACGTGTTCGGGACGGAACACGAAGCATAGCTTCCGGAGCAAAGGAAAAGAGACGAACGGAAGGTTACGACGATTGAAACCTTTCACGTCGGTGATAGAAAAAGAACGGGCAAAGAGTATTGGCAGGAAAGGGTATTCTGGAATAATTAGATACCCGGATCATTTTCGTGTGGAACTGCAGTTACAAGAACTCGAGGTCAAGGAACAATAGCTGCCGAAACAATTTTCTTTTGATTAAATGTTTTGTTAAGTTTGCAACAAGCCTGAGAGTGAATCCATGCTTGGAATTGGTTTGCCCTTATTTTTAGTTCCCCTCTCCTGAATAGCAGATTTATAGTAAAGCTGGGAGAGAAAGAACGCCGGGCTGTCTTCAACTACCGTTGATGGACAGTCTCTAGACAACGAACCTTATAAATGGTTTTCCTTCCTGCTGTGGGGAAATTTTGATCAGCCCTGGAAGCCAGTGGGTGTTTGGACGAGGAGCCATTAATTAACATAATGAGCTTCCACCCCTACAGGGGGCGTATATGCATAACTGTTTTCTTTCTATATCTGCTTCCATAAGTTATATTTGAAAATGTCTTTTCCCATCATGTAGCTTTGCTATAAAGAATATATTGCGCATATTTTATTTTTAATAATTCACTGTTCTTCCTCCGGGGGTGTCAGCGTATATTTCTATTTAAATGATTATCTCCAATTCTAAAAATCCCCTATGAAAATCCTCTCTTGGAAGAAGAGCATTCGCTATGTAGAACATGTCGCACTTTCTGTTCATTCTTCAAATCCATGTACTTCACAGCTTTCCGGCTGGGACGTGCAAAGTTATATCCGCTTACCTCAAATGGCATACCCCTATAAAGAACTTTCTCTTCAAGTCATAGTATGTCCTAGTATTAGTGTCTTGGAGTAATTGTGCCACAAAACCATTCCTCGGCCGTCCTCTTTTTCTCTTACCTTGAATTTTACCTTCCAAAACTTTCAGAATCGGGCCTCCATGGCGCACTGTGTGTCCCATCCAAACATTCTTCTTCTTTTTAACATGTTGATCAGATTTCTGGGTTCCTCCACTCTCTCCAGGACCTTCTCATTATTCTCTCAATTCTTCTATAGCTCCACATCGCAAATGCCTCCAGCCTCTTCACTTCCCTCTTGGTCAATGTTCATGTCTCAGACCCGTAGATAGCTACTGACCAAACATATGCCTTTAAAATTCTCTTCCTCAGTTTTAGATCTATATTTTTGGATGTCAGTAGTCTTTCATTCTGTCTAAAAGCCGTTTTTGCAATCCCCAGTCTCATTCTAATTTCCTTTTCACACCTCGCATCTTTAGTATAGTAAATAGCAAGCTTGCAAAATTTTGTTCCTTACCCCAACGGGTCAGCTCCCTTTTAATTCTATTGAGCAAAGTACGACTTAGATTGTTATGCCTCCCGATTTTTCCTTATGCCCGGCTTCCCGATACACTTCAGGAAGAAATGAATGGTCCCAGAAACTATAGAAATAGATAGACATTCCTTCCCCACTCCGCAGTTGAGTAAGACATCGGTTGATTGCACAGGGAGGAAACAGTGCTGGAAGTCTGGAAGATAATATTTTTTTTAATGCGTAAACAGGTTAAATGCGTAAACAGGCCAGGGCTCTATCTTGCAATGTAAAATTCGGGTTCGGACTCTTAAAATTGAGCCCGAACTCAGCTCTGCTCCAAACTTCCTACTCTTTCACGCACCTGTCGGCGAGCTCTGTTAAAGAAACGTATACTCCCCGTCTCCATTTCTTTTGAGTTCTTAGTTTGACCTTACCAGGAAGAAGTAACTTCTCTTGCTTACTGAACTTACCTTATCCTGTGATTCTTGTCACCCTGACGATCGTCCTTGATTCAAAACTAATTCATATTTTTAATAATTAAATAACTTGAAAGACTGTTGATACAGTGAAACCTCCGACTCATGGTCACTATTCGGACCAGAAAAAAGCGACCGTTGTTGGGAGGTGGTCGTTGTTCGGAAGTTGGGGCTTAGGTAAAACTGCTAGTCCGCTGGATTTGTACAAAAGCAGAATAAATGTATAAAGCCTGCGCAAAGAAAGAAAAAGTTTCTATGTTCTCTCCATATGCGAATAAAGCTGAATATAATAATTAAATAAATAAATAATGGGGTAGAGGATCTTAGGAGAGCGGTATCGGACGTCTTATCTTAAACAGCCCTAGGAGATTAGCAAACTATGAGATTAGGGTTAGGGTACCCTACTGGAAACAAAACAGAAAAAGAGTAGACAGTGAATCTGAACTACACGATTAGCTGGCCGCGCACCGGAAGGTAAGAAGAGCACGCACAGGAACCAAACCATGAGAGACGGCAATCAACAAGCTACATTCCAGGCACCAGCAACCATTCCTAGGCGTATGGAATATACACAGCAGCCGGAGTTTGCCTCTCGTAGAACTAAACTTTAATTCCTTTCTTTTCATTCAAGCACAACACTATACTCGACGGTATAAACACACTTTTTTTAGCAATAATTTTTGCCCCTGTGCACACTTTAGATATCTGCACGGGCCTTAATTTGGAAAGCCCGGCCCGTATATTGCTCCTGTTTCCAAGACCCGGGCCGGCCCGTGAAATTTCAACTATTACCAAAACACGAATTTGACACCTGGTGCACTCGGTCATTCGACTCCTGAAAAGTTTTCGTTTTCTTAATTGCTACACGTATTCTATTACAATAAATGTTAATGCAGAATGTTTCTGAGACTGTATAAGTCAAGCGACGTCCGAGGAGGGAGGGGAGGGGGGCTTGTATACTCAAAAATATTGCATGAAAAGGACAATTTCCACGACTTTCCGATTTTCTGGGTTTTCAAATGATCATTTCCTACCGTCGGTTAATTCGAAAAGTACGAAATATCCAGAATTATGAATCCGATTGTTCAACTAGGAGAAGATGGCATATCATACCGCTGGAACCCAATAAGTCTCTCGCGTGTGTTGGGAGAACACATTTGTGCTGCTTAAGATGCGGATTTCGACACTTATTTGTACATGAACTCCATTCTTCTTCTGAATAATTCATTTGTACAGGAACTCCATTCCTCTTCTGAATACTTTATTTGCACATGAACTCTATTCTTCTTCTGAATACTTTATTTGTAAATGAACTCCATTCTTCTTCAATACTTTATTTGTACATGAACTCCATTCTTCTGAATACTTTATTTGTACATGAACTCCATTCTTCTTCAATACTTTATTTGTACATGAACTCCATTCTTCTTCTGAATACTTTATTTGCACATGAACTCTATTCTTCTTCTGAATACTTCATTTGTACATGAACTCCATTCTTCTTCTGAATACTTTATTTGTTATCTTAACTCAAAATGTTTTTTGCATTTAGTGCACTGCGGAACGTTTTCCGGCTGACTAGTTTCAGAAGGGACAGTAATTTAAAATATTTCCAAATAACACTTTCCCCTTTTACATTGTCTATAAGCACATATTCTCCGGAAGTGATTTTTTCGCGAAAATCTTTCACTTTCTTAAACTCCATAATAAGTATGGAAGAGTATTTATCAGCAACACTGAACTCAGCATATGCTAAGGGAAAACAATGACAGACGGCCCAGCTAATGAGTGTCACAGAAGTCTTGAAAACGGCTTCCTGAGAGTACAAATCGGGAAAATACGGGACATATTTACACACAGAAGTAAGTTTCTCCTAACCCATTTCTCCCGTGCCATTGAAGACAACTGAAAAGCTTTTCACACATCTAGAGAACAAAGTGCCGCCGACCAGAACAATAAAAAAGATTGTCTGTGTGTAGGTGGTTCGGTTTAGAAATGCTGCACTTAATAGCCTGCCCTGAAGCATGAGAGGAGGGTAGAAGTTAGAGGGAGAAGAAAGAGAGAGAGAAGGTACCACATTCACATTGAAAAAAGAAGGGAGCTGACCCATTCCAATTGTTTTGTAGGAGGAGGATGTCGGAAAACTTCTATTTTATCCAACAGCGGAAATTATTTAATCTTATCCTGCTGCTGTATGTTGCGAGCTTTCGAAAAGAGAAAGGCACCGTACAGTGGTTGTTTTGCTCATAAAAAAGAAGAAAATAAAAAACCCCTGTTCGACCCGTGTCTGTTTTAAATATTGAAGGCCCGGCCTGGCCCGTTTTCCCAACTTAGAAATGAGCGAAGGCCCGACCCGGCCCGGACCCGTGCAGAACTCTAGAACACTTCCTTACATATACTCTTTGTTCCAACACTGTAAAACATTTTCTGAAATTCACGAGACACTTTGCATGATTTTTTTCGTGAATTAAAAAGCATATTTCTGTTACAGCATGTTCCATGAAATGACGGAAAAAACTGAATTTCATAGATTTTTCGTACGCCAGGAAAATTCTGAATCTTCAGAAACCTTTCCGCAATTTCTTTCTTATATTAACGGAGAAACTAACATTCTGACTTCTTCCGTATCCATATGACGCAAAACAGGAGAGATTCACGGGAATACTTGGCAGTTTGATTAACTGTTAAATCTCAATAGTCTGTCGAAGTATTTGATTTTAAAGTTCTGTAACGAGATCGGATATTTATACCGGATGAATTCTGGTTACTGTGGCACGGGATATTTTTTCTCCTCTTTTTCCTTTTGTGCACCAGCTTTTATTATATATTGTGTTACCGTATAAGAAACCGGGTACTTAATTTATTGTACAGGTGATTGATTGTACGATGCCTATGTATCAGTCTGTGGAGCCCTTGAGACAAAAGCTATATAGCTATCAAGAGTAAATTTTATACTTAGAAGTTTTGTTAAATAATATTATAAAACAGTACATTGCACCTTCTCTCAAAGATAATTGAAAGTTATTGTCAGTTAAAAAAAGATCTTAAACTCCAAATCATCCTGTTGCTTCGAAATATCACGAAGAAAATAATACGTAATCTGTAATAAGACCTCCACAGAAAAAATAAAATTATTACAAACGTATTTAAAAAATAATGAAATCTAATAGAAAATAAAATGACTAAATCACTCGCATTGATGAAGAAAAAAAAATCTTCATCGCCGAAACAGTTTTACCTTGAACGTGAGTCTAACTCCCGTGACTTTCCGGGACGCGATGATTCAACAGAAACGATCTGGGCTCGGTTCCCACCACCTACGCAAAAGGGTTCTCGCGTGTAAGGACTGGTTCGTTGGTTGGTTGGTTGGTTGATTTTTATGGCGCAAGGGCCATGTTTGGCCAAAGAGCGCCAGACACAAGACAAACAAACAGTATTAAAAAAAAACGTGGCATAAATCCCAAAATCTGGCTGACCAAGTAAAACCGAACCATGAGAATCATGGAAGGGCTAAAAAAGACAATGAAACAAACAGTATTAAAAACATGGTACAATGGTTAGAAACTAGCCGATTAAGTAAAACTGAGGAATGAGAATGATAAAACACATCACGAAAACGAACACAACTACACATAAGATGAGTCACAGGAGAGGGACGAACTGTCACTCTCCTCCCCCTTATGTTCCTCTATGATGTTGGTTGAGGGTGGGGACCTCGCTGAGTCTGGGACAGTTGCAATGTTGGTCAGTTTGACCACGACAGTTGGATGGACACTGCACACCTTTGCGGATTTAGGGCCGGGTCTTCCACACGTGCAGGCTTTCTGCTGGGAACTGGAAGAGTCGGTCGTCTTCAAAAGAGAAGGTGCAGAGTCAGCTGGTCGAATAAGCTGGAGCTTAGTGAAATCCACCTGTGTCGCTTGTTCAGCTGTAGATCTCTCGGCAAGTCCGGCGAGAGCTACAGGGCGCGGAACAAAGGGCTGCACGGGTTGTGGCAGAGACTGAACTACTGCGGCAAAAGTACGCTGTCGGTTGTTGGGAATACCCAACTTGGCCTTGGCAGCAGGGTTCGAGAGGCCTTCCAGGGTCTTGAGGCGCTGGATCGCCATCTCCTCCTTACATTTCATACAGTTGCGGGAGTAAGCTGCATGGGCCTCACCACAGTTAACACAGCAGGCCGCAGAAGTGCAACCTTCCCCGTCATGTTCTCTGGAGCCACAATTTGCGCAACGAGCGGAACTGTTACATGAACGTTGTGAATGCCCGTACCTCTGGCACCTGAAACAGCGCAGAGGACTGGGAATGTACGGGCGAACTCCACAGACCAAGTTGCCAGCCTTGATTTCCGTCGGAACTTTCGGGGAGTTAAAAGTCAAGATTACATTTTTAGACTTAATCAAAGAACCATCGCGCCGGAACATCATACGACGTGCAGCAATAACATCCTGATCTGCAAGTTCACTCACCAATTCGTCCTCACTGCATGGCAAGAGATCAAACTCCGAAATAACACCCTGAGAGGTGTTAAGAAACGGGTGAGGTGTCACTTTGACAGGAATGCCTTGAAGACTAGTGAGGTGCAGAAGAGTGTTACTCTGAGAAACACTGAAAGTTTTGACAAGCAGGTCCCCAGAGCGAAGCTTCCTCACAGACTTCAAGGAGCCAACCGCAGCGTCCAAAGCTTTAGAAATGAAAAAGGGAGATCTGGTGGACAGTTTCTCATTCGGATCGATGGATTCTACAACTAAGTGTGTAGCATGCGTATTCACAGCAATCGAGGGGAGACGACGCTTCTAAGCGACTGGTACAGCTGCCGAAGAATAGGTTCCACGTTTTTGGTCCAGGTCATGATCTAAAGATCGTTTAAGGTTATGGGACTTGGTAGGTTGAGAAGACGAAGGAGAGTCGTTGTCAACTATCATTTTCTCAGGTGACTTGAGTTTGGAGTTTTTGTTTTTGTTTTTACCTATGGAAAAAAGGAGGAAGATTCGTCTGCAGACTACTCCACCCACTACCGAGCCCTACAAGGGAGAACTGGAGGTCTGCAAGCCAAGAAAATGACGCTGGAGACAGTTCTGGAGCCTATACGCTGCAGATATAGTCCGTTGGCTGTGATCACACGCACTCGGCGGACACTTCGGCCTCCGGGTACCGTCATGCCAACGCCTTTGGCATGATCCCACAGCCCCCGGGCTTACCCTGCCGTGCTATACGACAATAAAGCCGCTAAAACCCTGTACACAACTTGGTACAGGACTTCTGACTAGAGGTGAGTTAGTCTCTAGCCTCCCGTTTGCAGCGAAGCCGGGGTCGAAGAGGAGTGTTGGTACACAGGAGGCACTTCTCCGGTCTCCTGCGACCTCAGCCGCCAAACATCCCATTTCCGCCTCACGGGTCTCCGCACGCGGCAAACATGCAGGTAGGTCTAGCACCCAAACCAGCTAAAAGGGAAAAAGTAATCCAAGGAAGACAAAACCCTGGAGTGGAACCAAAACGGAATCTCAGCAACCTACGAACTGAGCGGTTAATATAAACAGTTAGTAGTGGAGGGTAACAAAACCACAAGACCGGGGTGTTAGTACATAGCGTGGTAGCGATTAGGTATAGTATACAACACGGGCAACTGGCCAGTGCAGAAAATAAATAAAAACGAAAAAGCGAGACTCAAGACCAGCTCGGGTTCGTGGCGCCGCGACTCCCCAACAGCTGGATGAACAGCCGTCCCTGCAAACTCCAACAGCACCGAAAAAAAAAAAAAACAAGCGGTGGCATGACATCAGATGTTGACCAGTCACAAGGTCAGCTCGGGCCGTGGGGGCGCCTCTCCCCAAATAACTGGAAAACCAGTTATCCCCGTGCGGGGTGTAAGGACTGAAATATTCAGGGTGTTGGATTTGCGAGATTTCTATCTAAATACGGAAAAAACCTGAAACGGACTTTTTAAAAATAAACGGAATTACTGACTACGGAAAATCTGTGAAAATACGGAAGTTAAGAAAAACGGGAACTTTTAAAACCGGAAATTCCGTTAGAAAACTGACACTTGCTGCACGTGTTTTTCAGAAATTTTCCGTGAATTCACACCACTTACTTTCTAAAGTGTATCTCATCATTCTCGCCAAATTACAGAAGGAACTACATAAAATCATAGTGAACAAAGTGTCAGATCTTCTTCGGGGCTGACTATAGCGTGTCCGTGACCACTGTTAAAGAGGTTTCGTTTTTCGGATGTTATCGTTAATGTTAATCCTATGGAAACTGTTCTACACCAACCAAAACTTGCCGTTGTTCGTAGGTGTTCCTTAATGCAGGTTTCACTATAAAATAGTAATGTAAGGTACTCATACATCTCAAAGCCAGTTTCAAAGTTTCTTCTTTTTCTTCTTTTTACTATGCCGTCAGTAGGATTGTATAGAAAAAAAAGCTGGATTTTGCACCACGCCACCTAGACGAAAAATGTCTCATTAGGAAATCTAAAAATAAAAAGTTTTTAAACTGAGAGTTTAAGAAGTTCAGATATAATTAGAAATGGAAATATATACAGTTATTTGCAAAAGTTTAAGACCACCTGTTCGTGTTAGGAGATTTCTGCCGATTGCTGCTGTCTGTATTACTCAACTTCCTGTCGGTGTTGCATCACCCTACAGCGGCAGCTGTTGATAGAGTTGGGGGAAACGTGCGAGCGTCAGTTTGCTTCTAGTTTTCATGCTGAGAGGTTTTGTACGTATTTTCTACATAGCGAAAAATCGGCAAAAAAATGTCATAAAGTGTTACTCAGAGGGCACAAATTGGGACTTTATATCATGAAGGATACTACGAACGTGGCATAAGCGGAAAGGTGAATGTGAGCAAGACTGCTATTCATAATGCGATCATGAAATATTGAGATACAGGTGAATTTAGCCATCGAAAGAGAAGTGGACGTCCAAGGAAAACAACCCCACGTGATGACAATACCATAAGGCGAATAGTTATGTGTTTTCCGAGGAGTTCGTGCAAGAAAATCAAGGCCTTTCTGCATTCAAAAGGGTCTGATATTAGTATCAGCACTGTTTCCCGACGTCTTAGCAAAGATTTTGGATTAAAGTCCTACAAACCTGCACATAAACCTAGGTTAACCTCTGTCATGAAAAAGAAGAGACTCCAGTTTCCGAAACGTCATCAATCGTGGACTACTGAAAATTGGAGCCAAGTTCTTTTTCCCGATGAATCAACTGTGCGTCAATTTGCATCACATGAAGCACATGTTCGACGACCAAAATGCAAAAGTTTGATGAAAAATGCACCGTCAGCACCGTGAAACATCCGCCTAGTCAGATGATATGGGGTACTACGTCAGCATCCGGTACTGTTTCAGCATCCCTTTTGCCGAAAGGCACTACCATGACTGGTCCTTTTTATGTGGAAATGTTACGTGAGAAGCTGTCAACTCATATGCGAGTGTACAGATGCACAATCTTTATGAATGGTGGTGCTCCATGCCACAAAGACAGTAAAGAACTACCTGCCGAGGGAAAACATAACTGTGCTTGACTGGTTCCGACCTTAACCTCATAGAGAATTTGTGGACCATTTTAAAAGACAAGGTAGCAGAAAAACGGCCACCAAATTTTCAAGTTTTGATTGACGACATAAAGTACGTGTGGTGCAAAGACATTTCAAGTTACTACTGCAAATCCCTCATTGAGAATATGCCACATCGTATTCTGCCCTTTATAAAAGCAAAAGTGGGCACACAAAGTGTTGATTTCGGTCTTTTTGTGTTCTAAAAAATGTAAGAATTCATCTGCGGGGTCATTTTTTCAAATATTTCTGACTAGTAATTAGTTGTTTCTTTGAAAATCATAATTTTCAATAGGTTCTCTTAAACTTTTGCAAATGACTGTATATTGTTATGCCCCCTATAGTAAGAAAGTGGGGAATCAGAAGTAATCCCGATAAGACTGATCGAGCTTAAAACTATGCGGTACTAAAGGAATTTTTCCAATACAGTTGATTTAAAAGCTGAGGTAGTGTCTATAAAAAAAAAACCAAGTATGTGCCACTTGACGGGGGACACTGTGGAACAGAAGAGCTGGAAAGGTGTAGAAAATTGTGGTCATGACTATGGCTGAATCGTTTCCACAAAGAATCTTCTAAACCGAATTCTCAGAAGCGTCGTTTCAAATACTAACGTACCGCAGTTTTCTCGGATGGGAGTATAATGAATGCATCAGAAAAAGCAAGCATGGTCATATGTTGAACATGGCCAAAACTAGCCCACTGTAAGCAAATTTTACGAAACTCGCAGGTGATATCCGATTATTTTAAAGTCTAAATTCACGCCATCTATCAGGAATATTTTACATAAAACAAATCGTAAATGCATGAAATCTGCTTTTGTATATCCTCAGCTATCACAAACAAACAAAAAATCGAAACTTTACTTTCAGAAGGGGAAACATTTTGTCAAATTCAAAAATGTTACGTAACGACGGACAAATATACATTTTCGTCACCGGGCAATAAAGTTGTGCATTGTCAAAAAAAATTAAACGAAAATTTTGTTCAAAACTTTAGGTGTGGAATGCAAAAAGAAATTTTCCAATCCCACTTTCGGAAGTGTACATATCGTTTCAAAGCATAAAATTGCGTTTATGTTACCTAACAGGAAAACTGCACATTACAGAAATTTGATAATCAATAAATCAACACTCTTATGATTAACTCTTCCCGACGCAGAAAATCTCTTTTAAATCAGATATGTTTAAAGACGAGGCAGAATTATACTATAAGAGCGTCCTTTTTCTTAAAATGTATGTTAAAGAGAAGGTGATATAAATTCAGCGCACAGTCTTTACAAAAAGTGAGTTCCAATTGTTTTCTTGCGATTTTCGAGCAAGGCATCTTTTCTACCAAAAATTGCATTTTATGTTACTTCAGAATTTTACTAATTTCATATTGCATTCCACGTTTCTAACACAACGTATCGTTTCTTAGAGCAAATGCTTCTTTGGAAAAGACAGAAACAGGAATCCTCATTTATGCTTTCCAACCGTAGGTTGAAGAAGCGTATATGCTTCAGCTTTGTCCGTCCGCACGATAACTTGCGTAAACATGGTTCAATTTCGATGAAATTTTATTATGTGGTAGGGGACAACCTGGGAACGAACACTATTGAAAATGGACGAAATGGTGTCAAAGGTCACGACATAGGAGCGGGATCCATTCCACTACCATTATGCGTCATAACTTGTGTAAATATGGTTAGATTTCAATGAAATTTTAGTAAGTGGTAGAAGACCACTTGGGAACGAATCCTTTTGAAAATGGGTGAAATGGGGTCAAAGGTCAAGACATAAGAGCGGGATGCATTCCATTGCCCTTATACGTCATAACTTGCGTAAAAATGTTTCGATTTCGATGAAATTTTAGTATGTGGTAGGGAACCACCTGGGGGCGAACCCTATTGAAAATGGGTGAAATGGAGTCCAAAGTCAGCACAAAAGATTGGGATCCATTCCATCGCCTTTTTGCGTTATAACTTATGTAAAAATGCTTCGATTGCGACAAAATTTTATCATGTTGTTCCGGAAGTATACTTTACCTGTTCTGTTGAATATCATCGAAATGGGGTCAAAGGTCAGGTCATAGGAGCGAGATTTATTCTACAGCCATTATCCTCATAACTTAAGTAATAACTTGAGTAATGATTTCTGGTATGTTGGAAAGCGTATCATAATCAATGCATTGCATGATTTTACTAACTTGTTTTAAAGTTAAAATTTAGATTCGGTGTTCAAATTTGGCCGAAAAACAAAAGCTTTTCGTTCCTTACTGGAAGAATTCTGAAATACAACTTTGAAAATATACGCTTCAGATTATTACGTAGCAGTTACTTAAAAAAAGACCTATGATATCAGAGCATTGTCTCCCAACCATAAAAGATTATGTCTGAGACTATGATCACATGTCCGGATACAGACCGGAAACAGGAAATTTTGTTTTGAAACTCGTCTCAACAAAACCTCAGTCAAAGGAGGATTTCCGATACTCGAGTTCTTGAGGCCGGAGTGTCGCGTGCGGAATACAACATCGCTCTTTTCCTGAAAAAAAAAAAAAAAAAAAAAAAAAAAAAGAGAAGAAAAAAGTTAACAAAGAAATAATAACAACAAATTAGTAAAATCATGCAATGCATTGATTATGATACGCTTTCCAACATACTAGAAATTATAAAATGGCTGTGGAATAAATCTCACTCCTACGCCCTCACCTTTGACCCCATTTCGATGATATTCAACAGAACTGGTTCAGTATACCTCCGAAATAACATGATAAAGTTTTGTCGCAATCGAAGAAATTTTACGTAATTTATGATGTATAAGGGCTATGGAATAGACCCCGCTTCTGTGTCCCAACCTTTAACCCATTTCGCCCATTTTCAATAGGATTCGTCCCCAGGCAGGCCCCTACAACATACTAACATTTCATACAAATCGGAACATTTTTACGTAAGTTATGACGCATAATGGCGATGGAAGTGATTCCGCTCCTATGTCCTGACCTTTGACCCTCATTTCGCCAATTTTCAATAGGGTTTGTTCCCAGGGGATCCCCTACCACATACTAATATTTAATCGAAATCGAACCTTTTTTACATTAGTTATGACGCATAAGAACAGTGGAATGGATCCCGCTCCTATGTCCTCACCTTTGACCTCATTTCGTTCACTTTCAATAGGGTTCCTTCCCAGGTAATTCCCTTTCACATACTAAAATTTCATCGAAATCAAACGATTTTTACGCGAGTTATCGTGCAGACGAACGTACGCACACAAAGCGTGACGTAATGAGGCAGATGGGAATCGCGGCCATCTGCTAGCAAAAGTGTGACCTCATAAAACTTTAATAGGATCCGCACATTTGTTTGACTGCCGACGTCATGAAAATACAGGTCGCGCCATCTTTTTCTTCCCAATTAATGCGTTCCCAAGGATGAAAATTTGAACATCGATTAAAATAGCTTCATTTTATAACTTGGAATACCTAATATTTTCTAAAACATAACCATAATTATGCAATCCAACATTTGTTTGTCTGCTGACGTCATCAAAGTACAGGTCGCGCCATTCTTTTTCTGGTTTCAACACCACCAAAAGAAAAGTTATTGATTTTTAATGTGATTATGGTTATGTTTTAGAACATATTAAGTTTTATAAGTTATAATATGAAGTTATTTTAATCGATGTTCAAATTTTCATCCTTGGGAACACATTAATTGTGAAGACAATGTGTACAAAAGTTTTTCCATTGGATGTATAGGAAGCAGAATTACTTGACGTCCACCTTAATAATATGGGATAAAGGCGATGGAATGGATCGCAATCCTATGTCCTGACCTTTGACCCCATTTCGTCCATTTTCAATAGGGTTCGTCCCCAGGTGGTCCCCTACCACATACTGAAATTTCATCGAAATCGAACCATTTGTACGCACGTTATGACGCATAAAGGCAATGGAATGCATCCCGCTCTTATGTCCTGACCTTTGACCCCAATTCACCCATTTTGAATAGGGTCCGTCTCCAGGTGGTTCCCTACCACATTGTAAAATTTCATTGAAATCGAACCATATTTACGCAAGTTATGGCGTATAAGTGCAATGGAATGGATCCCGCTCCTACGTCGCGACCTTTAACCCCATTTGTCCCATTTTCGATAGGGTTCGACCGCTGGTAGTCCCCTACCACATACTAAAATTTCATCGAAATCGAACCATTTTTACGCCAGTTATCGTACGGACGGATGGACAAAGCTGGAGCATATACGCTGCTTCAACCTACGGTTGGAAAGCGTAAAAAAGAGGTAACTATGGTTCATAGCATATGCTTTGGTTTTTCATTTGCTCATCCATATCCTCGCTATTATACGGCTGTTATGAAAGGGAAAAAAAGATAGGAAACTGAGCTGAGTGATATTCTTGATAATTGTTCGGGAAATTGTTTTAAAATTTATTTTTAAATATGTATATACATATATATATATATATATATATTTCCCTTTCAATCAATTTAGAGGGGGAAATTAAGGTAAATCACCAATATTATCAAACACCATCTATCTATCTATCTACTGAGTGAAGGTCTCTCCAAGTCTTTTCCACAAATCTCTATCATAAGCCGGTCTTTTCAAATGACTCCTACATGTTTACGAATTTTATCAGCTCATCTTCCACATGGTCTTCTGGGCCTTCTTTCTCTCTTGGCATCAACTCCAGCGCTTCTGTTCTCCAACAGTGATCAGTTCCAACAACAATATGCCCAGCCTATTGCCATTTCAGAGTTTTATATTGATCACGATGTCATCAACACTTGTCATTTTCCTGATCCATGAGTTACTTTTCCGATCTCTCTTAGTTTAACAGAGCATGCACCTCTCCATGCTTCTTTCAGTAGATCTCAGCCTCTGAATGCATCAAAGTTTGCAGCATGAATGCATCAGTAGTTTACAGGCTCTGAATGCATCAGAAGTTTGTAGTCTCTGAATGCATCAGTCATTTGCAGCGTCTGAATGCATCAGTAGTTTGCAGCCTCTGAGACGTGGAACCTTATGGTCTGTGCCTCAAAGACATGGACCATTAAAGTCCGTGTCTCAGGTGCATAACAAAGAGGTGAAATTATTCAGTGATTAAACACTTTGTTTTCAAGATATAATATGAAGTGCTCTTGAAACTCTTACTGTTTGTTTCCAAATACTTTATGACCAAGTTTTGTATGCCTATTAATTTTTTCTTCGATGTGCTCCTTGCTTGATATTTGCGGTCCAATGTAAATGAAGGCATCGGTTGCTTCTAGATTTCTCTCATCACCTTCTAAACCTTCAGTTCTTTACTGTAAAAAATACGATGTAAACAGACAGTAAAAATACAATCGCTAGAGGAAATTGCCTTCATCTGATACATTATATTTTGATTTCCTATACTGATTCGCAGAAATCACGTCTCTCTCTCTCTCTCTCTCTCTCTCTCTCTCTGTCTTTCTTTTTCGTTGCGTTTAAATAACATAAAACAACAATATTCCCATTATTTAGTTTCCTGCTGTCTCCAATCTAACAAAAACAAATAATAGTGATGAGGAGGAATATTTCCCTCCATATGGCTGACTGCTTGATTATTGCTACCAACTTAAATTGATACAGTTGATTAAGTATTAGTTAAATGATTGAAAGGGACGTTCCACTGAATTTTTTTCGTTTTCACCGAACTTTATTAAAAGTCCCTGTATTTTAAATTATGCATTTTTCACCAATACTTGCAAATCCGGTTTCGTCGTATTCAGTCTCGTTACTGAGTAAATATATCACTGAAACAATAAAACAATGTTTGTGAAGACAATGAAATTTCAGTACTAATCACAGTAGCATAGTCAGATTTCTTATGTATAAGATATTTGATAATTCAGAGTGCAAGAAAAGGAGTATAACCCACGATTCAAAGTTGAAAATAGTTCCAAATTTTGCGAAATTATCACCGTATATATTGTACGTAGAATGAACAAGAACGGCTCCCCATTGCACTGTGAAAGGTGTTCATTGATTTGTCTTATACATATTGCTCTCCACTCATCGTTAAGTCCCTTATTTTTCTGTTTCGGATTCTAACAGTTGCCATTAGCAACTCTAAGGTCTATAAGCAGTCTCCTGTCCCTAATTTAGCGCCACTGGTTTCAGTCAGAGAGAGAGAGAGAGAGAGAGAGAGAGAGAACCAGCACCGTAAAACAGACAAACAGACAACCCAGCCCTTTCTGCGTCCGGGACTCGACCCCGAAGACGGGCCAGAAACTCTCTCTCTCTCTCTCTCCTCTCTCTCTCTCTCTCTCTCTCTGCTTGTCTGTATCTGTCTGTCTGTCTGTCTGTCTGTCTGTCTGTCTGTCTCTCTCTTTCTCTCTCTCTCACTCTCTCTCTGCCTGTCTGTATCTGTCTGTCTCTCTCTCTCTCTCTCTCTACGTCTCTGTTTACTCTTTCAGTATCATAGTCTTTTCACCATATCTATTTTGTGCATAACAGTACCATTAAACTTTACATAGAGCCTACTTATTACTGAACATTTTTTCTCAGGTCTATATTTTCTTAACTCCAGGGTTTTCACCAGGCGATCGAGGAAAAATAAATTCCGATGGTTTCTCAAAATACTTGGGAAGCGCCGGATATCTGAGACAAGAGTTTTGCAGTTTAAGAGACTATCTATTCATGTCCTACTACACCAAAAATGTATTCGGCTTGTATGTAATGTTTGCTCGGAAAAGTTAGAAAAGAGTTGATGGAGTTTCCTCAACAGATAGCAGGTTAGTGCAACTTGATAAAACGAAAGAGCGCCATGGATTATGTGAAAACACAAATTTGCTGGCGACGGGGATCGAACCAGCATTCTTCTGTTCCGGAGCTGAATGCTTTCCCAGTTAAGCTACACCGACGGAATTTAATGGTGCAAATTTCCGTCTTGACATGTGCTTCACCTCTGTAGTACGTCATATATATCTCCCTCCCCATCCTTGAGAAAGAGCTGTGACGGAATTATTAGTTTCCGGGTCAGCCGCCGGCAAACCATGCTTGGAGCAGCTCGCTGAAGAAAGAAAGAATTCTGATTAATTCCAGACGATGTGTGGAAGAATTATCACGCATTTTTCAGAGCGAAGAAGGAATTTTTCATTCATTCCAGACAATGAGTATAAAGAAAATCACAAATTTTTCAAAGAACCCAAAGGCCAGTACACCCATTTCCACAACCGGGCGCGAACGTGGAAACACAAATTTGCTTGTGACGAGACTCCGCGTCTTTCTACTCCTGAGCCGAAAGCTTTCCTACTTAAGTACACCGCCGTAATTTATCACTGCAACTTTCCATCTTGATATGTGCTTCACCTCTGTAGCACGTCACAACTATGGATTAGGTGTTTGGTGTCAAAGATCATATAATGTTTATATCATATCATACCAAGATATAATTAGTTATTCTGTAACGTTGATGGGAATGGAAGGTGAGGGACAATTTCAGTTTCGTGAGCAGGTAGCCATTTAGCGGAAGGGAGTTAGGGCATAGAACGCCATAGATTCTGCACAGGAGTTCTAAAGTCTGAGATCATATCATATCATACCAGAAAATAATTAATAATTCTATACAAGTAAACTCATAAATACGTAAAAAAGGATGTATGATCAGAAAATGAGAAGTACATCGTAACTACCCTTTTGCTTGAAATCTATTCGTTCCTTTTTCTCTTTCTTATGGGTAATAGAAAACCATTCCACCATAACGAATCTCAGTACTCCCAAGTGATAGAATTAAAACAACAACAAAAAAAAAAATGTAAAGTATTCAGAATCCCCAAAATATATATTTGTGGTTTTAAAGCATATTTTGAAACTATAAATCATTCATATGATGTATAAAGCCAAAGCATGTACTTATTCATTTGTGGAGATGAAAAAAGAAACCGGAAATTTTATTTTAATAAAAAAAAAAAAAAACGGTACGTGAAATGAGAGCGAATAATTTGTGAAGGAATTCCGTCTTAATGTAATTTCAGAAATTACCCTATCACCACCCTCAATGATAACTTTACCTCAGAACGAGAACAGCTGTGTGAAATGTACTGTTCTTGTCAGTGAAAACTTTTATTGTGAAAAAGTAAAAAAGAAAAAAACTACCATTAAACGCTTTTATTTCTAAAAAAAAGAAAAGGAAGAAAAAGTCAGGCTTTTTTGTAGGGAGTTTCCATCAGAAAAATATGGTGTATAGTCTGTGTTGGGTAAAATGGAAAGAGATAGAGAGAGGGAGAGATAAAAATAATATCACCTGATTAACACAAATGTGCGTAAAGAAAAAAAAAGGAAAGAAAACAAAACGAAACATCACTTGATAAATGAACTATTTCAAAATGAAAGGAATACTTTTTGGTAAAAACTGCCCTCCAGAATAAAGCAGAAAAACAGGAAAAGTAATATCTGTCCGTTTGAAAACTTCTTTCAATGAACATTATCACTTCCTGGAGTATTTATACGAAACAGATATTCATTTGCGAAAAGCTTTAAGAAAACCTTGAATTTCCGATAGCTATCCATTTTAAAAACAGAATAAGAACAACATCTTGATAACAAATCTGTCCATTAAAAAAAAAAAAAAAAGCAAAATAAGAATTACTTATCGATAAATACTGCCAACTTGAATAAAATGAAATTCCTCAGATAATTGCTTTCTATTTAGAAACTGAAAAATCGACAAACAATGGCCATGTAGAAATGTTCTCACTTTTCGCGTGAATCTGTCTACAATGTTAGCCATTTAAAACAGTGATATATTCCCTTAATACGCATTCATTGTTTAGAAAAAAAAAACAGAAAACAGAGGCACCTATCAACAAGAGCAGCTCGTTAAAAAAAATAGAAAGAAAAAAATAATGAAAAACCTCGATAATACTGTAACCTATCTTAAACATTCGGTTCACATACAAGTTCGAAAATCTAATATTTCTTAGCTGACAGGGATTTTTCACTCACTGATAGCTTTTTGACTGAAAGTACTATTTGGAAGGTCAGCTTTATCACAGTATTCATGTGTGTTTTTAACAGCTTGCAAGCATGTCCACTGATCCAGATTCACACACTGGTACAGTCGAAACAAAAAAAGCGCCATTCCATTTAGATAATTTATTGCATCATAATAACCGCCAATATTGTATTAACCCTTTATACGTGGAGCAGCTACTTATCACGCAACGGACGGATCGATAAAACGACCTGTCAGCATCTCGTAGGTTACACAAATTATTTCTTGATAAGATAATTTGCATGAGAAGTGAATTTCGATAAACCAAAGCACTGAATCAGAAAATCGATGAAAGTGTGTGCGGCGATAGTTTTGCACCTCCTTAAATATTTATGCGAAACAGATAACACAGAGTGGAAGCAAAGAGATGCTCGCAGGATTTATTGTTTCTCCATGTATACTTTAGATTTTACCATGAAATATTGATAGATATGCCTTTTTTTTTTGTTGAAGGTTCCCATATCTACCTAACAGTTTGAAAATCAAAATTTGCGTACTTGATGTCAATTAGCACACCGTTAGAAGAATGATAAATCGATGAAAGTGTGTACTTGAGGAATGATAATGATATAAACATACACTGATGAGTCATTTCATTATGACCAGCCCCAGCCTAGAGAAATAAGCGCGCCTGATGACCGAACGGTGGCGCAGGTGAAGTTCACAGAGCAGTATATATACAACCCGATGACTGGCTTTCGGTTAGTAGAGTGTTCGGAGTCAGAATGGGAAAAGCTGCCGATTTATCGGAGTTTGACGAAGGACAAATTTTGATGCCACGGCACCTCGGAACCACGATCTCAGAAACAGCGCGGCTTGTGGGTTGCTCGCGTGCTGCTGTAGTGAGTACGTATGAAAAGTGGTGCACAGATGGACGAACCATCGTCCAGGCGTGTGTCGTCCGCTGCTCATTGATGCCAGAGGGGAGCAGAGACTGTCGTGCATTGCTCACAGCGACCGCAGTGCGACACAAATCACCGGCAACTGCAACAGTGGTGATCAGGCAATGTCTCACAGCACACAGTTCATCGCAGCCTTCTGCGCATGGGCCTGCGTAGCCGAAGACCCAACAGGGCCCTAATGTTCACTGCAGGTCATCGCAAACAACGCATGAAATGGGCCCAGGATAATCAAGATTGGACCGTGGATGATTGGAAGAAAGTGGCCTGGTATGACGAATCAAGATTCCTGGTGCATCACGTAGACGGCTGAGCACGGATACACTGATTACCAACTGGGGCTATGGAACCTGGATGCACTGTTGGGCGGAAACAGGACAGCGGCGGCGATGTTATGTTGGGGGCGATGTTTAGGGGGGGGCTCTTTAGGCCCCGTTATGTCAATAGCACAATCCCTTGACAATTGCCAGGTATATGTACATCGCTGCGTAACAATGAATCAATAACTACCATTTACAGTAGCAAAATACTGTTCTATACGTGTTTATACTAGCAATTTTATGCCTAAGTCAACAGGTTCCTGGTAATATTAAGTAAAAGTAAACGACAAGAAGCACAATCAAAAGGACTTAACCCAACTTTGAAAAGTAGGCCTACATCCATTGTCGTCCGGCTTCCTCTGCTAGTGAACGTATATCAGCAGTCGAAAGGACATATCACAAGGAACGGTAAAAACGACAAATTGAGTAAAACATGAACGAAACAGCGCAAGGGAAGTTTTACTGTTCGTTGTGACGTATGTCTTTTCGACTGCTGATATACATTCACTAGCAGAGGAAGCCGGACGACAATGGATGTAGGCCTACTTTTCAAAGTTGCGGTAAGTTCTTTTGATTGTGCTGCTTGTCGTTTGCTTTTAGTTAATATTACCAGGGACCTGTTGACTTCTGTTTAAAATTGCTAGTATAAACACGTGTAGAACAGTATTTCGCTACTGTAAATGGTAGTTATTGATTCATTTCCTTAGCCACGTAGTATCCGCTAGTGCATTTACGCACTTGTGATTTTTTAGCTGCGTAACAAGTTCATCTATTCATGGCAACTGTGTTCCCGGCTGCTGATGGTCATTACCAACAGGATAACGCGCCATGTCACACTGCCAGAATCGTCAATGAGTGTCGTTTGAGGAACATGCTGGTGACTTTATGTTAAAGACTTAGCCTCCAAATTCACCTGACATGAATTCAATCGAACATTATTGTTTCGACTTGGAAAAGCAGGCTCGTGATAAATCACCACCACCCTAAAATGTACGGGAACTGGAGGGCCTGTTGTTGACATTATGGTACCAGATACCCCAGAATACATTTCGCCTCCTCATCGAATCAATGCCTTGCAGAGTGGCCGCTGTTTGGCGGGCTAAAGGGGGTCCTACAGCTTATTAGGTATGTGGTCATTGACGTATACACACTCAGTTTCGAAAAAAAAATTGCGACACCAAGAAGGAATGCACGAAAATGTATGCAAATTGGCAGACACAGATACGCAAGTAGTCAAAAATTCGGACCAACCTCTCGTAACTATTGACCAATAAAAACAGGTGAACATTTGTCCCAGGCATCAGAGTTGAAGCCCGATCTTGTTGTTAAAATCTGCTTTTGTCTGCTCACGTGAATGAAAGGACAGTACAGTATAGAAAATATCAAGGAGACGAAGAAGATTATTCTACAGTCAGTTGAATGACTTTGAGAGAGGGCAGATCGTGGCCTTTCTACGAGCTGGATGCTCTCTGCGGCGTATTGTTGAAGAACTGGATCGCAACGGCACAACTTTTCATCGATTTCGTCAGCGGTACACAGTTAAAATTTTATTAAAAAGTGGATAAGTAGGTTTTTGCTATTTATAGTGTCATTTTATATACCAATAAAAAAATTCCCATAACATTTATCGTGAACTACTTTCTCTCATGTTGGGTGTGATCAGGTTTCATGTAAACAAAGCGGAATGATACACTCAAAATCGCGAACATCTTGAAAGCGTTCTTATTCGGAAGTCAAATAGTGTCATTTTACATAACAATGCACAAAAGCAAACAGTGGCGGGTAGATAACAGGAAAGGTCCCTTTATTGTTATCTGCGGTCTCTAACTTAGACCGTAGATCGGGTATTGGAGTGCTGAATTGTGTTGCAGTTCTTAAAAGCAAAAAGTGGAACTCTTTACGAAAATTTTGTATGGGGGCCCCTAGACCCCGGGCCCCGACCCCTTGTAAAAACCGTGTACGAGCACCATGTAAAAACCGTGTACGAGTACCATGAGATAGTATACCAAATTTAATGGTTATAAATTGAAAACTGTAGATTTGTATAGCGGACATGCAAACGAACATTCCCTTTTATATAGATAGATTGCGGGATTCAGAATCGAAAAATAAAAGTTCGTTACCAAATTAGAAAAACATTTAAAACATATTGAGATATTCAAAATCGGAATAAATTTTTACGTCATGCAGATAGTGTGTTACAAAATTAAAATTTTCCGTATGGAGCTAAAATTTAATTAATCGGAAACATTTGCAGCTGATTCATACATAATGTTATTCAAAATCCAAAAACAAACTTAGGATTACGCGAATATATTGCAAAACTGGAAAAACTTCGCTGATGCACTGTGTGATTCAAAATGAAAGTCACCCTGAAGGATTGTGCTATTTATGGCCGAAAAAATTACTGTAGCGCTTATTTTGGATCAAAATAAATTAAAGTCTCATTTCTTCTCTCGGCCCAAAATTCAGCTAAACGATGCTTTTTAAAAATCAAGTTTAATTTTTCTTTACATTTCATAATCATAACTAAAAAAAAAAGAATTTTAGTTTTTCATGCAAAAAATCAATAGTTACGAAAGAAATAGTATCTCTTCTCAGCAACCAAATACCTTGTTTTTCAGGAAAAGTCTATTTTTCTTTAAAATCCGGTGTTCGGAGATATTTTTAGCCCTTTTCGATGGGAGCTTTTCACTTGACCTTTGTGTCAGGTGAAGTTATAGGAATGTTTAGAAAAGCACTCAAATCGTTCAAGATACTTATGGTTTTTCATACAAACGAAGAGAATAATCAAGTATTCTGTGCTCCGTTGTTCCTCTTCTGAAGTGGTAAATGTTTCACAATTGCAGATATTGTTGTTCTCAAAACAGCAATGCTTTTACTGTAGTTTCTGCTGGAAGGAGGAAATAGTCAGATACTCGAAACTGTAAGTTTTTGATGGCAACTGACGTTCGTTAATTGGAAATATTGAAATCACGTCTTTGTTTACATGTTGACACAGTGTTTTACTTATAATGAACTGCAAATTTTGGAGTGCACGTATTTAAAGAGAGCTGCTTTTATTGGATGCCAATCAACTATTTTATAATAATGAGAAGTAATGTGTTTGTGTCGATGACATTCTTGAATGGCCAGTGTTCTTAGAGACATGAAACTCTGCACATCCGTAAATGAGATTTTGAGAATCTACACCTAGGTGCCAAGCCTTTGGTTTCCCAGATATTTGTTTAAAATGTCTTATTGATCGTTAACATCTCTGTACTTCTGTGAAATCAGAGGAGAGTGTTGATATATTTGAAATGGCTCTATTAGTAAATAGAGGCAAATTGTACACGCAAATTTTGTATTAACAGCTGAACCCTATACGGATAGAATTTTCTGTGTAAAAAGAAAGTATGAAGTTGATGATATATGACTGAAAGTTACTTTTCGATTTGTTTTATGCTTCCCGTGCTATAAAGTTGTTGATATTGAATTATTACTATTAATTAATAAACAGGAACCAACTGTACTCAAAGTAGTAAAACTGTACTAGTAATCCGAGTTTCTTGGCATTATATTCAACGGCAAGAAATTCGGATCACTAGTGTACTTATACTATTTTGAGTACAATTATTAGTTGTTGGTAGTGAATTCGGTCCTACGCAAGCACGAAGTCAAAGATTTTTAAGGGGGAAGAGGGGGGGGGATATTATCGACCACCGTGAGCAACTCTGAGGGCTCTAAGAAGTCTCCCGTCCTTGATTTACTGCTATTAGTTCCAGGGAAGGGAGAAAACAGGTGCCTTAAGCCAAAAACACAAATGCTTCATCCGGGACTTGCACCCAGGCCTACTCTGACGCACGCTTAGAAGACAGAGCTTAGCCCACTGCATCACCGGAGTGGCAAACTCCACTGTAAATACACTCGTAGAGCTAACTATAAATATACTCAACTGTAAATATACTCGTAGAGCTACACTGATACAATAGCACGACTGTGTATGCAACAGTGTTGGGCAAAATCGTAATTGAATTAATCAGTATTGCATTACAGCGCTGTGGTAATGGTAACAAGAACTTAAGATTACCATTACATGGTAATGGTGAACTGGTCATTAGAATTGCATGGTAATTGTAATGACATCTTACGGCACTGGCTCTCTCCTTTCCCTGGAGTCAGTGGCCCTAAATTAGGGACGGGCGACTGCTTATAGCCCACTGAGTTGCTTACGGTGGTCGTTAAACCTCCAATCAAAAAAATAATAATAATAACTGGATTAAAATCGAAAACACAAATGAAAATGGACGAGGTTTTTAAAAGAAACTAAGGTATATAAAGTGATTTTGTGTAACGCTATTAATTTTCACTTGATAAAGTTTTAGTAACGTAACATGTTTTTTATTCATTTTTTTATTGGAGGTTTAACCACCACCGTAGACAACTCAGTGGGCTATAAGCAGTAGCCTGTCCCTAATTTAGGACCACTGGTTAAAGGGAAGGGAGAGAGACAGTGCCGTAAGTCAAACACAACATCCATGACTCACCGGAATTCGAACCCGAACCCATCTCGGAAGAATGGTCATAAGCCAGCGATCAGCCGCCCAAGTGGAGTAGTGGTCTAAGCGATGGCTTTTGATCATTAGCCCGAGATAGATCTGGGTTCGAATCGGTCTGCGGATGGCCTAGTGGTTAATGATCGTGACTGCTACGGAGAGGCCTCACGTTCGATCCCAGGCAGTTACGAACGCTGGAACCACTAAATATCCGCCGTGCGTCTGACAGGCACGTTAAGTCGTCGGACCCCGGGTACTGATCCCTTGGTTATAATTAAGGGCGCCTTCCTCCCCTTTCTACCTTGCTTCCGTGTGACTTTTCTGTCGGGCACTCTAGCCAAACTTCCTTGCTTCCTATTTCTAAGGGTTGTTTAAGAACTAGGATCAGACACTCCCTTCCTAAAATCCTCTACATATGATCTGATCTGGGTTCGAATCCCAGTAAGTATTCGAACCCAGATCAGATCATATGTAGAGGATTTTAAGAAGCATAAAACATGATAAAGTAGATTTTTCATATGGATAAAGTGGATTTTTCTCTCACTTCCCTGGATGCTGTGTTTGTCTTACGGCACTGGCTCTGTCACTTCCCCGGGACCAGTGGCCCTAAAATAGGGACGGGCGACTGCTTATAGCCCGTTGAGTGCCACGTTGGTTGCTAAATCTCCAATCAAAAAAAAAAAAAAAAGCCATAGCTTAGACCACTGCTCCACCGGGGCGAGGGGGCCCATTAGCTGCACTTTACTGCTTAATAAAATTCCGTATATGTATTCGTTCGTATTTAAATGTTTAAAATGGATCATTAGTTTTCAACTGTGTCAAACAACAATTAGTTACAGAGTTTTGAACTCATGAAAATGTACCACCAAAAGAAATTCACGCTGGATTAGTGGCGCTGTTTTATGGTTCTGAAACTTTGGACATAAGCACTGTTCGTCTTTGAGTAGAAAAATCAATGGACAATGGAGGAATGTTGGCCGTGAACGATCAGCCGCGGCGTGGGGAGACGGTATTCGCCACTTGCTATTTGAACAGGCAAAAAATCAATGAGCTCATGAAGGAGAATCGAAGAATAACCCAGAAAACCACAGCAGGTAAGATGCGCATTAGTTTATGTAGTGTCAATGACATTGTTAACGTTTTGAGATACAACAAAGTAAGCGCTCGTTGGGTACCCCGTCATCTAACGACGGAAATGAAGAAATCAAAGCTTGAAACACGCTAAAGGTTACTTGCTCGCTATGAAAGATAAGGAAGTGATTTTCTCCAAAGCGTTGTGACTGTTGATGAAAGTTGGGTTCACCATTATGACCCTGAAATGAAAAATCAATTGCTGGAATACCCATACCTATCTTCTCCTCGAGCGAAAATATTCAAAACACAAATTTCTGCCGGCAAGCGCATGCTCACTGTGTTCTGGGACAACAGAAACATTATTCTTCACGAGTACATGGCCAGAGGTACGATTATCTGCTCTCACAACTGCGTGCATACCTTAAAAAAGATAAAGCAATGAATATACGTCGGCGTGGGGAAGAAAAAGCCAATGACTCTGCAACACGACAACGCCAAACCCCACGCCAGTGCTTTCACTTCAAAGGCCATACAGAAATCGGGTTTGAAGTTCTTGAGCACCCTACCTACAGCATAGATTTGATGTTGTCCGACTTCTGGTTGTTTTCTGCTCTCAAGATACATCTGAAAGGAATTTAGTTTACCTGTGAGGAAGATGTTCAAGCCGGTAAGAGGAAATAAACTGACGGAAAAAAAAATCCCAACACCAAGAAAGGGTTGTGTTAGATAAACGACAGTTGGTAGGCGGTGAGAGTACATCTGTAGGATGACGTCTATAGAAATTTCGCGCTCGGCGCATACGTGTGGCGCTAGTAGCGCCTCGGAACATGCAAAGCAGGTTTGCTGTAAATACGCGCTGTAACGTTCGTGAGCGTTAATTATCGTTGAGATTCGACGTAGGGTGTTGATGTTAGTCAAGAATGCCTTTAAGAAGACGAAGAAGCCATTATCAACAGCTCACGGAGTTTGAACGAGGTCGTGTAATAGGGCTACGAGAAAGTGGATTTTCTTTCCGCAATATTGCAGAACGACTTGGCAGGAATGTAGCCACTGTGCATGATTGTTGGCAGCGGTGGTCAAGGGAAGGTACTGCCTTGAGAAGACCTGGTTCCGGCCGGCCACGTGGCACTACTGAGAGGGAAGACCGCCGTGTACGGCGTATGGCCGTGGCGCATCGTACCGCGTCTGCAGTAGCAATTCGAGCTGCAGTTGCCACCACAGTGACACAACGAACTGTTACAAATCGGTTACTTGAAGGACAGCTCCGAGCCAGACGCCCTGTAGGGTGCATTCCACTTACTCCAAACCACTGCCGTTTGCGACGTCAGTGGTGTCAAGCTAGAGCTCATTGGAGGACGGAGTGGAGATCTGTTGTGCTTTCTGGTGAAAGCCGGTTCTGCCTGGGTGCCAGTGATGGCCGTGTGTTGGTTAGAAGGAGGCCAGGTGAGCGCCTGCAACCAACCTGTCTGCGGCCGAGACACACTGGACCTACACCTGGAGTTATGGTCTGGGGAGCAATTTCCTATGACAGCAGGAGCACTCTCGTGGTTATCCCACGCACTCTGACGGCACAGTTGTACGTCGGTCTGGTGATTCAAGCTGTTGTGCTGCCATTCATGAACAGCATTCCAGGGGGTGTATTCCGAACAGGATAACGCTCGTCCGCATACCGCTGTTGTAACCCAACATGCTCTACAGAGTGTCGACATGTTGCCTTGGCCTGCTAGATTACCAGATCTTTCATCAATCGAGCACGTATGGGACATCATTGGACGACAACTCCAGCGTCACCCCCAACCAGCATTAACCGTCCCTGTATTGACCGACTAAGTGCAACAGGCATGGAACTCTATCCCACAAACTGACAACCAGCACCTATACGACACAATGCATGAACGTTTGCGTGCTTGCATTGAACATTCTGGCGGTTATACCGGTTATTAATGTACCAGCATTTCACATTTAAAATGGCTCTTCTCGCGCTTTCAATAAGCTGTGATCTTGAAACCTTAATCGATTAAATATGTTACCTATACAAATGTATTGCCGCTATTTCATTCCTCTACAACTATTTTTTTGTGGTGGTGGGATTTTTTTTCCCGTCAGTGTAGTTCCTAGAACAGCCTGAAGAGCTTTACAGAGATAGTTTTAAAAACCTTGTTAAGCGTTGGCGTATCTGTATAGAGAGTGAGGGAGACTATATAGGAAAATAAAATATGTGAATTAAAGTAGAAATTCTGAGCTTTGTTCTTGTTTTGTTTCAATTTGATACCTTTGTACTCAGGACCGGATTAAAGTGGGGTCTATAGGGGCTTGGACCCACCATGACCAAGGGCCCAGGAGGCATGCCTGGCCAAATTACATGTAGATAGATAGATAGAGAGATAGAGAGGTTTGTGAAATAGTTTTGTACTTTTCTCATATGATTTCCACTTGGTGAGAAACTTAAGAGGCTGGAAGACGAACAGATTTCAAGGCAGTTTCTCACCAAGAGTAAAAGTTTTATGTCACTGTGTATAGCGGGGTGCGACAGAGTTTCACCTTTTTCACTAGGATCCACCCACACCTCGAATTGATCCGGTGTACGAAACACTCGACGAAGTGGTAAGTAAAACAGAAGTATAAACGGGTTGAGTGGCATTTAAATGTAGTATCCCTAATGTATTCCGGCGTTAATTCCAAATGTATTAGCACTTGGAACCGTTAATGGCCAAAATCTCTTGTGGTTTTACATTTTGCTTAACAAAAGAGGTGCACTGAGAAAAGTAAAGAATGCTAAATCATTAAAAAAAACAAGACAAAATCTAGGAATCTTAAGCTTTTAACTCATGATGTTCTTATGAGAACAATGAAAAATACTGTGATTTATTATGAAAACTCTGCAGATACTTTATTAGTTTGAAGAATGCACTACGTATTAATTATCACAAGCATATAGCTACAGTTTCGTGTTTTAACAGACTTCATAATGATTCCCACTCATAATTCTTTGTGGGCCCACTCAAATATCTTTGCCTAGGGGCCAACTAAGGCCTTAATCCAGCCCTGTTTGTACTGGGCTTGTATATAAATATGGAGGCATCACTTTCTGCACACTCTCTGTATAACTGCATTTTTTTTTTTTTTTTTTTTTATAATTTGCGTGTTTTCAATTTAATACTGATTATGGGTTTCGATTAATCATAATTAACAAAATTTCGGTTCTTAAATATTATTGGCAAATTTCATATAACGTCACATATAATGTAACAAATGGTGGCGGTACATAAAGGATTGACTGTACATATATATAGAGAGAAAGAAGGAAAGAAAGGGTGAAGGGAGCCTTTACGTTGCATCCACACGCACACATCATAAATTCCTTAAGCAAAATCGCCTGTTTAAAAATTCCTGGATATGCCACCAGGGGCGTATTTAGAAGGAGGCAAGCCCCCCCCGTCTGTTTTTGCTTTTTGATTAAAATGCAACTTAAATTAGAAGAAAATGCCTGAATTTAAGAAAAATGCATCAACTTACATTGGAAAAATAATAACTTTTTCTTCTATCTTTCATTAACTTTCGTTTTGTTCTGGTGGATTTCAAAAACTTCCATTTCTCGTCCCCCCCAAATTTATATACGCCCCTGTATGTCCCTGTAATGAAAGCTTCTGTCGAATGCTAATGTATTTACTATTCTTGTAATGTTTTCCATTATCTCTTATGTCTCTTTTGCAGAGAAGTTAGTTTCGAACGCCAGCGTGCTTAATATTTTTTACAATTTTTCTCATTTCAGAACCTTCAAGTAATTACTCCGGATCGAGTCCTAACACACCGACAAGCGAATCACGGGCGGTGACAATCAAAAGCGAAAACTCCAGTCAGCAGCAGCATCGCCAGCGAACCCGCCGGAAACCACGGGTGCTGTTTTCCCAAGCACAGGTTTACGAGCTCGAGAGGCGTTTCAAGCAGCAGCGCTACCTGTCTGCACCTGAACGTGAGCAATTGGCCAGCGTCCTGAAACTGACCTCCACTCAGGTGAAGATTTGGTTTCAGAACAGACGGTACAAGTGCAAGCGGCAGCGGCAGGATAAGACGCTGGAAATGACGGCAGCCAACCTCCATTCGTCGTCTCCGCGCCGAGTCGCCGTGCCAGTGCTCGTGAGGGACGGCAAGCCATGCCCTGCCTATCCGACGGCTGGACCGACGGCGTACACATCGCCGGTGAGCAACGCGTCACCGTATACCTCCAGTGCGACACCGCAGTCTCCCTCCCCGTATTCAATGGGACACTATGCACAGATGGTAGGTGGCATACAGCAGAGTGTTGGGGTGCAACCAGCACCCCCTTCGCCTGTCATGTACGGAGGCATGCAGCAACTTCATACTACACAAGGTCTTCCTGGATGGTGACAATACACATGACACATTATTTATGACAAGAACTGTGAGAAACCGTGGTAAGATTTCATAAGATCTTGTAGTACAAAAATACGAAAATAAACTGTTGTAACTATTTTATTTTACTTTAATGTATTGCTTAGTTAAACTGCAACAAACCAGAACTGGTAGTTTTTTTCTTCAAGAGCGTGTAAAAACCACCCATCCCTAATTTAGGGCAACTAGCTCCAGGAAAGGGAGAAAGCCAGCTTTATAGGACAATATCTCATCTAGGACTTGAATCCAAGCCGAACTCGGCCGATTAGGCAGTACCTAGCGCTTCTGACAACTCAGCCGCAGGGGAGGCTTGTAATTCAGAAATTTAAAACCTGAGTCCTTCATGAAACGAAATTGTTGGAATTTTTCAGAACTTTAATGCAACGTTTAAATCGGAGCAAGTTACTTCTTAATTGGTTGTACTACAAGTTTTAAATCTAAAAATGAATTTTCTTCATGAAAATAGAATCATTACAATCATTTTATATAAGTTTAATATTGTTTAGTTGAATTGGGTTAAACAAAAAACTGACGGCTTTTTGACGTTGGCTATTATTCCCTTTTGCATTTGGGAATCTTAATAAGATGGATTTTTCTTTATGAAACGAAACTGTTAGAATAGTTTGATATGCATTTAGTATATTGTTTATTTAAACTAGAATATATATATATATATATATATATATACTTAAGAGCAAAACTGAAGACTAAGGAAAAAATTTTAGAATTTAAAGCGAAGGGTGCAAAATAACCTGAAAATCAAAACGCGCAACGCAGCAGTTTTGAAAATTCAGAATACACATTCTATAAAGAAGATACCTAAGCAAAAAAATACATATATAATTTTGACTCACACCTAATACAACATAGAAAAGGTTATGTATCTACCTGTGTGAGTAAAAGGAGAAAAGATAAAAAAATAAAATAAAACAACTGAATGTAGAAGGTGTCGAGAATACTGAGCCTTGGCTTTATCAAGGACCAGCAAAAACTCTGCATTTTCTCACTTCCACAAAGACCTAGTTGGAAATGGGTTTCTGCAAGGCCATAGATGCAAGTAACATTCCCACCTAAAATAGTTAAAAAATATATATATATATACTTAAGAGCAAAACTGAAGACTAAGGAAAAAATTTTAGAATTTAAAACGAAGGGTGCAAAATAACCTGAAAATCAAAACGCGCAACGCAGCAGTTTTGAAAATTCAGAATTCACATTCTATAAAGATACCTAAGCAAAAAAATACATATATAATTTTGACTCACACCTAGTACAACATAGAAAAGGTTATGTATCTACCTGTGTGAGTAAAAGGAGAAAAGAAAAAAAAAATAAAACAACTGAATGTAGAAGGTGTCGAGAATACTGAGCCTTGGCTTTATCAAGGACCAGCAAAAACTCTGTACTAGGTGTGAGTCAAAATTATATATGTATTTTTTTGCTTAGGTATCTTTATAGAATATATATATATATATATATATATATATATATATTGGAAAAACGAGGGAATATGAACTCCCATTATGCATGGCTTTTATCGATTATGAAAAGGCCTTTGATTCCGTGAAATCATCAGCAGTTACAATGGCTTTGAAATCCTGCGGTATTGAAGATGCTTACATTAGCATTTTTAGTAGCATCTATGAAAATGCAAGTGCAAAGGTTCGGATATTTGAGGATACAGCACCAACAAAAATTGGAAAGGGGGTGAAACAAGGTGACACCATTTCTCCCAAACTCTTCAGTGCCACATTGCAAAGTGTCTTTCAATCATTGAACTGGGAAAATAAGGGGATAAAGATTAATGTAGATTATTTAATTCACCTTCATTTTGCTGATAACGCAATCATTTTTTCAACTACCCCTTCAGAGCTGCAGAGTATGATCCAGGAACTTTCTGACAAGAGTAAGGAAGTGGGATTAAAAATGAAATTTCAGATGACAAAAGTGATGTTCATTTCTTTTACAAGAATTTCTTTTACAAGAAATGAAGATTTACAAGCTGATGGAGAAAAGCTGGATATAACCGATACCTACATTTACTTTGGACAGTAGATATCAAGCAAGGGTCACATTGATGAGGAAATTAATCGGCGTATAAAACTTGGTTGGAGAGCTTTTGGAAGAAACAGTACAATTTTCAAGAGCAGTATGCCATTATGTCTTAAAAGAAAAGTGTCTAATCAGTGCATCCTTCCAGTTCTTACGTATGGAGCAGAGACATGGACTTTAACTAAAAAAGACATACAAAAGCTGCAGGCAACTGAAAGAAGCATGGAGAGATGCATGCTTAGTGTAACGTGGAAAGATAATAAGAGAAACTCGTGGACGAGGAAAATGACAAGCGTGGAAGACATCATGATGAGAGTAAAATCCCTGAAATGGCAATGGGCGGGACATGTTGCCAGAAGAACGGACCACAGATGGACAACCGAAATTTTAGATTAGATTTCAAAAACCAGAAAAAGACCCAGAAGAAGACCACACGGGAGATGGATGGATAAATATTCTAAAGCATTCCGAAATAACATGGAGGTGAGTGGCTGAAGACAAACAGTTGTGGAAGAAACTTCAGGGGACCTTCATCCAGCAGTGAATTCATAATGGTTCACAGTGATGATGATGATATATATATATATATATATATTGGCTTCTTGAATTTGGTTATCGTCTTTCGAAACGTAAGAATTAGATTTTGCTTCTTCAATGGTTAGAAAACATGATTGCGTCGATTAATTTTTTTCGATTTGATATGGCGTGGCTGTCCATGGGCGCCCATTAGGTGGGCAAGAGGGGATATTTGCCCTTTCCTGGAAATCGAATAGTGTCCTTTCTACTCTTGGAGGGTGCTACAAAGATTTTCGCGATAACGCTAATACTGATTCCTGTTTCTCCTGTAGAAATTCTGGATGCGTTGGTATGCAGTAGAAATAGGAAAAACGTTAGGAAATTTCCAGTAGAATAAGCGGAAATACAGAGTCGAATGCAATAATGAAATTTCTTATTACGTGTTCGAGAACAATGTACATACGTACGGCATGGAAAAGGATGAAAGGCGAAGAAATAAAAAATATATCATCTTTTTCAACAGCTATTCACGGATTGGCAAAGATCTCTCGAAATTTTTTCCAGGTATTTGTCTTGGGTGTATTTTTACTTCTTGGTCACTATTGGTTGAGGGATCTCTAATGTTTTGTAACGCATCTGACACAAGTGGACAGAAGTATCAATAGAACGACAAAGAAATTTCTTTACTGTCCTAATATTCTGTCTAATACACAAGAAACGCATATAGCATGTTAAATCCGTTTTTTTTTTTTTTTTTTTTTGTGGTGTAATAAGCACAAAGATTTGCCAAGGTTTCGCCCTCTACTGGGAGGCTTTTTCAAGGCAATGGTAAAATGTCTACCGTTGCTTTGAAAAAGCCTTCCAGTGGAGTCGAAAGCTTGGCGAATCTTTGTGCATATTACACCACGAAAGCAAACGAATTTAATACGCTCTAAGCGTTTCATGTGTATTCACAGTCGGTTGTATTTGAAATAAAGTATTCTGTCTAATTTCATTTATTCAACTTTTTTATGTAGTTTTTTGGGTCTTTTGGTTTCCAATTAAGTTTATATGTTGAGCGTGTGTGGTAAAAATAAATCACAAGAAGGCAAAGGGGAAATTTGCATATGATATTTGTTTATGTTATTCGTAGTAAAAATTTCTGTTTATCCCGTCCTGAAAACTAAGCAATGGGAGCCCATGCGACTGTCTATCAGAAATCGAAAATCAATGAAATGTAATATGAGGAAAATAAAATAATTAATGTAATGTATACGATCATCAAGATTGTTGTGATAAAGTCTCTAAGAGGAGCTATCAGATGAAAACTAAGCTGGAAAAGGCGGATACGACACGCGCACACATAAAAGTTACATATGAATATTCTTTTTTTTTCATTTGAGGTTTAACGACCACCGTGAGCAACTCAATGGGCTATAAGCAGTCGCCCGTGTCTAATTTAGGGCCACTGACTCCAGCGAAAGGAGAGTCAATGCTGTAAGACCCATCTTGGACGAATGGTCAGAAGCCATCGTTTAGACCACTGCGCCACCGGGGTGGCAATGTTCTTTTAGCAAACACTCTTCCAGTTTTTTTTTTTTATGAGGTCCAGCAGCGTAATTATGATTTTGTCTGAGGTGAAGTACGACACACACAACCTAAATGTAAATAAAGTGCAGAACAAATTATGCGAATTTCAGAGCTAATGCTTTTTCTCCTCGTCTGATCGTTAGCGAATTACCGTATCATTGGTATACTTTATTAATAGTGTACTTTAGTGGGCAGATAACTGGAATTATTGCAATAAAGTAAGCAAAATCTATCAAAATATGAACGAGGAATCTCATTGCCATAGCAAAAGTGCAATTGTTTTGCCCACTTGGTACCAATGGCCTTAAAATGCGAACAGAATGTACAAATCATGGTTGGTTTTTCAGTGCCAAATCGAATTTGGAATAAAAATTGCATCTGAAATATAAATGTGAAATTCTGAGTTCTTTTCCTGATCAGTTTGAAAGCATTGCTTGATGGGATTCCTTATTTCTATTAAACGAGGTTGTGATTTTCTTTAACCGACTGGTTAAAAAAAAGGCGGTTTCTGTTACTCTTAAGACGCTGGGAATATTTATCACGAATTTTATTGCTCTGAGACATAGAGACGAAATTATTGCTCTGAGACAAATTTTATTGCTCTGAGACATAGCAGTGAGAAGTTACCAAACTTCACAGTCCAAAATGTGTTTTATTGTTAAAATAAACTGTCAATACATAATATAGCACAACACAGATAAAATGACATAATCCCATGATTACTGTCTGCTAAAAAAAGAAACAAGATCTGTCAAAATGAATAGAAAATGAGGTATCAGACTGCTATATTCAACATCAAGATCAGGGGTTCATACCCCTGCAACAACCCCGAACAACCCTAACTTTTCTCTGACACCGCCATAAAAATTTCAGCACCCCTGAATTCGAAGGTGTAACAAAGGTGTATACACAATTTGAAGGTGTATACAGTTTTTAATTTTTAAGTAGAAGTCCTTTCAGTTAGCATTCATTTACATGAATTCCTCAGCTTTACTTTGAAGTATCTATTAACATAATGCAATAATTTTTCTTTATTTTTAATTTAAAGTCTGTAGCAGTCTCTTGTTACTTTTTAAATTTTTCTTGTCAAAGTATATGTTTAAATTCACTCGTTGCAGCTACAAAGCGTATGTACGTATCTCTCATTTTAGTGTGCTACAAATTTTTCAGATATCAATATCTACTGTTTCAGCAACAGGTGTCAATGCTTTATTGCTTTAGTTTTCTTTAAAGAATCATTTAGATATGAGAGATAAAAAATAAAAACAACACAGAAACGAAACGATCCTGTGTAGTTTCGGAAAAAGCTACTCCCGATTTTAACCATTTTTGGTTATAAAAATTTAACTGTTCTTCATTTTTCGAAGTTTTTCACATATTTAATCTTAGATTCAAAGCCTATATATTTCATTATGAAACTGTTTAGCCTTTGAAAAATTTGTTATCATCCATCAGCCCCCACGTTTTTTTCAACACCCCCTTCCAACTATTTCAGTACCCCACCCCTCCCCTCATTTTAAATATCTGGATAAATTCCTGATCAGGATAAACTGTAAAAAAATTGTTATGTAATATCTGCACACACACACAACCACACAAACCACGCACGTGTACACACACGCGCACGCGAAAAGCACACAACACGCGCCCCTCCCCCATTTTAAATATCATATCTGGACAAAGCCTTCATTAGGATAAACTGTAAAATAATTGTATCTAATCTCTGCACACACACACACACACACCACGCGCGCGCGCACACATGCACACACACGCACGGACGCACAACACGCACACCAGTGGCGCAGTGGTCCAAGCTCTGGCTTATGACTGTTCGTCCAAATAGGGCGCGTCCCAGAAGTGGAACAGGAGCAAAATCAACCCACTAGTGGAACTGAAGAAGCTTACAGTTACAAGAGACGATATGGAATACATAATGTCCTTGAAGAATGGCACAGAAAGTTAACTACTGTCTTTAAGTCACCCGAATATGTTAGCGCTGGTCAAGCGCTTCAAAGAGGCAGAAAACAGTGACTTCGTATAGTGAAAAACTTCCTTGAATTAAAAACTAAGAAGAAAAAAGCAGCTGTCAAATTGAACGGAAAAAAATTAATAGATGTCTTAATGAACTGGAAACCACTGGAGATATGAGAAAGCTTTTTTTTTTTCCTTTTTTTTTTTTTTTTGATTGATTGAAGGTTTAAAACTTAAATTATTTACTGGACTTGGTTGACAGATGCATTGACATATACAGGCAGACATATATAGGATAAACGTGTTGTGTTTCGACGTCACCAATGTACATGTGTAGTGAGCTTTGAATACTGAATGCAGGGGTAAACAAGGAATACAACGAAGAAATCCCCGAAAGACAAACACAAACGACTATGCCTTACCTAGGATTCGAACCCAGACTCCTCCGTTGGGAGAATGATCAGTAGCCATCGCTTGTATCACTGCGCCGTCTGGGCGGCGGTAAGACAAACACAACACCCATGCCTTACCCGGGATTCGAACCCAGACACCTTCGTTGGGCGAATGATCAGAAGCCACCGTTTAGGCCACTGCGCCAACGGGGCGGCATATTAGAAAGTGTTTACACATGCTTTCCTACATTCATATGTAAGAGTAACAGGAATTAATTCCATACGTATGATACTGTTCCATACATAAATTACTGTACATAAATAGTGTTTAGAACAAAATATAAAATAAATTTAATAAATTCCATACATAAATTACTGTTTAGAACAAATATAAATTACATAAATCTGATGCTTCAAAAGCCACATATGCTATTAAAATTTATATATTTTTACTGAGATAGATGTGTGAAGAGTTACTTTTTCGCGTAACTTAGGAAGCCGCCGACTGCTTTCCTTTGTCCCACCAGTGGGACAATTTGCCCTTTTTTCCTCTGGTGGGAATTCCACTCGTGGCACTAACTCGTCCAAGGGTTCGAATCGCGGTGAGGCATTGATGTTGTATTTGCCTTGCGGCCCTGGCTCTCTCCCTTCCCTGGAACCAGCTGTCTTTTATTAGGGACGGGCGACTGCTTATAGTCCATTGAATTGCTCATGGAGGTCGTTAAACCCCCAAACAAACAAACACACATACACATGAATATAAATATTGTCGAACAGAAAGAACAAAATCGAAGTTAAAGGTGAAAAGATACACATATAAAATAATTCAATAATTATATTTGCAGAAAAAGCCGCGTGCAAAACTGGTAGGTGTATGCTCGTGGCAATTAAATGCAATCAGCTGTGCTGCAGTTATCTAAAGATTAGTCGTAACGTACTCATTCATTTAATAGAGAACAGCACAAAGTACCAGCATGATGGGAAACAAATTCCTTGCAATGGAAGTACACGGGGGAAAAGCCCAGCCCACTGTAAAAGAAATTCTGAAATTCATGAGCCACTTTCCGTGATTGCTTTCGTGAATCAACGAAGCATATTTCTGATCAAGACCGTAGCAAGCTTTTCTTATCTAGGAGGGCGAGACTTGAATTTGTTACGGAGATTTAATACTAGAATTTTGGGCATAGATATTAAATCTCATTTCGCAACATTTATTTCGCTTTAGTGCTCCTTTTGTTTTGCTTCCACGAAACTCTGAGTGAAATTTCGCTGTTTCATTCCCGCATTAAAACAGCGGAGACGCGGTTTATTTAGAGACGCCAGTTTGTCTCATTTTAGAGTCTGCACCTTTGTATTTTTGTAGACGAATTAGTGTTGTCATGCTCGTTTGATCATTTGTCTTCTTCATTTCAAAGCAGCCGATTGAAAGCGCAAGCCCTCTTAATTTTTACCTTGATGCGTTGTATAAGCCGATACCGGAGTTTTTTCCCCATGGGGTTTTGGAAGGCAAAGGGGTGAGCTTGGTGAAAACGAAAGGGAGATATGGCAGTCACTTCTAGGATTTAAAAGCGAACGGTCGCAGGAGCACTAGGGAAGGAAAGGCCTGGGGTGTTAAGGAAGTAGGCTTTAAGCTGGCCCGGGGAATGGAGGCATTCTTGTCAGCACGAAAGAATGACCGCAGGAGGATTTAGGAAAGGATTTCTGTGTTTCAGAGGAGCAGCGAGGAAAAATAATTAGTTAAGGACAATCTTTCTGCGATTAAGAAAAGAATAAAGTGCTTCATAAGATTTTTAAAAGGATTGTGAAAAATTATTAGTTATAACATTTTTATGGTCTTCAACCACACAAGACTGCAAGTTAACCTAACGCTGCTTTGAAATGAAGAAGGCAAAGGATCAAACGAGCACGACAGTACTAATCCGTCTACAAAAATACAAAGGTGTAGATCCTAAAATGAGACAAACTGGCGTCTCTAAATAAACCGTGTCTCCGATGTTTTAATGCGGGATGAAACAGCGAAATTTCTCTCCCAGTTTCGTGGAAACAAAGAAAAAGGAGCACTAAAGCGAAATAAAAGTTGCGAAATGAGATTTAATATCTATTCCCAAAATTCTAGTATTAAATCTCTGTAACAAAATTACGCCTCTTTTGAGTTCAAGATTACGCCCCATCGAGTTCAAGATTGTGCCCCTTCGAGTTCACTCAAATAATACGTGGTTTTTATTTTTTCACACACTACCGTTATAGGAAAGTACTATGATCGTTTAAAAATTGCACTTGAGGTTTTTGATATAATTTTATTAAACATGTGAAAATTAGGTAAATCCCAAGAACCACAGGTTGTAAATAACAAGTAAAGCGTAAACGTTATGTGAACGCCGACAATGCAACATTACACTCCACAGCTTATGCTAACGGTATAAAAATTTCGGAAAGGCGATTATAGCTAAGGTCTTAGCAGCAGAATAAAATGAAAACGTGATATCCCAGTAACGAAAAGACAGCTAACGAAATGACTGGCCACTGACAAAAGCTACCAAAAGCAGCAGTGATACGGCTTATTAAAAGATGCCTCACAGTGCGTTCGATTTTGAGAGTGTATCTCAAAGCAGTATTTTGGACTGGCAATCCAATTTAAAGTTGATGAATATATGCATTTGCATGAGGAAGCTATCCTTTTCGTTGAGTTTTCCTCTGTTGTACTTGTGGTATATCTGGTGATATTTTGCTAATGCAGAAGCTAAATTTTCAGCCCTTATTCTCTTGGACTGTCGCAGTAACTCAAGTTAGTCTCAACCGTAATATCATCCCAGTGTGAAAGAAAACATAAATAATTAAATCAAAAGTAACGTTTTACTAAAGCACATTTTCTGGTACGGGATCAAATGGTGAAAAATTAACAAGTGTACAAATCTGATACACTCTTGAAACTTGAGATGTGGGCCAAATGGCGCTTTTACTCTCTTTTCCTTCCCCGTCAGTGAAGTGAACAAAAGAGAAGCTATTTGTCTACCGTGATGTGATAAGTAGGAATGGCGGGAATGCGAGAACATGTGATACTGGTCGCGCAACGGGGTTTACCAAAACTATTGTCCTCGTGGTTGCAAATGCTTTAGTTTAAAGAGACAAAAACAAATCAAAAGAAAATAAAAAGCAATCATTCTTACGGTTACAAATGTTGCTTCAAAAAGTTATTAAAATAAGCTTATCATTCATTACATGATTCTCTCCCACGCCTCCAACACTGCGTTTTCTATCGCTCAGTAACGAGTATTCGAGCATAAAATGCACGCATACTGTTCAATTTAACATGTCGTTTGGAAAACAGTTCGTCTTACAATATCAATTCGTTCGTCTGTCTGTCCTGCTACAGACACGATATCTGCGCATTTAATTCGGATTCTGAAAATCTGTTTTTTGTTGTTGTTGTTGTTGTTTTTGCAGTGAATGAAGTGTACACCTTAAAAAATTCGGAAGTGTACGCCTGGTAGCTGTACACTTCCGAATTTCCTTTCATTCGCAATTTTCTCTCTAGGTGGAGTAAAATGTTTTTCGCGATATCTACACTTCTAACAGCTCGACTGGAAAAATTCCATTTGCTTTCAATAGCTGAACCTATGTGTAAACCCTTCCGTGAAATTTTTGCGTTGTTCGGTGCATAGTTTTACTACGTCACACCATTGTGTATTATTTCTAGGTAGCCCAAACGCATATTTGACCACCCCGGTGTGGCCAGTCGTCCGAGTTGGTCCTGAAATAAGGCATGGGTGGTGCACATGTCCTAAGGCGCTGGCTCTATCCTTTCCCTGGATCCAAAGGCGGATGATTGCTTATAGGTCTTAGGGCTGCTCACGGTGGTCGTTAAACCCTTAAACAAATGAAAAATGCGCATGTGTTTTTCACACTGTGCTGTAATTTGAGCAAAATATTCCATGCATTTGTGAATCTTTTCTGATGCAAAATGTTATCACTGTGGCATAAATTTTGATTTGTGGTTCCGCTATGTCTCCGATTCTAAGCGGTGAATTTGAAAAGTCTTTCGGCATTCACTAGATATGCGAAAGAATAATATAATACACTTAGTGACTGATCTTTCAGACGATCAGTCATTATGTCCGAGTAGTCGGAGGCGCTGTCCTCTGACCATTCATCTGAGCTGGTCTGGGTTCAGATCCAGCTGAGGCATAGATGTTTTGTTTTGTTTTGTTTTGTTTTGTTTTGTTTTTATGACGCCCGTATTTCAAGGGATAAGCAGTGGTCCTAAATTTGAAATCTGCACTTCTTCGAAATTGAAATCAGTGTTATATGGAAATATTTTAAATATTTCCATATAACATCTTATATTTAAAATACACTATATTGACAAAAAACACCGGACACCCCTTCAAAAGCAAATGAATGGATTCACCCCGTTGTTCAGATGCGCGGTACAGCTGCAAATGGTATAAAAACAAGCCTGCAGCTGACCGCGATCATATCGCACTATGAGGTTCAATGAAAACGTCGCGGCGGGAGAGAACTGACTTTTTGAAAGGAAAGATTGTTTGTTGGGTGTTATATTAGTGGGTTGTTCATAAGAGAAACCGAGAGGCGTTTAAACATACCCAAGTCAACTGTTTTGGACGTACTGAATAAGTGGAAGATACATTGCGTGCCTGAAGCAGCAAAACGTACCGGCAGACCAAAGAAATTCAGTGACAGAGGACGTCGAAGCTTCAAGAGAGTCGTTACAGCTAATCGATGGAGTACTGCAGAAGACCTCATTGTACAGGTGAGTAACAATGCTGGATCCTCGGTATGTGCACGTACCATTCACAGAGAACTTCATTTCATGGGTTACCGTGGTCGTGCGGCTGCTCATAAGCCTTTCATCTCCACTCGGAATGCTACTCGTCGTTTAGCATGGTGTAAAGAACATTTATCGTGGACCGTAGATCAATGGGAACGGGTCCTATGTCGTGTGTGGGTATGGCGGCAGCCGGGGGAACGCGCTATTTACCATATTGTACTGTTCCTACGGTCACGTTTGGAGCTGGCAGTTCCCTCGTGTGGGGTGCTTTTCGAGGTATGGTTCCGGCCCTATGGTTATCGTAGACAAACCTGTTAACCAGCACATCTACCTCGATGTTCTGGACCATTATGCCCTACCAACTTTGTGGCAATACTTTGGAACCTAGCCTTGTTGGTACCAGCAGGATAATGCACTGAGCCATAAAGCAAGTAGTGTTACGGCGTGGTTTACCTACAATTCCGTATAGTTTGTGGACTGGCCAGCACAGAGCCCTAATCTTAATCCCGTAGAGCACTTATGGAATGAATTAGAGCTCCGCATAAAAAGTTTGTTACCAAGGCCTACTACTAAGCAACAGGTAGCGGCAGCATTATGTACTGAATGGAAGCACATACCTATCGCTGTGTTCCAAGACCTTGTCGAAAGCATGTCTCGAAGGGTCAGTGCATGCACTAAGGCCTAAGGTGGTTTCAGAATCGCTTTAATATAACAAAACAGAGGAGACGAGCAACATGGAATCGTGTTAAAGAAAAAAAAAGAACAGGAATGATACAAACTAATAAAAGCAATGATATGTACATTGAATGAGTAATGACAAATTTACAACGTGATGAAAACAGAGCAATGCTTGAGGAAGAACAAAATGATCACAGGCGGGGCACCGCAGTGCGAAAGAACTTCAAAAAGTTAATGCAGTCTTAACTCACCGTGAAATGTAACGGACTTGATGTAACAGCGAACCACGGGGTCACTGGCGACCACGTAGCATAGAAGGAGCTTTCACGGCATGCGGAGATGGCAGACTGATACTCCTGCTGGACCACCGTGCGCAGAGTAACGGAAAGCATGGTGAAAGATGAAGTCCCAAGTGCGCCATCTATGAAAAAGTGTTGAGGAGTGGCAGTTCATCTTTTGCAGGCAGAAGGAATAAGTCGGCCCCAAGAGGCGAGAAATCTTCCAGAACGAGAGCGTTTGCAAGGGGTTAGAAAAACCCCTACAATTCAGATTGGCGACCTTGAATGGGTAAGTCCGACGTCGGATGAAGGGCAGCAATGGTAGCTTTCTGGAATGTGTCGAGGCGATTGATGATACCACGGCACCACAAGACGTAATCGGTTTGCTTGGTATTATGCCGGAGGAATTTGATGGAGGTTGCTTGATCAAAAATCTCGGGAAGAACTGCTTCAAACTGCTGTAAAAAGTAAGAGAAGCCTTCCGATTTGTTTTATGAGTGAGAAATTCGTAAAGGTCTTCAAAGGAAACAGGTTCTGAAGGAAGAGAGGCATTGGTAAGCAGAGTCAAGAAATCTGCAAACGTCGGCAGAGGACACTTGGACTTTGAAGAGGAAGAGCTAGAACGTGACAGGGGAGACTTGGAGCCTGCTAGACGTGTGGAACGATGTGGGCGGCCAGTCGGAGAACGTGACTTCTTCTTTTTCCTCCGGGCCTCGGTACTGGTAGTAGAGCGATCTTTGCCGTGGATCGATGACCCACGAGATGGGGAATCAGAAGAAAGGTCCACCTCATTGCCGGGAGCAAAAGTGCCGACGGTGAATGAAGCTTGAGGATCAGCCTTGATGTCCTCTGATGGAGAGAGAACACGGGAAGGCAAGGAGGAGTCAAGCGGAGGAAAATACAACAGAGTAAAGAAAGCAACATCGGAAGACGCATGTTGATCGAAGGCTTTAATCAGATTTTCGGCAGAACTGGGTCCAGGATGTGAAGACGCAGGAGGAGGCATGGCAACAGAAACGGAGGAAGAGGTAGAATGCTGCCTTAAAGCTGCACAGAAGTCAATGACTCTGCATGGGGGCAATGAGTCTGCTGATGGCCGTAAGCCTTGCAGCGTGAACAATGAGCAGAGGTGAGGAGCTCGATCCGGCGGCGCTCGTTACCGCAACGAACATCGAGGAACCGTGGAAATTTTATGAGATGCTCTTCCGACGGGAAGATGATGCGAGCAGTTCTACGGAAGCCACAGATATGTTTATCATCGGGGTCAGAGGAGGAAGAGGAGAGAGTCTTCACTGGGCCGACTACTCTGCCGCATCGACTAAGTGCAGCACACAGCATATCATCAGAGATCTCCGGGGGTACCGGATGTAGAGAGACCAGAACAGGACGCTGGGCGATGGATTCGGCCAAGAAGTGACGATCGCCAATTGATAGGCCCCGAGACAAGACAAGCTCGGCATATTCTTTTTCGAAAAATAAGCAATCGCAGTTCGTGGCTTTCGGGTGAGGTGGGTGATGTCACCAGAAGGAAGCATCTTCTTGAGAACGGATCTGTACTGTTTCAAAGGAATGTTGGGCAGCGCATCAAAACAAGCCCCCAACTCGAGGGTCGAATGAAGACGTTGACCAGCAGAAGAGTTCTCGGGAATGTCTAATAAGATGGTGTTACCGTTGAGAGTAACATAAGAATCCATAGGAGGCAGACGAGACGAGGAGGATGCCGGTGGAATACCGGAGGCAGCCGCAGAATACGTGCATGCAGAAGCGCCTCCTCTGGAAGGCATTGACGCAGCATGAGACAATGTACTTGAAGCAGAGGCAGTAAAAACTGTAGAGGGCAGAGTAGCGACGCCATCAGAGACGTCCATGAATTCAACATCGCCAGCAGAGGCCAAAGACGTCACATCCACGTTCTCAATGGCAGAGTCGGAGACCCGAGCAGGAAAAGACATGCAAATGACAAGAGGAGAATTAAGAGGCTCTCCACTAGCAAGCGAAGATGATTGATCGGCTGCGTCTGTTGTTGAAGAGGCGACGCGAGGAGCTGCAGCGATGCGGGCGGGAACAGCGCCCTCATCGGCAGATGCCATAATCAATGGCAAGGGTTAACGAAGAAAAACAACCAGCTCGGTGTGTAAATTAAAACAGTGATAATGAAAAAATAAGCACTCACCCAATCGTGAGTGATCTTAAACGAAAGCACAGACATTTAACTTCGGTACACACACAGAAGAACAATGATGGGACACACAAAACACGTACGTGAAACACTCAAACACGGAGCTTGTGAAGACACGTGTAGGCCAAAGGTGGACCGACACCGTACTAATGTATGCCAATAAATGCTGTGTTGTGTTGCTCTTCTATGTGTCCGGCGACTTTTGTCAATATAGTGTATAATTAAATAGTAACTTTGGTTATTCTGTGCTCAAACAGTAGCTAGAAATTCGCTTTCAGTTTAAAATGCACTTCACAGATCCCTCGGAAAAAGCCATTACTTCGTGCACCAACCACGAACAAATAGACCCCACCTATTCCTTTATCCCGCCGTTGTTGGAGGACACACTTGCTCTGAAAAACACCTCAGAAATTAACGGCAGTCAACTTCTTACGTCAGGAGCATCTTCCTTCCAGCCGCAGAGAGAGTGAAATAAAAATACAGAGTGGTTATAAAAAGGGAGTCTTGTTTGGTATTTCAGGGAGTAAGGAACGGCTTTGGCACAGGCATCCAAGCTAAAAAGAAGAGAACAGATTTTGGTGGGAAATGCGTAGAGAAAGCCATCCATAATATCCATCTCTTACTGGAAGTGTATACTATTTATCTTGCCTAACTGATATTTTACCTTTTCCTCCCATTCAGAAAAATAAAGATCCAAGCCTGCGAGAGTAATCATCTGTTTGTTTAAATATTTATTTATTTGCTTCCCTGCTCCAATGACATAGGAACCTGCAAGCAGCGATTCTTCTGATAAGTTGGTGTCCATCCACTTCAGTACTTCACAATAACCACCCCAACATGAGCAAATTTGAAATGAGCACTTCTTCGAAATTGAAGTGGGCAAACTTGAAATGGGCACTTCTTCGAAATTTAAGTTTGCCAAATTTAAAATAGGCACTTCTTATAGCCCTGGGCGCCCATAGCTTAGTTTTCAGGAGAGGGTAAATGGAAATTGTAATTACAAATAACATACAATGGAAATTCGCATATGATATTTGTATAACTTCTTGTTGTGTAATACGTTTTTACCACACACATTCAACACAAAAATCAAACTGAAACCCAGAAGACCGAAAAGCTACATAAAAGTGATGGATAAATGAAATTTGATAACTTATTGGGACAATAAAGATATTTCTTTGTTGTTGTCCTGCGCCTTTTGACCATTATTTCGTGTCTTACGGACCACGAAATTTCAGTAATCGCCTACAATCATCGAGAAGAGCAAAAATACCCTCAATACAAAGTTCTAGGAGAAACGTCGGGAGATCTTTGTCAGCAGTGAATATCTGCTGCAAAGATTGGTCACCGTTTTCGTTTTTCCGCCTCTCACACTATCCCATACTATGTATGTACTCTGTACTCTAACTTTCAGTGCAAAAATTCAGTGTTACTACTTTCTACAGTAAATTTACAATGTTTTCTTATTTTTGCTATACAATGCATCCAGAAATTCAACAGAAAATTCTGCGATTAGAATGAGTGTTATCGCAAAAATCTTTGTAGTACCTTCTAAAAACTGAAATGGCATGGCACTCGAACTCAATAAAAATAAGGGACATTCGTACTCAATAAAAATTGACACTTTCAGTTCTGTATTTTTCTACGCAACCTTCGACGCTTCCAAATGAAGATTTTTTTGCCTTCGATACGATTTTCGGTTATATGCTGTAAACTTGGTCTTTCTTAGCATCATAATCGAATATTAATACATTACATCTTAGAAAGTTATAAGACTTCTAACCCTTAGGTACTAATGTCATCTCTCTCTTTCTCTCTCCCTCTCCCTCTCTCCCCTCCTTCTTCTCTCCCTCCTCTCTCCTCTTTCCCCTCTCTCCCTCTCCTCTCTCCCTCTCCTCTTTCCTCTCCCTCCCTCTCTCTCTCTCTCTCTCTCTCTCTCTCTCTCTCTCTCTCTCTCTCTCTCTCTCTCGAAGTGAATCAGTCACTGAAATAAAATTTCAGAAAGACTTACTGCTCACTTTTTATTCCATCAATATCGTACGAGCACTTTTCTCGCATGTTTCAAAATTCGTGATGAACTAATCACGATAGTACTAATATTTAAAAATTGATTGACATAAGTTAGTAAGCAGAAAACTTGATTAACTCCAAGGCTAAATATATAAAAACACAACTCGAATGCGTATAGACTTCATACAAACACAGTTTCAGCCTAGTACAACTCCCACCACGACATTTTTTTGCCCGCTGCTCCAACATTATATCTGTCGTTCTTGTCTGTCAACATGCATACTTCACGCTCTCTGACTTCAAGATTGTTGCCAACGTCATTCTACGAGCGAGAAGATATATAACATTAAGGTTGAAAACGCTAAAAGAGAATGAACTCAAATTTACATGGAGAAAGCAACTAAAAATGAAAGTTAATTTAGATTATACTTCATATCATGAGGATATATAAAACAGGGTTATTAAAGTTAACTTCCGCCGAAATAAATGGGTCCAGGGTTACATTATGCGTGTGCAATCAGTAGCAATATAGCTTCAACACTGAACGACTTTTTAGTTTAATAAAGACAGACTGTAAGAACGACTCGTTAGAAGGAAGTGCATTTTGATAAAGCATTTGATATAGCGTCTTGTTAGAAGTGCATGTGACACAGCGTCTTTTTAGAAGCGCATGTATTGTGAATTTTATATGAATTGAAGCCAACAAGTTGGTAATTTTGGCTAATGTGATCTATTTGTGCTGAAACGCCACTGAGGAGAATAAACGTGGGCTCACATACGTTAGTTGTCTCAGTTGATTCATTACCTTGGCCCTTATTGTGATTTATATACTATTTACTATTGCTTTGATACCTAAGCTCACAAGTTCAGAGACAAAGTTCATAGCTAAGCATTTAAGCTTAGCTATGAACTTTATTTTGTCTCGTAGCTGTCACTGAGATTGTGAGAAATTCTGGAGTGTAATCTGTACCCGATTTTACACCAATGAGAGTTCAAAGGATTGTGTAGAACCTGTTAAAATTAATTAATCAATGGTGTAATCTTTTCTGATATTTTTTCGAAAATAAAATTAACTTTACTATCAAAACGGACGACCAGTGCCGTAACTAGCCCGTGTTGCGCCCGGTGCGAGTTAACTATTTTACGTAAGACATAGTAAAAAAAATCACATTATGATTTTATCTTTTGCGGCCTTGCGCCCTGTGCTGGGGCACGGCTCTAATTACGGCCCTGCGGACGATACCCTTAAAATTTAAAATATATTTTTGTTTATTTTGGTGATGCAATCAAATTAATTTTTGTTTTTTTATTTCTTTTCCAGGTACAGTGGCCTTTTTCCTGAAACATCAGAATAACACGCCATGTTTGAAAACCTTTTGCATGACAGAGGGATCGTTTCAAGACACTTTTCCAGATTTCAAGTCTGGTTTTCAGCCGAGAACTGAAGAAAAAAAAGCAGCTATGAATACAGCGAACCTTGTGCCTCTACCTGTAAAATAAATTACTGTGATTACAACTTTGAATTTCATATTTCTTCACGCTTAAAACTGAAAATGTGCAGGTTCACCGCTTTCAAATTCTCAAGAGTATTTTCAGTAATCAAGGAAAAATCCATTTGGTCAAATGTTCACTGATAAAGTTCCGCTTTTTGTCTTCCGAAATCATCGACAAAAAGTAAAACAGCGCCGTTTTGCTTCAGTAATGGTGGTATTGCAAAGTATTTGAAAGAAATAACCTTCCGCTAGTTTGCAAAGTGTTGCATTGCATTTCACCAAATATCAAATAATGAAACACGATGGTAAAAATGAAATTGCATTTCTAATTAACCTACGGAAAACAGCGCACCACTTCGTAATAATTTGAGCTCTATTCTTTTGCATATTTCATTAAAAGTTACAATTAGCGTAAAATTTCTCGTATCACATTTCATAAAAAATATAATTAATGTAAAATCACTCGTGCTAGATTTCATTAAAATGGACAGTTAATGTGAAATTATGCAGGTTACATTACATTAAAAGGGACAATTAATGTGAAGTCATGCATATCAAATTTCGCTAAAATGGACAGTTTCCTTTTGAAATGAAATGCTTTCTAAAGGAACCTCAGTTAATAAAAATCGTCTAGCACTCTATAAAATCAACGGAAAACATCCTGCTTCTGTTTCCCTGGGTCACCAATCATCGATACTGAATTGTCATCAGTGCTGCTGATGCGGAATCTCGAATTTATAATTTTCGATCTAGTTTCTACGCATGCGTCAACAAAATTTTTAAAGTAAAAATTTTGAATATATTTCTTTTTACTTTCCTTCATCAGATTACAATAAGAAACGAATCTTAAGTACTATATTTCCTCAGGAAAGAAGTTGTCTTCAGAGTCTTATAACAGCCTTGTCTGAACATGAACAAGCGTTTTGAAATATTCGAAACAATTTCTGATTTAAGTTGCCCTTGCGCTCGAGATGTAAAACTCGAATACAAGGCGACGATTTTCTAAATGCTGTGCATTAAAATTTGTATTTGGTTGGGATTCGTGTCTGAAGTAAAATTAAGTGACTAGCAGTGCTATTTACATTTCGGTTCTAGCCAACAATTGATAACTGTTCACTCACCTATATTTCTCGAAACATCATTTTAATAGAACGTGTTTATTTAGAAAGGCAACACAAACAAAGCTTCTTTATTTTGGAAATAAATTTTCTTAAGATTGTGATAAAAAGGTTTTCTCGAAATAAAGTAATTTTCCTCAGGTTCTGTTTGTGATCGGGTTTTTGCAATATTATTTTCAACGCTTTTGAACAAAGGTTGTTTTCAGCGCTACAAAAAAAAAAAAAGCCAGCTGGTCTGCAACAAAACACTGTACTTTGTAGATTGTTAAAGAACAGACTTCTGTAATTTAGTCAGCACTTCTATGAGAAAAAAATGTCAAGAAGAAAGAAAAAAATAAAATTGTGATTTTTCAAATGCGAATGCGATGTGTTTCATTTTAGCGATCAGTGACATCTTTTAGCCATTGTACAAACTAAATTTCGTAGGGAAAAATGCATAATCGGAAAAGTTATTCCCGGAGCTTATTTCGTAAAAGTTTTTATCGCCTATCAATAATAAGTGTTTGATACAAATTATTTCAAATATCAGAAACATCTGATTCTAAATGGAAGTTCGACTTTCAAGAATAAATTTTCTCATTAAACTTCATCTCAAACTCATTCTTAATGAAAACTTGCACTTCAAGAAGTATGTTTAGAGCGATATTCAACTGGAATTTACTCTTAACTGAAATCCGTATTTCAAGAAAAAAGTTTAGTTGTCATATTTGTCTGAAATTTATTTCAAATGGAAATTCGTATTTCAAATATGTATTTCAGAAAAAAAAGTACATTGGAAATTTATTCTTAATGGAAATTCACAAACATCAGGAAATGCCCCTGGTGTCCTATTGTCTGATGCTCTTGCTACTGGTAATTCGTTTGAGATGTGCCCTAGCTTAAGGCATGACTGATGCGCCTTTCCGATGGCGTTGGCTCTCCCCCTTCTCCAGAACCAGTGGCCCCAAATTAGGGACGGGAGACTGCTTACTGCCTTCTGAATTGTTTGTTCATTGTAGTCGTTAAATTCCAAAACGAAAAAAAATCTTCGGGAAAGCATTTTAGATATAACATTCATCTGAAATTTATCCTTAACGGAAACTAATCCTTCAATACTGAAGTTCAAATATGTATAAGTTGTTTCTAATATCAATATAATAATAAACTAAAACTTATTTATTATTCAAATGTGTCTCAGCTCTACACATATTTGTTGAATAGTCACATGACCAGACGCACTTAGAGAAAAAAATTTATTTTCGAGTTGGGAAAAGATCGCATACTGCTTTCTACTAAATGATCAAAAAGTATCCAGAAATCTCGTTTAAGTAGTGGATTCCGATATACTTCACAGCCATGGCCCATACATGTGTGAAAAGACGTAGATGGCCTTGCAAACATTGAAGACAAGCATGAACAGCAGAATGAGCCGTACGGTAGAGCTCAGTGACGTCTAACCTGGCACGGTCATAGTGTTAGCTTGGTTAATTTTAAGTGTCGAAGTGGACGCCAACTTATCAGAAAAATCGTTGGTTACAGGTTCCTGTCATTGGAACAGGGAAGCAAATAAATAAATATTTAAACAAATTGAATGTAATGACAGATGATTTCGTCTGCACATATCTTTATTCTTCAGATTGGGGGAAATAGGGAAATATTGGCTAGCCAAAATAAATGGTATATACTTCCAGCGGGAGATGGATATTTCGGGTAACTTTCTCTATGTAATTCCCGCCAAAATTTCCTTGTATTTCATCCAGTGCAAAAGCATTTCTCCCTGCCTTGTGTCCGAGGAAAGTCATTCGTCGTTCTCCAGTCAAATCTCCAAGACTTTCCGTTTATGACTACTATCCCGTCTAATTCTTTTTCGCTATCTGTGTCTCCGAGGAAATTGCTCTTGACGTAAGAAGTTGACTGTTAATTGCTTACTCGGAATGCACCTGGCGGGCTCTCTCTGAGGGAGAATGGTGTCCAACAACGGTGGGAAAGGGGATGGCCTTTTGTTCGTGGGAGGTCCCACTGTCAACGAAAAAATAACTGTTAAAGATCTCTTGAGCGCCTTTTAAATTGTGTGTGAATTTCTCTAGCTACCGTTCGCACACAGAATAACCAAGGTTATTATTTAATTAAAGTTTAAATATTTCCGTATAACAATAGGATACCATCTTGGCAACAAGTCACTTCAGCAAATTTCTGTCCCTGTTCCCTGATCACCTGTAAGGGACGTTATTGTGAAATGAAAACGCCAGGAGTTTTCACTTTACAATAACATCACATGCATTCGCGACCAGGTAGACCTCGTGAAGTGGCAGAGTTGAACCGCAGCCGAGTGCTAAAATTGGTGGTGCGACAAAATCGCCTGTCCAGGGTTGCAACATTCAACGCCGAGTTCCAAAATGCCTCTGGAAGCAACGCCAGCTCTATAACGGTTCATTGAGAGCTGAATGGGATGGGTTTCCTCAGCCGAAGCAACCGCGCACAAGTCTATCATCAGCAAGATCAGCGCCAAGCATCGATTGGAGGGTATAAAACTTAGAGCCAGTAGATTCTGAAGCAGTGGGAACGCGTTCCCTGGAGGGATAAATCATGCTTTGTCATCTGACAGTCCGACGGACGAGTCTAGGTGTGGAGGATGCCACCTGAAAGTTTCTGGCAGGACTGTGTTTTTCCAACTCTGAAGTTTGCTGGAGGGGTCCTCATGCTATGAAGCTGTTTTTTTAATGGTTTGGGCTGGATCCCCTAGTTCTAGTGCACGTGAATCTTAACGCTACGACAAATAATGACATTCTCGACAACTCCGTGCTCCTAACATTATGGCAACAGTTCAGTGAAGGCCCTTTCCTTTACCAACCTATCAGTGCCATCGTCCACAAAGCGAGGTCCGTGCAGGAATGGTTTTGATGAGACGGGTGTTGAAAAACTTGTCTGGCCTGCACAGACCCGCAATCTGAACCCCATGGAACACGTTTGGGATGAATGGAAATGCCTACTGCAAACCAGGCCGAACAAGCCGACATACTGTAGTAACCGACCTGACTAATACTCTTGTGGTAGAATGGAAGGCAATTCTTTTGCAACGTACCGAACTCTAGTGGAATGCCTTCCCAGCAAAGTGGAGTCTGTGATAGAAGCAAATGGTAGACCAGAGGTGGGGAACATTTTCATGTTGGAAGGCCGCATTTAGTTAGCTATAATTTAACAAGGCCGCATTCAAGAAACTTTAATTAGATGTACTTTTAAATGTACATATTTTTGTAAAAATCTTACTATGTACTACCTAACTTCAATAAACAAGTTAGTAAAATCATGCAATGCATTGATTATGATACGCTTTCCAACATGCCAGAAATCATTACTCAAGTTATTACTCTAGTTATGAGGGTAATGGCTGAAGAATAAATCTCGCTCCTATGACCCGACCTTTGACCCCATTTCGATGATATTCAATAGAACCCGTAAAGTATACTTCCGGAACAACATGATAAAATTTTGCCGCAATCGAAGCATTTTTAAGCAAGTTATGACGCATAAGGCTACTGGAATGCATTCCGCTCCTATGTCCTGACCATTGACCCCACTTCACCCATTTTCAATAGGTTCGTCCCCAGAGGCCATCTGTTACATGCTAAAATTTCATCGAAATCGAACCATATTTACGCAAGTTATGATGCATAAGGGCAATGGAATGCATCCCGCTCCTATGTCATGACCTTTGATCCCACTTCACCCATTTTCAATAGGGTTCGTCCCCGGTTGGTCCCCTACCACATCCTAAAATTTCATTGAAATCGAACCATTTTTACTTAAGTTATGACGCATAAGGCAACGGAATGGATCCCGCTCCTATGTCCTGGCCTTTGACTCCATTTGTCTTATTTTCAATAGGGTTCGTACCCAGGTGATCCCCTATCATATACTAAAATTTCATCGAAATCGAACCATTTTTACACGAGTTATCAATCGTGCGAACGGACAGACATACGGACGGACGGACGGACAAAGCTGGGGAATATACGCTTCTTCAACCTACGGTTGGAAAACGTAAAAAATGAAAAAAAATTGCTAATTCTAAAGTTAATAAACCTTTTAATGACTTTGTTGTGACTGCTTTTTGTCGGAAAGCATTTGAATATTTAGTTGCAACATTGAGGTCCGCACTTTCTCCTCTGGATGGGTATCCCGTCATTTGTGAACTTAAGGGCGTCTTGATTTGGGTTAGGTAGGAGAATGTAGATTCGCAGCAATAAGTGGTTGTGAAAGTCAAGAAAGCATTTTCGTGCATGTTGCCGAAGGCGTGGGTATTCTATCGCGTTTTTCCATATTTCAACTGGATCATTCTTAGCGTCAAATAAGGACTTTAAAACGTCATCTTCTGAGAGCTCAATCAATTCCATCTGTAGTTCTTTAGGAGCCATAGAATGAAATCATGAGTGTAGCCGGTGTCAGAATAACCTTCATGACTCACTAAGGTTTTAATTGTGGACGTCAGTCGGGGAAAATTATTTCGTTGAATCTTCTTCTACTCTTTGGTATTTTAAATACGGTCATTTTAAGATTAAAATTAAAATAAAAGATGAACAAAAACATATTAATGAAAATAAAAGGATTTGTTCTTCAAAATTGGGATTCACTCAAAAGGCCGCAGTTTCCCCACCCCTGGGGTACACCAACTCGACATTAATTCTTTTCGTATTACAGGGAGTATGTACATAGATAGGCAAGTGTCCGATAGTGTGCAAACCGATTAAAAATATATAAGCAATTTGTGTGTGTGTGTGTGTGTGTGTGTGTGTGTGTGTGTGTGTGTGTGACGAAACAATTTCTAACTAACGCACCGGTATTAATTCTTAAAAAAAATACCTCCACACAAAAAATAAAATTTAAATTATCTCGCTCCGAGAAGATTTGCAAAGGAGCCTCCGTGAACTTGAATGCTCATTAAGAGATGTCAACCTTTATCTCCGACGCCAGGAAAAGCCACGAGAGACAGAACTGATGACAGAAGCGCTGGATTTGCCGTATTTACTTTTCTGTGTGATCGAACCAGGGAGTTAAATTCTCACATTTCGCTCTAAAATCAAAAGAGTCATGAAGAGAACATCGGGTGTGACGAAATTATCTCAAATACTGACTGCGTTTGCCTGCCTTAAAAAAAGAAAAACAGAAACATTAATTATGACCCCAAAAAATGAACAAGAGTTATGAACTAACGTTTCAGAGTATAATGGTCACATCCTTTCACAATAAGTGGGAAAGAAAGAAAGAAAATGAAAGTAATTAATAGAATAATCCATAACATGCCACAAAACCAGAACTTCAAAGCAAGGAAGATATCGTATCTATACAGACAAAGAACGATGAAGGTTACGTTCTTTTTTCAAATGTATCATACGATGCTGCCACTTTGACAGAAAGCGTCATGCTCAGAAAAAACAAAATATCTTGCTTTATGCATGGCCGTGTTCAACACTAGTACAAAAATTTTTAATAAACATTTTTAAAGTAAAGATATCTTGTCAGATGGAAACATAACTTGCGCCATTTATGGATGGGGTGGGTTTTGCGTTAAAACAGCAAAAAATATACAGAAATAGCTACATTAGCATAAGTCTAGCACAAAACATGTTTTGTATTCTTCTTCAAGAAATATCTTGAAAAATGTAAATACCAACTTAAGTCACTTACTATAGCGTGGACAATCTCGGGCATGCGTTCTTTTAAAACTTTAAAACGGCAGAAAGAATTTCTCTAATGCGCAGTCTACAAGGGAATATCAGAATAAAGTGAAAAATCATTACTACACACAGAGAGACAAAAAAGAAAAAAAAAGAAAAAAACCGAATAGATTGATGCAAGGACAAATTAAGCAGGGGTCAATTTTTAGCATTAGAAAATTCAGACTAATTACAATTTACGTCATTTTTTAAGTGTCATAACGCAGGATGGGTTGAATGACGAGACAAGTTATGTCACGGATATTGACAAAAAGGGAACTTAAAACAACAATCTAGGGTAAGTTAAAGAAACTTTAATGAATTTCGGTGGCGGACGAAATAGCCGTTGACTCTCGATAAGTCAAAGTTGAAGAGAAAAAAAAATAAAAAAATTCGATGTACCTAGAATTTAAGCTATCAGAATAAAGTGAAAATGGAGTACCTTTTGTACCATATTAGCAAGGAATACACATTACTCCGATATATCACAAAATTCGAGTTATCAAAATTCGCATTATGGAGAGTCAGCTGAATTTACTATTTCTCTGGTAGTGACCGAGGATGTTACTTTCCCCTTCATATATTTCTAAAAGTTTAACTTATCACTGCTATCTCTTCATATAGTTTTCCTTGTCAAAAGTCACAATTATGGATAGAATTATCTTTCGCTTCACCTGCAGCATGATAGAAACCATATGCATGTTGTTCACTTGTCTAATTTGCTTTCACCTTCCTATATTTCCAGAAGTTTATCTTATCACTGCTATCACTTGATATAGTTTTCCTTGCCAAAATTCACAATCATGGATGGAATTTGCTTTCGTCTTCCCTGTAGCATGATAGCAACCATATGCATGTTGTTCCTTTGTCTAAGTTGCCCTGATGCCCGATGGTCAGACATGGACTTCTAGCGAATCGGGCGGGTCCCTAAAGAGGCAGGGGAGAGGAGTCTAACATTTTTTTCATCTAGTAAAGACATAGTCATTTATCGTATTTTTTAAAACCGCTGTGATAAAATTAATTTGTGTATCATCATCATCATTGTCAACCATTATCAATCCACTGCTGGACGAAGGTCTCCCCAAGTTTCCTCCACAACGGTCTGTCTTGTGCCAGTCTCCTCCATGTCACCCCTGCATACTTTCGAATTTCATCCACCCATCTCCCATGTGGTCTTCTTCTGGGTCTTTTCCTGTCCCTTGGAATCCAATCTAAAATTTCGGCTATCCATCGATGATCTGTCCTTCTGGCAGTATGTCCAGCCCATTGCCATTTCAGGGATTTAACTCTGATCATGATGTCTTCCACTCTTGTCATTTTTCGGATCCACGAGTTCCTCTTCTTATCTCTCCTGGTTACACCAAGCATGCACCTCTCCATGCTTTTTTGAGTTGTCTGCAGCCTTTGTATGTCTCTTTTAGTTAAGGTCCACGTCTCTGCACCGTACGTAAGCACTGGAAGGATGCATTGATCAAACACTTTTCTTTTAAGACATAATGGCATATTGCTCTTGAAAATTATGCTGTTTCTTCCAAAAGCTCTCCAGGCAAGTTTTGTACGCCGATTAATTTCTTCACCAATGTGACCCTCACTTGATATCTGCTGTCCAAGATAAACGTACGTGTCTGTTATCTCCAGCTTTTCTCCATCAATCGATAAATCTTCATTTCTTGTAAAAGCATTGAACATCACTTTTGTCTTCTGAAAGTTCATTTTTAATCCCACTTCTTTACTCTTGTCAGCAAGTTCCTGGATCATACTCTGCAGCTCTGATGGGGTAGTTGCAAAAATGACTACGTCATCAGCAAAACGAAGGTGGGTTAGATAATCTCCATTAATCTTTATCCCCTTGTTTTCCCAGCTCAGCGACTGAAAAACACCCTCCAATGTGGCATTAAAGAGCTTCGGAGATATGGTGTCACCTTGTCTCACTCCCTTTATAATTTTTACGTGTGTTGTATTTTCAAACAGCCTAATCTTTGCACTTGCATTTTCATAGATGTTATTAATAATATTAATGTATTCATCTTCAATACCGCAGATTTTCAGAGCCATTGTAACTGCTGATGGTTTCACCGAATCAAAGGCTTTTTCATAATCGATAAAAGCCATGCACAATGGAAGTTCATATTCCCTCGCTCTTTCAATTAGTTCTCTCAGCACGTGGATATGATCTACTGTGCTGTAGCCACTCCTGAATCCAGCTTGTTCTCTCGGTTGAGCCATGTCCAGTGTTACCTTCAAGCGGTGTGAAAGAACTTTAGTGAAGATTTTATAAACTACTGATAGGAGGCTGATAGGTCTGTAGTTTCCGAGATCCTCAATGTAACCTTTCTTATGTAGCAGGATCATTGTAGCGGTGTTCCAATCCTCAGGAATCTTTCCTTCATTAAGGCATCGAGTGAAAATTTGGGCGAGTACTGTTTCGATTTCTCCACTTGCTTCTTGTATGATGTCTACAGTAATTACATCTTCTCCTGGAGCTTTTCCTCGCTTCATGTTCTTGATTGCATGTGCAACTTCTGCTGGAAGGACTGGAGGAACTCTGGTACTGGTATCTTTTATGATGTCTGGAGTGCATATATCATCCCTTTCATATAATTTGGAGTAGAAATCTTTCACTCTTGTCAAAATTTCGCCTCTATTTCTTGTTACAGAACCATCTTCTTTTCTCAGTGCCATAATCTGTTTTCTTCCCTTACTGAGATGTCCCTTTGCTATCTTTAGGCTTTGGTTGTTTTCAATTGCTTTCCTCACTAGTTCACAGTTGAATTTCCTTACGTCTTCAGTGATACTTTTTCTTAATGTCTTGCATAGCTCTATATATTCCACTTTGGAAGTCACATCTTCTTTAGTTGTCCTCATCTCTCTTCTTTTTTGCATCAACATTTTGGTTTTTCCTGATAATTTGTTCACATGCAACTTGTTCTTAGACCCAGCTAATTTTGTTGCTGTTTCCATAAGAGCTTTGGTTACTTTTCTGTTAACTTCAGAGATGTCCACTTCTTCCGATGTTAGGCCTTCTAAAGCAGAGAACCTGTTCTTCAGTTCCAAGTTGAAGGTATTATGGTGTTTTTTAAGGTTGGTTATGTCAATAGATTTTGTTTGTCTTATGAGCTTGCCACGTTCAAGTTTAGTGTTGAGGTGCATCTTACATCTCACCAATCTATGGTCACTACCTGTGTTGAACTTGTTTAGCACACTGCAGTCTTCTATGACGAATTTTTTGTTACACATAATAAAATCAATTTCACTTGTCGTCCCATTTGGATGTCTCCATGTCCATTTCCTGTGTGGCTTTTTCTTGAAGAAGGAGTTCAAGATGAAAAACCCTTCTGCCTCTGCAAACTCAACGAGAGTATTTCCATGCTGGTTTCTGTTGCCATGACCGAATTTACCTACTGAAGTTTCATTCTGTTGCCGTTGCGCTATTTTTGCATTGAAATCTCCCATAATTATTTTCAAGTGCTGCTTACCTTTATTATTTAGATGACAAATTTCCTCATAAAATTCTTCAATTTCTTCTTCAGGATGACTTGTGGTGGGTGCATAAGTTTGAATAATCTGAGCCTGGTATCTTTTCGAGAGTTGGATAACAAGTCGTGCAGCTCTGTCAGAGGAACTTTCAACTTCTACAACTTTATCCTTCAGTTTCTTGTTTATTATAAATCCAACACCACTAGTTCTGCCAGTATCTGTCCCACGATAGTAGAAGAGATGTCCACTTTTCAGTTCGATGAGATCTTCTCCTTTTCTCCTTACCTCACTTAGCCCCACGATGTCCCACTTGATCCTTTGTAGTTCCTCTTCCAATTCAAGAAGCCTTGAATCAGAAGATAGGGAGCGTCCATTGTAAGTAGCCAAGGTCAGCATCAGATGGCAGCCTAGTCCGGTCCTCCGGGGATTCTTAGCACCCTCTGCCTTCATGTCGCACTGGCCGTTGCCTTGGCCAGGTACATTCCAGCTGCCGGAGACTGAGGGCCAAGATTTAAGTTGTGGAATCATTTTGGAGGGGTTTGGCCATAACTCACCACGCTGGCCAAGCGGGTTGGTGAGTGTGGGATAGAATTTCCTCTAATCCCGATGGTATAGTTATACCGCTATGGGCGGTCGTTAGAGCCCCTTTAGTGGGAACAGGATGCACCACGAGAAGGCGGGGTTGACATTTGTCAAGGAGAGGCTGTGATGTTACGCATCACCTGACCTTACATCCCACCGTTTCTTTTATTTTATTGACTCACATTTTCATCCATACCATGAGTTATTAATACAACCGCAGGTGTAGAGAGTTTGCCTTGTATTCCACAGTCAAGCATCACGATATTTCACATTATGCGATGTAATCGCAACATTTACGTGTAAAAAGAAAACTAAATCATTTAAAGCTAGGAGCTAGAGCGATTAAACCAAACTTAGTTTTTCCCATACTGAAGTATTTCGAATAGGTAAAAATCATTAAAAAGACTATTTCAATATTTTAACTTTGTTAAAATACTAAAAGATAATAAATTATAACTTAAATATTTAAGAGATTTATTTTTGTTTCGTTTGTTTTTCCTGCGGGTTGAAATCTTAAAACTAAAGGTTTCAAAAGTTCATTTTTTGGAAATCATATTCTCGCAAAAAATATTAAATTACCATAGAAGGAGGAATTGCAAACTGAAAAATTATTAAGATTGATTTCTAAAAAAGATGAATTATTGTAAGGGTAGTTTTTGATAAGTTCGTTTTTATATCAAGTAGACTTTTTCCAACTTAAATTTTTAAAAGAACTCTATATTTATTTCAACCTTGTTTTTTTTTTTTAATTATTACAGATCAACTTTAGTTATCGCCATAACATATGAACTGGCAACGTTCTCTTGCATTTTCATAAAGAAAACAAACAGTTGAAGTTTGTTCTTACCAAAAGGGATTTAATCATCATTCATAAATTTAACTCAGCTTTTAATTCCCATGAAATACGTGTCTAACATAAATCTTGAACAACTTCGTCAGAACTTGACCGAAGTGAGTTACACGAAAGAACCAAAACATTATGACCATCTGCCTAGTACGATGTTGATTCTTCACGTGCCAACAAAAGAACAGCTCTTACCCGGCGAGGTGTAGACGGTACAAGATTTCTAAAGAAGTCTTGTGGTACGAGGTTTCAACGCGTAACCAGCAGATCCTTTAACTCTTGTAAGTTACGTGGTTGTGCCGCAGCAGATCGGATTTGCTGTTCCAGCAGAAACCACGGGTGCTCGATTGGATTGATGTCTGGGGAATTTTGAGCGCAGAGTAATACCTGGAAGTGTTCCTCATGTTCCGCTAACCATTCTCGAATAATCCGGGCAGCGTCGAATGGCGCATTAATCTTCTGAAAGAAGGCACTACTAGAGGCCAATGTCGTTACTACAAATGGTCTATAAAGGAGGGAAATCTATTGTCCCTTAGTTCTAATCATAGCACATGGAAAAAAGACTATTCGGTGACTTTGAGTTCGGTTGCTGCCTTTTCACTGCCCAATTTCTGAGCCATTAATCATGAAATTCTTCAATATTTGATGCATGACACAATGGTTCGTCGATCGTCTTCAGATTATACGTACAATAATAAAAGTCTTCAGAATCTTTGTGATTACGCTTCTTAAATAAAACTTCCATGAAAACATTTGATTTGATAGACGGATACCCTACCAAAGATCAACGAAGAATATACAAAACAATAACGAAACAAGAAAGATGACACCGAAATTTCGGATGTACAATGTCTTTTGAATCCGTTCTGACGCAAATTAAATTTATCAAAGCTATTCAAAGTCAATGGAACCGGTATGGAAACCAATAGTATCTGACGGAAGAAAGAAGTTTTTGAATCGGGTCTTTAATCCCTCAGATATTGCTGTAAACGGAATCGTGAACTTACGACCTCTGGTTGCAGACTTGTGCGTTAAGAAAAATATGAATTTTTATGAGAAACATTTAGCACCGGAAACGCTCTTCAACACAGAAATAATTTTTCAAATCGGACTTTTAGAAACAGAGATGACAAAAATAATATGTGACTTTACGTCCCCTGGTGGGAAAACCATGCATTATTGTAGGGAGAAAGTATTCTCAAAAGAATTTTCCATATGAGCAGTATCGGTCCAAGAAAAAAAAATTTAGTCGAGTTTTTAGGAGCCCAGATTTTGCTACAAATACATCAGAAGCGGACACTTATGCCCTTTAGTGGCCAAACCATTCTTTACCAAACATTAGAAATTATGTGAAAAATATTTTCCATCAGGTCTTGTATGTAATACAGGAAGAATTTTTCAAATCGGAGATTTAGAAGCAGAAATAACGCAGAAAATGCAATTTACCTTTGTGCCCCCTAGCGGAAAATCTGTGATTTACTTGAAAATTTTGAATTTACAGGGAAAACATTTCGCATCAGAAATACTGTCCAACAAAGAAGGAATTTTCCTAATCGGACTCCTAGAAGTAAAGATGTTGACAAAAACAAGATATACATCTACGCCCCTGGCGTAGAAACCATGCATTATTTCAAGAAGAAAACGGTTTGTCGACATGAGTACTATCGGTCTACAAACGACGTTTTATTTTCAATCGAGATTTTAGAAGCTCATATTTTGCTGCAAATACATAAGAAACAGAAATTAAGATTTACGCCCCCTGGTGGCCAAACCATTTTTTTTACAAAAATTAGAAATTATGTGCAAACGATTTCCCATCAGGAGCTGTGGAGAAAGAATTTTTCAAATCGGAGATTTAGAAGCAGAGATATAGGGAGAAAGCAGTTTACCATTACGCCCCCTAACGGAAAGTCTAGGAATTACTTGAAAATTTTCAAATTATATGAAAAACATGTCACACTAGAAACACAATTTAACAAAGAAGAAATTTTTCAAATCGGACTTCTAGAAGTAGAGATATTGACGAAAATAAGATTTTTTTTTTTTTGATTGAAGGTTTAACGACCACCGTGAGCAACTCAATGGGCTATAAGCAGTCGCCCGTCCCTAATTTAGGGCCACTGGTTCCAGGGAAGGGAGAGAACCAGTGCCGTAAGACAAACACAACATCCATGCCTCACCGGGATTCGAACCCGGACCCCTTTCGGACGAATGATCAGTAGCCATCGCTTAGACCACTGCGCCACCGGGGCGGCGAAAATAAGATATAAGTCTAAACTGTGGAATCTTTTGAGAAGAAAATATTCCGGAAAGGCTTATTGATGTGAGTGGCAACAGTCCACGAAAGATTTTTTTTCAATCGATATTTTAGAAGCCCAGATTTTATGGTAAATATATCGGAAATAAACATTAACACTTACGCTCCCTGGTGGCCAAAATATTCTTTACCAAAAATTTTAAATTATATGCAAAAGATTCTCCATCAGGAGATGTATCCGCTGAAGAAAAAAGTTTTCAAATCTGAGTTTTAGAAGAAGAGTTATTGGGGGATATGTAATTTACTTTTACGCCTTCTAGCGGAAAATATATATGTAATTTGAAAAAGTAACTATACCTAAAATGCTCTTCGACATAAATGGAATCGAAAGATAAAATATTATTTTCAATCGGATGTTTAGAAGCAATTATGTGGATTAAAACGTATTTTTGAATATGGCATCATCTGCATTTACGCTCTCTAGCGGCGAAACTGTACATCGTAAAAAAAACGAAATAAAGGATCATCACTCGCATATTTCAAGCTTCCCAGTGCACAAAGAATTTTTCAAATCGCACTAGTAGTTGCAGAGATATCGTGGGTACAGGCGGACGGACAAACCGATAACATAAACACGATCTTTTTGTACAAAAAGCCGAGCTAAAAATGCCGTCTGTGCACGGTGTACTCAAGATTCCATACTGGAACACCCAGATAGGTTTTATTAAAACACAAAATTAAAAGGTTAAAATCATGTGACCTTTCGGACACCCGCGCGGGGATCCTTCATCAGTTACACTAAAAAAGAGAAAGATGGGCTAGCCCCAAACATATATATAATGTTGTATATGACGTAATTACAAAATGCCACCTAGTGTGGAATAAGAGCAAACTGACAAAACACACGATTAAAATGCCGATTAATGATTAAACTGTATCAGGTTGACTTGTCGAATTATGAAAAGTATTGTCCGAAAACAAGAATGTCCAAGGTCTCTGTACAAAATGTGGAACATAGTCGTTGCAGCATATCGTTGCAGCAGTATGTGGAACATAGTCGGCTGCGATCACTATGTTCCACATGTTGCACCAAGACTTTGGACATTCTTGTTTTCGCACAATGCTTTTCATAATTCGACAGGTCAACCTGATACAGTTTAGTCATTAATCGGCATTTTAATCGTGTGTTTTGTTAGTTTGCTCCTATTCCACACTAGGTGGCATTTTGTAATTACGTCATGTACAACATTATACATGGTGATTCAGAATTCATGGGACAAACTTTAAGGGGTGGTAGAGCACACTGCAACAAACATTTTTTGTATAGGAATGTATGGGCGCAAGTGACGCGTTAAGGCACAAACACACATGAAAGGAAATATAAATTGTGTACTTACAGCATCGCTGACAAGTGCTTCTTTACAGCAATGTTTACAATAATTGCTCCGAATTGCGTCCACCAACAGTAATACATGCGTAGCAGCGTCGACGGAGTGATTGGCATGTACTGTAGCCGGTAGAGGGCAGTAGCTGGCTTGCACATTATGCATCTGCTTGGCCCATATCTACTACCAACACGACTCGGTGGCAGATGTTATCGTATTTTTCTGGAAGAGGTTTTACCAGAATAGCTTCAAGATGTACCACTTCATGCTGAAATCACAGTCCGACAAGGACTGTGGTTTCAGCATGATGGGGCGCCAGCCCATTTCAGCATTAATGTGCGCAATTACCTGGCTGCCACTTTTGGGGCGCGATGGATTGCCCGTGGTGAACCAGTCCGTTGGCCACCCCGATCACACGATTTATCGAGCCTTGATTACTTCTTATGGGGACATCTGAAAGCCCTCGTTTACGAGACTCCAGTGGACTCTGTTGATGACCTCGTCGCTCAAATATCCGTTGCGGCTGCACGTGTGCGAGAAATACCTGGCATCTTTGAAACTGTATACGCCAATCACTCCGCCGTCGACGCTGCCACGCATGTATAACTATTGGTGGACGCAATTTTGAGCAATTATTGTAAACATTGCTGTAAAGAAGCACTTGTGAACGATGCTGTAAGTACACAATTTATGTTTCCTTTCATGTCTATTTCTTGTGTCTGTGCCTCAACGCGTCACTTGCGCCCATACATTCCTATACAAGAATATTTGCTGCAGTGTGCTCTACCATCCCGTAAAGTTTGTCCCATGAGTTCTGAATCACCCTGTATATATGTTTGGGGCTAGCCCATCTTTCTCATTTTTAGTGTATCTGATGATGGATCCCTTTGCGGATGTCCGAAAGGTCATATGATTTTAACCTTTTACATTTGTGTTTTAATAAAACCTATCTGGATGTTCCAGTATGGACCCCTGAGTATACCGTGCACAGACGGCATTTTTTCATTATTGTACAAGTTCTGCACGTAGTTCTTCATTATTAATATACAAAACTGAATTCTTAATCTCAATTAAAAAAATTGGAAGACATTTTACGAAGCCACGTTCAGGGTCGTTTTTATAAGTCATTATTCCCTTAAGCCACAGATTCAATAAGCACAACACCCATCGAATGAACATTCGATGGAACCGTTGCAATATTAGAAGGCCCGGCAATTGGAGTGTCATCAGTCATTTTTTCAAAGAAATCAGCACTAGATGTACCCAAAGATGCAATATTGTTTAACACACCAACAAGATGAGATTGTTTTGGGCTTTTGAAATCGTGTTTCATGTCGCTTCCTGCACAAGACTGACAAGAAAATTTAAAAGAGCACAGCATGCATTCAAATATAGTTTTACTCCATTATATGCTAGTGCATGTCTTTTAAGGTTATATTTCCAGGTGAAAGTCTTTGAACAGACCAAACACACGTGACGGAAATTAAAGCTGCAAGGCATTCATTTGTCACCGATTCGTTTGATATTCAATCAGTTAACACCTGCGAAAGAAAAGAAAAGAAAAAGGAATTTAGAAATAATATGTAAAAGAAAATCACATTTACACTGAAGAGCAATTGAATTAGAGATACCTGTCTAGTAACGTGTAGCACCACTATTCGTCCTGATGACGGCGGCGATTCGTCTCGGCATGGACTCGACAAGACACCGGAAGCGTTGGGAAGCCATACGGATTCACGACTCCTGAACAAGCTCCCACAGTTCACGAAGATTTGATGGAGGGGGTCAGAGCCACGAACATCTCTCTCGATGGCATCCCAGATGTGCTCGATGGGATTGAGGTCAGGTGACCTAGCTGGCCGAGGAAGCGAGGTAACGTCGGTGGAGTGTTCATCCAACCATTCGGATACAGTTCGGTAGCGATGGCACGGTGCATTGTCTTGTTGCAGGATGAGGTCCCCAGTGGGATGTTGAAGACACACAAACGGAAGCAAATGGTCGTCCAGGATATCCCGGTAACGTTGACCTGTGAGGAACGATGTCACACGTACCAGGGGTCTCATTTCAGTCCACGTAAACAGTCCCCACACGAGAATGCCACCTCCACCAGCTGGAAGAGTACCCTGCTGGCAAGAAGGATCCATCGCTTCATGTGATTTGCGCCGTACTCGTATCCTGCCACGAGAATCTCGACTCATCAGTCCAGGCAACATTTTCCCATTTGTCTAGGGTCCACTGGCGATGTTCCCGCTCCCATGCTAATCTTTGCACTCTGTGATGTGCGGTCAGCAGCGGTACCCTCGTGGGACGATGGCTTCTGTACCCCATAGCGAGGAGATGATTCTGGATGGTGTGGCTGCTTACACGTTTTTGTGCACCAGCGTTAAATTGCAGAGTGATTTCTTGCACTGTGGCCCTTCTATCCGCTGTTACAATGCGAGCTAGCCGACGATGACCCCGCTCATCCACACGCTGTTGTTCACGGCAGTTGGCCCTTGCAGGGATGGTTTTACCGAATTGGATGTACTCACGGTACACCCGTGACACAGTGGCTCGTGAAAACCCAGTGCCTGCACGACTTCCGAGGTGGAGTGACCTATTTGTCGGGCCCCGACAATTTGCCCACGATCAAATGCGCTTAGGTCCTTTGTCTTACCCATACTGCGTCCGACTTTTACTGATTCGCGTCGCATCACTCTTTATATTGTCGTATCGCTGCATACGTCATGTCGTTTCCGTTTACATCAGGGCCGCCCACAGCACCACATTTGCATAATGCCAGCTGTCTCTAATTCAATTGCTCTTCAGTGTATATATTTGCAACTCAAAATATGTACATAAAACCAACTCATCATTTAAAAAAATCTACGTCATGTTAATATTTTTTCATAAGTTTAGCAAAAATCACACGATTTTCAACTTAATTCTGCGAAGAAACATGCATTACAGAAATGCCAAAAATTTGCTGTTGTAGCCAATGTCTTCCCAAATTCGAAATGAATTTAACATCAAGAAGAAATAGCATGTACTCGCATATTTTGAAACTCTCATCATCTCACTTGTGAGTAGTATAAGACCGCGCTTGATAACCCTTTTCGGTGGCAACACTTCCGGTCACGTGACGGGTGGGCGGATCGTGCGCGACGTCACTTCCGGTCTCCTCTCGGCGCGAGGGAGAAATACGATGGCAGCGCCCTCTGGTGGTGGTTCGCGAAAATTTGCAGCCCCATCTGTCGGCACTTTTTGAAATAAATTTTCCAAAGGGGTAGTAACCTTTTCGATGGCAACACTTCCGGTCACGTGACGGGTGGGCGGATCGTGCGCGACGTCACTTCCGGTCTCCTCTCGGCGCGAGGAGAAATACGATGGCAGCGCCCTCTGGTGGTGGTTCGCGAAAATTTGCAGCCCCATCTGTCGGCACTTTTTGAAATTAATTTTCCAAAGGGGTAGTAACCTTTTTTCGATGGCAACACTTCTGGTCACGTGATGGGTGGGCGTGGCGTGTGACCTCAGTTCCGTTCGGTGTGAGGGAGCAAGGCGATGGCATCGCCCTCTGTCGGATTGGGGGGGGGGCGGAGTGGTGGAGAAAACTTTCTATTTCTTTTCGCTTATTGGCAACGGAGGTCTGTTGACGTCATCATCTTAGAAAATATTCTTGTCGAAAAAACCGTACAGGGCGTGTTTGTGCTTGAATTCCGAAAGTTATGTGCTTTCACAGCGTGTTGAGAGAGTCACTCCTGTGTGTGTTGTCGACTGTGTCGGTTGTGTGGTTGTGTCCGTAAGTTTTTTGACTCCAGGATGAAGCGCAGTAACGATGGCATTTGTGAACAAGTGGATTATCATGAAAGGCCCTTTACTTCTCGGACTAAAACTTCGAAAGGATTCACATTGGATAATATACCAAGTCATCATTTTTCATCTTGGTGGCGATGCGTTTGCTGTTGTCAGCGATTTTAAGGATCGTGTAAAAGTTCACCTTCGGATGTATAAGTGCGTCGACTTGCATTTTTACCCGACCAGTCACGGGCTAGTGATGATGCCATTTTTATGGGAGGAATTCCTCGAGGCTATGATGTTCACGGGTCCGTTTGACACCGCCCTAACCGACCTAACCCAATGTATAGCAAGGAAACTGTTTCTGACAATGCATAAGGAAAACGACAGGAATTATCTGCATATTCAAAGCATTGGTGTGAACAATGGATTCTTATCAGCATATCGTAACCGGATATCTCTGACTGAAGACCAATGGGAAAAACTTAATGAATGTAGTGATGATATTAGGGCAAGCATTCACCAAACAATGTTTGGATCGTCCTTTAAGAAGCTCGTTCTCGACGAGGCTGAAAAAACTGGACATAGCAGTGTTGACTCCATAGATGGTGAATTTGCGTTAAAAAAGACATTTTGCCACGTGATAAAAAAGAACATTACTTCAGCCATCGATGGACTGATCGACTGTCTTATGTGCAAAATTGAAGATCGCTATGGATTAGGACATGCCTGTGAATTTTCAACTCGAAAAGGTAAAGTGCATGCATTGTTCAAAAAAGGCCGTAGCCAATTTGGATCTAAAATTGATCGCCCATGAATTTGTGAACGACTCATTTTTCATGTCGGAAAACACTTATTTGATTTTTTTAATCACTTGAATATTTGCGATGTATTAGAAAGTGCTAAAAATCTGTACATTTTGGAAGACCCTATGCATCAATAAAATCCCATGTAAGTACCCTTTTGTGTCATTTCTGTTGTCTGTGTTTTAGTGTAAGCATGAGTTTTACTGTTTCTGTTGATAGTATTCAAATCAGTTGTTGTAATGGAGAATCACGATCTCTTGAAAAGACTTATCTGGATCCAGCTCACCCCGGAAGTTTCGGTGGAGTAAATGCTTTGTACCATGCTGTAAACGGAAAAATAAAGAAAAAGGAAATCGAGGAATGGCTGAGGGGGGAGAAAACTTACACCCTTCATAAACCTGCGAGGAGACATTTTCAGAGAAATCGAGTCATTGTGATGGGAATCGATGAACAGTGGCAGGCTGATTTAGTTGACTTGACCAGTCTGAAACAACATAATAACGGATATAAATATTTATTAACATGCATTGACGTGTTTTCAAAATTTGCATGGTGTGTTCCTATGATACAAAAAACTGGGTCATCCATGATCAAAGTGTTTCAGAAAATATTTAAAGAACGCAAACCGTTAAACCTACAAACTGACCAAGGTTCTGAATTTAAAAATCGAGAATTCCAGAATTTCCTGAAACAAAACAACGTCCATTTCTTTACTACCAGAAATGAGACAAAAAGCGAGTGTAATAGAAAGGTTTAATCGAACTCTAAAAACAAAAATGTGGAAGTACTTTACTAGTCGAAACACATACACATATATTAACATCTTGCAGAAATTGATACATAGTTACAATGCAACGCATCATCGAAGTATTAAGATGGAACCAGTAAATGTCAGTCTAGAAAACCAAGAGGTTGTGTGGAATAACTTATATGGCGATATATCTGAATCTCATCCAGTTTATAAATTCTATATAGGTGATACTGTGAGGTTATCTAAAACCAAATTACAATTCGAAAAGGGGTACGAAACGAATTGGTCAGAGGAGTTATTTAATGTTTCCCAACGCTTCGCTAGATCACCTCCAGTGTATAAAGTTAAAGATTTACTAGGAGAAGACATTGGTGGTACCTTCTATGCCGAAGAACTGCAAAAAGTAAAAAAATGACCACTACCCAATCGAAATGGTTCTGAAGAAACGTAAACGGAAAGACAAATATGAATATTTTGTTAAATTTAAAGGCTACCCTGATAAGTTTAATTCATGGATACCATCGAACGATTTAGTGAACATATAAAAGTTTAAGTACTTACCTGAGACGTTCAGTATGAAAAATGAGTTTCTATCTGACGTTACCGAGCGATAGCTCTCTCGGCTACTTTTTGGACAACAAAATATCTCATTTCATAACGCATCTTCCTTCCTCAATCGAACTGAATGGAGACTGGGAAGTGGGACTCGTCGAACTGATCTACCCCCATTCGTGGTATAATATCACGAAAAATTCCAATCATTTCGAATACGATTTAGGAACGGGTCAGTTTAAGACGGGAAGAATATCTCCAGGCCATTACGAGTCTGTAGCGGACATTGTTAAATCCATGAGCAATCACTTTGCCAATAAAATCTTTTTGAATTATAATAAAGCGACTCAAAAGGTCAAGTCAACTCTTCTTAAAGGTACTCGCTTGGTTTTGCCCCCAGGGATTGCAGAAATCTTAGGATACCAACCCATGCAACTTTCGGCTGTGAATGGAGCTCTCTCTGTAAATGGTGAATTTATCGCAGATCTAAACGGTCGGTTTTCTCTGTTGTATGTGTACAGCGATATTGTGGAACCGCAACCGGTGGGGGACATGGTTGCTCCTCTCCTTCGCATCGTTAAAGTGAGTGGTGTGGATGGAGAGATGGTCAGCGCTTTGTTCGATCGACCTCATTATTTGCCTCTTGCAAGAAAAAATTTCCAAACCATCGAAATTGTTATAAGGAATCACACAGGTCAATTAGTGCCATTTGAACGGGGAGAGCAATCGTGAAACTTCATTTTCGTCTCAAACATCTGTAATCATGTATGAACCCTACCACTGCTGTACGAAATCCTTTGAGGATTATTACATCAAGCCAAACTGGAAAAGGATTATTCTATTATCGAGTACCACTGCAAAAAGGTTATGGACTTGGAGGACTCTTTCGTTCGTTATTTAGAACGGCGGTACCATTATTCAAACAAGGTGCTAAAACGCTCGGAAAACAAGTCTTACGAACGGGGATGGATCTCGTCACGGATGTTATTCAAGGAAAAGATGTGAAGATAGCAGCCAAACAACGAGCTAAAGAAGCAGGACAACTACTCACCGACAAAGTCGCTACCAAAGTAAAGAAAATGATGGGTGGAAGTGTTAAAAGGAAGAGAAAGACGATGAAATATATCATTTCTTCAAAGAAAAGCCAAGAGAGTAACACGTGACATTTTTGATCCGTAAAACCATGGCTCTGATTCACAGTCATTCTTCCGTATGCCTAAAGTCGGAACTGGATTTATTTGCTTTACCGCCCACACAAACAAGCATAGAAAAAGGACAATGGATTGAATACCACCCCTTAGCCAATATTCGAGATGGAGGCCCTTTGGAATTTAATATTTCGGGGAGTGGAGAAGAATACATGGACTTATCTTCCAGTCAACTTTACGTGAAAGTCAAAATCGTGAAATCCGACAATTCCGTTCTGCCCGACAAAGAGCCCGTGGGTCCCATTAACTGCTTCCTTCATTCTCTGTTTTCGCAAGTCGACATCAGTTTAAACGAAAGAGTGATTTCGTCGTCAAGCAACACGTATCCATACAGAGCTTATATTGAAACTCTGTTGAATTATGGAGAAGAAGCAAAGAAAACATATTTAGCATGTGAAGGTTTTTACAAGGATACATCCGGACATCTACATGAAATTAACCCCACGAATGCTACAACGAACAAGGGATTGTATCAACGCTACGAACTCGTAAAGGATAGCAAGACGTTGGACATGATTGGAACCTTGCATTGTGATTTATTTTTTCAAAATAGACTGTTGCTAAATTTAGTGGATGTGAAAATCAAACTGATTCGTAGCAAACCGGATTTCTGTCTCGTTTCCTCCTTCGGGACACCCAATTACAGAGTTCTCATCGAACATGCATCAATTTTTGTGAGAAAAGTCAAAGTCAACCCAGGAGTTGCCATAGGTCATGCAAAAGCTTTAGAAAAATCTCCTGCCAAATATCCCATTGATCGTGTTTTATGCAAAGTGTATTCCATTTCTCAAGGAAGTATGTCCTTCGTGCAAGACAACGTATTCCTTGGACAAATGCCAAGAGATTGGTCATTGGGTGTGTGGACAACGATGCCTTTAATGGTACATATAAGTCAAACCCCTTCGAATTCAAACATTATGACGTCAACTTTATCGCCGTGTACGTTGACGGTCAACCCGTTCCCCATAAACCACTAGAGCCCAACTTCGAAACGGAAAATACAGTTCGTTCTTACCATAGCCTATTTCAAGGAACCGAGAAATTGGGGCAAGACATAGGAATTTTCATCGGCCGTGAAGAATTTTCCAAGGGTTATACGCTGTATGCTTTTGATCTTAGTCCCGATTTATGTGATGGTGGACATATGAACTTGGTCCAGCAAGGAAATTTGAGAGTGGAAATCAAATTTAGAAAAGCTTTGTCAAAAACAATTTCTGTGTTGATCTACGCAGAGTTCCAGAATATTATCGAAATTTCCAAGTCCAGAAGCATTCTTTGTGATTTTGCTAATTAAAAGGAATGAACAGTGTGCAAATAACTAGGATTCTAACGCAAGATCCTGTGGCGCATCGTTCATTTCTCGGTGTGTTTGCATGCAACCGACTTCCTAAGAGAATTTCCAAGTTCCCAGCCTGCCTCATTGTGAACACGGATCAGTATGGGAGTCCCGGGAAACACTGGCTGGCCATGTTTATGCCAAACCCAATAACTGTAGAATTTTTCGATTCCTATGGACATCCCCCAGAATATTTTGAAGGACCTATTCTCCGATTTGTTTCCAAGTTTACCTACGTGAATTTTAATGACATGTCTCTCCAAAGTTCGTTTACGGCCGTGTGTGGCCAATTTTTTGTATTTTTTACTTATATTCTAGATGTCGCGGAAAAAGCTTATATTCCATTGTAAAACTATTTAATTATAAAAGTGAAACAAACGATGTACGTGTTTTTCGTTTCGTTAAAAAAAATTTGGAATTGTATCAAAATTTAGAATGTGAATAATAAAAATTGATTTATCACTATTTTATGTGTCATGTCTTTAAATTGGGCTGACTCTTGTTATTTCATTCAGTTGTCAATATGGAAGTGCCTAAGCTGCATCATCCTTTCACAGCTCTAATAGCGGGTCCTACGGGTTGTGGTAAAACTCACTTTGTGAAACGTTTACTTCAACATCAGGTGGAAATCATCTACCCATCACCGCAACATGTGGTTTGGTTCTACGGCGTTCATCAACCATTATATGATGAAATACCTGATGTTACTTTTGTCGACGGTATTCCTACAAATTTCAAGGATTATTTGGAAGGAAACACGCTTTTCATTATAGATGATTTGATGGTAGAATGTGGGAATGATAAAAGACTAACCCATTTATTTACAAGGGGTAGTCATCATTATAATGTATCCGTTGTTTTTATTACCCAAAATATTTTCCATAAAGGCAAAGAAATGAGAGAAATTTCCCTTAATGCTCATTATTTGTTTTTGTTTAAGTCACGTAGAGATGTGAATCAGATCACTCATTTGGGGAGACAGTTGTACCCTAACAAAGTGAAATTTTTTCACGAGGTGTATCTGGATGCTACGAAATTTCCGTTCAGCTACTTAATGATAGACATCAAACCAAACACACCGGAAGAAATGCGCTTGCGCACCAATATACTCCCAGGAGAAACTCAATATGTTTACCAACCACGGCATTAGCTCCCCATTTACCATGAAAACGGTCGTCGTCGACGTAGAAGGATTTCTCCTTCAGAACAGAAAATTCATAGTGAAAGATCTCGTTGCATGTTATTTGCAGACGGGGGAGGGGGGGGAATGTTTGCCCTTTGCCACCCGTTCCCCTTCTGCGAACTGCATCCAAGAAGAGAAAAAGCTCAGTGCCTTTGGACGGCCCGAAATATACACCACATTCCATGGGATAGCAGAAACGAAAGAGTAGAATGTCCTTTAAAGATATTCCACTCCTGTACTGAAACTGATATTTTCGAGGCCAAAAGACTAAATAAATGCAAGTACGTGGAAAAGTTAACAGGTACCATCTTTAAGGACTTTGATGCTCTGTGTTGTCCTAATGTGGAATACCTCCCTGATGTCCAAGTGCAGTGCCTAGTTCATCATCGAACTGATAAAAACCATTGTGCTCCCCAAAAAGCAGTCACATACGCGGAGTGGTTAAAAACTTAAGTGTGTTATAAAGTTCGTTATTCTTCGCCATGACATTATCGGAGCAACACATTCAGCAGCTGCGTCTGATGAAGATTTGTCCTAAAAAACACTTGAAAGATTTTTAAGGAAACTGCCAAACAGTGGAATCAAAGTCATATGTGAATGTGTTTTGAACACTTTAAAAGGCAATGTTCCCCTTTCACCTCCGCAGAAGGGAAAATTGCGTGGACATAAACACACACTACGGAAGTTAGCTGATAAAAAGTCCCTTGTTCAAGAAAAGAAGAATTTTGGTTCAGAAAGGTGGATTCTTAGGTGTGTTGATACCTGCGGCTCTGAGTGTTTTAACAACTCTGTTAAACAAATAAGATGGAATACGCCAGGAAAATGGTGCTCGTCCCAGAGGAGAGAGTTTCAAGACATGTACCTACGGAAGAAGTTTTATCTGACCTCGATAAAGAAATGAAGAAAATCTTACTGAGTAAAGAACCTGTTGATGTTAAAATTAAATTATATAACCAAGTGCTTAATAAAAGAATTCAAGTGCCCCTCTTAAATCCGCCTATGTCAAACTTTTCAACGAAAGATCATTTAGCTGAAGAACTCTTAGATGTATCGGCTGATATAAGGGAACCCCTGAAAAAGTTAAAACTGATGTTTCAACAGCAAAAAATAGTGATGTTGAAGATATGGTGTTGCAGACTGTACCTAAAAATTTAAGAAGATATGCACATAATGTTTTAGACGTTTTCAAAAAGAATTCAAAAATTATTTCATGGACACCTAATGGAGAATTTGTGTATAAAGACAAAGTTCTTCCTGACTCGAATATTGTTGATCTGGTTGACAATTTACTGAGAAATAAAAAAATTCAAAGACCCATTCCAGCAGCTCTTGAATTTAGGCATGCTATAAAAAGAAGTTAACTTACCTTTAAAATATGTAAAAAATAAACAATTTCTTATCAAAAGCGAAAAATATCAAGTTGGTAAATCTCTGTCAAAACCAAAAGAATGTAATCATTGGATTTCTTATTAAACATCCATTGCTTTTTTTGGAAATTTGTGTTTGTTTCAGTAATTCTATATAAACAAAATACCCAAGCATTTCAAAGAAAACTGATTTTATTAAATCTTATAAATTATTCCCAACAGGGGAAAATTATATAAAAATAGTCAATTATCATTTGAAGACATCGATCACATTTAGAAAAACATTGTTCATTCAAAGTCATCTACTTCTCTGAGTTCATAAATTATCTGAGATAGTATTGAATTCAAGTTGATTGAGCGTATGAAATTGCTTTCTACGGATGTACATTTGCCAGAAAATTTACTTATCATATCATACATTTCTATGCCTAATATTGCACAGTTCACATAGAAATCATTCGCCACTATATCGTACATATCCTTTCCTTCATCACGAGCACTTTCTGTTAAATTCTGGACTAATTGTGTTTTCAGGATATTGTACAATAAATTATTCAAGCCACTGTGATCACAGGGGGTAACACATTCTTTGATTTCCTCCCCAGTTACTTCGTTAAACATAGCTCTTAGCGGAAATGATTTTTAAAAAATTGAATATGACGCATTTTGTAGCTTTGTGCTTGATCCGATACAGAAATTTCCACTGCTGATAGTTGAGTTTCACATACCCCTGGCTAGATTTTCCACTTTTCGCTGTGGGGTGTTTTTTGTAGTTGTACATTTCGAATAGCGGGAAATACAGTGATCACTAGCTCCCGCCAAAAATACAGCACACGGATTTGTGGGCTATCTGAATGAAAATATTCCTCTATTATATCGAGCATTCTGTACATACGTATCCATTCTTCCTGTAATAAAGAAATTCCCCCTTCTGCTGGACGCCACTCTTCACCGTGCACAGTAAAACGACGATATATATTAACTTGAACTTCGTCATGAATCGTTTCAATACTGATGAAAATACCACCGCCCAAGTACCAGCAGCTTTTGGGCTATAAAAAAAAAAATCATAAAATTTAAAAAACTCATTAGAATTTTTGTAAAGAACATGCTTTTTTTATTGCAATTATTTTTAGCATTACACCGCCATACAATATACTTAAAGTATACGACAACAACATTTATTATACCACATTTTTTTTTTGAAGCATACAAAAATTAGATAGTTGGGGTTGAACTCCACGAAGGGGTTATCATTGATGATGGTAAGACCCACAATCGGTCATTTAGATCCGCCAAAATAGTAGACGGCAGAGAGTCAGAATCCCTTCCAGCTTCGGAACCCTGGTTTTCTACCTCAGAGCCCGAAACGATGTCGATAATCTCGGGGTCGGAGTCCGATTCCATTATTTCCGACTCCGAAATTAAATCCACTGTCCCAGGTTCGGAAGATGTCAGATTTATCGTCTCTGGCTGCGAAATGAAATCCATTACATCGGGTTCACAGGTTAGATCAATGCATATGGGGATAGATTGAAATGATCCATCATCTAGTTCAGCCGGATTTACATAGTTTGGGGAGGTAATTGGCAACGCCATTACCCATTTTAGAACATATATTCTTCGATTTTCTAGAAATATATCCCTAACAACCTTGGGGGGAGAAATAAAACAAGGACGATGCTTAAAAACAAAATTCTGGTACTTTAGAAATACTAGAAGTACAGTTTTTATTTAATACTGCAGGAAACTCAGTAAACAAATGTGAATGAACCAAATGCTTAAAAACAAAAAACCGTACAAATACACAGAAACACAGGTAGGCACAGAAACTTTATTACTTCTCATACCCATATGGGAAAGACACATATGAATCATCACTTAATAATCTTTTTCAAATACCATTTTAAATCCTTTTTCGGAAGGTATATTTGTTAAAGTTCCTAAAAACTTGTTTCTGACAATATTAAATGGTTTTGGAATTTAATTTCCGTGCCATCTTTGTTCATAATCATGCTTTTTAATAAGCCAACAGTGAACTTTTTCTTGTTGGGCCAGTTCAAGGTTATTCCCTTGCAACGCTGAATAGTTTCACCGTTTGAAAGTCTCAGGTTGTATACTTTGGGCCCCGTTGAAACAAATTCTTCTATAGAAATTCCTTCCGAGTATTTGCTGGAGATTTCGTCCACTAACTCACCAAGGTAATTTCCACATGGAGGATGATATTTGTCATCAGGCTTTGATATATAGATGACAGAGTCCGTGTCCATATATAATACACGTGTCTGCAGAGCTTCTAATATAGTGTACAATTTAAGGCGAGCAGTTGATGTGACAAAGGATGCTATTACGATATTGCCTTTCTTATTATCAGGAAGAAACGTTTTAATATGTTTAAAAACTACCATCATGTTTTCTTCACTGACTTCACATATGTCAGTGACTTCCTTTGTTTTGTCGTTTAATATTTCAAGATAATGCATTATATTATCGACAATTACATTCTGTGGTTTATCGGGATTTTGCGCGAACTTACCCCACAATGAATTTAAAGCAAGTTTCGCCGTGAGCCTCCTAACGGAATTAGCCGAAACTTCATGGGGAGCAATTCTTACACCTTCTGCAGTGAAAAAAATCATCACAGAACTTTCTTTTTTCTTCGTCAGAAGAAATTTTTTGGGGATATCCTGAATATTTTTGCTTTGCTGCTAAAAAAAGTGTCTATATATTCAGAAAATATTCCTTTATGGGATCCTTTTACATATTGGGAGGACTCATCATAGTGCCAGACATCATGGAATGCAATGATTTTGTATCCCATGGCCACAGCCTTGTAAAACTCGTTACTGGGCCAAGATCCTGTGATGAAACGTTCTTTGTCAACATGGCAACACACATCACGATTAAGATCTTTAGCACAATGAGGACATAGAGTGAAAATCAGCCTTCCTTGAATTTTTAATGGAAGGACAGGGAAAAACAATTTCTTTGGTGGCAGTACAGTTGCTTTTATGATGCCGAAATAGGCTTCGGGGTCGTGACAGAAATTTTCTGTGATTCTTCGGGGATGACCTATAGGAAATCTGCCGTACTTGCAGACATATGGGTAGAGACTGCAGAAATCCACATATTTTATAGTTTTCCCTCCATCGGCGTTAGCGTAAAGGGTAATGGTTTCTGTTCTTCCTCCATATAAAAACTCTCGGGGTTCTATACAGATCCTCTCAGGCAATGAGCTTAATATGGATGATACCAAGATATCACCTTTAACCATACGATCGAATTCATGCTCCCATATGATTTTCAGCTGAAAACTAGGCATAGTAGCTAACAGATAGCTCTGTTTATCAATGTCTCGGAACCTCACTTGCCTCATCGGGACTTTAAAAAATGGGTGTACAGTGTTTCCGTCGGGATAGCACGTAGAACATCCATGGAAAAAACATCCGTTAAACTCATAAATAGTACTGGTATCATGACAAATACCATCTAATTTGTATGATCCAATTTTATGTTCTCCAGATGCTGAAGATGCCGACTGTATATTCTCTCCGGTGGTTTCTTCGATGTACTTCAACCATGCCCTACATTTCCTACTAGATACGTCACATGAGGAGTATCCAAGGGCAGGAACAACGCCTATCGTTTTCGATTTTAAGAAATTGGATCTAAAGACACGGAGACAAGCGCCTGCAATGGTGAGGTCTTCCTCAAAGGGGTCTATACCGGTGAGGTTCAAAAATTCCGTACGAAACGTTTCGGCTCCTATGCGGAGAATTCTTACATCATCTGTGCAATAGCTTTTCATCTCCTGATACAAATTATATTCTTTTATTTTTGCTTTTTCATCATACCATGAGTTAAATTCTTTGATCTCTTTTGTTGTGAGGTTTTCAGGTACAAAAAACTCTTTTGATGGAATGGGGCCGATGTAATCGAGATTTTCCGCAGTTGCAAAGTTATAAGGGAAAAATCCTTTTTTCGCATTTTCAATGCCAAATGTTGAAGGAAACTGCCTCAGAGAACAAGGGATGAAGGACAGAGTGTCAATGAATCTAATTTTTAAAGCCGAAAGAAAAATACCCATCACCTTCCCACCCTGAAAGACTATCTCTGGCTTCAAACTCTTTTGTAAAGAGCGTTAAGGATGGGCATACCATCGAATCCCTTCAGATTATGTGCTAAAACTGTCATGTGTCGAAAGCGGGGTCTGATGTACTTCTGACGCCAACGGACACCGTTGTTATACACTTCTGTACCTAGCAGCCAATCAACGAAAGCGTCAACATTTTGAAAGGTGACAAATTTCCAATTGCCTTCTTCGAGAAAAGTAGCTATCAGTAATACTGGGGTCAAAATACCATTGGGGCCCTCCACTGTTTCAATATCAAAATACATGTAAGAAATACCACCTTTTTCTCTTTCTTGGGGCCCTCGACAAACAGGTCAGTATTTAGCTGGCATACGTGGTAACCTCTAGATGGATTAAAATGTGATAAACACTTTATACATCTATGATGTGTATTACAAGTACTGTTTGCTTTATGTGTATCTAAGCATATTTGACCCCGAAAATAATTCGAACAATCTGGACATATGATGTAGTCACCTGACTGGGGTCATTTTTTTCCTTTACACGAAAGGCACATGTTTGTGCATACATGAATATTAGAATTATAAATAAATTTTAGACAATCAGGACACTGAGATTTGGCACTAAAATACCCAACAGGATTAGAAATTACGTCAAAATGCTCGTTGTTTAGAAGAAGGAATAACTTAATTTCAGCATCTGGACCCTTAAAAACAATGGAAAAGTCATCTTCAACAGAATACACAATAATTTGATATTTTGAGGAGAGGTACTCCTGGAACTTATGAAGTTCGGGGATCCCACAACTTCCTTCAGGTACTCCCGCGGTAGTGTGTAGCAGCCGTGCAAGGTTAAGTTGGCGAACTTTCGCAGGATTTTGCAGGGCTTTGAACTCCGATTCAGAAATTTCCCCATAATTTTTCTGCGCAAGTCCACGGGCCACAACAAGCGATCGGGCTAAACATAGGTTATCGTGATTTGAAATGGTTATAAGAGATTTTTTTGTTTTTATTATATAACTTCAAATCAGCAATTTTTCGTTTTCTTGGGCCCTCTGTTCTTGCTCCTCCAACTCTGTTTATATTCACAAATACTAAATCAAATTCGAGTTCTCCATCGGTCAAAATTTCAGTGTTTGATTGAATGACTTTTCTAGAGCCTGAAAAAATCGTTCCACCGTTAACTGGCTAACCTCGATGAGTGGTAAGTTCACGGGATTATCAAGGTATCTCGACCGCATGACTAGTCGAACATGAGAATATGGAGAACTTCGTGTAAACTCTTCAAAGGCCGCGGTGAGTACTTGTCGGAGATAAGGCATAAAATCTTCAGGATCTTCTATGTGTTCGGTATCTATTCTGAGAGTGTAAGTAGTGAACTGTGTACGGTATCTCCTGCTAAGTCGGGTCAATCTGCGAAGAATACGATAACCCGCATGACCACGGTCCGTTACAGGTGGATTAATTGCTTCATCCTCGATAGGCGTCGGAACAATCACGGGCCCTCCCCTCGAGGGTCCTGGTTCTCCAGCCGGCTGAAGATTCAAATGATTTTGGGGTGCTAATGGAACTTCGTTGTAACCATTAGTGCTTCCTCCCCAGCTGCCATCTTGTTATGTTCATTATTGAAATCCCAGGGCGTGTGGGGAAAGGTCGTCCCATGCGGCGGTAAATTCTTCTGTCGCTGGTGCTACGGCATCGTGTTCCGCGAATGCATCCAAATCGCCCCAGGAGTCATCATTCTAGAAAAATTTTGAACAATTCCTGAGTTATTTTTAAAAAATAAAAAAAAAACGGATGGCTGACTCAGCATATTTCTGGAGTTTCCTTTGTCGTTTAACGAAAAAACGTTTGTAGCAAAAAACGCTCATACAACCCCATATGATAGATTTATGTAGAGTATTTTAGGAAGGAACTGTCTGACCCCCCCCCCCAGGTCTTAAACAACCCTTAGAAGTAGGAAGCAAGAAGATTAGGGATAGAGTTCCCGACAGGAAAAGCCACACGAAGAGAGAAAGAAAGCCGTCGTTATTTATAGCCGTGGACAACCCCGTATGGAAAAGTGCTACGCGGTTAATAACCCCACCCCCCATGGAAAAATGTTTTAACCTTTAGAGATCATTCCACCAGCGTAACTCGAAGGTAAACTTGAAAAATATACCGAGTATTGCCATCGAATGTAACATTACAAATAATGAAACTCCTTTCAAAAAACATTTTCAAAAACAGAAACGTGACATAGTTATGGTAATTATGATGTCAATGACTTCAAAAAAAACAGATTTTGATCTATACCATTTCTTAAATTTTGCTCTAAACCATTTGTTAAATTTTGCTCTATACCATTTGTTAAATTTTCTACTACATCAAACCACTTAGAATTACAAACTTAAATTTTGAGGACGAAAACTTTAGAATCCCCATAGACAATGACAATACGTGCCACGTGTTAACACGAAGTTAATTTCAGCTAAAGACATGTATACACTTCAAACTAAGATCACTTTTTATAAATCACAAGAATAAAGTACTATATGTGTCCCTGAAAATACATGGGAATCCCCGTAGAAAATTGCAATACGTGCCGCGTGTTTTACGCGAAGTTAATTTCAGCTAAAGACATGTATACACTTCAAACTAAGATTTTTTTTATAAATCACAAGAATAAAGTACTATATGTGTCCCTGAAAATACATGGGAATCCCCGTAGAAAATTGCAATACGTGCCACGTGTTTACGCGAAGTTAATTTCAGCTAAACACAATGATAAAGACATGACTAGACATTTTCGTAATTGACTTTTAGAAATATTAATCTGCTAACATGGTGCCCTCACACTAAGAAAACAGCACGTGCTAAAAATGAACAAACAATAAAAATACGTGCCACGTGTTAACGTGAAGGAAATTTTCAGCTAACACAATGATAAAGACATGTTAAAGCTTCAAGCTAAGATCACTTTTTATAAATCACATGAATAAAGTACCATATGTGTCCCTGAAAATACATGGGAATCCTCATAGAAAATGGCAATACGTGCCACGTGTTTTACGCGAAGTTAATTTCAGCTAAAGACATGTATACACTTCAAACTAAGATCACTTTTTATAAATCACAAGAATAAAAAGTACTATATGTGTCCCTGAAAATACATGGGAATCCCCTCAGACAATGAAAATACGCGCCACGTGTTAACGTGAAGTAAATTTTCAGCTAACACAATGATAAAGACATGACTAGACATTTTCGTAATTGACTTTTAGGAACATTAATCTGCTACCATGGCACCCTCACACTAAGAAAACAGCACGTGCTAAAAATGAACAAACAATAAAAATACGTGCCACGTGTTCACGCAAAGTTAATTTCAGCTAACACATCCCTGAAAATACACAGGAATCCCCGCAGACAATGAAAATACGTACCACGTGTTTACGCGAAGTTAATTTCAGCTAACACATCCCTGAAAATACACGGGAATCCCCGCAGACAATGAAAATACGCGCCACGTGTTAACGTGAAGGAAATTTTCAGCTAACACATCCTGAAAATACACGGGAATCCCCGCAGACAATGAAAATACGTGCCACGTGTTAACGTGAAGGAAATTTTCAGCTAACACAATGATAAAGACATGACTAGACATTTTCGTAACTGACTTTTATGAACATTAATCTGCTACCATGGCACCCTCACATTAAGAAAACAGCACGTGCTAAAAATGAACAAACACTTCAAAAAAAAAAAAAAAGAAAAAAAGAATGAAATGAAGTTACACATACCTCCTTATCATCAGTGGTAGAAGAACTTGAGGCCTCCATGCTGTCCAAATGTCGTATATCACCCAAATGTAGAACCACACGTCTTTTTGTCGCTTCCAGATCTGCTTCTCACAATACAGAAGGTTTTAATACTTTATCTTACAGTTCAACACCTCAACCCTGCACGAGCTGCTATACACTCCGAAAAGCAAAAAACGTCTCCCCTTTTATACCCGAAAGCAGACACGTGACCGGAAGTGTTGCCATCGAAAAAAGGTTACTACCCCTTTGGAAAATTAATTTCAAAAAGCGCCGACAGATGGGGCTGCAAATTTTCGCGAACCACCACCAGAGGGCGCTGCCATCGTATTTCTCCCTCGCGCCGAGAGGAGACCGGAAGTGACGTCGCGCACGATCCGCCCACCCGTCACGTGACCGGAAGTGTTGCCACCGAAAAGGGTTATCAAGCGCGGTCTTATACTACTCTTGTGTTGAGTTATTCCATCCGTTGTTAAAAAATACATGCGTTTACTTAAAGATAAGAAATGTGTGCAATGAAGCAGGGTATTAACTTACTTTTTCTACAGATTTCTAAAAATCTTCCGAGTTGTGAAAATACTTCATGATCAGACAATGAAAAGATATGTCGATGTCAGGTAGAAAATCCTATGGTGGACGATCAACTTCAGATTGAAGACGTCACGAAATACGATGACGGATCACTTTGTCCGTATTCATTTGGTCCACTGTTTATTTCGTCCACCTTTGACTTTATCCACATTCATTTCGTCCTCAGAATGGATGGAATACCGTGAAAATTTTCTGTTTTGGTGGAATTTTTGTTACTCGACAGAAAAAAATGATCAGCGGACAACGCTTACATGCGATTTCTTTTTCGGTTTAAGTTTTTCGATTAAAATATAAGGATTTTAAATGTTATTGAAAGTAATATGAGGAACTGAACTTTGAAGAGCTTTTTAAGTCTTTCGTGTGGTACGATATCAATCACTATAATATATTGTAAATCAAAGTTTAACAAAAATCTTTTAATGTTTTGAAATATGTCTTGTGAATTGTTTTCATAAGTTCTTAGCTTTTCAGTACATTTGTTTTGATTATTAAATTCTTATAATTTCCGCATTACTAATTTTCATACGAATGAACTGCAATGCTCTCTATATGTGTCATAGCAATTTAAAATGAAAAAAAAATCGATGAAAGTATGATGATGTAAAATAGTTCAGATTGATATTTATTGTGAATTTGCGGTGTGGGAGAAAGAAAGGAGAAAGGGGGTCTAAAATTTTCCTCTTCAATCCAACACATTTATGGACATTGGAATACATGTTGATTAATGTCAAAGTGGTTGACATTGTGCTACACAAAATAGCTAAAAAGATCTCCGAAGTTCAGTTCTTCGTTTTGCTTTAAATAACACTTCAATTCATTAACTATAAAATCGAAAAACTTTAATAGGAGAAAAATCGCGTGTAAGCAATGTCCGCTGACCTTTTCTTTTCTATGTAGTAACAAAAATTTCATCAAAATGGAAAATTTTAACAGCATTCCATCCATGTAGACGAAACGAATGTGGACGAAATGAAAACGGACGAAGTGATTGGGAACCCCAAGTACAATGCTCAGTAGCGAATAGGATACGAACTTCTAGTAAACCGCTTCATAATCACCATTTTCCTCTATCTGTTGCCAGATTCTCAGTTCTATTGATTTTGAATTCTCTAGGATTTTCCCTAGTTGCCAATTCTTTAACTAAAGGACTGATGTGTACTAAAAAAATTTGTTCCATTTAGCGAATGAATGAAAACATTTTTTGTCAACGTCCATTACCAGATTCAAAATTCTTATGATTTTAACGCAAACGGACTATGATAAAATTTCTAGAAAATAACTCTTTCACATCCCTCTCCCCCTCCCCTATTGACAGGTCCCCTTTCGTTTTCACCTTACATATTCTTTATTCAAAGTTGTGGGATAATAAGTTAAAGCACACCTGCCAAGGGAAATGAATGGAGGACCTATCTCTGGGGGGAAAGAAATTTTTACCCATTCGAAAAACTTCAGCATGGAAAAATAGGCTCAGTACAGTCGCTGTTTTCTGAGTTGCCACCTTAAAATAATTTGTGGTTCCTTTGCTATGTATGGAAACGTTGCAAATACATCACATCGTGTGAAATATCTTCATGCTTAACTATATAGAATAAGAAGTCAAATTCTCTGCATCTGTGGATGTAAACCATAATATTGGTGAAAATGTGAGAAAAAAACAGCATGAGCAAATTAACTCTATGCTAGTGGTTTTAAAAAATAAAAATGAATAAATAACGTTCAAAAAAAAAAAAAAAAAAAAAGAGAGGAACAATGTATTCCGAGTCCATGCTCACACAGTGTAAGTATGAAGATGAGAAATTCCTCTTCCATAAAATTGTTTTCTTCCTGAAAATGATCTTCTTTATTTGATTTCTGAAAATCCATATACGATAATGGTAAACCTCTTTTCAAGACTTTGGAGTCCTGTTTTATTTTTATATTTTCTTTGATTTGTTTAATCGATATCACTCTGCTGCATTTCTATTTTGATGAGATTTAAAATCCAAGCCAGTTTTGTGGAGTTCAGAAGAAATCTGTTTGCGAATTACTTTAAATCTCTTCTTTCCAAACTTTTTACCAAATTTTCAACAATTTTTGTGAAATCTATTGATTTTACACGACTTTAAAGAAATCCAGTGACTCCATCCATGATGCTTCTGTCAAGTACAAAACATTATGTCATTCCTAAGAATGGATTTAAGTTTTTGCCATTTGTGCTTGCTTGATGAATACAAATTCTTGTGTCGCTTTTCCTTGCTTCGCCCCTAAACATTCAATTAGTAAAATTTCACCTTCGGAAGCTGATATTTTTGCAAACACGTCTCGACTGGAAATGATTCTATAGAATTCCTCATCTGTTTGATTTGTTATGTTTGAGGAGTTATGAATAGAAGACGTGGGGGGAAGTTTTTACTAAAACGAAGACATGATGTTGAAGAGATATATTAAGACGAAGGAATGACTAAAAAAACTCATGAAAATGAATTATCAACTCGGTAAGAAGAACTGATACCGAATGCGCAGAAGCTCTTCCAAAGATGGCTATGTATTTTAAAACAAAGGACTTTCATTTGATCGTGATAGAAAAATTACGTTTCCTCTGTTCCTGTTAGACGGAAACTAAGCAGCATGTTGCTAACAAGGAAATGAAGTAGGTAGTTTCCGTTCGCTGGGGGCGACTTTGAGCTCTCAAGCACATCATTTCCGGTCAATGTGAATACAGGGGTAAGTGTGTTTAAGGTTTACAATACGTGGAGTCGGAAAATGATACCAATCTGTTCTTTTTTGCTGAACATGTATGAAGAAAACAATGAGTTTTTATGGAAACATCAATGTTTATATAAGTAGTAAAAATAAACAAAGGATGGGAAGTAAAAGAAAATAATTAATATTATTTATTTATTTGTAAGCACATCCCCACAGATGGTATATTTAGCTGCAGGAATTGCTATAGCGATGAACACAATAGAGAATTATTTTCTTACTTTTTGCCTAGAAATGTTGTTCGAGACTGTTTCCCATCTAAGAGTGAGGTCACTTAAGATATTATAGATGAAAATCGAATGCTTTCGAAGTCGTTTAATAGCTAAAAATTAATATCTGATGGTTTTCAAGAAACAAAGAAATCATTTTTAACATAGTTTTAAACACAGTCGAGTCACATTATTGTAACCACCTCCTACTTTTGACGACAACAGCGCGTAGCCAATGAAAGAAGGCACGTGTCGTGAGCTGGCTTGGAGGGTATATAAAATGTGTTGTAGGCATTCTGAAAACATACAGGTCCAGAAAATTACAGACCTATTTCGTTGCTCCCAACTATGGGAAAAATATTTGAAAAAGTAATTCTTATAAGTATGCAACAATTATGTGAGGAATTCCCAGTAATTTCATTTATTCAAGGAGGTTTTAGAGATAAATGTGCTGAAGGAATAATAAAAAAAGAACACACAGCAGCCATATTTCTGGAAGTAGCAAAAGCATTCGATAAATGCCCACATGAGGCAATTATCTACAAGCTAATAGCACATGATTTCCCACTCTGGATTATTCATATAATCAAATCATACCTTGCTAACAGAACAATCTGTGTAAAAATCAATGGGAAAAAATTGTTAAGAAAAATCGAAGCTGGTGTACCGCAAGGCAGTGTGTACTCGCGCCAACGCTGTAATCTATTTTTACGTCAGACTTTCCCAACTATAATAACAGAAATCTGACTACAGCTCTCTATGCTGACGACAGTGCACTTGCTTATACTTCCAAAAATAAAAATCAAGCAACTTTCATGTTGCAACATTATGTGGAACAACTTGGGAAGTATTTCTTAGACTGAAAAATCAAAATCAACACTGAAAAAACTCAAGCAATTATATTTTCTAGGATTAAATATAAATACAATCCAGACTTTGAAATAGAAATGTATAAAAAAAAAATACCTTGGGTAAAAGATGTTAAATATTTAGGACTTATTATGGACCACAACCTGAACTGGAACAAGCATATTAAAGAAACTCTGACCAAAGCTCTTAAGATCAGAGGAAGTCTACGGCCAATAATAAAAAATAAAAGGCTTAGCAGGAAAAATAAAACTTTGATATGAAAAGCCTGCATCATCCCTGTTATTACTTATGGCTGTTCTATCTGGGGTAACTGCAACAAACAGCAGAAAAATAATATTACCTCATTTCAAAATAAAACCCTACGTATGATATTTGGACTTGATGGAAGAACTTCAAACCATGCTACCCGCAGCATGCTAAATATTAATTCTATCCATTTATACGATGTACGACTTAGCTAAAAGATACTATGAAAAAGCTAAGATTCATCCTAATCCTCTGGTCAGAGAGGCCATTAACTATACTGTCAATGAAACTGACAAATATAAAAGGCCAAAAGTTATCTTGAATAAAGTTCCAGAAATGAACCCAATTCATAGCTACCCTAGCAAAAGAAAAAAATAGCAATGATTGGGACTAGTGTTCAGAGGGTATTCTTCACACATGTAAAGAAATTTAAAAAAATATAAAAAATAAAAAGCGGCTCTTTTAAGGGCCAAACTCTTGTTTTGCTAAAAGGAATTTTTCAGTCCACATATAAGAGACTGGCCCAGAAACAAGGTACCATAGTTTAAAAAAAAAGAAAAAAAAGTACCAAACTCCCCTCCAGCCAGTGGGAAAAAATCTTTTCTCTGAGAAGCCCATGAGAAGCGAGGTGAAAAGCAGACTCCTACCCGGGAACTGAGTAAACAACAATTTTGTGGTTTCTGGTGCCTTGCAAGAGTAGTATAAAAGGACGGGGACTGCCGGAGGAGCAGCTCCTTCTAAAGAAGGAGCAAGGGGCGTGGCTTGCGGCAGAAGGATGGGGGCGTGGCTTGTGACAGAAGGATGTGGGGGCGTGGCAGATGACGCTAGTGTGTAGGGTCGATGTGCTGCCCCCTAGCGGTGCTTTTTGGAACTTTCGATGGACCTTTGAGAGATGGCAACGACCGAGTGGGGGAAAGGAAATGTGCTGCCCCTAGCGGTGCTTTTTGGAACTTTCGATGGATCTTTGAGGGATGGCAACGACCGAGTCGGGGAAAGGAGATGTGCTGCCCCCTAGCGGTGCTTCTTGGAACTTTATTATTATGTTAGATCTTTGTTTTTGAGTGATGGCAACGACCGAGTGGGAGAAAGGGGGTGGATATAGGGGATGTCAACTCGATGTGCTGCCCCCTAGCGGTGCTTCTTGGAACTTTTAATGGACCTTTGAGAGATGGCAACGACCGAGTGGGAGAAGGGGGTGGATATAGGGGGATGTCAACTCGATGTGCTGCCCCCTAGCGGTGCTTTTTGGAACTTTTAATGGATCTTTGAGAGATGGCAACGACCGAGTCGGGAAAGGAGATGTGCTGCCCCCTAGCGGTGCTTTTTGGAACTTTTAATGGATCTTTGAGAGATGGCAACGACCGAGTGGGGGAAAAGGGGGTGTACGTTGCCCCCCTAGCGGTGCTTTTTGGAACTTTTCTCGGGAAATTTATTGGATGTTGACAAATTTTGGGAAGTCTTTCCAATATTTATTTTTTAATTTTCTCGGAGATTTACTGGACTTTCTCAAATTTTTTGAAGGAAGTTTTTTTGTCGTTTCCAATTTTTTTTACTCGTATTTTTTTTTTGTCCTATTTTTTCTCTCTAATTTATCTTATTAAATTTATATTTTCAGGAATTCCCTGAGGTATTATAATTTTTATAGACGTTGCATTATTTTTTAATTTTCTCGGGAGATTTATTGGACGCTGACAAATTTTTGAAGGAAGTTTTTTCAATCGAAGCATTTCCTCAAATTTGTTTTATTAAATTTATATTTTTAGAACTCCGTGAGGTGCTATAATTTTTATAGACGTTGCATTATTTTTCTCATTCTTATATTTTTCTTCCCTACAATTTTAATTTAGACGAGGAAAGGCTTTGTTTGAAAAGATTTCGTTCCTGTTGATTCATGTTCCGCTATCTTTTGTCCGACATGTGTTTTGGGATGACTCACCATTTTCTCTTTGACTCAGAAAACTTTGTATGACACGTGTTTTGGGAAGAGTGACTATGATGTGTGACGCATGTCGTGATAGCAGATATGACATCAGCCAACGCCATTTCCTCCACGGGGTCGGCGGTTGACGTCATTTGAGATTCTGTAGCCACATTAAGTTCCAAGACTGATTTTTTTTTTTTCAATAACTTGTTCATTTTGCAACGAATTTATTCCTTATTTTTTCCTCATAATTTCCCATTTTATATTCATAATTTTTCAACGTAACGATTTTTTTATTTTCTTTGAGGAGACTTCACGCATTTTCAACGGACGTTCCAACATACAAACGTTTTCCAAAGTTTTGTGCTGCAGACATAATCTTAAAACACGATTGTTTATTAACGTATTTACGTGTTCATGACATTTTCTGTTACATTTTTTTAACGTTGTACCTTTTTCCAACGTACAAAGCCACAATTTTTTATACATAGTTAAAATATTTTATTTTTTCGTATTTCTTCATGATTAATCAGTGAAATGTACCTTTTAACGCATTATCTTAATCTTTTTGTTCTAAATGCTTGCGTACTCCTTAAACTTTTTGATGTACCAACATTATTTTATTTTCTAACTTTTCAAACTAAGAACTACTTTTATCGAGGCTTTATTTTTTCTGATTCAAACAAGCAAACGTTTCTTCATTATTATTTGCGTTACCTATACAAACAACTTTTCTTACTTGCTTTTAATGTATGACTTAATCTGGTTTTCTATATAGCTGTTTCACGTTTGTGCAAGAAATATACAGATCTATAGCAGCTATACATAACATTCGTTCGTAACAGTATCTTTTTTTTTTTTTTTCCAGATTTAAACCAACACACGCTTCTTAACGACTTGATATCGGTTTTCTGGGGTACTTTTCTTTTTCCTTCATTCAATTTTATTCCAGATCATGAGACGAGGAAATGCTTCTTTAGAAACGATTTCGTTCCTGTTCGCAGTAATTATTGGATTTTGACAAATTTTTTGTGAAACGACTTCATGCTAATTCTGAGTCTTTCGCCTTTACAATATTATTTTCTCGTAATTTTTTCGTGTGTTCAAGAACTCTACAGGTCTTTCACAGTTAAAATTCTGGTAAAACTATATTTTCTTACTTTATTTAGCATATCATTATAGCTTCCCAATTTTCGTTATTTTACTTCATCTTTTTTGAAATTTAGTAAAACTTTTCAGTATGTCAATAATTTATTTCTTACTTGGCCAAACTTAAGACTCCTTTTATTTAGACTATTTTTTTTTTCATTTCATTTCAGCAAAATGATTATTTTAGATGTTGCAAATCATCAGGTTTTTTTCGTTTCCTTATATATCATATTTTCCAACTTGCTTTTAAAGTATTTCTCAAAGCTTGCATGTATGTCAAATACGCCTTTTTTTAATCCTTCCCTAGTTTGCTATACTTTTTCGTGGACTGCCCCAACAGGAAAGCATTCATTGTCAAGGCATGAAATCTAAAATCTTTTTCTTACGATAAAATTTGTATTCTTTGGGACAATATTTTCTGTATATTGTTCTGTCTCGTCCGAAAAAAACATTCATTCTGGAGGCAAAGCGAGTAATTCCGTTCTTCCACTAAACATCATTTTTTTACGTTTTACTAACTCACCACCTCCATAGCGAAAATAAAGAAATACTTACTCTGTTCTCTACATATCGACTCAATCTATTTCTTTTCGAAATGCTGATCATGACATTTCAACTAAAATTTCATACTTTCACCAAAAATCATATTCTTAAACGAGCTATTTTTTACACAATTATTTCATGTATAACTAAATTTTTGTTGTTTACTCACCTCATAAAAGTCAATAAGAACACCCCTAATCTCATTCCTTTCCCTCATTTAGTTCGCTTAAATTGAGATGTTTCAAAATTTCGCGTATATTTCATTCCCTTAATGTCCAGTTCTCCCGTGTCTGCCCCTTCATTTTCAACTTCTGTGCATACTGCATTTTATCTTTAGACGTTTAGTTTCATTGACCTTTTCTTTCATTTTAATTAGGTTTTCATTATCGTATTTTTTATTCATTGTCTCAGCAGAAAAATCTTTCATTCTGGAGACATAGCGACTAAGTCCGTACTTCCTCTAAACATTTTTTTTTCACATTTTACTAATTGTTCAGAAAAGCAGTTGTTTCCAAACTCCCATAGTGAAAATATCGTATTCCCCTTATAGTACTTATTATATTTTTCCTTCTGTTCAGTGTTGTATGATTCTTCAAACTTTGGTTTATTTTTATGAAACTTCTTTTTTTCTGATTCAAACTTTCAATCTTTTCCTATCGATTTAATTACTCTTATTTTCCCATTCGACTTTACTTTTGAACAGAAATGTATCTAAAATCTTCAGATGTATTTTAGTCTACAAGGCCGATTCTTCCCTGTTTCAAATAAAGTCATTGTAGGATTTTAGTGTAAATGCTGCTAAATCTTTAGAACTTACTTTTCATAGTTAGATACAAATTCCTCGAGGTTTACATTAAAACATGAAAGAAGAGTGTTTTTACGCTCTCTCCAGTGTGTGAGCTTTCCCCAAGAAATTAACTTTGTCAGTTTCCGACAGAAACAGGGGGAATTCAATCTCCTGCGACTGTTTTCACGCGTCTCTTGCTTACAGGAAAACCTCATATGACATGAAATCACTTTGCTTGGCAGATTAAACTAAATTCTGGTTTTGAACATTGAATGCAAACACTCAAGCTCGCAAAAGCATAGTTTTCTGAGCAAACTTAAACTGTCTAAGATGACAAAAATCTAAAACTGCTGACTCAATGGGACAGAGCGTTTGAACTTTGTCGTTAATTCACCATTTAAGAGATCCGTCGTGAACCACTAGAAGGGAAGTAAGCAGACCCTGATTTAGTCCACTGTTTCCAAGGAAGGTAGAAAGCTAGTGTCGTAATTCAAAAGCTCTTAACTCAAGCCTCCCCAGGATTCAGTTTCGGACGAACGAATACTCAGATGTCCATGCTTAGACATTGAAAAATTGCTTCAGACAAATATTTTCTTACTTAAAGTGCTTCAATTCAGAATTTGTACTATTTAAGATTTTCCTTAGTCAATATTTTTTCTATCTTAAAAACTTCTAAAGGGTTGATTTTGAAAAAAACGAGTTCTCACAAAAATGTAAAATTTCCTCAGCAAAAAAAAAAAATGATGAAGCTTGGACGTTAACCATTCCAACCATTTCTTTCTCTTCATGTTTCATTCCATAAACTTTCTTCAAATTCCTATATGTCCAAGAATTTTGTTAAATGTCCAAGTTCGACTCCCCCAGAAATTTTCTGAAAATGATATTCTGGAATTTTTTTAAAAGAGAAACTAAGAATCCCTTCACTGAAACAAGAAATTCATATTCAAAGCATTACATCCCTCTTTCTACTTCAAATACTCTCTATTTGTAAATCGAAGGAAGTTTTTTTTTTAATATTCATATATTTTCCCCTCTAACTTTAGAAGATATTGTCCCGAAATGTATGTACATATTACGATAGTAAAATATCTTACTACTTACTGCTTGATGTTCAATTCACTTCACACCGTCTTAAAGAAATTCGTTCATTTTCTCATAACACATAGACATGTTATTTTTCTTTCCATTCACTTCAAAGACTCAATTGAGATCAACCTAATGGAGTCCTTTGAGAAAAACTTTCATAGGAAAGCATAAATTTGCCTAAAAACTTTCATTAAAAATAAACAAATGTTGAAAGTTCCTGTACAAGAAGGAAATTCTGTTGTAACTTCTAAACGAAAAAAGACAAATTCTAAGAAAATATGTAAAAATGTTCGTTGGATTCCATATTAAAAAAAATTAGTTGAAGAAAAGTGTCATTCTTTTTTTTTTTCGGAACAGTTCATTATTTCCTAGGGTTAAAAATGGAACACTTCATTTTTCTTAGTAGACAATTTTGAGAAAACACATTTCATTAAAAGCAGGGAAATTCCCATAGAATAACATGGGAAAACTAGTATGCATAAAAAGACTGTTTCGAAACGAGTAAAAATCTGTTGAAGTTCGTTTTCGAAAAAGTTGGAAATGGAATGAAGTAAAAACAGTCACAGCAAGTTCCTGAAAGTTGAAAATTGGATGTACTAAAAATGTCTAAGGAAAGAAATTTTTATAAAACACAGACTGTTTAGTTTTTCCAGGCTAGGGGTTCTTCAGTGAGAGCGCTTCTTTTTTCAACTCAAAGAATAAAGCGAGTCAGTTTGAAACATTTCAAACTCCCCGAAATTAAGCTGTGTACTCTGGTTTCGACTCAATACTGTAAAGCATTGCTCTCAGACCAGTCGGAATTCCGCCCCGATTGGTTGCCTAATGGAAAACATCAGACCCCTTTCCAATAACAATCCCCAAATATCCTTAAGAAAAGTCTAGCAAAAAAGCACTATTTCACCATTAAAACAATTGGATTCATTCTGTTACTGTTTTAAACATTTCAAAAAAGAAGTTTACATTCTCACTTTTACTTTAAAAATCTTGAAAGCTTAAATTTTGACCCATTTAAAAAAAAATTCACCTAAAATTTAATTTAAAAAAATAATAATTACTCTTTAAATTTATGTCTTAAAACTAAAAAATATTTACGCTTAATATTTCAATAAATAATAAATATTCACAAACTCACCTTCTACCTTCCCCATTTAAAAAAAATAATTCTGAATTTATATAATCGAAATCATTACTTCTCCAAATAGTTCTTTTCCCCTGATTGTAGAGAAGAACTCTTCTGAAATCTTCACTTTTCCACATGTGTTCATAAAAGCTTGAGCTACTTCCTTAGGATTCAACAAGGCCACAGCGTTCTGGAAACTTGAAATCGCTTTCCTGTTCCACTCAGTGGTTAGGCATGGAGGATGCATCTCAATAGGTGGAAGTACTTCCGAAATGCATTCGCGACATCTACATACCTTCAGGATGCTCTCCCCGATTAAATTTTTTAAACATTCAATTAAATTGTGTCTAAGTTCACACTCCTCAGTCGATGTACTTTGAAACTTTCGGGATTCTCCGAGTACGATTTTCTGGAATTCTGAACCCATTAACAATTCCTGGATGCTGTCCCACACGCCATCCAAAATAATTTGGAGTTTCTTAAACTGCTTTCTGGTTAATGCAACTCCTGTTGTTAAGTGAAAAATCCGGAACCAGAATTTGAAAGACTTGAAGACTTCTTACTTTATTCAAACTTAGAACAGAACTAAAATTCGCTCAGCGTTTCCTTTGCATACTGTAACCAACACATGACCCTTATCACCACGCGGTGATTGATGTGTCACGATGCGTCAGCACACTAACTGCACGGTGACTGTTTCCTTATCTGGTCATCTCGCAACGAACATGCTATTGATTCTAATCAGGCGAAGCTAACTTCAGCTTGAGAGATAAACGAAAGGATTTCATTATAACTTTCATATCTTGAGAGAATAAACTAAAAAAATCTTCATAGAGTGCATAATAAGCGTAAAGAAATTCTTCAAGGCTGAATTTCCACTAAAATGATGGTGGTATACGGAAAGCGTGAGAATTTAATCAGAGACCTTCAAAGAATTCATCTTGGAGTTAACGCTGCTTTTGAAAAACGAGTGAACTATGAAATTCTTTGTTCTCCACACAAGAAAATTTCAGATTTCGAAATCTCGCCGTCCTGACCCACTTTTTCCTGAGTGAAATTTAAAACAGGGTGGAAATCTTCACTTACGCATTCCTTTGAGTGGGGAATAGCTCTCATGAAAAGGGGTCAATGGTTCCAAACAACATTGATTAAAACTGGAGAGAGGAAAAATATATGAATTAAAAAAATAATGCATAAGCAGGATTCCCAAAAACATAAAAAAATATAAGTTTTACATAAAAAAGAAATTCCAGGAAAAATATTGGTGGGGCGAAAGATTTCCCATTCTTCCATTCACACAAAAAATTTAACGAAGTCTAATAAATCTCTCGAAAAAAAAATTAAACAAATACTTGGACTGACAAAAGAGAGAACGACACGTGACGTCAACCTATCCCACGGCTAGTAGTAGGAGATACACTGTTCCCCCCTCCGACATCAATTTTTTTCTATGCGAACAGAAATTTACTTGAACAACCGTCTTAGAAAATGCCCCTTCCACGTTTTTCTTCCCAGCCATGCAAAAACAATCAGACTGCCTTTTCCCCACCAAAAGTTCTAGCAAGAAGGAGCAGGAGACGCCGGAACGTAGCCCGAAGGAGCCGAATAACAAGGGGGCGAGACAGGGAGGGAGCTCCTTCGGGTTTCGTTCCGGCGTCTCCTGCTCCTTCTTGCTAGAACTTTTGGTGGGAAAAGGCAGTCTGATTGTTTTTGCATGGCTGGGAAGAAAAAACGTGGAAGGGGCATTTTCTAAGACGGTTGTTCAAGTAAATTTCTGTTCGCATAGAAAAAAATTGATGTCGGAGGGAAACAGTGTATCTCCTACTACTAGCCGTGGGATAGGTTGACGTCACGTGTCGTTCTCTCTTTTGTCAGTCAAGTATTTGTTTAATTTTTTTTTCGAGAGATTTATTAGACTTCGTTAAATTTTTTGTGTGAATGGAAGAATGGGAAATCTTTCGCCCCACCAATATTTTTCCTGGAATTTCTTTTTTATGTAAAACTTATATTTTTTTATGTTTTTGGGAATCCTGCTTATGCATTATTTTTTTAATTCATATATTTTTCCTCTCTCCAGTTTTAATCAATGTTGTTTGGAACCGTTGACCCCTTTCATGAGAGCTATTCCCCACTCAAAGGAATGCGTAAGTGGAGATTTCCACCCTGTTTTAAATTTCACTCAGGAAAAAGTGGGTCAGGACGGCGAGATTTCGAAATCTGAAATTTTCTTGTGTGGAGAACAAAGAATTTCATAGTTCACTCGTTTTTCAAAAGCAGCGTTAACTCCAAGATGAATTCTTTGAAGGTCTCTGATTAAATTCTCACGCTTTCCGTATACCACCATCATTTTAGTGGAAATTCAGCCTTGAAGAATTTCTTTACGCTTATTATGCACTCTATGAAGATTTTTTAGTTTATTCTCTCAAGATATGAAAGTTATAATGAAATCCTTTCGTTTATCTCTCAAGCTGAAGTTAGCTTTGCCTGATTAGAATCAATAGCATGTTCGTTGCGAGATGACCAGATAAGGAAACAGTCACCGTGCAGTTAGTGTGCTGACGCATCGTGACACATCAATCACCACGTGGTGATAAGGGTCATGTGTTGGTTACAGTATGCAAAGGAAACGCTGAGCGAATTTTAGTTCTGTTCTAAGTTTGAATAAAGTAAGAAGTCTTCAAGTCTTTCAAATTCTGGTTCCGGATTTTTCACTTAACAACAGGAGTTGCATTAACCAGAAAGCAATTTAAGAAACTCCAAATTATTTTGGATGGCGTGTGGGACAGCATCCAGGAATTGTTAATGGGTTCAGAATTCCAGAAAATCGTACTCGGAGAATCCCGAAAGTTTCAAAGTACATCGACTGAGGAGTGTGAACTTAGACACAATTTAATTGAATGTTTAAAAAATTTAATCGGGGAGAGCATCCTGAAGGTATGTAGATGTCGCGAATGCATTTCGGAAGTACTTCCACCTATTGAGATGCATCCTCCATGCCTAACCACTGAGTGGAACAGGAAAGCGATTTCAAGTTTCCAGAACGCTGTGGCCTTGTTGAATCCTAAGGAAGTAGCTCAAGCTTTTATGAACACATGTGGAAAAGTGAAGATTTCAGAAGAGTTCTTCTCTACAATCAGGGGAAAAGAACTATTTGGAGAAGTAATGATTTCGATTATATAAATTCAGAATTATTTTTTTTAAATGGGGAAGGTAGAAGGTGAGTTTGTGAATATTTATTATTTATTGAAATATTAAGCGTAAATATTTTTTAGTTTTAAGACATAAATTTAAAGAGTAATTATTACTTTTTTAAATTAAATTTTAGGTGAATTTTTTTAAATGGGTCAAAATTTAAGCTTTCAAGATTTTTAAAGTAAAAGTGAGAATGTAAACTTCTTTTTGAAATGTTTAAAACAGTAACAGAATGAATCCAATTGTTTTAATGGTGAAATAGTGCTTTTTTGCTAGACTTTTCTTAAGGATATTTGGGGATTGTTATTGGAAAGGGGTCTGATGTTTTCCATTAGGCAACCAATCGGGGCGGAATTCCGACTGGTCTGAGAGCAATGCTTTACAGTATTGAGTCGAAACCAGAGTACACAGCTTAATTTCGGGGAGTTTGAAATGTTTCAAACTGACTCGCTTTATTCTTTGAGTTGAAAAAAGAAGCGCTCTCACTGAAGAACCCCTAGCCTGGAAAAACTAAACAGTCTGTGTTTTATAAAAATTTCTTTCCTTAGACATTTTTAGTACATCCAATTTTCAACTTTCAGGAACTTGCTGTGACTGTTTTTACTTCATTCCATTTCCAACTTTTTCGAAAACGAACTTCAACAGATTTTTACTCGTTTCGAAACAGTCTTTTTATGCATACTAGTTTTCCCATGTTATTCTATGGGAATTTCCCTGCTTTTAATGAAATGTGTTTTCTCAAAATTGTCTACTAAGAAAAATGAAGTGTTCCATTTTTAACCCTAGGAAAGAATGAACTGTTCCGAAAAAAAAAAAAAGAATGACACTTTTCTTCAACTAATTTTTTTAATATGGAATCCAACGAACATTTTTACATATTTTCTTAGAATTTGTCTTTTTTCGTTTAGAAGTTACAACAGAATTTCCTTCTTGTACAGGAACTTTCAACATTTGTTTATTTTTAATGTAGTTTTTAGGCAAATTTATGCTTTCCTATGAAAGTTTTTCTCAAAGGACTCCATTAGGTTGATCTCAATTGAGTCTTTGAAGTGAATGGAAAGAAAAATAACATGTCTATGTGTTATGAGAAAATGAACGAATTTCTTTAAGACGGTGTGAAGTGAATTGAACATCAAGCAGTAAGTAGTAAGATATTTTACTATCGTAATATGTACATACATTTCGGGACAATATCTTCTAAAGTTAGAGAGGAAAATATATGAATATTAAAAAAAAAACTTCCTTCGATTTACAAATAGAGTATTTGAAGTAGAAAGAGGGATGTAATGCTTTGAATATGAATTTCTTGTTTCAGTGAAGGGATTCTTAGTTTCTCTTTTAAAAAATTCCAGAATATCATTTTCAGAAAATTTCTGGGGAGTCGAACTTGGACATTTAACAAAATTCTTGGACATATAGGAATTTGAAGAAAGTTTATGGAATGAAACATGAAGAGAAAGAAATGGTTGGAATGGTTAACGTCCAAGCTTCATCATTTTTTGCTGAGGAAATTTTACATTTTTGTGAGAACTCGTTTTTTTCAAAATCAACCCTTTAGAAGTTTTTAAGATAGAAAAAATATTGACTAAGGAAAATCTTAAATAGTACAAATTCTGAATTGAAGCACTTTAAGTAAGAAAATATTTGTCTGAAGCAATTTTTCAATGTCTAAGCATGGACATCTGAGTATTCGTTCGTCCGAAACTGAATCCTGGGGAGGCTTGAGTTAAGAGCTTTTGAATTACGACACTAGCTTTCTACCTTCCTTGGAAACAGTGGACTAAATCAGGGTCTGCTTACTTCCCTTCTAGTGGTTCACGACGGATCTCTTAAATGGTGAATTAACGACAAAGTTCAAACGCTCTGTCCCATTGAGTCAGCAGTTTTAGATTTTTGTCATCTTAGACAGTTTAAGTTTGCTCAGAAAACTATGCTTTTGCGAGCTTGAGTTTGCATTCAAAGTTCAAAACCAGAATTTAGTTTAATCTGCCAAGCAAAGTGATTTCATGTCATATGAGGTTTTCCTGTAAGCAAGAGACGCGTGAAAACAGTCGCAGGAGATTGAATTCCCCCCTGTTTCTGTCGGAAACTGACAAAATTAATTTCTTGGGAAAGCTCACACACTGGAGAGAGCGTAAAAACACTCTTCTTTCATGTTTTAATGTAAACCTCGAGGAATTTGTATCTAACTATGAAAAGTAAGTTCTAAAGATTTAGCAGCATTTACACTAAAATCCTACAATGACTTTATTTGAAACAGGGAAGAATCGGCCTTGTAGACTAAAATACATCTGAAGATTTTAGATACATTTCTGTTCAAAAGTAAAGTCGAATGGGAAAATAAGAGTAATTAAATCGATAGGAAAAGATTGAAAGTTTGAATCAGAAAAAAAGAAGTTTCATAAAAATAAACCAAAGTTTGAAGAATCATACAACACTGAACAGAAGGAAAAATATAATAAGTACTATAAGGGGAATACGATATTTTCACTATGGGAGTTTGGAAACAACTGCTTTTCTGAACAATTAGTAAAATGTGAAAAAAAAATGTTTAGAGGAAGTACGGATTTAGTCGCTATGTCTCCAGAATGAAAGATTTTTCTGCTGAGACAATGAATAAAAAATACGATAATGAAAACCTAATTAAAACGAAAGAAAAGGTCAATGAAACTAAACGTCTAAAGATAAAATGCAGTATGCACAGAAGTTGAAAATGAAGGGGCAGACACGGGAGAACTGGACATTAAGGGAATGAAATATACGCGAAATTTTGAAACATCTCAATTTAAGCGAACTAAATGAGGGAAAGGAATGAGATTAGGGGTGTTCTTATTGACTTTTATGAGGTGAGTAAACAACAAAAATTTAGTTATACATGAAATAATTGTGTAAAAAATAGCTCGTTTAAGAATATGATTTTTGGTGAAAGTATGAAATTTTAGTTGAAATGTCATGATCAGCATTTCGAAAAGAAATAGATTGAGTCGATATGTAGAGAACAGAGTAAGTATTTCTTTATTTTCGCTATGGAGGTGGTGAGTTAGTAAAACGTAAAAAAATGATGTTTAGTGGAAGAACGGAATTACTCGCTTTGCCTCCAGAATGAATGTTTTTTTCGGACGAGACAGAACAATATACAGAAAATATGTCCCAAAGAATACAAATTTTATCGTAAGAAAAAGATTTTAGATTTCATGCCTTGACAATGAATGCTTTCCTGTTGGGGCAGTCCACGAAAAAGTATAGCAAACTAGGGAAGGATTAAAAAAAGGCGTATTTGACATACATGCAAGCTTTGAGAAATACTTTAAAAGCAAGTTGGAAAATATGATATATAAGGAAACGAAAAAAACCTGATGATTTGCAACATCTAAAATAATCATTTTGCTGAAATGAAATGAAAAAAAATAGTCTAAATAAAAGGAGTCTTAAGTTTGGCCAAGTAAGAAATAAATTATTGACATACTGAAAAGTTTTACTAAATTTCAAAAAAGATGAAGTAAAATAATGAAAATTGGGAAGCTATAATGATATGCTAAATAAAGTAAGAAAATATAGTTTTACCAGAATTTTAACTGTGAAAGACCTGTAGAGTTCTTGAACACACGAAAAAATTACGAGAAAATAATATTGTAAAGGCGAAAGACTCAGAAATTAGCATGAAGTCGTTTCACAAAAAATTTGTCAAAATCCAATAATTACTGCGAACAGGAACGAAATCGTTTCTAAAGAAGCATTTCCTCGTCTCATGATCTGGAATAAAATTGAATGAAGGAAAAAGAAAAGTACCCCAGAAAACCGATATCAAGTCGTTAAGAAGCGTGTGTTGGTTTAAATCTGGAAAAAAAAAAAAAAAAGATACTGTTACGAACGAATGTTATGTATAGCTGCTATAGATCTGTATATTTCTTGCACAAACGTGAAACAGCTATATAGAAAACCAGATTAAGTCATACATTAAAAGCAAGTAAGAAAAGTTGTTTGTATAGGTAACGCAAATAATAATGAAGAAACGTTTGCTTGTTTGAATCAGAAAAAATAAAGCCTCGATAAAAGTAGTTCTTAGTTTGAAAAGTTAGAAAATAAAATAATGTTGGTACATCAAAAAGTTTAAGGAGTACGCAAGCATTTAGAACAAAAAGATTAAGATAATGCGTTAAAAGGTACATTTCACTGATTAATCATGAAGAAATACGAAAAAATAAAATATTTTAACTATGTATAAAAAATTGTGGCTTTGTACGTTGGAAAAAGGTACAACGTTAAAAAAATGTAACAGAAAATGTCATGAACACGTAAATACGTTAATAAACAATCGTGTTTTAAGATTATGTCTGCAGCACAAAACTTTGGAAAACGTTTTTATGTTGGAACGTCCGTTGAAAATGCGTGAAGTCTCCTCAAAGAAAATAAAAAAATCGTTACGTTGAAAAATTATGAATATAAAATGGGAAATTATGAGGAAAAAATAAGGAATAAATTCGTTGCAAAATGAACAAGTTATTGAAAAAAAAATCAGACTTGGAACTTAATGTGGCTACAGAATCTCAAATGACGTCAACCGCCGACCCCGTGGAGGAAATGGCGTTGGCTGATGTCATATCTGCTATCACGACATGCGTCACACATCATAGTCACTCTTCCCAAAACACGTGTCATACAAAGTTTTCTGAGTCAAAGAGAAAATGGTGAGTCATCCCAAAACACATGTCGGACAAAAGATAGCGGAACATGAATCAACAGGAACGAAATCTTTTCAAACAAAGCCTTTCCTCGTCTAAATTAAAATTGTAGGGAAGAAAAATATAAGAATGAGAAAAATAATGCAACGTCTATAAAAATTATAACACCTCACGGAGTTCTAAAAATATAAATTTAATAAAACAAATTTGAGGAAATGCTTCGATTGAAAAAACTTCCTTCAAAAATTTGTCAGCGTCCAATAAATCTCCCGAGAAAATTAAAAAAATAATGCAACGTCTATAAAAATTACAATACCTCAATGAATTCCTGAAAATATAAATTTAATAAGATAAATTAGAGAGAAAAAATAGGACAAAAAAAAATACGAGTAAAAAAAATTGGAAACGACAAAAAAACTTCCTTTAAAAATTTGAAAAATTTGAGAAAGTCCAGTAAATCTCCCGAGAAAATTAAAAAAATAAATATTGGAAAGACTTCCCCGAAAATTTGTCAACGTCCAATAAATTTCCCGAGAAAAGTTCCAAAAAGCACCGCTAGGGGGGCAACGTACACCCCCTTTTCCCCCACTCGGTCGTTGCCATCTCTCAAAGATCCATTAAAAGTTCCAAAAAGCACCGCTAGGGGGCAGCACATCTCCTTTCCCGACTCGGTCGTTGCCATCTCTCAAAGATCCATTAAAAGTTCCAAAAAGCACCGCTAGGGGCAGCACATCGAGTTGACATCCCCCTAATCCACCCCCTTCTCCCACTCGGTCGTTGCCATCTCTCAAAGGTCCATTAAAAGTTCCAAGAAGCACCGCTAGGGGGCAGCGCATCGAGTTGACATCCCCCTATATCCACCCCCTTTCTCCCACTCGGTCGTTGCCATCACTCAAAAACAAAGATTTAACATAATAATAAAGTTCCAAGAAGCACCGCTAGGGGGCAGCACATCTCCTTTCCCCGACTCGGTCGTTGCCATCCCTCAAAGATCCATCGAAAGTTCCAAAAAGCACCGCTAGGGGCAGCACATTTCCTTTCCCCACTCGGTCGTTGCCATCTCTCAAAGGTCCATCGAAAGTTCCAAAAAGCACCGCTAGGGGGCAGCACATCGACCCTACACACTAGCGTCATCTGCCACGCCCCACATCCTTCTGCCACATGCCACGCCCCCATCCTTCTGTCGCAAGCCACGCCCCTTGCTCCTTCTTTAGAAGGAGCTGCTCCTCCGGCAGTCCCCGTCCTTTTATACTACTCTTGCAACACATGGTTTTGTGAGAAAACTGGGTGTTTATCTTTCGGATTTTTCTTGCGTGTGTTTTTTTTTTTTAGGGTCCCCTGTTCCCTGTCCTTTCCCTGATTCCTGCGGCCGGACATTGGCTGCGGGATTAATTGCTCGGAGCGATTTGTTGCAGGTAAGTATTTAGGGTAGCTTACAACTTCAATACTTAACGGGAAACCATATACTCCATTTGATCTAATTTTTCTGTACTCTTCTTTCATGCTGTTCTGTCAGGGAAGTCTGTTCCCAATTCTCTTATGTTCTTCTTTTTCACCTGCCAAAAGGCACAGAGCGCTGTGGGTTCGGGTCTCTCAACCTCAGATAGGAAATTTCTCTCTCTTCTGAAAACATATCACTCGTTGCTGTTATGGATAAAAGGAGCTATTTATCAGATTTGCAAAAAGGGATGATTATCGACTTTCTGGCCAAGGGTGGCAGTATTTATGAAACCGCGCAGTTACTGAACTGTTCGTGTGCTTCTGTGGTTAAAGTGTTTCGTGACTGGAGAAATGGCAACATTGTGAATAAGCGATATGGAAACTGCGTAGTACCACGTGCCATTGATGTGAGAGGTGAACGTCGGCTTCGAAGATGAGTGAAAGCCGATCGGCACGCTACAGTGGAGCAACTCATGTTGAAAAAATGTTGTGACGAAGAAATGACTAAGAAAACTCATGAAAATGAATTATCAACTCGATGAGAAGAACTAGGACCGAATGAGCAGAAGCTCTCCAAAAGATGGTTGTGTATTTCAAAACAAAGGACTTTCCTTTGATCGTGATAGAAAAATTACGTTTCCTCTGTTCCTGTTAGACGGAAACTAAGCAGCATGTTGCTAACAAGGAAATGAAGTAGGTAGTTTCCTTTCGCTGGGGGCGACTTTGAGCTCTCAAGCACATCATTTCCGGTCAATGTGAATACAGGGGTAAGTGTGTTTAAGGTTTACAATACGTGGAGTCGGAAAATGATACCAATCTGTTCTTTTTTGCTGAACATGTATGAAGAAAAAAAAATATTAGTAAAAATAAACAAAGGATGGGAAGTAAAAGAAAATAATTAACATTATTTATTTATTTGTAAGCACATCCCTATAGACGGTATATCTAGTTGCAGGAATTGCTATAGCGAACACAACAGAGAAATAGAGAATTATGTTTTTACTTTTTGCCTAGAAATGTCGTTCGAGACTGTTTCCCACCTAAGAGTGAGGTAACTAGAGATATTTTAGATGAAAATCGAATGCTTTCGAAGTCGTTTAATAGCTGAAAATTAATATCTGATGGTTTTCAAGAAACAAAGAAATCATTTTTAACATAGTTTTAAGCACAGTCGAGTCACATTATTGTGACCACCTCCTACTTTTGGCGTCAACAGCGTGTAGCCAATGAAAGAAGGCACGCGTCGTAAGCTGGCTTGATGGGTATATAAGGTGTACTGCAGGCATTCTGAAAACATATCACTCGTTGCTGTTATGGAAGAAAGGAGCTATTTATCAGATTTGCAAAAAGGGATGATTATAAGTTTTAACCAGGAGACTACCGGAAGTGTGTCTAAAACGACAGTTCAGCAAACCCTGCTGCATATGGGGCTCCGATGCAGGCGGATGGTCACTGTATTTATGCTAACGAAGGTGCATCGGCAAAAAAGGCTTACATTTGCACGGCAGTATCGGAATTGACTTCCGCTGATTGGCAAAGGATTGCCTTCTCCGATGAGTCCCGTTTCTGCTTCATCGATCGGATGGACGTTGGCGTATAAGGTGAGAAACATCGAAGAACAAACACTCTTCAACCATTGCTGGAAGAACACAGGCTTTTAGGGGCAGCCTTATGGTCTGGGGAATGTTTTCGTGGCATTCCTTGGGTCCACTCATACTTACAAAAGACACAATGAACCGAATTAGTTATGAATCCATCCTTGTAGACCACGTACACCCATGCATGATGATTGTTTCCCTGAGGCGGATGGGATCTTCCAGCACGACAATGCGACGTATCACAAAGCTAGAAATGTCCGAGAGTGGTTGGAAGAGTACGATGAAGACTTCAAAGTATATACTTCCCTGGCCCCCTAATTTCCCAGGATGAAACCCAATTGAGCAATTGTGGGACCACCTCGATCGTGTTGTACGCTCTATGGATCTTCTACCACGCACCCTCCAGCAGCTGTCAGATGCACTGCAGTCAGCATGGCTCCACGTACGTGTGGACACATTCCAGTACCTTATTGAGTCACTCTAAGCCCGACTAGCTGCTGTCCGCGCTGCACACGGTGGTTACTCTGGATATAAGCTGGTGGTCGCAATAATGTGACTCGACCGTAAATAAAAACCACTATTTGAGAAAATTGCAACACCGTGAAGGACAATAAATTAGTTACAGATTTCACGAGAACACATGAAAGACTGTTGTTTAACGAAACAAGAAAATTAATTTAATATTTCAGAAAAAAGTATGAAACCTAATTTAATTCAATACCAGGAGTCTAAATTTTTAAAGAAAAAATAAAATGAAAGAGGAAAAATTATAATACACCTCTACAGAAAAAAAAAATTCGGCTGATATTTAAAGAGAAAATTTGCACAGGAAAAATATATGAACACGTGCAGAGGGGGTGGGGGGAATGAGACTATAAAATTTCAAAAAGCTCGCATTCATAGAACGTTTCACGGAGAACGAAAATTTACCAGAAAGAATGAAATAAAAAAAAATATCAAGCATCATATTACCTTTTAAGCTTAATAAAAATTGCTTCGATCAATGACAACAATCTCGGTCAGCAATAAGGAACCTCACAATTTAGAAAACACAGAAAAGAAGTCTAAAAACTAATGAAAAACATAAGGTCAGAAACAAAGTGTGTTATAAGTAAACATGAATAATAAGAAATATAGCTTGCTTTCCTAAAACATTTCACAAAGCTTCGATAAGCTCAATTAAATCATCAAAACAATAAGTTGCGTTTTAAAAATCAGGATGAAAAAATATAATAAAATCTACGAAGCATTCATCACATCTCACTTGTTTGGAACCACTACCTCTCCCAACGCGTTTAGTAGTTCAGACGGCAGCTCGGTTGTTTTCTGTGCAAGTGGACATGGGTTGAACCTGCTGCGGTTTCGGACGACTTAATTTCTGATCGGTAGCAATCGTGGTGGTCTTTCTCCGAGGAACAAAAATTCCCCCTTTATTTCCCAAGACACCAGAAGGCAGCACATGAAAGCAAAAAAGTCCATGACTCGCCGGTGACGCTGTGGTCTAGTGCTGGTTTCTAATCATTCGGTCGAAACGGCTGCGGGCTCGAATCCCGTTAAGGCATGGATGTTGTGTTTGTCTTACGGTACTAGCTCTCTCCCTTCCCTGTAAGCAGTGGCTTGAAATTAGAGACAGACAACTGCTTATAGCCCATCGAGTTACTCACAGTGGGCGTTACCCCCCCCCCCCTCCCCACCTGCTTTACAAAGTCGATCAAGACGTGTGGTGAATCCGGCGGGTACATGTGACGGACAAGAAAGCAGGCACGATCCAAGATGGCGTAAACGCGCCCAACACGGGACTGTCTTAGATGCCCCACGCTGAGACCAGAGCGAGTGGTGTACGGTAGGTCAGAAGCTGTCATTTCTCGTTGCTGACGAAGGTGCCAGTCGGCACGTTTCGAGGAGAGCAACTCCCTGATGCCAGACTTTACGTATACCACAAATATATTAGGTTGTAATGCTGTCTAAAACACGATAAAACTTCATTAAAACCACAGCACACTAGTTGCAAGATGAAATGAAAATTTACTACAATTAAAACCAGTATGATACAGTTAAAATGATAAAATTACATGAGGCGAGATCTTTCGGGTCACTCCTTGGTGCCCATTGTCAAGCCAGCACGAATTTTCACACAGAACTTTGGATATTTACGTACACCACTGAAGGGAATTACCAACCCTGTGAGAAGTGGGCCATGGAGCGAAACAGGTGGTAGTCGGACGCGGACTGTAAAAAGAGACTTCCGAGGCTGTAAAAATAATGGGGTAAGGTCCGAGACTGTAAAAAGAATGGGGTATGGTACAGAGGATGCGAGTAGGAGCCGCCCCGGTGGCGCAGTGGTCTAAGGCGTTGGCATCTGATCATTCGTCCGTACGGGGTCCGGGTTCGAATCCCGGTCAGGCATGGATGTTGTGTTTGTCTTACGGCACTGGCTCTCTCCCTTCCCTGGAATCAGTGACCCTAAATTAGGGACGGGCGACTGCTTATAGCCCATTTGAGTTGCTCACGGTGGTCGTTAAACCTCCAATCAAAAAAAAAAAAAAGATGCGAGTAGGATTTCAACCCTTTCCAATTCCTGTAATATTCGACGGACCACTTCGGAGGTGTAGTTTCGGGCATTATCTACTTGCATTGACACCCGCTTCCTGTTGATGAGCACTGTATAACGTTGGCGCAATGCATCATGGATCCCCTGCAGTTGTTCGGCATAGATATTCCCCTCCACAGCCTCACAATCTGGCATGAGTTTTCAGTACTTAAGACTCTCACAATTCCTCCGAATGCACAGCATTACTTTCCTCTCGAACAGTCTTCTTTGTACCACTGGCTGTTCTTCCTGGCGTGGCTTCAGCCACTGCTCACTGTGGTGGGATAACGCAGGAATATTTCATCGCCTCTGACGACATGACGCCAAAACCTATCGTCCTGTGGATTTGACAGCATCTGCGGTAGAGAGCGACACGTTGTTCAACTTGCTGGAGTGTCAATTCACGGAGAACCATTCAATGGCACCTGGATGAGAAACCAAGATAGTGCAGATAACGAACGGTGGTTGATTAAGGAGACCCCACCTCTAATGCCAATGGTCGTGCACTGGTACAGGGGTTTGCTGTCACAACTTCCATCAGGGGTTAATGTTGGTGTTCTTTGGACATCTTAGCCTCAGCTTGTTTTCGAGACTGGTTTCCCTAACCTTGAACCTCCGGATGCATTTTCGTACAGTGCTGTTGTCCACTGTGTTCTCGCCTTCAACTGCACATATTTCTTTCGCTGTTGCTATGCATTTAACCCTCTTTTTTCAATAATGGCGTAGGAGCACCTAAACAGCACGTTTATCGACCTCCATGCTGCTCATGTTCCACACCACTGCGGTATCCAATCGACGCTTGCGCTCATTTCACAAAGGAATGGAGGCACGTTGCGTGTAGTTCAAAACGGGACGAGCTTTTGACTCACCCGGGATTGACGTGGGTGTTTGACAACACCGATGATTGGCATTAAGTTCTTTAAAATATAGAGGGTGTTCAAAAAGTAACGCCTCCATATTTATATATACAAGCCCAGTGGCAAGGCATCATATTGAAATAAAACAAGAACAAAGCTCAGAATTTCTACTTTAATTCGCATACTTTATTTTTCTACATAGTACCCTCTCACTTGATGCAGATACGCCAACGTTTAACACGTGTTTTTAACCCGTGTCTCTGAAAATCTTCAGATTGTTCTCGGAAGCATTTCTTCGTAACGGCTTGAACATCTTCATCACAGGTGAACTGAATTCCTTTTAAATGTCCCTTGGGAGCAGAAAACAACCAGAAGTCAGAAGGCGCCAAATCTGGGCTGCATGTAAGGTGTTCAGGAACTGTATACCCGATTTCCTGTATGGCCACTGAAGTGAAAGCACTGGTGTGGAGTTTGGCGTTATCGTGTCGAAAAATCACTGGATTTTTCCCTCACGCACGCAGTTTATTCTTTGTTTTAGCTTTTTTAAGGTATGCATGTAGCTCTGGGAGTAGATAGTCGTACCTTTGGCAATGTACTACTGATGAATAGTGTTTCTGTTGTCCCAGAACACAGTGAACATGCACTTACCGGCAGAAATTTTTGAGTTTTGAATTTCTTCGCTCGAGGACAAGATGGGTGTCGGCATTCGAGGAACTGAATTTTCATTTCTGGGTCAATGATGATGAACCGAACTCTCATCACTAGTCACAATAGTTTGGAGACAATCACTTCCATACTTTTCATAGTGAGCAAGCAGCCTTTGGCATGTTTCAAGTCTTGATTTCTTCATTTCAATCGTTAGGTGACGCGGTACCCGACAAGCAAACACTTTGTTGTATCTAAAACATTAACAATACCTTTGACACTCCGTAAACTAATGTTCAGCTTATCTGCCATGGTTCTGTGAGTTATTCTTCAATTTTCCCTGATGAGCTCATCGATTACTTGACTGTCAAAATCGAAAGTTACGTTTACGGGCCTCCCACTCCGTGACTGATCCTTTATGGCCAACATTCTTCCACTGTTCTTTCATATTCTTACCCAACGACGAACAGTGCTTATACCCAAAGTTCCAGAACCATAAACTGGCACTAATGTAGCGTGACTGCACGGACCTTCGCTCATTTCTAAGATGGGAAAACAGGCCGGGCCGGGCCTTTAATATTCAATGTAAAACAAACATGGGTCGAGCAGGGTTGTTGTTGTTGTTTTTATGAGCAAAACAATCGCTGTACGGTGCCTTTGTCGTTTGGAGAACTCGCAACATACAGCAGCAGGATAAGATTGAATAATTTCCGCTGATGGAGAAAATAGAAGTTTTACGACATCTTCCCCTCCTACAAAAGAATTGAAGTGGGTCAGCTCCGTTACTTTTTCAATGTGAATGTGGTCTCTCTCTCTCTCTCTCTCTAACTTCTACCCTCCTCTCATGCTTCAGGGCAGGCTATTAACTGCAGCATTTCTAAACTGAGCTACCCTCTCGCAGACGATCTTTTTTATTGTTCTGGTCGGCGGCACTTTGTTCTCTAGATGTGTGAAAAGCTTTTAAGTTGTCTTCAGTGGCATGGGAGAAATTTACTGGGAGAGCCTTACTTCTATGTATAAATCTATGCCGTATTTTCACCATTTGTACTCTCAAGCAGCAGTTTTTGAAACTTTATGTGACAATGGTTAGCTGGGCAGTCTGTCGTTGTTTTCCCTCAGCATGTGCTCAGTTCAGTGTTGCTGATAAATACTCTTCCATACTTATTATGGAGTTTAAGAAAGCGAATGATTCTCGCAAAAAAATCGCTTCCGGAGAATATGTGCTTGTAGACAATGTAAAGGGGAAAAGCGATATTTGGAAATATTTTAAATTGCTGTCCCGTTCTGAAACCAGTCGGCTGGAAAACGTCGTGCAGTGCACTAAATGCAAAAACTTTCTCCTTTTGACTTACGATAGTACAAAATCTGGAACATCGCATCTTAAGCAGCACAAATGTGTTCCCCCCACACACACCAGAGACATATTGGGTTCCAGCGATATCATAAGCCAGTAGAGTTTGGTGCAGTTTATAAAGTCATAAAATCTTCTCCAAGTAGAACGATCGGACTCATAATTCTGTATATTTCGTACTTTTCGAATTAACCCCTCCATATCCCGAAGGATATTTCCGGGTCCGGCTGTAGGGAATGATAATTTGTTGAAAACGCAGAAAATTTGAAAGGCATGGAAATTGTTCTTTTCATGCAATATTTTTTAGTATACAAGCCCCCCCTCCTCCTCCTCGGACGACACTTGACTTATACAGAGTCTCAGAAATATTCTGAATTAACGTTTACTGTGATAGAATACGTGTAGCAATTAAGAAAACCAAAACTCTTCAGGAGTCGAATGACCGAGTGCACCAGAGTTAAAAACTCTATAACTGATCGCTGTTTCGCACCCATTGACACATTTGCAAAAGAATCATCCATTTAAAACCCAACTAAATATGAACAAATATTTATAACTTGCAAACTAATGGGCGTAACATCAAACAAAGAATTTCGCTCTTTCCACGTTTATAAGTGAGACACAGAAAAAAATCCGTGACTCACTTATACGATTTTTTTCCGTGACTCACTTAAAAACGTGGAAAGAGCAAAAATCCTTGTTTGATGTTCCTGGTCCACCTTAAATGTCTGTATTAATTATTCATTCGCCTTCTAATTATTTCTTCAGTTGCTGCTTACCATCTTTGATGAATCACCAGCATTGTGCGGGGCTCCAAGAAGCAACCTGCCAAATTGGCTTGGCAGTTAGCGTGTGTGAGTCTGGAGGAATTCGAGGCCGCTGTGGTGTAGCGGAAGCATATCCTGCGCGTAACTGGAAGACCCTGGGTTCGACTCCCGGTGGTGGCCAATGAGAATTTTTCCGTGACTCACTTATAAACGTGGAAAGAGCAAAAATCCTTGTTTGATGTTCATGGACCTACCTTGCTGTATGAGAAGTATGGTCAGCGAACTTCCGTGGATAGCGAACACGCAATCTAGAGAGTATCGCCGATACTCGTTACTCTCTATAGCCAGAATGATAAGCACGGAAGCCGGACTTGAACATGTTTAGAAAATCTACTGAACTTCTTCGTTAAAAGGAGATCTGGGACTCCTATTTTATTTTTTTATTATTGGAGGTTTAACGACCACCGTGAGCATCTCAATGGGCTATAAGCTGTTGCCCGTTCCTAATTTAGGATCACTGGTTTCAAGGAAGGGAGAGAGAGCTAATGCCGTAAGACAAACATAGCATCGATGCCTCACCGGGATTCGAACCCGGACCCCTTACGGACGAATGATCAGAGGCCATAGCTTAGATCACTGCGCCACAGGGGCGGTAGGACTCCTTTTTTACGTGTATGGTTATGTTTCAATGACAAGGACTGCTTTCTCAAATACATTTAGAAAATTAGGAATTAACGTCATCTTGGCATAGAAGGTACGAACCAAAACTCATTGTGATTACTCTCTGTGGATCTCAGTGCTAATTTAATTCACAATTAAAGTTCCTGAAAGGTGTAAGTGTCGTTACAGACAACATCGTACAGTGTGTATTCGGGCTGAACTGAACAATGATCAGTACACCCTGCACTATACTGATACAGTGTAGGGAGCTCTGAATTGCTCAGAATATAGAGGTACATGTCACATTTCATGCGTTTCAAGTTCGGTAACCAACAGATCAAGTAACGTTCAGCTGAAACAGCTCCACACCATTACAGGGCCTCCAAGAAACTTGACAGTTGGAGCGATACAGCCATGAGGGAACAGTTGTCCGGCAAACCAACATTTTGAAGCTTTTTTTATCGCTCCATAGGGTACTTTACGAGTGCTTTACTGTAAGGGAACGGAGGAAAAGATACCAGCCCAAACGTTGCGTCGTTAAGAATCTACAGGAGTGATGTTAGTTTTGTGTTCAGTTGCGGTGCCACCATGGAAATCTAGTGAATATTCTGAATAGTAGAAATCTAGTGAAATAACTGGGTTATGACCATTCGTCCGAGATGGGTCCATGTTCGGATCCCGGTGAGGCATGGATGTTGTGTTTGTCTTACGCTACTGGCTCTCTCCCTTCCCTGAAACTAGTGGCCCTAAATTAGGGACGAGCGAATGCTTATAGCCCATTGAATTGCTCACAGTAATCGTTAAACCTTCAATTAAAAAAAAAAAAAGAAAGAGAGAAAGAAAAAAAGAAAAGAGAAAGGAAAAAAAAAGTGGAGATGACATGCGTGATTCTTGATTCGCCAGAACATGGTTTTTCAGGCCCAATCGATGAGCTTGAGTGGCCTCCCATTGAGTTTTGCTTTTTTTGTTTGTTTGTTTGCTGTAGCAGCATTGTCGGTTTTCCATTTCCGAATTACATCAAGCATAGCAAATCTTGGTATATTAAGAGGGTTTGAAATTTCGTAACGTGGCGTACAGAAAGATTTTTTTTTTTTTTTTTTTTTTGATTGGAGGTTTAACGACCACCGTGAGCAACTCAGTGGGTTATAAGCAATCGCCCGTCCCTAATTTAGGGTCACTGGTTCCAGGGAAGGGAGAGAGCCAGTGCCGTAAGACAAACACAACATCCATGCCTGACCGGGATTCGAACCCGGACCCCTTACGGACGAATGATCAGAGGCCAACGCCTTAGACCACTGCGCCACCGGGGCGGCACAGAAAGATTACTAATGTAGCTTTCCAGGACTTTTTCAATTTAAAAATATGTAAGCTTCGTTGTACGTGGCATATTGATTTTGATGCACTGCTACTTCTCCAGCACATATGTATTTTTTATTGTACAACTCAAGTGCAATTTGCACAATCGAATGTCCAGATAGCTCAGCAACATAGTGTACGTAGCAAACTGCTGGCATAGCGCCTTTGGTTAACGCGCGCTGTAAGCAGTGTGGAAGGCGGGCGTCTCTAGAGGGTGGACGTGGCAAACTGCCAGCATAGTGCGATTGGCTAACGCGCGCTGTATGCAGTGTGGAAGGTGGACATAGCAAACTGCCAGCATAGTGCGGTTGGCTAACGCGCGCTGTATGCCGTGCGGAAGGCGAACGTCTCTGGAGGGTGGACGTAGCAAACTGCCGGCATAGTGCGATTGGCTAACACGCGCTGTATGCAGTGTGGAAAGCGAACGTCTCTGGAGGGTGGACGTAGCAAACTGCCGGCATAATGCGATTGGCTAACGCGCGCTGTATGCAGTGTGGAAGGCGGACGTCACTGGAGGGTAGACGTAACAAACTGCCGGCATAGCCAGTTACTTTGATACTTCTGTAAGGATTTGTCGTAATAGATCGGAATCTGTCCAAAATGACATTGAAGTCCTTTTTTCTTGGGTTCTTGGGGGGGGGAGGCGTTAATAATAAAAACAGTGAGCAACTCTAAGGGATGTAAGCAATCGGCCGTCTCAAATTAGTGGCTACTGGTTCCAGGGAAGGGAGAGAGACACAGCTATAAGGCAAACTACACCATCAATGCTTCACCGGGATTCGAACCCGGACCCATGTCGGATGAATTACTAGAACCCAGCGCTTCGTACTACTCTATCACCGGGTCATCTGAAGTGAGTGCACATACCCACACATCACACAAAATTCGTCGATGCTTCAAACACTGCATCTTCTCAAAACATTTGCTTTGCATTCACACTGAGTCAATGTGACTGAAGATTACCAGTTTGGTTGAAAATAAAAAAAAATGGTAATAAATTTACTAATGCTGTGACGACTTGGACAATGACAAAATGTTTGGAGAATAAGTTAAATGTTGCTTAAATGAAGATGCCCATGTCGACGATGTACAGTGTCATCTGGAAGAACAGAAATGAAAATGAGAGAATAAGAGCAAAAGTGTCAGAAGGCCCAAATACCAACCATGCTGTGATATATGGACGTATGCTAATAAAGAAAGAAATATAATTGGCACGTCATGAACATGCAGCCAGAATGCAGACCTAGGACATGGAGAGACTATTTAAACAAATACTTAAAGGAAAATAATTTAAATAATGTGATGACACAAGGCTAAGTGAATATTTGCGACAGTTAACTACCATCTAACTTAGGAAATAATTTCGTAGCCTATGCAAATTCACTGCTATATTGACGATGCCTTCACTGCTTCGGTACTTCGATATCTTGAAAAGAAGTTGGCCAAAAATATCCATAAATGGCATTAAGTGTTGAATTTTACACAACAGAAGTGCCATGAATAATAATATTAATGCGTAATAGCATGTTTATGGACTTGTTGACTAGGGTTAATAAGACAATGCAAATAAATTGCGTAGTTTTGTAATTTAATTTATGATAGTGGCAGCTCAAAGCGGCGTGATTCGCTTCGGGTTGGGTGGGATACAGGTCGGGTGTCGGATAAAATAAAGGACGGGTCAGTCCACGTTGCAAAATGTTGACCCGATTCCATCTCTGCTTCGATACTAGCAACTAGAGACGACCATTATCGTTCGGTGTTTCATTCCAGAAGCTTCTGGGTTCTTTAAAAGGAATCGATGTCAAAGTGCAAAACATGTCAAATCACTGAGACTTGACAGTCTTCTCTTGTTTTGAGGTAAAAGTTAAAAATACAAACTGAGACATTCAACACCTATACGTAACAGTCGGGCCTCCCAAATCGCTTCATGCCGCTGTTGTAGATCCAAGACTATGGCGTCATTTATTCACGTTACTAATTCCACTTTGGCCCACGTGTTGGAACTTGGTAATCCAGCAAGAGTCAAGTATTTTATAAAAAGACATTAAACGATCAGAAATTTAATCCAGCCGACTTCTCATAACTTTTTGGTGAGTTTCCAACTGCACGTTGGTGGCACACAAAAATACGTGCGTGCGCGCGTGTGTGTGTGTGTGTGCGCACTGCTAAAGACGGCCATCAAGAGTTTGTTCATTCCGCCTCAGAAATGAAATGCCCCACAGCCTTGAAAATAAATGCCCTCCGTTAGCGGGTGATAAGCCCAACCGCCTGCCGCGAAACACAGGAAGACAAAGGTCCACTTGTAGCATTGACAAGAAAAAAGACATGGCTTTATCCCCGCGAACACAATGCACAAGGGGTTGTCAATGTGCCCTGCCGCGTGGACACTTTCGGTGGTGTAACGCTACTCCATAGTAAGACCCATTGTTTTAAACAACGAACAGTTTTCGCCGATGCCGACCAGTGTTGTGTCACAGGGAGGAATTTTGCCGCGTCTGCGGCGGTTGACGCAAGAGCATGTCGTTAACCTCGTTTGATATGAAACGGGATGGAAATTTGAAAAAGCAGAGAAAGAAAACTATTTGCTCAAAAGAATGGTTTTACCACATATTTGGGCATTCCGCTGTGCTCTGTAATATGATCCACCAACCCAGAATCACCAAACAATGACGCGATTTTCATTTTAAATCAGTTTTTTTTTTTTTTTTACGTTGTTTCTTCTTGAGAAAAAATAATAAAATAACAAAGAAAGCTATGAAAAGTCGGATGGAGATTATAATGCTATGAATCTACCAATTTTATTATTTATGAATAGAAAAGTTATTTAAGTACGATTTCAGATCGTTAAAGTGGTTCCACAGAAAATATCTGCCGTATGTTTCCAATGGTAAAACTTTTTTATATATTTTCTTCGCAATTAATGTATTCCCAAGGATTAAAATTTGCACATTGATAAAACTAACTTTAAGTTATATCATGGGATACTTAATACTTGCTAAAACAAAACTAGGACAAGCCGCCAACGGTAACCGATAACTCGGGTACAGTTGGCAAATTTTGAGCGAAGCTATTGCAAAATCGGAAGGCGTCAAAACCTTACCATGGACGATGTCTAATCGCATGCCAAAAATCACGGTGATCGGATGTGTCATGTCGTAGCTATGCCCGAACAACTTATTGTTCCGAATCTCGTATAAAGAGCGGATTTTTTCAATTATTATTAAAATTGGTCAGTATTTTAATGGTCATTATTTTTATACGACACGACCAATCACCATGATACCAACCCCATGACACTCACTATGTCCTACCCTTTCTCTGTGGCAAGTGCCACCGCGATCGGCTGAAGATCTTTGTAGGAGATAGGTAGCAAACGACACCTTCTCAAAACCCGAAAAAAAAAACCCCCTTACAAGGCAAGTTTTTGGATGATTATTCCTCAGTGACACGGAATTTCGAGAATAGGAAGGCGTCAAATCCTGACCATGGACGTTGTCCAGTTGCATGTAAAAAATCACGATGATCAGATGTGTCGTCTCGTACCTACGCCCGAAAAACTAATTGTCTCAAGTCTCGTAAAGAGAGCTCCGCTCGGCCATAACTAGGACAAGCCGCCAACGGTAGCCGATAAACTCGGGTACAGTTGACAAATTTTGAGCGAAGCTATTGCAAAATCTAAGCTCATTAAGGTGTCTGTTATAACAAACCCTAAAAAACGAACGCGTAAAATTTATGAATTCCAGAACAAAAGTACGAAACATTCTAAAAAAGAAATGCCTAAAATTCATCATGAACTACTCTCCTTCACGCCTTCATGTTTGTTGTGATCAGGTTGCATGTAAACGAAACGGAAGGACACACTCAGATCGGGAATAACGTTTTTCATTTTGCATCGCGAAAGACACACACATACACAAACTTGCTTTTATTATTGTAGATTAAGCAAATGTTGAGCTAACAACCGGAGTCTTTCCGTTTCTTCGTTTTTCAATTCAAACGATTTTTTTAAATTAATGTTAGTGAGCCGACTTTTGTGAAACGGTTCAAGTAAAAGGCCATCTAGTTTTAATTGAAATTCCTCAATGACACGGAATTTCTGTAATCGGAAGACGTCAAAACCTGACAATGGACGATGGCCATTCGCTTGCCAAAAATCACGGTGATCGGATTTGTCATGTCGTAGCTATTCCCGAACAACTAATTGTTCCGAGTCTCGTATAGAGAGCGGATTTTTCAATTATTATTAAAATTGGCCAGTTTTCTAATGGTCATTATTTTTATACGACACGACCAATCACCATGATACCAACCCCGTGTTACTCACCATGTCCTTCCTTTTTTCTGTGGCAAGTGTCACCGCGATCGGCGGAAGATCTTTGTAGGAGATAGGTAACAAACGACTTCTTCTCAAAACCCGGAAAACCCCCTAAAAACGCAAGTTTCTGGATGATTATTCCTTAATGACACTTAATTTTGGGAATCGGAAGGTTGCAAAACCTGACCATGGATGATGTCCAATTGCATGCAAAAAATCACGGTGATCGGAATTGTCATCTCGTACCTATGCACGAACAACTAATTGTCTCGGGTCACGTAAAGAGAGCTCCGCTCAACCATAATTATATTAAAAATCGATCATTTTATTTGAGTAATGTTCCGACCTGGTAATAGATAGCGCAACCTGTACATCGATGACGTCAGTAGACAAACGAATGTTGGATTGCTTAATTATGGTTATGTTTTAGCAAGTATTAAGTATCCCATGCTATAACTTAAAGTTAGTTTTATGGATGTGTAAATTTTCATCATTGGGAATACATTAATTGCGAAGAAAATATGTAAAAAAGTTTTACCATTGGAAACATGTAGCAGAAATTTTAAGTGGAACCACCTTAAGAAAATACATCTTACAATAATAATAATAAAACCATCTTTTTTTTTTTCATGCTGACTTTTCAAGGAGGGAAGGGGGCTGCCATCATGAGCTCCAAAGGCACAAAAATTCCTTTTTCGTGCACAGTTGAACGTAAATAACGAAGTACCGTCTTTACACGATTTAAAAATGTGAAATGCTTAAAACGATAATCCGTTAAGAAGTATTTAATCTAAAAACACATCAGAGTTAAAAACATTCACACAATATAACACATAAGATCTTTCGGGCTTACTGAGCCCATCTTCAGATGCGGTGACAATGAAACACATTGCAGATCAGATCATACGTAGAGGATTTTAGTAAGGGAGTGTCTGACCCCAGGTCTTAGACAACTCTTAGAAATAGGTAGCTAGGAGATTTTGGCTAGGATGTCACAATAGGAAAATGACACGGAAGCGAAGCAGAAAGGGGGGGGGAGACGCCCTCATTTTTAACCAGGGGGGGGCTAGTACCCGGGGTCCAAAGGCTTAACGTGCCCATCCGACGCACGGCGGATATTTAGTGGTTCGAGCGTTCGTACCTGCTGGGATCGAACGTGAGGTTCCTCCGTGGCAATCACGAACGTTTACCACTAGGCCATCCGCGGCCCTGAAACACATTTTCAGGGTCACAATGCAGTATATAAGTGAAACTCATACGACGTCATCAAAATACACTGCGCATATAGGAGCTCATCATGCTTATAATAATAAAGAATAAAGGATTTTGTTTTTTTACAGTGATGGTGTGTAATAACATTTTTTAGACTAATTATTATTATAGGAATGATGAGCTCGTGTCATACAACCAACACATGCGCATTGTATTTTGATGACGTCATGTGAGTTTCACTTATATACTACCGTGTAACCCTGAAATGTGTTTCATTGTCACCACGTATGAAGATGGGCTCAGTAAGCCCGAAAGATCTTATGTGTTACATTGGGTGAGTGTTTTTAATTCTGATGTGTTTTTAGATCAAAACTTTCTTAACGGGTCATCGTTTTAAGCATTTCACATTTTTAAATCGTGTAAAGGCGGTACTTCATTACTTAAGTTCTTAAGGCACTATAGACATTCACCCTTTCCTAATTTAACCCTTTCAGCTGCCCATGGCAGCATTTTACGATAACTACGGCAAAACAATCCCTTTTCCATTTCCACCTCAGCAGTACTGTCCGTAAATCTGTCACTGGTAATAAGCTTTCGTTTCTTACCCTTTATTCTCCACTCCATGACCCAGGGCATAATGGGGAAGGACTAGCTCCCTGTCACGGGCATTATGCCACTGGATATCAACAAACTACCCAAACGTCTTCTCTCTTTCTCCTTTATTTGGTTGCGTGACGTATATTCTAATTTACCTTTCATTTTTAGTTCCTTTTCTTATGTAAATTTGTGTTTGTTCTCTTTTTCCCTTTCTAAACTTAACGTGATATCATCTCTCTCACATGAATGAGGTTGGCAACACTTTTGAGGTCAGAGAGAGTGACGTATGAATGTGATAAGAACGTTAGATAAAAAGGACGATACAGCAGTCGCTTAGTGTGCGTGCGCGCGCGCGCGCGTGTGTGTGTGTGTGTGTGTGTGTGTGGAGATGGTCGATCGTTGTTAAGCTAGATTATACGATAGATAATTAAGGTATTATATGTGAAGTTTAAAACTCGCAGTGCTATATTGTGGATTTCATCAATCGTTACTATACCAATAAAAGGCTATCGTAAGTTTGACTTCTGTATATCGTCTGGCCGTAAAACCTTAATTTGAGCTATTCCATGCAACTTTTGCATCGTATTCTCATTTAGTTCAGCATTTCCTTAATCATGGTTTTAGGCATAGCGTAACACCAATCTCGCACACGAAAAAGGGTTACGTTATAGTTGACAGGTAATTATTCTCAAAGGACTTTGGTCAATACCCCCTTAAATGACCACTCTGAATAACAAAGCTAAGGGTAAAGCAACGCTTTCTGATGCGCATTTTCACTCGTTCCAGCCCAGTTCTCAGAGATTATATTCGTCCGAGCTGATTTCAGCCCATTTTGCTAACCCCGAGTCACTTCGTTCCAGAAGATAAAGGGCAATGTTCCAGAAAAATATGTTTAAGGCAGCTGATTCCAGAGAAGAGAAGCGAGCCAGAGTCGTTGGAAAAGCCCCCATTGCTTTCTCCGGGGCTCAGGCCCGGACCAAAACATGGTCGTTCGGAAAACACAAGGCCATGACATTGGAAAGATGAGTTCCCTGTTTTAGTGACGTGACGCTGAAACCAGGGCTTCCGATTGACTTTCGACGCTGTCGTGTATGACGTCAAGCACGACACCGGCGTATCAGTCCTTGTAACATGAAAGCGACGTCACAAACGGAGGGAATTTATCTTTCTAATGTCATGGCCTAGTACTTTCTATAGGTGGTCATGGATCAACTCGCGCGATTACACTGTTAAACAACGAAATTTTTACAGGAATGAAAGTGGGTTTTCTTTATAGATTTTTGGGCGCTGAACACGAAAATAACAGTAAAAATCCTCTCTTAGCTACGGTTCCGAGTTAATTTGACCATTCATATTTTCTGTGTATTACGTATATTTCAATGGGATGTCCAAATACTAGGAATAAAATTTAACGAATTGACCTACTTTATGCGCGTTGCTGTTTTGCCTGCCGCTTGTGGGGAACATCTAATGCATCTCTCTAGAGCATCCAGCAAAAATCTGTTAACATTACAGCATTCCACTTTCCTTTGTATCATTGTTCCACTGCAGAAATGTCCTGGTGGAATCGCTCTCCATGTTCATCACTGAAAGCACCACAGTTATCAGGAAAGACATCGATATGTGAATGTAGAAAGTGCATCTTGAGTGTCATGTTGCAGCCAAGTTTTTCATAAGCACGCAATAGTTCTTCCACAAGGCCCATGTAATTGTGAGCCCTCTTGTTTCCTAAGAACAATGTTGCAACATTCCGAAAACATTGCCAAGCATGTTGCTCATCAGGATTAAGGATACACTCAAACTGTTGGTCTCCCAAGAGCTGGCATATCTGTGGTCCAATGAATATTCCCTGTTTGATCGCACATTGTGTGATTCCGTGTGGTTCGCTGGAGGAAGATAGTGGCACATATATCGGATCCGCACCACTGGTGGATGGATGAGCTTGTATAACAGCTGATTCTATGAGTTCATCATCATCGCTGTCACTACTTGCCTGAACGTTAACTAGGGAATCAGGAACCAGCAATCCCTCTCCATGGGCCACTGGCCGAATAACGAATAGTATTGTAGGGTAATCAATTATTATCTTCCTCTTCGTATTTATTCCTTTCTTCAAAGGAGGTATCATACAGAAATAGCAATCGGTTGAGTGGTTTGTTGGTTCACGCCAAATGGCGGGCACAGCAAAGCGCATTGAGACTTTCTTCCCATGCATCCAAGCATTCAGAGTTGATGGACATGTCGTACAGCACACATGTGGAGCCCAAGATTTATCTTGGTCTCACACACGACACCCAAAATACATGAAATATGCGTTTTTCACTGCTGCAGTCAATGGTCGCTTCCTGGAGCCACAAATTCCGTCATCACAAATAAAACAAAAGTTATCTGGATTGTTAATGCATTTGCGGGGCATTATCACTGTAGTGAAAGCCAACACTCGAACAGAAACACAATAAAACGTGAATGAAATAAAATTCACTTATTTAAATAAATTCACTAATCAACACTCTAACAGAAACATGCAGTGCAATAAAACTGACGCAGTTTGATACATACAAAAGAAACTGGATGGATCCGGTTCCAACAGCTTCTTCGCTATGATCACGTCATTCACGAGACGAAGACTTCTGAATCAACTCACCCGGACCACAATTTAATGTTTGCCGAGCTGACTTATGAGTGTCGCTATTATAACATCCCATTGATATGCATGTATAAGTGAAACACAAATGGTCGATTTTCTCGGAAATTTGGGCTATAGGAGAGTATTTTAACTGTGATTTTCGTGTTCAGCAACCAAAAATTTATAAAGGACAGCTAACTTCGGTTTTGTAAAAAAAAAAAAAGTTAAAATTTATTGAGCAGTGTTATTCAGAGGAAGGCGTGACGCTAAGCACCCAACTTTTCTTTGAGCCCACTCTTCCCCCCCCCCAAATATTGAAGCAGTTGGAACATATGACGGGTTCAAACCACCTATGATTCTAGGGAACTGGGATAAATGTATGTAAATTTCTCGAATTCACTGAAATTTTGTTATACAGTATAAAATTCATTCTTTGTAGAATTTAGTGTTTGTACTCGTGGGAAATAGAGAGAGTCTTCTGACCGAATTTCTGAGAGAGCAGTAGAAACACACCATTCTTGTAAATATAGTTTGAAACGATGAGAGAGAGAGAGAGAGAGAGAGAGAAATAGATATTCCTTGTCAGGTTACAAATTAAAATTCGTAAACAGCCTTATGAAAACAAAAATACGAAGGAAAAAGAAAACGACCTTAGTAAGCTAAAATTGCGAAGAAATAGTAACTTGCCATAGAGATTCATAGCCATGGTTCCCATACAATACACTGAATAAATACTACGTATAGTATTCACTTGAAAACCTTTTTTTTTTTTTTTTTTTAAACTACGAATAGCATTATTAGCGTTGGGTAAAATTCACATCAACGGAATGAATTTTTGCCAAAATTTCGCCTGCCTCAAGCGCTGTAGTTTAGGTAGAGAGACAACTCCACGAGAAGGTCAATTCTTAGAGGTCTGCAATGGCCGGGTTGGGCCTTTTTTAGTTTAGAGAACAAAGCAACGGGCCAGGCCGGGCCGGGCTGTGCATTTCCACAGGCATGTACGACCAGGCAGGGCCGGGCTAAGTCGATCCCTTCTTTTTATCGCAATGGTAAAGAAAGAAAAAAAGTCGTGTTCCCCGATTTCCTGGTGTGTTTAACTGTTTCGCTGGCTTTACTTACTTCCATGACATAGCCCAGGACGTAATCAGAAAAGCCAGGAGAGGTACTCACAGTGTTTTTACCAATCTGTAGGTATTAAGTTGGTAAAACCATTTTGGGGCTTGTTGACAGCAAAAAGATTCGACCCCGAGCAAGTGTGTGTGTTTTGTAGAGTGGGGGACGGGAAGTGTCTGCAGTGGGAGGAGGGTGGGAGTGTTTTTGCATGAGAGAGTGGGACGACATAGATTTTTTCTCCTATCACTAATCTGTATAGGAATTGACTTTTGTAATGTTAGCGCTTACTAGTTCAGAGAAAGGAAGATTCTGAACGCGCTCAGTCTTCCTTTTTCTCTCTTTTTAAAGGTTATATTTTTCGGTAACTGTCAAAGTTTAGTTATTATTTTTAGGCTTACATTCAACTAAATATTCTCAATAATATCTCATTTCATTATTTAATTTTAACGTTTTAATAGAATGGAATAGAAAGACTAAATGATACCAAATGACACATCACGGGCCGGGCCGGGCCGGGCCTAAATAAGAGCTGCAATTGACGAGCCCTGGCCGGACCGGGACTAGAGTGTCTGGTATTTAAAACGGACCGGGCCTGTCTGGGCCTTAAATGCTCGGGTTTGGGCTGGGCCGGGCTCACCAAATTAGGCCCGTGCAGACCTCTACTACAGCTGGGCGAAGCCCTACCAAGCTTTCTTTCACAAGCTTTCTCAGAAGAGTTCAAACATGTAGAACACATCCGAATGCAACGATTTTAGATTTCAATAAGCTCATTGCCAACCTCATAGTAGCAAACACAAAAAAAAAAAAAAAAATAGTAATAATAAAAAGATAGCGGGAAGCTTGAATCTCTGGGGAAAAAAAGTAATAATATTAAAGCCGTCGGAAGTCATATTCCTTGGACTTTTCATTACATTTGGTTACAGTTGGGTTAAATCTGGTTTCATCATACGGTTTGATATACCAATTTTTCGAAGAAATTCATATTAACCGAGGAACTGGAAATTGGTATCAATCGAAGAAATTGGCATTATCGGAAGAAATGGAAATTGGTATTAGCCGAAGAATTGGAAATTGGTATTAGCCGAAGAATTGGAAATTGGTATCAATCGAAGAAATTGGCATTATACCAGGAATTGAAAATTGGTATCAATCGAAGAAATTGGTATTAACCGAAGAATTGGAAATTGGTATCAATCGAAGAAATTGGTATCACACCGTACAGGATAGTTGGCCACTTCAATAAGGCACTGAGTTGCTAACTTTTTATTTCTTATATCAGGATTTAACGACGAAGTCTGTAACGTAATCGCATTTCCCTAATTTCGGGCCACTGCTCCCGGAAGGGGAAGGGGGGGAGTGTGCCGCCCAAGCTTCACACTGGGCTCGGTCCGAGGCCCGTCTCGGACTAGTGACCAGAAACCGGCAACCCTGACCACTCTTCTTCCGGGGAGATCAGTTCCTGATTAACCTTTTTGACCCCAGGTTTTGAAAGCTGGAGTCGCCACTGTTCAGAAGTCCTACCCAGCCGGTGCTCCCGGGGTATATAGGCCTCTCGTTATGACTAAGCCTGCGTACGTTCCTTAAAAGCTAAGCTTAGCTTTCAATTCAAGTTACTTTATATGTCATCTAAATATTTCCTTTTTTTTTTTCCTACACAAAATTCCTCAAAGAGAGTTCGAATTAAACCTAAGTAAGGAATCAAGACATAAATCTAAGTAAAATACAGAGGATGTTTACACATTTTCAGAACGATTTTTCAGCAATGTAATTAATGTTTAAAACAAACTTATTTCTTTCTTAAACGTTTTGTCTGTTAGTCTTTTCTCTGCACTATGAACTTATATCTAGCTTTCCAAGATAACAGGGCATTTCTTAAGATTGGTAGTGGTACTTTATTCCACTCCCCTTCCACTGCTTTCCATAGTCCAAACATTGTTTTAGGTATGCGTTTAGAAAGAGCTCTTTATAGCAGTCCGAAGGCAAAATAGTCAGTTGGTGACACATCCGGGGACTTTGAAGGAATATGAGCAAAATGTATAGACTTCATACACCGTTTGCTTTTCATTTTTTCAAGAAAGAGAGTGGTAAATTTAGATGCACTCGTATGACTGGTAGCTTTACCTGATGGGGTTCTACTCTTTGAAGGCTTTGTGCATAAAGGAATGGTATTTCCTTTTTAATTGTAGCAGTTAAAGCATTATTTTAGGTAGAATTGATCTTAAAATTCTTTTCAACTTTTCTTAACTTTAACTTCCCATTTTACGAGAAACCAACAATAATCACGAATCCTTTACTGAAATTTTCTTTGGATTCTTGAAACCAAGTTTATGTCTTTTTCTGATCTTTTGCTATAAGTAAATCGACTTTTTTTTTTTGTTACTGTCGTTTAGGTAGATCCACGCTTCATCAACAGTCATAATAAATTTCCATCTGTCTCCGGTTAAGTGGTTTTCAAAATGAAGTCTGCACCATGTTCTGCGTTGTTCAGCATCGTGCCTACGCAAAAGGCGGTCAACATGATATTTTTTTTTTTTTTAAGATTCAAGTCTTTGTTTGCTACCTTCCTTACAGTTGATACAGAGGCTTTTTAAGGACTTAGTGATTGCTATTTGAGTCGGTTGATTTTGTTTTAAGACCAGAGACCTCACTTTTGAAATAGTCGTAAAAGTACGCACCTTTTTTACGCTTTCCAACCGCAGGTTGAAGATTCGTATATGCTCCAGTTTTGTCTGTCTGTCTGTCCGCAAGATAACTTGAGTAAAAACGGTTCGATTTCGATGAAATTTTAGTATGTGGTACGGAACTACCTGGGGACGAATCCTATCGAAAATGGGCGAAATTTGGGGTCAAAGGTCACGACATAGGAGCGGAATCTACTCCATCGCCCTTATGCGTCATAACTTATGTAAAAATGCTTCGATTGCGACAAAACTTTATCGTGTTGTTCCGGAGGTATACTGAACCGGTTCTGTTGAATATCATAGAAATGGGGTCGAAGGTCAGGGTACAGGAGCGAGATTTAATCCACAGACATTAATTATCCTCATAACTTGACTAAAAATGTTTCTATTGCGACAAAACTGTCGTTGGACGTGCCCTCTCAAGCTCCTCAATTTTCGCCCACGGTTTGCTCGGTCCAAGAGCCCATTGCTCCCGACTCATGTGTTTCGTGTGTGTTTAAGGGTATGTGCTACCTTTCCTGCAACTTTTCCGAGTCAGAAAGTACATATTTACTTCGAATTTTAGCATAATATTACTTGCCGCCTACACTCTACTGCGTTTCTGAAGTGTGCGCCCAAGTACATGTTCCAGTGCCTGCTGTTCCTTTCCTGCATACCCTGTTCAAGTAATAGGCTGCCAGCAATCTTCCCATCTACTTTTCAGCACCAGTAAGTGAATTTTATACCGATATTCCTTCATTTTTCATCTCGGTGGGTATGTTTACATATGTCCATTGTGACTTGCCTTGAATTCCTTCTTTCGCACCTGCATTCTATTCAGTTGCCTTCTGTGCTTATCTTCCTGTTATCTACACGCCTTCCCGTTTACGTCACCCTCTGATAGTGGTCCTTGGGTGACGTCATCGTTACTGTGCTCCATCTGTCTCTCGCCGTTCTTCTAGTGACGTCCTTATCTCGCATCTTCCCATCGTCCGCCTTCTTTACGTGCCTTTTGCCATCTCCGTCGTCTTACGCTCTCGCGATTGTGCTGTTTGCTTTGCAGTTTCTGATTTGTACTATGTCTACTGCTTTTTTCGACCACTGACGCCTCCTCCGGATGTACTACTTGACAGTTCAACTCATCTCTCTTCGCCCGCAGTCACTGCCTTCCCCTCGGATCCTCTCTCAACTGCCTTGGGCTTCCGGTTTTCTCGTACCGGCTCCGTTTTAACAGCTCATTTATTAGAGTCCTTGTCACCGGGGAAGTCTTTCTTCGCTTCTTTAGCTCTCGGAGTAAAATACTCCGCGCTTCCACATACTAAACTTACAGCTTACACTTCAGCACTCCATCAGATTGTTCCACCTGATGCCATCACGCACATCGCACGAAAGCCTCGCTCGTTGTTGGTTTATTTTTCTAATCCCGCTCAAGTTGAGATGGTTCTTTCTTCTCCAATTTCAGTCGGCGACCAAAGTTTGTCCGCAATTCCTCTTGCTCATTGCCCTACTCTCGTTAGTTTATCTCCATTTCCTCCTGGACTCTCCAACGATTTACTGCATGCTTTCCTTTCTCAATGTGGTTTAGTTATTGGCCCTATTAAGACTTTGCCTGCTGCTGCAGACGATGAAGGGAATCGTCCATATTATAGTTTTCGACGTCAAGCTCTCGTCGTTTTACCTGACGAACAGTCCATTGTTTCCTGTCCGACAGCTTTCCACGTTATCTGCGGTCCACACACTCGCACTGTCAAATTTTTACCGCCTATCATTGTTTTTCTTGCAGATTGCCAGGTCACCATAGTTCTTCTTGTCCAACTCGGAATTTTTCTACTTCCATTCGTCCTTCTGCCTTGCCAGAATCGTGTGACTTTTCTTTATCATATACATCTTTGTCGACTCTTCCTTCTACATATTCGCAGCTTCCGGTTTCGAGTGGTTTGTTCCCGGCCCCTGATTCTACTACTTCACGTGTTTCTGCGGAGAATGTTTTTCCTGATCATCTACTACCGACAGCTCTCCTGGATGTTCTCCCTTCTGTTACTACTAAACCACTTTGCACGCCTCCATCGAGCCCGTCATCTGCCCAGTTCTCGTTGAAATACCCTCAGTCATCTTCTCCGCCTCCATCTCCTGCTCCTGTCAGTCCATTGTCTCCATGTTCGACTGCGGTCCCTACTTCTATGGTTCCGCTCTTCGTCTCCACGGAGCCAGCGTCTACCAGTTGCCTTATATCTCCTGCTCCCTCACCGCCCCAGTGCAACTTATCTGTTTCTGTGCCTCCATATTCTACGTCATATCATTTTCGTTTACTGACGGCTGATGTTGTTTCGTCTCCTGCTCGTCATCTCCAATCCTCACTCCTAGATGTTCCTGTTACAACTTCATGTTCACCGCCGTGCTCCGTTCAAGCAAGTCTATTTTCAACGGGGCCCTCCACTGGCAGCCCTGTAGTGTCTTCTGGGTTGCACTTGTCTTCTGTTGATGTCTCCATTCGGCCGTTTTCTCTAGACACTTCTGCTTCGCCGACTCCTGAGTCGCCGGACGAAGATCCTACTCCGCTTTTTATCAGCTCTCTCATACCGATCGTCTCTGTGAGTTCTTCACTCCCAGCAACTCTTGTCATGTCCATTAAACCTGCATCCTCCGACTCACAGTGTGCTCATTTGCCTTCTGACGTGTCATCTTCCTCTACAACCGTTCCTGTCGTCCTTCCCCGCACGGGGATAACTGGTTTTCCAGTTATTTGGGGAGCAGCGCCCCCACGGCCCGAGCTGACCTTGTGACTGGTCAACATCTGATGTCATGCCACCGCTTTGCTGTTGGTGTTTGCAGGGACGGCTGTTCATCCAGCTGTTGGGGAGTCGCGGCCCCACGATCCCGAGCTGGTCTTGTGTCTCGCTTTTTCGTTTTTTCTTATTTTCTCCACTGGCTAGTTGCCCGTGTTGTATTCTCTACCTAATCGCTACCACGTTATGTACTAACACCCCGGTCTTGTGGTTTTGTTACCCTCCACCACTAACTGATTTATATTAACCGCTCAGTTCGTAGGTTGCTGAGATTCCGATTAGGTTCCCTGCCAGGATTTGTCTTCTTTGGATTTCTTTTTTTTTTCCTTTTCGCTGGTTTGGGTGCTAGACCTACCTGCATGTTTGCCGCGTGCGGAGACCCGTGAGGCGGAAATGGGATGTCTGGGGGCTGAGGTAGCAGGAGACCGGTTAAGTGCCTCCTGTGTACCAACACTCCTCTTCGACCCCGGCTTCGCTGTAAACGGAGGCTAGAGTCTAACCCACCTCTAGTCAGAAGTCTTGTACCAAGTTGTGTACTGGGCTTTAGCGGCTTTTTTGTCGTATGGCACGGCAGGGTGAGCCCGGGGGCTGTGGGATCATGCCAAAGGCGTTGGCATGACGGTACCAGGAGGCCGAAGTGTCCGCCGAGTGCGTGTGATCACAGCCAACGGACTATATCTGCAACGTATAAGCTCCAGAACTGTGTCTAGCGTCATTTTCTTGGCTTGCGGACCTCCAGTTCTCCCTTGTAGGGCTCGGTGGTGGGTGGAGTAGTCTGCAGACGAATCTTCCTTCTTTTTTCCATGGGTAGAAACAAAAAACAAAACTCCAAATTTAGGACACCTGTGAATATGATGGTTGACAACGACTCTCCTTCGTCTTCTCAACCTACCAAGTCTCATACCCTTAAACGATCTTTAGACCATGACCCTGGACCAAGAATGTGGAACCTCTTCTTCGGCAGCTGTACCAGTCGCTCCGAAGCGTCGTCTCCCATCGATTGCTGTGACTACGCATGCTACACACTTACTTGTAGAATCCATCGATCCGACTGAGAGACTGTCCACCAGATCTCCATTTTTTATTTCTAAAGCTTTGGACGCTGCGGTTGGCCCCTTGAAGTCTGTGAGGAAGCTTCGCTCTGGGGACCTGCTTGTTCAAACTTGCAGTGTTTCTCAGAGTAACACTCTTTTGCTCCTTACTAGTCTTCAAGGCATTCCTGTCAAAGTGGCACCTCACCCCGTTTCTTAACACCTCTCGGGGTGTTATTTCGGAATTTGATCTCTTGCCATGCAGTGAAGAGGAATTGGTGACTGAACTTGCAGATCAAGGTGTTATTGCTGCGCGCCGTATGATGTTTCGGCGCGATGGTTCTTTAATTAAGTCTAAAAATGTTATCTTGACTTTTAACTCCCCGAAGGTTCCGACCGAAATCAAGGCTGGCTACTTGGTCTGTGGAGTTCGCCCGTACATTCCCAGTCCTCTGCGCTGTTTCAGGTGCCAGAGGTACGGGCATTCACAACGTTTTTGTAAGAGTTCCGCTCGTTGCGCAAATTGTGGCTCCAGTGAACATGACGGGGAAGGTTGCACTTCTGCGGCCTCCTGTGTTAACTGTGGTGAGGCCCATGCGGCTTACTCCCGCACCTGTATGAAATGGAAGGACGAGATGGCAATCCAGCGCCTCAAGACCCTGGACGGCCTCTCGTACCCTGCTGCCAAAGCCAAGTTGGGTATTCCCAACACCCGACAGCGTAGTTTTGCCGCAGTTGTTCAGTCTCAGCCACCACCCGTGCAGCCCTTTGTTCCGCGCCCTGTAGCTCTCGCCGCACTTGCCAAGCGATCTACAGTTGAACAAGCGACACAGGTGGATTTCACCGAGCTCCAGCTTATTCGACCAGCTGAGTCTGCGCCTTCTCTTTTGAAGACGACCGACTCTTCCAGTTCCCAGCGGAAGGCCTGCACGTGCTGGAGAGCCGGCCCTCAATCCTCTAAGGTGTGCAGTGTCCATCCACATGTCGCGGCCATCATGGCCGACTTTGCAGCTGCCTCGGACTCAGCGCGGTCCCCACCCTCACCCAACATTATAGAGGAACATAGGGGGGAGGAGAGTGACAGTTCGTCCCCAGCCTCAAACAACATTGCAGAGGAACATGGGGGGAAGAGAGTGACAGTTCGTCCCCGCCCTCTGCCAGCATTGCAGAGGAGTGTGGGGGAGGAGAGTGACGGTTCGTCCCCCTCCTGGTGAATCATCCTTTGTGTAGTTGTGTTTACTGCTGATTATATTAGTTAATTATTACATACCTAAATTTTTATATAAACCTAATTCACTGACGTGTCTTCACAGCTTTCTTCATCCTCTTTTCCAACTTTTACCCAGCCTGTTTTCTCTTAATCCTTTTCCCCGCTTTTAAACATCTGTCGCTGATAGTCCTTTGTCTGGCGCTCTTTGGCCAAACCTGGCCCTTGCGCCATTAAAATTCATCAACCAACCAACCAACCTGTCGTCCTTCCATCAGCTTCAGCCACTGTTCCTGCCTCATCGATTGTTCCTGCCAGTGCTCCTTCACCTGTGTTTCATCATGCTCCATTTTTGCCTTCCTCGACTTCTGCTGATGGTACTTCCCTTACTTGTACATCTTCTACGGCTCAACGTTCGCGACGGCGGCGTAAGCCTCTTGCTCCAGATCCTCCTTCACAACAAGACTTTGCTTCTTGTGGTGATTATTGCCGCGCTAATGAGCGTTGGGTGAAACCTGCTATGTATAAATATCCAGACTTCTTCTTCTCGTATCCGCTAACACCAGTTCCTTTTTATTCCAGTATATTCCAGAGTGTGAGCCCTTAGACTCCTGCTTGACTTCTGCTATGCTAAATGTCCTGTGTATTTCATGTTCCTCAAAATATCTCTCTGTTTAAGAGAGTGGCCTGCTCGCCCATAGTTCTTTTTCTTATGTTTTGTTGTCCTGAATGCCTCAAGTGTAAGCCTGTGATTTTGTCCACGTCTTTTTGGCCTTTTGCCCATGCTATATACCCCTGTTTTATTGTACACTATTAGTTGTCTAATAAAGCGATATTGAACGACAAAACTTTAATATGTTGTTGCGGAGGTATACCGAACCGATTATCTTTAATATCATCGAAATGGGGTAAAAGGGCACAGGAGCGAGATTTATTACACAGCCATTATCCTCACAACTTGATTAAACATTTTCCTATTGCGACAGAACTTTAGTATGTTGTTCCGAAAGCATGCTGAACAGATTGTCTTTCATATCATCGGAATGGGGTCAAAGGTCAGGACACAAGAGCGAGATTTATTCCACAGCCATTATCCTCATAACTTGACTAAAAATGCTTTTATTGCGACAAAACTTTAGCATATTGTTCCGGAGGTATACCGAACGAATCAGTAGTCAAGGTAGGGAGAACGGTTTGTCTGCGCGCGATTTCTGGTTTGTTGGAAAGCGAATCATAATCATAGTATTGCATGATTTTACTAACTTGTTTGGATGTTCGTTTGGTGTTGTTTTTCCTGTTAAAAGCAATGCTTGACGATTTTTCCTTCTATTATTATGATATAGCTTATTTTACATTTAGAAATGCTAATTCCATGATTTTTACAGCGTTTTTTAATTATAGATATTCGTATTCTGTAAATAAAAAACGTAGATTCTATGTTTGTATTTTGTAATTAAAAAGCAGAACGTTCTACCCACAACTTGTGTACATGCGCCATTTTTTTAGATGACGATATTTAACTGCAGGAGATGTTTCTTCCGTGTTCAATCGATATTTTCGGAGCAAAGCTATTACTTCAAATGCAAATATCAATGGAAAAGTATATAATGCGAGTGAAATATGAACACTAAAGAAACGCTATTGCCAATTTCAATTCTTTGAAATTCTTTTGTTTTCTGTAATTTCTCATCAAAAAGGTTCTAAAATGTGTGAACATCCTCTGTAATTCGTTTGGGGCAGAATCAAAGTTAAGGTCTTTATTACTAACGGCGGTTCGTTTGAAAGCAGTTGACGTGATGAAAACCGAAAACAAGGGATGTTTAAAAGCACATTTCAGTTAAAACCGCATCGTTTTTTATCGTTCTCAAATGTGAAAGATTCCAGCGATCTAATGACTCTGTGAGAAACACGATACTATGCAGGGAAATCCACCGAAAGATCAGGGGAAAATTGGGTGAAAGTTCCGATTCTAAACAGAGCATCCACAAAAGTATGCTTAAATTGGTTTTAAATGTCTGCGGGGATTACTTTTTTCTTCTCCACCCTCGCGTTTTCCCCTTTTCCGACAAGGGAGGGAGGAAAGCGGTAGAAAAAGAGGGGATTTTATGAGGTGGTAGATTCAACTCTGACAAAATATATCGGATTACCACGATAGCTTTGAAACCCACAAGTGGGTCTTCGAAGTTTGTTCTTCTACAATAATGGATGATAATGGATGTTAATGTTCTTCCGACATTTTCTCTTCAAACAGAACAGTGTTCCTGAATTTTTTCTCTTAGTATTTTTTTTTTTTCGGAACTTAGATGCGGTAGGCATGGAATTTCATCAATCACTTCTTTGTAAAACATGCCGACTTTAATGCAGTAGAGAAATTTCTTATTAGTTGGTCGCGGTGTGCTTTAGAACTTTGATTTTAAAGACAGAAATTTAAAACGTAACTTTTTTTTTGGGGGGGGGTGCGAAAAAGCGGTTTAACGAATATTAATGGAATATTCATGAGACAATTATCATGATAAATATAACTTCAGCTGTCATGAACAAGTATTTCTGAGTTAAAAAAAAACGCGAGTCTCTTGGGTTTTTTTTTTCAACAAATGACAAATACTTAAACACAAATCTTTATCCTGTATATAATATGATCATACGATGTTCCCTGGAGAACAAGATAGGGAATACCAGACAAAAAATACGAACAGAGAATCCAAACTGACTCAGTTTGGAGGATAGATGTTTATATAACTGTAACTACTGAAACCAGACAAAGTAAAAGTAAAAGTTGCCGCCCCGGTGGCGCAGTGGTCTAAGGCGTTGGCCTCTGATCATTCGTCGGAAGGGGTCCGGGTTCGAATCCCGGTGAGGCATGGATGTTGTGTTTGTCTTACGGCACTGGCTCTCTCCCTTCCCTGGAACCAGTGACTCTAAATTAGGGACGGGCGACTGCTTATAGCCCATTGAGTTGCTCACGGTGGTCGTTAAATCTCAAAAAAAAAAAAAAAAAAAGAAAAAAAGTAAAAGTTGAATGAGGTGTAACAAATATCTAGAAAACACCCGTTACTTCCTTCCACTACAAAGGCGTAGACATTATGGTGCCGAGCCATGTAAAGACGACGTTAATCCCTTTACACACATCTGCGGTCTGCTTAGGATTATTGCAAGTCTTCGGTAGCGGTAGTTTTTGCTGAAATGTCCGTGTGGTGTAGTCAAACTGCAGCATCGGGCGTAAAAGGCGTACGAACGAGCCTGTCCCCTTTAAACCATTTACTTTCATTTAATGGTTAATACCAATAACAGAAATAAGGACGGGTCCATAATAGCCGAGATGAGAAATTGTGAAAACTTTAACTTGTTCGAGAGAAGTGGGCTACTGTTAAGTTTCCAAACAGCAAGAGAAAAAGATGAGAAATTTTAAAGGACTTGAAGTGAGCGATAAAAATCCGCCAATGACAAGAAGGATGCCTGAAAGAGCTCTCGAAAAAGATGATGAATGCGGGATGTTCCGTTGGCGTGATTATTATTTAAGTATTGAGGTGAACGCCGACTTATCAGAAGAATCATTCTTTGCAGGTGCCTGTCATTGGAGCAGGGAAGCAAATGAATAAATAGTCCAACAAATTAAATGTAAGAACAGATGGTTACGAAAGCTTGAATCTTTATTCTTCAAATCGGGGGCAAAGGGAAACTATCGGTTAGTCAAAATAACTTAGTTTATATTTCCAGCGGAAGATGAATATTTTGGAATCCCTTTTCTATGTAATTCCCGCCAAAATCTGTTCCCATTCCTTACTGTCTAGTGCCTGTGCAAAAAAATTCAACCTCACTTCCCCAAGTTACCGGCAGAACTCCCTTTTTATGACAGCCGTATATTTTTCCTTTCACTCTTTCTCTCTCTGCAGTTCGAAGGAAGATGTTCCTGGCGTAAGAAGATGATTGCCCTTGCTGACGGTCGAATCGTCACTGGAGGACTTTCTGACAGAAAGTGTGTCCTCGAACGACCGGGAATGAAGGAGGGGTGTGTCCTTTTGTTCGTGGGTGGTCCCGAGGGATCTCTTAAGCGTCTTTTTAACAGAAGACGAAATTCTGGCTGCTGTTAGCGCACTGAATAACCAAAGTCACTACTTAATTATATTTTTAATATTTCAATTTAACAGTTCACATAGGTCTAAGATCCATGGAACAAGAACTTAAAAAAATAGATGTTTGATTCCCCACTCCCGTGATGCGCACACTGTGATTCATTTTCGTCATTTTGTTAATAGCAGTAATGGTATTATTGATATTGATTTTTAATAGCGACTAAGGTGTAATTTGATAATTTAGTATGTTCAGGAAGAGGCGGTTTTGTCCGAAATACTCTAATTTGTTAATGTTTGTCACAATCACAAAAAAAAAAAAAAAAAAAAAAATTAAGTTTTTCAGTTCTTTACCGATATTGTTATTGAAAAATCTGTTATTTGCTAAACATGAGTCATAAAGTTATTTCCAGGTATATGTCGTATGTCCTCGATAAAATATAAGTAAAGGTCAAAAGAGATACAGATTTTTAATTACAGTACAAATTCACGAGCGGCACTGTTATCTCCCCACACTAGTGACGGAGAAAAGGTGAAACACAACGCGATGCTTTCTTGTATATTTTTATATTTACAAGGGATATGTTTATTACCTACGAGTGCATGTGTATGCGTATGTGCAGCTCTTTGTGTTTTTTACAGGCCAAAACTTTTAAAAATAACATAGTTACCGTTTAAAACGTTTGATCATAACACTTCATTAACTCGGCTGTCAGACAACTGGTGAAAAGAGCTTTGGGGAAATATGTCAGACAGCAGTCTCCATATTTCCTCAAAGCACTAAGAGAAGTAGAAATGATTTTAACTTACAAGAAAATAAAAACTGTTGTTATATTTACTGTTGCTAAAACCAATGATCTCAGGATTACATATCTTTGCTTCTAATAAACCCGGCTTTTGGAATTTCGACTTGAAACCGACCATTGCAATGCGGAAAACAATAAAAACCAATCTGCCATATTTTGAAGGTTATGCAAAGATTTCTCGTGAGCAGAGTCGGATCCAGAAGTTTGGGGGCCCCGGGCAAGAACCATGCTATGTGGCCCCTGGACTCTGCCACGAGTCCTCTGGGCAAGGGGAATTGAGATTTCTCAGGGAGAGAGGAACTGCATATTTATGTACTTTTTTCATATCTTAAATCTGATTTTTTATGGTGAGTGCGGGGGGGGGGTTGAAAGGTTGGGTTTGTAGAGGAGGTGGGTGTGTGCTATTTATTTATTTGTCGAAAATGTTTGCTTCGTGTAGTCAAACTGTATGTGTTGTGTTTCTTGTGTTGGGAGCAGTGGCGCCCATATGAGTACTTAAAGGGGGTCCAAGAAAAATCCTTACCTCCTTCAAGACTGTCAAACATTTTAGTAAATGTACAAGATACTAAAATAAAATCCAAAATAATTGATACAATCAATCATTTATATCTTATTATTTTTAAAAATGCTTTAAGAAAAGGTTTCGTCTATTTTAGGGTTTTAAATTTATCTAAAATATGGCTATACCAACGGCTGGGGGGTCGCCCCCCAAATGGGCGCCCTTGGTTGTGAGTGTATCTTATGTTTCTTGCATGCCCTTGAGTTTGCGCTCGTGAGCTAAAAGTCTCTGTTTGTTAGCTATATAAACTAGCACGCCCACGGCAACCACTATAGTAATAATATAATCTTATTAAGGAACTCGCGGAGCTCCGAAAGATCTCATAGGGCTTTTAATGTAACTTTTACTTTTAACTGTTTTTCAAAACTCATTAAAATTTTATTCGTTTCGTGCTAAGACGGTGAACAGAGATATTGGACTTAAGTTGGGCTCGATCATTATTCATTGTTGAACTGATTTTCAAAATACAATAAGTTATGGAATAAAAGAAATTAATATTTATGCAACGGAAAATTTGAAAAAAAAAAAAAATTAGGAAAAAAATCGACACTTGGATGCCCCGGGTACTTAGATCGGCTCTGCTGGTGAGTTATGTTTGTTAAAAAGGCACCCACACATTGTATTTTATTTTTGTAGGCTAAATATCAGACACTTCGCTTCTGCTTTTTCTCTGAAAAAGAAAAAGGAAGAAAAATGTAGAGCACAACTAACATAGGGGAACATAATTCGATACCTGCTATGCATGCAATGTTATTATGCACAAAAGTCTGTCCAAAGAAACTGACACTTTTAATATTACCCTGATAGCGACATGTTTCGTTTGTTACATTTTTATGCATTAAAGTGGATATCATGTTATGTTATCCGATTAAGCGGGGATGACTATATTAGGTAAAGATATTATTTACATTATTTTGAAAAAGTGCGTTTTCGACCTGGACTGTTTAAGCAGGAAAACATTAAGTCCTCTTTATAAAGATACTTTCACGAAACATTAGACTTTAAAATACATACAGATTCGCTCCGATTACTGAAGACAAAAAGAAAATTTACAAATTCAGTTTGTTTCGCATCATTCCATGCAGGCCGGGAAAAAAACTGTAGTGAAGACGGCATATTTGGAGGGTGGCGGGAGAGGTGGAGAGTTGATAATAACCACCCTGATAAACTCTTTGGGCTGTGTTATAGATGCTTTCTTGTCGTGGTGTCGCAAGCCGCGCGGCGCGCGATGTTTAAGCATTTTAACGACCACCGCGAGCAACTCGATGGGCTGTAAGCAGTCGCCCGTCCTTAATTTAGGGTCACTGGTTCCAGGGAAGGGAGAGCGCCAGCGCCATAAGACAAACACAACATCCATGCCTCACCGGGATTCGAACCCGGACCCCTTTCGGACGAATGATCAGAGGCCATCGCTTAGACCACTACGCCACCGGGGCGCAGCTCGTTGTGCGAAAACACAAATTTGATCGTGACGAAATCGCGCCACCTCACTCCGGAGTAAGTTGCTCTCCCAACTAAGCTACACGGACGGAATGTATCGCTGCAGGTTTGTCGTCCCGACACGTGCTTCACCTCTGTAATACATCACATTAATTCCCTCCTAATTTTTTTTTTTTTTTAATAAGCAGAGAACGAACTTTCATTAATTCCAGAAGATCTGTGGAACAAACATGACACATTTTTCGAAGAACCCAAAGGCCAGTACATCCACTTTTACGTTCGATCTCCAATGGGGAAACACAAATTTGTCCGTGACGGAGATCGAATTCGCGCCCCTTAACTCCGGAGTAAGTTTCTCTTCCAACTAAGCTACACTGATGGAATGTATCCCTACAGATTTGCCATTCCGACATGTACTTCACCTCTGTAGTAGGCCACAGTTGCATAAAATACAGAGCAAATGAATAGATGAGAATGCTGCAGTTTCATTTATTTTATTATTTGCTTAAACTTATAGTACAGGTTGTCCCGGACTGATCTCACTAAATTATTAATGTACTTAGAGTTTTCTGTCCTCTCGCAAGTTATTGCGTTTCTTAATTCCTCGCTGTTTCGTACTTATCTAATTCTACCTAACTTTTCATTCTCTTGCGCTGTCTTTCTCGGACACCCGGAAAAGTGCCCTTCTGAGACCATCATCTCGCGACCTCTCTCCAAACTTCTGTTTTTCTCAAGTGATCTCTGTGACGTCCGTTCCTCTCTCGGCCAAGACCGTAGCAACCTTTTCTTACCCGGGAGTGCGAGACTTGAAATTACGCCCCCTTTCAATTCAAAATTACATCTCTTCGAGTTCCACTCAAATAATACTTAGTTTTTAATTTCTCATACACCGGCGTTATACGAAAGTGTTATGGTAGTTCAAAAATCGCACTCCAGGTTTTTGACATAATTTGATTAAAAATACAAAATCTGGGTAAATACCCAATAGCCACAGATTGTAAATACCAAGTAAAGTGAACGCCGACTGCACAACACTCCACAGAAATGCAGAACGAATGAGTATCGGAACAGTGAACTCTCCAACAGGCAGAAGCTTTTTAGGGGTAGGGCTTGGAAAAATTCCGTTCAAGGATAAACGCTCATAGAACTTTCACCAACAGAGCACGAATGATTAAGCTCTTCATCCCAACTGCATGTTTGAAAAGGTCATGGAGGTTAGGCATATCATATTTTCTATACATCCATTCACAGTTTTGGGAAATTCCCTCCATGGATATGAGATGTTCACACCTCATAGTGTATGTTACTCTGTATCCTGGTTAACTTCATGGAAAACTGTATAAGACTAACAAAAGCGTTTAAAAAGAAAATATTAAAGAGTGTAACTTTCTTTATTTAGTTAAAATTTCTATTTTTTATATTACCAAGAGCATGAATTTACGCCTCTGGAATATCCATCCCCCCTCCACCCCCACCCCCCACGTTTGCTATAGCCCTGCTCTCGACCCTCCTCTGCCTCGATCCCTAACTTGAAGGAGAGAGCTCCCCGAGAGCAATAAAATATTTGTTAGCTCTCTCGATGAGCTTTTCGAGCACAATGCATTAATCGCTGCGAAGGCCAATAAAATCGTAAAACATTTAGACACTTTGTCAACGTACTAAGTTCGATTTCCATGGGAAAGGCTGCTGCTTCACAACTCTAATAATGACCTAACAGATAGCATTTTCGAAGATTCCTGTGCTCACCTAACCAGTAGCGCACACAGAATTTCATCAAGGGTGGGGTCCAACAAGAAATCAACGAGACAAGCTAAATGTGCTATATTTTTGTGTATATAGATAGAGTATAAATCTTATTCTGACTACGGCTAAATTAAATATATTAATATATACATGAATGTACACTATACAGGGTGATCAGAATCGACCGCACAATAAACCTGCAGGGCGATTCCTCGTGGGGAAAGAAGCCAACAAACGTTGTCTGTTGTTCCGTCGGACGTCGTATTCCGGAGATATACGCGCCGAAATTTCGTGACGTCACTTCCCGTAAGGATACAGACATTAGAAATAACTTACCCAATCACTTTGAAAGAAAACATGTAATTTATTTATGTCTACCACTACAACACAAATGATAAAACACGTGGATTCGCGTCAAATTACAACATGCGTTCAAAATGACCACCTTATAGTGCGGAACAGGCGGCAGCCCGCCGAGGAATAGACATCTGCACGCGTTGCAGCATAGCAGGGTTTACAGTTGTGATGACCGCGTGTAAGGTGGCCACTAGGTCGTGCAGGCTGTTAACAGGCCGTCGATATACCAGCTCTTTTAGATGACACCACAGTAAGAAGTCCAATGGGTTAAGATCCGGCGATCCAGCGGGCCATGCGACAGGACCACCACGGCCAAGCCATCGACCGGGATATTCCGTATCCAGTCACTGGCGAACATTTGCAGCGTAATGCGCCAGTGCTCCATCATACTGGAACCATAGATTGCTGAGAAGAAACAATGGTACGTTTTCCAGCAAGTCCGGCAGAACATCACGAAATAACACCATGTATAGTTGGCCGCTGTGACACGTTCGGGAAGAAGATATGGTCCCACTAGGATATCACCCACAATAACACACCAGATATTAATACCCCATCGGACCTGGTGAGCGTGTTCACGTGTTGCGTGAGGATTGTCCAATGCCCAAACATGACTATTATGGGTGTTGCAGATACCCTGCGTGAGAACCTTGCTCCATTAGTCCACAAGATAGGCGGATGAAACTATTATCGGCAGCATGTTGCTGTAGCAGCAACTCACAGTAAGCCTGTCTTCAAGGATAATCATGAGGTAATAGGCCTTGCACCAGTGTGATGTGATATCGATGCAGGTCTTCGTCGTGTAGAACAGCAAGTACGGTACTTTGGTGCACACCGAACTGTCGCGCGATCGCACGGCTGCTGGTCGTTGGCTCTTCCTCTATGAACTCTAGTATGGCGTCCTCGAGTGATGGTGTTCTCACAAAGGGTCCAGCGCCACTGTTTACACTTGGACGTGGTGCGACATTGCTTGTGTCGCGCATTCGAGCGTCAAGCCGCCGTATGACCTGGGCGTCCGGGTGCCGTCGTGCTGCGTATCGCTCGCTGTAGGACGTTGCTGCACGCAGTGCAGCAAGGGCCTACCCAAGAAGGAGATACATGTCACAATACTCTCTCAAACTGTACGACATATCGCCACTCACACTACTGTCAAATGTATCAACGCAGTATGAGCTTACCTGCCGCCGTTGCCAACCCTACCCCTAGCTGCCGTATCGCGCAGGCGTACAACTGATGGTTTCACGCTACCACGTCCTCCGAACTTGCATACCCACCCCGTGACACATTTTCAAAGTTGATTGCCTTTTTTTTTCTTCCTTTATTTTTTTTTAATTGAAGGTTTAACGACCACTGTGAGCAACTCAGTGGGCTATAAGTAGTTGACCGTACTGAATTTAGGACCACTGGTTCCAGGGAAGGGAGAGAGTCAGTGTCGTAGAAAAAACACAACATCCATGCTTCACCGGGATTTGAACTCGTACCCCTTTCGGACAATGATCAGAAGCCATCGTCTTAGACCACTGCGCCACCGGGGCGGCTTGATTGCCTTGTGATAAATGCGTCTGTATAACTATCCACGTCGCTCTTCAACGAGCATGTGCGTTACCGGATGCGACGTCACGAAACTTTCGGCGCGTATATCACCGAAATGCGACTTCCGATCGGACAACAGAGAACGGTTTTCGGCTTCTCTCTCTACGAGGAATCGTAGGTTTATTGTGCGGTCGATTCTGATAACCCTATATTATTAAAATTATTCAGACTTCACACTCCTTTGGGACAAATGGCTTTATTGTCGCAATTAATAGTTACTCTGTCCACCTTTCGCTTGTATGACATCGGTAACACGTCTAGGCATGCTATCAAAGAATTTCCTGTAGGTCTCAAAAGGACTAGCTCGCCATTCGTCTTGTAAATATGCTGCCAGAGTGGAGAGCGAAGACGGTCGTTGTGGTCGATTTTGTATAAGTCGCTCCAATTCATCCCAGAGGGGTTCTATGGGATTAAGATCAGGACTCCGAGCAGGCCAGTCTGACAATCCCAGCTCATTTTCAGGAAAGCAGTCGTGCACATACGCCGTGCAATGTGGCAGGGAGCTCGCTCTTGTTGGAAGAGACAGTGGTCATTTCCATAATATTTCCATATTGTTGGTAGCGTGGAATTATCGTGAACGTTGAGGTACACTTCAGAGTTAATGGTTTGTGGAATAACAACCAACGGGCCGAGTCACATCGAATCTCTGCCGAACTTAAAATTTGGAAGAACAACACAGTCCGACGAAAATCGTTCGCCGGGATGTCGCCAAATCTAAACGCGTTGACCAGATTGGAAGAATGAAAAGATTGACTTATCATTCACAAAGAATAGCTTTCTAGTCGTCCACATTCCAAGAACGACGGGACAAATAGCACTCCAGACGGTACTTCGCATTCACGGTAGTGATGTGCGTTTTGTGTGCCGATGCTGTAGAATAATAACCCACACTGCGCAACTCTATGCGGATAGTTATGGTACTAACCGAGCCATTGCAAGCAGTTCTTATTTCAGCCGTGATGGAAACAGCAGAGAAAGAACGTGATTTCTTAACGATTCTTACCATGGCTCTTCTGTCATGTTCTGTCAGTTTATGCAGTCTTCCTGAACGTTCTTTTGCTGTAGTTCCATTGTCATGCTTACATCTCTTCATGACATCACTTACAGTCAATTCTGATGTGTTTAGTTTAACTGAAACGCTCCGTATGGAAACGTTACTCAAATGACATACATGTACATCCCTTGACCATTCGACGCTGGTAAATGGAAAGTTCAAGTCCATGCGGCATATCCGCTTCAAAGTTACTAATAACACGACAAAACACCTCAGCTTTAAATTTGTACCTCCCCACTCACAGCGCGAGTCTTCCTACTCAACCGTTCTTTGCACTTATGCAAATATTTGGCAGTGTCAGAATACTTTTGATAATATAGTGTGTGTATGTACGTTGTGACGTGCCTGCCCAGCAGGACGCACACGACATAAAGGCAGATAGCAGCGATAACGAACGTCGGCGTAGCTCAATTGGTAGAGCGACTTATTCCGGAATGATGGGACCCGGGTTCAAGCCCCGGCGTGGACAAAAATGACGGAGAAATCTACTTCGTTAGAATGGCGCCCGAACCTTCCGGAAGACCCGGCCGTTCAAGATCTCGCAATGGTGTGATGTTCTTTCCACACCGCGAGATAGGAAAAATAAGAGAATCCCTTCTTCAGCGCTTCGAAAAATATATGTGTGTGCCGTTGCATTCCACTCACTAGATTGACTGGGAGTTTTCAAGTGCGTTCTACAGCGGATGGCTGCCTGCGACGATTCCTGGTCACTGCTGACCCGTGGGCCATGCCCCCGACCCTCTTTCGGTGGGGGGGATGTGACGTGCCGGCCCAGCAGGACGCACACTAGATAAAGGCAGATAGCAGCGGTAACGAACGTCCGCGTAGCTCAATTGGTAGAGCGACTTATTCCGGAATGAGGGGTCCCGGGTTCGAGCCCCGGCGTGGACAAAAATGACGGAGAAATTTACTTCGTTATAAGGTTCATAATTAATGCTAACATAAATCATCACAGATGAGCCCACAGATTAAACAAATTCTCTGAAGAAATAAGATAAATTCAATAATCATTGACCACAAGACCTTAATAAATATAAAGATCATTACGAAAACTAAAACTAAGACGGACAGAAAAATAATTGATAATAACAAAAATATGAAATTTATAAAACTAAGCGCAGAATCTTTTTTTTTTTTTTAATTTAACCATATTCGGAATGTTTTTTAAAAGAAAATAATTTGTATTCCTTCATTTGATGAATAAAGGACTTGGGGTATTCTTGGGAGGGGTCCGGACCCGGCTGACCCTCCCCGTGTGTGCCGCACATCACCTAACGAAGAAATACACACGGTTGAAAATTCCCTACTTGGAAGTGAATTAATTCTGAAATCCCCGTAAAAGCTTTTAGCAGTCGCTTGTCCTTAAAGAGGTTCACTGATTCCAGGGAAGGGACAGAGGCAAACACACCACCTATGCCTCATCCGGAACTCACATTCGGACCCAACTCTAACGAATTTTCAGAAGCCAGCGCTTGCGCCACCGAGGCGGCCTTCCCATTTGTGAGCTGGAAGGCAGGGGCGTAATGCAAGAAAAGCACAATCAAAGAGTCAAAGTGAAAGCGACAGCTATGAACTTTCTAACCGACAGCAACAGCTCCTGCTTATAAAAAAAAAAAAAAAAAAAAAAAGATCATTTCACCGAAGAACGGATCAGTGCAAAGCAAAAAGTATCTAGGCACCCATTTCTTTAAAGCTGTAGCACTATGAAGCGATTAATATCATTGCGCCCGTGACCTCTTCAAAGACCTAACGACCTTGTAAACAGTTCAAGGGAAATATTTACAGTAGAACCCGCAGGAGGAGAATAATAGTACAAGCCAAATGAATGAAAATGCTTATGATCGTTTAACGCGAACTCTTAACTCTCAGCTGGCGCAGGGTCACAACTTTGCTTGTAACAATTAGCGACCCCGCCCTAAGTGATACAAACCCCGGGAGCGATCCATCAGCAAGTACTGATATCGCCGCCTATATCTGTCGCTTAGAAACAAGCCGCTGATTATGCTGATAACGATAGCGGCTGATTTTAGGAAATAACTGTTATTCTCAGAATTCAGTGCAGGATGGGAGGGGGGGGACTAATAGCTGTCACAATTTAAGAAAGTTCATGAGATAAAAAATGAATCAAGACTGATGAAAGTCTTTTTTGTTTTTTATTATTATTTTTTTTATAGTTAATTCGTCAAAACTAAAAATAAGCTGGCCATATAAGTGCGTCTTTGGGCAAAATATGCTGAAAACCAGTGCCATCTATTCCAGTCTTGGTTACACAATCTACACAAAATTCTACTTTCATTCCAAAATACTGAAAAACCATTTAGAAAATTCTAAAACAAAAGCTATATCTTTTGAGATAATAATAAGTACGTGAACATCTAATTATACCAACCAAACACAACTTGCAAGAAATTTTCACGCAAAGATAAAAAAAAACAAAAAAAAAAACTGAAATCGTGATAATGTTTAACTCTGAGCTATGAATATAAGAAAAAATATGTGTGATCGTTTTTTTCTTTTGTTACCCACCCCATGCCACGAAACACTGGGGTGGTAGGCCTAAGCTGCCAAGGGGGGGGTCAGGGACGTCACTAGACTTCGAAATCAGGATGGGCGACGGGTGGGTGAGCATTATTCTCGGTGGGGCAAACTTGATAGCAACTTTTTTTTTTTTACGAAACATTGAAAGAACTAATTTTTTTAATTTTTTATGTTTATCACTACCAGCTACAAAGGAATTCGTGCAAAACTCCCCACCCTTTACCTGGACACAAACACACACCCACACACACACGGGTCTGACCAGTTACGCCACTGGTGTAAGATACAAGTGTTTCTAGAATGTCGTCTTCAACATTTTGCTTGTTCTGAATCCATTGTCTTAAATTGCTTTTCAAAATTTTGCATTTTTCCTTACGAAATTAGTACTGTACTTGAACAATTTAAAGGGAAACGTCGGTTTTGTTTATCTATGTCAAATTCTAAGTCGTGCCACGCAGACACAATATACACAATATCTCCCCTCACCCTCCTTAACACTTCCTTCCTTCAAGCCAGCGACTTTTCCTTACACTCCTCTCCTACAAAGCAGTCGTCAGCCACTTCCTGCACTTTCACTAGTCTGGGGCAATCTTAAGAGTGCTACTGTATCTTTAGACTCCACTTTCCGTGTTGAAATCCCCTATTTTGTAAAAAAAAAAAAAAAAAAAAAAAAGAACAGAGACCCCCCCCTCAGTTAATTCCTATGTACCCTCCTCATTGGTCCCCCTTACAGTACAAACATGAAAAGAGGCTTTAACTAAGGAATTGAAAGAGTGGAGGGCAATTGAATTTTCATGGCCCTGCGGATGCTATTTTGATAACCTTTCTACCAGGAAGTAAACAACGTACGTCCTGTGGAACAATTCGTAGGGCTACATCTAATAAAACACAAGACTTATTACTTGGCAAAGTCCTAATTATATTTTAAATATACTGAAAAATGGCCCATATTGAACTGGGTGTGCGGCAGGGTGGGCAAAACAGATTTCAGGGTGCTCGCACACCGTTAGTGCCTGCATCTGGATTCCAACTCAGATCCAACTTGGGTATAAGATATTCAAAACCCCGGATGAAACCACTTTGCTATACCTGGAAGGCTAACATGCGGTATTCGTTATATAATAATAATGATGATGATACAAGTGCAGCAATTTTTTTCTCAATGTGATCTTTAGAAATGAAAGTATTATATTACGTCCAGAGACAAACCAAAAAAAAAATATATATATATATATATACAGTGAAACCTGTCTAAGACGGAATCCAAAGGTTGTAATTATTTTCAGTTTTAGGTGAGAATCCATGGAAGACCTTTGAAATGTGAACATTTGACTTTTTGTCATGCTAATAGTAGATCCTACATGATATTTACACTTTCTTTTTCGTGCATTTCGGTAACTTCTACTTTTGTATCTAAATAGGGAAACAAGCGAACGCAACTAATGAAAAGGAAAGGCTGTGAATGATCATCTTAATGAATAATTGTTAAAGAATTAAATCGGCGCGTATCGTTGAAATCCGTACGAAATCAGCACTTACGTACCAGTACGTAAGTGTTGAAATCAGCACTTACGTACTGATTTCAACGATCTGGACTTTGCATTTGAGCAAAGTGCGACATTGGTCACATAACCTGAATGAACCCGAGGCCCGCTACGTGCTTAAAGAGAAGCTAAACAATGGATGTACTGAAGTGTGTATGTTTGTGCAAACAATACAAAAGTAATATCTATCCATTTCTATTTACCTATCTGTCTATGAATCTCTATCTATCTCTATCTATCTCTTTCTAGCTATCTATTTGTCTATATCTCTATCTATCTATCTCTATCATACATATCTCTATCTATCTATCTATCTATCTACCTATCTATCTGTCTCTTTCTAACACTCTCTATCTCTATCTATCTGTTTAAATGTGTAATCTACAATCTCAAGCAAATTATGTTAATTTATCATTACACTTTATCGTGTGATGTTTTGTATTCAATTAAAATACTTGAAGGCAGGGGAACATCTGGGAACTTTCCGTTGTTACAAGGTAATGCCAAATTTCATTGGAATCAAAAAAGAAGTCTCATTTAAAAACATTTTTCACTGTAAATAACAGCATAAATAAACTGCTCAAAAAAATGCCGGGGAAATTGCGATTTAGAATCCCAGGTGAAGTTTACGATGTTGTAGGTGGAAGAGTATGAAACGCAACGGTATGCAAATTTCGTGTTCCTCAAAAAGCTGTAGTATCATGTATGCGCAGGCACAAGAAGAATGTATGAGAGATAATTGAACTTCGAAGTAATCAGAATGCTTGCATGTATCTTAACGGCGCTAGTGTGCAAATGCTACTTTCAGACCATTTACCCACCGTAAACTGAGAATGCAATAGGGCCGTTGGAATACGGCAATCGGGGCTCAAACAAGATGTCGCAGCAACTCTTCATATATCTCAAAGTATGATACGCTGACTCCATGCACGCTGCCGAAAGGAAGGTGATGTCAGAAAACCACCAAGAGGTTGTCGTACGAAGATAACTATAGCCCGGTAATGTAGGTGTCTCAAAACAAAAGTTCGCAGAAACTCCACTGTATCCAGACGCCATATCCGGGATGCACCGAGAAGTGCCACTGGGGTAGACGTAAATGATTCAAAGGTACATAATCGACTGTGACATCATGTCCACAAACTTTAAATGTCAGTGGGCGTTATGTCCATAAACTCCAGGAAGGTTTATGAACATTTCTACCCATTGCGCAGAACTCCAATACCTACGGCAAGGAAGGTGTGAATGGGCACGACAAGACCTACTGTGGCAGCAAGTGTGGAAAAGCGACTTATTCTGCGGTAAGTTTAAATTTGGCGTATAATACACTGGAGTCCAAAACCTAAGGACTAACACTATTTCGAAAAGTTACAACCACAAAATCAGATGCAACATCTTGTGGCAATTTGCGTACCTAAGGTCGTCCAGTAGAAAGCCGGGGCACATGCAAAATGTTGAATCGTGAGCACAGGGGGCAAGTGCTATCACTTAAGCGGATAAAAAAGAAAAGAGCGCGGTAGGCGACATGTGTTTGAAGGAAAATCTGAACACGAAGGCATAAAGGTACGAACAGGTATTTTACTTTATGTCTGAAAGACATCGTCTAGATGACTTCACGCTGCGAAGAATTATAGGAAGCTGGAAGAAGGCCGCCGAGCGAGTGATGTTGCCAGGGAGTTTGGAATCGCGCATAATGAGGCATCCAGGCTCTGGACAGCGTTTCATACCAATGGATTGTGTTCTAGACGCATGCTAGGAGGTCGCCCTTGCTCTTTCTCTACTACGACGCATGCTAGGAGATCGCCCTTGCTATTTCTCTACTATGACGCATGCTAGGAGGTTGCCCTTGCTCTTTCTCTACCACAACGCATGCTAGGAGGTCGCCCTTGCTCATTCTCTACTACGACGCATGCTAGGAGATTGCCCTTGCTCTTTCACTAATACGACGCATGCTAGGAGATCGTCCTTGCCCTTTCTCTACTACGACACAGGCTAGGAGATCGCCCTTGCTCTTTCTCTACTACGACGCATGCTAGGAGATCGTCCTTGCTATTTCTCTACTACGACGCATGCTAGGAGATCGTCATTGCTATTTCTCTACTACGACGCATGCTAGGAGATCGTTCTTGCTCTTTTTCTACTACGACGTATATTAGGAGATCGCCCTTGCTCTTTCTCTACTACGACGCATGCTACGAGGTCGCCCTTGCTCTTTCTCTACTACGACACAGGCTAGGAGATCGCCCTTGCTCTTTCTCTACTACGACGCATGCTAGGAGATAGCGCTTGCTCTTTCACTACTACGACGCATGCTAGGAGATCCCTTGCACTTTTTCTACTACGACGCATGCTAGGAGTAAGCCCTTGCTCAACTACGACGCATGCTAGGAGGTTCCTTGCTCTTTCTCTACTACGACGCTTGCTAGGATATCTCCCTTGCTCTTTCTCCACTACAACGCATGCTAGGATGTCGCCCTTGCTGTACCATGACACATGCTAGGAGATCCCTTGCTCTTTCTCTACTACGACGCATGCTATGAGATCGCCCTTGCTCTTTCTCTACTACGACGCATGCTACGAGATTGCCCTTGCTCTTTCTCTACTACTACGACCCATGCTAGGAGATCTCCCTTGCTTTTCCTCTACTACGACGCATGCTAGGAAATCGCACTTGCTCTTTCTCTTCTACGACGCATGCTAGATGATCGCCTTTGCTCTTTCTCTACTACGACGCATGCTAGGTGATCGCCCTTGCTCTTTCTCTACTACGACGCACGCTAGGAGATCGATCTCGCTCTTTCTCTACTATGACGCATGCTAGGAGTTTGCACTTGCTCAACTACGAAGCATGCTAGGAGATCCCTTGCTCTTTCTCTACTCCGACGCATGCTAGGAGGTCGCCCTTGCTCTTTCTCTACTACGACGCATGCTAGGAGATCGCCCTTGCTCTTTCTCTACTACGACGCATGAAGACAGATTTTTAGTTGTAAAAGCAAAATGTAATCGCCGCGCCACGGCCGTTCAGCTTGCGAATCGCCTCCATTCCAGCATAGGAACGCGCATGACCCCACAAACTGTGGCAAAACATTTGCGATACATAGGGCAATATGCCCTAAGGCATGTAGTCTGCGTCCCTCTATCCAGAGCTCGACGTAGCGCACGGTTTCACTGGTGTCGTATCCACAGAAATTTGACACGTCATCAATGGTCCAATGTACTCTTCACAGGTAAGAGTCGTTTCAGTCCATCCTCGGACTCTAGACGTCAGTTGATCTGGCGTGAAAGTGGTACTGTGTACCAACGCGAGAATGTGCTGGAAAGGGACAGATACGGCGGTGCCGGGGTCATGGTTTGAGGCGGCATCACTATTAATGGACGCGCCGAGCTGCAGGTGCTGGGAAATATTGCAACGAACTTCTTCTACGTCATGTTCGATTATTCTGTGGTGCTGCAGGCGAAGACTTTCTGTTCACGGATGACAACGCGACGCCTCATCGTACGAGATCAGTGCAGACACTTCTGGAGACCGAAGATATTTATCGCATCAACTGGCCAGCCCACTACCCAGGCCAACTCGTGTGGGACGGAACGGGTAGACACATTGGAGCTCATTCGTTCTTTGAGATAGAAGCAGGTGAATTTGCCTCGGGAAGTCTTGAATCATTTGGTGCTCAGCATGCCATGAAGTTGTGAGAGCTGCATCGCAGTTCGGGTGGACATATTCCATATTGAAATGTCTCTCCGCCTGGTTGACTGTAAGCACTGTACAACCATTCTCCATGTCCTTCAGAAATTTGTTACATTTGTGTATATACAGATTACAACGTAATTTGTGCGTCATTTATAAAAATATTTTTGTGCCTTTCATGTTTTCTTATGCTGGCAATGTAATTATTTCCCCATTTGGCTGTGATCATGTATTGATTTCCTTATACAGGTAAAAATGTAGTCCGCCCTTAGCAGTGGTGACGCCAGCAGCTCAGAACTGGATTGGCTATTAGGGGGCTAAGCATGACTGGGTGGGGTAAAAATTTTGAAGTGCTATGCAGAAATATTTTGGCAAAATAATCCGTTCATGCGGATTTTACCCGATGCTTTTAATGTTATTTCCAGTTAAAAAAGTGTTCAGGTGCATACTGTACGTAGTATTTCTTCAATGTATGTATTGGGTTTTCGGAAAAGTCATGACGTATTTTGGCCATGTTTTGCAAAGGTCATTTATTGATCGAAAGAACAAAGATCAATCAATGATATAATGCCCGTTTTGTTCGATAACGTTTTGCCATCTTTCAGTGAGCTGCAGAATGCCTCGTTCATAGAAGGACCTGTCTTTCGTGGCGAAAAACTATACAAGGTGCTGATTTACAGCCTCATCTGAATTGAACGTTATACCACGCAAGGAGTGTTGAAGAGAGCGAAACAAGTGGAAGTCTGACGGTGCAAGGTCAGGCGCGTATACTGGGTGTGGCAACACATCCCACCCAAGCTCCAATCATTTATGGAGGGTAATCAAACTTGTGTGTGGTCTCGAGTTGTCGTGATGGAACACAACACCTTTACGATGAACGAGCTCTGGACGTTTCTGGATGATGGATTCGTTCAAACTGTCCAATTGCCGACAGTACACATTCGAATTGATTGTTTGGTTCCGTGGTAGGAGCTTGAAAAACACGACACCTTTAAATACCCACTACACTGAGACCAGAACCTTCCGCTGATGAATGTCTGCTTTGGATGTCGTTTGAGGCGAAGCAGCACGTCGGGACCAAGACCGTTTGCGCAGCACATTGTTGTGCACAATCCACTTTTCGTCACCATTTATCAGTCGCTTCAAAAAAGGATCGTTTTCCTCACGTTTAATGAGCATATCGCAAATGTTTATACGCGCCGTCAATTGAGCTTCTTTGAGTTCATGAGGAACCCACACATCGAGCTTGCTTACGTATCGCAGCTTCTTCAGGTGGTCGTGAAAGGTTGAATGATGGATGTGCAATGTGTCTGCAATCTCCCGTGTCGTGTAACGTTGGTTTGACTAGATCAATGCCTTTATTTGGTCGTCATCAACCTCGGTTGGCCTTCCGGACCGAGGAGCATTGTTGAGGTCAAAATCCCCAGCACGGAATTTTGCGAACCACCGCTGGCACTGACGTTCTTGTAGAACATTATCACCGTACACGTTACGCAACTTTTCACAAGCTTGACGCGCGTTCTTCCCTTTACGGAAGTAAAACAGTAAAATATGGCGAAAATGCACAGTTTGGTCTTCCATCTTCAACTTGATGTCAAATCTCCGCAAATCAACCAAATCGCTCAATAATCCTTTTAGACTGCAGCTAGAACTGGCACCTGTGTCGAATGCTATAGCGACAACACAGGTGCGCATGCCTATAGTACTTCCAAAACCACCCAACCGCCATCGGGTGCCAAAATACGTCATGAGTTTTCCGACAACCTAATTGTAAGAACGGACATATTAAGTATGTTAATTTATAATAATGCTGAACATTATATTAACTATTTCATGAAGAAAAAGGCATTACAAGCCCAAAAAGGTGACAGAAGGTTCGCGAACCTTTTTATCTTTCAGATGTCGAGAGCCTCAAACAAAGAACTTTAGTTTCTCACGCCTTAGAAAGGGAGAGGCCTTTTCAACGAACTGATAACATCTTCAATGATACCGCGACTTTTGCTGTACATTGTCAGCGTCGTCCAGACGCCTAAAATTCTGGAAAACAGCCATCTACCTTTGTGCAAATATAACAATGTATATTACGTTAGTGTAAGAATGTACTTCGGCAGTAGGATTACCTTCTCAAAGGGGGAACTTACTAATGGACAGATCTGACAGAACCGCAGAGACACGGAAGGTAGGTTTAAAACCGATCAGCGGGGCACGCCGAGCCAACGCCCACGGTGTGGTCGGCGAAGGGCAGCAAAGGTGAACCACGTGGCCGGAGAAGGCGAGCCACATCAACAGGTCAGCGAGAGGGCAAGGTCAGCGCCGAGGTCTTCGCGCATGCGTAGCGCGGAGGAGGGGAGAAGAGCAGGTCTCTTGAAGAGGATCTGTTAGTATGTCTGCTTTCGTCCAACGGAGAGAGTAGTTCTCCGGTAAAAGGGGACGCGAAGCGTTTGCCTTTTCTGTGAGCAGAGGGACGCTCCGACGACGGAAGTCCGACGCTCTGGTTGAGTTTAGCGAGCATCTATCCTATAAGAGAGTGAGTGCTCGGTTGCAGCGGTACAGGTCTCAGTCAGGACTCCCTCTGGCACATCAGATATTCCTCTACAGTGAATTCGATCTTAGCTCAGGCTAAGATTGAAACGTTTTGACAGAGGAGAATAGTTAGACTACCATCCATAATAGTCGCAGAGATATAGATCTACCTAATAGTAGGTAGATTCTTTCTAAAACGTCAACGCCGACAGAGATTTTCCTCGGAAGTGGTTATCTTAGTTTTCGTGTCCACGCCGCTGTTCAGGTCTGATCCTTAGGCAGACCTGATGTTCGAGAAAGAGTAATCCACCGCCGTCAGGAACCTAACTGATTATGTAATAAATGTTTGGGCTTTCAATAGTAACTCCTCTTGATATCATTATATCTTAGTGTGAGAATTATTTTGTCCGTTCAGCTGTTTCGATCCGCCTTCCCGATTCACAGATTTCAATATTAAAGTGGGGAAGGCTTCGTTTGTTCGCTCGAATAGAGTTTGGGGAGTGTTTCAGAGAAACACAAACCTTCCTTGTGCCTGTGAGAAGCCATGTAACGTGGTCACCTCAGATTCATAAGTAGGAGGCGGAGCCACGACACGTGCCCAGTATCTTCGCTCTCACACCAACAGTATGGGAACCATGGATACAAAATTTATGGCAAGTCACTATTATATTTCTTCGCAATTTTAGCTTACTTACGTCAGTTGTTCTTTCTTTCTTTTCTTTTTTCCGTCATAAAGTTGTTTTTGAATCTTGTGACAATCTCTCCATCACTCTCACTCCTCAAACTATAATTATAAAAAAGGTGTGTTTATACTTCTCTCCTAGAAATTCGCTTATAGGACTCCCTCCATTTCCCAGACGTACAAACACTAAATTTAGCAAAAAAATCATGTTATATAACAAAATTTTTATGAATTTGAAAACTTCAGGTACTTTTATCCAAGTTTCCCAAAATCTTCGACGGTTGCACCAGCCATGTATTCTGACACCTTAAACATTGAGGGGAGGGGGGCTAAAGAGTGGGCTCAAAGAAAAGTTAGGTGGACTGAAGCTCACCCCAACCAAGAGCTCTGCACGGGCCTTCATTTAGAAAGCCCGGCCCAATCCCGCACGTCCAAGGCCCGTCCCGTATATTTCTCTTGTTTCCAAGGCCCGGGCTGGCCTGTAAAATTTCAACAATTACCAAAACATGAATTTGACACCTGGTGCACTCGGTCATTCGACACCTGAAGAGTTTTCGTTTTCTTAATTGCTACACGTATTCTGTTACAATAAACGTTAATTCAGAATATTTCTGAGACTGTATGAGTTACGTGACGTCCAAGGAGAGACTCAAAAATATTGCATGAAAAGGACAATTTCCATGCCTTTCAAATTTTCTGGGTTTTCAAATTATCATTCCCTACCACCAGACCGGAAATATCCTTGGGGATAAAGAGGGGGATGGGAAGGGGGAGGGGGAGTTAATTCAAAAATTACGAAATATCCAGAATTATGAGTCCGATCGTTACTGGGAGGAGATTTTATGGCTTTATAAACTGCACCTATATTTACTGGCATATGATATCGCTGGAACCCAATAAGTCTGTGGTGTGTGGGGGGGGGGGGGGAGCACATTTGTGCCGCTTAAGATGCGATGTTCTGTTCCAGACTTTGTGCTATCGTAACTCAAAAAGTTTTTGCATTTAGTGCACTGCACAACGTTTACCGTCCGACCAGTTTCAGAACGGAATCGAAATTTAAAATATTTCTAAATATCGCTTTTCTCCTTTGCATTGTCTTCAAGCACATATTGTCCGGAAGCGATTTTTTCGTGAAAATCTTTCGCTTTCTTAAGGCCTCGTGTACTCCTTATAATAAGTATGGAAGAGTATTTATCAGCAACACTGAACTGAGCATATGCTAAGGGAAAACAACGACAGACTGCCCAGCTAATCAGTGTCATAGAAGTTTTGAAACCGGCTGCCTGATAGTACAAATGGGAAAAATATGGAAACAGATTTATACACAGAAGTAAGTTTCTCCCAGCCCATTTCTCCCGTGCCATTTAAGACAACTTAAAAGCTTTTCAAACATCTAGAGAACAAAGGGCCGCCGATCAGAACAATAAAAAAAGATCGTCTACGACAGCCCTGCTCTGCGAGCGGGTGGCTCGGTTTAGAAATGCTGTGGTTGATAACCTGCCCTGAAGCATTAGAGCAGGGAGGAAGTTAGTGAGAGAGAGAGAGAGAGAGAGAGAAGGGACCACATTCACATTGAAAAACTAAGGGAGCTCACACATTCCAATTGTTTTGTAGGAGGGGAGGACGTCAGAAATTATTTAATCTTATCCTGATGCTGTATGTTGCGAGTTTTCCAAACGAGAAAGACACCTTACAGCGATTGTTTTGCTCATAAAAAAAAAAAAAAAAAAAACCTGCTCGGCCCGTGTCTGGTTTACTGTTCAAACTGATCAGCAGCTACCTGTCTGATAGAAGAGTCGAGTTCGAAGCGGGGAATGGGCAATCCTCGCGTTCGTACCACAGAGGGTGTCCGCAAGGATCCAACTCCGGGCCGCTTTGGTGGAACATAGTTGCAGATGCAGCACTGAATCTAGACCTGGGGCCCGCAGTGGAGATTCAAGCCTATGCAGACGATTTCGTTCTCGTGGTCTCCGCCTCAGGGAGACACGTGATCGAAGGAGAAGCACATAGCGCCTTGGATGTGCTAGACAATTAGAGCAGAGAAAGCAAACTGTGCTTCGCTCCTGAGAAGACCACTCTGCTAGCAATAGCTAAGAGTGGAGTAATGAAAACACCACCTAAGTGCAAATTCCAAGGGTGCACTATCAAGGCGGTGCGTGAAATGAAGTACTTGGGTGTGGTCCTGGATCAGAGTCTATCAGGGCTGCCACACCTGAGGCACCTTAGAACAAGGTGCACGGTGATTCTCAATAGATTGAATGGCATGAGGTTAACGGGCAAAACCAAGAAGGCCATCTATCAGAGAGGAATTGAAAGAATTCTGACGTATGCAAGTGGAGCATGGTGGACTCCCACAGTCAGAATGAAGAAGAGGATAAACCAAACCCAAAGGTTGGCCCTACTAGGGATAACCGGTTGTTTTCGCACAACGTCGACCCTAGCACTCCAAGTGCTGGCGGGGTGCGAGCCGGCAGACCTAGTAGTGGAAAGGGAGGCAGCAATACACTGCCTAAGGTCAGGCGAGGACGCCTACCTTCTCGGTGCGCCACATCGAGCTTCCAACATGGAGATGGAAAGCGTGGACTGGCAGATCCACCCTGCCGAGGAAATTTGCCCACCGTGGGACAAGGAGAAACCCACGGGAGTTGGGCATGAGCTGTTCACGGACGGCTCAAAGTTGAAGGGACAAGTGGGGGCAGGCTTCTGTGCGTTCTCGGATGGGAACGAAGCCACTGCAGGAAGCGTGAAATTATCGCAGAACGCTTCTGTCTTCCAGGCAGAACTTCTGGCGATAGAGAAGGCACTCACCTGGACACTCCCCAGGCGTAGTGACGGAAGGATAAAACTCTACTCGGACAGTGAGGCAGCACTGCAGGCTCTGAGTAGATTCAGGGGAAGAAACCCCATCGTCCAGAGGATCAAAACCCTCTTGAGGGCAGAGGGAGATGGGGCAGTCAGTTTCCACTGGGTACGAAGCCATGTCGGAACCCTAGGAAATGAAAGGGCAGATCAGCTGGCGAAGGCAGCCACGCTGAAAGAGACGGTCGTCGTGCAATGCAGAACGCCGCGAAGGAGTATTCGCGCAGCATTGGCACGACAGACCATGACCGAATGGCAGGTCAGATGGGACACGGGAGAGACAGGGCGGAAGACACACAGAGTGTTTCCGAAGGTCTCGACCAAACGAGCACAGACAAACAAGTTCCTGAATCAAGTACTCAGTGGCCATGGCATCAGCCCTGAATACCTAGGCAGATTTGCCATCAGGAACTGCACTTGTCCCTGTGGAAATAGAACGGCAAGCATAGAACACTGCGTGCTTGAATGCAGTGGCTTCGCCGAATGGAGAAACACACTGATCCCAGGTGTGCAAAGAACGCGAAGATTGGATCTGCTCATCCAATCCTCCGTTAACAGGAGGGGGATAATAGCCTTGGTTGAAAGGCTAACCCTCCAGCAACATACCATCTTCCCCAATCAAACGGGGACCGAAACGCAGGAGGTGAACATGCACACCGAAAGCGATTCGGAAGAGGAATGAGGGCAGAAGTCTGTGGGAAAGCAGACAAAAATCCCTCCAGTGTAAATACCATGTAAATACTCTTTAAATCTCTCAATGTTGTAAGTCCTAAGCATGAGGACAGTGTAATAGATGTGTGTAAGTCTTGTTGAAAAATAATAAAGGGAAATTATTCCCCCAAAAAAGTTCGAGGGCAAGGAATCTCCCAGTCAATGCTAAATAAATGAACGACCTATCCCGCCAGACAGAGCGGGAACCCAGATAAGGTATGCTAGGTCACCTGCCAGCACGTCACCACGGGCTGGTCTCTGGGCCACGGGGGTGGCCAGGGTCCGAACCGGCGTCTCAAGGCAGGATAATTGTCGCAACATGTCAAAATAAAATCCAAGGTGCTCAATCATTCCCCGTGGAGCCAAGACATATTGGCGGAACGGGACAATGAAATCAGTATTTTTTTTTTACATTAAATATTGAAGCCCCGGCTCGGCCCGTGTCTGGTTTACATTAAATATTGAAGGCCCAGCTCGGCCCGTGTCTGGTTTACATTAAATATTGAAGGCCCGGCCCGGCCCGTTTTCCTAACTTAGAAATGAGCAAAGGCCCGGGCCCGTGCAGACCTCTACCCCAGCCCACCTATAACCCCGTGTCTGATCCATAGGTTTTGGACACAGTGTGCAGTCTGCTTCGATGACTGCACATCATGATGTCGGAAAGGATCTGCTTCGATGTCCGCTTATTAAAGGCACATGAACTCTAGCATGAGCCTAGACGATATCATCAAGAGTACTGTGAAACTTTCCACGGAACGAGAGGTCATAGTTTCCTCTTTGTGGATGACAATGCACTACCTCATCAAACTGACATCATGGTTTTCGAATTCTAAAATCGTGGTCTCACATGTTTAACTCTACCTCCAATCTCCCCCGGCCTTATAACTCATTGAGCTCGTCTGAGATGCCATGTGGAGGAGACTGGACAAGCATCACCCGGCACTCTTTCAGAACTTTGTGACCTCTTGCTTCGTCTGTGGGTGTCATTATCCCAAAGCAGCTGAACCATATCATCTGCAGTATACTACGGAGGTTCCAAGGTGGTTATGAACAACCGAGGAGGTGTTACAACTAACTGGCTAACAAAGGTGAGCCTCGTGTACTCCTCATTACTTCTGAGTCAGTGAGGTGTTCTCTCATTTGAATGCCAAAACTATCGAGTAACAGTTTTTGTCCGACCATTTCATGTCTATTTTGTGTTCTTCATTCTCTGTCTATTTTGTGTTCTTCATTCTCTTCATTCTCAACGCATATGGTTGCTTTGCGTGCTATCGATCGCCTCTTTTGATTCAATATCCCTTAACTGTTTTTTGAGCAGTTCAGCAGTTTGTTTCATCGCAACCATAAAAAACAATTGCGTTTTGTAATTTTTTTTAACTGTAAGTAAAAGCATAGGCGTACTGACAGTCCTCGCAACCCCCGTAGTGCGGAAGGGATCTCATGGCTAAGAGAGCCTCTAGCATCAACAGAAAGATTTTTCTAAATGTTTGCGGAAACTTTATATGAAACAAGTTAAGGAATTAGCCAAGAATCTTTGACGGTAGCTCTGAATGAAGTATTAAAAAGAAAATCAATTTTTGGTTGTTGGTTTTTTTTTAATAAATAACTAAAATCATCAAGAAATTACTTTCGCTTTAGTGTATAAAAACGAGAAAGCAGCTATTCCAGAGGACTTGGGGCCCCTTTTCACAGCAAATGCAATAGTTCCTATACACAGTCTTATCAGAATAATATGACCACGCCCGGAATCCAAGTGTAGCCGCCCAGGTGCATCACAGAATGCACGTAACGAGGTCGACCACACGAAGATATAATCGGCCGGCCAGAACAGATGAGCCATAATGCGTGACGGGAGCACAATGGGTCAGAGGATGTAAAAAAGGAATGATCCGGCTACCACGACAAAGGTGGAAGCATCTCAGAAAAAGCAGACTTCGTGGGCTTTTCACGAAGTGCTGTAGTAAGGGCTGTGCCAGAGGTCCAAGAATGGACCTCTGGCATACCGAGTACCTCCAGACGTCATAACCTCAAAAGCCATGGAACCTAGAAGAGAACGTCGCCTCCGTCGACTAGTAAAAGGCAATCGACGCGGAACAGTGCAACAGTTGGCCATGCAAATGAACGCTGGGGAACCCAGGTATGTGTCCCCGTGGGTCTCCGTAGTCGACGCTTCGTCAAGGCGCCCATGTTAACCCAGGTCCCTCCGCAACGACGCCTGCAGTTCGAATGAAACTACCGTCATAGGACAGCTATAACGAAGTAAATTTCTCCGTCATTTTTATCCGCGCCAGGATTCGAACCCGGGTCCCCTCATTCCGGAATAAGTTGCTCTACCAATTGAGCTACGCGGACGTTTTATTCTGATTCCTATCTGCCTTTATGTCGTGTGCGTCCTTCTGGCAGGTACGTCACATCTCCTGGTACGTTACATCATCTCCCCCTTATATATATTTTTTTTCGAAGTGCTGGAGAAGGGATTCTTTTATTTTTTTATTTTTCCTATCTCGCGGTGTGGAAATAACATCACACCATTGCGAGATTTTGAACTGTCGGGTCATCCGGATAGTTCGGGCGCCATTATAACGAAGTAAATTTCTCCGTCATTTTTATCCGCGCCAGGATTCGAACCCGGGTTCCTTCATTCCGGAATAAGTTGCTCTACCAATTGAGCTACGCGGACGTTTTATTCTGATTCCTATCTGCCTTTATGTCGTGTGCGTCCTTCTGGCAGGTACGTCACATCTCCTGGTACGTTACACAGCGGAAGAGCGGGAAAAGGTTGCCTTCTCCGACGAATCGAAGTTTCTACTCCACAGAAGTGACGGGCGGTGGCTGATATGACGTCAGACACACGAGAACCAACACGCGGACACGCTTGTCGGTCAAGCACAGGCCAGCGGTGGAAGTGCGCATGTCTGGGGGATGCTTTCCTGGTATGACCTGGGACCGCTGGTACCACTGAATGGGTAACAGCGGTCCCAGATGGTACACTGGATGGGTCCCAGTATCCCAGATGAATACCTGTCCATCCTCGTTAACCACGTGCATTCCTTCATGTTGGACGTTTACCTTGGTGGTGATGGTTTCTACCAACAGGACACGCGCCCTGCCACGTAGTATAAAGTAAGGACTGTTGAGCGTGGTTTGACGATAATTTCCTACCGTGTGTGTACTGGCTAGCACAGAGCCCTGATCTTAAAACGTGACAGGGGTGACTTGGAGCCTGCTAGACGGGTAGAACGATGTGGGCGGCCAGTCGGAGAAGGTGATTTCTTCTTTTTCTTCCGGGCATCGGAACTGGTAGTAGAGCGACGTTTGCCGTCGATCGATGACACACGAGATGTGGAATCAGAGGAAAGGTCCACCTCATCGCCGGGAGCAAAAGTGCCGACGGTGAATGAAACTTGAAAATCAGCCGTGATGTCCTCTGATGGAGAGAGAACACGGAAAGGCAAGGATGGGTCAAGCGGAGGATAATCCGACAGAATGGAGAAACCAACATCAGAAGACGCATGTTGATCGAAGGCTTTAATCAGATTTTCCGCAGAACTGGGTCCAGGAGCTGCAGACGCAGGAGGAGGCATGGCAGCAGAAACGGAGGAAGAGGTAGAATGCTGCATTGGAGCTTCAGGAGTCGGTGGCTCTGCATTGGGGCATTGAGCCTACTGATGAACGTAAGCCTTGCAGCGTGAGCAATGAGCAGAGGTGAGGAGCTCAATCCGGTGGCGCTCGTTACCGCAACGAACATCGAGAAACCGTGGAAACTTTATGAGATGCTCTTCCGACGGGAAGATGATGCGAGCAGTTCTACGGAAGCCACAGATATGTTTATCATCGGAGTCAGAGGAGGAAGAGGAGAGAGTCTTCACTGGGCCGACTACTCTGCCGCATCGACTAAGTGCAGCACACAGCATATCATCAGAGATCTCCGGGGGTACCGGATGTAGAGAGACCAGAACAGGACGCTGGGCGAGGGATTCGGCCAAGAGGTGACGATCGCCAATTGATAGGCCCCGAGACAATACAAGCTCGGCATATTCTTTTTTCGAAAAATAAACAATCACAGTTCGTGGCTTTCGGGTGAGGTGGGTGATGGCACCAGAAGGAAGCATCTTCTTGAGAGCGGAGCTGTTCTGTTTCAAAGGAGTGTTGGGAAGTACATCCAAACAAATCCCCAACTCGAGGGTCGAATGAAGACGTTGACCAGCAGGAGAGTTCTCGGGAATGTCTAATAAGATGGTGTCACCATTGAGAGTAATGCAAGAATCCATAGGGGGCAGACGAGACGAGGAGGAAGCCGGTGGAATACCAGAGGCAGCCGCAGAGTACGTGCGTGCAGAAGCGCCTCCTCTGGAAGGCATTGACCCAGCAAGAGACAATGTACTGGAAGCAGAGGCAGGAGAAACTGTAGAGGGCAGATTCGCGACGCCATCATGGACGTCCATGAATTCAACATTGTCAGCAGAGGCCAGGGACGTCACATCCACGTTCTCAATGGCAGAGTCGGAAACCTGAGCAGAAGAAGACGTGCAAATGACAGTAGGAAAATTAGAGGTTCTCCACTAGCAAGCGAAGATGATTCGTCGGCTGCGTCTTTCGTTAAAGAGGCGACGTGAGGAGCTGCAGCGATGCGGGCAAGAACAGCGCCCTCATCGGTAGATGCCATAATCAATGGTAAGGGTTAACGAAGAAAAACGACCAGCTCGGTGTGTAAATTAAAACAGTGATAATGAAAAAATTGAGCACTCACCCACTCGTGAGGTATCTTAAACGAAAGCACAGACCTTTAACGTCGGTACACAACAATTATGGGACACACAAAACACGTTCGTGAAGCACTCAAACACGGAGCTCGTGAAGACACGTGTAGGCCAAAGGGGGACCGACACCGTACTAATGTATGTCAACAATAAATGCTATGTTGTGTTTCTCTTCTAAATGTCCGGTGACTTTTCTCAATATATTGTATCATCATCATCATCATTGTCAACCATTATCAATCCACTGCTGGACGAAGGTCTCCCCAAGTTTCCTCCACAACAGTCTGTCTTGTGCCAGTCTCCTCCATGTCACCCCTGCATACTTTCGAATTTCATCCACCCATCTCCCATGTGCTCTTCTTCTGGGTCTTTTCCTGTCCCTTGGAATCCAATCTAAAATTTCGGCTGTCCATCGATGATCTGTCCTTCTGGCAGTATGTCCAGCCCATTGCCATTTCAGGGATTTTACTCTGATCATGATGTCTTCCACTCTTGTCATTTTTCGGATCCACGAGTTCCTCTTCTTATCTCTCCTGGTTACACCAAGTATGCACCTCTCCATGCTTCTTTGAGTTGTCTGCAGCCTTTGTATGTCTCTTTTAGTTAAGGTCCACGTCTCTGCACCATACGTAAGCACTGGAAGGATGCATTGATCAAACACTTTTCTTTTAAGACATAATGGCATATTGCTCTTGAAAATTAGGCTGTTTCTTCCAAAAGCTCTCCAGGCAAGTTTTGTACGCCGATTAATTTCTTCATCAATGTGACCCTCACTTGATATCTGCTGTCCAAGATAAACGTACGTGTCTGTTATCTCCAGCTTTTCTCCATCAATCGATAAATCTTCATTTCTTGTAAAAGCATTGAACATCACTTTTGTCTTCTGAAAGTTCATTTTTAATCCCACTTCTTTACTCTTGTCAGCAAGTTCCTGGATCATACTCTGCAGCTCTGATGGGGTAGTTGCAAAAATGACTACGTCATCAGCAAAACGAAGGTGGGTTAGATAATCTCCATTAATCTTTATCCCCTTGTTTTCTCAGCTCAGCGACTGAAAAACACCCTCCAATGTGGCATTAAAGAGCTTCGGAGATATGGTGTCACCTTGTCTCACTCCCTTTCCAATTTTTACGTGTGTTGTATTTTCAAACAGCCTAATCTTTGCACTTGCATTTTCATAGATGTTATTAATAATATTAATGTATGCATCTTCAATACCGCAGGTTTTCCGAGCCATTGTAACTGCTGATGGTTTCACCGAATCAAAGGCTTTTTCATAATCGATAAAAGCCATGCACAATGGAAGTTCATATTCCCTCGCTCTTTCAATTAGTTCTCTCAGCACGTGGATATGATCTATTGTGCTGTAGCCACTCCTGAATCCAGCTTGTTCTCTCGGTTGAGCCATGTCCAGTGTTACCTTCAAGCGGTGTGAAAGAACTTTAGTGAAGATTTTATAAACTACTGATAGGAGGCTGATAGGTCTGTAGTTTCCGAGATCCTCAATGTCACCTTTCTTATGTAGCAGGATCATTGTAGCGGTGTTCCAATCCTCAGGAATCTTTCCTTCATTAAGGCATCGAGTGAAAATTTGGGCGAGTACTGTTTCGATTTCTCCACTTGCTTCTTGTATGATTTCTACAGTAATTCCATCTTCTCCTGGAGCTTTTCCTCGCTTCATGTTCTTGATTGCATGTGCAACTTCTGCTGGAAGGACTGGAGGAACTCTGGTACTGGTATCTTTCATGATGTCTGGAGTGCATATATCATCCCTTTCATATAATTTGGAGTAGAAATCTTTCACTCTTGTCAAAATTTCGCCTCTATTTCTTGTTACAGAACCATCTTCTTTTCTCAGTGCCATAATATGTTTTCTTCCCTTACTGAGATGTCCCTTTGCTATCTTTAGGCTTTGGTTGTTTTCAATTGCTTTCCTCACTAGTTCACAGTTGAATTTCCTTACGTCTTCCGTGATACTTTTTCTTACTGTCTTGCATAGCTCTATATATTCCACTTTGGAAGTCACATCTTCTTTAGTTGTCCTCATCTCTCTTCTTTTTTGCATCAACATTTTGGTTTTTCCTGATAGTTTGTTCACATGCAACTTGTTCTTAGACCCAGCTAATTTTGTTGCTGTTTCCATAAGAGCTTTGGTTACTTTTCTGTTAACTTCAGAGATGTCCACTTCTTCCGATGTTAGGCCTTCTAAAGCAGAGAACCTGTTCTTCAGTTCTAACTTAAAGGTATTATGGTGTTTTTTAAGGTTGGTTATGTCAATAGATTTTGTTTGTCTTATGAGCTTGCCACGTTCAAATTTAGTGTTGAGGTGCATCTTACATCTCACCAATCTATGGTCACTACCTGTGTTGAACTTGTTTAGCACACTGCAGTCTTCTATGATGAATTTTTTGTTACACATAATAAAATCAATTTCACTTGTCGTCCCATTTGGATGTCTCCATGTCCATTTCCTGTGTGGCTTTTTCTTGAAGAAGGAGTTCAAGATGAAAAACCCTTCTGCCTCTGCAAACTCAACGAGAGTATTTCCACGCTGGTTTCTGTTGCCATGACCGAATTTACCTACTGAAGTTTATATATATATATATATATATATATATATATATATATATATATATATATATATATATATATATATATATATATATATACTATAAAGATACCTAAGCAAAAAAATACATATATAATTTTGACTCACACCTAGTACAACATAGAAAAGGTTATGTATCTACCTGCGTGAGTAAAAGGAGAAAAGAAAAAAAAAAGAAAATAAAACAACTGAATGTAGAAGGTGTCGAGAATACTGAGCCTTGGCTTTATCAAGGACCAGCAAAAACTCTGCATTTTCTCACTTCCACAAAGACCTAGTTGGAAATGGGTTTCTGCAAGGCCATAGATGCAAGTAACATTCCCACCTAAAATAGTTTAAAAAATATATATATAAGTCATGTCCTCCGTAGAGTAGCATGACCTAGCACTAGTTAACAATTTCGCTTGCATCCATTAACCTTCATGGCCCGACCCATGCTCTTCATCTGTTACTATTAAACAGAGAGAAGAAGATTAAAGAGAACTCAAGCTGTGAGAGTGACATAATAAATAGAAATGAATTTCAGCTATAACGAAATTCCAAGTTCGTTTGAGAGAGAATTTAAACCTGAAAAACAAATTTTACATTGCAATTAAAAAGGAAATGTTAATTTATAACGAACAGATTTTTGAAAGAAAACTTGAGTCTAAAACCCCCTACTCTACAACTTATGACAGCACGAAAACGAGAATAAGTTAAAGATAATAATTAACTAAAGAAAACTTTGTGAAAGTTATATACCTTAAACAGTTAGTTGCAATATGTACAAAGTATTTCAGCAGTGCTTTAAGTGCATAATTAATTAGTTATTAAGAACTTAACTACTTTGAAAAAACAGCGCATAGACAGCGCATAGAAAAGGAACAAGCTTAGCCATCTTCTGTTCCTAGGTACCACAAAAGACGCTCAAAGTTACAAAGAAAAGTAAGAGTTAAAACCCGCATAAATGTTAACAGACAAACCAATGCTTAAAAGCTGAAAAGCTAAAAAACGACAGAGAAAGGTACATGAAGTACAAACATTGAACTTATAAAACCTAGAACCCAAAAACAAGGAAGAGAGCTTACCTCTTGAGTTACAAAAACTTTTCTCCTCACAAGAGGAGAACATGGCTGACCTCTTCCGCCACTCCCTAGACGCTGGGGGGCAGTGAGGGTGGGGCTGATGGCCTCCTCATACAGCAAGAAACCAACGCGCGGAGATTTTAACCAGAGAAAAAAATATATAAACTTAAGACTGTGGATCTGTATGATCAGAATGAGCAGAATTAACTCTCCAGAATACATGAGAAATATTATAAAATACACGAGCAGTTTATTTAATAATCTTTGCATGTATTAAATCACCTTAGTGAGCTTCTATAGATTAATCAGAATCTTATTAATTTTAATGTTGGTTTTACTATTTTTATTAAATAAACTGCTCGTGTATTTTATAATATTTCTCATGTATTCTGGAGAGTTAATTCTGCTCATTCTGATCATACAGATCCACAGTCTTAAGTTTATATATTTTTTTCTCTGGTTAAAATCTCCGCGCGTTGGTTTCTTGCTGTATGAGGAGGCCATCAGCCCCACCCTCACTGCCCCCCAGCGTCTAGGGAGTGGCGGAAGAGGTCAGCCATGTTCTCCTCTTGTGAGGAGAAAAGTTTTTGTAACTCAAGAGGTAAGCTCTCTTCCTTGTTTTTGGGTTCTAGGTTTTATAAGTTCAATGTTTGTACTTCATGTACCTTTCTCTGTCGTTTTTTAGCTTTTCAGCTTTTAAGCATTGGTTTGTCTGTTAACATTTATGCGGGTTTTAACTCTTACTTTTCTTTGTAACTTTGAGCGTCTTTTGTGGTACCTAGGAACAGAAGATGGCTAAGCTTGTTCCTTTTCTATGCGCTGTCTATGCGCTGTTTTTTCAAAGTAGTTAAGTTCTTAATAACTAATTAATTATGCACTTAAAGCACTGCTGAAATACTTTGTACATATTGCAACTAACTGTTTAAGGTATATAACTTTCACAAAGTTTTCTTTAGTTAATTATTATCTTTAACTTATTCTCGTTTTCGTGCTGTCATAAGTTGTAGAGTAGGGGGTTTTAGACTCAAGTTTTCTTTCAAAAATCTGTTCGTTATAAATTAACATTTCCTTTTTTAATTGCAATGTAAAATTTGTTTTTCAGGTTTAAATTCTCTCTCAAACGAACTTGGAATTTCGTTATAGCTGAAATTCATTTCTATTTATTATGTCACTCTCACAGCTTGAGTTCTCTTTAATCTTCTTCTCTCTGTTTAATAGTAACAGATGAAGAGCATGGGTCGGGCCATGAAGGTTAATGGATGCAAGCGAAATTGTTAACTAGTGCTAGGTCATGCTACTCTACGGAGGACATGACTTATATATATATTTTTTAAACTATTTTAGGTGGGAATGTTACTTGCATCTATGGCCTTGCAGAAACCCATTTCCAACTAGGTCTTTGTGGAAGTGAGAAAATGCAGAGTTTTTGCTGGTCCTTGATAAAGCCAAGGCTCAGTATTCTCGACACCTTCTACATTCAGTTGTTTTATTTTCTTTTTTTTTTCTTTTCTCCTTTTACTCACGCAGGTAGATACATAACCTTTTCTATGTTGTACTAGGTGTGAGTCAAAATTATATATGTATTTTTTTGCTTAGGTATCTTTATAGTATGTGAATTCTGAATTTTCAAAACTGCTGCGTTGCGCGTTTTGATTTTCAGGTTATTTTGCACCCTTCGTTTTAAATTCTAAAATTTTTTCCTTAGTCTTCAGTTTTGCTCTTAAGTATATATATATCATCATCATCATCATTGTCAACCATTATCAATCCACTGCTGGACGAAGGTCTCCCCAAGTTTCCTCCACAACGGTCTGTCTTGTGCCAGTCTCCTCCATGTCACCCCTGCATACTTTCGAATTTCATCCACCCATCTCCCATGTGGTCTTCTTCTGGGTCTTTTCCTGTCCCTTGGAATCCAATCTAAAATTTCGGCTGTCCATCGATGATCTGTCCTTCTGGCAGTATGTCCAGCCCATTGCCATTTCAGGGATTTAACTCTGATCATGATGTCTTCCACTCTTGTCATTTTTCGGATCCACGAGTTCCTCTTCTTATCTCTCCTGGTTACACCAAGCATGCACCTCTCCATGCTGCTTTGAGTTGTCTGCAGCCTTTGTATGTCTCTTTTAGTTAAGGTCCACGTCTCTGCACCATACGTAAGCACTGGAAGGATGCATTGATCAAACACTTTTCTTTTAAGACATAATGGCATATTGCTCTTGAAAATTATGCTGTTTCTTCCAAAAGCTCTCCAGGCAAGTTTTGTACGCCGATTAATTTCTTCATCAATGTGACCCTCACTTGATATCTGCTGTCCAAGATAAACATACGTGTCTGTTATCTCCAGCTTTTCTCCATCAATCGATAAATCTTCATTTCTTGTAAAAACATTGAACATCACTTTTGTCTTCTGAAAGTTCATTTTTAATCCCACTTCTTTACTCTTGTCAGCAAGTTCCTGGATCATACTCTGCAGCTCTGATGGGGTAGTTGCAAAAATGACTACGTCATCAGCAAAACGAAGGTGGCTTAGATAATCTCCATTAATCTTTATCCCCTTGTTTTTCCAGCTCAGCGACTGAAAAACACCCTCCAATGTGGCATTAAAGAGCTTCGGAGATATGGTGTCACCTTGTCTCACTCCCTTTCCAATTTTTAGGTGTGTTGTATTTTCAAACAGCCTAATCTTTGCACTCGCATTTTCATAGATGTTATTAATAATATTAATGTACGCATCTTCAATACCGCAGGTTTTCAGAGCCATTGTAACTGCTGATGGTTTCACCGAATCAAAGGCTTTTTCATAATCGATAAAAGCCATGCACAATGGAAGTTCATATTCCCTCGCTCTTTCAATTAGTTCTCTCAGCACGTGGATATGATCTATTGTGCTGTAGCCACTCCTGAATCCAGCTTGTTCTCTCGGTTGAGCCATGTCCAGTGTTACCTTCAAGCGGTGTGAAAGAACTTTAGTGAAGATTTTATAAACTACTGATAAGAGGCTGATAGGTCTGTAGTTTCCGAGATCCTCAATGTCACCTTTCTTATGTAGCAGGATCATTGTCGCGGTGTTCCAATCCTCAGGAATCTTTCCTTCATTAAGGCATCGAGTGAAAATTTGGGCGAGTACTGTTTCGATTTCTCCACTTGCTTCTTGTATGATGTCTACAGTAATTCCATCTTCTCCTGGAGCTTTTCCTCGCTTCATGTTCTTGATTGCATGTGCAACTTCTGCTGGAAGGACTGGAGGAACTCTGGTACTGGTATCTTTCATGATGTCTGGAGTGCATATATCATCCCTTTCATATAATTTGGAGTAGAAATCTTTCACTCTTGTCAAAATTTCGCCTCTATTTCTTGTTACAGAACCATCTTCTTTTCTCAGTGCCATAATCTGTTTTCTTCCCTTACTGAGATGTCCCTTTGCTATCTTTAGGCTTTGGTTGTTTTCAATTGCTTTTCTCACTAGTTCACAGTTGAATTTCCTTACGTCTTCAGTGATACTTTTTCTTACTGTCTTGCATAGCTCTATATATTCCACTTTGGAAGTCACATCTTCTTTAGTTGTCCTCATCTCTCTTCTTTTTTGCATCAACATTTTGGTTTTTCCTGATAATTTGTTCACATGCAACTTGTTCTTAGACCCAGCTAATTTTGTTGCTGTTTCCATAAGAGCTTTGGTTACTTTTCTGTTAACTTCAGAGATGTCCACTTCTTCCGATGTTAGTCCTTCTAAAGCAGAGAACCTGTTCTTCAGTTCTAACTTGAAGGTATTATGGTGTTTTTTAAGGTTGGTTATGTCAATAGATTTTGTTTGTCTTATGAGCTTGCCACGTTCAAGTTTAGTGCTGAGGTGTATCTTACATCTCACCAATCTATGGTCACTACCTGTGTTGAACTTGTTTAGCACACTGCAGTCTTCTATGACGAATTTTTTGTTACACATAATAAAATCCATTTCACTTGTCGTCCCATTTGGATGTCTCCATGTCCATTTCCTGTGTGGCTTTTTCTTGAAGAAGGAGTTCAAGATGAAAAGCCCTTCTGCCTCTGCAAACTCAACGAGAGTATTTCCACGCTGGTTTCTGTTGCCATGACCGAATTTACCTACGGAAGTTTCATTCTGTTGCCGTTGCCCTATTTTTGCATTGAAATCTCCCATAATTATTTTCAAGTGCTGCTTACCTTTATTATTTAGACGACAAATTTCCTCATAAAATTCTTCAATTTCTTCTTCAGGATGACTTGTGGTGGGTGCATAAGTTTGAATAATCTGAGCCTGGTATCTTTTCGAGAGTTGGATAACAAGTCGTGCAGCTCTGTCAGAGGAACTTTCAACTTCTACAACTTTATCCTTCAGTTTCTTGTTTATTATAAATCCAACACCACTAGTTCTGCCAGTATCTGTCCCACGATAGTAGAAGAGATGTCCACTTTTCAGTTCGATGAGATCTTCTCCTTTTCTCCTTACCTCACTTAGCCCCACGATGTCCCACTTGATCCTTTGTAGTTCCTCTTCCAATTCATGAAGCCTTGAATCAGAAGATAGGGAGCGTCCATTGTAAGTAGCCAAGGTCAGCATCAGATGGCAGCCTAGTCCGGTCCTCCGGGGATTCTTAGCACCCTCTGCCTTCATGTCGCACTGGCCGCTGCCTTGGCCAGGTACATTCCAGCTGCCGGAGACTGAGGGCCAAGATTTAAGTTGTGGAATCATTTTGGAGGGGTTTGGCCATAACTCACCACGCTGGCCAAGCGGGTTGGTGAGTGTGGGATAGAATTTCCTCTAATCCCGATGGTATAGTTATACCGCTATGGGCGGTCGTCAGAGCCCCTTTAGTGGGAACAGGATGCACCACGAGAAGGCGGGGTTGACATTTGTCAAGGAGAGGCTGTGATGTTACGCATCACCTGACCTTACATCCCATATATATATATATATATATATATATATATCATCATCATCAATATCAACCATTATCATTCCACTGCTGGACGAAGGTCTCTCCAAGCCTCTTCCACAACGGTCTGTCTTACGCCAGTCTCCTCCATGTTATTACCGCATACTTTCGAATTTCATCCACCAATCTTCCATGTGGTCTTCTTCTTGGTCTTTTCCTGTCCCTTGGAAAACAATCTAAAATGTTGACTGTCCAACGATGGCCTGTCCTTCTGGCAGTATGTCCAGCCCATTGCCATTTCAGGGATTTTACTCTGATCATGATGTCTTCCACTCTTGTCATTTTTCGGATCCACGAGTTCCTCTTCTTATCTCTCCTTGTTACACCAAGACTGCACCTCTACATGCTGCTTTGAGTTGTCTGCAGCCTTTGTATGTCTCTTTTAGTTAAGGTCCACGTCTCTGCACCATACGTAAGCACTGGAAGGATGCATTGATCAAACACTTTTCTTTTAAGACATAATGGCATATTGCTCTTGAAAATTAGGCTGTTTCTTCCAAAAGCTCTCCAGGCAAGTTTTGTGCGCCGATTAATTTCTTCATCAATGTGACCCTCACTTGATATCTGCTGTCCAAGATAAACGTACGTGTCTGTTATCTCCAGCTTTTCTCCATCAATCGATAAATCTTCATTTCTTGTAAAAGCATTGAACGTCACTTTTGTCTTCTGAAAGTTCATTTTTAATCCCACTTCTTTACTCTTGTCAGCAAGTTCCTGGATCATACTCTGCAGCTCTGATGGGGTAGTTGCAAAAATGACTACGTCATCAGCAAAACGAAGGTGGGTTAGATAATCTCCATTAATCTTTATCCCCTTGTTTTCCCAGCTCAGCGACTGAAAAACACCCTCCAATGTGGCATTAAAGAGCTTCGGAGATATGGTGTCACCTTGTCTCACTCCCTTTCCAATTTTTACGTGTGTTGTATTTTCAAACAGCCTAATCTTTGCACTTGCATTTTCATAGATGCTATTAATAATATTAATGTATGCATCTTCAATACCGCAGGTTTTCCGAGCCATTGTAACTGCTGATGGTTTCACCGAATCAAAGGCTTTTTCATAATCGATAAAAGCCATGCACAATGGAAGTTCATATTCCCTCGCTCTTTCAATTAGTTCTCTCAGCACGTGGATATGATCTATTGTGCTGTAGCCACTCCTGAATCCAGCTTGTTCTCTCGGTTGAGCCATGTCCAGTGTTACCTTCAAGCGGTGTGAAAGAACTTTAGTGAAGATTTTATAAACTACTGATAGGAGGCTGATAGGTCTGTAGTTTCCGAGATCCTCAATGTCACCTTTCTTATGTAGCAGGATCATTGTAGCGGTGTTCCAATCCTCAGGAATCTTTCCTTCATTAAGGCATCGAGTGAAAATTTGGGCGAGTACTGTTTCGATTTCTCCACTTGCTTCTTGTATGATGTCTACAGTAATTCCATCTTCTCCTGGAGCTTTTCCTCGCTTCATGTTCTTGATTGCATGTGCAACTTCTGCTGGAAGGACTGGAGGAACTCTGGTACTGGTATCTTTCATGATGTCTGGAGTGCATATATCATCCCTTTCATATAATTTGGAGTAGAAATCTTTCACTCTTGTCAAAATTTCGCCTCTATTTCTTGTTACAGAACCATCTTCTTTTCTCAGTGCCATAATATGTTTTCTTCCCTTACTGAGATGTCCCTTTGCTATCTTTAGGCTTTGGTTGTTTTCAATTGCTTTCCTCACTAGTTCACAGTTGAATTTCCTTACGTCTTCCGTGATACTTTTTCTTACTGTCTTGCATAGCTCTATATATTCCACTTTGGAAGTCACATCTTCTTTAGTTGTCCTCATCTCTCTTCTTTTTTGCATCAACATTTTGGTTTTTCCTGATAGTTTGTTCACATGCAACTTGTTCTTAGACCCAGCTAATTTTGTTGCTGTTTCCATAAGAGCTTTGGTTACTTTTCTGTTAACTTCAGAGATGTCCACTTCTTCCGATGTTAGGCCTTCTAAAGCAGAGAACCTGTTCTTCAGTTCCAACTTGAAGGTATTATGGTGTTTTTTAAGGTTGGTTATGTCAATAGATTTTGTTTGTCTTATGAGCTTGCCACGTTCAAATTTAGTGTTGAGGTGCATCTTACATCTCACCAATCTATGGTCACTACCTGTGTTGAACTTGTTTAGCACACTGCAGTCTTCTATGATGAATTTTTTGTTACACATAATAAAATCAATTTCACTTGTCGTCCCATTTGGATGTCTCCATGTCCATTTCCTGTGTGGCTTTTTCTTGAAGAAGGAGTTCAAGATGAAAAACCCTTCTGCCTCTGCAAACTCAACGAGAGTATTTCCACGCTGGTTTCTGTTGCCATGACCGAATTTACCTACTGAAGTTTATATATATATATATATATATATATTCTATAAAGAAGATACCTAAGCAAAAAAATACAAAAATAATTTTGACTCACACCTAGTACAACATAGAAAAGGTTATGTATCTACCTGTGTGAGTAAAAAGGAGAAAAGATAAAAAATAAAATAAAACTACTGAATGTAGAAGGTGTCGAGAATACTGAGCCTTGGCTTTATCAAGGACCAGCAAAAACTCTGCATTTTCTCACTTCCACAAAGACCTAGTTGGAAATGGGTTTCTGCAAGGCCATAGATGCAAGTAACATTCCCACCTAAAAAATAGTTTAAAATATATATATATGTCATGTCCTCCGTAGAGTTGCATGACCTAGCACTAGTTAACAATTTCGCTTGGCATCCATTAACCTTCCTGGCCCGACCCATGCTCTTCATCTGTTACTATTAAACAGAGAGAAGAAGATTAAAGAGAACTCAAGCTGTGAGAGTGACATAATAATTAGAAATGATTTTCAGCCACTAACAAAGAAATGCCAAGTTCGTTTGAGAGAGAATTTAAACCTGAAAATCAATGCAAAAGAAATCCAAATTTTTTACATTGCAATTAAAAAAGGAAATATTAATTTTTAACGAACAGATTTTTGAAAGAAAACTTGAGTCTAAAACCCCCTACTCTACAACTTATGACAGCACGAAAACGAGAATAAGTTAAAGATAATAATTAACTAAAGAAAACTTTGTGAAAGTTATATACCTTAAACAGTTAGTTGCAATATGTACAAAGTATTTCGGCAGTGCTTTAAGTGCATAATTAATTAGTTATTAAGAACTTAACTACTTTGAAAAAACAGCGCATAGAAAAGGAACTGTAAACTTAGCCATCTTCTGTTCCTAGGTACCCCAAAAAGACGCTCAAAGTTACAAAGAAAAGAAAGAGTTAAAACCCGCAAAAATATTAACAGACAAAACTAATGCCTAAAAGCTGAAAAGCTAAAAAACAACAGAGAAAAAGCACATGAAGCACAAACATTGAACTTATAAAACCTAGAACCCAAAAACAAGGAAGAGAGCTTACCTCCCCTTGTGTGACAAAAACTTTTCTCCTCACAAGAGAAGAACATGGCTGACCTCTTCCGCCACTCCCTAGTTGCTGGGGGGCAGTGATTGTGGGGCTGATGGCCTCCTCATACAGCACGAAACCAACGCGCGGATATTTTAACCAGAGAAAAAAATATATATAAACTTAAGACTGTGGATCTGTATGATCAGAAAGAGCAGAATTAACTCCTCCAGAATACATGAGAAATATTATAAAATACACGAGCAGTGTATTTAATAATCTTTGCATGTATTAAATCACCTTAGTGAGCTTCTATAGATTAATCAGAATCTTATTAATTTTAATGTTGGTTTTACTATTTTTAGTATAGCTATCCTAGTGATGAATAACTAGTTTTTCTTTTTTTATTTGTTTTTATTTTCTTTTATAAACAGATTTTTAAGCTTTTAAATTATTCTGAATAATTGAGTAAGGTTGGCAGATCTGCTTTAATTTTCTACACAGTTAATAATATGATTCTGACCAATCAAAGCCGTAAGGAAGTTGGCTAGAGGATGCCTATTAACTACCTAAAGGAACCTTAGTGCTATGGATATGACGGTCCTATTAAAACAAAAATTAAATAATATAAACAAAATCACAAAAAAAAGCTTAAAAATCTTGTTTATATATATATATCATCATCATCAATATCAACCATTATCATTCCACTGCTGGACGAAGGTCTCTCCAAGCCTCTTCCACAACGGTCTGTCTTACGCCAGTCTCCTCCATGTTATTACTGCATACTCTCTTCGAATTTCATCCACCAATCTTCCATGTGGTCTTCTTCTTGGTCTTTTCCTGGTCCCTTGGAAAACAATCTAAAATGTTGACTGTCCAACGATGGCCTGTCCTTCTGGCAGTATGTCCAGCCCATTGCCATTTCAGGCGAAGGTTCACTCTGATCATGATGTCTTCCACTCTTGTCATTTTTTCGGATCCACGAGTTCCTCTTCTTATCTCTCCTTGTTACACCAAGACTGCACCTCTACATGCTGCTTTGAGTTGTCTGCAGCCTTTGTATGCCTCTTTTAGTTAAGGTCCACGTCTCTGCATCAAACGTAAGCACTGGAAGGATGCATTGATCTAAAACACTTTTCTTTTGAGACATAATGGCATATTGCTCTTGAAAATTATGCTGTTTCTTCCAAAAGCTCTAAAGGCAAGTTTTATACGCCGATTAATTTTTTCATCAATGTGAGCCCTCACTAGATATCTGCTGTCCAAGATAAACGTACGCATCTGTTATCTCCAGCTTTTCTGCATCAATTGATAAATCTTCATTTCTTGTAAAATCATTGTAAATCTCTTTTGTCATCTGAAAGTTCATTTTTTAATCCCACTGCTTTACTCTTGTCAGCAAGTTCCTGGATCATACTCTGCAGATCGATGGGGTAGTTGCAAAAATGACTACGTCATCAGCAAAACGAAGGTGGAGTTAGATAATCTCCATTAATCTTTATTTCTTTGTTTTCCCAGTTCAGTGATTGAAAGACATTTTTCCAATGTGGCGATTAAAGAGCTTCGCATATATGGTGTCACCTTGTCTCACTCCCTTTCTAATTTTTATGTGTGTTGTATTTCCAAACAGAATCTTTGCACTTGCATTTTCATAGATGTTATTAATCATTATTAATGTATGTATCTTCAATACCGCAGGATTTCAGAGCCATTGTAACTGCTGATGGTTTCACTGAATCAAAAACTTTTTCATAATCGATAAAAGCCATGCACAATGGAAGTTCATATTCCCTCGCTCTTTCAATTAGTTCTCTCAGTACGTGGATAGCGGATCTATAGTCGATCAGGAAAAAAAGATACTCGTGGATCAGAAAAAAAAAGCCACTCCTGAATCTAGGTTGTTTTCTCTGTTGAGCTATGTCCAGTGTTACCTTCAAACGGTGTGAAAGAACTTTAGTAAAGATTTAATAAACCACTGATAGGAGGCTGATAGGTCTGTAGTTCCTGAGATCCCTGAACGTCTACTTTTTTATGTAGCAGGATAACTGAAGCGTTGTTCCAATTCTCAGCAATCTTCCTTTCATTAAGGCATCGAGTGAAAATTTGGGCGAGTACTGTTTCGATTTCTCCACTTGCTTCATGTATGATGTATACAGTAATTTGTATACTTCTCCTGGAGCTTTTCCCCTCTTCATGTTCTTGATTGTACGTGCAACTTCTGCTGGGAGGACTGGAAGAATTCTTGGTGCTGGTACCTTTCATGATGTCTGGAGTACATGTATCATCATTTTCATATAATTTGGAGTAAAAATCTTTCACTCTTGTCAAAATTCTCTGCCTCTATTTCTTGTTACAGAACCATCTTCTTTTCTCAGTGCCATAATCTGTTTTCTTCAATTACTAAGATGTCCCTTTGCTATCTTTAGGCTTTGGTTGTTTCCAATTGCTTTCCTCACTAGTCCACAGCTGAATTTCCTTACGTCTTCAGTGATACTTTTTGGTACTGTCTTGCATAGCATCTATATATTCCACTTTGGAAGTCACATCTTCTTTAGTTGTCCTCATCTCTCTTCTTTTTTGCATCAACATTTTGGTTTTTCCTGATAATTTGTTTACACGCAACTTGTTCTTAGACCCAGCTAATATTGTCGCTGTTTCCATAAGAGCTTTGGTTACTTTTCTGTTAACTTCAGAGATGTCCACTTCTTATGTTAGACCTTCTAGAGCAGAGAATATGTTCCTCAGTTCCAATTCTGAAAGTATTATTATGCTTTTTAAGGTTGGCCACGCCAATACACTTTGTTTGTTTTTATGAGCTTAGCATTGAGGTGCATCCTACATCTTACCATTCTGTGGTCACTCTCTGTGTTAGAACTTGTTCAGAACACTGCAGTCTTCCATGACAAATTTCTTGTTACACATAATAAAATCAATTTCACATGTCCATCCATTGGGATGCCTCCATGTCCATTTCCTTTGCGGCTTTTTCTTGAAAAAGGAGTTCATGATGAAAAACCCTTCTGCACTCTGCAAACTTCCATGACGAGTATTTCCACGCTTTGGTTTTCTATTGCCGTGAACGAATTTACCTACAGAAGTTTCATTCTGTTACTTGTTGCTCTATTTCTGCATAGAAATCTCCCATAATTATCTTCAAGTGCTGCTTGCCTTTATTATTTAGATGACGAATTTCCTCAAAAAATTCTTCAATTTCTTCTTCAGGATGACTTGTGGTGGGTGCATAAGTTTGAATAATCTGAGCCTGGTATCTTCTCGAGAGTTGGATAACGAGTCGTGCAGATCTGTCAGAAGAACTTTCAACTTCTACAACTTTATCCTTCAGTTTCTTGTTTATTATAATTTCAACACCACTAGTTCTGCCAGTATTTGTCCCACGATAGTAGAAGAGATGTCCACTTTTCAGTTTAGTGAGATCTTCTCTTTTTCTCCTTACCTCACTTAGCCCGACGATGTCCCACTTGATCCTTTGTAGTTCTTCTTCCAATTCAAGAAGCCTTGAATCAGAAGATAGGGAGCTTTCATTGTAAGTAGCTAAGGTCAGCATCAAATAGCAGCCTAGTCCGGTCCTCCTTGGATTTTTAGCACCCTCTGCCTTCATGTCGCACTGGCCGCTGCCTTGCCCAGGTACATTCCAGCTGCCGGAGACTGAGGGCCAAGATTTAAGTTGTGGAGTCATTTTGGAGGGGTTTGGCTATAACTCACCACGCTGGCCAAGTGGGTTGGTGAGTGTGGGATAACATTTCCTAATCCCGATGGCATAGTTATACCGCTATTGGCGGTCGTCAGAGCACCTTTAGGGGGAACAGGACGCACAACGAGAAGGCGGGGTTGACATTTGTCAAGGAGAGGCTGTGATGTTGCGCATCACCTGACCTTACATCCCTTTTTTTTTTTACTGTAAGTACCAGCATAGATATAACGTTGCAACTGTGAAAAATGATTGTATTTTTGAAACATTAAAACCCTGTAAGCAGGAGTATAAACATTTCATTACATATATTTTACGTAACCAGTAGCGGATTTAGAAACTCATCTTCGGGTGCCTGTTGCTCCTATCTGAAAAAAGAGAGAGAGAGAAAGCCTTTGCAGAAGGCGCTCCCGCTTACACCCATGCAGAGTATAAACTTGCAGCGCCACCCTTCCGGTATCGCAAGGCTTTTTAAAAACTTCCATTAAAAAATTGTTCAAAATTTTTAAATTACAAGCTGCCAACGATAACTGAAAAATCAGCATTATTTTCATGGCGTTCAGTTGCCGTCTTTTTAAGGAAACCAACTTGACGCTTTTTAAATCTCACGTCTGGATGAAATATTTCAAAACAAAGTTCAATCCTTTCTGTTTAGGTGGGTTAATTTAAAAGAAAAAAATCCGGCTTAGAAGTGTGTTACTACTTCTTATTTATGTCCCAATCAAGGCACATACTTTGCTCTGTCACGCACACTATTTCACACACACTTGAAAGTCTACCCCACATTAGAGGTCTGCACCGGAAGGGTCGGTTTTTTTTTTTTTTTTTTCTTGTAGTCTAGAGGCCAAAGCGACCCATTTTTTTTGATCGCAAACGGTAAAGAAAGAAAAAAAAATCGTGTTTCCCGATTTCCTGGTATGTGTACCTGTCTTGCTGGCTTTACTTACTTCCATGACATAGCCCAGGGCGTAGTCACAGAGGCAAAGAGAAGCACTCAAAGTGTTTTTACCATCTGTAGGTGTTAAGATGGTAAAACCACTTTGACGCTTGTTGACAACCAAAAGATTCAACCCCGACAGAGGGTGTGTGTGTTGTATAGAGTGGGGAACGGAGAGGGTCTGCTGGGGAGTGGTGCGTGTATGCGTGTGTTTGTATGAGAGAGTGCGACGACATCGATTTTTTCTCCTATCCTTAATCTGTATAGGGATTGACTTTTGTAGTGTTACCGTTTACTAGTTCAGAGAAAGGGAGATTCTGAACTCGCTTAGTCTTCCTTTTTCTCTCTCTTTAAAGGTTATATTCTCGATAATTGTAGTTAATATTACATTCAACTAAATATTTTCGATAATATGAAACTTCATTATTTAATTCTCAAAATTTTAATAAAATACAATAGAAAGACAAAATAATACCAAACGACATATCACGGACCGGGCCTAAATAAGAGCTGCAAATGACAGGCCCGAGCCAGACCGGGCTCCCCAAATAAGTCCTATGCAGACCTCTACCCCATATCGTGGATTTCCCTGCTCCCAATTACTAATGATGGGAGACAATACTAAGAAAACTAAACAAAGCTCACCCACTGCTTTTCATGGTTAGTAAATATCTCTGCTCACTTCCGCTATCATCTTACTCTGTTTCGGAACCTCTGGTTATTTTATTGTTGTTAGTTTTTTTTTTTTTTTATAACCACATCCAGCCTTAAGAAATGAGCTAGCCTAGAGACCGAACGGTGGTGCAGGTGAAGTTCATAGAGCAATACGTATACAACCCGAGGACCAGCTTTCGGTTTGTAGAGTGTTCTCAGTCAGAATGGGAAAAGCTGCCGATTTAGCAGAGTTTGATAAAGGATAGATTGCGAAGCCACGTCGCCTCGGAACTACGATCTCGGAAACGGCGTGGCTTGCGGGTTGTTCACGGGCCCCTGTAGTGAGTACGTATCAAAAGTGGTGCACAGATGGCCAAACGACGAACCGTCGTCCGCAGCTCATTGATGCCAGAGGGGAGCGGAGACTGTTGCGCATTGTACACAGCGACCGCAGAGCGACAGTGTGACAAATCACCTGCAGCTACAACAGTGGTGATCAGGGCAATGTGTTTCAGAACACCATTCATCGCAGCCTTCTGCGCATGGGACTGCGTAGCTGAAGACCCAGCCGGGTTCCCATGCTCACTGCACGCCATCGCCAACAACTCATGAAATGGGTTCAAGATCATCCAGATTGGACCTTGGGAAAGTGGCCTGGCCTGGCGAATCAAGATTCCTGGTGCATTACGTAGACGGACGAGTGCAGATACGCCGATTACCAACGGAGGCTATGGCACCTGGATGCACTGTTGGGTGGAAACCGGCCGGTGGCGGTGGTGTTATGCTGTGGGCTATGTTTTCTTGGGACACATTAGTCCCCATTATCCCAATAGCACAATACCCTGACAGCTGTTATGTATCGGAACATCGTTGCGGGCCAAGTTCACCTATTCATGGCAACTGTGTTCGCTGTTGGTGATGGCCATTCATGCCACACTGCCAGAATCGTCAAGGAGTGGTTCGAGGAACATGCTGGTGACTTTCTGTTAATGTCCTGGCCTCCAAATTCACCTGACATGAGCCCAATCGATCATTTGTGGTTCCACTTGGAAATGGGAACCACAAATGTTCGATTCTGGTTCCATTTGGAAAGGGGAACCACAAATGTTCGCGTTAAATCACCGTCACCTCGAAATGTACGGGAACTGGAGGACCTGCTGTTGACATTATGGTACCAGATACCCCAGGATACCTATCGCCACCTCATCGAATCGAGGCCTCGACGAGTGGCCGCTGTTTTCCGGGAAAAAAGGTTTCAAAATCGCTTTATTCTAATTTATCATAAGAAAACATAAGAGGGAGACGAACAGTATTGGGCGTCTCACTGGGAAAAAATACAAAACTGTTAAAAACATGATGGTATATACACTGCAATGACAATGGGGATGAATAACAAATGCTGCAAGCAAAGCTTATTGAATGAAAATTGCAGAAGTGACAAAGAGAAACACATCGTGTCACATGACATTGGCTGGGCATGATTTACAGGATAACACAGGCGAAACAATAGTACACAATTAGAAAAAGAACAGCACAAACATCGCCGTGAAGGTAAAACATTACATACATGAGATAAAAACACAGCGTGCACAATTGTGCAAGTTATTTAACGAGGGCACCAAAGCAACATAATACAGGCGGGGTGAAAGTAAGTAATGTACACGAGTAAGCATGAAAATACACTGAGATGGCATTAGCATTCACAATTCAACGGTAATGTGGATTGCACGAGTCGTAGAGTGGAGGAGGGCCACCAGGGTGCCACGGAACTCAGCAAAGGAGGTGTAGAATGTCCTAGGGTACTGATAGGTGTAGCAGTCCAGAATCAATCGCAAACCATGGAGCGGCCGGCGCCCAGGTAGCATAGAAGGTGGCTTCTCGACGACTGGAAGAAGCCGACTGGTACTCCAGGCGGAGTCGAGAAAGCAATCGATCTTGAAAATGGCACAAAAGTGCTGCGCTGGCCTGGTGTAAAGAGACCGGCGAGGAAATGCTGCGGAGTTGTTGAAGGTATACGTAAATAACGTGTTTAACCAGCACGAAAAGATAGGCACATACTGAAGGAAGAGTTGTAGGTGGATGAGCCCGCAGAAGAAGATGTCTGTAGGCAGTGAACGGAAGATCTTGAGAACAAGAGCGACTGGCAATCCGGAAAGCCTGGTGGAGGAGAGGCATCAGGATGGGACAGTAAAGGTAGACGTGAGAAACGTCTGCCTCCTGTGCGCAGAAGGAGCGGAGAGGGGAGGAGAGAAGAGACATGCGAAAGAGAAAATACGGAACAGGGAGGCGATTATGCAAAAAGAGCCAGTGGGTATTAATTTCAAGAGGGGCAGATAAGGGTGAGCGGGCAGCGGCCCAGACAAGAGGAAGAGAAGCAGGGGGAACCTCCAGAATAGAAAGCGGTGAAGGGGTGGCAAGGTGCACTAGAAAACGATAAAGAGATTTAGAGGAGAGAGAGGAGAGAGGAAGAACTGAGTTTGTGAGTCGGAGGAAAAACGGCAGCGGAAGAGGGGCAGAAAAGACAGAGACGAGACCGGTGGGGGAGACAAGATCAGGGAAAAGCGAAAGAAGTGCAGTTAGCAGAGAGTCATAGACCAAATGGGCGGATGGGGACGAGAGAATAGCAGGGGGAGGCCAGAGAGAGGGCGCCAGGATAGATCCGAGTTAGTGAGGTCTTGTACAGTTACTACACCTGCTCGGAGCCAAGAGGGGAATGAAAAACAGGGGAGATGGGGGGATGAACAAGGGAGTTGAAGAAGAGGGGTTCAGAAAGAAGCTCTAGAGTTGAAGAGGGAGGGGAGCGAATGAGGGGGAGAGAGCGAAGGTGAATGAGGGCTTCAGAATATGCAGGTGGGAGTTTGGAGGGGGGAAAGGACAGCAATCCATGAGAACTAAAGAAAGAAAGGAAAAATGTGGGTTACGCAAGGAGGCAAGAACGTCACGTACCTGAACTGCGGAAGCCACTGGAGCCGTGAAGAGGTGAATGAAGTTGATCACTCGGCTTGCTTTGTAGCACAGCGGGACATCAGGTAGGCCAGCACCACCATAGGAGGGAGGAGCACAGAGCTTGTGGACGTTAATCCAGTGATGACCCGCCCACATTACTCGAGTAAGGCAGCGTGTAACCTCCTGGAGACAGAAAAGCGGGGTCGTAGATGCAATCCAAGAATGCTTGCAGATGGACAGAAGGTATGTCCTGGTGAGATTTGCACGCTGGAGTGGTCCTACAGGTCATTAGGCAGGTAGTAATCATGTAGTGGCTAATCGGTGTAGAACAGAACATTTTATCTCTAAATTTACAGGAAAATTTAGTTGTTATGAAACGTTTACGAAAACCTGTGGGTTTATTACTATAATTTTACAAAAGTAAATGCACTAATGATTTAGATATTGGACATTTAAAAAGGGAAAATGTGCTTTAAGGTGGGGGCGAGGCGTCGATCGCCCCCGCTAGATCCATTACTGGCTGCAACTACATGAATATTTCATGGCAACCATTAAAAAAACTGCATTTAGGAAACTTCATTTTTCCAGTAACAGCGTAAAAATCTTAAATAATTTATTGCAATGAACCTAATCTGGAAACAGTTTCCACTTTAGATAGCAATATACACATTGCACTGCAAAATGTTTACAGAAGCTTTTTTTTTTTTTCTTTTTGTATAAAGCTGAAAAGGAAATAAGGTTTGTGAGATTGCTTGGCATTACTTAATCGCAAAATGAAAGTGGTTAAGAGAAAATATTTCGAGGCTTGAAGGGGCACAATCAGCGCCTGCGTGAACACTGCCAGAATGTGTCTGTGATCAAGCTCTCTCAGAAGAGAAGTGCGGAACACTTCCATTTTCTAAGGTCCAGATACTTCGAGAAATGAAGAAACATACGTTAAAAGTTTAAATTTAAGGCCCTCCGTGAATATGAGACTCGGGCTAAATAGCCCTTCTGTAGGGGCGTACTGATAGCTCACGAAACCCTCGCCCTGTGAGGACAAGGGGGGGCTCACTGCCAGGGCCGTTTCTACCATTAGGCAAGACTAGGCGGCAGCCTAGGGCGACAAAATTTTAGGGGCGGCAAAAGGGCGGAAAAAAATTAATTTTAAATCAAACAGCGAAAAAATTGAGCAAATGAGGCTTCAAGTCCTTTGGAATAACTACTTCCCGTCATCCACTTTTTACAAACTTAAACTGTGAAAATTTTTTAAAACCCCACCGAAAAAATTGCTTTTCTTTTTAATTTTTCTTTTCAAGCTGACTTAAGAAATTAATTTCTATTTCTTTAACCAGTTTCATATGAAGTTTCCGCGAAATATTTTATAAAAACTTTTGCCGAAATTTCATTTTGTAAAAACTTTTGAGGTCAGAGGCCCTCTTAGCAGTGAGCAGGGCCGTTTCTGGGTATTTTGCCGCCCTAGGCGAGAATTGAAAAATGACGCACCCTCCCTTTTACTACCATCACTCTCTCGCTCTCCCCTATATCCCCCCTACAATGCAAATCTCGCTCCCCCCCCCCCACAACAATGCAAATCTTCTATTATACTTTTAATCATTAAACCCGTTAATTATATTTATATTTTACACTTAAATTAGTTATTTTGTAACATTAGGGTATTGTGAATAGTAAAACACGCACTCCCCTCCAGCGCTCGGCAGAGATGAATCAAGGTCATGCTTGTTTCCGTTTCGTACTTAGCGGCTGATTTAGTTTTGAAGTAGGTAGAGGCAATGTGTTTACATTTGTCAAAGTTAAGTAAAGATTTATTAAGTAACTGTTCGGTATGCTTTTGAAAACAATTCGATGTTTTAATTTTTCCTCTTTTTCATTTTCACTGTCATAGCAATAGTTACAAGAAAATGTGAAAGAAATATCGGTAATGAATAAAATTTTATACCAATGCAGATAAGGGGTTATGTAACAAAGTTTTTTGTAGGTGTTATGTATTAAACGTAACTATGCATCTTCAGAAATATAATGAACTGAAAGCTGTTCTTTGCGGGGACGAACTGGTGTTTACTTAAGTGGTTTCGATAAAAACATTATAAGATTAGGATAATGATTTTAATTGCAACGTTTACACTTGTGTTATACGCAACGGTTTTACAAAAAGTACCTGCACGTTACGAAGAATTTGGATTATTAAAAATGCCCATAACGGTGAGAGAGACCTAGTTAATAAACGTGGAATTTAAAAATGTAAGTAATTGAAAGCTAATAGAGTTTCGTAAAAAGACCTCAAAGATTTTTCTTTGCGGGGGTCCTCCGAGTTTTTCCGCTACACCACTGCCCTTCTGTCTTCCCCTTCCCTTCCCGTCCCCAAAAGGGCCCTGCCTGTAATTTAAGATATCGCAACAAACATATATTCGCCGCTGATTCCTGAAGAGAGTGCAAAGTTCCTCCTGAACATATTAAAAAAAAAGGAGTTTTCGAAATTACACGTTCTTAAGAAAACCCGTGAGTCAAACTTCTTGCGGAAACCGATAAAAGTGTGATCATCACCTATTAACAACGACACCACGGTTCAAATATATATATATATATATATATATTAGAGGATGAAGAACATTGAAGTGCAATGAGAAACTGAGCACTGATTTGTGTTATTTCTTTTAACCCCTAAGATATGTTTATATTTCGGAGTCTCTTTTCGTGCATGGGGGAAGGGATGGGGAATGAAGGTTGGGCGAGGCGATTGATGTCGTTTGTTCGGCTTTTGGTGGTGCCACCACGGTCTCCAAAAAGACGGTGGATTGTCGGGAGAATGTCTGATAGGTGGCGCCACCCAGGGGCAAAGGTGACCGCATTGTGACGCAACCCAAACAATAGATAAGTTGTGATCGCTAACCATAGGCCATCTGGAGGATCCTATTTCTTCTCCGGCTCCACGGATACTCTCGATACGTTCGGTGTCTTTTTTTTTTTTTTTTTTATTCTTCTCGAAATGCACGTGTGAGTAAATACTTCGGTCTGTATTCGTCTGCCGTTTAACGCTCTTTCTAATAAATTTTATGGAAATAATGAAAGGTATCCATAATGCCGCAGATCCGTGTTTTGCGTAAAAAGAACTGAACAATTATACCCGAAGAGGGAACATTTACTGGAAAGAAACCTGACGTGTATACAAGAGTTCCAATAGTAAAGTTCACGGAGAGGGATTGGAGCGAAAATATGAAGAAAACTGTTCACATTTGCATATTGCCATCTCTCTCTCTCTCTCGCTTTCTTTCTCGTTCTTTCTCTCTGTCTTTCTGCAACTTGCTCTAGCCCTCTTTCACTTTCTCGCACTTTCCACCCTAGTCTTCTTGTCTCTCCCTCCGCCCTCTATCTTCCCGTGTCTTTCTGCATCTCACCTTTTGTGTCTCTTTTTTTTTATATATTTAGCCCTCACTTCATTTCGTTCTATTCCTCTATCTTTTTCTGCCTGCGTGCCTGTCTCACTTTCTTTCTACGTCTTTCTCTGGCTCCCTTTCCCTTACTGGCTATATTTTCCTTCGTCATCTTGTCTATGACTCTTCTGTTTTCCTGAGTTTTCTTTCCTCTGTTTCTCTCATTGTCTCTTTTTTTTTATATACATATGGCCCTCACTTCATTTCGTTCTATTCCTCTGTCTTTTTCTGCCTGCGTGCTTATCTCACTTTCTTTCTACGTCTTTCTCTGGCTCCCTTTCCCTTACTGGCTATCGTCTATGACTCTCTCTTCTGTTTTCCTGAGTCTTCTTTCCTGTGTCTCTCTCATTGTTTCTATCTCTCTCTCTCTCTTTATATCGCTCTATCTGTTTGTATGGCTGTCTTCATCTTTCTGTCACTTGTCGTCTTCGTGAATATTGGATTCATAGTTAAATAAAAAATAAGAAACATTTTTTTGTAGACCGAATGTTTATGGAATAGAGTTGCATGGTTCAAGCTCACGCAAAAAAAATACATTAATTAGAAATCATTCGGACTATTAGATTACCTCAAAAACGATGAGAGCGTCTTAACGTCTCTAAGGTCTTGAATGGTTTAGACTAGAGGTACCCAAACTTTATGTTACCAAGTGCGCATTTTAAATTTCTGGATGTCTTTTCTTTCTCTCTATCTTTCTGCAACTTGCTCTTTTCGTGCATTGGGGAAGGGTGATCGTTGTGTATGGGGAGGGAAGGTTGGGCGAGGCGACTGATGTCGTTTGTTCGGAGTAATTAATTATTTTATTGTGCATAGAATTTATAGTTAATTAATGCGGTTTCCCTTATTGTGGTAACAAGAAAAAGCATATATTCACACCCATTACTAAAAAAAATCTGTTGAAGTTCTTACAATGGTTCTTTTTGTCAGTCATGTGTAACCAAGATTTAGTTTTTTTTTTTTTTAAGACACCTTTTGAAAGAACGAAAGTGTTAATACTATCACTTTGTCTGTCTATCTACGGATCCCATAGCTCTGAAACTATTCGTCCGATTTGAAAAATGATTTTTGCGTTTGAGAAGCTTGAACTGTTAGAATGAAGATCGATACGTTGAAAACATATCTTATAAAAATTTTATACTAAAGAAACACAGATATTGAGCCAAGTATAAACAACAAAAATTAGAAATGAATGCACAAAAACAAAAGTTCACACATAGTTCGGGAGTTTAAGTTTGTCTTCAAAATGTGTTTCTTCTTGCATTGAGGCTCGCGAAGCACAACAATGTGGAACGGTATCTGCTTAGCAATATCATGCTCTCTGTACACTCTCGCAATTTCCTGATTTTAATTCAGGATTTGCTTTCGGTAATGCAACTTGCTTCACAAAAAAAATGAGAGAGTTTTGGCAATTTTTTCAGATGCTCTTCATCTACAGACGTTCCACAATATCAAAATATGATAATAAATAAATACATCGCTCTTTCCACGTTCCAGAAACACACAGCAACCGAAAAATTGTTTTTTAGCCGCCGCTGTGGAATATTATTAACTGTCGCCACGTATTTGGAATATTTTCATCAAAATATGAATAACGGAAATTATTTCTTCAATTTACGTTTTTCGGAACTTTTTTACCCACACAAAGATTTTGGCCCTCAATAAAACGGGTGAGGGCCAAACTCGTTTTATTGAGGACCAAAAAATTCCAAAAACTCCAGACCCCTTTGCCAGACGCAGAGTGGGCCCCTGAACTAACAGGGGCACTGGGCTGCAGCCCCTTTTGCCGCACCCTAATCCGGATTTGGCTAGACGGTATCAGTGTTTATTTCAATTTGCAAGAGCACCCCCAATTCTAAAAATCCTATTAATAATAAAATCCTTTCTTTGTCTTGATAACCCTGACTATGAGGAAAATTTTTGCACTTTTTATTTATTTATTTACTCATTTTTGCTGCAAATAACGCGCAGTTTTTTCGCTGAGAAGTGAAAAGTTATGTCAAGCTTTCTCTCATATCGCTGCTTCTGATTTCTTAATATCAAAAATTATTTTTGCTTCGGCTACCTTCAGGTATGAGGTTTCTTTTTGTACAAGCTGTGATAAAAAAATATCCAGATTCGATTTATTAAAAAAAATGCACGACTTACACGACTAGTGCATTTTATTCATATGTCTACCGAAAAAACGGTGAAAATTAGTACATTTATCCATATGTCTACCAAGCTTTAAATGTCTGTTCTACAAAGGGTGGTCTCGAGAAGGAAGTAAATTACATCAGACATATTTCTATCAAAAGAGGCTTCAAACATGCATTAGTGGACTCAGCTATCGAAAGATTTGTGAAACATCAATATAAATCCACCTTGACCCCGATCTCTCCAAATTCTCAACGAAACTTGGCGGTTCTTCCATTAATCCCTAAAATTTGTTTCCAAATTTCAAAATCCTCAAATCATCAAATTTCCATGTTATCTTTACTCCTGTATCTAAGATGATTTACTCTGCAACAAGTTATTAAAATCATGCAATGCATTGATTATTTTATGCTTTCCAAAATACCAGAGATCATTACTCAAGTTATGAGGATAATGGCTGTGGAATAAATCTCGGTCCTGTATCCTGACCTTTGATCCCATTTGGATGATATTCAACAGAACCGGTTACGTATACTTCCGGAACGACGTGATAAATTTTTGTCTCAATCGAAGCATTTTTAGTCAAGTTATGACGCATAAGGGCAATGGAATTGATCCTGATCCTATGTCCTGACCTTTGACCCCATTTAGCCCATTTTCTGCAGGGTTTGTCCCAAGCTGGCTCCCTACGACATACTAAAATTTCATCGAAATCGAACCATTTTTACGCAAGTTGTGATGCATAAAGGCAATAGAATTGAATTGATCCCTCTCCTATGCTATGACCTTTGACCCCATTTCTCCCGTTTTCAATAGGTTTCGTCCCCTGGTGGTCCACTGCCACATAGTAAAATTTCATCGAAATCGAACCACTTTTATGTAAGTTATGACGAATAAGGGCAATCGAATGGATCCCGCTCCTATGTCCTGACCTTTGACTCCATTTCGTCCATTTTCAATAGGGTTCGTCTCCAGTCGTCCCCTACCATATCGCGACCCATTTTTACGCGAGTTATCGTGCGGACAGACAGAAGGACAAAGCTGGAGCATATACGCTTCTTCAACCTACGGCTGGAAAGCGTAAAAAAAAAAGCACCTAATTCCTGACATAAATTCTTGGGGAATCTATCCCATCCAGTGTCAAAGTGGTCTGTCATACATACGTCAGGCCGCCCCGGTGGCGCAGTGGTCTAAGGCGCTGGCCTATGATCATTCGTCCGTAAGGGGTCCGGGTTCGAATCCCGGTCAGGCATTGATGTTGTGTTTGTCTTATGGCACTGGCTCTCTCCCTTCCCTGGAACCCTAAATTAGGGACGGGCGACTGCTTATAGCCCATTGAGTTGCTCACGGTGGTTTGCTCCAAATAAATATTGTTGAAGCTCACGGTGGTCGTTAAACCTCCAATCAAAAAAAAAAAAAAAAAAAAAATACATGCGTCAGACACGGAGATCGCTTAAAGATTCAGATTAAAATAACACCAGTCATATATTAACAAGTTTGTAAAATCATGCAATGCGTTGATTATAATACGCTTTCCAACATACCAGAAATCATTACTCAAGTTGTGAGAATAATGGCTGTGGAATAAATCTCGGTTCTGTGCCCTGACCCTTGATCCCATATCGATTATATTCAACAGAACCGGTTCGGTATACCACCGAAATAACATGATAAAGTTTTGTCGCAATTGAAGCATTATTACGTAAGTTATGATGCATAAGGGCTATGGAATAGATCCCGCTCCTGTGTCCTAACCTTTGACCCCATCTCGCCCATTTTCAATAGAATTCGTCCACACATCGCCTTCTGCTGTACGGATGACATGACTACTGATTGTGCATTTCTTATACATTTCTCATCAGTCCACACCTAGCGCCATCTATCGGATTCTGGGAATAACAATTCTGTTAGTACTACGTGACATAGAAAAACAGACAATGCTCATAGTTTTTTAGCACGTCTTTTGTAAAAAAAGTAGCGTGCTTCTGTTATCGGTCCGTCCGTCTGTACCCACGGTATCTCTGCAACTATTAGTCCGATTTGAAAAATTCTTTTTGCATTCAGAAGCTTGAAATATGCGAATGATGATCCTTCATTTCGTTTTTTTTTTTTTTTTACGATGTACATGTTTGCCGCTAGAGGGCGTAAATGCAGATGATGTCGAATTCAAAATTACGTTTTAATCCACATATTTGCTTCTAAACATCCAATTGGAAAAATTATTTTATATTTCAATCCCATTTATGTCGAAGAGTGTATTAGATATAGTTTCCTTTTCAAATTACGCATGATTTTCCGCTAGGGGGCGTAAAAGTAAATTACATTTTTTCCGATAACTCTTCTCCTAAAACTCCGATTTGAATTTTTTTTTTCAGCGGATACATCTCCTGATGGAAAATCTTTTGCATATGATTTCGAATTTTTGGTAAAGAATACTTTGGCCACCAGGGGGCGTAAGAGTTAATTTTTGCTTCTGATGTATTTGCCATAAAATCTGAGCTTCTAAAATATCGATTGAAAAAATTATTTCGTGGACTGATGCCACTCACATCGATAAACTTTTACGGAATATTTTCTTCCTAAAATATCCCAGAGTTTCTCTGCCAGGGGGCGTAGATGTATATCTTATTTTTGTCAATATCTCTACTTCTAGGAGTCCGATTTGAAAAATTCCTTCTTCGTTGGATAGTGTTTTCCGTGAGACATATTTTTCATATAATTTCAAAATTTTGAAGTAATTCATAGACTTTCCGCTAGGGGGAGTAGAGGTAAATTGCGTTCCTCCCTATATCTCTGCTTCTAAATCTCCGATTTGAAAAATTCTTTCGGCACCGGATACAGCTCCTGATGAGAGCAAAATATGAGCTTCTAAATTCTCGATTAAAAAAAACGTCGTTTGTAGACCGATACTACTGATGTCGACAAACTTTTTAGGAACATTTTCTTCTTAAAATAGTGCATGGTTTCTACGCCAGGGGGCGTAGATGTATATCTTATTTTTATCAATATCTCTACTTCTAGGGGTTCGATTTGAAAAATTCCTTCTTTGTTGGATAGTGTTTCCAGTGTGACATGTGCTTCATATAATTTCAAAATTTTGAAGTAATTCATAGATTTTCCGCTAGGGGGCGTAAAGGTAAATTGCGTTCCTCCCTGTATCTCTGCTTCTAAATCTCCGATTTGAAAAATTCTTTCTGCACCGGATACAGCTCCTGATGTAAAATCGTTTGCACATAATTTGTAATTTTTGTAAAAAAAAAATGGTTTGGCCATCAGAGGGCGTAAACCTTAATTTCCGCTTCTGATGTATTTGCAGCAAAATATGAGCTTCTAAATTCTCGATTGAAAAAATTCGTCGTTTGTAGACCGATAGTACTCATGTCTACAAACCTTCTAGAAGCATTTTCTTCTTAAAATAATGCATGGTTTCTACGCCAGTGGGCGTATATATATATCTTATTTTTTTCAATATCTCTACTTCTAGGAGTCCGATTTGAAAAATTCCTTCTTTGTTGGATAGTGTTTCCAGTGTGACATGCTTTTTCATATAATTTCAAAATTTTAAATTAATTCATAGACTTTTCGCTAGGGGGCGTAAAGGTAAAATCCCCCCCCCCCCCCTCATACCTCTACTTCTAATTCTCCGATTTGAAATTTTTTTTTCAACGGATACAGCTCCTGGTGGAAAATCCTTTGCACATAATTTCTAATTTTTGTTAAAAATGGTTTGGCCAGCAGGTGAAATAAGTCTTAATTTCCGCTTCTGATTTATTTGCAGAAAAATATGAGCTTCTAAAATCACGATTGAAAAAAAAGTGGTTTGTTGTCCGATACTCATGTCGACAAATCTTTTCGGAACATTTTTTCTTGAAATAATGCATGGTTTCTACGCCAGGGGGCGTAGATATATATCTTATTTTTGTCAATATCACTACTTCTAGGAGTCCGATTTGAATAATTCCTTCTTCGTTGGATAGCGTTTCCGATGCGAAATGTTTTTCCTATAAATTCAAAATTTTCAAGTAAATCAGAGACTTTCCGCTAGGGGGCACAAGGGTTAATTGCGTTTTCTGCGTTATTTCTGCTTTTAAAACTCCGATTTGAAAAATTCTTCCTGTATCGCACACAAGACCTGATGGAAAATATTTTTCACATAATTTCTAATGTTTGGTAAAGAATGGTTTGGCCACCAGGGGGCATAAGTGTTAATTTCTACTTCTGATGTATTTGTAGCAAAATCTGTGCTCCTGAAAACTCGACTAATTTTTTTTTCTTGGACCGATAGTGCTCATATGGAAAAACCTTTTGAGAATACTTTCTTCCTAAAATAATGCATGGTTTTCCGATCAGGGGACGTAAAGTCACGTCTTATTTTTGTCGATATCTCTGTTTCTAAGAGTCCGATTTGAAAAATTCTTTCTGTGTTGGAGAGCGTTTCCTGTGCGAAATGTTTCTGATATAAATTCATGTTTTTCTTAACGCACAAGTCTGCAACCAGTGTGCGTAAGCTCACGATTCCGTTTACAGCAATATCTGAGGGATTAAAAACCCGATTGAAAAACTTCTTTCTTCCGTTAGATAGTATTGTTTTCTATACCCGTTCCATTGACTTTGAATAGCTTTGATAAATTTAATTTGCATCAGAACGGATTCAAAAGACGTGCTTTTTACACCCGAAAATTCGGTGTCATCTTTCTTGTTTATTCTTTTTCTTACCTTCCACGCACAAAGCGCATTTTTTCCGAATCACTTTTTCCTTTTAAACAGTCATTTGTGTTGTTTATGCGGAGAAGTGCACGTGTTTTCTATAGGAAGAAGTGCAGGTGTTGTCTATATGAAGAAGTTCATCACTATAGGTTTTGCTCACCAGGGGCTATGTATATATATCCAATCTTAGCTGTTTAAATATAAATAACAATGAGGGAGGAGGAAGGGACGTATATCGACATTTTTGTCCCGGTGCGTCCAATTATCTGGAAACGGCGCTGGTTGGTTTATTTCTATCTTCTGTTTTAATTTAGTTTTCGTTGAATAATTTGTAGAACAAGAAAGAAACATGTCTTACAGTACCTATTTCCTTTAGATTTACTAATCAACTAAGTGTGAGTGCATTTGGTGCATGGAGTTCTACAATTTTCGTCATGTACCATTTTTCATTCAAGTGGTATTTAAAAAGTTACTGAATATTGCTTGATATTGAATGTTTCTCTATCATTGTGGATGGAACTTAGTCAGACATTCATCCAGTAGTGGATTGTTAATAGTTGACGATGATGATGATGATGATATATAAAGGTCAGGCACCTCGAAAAATGTGATGGTCCAAAAGGGCTAAGACGGCACTGCATAGTTGATGACATTGAAATTTGCAGTAGCTAGCTGAGATTCCCAAGCTTTTGCAGTAGTCCTAACGACACATTTGAAAGTGTGGTGGAGAAAACTGCCAGCATCTTTCTTCCAGAAATTAAGTGAAAATGCTCCACTTCGTTGACCGCAATTTACTTTCAATAAACTGTGTCCTTTGGTTTTTAGTGGAAAAACGAAAGCTTCGATAAAATCTTTCCTACTGCGACTTTCTGTAACAAGCCAACTTTTACCACTCTTTTCCAATCCCTTCCATAGAATTCATGTATACAGGGGCGTAGTTGTCGGGATGTATCCCTCCTCCTGAAATTACCGCTCAAATAATAGGCTTACTCAGCTATAACGAAGTAAATTTCTCCGTCATTTTTGGTCTACGCCGGGATTCGAACCCGAGTACGCTTATTCCGGAACAAGTCGCTCTACCAACTGAGCTACGCAGACATGATTCTGATTCCTATCTGCCTTTATGTCATGTGCGTCCTGCTGGCAGGTACGTCACATCTTCCCCCCCCCCCCCCCCCGAAAGAGGGGGCCGGGGGCATGGCCCACGGATTTATTTTTTTTTCTTTTTTTGATTGGAGGTTTAACGACCACCGTGAGCAACTCAATGGGCTATAAGCAGTCGCCCGTCCCTAATTTAGGGTCACTGGTTCCAGGGAAGGGAGAGAGCCAGTGCCGTAAGACAAACACAACATCCACACCTGACCGGGATTCGAACCCGGACCCCTTACGGACGAACGATCAGAGGCCAGCGCCTTAGACCACTGCGCCACCGGGGCGGCGGCCCACGGATCAGCCGTGACCATGAATCGCTGCAGACAGACAAACACTGTAGGACGTGCACTTGAGAACTCCCAGTCAATCTGGTGTGTGGAATGCAACGTCACACACATTTATTTTTCGAAGCACTGGAGAAGGGATTCTCTGATTTTTCCTATCTCGCGGTGTGGAAATAACATCACACCAATGCGAGATTTTGAACGGTCGGGTCATCCGGGCGCCATTATAACGAAGTAAATTTCTCCGTCATTTTCGGTCTACGCCGGGATTCGAACCCGAGGCTGCTTATTCCGGAACAAGTCGCTCTACCAACTGAGCTACGCAGACATGATTCTGATTCCTATCTGCCTTTATGTCATGTGCGTCCTGCTGGCAGGTACGTCACACAGCTTATACGTAGCTTTTGACCGGGACCCGATATTCACAAGTACTATGCAACAGAGAAACCTCTTGATAATAGACTTTTCGTGGGGAAAGAAGCTGAAAAAATATAAATTTCAGATGCAGAAAAATATAATTTTCCTCAAAGTGCCTGAGTTCGTAATTATCTATACAAGTTTCCACTTGGACAATGAAACTCAAAATTCCAGAAAAAGTGGTTATCAGAATTGCAGTGGCTTTCTTATTCGGAATTAAATGAAGGGGACCTTTTGTAAATATTGCATTAATTTCGCTAACGATTCTGAGGTAGGCAAAGGGAACCATGTTAAGTTGGGGGCATTTGTTAACGCCACTTTTAAACGGTGATGAGACGCCAAAGAAGATTTTAGAAGGAGCAAAGCAAGTGCCTACCACAAAAATTTAACATTTCCACCCAAAACATTTCAGCAATTTTTGAAAATAAAAATGATAATATTCTAAGTAAACCGAACAAGGAAGACAAGAACAAATTTTGGAAAATAGGAAAAAAAAGTAATTTTAATCCTATTTCCTAAATTTGGTTTTGTCTTTGGTGGTAGTAGGCACTGCTTGGTCACTCTGATACTGTGCCAGCAAAAACAAAAGACTTTCTCTACTCAGAGAAAAATGAAGGAAATTTTAGAACCTTTTTACGATTTAGAATTGAAAGTTGAAAAGTATAACTCATCTTATATGATTATACTTCTCCACAAATTCAAAATGAAAGCTTTGTAACATGTGGTGAATCTTACATAATATCGTAAATAAAATCAATAGCGTGCAAAAGAATTTTGTCTTCTGAATGTTTTAATATATTGGCGTAAAAAAGTACAGATATTTTTGGCTGAATAGTATAACTGTGCTAGTGATTCGAAATTTCTTGGTGTTGAATAGAAATCAAAGTTTCCAAGCTTTCGCACATCAACCAGATGGCTTTTTCAAGGAAGGTAGACAGAAACTGCAAAATAGGACGCTTCAACAATTTGAACGCGTTGACTTGAATTGACAACAAACGAAGAGATTAAAGTGTACATTATGACGATTAAAAAATCCTCAACGGATAGACAAAGAACAAATGCTGAAACATAAAACAGTAAACCATGAACTGTCTTCATCATGCGAGTACCAGTACATGACAGGAGCAACTTTTCTGATGTCAGTGACAGGTAGGTAAAACACCAAATTTTCATAATTTGCATATCATCATCATAATCATCATTGTCAACCATTATCAATCCACTGCTGGACGAAGGTCTCCCTAAGTTTCCTCCACAACGGTCTGTCTTGTGCCAGTCTCCTCCATGTCACTCCCGCATACTTTCGAATTTTATCCACCCATCTTCCATGTGGTCTTCTTCTGGGTCTTTTCCTGTCCCTTGGAATCCAATCTAAAATTTCGGCTGTCCATCGATGGTCTGTTCTTCTGGCAGTATGTCCAGCCCATTGCCATTTCAGGGATTTAACTCTAATCATGATGTCTTCCACTCTTGTCATTTTTCGGATCCACGTGTTCCTCTTCTTATCTCTCCTGGTTACACCAAGCATGCACCTCTCCATGCCTCTTTGAGCTGTCTGCAGCCTTTGTATGTCTCTTTTAGCTAAGGTCCACGTCTCTGCACCATACGTAAGCACTGGAAGGATGCATTGATCAAACACTTTTCTTTTAAGACATAATGGCATATTGCTCTTGAAAATTATGCTGTTTCTTCCAAAAGCTCTCCAGGCAAGTTTTGTACGCCGATTAATTTCTTCACCAATGTGACCCTCACTTGATATCTGCTGTCCAAGATAAACGTACGTGTCTGTTATCTCCAGCTTTTCTCCATCAATCGATAAATCTTCATTTCTTGTAAAAGCATTGAACATCACTTTTGTCTTCTGAAAGTTCATTTTTAATCCCACTTCTTTACTCTTGTCAGCAAGTTCCTGGATCATACTCTGTAGCTCTGATGGGGTAGTTGCAAAAATGACTATGTCATCAGCAAAACGAAGGTGGGTTAGGTAATCTCCATTAATCTTTATCCCTTTGTTTTTCCAGTTCAGTGATTGAAAGACATTTTCCAATGTGGCATTAAAGAGCTTCGGAGATATGGTGTCACCTTGCCTCACTCCTTTTCCAATTTTTATGTGTGTTGTATTTTCAAACAGTCGAATCTTTGCACTTGCATTTTCATAGATGTTATTAATAATATTAATGTATGCATCTTCAATACCACAGGATTTCAGAGCCATTGCAACTGCTGATGGTTTCACCGAATCAAAGGCTTTTTCATAATCGATAAAAGCCATGCACAATGGAAGTTCATATTCCCTCGCTCTTTCAATTAGTACTCTCAGTACGTGGATATGATCTATTGTGCTGTAGCCACTCCTGAATCCAGCTTGTTCTCTCGGTTGAGCTATGTCCAGTGTCACCTTCAAGCGGTGTGAAAGAACTTTAGTGAAGATTTTAAAAACCACTGATAGGAGGCTGATAGATCTGTAGTTCCTGAGATCCTCAATGTCACCTTTTTTATGTAGCAAGATCATTGTAGCGTTGTTCCAATCCTCAGGAATTTTCCCTTCATTAAGGCATCGAGTGAAATTTGGGCGAGTACTGTTTCTATTTCTCCACTTGCTTCTTGTATGATGTCTACAGTAATTCCATCTTCTCCTGGAGCTTTTCCCCGCTTCATGTTCTTGATTGCATGTGCAACTTCTGCTGGAAGGACTGGAAGAACTCTGGTACTGGTACCTTTCATGATGTCTGGAGTACATGTATCTTCCCTTTCATATAATTTGGAGTAGAAATCTTTCACTCTTGTCAAAATTTCGCCTCTATTCCTTGTTACAGAACCATCTTCTTTTCTCAGTGCCATAATCTGTTTTTTCCCCTTACTGAGATGTCCCTTTGTTATCTTTAGGCTTTGGTTGTTTTCAATTGCTTTCCTTACTAGTTCACAGTTGAATTTCCTTACGTCTTCAGTGATACTTTTTCGTACTGTCTTGCATAGCTCTATATATTCCACTTTGGAAGTCACATCTTCTTTAGTTGTCCTCATCACTCTTCTTTTTTGCATCAACATTTTGGTTTTTCCTGATAATTTATTCACATGCAATTTGTTCTTAGACCCAGCTAATTTTGTTGCTGTTTCCATAAGAGCTTTGGTTACTTTTCTGTTAACTTCAGAAATATCCACTTCTTCCGATGTTAGGCCTTCTAAAGCAGAGAATCTGTTCTTCAGTTCCAATTTGAAGGTATTATGGTGTTTTTTAAGGTTGGTTATGTCAATACATTTTGTTTGTCTTATGAGCTTGCTACGTTCGAGTTTAGTGTTGAGGTGCATCTTACATCTCACCAATCTATGGTCACTGCCTGTGTTGAACTTGTTTAGCACACTGCAGTCTTCTATGACGAATTTTTTGTTACACATAATAAAATCAATTTTACTTGTCGTCCCATTTGGATGTCTCCATGTCCATTTCTTGTGTGGCTTTTTCTTGAAAAAGGAGTTCAAGATGAAAAACCCTTCTGCCTCTGCAAACTCTACGAGAGTATTTCCACGCTGGTTTCTGTTGCCGGGACCGAATTTACCTACTGAAGTTTCATTCTGTTGCCGTTGCCCTATTTTTTCATTTAAATCTCCCATAATTATCTTCAAGTGCTGCTTACCTTTATTATTTAGATCACGAATTTCCTCATAAAATTCTTCAATTTCTTCTTCAGGATGACTTGTGGTGGGTGCATAAGTTTGAATAATCTGAGCCTGGTATCTTCTCGAGAGTTGGATAACGAGTCGTGCAGCTCTGTCAGAGGAACTTTCAACTTCTACAACTTTATCCTTCAGTTTCTTGTTTATTATAAATCCAACACCACTAGTTCTGCCAGTATCTGTCCCACGATAGTAGAAGAGATGTCCACTTTTCAGTTCAATGAGATCTTCTCCTTTTCTCCTTACCTCACTTAGCCCGACGATGTCCCACTTGATCCTTTGTAGTTCCTCTTCCAATTCAAGAAGCCTTGAATCAGAAGATAGGGAGCGTCCGTTATACGTAGCCAAGGTCAGCATCAGATGGCAGCCTAGTCCGGTCCTCCGGGGATTCTTAGCACCCTCTGCCTTCATGTCGCACTGGCCGCTGCCTTGGCCAGGTACATTCCAGCTGCCGGAGACTGAGGGCCAAGATTTAAGTTGTGGAGTCATTTTGGAGGGGTTTGGCCATAACTCACCACGCTGGCCAAGCGGGTTGGTGAGTGTGGGATAGCATTTCCTCTAATCCCGATGGTATAGTTATACCGCTATTGGCGGTCGTCAGAGCCCCTTTAGTGGGAACAGGATGTACCACGAGAAGGCGGGGTTCGAAAATTATGAAAATTTATTTCACTGATGGTAAAAGTATTGAGACAGATGTCTACGATAAACGTCGTAATTTTCACTTCAGAATTTACTATTATTCATACTGGGCCTCAAATATCTGAATTTCTGTGCATCGCAACATCGTTATTTCACAATTAGTTCGGATTTGTAGAAATTGCAATGATCCAACTAATGTCATAAAAAAATTCCCAATCCTGTACCTTCAATTGTGTAACAATCGACTGCCAATTAGTTTCCTCAAAAAATGTTTTCAACAGTTCCTCACATACTACACACTAATTTCGACCTTCACACCATTATTAACCCATGATCTTACAATGTTAATTTACAGGGTTTTCAAAATGCTGTTTGATGAATCGCTAACAGCTTTCAATACGAACCACAAAAAACACCCCGGCTTTGCCCGCGATTTAGGCTTATTAATTTCATACTCCCTTATATGTCACTGAAAAAATCGGTAAAAATTTTATGCTTGCAAGAAAGAAAAAAGCTGATTTCACAAATTCGGTTATTACAAATTATTTATTCATAGTGTGATTATTTCAGCACTTGGCCGTACACAACATTTTTGGTTTCTCCTTCATCAGCGACAATATATAATTTTGTTGGATCCTTTGCTCTTGACATTCCAACATACAGCTGTCCACGTGAGAAGCATTCATCTGTCAAATCAAAGCCCGTAACTTTAAGCGATTGTCCCTGCGATTTATTAATGGTGATTTCAAATGCAAGCCGAACAGGAAATTTTAATCGTTTGAATGAAAATGGCAAATCAGTTGGAATTAACAAATCATTGGAATAAAAACGTGTTCGCCTTCAAATGATCCAGTTAGAATCGTTGTCTGGATGACATAAGCATTTAATGCCTTCACCGTCAGTCTTGATCCGTTACATATTTTTGGTGGGTCCAAATTTCTTAACAGCATGATGGGAGATCCAACTTTCAGCACTAATTTGTGTGGCGGAATTCCGTTTGGATTCAAAGAATTCAAAAGTTCTACCGGATAGCTTGTCGCTTCGTCTTCATTGATATATTTGTCAACGGAAAGGAATGTTCGTGAAAGGGCTGGAATTATTTCTTGAATGGAATAGTTGATTTCCTCAACTTTGACGTTTAGTGGTGTCAGAATTGCACGTTCCTTAAGCCATTTGTGATTCAGAAGATCTGCTCCGAGGTTTGGATACACACAAAATAATGTGACTCTTCAGAGTAGGACAAAATTTGGCGAATTTTTTGGAAAGCTTGATTTTTCCAGTTTCACTTGCTGCTTCCTTGTCCTTGCCAATGTTGAGCAAATGCTCATGAAACTTCTCGGAGTCATAGCTATGAGATTGTTGAACTCTCATTTTGGTCGTGAGCTTCGTTGTTGTGATGTCTCTCCAAAGCTGTGATGATTTCAGGCAGGTTTTAACCACATCAACCATCGAGCCTCTTGGAATCACTGGTAACGTTTGGCGAAAATCACCGGCAAGGACAACGATCAAACCTCCCATAAGATTTTTGTTGCCACGAATGTTCTGCAGTTGACTGCCTCAAATCAGTGCTTATGCATCACCGAAATTTCATCCCAGAATAACGCTTTAGGTAAAAGCAGTACTTTGGCCTTTCCACTTCCTTTCTTGATATTGCAACCAAGTCAATCGGGATTTGAAGTTCGTCTACCAGTCATCAACGTTGCAGCGATACCTGAAGATGTAACAGCAAGTGCAATTTTCTTTTCTCCTCTGACGCGGTCCAGCAACAAATTGATCGAAAATAACTTTCCAGTTCCTCCAGGCGCGTAGATGAAAATTACTCCGCCTTCGTTGTTGTAATGTCGTCGTAGAACCTCGTGATAAATTCTTTGTTGTTCTGTATTTAATAGTGGCTCTTTCTGCGCAACGTAATCCAGCATTTTGTCAGAATCATATGATAACTCTCGAAGCATTTCTCGAGTCATGTTCACTGCTTGCTGTCGTGAAGGACTTTTCATGCCAATCTCCGACAAAGATTTTCCAATCATCTCCTAAGCTTTATCTTCAATCATGATAAGTGCCTCATTATAGATGTCATCAGTGAATTCTAAAGTCAATTGAGGATTCTCTTGTCGAAGTCTATTTAAAATGTCTTCAGACATGCAGTCCTTGTGGCTCTCCCAAAGTGATTTTGGATTTGATGGTCCACAAAACGACAGGATGACTGCGAAGAGAGTTCTGATTTTTGATATTGAATTCGCTTCCTTCGCTTCCTTCAATGTTTCGTCCCAGTGACTGTCGCTCTCTATTAGTTCCAATGCCAGGCAAGCTGCATGATACGTGTCGTGTTCAACTCCATCGACTGTTCGGAGATCCTTAAAGCAAGTCGGGCATTTGACTTTGTGCAACAACATTCTCAAGTAGTAGCAATCGAAGTTTCTCAAGTGGACTGTGTAAACACGGCCAAGAGCATCGCTAGATCAAATGTCCCTCTACAATTGCACCTTGTTTGCGACGACTGAAGACTTTCTTTGACTTGTCCCATGTATAATATTTCGGAACTTCACAATGGACTAGTGTTTTCGCAAAATCGTCTGTTTTGCATAGCTCGAAGAATCCCGTCAATGTTGTGTTTGGTGGATTGGGCAGAAGATTTTGCAAATTGCCTTGGTTAAAATAGATGCGTTGACCGTTTTCGAAGTGAATATCAAGATGCACTGTAGGGTATCGTTCGTGGATCGGAAATCCCAAAATGCGCCATGCAGCTTCATTACTGGAGCGGCCTGCCTCGTACTCCGCGATTTCATCAATTTCGCCATTGACACGCATCGTAGTAAAAACTCCTTAATCGGATCCATTGTGGACATATTTGAGGATGTATTTAATTGATTGCACGGAATTGCACCACTCAACGTTGATGTGGGCATCAAACATTTTCAGAAGCAAAGGACTGTATCAAACGATCCACCGATTATCAATTTCCACATCCTGATATTTCATTTTAATGCTTGCCGTTTGTTCACCGTTTTCAAGTTTACGACGACGATACAATGTGTAGCCATCTGTTAATGTTTGCGTTTCCTTGATGAATTGACGCTGAAACATCTTGTTGCACATATTATCCTTCATGCATGGAGACTGTCTAATCAAAGTGCCGCAAGCACCGTGTACCATGTTTTTAATGACGATGTCGTGAAGCTTCTTGTCGGTGTCGGGATTGGGAATCTCAGCAGAGATGGTTGGTTGGTTGGTTGATTTTTATGGCGCAAGGGCCATGTTTGGCCAAAGAGCGCCAGACACAAGACAAACAAACAGTATTAAAAAACGTGGCATAAATCCCCAAATCTGGCTGACCAAGTAAAACCGAACCATGAGAATGATGGAAGGGCCAAAAAAGACAATGAAACAAACAGTATTAAAAACATGGTACAATGGTTAGAAACTAGCCGATTAAGTAAAACTGAGGAATGAGAATGATAAAACACATCACGAAAACGAACACAACTACACATAGGATGAGTCACAGGAGGGGGACGAACTGTCACTCTCCTCCCCCTATGTTCCTCTATAATGTTGGTTGAGGGTGGGGACCTCGCTGAGTCTGAGACAGTTGCAATGTTGGTCAGTTGCACCGCGACAGTTGGATGGACACTGCACACCTTTGCGGATTTAGGGCTGGGTATTCCACACGTGCAGGCTTTCTGCTGGGAACTGGAAGAGTCGGTCGTCTTCAAAAGAGAAGGTGCAGACTCAGCTGGTCGAATAAGCTGGAGCTCGGTGAAATCCACCTGTGTCGCTTGTTCAGCTGTAGATCTCTTGGCAAGTCCGGCGAGAGCTACAGGGCGCGGGACAAAGGGCTGCACGGGTTGTGGCAGAGACTGAACTACTGCGGCAAAGGTACGCTGTCGGTTGTTGGGAATACCCAACTTAGCCTTGGCAGCAGGGTACGAGAGGCCTTCCAGGGTCTTGAGGCGCTGGATCACCATCTCGTCCTTCCATTTCATACAGTTGCGGGAGTAAGCTGCATGGGCCTCACCACAGTTAACACAGCAGGCCGCAGAAGTGCAACCTTCCCTGTCATGTTCACTGGAGCCCCAATTTGCGCAACGAGCGGAACTGTTACATGAACGTTGTGAATGCCCGTAACTCTGGCACCTGAAACAGCGCAGAGGACTGGGAATGTACGGGCGAACTCCACAGACCAAGTAGCCAGCCTTGATTTCGGTCGGAACTTTCGGGGAATTAAAAGTCAAGATTACATTTTTAGACTTAATCAAAGAACCATCGCGCCGGAACATCATACGACGTGCTGCAATAACACCCTGATCTGCAAGTTCAGTCACCAATTCGTTCTCACTGCATGGCAAGAGATCAAACTCCGAAATAACACCCCGAGAGGTGTTAAGAAACGGGTGAGGTGTCACTTTGACAGGAATGCCTTGAAGACTAGTGAGGTGCAGAAGAGTGTTACTCTGACAAACACTGCAAGTTCGGACAAGCAGGTCCCCAGAGCGAAGCTTCCTCACAGACTTCAAGGAGCCAACCGCAGCGTCCAAAGCTTTAGAAATGAAAAAGGGAGATCTGGTGGACAGTCTCTCATTCGGATCGATGGATTCTACAACTAAGTGTGTAGCATGCGTATTCACAGCAATCGAGGGGAGACGACGCTTCGGAGCGACTGGTACAGTTGCCGAAGAAGAGGTTCCACGTTCTTGGTCCAGGTCATGATCTAAAGATCGTTTAAGGTTATGGGACTTGGTAGGTTGAGAAGACGAAGGAGAGTCGTTGTCAACTATCATTTTCTCAGGTGACTTGTATTTGGAGTTTTTGTTTTTGTTTTTACCCATGGAAAAAAGGAGGAGGATTCGTCTGCAGACTAATCCACCCACCACCGAGCCCTACAAGGGAGAACTGGAGGTCTGCAAGCCAAGAAAATGACGCTGGACACAGTTCTGGAGCTTATACGTTGCAGATATAGTCCGTTGGCTGTGATCACACGCACTCGGCGGACACTTCGGCCTCCGGGTACCGTCCTGTCAACGCCTTTGGCATGATCCCACAGCCCCCGGGCTTACCCTGCAGTGCTGTACGACAAAAAAGCCGCTAAAGCCCTGTACACAACTTGGTACAAAACTTCTGACTAGAGGTGGGTTAGTCTCTAGCCTCCAGTTTACAGCGAAGCCGGGGTCGAAGAGGAGTGTTGGTACACAGGAGGCACTTCTCCGGTCTCCTGCGATCTCAGCCGCCAGACATCCCATTTCCGCCTCACGGGTCTCCGCACGCGGCAAACATGCAGGTAGGTATAGCACCCAAACCAGCTAAAAGGAAAAAGTAATCCAAGGAAGACAAACCCTGGAAGGGAACCTAAACGGAATCTCAGCAACCTACGAACTGAGCGGTTAATATAAAACAGTTAGTGGTGGAGGGTAACAAAACCACAAGACCGGGGTGTTAGTACATAGCGTGGTAGCGATTAGGTAGAGTATACAACACGGGCAACTAGCCAGTGGAGAAAATAAATAAAAACGAAAAAGCGAGACACAAGACCAGCTCGGGATCGTGGGGCCGCGACTCCCCAACAGCTGGATGAACAGCCGTCCCTGCAAACTCCAACAGCACCGAAAAAAAAACAAGCGGTGGCATGACATCAGATGTTGACCAGTCACAAGGTCAGCTCGGGCCGTGGGGGCGCCGCTCCCCAAATAACTGGAAAACTAGTTATCCCCGTGCGGGTGATGATGTCGTCAATTAGCAGAGATGATGTCGTCAATTTGATTTGTTTTCAGTCCGTTGGTCAACCAACTCAAAATGTGTGCATGTGGGAGACCTCTCTTTTGCCACTCAACGGAATAAAGCCAATATTTAACCGAGCCAAAAGCTTCGCTTTTGTTGAGAACATTCATGAATATGATGAGCTTCTGCCGGAAAATTCTTGCCACCAAATCATGTTGGTCCGTTCTTGATTGGCCGTTAATCAAATTCTGTTCCATCTCTCTGCAGTTCGGATTGAACGTGTGTGTTGTGAATAATGATGGCTTACCTCCATGCATGACGAAGGTAGGTGATGGCGTCTTGTGCATATTCGTTCATGTGTCATGGCCCTCCGGTATATGTTGATGGCAGAATCAATAACTTGCCGTGATTTTCTGCATTGCCATCGTTCACAATCGCATCTTTCAAGTGAACGTAATCATCGACACCAAGCTTCTTTTGGTACAGTCGGATGAAGAGCAATCTTTCTGTCTCAATCTTAGCATACACGTCTACCAAATACTGATGCAGCAACTGTCGGTAATTTAGCAATTGGTTCTCATGAGGCCTCACCATCAATCGATAGGCGTAGTACGACATTGCCGACAATATTTTGTTGACTTTATTTGACGTTCCTGGCTGAACTTGATTGATGTTGATAGCATATCCGTCCTCGCCTCGTGGAAATGTCAGCGGACATTGCAAGGCTGCATACGAAATGTGCGTCTCGGATTTACTCTTTAGCTCATTGCGACGCATAGTCAAAACAATATCACGCTTTTCAAACTCATTTCCAGCAATGATTATGGCGACTTCATTGACTACCGGTGCATTAAAGACACGTGCATGGCCTTGTGCTGGTTTCTTGTCTGCCTTAATAACGATCTTTAGGTCTTCACTTGGATTGTCGTCAAGTGCCATTTTGAATTGCTGAACGTAGTGACTGTTTTCGTGCAGCATCTTTTGTAAAGAATAGATCAAACTTTTGCCGGTGACAAGAATCACAGCACAACGTGGTTGCGCTTCAGTTTCTTCGTCGCCAAGAAAGTAAATATTGAGAAAATTTGACACTCTGTTGGGCAGTGGCAGGAGTGAGCCTACCTTGTGGTACACTTGCCCTTGAATTTTGAATGTTGGCACGAATCCAGTTGACTGAGGTATAGGCATCAGATGTTCCAAGCGAAGTCATTTGAAAAAAGCAATTGTATTTGCGGATCAGGTTTAGAAATTCTTTCTACTTTAGACGATCACCTTCCATAAGGCTCTTCAATGTCTCTAGCAATTTCGGAAGTTCTGGCAACGAAATCTTTCCTCCGGAACAGCACAATCCTGGTGTCTCGCCTTCAAACTTCAGCGCATCGCAAAAACTGCACTTCAAAGACATGCCACCAATGACAATCGGAGGATGGTTTGAATAATCCAATTCAGGGTAGTAATTGAATGCTTCGCCCTTCAAATGTAGCCACTTACTTGCCCGTGTGGTTCCTTGTTGAATTCTCTCCTGCTGGAGTCGATTTCTGCGAGCTTCAACAGTTTCAGGCAAAATTCGGTTCTGGGGAACAACAGTAGCTCTCGAGTTTGAAGCTCGTTGGCGATCGGACGTTCGGCGCTCGTTCGTCTCTTCAGCAGTCTCATTGCTTCGTCTTGTAGCAGTTCGAAATCGTTGTTCAGCAAATCGTTGCTTCGTCAAACACCTTGTTGAGTTTTGTCCGTTTCACGTGCTTGTGATCTTTCCTCTTCCGATTGCTTGATTCGTGATATCTTTTGGCGCTTTGTGTTGATTCGTGTTTGATTAAAAATTGGTCTCTTCCTTTTGGGCATTGATGTTACGAATATTTGTCGAGAATTAAAGCAACGAAATGGACAGAATGTAAGGAATCTGTAGAATCAAACGGACCAAAAGCGTTACGAATTATTTAACACCCGTCCAGGAGACACAGCATTAGAACACTGACTGAACAAAATTCGTTAACAATTTGTTATCGACGATCAAATGCATCACGTGCTTTCAGTTTCAGACGTCATTGAGCGGCGAATCTCTGGGATAAAATAGTTAAAAACGTATTTTTGCGAATATTTTATGAAACTGGCTGAAATTTTAACGAACACCAAATAGGAACATGACCTCCAAATGTCGCCTGAATAGGTAAATAACTTTTTAAATTAGCCGTCAAAATTTTATTAACCGTTTCTGCGTTACATATTTCTGCTTACCGATGAATTAAAAATTCCATGCCTATTTTAAAAAGTTTTGATCGGATTCCGGCGAAAATTTGAGGGACTCCTCTTATTACCAATTCATGGTGTTGATAAATATTTCAGCCCGTTTCGTTAAGATTTCACAAAGTTCGTTTTTGCATTTTTTATGCCCAGTTCTTAAAGAATAGAAACACCTGCAGATGCGCCGTGGCGATGAATGCAGTCACGGGCTTTCAGATTTGGAAAAGGATAACGATGACGTAGCAAACGACGCTGACTTTATAGATTAGCTTATTAATTAATTCATAACACGCGAACGGAACAACGTAGATATCTTAAAATAATTGCGTTGACCTAGAAATTCCAGTATTAATAAGCTATGCAAATTTCACGATGCCACAGTTCGGCGTTCGAGAGTTTTTGCTGCTTCAGACAAACAGACGTTTTGTGTTTTATATATAAAATAGAGAGAGAGAGAGAGAGAGAGAGAGAGAGAGAGAGAGAGAGAGGGAGGGAGAATATACTATGGTAATAATTCTTTGTGTTAGTTATTTTCCATAGTTACACTTTTGGTATTATTTTATAATAATTGCATTTTAAATTATTTTTAATGAATCATTGTGCGTTCAGTCGCAGAGGAGATGACGTGTTTAGTGAAGTACTTGCTATGGAATGGGGCGATTATGAGAATTGTGTTGCTGTAATAGCGCTGCACAAAGTTGGGAAATAAGCTTCCGAGATTTTCAACATGCCGAAGAAGCTGAAAAACAGCGGAATTTTTGTCTACCGGACCATTAAAAGGTTCCTTGAGACTGGGACTGTCGCAGACCACCCCAGAGAGGGTCCGCCGTGTACCGCGAGGACTGCTCGCCTGGTGAAAGCGCGGCAGCCCGTGTTCGACGAAATCCTGTCAGAAAATAATTAGTGATAGCTGGTGAGCTGAACATTTCAAGGATGTCGATGTCACGCGTGCTGCGGAGTGACCTAAGGGTGAGCACTTACCGCCCTGGAGATTCAAGCCTATGCGGACGATTTCGTTCTCGTGGTCTCCGCCTCAGGGAGACACGTGATCGAAAGAGAAGCACATAGGGCCTTGGATGTGCTAGAAAATTGGAGCAGAGAAAGCAAACTGTGCTTCGCTCCTGAGAAGACCACTCTGCTAGCAATAGCTAAGAGAGGAGTAATGAAAACACCACCCCAGTGCAGATTCCAAGGGTGCACTATCAAGGCGGTGCGTGAAATGAAATACTTGGGTGTGGTCCTGGATCAGAGTCTATCAGGGCTGCCACACCTGAGGCACCTTAGAACAAGGTGCACGATGATTCTCAATAGATTGAATGGCATGAGGTTAACGGGCAAAACCAAGAAGGCCATCTATCAGAGAGGAATTGAAAGAATTCTGACGTATGCAAGTGGGGCATGGTGGAACCCCACAGTCAGAATGAAGACGGGGATAAACCAAATCCAAAGGTTGGCCCTACTGGGGATAACCGGTTGTTTTCGCACAACGTCAACCCTAGCACTCCAAGTGCTGGCGGGGTGCGAGCCGGCAGACCTAGTAGTGGAAAGGGAGGCAGCAATGCACTGCCTAAGGTCAGGCGAGGACGCCTACCTTCTCGGTGCGCCGCATCGAGCCTCCGACATGGAGATGGAAAGTGTGGACTGGCAGATCCACCCTGCCGAGGAAATTTGCCCACCGTGGGACAAGGAGAAACCCACGGGAGTTGGGCATGAGCTGTTCACGGACGGCTCAAAGTTGAAGGGACAAGTGGGGGCAGGCTTCTGTGCGTTCTCGGACGGGAACGAAGCCACTGCAGGAAGCGTGAAATTATCGCAGAATGCTTCGGTCTTTCAGGCTGAACTTCTGGCGATAGAGATGGCACTCACCTGGGCACTCCCCAGGCGTAGTGACGAAAGAATAAAACTCTACTCGGACAGTGAGGCAGCACTGCAGGCTCTGAGTAGATTCAGGGGAAGAAACCCCATCGTCCAGAGGATCAAAACCCTCTTGAGGGCAGAGGGAGATGGGGCAGTTAGTTTCCACTGGGTACGAAGCCATGTCGGAACCCTAGGAAACGAAAGGGCAGATCAGCTGGCGAAGGCAGCCACGCTGAAAGAGACGGTCGACGTGCAATGTAGAACGCCGCGAAGGTGCATTCGCGCAGCACTAGCACGTCGGACCATGACCGAATGGCAGGTCAGATGGGACACGGGAGAGACAGGGCGGAAGACACACAGAGTGTTTCCGAAAGTCTCGACCAAACGAGCACAGACAAATAAGTTCCTGAATCAAGTACTCAGTGGCCATGGCATCAGCCCTGAATACCTAGGCAGATTTGCCATCAGGAACTGCACTTGTCCCTGTGGAAAGAGAACGGCAAGCATAGAACACTGCGTACTTGAATGCAGTGGCTTCGCCGAATGGAGAAACACACTGATCCCAGGTGTGCAAAGAACGCGAAGATTGGATCTGCTCATCCAATCTTCCGTTAACAGGAGGGGGATAATAGCCTTGGTTGAAAGGCTAACCCTCCAGCAACATACCATCTTCCCCAATCAAACGGGGACCGAAACGCAGGAGGTGAACGTGCACACCGAAAGCGAATCGGAAGATGAATGAGGGTAGAAGTCTGTGGGAAAGCAGACGAAGAAACCACCAATGTAAATATTCTGTAAATAAATTTTGCTATCTCTCGATGTTGTAAGTCCTAAGCATGAGGACAGTGTATACATGTGTGTAGGTGTTTGAAAAAAAGAAAATAAAGGGAAATTATTCCCCAAAAAAAGTTCGAGGGCAAGGAATCTTCCAGTCAGCGAGAAAGTAAGAAACGACCTATCCCGCCAGACAGAGCGGGAACCCAGACAAGGTATTCTAGGTCGCCTGCCAGCACGTCACCACGGGCTGGTCTCTGGGCCATTGGGGTGGCCAGGGTCCGAACCGCGTCTCAAGGCAGGATAATTGTCGCAACATTTCAAAATAACATCCAAGGTGCTCAACAAGTCCCCGTGGAGCCAAGACAGATTGGCGGAACGGGACAATGAAATCAGTATATTACTCATCCCACAACTGAAGCTAAATTTACTGCATCGTTGCATAGACAATCGCCGCAGACAGATCTTTTCTTCTGATGATTTTTTTTTTTTTTTTTTTTTTTTTTGCTATTGGAGAGGCTTTCAACCGCCAAAATGACAGGGTGTATGTATCAATACCACGAAAAGCTCAGGAGAAAGCTCCAAGGATCATGAGGGGCCATCATCCGGCTTCTGTCATGGTTTGGTGGGGAGTCTCCTACGAGGGTACCAAGGAGCTCCATTTCTCTGAGAAAGGAGAGAAAACATCCACCAAAGTCTACCAAGACAAGGTTTTGGAGCCAGCGGTCAAAAATGTGAGTCACACCCTCTTCCAAAATCTACAGTGGATCTTTCAGAAGGCCAAGTCGACCCAGGAGTGGCTTCAGGTGAGTTTGCCAGACTTCATTTCTCCAGCTGATTGGCCTTCCAGCAGCCCAGATCTCAACCCATTGGACTACAAATTGGGGGGCCACACTGGAGGACATGTCCTGCAGAAAGAGACAGGCCCAGTATTGACAGTGTCAAACGCTCTTTGGTGCGGGCAGTAGCGGCTTTCCCTATCGAGACCCTGCGTAAAGCTATTGATGAGTGGCCACAGAGACTGAAGGACTGTGTGAACGCAAAAAGATGCCATTTTGAAAAGTGATTGGTGCCATGTATTCACAAGTGTACTACTTAAGTCATATCACAGGTATATTGAAATATCTTTAAATTTCTTTTTTTTTATTTCATTGAATATTTTGTAACAGTATTTATGGTAAGTCTGGGTGTATCGCAGTTTGCCGAAAATGTGAGCTTCAGTTACCGATTCTGAAGAACGCAGTGGAATTCTTTCTCTCAAGACCGTTTATTTTTTTAAACGTTTCATGATAAATGGTTTTATCGTGGTTTAGTAAAATTATGAGGTAGTGGATGTTGGGGCTCATTTTGAATTATACGGTTCAAGACGGATTATCTAAGGAATCTATTTTAAAGTTCGGCCATCTACGAATTTCACGCTGCTTCTATAACGTGCCTACTACCATTTGAGTGTCACCCTCCCGTCTGCCGATGTTTATAATTTATTTCCTACCCGGAACCTGCCGAACGATCTTATATCAAGTAATTACATGCATTTGTGGTGAATAACAGACCCGCAGAACCGCAAAGAATTTGCCGGCTAAACGTTGCGGTTATCTGTTGACGCACAATTTAGGCGTTGATGCCTTTTACGGGAGGTGCAATCCACCCCGCTGTGTAGCCCCGGACCACAGCGCACGAGGTGCCATGAAAGAAATGCTTTGTTGCCCGGGTGTCGGGAGGATCGATGCTAGGCCAGATACACCGCAGGAAGAGGGGGCCGGAAAATGGGAAGGGGAGGGGATATGAAATTAAAAAATAAAAATTAAAAAAAAAAAGGAAAACGAAACACTGTTTACTGTCACCGCGTTTAAGTGAAGGGGAAACAGGATCTTCAAAGCACTCTACAAGGAGGCGGAGTCATTTAAAGGCGGGCGTCCATCGGCTCGCGTCAGCTCTTACAAATCGTTTGGCGACGACGATTGTGATCACTGGAGCCTACTAAGCTCAGGCGATGATGGACAGCTGTCCTTTAGTCTTTATTTACAACAATCCACACCAACGAAAAGATATTCTCTGTTTAAAACATCGAATAAATGCAGTTTTTTTTTTTTTGTTTTTTTCAATTTAACGACCTTTTTCACATTCCGGTATCTGTTTAGATTAAAGGAAATGAAAAGAGACCTTTTCATATAAGAAAAACAGAAGGAAAGAAATCGATAAAACTGGAAAAGGCTTCACAATGTACCTATTAGACGGCAACCGTGGGCACAAAGGGCTCCCCTTTCATTCAAAGCAAAGCACATCAGCAAATGATGTCCAGGAGTTTCCAAATTTCATTTGCAAATGTGATAAGCGGCGTCTAACCCGAATCTTTTCCTTCAGCAACATTAAGTTTGAATTGAAAACACGAAAATTTCAGCCACCCTTTAGCCTTCCGAAATATTTAAGCGGTTTGAATACATGGCGAGTGCAAACATTTCAGATTTTAGGAAACTTAGATGAGAATTTTTAGAATTCACAGAGATTTTGTTATATAAAATGAATTTTATTTTAAATACGCCATACTGTGAATATTCATGAAACACATATTGGATATTAAATGCGTTTATTTTTGTGGTGTAATAAGCACAAAAATTCGCCAAGCTTTCGCACTCCACTGGGAGGCTTTTTCAAGGCAATGGTAGACATAAAAATGCAGGGAATTGGAACATGTAAGGAACGAAGATGATTTTTGAAAACAACGTGGGTGACATCATGAGCACATTACATGAATTTTTATCACGCAATTATACGCTGCGCGGCGATGTGTTTCCATCTTTTAATAACTCATGCCACACCATTGGTAGTTCAGTATAGACCATATCATTGCATGTCAGCTTCCTAGAGAGGATTTTGACTGTTTCCCTGATGGCAGTCTTTTAAGTTCGTATAAGGAGGCGATTCTTCTAATATTATTCCATACAGGAGCGGCCGATGAACGCATGACTTCTCTGGCGTTGGCTCTATTCTGCGTATCGTGATTGAAACTTCGCACGTGATCTTTACATCTAGTGTCTAAGGTTCGCTTTGTCATTCCCATACGCATCTTTTCCTTGTTGTCAGGATATACCAACAGTATAGCGGACACACCCGCCTTTTCTTTCTCACACTGTCTCTCCTTGTAGCTTGATATTATATGTGATAATGGGGTTGAGGACTTTATTGCTATTGATATGTTGTATTTACGTAATAAATTTTTTAACCAATATGTAAAGCTTGGGACATATGTGATTGATCCTGCGTATATCATCGTCTTACTAGGAGATTTTGTTATTGCTACGATTTCTTACAGTTCTATGTATTCTGACTACATCATGTTTCTTATATCCAACCTTTATACGATTTGTTACAGTTATATGTATTCTGTCTACGCCATCCTTCTTATACATATACCTTTGCTATATTCTGTCTACGTCATCCTTCTTATGTATATACCTCTGCTATAAATATTATCGATTTCCTTATTATTTAGGTAGGTGAGTTTGCATACGTTATACGCTCTATAGAACCATACTCTAAACGCAAAAAAGTTTGTACTCTTTTGGACAGTGCGAATTTTTATGTCTGCCATTGCCTTGAAAAAGCCTCCCAGTGCGAAAGCTAGGCGAATCTTTGTGCTTACTACACCACAAAAATAAATGGATTTATTATGCTATATATGCGTTTCGTGAATATAAAATAATTATTTTGTTAAATTTGGTGCTGTACTATTCTGTGAAATGGAGGGAGTCCTCGGAGCGAATGTCTAAGAAAGTAGCAGAAAGACACCATTTTCGTAATTTTAGTATTTAAAGAGATGTGAGAGTGAGAGAGAGAAAGAGAGAGGCAGGGAGGAAGAGAGAGAGATTCCTTCTCAGGTTAGAAGCATAAAATTCATAAGCAGCCTTATGATAACAAACATTAAAAAAAGATAAAGAAAATGACGAAAGTAAACTAAAACTGCGAATGAATAGTAATTTCTTAAAGGTCATGCAGGTACATGTCCATAGCTTCCAATACTACATACAACGAATAAAAAAAATCAAAGCGGCACAGTAACAACTGTGCCCCTTTGGTTTTTTTAGCAACTGTGTCGACTGTCATTATTTGTGCCGACTGTCACTATAGCAACTACGTCAACTGTCACTATTTCATGGCACTATCTCACTAGTTCTACGAAGGACAGTGGACGTAGGTCTACGTTAAGTTGCGGTACATTTGCTAAAAAAACCAAAGCGGCACAGTTGCTACTGTGCCGCTTTGAATTTTTCATATATAAAATTTTTAAGAAATAAAACGAAAGAAATGTTTTACTTGATTTACTTAAAAGCAACTTATACTATATACAACTCATAGTAACTAATGCTGATTGCTAATTAATATTAGTAAAAGTCGAAGGCATAGTATCATTGTTATCAGTAGTTATTGCTAAAATTATTTCTGAAGGAATCGTTCTTCAGAAAAAACTTTTCAAACTCCTTAGTTGCCTTGTTATAAATTTGGCCATACGTCTCGGGCGTAATGTACTCTTCTCGTTGTCGCTCTTGTTCTTGTCTAGATTCAGAATTCATCGGCAGTGTAAATTTTCGAGACGTAATTCATTCATTATCCAGCGAAGTTGTGAAGACTAGCGATGTACATTGGTATTCCATGCTCGGTGTGAAACTTTGAAAATTTGGTCCGCCGACAACAATCCCCATCTGTTCTTGCTTCTCAGGCTCAATTTGTGTAGCTCAAGTGGAAGGTTGTGGCTCTGGAGTCGAACTCGGGTGAAACACATCTCGGCGCGTGGACTTTTGAAGCTCCTTACATTCCCATGACCTTTCGGTTGATGACTTAATGGGCCTTTTCGGATTCCTCTCGTTCTTCTCTAGCTGTTTCTTCAACTTTCGTCAGTTCTTATAGAACCTTTCCCCGGATTTTCACGGCATTTCTAAATTTTCGACACCAAAATTTTTTTTATCTGAAAAATAAATACATTTTGAATCCACTTTATTTTGGTTTATCACATACGTCTGTTAGCCATGACCGTCAGCTACGGAATGCGGGCTGAGGTCATCGCTCGCATTACCTATTCACTAGTTATCAACCTTAAAATGGCGTGCGGCGAAACAAAATCACGTGAAATTTAGCTTAAATTTCTAACGCTACTGTATCGAAGAGTTAAGAAATGGATGGTTGAACCTTGTTTTGTTACAAATGGGACTCTATGAACTATCTAACGATGTATTATTTATTACTCTATACGCTTATTAGTTTCGAAGACATAAGCGTTCAAAGTGTGACATGTTTTCGTTGTATTCGTGTTCTCGTTGTTACCCTCCTACCCAGCGCAAACGAAGACGTAGTTTTACGTCAAAAACTTCGTGCACTATGTACCTGATTTTTTTGGGGAGGGGGGGGTAACATCATCAGCGTTGTGTAAAATTTACATGAACGAAACTTTTTGGCAAAATTTCTGCAAAGCACTTCAGCATCAATGCCTCCTGCCGTACCATAATGAGCTCCCTAATAGCACCCAGTTCTGTACTGCTGGTATCGCCACTGGGACAGACCAAGCGACAAATGAATGGATGGACGGACAGATGTCTGAAATTTTATGCTCACGTTTTCTCTTGTAGGAAAGAAAAGGAATTTTTATAATCCGACGTTTTGAAGAGGAATAATGGTTTCGGATAACCGGGTGTATGGAAGAAAGAATAGACATTGCAAATCTTGTGTGTATACCTGTCTCTGTCATGAGATCTCCCACAACTCTTTCAGTGCATGGGAAAAAAAAGCATTCAAGCAAAGTTAAGCAAAAGTAAAGCTTTGCGGGCTAGAGAGACGCACGGAAAGACAAATCGAAATCGTATGCTTTCTTGTAGGCTGTCTACATATATGTAACTAAAACTTGTAAAAGCAAAGAATTGACATTTTCTCGCAGTTAACTAAACAAAAGATTTAAGCAATTTCTCGTCCCTTTGACCGAACTTTCGATTTTCCAGATTTTGCTAAATTTTGACCAATCAAAATAATAGGAGGTAGTAGGAAAACTCCATAAAATACTATGTGGAATTCAATCATTCCGTGAAAATACAAGTTTGTCCGCGACGTACATCGAAACCGTGTCCCCTCACTTCGGAGTAAGTCGCTCTCCCAACTAAGCTACGCGGACAGAATGTCTCGCTGCAAATTTGTCGTCTTGACACATGTTTTCACCTCTGTAATAAGTCACATCATCTCCCTCTTAATTAGTACAAGTGAAACTTCGTGCTATATACAATATATTGACACATACACCGTCTTTGCACGATAATTTAATATTTAAAAGATGGCAGATATTTACAAATTTAAAAGATTAAAAACCCATAAGCACTTTTGGGTCGACAGTTGCACCCGTCTTCAGATGGAAGAGAGTTATTGCTGCTAGTGTACTCCAGTATATACATCTGAGCATAATGATGTGCTAAGTGCAGAGCAGCGTCGCAAGGGTATCGTACTGTTGCCATCGCGTCATAGCTGAATTACAAATTAAACTAAACCGAAGTAAGAATATGTTAAACAGCGTGCATGTTATACAGAATGTGTGTATTTATCAAAGTTCACATGTTAACAATCAATATTATTATTTAAATTCGTAGCTGCAATGTATCGTTTTGATAGTCTGGGTAAGGGCTCTCTACAAAACGTAGCCTTGGGACTCGAGTGCAGGAGCATAAATACGATATCCGTGTTAATCACAGCAATACAGCACTCAACAGAAATGTAGTATGTGGAACCGTTCAACGAGATTGATTTTTTTTTTTTTTGATTGGAGGTTTAACGACCACCGTGAGCAACTCAATGGGCTATAAGCAGTCGCCCGTCCCTAATTTAGGGTCACTGGTTCCAGGGAAGGGAGAGAGCCAGCGCCGTAAGACAAACACAACATCCATGCCTCACCGGGATTCGAACCCGGACCCCTTACGGACGAATGATCAGAGGCCATCGCTTAGTTTCAATATTCGCTTTTATTCACGTAAAAGAATTACAACAGAACATCCCCAACCTCACACGCAGTGTGAGAGAAGGAGAAATAAAACAAAATGTAGATATTTACAATGAAATGATAATTGTACAGATGAGCAATGACAGGCATTGCATTATTTGCTGTAAACAGCAGTAGCTCTGGGATAAATGTTCATCGAAGTCTTGGAACATCACTGGAGCGAAAAAATTTACAGAAAAAAATCTGTGCAGTTCTAGTGACATGGGAATCACTGGTGGCAGAGAGTCACTGTGCGGATGAAGAGAACTGTGTACAAAAGGTGACATCAGCAGGAAGCAAACACAAACCAGTTCCAGGAGAAAACATGGTGAGGGAACAGTAAAAATTGAAAGTTCCGACGTAGGTTTATTAAAACAGCAGATGAACAGTCTAGGCACTAGAAAACTGAAACCAGGGACGACACGGCGACCATGTTGTGAAGAAGGCAGGTAACCGTGCCGTATCTTTCGCCAAGGAATATTCCAGGGTGAGTCTGGCTTTAACCCTGTTGCGGTAGTGTGCAACCAAGGAGGTAGAGAATGTAATAGGATCTGGATCTTGTAACTGTAGCAGGTGAGAGAAAATAATACATTTAGCTGGAATAAATAAATACGAACAAACTGGTAAAATAGAGCAGAAACTTGTAGAACTGTGGCCGAGGAAACGATAATCTTCTAGGGTGAGATCACTGGTACAAGAAGGATGTGCAAGTTGGAACATACTGTGAAATAGTGGGAGCAGCGTCGGACAGTAAACAAACATGTGTAAGACGTCTCCAATGACGTTACAAAAACGACAGAGATCTGATGATACTATATTTCTCCGGAACAAAGTCGAAGGGACAGGCAGTCGATTGTGCAAAAACCTCCAATGCACATTAAGTTCTGAGGAGAGGGCCGGTGAATGTTGGGCAGTAGACCAGACTGAGGTTAGTGCAAAAGAAGGAACAGAGGGAATAGGGCAAGGTACCGCAGAAGAAGAACGGAGAAAACGGTACAGGGTGCGGGTGGAAAGACTGTGGAGAGGGAGGAGATCACCGGAAAAGAGAAGGAAGAACGGAAAAGGGAGAGAGGCAGAGGAAACGGAAAGGAGGCCAGAGGAATCGACTAGGGAAGGAAAAAGTGATTGAACAGCATGTTTAAGTTGGAGGAAGTTATCAGAGAGTTCGGGCGAGGGCGGTAGGGTGGGAAAAAGTTCGGAAACGGGTTTCCACGAAAAATCGGGGAGGACCAGTTATGAAACGGAGACTACACCAGCGTGTAGCCATGCGGGGAAAAAGAAAAAGTTGGCAGTAGGGGGTGGAGGACGGAGGAGAAAAAAAGAGGCTCGGAAAGAAGATCAAGAGTGGAAGAGGGGGTTATCGAATGAGCGGTAAAGAACGAAGGAACTGAACAGCTTCATGGTAGACTAGAGGAAAACGGGGGGAATGACAGTGTGAATATCCATCTTGAGAAGAAGATGGACGGTGAGGCAGGGATTAAGGGGGAAGTCAGAACATTAAGCAGAAGAATGGAAGCGGAAGAGTCTGGTTGAACTGTCAAACGGAGGAAATTGAAAATTCTTACAGCTTTATAACGTACGGTAATCTCTGACATATTGAGGCCACCACAAGTCGAAGGTAGAGACAATACTGAGGAAGATAACCAATGAGTAGATGACCAAACAATGCTGAGCATTGCTGATGTTGTTGCAGTTTGAACGTAGGCTGGTGGCGGTTGTGCAATCCAGGAATGATAAACTAACGAGAGGATGTGGGTGCCAGAAAGCCGTGCACGACTGTGGTAGGTCAAACAGCACTTGAGCTTGGACCAGTAAGCAGCGGTGTGACGTAGTTTCCTGACGAGGGGTCTCCAGGTGGCAGCCGCTGCTGAGACCCGGCTGCCAATGTGCACCCCAAGTATCTTTTGACTAGTGGAAGTCCAATGAGCGCCCCACGGTGTATCGGGGCGATGTCTCCAGGAGCCACACCACAAGCCTGTACACTTTGAAAGGTTTAACGAAGCGCCGGAAGCCGCAGCATATACTTGATACCATGCAAGAACAATTGTGAATTGCCATTCTTCTCTGATGAGAACTGTGATATCATCGGCGTAGGCAGTAAGAACGATAGAATGGTGCCTGGTGCTATGCCGAATGGTGGAGGGGGAGGTTGTAGAAGAGAACGGATAGAGCAAAGAAAAGGCTCAAAGACTAGAGAGAAAAGTTGTCCGGAAAGAGGACATCCTTGACGGATGCCCTTACGAAACGGAATGGGTGCTGTAAGGAAGGAGGCCGTCCGGATATGGACAACTGAGTCCTGGTACAGGGCAAGGAGGGCTGTGATGAAGACAGATGGGAAACCGAAGGCAGAGAGCACAGAGGCAAGCCACTGATGACTCACGTTATCAAAGGCCTGCCTCTGATCAAGATTGAGGAAGGCTAAAGGTTCGGAGGAAAGGTGGGCAAGGCAATATGAGTCACGGAGGAGATTAATATTAGTATGAATGCTTCGACCAGGGATGGTGTACGTTTGGTCGGGATGTATGACGGTGGGAAGGACAGGGTTCAATCGAAGAGAGAGTATTTTAGTATAAATCTTGTAGTCAACATTAATTATGGATATAGGACGCCAGTTATCCAACTCCAGCAGACACCCCTTCTTTGGAAGAAGAATGATGTGAGCTAGAGTAAAAGCGGGGGAAGAACAGATAAGGAAAAAGCAGCTGTAAAGCAAGGCAATAGGAGAGGGTGTAAGAAAGAGGAAAACGTACGAAAGAAATTAACTGTCAACCCGTCAGGACCAGGTGACGAGTGACAGTTAAGTAAGGCAAGTGACTGTACTACTTCTGCTGGGGTGATAGGCATAGAAAGAGATGTAACAAGATGCGATGGAATATGTGGTAAGGCACGAAGAATCGAATCAGCATGCGGAGAACTTGACTGGAACTGAGCAAAACGTGACTGGAAATATGTTCTAACACCGGAGCAAATGAGAGTGGGGTCATTAGTAACAGTTCCATCGGGTAACTTCAGATTACGGAGGTGATGAGCAGAACGTTTGTGGAATTCCAGTTGTTGAACCTGTTCACATAGATAGTCATTTGGCTGGAGATAAAGGAGCTTGAGGCGGTGAAGAGCTTGTTGGGAGACAGGAAGTAGCAAGGCACGAAGTTCAGCTTGGTAATGAGAAAACAGCGGAGAATCAAGATCTAGGGTGGAAAAAATCGAGCGTGCAGCATCAATCTTCATAGAGGCGGTGGTACGTTTTTCGTGGGAATATTGCTTGGTATAAAGAAGAATTTGGTATTTGACATTTAACCAGTGTTGCAAGGGACAAGAAGCAAAAGGGAGCGTATATAAGGCTTGTTGGAGCTGCGATTGGATGGAATTTACGTAAGTTGAATCAAGTAAAAGATCATCATCAAGGGTCCAAGTACGGTAGTATTGCCGAGGAGATGGACCGGTGTGAAGACACATTACGACACAGCTGTGGTCGGAAGAAACTGTCGGTGTGTGAGAAAGGGAGATAACTGAAGGAAGAAGAATTGAAGAAACATAAAACCGGTCAAGTCGGGCAGTTGTAGGGCAGGAAGTGGAGTAGGAGCGCCAGGTGTACGAACGAAGAAATGGGTGCAGGTGTCGAAAAACATCTTGGAGTTGTAGCTGGTTGATGGCTGTAGAAAGTGCTCTGGTAAGAAAATACCTGGTATCCGTGGAACCGTCCGATCTGTCGAGGGATGGGTCAAGGGTGCAGTTAAAATCACCACCTAAGATGACAATATCAGTGGCCGGAAGACCTTGAACACAGGAAACAAAATGCTCAAAAAGACAGGCTGCATACTGTTGATTGCCGGAAACATAGATGTTGAAGATTTGGTATCGGAAATTGTGAAGTCGGAAAGACAGAAGCTGCAGGAGGTCACGATAAATCGGTTTGACCGTGATATCAGTAATGAAGGATCGAAGACGAAAATTGATGGCCACCGCAAGTCCTGCGTGAAGACTAAGTCGATGGGCATGGTAGAATTGAAATGGCCAGGTTCGCCACCGGTGGTATGGGGTGTTGGGATGGCAGTTAGTCTCCTGTAGCAATAATATATCCGCATCATGCGGTGTAATGTCTTCAAACACTAACGCATTGGTAGGAGGGACGGAGCATCCCTTACAGTTGAAAGAAAGTAATTTTAACGTGAAAGAGGTTGTAGTGGTTGAATATTACTATCAGCACTTTTGTGAAGACTGGTTACACGTTTCTTTAAGTTAGATGTCTGCGCATTAGTGACTGTGTTAATTTTTGGCAAAAGAGCAAGTAGATTCTGAAGTTGGGTGATAATAGTGGGAAGCTGAGCATTACGTGATTGAACGCAGTCTAGCTGCTTGAGAGGACGTGACGGTTGATTGAGTATAATGAGAGCAAGATCAGAGGGCGCCAGCGGCCCGTCTAATGCAGGGAAAGTTTCCAGATATTCAGCGAAAGCTTTTGATCCAACAATTTTGGAACAGCTGGGGACTTAAGAGATGTAGGAACTGCTGTTGGAGAGAAAGACTGTCGAATTGGTGAACGGGAACGAGAGCAGCGTGGAGAAGACGTCAGTGGCGAGATGGAACTCTGTCTGGTACGTTTCAACGTGGAAACGCCGGGAGAAGCTGGTGGGTGTAGGACAGTTAAATCTGACTCCACATTAGGGGATCCAAGGGAAGAAGATGAAGCAACACGACGGAGGGGTTGCCATTCCTTATCTGAGATAATACCCTCCGAAGAACGTAGAGGTACCACAGCAGCAAGTGGGTCCAACGATGGAGAGGTGGCCAAAGTACCTGTAGTAGATATCGAAGACTTGGAGACTGATGATGAATCATCACCTGCTGGAGGAGAATCATCTGGAACAACAGTAGAAGGGATCAAGGACGTCTGTGGAGCCGAACTTGGTGTGGCCAGAGAAACTGGTGTTGGAGCCGAACTTGGTGTGGCCAGAGAAACTGGTGTTGAGGCTGGGGTGTTGACTTTGGGTGGTATGGAAATAGGGGGCTTGGCAGATACATGTGGACAACGTGATTGGATGTGGCCATATGCCTTGCATTTAAAACAATGCAAGGCAGTAACGATATCGATCCGGAAAATCTGCTTCCCTACAACCACAGTGAGGTCAGTAGGGCAATCAGCAATGGCATCTTCAGTAGGAAACAGGATCCTTGCTTGGCGACGCAGACCTAAGATGTTCCTGTCATCTGGGTCTGTTGGTGCGGAAGACAGAGTGGAAATGGAACCAACTACTTTTCCACAACGGAAAAGGGCCGCCATTAAGTAATGGTCCTTGATTTCTGGTGGTACGGGGTAGCACGTAACAAGTACGGGGCGCTGCGTGAGCGGTACTCCCAGTAAGGTATGATCCCCAACATGCAGTCCGTCAGATAAGACGCGCTCCACAAACTCTGGCTTCGCAAAATAGATGAGAACAGTCCTAGGCTTCCTCGCCATATGGGTGATCGCTCCCTTAGGGAGGATTTGGCGGACGGCTAAGGAGTACTTCTTAAGGCTGGTGTCCGGGAGGGCATCAAAACATATGCCAAGTTTCTGTGTGCGTAAAACCTCCTGCCCAGCAGCTGAAGTTTCCGGAATTTCGATGCGTAATTTCTTGTTGTCTCTAGTGACAATCATATCAAGAGGCGTTGTACATGGATTCTTCGCTGCAGAGGAAGATGAACTGGTACCCTTCGCAACGGAAGCATAAGGTAGAGTTGCCGTAGGAATGGGTGGAGATGGGGAAGGTCGAGACGCAGTGCTCGCAGGAGCAGATGAAGTACCAGAGGCAACGGATACTGAAGAAGTTAATGACGTCACGGTGGTGGAAAATGTCGGGAAATCAACATCCATAAAGTTAGAAGAAGAAGTGGTAACATCAGATAACGCGGCTTGGAAACCAGCTGCGTGTGGTAGTGACGATGACCGAACGTGGCCAGGTGGGGGCGGAGCTTTGCTATCAAGCTTCAGACCTGGCCTATCAGATGCGGTCGCCGCCATTTGCAATGGCTGGCTTGCTAAACCCAACCCTGGGCAAAGCCAGGACGGAAAAAGAGTTAGTACAAGTAAAGTTTTACTTACAGGACGTCAAAGTCGGACTCAATTGACACAGGAGACGTTCACAACACAGGAGATACACAAAATGACGGCACACACAGAAAAGAACACCAATAAACGCAGGTCAAACACGGAGCACAGGTCAACACAACCTTTACAAGGCCAGCGCCTTAGACCACTGCGCCACCGGGGCGGCCAACGAGATTGGAACAACATTCAGTTGTTACACACCCCCGCATCAATATATTCACTACATATAACTGAAAGATTATATATCGAAGCCTATGGGGACCGCTGCTGCAACGACAACTCCCCAGTTGACTTACACAGAATATGGAAACGATACATTGCAGCTATGAACTTAAATAATAATACTGATTGTCAAAATGTGAACTTTTATATATACACACATTCTGTATAATATGCACTCTGTTTAACATATTCTTACTTCGGTTTAGCTTAATCTGTAATTTAGCTATGACGCGATGGCAACAGTACGATACCCTTGCGACGCTGCTCTGCACTTAGCACGTCATCATGCTCAGATGTATGTACTGGAGTACCCTAGCAGCAATCACTCTCTTCTTCTTTTTTTTTTTTTTATTGGAGGTTTATCGACCACCTTGAGCAACTCAATGGGCTATAAGCAGTCGCCCGTCCCTAATTTAGGGTCACTGGTTCCAGGGAAGGGAGAGAGCCAGTGCCGTAAGACAAACATAACATCCATGCCTGACCGGGATTCGAACCCGGACCCCTTACGGACGAATGATTAGAGGCCAGCGCCTTAGACCACTGCGCCACCGGGGCGACAAATCACTCTCTTCCATCTGAAGACGGGTGCGACTGTCGACCCGAAAGTGATTATGGGTTTTTAATCTTTTAACTTTGTAAATATCTGTCATCTTTTAAACATTAAATGATTGTGCAAAGACGGTGTATGTATCAATGTATTCCTCTTAATTTTTTTTTTTTTTTGAAGCGAAGTAGGAATTTTTCATCAATTCCAAACAATGTAGGGAACAAACATCACACATTTTTCGAAGAACCCAACGGACAGTGGATCTATTTTCCACAATTGGGCGCCAATGTGAAAAAACAAGTTTGTCCGTGATAGAGAATGGAAGCCACACCCCCTCACTCCAGAGTAAGTCGCTCTCCCAACTAAGCTACACGGACAGAATGTCTCAGTGCATATTTGTCGTCTTGACACAAATTTTCATCTCTGTAGTACGTTACAATTTATGCAAATATGTCTTTACTGGGGAATTAGTGCTGAAAATACCCTGGAAACGTAAAATAGGAAATGAAATTGTGCTTGAAATGGTAGGAATTGGAAAAATCTCTCACAATCTGCATCATGTAAAAAATTAAATAAATAAATGAAAGAAATTAGATACCTAATCAGACACCAAAAACAACAACAATAAAGGTTGAGAAGGAAAAATACTTAGCAGAGGAAAGAGAATAATAGAAAAAATCCTAGTATAGTAAATCTCCGACATTTCGGGATTCACATGCGAGCAAATCAAAATAACAGCATAGAATAGGGAAGATTTCAAATCTATAACAGCCATCCTTCGAGGAGGACGCTAGAAGAGGACATCTTTTACTCGCCCACCTGTTTTAGCTGCGTCATGTGTAATTTTTTATATTGGTCACGTTAACGTTTCTACCATGCTAAACTGTGGGCTTTATTTCCCCTGTCTTGGCTTTCCTTAATGCAAGTGCTTTTCAGTGGACAATGGGCTACCAAACGTAAAACTCCGATTGCACAGCAGTACGAGCAGTTTCACATTGTTATTTTTAAAAGTACATATTTGCTTCGGATTAAAATAAGGTGTGTGAAAATGCGTAAAGAAGCCTTGACGCAGCAGGAAAGCCAAGAGAATTCGTTTAGTAAATAAGCTGAATATTAAACGGGTGTGGTCATTTAGTGCCCGACACTAAGTGACTAACATAAAACTAACTTATACACAGTCGAGTCACATTATTGAAACCACCTCCTACTTTTGACGTCAACAGCGCGTAGCCTATGAAAGAAGGTGCGTGTCGTGAGCTGGCTTGGATAGTATACATATAAGGTGTGCTGTAGGCAATCTGAAAACATAGCACTCATTGCTGTCATGAAAAAAAGGAGCGATTTGTCACATTTGCAAAAAGGGATGATTATCGGCTTTCGGGCCTAGGGTGGCAGTATTTCTGAAACAGCGCTGTTTCTGAGCTGTTCGCATGCTGCTGTGGTTAAATTATATCGTGATTGGAAAAATGGCACCATTGCGAATAAGCGACGCAGACATTGCGCAGCATTACGTGCCATTGATGTGAGAGGTGAACGCCAGCTTCGAAGGTGTGTGAGGGCAGATCGACACGCTACAGTGGAAGAACTCACTGGCCGAATGAACCAGGAGGCTACCCGAAGTGTGTCTAAAACGGTAGTTCAGCGAGCCTGCTACGTATGGAGCTTCAATGCTGACTGATGGTCACTGCACCTATGCTAACGAAGGTGCATCGCCAGAAAAAGCTTACATTTGCACGGCAGTATCGGAATTGGACCTCCGCTGATTGGCAAAGGATTACCTTCTTCGATGAGTCCCGTTATCGGCTTCATCGAACGAATCGACGTTGGCGTATAAGGCGAGAAACATCGGAGAACAAACACTCTTCAACCATTGCTGGAAGAACACAAGCTGGTTGGGGCAGAGTTATGGTCTGCGAAATGTTTTCGTTGCATTCTCTGGGGACACTCATACCTGTGGAAGGCACTATGGACCGAATTCGTTATGAATCCATCCTTGAAGACCACGTACACCCATGCTGATTGTCTTCCCTGGGGCGGATGATATCTTTCAGTACGGCAATGCGACGTGTCACACAGCTAGAAATGCCCGAGAGTGGTTGCAAGAGCACGATGAAGACTTCAAAGTACTTCCATATCCCCTAATTCCCCAGACTTAAACCTGATTGAGCATCTGTGGGACCACCTTGATCGTGTTGTTTGCTCTATGGATCCTCCACCACGCACCCTCCAGCAGCTGTCAGATGCAATGCAGTCAGCATCTTATTGAGTTACTTCCAGCCCGTCTAGCTCCTGTCCGCGCTGCACACAAAGGTTACTCTGGATATCAGCTGGTGGTCACAATAATGTGACTCCACCATGTAAGTCATTAACTTACTTAAGTCACTTAGTGCAGACACTAAGTGCCAGCAGTGGGTGTTGGACATTTAATGTCCGGAACATTTAGTGCTGACACTAAGTAACTAATGGTAGGTCCGGTACATTTTGTATTCTGAATACTTAGTGCTGACACTAAGCGACTAACGGGGTACGGTGCATTTTCTTACCTGAACACTTAGTGGTGATAATAAGTGACTAACTTAAAACTAACAGGCAAGTCACTAACTTAAGTCCCTTAGGGCTGACACTAAGTGGTTAACTTAAAAATAACTTAAAAATCTCTAACTTAAGTCCCTTAGGGCTGACACTAAGTGGTTAACTTAAAAATAACTTAAAAATCTCTAACTTAAGTCCCTTAGGGCTGACACTAAGTGGTTAACTTAAAAATAACTTAAAAATCTCTAACTTAAGTCCCTTAGGGCTGACACTAAGTGGTTAACTTAAAAATCTCTAACTTAAGTCACTTAGGGCTGACACTAAGTGGTTAACTTAAAAATAACTTAAAAATCTCTAACTTAAGTCCCTTAGGGCTGACACTAAGTGGTTAACTTAAAACTAACTTAAAAATCTCTAACTTAAGTCACTTAGGGCTGACACTAAGTGGTTAACTTAAAAATAACTTAAAAATCTCTGACTTAAGTCCCTTAGGGCTGACACTAAGTGGTTAACTTAAAAATAACTTAAAAATCTCTGACTTAAGTCCCTCAGGGCTGACACTAAGTGGTTAACTTAAAAATAACTTAAAAATCTCTAACTTAAGTCCCTTAGGGCTGACACTAAGTGGTTAACTTAAAAATAACTTAAAAATCTCTAACTTAAGTCACTTAGGGCTGACACTAAGTGGTTAACTTAAAAATAACTTAAAAATCTCTGACTTAAGTCCCTCAGGGCTGACACTAAGTGGTTAACTTAAAAATAACTTAAAAATCTCTGACTTAAGTCCCTCAGGGCTGACACTAAGTGGTTAACTTAAAAGTAACTTAAAAATCTCTAACTTAAGTCACTTAGGGCTGACACTAAGTGGTTAACTTAAAAATAACTTAAAAATCTCTAACTTAAGTCCCTTAGGGCTGACACTAAGTGGTTAACTTAAAAATAACTTAAAAATCTCTGACTTAAGTCCCTCAGGGCTGACACTAAGTGGTTAACTTAAAAATAACTTAAAAATCTCTGACTTAAGTCCCTCAGGGCTGACACTAAGTGGTTAACTTAAAAATAACTTAAAAATCTCTAACTTAAGTCACTTAGGGCTGACACTAAGTGGTTAACTTAAAAATAACTTAAAAATCTCTAACTTAAGTCCCTTAGGGCTGACACTAAGTGGTTAACTTAAAACTAACTTAAAAATCTCTAACTTAAGTCACTTAGGGCTGACACTAAGTGGTTAACTTAAAAATAACTTAAAAATCTCTAACTTAAGTCCCTTAGGGCTGACACTAAGTGGTTAACTTAAAAATAACTTAAAAATCTCTAACTTAAGTCACTTAGGGCTGACACTAAGTGGTTAACTTAAAAATAACTTAAAAATCTCTAACTTAAGTCACTTAGGGGTGACACTAAGTGGTTAACTTAAAAATAACTTAAAAATATCTAACTTAAGTCACTTAGTGCTAACATTAAGTGACGAACGGTAGGTGAGGGCATTTAGAGTCCCGAACATTTAGTGCTGACACTAAGTGACTATCGGTGGGTGGGGCACATCAAGTATCCTGAACGCTTAGTGCTGATACTATTGTAAGTGACTAACGGGGGGGCGCATTTAATGTCTTAAGTACTTAGTGCTGACACCAAGTGACTAACTTAAAACTAATTTGTAAATCATTAACTTAAGTACTGTGTGATGGCATTAAGTGACTAACGATGGGTGTGGTGCATTTAGTGTCCTGAACACTAAGTTGTGACGTACTGCAGAGGTAAAGCACGTGTCAAGACGACAAATCTGCAGCGATACATTCTGTCCGTCTAGCTTAGTTGGGAGAGCAACTTACTCCGGAATGAGGGGGCGCGGTTTCGATCCCTGTCACGGACAAACATGTGTTTTCACAAAGTGGCTAACGGTGGGTGAGGTGCATTTAGTGTCCTAAACACATGGTACTGACACTAAGTAACTAACAGTATAGTGCGATACATTTAGCGTCCTTAGTAATTAGTGCTGACACCAAATGACTAACGGAGGGCGTGGTCATTTAGTGTCCTGAACACTAAGTGCTGACGATAAGTGACTGATGGTGCATGCGGTGCATTTAGTGTCGTCCGGAAATCTGCAGGAAGTGGAAGAAATGCTGCTAGCTGTTGATGTAAGTGGCTATTACTGTACAGTCAAAAGATGCATAAAGCCGCCACTATCTTCCAATTAAAGAGGATTTATAGAGGACCACTAAAAAGCGCGCTGTCATTCAAACGAACTACTGTTTTCCGGACGGCATGAGAACCAGCAAAGTTATACAGATGATTTGAGCGCTTCACCCTGTATATAAAAACAGTCGCTAGGACCAAACGAACTTCTGATGCTCATAGCACAAAAGGGGATTCAAATGAAAACTATCTTCTTGAACAGAAGAGAAATACAGGTTGAGTACCTGTTATCCCAATATTACTAAACTGAAAATCTCAGATACCCAGAACTGTCTTTGGAGCATCGACATGACGTTACAAATGAAAAATTGCAGAAGGCTCTGGGAATATTCTTAGGCGTTGCGCAGCTTTCTGCGCACTCCGACGGTTACGACATGTGACCTCCGATACCCTCGTTGGGGCTATGTTGCTCTGTCCTGTTGTAGCAATGGGCAAATCTGTTCTTTCGATTCTACTCACTAAGACAATTTGTTCGTACTGATTCGTTCGTTGACACTTTCGGTGAACGATTTCCGTTGAGAATAGCTCTCACGAATCGATTCCGAGTCGGACCCGTTTGTGTCGTTTGTTGACTCTTCGGTGTAGTCAATGATTCTTAGTTTAAACTTATTCTTAAATCTTTCGGGAAAAAAAGTTGTTGTTTTTTTCTTTCCTTAGTTTTTATATGAGTGGGTTTGAAAACGTTAATACATTTTTTTACGTTTCTGAAACAGGTTACACTTTCTGTCTGGAACGTGAACATCACCGAGACACCGTGGTGAACATTTGATGTGTAGTGAAAAGTAATTCTGACGGATTATTTGAGGGAATTGGCACTTTTGCAGAATCGACACTGTGACGTGCCTGCCCAGCAGGACGCACACGACATAAAGGCAGATAGCGGTCAGAACAAACGTCCGCGTAGCTCAATTGGTAGAGTGACTTATTCCGGAATGAGGGGACCCGGGTTCGAGCCCAGGCGTAGACAAAAAAGACGGAGAATTTTTACTTCGTTATAATGGCGCCCGAACTTTCCGGCCGTTCAAAATCTCGCAATGGTGTGATGTTCTTTCCACACCGCGAGATAGGGAAAATGAGAGAATCCCTTCTCCAGCGCTTCAAAAAATAAATGTGTTGTGACGTTGCATTCCACACACCAGATTGACTGGGAGTTCTCAGGTGCACGTTCTACAGCGGATGGCTGCCTGCAACGACTCATGTTCACGGCTGACCCGTGGGCCATGGCCCCGGCCCTCTTCAAGGGGGGAGATGTGACGTGCCTGCCCATCAGGACGCATACGACAAAAAGGCAGATAGCAGTCTGAACAAACGTCCGCGTAGCACAATTGGTAGAGTGACATATTCCGGAGTGAGGGGATCCGGTTCGAATCCTGGCGTGGACAGAAATGACGGAGAAATTTACTTCGTTGTAACACTGATTGTCCACCTGGATGGCCTAGGTAGTGATAGCTCAGCTTTTTGATGGTTCAGTGTACTCAAACTTTGTTTTTGTGCTTTTGATTGAGTATTTAACGACCACCGTGAGCAACTCGATGGGCTATAAGCATTCTCCCGTCCCTAATTTAGGGCCACTGGTTCCAGGGAAGGGAGAGAACCAGTGCAGTAGCACAAGCACAACCTCCATGCCTCACCGGGATTCGAACCCGGACCCCTGATCAGAAGCCATTGCTTAGACCACTGCGCCACCGGGGCGGCCAAACTTTGTTTCAGGCATAAAATTATTAAAACCATTATCTAAAAACTAATCAGGCTAGGTGTACAAACTGTATATGAAATATAAATGGATTCATTGTTTAGACTTGGTCCTATTCTCAAGCTATCTCGTTATATAAGCATACTGTACGCAAATACAGTAGATTCCGGTTATTTGGGACATATCGGAGCTAGAACATTTTGGCCCAATTAAGCGGAGGCCCCAATTATGAGAAGCTTTATCCCGAAGAGATAATTTAGGATGTTCTTCAAGAATTGTCCCAAATAAACGGCTGCCTTGATTAGCCAATGGCCCAAGTACCCGGAATCTACTGTACTCCGGAAACCGAAAAAAATTTCAAATCCGAGGTACTTCCATCCCCAAGCATTTCGGATTAAAGATGCTCAACCTCTAGTGATTTTATAAAAACGTTGCTAAGACATTCATCGCAAGGAAGGGAAAGAGTGGCCCATACTGGTAAACAGGAAGACAGTTTTTATATCTTCTGCTGCTTACAGCAAAAGACTAAGTTTTAAGAAAGTTATAAATTCCACGAGATATGTGGAGATTTAGTTAAATTCTTCTTACTAAACCTTTAAAACCTAACACTCCAAAAAACTCAAGTACTGAGAAACGGAAAGGAACTTACATTTTCTCTTGCAGACAACATTTTTTTCCCACTTGTGGCATGAAGTGCATTCTTGTTAGACACCGTCGCAGGATCACTATTAAACATGACATTGAATCTTTCACAATACACAAAACAAAACATGGATTAGGAGATGTATATTGACTTTAACAAAGTAGATGGTATTGACTTTAGCAGTGCAGGTTACGCAAGACTACTTACGAACTTGTAACAAGCAGCAAATCGTCGTAAAAATCAAATGGCAAGTGAACCTAACGTTCATAACATCTCACCATCTATCACATAAAACACACAGTGATTTTTCATTTTATCTGTTTCTTGACCTCTGATCCACGGCCGCTGTTGGCATATCAAGAGAAACTTTGGGGAGTTCAGACGTGACGTTAAGTTCAGGAAGAGTAATAGATAAACAATTAGTTGTGTTTTATACGTCGCAGGTGTTCTCATGGACAGTGGCCTCAATATTAGTAGTTTTACGTGTAGGCAACACCGGAGTCGCTCTAAGTGACTTTCACACTAAAAGGGGCTGTAAAAATAGAGATTCTAGATTATTTCCTAGGTGATATGAGTGGTAATTGGTAATGTCTGCATCAATTTAAAAGGATTTCGATTATCGCTCTGACCTCTTTTCGCTGATGTTGTTAACTCTGTCGCCATTTCCCTCTCTCTCTCTCTCTCTCTCTCTCTCTCTCTCTCTCTCTCTCTCTCTCTCTCTTTGGTAAAATATAGAAAACCTACAAAAGTTGCAAAAATAAAGCTGTAGTGTGGCACTGGCTATCCCTGAAAGGACAGAAATCACGAGATACGTTTCTGGGCAACGCGACGCTGTCATGCCTCTCGCTAGCGCACGAACCCACCACTTTGCAGGTATATAGGTAGGAGGACATCATTGAATTCATATAGAGCTGCGAGTCACCTATTGGTCACCGTTCGTGACTACTACGGAAAAGTCTCAGGTTTGATCCCGGGCAGGCACGAACGCTGGAACCACTGAATATCTGCCGTGCGTCGGATGGGCACGTTAAGCCGTCTGGCACCGGGCACTGGCCCCCGGTTATAATTCCTTCCACTTTTTACCTCGTGACTTTCCTGTTGGGCACTCTAGCCCAAATTGCCTAGCTTCCTATTTCTAAGGGTTGTTTAAGACCTGTGGTCAGACACTCCCTTCCTAAAATCCTCTACATACAGGGTGCATAGGAAAGTCCCTTTAACCTGGAATAACTTGCAAACGGACAGAGGTACAGTTATGCAAGTGAGATAACGGTATAGTAAAGTGACAACGCCCGATCGAATGCAACCAATGGCAGCGCCCCTAGTGGCAAAATGCGGAAGTTAGTCATTGCAAATCGAAAACGAAAGGTGATAGAGCTAACCTATCAATTACAAAGTTGTAGAGCATCAATTAATTAGTTCAAAACGACATTTTTTTCACACGGATAAGATAAATTGTCGCCTAAATACCCTAAAATGTCCGAAACCAATGCTCGATCTTTTGTGTGAACGTTTGAAGGGAACAGGCATAGGTATGAGCCAATATACACAATTTATTGCATAAATGCGTACTTATGTCAATACAGTTTGACGAGCCAGACGAAACAAAAACAAAAAAGGCAAACTGGCGCACAGTGATAAAAAGTTAATGTCGAGTATGTTCGAAGAGTTCGCCATTGCCCACGATACACATTTGTATTCGTGAAGGAAACTGGGCATGCACATTCCTCAGCACGGAAGGTGTCACACTATTGCAAGCATCTGTAACACGACGACGTAGATCCTGCTGACTTGTAGACGCTGTTGCATACACCTGATTTTTCACATAACCCCAGAAATGCAAGCTCCTCATTCTCACACAGCGTACGCAGACCTAAATTTCCGATCAGGGTACATCATGCTACTCGTTTTTATATCGCAGGTACGGTACAACGTCACAATCTGCATTTGCATACTGCCACATTTGCGAAATGTGAATATGCAGATTCGAATCGTCATGCATCGATTTCGGACATTGTAGGATATTCAGGCGACAATTTATCTTATCCGTGTGAAACAAATGTCGTTTTGCACTAATTAATTGATTCTCTACAAATTTGTAATTAGAAATTCTGTTCTATCTCTTTTCGTTTTCGATTTGCAATGGCTTACTCCCGAATTTCGCCACTATGGGCGCTTCCATCGGTTTCATTCAATCGGGCGTAGTCGCTTTACTATACCGTTATCTCACTGGCATAACTATACCTCTCTCCGTTCGCAAGTTATTCTAGGCTAAAGGAATTTTCCTATGCACCCTGTATAATATGATCTGATCTGCGTTCACATAGATGGTAATCCGATATCAACGGATAAATGCAACGGATAAATGTCGTGAGTTAAAAGAGCTTAAAAGTGGGGTGATAGTGGGCACCCGATGCATAGATTACTCTATCGTGGAGGTAGTATAGGAATTGCAGTACCCCCGTTTGACAGTACCAAGAGTGTATAGGGAATACGCCAGTTCTGTAATAACATTGCATTGTGGACAGTGCTTTGCAAAAAGGTGGTAGATGAACATTGCCGCCGACATGTTTATGCAACACCTCACGTAATTACAACCAATCATCTCCCATAATTACAACCAATCATCTCACACAATTTCAACCAATCATCTCACATAATTACAACCAATCATCTCACATAATTTCAAACAATTATCTCACATATTTACAACCAATCATCTCCCATAATTACAACCAATCATCTCACACAATTTCAACCAATCATCTCACATAATTACAACCAATCATCTCACATAATTTCAAACAATTATCTCACATATTTACAACCAATCATCTCACATAATTACAACAAACCGGAGAGTAACAGTGGCACAAATCGCCACCGACATCAACGAGGAAGGTGCCAGAAACGTCTCCACCAAGATCATCAGGCAAACATTAGCCACAATAAATTATGGAAGCCGCCGATTTTTCATTGCTAGCGCCTCATCACCAGATTGTACGCCTCAACTGGGCGAAAGAACATCGGCAGTGGACCATGAATGATTAAAGAGGTAGCCCCCTGACCGAATGAACCAAGGGGCTACGGGAAGTGTGTTTAAAATGACAGTTCAGTGAACTCTGCTGCCTATGGGGCTCCGATGCGGACGGGCGGTCACTGCACCTATGCTAACGAAGGTGCATTGGCAGAAAAGGCTTACAATTGCACGGCAGTATGGGAACTGGGCCTCCGCTGATTGGCAAAGAATTGCCTTCTCCTGTGAGTCCCGTTTTCTGCTTCACTGAACGGATGGACGTTGGTGTAGAAGGCGAGAAACATCGGAAAATAAACACTTTTCAACCATTGCTGGCATTCTCTGGGTCCACTCATACCTGTGGAAGGCACTATGGACCGAATTCGTTATGAATTCATCCTTGCAAACCACGTACACCCATACATGCTAATTGTCTTCCCTGGTGTGGATGGGATCTTCCCGCACAACATTGCGATGTGTGACACAGCTGGAAATGTTCGGGAGTAGTTGGAAGAGCACGATGAAGACCTCAAGGTACTTCCCTGGCCCCCTAATTCACCAGACTTAAACCCAATTCAGCATCTGTGTGACCACCTCGATCGTGTTGTTTGCTCTATGGATCCTCCACCACTCACCTTCCGGCAACTGTCAGATGCACTGCAGTCAGTATGGCTTCACATACCTGTGAAGACCTTTCGGCTCCTTATTCAGTCATTCCAAGCCCATCTAGCTGCTGTTCGCGCTGCGCGCGCGCGCGCGCGCACACACACACACACACACACACACACACGGGCACGGGCACGCACGCATACAGTATATACAGGGTGATTGTAAACTCCTTCAACAAAATAAAATGGGTGATAATACACATCAAGACGAACAATATTTGCAATGGAACCTAGGGCCGCATTCCACTACTAGTGCCAGGAAACAGTAAAGTTAAGTATCCACGTTGAGCCTTCAACGGTGAAAACAAAGAGACATACGAATTTTAGGAGTTGCACAATTCCAATCGCATCAGAGAAAGACTCAAAGCAGCTGCTCAAACTGGCGTCCAAGCGCGTCGTTGCACAGCCCACACCGGCGAATGAAAGACTGTCGCACCCTCTCGTAGACTCCCGGTGTGGTGCTGTTCTTGTCCGCAGCAACGGCGATTCGCGCTGCGAGATCTTCGAGGGAGTCCACAGGTGTCTCGTACACCAACCTTTACATGTGCTCCCAGAAGAAGAATCCAGTGGATTAAGGTCCGGGGAGAGTGGGGGCCAAGCCACAGATCCACTGCATCTAATCTACCGCCTGGGATATGTCGCATTTCGCACGGTAATATCGCTGAACAGGTTCGGCAGCGTTTTTAAATTTTGCTCTTCATCTTCCACGCACGTTTTCAGTGAACCGGATTTGCATCTGGTGCTTCTCATGCACTGGTTGCAACTCCGTGTGCCTGCTGGACGTTCTTCGAACTTCTCTTTTCTGGCACCGGGAGTAGAATGCGGCCCTAGGTTCCATTGCAAATATTGTTCGTCTGGATGTGTACTGTCACCCCTCTTGTTTTGTTAAAGGAGTTTACAATCACCCTGTGTATATTTTTTAAGTATTAGTCCGTTTTAATATCAAATAGCACGACTGTCAATAACAGTTAGCATTTACACGAACTCCGCATAAATGTCTTCTTCCATAATACAATAGTTTTTCGTTTTTTAATTCAAGTCTAATTATTTTTTCTTGTTAAAAGTCAGTCATGCAAATACGAAACGTATGTACGTATCTTTTCATTTTAGTCTGTTACAGATTTTGCAGATATACTTTAAAATCATTTCAGCATGTCCAAGATTTGTAAAAATATCAACATCTACTTTTTCAGAAACCCATGTTCCTGCTGTTGCCTGCTTAGCGAAGCATTTAGATATAAGAGATTAAAAATATAAGAAAAGCACAAAAACGAAACAACCCTGTGTAATTTAAAAAAGAGTTTCGCGATTTTAGTAATTCTCAACTATAAAAACTGAACAGTTCTCCATTTTTGAAGTTTCCCCATCTTTAATTCCAGGTTTCAAGCTTAAATACTTTAGAAATGTTTAGCACACGAAAAAAAATTTTTTTTTATCTACCCCTCCCCTATTCCACCCCATTCGCTCCAATTTTTCAACCCTCAACCATTTCAGCACACTCCAGTTTCAAATTCCTAGATAAACCCCTGACCTTTGGCAAGTTATAGGGAAAAAGTCTTATCTTTAAGATTCAAATTTTCACGATTTCTTTATCTGCTATTTAATGTTAGAAAACAACAACAATGAGTTAATTGTCAAAATTTTTATAAATTATAATAATGTAAGCGGCTGTCAACCTTCGCCAAGGAAATAACGAAGCCCATGTTCTGCCGTCCAGTACTTCTGGGAAGAAGCAGTAAAACGTATGATACCTTGATAAGCAACAAGTTAGTTTCTTTGTAAGAAAATTCCCTGCTATTTAATTTAGTTTTTCTCTAGCCTTTGTTTTGTTTGTGTTTGTGTTTTCTAATTTAAAAAAAAAAAATTCATGCTTGGCTTTAGAAATCTTTTTAATCATGCCCCCATCATATTCAGCTTCTTTATCTACCTCCCATTCCCTTAAAATAAATTGTTATACTATCAATTTGATTTGTAGTGCCTTTTTAAAACGCAACTGAAAAGCAAATCTGGATACGGTATTCAACTTCAGCCTTTGCAGTTGTGCTGCCATCTATATTGAATCGAGGAACTAAATTAACACTTTTATATCTGCTACTATCTGAAACGAATGAAACACTTAACGCCACATTACAAATCAGTGATATCAGAAAACAATAAAACAATGGCTACAAACAATATTAAGTTTAACGAAAAGGGTTTTCTAATCACTTTTATTGCACTGTTGATTTTGAACAAAAATAATTGAAAAACAGAAAGTTGCTTTCGAAATTTTTCGTTTTGTGAGAATCAACAAATGACGAGTATTTGCGTGTTCATCTTAGTTTCTAACGCAGCGAGTGTAAGAAAACCCCTACAAGCGTCTTTTTATTCCAAAAATTTGATTCAATCTGTTTTAATCCATTGGTTGAATCCACGGGCGGCGGAACGTAATAATTTCAGAGGGGGTCCAACTTATTTTAGAGCTAAAAGCATAAAACGAGAGAGAGAGAGAGAGAGAGAGAGAGAAAATAACTCGTGGTATATATATATATATATATATATATATATATATATATATATATATATATATATATCCAAAATGAATCCACAACTTAAATCTTGGCCCTCAGTCTCCGGCAGCTGGAATGTGCTAGGGGTGTTCAAATGAAAAGGTACGAAACGACACTGTGGATATAAATGAATAATTTATTCAAAGTATACACCATAGGTCGTAGCACAACGATCCCATTGATTAACGAGCCGAAGGATTCCTTGTTCCCAGAATTCCTGTGGCCGTGACGAGACCCAGTCCTGCACAGCGCCCTTGAGTTCGTCGTCCGAGTGGAAGCGCTTCCCTTTCAGATGTTTTTTCAGGGGACCAAACACATGGAAATCGCAGGGCGACATGTCCGAGCTGTAGGGCGGATGGTCAAGCTGCTCCCACTGGAACTTGGCCAGTTCCGCGTGTGTGACCCTGGAGACGTGTGGACGCGCGTTATCATGAAGCAGAACCACACCCTCGGTGAGCAGCCCCGGTCTTTTGTTATTGATGGACCTGCGTAGGTCGGAGTGTCTCACAGTACACATCGGAGTTAATGGTTCGTCTGTGCTGGAGGAATTCAACAAGTAGTCAATTGGACGGCGCTCTTTATAAGAGCCTCTGCTCTCTCCTGCGCATGCGGGCGCCCGCGCATGCTCCGATCCACGCCGGCGACTCCAATCGCATCCCTAGATGTGTCGCTACGTTCTCCCATAGCGGCATAGGCAAATATGTTAACGGTTACGTTCTTATGACGTTTCGTATCTTTTCATTTGAACACCCCTAGTATCTGGCCAAGGCAGCGGCCAGTGCGACATGAAGGCAGAGGGTGCTAAGAATCCCCGGAGGACCGGACTAGGCTGCCATCTGTTGCTGACCTTGGCTACGTATAACGGACGCTCCCTATCTTCTGATTCAAGGCTTCATGAATTGGAAGAGGAACTACAAAGGATCAAGTGGGACATCGTCGGGCTAAGTGAGGTAAGGAGAAAAGGAGAAGATCTCATTGAACTGAAAAGTGGACATCTCTTCTACTATCGTGGGACAGATACTGGCAGAACTAGTGGTGTTGGATTTATAATAAACAAGAAACTGAAGGATAAAGTTGTAGAAGTTGAAAGTTCCTCTGACAGAGCTGCACGACTCGTTATCCAACTCTCGAGAAGATACCAGGCTCAGATTATTCAAACTTATGCACCCACCACAAGTCATGCTGAAGAAGAAATTGAAGAATTTTATGAGGAAATTCGTGATCTAAATAATAAAGGTAAGCAGCACTTGAACATAATTATGTGAGATTTCAATGCAAAAATAGGGCAACGGCAACAGAATGAAACTTCACTAGGTAAATTCGGTCACGGCAACAGAAACCAGCGTGGAAATATTCTCGTAGAGTTTGCAGAGGCAGAAGGGTTTTTCATCTTGAACTCCTTTTTCAAGAAAAAGCCACACAGGAAATGGACATGGAGACATCCAAATGGGACGACAAGTGAAATTGATTTTATTATGTGTAACAAAAAATTAGTCATAGAAGACTGCAGTGAGCTAAACAAGTTCAACACAGGCAGTGACCATAGATTGGTGAGATGTAAGATGCACCTCAACACTAAACTCGAACGTAGCAAGCTCATAAGACAAACAAAATGTATTGACATAACCAACCTTAAAAAACACCATAATACCTTCAAATTGGAACTGAAGAACAGATTCTCTGCTTTAGAAGGCCTAACATCGGAAGAAGTGGATATTTCTGAAGTTAACAGAAAAGTAACCAAAGCTCTTATGGAAACAGCAACAAAATTAGCTGGGTCTAAGAACAAATTGCATGTGAACAAATTATCAGGAAAAACCAAAATGTTGATGCAAAAAAGAAGAGTGATGAGGACAACTAAAGAAGATGTGACTTCCAAAGTGGAATACATAGAGCTATGCAAGACAGTACGAAAAAGTATCACCGAAGACGTAAGGAAATTCAACTGTGAACTAGTAAGGAAAGCAATTGAAAACAACCAAAGCCTAAAGATAGCAAAGGGACATCTCAGTAAGGGGAAAAAACAGATTATGGCACTGAAAAAAGAAGATGGTTCTGTAACAAGAAATAGAGGCGAAATTTTGACAAGAGTGAAAGATTTCTACTCCAAATTATATGTAAGGGATGATACATGTACTCCAGACATCATGAAAAGTATCAGTACCAGAGTTCTTCTAGTCCTTCCAGCAGAAGTTGCACATGCAATCAAGAACATGAAGCGGGGAAAAGCTCCAGGAGAAGATGGAATTACTGTAGACATCATACAAGAAGCAAGTGGAGAAATCGAAACAGTACTTGCCCAAATTTTCACTCGATGCCTTAATGAAGGGAAAATTCCTGAGGATTGGAACAACGCTACAATGATCTTGCTACATAAAAAACGTGACATTGAGGATCTCAGAAACTACAGACCTATCAGCCTCCTATCAGTGGTTTATAAAATCTTCACTAAAGTTCTTTCACACCGCTTGAAGGTGACACTGGACATGGCTCAACCGAGAGAACAAGCTGGATTCAGAAGTGGCTACAGCACAATAGATCATATCCACGTACTGAGAGAACTATTTGAAAGAGCGAGGTAATATGAACTTCCATTGTGCATGGCTTTTATCGATTATGAAAAAGCCTTTGATTCGGTGAAACCATCAGCAGTTACAATGGCTCTGAAAACCTGCGGTATTGAAGATGCATACATTAATATTATTAATAACATCTATGAAAATGCAAGTGCAAAGATTCGGCTGTTTGAAAATACAACACACATGAAAATTGGAAAAGGAGTGAGACAAGGTGACACCATATCTCCGAAGCTCTTTAATGCTACATTGGAAAATGTCTTTCAATCACTGAACTGGGAAAACAAAGGGATAAAGATTTATGGAGATTATCTAACCCACCTTCGTGTTGCTGATGACATAGTCATTTTTGCAACTACCCCATCAGAGCTACAGAGTATGATCCAGGAACTTGCTGACAAGAGTAAAGAAGTGGGATTAAAAATGAACTTTCAGAAGACAAAAGTGATGTACAATGCTTTTACAAGAAATGAAGATTTATCGATTGATGGAGAAAAGCTGGAGATAACAGACACGTACGTTTATCTTGGACAGCAGATATCAAGTGAGGGTCACATTGGTGAAGAAATTAATCGGCGTACAAAACTTGCCTGGAGAGCTTTTGGAAGAAACAGCATAATTTTCAAGAGCAATATGCCATTATGTCTTAAAAGAAAAGTGTTTGATCAATGCATCCTTCCAGTGCTTACGTATGGTGCAGAGACGTGTATCTTAGCTAAAAGAGACATACAAAGGCTGCAGACAACTCAAAGCAGCATGGAGAGGTGAATGCTTGGTGTAACCAGGAGGGATAAGAAGAGGAACACGTGGATCCGAAAAATGACAAGAGTGGAAGACATCATGATCAGAGTTAAATCCCTGAAATGGCAATGGGCTGGACATACTGCCAGAAGAACAGGCCATCGATGGACAGCCGAAATTTTAGATTGGATTCCAAGGGACAGGAAAAGACCCAGAAGAAGACCACATGGAAGATGGGTGGATGAAATTCGAAAGTATGCGGGAGTGACATGGAGGAGACTGGCACAAGACAGACCGTTGTGAAGGATACTTGGGGAGACCTTCGTCCAGCAGTGGATTGATAATGGTTGACAATGATGATGATGATGATGATGACTTAAAAATCAAAAAGTTCATATATGTGTGTGTGGAATTTCACAGAGTGTTGGAACGGTGGGTGTCAGTGGCGCACCCAGGAATTCTTGTTGGAGGGGGCTGTATATGTATAGTACACAATGTGTGTACATATATGTAGCGTACGCCTATAGTTTATATACGGTTGTGATGTACGTCGCACTTAATCTCTTTGGGGCTTTGGGAAGAAGACAATGTGTAATTTTTGGAACATGTAAAATAATATTTTTTTATGTTTAATTTGTGACGTACGTCGCTCTCAATTTCTTTGGGGCTTTGAGAAGAAGACACTATGTGATTTTTTCGAACATGTAAAATAATATTTCTGAATGTTTAATTTGTGACGTACGTCGCTCTTAATCTCTTTGGGGCTTTGGGAAGGAGACACCATGTAATAGATTACACTATGTCTGACACTATGTAATTTTTTGAGCACGTAAAATAAGATTTTTGAACGTTTAATTTGTGACGTACGTCATTCTTAATCTCCTTGGAGGGGGGCTTAAGCCCCCAAAGCCCCCTCCGTGGGTGCGCCGATGGTGTGTGTCATTCCGTGCCAGTCGTTCATATATGTGTGTGTGGTATTTCAGAGAGTGTTGGAATGGTATGTGTCCTGGTGCCAGTCGTTTCCTGCCGGTCAACTATTAAAGTATTTTTTTTTTTGATTGGAGGTTTAACGACCACCGTGAGCAACTCAATGGGCTATAAGCAGTCGCCCGTCCCTAATTTAGGGTCACTGGTTCCAGGGAAGGGAGAGAGCCAGTGCCGTAAGACAAACACAACATCCATGCCTGACCGGGATTCGAACCCGGACCCCTTACGGACGAATGATCAGAGGCCAGCGCCTTAGACCACTGCGCCACCGGGGGGGGGCGGCTAAAGTATTTCACATTTTTATGTTAAATCCCAAAGTCCCACAATTTAGCCAATTGTAAAGATCCAGATTATTTTAGCTTTTAGGAAAACATAATTGAAATTGTAGAAATTTTTTAAATACCTCCCAGGCTGTTCCTCGGACACCAAAAACGAGAAATAACAAATAAATATCTTCGTTAATTCCATTCAATTTCGCACTGTCAAACTGCGGTGTTCCTTAATGATGTGCTGCCATCTAGTGGAATAATTTGATACATATAGAGGTGTTTGACATTCTATCATTCAAACAGAATCATGCAAAAAATTTACAAGCAGCACTGAAACTGTTCCGCAGGTGGATCCAGGTGGCAGAAGCGTGGGGGTCCCCTTTTGAAACTTTTTTAATATGTTCAAGCATATTGTAAAAACCTTTCCGGAAAAATATCGATATCCAAATTTATCCGTAACTATCAGTCAAACCCAGGACGGATTTACAGGAAGGCCTATATGAAGCTCAGGTGCTAGGCCCCGCGGTGCTGGAGGGTCCCAAAAATAGACGATTTTTGCTTTCTTTTTTATGATGCTTCTGAGATTTTTTATTTATTGAATTATTTATTTTAATGTAGCATACAGTTAGGTGTAAGTTCGCTGTTCTGAGTTCTGGGAGTAGATTTCGACCCGAAAGTATTTCATCTACCTATGACTATTAATTTTCTAGCTTGACTAAAAATTATTTTGACAGCAATATTACAGGCTGACTAAAAATTATTTTGACAGCAATATTACTTTATACTACAACTACACTGCAACTGAGCTTAGAGATTGGGGGTTATTTCTTAACAGATTTATTTAGAACGTAATAAACATTTTGCTTTTTTTTATTTTATATTTAATATGACCGCCCATCTGTCCCTTACCTTTTTTCCACCCATTCAGTCCATTTTAAGAGACAATAAAATTTGTTACCATACTACTAAATTAGCATTGGAAAAGCTGGTTTTACGAGACATGCAAATCGATCATTCATGTTCGGGCTAATTCGGAGAACTGTAAGTGCTGTACGATGTGGTGATACTAGATGAAAGCCCGTCAATCATGAAGGGGGAAAATAAGATATGTAGAGTAAATTTTTAAATCATTTATTTATTTTTTTGATCACAACATTTTTCGTGAATATTCTGTCATCGAGAATCTTACCTTGATATGAAGTGTCCCAAAAATACAGGCGAAGATGCCAATGATTTCGTCCTCGTGTAAGTCGACGTATAGCTGGCAGTGACCAAAAATAGGTTCCTTCACACAGACGCCAACGTGATCAAATGATTGCCCTTACGATTTGCTGATTGTCATTGCAAAAGTTAAAATGATTGGAAATTGACGATCTCGTATGATGAATGACAGGCTGGCCTCACTTGGATGTAAAGTGATGTGTGGAATCAACGCTCGTTTGCATTCGTTGCTGCCTGTGATTGCCTCAGTATCGATGATGTTTGAGTGAAGAGCTTTTACGGCCAGTCGAGTGCCATTCAAAGTCCCTTCTTTGGATCCAAATTTCGCAGTAGCATCATCAATGAGCCAACTCTGATCTCAACACGTGTGGTGGCATACCTGATGAATATAGCTGATGGATAAACTCGACTGAAAATGAGATGTCATCTTCTGGATCATCAGCAATGATGCTGTCGACGCTTCAATAACTCTTTTGGTCACCAGGCAGTATCTTGAGCATTTCGCAATTAAGCTCTGTTGTAGTTACATTCAGTGTTTCTTTCAGGACTTTTTTGGCCTGGGGGGGGCAAATGGAACCTTAGAGGGGCAAGTTTTCCATTTCCTATATATATATATATATAGAAGTAATTACCATATATCTAGCACAGGGGCACGTTTAGAGGGGGCCATGCCCCCCGATTTTTTTTTGGTTAAAATGCGACTTACACTAGAAAAAAGAAGGCCTTAATTTTATAAAAATGTATCAACTTACACTGGAAAAAAGGCTTTAATTTTTCTTCAATTTTTCATTAACTTTAATTTTGTTCCAGATGGTGGATTTCAAAAACTTTCTTTTTTCGTCCCCGCCGCCCACGAGGAAAAATTTTATATACATCCCTGATATAGTAATTAGAAATGTTTTTTTTTATTACAATGCATTCAACGTGCTCTTGACCCTGAATCACGATTCCTAGACAATTAGGTATGATTAGTCTACTTATTTTACTTTGAAGAATACCATGCGTCGTAATACACTTTTTAATAAAATAAACTATAACTAGTGCCATTTGAACAAATATTGAAAAAAATATAATTGGAGAAATATTTGTAGCATAAAAAGAAATGAAACTTTCTTTTTCACCATAGCCTGAATTTATTAAAATTTGGTTCGGTAACCTAAAATGTCTTCGGATGTCGAATGGTCGTTTCCGGGAGGGCTTCGCTCCCCCTGGATGTATCCCTGAAAGAAACACTGGTTACATTTTTGATCGTTAGAATGACTTTCATTGCAATATCCGCAATGTCTTGATCTGTTTATGTACGAATTTGATTACCGCAGATTGAGGTGGTAATTTGCTGATTTTCAACAAACTCATCAGAAAGCATGAAGACCTTGCATGATGAGTGGCAGTTATGGTGGCGCAGTGGTTTAAGCGATGGCTTCTGCCATTCATCCGAGATGGTGCCGGGTTCGAACAGTGGCGCACCGATGGTGGGGGTCAAAGAGGTCCGGATCCCCCTCCCCCCTAAAAATGATACCAATGACCCTAAGATACTGTGCTATTACAAAAATAATTCATAGTTAATTCATACATACTATATTGCATGCACACGCAAGATATGTTCTTTAAATTAAGAAAAAGTAGTTAAAGCATCGGTATTCTTTAAGTCCTTCTTGAGAGTTGTTCCTCCTGGATAAACATGAGCTTCAGCTGGGATCTGACTGTTTGTTCGACGTCTACGGGGGGATGTGGGCTAGTGACTTTCGCGGGATCTTGTTATGCTGTTGCGTTAATCGGTCGGGTGGGGGGTAGGCATTAGGAGATATACCTTACCATCTTGGATTTTTTTGTTTTCAAATTTGGCTCACCTAATGTATTCCTAGAGATAGTAAAAATTCCAAATTTTTAAGTAGTTTTAAAGTTATGGCCCTCTGAAATCTTAAAAAAAAACCCTGCAATTTTCAGCTTACATGTAATTCCAAAATAAATTATTACTCAAGCTAGAAGTGAGACAGAACGTTGGGATAAAAACCATTTTGTAGCTTATTTTATAAGTTTTCATATGATATGTAACATTGCTAGTTTTGGACGCTTTTTAATTTCAAGGTCATACGATACAATTTTTGACCTGGAATTTCTGAAAAACCTAATTTTTTTTTTTAGTTTTGAAAAAATTCACACACAAACATCATTTGTGGAAAGTTTCATAATGGAATCGAAGTGGGATCATAGTTTCATAGATTTTTAAAAAATATTATGCAAAGGAAAAACCATCGGGATGCGAAAGAAAAATTGTTCAATTCTAATTCCTTTGGACAAGCTAATTTATTGAAAATTATAACTAATTACATACCTTTTAGTATTATCACCATCCCTTCCACGTTAACAACTTCAACAATGCCTTGCAAAGTAATTTTGAAGTTCCATGGTTGCTGCGTCCATCTCTTCCTTGCGAAGGTAGTAGTAGTAAGTGCGGCCAGTGGGACACATGGGTTCCACCGTGGTCAGGATTTGGAAAACAGGCACTTCAAGTTCAGTCCTGTGGGCATGTAATTGTCTTGTTTTTGTTTAAAACTACAGCAAGCTACCATTTCTTGTCATACTCACATGCTACGTATCCTTTAACTTCTGATAGTGAGAGCTTATGATTCAAATCTCCTGACAAGAAACCTTGTGCGATTGCTCACTCTTTGAAAATACCTTTGTCGGTATTACTTTATCTGATACAGGGAGGAAACTGTGGAACTTGGTATTGGTTTTGCAACCAGAAATCGCTCTTCAAGCCCTTTCTCTTCTTCTAAGTGTTGTTCGTTATTAAAAAAAGAACTCAGTGGAGTCAATGTTGGCCTGACTCCATGCAAACAGCTGTGATGGTGTCATAATTTGTTCCTTCATAGGGTCGTCGGAGGCTTGCCCTTGCTGCAAGTCGTTTCACTATAAAAAGACTGATATCTTCCAGTTAACGTCAGACAGTTGGCTATATCTTTGTCTTACACCAACTAAACCTACACTATATTGACAAAAGTCACCGGACACCGAGAAGAGGAACACAACATAACATTTATTGACATACATTAGTGCGGTGTCGGTCCTTCTTTGGCCTTAATGCATGCACTGACCCTTCGAGACATGCTTTCGACAAGGTTTTGGAACACAGCGATAGGCATGCACTTCCATTCAGTATACAATGCTGCCGCTAATTGCTGTTTAGTAGTAGGCCTTGGTTCCAAACTTCTTATGCGGCGATCTAATTCATCCCATTGGTGCTCTATGGGATTAAGATCAGGGCTGTTTACTGGCCAGTGCACACATGATACGGAATTAACGTCAAACCCCGTCGTAACAGTCCTTGCTTTATGGCTCGGTGCATTATCGTGCTGGTACCAACAAGGCTCGGTTCCATAGTATTGCCACAGAGTTGATAGGGCATAATTGTCCAGAATATTGAGGTAAACGTGCTGGGTAACAGGTTTGTCCACGATAACCATCGGCCGGGATTATACCACGGAAAACACCCCCACACGAGTACACTGCCAGCTCCAAACTTGACCGTAGGAACAGTACACTCTGGTAAATAGCGTTCCCCCGGCTACCGCCATACCCACACACGGCCATCAGACTGATGGATCGTGTATCTGGATTCATCTATTCATAGGACCCGTTCCCATTGATCTACGGTCCACGATACATGTTCTTTATACCGTGCTAAACGACGAGTAGCATTTCGTGTGGAGATGAAAGGCTTATGAGCAGCCGCATGACCATGGTAACCCATTGGAATGAAGTTCTGTGCGAATGGTTCTCGTACATACCGAGGCTCCGGTAGTTTTGCTCACATGTACACTGAGGTCTTGTGCAGTACGCCGTCGATAAGCCGTAACGACTCTCCCGAAGCTTCGACGTCCACTATCACTGATTTTCTTTGGTCTGCAAAACACTACAGGCGATGGCCGACGCTTTGCTGCTTCAGGCACGCCATGTGTCTTGCATTTATTCATTATATCCAAAACAGTTGACTTGGGTATGTTTAAATGCCTCTCGGTTTCTCTTATGGACAACCCACTAATATAACACTCAACGATCTTTCCTTTCTCAAAGTCAGTTCTGTCCCGCCGCGACATTAAACTGTTGTTTCCTTCGAAGAGACAACAAAACAATCTTTCGCCTTTGCAAAAAGGGAAACAGCAGATATGACAAACATGAACTCATAAGAGAAGAAAATCAATACTTTGTTAACCACCAATATTGCATTATATATTTCAAAGTGTAACTAACAGAGTCATGTGCACTGTAATGTAAAAATATCCGTATGACAGTTTTTTTAAACAAGAAACATTTCTTTTCTTGTGGTTTCTTCTGTTTGCGTGTAAAAGTTTAGTTCATAAAAAGTCCTTTTATAGACACTAAAAAAAAAAAAAAAAAAGTTTGTGGTGCCAAAAAAAAAAAAAAAAAAAAAAAAACGATTGAGAAATTTGCTTTTGCGTGCACAAGAAATAACATGTGTAATAGTAATTTATAATCTACTTGCGTAGAAAATGCGGGTATTTAGCCTTTTGGTTGGCCTATGAGGAGGCAACAATGCATTTATTGCTCCCCGCTTAAGTTGTACAGATCTCACCTGGACAGGAGGTTTTGTCCCAGAAGGTTGTTCAGGTACTGCCATCATCTGGGTTGTTCCTGGGCTAAGCGGAATGCTCTGGGCTGTCCTCGGGTAAGTCTGCTGGGGTCCGGAGATCGATGGTTCTGACCCTGGATCAGGTGTCCCTTGAAATGCGGTTTACTTTTTGGATGGCCTCCTGTTCTGTGTGAAAGAGCTCGGTCAGTCGGCCTCTTCCTTCTTGTGGGAAGATTCGTTGACGTAGCTATCAGTGACATGGAACATAACCTTAACTGCCAGGTGACAGGTACGGAATCTAGGTGGGGCAGATGGAGGGGGTTTGCTGCGACGAGATGGTGAGTCTATGAAAAATAACCGTCTTTTTCTTCTCGTCGTGGACGGTACTGGCGGCGAAACACTAAGCGATGGCCAACGATTCGGTCTCAGCTGAGACCTGGGGAAATCAGGGCGTTTCTGCGCCGCTGTAGGTTGACTTTTCTGCACCTCAACACTGGCAACGTGAGAATGCTTAACAGATTCACTAATTTGAGGAAAATTAGGACCTGTTCTTAAAATACCAACACGATCTAAAGAAGTGGAGTGTGAACTAATAGCAGGTACTAGTTTTGTGACACTACCAGCAGATTTTACACTGTCCATAGAGCTTGATATTTCATGACGGTGAGAATGTTCCGAAGAAATAGAACCGCTTCTTACACGCATCAAAGATTGTGAAGAATTTGAAGAAACACTATATAGTTGTAGCTGAAGAGACGTCCCTTCTCGAAAATACAGAAGGAAGCGTAGAAATAGTCACACTTCTGGTAAAAGGAATAACTGCAGTATTTAAGGAACCAAATGAAAGCGGAGATTCGTGAATGTCGTGTGAATTAACATTCAGTGGTTGCCTATGAAGAAAGAACTGGAATAGGGTCGATAATCCCGTCAGTAATAATCTCTTGGGACCCTGACCTCTGATTTTCATGTGCTTTGGGATCAATAATTCTTTTTATGTCTCGTACGTATATAGTATTTTCGATATTGCTGCACATGTTCATATAATATTTCATGGTCGGGTTTCTTTAAAATCCTGTAAACTTCGACAAAAGTTCCGTCTTATACGTTATTTTAAATACACCAGCAGAGGAGACTTTAGATCTTTTGGGGCCCTAGGCGCTAAAAGGTTCAGGGGCCCCCCTACCCCTTCTTATCCCTTTAGAAATTTTCATCCGTCAGATTAACAAAAAAAAAGGGGGGGGAGTCAGGAAAACGGTTTTTACACTTTTTTAAAATGCCATCGCTTCCTATTATTAAAACGTTCTGTAAGAAACAGTGCTAGTGTAATAATTTTGTCTGTCCGTGCACATCGAACTTTTTGTTTACAGAGATATTTCAAAAATTATTTTTGTGACTAATAGGAAATCAATGGATATTAAGTTTGGCACTTTTAATATCCCATATACTACATGCACTGCAGTTATCATTAACAGAATTTTGAGGCGCTAATAGGGAATCAATGGATGTTAGGTTTGGCACTTTAAATACCAGTATTCCATTTATACCTGCACTGCAGTTATCAGAAAAAGAAGCATGCGAATTAAATGCAAAAGATCCGGTTTGAAAACGGAAAAGTAGGAACTGCAGGTTTTTGAGTAAGAGTATCATTGAAACTTTTTATTGCTTTTTCAAAATATACTTTTAAGTCGATTTAAGGGATAGAAAAGGTGAGAATACTTGATAATTATCAGCATTAAACCAAGGGAGCAGAAAGTAATGAGAAAATGCCGTTGCAATACAATATAAATTACTTTTAACACTATTAAATAAGATAGTGTGATATTCTCAAATTTCTTTATTTTTTCAGCCTAAATATTAATAACTCTTTTCGTTTAAGACGGTTTAGAGGGATTAGGGCCGAGAATGAACTTGATTGTCCTAAGAAGAGTTATCCTCTGAAGAATATTTCTTTCTTCATTGATTATCCTACCACGAAGAAAACAAACTATTAACAGCAAACACGCCCGATCATCAGAATAATTTTTACAAATACTCCTCATCACAACTCGGGAAGAAGGTGGGAAGGTTCCAACACAGATGCCAAGGGAAAAAAGGAACTCAAAATTATTTTAACCGTTCCTTTCAAAATAAGTACTTCGATAAGAACTTGAAAATTTCGGAATATCAGGAACAGCAAGAAAACATATGTTATTATTAATATGAGAAAGTAAAATATCAATTGACAATACGAAGTAGTCGCTTTAAGGATTGATTTGCTTCGGTCCGCGAAAACCAAAACTGAAAATCCAATTACATGTTTTCGGGGATCCTGAAACAGCGAGGCCCTAGGCGCGCGCCTAGTGCGCCTAGTGCGCCTAGCCGGAAATCCGCCCCTGTAAACCAGACTGTGAATACTCAAGAAACGCATATAGCGTATTGAATCCGTTTATTTTTGTGTTGTAATAAGCACAAAGATTCGCCAAGCTTTCGCACCCCACTGGGAGACTTTTTCAAGACAATGGTAGACATAAAAATGCAGGGAATTAGAACACGTAAAAAACGAAGATGATTTTTTGAAAATAACGTGGGTGACATCAGGAACATATTACAAGAAGTTTTATCACGCAATTATACGGTGTACCGCGATGTGTTTCCATCTTTTAATAACGCATGCCAAACCATTGATAGTTCAGTAGAGACCGTATCATTGCATGCTAGTTTGCTGGAGAGTATTTCGATTGTTTCTCTAATGGCAGTCTCTCTTTTGCCTTGAAAAAGCCTCCCAGTGGAGTGCGAAAGCTTGGCGAATTTTTGTGCTTCACATTACACCACAAAAATAAACGGATTTAATACGCTATCGGCGTTTGCTAAGTCTTTTCATAAAATGGCACAAACTTCTTAATAAGAGTAAAGGTCACTGGGGATTGATAATGCGTTTCAAGTAGCGCTAGGTCTCCAGCTAAAAGACCTCGTTCTCAACATTTTTAGTACGTCTTTTGTAAAAAAAGATCATGCTTATGTTACCGGTTTGTCCGTCCGTCTGTGGACACCATATCTCTGCAACTATTAGTCCGATTTGAAAAATTCTTTTTGCATTTTGAAGCTTGAAATATGTGAATGATGATCCTTTATTTCGTTTTTTTTTTTTTTATGATGCCCAATTTAACCGCTAATGATATCGAATTCAAAATACATTTTATTCCATATATTTGCCTCCAAGAATCTGATTGAAAAAATTATTTTACCTTTCGATTCCGTTTATGTCGAAGAGTATTTTAAGTATAGTCACTCCTTCAAGTTACGCATAGATTTTCCGCCAGGAGGCGTAAAAGTAAAGTGCGTTTTCCCCCACATTTCTACTCCTAAAACTCCGATTTGAATTCTTTTCTTCGACGGATACAGTTCCTGATGGAAAATATGTTGCATATAATTTCTAATTTTTGGTAACGAATGGTTTAGCCACCAGGGGACGTAAGTGCTAATTTCTGCTTTTGATGGATTTGCCCCAAAATCTGAGCTTCTAAAATCTGAATTAAAAAAATTCTTTCGTTGACCGATGCCACTTACGTTGATAAACTTTTTGGAATTTTTCCTTCTTAGAATTTTGCATAGTTTTTCGAAGGCGTAGGTGTGCATCTCATTTTTTAGTTTTCCCTCCAGGGGCGTAGGTGTGTATCAATATCTATACTTCTGGTGCCCTATTTGAAAAATCCTTCTTTATTGGATAGAGTTTCCGGTGCGACATGTTTTCATATACATAATTTCAAAATTTTCAAGTAATTCATAGACTTTCCGCTAGGGGGCGTAAAGGTAAATTGCGTTTCCCCCGATATCTCTGTTTCTAAAACACCGATCTGAAAAATTCTCTCTGCACCGGATACAAATCTTGATGGGAAATCTTTTGCATATAATTTCTAATTTTTGGTAAAAAATGGTTTGGCTACCAGGGGCGCAAGTCTTAATTTCCGCTTCTGATATACTTGCAGCTAAATCTGAGCTTCTAAAATCTCGATTGAAAAAAAATTGGTTGTGGACCAATACTACTCACATCGATAAACCTTTTCGGCAGGGCGTGACGTGGCACCTCACGGATAGGAAGCTAAGAAATTAAATATTAGATGAAATGTAAACGCACGTAAAGTATTGGGGGACATATAAAATATGTTTTGTGCAGCTGGTTCAATTTTAGAATTCTGAAAATTCTAGAACTGGAGTTAATTCGACCAGGATATTTTTTTCTTTTTTCTGCTTGCCATTATCTATTTGTATACACAAGACGGAAACGCACAAGTGAAAAAAAAATCATTTAATTTTTTATGATGACCTCCAATAGCGTTATAACTATACCATCGGGATTAGAGGAAATGTTATCATACACTGACCAACCCGCTTGGCCAGCGTGGTGAGTTATGGCCAAACCCCTCCAAAATGACTCCACAACTTAAATCTTGGCCCTCAGTCTCCGGCAGCTGGAATGTACCTGGCCAAGGCAGCAGCCAGTGCGACATGAAGGCAGAGGGTGCTAAGAATCACCGGAGGACCGGACTTGGCTGCTATTTGATGTTGACCTTAGCTACTTATAATGGACGCTCCCTATCTTCTGATTCAAGGTTTCTTGAAATGGAAGAAGAACTACAAAGGATCAAGTGGGACATCATCGGGCTAAGTGAGGTAAGGAGAAAAGGAGAAGATCTCACTGAACTGAAAAGTGGACATCTCTTCTATTATCGTGGGACAGATACTGGCAGAACTAGTTGTGTTGGATTTATAATAAACAAGAAACTGAAGGATAAAATTGTAGAAGTCGAAAGTTCCTCTGACAGAGCTGCCGATTCGTTATCCAAATCTCCAGAAGATACCAGACTCAGTTATTCAAACTTGTGCACCCACCACAAGTCATCCTGAAGAAGAAATTGAAGAATTTTATGAGGAAACTCGTCATCTAAATAATAAAGGCAAGCAGCACTTGAAGATAATTATGGAAGATTCCAATGCAAAAATAGGGAAACGGCAACAGAATGAAACTTCAGTAGATAAATTCGGTCACGGCAACAGAAACCAGCGTGGAAATAATCTCGTAGAATTTGCAGAGACAGAAGGCTTTTTCATCATGAACTCCTTTTTCAAGAAAAAGCCGCAAAGGAAATGGACATGGAGGCATCCCAATGGATGGAAAAGTGAAATTGATTTTATTATGTGTAACAAGAAATTTGCCATGGAAGACTACAGTGTTCTGAACAAGTTCAACACAGGTAGTGACCATAGAATGGTAAGATGTAAGATGCACCTCAATGCTAAACTCTAAGGTTGCAAGCTCATGAAACAGACAAACTGTATTGACGTGACCAACCTTAAAAAGCATCATAATACTTTCAAATTAGAACTGAGGAACAGATTCTCTATTCTTGAAGGTCTAACATCGGAAGAAGTGGACATCTCTGAAGTTAACAGAAAACTAACCAAAGCTCTTATGGAAACAGCAACAAAATTAGCTGGGTCTAAGAACAAGTTGCATGTGAACAAATTATCAGGAAAAACCAAAATGTTGATGTAAAAAATAAGAGAGATGAGGACAACTAAAGAAGATGTGACTTCCAAAGTAAAATATATAGATCTATTCAAGACAGTACGAAAAGGTATCACTGAAGACGTAAGGAAATTCAATTGTGAACTAGTGAGGAAAGCAATTGGAAACAACCAAAGACTAAAGATAGCAAAGTGACATCTCAGTAAGGGAAGAAAACAGATTATGGCACTGAGAAAAGAAGATGGTTCTGTAACAAGAAATAGAGGCGAAATTTTGACAAGAGTGAAATATTTCTACTCCAAATTATATGAAAGGGATGATACATGCACTCCAAACATCATGAAAGGTACCAGTACCAGAGTTCTTCCAGTCCTCCCAGCAGAAGTTGTACATGCAATCAAGAACATGAAGCGGGGAAAAGCTACAGGAGAAGATGGAATTACTGTAGACAGCATTCAAGAAGCAAGTGGAGAAATCGAAACAGTACTCGCCCAAGTTTTCACTCGATGCCTTAATGAAGGGAAGATTCCTGAGGATTGGAAGAACGATAAAATGATCCTGCTACATAAAAAAGGTGACATTGAGGATCTCAGGAACTACAGACCTATCAGCCTCCTATCAGTGGTTTATAAAATCTTCACTCAAGTTCTTTCACACCGCTTGAAGGTAACACTGGACATGGCTTAACCGAGAGAAGCAGCTGGATTCAGGAGTAGCTACAGCACTATAGATCATATCCACATACTGAGAAAACTAATTGAAAGAGCGAGGGAATATGAACTTCCATTGTGCATGGCTTTTATCGATTATGAAAAAGCCTTTGATTAGGTGAAACCATCAGCAGTTACAATAGCTTTGAAATCCTGCGGTATTGAAGATGAATACATTAATATTATTAATAACATCTATGAAAATGCAAGTGCAAAGATTCGGCTGTTTGAGAATACAACACACATAAAAGTTGGAAAGGGAGTAAGACAAAGTGACACCATATCTCCGAAGCTATTTAATGCCACATTAGAAAATGTCTTTCAATCTTTGAACTGGGAAAACAAAGGGATAAAGATTAATGGAGATTATCTAACTCACCTTCGTTTTGCTGATGACGTAGTCATTTTTGCAACTACCCCATGAGAGCTGCAGAGTATGATCCAGGAACTTGCTGACAAGAGTAAAGAAGTGGGATTTAAAATTAACTTTCAGAAGACAAAAGTGATGTGCAATGCTTTTACAAGAAATGAAGATTTATCGATTGATGGAGAAAAGCTGGAGATAACAGATGCGTACGTTTATTTTGGGCAGCAGGTATCAAGTGAGGGTCACATTGATGAAGAAATTAATCGGCGTACAAAACTTGCCTGGAGAGCTTTTGGAAGGAACAGCATAATTTTCAAGAGCAATATGCCATTATGTCTCAAAAGAAAAATGTTTGATCAATGCATCCTTCCAGTGCTTACGTATGGTGCAGAGACGTGGGCTTTAACTAAAAGAGACATACAAAGGCTGCAGACAACTCAAAACAGCATGGAGAGGTGTGCATGCTTGGTGTAACCAGGAGAGATAAGAAGAGGAACTCGTGGATCAGGAAAATGACAACGGTGGAAGACATCGTGTTCAGAGTAAAATCCCTGAAATGGCAATGGGCTGGACATACTGCCAGAAGGACAGACCATCGATGGACAGCCGAAATTTTAGATTGGTGGGAAAAAGCTGAAGTGGGAGATGGGTGGATGAAATTCGAAAGTATGCGAGAGTAACATGGAGGAGACTGGCACAAGATAGACCGTTGTGGAAGAGGCTTGGAGAGACCTTCGTCCAGCAGTGGATTGATAATGGTTAGCAATGATGATGATGATATTTATACAAACTTCGGTCAATAAGTAACGCACAATTGCCTGCAACTCCCCAGTTTTGTAAGGTTGAATCATGAAAGTTGGTGGGTAGGACCTACATTCTATTAGCTTCCAAATGATTCATTAACAGTTGTTTCTTCTCTTTGCAAGGGCACCTGTTTATAGCCCATGGAATTGTGTTTAGGGTGGTTGTTAAACCCTCAAACAAACAAAACGATTCCGATAATATCGCATTCTCGCTTATATAAATGCTTTTCAGACTCTGTACAAAGCAGATTTCTTTCCATATGTAGCCGAAAATTTGAAACTTATTATGATGGAATCTTTATAGAAATAAAAAAAATAATTAATCTGAAGTTTTGACCTCAGTCAGCTCCTGATATTTTGTGTATAAGTATTTTTTACTATATTTTGAGATCGAGCCAACCTTGTTTGTATTTAAGCGTGGAGGAGGAAATGAATTTTTGCATTTGTAACAGAAGTAGGTAGTTACAACGTAGGTCTAAACTACATGTATATGAGGAATTTCTATGAGAAATAGCACTTCTGTTTAGCGTTGCAGTCCGTTTACTACTGAGGTAGTTCAGTTCAATGGAACAGCTTTGTTTCTCCAGCCTGAAACGAGTCGTGCTGCTCATTCTTATAACATCAGTGGTCGACATATCTCCACACCGATGAATACTTCGAAACTTTCTTTTTGTTCCATTTAAGTGCAAATGTGACTACGATAATTATTTTTGCATGTGTATGAGGGGTCTCTTTGGTTAATGCATAACCGTTCCTCCAGAAGTACATATAACTGCCTCGCATAATATGAAGTTCGGCATAAATCGAAGTTTTTATGGATCCTTTGGCTTGTTAATATTCTGGATTGTTGTTGTAATCGCATGGTCCGAACAATAAAATTGAACAACAATGGTTTTATAAATTTTGAATATGACAATCCGTTTTTTGGTGTAATTGTAACAAGGATCGTAAGTCAGATAATATCCGAAAACTTGAAATATTTTCAAGTTTTCGGATATTATCTGACTTACAATCCTTGTTACAATTACACCAAAAAACGGATTGTCATCTTCAAAATTTGTATTATATGGTGTAATCCCGTATTTCATTCTTGAACAATGGTTTTGTTACAAAGAAAACTTTAATGGTTTTGTATGTATTTACGGATGCTGAGACCAAATATGAAGTCCCAATTGCTCCACTGGGCTCCAATTTTTGGTAATGGGGTGAACGTTGGGGTGAATGTTTGTGTTACTTAAGGAATATCCCTATGTTTTTGGGTGAAATGTAAAACGAAATCTATTGGAGTGAATGTTTGTGTTACTTAAGGAATATCCCTATGTATTGGGTGAATGTTGTGTTACTTAAAGGAGCATCCCTATGTTTCCCAACGGAGACATCTGTCTGCAGTTAGGATAGCTGTGTCTCTGAGAGTAGACATACTGGCGCCATTACTTCCTGTTTTGCAGTTCCTTCTGGGAAGCGGGAACAAAGCAGAATTTTTGTCATTCGACTGCATTTAAACGGTATAGAAAGAATGTGCATTTTCTTGTGGTTTACCACCGCTTCACATCGTGTACTTACACGTGTACTTACCACCGCTTCGCATCAAACTTGGTTTGATAAAACATTTTGTAAAGGCATTGGATAAAGATAGAAAAGCCTTTCGTTTTATGAAGAACATGTTCCCTAAAATATCTGAAGCCAAAATTAAACAAGGCATTCTTATTATTATACAAAGAAGGGAACTTACGCGTGATCTTGCCTCTGAAGGCACTTTGAATGAGACTGAAGGTCCTTTAAAGATGTGGTACTGAACTTTTCAGGTAACCGGAAGGCAGAAAACTATGTGCCTTAAAATACATGTATAACGAAGTAAATTTCTCCGTCATTTTTGTCCAATCCAGGGCTCGAACCCGGTCCCCTCATTCCGGAATAAGCCACTCTACCAATTGAGCTACGCGGACGTTCGTTCTGACTGCTATCTGCCTTTATGTCGTGTGCGTCCTGCTAGACAGGCACGTCACCCCTCCCCCGAAAGAGGGCCGGGAGCATGGCCCACGGGTCAGCCGTGACCATGAGTCGTTGCAGGCAGCCATCCGCTGTAGAACGTGCACTTGAGAACTCCCAGTCAATCTGGTGTGTGGAATGCAACATCACACATTTGTATTTTTCGAAGCGCTGGAGAAGAGATTATCTTATTTTTCCTCTCTCGCGGTGTGGAAAGAACATCACACCATTACGAGATTTTGAACGGCCGGGTCATCCGGAAAGTTCGGCTCGAACCCGGGTCCCCTCATTCCAGAATAAGTCACTCTACCAATTGAGCTACGCGGACGTTCGTTCTGACTGCTATCTGCCTTTATGTCGTGTGCGTCTTGCTAGACAGGCACGTCACACATGTCTTAACTCGCATCTGGACATTTTCCCACAGAACTTATCAGCTGTAAGCGATGGGTACGAAGAACGTTTTCATCAAGACATATGAACCATAGAAAACCGCTATAAAGGAAAACGGAGCCCTAAAATGTTAGCTGATTACCGTGGAACTCTAAAAAGGGATGTAGTACAACCAAAATACAGAAGAAAATCTAAAATAACTACTTTTAAAAGTAAGTGTAATTAATTGCTTGTAGCGAAATATGCATGCCAAAATGAAGGCTTATTGTACACTGAAACAACAGGTTACTCGAGAACTATGCCCGATAGCACAATTTAGCAAGCAGATTTGTAATCAGCATGACAGATACTGTATGATTCGGCATATGCAGTCTTCGTAACAAAACAAAAGGTTTTTTTTTTTTTTTTTGTTCAGTTTAATATTTGTATTTAGTGAAATCGCATATATCGAAGTTCAACATGGTTATCAGAATAAGTAATATTCACTCAGTTCTTTCACTGGTCAACAAGGAGGTACCTGCGGTTGACAACACCGCGTGGTTTCCCCTTGGTAGTTTGCATGGAGACAAGAGTGTTTTAGTTGCTTTTTTTATTACTCCCTCCGTTCAGGCTTACTAAACATAAATCTCCGGGCAAATGTCATCTTTTTTCCTCCTCCCTCGTCTCTTTTCAATTACTCGGTCTCTATTTAGGAAATCTTGTAGTTTATTTTGCATCCAATAATACCTTAACCACAGCGTCAGTTGAAAAACATTTAAAACAGCGATCATGATAAGCACAGAACAAGTAACAATTGGCTCACAAATCCGATGTAATAGGTCAAATTGAAAATTTAATTTTTACATTCGTTAAATGCTTTGCTCATTGCACATCTCGCTCATGTTGTTTTGCCAGCTGTAGTTTTTAATTAACAGGTATCATTTATCTTTGATTAATTGACAAATAGTTTATTTATTGACTAGTTTTAACTTGACATGATGTAATATGGCCAAAATAGCCCTTTTTTATCTGCCCGGTTATAACTAAGTTTGCATATATCGAATTTCAGACTTCCCCTTCAAATTCTTTATATACACTGAAGAGCAATTGAATTAGAGACAGCTGGTGTTATGCAAATGTGGCGCTGTAGGCGGCCCTGTAAACGACAACGACATGACGTATGCAGCGATCCGACAATAAAGGAGTGATGCGACGGGAATCAGTAAGAGTCGGACGCAGTATGGGTAAGACGAAGGATCTAACTGCATTTGATCGTGAGCAAATTGTCGGGGCCCGACGAATGGGTCACTCCATCCCGGAAGTCGTGCAAACACTGGGAGTTTCACGAGCCACTGTGTCACGGGTGCACCGTGAGTACATCGAATCCGGTAAAACCATCCCTGCAAGGGCCAACTACCGTGGACAACAGCGTGTGGATGAGCGAGGTCATCGTCGGCTAGCTTGCATTGTAACGGCGGATAGACGGGCCACAGTGCAAGAAATCACTCGGCAATTTAACGCTGGTGCACAAAAACGTGTAAGCAGCCACACCATCCAGAACCATCTCCTCGCTATGGGGTACAGAAGCCATCGTCCCACGATGGTACCGCTGCTGACCGCACATCACAAGGTGCAAAGATTATCATGGGCGCGGGAACATCGCCACTGGACCCCAGACCAGTGGGAAAATGTTGCCTGGACTGATGAGTCGAGATTCGCGTTGGTACATGCGGATGGCAGGATACGAGTACTGCGCAAACCACATGAAGCGATGGATCCTTCTTGCCAGCAGGGTACTCTTCAAGCTGGTGGGGGTGGCATTCTCGTCTGGGGACTGTTTACGTGGACTGAAATGGGACCCCTGGTACGTGTGACATCGTCCCTAACAGGTCAACGTTACAGGGAATATCCTGGACGACCATTTGCTCCCGTTTGGGCGTCTTCAACATCCCACTGGGAACCTCATCCTGCAACAAGACAATGCACCGTGCCGTCGCTCCCGAATTGTATCCGAATGGTTGGATGAACACTCAACCGACGTGACTTCGCTTCCTTGGCCAGCTAGGTCACCTGACCTTAATCCCATCGAGCACATCTGGGATGCCATTGAGAGAGATGTTCGAGGCTCTGACCCCCCTCCATCAAATCTTCATGAACTGTGGGAGCTTGTTCAGGGGTCGTGGATCGGTATGGCTTCCCAACGCTTCCGGTGTCTTGTCGAGTCCATGCCGAGACGAATCGCCGCCGTCATCAGAGCGAAAGGTGGTGCCACACGTTACTAGACAGGTATCTCTAATTCAATTGCTCTTCAGTGTATAACCACGTCTGCGTAAACTACCATGTCTGTGACCGTTACTCAAATTAGAAAAGATCCAACCGCAGAGGAAAACTGTGACGAAAATTATCGACATATTTTCTAATTTGCTGATGACCTAATTTTTGCAAAGTCGAGTAAATTTGATTTTCACTTAGCATAATACACTCGTAATATCCAAAAATAAATTTTAAATTTTCAAGACCTCCATTTCTTAAAGGACTACAGGCCAGAGCCCATTTAAGAGGGGGACTAAGGGGGCTGCAGCTCCGGGCCCCTGCATTTTCAAGGGCGCCAGATTATTTTTTTTTTTTTATTGGAGGTTTAACGACCACCGTCAGCAACTCAATGGGCTATAAGCAGTCGCCCGTCCCTAATTTATGGCCACTGGTTCCAGGGAAGGGAGAGAGCCAGTGCCATAAGACAAACACAACGTCCATGCCTCACCGAGGGTCGAACGCTGACCCGGACGAATGATCAGAGGCTATCGCTTAGACCACTGCGGCAACGGGGCGGCGGCCCCAGAATTATGAAGGATGCTTGAAGAATTAACAGAGTTCTACAGGGGTTTTTTTTGTTGTTGTTGTTTTTCTGCAAATAGCACAACAAAAACTATAAAAAAATTTATTGTGAAAAACATGTTCTATCTCTTTCCACTTTGTTTGGGAGGGGTCCTCAAAAAATATAGTCTCCCCCAGTCCACCCTCAAATCTTTTGAAAGCTTAGCAGATTTTTTTATTTTTTTATTTTTTTGTGCACATCTATAATTGGGAGAAATTTTAACACATTAAGAATTCGTTTGAATCATGATACTTGGATTATATTATTTTGCCCACTGCTTTGATATAATTTCAACAAGCTGAACCCAACCTTGGGGAAAAGGAGGGGTAGGATTAAAGCAGTACTGAACTGGTATCCATTTTTTCAACAATGCATTTTCACATTTTCTTGCTACCACTGATTTGTCCATGAATCATGGGATACACACTTTAATACGGCGGGGATATTTTTATGGCTTCCTCATCATACTTTGAGAATGTTTTTTTAATTGAAGGTTTAACGACCACTGTAAGCAACTCAATGGGTTATAAGCAGTCGCCCGTCCCTAATTTAGGGCCACTGGTTCCAGGGAATAAAGAGAACCTGTGCCGTAAGACAAACACAACATCCATGCCTCACCAGGATTCGAACCCCTGACGAATGGTCATATGCCAGCACTTAAACCACTGCGCCATCGGGGCGACCGGGGAATGTTTTCTTCTGGGTATTTTTATTCATCCGCACATAGTGAAATCCTAGATGTGCCACTTATGTTGGGGGATCCAAAATACTCTCCAGCCCCCGGGCTCCCTGTCTCCCTAAAAATTCGAAAGCTTAATTATAATTATTTGTAAGCAAATTAACAAGACAAATCGAATACTCTTGCTGAATCTTAGTATTGTTGAAAGTAAAATTCATCTTGTAATTTTATGTAAATATTTATTTTCAGATTTTACAGAAAAACTTGATGGGCACCACCTGCCGTAGAACTAAATGAGAGGATCCCTTCACGTAGTCAGCGCCCCTGCTTGTGATCAAAAAATTATTAGAAACACTTTGGCTGAAAGAGTTTTTATCACGTCTTTTGTAAAAAAAGATCGTGCTTACGTCATCGGTTTGTCCGTTCGTCCGTCTGTCCGTCCGTCTTAGACACGATAACTCTGCAAATATTAGTCCGATCTGAAAAATTATTTTTGCATTGGGAAGCTTGAAATATGTAAATCATGATCCTCCATTTCACTTTTTTTTTTCATGATGCAAAAAAATTTCTAGCGGCGAAATTGGAAATTTCGCCGCTAGAGGGCGTAAATGCATATGATGTCTAATCCAAAATATCTTTTATTCCATATATTTGCTTCTAAACATCCGACTTAAAAAAATATTTTATCTTTCTATTCCATTTATGTCGAAAAGTATTTTAGGTATAGTTACTTTTTCCCGTTATGCATATATTGTCCGCCAGGGAGCGTAAAAGTAAATTACGTTTTCCCCGATATCTCTTCTTTTGAAACTCAGATTTGAAAAATGTTTCTTCAGCGGATACAGCTCCTGATGAAAAATCTTTTGCATATAAATTTTAATTTTGGTAAAGAATATTTTGACCACCATGGGGCGTAGGTATTAATTTTTGCTTCTGATGTATTTGACATAAAATCTAGCTTCTAAAATCTCGATAGAAAAAATTCCTTCGTGGACCGATGCCACTCACGTCGATAAACCTTTTTGGAATATTTTGTTCTTAAAGTATTGCATGGTTTATCCGGCAGGGACATAGATGTATATCTTATTTTTGTCAATATCTCTGCTTCTAATTGTCCGATTTGAAAAACTCTTTCTTTATTGGATAGAGCTTCCGGTGTAACATGTTTTTCATATAATTTCAAAATTTTCAATTAATTCATAGGCTTTGCGCTAGGGAGCCTAAAGGTAAATTGCGTTTTCCCCGATATCTCTGCTTCTAAAACTCCGATTTGAAAAATTCTTTCTGCACTGGATACAGCTCCTGATGGGAAATCGTTTGCATATAATTTCTAATTTTTTGGTAAAAAATGGTTTGGCCACCATAGGGCGCAAGTCCTAATTTCCGCTTCTGATGCATTTGCAGCAAAATCTGAAATTCTAAAATATCGCTTGAAAAAATTCGTTTGTGGACCGATACTACTCACGTCGACAAATCATTTAGAAATATTTTCTTCTTAAAATAGTGCATGGTTTCTACGCCAGAAGGCGCAAGGGTAAATTGCCCCGACTTTTCTGCTTCTAAAACTCCGATTTGAAAAATTCTTCCTGTATCGCATACAGCTCCTGATTGAAAATGTTTTTCATATCATCATCATCATTGTCAACCATTATCAATCCACTGCTGGACGAAGGTCTCCCCAAGTTTCTTCCACAACGGTCTGTCTTGTGCCAGTCTCATCCATGTTACTCCCGCATACTTTCAAATTTCATCCATCCATCTCCCATGTGGTCTTCTTCTGGGTCTTTTCCTGTCCCTTGGAATCCAATCTAAAATTTCGGCTGTCCATCGATGGTCTGTCGTTGTGGCAATATGTCCAGCCCATTGCTATATCAGGGATTTTACTTCGATCATGATGTCTTCCACTCTTGTCATTTTTCGAATCCACGAGTTCCTCTTCTTATCTCTCCTAGTTACACCAAGTATGCATCTCTCCATACTGCTTTGAGTTGTCTGCAGACTTTGTATGTCTCTTTTAGTTAAGGTCCACGTCTCTGTATCATACGTAAGCACTGGAAGGATGCATTGATCAAACACTCTTCTTTTAAGACATAATGGCATATTGCTCTCGAAAATTATACTGTTTCTTCCAAAAGCTCTCCAGGCAAGTTTTATACGCCGATTAATTTGTCCATCAATGTGACCCTCACTTGATATCTGCTGTCCAAGATAAATATATGTATTGGTTATCTCCAGCTTTTCCCCATCAACCGATAAATCTTCATTTCATATAGGTTACAATATTTGGTAAAGAATGATTTGGCCACCAGGGGAGATAAGTGTTAATTTCTGATTCTGATGTATTTGGAGCAAAATTTGAGCTCTGAAAACTCGACTAAAATATATTTTTCTTGGACCGATCCCGGTCACGTCGAAAAACTCTTTGAGAATACTATCTTCCTAAAATAATGCATGGTTGTCCCGCCAGGGTGCGTAGATGCACATCTTATATTTGTCCATATCTCTGCTTCGAAGAGTCCGATTTGAAAATTCTTTATTTGTTAGAGAGCGTTTCCGCTACGAAATGTTTCTCATATAAATTCAAATTTTTCTTAACGCACAAGTCTGCAACCAGAGGGCGTAAGTTCACGATTCCGTTTACAGTAATATCTGCGAGATTAAAAACTCGATTGGAAAACTTCTTTCTTCGGCCAGATACGATTGTTTTCCATACCGGTTCCATTGCCTTTGAATAGCTTTGATAAATTTAATTTGCGTCAGAACGGATTCAAAAGACGTGCTTATTACATCCGAAAATTCAGTGTCATCTTTCTTGTTTAAATATCCAAATGAGTTTTTTTAATATTCAAATTCATTGCTGGAATCCAAAGTTAAAACAATCAACTTTGCTTAAGAACAGAGTGAAAAGAAAGTTGAACGCTTTGAGGACGATAAGAGTCGTCAAAAATTAGTTGTGGTTTTGCTTTTTTTTCTCTCTATACGAAATAGGTCTGATTGCTTTATTGTTAGACCACATTCATCTAGCTAAATACCTCTGAATACTTCTTAGTTTACCAAGACGAATCATTTCTTCAGCTGCATCACCTGTAATAACTTGCAGTTCAGCCCTCATGTTCTTTGACATTTTCTCATTCCTGCTCCTCATAGCCGTTTCCTGACACCCATGTTTTACAAGCTCGAATGGCTGTTTCGCCGCTTCGAGATGAGGCTGAGAGACAAGAAATTAATTAATGGGTGGAACTTTCACGTTCCCTATCCGATTGCGTCTGTTCTGACAAATCATCCGTTGCGCCAGGCGTCAGAGGTCAGTACTTATCTTCCTTGACCTTACCTGAGCTGAGGTGCCAAACTTACGAAGTACTTTGAGCGTAGAAACGAGCCTTTCTTCTTTTCTTTTTTCCCCCTTTGCCTCACGCCTCTTTCTTTCTTTCGTCCTTTTCATTCCTGCTTGGTGATAATCGATGAGAGTGGGAAACCAAATTGAATCCGCAACACTTTGAATTTCGCAAGCGTAAGCTATCTGAATGGTTGGAGAGTCGGAATATAACGTCAGAGAGATCATTGTTTCGATAAGGAAACGGCGGATTTCACTTTGTTCATGTGCTGGTTTCGTGAATCCCATTTAAAAGAATGATATTACGTCCGGTTTTGAAAGGGCCAAGCGTGCTTTCGCGAAATTGGCACGATCTCTTTGTTGATTTGCTTAATATTGGATTCCCGTCGGTTTAAACAACTTCGAAAGCCTTGTTTGCTTAGCCTGCCATTCAGGGCGGAGATCCCTTAGATATCAGTATAGGATAGGCGATGTGTCAAGTATTTAATTTGATAGATATTAGGGAAGGGTAAGTATTACTAAGAAAACGAGAGAGCGTCTGAATTGTTGCCTAGGGCGACAAAAAAAAAATCGGGTCTGTTTGTAACCACTAGCATTTGCTCAAATATACAAGCTCATGTTCTATCTCCTTTCTAGAAGAGATCTGTGAAGCTGTGTGGTTCTCCCTGCGAAGAAGGAAAAAGAAGAATGAGGATGTTAACCTCATTCTCCTCTTTATGTAAATATAAGATAAACGTAATATATTATGTAAGTATACTATGTAAATATGTGCGCAGTGGTCCAAGTGTTCGCTTCTGGCCATTCGTCCAAGTGTAACGTTCGTGTAGATAAAGCTGACTGAACAATACATAAATCACATATCAAAAACTTCATCTGCAGTGGAACAGGAGTCATTCAACAGATCGTTGAGAACAAGTTACTTATGATTAGTCTTTATTCGGTCATTAATCCTTTTGGCACTCAATAAGGCGTAACAAAAACTATTTTTATAATATTACTATCTTAATCAAACGAACGTGAGTTAATAATAATAACACTTGGTTAAGAAAACAACAACAATCCTAGAATATGACACGCAGCCTTCAAATAGGAAGCTCCTTGATTTAACTGTCTCCATTGCCGGTACCATACAGTGGCGTAACTAGCGCAACGTGCAACCCCTCCCCCCACCCCTGCAGCAAAGTAATTTTGCCAGGATTTCGAACACGAGGAAGGATGCATTTTTCGCAGTGTGTTTGTGCTGGTTAGGGAGGGAGGGGGCGGGCGAGAATTAGGAAGTCAGGAAGAGTGTCTGCAAAAGTAATGGTGGTACCTTGATCCGTAGTTTTAACTTTTTGAGTAATAGATTTGAAAATACGTGTAATTGCTTAATCCAAAACTAAAATAAATCACTTGAAGAAATCACCCTCTTACACATTGCCAGATCTGCGGCTGCTGTGAATAAATGTTGACGCCTGTCGTGCACGTAATCCTAGGTAACTGACTGTTTTTCCGCATCCTCCACGGGGAATCCCACTGTGGCCTCGCGCTTTTCCTCACCAGCGCAGAGAGAGGGCGATTGGAGAGCGATCGTATTATTTACAACCCATTGCAGAGCAATCGTATAACAACCCGAAGTCAAAGAGCTGAACACTTTCAATTTGTTGAACATTCAGTGTTTTTAAAATGAAACTAGGCATCTTTGGGTTAATTATTGTGCGTGTTCGAATTTTTTTCATAAAACTATAACTGGCAGCTGCAGTACGCCCCTTCGTTCCCTGCGCCCCCCGCCATCCTTCCGCAGCCGCGGGGGTGGTAGTTACGCCACTGGTACCATGCTTTTGCTGCATCTTTCATACAGAATAAGGCGATTTGGATTTAAAATGATCTTCTATGTCCTCTAGAAATGTTTGCACCATTAAAGACTATCGACATTGCATGGAACACATAATGAGACAATATTTTTTTCCGTTCTGTTGCAGAAACTGGAATTTGGCCATGCCCACTTCTAAGATCACTGCCCACGGTTGAATTAAGATTGCCGTGAGAAATTGAGGCTAGTCTACCGGGTACATTATTGACGAAATCATCAAAGTCGGAATCTGAAAAGTCAAAACCACAAGCTTCATAAATCTGTCTACGTCTGTTACTATCAAGAGTCTCGGGTAATAAAGTATGACAGGACCTCTCGAAAGAGTTGGCAAATTGCACGTCTTGAGCCTGCATAATGTTGAACTAGCAAGAGAAAAACGGGGTTCAACTCGAAGGTTCGGGCGCCAATAATGTAATATGCGTGTATATAGAGCTGCCTGAACACTACATAAATCAGTTCTCAAAAATTTCACCTCCAATGAAACAGGAGTCATCCAAGAGAATGTCGAGAAAAAGTTATTTACGATTTGTCTTTATTCAGCCACTAATCCTTTGGCACTCAACAAGGCGTAAATAACTACAACTCTTTTTTTAATTTTACTATCGTAATCAAACGAACGTGAGTTTATAATAATAATACTTGATTGAGAAAACAACATTAGAATATAACACGCAGCCTTCAAATAGCTTCAATTGGACAACGTCTGTTCCACAATTAACATTATAATTTCCACCATCTCTCTCCACACATTTGCTGTTGCTCAAACATTATATAACGTTCAGTTCTCATAGCACACATACACGCGTCATACGTTCCGACCTCAAGGTGTTGCCACCATACTCTTGCGAGAGAGAAGATATCACGTTAAGTTTGAAAAACGCTAAGGAGAATGAACTCAAATTTACATAGAGAAAGAAACTAAAAACGAAAGTTAAATTAGAGTATACGTCACACAAGATGTGTCCGAGTTCAAAATCCGTGAGGCACGGAACTGGCTCTCTCCCTTCCCTAGAACCAGTGGCCCTAAATTAGGGATGGACGACTGCTAATATCCCATTGATTTGCTCACGGTGGTCGTTAAACCGGCAGAAAAAAAAAAACTATCAAGAGTCTAGGGTAATGAAGTATGACAGGACCGCGCGATGCCGCCCCTTCAGACTATCACCAAGAGGATGTATGAGAAGGAAAGGGTTTCTCTCGCACAAAAGAAACACGCACCTTTTATCATTTATAAGAAAACTACGTGCCCATAGAAATGGGTTGATCCATAAGTTCATGCCGTTTTATTTCACGATAGTTTCCCTGGTCAGTAGTTATGGTGCAGATGGCCAGTTGTATATCAAAATGTACCCAGTAATATCGTGTATCTAAATCATATTGAGTTGTGTGATTGTGGTTAATGGCTTTTTGGCTTTCAGGTCCGGAAGTATGGTGTATCAAGTACAGAGAAGAATGAACAATTTCGACATCTGCTCCTCTACGAGTTTAACAAGGGATCCGCAGCCGCCGAGGCCACTCGGCAAATTTGTGCTGTGTCTATTGCTCCGAGGACAGCCCGCAAATGGTTTGAGCACTTCCGAGGTGGTAATTTTGATCACAACGATTCTCCACGCTCAGGTCGTCCATCTCACTTTGATGAGGACCGTTTGAACCATCTCATCCACTTGGATCCGCGTCAAACCACACGCGAATTGGCTACTGAGATGGACTGTGATCAGGCCACAGTGATGCGACACCTGGAACGTATGAGAAAGATTCAGATATTGGGGTCTTGGGTGCCTCACACTCTCACCAAAGGATAACAAGATTCAGCATGTCGCCATATGTGGTTCCTTGCTCGCCCGTTATTGCGAATATTCCCAGCAACACAAACCCTTTCTGTCACGTATTGTTAATGTAGATGAAAAGTGGTGCTTGTACGCGAATTTCAGGCATCACGGGGAATGGTTAAGCCCAAACAACACGCCCACACCACGTCCAAAGCATGACCTTCATCCTGCGAAAATCGTGTTGTGTGTTTGGCGAGACATAGAAAGCATTATTCCATTATTCAGTGGGAAATGCTGCCTAGGAATCGAAACATCAACGTTGCACTCTATTGTGAGCAACTCTGCCGGTTGCAGTGAGCAATTCAGAAGAAACGGCCACATCGGGGCAATGGTGTCCTCCGACATGATAACGTACGCCTTCACAGTGCAAATATGACCAAAGTGGCCACTCAAGACATGAAATGGGAGATCCTTACACATCCGGCGTATTCCCCAGATGCCGCCCCTTCAGACTTTCACCTGTTGCGATCTTTGTCGAATGCACTCCGTGGCAGAACGTTCAACAATGATCTTGATCTCCAGAATTTCCTTGATGATTTCTTCGCAGCAAAACCAACACGTTTTTTCCAGAATGGCATTGCAGACCTATCCAGACGTTGGAACACCATTGGAAACAATGGGGAGGGGATACATAGTTGATTGATTCCGTTTTCTCTTCTGGTGTAATACATTCCTGCAGTGCGAGAAAAAAGACGGCGTGAGTTTTATGCATCAACCCAATATAATATTACTATTTCCGTCTACCTTTTGTGGGCACCGCCTATTAGTGCGCTTTGAAAAATTCCTTTTCGATTGGAAAGCTTGAACTGTAAAAGCTGAAGTCTTTATCGAGAGCCAAGACCTTATGACCAGCGCGACATTACGGAAATCGAAGCAAATCATGAAACGATATAAATGACCTGAAACTGAGCTCTTTCTTGTTCTTCAGACGGGAAAGGCAGCAAACTTAAGCGATTTTGACAAAGGCCAAACTGAAATGGCCAGACGACAAGGTCAGAGTATTTTGCAAACGACAAGGCTTGTGGAATGCTCTCGGTCAGCCGTGGTTAATACCTTCAAAAAAGGGTTCCAGGAAGAGAAAACCACGAACCGCAGACAAGAAATGTACCGTCCAAGGCTCATCTATATGCTAGATGTGAGCGAAAGTTATCCTTTATGGTGCGACCCAACAGAAAGGATACTGTGGCTTAACTCAACAGTAATTTGAAAACTGGTGACCAACAGAAGGATACTGTGGCTTAACTCGCCAGTAATTTGAATACTGGTGACCAACAGAAGGGATACTGTGGCTCAACTCGCCAGTAATTTGAATACTGGTGGCCAACAGAAGGGATACTGTGGCTCAACTCGCCAGTAATTTGAATACTGGTGACCAGCAGAAGGGATGCTGTGGCTCAACTCGACAGTGATTTGAATACTGGTGACCAACAGAAAGGATAATGTGGCTCAACTCGCCAGTAATTTGAATACCAGTGACCAACAGAAGGGATACTGTGACTCAACTCGCCAGTAATTTGAATACTGGTGACGGAAGTAATGTGTCACAACACACCAGTGGTGTAGAAGAGCCTTAGCGCGGCTCAGCGATGTTAGGCATTTTTTCTCTAGGCTTAGTAGCGCTAAGGCACTTTTTGTGGTTTAGCTAGAAAGAAAAGCCGGGAAAGGTTTTTTTAGATGACTATGCAATGGGAACGCTGATTTATATGAAAGCACACTCGTATCTTAACAGAACGTTCGAACTGCAATAGCAAAACAAAACTGTCATATGACGCAGTAATAAGTGAACTGTCATATCACGCAGTAATGAGTGAACAGACTTTTAGGAAGAGAAGCTACATAGAAAAGTTAAACAAGCATGTAGAGAGACTACGGGGCGTAGGCTTCTCGCCGTTTACCTGGGTGGACCTGGGTTCAAGCCCCGGCGAGGCATGGGTTGTGTGCTTGTCTTAAAGCACTGCTTTTTCCTTCCCAGGGGCCACTGGCCCTAAATTGGGGACGTATAACTGCTTATAGATCGTACATTTCCTCATGGGGGGCACTAAACAGCCACCGCTAAGGTGACAAGTGTTTTTTTGGTTGAGAAGGGCATTCCAGGTAAACACACCACCAACTCCAACAAAAATAACCTCCTGTTGCCATTCTGTGATTCTTTATGAGTAACGCAAAAAGACGCTCTGGGAGTCTAAGCGGTCAGCGGTACTGGCTCCAGTCCAATCGGTCTAAATGGGCATGGGCGAGGCTTCCGGGAATCAGTGTCTCCAAATCAGAGATCGGCCCCTATGGCCCTAGATGATTGCGGTGGTCGTTTTGTACCTGGAAAGAAACAACAACAAAAACAAACTGCAAAAGATATGCGCCAATTCCATCTCGCTATTTTAACAAAAGCGGCCTATAAGTTACGTGTACCGAGTGTGATAGATTCATCTTACTTACATGAAATATTTGGAACTGAAAACAGTAGTTAAAGGGAAACTTAATATTCTTCGCATCTGACTTCCACGTAAATTTTATCTTTTATTTAAAGTTGCCCAAATTGAGCAATTTTAATAAAAGTTGATAAAAAATAATATATGAGAACAAATGAAATTTTAAATTGCTTCTGAAAATTTTTAAGGCCTTCATGGGTTTGTTTCACCTTACCCGTTCACCGCTACGGAACTGTTTTATCTTAGAACAGCATCACTGTAACACACAATACATCGAACTCTACTGAAAATGAACTCTCCTGAACTCTACAATGAACTCTACATGAATATTGAACTCTATATGAACTCTACATTGAACTCTACATGAATATTGAACTCTACTGAACTCTACATGAATATTGAACTCTATATGAACTCTACATGAATATTGAACTCTATATAAACTCTACATTGAACTTTATATGAACATTGAACATGGTAAGTACTATGTTTAATGAAAAATGTTGAATCACTCATAATGTTGAATGATACAGATTCAATGATAATGTTGAGTCAATGATAATGTTAAATCAATGATAAAAAGTAGGGAGTGATAGATCAATCAATGTTGAATCAATTATAATGTTCAGTGATAGATGGTAAGTACCACTGATCAATTAGCACCATGTTCCACGATTAATGCTCTTTACACCATTCTCAAATGTTCATTGAACTCTATATGAATTCTACTGAACTCTACAATGAACTCTACTGAAAATGGGGCTGCGTAACTATAGGCTGCTTCGTGTGCACATTGCTCATGCTAGAATCAGTTCGCCGTCGAAAACGCCTGGAATGGACACGCGAGCATCAAAACTGAATCTTGAATGATTGGAAAAAGATCTTCTGGTCCGATGAATCTTGTATATACTGTTGCACCATGTGGAAAGTCAGGTAGGTGTTCGTCCCCTACCTGAGGAGGTATTGGCACCAGAATGCACCGTGGGACGAAAACCAGCCAGTAAAGGAAATGTAATACTTTGGGCAATGTTCTGCTGGGAAACCCTGGGTCCAGTCTTTCATATGCAAGAAACTATGACATCCACCACCTACCTTAAACGTGATTGCGGACCAGGTACATTATTTTATGGCGACGGTATTTTCCTCTAGTAGTGCCTTCTTTCACAAGGATATTGCGTCAGCCACAGTGTTGTATTGTTCGAGGATGGTTCGCGAAACATGGGGAAGACTTACAGATATTATTCTGATCTTCGAATTCTCCAGACATAAATCTAATAGAGCATCTGTGGTTTGTGTTGGAACAGCAAGTCTGATCTGCGGTGGCCCCGGACGCAGCTCTAGAGATATATTTCTTCAGCGGACAATGCTTTTTGATAGTTGGACTGAGATTTTTCTGAAATTCGCTCGTTTTTTATTTATTTATTTATTTAATTATTTATTGTATGTATGTGCATTCTTTCAGCAAAATAAAATTTTTTACTGGTGTTTAGAATAATTCACGTATTTTTTATTTAGATTAAAGACGAAGATGTATTAAGAATAGTTTTCGAATTAAAAAAATTCCTTGAAGCTCGCTTTGAAAGATTTGAACCGTGAAGTGCGTTTGTTCTTCTGATTCACGGTAACTTGTATTGGAAATTAATTGAGTTTCAAGTCTACGGTTCCTATATAGGATGGTATCAAAGAATTGGTACCCTACCCAAAAACAACAGCATTCCAAGAAATTCTGAAAACCATCTCTATCTGTGACGCGAGCAACGACAGCGTCTCCCTGAAGTTGCCAAAATTTTGGATCCACTGCGTAAACGATTTTTTCTCATCCAAATCGCCATATGCCCAACCAGCATATCACATGACTTCAAATTTAGGATACGCTGTATATTTAATCATTTTTCATTTGTCTCGTTTAATCCTACTCATATTTAAATTGTAACGTTGTAGTATTTCAGTTTCTTCTATGCTGTTAGCCTTGAAACAGCCATCCGCCAATGAGCGAAACCTTGGTAAAATACACTGCTGCCCACCCAAAATGCAACACTAAGGAGGAAGCATCCGGTTGGCCTGAAATTTGCAGCATGCGTTGCAAGCTAGAGGACATGCAAACGATTAGTATTGCAGGGCATATGCAAATCATGTGCGCCCGGCACGCCACCGAGAAGCACTGTAAAAAGGGTGCTCAGAAGGCGGAGTGTAAGTAGAGGAAGTGTGTTGTGCTGCTGGACCTGTGCTTGGGAAGCTTCCAGATGCCTCGTCGCAGAATACGGCAGTCATTCCAGCACGTTTCGGAGTTCAACAGAGGAAAAATAGTGGCTTATCGCGACAGCGATTTATCGTACCGAGACATCGGCGCCCGTATGGGACGACATCCAGCCACAGTGAGATGAGTATGGATTCGGTGGGTGCAGGAGGGACGGACGGACCGACGTGAGCTATTATCACAGCCACGGCACACCACCGAACGAGAGGACCAGCATGCTGTGCGGCGGGCATTGACGGCTCGCACCGCCACATCACGAACGTTAGCGCAGGAATTAGGGTGTGTTGCGCAACAACCTGTGTCAGCACGTACCATTCGACGTCGTCTGCAGGAGCGGGCACTTGTCGCACGGCGCCCATTGCTCCGATTACCATTGACGTTACACCACCGGCGAGAGCGGCGGCAGTGGGCCGTTGAACGCCGCACCTGGACTACGTAATGGCACGACATTGTCTTCTCCGACGAATCCCGCTTCTGCCTGCCACACCACTACGGTCGGATCCGCGCGTGGCGGCACCGCAGCGAGAGACTGTATGACGCCTGCATTATGCATCGCCATACCGGTCCGTCGCCGGGCGTTATGGTTTGGGGCGCAATTGGATATGACACCCGCACCCCTCTGGTACGCATCACCGGTACACTCAACAACCACCGCTACATCTCCGACGTTTTGGAGCCTGTAGTCCTCCCTTACCTGCAGGACCTGCCAGCGGCCACGTTTCAACAGGACAATGCGCGCCTGCACGTGGCACACATCGTGCAACAATTCTTGATTTCTCCCGATATGTCGCCCATCGAACACGTCAGGTCACTGATCGGCAACCGAGTGGCCCGGCAAGCACCACCCGCGGCTACGCCTGATGAACTGTGGCAACGTGTGGAAGCAGCCTGGACCGACAAACCCCAAGCCCACATACAAAGCCTCTTTCGTTCAATGCCGCGGCGTGTAGCGGCCGTTATTGCCAGCTATAGGGCCGCACGAACTATTGATACTTGCGTGTTCCGCACGTCGCACGGACATGTAAGCTCAATCGTTTCATCTTTGTATCTGTTGTTATGTGTCCAGTAAATCTGGCTTTGCTATCTCGTGTCCTTCTGGGTGTTGCATTTTAGGTGGCCAGCAGTGTATATTGGGTTGATGCATAAGTTCATGCCATTTTTTTCACCGCACTACAGGAATGTGTTCCATCAGAAGGGAAAACGGAATCAATTCACTATGTATCCCTCCTCCCCCATTGTTTATGATGGTGTCCCAAGGTCTTGATAGGTCTGCAATGCCATTCTTGGAAAGACGTGAAGGTTTTACTGCGAAGAAGTCATCAAGGAAATTCTGGGGATCAACATCATTGTTGAACGTTCTGCCACGGAGGGCATTCGACAGAGATCGGAACAGGTGATATTCTAAAGAGGCTACATCTGGGGATTAGGCCGGATGGGGAAGGATCTCCCATTTCATGTCCTGAACGGCCATTTTGGTCATATTTGAACTGTGAGGGCATGCGTTATCATTTTGGAGAAAGACACCATGGCGCCGATGTGGCCATTTCTGCTGAATTGCTCCCTCAACACGGCAGAGTTGCTCACAATAGAGTGCAACGTTGATGGTCCGATTCCTCGGCAGCATTTCCCAGTGAGTAATGCCTTCCATGTCCCACCAGACACACAACATGATCTTCACAGAATGAAGGTCATTTTTTTGGACGTGGTGTGGCGTCCTGTTTGGGCTTAGCCATTCCCTCCTATGCCTGAAATTCACTTACAGGCACGACTTTCATCTCCGATAGCAATATGCGACAGAAAGAGCTTGTGTTGCTGAGAACATTCGCGATAAAGAGCGAGCAAGGAACCAAATATGGCAACCCACTGATTCTTGTTGTCCTCGGTGAGAGTGTGAGGCACCCAAGACCCCAATTTCTGGACCTTTCCCATACGTTCCAGGTGACGCACCACTGTGGCCTGATCACAGTCCATCTCAGTGGCCAATTCGCATGTGGTTTGACGCGGATCCAAGTGAATGAGATGGTTCAAACGATCCTCATCGAAGTGAGATGGACGACCTGAACGTGGAGAGTCGTTGAGGTCGAAATTGCCACCTCGAAACCGCTCAAACCATTTGCGGGCTGTCCTCGGAGTAAATAACATCCTCCCCATACAGGGCACAGATTTGTCGAGTGGCCTCGGGGGCTGTGTATTCCGTGTTAAACTCGTAGAGGAGCAGATGTTGGAAATGTTCATTCCTCTCTACTGGACACTCCATACTTCCGGACCTGAAAACCAAAAAAAAAAAAAAAACCATTAACCACATCACACAACGCAATATGAATTTTAGATACACGATATTACTGGTTATATTTTGATATACAACTGGCCATCTGCACCATCACTACTGACCTGGGAAACACTCGTGAAATAAAACGGCATGAACTTATGCATCAGCCCAATGTGTTTTATTCCTTACGCCAATAAACGGATAGTTATTTTATTTTTACGTAAATGCAATCATCAAAATGAATTTTGAATAAATTGCTGTTTTGATCAAACTGAAAAAATGAATGGAACAAAATTCAACAACGAATACCTGAGCTGATAAACTGTCACATCATACGTGCTAAGGAAAGAGTTAGGCATTTTCAGCGGCTTAAGTTCGTCAGTCTTAAATTAAACTGCCCGGCCTTTTATAATTTATTTAAAATTAAAATTCAACACGACCACGCCGTTGTTTCGAACGGCATCATGCCTGGTTTTAACTTATTTTAATTTCGTAAAACACACCTTTTCTTCTCTTATCTTCACAAGAGAGCATACTGAATTTGTTTCATGACACCCAGTCCGTTAAATGAACGTTCACTACTTGTTACGCATGTACCGTATTTATTCTCCTTCTTGATGAAATTATACTCCTCCGTCTGAGCATAGTGTCATGAAGTCAGCCAATCCTGTTTGCAGTTTACTTTAACGTGAGACGTGAGACTCATTCACCAATTACTATTCGCTTTGTATTTACAACAGTTTCGCTTTTTTCATTTTCCAGTTTTCATCCCATCGTTCTGTCTCATTATCCAGTCAACCTGCGTAGCCACTTACATTTCCACCACTCCCTATCACCCCTTTTCTTCCTGTTTTCTGTGAAACTTGTTTCTTAGTTTTATTTTCTGTTGCAAAGAGTCTTCTTTCTGCGTCATTTTACAATGTAGATCATTCTACACTACTCAAAAAGATCACGTGGTATTGCAATGCCGACGGAAAATCGACGAAATGCAATCCTCTGGTGAGAGATCAACCTCTAAAGTCCCGTCCACACTTGGAAACATTTTCAGAAAACTGCTTCCGAAATGTTTGCAAAGAGTTTGCAAATTGTTTGCAAACATTTCGGAAACTTGAAAATTTCGTCGTCCTGGAGCGGAAATCGAATCCGCGTCTCCCAGATAGCGCCCGGATATGCTAACCACTACAACACCCAGAACGACCAAGTTTCAAAATTCCAAACACTTGAAAAATATCCGAACAGTTGAAAATTTTTCAAGTTTTCGGATATTCTCTGACTGATCATCCTTGTCATATTTACACAAAAAAACGGACTGTCATCTTCAAAATTTGTATTGTATTGTGTAATCCCGTATTCCATTCATGATCTATCTCCTCCTCCGGGAAATCACGGGATTGGATTCTTAACCTCCAGATACGCTAAACATGCTTCGACTAGCGAATCGTGTGATGGTTATATTAAAATAAATTGGAAACTCGAGACCTGGTCGTTCGCGGTCGCGGGTGGCCTAGTGGTCAACGTTCGTAACTGCCGCGGAGAAGGGCTCGGGTTCGATCCCAGGCAGCTACGAACGTGGGAACCACTAAATATCCGTCGTGCGTCGGATGGGCACGTTAAGACGTCTGGCCCCGGGTACTGTCCCCCGACAATAAATAAGGACGTCTTTATCCCTTTTTCTACATTGCTTCCGTGTCAGTTTCCTATCGTGCACTCTAGCCCAAATCTCCTAGCTTCCTATTTCTAAGGGTTATTTAAGACCTGGGGTCAGACACTCCCTTCCTAAAGTCCTCTATGATCTGATCTGACTTGGTCGTTCTGGGTGGTATAGTGGTGAGTATAATCGGGCGCTATCTAGGAAACGCGGTTTGATTCCCGCTCCAGGACGACGAAAATTTCAAGTTTTCGAATATTATCTGACCATCCTTGTCATGTTTACACCAAAAAAACGGATTGTCATGTTTTCACCAAAAAACGGATTGTCATCTTCAAAATTTATATGTTGGTTCAGTTTTAAATTACCTCTCAAAGAAATGAGTTTCTTGATGACAGGAAAATCCAACCATATAAAAAAGGCAAATATCATGGTTCGATTTATCTTTTCAATGCGGACAATTCCAAATTTGTCAAAGGCGCCAAAGCCTAGCTACAAAAAAAGGGCGAATCACCACTTGCAAGATACCGCAAAGTTACAGCAAGTGGTATGGTAGGTGGAATTGCCGCCCTATACCGTGTGTTCCTTCTTGATATCTTAGGCCCTACCATTTGCAATAAAATCTCAAAGTCTTTGGAACTCATCCGGGTAAAGTTTCTGAACCCAGCAACATCTTGAAGCTTGAGGTCAGCTAATACACTATCTACCAACAAGTAATTGGACACTTGTGATAGCAAAGGAAAACGAAGTTTATTCACCTTCAATAGTTGGTGGAGCCTCCACGAGCATCGATTACAGCTGCGACCCTCCGGGGCATACTCTCAACCAGGCGTTGTACGACGGTTAGCGGTATTTTCTTCCTCTCGGCTTGGAGAAGACAGGTCAATTCCTTCACCGATTTCGGACGGTGGGGGCACCCCTTAAGTCGACGCTCCTATTCGTCCCAGAGGTGCTCGATAGGGTTAAGGTCTGGGCTCTGCGCAGGCCAGTCCATTCGATTAACCCCATTATCACCATACCAAGCCATGGTGGACCTCGCAACATGACAGGTGGCATTGTCATCCTGAAATTAACATGGGTCTACCCCGTAAAACTGCCACAGCGTAGAAAGCGCATGGTCATTCAAAATGGTGCATTAGGTCTCGGCGTTGAGTCTACCAGGAATTGCGACCAAGGGTCCCATGCCATACCAGGAGAAACACCCCCATAGCATAATTTCCACCGCCGCCGAACTTCACAGTTGGCACAATACATTCCGGCAGGAGGCGTTCTCCAGGCAGACGCCAAACTCAGACTCTGCCATCCGAACGGTAGAGGGTGAACCTTGATTCGTCGCACCAGAGAACCGTTTTCCACTGTTCAACGGTCCACTGTCGACGTTCTTTGCACCACGTTAGCCGAGCAGCGATATCGGACTTGGTGATCAAAGGCTTGTGGGCGGCAGCACGTCCATGATAACCAAGCAGATGGGCTTCCTTACGGATGGTATTCATCGAAAGAACGCTCCCGGATGCCTGTTGAAACTCCTCACGGATGGTATTCATCGAAAGAACACTCCCGGGTGCCTGTTGAAACTCCTCACGGATGGTATTCATCGAAAGAACACACCCGGATGCCTGTTAAAACTCCTCGCTGATGTGGCCCATCGATTTGGTGCGGTTCTTCAGAATTTCTCTGGCCAGCACCCGTCGGTCTCTAACTCCCAGTTTTGTGGGTCTGCCGCGTCGGGGCACATTCCGACAGTAACCTCTCATCTTCTACTTGCCAATCACGTTGGCCACTGTCGATTTTGGGTACTTCAACTCGCTGGATATGTCAGGTATGGATCGGCCATTTCTGTGATACCCGACGATTACACCTTTCTCGAAATCAGAAAGCTCCGAATTGCGTAGCATCTTGCATGCGACTGGTTGCGTTGTTGTTTCCCCACACGATATTCGGCGGCGGCAGCCGTGACGTGTATCAGGACCGCAGATATCGTCGATTGCAGGGGTGTCCAATTACTTGTTGGTAGATAGTGTAGATTGAGACCATAATGAGACCCTTCGCGCATAAGTTTTCGAGTCCGCCAACGTTTTTTCCTTGGCTGACGCGAAACAGAGTCCACCACGACAGACAAAGCAGAAGCTATCGCCACGTACTCCACGGAAAACATCTTAAAGTCAACTTGGCAGGTATGGACGCAAAACATCAATGAAACATGTTTGAAAAACAATGTTTGCGAACTGTGTGTAAATTGTTCGCAAACTGTTTGCACCAAGTGTGGACTAGGCTTAAGCGTCACATTTCAACAATATGAAAGGTACCAGAATATGCGAGTGAACAGCGCTGACGCATTTCTGTGTTTTTCCGGAGCGAAAGCATCTCGCTAAGTCGTTCTCATTCAATAAAGAATTGCAGCTATAAGTGTGCTTCAGTTGAATGACGCCTTAGAACGCGATAGAGCCTGAAAACGTCATCAATAGAGTATGGGAGCCTTTCCAGGAGACCGAAGCAATACGAAAAATACTAGAACAGGGTCGGTCAACATCAACTTCAGCATAAAATGACCTATATTTACGTTCACCGCCGACCAAACGAAACTGAAATGCAACGTCTGTTCACTTCGATTACAGATCACTTCAACACACAAATCTGCGCAATCGATTCCACCATTGAGCGCTGTATGCCCGGCCACTGATAGTGTGTGTGTGTGTGTCCTGTGTGTGTGTACTGTTGCCCATCACCGGAGAGCCAAAACAGAGTGGGCTGATAACTGTCGTATTTGGGCCGCGAGTGGCCGAGTGGGCAACGTTCGTGGCTGCCACGGGAAGGGCCTCAGGTTCGATCCCAAGCAGGTATGAACACTCGATCGACTAAATACTCGCCGTGCGTCGGATGGGCACGTTAAGCCGTCGGACCCCGGGTACTGCCCCCCCCCAGTAATAAATAAGTGCGTCTTCCTCCCCTTTCTACTTCGCTTCCATGTCACTTTCCTATCAGGCGCCCTAGCCCAAATCTCCTAGTTTCCTATTTCTAAGGGTTGTTTAAGACCTGGGGTCAGACACTCCCTTCCTAAAATCCTCTACATATGATCATTTTATCATTAAAAAAAAACTCGTGTTTGAAACCGTCAAGAGTAACGCTTGTTCTCTTCACAGATGAGTCGCGGTTCACGTCGTCGCGTTCTCCTCTGGCTTCAGTAAAATTTTGCACAAATGAACTTCAGTGAACAAGAAACACGGACTAATCTAGCCTTAATACAGAAAAGAGATACGGGTGGTGGTGGAATCCAGAAGCGGCCGAAGGTGAAATTCATTGTCTCCGATGGAAAATTTTAATGATCATATAAGACGTAGTAACGATGGAAATTTTATTGAAGTGTTTTTTTTTCATTGCATTGCCCTAATTTTTAGTCCTTACATCAAAGTTTTACCTAATTCTACCCAGTATTCGGCTCGCATTGCCCTAATTTTTAGTCCTTACATCAAAGTTTTACCTAATTGCTACCCAGTATTCGGCTCGTTTGGGTTAGGCTTAGTGAACGATAGCAAGCAGAGATAGTATGCCATTATTTAGAAAAAAAGAAAAAGAAATGAATGAAATCAAATCTCAAGATAAAATGAAATGGCATTGACTTTATTAATTGCGCGCGCATCGGGATCGCTGGTCCACTAAAGAATTTTAAAAAAATATTTAGTCAACAATCACTTTTTTTTTTTTTAGTTTGCTCCGTGATTGCAGCTTGGTTGAAATTAAAATAAAATTAAGAAGAAATCTTATCACTAACCTCACCCGCTCCGCCCCTTTCCTGCTCATATTTTGCGTCGGGAAGGTCTATGCCTGGGTGCGTTGCAACATCAGAGAAGTTGGAGCGTCGCTTCCGAAATATCTCAGAAATGAATGCCACCTTCTGACCCATCACAATGTACTTAGCACACACTCACAAGGAATGACCGTGTGTAAAATGCTCATGATAAAAACCATACGCACATCTTGAAAGAAAAATAAAACGTTCGAAACTATTGACCAGGCCAGTGCGGTTCCGCTGCTTATGGTGGAATCCTCGTGTGGATTCCACGTCCACCCCTACAGGTATCTACGTCATCCAGAATGCAATCCCAGACGGCGGTCAGACATAGAGATGAGATTCTGCGATCTGTAGTTGTGTCTTATGCCACGACGTTAGAGATAAGTTCCTCTTCATAGGTAATAACGCGCGTCCGCATTGTGTCTGGCTGGTGGGAAACATACTTCCGGAATTGGACATAGCGGCCTTTACGCTCTTAGGACTTCATCTGCATTCAGCTAAAATAGGACACACTGGTAAGTCGTGTTACATTTCACCCGTCACCTTCCATGACGTTTCAGCAGCTGGAGTATGTGCCCTAAACAATCTCCCCCAAACTGCTGTATGATCTCAATCCTTTCGATGCCTTGTCGATGTGCCAATATTTTAGCCATCGTTGGCAACTACACTCTTCTATTGGTGTAGTTGCCAACGATGGCTAAAATATTGACACATCGACAAGACGTGCTAAAAATGGAGGAAAGATGTGCGTACGCACATCTTTCCTCCATTTTTAGCACGTCTTTTGTAAAACAAAGTAAGATAATGTACCACTTCGTCATCCGTCTGATCGATACCATATCTCTGCAAATGTTGAAAATTCTGAAAAGTACGATAATGTACCACTTCGTCATCCGTCTGATGGATACCATATCTCTGCAAATGTTGAAAATCCTGAAAAGTACGATAATGTACCACTTCATCATCTTTCTGATGGATACCATATCTCTGCCAATGTTGAAAATCCTGAAAAGTACGAAAATGTACCACTTCGTCATCCGTCTGATGGATACCATATCTCTGCAAATGTTGAAAATCCTGAAAAGTACGATAATGTACCACTTCGTCATCCGTCTGATGGATACCATATCTCTGTAAATGTTGAAAATCCTGAAAAGTATGATAATGTACCACTTCGTCATCCGTCTGATGGATACCATATCTCTGTAAATGTTGAAAATCCTGAAAAGTATGATAATGTACCACTTCGTCATCCGTCTGATGGATACCATATCTCTGCAACTGTTGAAAATCCTGAAAAGTGAGAATGATGATCCTTGCTTTTCCGTTTGTTTGTTTTTTTCCAAAACAAAAACTCGCCGCTGGAGAGCGTAAATGCAGGTGCATTTACGCTATGTAGCGGCGAATTTAAAATAAATTTTGTCCCATGATATTGCTTCAAAATACCAGACAGAAAAATTCTGTCCTCTGTTCGATACCATTTATAACGAACATTGCACTGTAAAAAAAATTCTGAAATTCCCGACTCGCTTTCCGTGATTTCTTCCGTGAATTAATGAAGCATGCTTTTGAAACAACGTGCGACATACTTCGTGAAATGACGGAATAAACTCTGAATTTCATGGATTTTTCGTACGCCAGAAAAATTCTGAATTTTCAGAAACCTTTTTTTTTTTTTATTGGAGGTTTAACTACCACCGTGAGCAACTCAATGGGCTATAAGCAGTCGCTCTTTCCTATTTTAGTGTCACTGGTTCCAGGGAAGGGAGAGAGCCAGTGCCGTAAGACAAACACAACACCTGTGCCTCACCGGGATTCGAACCCGAACCCCTTTTGGAAGAATGATCAGAGGCCATCGCTTAGACCACTGCGACACCGGGGCGCCCACGAACTTTCCAGAATTTCTTTCTTATATTGACAGTAAGTTATGGTTTTCAAGATGTGTTAACGGAAAATTCTGAATTTTCTCAAAACTTTCCGCAATTCCTTCCTTATGTTAACGGAAAAACTCCGTTTTCACTTTTTCCGTATCCATATGACGAAAAATTATCCAGTAATAGGAGAGATTCACTGATACTCGGGGCTTTGATTAACTGTTAATTCTCAATAGTCTGTGGAAGTATTTGATTTTAAAGTTCTGTAACGATATTGGATATTGTGGATAGTATACCGGATGAATTCTGGTTACTGTGGCACAGGACATTTCTTCTCCTCTTTTCCATTTTATGCACCAGCTTTTATATTTTGTGTTACCGTATAAGAAACCCTGTACTTAATTTATTGTTCGCGTGATTGTGCGATGTCTATGTATCAGTCTGTGGAGCCCTTATAGTGGGGGAGGAATTTAAAAGAATCGTGCACTTCGTGCTAAGTTTTTGAAATTTGGCAAAGTGTTAGGTATGGTTATAAGGTTTTAGGAAATAATCGCAAGCAATTTGTGGGCAACCTCTGGTGGCCTGTTTGCCACAAATCCAATATGGCCGCCACAGGTCCTTGTCATGGCTTGGCTCCTATTAGCCACAAAACGTTGTGTAACACCACTTTCTCTAGGTTTCTTGATGCGAGAAATCCATTTTTGAGGTAAATTTAGTGTTTTAAGATCATTTTCAAGATTAGTATACAATAATAATAAAATGTGCCCTTCGAAGTGATTTTTACATATGCAACATTTATTGTCTTTTTTTTTTTTTTTTGATTGGAGGTTTAACGACCACCGTCAGCAACTCAATGGGCTATAAGCAGTCGCCCGTCCCTAATTTAGGGTCACTGGTTCCAGTGAAGGGAGAGAGCCAGTGCCGTAAGACAAACACAACATCCATGCCTGACCGGGATTCGAACCCGGACCCCTTACGGACGAATGATCAGAGGCCAGCGCCTTAGACCACTGCGCCACCGGGGCTGCTTATTGTCATTTACAATATTGTGTTGGAACAAAAAGCATGTTGTATGTGTAATTTTTAAAATGAAGCCTTATAATATAATACAATTCAATGACATTAATAACAACTTTGAAACAGTATACAAATTAGATCATGTGTCCGTAGCATTGTTTGTGCAGCCTGCTTGACAGTTGCATAATGGACTGCAGCTAATTCCGACTCGATAACACTTGCAGTTGCCCTTGCATGAGATCAAGCAGCCACAATTAGGTAGCAATGAACAGCCATGGCTGGCATCCGGCAAATCTGTCAGGTATGGTGTCCATATTTTGGTTCTGTTATTCCATTCCCAACATCATTCACTAGGATCAGGGATATCAGGTGCTTTGGACCGGGACTGCTTCCAAATGAATCCAGTAGTGAGCAGCGCCCGCTTTGCATGCTGTGACGGCGGTATAGATTCAAGAAACTTCAGGCCGTGGGTAAACATCAACTTCCTTGCTTCATTGACTGAGTGTGCGCTACAGCTTTTGCTGTACATCAAAACTGTAAAGCGCTCCAGACGGCGCATGTTCTGTGATTCTAGCGTGAAGCTGGTCGGATTATTTGTCACGTTAATGAAGGTGTCAGTTACCTCAGGATAAGCAGTCCATGCACTCCAGGCTGTCTTTTTACCTATTCCAAACATCGATGACGTTACATCACACCCCGTTAATGTATGGAAGAAAAGTAGGGCTTTACAGCGTTGAGGTCCCAGGTGTTGACAGATGCGATGAATTAGAATCTCTCTTAATGTCTTTCCCGATCCAAACCCGATCCATATTTCTGACACATTCAACGTATTGAAATGATAGATGGCCTGAACCACCGCGTCGGTGTCCACTGCCCTGATATACGCCTTGCTGTGTCCCTGCTCAGTAGCGTGTTGCAAGTGGAGCATCATTCTAGTGTCAGCTTCTTCTTGCTGGCATGGAGACATGGTTGATACGTAAGTCGGTCTGTTGCTAAGCACGAGGTTAGCCTTTGTGGCGAACAGATGATACTTATCACCAGTGGTAAGTTCTGCCAATAGCTCGCTGAAGACGTGAAACAGCTCATATTTGTTGTGAGAGTTTGTTAAGAATTTCTGCAGTTCTAATCCCTTTGGTATAGGCGGTTTTGCCGACACTCTAGTTCGACACCCTGTAGTATCACCTCGCTTGACCCGAGTTTGTGATTTGAGGCTGGCATCATCATATCTGTCCCACACTGCGTCTACTCTCATGGTGTTACACGTCAGCAGGCTTTCTATAAATGGCAGCAGGTGCATATTCGTATATTCTCCGAAAACAGTGGCATGCTGTGGTTTGATAAAATAAATGACTGCCGCCATATCCAGCACCAGGACTGAGGCCTCCTTGGCTGCTTGAGAGCGTCCAGAATCAGGTATACCAGGCAAGCAACCAAGAAGAGCTGATTTAGTTCCTGACATTAGTTTTCCCTGATTAGATAATGATGGAGGCTCATGCTGGTTCTTGTGTCTGAAGAAGTCATCTATGTCAGCCTGCGGTCGTGTTTGCAGACAAAAAAAAATAGCTTAGTGGTGAGCGCTGCATTTACCTTGGCTGTTCCCAACTTATTGGACAAATATTGGAACAGTATGGAATGTTCCAATATTTACTTTATGTCGGTCGTTGGCATGAAGCTTCAAACCCATGTAAAGAGGAAAGGGGTTTCTCTCTCCTTTCGTTGATACAGAGTGACCGCTTTACTGGACTGTTTTGCAGCGTTGCTACATATTAGATGAGAAATGGTGCAGGCAACTCTGAGTCTGGCACTTATGTTGGCCTGATTATCTGTAACATTTTCTGCTATAGAACTTGACCCTTCCAGCAGAACATCTATAAGGGTCAAAAGAGTCTTGGCGATAGGTTCACTTTCACTAAAACAACTTGCGTCAAATGACCCATTGAAAGACATTTTCTGCAGAAGGATGTATTTGCGCATTAAAAGAGCAACGTACACAATTTTCTGAGCCTCACCTTCTGTAAGCTGTAGGCGAGCAGTTTCAGCCAAAGCTGCGCAAATGTTTTTCCTGTGGGAAATATAAACCTCTTTGCCATCCTGGAATGCGGACCAGTCAGATCCTAGTTTCTTTAGTAGGTGTTCCTTGAACCTGGTAGGATGAACTTTTGTACCTAGCCAATCAGATCCCAGTGTTTGGAGACGATTATCATACCATCTTCTAAACTGAGATAGCTAAGAGCTTATGAGGAGAGTTGTTAAACTTAACTAAAGCACAGAGCTGCGCAATTATCAAGGGATCGTAAGTTTGCTGTCCGAAAGCGCTTCTTGACGACTTTGTTCTGACTGCACGAGCTACAGATTTCAGCTTCATATAGCACAATGGGTGATAATGAATATCCGTAGCCACTGCATCTTCTGCGTTGATTGCGGTACTGAGCCATGCATGCACCACCCAATTTTGAGATTCCGTTGCACATTGGAACAGATTTTTGCCGCAATTAGCACTTCTGGCACGATATAATGCTCCATCACTATCCGCTTCGTACTTTTCACAGTAGACACACTGCGGTTTTTGACGATCGAGGGCTGCATTAAAACTTAATCGCGTTTTCTTTTTTTTTTTTTTACTAACTGTAGCTTCTGCAATCGCTGCATTATCCGTTTCTCTCTTTTTCAGTTGTCGCTGCAGCATACTAGAGCGAAAAAGTGACGGAAATCCATTATGATATGTTGCCTTATTTTTCTTCAGTGTGTTTGCAATCCCTGAGCCATCGTCTAAACGCTCCAAGTTCACGTCAAGCGGTATAGGTACATCATTGTCGACAAAGTTTTTCAGATCTTCTTCTAGGGAATCATATGCTTTGTGATGACACTCTTTGTTATATGGACATCGCAAGTCTTTTCCAGATTCTCGCTGGCATAAGCAACACAATGCCCAATTAGTCGTTATCTTGTTAATGCTAGTATTTCCGAAACTCATGTTGACAGAAGACACTCGTTATGGTTTTCGGAAGTCACGTTCAGCATCTAAACAGAAAAAATACATATGTATAAGTTTCATGGTAGAGCACATTTTTAAAGTCACTGATCAAACATTGTACTATACTATTACAGCTGAGTCGTAAACACCTTTGTGCACTAATCGATATGTTGATTAAAGATGGCGCATCGTAGTAACTAATAATCTTAAAAATGATCCTAAAACACTAAATTGACCTCAAAAATGGATTCCTCGCATCAAAAATCCTAGAGAAAGTGGGGTTACACAACGTTTTGTGGCTAATAGGAGCCAAGCCATGACAAGGACTTATACCTATGGAGGCCATATTGGATTTATAGCAAGCAGGCCACCAGAGGTCGCCCACAAATTACTTGCGATTATTTCCTAAAACCTTATAGCCGTACCTAACACTTTGCCAAATTTAAAAAACTTAGCACGAAGTGCGCGATTCTTCTAAATTATTATCTATTACTACCCAACTATTAAGACAAAAGCTAGATGTCAAGAGTAAAGTTTATATTTAGAAGTTTTGTTACATAGTATTATAAAACAGTACATTGCACTTTCTCTCAAAGATAATTGAAAGTTATTGTCAGTTGAAAAAAGATCTCAAACTCCAAATCACTCAGTTGCTTCGAAAAATCACGATGAAAAAAATACGTAATTTGTAATAAGACCTCCACAGAAAATAAAAAAAATACGTAATTTGTAATAAGACCTGCACAGAAAATAAAAAAAAATTCGTTAATAATTATTTGTTAATTTTACGAATACATATTGTATAATTCTTCGTTATTTTGTTAGTTTTTCGAATACGCTAAAACTTCAGTCTAAACGTATTCGAAAAATTAAGAAGCACCAATAAAAAATGACTAAATCACTCGCACTACTCAAAAAAAAAAAAAAAAAAAAAAAAAACACTATCGCGCAATTAAGTTTTACCTTGAACGTGATTCTGGTTCCTGTGGCATTCTGGCTCAGTTGTTAAGACGCGCGTCTTGAACCTAAAACAGCTGGAATCGACCCACACTACCGGCGCAAAAAGGTTCTCCAACGTAAGATCTGAAATTTTGTATTTTGCGAAACTTCAGTCTAAATACGGAAAAACTTGAAACGGACTTTTCTGAAATAAACGGAATTACTGAGTACGAAAAATCTGTGGAAATACGGGAGTTTAAAAAAATACGGGAACTTTTAAAAACGGAAATTCCGTTAAAAGCCGGACAGTTACCGTCAACTTTGCTGCACGTCATTTTCAGAATTTTTTTGTGAATTCACACCACTTATACTTTACAGTGCAGTACAGTTTCTTAACAGACAGTCTCACAGACAGACAGTTTCACTTAACAGACAGTGTAGTACAGTTTCTTTGTGTGTAGGGTACAGTTTCTTCTTCAAGAAACGCGTAGTTTTTCCTCTTGGGGGCGTAAAGGTAAATTATGATTTCCCCGATATTTCTGCTTCTAAATGATCGATTTGAAAAGTTTTCTCTGCATTGGATACAGCTCCGGAAGGGAAAAGTTCTGCATCTATTTCTAATAATAGGTAAAGAACGATTTTTCCATTCTATATTTCTGTTTCCGATGTATTTGCAGCAATATTTGCGCTTCTGAGAACTCGATTGAAAAAATTATTTTGTGGTAAGAAACGGCACATTACGATTTTTTTTTCAAAATATCTTCTGCTTAAAATAATGTATAGTTTTTCCGCCAGGGGCGTAGATATATATCTTATTTTTCTCGATATCTCTGTTTCTTACAGTCCTATTTGAAATAATTTTTCTTCGTCAGAGGATGTTTCTGGTGCCAAATGTTTTGCATATGACCTCAAATTTTAAATATACCAGAGCGCATAAGTTCACGTTTGCGTCTACAGCATATTAACAGCAATATTTGCTCATCTAAAAACCCGATTGAAAGAATCCTTTTTCAGTCAGATACTACTGACTACAAAAAATATTTGGGCATTTCCTTCCCAGAATAATTCACATTTTCTCCGTTAGGGGGTGCAAATATTTAATCTGCCTTTCGTGATATCTTTGCTTCTAAAAGTCTGATTAAAGGAATTCTTTTAACACTAGATATCATTTACCGTGTGGAAACCTTTGCCTGTACTCTTGAGTTTTTTGTATTTCACAGTTCTGGCGCTAGGCGGTGTCAGTATGTATTTCTGTTTGCAGCCGTATCTCCGCTTCTAAAAACCCTATTGGCATTTTTCTTTTTACTGTATTTCATTTGCTACAGTAAAGATGGGGGATAAACTACTGTTTGTAAAAATTGCAACACCATGAAGGAATGATAGTGATCACGTGAAACTTACAGAATATGCATAGTAGGGTAAACATGCATGTGATTAGAAATGCAGAGTCACTGCGCATGTCTGGGCCCGGCAGCGTCCTGTGAACAGTTGAGTGAGGGATATAAAGGGAGGCATGTTTAGGATGCACACCAGTAGTGCGTCACGAACAGCGAATTGTAAAAGAGTCTCCAGGATTCAATAATGCCTCGGCGACGACGAAGGACGCAATATCACCATACGACAGAGTTTAAACGTGGATGAATGATTGGTCTGCGTGAAGGTGCATTTTCGTACCGCGACATTGTGGCTCGGACGGGATATAACACCCCAATAGTGATGCGTGTGTGGCAGCAGTGGACCGAGCACAACCAGGTGCATCGACAATTTGGCAGTATACCGAGAAATGTGACGACACTGCGGGATGACCGACACCTCATCCGCATGGTAGTCGCGAACCGTTCCGCATCTTCGCAAGTGTTAGCACAACAATGGAGCACTGCAATAGGTGTGGCATTGTCTGCTTCCACAGTTTGACAACGTCTGCTGCATAGAGAACTGGTTGCACGAATCTCTTTGCGGCGGATTCCTTTGACCCTGAACCATGGACACCTCAGGCTGGAATGGGGTTTTCAATACAGACATTGGCGTGCTGATTGGCAACATGTCGTGTTTTCGGACGAGTCCCGATTCATCTTGGACTACCATGCTGGGCACATACGCATTAGATGGTATTGTAGTCAGCCTTTCTTCCAGCATGCATTTTCGAGCGTCATACGGGCCGAACGCCAAGTGTGGTGGTGTGGGAGTGCCATTGGGTACCATTCGCAATCTCGCCTGCTACGAGTTGAAGGCAATCTCAACAGCGACCGCTGCTTTAGGGAAGTTGTACAGGCGGAAGTCATACCCTTCCTTCAGAGCACTGCTGACACTATATTCCAGTAGGACAATGCCCAACCTCATGTTGCCAAGAATGTTCAAGCCCTCTTCGCAGCACTGCAGATACCGCTTCTTCTCTGGCCTGCACGTTCGCCAGACATGTCGCCTATTGAACATGCCTGGGTTATAGCCACTCGGCAAATGACCCATCAAAGTCCTCGCATGGTCAGTACCAATGGTCTGTGGACTATCGTGCATGCCGCCTGGCAAGCAATTACCCAGGACACCATCCAATGCCTTTTCAATTCAATACCACGCCGTTTAGAAGCTCTTATTGCAGCTCGCGGAAGCTACCCAATATACTGATTTTTGTAGGTAAAAATTGTTGTATTGTTCTGAAGATCAAATCACTTATGTACAGTCATATTAGTAATGTGTTTCATTTGAATCGCATGGTTCTTTCTTGGTGTTACAATTTTTACAAGCAGTAGTGTATTATCCCTCTTTAGAGTTGAGCTGCATGCTGATTACAGTACATAAGCACATAAAACAGGACAATAATAGGAAGTATCAAGATCACTGAAGTATAATTCTTGTAAAAAATCATAATTGTTCGCTTCTTGTAAAATAGCACAGTTGTTTGAGTATGACGTAGGAAATAAATCTCGTTTACATATTAATAAGAATGTACCCATTCTGTCAATCTCAAAAGACATTTTTCTTGATTTTCTTTAATCCACTGATCTCACCAAATAACTTTCAATGACCATCTGCATTAATGAACTCGACCAAACAGATGACTTTTCCTTTTTCGAAAAGGTCACTTTCAATTACTTTTTCATTGCACGCTCTTCCTTTTTCTGACATCGATTTCTACGTTTGGCGCCCGAAGACATGCGTTTCGATGCCACACATTAATTAGTATATTTTAAACATGATCAGGCACAGTAAAATCTACTGGCGAGTGGCCGCAATAAATTTTGAAAAGAATCTGGGGCTGGGTAGAATAAATCCAAGGTTACATTGATCAGCACTCCTAAAATACTTCGTAGTGAGAAATCTCACCAAAGCTCATAGCTACACCAAACGTTTACCCTGACTGAGTCACCACCTTGAACGCTGTTCGTTTTATAGCCTCTGTGATTGAGTGGAGTGCAATGAGGCAAATGTCAAGGGCTCTGACGAGTGAATTGAAGAATATCAAATAAAATCGGAGAACTTAGAGGAACAATGATACTGCATAAGCTGTGTATTATTGTGCAACGGTATGTCAGCTGGGCCCTTGATAACAGTGGGCCCCGAGGCTGTAGCCCAGTATTCTCATACCTCAATCCAGCCCTGCGTGAAGGTAACATGATGGCCCAAACACATTTGAAAGTACAGTACATAGCAATGAATGCATTTAGCACACTGGTCTCAGTTTTGTCAAACACTTAGTCCCGTTTGACTGACATCAGCTCTTCGGAAATGCCCTTATGATTAACAATAAAAAAGAAGGGCGTCATGTTTTTCTTTCTTTCTTTCTTTTTTTTTTTTTTTTTTTTTTTTTACGAATTTTCCTAATGAGATGCAGGTTTCCTTTCCTGCAATCATTTTTGCCACACCAATCAACGGAGTAAGCAGTTTTTCTATGTCTTAAAGCGAAATTAAGTTTAAAATTGGCACTTCTCACGTCCGCCACCGTCTTTTGCTAACCGTAAAGTTGCGTGTTGCTTTCTCAGTAGAGTTTGTAGAAGCAGGGCTGATTTTGAATATTAATTTCCCTGAAAAAGACAGAGAGAATGAGAGAGAGAGAGAATGGCCGCCCCGGTGTCGCAGTGGTCTAAGCGATGGCCTCTGATTATTCGTCCAAACGGGGTCCGCGTTCGAATCCCGGTGAGGCATGGATGTTGTGTTTGTCTTACGGCACTGGCTCTCTCCCTTCCCTGGAACCAGTGACCCTAAATTAGGGACGGGCGACTGCTTATAGCCCATTGAGTAGCTCACGGTGGTCGTTAAACCTCCAATCAAAAAAAAAAAAAAAAGAGAGAGAGAATGACGAATGTTTTCTACTTTCATTGATATAACAAGAAGAGGCTGTTGTTTACAAACTTATTGACATAAATTTGCACGACATGTTCGGTAGGTTTGTGTGATCCCAAGATTTTTCTCAGTTGTTCTGAAGCAAATAAGTTGTAACTAATTGCTAGTTTATAGAAAATGAACGTGTCTTCTACCAGCCACAACGGAATAGACATAATGACGCAGAGCTACGAGAGGCCAATGTTAATCCCTTTTGTATACACATCCGTAGTATACTAGGGATTGTTGCAAGACGACGAAGGTCGATATGGTGTTGCTAGCTAGAGGCAGCGGGCGTCATATGGGTATGTACGGGTCTATCACAATTAAAGCTGTTTATTTTATGAAAGGGTTAAAACCAATGACAAAAAGTCAGCCCGATGGGTTAAAGGAATTTACACTGCTGGGCACCCAAAATGCAACACCAAGAAAGACACGAGATAGCAAAGCCAGATTTACTGGACACAGAGCAACAGATACAAAGATGAAACGATTGAGCTTACAGGTCCGTGCGACTTGCGGAACACACAGACATCAATAGTTCGTGTGGCCTCCATGGCTGGCAATAACGGCCGCTATTTACACGCCGCGGTATCGGAAGAAAGAGGCTTTGGATGTGGGCTTGGAGTATGTCGGTCCAGGCTGCTTCCACACGTTGCCACAGTTCATCAGGCGTAGCCGCGGGTGGTGCTTGCCGGGGCACTCGGTTGCCGATCAGCGACCAGACGTGTTCCATGGGCGACAGGCAGGCCACGGCAGCAGTGACACCTGGTGGGCCGTGAAGAATTGTTGCACGATGCGTGTCACGTGCGGGCGCGCATTGTCCTGTTGAAACGTGGCCGCTGGCAGGTCCTGCAGGTAAAAGAGGACTACAGGCTCCAAAACATCGGAGATGTAGCGGTGGCTGTTGAGTGTACCGGCGATGCGTACCAGAGGGAGGGGGTGTCATATCCAATTGCGCCTCAAACCGTAGCGCCAGGCGACGTATCGGTATGTCGATGCATAATGCAGGCGTCATACAGTCTCTCGCCGCGGTGCCGCTACACGCGGATCCGACCATCGTGGTGTTGCAGTCAGAAGCGGGATTCGTCGGAGAAGACAATGTCGTGTCATTTGGTAGTCCAAGTGCGGCGTTCAACAGCCCACTGCTGCCGCATTCGCCGGTGGTGTAACGTCAATGGTAATCGGAGCAATGGGCGCTGTGCGACAAGTCCCCGCTTCTGCAGACGACGTCAAATGGTACGTGCTGACACGGTTGTTTCGCAACACACCCTAATTTCTGGGCTAACGTTCGTGATGTGGCGGTGCGAGCCGTCAATGCCCGACGCACAACATGCCGGTCCTCTCGTTCGGTAAGGACCGGCATGTTGTGAGGCGAATCCATACTCGCCTCACTGTGGCTGGATGTCGTCCTATACGGGCGCCGATGTCTCGGTACCATAAACCGTTGTCGCGATAAGCCACTATTTTTCCTCTGTTGAACTCCGAAACGTGCTGGAATGACTGCCGTATTCTGCGACGAGGCATCTGGAAGCTTCCCACGCACAGGTCCGGCAGCACAACACACTTCCACTACTTACACCCCGCCTTCTGTGCACCCTTCTTATTTATAATGCTTCTCGGTGGCGTGCCGGGCGCACATGATTTGCATATGCCCTGCAATGCTAATCGTTTGCATGTCCTCTCGTGAGCGACGAATGCTGCGAATTTCAGGCCAATCGAATTCTTCCTTCTTGGTGTTGCATTTTGGGTGGCCAGGAGTGTAGCACCCCTTCTTATGAATCGAGAAATTACGGAAAAAGTTTAAATCATGCGAACATCGGAGAGTAAAAATGTGAAGCTCCTAGACCAGTAAGGCAAAAAGGATGAGAAGTTGTTAAGTACTTGTGGTTAGAGCTAAAAGGACGACGTTCCCGATGACATTAAGGATAAGGCAATGAAATACGGGATGCCCACATAGACCCAAAACCATGGAACAAGAATCTAGGTAGAAGCGAAGTAAAATTTTAATCCCCCCTCCCAATGCGTGCACAGTGATTCGTTTCTGTCATTTCATTGATAGCTAGAATGGGATTGTCATCATTTCAAAGGATGTAGGATCTCAGTTGGTTAACTTTGGATTTTTAAGTAAATTAAAAGATAAAGCTGAACTTAATGAAATTTAGTGAAATATCGTTATTAGGGGAAAAAAACAGCGTTAGGAAAATATAAGTAACTTTAGGTACCATAGGTTTTTCATTGCATATTAAAAAAAATATTGGTACTAGATGTTGCACGTACTTTTTCTTTGATGAAATGTAATTACTTTTTATATTTTGGTGATTAATAATGTTTTTCATGAGTGAGGTACTATTTGAAAATATTAATAAGTTATGATAGAAATCCTTACTGTCAACAATAATGTGATTTTTAAACGTTCGGTTTCTTCCCCACAACAAATGCTTAAGTGTTCGTGTTCTTCACCGATATTGAAATTAAAAAGAAGTTGTTATTTGTTAAACATGAGCCATAAAGTTATTTCCAAGTATATATCGTATTTTCTCGGTAAAAAGATAACTAAAAGTCAAAAGAAATATGGAATTTAAATTATAACTTATCTTTAGCACAAACACACCGGCAGCATTCTTAATTCCCCACACCAGTGGCAAAGACGGGGTGACGTTGTATTTTCTTGTATGTTCATAACACATACAGGGACACTTTTATTCATAGACGACAATAACTTCTTGGAAATTTAGGTATATATTTATATGTACGCCATTTCGTTGTTTTGATTTCACAGGGCGTGAGTTTATCGACAACATTATTGATTTATGTATTTCACATCGCATTTTTTAAATGATAGGTTTAAAATATATGTTTATAGCATAGTTCCATTCCAACCTTTGATCATAACATATAGTCCGTTAAATCTTTAATTATAACAACTCTAAGAAACGGAGAAACCTACTTTTCATTAGCAAAAATTGCAATGTAAATATGAAGCCATTCTTCTGTACTATAACGAAGTTCAGAAATTTGAAGTCTCAAGAATTGCTTGCAGAACAGCAGATTTAACAACAGCCTCACTTACGTCCCTGCAGTTACAATCCTAATTCACTTACACGCGACATATACAAGCTATGAATCACTCACTCACTTCGGCACACAGCATATACACATTCTGATTCATTCACTCGCTTAAACAAAACATAGAAAAACACATTGTTTTCTCACTCACGCATGCACTCCGTACACACATTTTAATTCTATCACTCAACACACACATATACTCTGATTCACTCACTCAACACACACGCACTATGATTCACTTACTCACTTCGGCACACAGCATACACACTCCTGATTCACTCACTCGCTTAGACAAAACATAGACAAACACATTGTTTTCTCACTCACTCATGCACACCTACACACATTCTAATTCTCTCACTCAACACACACATATACCCTGATTCATTCACTCAACACACACGCACTATGATTCACTCCCTCACTTCGGCACACAGCATATACACATTCTGATTCACTCACTCGCTTAGACAAAACATTGACAAACACATAGTTTTCTCAGTCACTCATGCCCACCGTACACATATTCTAATTCTCTCACTCAACACACACATATACCCTGATTCTCTCACTCAACACACACGCACTATGATTCACTCACTCGCTTCGGCACACAGCATATACATATCCTGATTCACTCACTCGCTTAGACAAAACATTGACAAACACACAGTTTTCTCAGCCACTCATGCACACCGTACACACATTCTAATTCTCTCACTCAACACACACATATACTCCGATTCTCTCACTCAACGCACACGCACTATGATTCACTCACTCGCTTCGGCACACAGCATATACATATCCTGATTCACTCACTCGCTTAGACAAAACATTGACAAACACACAGTTTTCTCAGCCACTCATGCACACCGTACACATATTCTAATTCTCTCACTCAACACACACATATACTCCGATTCTCTCACTCAACGCACACGCACTATGATTCACTCACTCGCTTCGGCACACAGCATATACATATCCTGATTCACTCACTCGCTTAGACAAAACATTGACAAACACACAGTTTTCTCAGCCACTCATGCACACCGTACACATATTCTAATTCTCTCACTCAACACACACATATACTCCGATTCTCTCACTCAACGCACACGCACTATGATTCACTCACTCGCTTCGGCACACAGCATATACATATCCTGATTCACTCACTCGCTTAGACAAAACATTGACAAACACACAGTTTTCTCAGCCACTCATGCACACCGTACACACATTCTAATTCTCTCACTCAACACACACATATACTCCGATTCTCTCACTCAACGCACACGCACTATGATTCACTCACTCGCTTCGGCACACAGCATATACATATCCTGATTCACTCACTCGCTTAGACAAAACATTGACAAACACACAGTTTTCTCAGCCACTCATGCCCACCGTACACATATTCTAATTCTCTCACTCAACACACACATATACTCCGATTCTCTCACTCAACGCACACGCACTATGATTCACTCACTCGCTTCGGCACACAGCATATACATATCCTGATTCACTCACTCGCTTAGACAAAACATTGACAAACACACAGTTTTCTCAGTCACTCATGCACACCGTACACACATTCTAATTCTCCCACTCAACACACACATATACCCTGATTCACTCACTCAACACACACGCACTATGATTCACTCCCTCACTTTGGCACACAGCATATACACATTCTGATTCACTCACTCGCTTAGACAAAACATAGACAAGCACATTGTTTTTTCACTCACTCATGCACACCGTACACACATTCTAATTCCCTCACTCAACACACACGCACTATGATTCACTCACTCACTTCGGCACACAGCATATACACATTCTGATTCACTCACTCGCTTAGACAAAACATAGACGATCACATTTTTCTTCTTTCACTCACGCAAGCCGCACACACAGAGAACATTTAAGAAGACAGGGGGCCCGGGGGCTGGACAGTATTTTTGGGCCCCAGTGTTAGTAGCACATATAGGATTTCACTATGGGCGGATGAATAAAAATACCCAGGTGAAAACATTCTCAATGTATGAAAAGGAAGCTATAAAAATATCCCAGCGGTATTGGAGCGTATATAATGATTATTGGACGAATCAGCGGTAGCAAGAAAATGTAAAATTGCATGGTTAAAAATTGGATGCCAGTTCAGGTATCCATGCTTTAATCCTCACCTCCCCAGCGTTCAGCTTGTTGTAATCATACTAACGGGCAATAAAATTTGCACACCGAGAAGGAAGCATCGGATTGAACTGAAATTTTATGGACGTAATGATACGAATGAATGGTACAAATAATGGCAAAAACAGAGCTGCAGGATAATCACAGAGGGATCTGTGGCACGCAGTTCGGTCATGTTCAACAGCGAGTCGCACCGCCTCGTGCGGCGATACATGTTGCAATACGGTCTGGCATGGAGGCGAACAGACGCCTGATGTTGTCCTGCGGCAGACTGGCCCACACGTTTTGGACGGTGTGCTCCAAATCCCGGATAGTGCGGCACGGTGGCAGCCGGCGTTTCAACTGGTCCTACACAGGCTCTATTGGGGACATGTCCGGGAAGCAGGCAGGTCATGGAAGTGTCTGTACATGACGTAGGCAGTCCTGGGCAACCTGAGACGTGTGCGGGCGGACATTACCGTGCGGGTATAGTGAACCTGGAATCTCGGCCAAGAATGGGAACACACGAGGCCGTAGGATCTCATCCACATACCGCTCGCCCGTCAATGATCCACGTTCCACTACTAGAGCTGATCGGCTATCGTAGGCAATGGCTCACCAGACCATAATGCCTGCAGTAGTGGAGGTATGGCGCTCGATAGGTAGGTTAGGATTGTGCCGTTGACCCGGGGACCTCCACACCCGGACACGATGATCATCTGTCGCCAAAACGAAGCGGCACTTATCGCTAAACTCCACACGTCGCCAGTCTGTGGCATTCCACGTCGCTCTGGCCTGGCAGCACTGCACACGGAGCCGGCGATGTTCCGGTGTTAACAGCAGCACACCTAAAGGACGCTGAGATTCGCTTCCGCGAGGCGTTGGGAAATAATTCGTGGGCACACAGGAGCCGCTACATCTGACTAGGATTCGTTCGTGCCTGGCGCACGATCCGTCGATCTTCTCTACCCGTGGTACTCCTGGTTCGTCCGGAGCCGCTCCGCCGTGTGGCAGTGCCATCATGTGTTTACTGCTCTCAAAACAGTCTGACGGTATGGTCGGAACGATCCACGTGGCGGGCTATATACGGCGCGCCGACCACCCTGCGGTTTTCAGCCCGATGATGAAGCCTCTCTCAAAGTCTGTCAGTTGCGTAAATCGATGTTTCTGACGTCGACCTGGCATTTTTGTTACTCTGTACCCTTTGCTTGAGTCGGCCGGTGCTTTTCGCTTTCATGGGGCATCGACTGCACGCCGGTTTATAAGACTTCCGGTGCGTGCTGGTATGCAAATGATCTATATTTGGTGCGATTGTGCGGTCATGCGCAATCGCACCAAATATAGATCATTTGCATACCAGCACGCACTGTAGCTATTTGCAAAGTTTCGTGGTTGTAGCATGTTTTCTCCTAGATGCGCAAATTTCATTGTCCGTCAGTGTACATCGAAGTAGTAGGCAAAATGATCCAAATATCATGACTCAAACGAATTCTTAATGCATGAAAATTTCCCCAATTACAGATGTGTACAAAAAGACATTTGTAATGCTTTTGAAAGACTTGAGGATGGACTGGGGGAGACGATATTTTTTTCAGACTCCTCCTATAAAAGGGGAAAGAAATAGAATTTTTTTCCTCAAGGCAGTTCCTTATAGTTTCTGCTGTGCCATCTGCAAAAAAAAAAAAAAAAAAAGCTGTAGAACTCTGTCAACTGTTCAAGCATCCTGCATAATTCTGGGTCCCCTTGAAAACGCGGGCCCAGGGGCTGCAGCCCCACTAGCCCCTCCTCTTAAATGGGCTCTGCGCACACACATTGCAATTATCTCACTCAACACACACATTTACACTGATTCACTCATTCAACAGCACACACACACACACACTGATTCACTCACTCAACATACACACTGATTCACTCACTCAACACATACATATTCCATTTCACTCACTCAACATACACACTGATTCACTCACTCAACACATACATATTCTATTTCACTCACTCAACACACGAACATACTTATACTCTGATTCACTTGCACACAAAATAGCCACACAATGATTTGCACAAAGTACATACACATTGATTTACTCATTCAACACATACACTGGTTCACACACACTTTTTGTACTCTGATTCATTTATGCACAACAGTTACACAAGCATTGATTAACACGCAACACATACACGCTGGCTTACTTGTTCATTCACACATACACACACTGTACATGCTGATTCACTTACACACACAATACATACACACTAATTCATACTCACACACAACACATACACTGATTTACTCATTCACACGCTACATGCAAACAAACAAAAACGTTAACAGGAAAGATAAAAGAGAAAGAACACACACGCACACGGCCACGCACACACACACACGCACACGCACACACAACCAGTGTTGTGGACTTCACACATACACAAGCAACGAAAGACAAGATGAAAGAGAAGATAGTAGAAATTATGCACATCTATGGACTTGATTCACATACCACGGGAAGAAATAAGAGAGAGAGAGAGAGAGAGAGAAGTTAGCAATACTTGTTTTGGACTTTTGGCAATTTAAATCGCAGAATTCATAATAGAGTATCATTGCCCTTACGAAACCGAGCAGTTATTTCCAGAAAAATCCCTGAAAGCGCAATAAATCCCGAAGAGTGCAAAAGGAAGAGCGAAACAGTTAGATGAATAAGATTTGCAGTCATTTCTATTAAAAGGCAGGTGTCAACTTAGGCCGAAAACACTCCTCCCCAGCCATCAATTGTGGGAAGAAGGGGCGACAAGAAATTACTATTATGTGACGTTGATTACCGATCCAGCTACTTGAAATGTGTTCTGTGAAGGGGGAGGCGGGAAGAAGGAAGGAGGGGGCAACGGGCGAGCAACTCCCACTGGAGCCACTGGCGAATTTGTCATTAACTTCTCCTCATAAGATGTCAAGGTTGTCTGCCCGAACAATTTCAAAGGCAAAAATCATGCTCTTCGTAGTTTTAGGTTACGTCTTCATACGTGTTCAGTATTTTTAAGCCGAATGTTGCGTGCATACAAACCATGAATCATTCTCTTTCTGCGGTCGAGACGGGTCCTTTGATGCCCCCACCCCACCCCCTTTGTCCATTTCCTCGTTAGCAGTGCGAGTTCCTCCCCTTCTTCCCCACTCAACAACGCTGCATCGTTGGCAGGTAATTTCACAACCGACATTTGGAGCCATTACAATCCGATTTAACGGCCTGATTAGTGTTATTTCTTCTTCTTTCTATTAAGGAAAGCTTTTCTTCTGTTTGAAACAGCGCCGTAGGAAAATAACAGTTGAGAATCATTTTCTGCTCTTTCAAATGTTTTTGTTCCGACAAAAGTAAGAGAGCAAGAAAGAAAGCGTCTTGCAATTCATTTCAAAGTAATGTGTGTACAAACGATGACTCATGTGAATGAACTGACGCCATCAAACCGAATTTGTGTGTGGTCAGTGTTTGGGAATATCATCATTGCTGACGTCTGAATGAATTAATGATATGAATTTCGAAATTTGAGGCATCACTGGAAATAGCCACGTCTTTTGTGAAGTGAGTGTGTGTGAGAGAGAGAAAGACAGAGAGAGAGGGAGAGTAATGAGGGAGAAATTCTTTTGTCAGTGATATTCACTGTTAATTAGCATTCTCTTCAAATTTGTCCTATACTACTTCTCTGATTTTTTAAAGCTGAAGGAATGAGCAGAGAGATGCGAAAACCCTGTTTTATTGGGCCTTACTTTTTTCTTTCTTTTTACGTGTAGAGTCTATCTGCATGTTGATCAACGGAATAAAAAGTTACCAAACCATACATTGTGACAGTTGATTAAAAACCGAGGAATTGAATTCATTCTTAGTATCAACAGGACTGCACTACGAGAACGCTTCGACAAATACACTCATCGTCAAAAAAAAATAGTTGCATTCAGAAGGACGTACCGGATTGCGATGCTATTCGGGAGGAAGGTAAAGGTTACCAGGAACAATTAGTGATTAAACATTGAGACTGATATGGGCAATATTTATTGAGCTACACGCCAATAAGTAGTGTCTCTCAGCATGGCGTCGGGCAGCCATCTTTGCTCACACAGTATGCCAGACGTCTCGGCATGGAGTTGTACAGGTTCCTAATGGTGTCCTGCGATAAGCCATCCCATGCAGCTTGAATCTTCTCACGCAGTTCCTGCAGATTGTGCTGTAGGGATGGAGTGTGGATAGCGCGTCCAAGAGCATCCCACACATTTTCAATCTGCGATAGGTCTGGCGATGCGTCAAGAGTGTCAGTGCCTTGAAGGCAAGCTCTCCAGACGGCAGCAGTATGCGGAGGAGCGTTGTCCTGTCGGAAAATCGCACTGGAGTGGGCGTTCAGAAAAAGTAGGGCCAGTTGTTACAGGACCTCATAAACAAGACGTTGGGATGTCAAAGTGCATCTGTAATGAACCCCAAAGGTGACCTTGCATCGTAGGAAATTGCACCACACACCATGACACCATGCTTTTTGGAAGTTTGATGCTCGACAGCAAACCGTTCATCTTGGCGCTGACCACGGTGCCTCCACACACGGATTCGGTGGTCGCCTCCTCCAAGACAAAAGCGGGACTCGTCACTGAAGATCACCAGCTGCCATTCTGCGTGGCTCCATGAGTGTTTGGCTCAACACCACTGCAGTCTGGTGACGTTGCAATGGTGTTAAGGGCAGCCGTCGTAACGGTCTGCGTGCGTGTAGTCCTACGTCGTGCAGCCGTCTGCCAATGGTGCTGACACTAATCGGACGATGCATGGAGGGCACCACTGCTCACTGAATATCCGCAATCCTGGCTGTTGTGTCACTCCGCGCATATCGGACAACCCGTTACTCTTCTCTCTCTGTGGTTCGTCTAGATTTCCCAGACCCTTCCTGTCGCTACTGCGTGCCTTGTTCTATCCACTGCCGCCAACAGCGTGCTATGGTGATATCCGCACGACCGGTATGGCGCGCAATACGGCGATAAGACCATCCCTTTTCCCGGAGCCCGACGATGCACCCCTCTCGAACTGCTCGAATTGCTTCCGAACTTTTCTCCGAGGCATACTTTACTTGCAAAGGATGCAACAAACACAACAGCACGAGTCAGAATGACAAGCACGCAAAGGGACGACCTTTTATAGCCAATCAGGCACAGCGCTACGACCCTCTCCTGGCTTGCATCACATGCGCGGCCGAGCGTGATACTTGAATCATTTGCATGTCCCACGATGTCAAATCTTCCGACCAAGTTTCATTCCTGTCGGTTACTTTCTTCTGGGTGCAACTGTGTTTTTGACGATGAGTGTATATTAAGCTGTCATTTTTTGTCCAGGCCAGAGACCAAATCTTTTTAGATACTATGCCACCTAGAAAATGCTATGAATTGGTATAAAAATAATGGTTGTATTGCCCATTCTGAGACCATTTTCGTATAAAGAAAAGGAAAATCAACAGCCTGGTGTCAAGAAAGCTGGTGTAATAGCCCATTGCCACTTGAGAGTTTTTTGTTTTGCTATGATCAAAATGTCATCAATTCTTGTAACCTTCCTGATCAAAGACTTCCTTTACTTTCTTTCTTGGTCATACGCACTTCTCCGTGCTTCTTTCAGTTGTCTGAAGTGTGTGAGTGCGTGCGTGTGTGAGTGTGCGTGTGTGCGTATGTGTGTGTCAGAGATCATAGTTGGAAACGGGTCAAAAATTTTGGACCCGGACCTGACCCGGGCAAATTCGCTTTGAGCTATAAATTCGAATATATCATCATCACTATCATTGTCAATCATTACCAGTCCACTACTGGATGAAGGTATCCCCAAGTTTCTTCCACAACTGACAGTCTTGGGCCAGTCTCTTCCATCCACACATATCCCACGTGGTCTTCTTCTAGGTCTTTTCCTGTCCACTGGAATCCAGTCTAAAATTTCGATTGTTCATCGGTGGTTCCGTTCTCCTGGCAATATGTCCAGCTCATTGCCATTTCATGGATTTTACTCTGATCATGATGTCTTCCATTCTTGTCATTTTCCTTATCCACTATTCCCGCTTTTTATCTTTCTTGGTTACACCAAGCATGCATCTCCCCATGCTGCTGAAGCCAGTCCATTCCGCTTCTATTAAAACAATGCTTTCAATAATCTAAAGCAATGACATTCTCCGATAAGTTGATTCTTCAGGCCGAAAATTGATGCCATGAGGACGATCACTGTCTTGCAGAAAAACGTGATATTTGAGGTTAGAACTGCACATGTCCTGAAGGAATAGAATGAAATTGTTTGCTAGCAAGTTTTGGTAGTGAGCTATGACCACAGTTTCTTCGACAAAAACTGGAACGGAAATTTCAAGTTTGGAAAGAGAGAACCACACAGTCACACGTTTTGTGTGAAGTGAACTGAACTTCCATCATTTAATGCATCAACCCGGTTGGGGTTGATGATGGATCAACCCAGTTTTTCTTTGGGAGGGGGGGCGACAGTAGCTATAAATCTCGACCATGATCACCCTCAGCCCTGACTTAACGATCGAGCTCGTAGGTCTTTTGCCCACAGTAGCCACGGCTTTTGAGCCGAGTAGGAAAATGGCAAGACATTAGGTGGAACCTAGCAGCTCACGATAGAAAAGTTGGTAGACAGAGACCACCGGTGTGACTACCATATTAGCCACCGGTGTGTGAAGCACGAGCGACTGAAGTCAGATGACGTCAATTTACAGACGACTAGTAGGGGACAGAGAAAAGCGTGGTGGGAGAAACAGAAGCTCTTGTTTTTTTTTTTTTTTTACCCGGGAGGTCAATATCTGGGATCCGACGGCTGAACGTCCCCATTCGACACACGGAGGATATTTAGTTATTTGAACGTTCCTACCTGCCTGGGTTCGATCCTGTGGACCCTACCGCGACAGTAAGGTTCGCTGACCACTCGTTTTGTGCGAAGACTTGCAGCAATTAAAATATGAGGCGTTTTCGAACCCCAGAGACCCCAATATTGCCTGTTCACAAAGCCATCCAGAAGAAAATTCGTCTCGTCCGTAAACGAGATGAGACTACAGTCAGTTTCGTAGTTTGTGATAGAAGCTATCTTTGCAGTAGCAAGCTGGAAACTTGCTATGATGTGAGCCTATGTTAGCGGCTGTTAGGTCTGGATCCTGTAGGAAAGCATGTTAAGATCTTTGAAAATGCTCTGCAGAGATTACTGCGTCTGATCACTAATTCTTGGAACGTTCTACTGGTAGACTTCTTCTGGCTCCTCTCAAAGGTTCGTCAGGCTTTTTGATGGATGAAGCCCCTGTTATTGAAAGCAAGATACTTCGAGTGTGATCGCTCAACACTTCAACACTGACCCTGTCGTGTAGAATTGCTTGACGATATTTACACTGAAGAGCAATTGAATTAGAGATACCTGTCTAGTAACGTGTAACACCACCTTTCGCCCTGATGACGGCGGCGATTCGTCTCGGCATGGGCTCGGCAAGACACCGGAAGCGTTGGGAAACCATACGGAACCACGACCCCTGAACAAGCTCCCACAGTTCACGAAGATTTGATGGAGGGGATCAGAGCCTCGAACATCTCTCTGAATAGCATCCCAGATGTGCTCGATGGTATTGAGGTCAGGTGATCTAGCTGACCAAGGAAGCGAGGTCACGTCGGTGGAGTGTTCATCCAACCATTCGGATACAATTCGGGAGCGATGTCACGGTACATTGCCTTGTTGCAGGATGAGGTCCCCAGTGGGATGTTGAAGACGCACAAACTGGAACAAATGGTCGTCCAGGATATCCCGGTAACGTTGACCTGTGAGGGACGATGTCACACGTACCAGGGGTCCCATTTCAGTCCACGTAAACAGTCCCCAGACAAAAATACCACCCCCACCAGCTTGAAGAGTACACTGCTGGCAAGAAGGATCCATCGCTTCATGTGGTCTGCACCGTACTCGTATCCTGCCATCCGCATGTACCAACGTGAATCTCGACTCATCAGTCCAGGCAACATTTTTCCACATGTCTGTGGTCCAGTGGCGATGTTCCCGCGCCCATGCTAATCTTTGCACCCTGTGATGTGCGGTCAGCAGCGGTACCCTCTTGGGACGATGGCTTCTGTACCCCATAGCGAGGAGATGGTTCTGGATGGTGTGGCTGCTTACACGTTTTTGTGCACCAGCGTTATATTGCCGAGTGATTTCTTGCACTGTGGCCCGTCTGTCCGCTGTTACAATGCGAGGTAGCCGACGATGACCCCGCTCTTCCACACGCTGTTGTCCATGGCAGTTGGCCCTGGCAGGGATGGTTTTACCGGATTCGATGTACTCACGGTGCACCCGTGACACAGAGGCTCGTGAAACTCCCAGTGCCTGCACGACTTCCCAGATGGAGTGACCCATTTGTCGGGCCCCGACAATTTGCCCACGATCAAATGCGCTTAGATCCTTCGACTCTTACTGATTCCCGTTGCATCACTCCATATATTGTCGGATCGCTGCATACGTCATGTCGTTTCCGTTTACAGGGCCGCCCACAGCGCCACATTTGCATAACGCCAGCTGTCTCTAATTCAATTGCTCTTCAATGTACAACCGTGTGCTTTTCAGGTTCAACCATGACGCCAAAGTGCACCTGGAACGCTCTTCGGACCTTTTCCGGGCTCTTTCCGATGATCAAATATACTATTGGATGATGAATATCAGCTTCTCGATTCTGTAGGCTTCCATTTTACAGTACCTACAAAACGAAATTGAAAATTCATGATTTGCAAAGGGCATGAATACCACAGAGCGTTCGTAAAGTTTCATAACGTTCTACTCGCTTTGGGGCCATCGCGCGTGTGTGTGTGTGTGTGTGTGTGTGTGTGTGTGTGTGTGTGTGTGTGTGGCATCAATGTATCAACTTCTCTTTACCGCAGGACAACAGAAGTAAGGAGTACATGTAGTCCAATTTCATTAATTCATGTCAACAAAGAAATTATAGAATCTCATGGATCTCCACGTTAAATGGACACACGTATTAGCAATTTTCTAAAATATCATATTAAATATCAGAATTCATAAACGTATGACAATATTTATTCGAATGCGTATGAAAAAACATTTTTATGTTATCAAACAACGAAGACGTAGTCAAATACTGTATAAGTAAAAGTTATTGCCATACACATGAACGAATGTAGGACTAGATGATATAGTAGTTGGTGACATAAATGAGCTCCCTGTGAGTCATAGTGAAGGGCTTTCAACGGGAGATTTAGAAGGAGCCAGCTGAACAACTGTCCAAAGAAGAGAAGAGAAGCTGTCTCTGAAATGCCGGTCAGCACACTAACAGTGAAGTCAATGCAAGAGGCCGTTTCTCTTATTAACAGGGGGTTGTAGCGTTTGTGTGTAGCTGATTTTCTAAAACTCTACATAAATCAAAACTTCACCTTTAGTGAAATACGAGTCGTTCAAATAAAGTCAGGGCAGTTGTTACTTACAGCTAATAATTTATTGATGTCAGTAGGCACTTCATCATTTGAACTTCAACAAGGTGAGATCACGAAAACTTAGATTAATAGACACAAAAACACGACACTGTTATTAACGTTGAACACGTACCCTTCACAAATACTTAAACGGCAATTTATGTAGTTGTGTATCCAAACAAAGTATTAACGTTCATCATCAAACATCTCCTCTAAAGCAACCGCTACATTTGCCTTTTTATCTATTATTCTTATCCGGGCACACATACGTCTCCCTTGTCCCGACCTTAGGGTGTTGCCAACAGTATCTCGTTTGAGGGAAAAGACATAACGTTAAGTTTGGAAAGTATAAAAGAGAACAAACTCAAATTTACATAGGAAACGGAACTAAAGATGAAAGTTAACTGAGAACATACGTCACAGGGTGTGAGATCTGTAGCAACGACCCCAACTGGTAACAGAGCTTAACCGTCAAAACAGGAATTGAGACAGTTCTACAGCTATAGTATAACTTATCAGAATAGAAAAAAACCAAAGAGGCATTTGTTCTATCGTTTTCAAGCAATAAATTTTGTTTCTTTTCCTTACACATTGTTTTTTAAACATTATACAATTTTCATTACGTAAGCTTCATAAAATAAAGCATGTTTCAAGTATTTTGTGTTGATTACTGGAAATCTTGGAATAGAACCTAATGTATTTACGTATGTTCTCCTTATACTTTTGCTTCAATTTACGCCGGAAATCTCAGGAATCTAACTCCGACGTAAACCGAGTCCTACCTGTACTTTCCGCTAGAATTCATCGCCGTTTCTGCTCAGCCATCGTACAAATCTTCGCAGGTAAGGGATGAAAATTCTGTTACGCGTAGAGGTTGTGGTAGTATAATATTAAATCACAGTTGCAGATGTATTATTAATTTAATTATTTTTTCATAAAACCATAAACAAAAATTACATCTTCTTATGAAGCAGCCTTATATATATATATATATATATATATATATATATATATACTTAAGAGCAAAACTGAAGACTAAGGAAAAACTTTAGAATTTAAAACGAAGGTTGCAAAATAACCTGAAGATCAAAACGCGCAACGCAGCAGTTTTGAAAATTCAGAATTCACATTCTATAAAGAAGATACCTAAGCAAAAAAATACATATATAATTTTGACTCACACCTAGTACAACATAGAAAAGGTTATGTATCTACCTGTGTGAGTAAAAGGAGAAAAAGATAAAAAAATAAAATAAAATAAAACTACTGAATGTAGAAGGTGTCGAGAATACTGAGCCTTGGCTTTATCAAGGACCAGCAAAAACTCTGCATTTTCTCACTTCCACAAAGACCTAGTTGGAAATGGGTTTCTGCAAGGCCATAGATGCAAGTAACATTCCCACCTAAAATAGTTTAAAATATATATATATGTCATGTCCTCCGTAGAGTTGCATGACCTAGCACTAGTTAACAATTTCGCTTGCATCCATTAACCTTCCTGGCCCGACCCATGCTCTTCATCTGTTACTATTAAACAGAGAGAAGAAGATTAAAGAGAACTCAAGCTGTGAGAGTGACATAATAATTAGAAATGATTTTCAGCCATAACGAAATGCCAAGTTCGTTTGAGAGAATTTAAACCTGAAAATCAATGCAAAAGAAATCCAAATTTTTTACATTGCAATTAAAAAAGGAAATATTAATTTTTAACGAACAGATTTTTGAAAGAAAACTTGAGTCTAAAACCCCCTACTCTACAACTTATGACAGCACGAAAACGAGAATAAGTTAAAGATAATAATTAACTAAAGAAAACTTTGTGAAAGTTATATACCTTAAACAGTTAGTTGCAATATGTACAAAGTATTTCGGCAGTGCTTTAAGTGCATAATTAATTAGTTATTAAGAACTTAACTACTTTGAAAAAACAGCGCATAGAAAAGGAACAAGCTTAGCCATCTTCTGTTCCTAGGTACCCCAAGAGACGCTCAAAGTTACAAAGAAAAGAAAGAGTTAAAACCCGCAAAAATGTTAACAGACAAACCAATGCCTAAAAGCTGAAAAGCTAAAAAACAACAGAGAAAAAGTACATGAAGTACAAACATTGAACTTATAAAACCTAGAACCCAAAAACAAGGAAGAGAGCTTACCTCTTGTGTGACAAAAACTTTTCTCCTCACAAGAGAAGAACATGGCTGACCTCTTCCGCCACTCCCCTAGTTGCTGGGGGGCAGTGAGGGTGGGGCTGATGGCCTCCTCATACAGCTAGAAACCAACGCGCGGATATTTTAACCAGAGAAAAAAATATATATAAACTTAAGACTGTGGATCTGTATGATCAGAAAGAGCAGAATTAACTCTCCAGAATACATGAGAAATATTATAAAATACACGAGCAGTGTATTTAATAATCTTTGCATGTATTAAATCACCTTAGTGAGCTTCTATAGATTAATCAGAATCTTATTAATTTTAATGTTGGTTTTACTATTTTTAGTATAGCTATCCTAGTGATGAATAACTAGTTTTCTTTTTTATTTGTTTTTATTTTCTTTTATAAACAGATTTTTAAGCTTTTTTTGTGATTTTGTTTATATTATTTAATTTTTTGTTTTAATAGGACCGTCATATCCATAGCACTAAGGTTCCTTTAGGTAGTTAATAGGCATCCTCTAGCCAACTTCCTTACGGCTTTGATTGGTCAGAATCATATTATTAACTGTGTAGAAAATTAAAGCAGATCTGCCAACCTTACTCTATTATTCAGAATAATTTTTCTTAAAGTTCTTTTGATGAAAGAAGAAGGAATTTCGTTCTCTAGAAAACTTTCTAATAGTATATTAATGTGGTAATTGAAGTCCAAATTGTTGCTGCAAATTCTTGAAATTCTTAGGACCTGAGAAATTAGTACATTCTCAATTACTTTGGTTGAAATGTTATTATTCCAGTGTAGATATTTAATTACTTTGAAAGGAAAATTAACTCTTTTATCAAAGAGGCTAATAGATGGGTTACCTCTGTTGAGCTTAATGCTTAAGTCTAGGAACTCAAGTTCCTGATTACTGTGGTTGGTTTTACATAAGTTAAGAGAGCTAGGATAGATATTATCAAAATCACTCTCTATAACTTCTGAATTATTGATACACAGCAGATCATCAATATATCTAAAAGTGTAAAGGTAGTTATCTGAGCAGGTGGGGTGATTTTTAATGAATTTATATTCCTTAAAGAACAGGAATAGATTAGCGATATTCGTGGACGTTGATGTTCCCATGGGAATACCGTTCACTTGCTTATAGAGAGTATTATTATATAAGATATGGTTATTTTCTATGCAGCAATTGAGATAAGAGTTCCAAGTTCCTACATTAACAAATTGGTTAAGTTTAAATTCTGCATACAGCTCTTTAAAGGTAGTGATTATATCTGATAGAGGCAGATTAGTATATAGGTTTTCAAAATCATAACTATTAATATCTAGGGGACAAACTTTGAGTATAGTAGAAATTACTTCTGCATTATTATTAATTATCCAAAAATCTCTGTACATCAAGTTAGAACAGTTTCTAATGTGTTTCAAAACCTTCTTTAAGACATCTTCAAAAGCAAGATCTATTTTCTTTTTATGACTCCTTACTCCACTAGCTATGAACCTGAACTTCACAGGATCCCTATGAAACTTAACCGTTGCAAAAAGAAATGGAAATTCAGGCTCATATCTTCTAGTTTGTGGAATTTTAAGTTTCTTGAAGAATGCCTTAAACCGATTTTCTAACTGCTTGGTAGAATAACTTACGGGCTCGTATGTTACTCTATTATTGAGTTCCATAGTTAACAATTCAAAATAGAACTTCTTACAGATAATTGCAAAATTATTGCTAGCTTTATCCGTAGTGGTAAAAATAAATTGGTCTTGTAGTTTGGAGAGTGACCTTTTAGCTTCTCCAGAGAAAAAGAGATTTCTGTCGAAACAAAAGTCCAGACCTGCCAACTCACCGGTGAAGCTATTGATTATATTATATTTCCATTCTGCGAAGGCCTCAATAGGCTGATTGTACGTTAAACTGGTTTTTACTATGTACCTATTAACATCTTGAGTGAAGCTCTCAAGAATCCTTTCTTTGGAAAATGTGAAGGAAGGTCTGAATTTAGAGCCATACTCTAATAAATTCCTAAGCTTTTCATTTTCAACAAAACTCAAGTTTCCGGTGATAATATGGTTGTAATTCTTATCATAGTGAACTGTTTCTTTATGTTCATCACAAGAACATGTAGTAATTACAGGAATGTAGCTCGAAGAGTTAAGTTTGTAGTTTTTAACTATTGACCCTAAGGTCTTAACATATTTAAAACTTACAATAGACTGGTGCCTGTGGATGGGAAAAAAAATTGCATTATTGTAGAACAGCTTCCTTACATTGAGATTATCGTAGGCTTTATTTAGAAACCTGATGGTAACAAAATTACTGGAAAATTCTTTAAGAGAAATTTTATCTTTAAGAATATGTTTAAGAATGTCCAGAACCAAAGCAAAAACATGCTTATCAACATGGTCAGCAGTTTCATTCAGAATTTGAAAAAACTTTTAAGGACAGAGTGCTTGAAGGACTTGAGAATTTTGTAAGTATTTTTAACAAAATTAGTGCCAGTTTTAAAGCTTTCCAGAGTTTTTAGCAAGTTAGCAAAATCAACTTTGCTTGATGTGCGAAATAACCTCTTAGTTTTATTTTATTTTTTTATCGTTTCTCCTTTTACTCACACAGGTAGATACATAACCTTTTCTATGTTGTACTAGGTGTGAGTCAAAATTATATATGTATTTTTTTGCTTAGGTATCTTCTTTATAGAATATATATATATATATATATATATATAACTGCTCTCTCTATAGATATATTTCTCCATTTAGGCCTTATTTCGTTTCAGGTCATTCGGAAATCCTGGAAAAATCAACTACGTGTCACTTCCAACAGAATAGGACTACAGATTTTGCGTCCTGAAAGGGATTCGCGCAAAACTTCTGCCTAGTAATATACTGTTGGTAGCTGGAAGACAAGAAATGTCATTTAACCATGCATATATTGTAGCCATTTTCACGTTTATCAAAATAATTAAGCGGCACTCGTTGTAAATGACAGACGAATTCATCTGCATCTAAACGACGATTTTCTACCCTTCATTACCGAAGGTACGTGACAAAAATTACAAATGTCAAGACGGGACCAAAGGTAGAAGTTAGAGCCAGCTGCTCCCTAGTCATTTCTTACCAATAAGCATTTATTTTCACGACCGTCTTCTGCAAATAATTAAACGGGTTCTAAATGGATTGCTTCAGTCCAACTGTGAACCAATCTGTCATAAGCCGACCGCTGCAGTTCAAAACAGGCAACAACAGGTTTCGTAGCATCTCCGCTGATAAATGATTTAAATGAAACTTACTCGGAAACGCTTCGGAGGGCAGAAGATCCTCCGATCAATCAGTCTGACATTCCGTAAAATTATCGATTGGGTTGCATTGCCACATAATCTTAGTTCTCGATACACAGTCGATTTTCCGAATGATCTTCATTTACAACGCAACGCTTGTCGTATTTTGTGATCGATCTGCATCAGCTATCTGTCAGCAGGGTAATGGTGATCATGCAGAGTGGAGCTTCAATAAGGTTGTTTGACTGATGTAGCGAGATTTCATGTCCCACAGTCTAAAGCGAGCCGCGAGGAATCAAGCGATGAATAAATAGAATCAAATTTAATACGGGGAACTAGGGTAAAAAGAAAAAAAAACCCAGTCTAGACAGCTTTCTTTCTCTTAATAACAAGCAGTTCAAAGTTGTGAAGTGCGTCCTTCTGAAACTTGACCAGCTACCTAACGCTGTCTGTCGCACCAAATGCTTTCAAATGCAGGTTTCTGGTAGTTTCCCTGATCAAAGTGCGTTCTTCTGAAACTTGACCAGCTACCTAACGCTGTCTGTCACACCAAGTGCTTTTAAATGTAGGTTTCTGGTGGTTTCCCCGATCAAAGTGAGTTCTTCTGAAACTTTACCAGCTACCTAACGCTGTCTGTCACACCGAAGGCTTTCAAATGCAGATTTCTGGTCGTTTTCCCGATCAAAACGCGTTCTTCTTAAACTTGACCAGCTACCTAACGCTGTCTGTCGCACCGAAGCCTTTCAAATGTAGGCTTCGGGTGGTTTCTCCGATCAAAGTGAGTTCTTCTGAAACTTGACCAGCTACCTAACGCTGTCTGTCACACCGAAGGCTTTCAAATGCAGATTTCTGGTCGTTTTCCCGATCAAAACGCGTTCTTCTTAAACTTGACCAGCTACCTAACGCTGTCTGTCGCACCGAAGCCTTTCAAATGTAGGCTTCGGGTGGTTTCTCCGATCAAAGTGAGTTCTTCTGAAACTTGACCAGCTACCTAACGCTGTCTATCACACCGAAGGCTTTCAAATGTAGGCTTCTGGTGGTTTCCCCGATCAAAGTGAGTTCTTCTGAAACTTGGGCAGTTACCTAACGCTGTCTGTCTTACCGAAGGCTTTCAAAAGCAGGTTTCTGGTAGTTTCCCCTATCAAAGTGCGTTCTTCTGAAACTTGACCAGCTACCTAACGTTGTCTGTCGCACCAAATGCTTTCAAGTGCAGGTTTCTGGTAGTTTTCCCGATCAAAGTGCGTTCTTCTGAAACTTGACCAGCTACCTAACGTTGTCTGTCGCACCAAATGCTTTCAAGTGCAGGTTTCTGGTAGTTACATTAACAAAAGTGCGTTCTTCTGAAACTTGACCAGCTACCTAACGCTGTCTGTCACACCAAATGCTTTCAACTGCAGGTTTCTGATAGTTTCCACGATCAAAGTGCGGTCATCTGAAACTTGACCAGCTACCTAACGCTGTCTGTCACACCAAATGTTTTCAAATGCAGGTTTCTAGTAGTTTCCCCGACCAAAGTGTGTTCTTCTGAAACTTGACCACCTGCCCAAAGCTGTCTGTCACACCAAATGTTTTCAAGTGCAGGTTTCTGGCAGTTTCTCCGACCAAAGCGCGTTTTTCACGAAACTTATTAAAAATTGTTTTGTAAATACCTGAAACGATAATAAACTTTGGAATCAATTGATTGCATAGTTTCGACAATAAACACTCAAAAAAAAAAAAAAAAAAGGTAATTTTAGCATAAAGAAGAAAGATGACACCGAATTTTCGGGTGTAATAAGCACGTCTTCTGAATCCGTTCTGACGCAAATTGAATGTATCAAAGCTATTCAAAGTCAATGTAACCGGTATGGAAAACAATAGTATCTGACGGAAGAAAGAGGTTTTTCAATCGGGTTGTTGATCCCTCAGATATTGCTGTAAACGGAATCGTGAGCTTACGCCCTCTGGTTGTGCGTTAAGGAAAACATGAATTTATATGAGAAACATTTCGCACCGGAAACGCTCTCCAACACAGAAAGAATTTTTCAAATCGGACTCTTAGAAACAGAGATATCGACAAAAATAAGATGTGACTTTACGTCCCCTGGTGGGAAAACCATGCATTACTTTAAGAAGAAAGTATTCTCAAAAGGTTTTTCCATATGAGCGGTATCGGTCCAAGAAGAAAAAAATTAAGTCGAGTTTTCAGGAGCCCAGATTTTGCTGCAAATGCATCAGAAGTAGAAATGAACACTTATGCGCACTGGTGGCCAAACCATTCTTTACCAAACATTAGAAATTATGTGAAAAATATTTTCCAATAGTCTTGTATGCGATACAGGAAGAATTTTTCAAATCGGAGTTTTAGGAGCAGAAATCACGCAGAAAACTCAATTTACCTTTCTGCCGCCTAGCAAAAAGTCTATGATTTACTTGAAAATTTTGAATTTATAGGAAAGACATTTCGCATCGGAAACACTATCCAACAAAGAAGGAATTTTTCAAATCGGACTCCTAGAAGTAGAGATATTGACAAAAATAAGATATACATCTACGCCCACGGGCGGAGAAACGGTGGAATATATTTTAAGAAGAAAATATTCCGAAAAGGTTTATCGATGTGAGTGGCATCAGTCCACGAAAGAATGCGTTCAATCGATATTTTAGAAGCTCAGATTTTAGGGCAAATACATCAGAAACAAAAATTAACACTTACGCCCCCTGGTGGCCAAAGTATTCTTTACCAAAATTTTGAAATTATATGCAAAAGATTATCCATCAGGAGGTGTATCCTCTGAAGAAAAAAATTTTAAATCGGAGTTTTAGAAGAAGAGTTATCGGGAATAGCGTAAAATCTATGCGTAATTTGAAAAGTAACTATATCTAAAATACTTTTCGACATAAATGGAATCGAAAGATAAAAGAATGTTTTCAATCGGATGTTTAGAAGCAAATATGTATAATAAAACGTATTTTTGAATTCGACATCATCTGCATTTACGCCCTCTAGTGGCGAAATTGTGCATCGTAAAAAAAAACGAAATAAAGGATCATCATTCGCATATTTCAAGCTTCCCAATGCAAAAAGAATTTTTCAAATCGGACCAATAGTTGCAGAGATATCATGGGTACAGACGGACGGACGGACCAACCGGTAACATAAGAACGATCTTTTTTTACAAAGACGTGCTAAAAAGGAGAATATCCCCTTAACCAGACTCCATTGCTAATCTTTTTTAAGCAGACTCCATTTGCTAATCTGTAACGTACGAGGAGATGTGACGTACCTGCCAGCAGGACGTACACGACATAAAGGCAGATAGGAATCAGAACAAATGTCCGCGTAGCTTAATTGGTAGAGCAACTTATTCCGGAATGAGTGGACCCGGGTTCGAACCCCGGCGCGGATAAAAATGACGGAGAAATCCACTTCGTTATAATGGCGCCCGAACTATCCGGATGACCCGACCGTTCAAAATCTCGCATTGGTGTGATGTTATTTCCACACCGCGAGATAGGAAAAATATGAGCCGCACTTCGAAAGAAAAAAAGAAAAATAAGGGGAGATGATGTAACGTACGAGGAGATGTGACGTACCTGCCAGGAGGACGTACACGACATAAAGGCAGATAGGAATCAGAACAAATGTCCGCGTAGCTTAATTGGTAGAGCAACTTATTCCGGAATGAGTGGACCCGGGTTCGAACCCCGGCGCGGATAAAAATGACGGAGAAATCCACTTCGTTATAAATCTTTAGAGGCCACACGGGATTTACTTGTTTCTTCTTAGACCACGGACAGAGAAGGAGGATGTTATCACCACTCCTGCTCTTAATTAGCCTTTGACTTCTTTTCAAGCTGCCTGACCTCTCCTTGTAGGCGAGCAGAAACCAATGCCCGTTTTTCCTGTAGGAGGAAAGATCTTCCATCGGTCTCGAAAACTGAGAGTCACTAAGATGTAAAATTCTTTTTCACCATTTGATCTCTTCCACTTAACTAATACTCTTTTGGTCTTGTTTTCTAAGTGCCCCCCCTCCGATTTCCACTTTTATATAATTTATATTAACTTATGTGATAACAATTATTTACGTAATGTAATGCATATTTTCAGTATACTAAAGTGCATTGCTCCCATGTGATTTAAAGATGACATGATCTATTTTAAATCACCCGAAGTGTGCAAAACTAATATTTCTTGGGGTAGGGGACCTAAATATGTTACCGTTGCACCCCCAGCAGCTTTTTCCTCTTCCACTAAGTGATAAAAATATTTACCTTTGTAATTTCTACATTCTCACCTGTCCTGTACGAGGCCACTTCACTACACTTCGCTATCCTTCTTTTAGGAAGTTGGTACTGGGAAATACCTGAGCAAATACACTTCCCGGGATCAGGGTTTCAACTCCAACTACTTTGCCCGTTCCTGAATATCAAGATCCTGCTTTTATATGACGCTAAAACATAGTTTCTTTAAGTTTTTAGCTAGTCTTTTGTAAAAAAAGATCGTGCTTATGTTATCGGTTTGTCTGTCCGTCCGTCTGTAGACACCATATCTCTGCAAATATTAGTCCAATTTCGAAAATTCTTTTTGCATTGGGAAGCTTGAAATATGCGAATGATGATTATTTATTTCGTTTTTCTTTTATACGATGCACAATTTTGCCGCTAGAGGGCGTAAATGCAAATGATGTCAAATTCAAAATACATTTTAGTCCATATATTTGTTTCCATTTAAGCCGAAGAGTATTTTAGGTATAATTACTTTTTCAGGTTACTCATGGATTTTCCGCTAGGGAGCGTAAAAGAAAATTACGTTTTCCCCGATATCTGTTCTTCAAAAACTCCGATTTGAATTTTTTTCCTTCAGCGGATATAACTCCTGATGAAAAAAATTTGCATATAATTTCTAAATTTTGGTAAAGATTACTTTGGCTAGCAGGGGGCGTATTTGCCTTTTTGCTTCTGATGTATTTGCCATAATATCTGAGCTTCTAAAATCTCGATTGAAAAAATTCTTTAGTGGACCGATGCCACTCACGTCGGTAAACCTTTTTAGAATATTTTATTTTTAAAATATTGCATGGTTTCTCCGCCAGGGGGTGTAGATATGTATCTCATTTTTGTCAATATTTGTGCTTCTAATGGTCCGATTTGAAAATTTCTTTCTTTATTGGATAGAGTTTCCGGCGTGACATGTTTTTCAAATAATTTCAAAATTTTTAAGTAATTCATAAACTTTCCGCTTGGTGGCGTAAAGGTAGATTACGTTTCCCCCTGATATCTCTGCTTCTAAAACTCCTATTTGAAAAAATATTTCTGCACCGGATACAGATCCTATCGGAAATACTTTGCATAATTTCTAATTTTGGTAAAAAATGGTTTGGCCACCAGGGGGCGTAAGTCTTAATTTCCGCTTCTAATGTATTTGCAGCAAAATCTGATATTCTAAAATCTCGACTGGAAAAAATCGTTTGTGGACCGATACTACTCACGTCGACAAACCTTTTAGGAATATTTTCTTAAAATAATGCATTGTTTGTCCGCCAGAGAACGTAGATGTATATCTTATATTAGTCCATATCTCTGCTTTGAAGAGTCCGATTTGAAAACAAAATTTCTTTGTTGCAGAGCGTTTCCGCTGCGTAATGTTTCTTATATAAATTCAAATTTCTCTTAACGCACAGGTCTGCAACCGCAGGGCGTAAGCTCACGATTCCGTTCACAGCAATATCTGCGGGATTAAAAACCCCGATTGAAAAATTTCTTTTTTCCGTGAGATACTATTGTTTTCCATACCGGTTCCATTGACTTTGAATAGCTTTGATACATTCAATTTGCGTCAGAACGGGTTCAAAAGCCGTGCTCATTACACCTGGAATTTCGGTGTCATCTTTCTTGTTTTGCTTGTTTTTGAAGAGAACAGAATCGTGTTTTTGCCTCTCAACAGAAAGTTTAAAGCTAACCACTTACACATTTGAGATGTCATAAATTTTCAGATCAGAAATAAAGAAATATTAACATCTCTTTTCTCTGTGCTTGTTTCTCTTTTTATTCTTTCTTTTTCTCTTTCTGTGTCTCTTTTCACTTTTCTGCTTTATTTTGCTTTTTTTTCCTCTTTCTTTCTCTGTTCTCTCCTTATCTTTCTCTCACTTTTTTCCTCGTCCTGTGTCCATTTCACGTTCTCGCTTTCTTTTTCTCAACATCCTTCTCTTTCTGTCTTGCTTTTCCTCTTTCTGTGCCACTTTCACTTCCTTTTTCTCTTTACCTCTTGTCTTCTCTCCTTATCCTTCTCTCTTTATTTTATCTACTTCTCTTCTTCTTTTCTGCCTGACCCCTCTCTTTTCCTTCCTTTTTACTCTTTCTTCCTCTCTTTCCCTTCTCTATCTTTCTTCTTTCTGCTTCTCTGTATCTTTCTGCCTACCTCCTCCTTTCTTTTTCTGAATAACTGCCTCTCTCCATTATTTTCTTGGTCCTCCCCCCCCCCCTCTCTCTCTCTCTCTCTCTCTCTCTCTCTCTCTCTCTCCTCATGATATACGCACACATAAAAGCATATTAATACTATCAGTTGGTGTAGATAATAGTCGAAAATGACATTTTTCATATTTTTTTTTCAAGTCTCCGTACTGTTCCTAACGGGTATGTGAATAGATAATGCTTATTCCCTAAAAAAGCGCTATCCTAACACAAGTAAAAATAAAACCCTTCAATGTGGCCGCGGGTGGACTAGTGGGCAACGTTCGTGACTGCCACGGAAAGGACCTCAGGTTCGATCCCAGGCAGGTACGAACGCTCGATTCACTAAATATCCGCCGTGCGTCGGATGGGTACGTTAAGCAGTTGGACCCGCGGGTACTGGCCCCCGGTAATAAATAAGGGCGTCTTCCTCCCCCTTTTTACTTCGCTTCCGTATCACTTTCCTATCGGGCACTCTAGCCCAAATCTCCTAGCTTCGTATTTCTAAGGGTTGTTTAAGACCTGGGGTCAGACACTCCCTTCCTAAAATTCTCTACATATGATCATGACTTCGCCATAATTTTTTTTTCGTTTTTTTTTTTTTTTTTTTTTTTTTTTTTTGCTTTTAGAATTTTTGCAATTTCACTGAGTACTCACTGGATTATGATAACTATAATGAATAAAATTCTCCGCTGGACGTGTAGTGCAGGGAAGCTTACGTTAAATCACGTTAGGGTTATTGGAAGGTTACTTGACGTAGCTAAAGTGTGCCTAATCTTCAAAGTGCTAGAGTTTGTTTAGGTAAGACACGCACGTGCAATAAGTTCATTGAATATGGAACTTCTTTTTACTCAGCGTTCCTCATTATCTTGAATATCAGTAATATAACTTCGGTTTTAGTACATTAGTACCTTGAAGGCTCCTTATTAGAGCGGCAAACTCAATATACCCTGAATTTAATGTAATCACTCAATGAAGTAGACTTAACGGCCAGACAGAGGTCTGACAATAAAATGAACTAAGAAAACGTACTCACTTTTAACCTTTTATTGGGGAACTCCTGGTATTACTCAAATACACACTTTAACAAAACTCAACTACTGATAGCCCGAACTTTCGTACTATCGTAGATAAATCACATAACAATCATAATAATGGAAGAACCTATCACATATAAAACGAAGCTGCTTGGTATAGTTGAGCGCGCCTATATATACTGCATACCACCACGTCATGACTTACACTCGTTGCCACATATAATTCAGCGGGAGAAATAACATCTCGTTAAGTGAGAAGATAATTTGCATAGGAAAATAAAATAACAAGAGATAGTAAAATCAAAAGGAAACTGAATCTAGAGTATACGTTACATCACCGATATGCAAAATGAGTTACACAAGACACTGGCGTAACTAGGAAGAATCTGTGGCCTGCAGGCCAAAGTGGTGTATGTAAGAAGTTGGTGGTTCATTTGAGAGTGAAGTTACGGACGTGCTGAGTAAACCGAAGAATGTATCATAGTTTACAAAAGTACAAATTGTTGACACACGAATGGTTGGTGCGCCGATTTCGGAAATGACGGTACTTCTGGGATGTTCGAGGGCATTCGCGGACAAAGTATACCAGGAGTTGTACCAAAATGGTAAAGCAAACCAACCGACGACATAACAGTAAAGGACGGTGATAGGTGGATTTGAGAGGTGAACGACGGGTGCGTGACATCGTACAGGATAATTTGCGCAGCATAGTTTCGCAGTTGACTTCCCAATACAATATCGGCATATAAAAAATAGTATCCTGCGGAACTATGCATCGCACGCTGGTACGAATGGGCTCCAAAAGCAGACGATTTGTATGCCGCCTTCTCCTAACAACAGTCCATCGACGTAAACGACTCTCCTGGTGTCAACAGTATGCCGATTGTAACACATAAGATTGGAAGAAGGTATGCTGCTCTGATGAATCCTGACGCGAACTCCAACCCGCAGATGGTTGAGTACGTATTAGGCGTCAATAGCATGATTATGGATTCTTCATGCATGGCTTTATCTATCGAGGTCGGTGATGACGGTTGTACTATATGGGGCATGCTTGGGTGATTTGAACTAGTACCTCTGGTACGTGTGGATCAACGTATGGACTTCGGCTACTGCAAGGACTGCTTGCGGATCATGTACACCCCACAATGTTGTACCTTCATGGCATCGAGCCTTCCTCGTGCAGGAATGGTTCAAACCAGCCTAACATAAGACATCTCAAAAGTCCCCAAACCCCTCCTAAATTCAACATCAGTATGTTGTGGAACGTCAAGTGGGTCAGTTACCCCCCCCTCTATTCCATAGCGGAACTGCGGACCGCAATACAAACAGCTTTGTTGCAGATCCTCAACCAAGTGTACAGAAGAATTGTTGCAGATCCTCAACCAAGTGTACAGAAGAATTGTTGCAGATCCTCATCCAAGTGTACAGAAGAAACCTTGCCATTCCCCAGTTCTTACCCCCAAAACCTGCCTAAATTCAACCGAGTTCAACATCAGTGTGTTGCGGAACGTCAAGTGGGTCAGTTACACACACCCCTCTATGCCATAGCAGAAATGTGGACTGCAATATAAACAGCTTTGTTTCAGATCCTAAACCAAGTGTACTGAAGGCACCTCGTAGAGTCAATGCCACGTTGGGTGACAGCCGCTCTCCAGAAGACAGGAGGGTCCACAAAGCTTTAATTCGGTGAGCATTCAGTGTGCGTGTGAATGAGTAATTGGTGTACAGTGCTTGTTTGTTTGGGAGTTTAACAACCACAGTGAGCAACTTCATGGGCTATAAGCAATCGTCCGTCTCTTATTTAGGGCCACTGGTTCCAGGGAAGAGAGAAAGCCATCGCCATAAGGCAAACGCAACATCCATGCCTCTCAGGGATTTGAACCCGGACCCCTTACGAATAGTCAGAAGCCAGCGCTTAGACCACCGCGCCAGCGGGGCGGCGTACAGTGCTTGTACAAGAACTGAAGATTTAGCGATTGATGGAGCAATTCTAGAAGTAACCGAGGCCTACTACATTTGCTTTGGGTAACAGTTATCAAGACAGGACCGCATCGAAGAAGAAATTAGTAGGCATATAAAACTTGGTTGGAGAGCATTTGAAAGAAGTAGTCAACTTTCAAGAGCAATTTACCATTATGTCTGAAAAGTGTTTAATCAATGCGCCATTCCCCAGTTCTTACTTATGCAGCAGAGTCATGAACCTTAACTAAAAATGACATCCAGAAGCTGCAAACTACTAGAAGAAGCATGGAGAAGTGTGCTTGGTATAGCCAGAAAAGGTAGGAAGAGGCACTCATGGATCAGGAAAATCACGGGAAGTGATGTCATCATGATATATACTGTATATAGATACAGATTTTTCTGCAGATGCATCTTCTTTAGCATAGGTGCAATGACCATCCTTCTGCATCGGAACCCCATACGCATCAGGGTTCGCTGAACTGTCGTTTTAGGAACACTTCCGGTAGCCCCCTGGTTCATTCGGCCAGTAAGTTGCTCCACTGTAGCTTGTCGATCGGCCCCCACGCACCTTCGAAGCCGACGTTCACTTCTCACGTCAATGGCACGTGGTGTTCCGCAGTTTGCACGTCGCTTATTCGCAATACTGCCATTTCTCCAATCACGATACATTTTAACCACGGCAGCACCCGAACAGTTCACAACTGCGCTGTTTCAGAAATACTGCCACCGTTGGCCAGAAAGCTGATAATCATTCCATTTTGCAAATCTGATAAATCGTTCTTTTACCCATGAAAGTAAAGACTGATATGTTTTCAGAATGCCTTCAGCACACCTTATATACCCTCCAAACCAGCTCAAGACACGTGCCTGTATTCATTCAATGGATACGCGCTATTGACGTCAAAAGTAGGAGGTGGTCACAATAATGTGACTCCACTGACTATATATACACTACATTGACTAAAGTCACCGGACGCCTAGAAGAAAAACACAACGTAGCATTTATTGGCATACATTAGTACGGTGTCGGTCCACCTTTGGCTTTCATGCTTTCACTAACCCTTCGAGACATGCTTTCGACAAGGTTTTGGTACACAGCAATAGGTATGCTCTTCCATTCAGTACATAATGCGGCCGCTAACTGTTGCTTAGAAGTAGGCCTTGGTTCCAAACTTCTTATGCGGAGCTCTCATTCATCCCATAGGTGTTCTATGGGATTAAGATCAGGGCTCCGTGCTGGCCAGTCTACACACGATACGGAATTACACGCCGTAACAGTCCTTGCTTTATTGCTCAATGCATTATCCTGCTGGTTCCAACAAGGCTAGGTTTCATAGTTTTGCCACATAGTTGGTAGGGCATAATTGGCCAGAATATCGAGGTAGACGAGCTGGTTAACAGAATTGCGCACGATAACCAAAGGGCAGGGACTATACCATGAAAAACACCTCCACACGAGTACACTGCCAACTCCAAACTTGATCGTAGGAACAGTACACTGTGGTAAATAGCATTCCCCGGATGCCGCCTTACCCACACACGGCCATCAGGCTGATGGATCGTGTATTTGAATTAATCAGTCCATAGGGCCCGTTTCCATTCATCTACGGTCCACGATAAATGTTCTTTACACCATGCTAAACGACGAGTAGCATTCCGAATAGAGATGAAAGGCTTATGAGCAGCCGCACGACCACCATAACCCATGGAATAACGTTCTCTGCGAATAGTACGCGTACATGCTGAGGTTCCAGCATTTTTACTCACCTGTACACTGAGGTCTTCTGCAGTACTCTGTCGATTAGCTGTAACGGTTCTCCTGAGGCTTCGACGTCCTCCATCGCTGATTTTCTTTGGTCTACTGGAGTACTGGTACGTTTTGCTGCTTCAGGCACGCCATGTGTCTTCCACACTTATTCAATACATCTAAAACAGTTGACTTGGGTATGTTTAAAAGCCTCTCCGTTTCTTTTATGGACAACCCACTAATATAACACCCAACAATCTTTCCTTTCTCAAAGTCAGTTCTCTCCCGCAGCGACATTTTCACTCAACCTCACTGTGCAATATGATCGCGGTCAGTTGCAGGCTTGTTTTTATACCGTTTGCAGCTGTACTGCGCATCTTAACAACGCAGTAGATCCGTTCATTTGCTTTTGGAGGGTGTACGGTGACTTTTGTCAATGTAATGTATATATATATATATATATATGCGTATGCCCATATTATACATACATAAAGTCCATGATCATTCAAAGTGACCACCATTGTTTTGTACTCATGGCTTTAACTGCTCTGGCTATTCATCAATAGCTGTCAACGGTGGCCGAGTATCTAAGTCTCTTACCTTTGACAATTCTTCTGAGATAGGCCCGGGTTCGAGTCCCAGATGAGGCATGTGTCGTGAGTTTGTCTTACAACACTGGTTCTCTCCCTTCCCTGGAACCAGTGGGCCTAAACTAAGTACCGGAGACTGCTTACAGCACTAAGAGTCGCTCATTTTGAAGGTTAAATTCCGAAATAAAAAAATCAACAGCAGTATATATAATATCCAGTAGAAAATTGGACGCTGCTCTTACCGAAGAGAGCTCCGGGCAGTTCAAATTGACATGCCTTTTCCCGCAGGCAATCCTCTGTAAATCTCACTACAATTTACACTACAGAGGATTTAGATCAGGACTCTCGGAAGCCCAGTCCGTAGACGCTGAGACTTGCTAAAATGGCCATTCCTGTCTGTGGCGCAGAGAGTTATGATTGAGAGGCTTCACATGTTTATCCAAAACATCAGTGATGCAAACTTTTGCTGATGTTTTGACCCCTTGTTCATAGATATGAAGTCTAGTAACACCCTCACAACTCAGCACCTACCAGCCATCACTGGGGCGGAATAATGGCATCTCTGGACCCTGTGAACAACCTCGGATGCATCATTGAAAGTATGAACTGTTATTTTGGCGGTTCAGCTTTCTTCAATTGGAATTTTTTCGCATCTGTGAAAAGGATCTTTCTGCGACCATTGTTCGCGTACCGCTGAACCAAGGTACTTTTTCTTTGGCTCTTGATTTTCTAAGAGCGGGAGTCAGCCTCTGTCCTGTTATTTTATGCTTGGATCTATCTCACAAACCGCCACTTAGATCTGGTTGACATGTTCATCTCTCTGGCCTTAATTTTTTCTTTGTTCAGTGGGTTTCTCCGGACACTGTTCCTTACTGTTTTAATGGCTTGTGGTGTTGTGACATTTCTTGGACGGTCACATCGAGGTCCGTTCCCAGTTCTATTACGTTTGTTGTGTCTCACAATTACTCGGTAGGTTTCCAAGAGGTTGTAATAGCTTTAAAATAGCGGATGGACAATTCGTTCCTCATGAAGTCCAATCAGTAGTGTTCACTTTTCTCTTTTATTCCCCATTCCATTTATATGGGCTGGCTGTTTTTGTTTCGTCTTAACTGAAACAGAAACAGGAATTGACGGCAATATCTATCAACAAAGGCTGAAGACTTAATGCTGTTTTACTGTAATTTTATGGATAGGACAAACTTTTTACCCCATTTATGGTAGCACTGTATACAAAACTGAAACCAAAAGAATGAGGCTTTGATGTAACATGAACAGCAAGTACAAAGGAATTTTTTTAACTCTATATGCGTAATGATTCTTATGTAATAAGCTCAGTAATTTTATTATATTGTTTTGCCTTAAGTATGTACTGTAATAAAAATTTTAGATTCATCAATGAAAAGAGAGCTGCGGATAAAATTATTTCAACGTGTGTTATTCAAGCTTACTTTGTATCAGTGAAAGATCCATGCCACTTTCTCAGCATTCAGCCGTCAAAGAACTTCTAATTATCTTTTGAAAAATGATTGCGAAGATTTCCTTTTACAAGATGGATTTATATCCGCTGTTTTATTTTTCTGCCTGTCCGCTTTGTATCAGAAGTCGGCTGTTTCATTTTCTTAGCTGTCAAGTCACACCGTTATTTCAAAACAAATTCTTTCACAAGGAGACAAATGACACAATTAGACGCGAGATTACGTGAAGTGGCAAATCGCGTGTTGATCTTCGCGAAGAATAAAAACTGGATCCCCAGCCGTCGAAAAGTTAGAGAGAGGTTCGTAGTTCGTCGGCAGAGAGACGCCTTTACCGGCATCCATCAAACAACTCACTGAGACCAATGTGCTTTTATTTGATTTAACGATCATTCATGAAAAACTGAATGGTTGCTGAAAGAGTTCGGAAATAAGTGACCGAAATAAGACTATTATTGCCCTATTTGCTTTCTTGCTGCAGGAAAGACATATTTCCTTGAATCCAAGCACGACCACTTCTATTATTATTACTTTTTCCTTTTTTCACACTTTTGTGCTGTATGTCCTATTGCAGTGCAGGAAAATTTGCATGTGCCGGATATAAACGTACTGTGAATTGGATATAAATCAAATTCACAGTACGTTTTATGGGCACACATTTGTACATGTGTACACCTCGGTGAAATTTGTTCAGAAAATGTTTGTATCAAATCTATTATACAATAACTGCTTGGGGAGGGGCAGTCTAGCTGGACTCAAAGCCATAACCAGAGAAAGGCCTCAAGCGAGAGCTGAATCCTCTTAGAAGGTAGAGATGAGGGCTCCCACCGCAATTATACTCAATAAAAAGGTTTTTTTTTAGGGGAAGGGGGTTAATGTCCACTGTGAGCAACTCGATGGACTATAAGTAGTCGTCCTTCCCTTATTTAGGGCCGCTAGTTCCAGGAAAGGGAAAGTGCCGTAAGATAAACACAACATTCACACCTCACCGGGATTCGAACCCGAAACTATCTCGGGCGAAAAGTCAGCGGTTAGACAATTGCGCCACCGGGCGGCTAAAACCTTTTAAAAGTGTACGTAGTGTGATCAAAAAGTTCCGAGACTAGGTACGTAGCGCGCCAACAGATAACAGTGCGCGGATGCGCGAGCAGCGGTCGAGGGCAGTGACCTTCATGAGTCATTGTGCCGAAAGGCGTCGTTTTGTGAACATCGGGAGCTGTGCTACATGATATTTGGGGACCACGTGCAGAACACAGCTGCGATTTCGGTATAGACTGCAAACTAGAGCAGCGAGAGAACGTCAAATTCTGCGTCAAACTCGGTAAATCGGGAACTAACGTTCCTGTCGCGAGTCATGACTGGGGACGAGACTTAAGTCTACGGTTACTACCAGAAGACCAAAAAACAGTCGTCGCAGTGGAAGAGCCCAGGATCTCTATGACCGAAGAAGGCCGGGCAGGTCCGGAGCGCAACCAAAACCATGCTCATCACGTTCTACGACATTCGTGGGGTTGTGCACCATGAATTCATCCCCCAGGGCCAGACTGTCATCACCCTTTTTTACTGCGATGTTCTGCGGCATCTTAGGCAGGACATTCGCCGCAAACGACCTGAAATGTGACACAGGGGCGATTTCCTGCTCCATCACGACAATGCAGCAGCTCACAGAGCGTTAGCAAAACGCTAGTTTTGCAGCAGCAAAAGCATGACTACCCTTCCTCACCCGCCTTACTAGCCGGATTTGGCCCCCTGTGACTTCTTTCTGTTCCCGAAGATGTAGCTGAAGCTCAAGGGTCGCCGTTTTAAAACCGTGGATGAGATCCAGCGCGAATCGCAGACGTTGCTTGACACGATTCGCGAACAGGACTTCCAGGGAGCGTTCGAACAGCGCCAAAAACGTTCGCTGGCAGCGGTTTATCGCTGCCCAAGGAGACTACTTTGAGGGAGATCATGGCCAGATTTAAGTAACGTAAGTACTTTGTTGTATATCGGCCTAGCCTCGGAACTTTTTGATCGGACCTCGTATTCACGACATAAAAAAACAAAACTAAAAAAACATGCCATTTTTTTATTCATTTATTCTGTCTTGGTTCATGAAGCGGCAATTGCTGCGGAAAGCTGTATAGAAATCAAAAAGAAAAGTCATCGAAATGTTCGTTTTTGTTTCTGTTCCTCTCTCTCTCTCTCTCTCTCTCTCTCTCTCTCTCTCTCTCTCTCTCTCTCTCTTTCTCAAGAAACATAAAATGGGGCCGTTAGACTTACTCAAGAATAGCAACAAAATTTTCTCTCTTTTTCTGTTTCAGGGTTTAATTCCCACCATGAGTTATTCTAAGGGTTATAAGCAGTCGTCCATATCTAATTAAGAGAGATAAGAGAGACACTTACTCCAGGTAAAGGAGAGGTCCACTATTGTAAGACATGCGCACCACGCATGCCTCATCTGGAACTCGAACAAGGACCCATCTCGAAGGAATGTCAAAGCCAGTACTTACAACATTGCTCCAACGTGGCGATAAATTCTCTCTTTGTCGTTATCACGATATTTTAGCTAAGTGTGAATTAAAGAATTGAAAAAAAAGCTTCTTTGGGGGTGCTCCGGACCTTTTGGAACCACTTCTAACTGCGCCACTGTTATCACACGCCTGACGCATGACCCTGTGTACCTCATACTCGTTAATTTTTTTCTCTTCCAAGCTTTCTTGAATCTGCTCTCTCCGTGATTTTCTTGACCACTCTCTACAGGCGCGACGCTGCGGGTGGGCTGGAGTTTTATTTTTAACCCACCCTTTAGCCGCCCCCCCCTCCTTCCAAAAAAAATATATAAGCAGTTGGAACATATGGCGGTTGTAACCATCTAAGATTCTAGGGAACTTGAATAAATGTATGTGAATTTCTCGAATTCACTGAAATATTGTTATGCATTAATGAATTCTTTGTTAAATTCAGTTATTGTATAATACTTGTGGGAAATGGAGGAATTCTCTGAACGAATTTCTAAGAGAATAGTAGAAACACAGCATTTTTGTAGTTATAGTTTTTAACGAAGAGAGAGAGAGAGAGAGAGGTATTCCTTGTCAGGTTACAAACTAAAATTCATAAACAGCCTTATGAAAGAAAAAAAGATATTAAAACAAAACGACCTAGGTAAGCTAAAATTGCGAAAAAATAGTAACTTGCCATAGAGATTTGTATACTCGTATATTAGGTGTACAAATAAGTTTTAAAGCGTTTTAAGACAACGTAACATGTAATTTGAGAGACAACAACAATACCTTTACGAATCAAAATATGTGCCGTCATTATCTATCACCTTCTGCCATAGGTCAGGCAGCTGAGGGATTCCAGCCATGAAGATTCGTCGTGTGACGCGATGAAGTCGTCTATCCATTTTTGCACTTCGTCACATGTCCGGAACCGTACAACAAACAAACCATGTTGCATCGATCGGAACAAATGATAGTCTGAAGGGCCTATGTTAGGACTATACACCGGGTACTCAAAAACTTCCCAGCCAAGCGTCAATTTCTTTGACCGATTTCGCGACATGCTGACTGAGTTTGTCGTGCAGTAATTTTACGGGACGCAATCCTTTGCCTGTGAATGGATGTTTCCGACAGATTTCCTGTTTCAATCGCAGCAATTGTTTCTTTTAGCGATTAGCAGAAACAGTTAGACCCTGTTCCAATATATAGATCATAATAGAGCACACCCTTCATATCACACCAGATGCACAGCAGAACTTTCTTGGAGTGAATATTGCGCTACGGTGTTGCAGGCGTTGCTTCACCGGGGTCTACCATCACCCCCTATTAGAGGGTGATGGGTCTACCCAGTGTTCCTTGCGTTTGGAATTGTCGTACCATATCCACTTTTCATCACCCGTAACGATTTTCCACAGGAAAGACTTTCTGTGTTATTTATTCAAGAGATTCAAACACTTCGTGACACACTCATCCTTATTCCTCTGGCTCAGGTCATGTGGCACCCATTTTCCTTCACTGAGAAAAAAAGTTTTGTTAATTCAGCAAAAAAATTGTTGAATCAACCAAAAAATATTGTCGATATGCAGTTGAATTTTCAAATGTATTTTGCTGAAAATTATTGTTGATTCAAAAAAATTTCTAGTTATCATGACAAAACGTTTTGTTCATTTAACAAAATGCCTAAGTCGATTTTTGAGAATTTGTTTGATCCAACAATATGTTTTGTTATCGCGATAAAATATTTAGTTGAATTAACAAAATATAGCCAACGAAATAATTTTGTGTTGCCAACAAAACAACTCCGATGGAGTTTGGCTAAAGCAACAAAATAAATCGACAAAACAGCTCAACAAAACTATTTTGTTGTTTCAAACAATTTTTTTATCTCAGTTTTCCTTCTGAATCTTTCTCATTGCGCGTAAACGATTGGAAATGGTTTCTTGAGTTACCCCGGTTGTTCAGCTAGTTCTTTTTGCGTTTGAGACGCATCTTCATCCAGCAATGCTTGCAGTTCCTCATGTGCAACCTTCTGCAGGGCGCCGCTACGTTTTCGATCACTAACATCAAAATCACCTGTTTTAAACAGTCTAAACCAAAACTCCCACGTGCTTTTCGATACAATATTTTCCCCCAGAACAGAACAGATCGATGCACATGCTTTTGCAGCAATTTTTTCTTGATGGAATTCGTAACGAATGCAGTATCGCTTGCCATCTTTCACCTGCCGATGTGCAAGTACGTTTGACTGTTGGGCATACTTCTGTGTCACATTTTATATTCGGAACCAGTTACGGTTACATGACAAGAACGCGGGGAAATGTCGGATACGCAAATTAGTGGTATACGATACACAAAAAACGCTTTAGAACTTATTTGTGCACCTAATATACACTGAGTGACCACTTTATTATGACCACCTAACAGTTTTAAGCAAATGAGCTATGGCTGCAAGCTGTTGCCGCCAGAGGGCGAGGCTAGTATAAAAAGGGAAAGCTTAGTGCTTGCGACAATAGTAGAAGTGATTTTTGGGTGACGAGATGGGTAAAAAACGCGATTTGACGGACTTTCAACGTGGGATGATTGCAGGAGCTCGGAGCCATGCAGCGAGTATCACCGAAACCGCCGCATTCGTGAAATGTTCCAGAGCAGCTGTTGTTAATGTGTCTAAAGACTGGACTGTCAGCCAAAAAACTGGGTCTCTATACGTGCAACGTGTGGTCGTCATCGACTAGTGACTGCTCGGGCTTAACGGAGAGTGTCCAGACTGGTACCAGACATAAGAAGGGCAACAGTGCAGCAAATTACATACCATCTTAATCAAGGATCCCCTCAAACGATCTCTGCACGCACTGTTCGCCGTACACTGCATCGGATGGGATGTGGCAGCCGAAAGCCTGTTCGTACACATTTGCTGTCTGCAGTTAACAAGAGAAAACGTCTCCAGTTCGCAGAGCAGCACACGGATTGGACAGTCGATAATTGGAAACAAATTATGTGGTCCGATGAATCACGTTTTCAGTTGCATCATGCCGATGGCCGCGTGAGAATTTGGAGGAAACAGCACGAAAGCATGGACCCCAAATGCATTGCTACAACCCTTCAAGCTGATGGAGGCAACGTTATGGTTTGGGGAATGTTTTCCTGGCATGCTTTCGGCTTTTTAATTCGTGTTGATCAACATCTGACTGGCACATCATATTTAAACATCGTTGCGGACCAAGTGCATCCTGTCATGTGAATGGTTTATCTCAATGGCGATGGCTACTTTCAACAAGATAATGTGTCCTGCCATAGTGCTCGTATTGTACAGGATTGGTTTCAGGAACAAGCCAGTGAGTTTACTTTGCTTAGGTGGCCCCCCACAATCTCCAGATCTCAATCCCATTGAGAATTTGTGAGATGAAGTTGAACGCCCCATCAGACAGCTGGATCCACAAACCTGTAATCTCACACTCCTGGAAAGTGCTATACATCAAGCATGGTCTCAGATTCCACAAACCACCTATCAACATCTCGTGGAGTCCATGCCACGAAGAATCGACGCAGTATTAAAGGCAAAAGGTGGCCCAACGAAGTACTGAGGGAGTGGTCATAATAAAGTGGCCACTCAGTGTATATATACAGAGTATTTTTTTTATTTAATGACAACCGTGAGCAACTCAATGGGCTATAAGCAGTTGCCAGTCTCTAATTTAGAATCACTGGTTCCTGGGAAGGGAGAGAGCCAGCGCCGTAAGCAAACACAACATCCATGCCTCACCGGAATTCGAACCCGGACCCATCTCGGACGAATGATCAGAAGCCATCGCTTAGACCACTGCGCCACCAGCGTAATTCAAAATGATTCATCCGAGTTCAAATGACTGCATTTTATGTGTTTCTATATATATACAACAATTGAATGTACATAGGATAAAGAAAATACCGTACAAATTTGTTTTCATATCTTATCAATGTTCTATGTGACTTCCTTTGGTCACGCGAAATATGTGGTGACGATAATGAAATTCCTGCCATACGTAATCAAGCATGTCTGTTGTCAACGACTGCAGAGTACTATGAATGCGAACTTTAAATTCATCAAGCGTTGTGGGCAATTGATGGCACAAACATATTATACTTAACATATCCCCATAAGAAAAAATCGCAAGTGATCGCGATCGGAAACCTGGCGAGCCACCTGTAAAGCCCCTTGTCGTTGTGTCCACAGCGACCAAAACGCTTTCTGTTGTGCGGTCGCCATTTTTCCCAGTGACAGTCTTTTGCCCAGGTGCAGATACATGGGTTACATTGCGCCATCTAGCGGTTACATTCGCAAACTCGGTGCGTTTCTTTTTATTTTAATATAGGCTCCGCTATTAGTACCTTGATTTTTACGAAGTTATGATCTGATGATGTGGGCTAAATCGTTTTGAATTACCCTGTACATCATCCAGTTCTGAGCGGCCGGATATACAGGGTGTCCATAAAGTATTTCCTACATTACAAAAATTAATATAAAAAAATCTATGCAAGTTAAAATAAAATGGTTGGGAACATAGTATAGCAGCACTCATAAAGTTTTTTCCTGTTCTTTAGGTGAGCGCTACTGCTGAATAAGAGCAGCATTTCATCGGAAATGGCTCCCATGTGAGGGAACAGCGGCGTGCGTGTTGTGGTTCCATGAGTCCAAATCGGCGGTTACTGTCCAGAATCATTTCAGAAGAAAGTACAGACGATCACCACCGGACAAAAAAACAATGAAAGCTTGCTATGAAAATTTTAAAGTGACGGGTAGTGTTGGCGATCTCCCCCAAGCGGGCCGACCACCAGTTACACAAGAGACAGCTGCAGCTGTTCAGGAAACATTTCTACGAAGCCCCAGGATATCCATTCGTCGTGCCTCACTGGAAACTGGGACTCCCCGTGCAGCGGTTCACAAAATTTTACACAAACGTCTTCATCTGTATGCTTATAAGGTGCAGATCTTTCAAGCTCTTCAGCCTAATGACCGGCCTCGCCGTGCTGCATTTGCAACGGAGATGTTGCAGCGCATAGCTCATGACAGTTATTGTTTGTACCGTGCCTGTTTCTCAGATGAAGCCACATTCCACCTTTCTGGTACATAAAATAGGCACAATGTGAGAATCTGCGGATCAGGAAATTCTCATTATGTCATCGAACAAACAACAAAGGGCAAGCCCGAAAGTGAACGTATGGTGCGACCTGATACATGCCAGAATCATCGGACCCTTCTTTTTTACAGAGCCCAGGGTGACATGTAACGTGTCCCTGGACATGCTGGTACTTTTTTTGTAGCACCTCAGTTACATGCACTCCAACTTTCGATTATTTTCCAAGACTGTGCCCCAACATATTGGTCAATAGTGGTTCGTGTGTTGCTGAATGCCACATTTCCGGACAGATGGATTGGCCGTGGCGGTCCCATGACATGGCCACCTCGATCGCTCGACATAACCGCTCTAGACTTTTTCCTGTGGGGTTATATGAAAGACCAAGTTTACTCTATCAGTGTTCCGGATGTCAAGACGTTAAAGAGCACAATAACGGACGTCATTGGTTCTGTCTCTGCTGAGATGTTAAACAAAACATGGTGTGAAATCGAATATCGCTTAGATGTCCTCCATGTGGAGGTGGACTTACACTGAAAAAAAAACTTTACTCTTGCACCATCATTGTCATGCAATCCCTTTCTTGTACCTGTAATATATTTTTTATATTAATTTTTGTAATGCGGGAAAGACTTTATGGACACCCTGTATATATCATCCAGTTCAGAGCCTAACAGCCCATCCAGTTCTGAGCGGCTGGAGTCGCCACTGTTTCTCAGCCTCTGTTTCCTGCCATCTGGGCTGAATAAATTCTATGAGTTAGCACCTCGTCATTCATTCTTTCAAGATAGCCGAACCACCCCGAAATACACTATACTGAAAAAGTCACCGGACACCCTTCAAAAGCAAATGAACGGATCCGCTGCGTTGTTAAGATGTTCGGTACTGCTGCAAACGGTATAAAAACAAGCCTGCAACTGACCGCGATCATATTGCACTGTGAGGTTGAGTGAAAATGTCGCGGCGGGAGAGAACTGACTTTGAGAAAGGAAAGATTGTTGGGTGTTATATTAGTGGGTTGTCCATAAAAGAAACCGAGAGGCGTTTAAACATACTCAAGTCAGCTGTTTTGGATGCACTGAATAAGGGGAAGACACATGGCGTGCCTGAAGCAGCCAAACGTACCAGCAGACCAAAGAAAATTAGTGGTAAAGGACGTCGAAGCCACAGGAGATTCGTTACAGCTAATTGACGGAGTACTGCACAAGACTTCAGGGTACATGTGACTAGAAATGCTGGAACCTCAGTATGTACGCGTACTATTCGCAGAGAACGTTATTCCATGAGTTATGGTGGTCGTGCGGCTGCTCATAAGCCTTTCATCTCTACTCGGAATGCTACTCGTCGTTTAGCATGGTGTAAAGAACATTTATCGTGGACCGTAGATGAATGGAAACGAGCCCTATGGACTGATTAATTCAAATGCACGATCCATCAGCCTGATGGCCGTGTGTGGGTAAGGCGGCAGCCGGGGAATGCTATTTACCACAGTGTACTGTTCCTACGATCAAGTTTGGAGTTGGCAGTGTACTCGTGTGGGGGTGTTTTTCGTGGTATGGTCTCCGCCCTTTGGTTATCGTGCACAATCCTGTTAACCAGCTCGTCTACCTCGATATTCTGGCCAATTATACTCTACCAACTCTGTGACAAAACTATGGAACCGATCCTTGTTGGTACCAGCACGATAATGCACCGAGCCATAAAGCAAGGACTGTTACGGCGTGTAATTCCGTATCGTGTGTCGACTGGGCAGCATAGAGCCCTGATCCTAATCCCTTAGAGCACCTATGGGATGAATTAGAGCGCCGCATAAGAAGTTTGGAGCCAAGGAGTAGTACTAAACAACAGTTAGCGGCAGCATTATGTACTTATTGGAAGCGCATACCTATCGCTGTGTTCCGAAAGCATGTCTCGAAGGGTCAGTGCATGTATTAAGGCCAAAGGTGGACCGAAACCGTACTAATGTATGTCAATAAATGCTGTATTGTGTTTCTCTTTTAGGTGTCCGGTGACTTTTGTCAATATAGTGCATTTGTTTCCACCTTAATATCCCATCTGCGACACATCTTCGTTCCTCACATGAACAGAACGTGTCTTGCCACAAAACCCCTTAAGTACCCGTGACGTTTATTGATTCTGGATTAAATGGAATCCTCACTACTAAGAATCTGAGACTAGTGTTTCAATATGCAACACATTAATTAATAGCTTTTTTTATATGGAGCTTGGGTTCATCCATTTGAAACCGGAATGTTGGATATTGATGATACCTCTGGGATTCTATTCTGCTATGCCACGAAATGGTGGAGCCGCAAAGTTACGTCCCAGAGATTTATCAATTTTTAAAAACGGCGGCACATCTGTGAGGGTCGTGAAATGCGAAACCAATTTTTCATCCAAACCGAAAGTAGAAAAACATACCCTTCTCTGATGGGATCAAGTTTCAGCTTTGGCTGCACGAAGAAGAAACGCACCAACGTTATCTGTATTCTCCCAAAGTTGTAACTTGCCGGGTTACACATGAAAAGAAGAAAGATGACACCGAATTCTCAGATGTAATGAGCCGTCTTTTGAATCCGTTCTGACGCAAATTTAATTTATCAAAGCTATACAAAGTCAATGGAACCAGTCTGGAAAAAAGTAGCATCTGACCGAAGAAAGAAGTTTTTCAATCGGGTTTTTAATCCGCGCAGATACTGCTGTAAACCGAATGGTGAGCTTACGCCCTCTGGTTGCAGACTTATGAGTTAAGAAAATTTTGAATTAATATGAGAAACATTTGGCAGCGGAAACGCTCTCCAACAAAGAAGGAATTTGTCAAATCGGACTCTTCGAAGCAGAGATATGGACAAATATAAGATACGCATCTACGCCCCTATAGTTGGGAAAACCATTCATTATTTTAAGAAGAAAGTACTCTCAAAAGGTTTTTCAATGTGTGAGGTATCGGCCCAAGTAAAAAAAATCTTAGTCAAGCTCAGATTTTGCTGCAAATACACCAGAAGCTGAAATTAACACTTATACCCCCTGGTGGCCAAACCATTCTTTACCAAATATCAGGAATTGTATGAAAAGTATTTCCCATCCGGAGCTGTACGCGATACAGGAAGAATTTTTCAAATCAGAGTGTTAGAAGCGAAGGGGAAAACACAATTTACCTTTGCATCCCTAGCGGAAAGTCTATGATTTACTTGAAATTTTTTGATTTATATGAAAAACATTTCGCATTAGACACTATCCAACAAAAAAGGAATTTTTCAAGTCGGACTCCTGGAAGTAGAGATATTGACAAAAATACGATATAAATCTACGCCCCCTGGTGTAGAAACCATGCATTATTTTAAGAAGAAAATATTCCTAAAATGTCTGTTGACGTGAGTAATATCGGTACATAAACTATTTTTTCAATCGAGAATTTAAAAGATCAAATTTTGCTGCAAATATATCAGAAGCGGAAATTAAGACTTACGCTCCCTGGTGGCCAAACAGTTTTTTACCAAAAATTAGAAATTATATGCAAGGGATTTCCCATGAGGAGCGGTATCCGCTGCAGAAAGAATTTTTCAAATCAGAGTTTTAAAAACAGAGGTATCGGGGGAAACGCAATTTACTTTACGCGCCCTAGCGGAAAGTCTATAAATTACTTCAAAATTTTGAAAATATACGGAAAATATATCACACCGGTAACTGTATTCACTAAAGAAAGAATTTTTAAAATCAGGCCATTAATTAGAAGCAGAGATATCGACCAAAATAGGATATACCTCAACGCCCCCTGGCGGAGAAACTATGCAATATTTTAAGAAGAAAATATTCGGAAAAGGTTTTTCGACGTGAGTGGTATCAGTCTACGAACGATTTTTTCAGTCGAGATTTTAGAAGCTCAGATTTTAAGGAAAATGCATCAGAAGCAAAAATTAACACTTACGCCCCCTGGTAGCCAAAGTATTCTTTACCAAAAGTTAGAAATTATATGCAAAACACTTTCCATCAGGAGTTGTATCGGCTGAAGAAAAAAAAATTCAAATCGGAGATTTAAAAGAAGAGATATCTGGGAAAACATAATTTACTTCTACGGCCCCTAGCGGAAAACCTATGCGTAACTTGAGTAAGTAACTATACCTAAAATACTCTTCTTCATAAATAAAATCGATAGATAAAAAAAAAATTTCAATCGGACGGTTAGAAGCAAATGAATGTAATAAAATGTATTTTGAATTCGACATCATCTCCATTTACGCCCTCTAGCGGCAAAATTGTACATCGTAAAACAAAAACGAAATAAAGGACCATAATTCGCACATTTCAAGCTTCCCAATGAAAAAATAATTTTTCAAATCGGACTAATAGTTGCAGAGATGTGGTATCTTCAGACGGAAGGAGGGACGGACGGGCAAACCGATAACAAAAGCACGATCTTTTTTTTTTACAAAAGATGTGCTAAAAACCAACGAACTAGGAATTTTTATTACCTGAAATTCAAGTTTCAATGTATAATCACAAAACATCATATGAATTAATTACGCATAACAAAAATAATACAGCGATAGAAAATACAGTAAAATATCGGGACTAACGCAGAATTCCATATAAAAGTGAAAAAACATATAAAAGAAGTATTTGACCTAATTTCATTTGCAAGTATGTTGAATTTTTTTTTTAATTTAACTCAGAAACTAACAAATTTTCTCAAAATTGGACCATACTCTAATAATGCGTCGTCTCTTTTTTAAACTTAATAATGCAATTTAATAGTTGCACCAAAGAATAATAGTTCCGGCTTCCGTGCTTTTCGTTTCGTCGGCGATTGCAGAAACTTAAGCTTACTCGTTTACACGCTTTTCGTTTCGTCAATGAATGCAGAAACTTAAGCGGTCTCGTTTACTCTTGACACCCGCCCACCCTTGGGAGCGAGCACAATCGTTCTCCTTGCTCTTTCGATGCTGTCGCAAAAAACTATCAGCTTTTTTAGGTGGACCACGCCAAAAGCGTCTTTCCTGACACAGGACTATAAACGTAGGCGTTATCCTGAGATTTTTACAGTGCGCGACTGAACATCGCAAACTGTACTTCAGTGTTGCCTACATTTGCTTATGAGATGTGGACAACCTGTAAAGGCTAAGTCTTACAACACAATTGCTTGTTCTAAGCAGCAATAGAAAAAAGAGTGGAATTTAAGTCCCGTTTCCTTTAAACTTTTGATAAAGGGGCCTAGCATGACTTTCCTTATTCTGAATCATTTTTCCACCTTACCTTTTGGTTTAAATATATTTAAAAAAAATGAAATTCGTTTCAAAAGAAGGCAGAATTTGACTTTTGAATTAGATAATGCACTTCAGCTCAACAACTTTCGTACGGTACAACACAATTTTGTCCAGCCCTGCGCGTTTGTTATTGCACTTTAGGTAGTGCATCCTAAAATCAACTGTAAAACTTCTGGATGCTGTGCAGAAAATCGCAGTTCGCCTTAATATCAACCCGGAGCTTATTAATTCCCTTCAGTTCGTTTCCCGCAGGCAGCTTTTTGAATCTTTTACGTGTACTATTCGATGAGACTCTCTGAAGAGTTCTTAAGCCTTCTGATTGCTGAAGCATTTTGTTGAGCTACAAGAAGCAAGAATACAAAAAACATATCGTGTGTGAAGCTGTAAAAAATGCCTAACTAATAACGCCTTTGCCAGGTCATTTATCGTTCCTGCATCGGAACCTGGGAACTTCTTAACAGATTCAGTAAAAGGGGTGGAAAACGAAACATTTCAGTCGTATAGCGTGTTCATTTTGTGACATGCTTCCTTACCAGGATAGGGTTAACGACCATTGTGAGCTGTTCTAAGCGCCATAAGCCCGACGCCCCTCCCTGATACGGTCAGGGTTTGAGGCAGGCATGAGCCCCTCACCACCCATGCCTGCCTCAAACCCTGACCTACTCTCATGAACGGTCAGAAACCAGCGCTTAAACCATTACATTACCCGGGGATGCCTACCTCATGGCAGTCATATTGACTTCTGATATGACTGTGATACTGACTACGGCAGAGATATTGACTGCTGATATACTGTGAAATTGACTACGGCAGTGATATTAACTTCTGACATAACTGTGATGTTGAGTACGGCAATGATATTGACAACGGCAGTGATATTGACTTCTGATATAACTGTGATGTTGCCTCCTGATGTAAATGTGATACTGAGTACGGCAGTGATATTGACTACTGACATAACTGTGATATTCTCTATGGCAAAGATATTGGCTTCTGATATAACTGTGATATTGACTACGGTGGTGATATTGACTTCTGATGTAACTGCGATATCGACTACGCCAGACATGTTGACTTCTGATGTAATTGTGATGTTGACTGCTAATGTAAATGTGATACTGAGTACGGCAGTGATATTGACTGCTGATATAGCTGTGATACTGACTACGGCAAAGATATTGACGGCTGATATACTATAAAATTGACTACGGTAGTGATATTGACTTCTGATATAACTGTGGTGTTGACTGCTGATATAACTATGATACTGAGTACGGTAGTGATATTGACTGCTGACATAACTGTGATATTGACTGCTGACATAACTGTGATATTGGCTTCTGATGTAACTGTGTTATTGACTACGGCAGTGATATTGACTTCTGATGTAACTGTGACATTGACTACGGAAGACATGTTGACATCTGATATAACTGTGATACCGACTACGGCAGAGATATTGACTGCTGATATAAATGTGATATTGAGTACGGCAATGATTTGACTACAGCAGTGATATTGACTTTTGATATGACTGTGATGTTGACTGCTGATGTAAATGTGATACTGAGTACGGCAGTGATATTGACTGCTGATATAGCTGTGATACTGACTACGGCAAAGATATTGACGGCTGATATACTATAAAATTGACTACGGTAGTGATATTGACTTCTGATATAACTGTGGTGTTGACTGCTGATATAACTATGATACTGAGTACGGTAGTGATATTGACTGCTGACATAACTGTGATATTGACTGCTGACATAACTATGATATTGGCTTCTGATGTAACTGTGTTATTGACTACGGCAGTGATATTGACTTCTGATGTAACTGTGACATTGACTACGGAAGACATGTTGACTTCTGATATAACTGTGATACCGACTACGGCAGAGATATTGACTGCTGATATAACTGTGATATTGAGTGCGGCAATGATTTGACTACGGCAGTCATATTAACTTCTGATATGACTGTGATGTTGACTGCTGATATAAATGTGATACTGAGTACGGCAGAGATATTGACTGCTGATATAACTGTGATGTTGACTGCTGATGTAAATGTGATACTGAATACGACAGTGATTTTGCCTGCTGTTGTAACTGTGATACTGACTACGGCAAATATATTGACGGCTAATATACTGTAAAATTGACTACGGCAGTGATATTGACTTCTGATATAACTGTGGTGTTGACTGCTGATATAACTATGATACTGAGTACGGCAGCAATATTGACTGCTGATATAACTGTGATATTGACTATGGCAATGGTATTGGCTTCTGATATAACTGTGATATAGACTACGGCAGTGATATTAACTTCTGATGTAACTGTAATATTGACTACGGCAGACATGTTGACATCTGATGTAACTGTGATACTGACTACGGCAGAGATATTGACTGCTGATATAACTGTGATATTGAGTACGGCAATGATTTGACTACGGCAGTGATATTAACTGCTGATATGACTGTGATGTTGACTGCTGATATAAATGTGATACTGAGTACGGCAGAGATATTGACTGCTGATATAACTGTGATGTTGACTGCTGATGTAAATGTGATACTGAATACGACAGTGATATTGCCTGCTGGTGTAACTGTGATACTGACCACGGCAAATATATTGACGGCTAATATTCTGTAAAATTGACTACGGCAGTGATATTGACTTCTGATATAACTGTGGTGTTGACTGCTGATATAACTATGATACTGAGTACGGCAGCAATATTGACTGCTGACATAACTGTGATATTGACTCACAGTTATGTGATATTGACACACAGATATTGACTCACCCTCCCTGATTTGGTCAGGGTTTGAGGCAGGCATGAGCCCCTCACCACCCATGCCTGCCTCAAACCCTGACCTACTCTCATGAACGGTCAGAAACCAGCGCTTAAACCACTACATTACCAGGGGATGCCTACCTCATGGCAGTCATATTGACTTCTGATATGACTGTGATACTGACTACGGCAGAGATATTGACTGCTGATATACTGTGAAATTGACTACGGCAGTGATATTAACTTCTGACATAACTGTGATGTTGAGTACGGCAATGATATTGACAACGGCAGTGATATTGACTTCTGATATAACTGTGATGTTGCCTCCTGATGTAAATGTGATACTGAGTACGGCAGTGATATTGACTACTGACATAACTGTGATATTCTCTATGGCAAAGATATTGGCTTCTGATATAACTGTGATATTGACTACGGTGGTGATATTGACTTCTGATGTAACTGCGATATCGACTACGCCAGACATGTTGACTTCTGATGTAATTGTGATGTTGACTGCTAATGTAAATGTGATACTGAGTACGGCAGTGATATTGACTGCTGATATAGCTGTGATACTGACTACGGCAAAGATATTGACGGCTGATATACTATAAAATTGACTACGGTAGTGATATTGACTTCTGATATAACTGTGGTGTTGACTGCTGATATAACTATGATACTGAGTACGGTAGTGATATTGACTGCTGACATAACTGTGATATTGACTGCTGACATAACTGTGATATTGGCTTCTGATGTAACTGTGTTATTGACTACGGCAGTGATATTGACTTCTGATGTAACTGTGACATTGACTACGGAAGACATGTTGACATCTGATATAACTGTGATACCGACTACGGCAGAGATATTGACTGCTGATATAAATGTGATATTGAGTACGGCAATGATTTGACTACAGCAGTGATATTGACTTTTGATATGACTGTGATGTTGACTGCTGATGTAAATGTGATACTGAGTACGGCAGTGATATTGACTGCTGATATAGCTGTGATACTGACTACGGCAAAGATATTGACGGCTGATATACTATAAAATTGACTACGGTAGTGATATTGACTTCTGATATAACTGTGGTGTTGACTGCTGATATAACTATGATACTGAGTACGGTAGTGATATTGACTGCTGACATAACTGTGATATTGACTGCTGACATAACTATGATATTGGCTTCTGATGTAACTGTGTTATTGACTACGGCAGTGATATTGACTTCTGATGTAACTGTGACATTGACTACGGAAGACATGTTGACTTCTGATATAACTGTGATACCGACTACGGCAGAGATATTGACTGCTGATATAACTGTGATATTGAGTGCGGCAATGATTTGACTACGGCAGTCATATTAACTTCTGATATGACTGTGATGTTGACTGCTGATATAAATGTGATACTGAGTACGGCAGAGATATTGACTGCTGATATAACTGTGATGTTGACTGCTGATGTAAATGTGATACTGAATACGACAGTGATTTTGCCTGCTGTTGTAACTGTGATACTGACTACGGCAAATATATTGACGGCTAATATACTGTAAAATTGACTACGGCAGTGATATTGACTTCTGATATAACTGTGGTGTTGACTGCTGATATAACTATGATACTGAGTACGGCAGCAATATTGACTGCTGATATAACTGTGATATTGACTATGGCAATGGTATTGGCTTCTGATATAACTGTGATATAGACTACGGCAGTGATATTAACTTCTGATGTAACTGTAATATTGACTACGGCAGACATGTTGACATCTGATGTAACTGTGATACTGACTACGGCAGAGATATTGACTGCTGATATAACTGTGATATTGAGTACGGCAATGATTTGACTACGGCAGTGATATTAACTGCTGATATGACTGTGATGTTGACTGCTGATATAAATGTGATACTGAGTACGGCAGAGATATTGACTGCTGATATAACTGTGATGTTGACTGCTGATGTAAATGTGATACTGAATACGACAGTGATATTGCCTGCTGGTGTAACTGTGATACTGACCACGGCAAATATATTGACGGCTAATATTCTGTAAAATTGACTACGGCAGTGATATTGACTTCTGATATAACTGTGGTGTTGACTGCTGATATAACTATGATACTGAGTACGGCAGCAATATTGACTGCTGACATAACTGTGATATTGACTCACAGTTATGTGATATTGACACACAGATATTGACTCACCCTCCCTGATTTGGTCAGGGTTTGAGGCAGGCATGAGCCCCTCACCACCCATGCCTGCCTCAAACCCTGACCTACTCTCATGAACGGTCAGAAACCAGCGCTTAAACCACTACATTACCAGGGGATGCCTACCTCATGGCAGTCATATTGACTTCTGATATGACTGTGATACTGACTACGACAGAGATATTGACCGCTGATATACTGTGAAATTGACTACGGCAGTGATATTAACTTCTGACATAACTGTGATGTTGAGTACGGCAATGATATTGACAACGGCAGTGATATTGACTTCTGATATAACTGTGATGTTGCCTCCTGATGTAAATGTGATACTGAGTACGGCAGTGATATTGACTACTGACATAACTGTGATATTCTCTATGGCAAAGATATTGGCTTCTGATATAACTGTGATATTGACTACGGTGGTGATATTGGCTTCTGATGTAACTGCGATATCGACTACGCCAGACATGTTGACTTCTGATGTAATTGTGATGTTGACTGCTAATGTAAATGTGATACTGAGTACGGCAGTGATATTGACTGCAGATATAGCTGTGATACTGACTACGGCAAAGATATTGACGGCTGATATACTATAAAATTGACTACGGTAGTGATATTGACTTCTGATATAACTGTGGTGTTGACTGCTGATATAACTATGATACTGAGTACGGCAGTGATATTGACTGCTGACATAACTGTGATATTGACTGCTGACATAACTGTGATATTGGCTTCTGATGTAATGGTATTGGCTTCTGATATAACTGTGATATAGACTACGGCAGTGATATTGACTTCTGATGTAACTGTGACATTGACTACGGAAGACATGTTGACTTCTGATATAACTGTGATACCGACTACGGCAGAGATATTGACTGCTGATATAAATGTGATATTGAGTACGGCAATGATTTGACTACAGCAGTGATATTGACTTTTGATATGACTGTGATGTTGACTGCTGATATAAATGTGATACTGAGTACGGCAGAGATATTGACTGCTGATATAACTGTGATGTTGACTGCTGATGCAAATGTGATACTGAGTACGACAGTGATATTGCCTGCTGGTGTAACTGTGATACTGACTACGGCAAATATATTGACGGCTAATATACTGTAAAATTGACTACGGCAGTGATATTGACTTCTGATATAACTGTGGTGTTGACTGCTGATATAACTATGATACTGAGTACGGCAGCAATATTGACTGCTGATATACTGTGAAATTGACTACGGCAGTGATATTGATTTCTGATATAACTGTTATGTTGACTGCTGATATAACTGTGATATTGGCTACATCAGTCAAATTGACTGCTGAAATTTGAAATTTTTATGCATATTTATCCACAAAGTTGCAAACGTTTTTATAGTAATATAGTTCTCCCTGTAGTCGAGTGGACTGAGGCACCAGCTTCTGACCATTCGTCGGAGATGATCCCCGGATCGAGTCCCAGTTGCGGCACGGTTGGTGCGCTTGTCAGATAACACCAACTCTGTCTCTTCTCTCGATCCCGTGGTACCAAATTAGAGACTGGCTACTTTTTATAGCCCTCAGAATTGCCCACGGTGCTCGTTTAACTGGGAAACAAATATTAAAAAAAAATTGTATTATAAAATTTTTGTACATTCAATCATTTGAAACTGCGTAATTGATGTTCACTTATCACCTTAAAAACATTATCGAGTGAACGAGTATGAAAATCTTGCGAGTGCAAACCGCGTAATTAACTAGTATGGTAATCGAAGTGTGGTTATCATATACTCTGCTCCAAATTTTTGGAGCTACGTCCTTACGTCGAATTTCTCGTTAGTGGAATTTTTTAGGTCGTGATATCAAGAGAAGCTCATTCATTTCCTTAGTTGGTTGACAGGATACCCCGTCACACATCAAGCGGAAGCTTGAAAAACGAAACAGAACTAAAAAAAAAAAAAAAACACGGGCAAGAAGGATAAGTTTGTGCAGAGGGTATAACAAAGATAGGAAGAGAAGGCTCGAAGGATGAAGTCTCAGATCCGGTATGCGCACCCCGTGTCAAAGGCGAACCATTTGTGATAATTAGCGGCAACTTTTCTTGCTCCGTTTGCATTCCGTGTGTTGACAAGCGACGGTTGATCCCGAGCCAGATGGCAGAGGAACTGACAAGCATGGAGACCCCTTGCACCATCAGATCCCCCCAGTCTTGTCCCCAACTGTGTTTAAAAACATGAGAAAAACCGAAACCGCGAAGTTGTTACTTTTAACGAAGGATGCTGAGACTGTTGCTTTCCAGAGCTATTGCTTTAATCTCTCCTTGTAGGATTCCAATTACATACGAAATTATTCTTGCTGCTCCACTTGCTTAACATTATCTTCTCCCTCAAGTGGTTCCTGGAGCAACTTGCCAACAGTCGGCCAATTCTTGGCTTAGAAGCAGATCCAGATCTCCACAAACCCCATTACACTTTGAAGAAAGAAATTACGTGCACAGTTTTGGTAAGCTGGTGATACAGGAAAACGTACTAGATAATACAGTGTGGATCTATTTGATCAATTAAAACAGGAAGTACCAAATTCTGGGAGGGAAGAAGTTGCAATTACTTCTTCAGATATTATATTATTTTCTATTGCTATGAATGCAGCGATTTTTAAATTGCAATGCCATTACAAAAATCAAGTCAAAAGCATCCGTGCAAAACAATTTATAAATCATCGCAAATTGTCAGAGTGCTCTTACGATAGACCAGTAGTGGAACTTAAGCAGAGAGGGCACACCAAGCAAATTGTAGACGTAATTACATTAATTTTACATATATATTTTTTTTTTTACATTTTAAAATGCAATGCCGGTGGGGCAGTCGAGGCGGTCGTTCCGGGCTCCACATGTTCACAAGGCACGCACTTTAGGAAATATAAACAAAATCATTTTCGGTAGATTTTTTTTTATATTTATTATTTCTTTTTAAGGTTTGAAGTGCGACACCCTTAAAACTATATTTTTTATAATGTTTTTTCTTTTAGGTTTCCAGTCCGCATTATCAAATAGGTTATAGCTCTTCTAGCTCTTCGAAGATAGTGAGATTAGAAGTTTTTAAATGATTATTATAACCGCCTTAATCTTTTCCGTATTCATGAAATAGTAAATTGTTTTATTATTTTGTGGTTCCCTACTCTTATACACTAAACAATGTGGGATACTTAAATTAAAAAAAAAAAAAAAACAATGGCAGGACTGTTGGGGGTTTGTATACGGTGGCCAATTTGTTCAGTGGTTTAAAAACAGTACTGGACTTTTTTTTAAAAAAGAAAGGCAAGTTTTATATGTGAGAACGTATAAAATGCTAAAAATGTTCCCTAATTTATCAGTTACTACACCTTGCGTCAGAAAAAAAAAATCACTAAATCATGCATCAGAAAACAAAAAAACTATTTGTATACGAATTTATCTGAGAGTGATCCTTAATATTCGCAATGCAAAAATATTCACTTCGCAGATTAGCTGAAGTAATCTTTTTATCATTTTATGAGCAAATTTTTATTAGAATTACAATACAACCACAACCACCTGTAGTTTTAACAGAAAGAAAATCGTAAGTTTCAAGACTTTTTACTCTCTCTCTCTCTCTCACTCTGAACTTTCAATCCATATTACCATACTATGATAATTTTCTTAAGCTTAAAGCAATAATCACCTTTTCATTATGTTAGTTTTTGCGTGTGTTTTTTACGGCTGACATATTTTACTTAATGACTTTGTTAAAAAATAAGACTCGTTTCTTGGAGCCCGCTGTGAGATTCGCTAGCTCTCAGGTCACAACAAATAATTGTAAATATGTACGTACTTATTCATTCCCCACTTCGAATTTCTTTGTCCGCGCCATTTTTGGGTAGAGAGGACGAAAACAGCATGTTTTAAGGCTGTTGCTGTCAGATACACGCAATTAGCCACATTACAGTTGGCTTAATACATAAGTATTTGAAGTGTATTGGCCGCCCCGGTGGCGCAGTGGTCTAAGCGATGGCCTCTGATCATTCGTCCGAACGGGGTCCGGGTTCGAATCCCGGTGAGGCATGGATGTTGTGTTTGTCTTACGGCACTGGTTCTTTCCCTTCCCTGGAACCAGTGACCCTAAATTAGGGACGGGCGACTGCTTATAGCCCATTGAGTTGCTCACGGTGGTCGTTAAACCTCCAATAAAAAAAAAAAAAAAAAAGTATTGTACCTGTCTTGTGTGGCAATGGTATTATCTCAAGGGCCGGTTAATGAGAGGAACACAAGCTTAAGGGAGTTTTGCAGGTAGCCCAAAGGAGGTGAGGATTAAATCCAATTAAGTGAGGAGCAGTGGCTTAGCCAGAAACTTCTTAAGGGGGAAGGGGGTCCATGGATTTGGTTCATTGGTGAAAGCCTCATATATATCGCTTTAAATTCTTACTCAATCTCCTCTCGAGGAGGGTTTAGACCCGAGGAAACTCCTCCCCCCTCCCCCTTGGCTACGCCTCTGGCGAGGAGAGGAAATTTTCTGAAGTTTGAAGAGAAAACAACACTTTGGTAGTGGAAGGGAGAGAGTTGGGACTCTGAGTTTGGTGAGAGAGGTCGAGTCTTGGATATGACGTCGGAGAAGTTTTTCCGGAGAGCGATTGCTATTGGGTCGCCGCCCCGGTGGCGCAGTGGTCTGAGCGATGGCTGGAGGAGGTCCGGGTTCGAATCCCGATGTCATGGATATCGTGTTTGCCTTACGACACTGCTCTCTCCCTTCTCTGGAACCAGTGGCCCTAAATTAGGTACGGGCGACTTCTTACAGCAAATTGAGTTGCTCACGGTGGTCGTTAAACCATCAATCAATATACACTGAGTGGCCACTTATAACGAAGTGAATTTCTCCGTCATTTTTATCCGCGCCGGGGTTCGAACCCGGGTCCACTCATTCCGGAATAAGTTGCTCTACCAATTAAGCTACGCGGACGTTTTATTCTGATTCCTATCTGCCTTTATGTCGTGTGCGTCCTTCGGGCAGGTACGTCACATCTCCTGGTACGTTACATCATCTCCCCTTATTTTTTATTTATTTATTTTTTTTTTTCGAAGTGCTGGAGAAAGGATTTTCTTATTTTTCCTATCTCGCGGTGTGGAAATAACATCACACCAATGCGAGATTTTGAACGGTCGGGTCATCCGGATAGTTCGGGCGCCATTATAACGAAGTGAATTTCTCCGTCATTTTTATCCGCGCCAGGATTCGAACCCGGGTCCCCTCATTCCGGAATAAGTTGCTCTACCAATTGAGCTACGCGGACGTTTTATTCTGATTCCTATCTGCTTCTATGTCGTGTGCGTCCTTCGGGCAGGTACGTCACATCTCCTGGTACGTTACACACTTTATTATGACTACCTGACAGTTTTAAGCAAATGAACAACAGCTGCTCCAGAGGGCAAGGCTAGTATAAAAAGGGAAAGCTTAGTGCTTGCGACAGTAATAGAAAAGATTTTTGGGTGACGAGATGGGTAAAAAATGCGATTTGATGGACTTTCAACGTGGGATGATTGTAGGATCTCGGAGCCATGGAGCAAGTATCACCGAAACCGCCGCATTCGTGAAATGTTCCAGAGCAGCTGTTGTTAAAGTGTTTAAAGACTGGACTGTCAGCCAAAAAACTAGATCTCTACGTGCAGCGTGTGGTCGTGTGGAACGGAGAGTGTCCAGACTGGTAACAGACAACAGAAGGGCAACAGTGCAGCAAATTACAGACCATCTTAATCAAGGATCCCCTCAAACGATCTCTGCACGCACTGTTCGCCGTACACTGCATCGGATGGGATATGGCAGCCAAAAGCCTGTTCGAACACCTTTGATGTCTGCAGTTAACAAGAGAAAACGTCTCCAGTTCGCACAGGAGCACAAGGATTGGACAATCGATAATTGGAAACAAATTATGTGGTCCGATGAATCACGTTTACAGTTGCACCATGCCGATGGCTGAGTGAGAATTTGGCGGAAACAGCACGAAAGCATGGACCCCAAATGCATTGCTACAACCCTTCAAGCTGATGGAGGCAACGTTATGGTTTGGGGAATGTTTTTCTGGCATTCTTTGGGACCTTTAATTCGTGTTGATCAACGTTTGACTGGCACATCATACCTAAACATCGTTGCAGACCAAGTGCATCCTGTCATGTGAATGGTTTATCCCAATGGCGATGGCTACTTTCAACAAGATAATGCGTCCTGCCATAGTGCTCGCATTGTACATGATTGGTTTCAGGAACATGCCGGTGAGTTTACTTTGCTTAGGTGGCCCCCACAATCTCCAGATCTCAAGCCCATTGAGAATTTGTGGGATGAAGTTGAACGCGCCATCAGACAGCTGGATCCACAAACCTGTAATCTCACACTCCTGGAAAGTGCTATACATCAAGCATGGTCTCAGATTCCACAATCCACCTATCAACATCTTGTGGAGTCCATGCCACGAAGAATCGACGCAGTATTAAAGGCAAAAGGTGGCCCAACGAAGTACTGAGGGGGTGGTCATAATAAAGTGGCCACTCAGTGTGTATATATATATATATACATACACATATCTCCGAAGCTCTTTAATGCCACATTGGAGGGTGTTTTTCAGTCACTGAGCTGGGAAAACAAGGGGATAAAGATTAATGGAGATTATCTAACCCACCTTCGTTTTGCTGATGACGTAGTCATTTTTGCAACTAGCCCATCAGAGCTGCAGAGTATGATCCAGGAACTTGCTGACAAGAGTAAAGAAGTGGGATTAAAAATGAACTTTCAGAAGACAAAAGTGATGTTCAATGCTTTTACAAGAAATGAAGATTTATCGATTGATGGAGAAAAGCTGGAGATAACAGATACGTACGTTTATCTTGGACAGCAGATATCAAGTGAGGGTCACATTGATGAAGAAATTAATAGGCGTACAAAACTTGCCTGGAGAGCTTTTGGAAGAAACAGCATAATTTTCAAGAGCAATATGCCATTATGTCTTAAAAGAAAAGTGTTTGATCAATGCATCCTTCCAGTGCTTACGTATGGTGCAGAGACGTGGACCTTAACTAAAAGAGACATACAAAGGCTGCAGACAACTCAAAAAAGCATGGAGAGGTGCATACTTGGTGTAACCAGGAGAGATAAGAAGAGGAACTCGTGGATCCGAAAAATGACAAGAGTGGAAGACATCATGATCAGAGTTAAATCCCTGAAATGGCAATGGGCTGGACATACTGCCAGAAGGACAGATCATCGATGGACAGCCGAAATTTTAGATTGGATTCCAAGGGACAGGAAAAGACCCAGAAGAAGACCACATGGGAGATGGGTGGATGAAATTCGAAAGTATGCAGGGGTGACATGGAGGAGACTGGCACAAGACAGACCGTTGTGGAGGAAACTTGGGGAGACCTTCGTCCAGCAGTGGATTGATAATGGTTGACAATGATGATATCATCATCATTGTCAACCATTATCAATCCACTGCTGGACGAAGGTCTCCCCAAGTTTCCTCCACAACGGTCTGTCTTGTGCCAGTCTCCTCCATGTCACTCCCGCATATTTACGAATTTCATCCACCCATCTCCCATGTCTTTTCTGGGTCTTTTCCTGTCCCTTGAATCCAATCTAAAATTTCGGCTGTCCATCTATGGTCTGTCCTTCTGGCAGTGTCCAGCCCATTGCCATTTCAGGGATTTAACTCTGATCATGATATCTTCCACTCGTCATTTTTCGGATCCACAGTTCCTCTTCTTATCTCTCCTGGTTATACCAAGCATGCACCTCTCCATGCTTCTTTGAGTTGTCTGCAGTCTTTGTATGTCTCTTTTAGTTAAGGTCCACGTCTCTGCACCATACGTAAGCACTGGAAGGATGCATTGATCAAACACTTTTCTTTTAAGACATAACGGCATATTGCTCTTGAAAAATTATGCTGTTTCTTCCAAAAGCTCTCCAGGCAAGTTTTGTACGCCGATTAATTTCTTCATCAATGTGACCCTCACTTGATATCTGCTGTCCAAGATAAACATACGTATCTGTTATCTCCAGTTTTTCTCCATCAATCGATAAATCTTCATTTCTTGTAAAAGCATTGAACATCACTTTTGTCTTCTGAAAGTTCATTTTTAATCCCACTTCTTTACTTCTTGTCAGCAAGTTCCTGGATCATACTCTGCAGCTCTGATGGGGTAGTTGCAAAAATGACTACGTCATCAGCAAAACGAAGGTGGGTTAGATAATCTCCATTAATCTTTATCCTTTGTTTTCCCAGTTCAGTGATTGAAAGACATTTTCCAATGTGGCATTAAAAAACTTCGAGATATGGTGTCACCTTGTCTCACTCCCTTTCCAATTTTTATGTGTGTTGTATTTTCAAACAGCCGAATCTTTGCACTTGCATTTTCATAGATGTTATTAATAATATTAATGTATGCATCTTCAATACCGCAGGATTTCAGAGCCGTGGTAACTGCTGATGGTTTCACCGAATCAAAGGCTTTTTCATAATCGATAAAAGCCATGCACAATGGAAGTTCATATTCCCTCGCTCTTTCAATTAGTTCTCTCAGTACGTGGATATGATCTATTGTGCTGTAGCCACTCCTGAATCCAGCTTGTTCTCTCGGTTGAGCCATGTCCAGTGTTACCTTCAAGCGGTGTGAAAGAACTTTAGTGAAGATTTTATAAACCACTGATAGGAGGCTGATAGGTCTGTAGTTCCTGAGATCCTCAATGTCACCTTTTTTTATGTAGCAGGATCATTGTAGCATTGTTCCAATCCTCAGGAATCTTCCCTTCATTAAGGCATCGAGTGAAAATTTGGGCAGTACTGTTTCAATTTCTCCACTTGCTTCTTGTATGATGTCTATAGTAATTCCATCTTCTCCTGGAGCTTTCCCCCGCTTCATGTTCTTGATTGCATGAGCAACTTCTGCTGGGAGGACTGGAAGAACTCCGGTACCTTTCATGATGTCTGGAGTACATGTATCATCCCTTTCATATAGTTTGGAGTAGAAATCTTTCACTTTTGTCAAAATTTCGCCTCTATTTCTTGTTATAGAACCATCTTCTTTTCTCAGAGCCATAATCTGTTTTCTTCCCTTACTGAGATGTCCCTTTGCTATCTTTAGGCTTTGGTTGTTTTCAATTGCTTTCCTTACTAGTTCACAGTTGAATTTTCTTACGTCTTCAGTGATACTTTTTCTTACTGTCTTGCATAGCTCTATATATATTCCACTTTGGAAGTCACATCTTCTTTAGTTGTCCTCATCTCTCTTCTTTTTTGCATCAACATTTTGGTTTTTCCTGATAATTTGTTTACATGCAACTTGTTCTTAGACCCAGCTAATTTTGTTGCTGTTTCCATAAGAGCTTTGGTTACTTTTCTGTTAACTTCAGAAATATCCACTTCTTCCGATGTTAGGCCTTCTAAAGCAGAGAATCTGTTCTTCAGTTCCAACTTGAAAGTATTATGGTGTTTTTTAAGGTTGGTTATGTCAATACATTTTGTTTGTCTTATGAGCTTGCCACGTTCCAGTTTAGTGTTGAGGTGCATCTTACATCTCACCAATCTATGGTCACTACCTGTGTTGAACTTGTTTAGCACACTGCAGTCTTCGATGACGAATTTTTTGTTACACATAATAAAATCAATTTCACTTGTCGTCCCAATTGGATGTCTCCATGTCCATTTCCTGTGTGGCTTTTTCTTGAAAAAGGAATTCAAGATGAAAAATCCTTCTGCCTCTGCAAACTCAACGAGAGTATTTCCACGCTGGTTTCTGTTGCCGTGACCGAATTTACCTACTGAAGTTTCATTCTGTTGCCGGTGCCCTATTTTTGCATTGAAATCTCCCATAATTATCTTCAAGTGCTGCTTACCTTTATTATTTAGATGACGAATTTCCTCATAAAATTCTTCAATTTCTTCTTCAGGATGACTTGTGGTGGGTGCATAAGTTTGAATAATCTGAACCTGGTATCTTCTCGATAGTTGGATAACGAGTCGTGCAGCTCTGTCAGAGGAACTTTCAACTTCTACCACTTTATCCTTCAGTTTCTTGTTTATTATAAATCCAACACCACTAGTTCTGCCAGTATCTGTCCCACGATAATAGAAGAGATGTCCACTTTTCAGTTCAATGAGATCTTCTCCTTTTCTCCTTACCTCACTCAGCCCGACGATGTCCCACTTGATCCTTTGTAGTTCCTCTTCCAATTCAAGAAGCCTTGAATCAGAAGATAGGGAGCGTCCGTTGTAGGTAGCCAAGGTCAGCATCAAATGGCAGCCTAGTCCGGTCCTCCGGGGATTCTTAGCACCCTCTGCCTTCATGTCGCACTGGCCGCTGCCTTGGCCAGGTACATTCCAGCTGCCGGAGACTGAGGGCCAAGATTTAAGTTGTAGAGTCATTTTGGAGGTGTTTGGCCATAACTCACCACGCTGGCCAAGCGGGTTGGTGAGTGTGGGATAGCATTTCCTCTGATCCCGATGGTATAGTTATACCGCTATTTGCGGTCGTCAGAGCCCCTTTAGTGGGAACAGGATGCACCACGAGAAGGCGGGGTTGACATTTGTCAAGGAGAGGCTGTGATGTTACGCATCACCTGACCTTACAACATATATATATATATATATATATATATATATTGTTTTATTGTATTCATCTTCCTTTTTGTCACTTTCACATAGTTGGCTTATGTTTTCATTAATTTTTATACTTTTGAATTTTCAGGTGTTCCCTGGATGTTCTAGTTATTCATTCATATATATATGCACTCCATAGTATGCACTCCATTCCTCTATTACTACAGAACTCAGATCTGGTAAATTTGTCATGCCACCTCAGTCGTCGCCTGGCAAAACATGGACCGCGACCGACCTTGTGATACGGGGGTCGGTTCGATAAGTGGGCTTCCGTCTCCTGACCACTCACCTGAGGTAGAGGGGTGCGTTGGCTTGTTTGGAATACGGTCTCCATTTAGCACTCCGAGCGAGTCAAATTCTGATCAAAAGAACAAAAAAATTTATAAAAAAAAATTGTTCATGTTCGGGAGGTCTCAATTGGTAGGCTCCCCATTTTGAGGTTTTCTTGTTGTGATGATGGGCGTTGTAAAACTTGCCCACGTATTCATGATTCTAATGTTGGTGCGTCTGATGATTCCACCTTTTGTAAAATTGCTGATTGTGTCTACATGTTTACTTGCAAAGAAATCAATTTCAGTTATATAAGACAAACTGGTAGCCCTTTACATATCAGGATCAATGGACATAGATCTGATATCAGCACTTTCAAGAACCGTAAAGACGTTGAATTGATGCATTTTTAAACTTTTAACTTTGACAATATCACCATCAGAATTTTATTCGCAGAGACTGATCTCGATAAACGCTTGCTTTTAGAAAATTTCTGCATGATACAATTCGAGACGATTTATCCGTACGGACTCAACAATCTATTTAATGGAATCAGATTTAACTCCGGTGCTCAGAAGACTAATATTTTCCAGTTGTTCAAACTGAAGCCTTTTCTGTCGTGGGCTGGTGTGAGAACCAGGGGTTGTCGTGGTAGCGGTGCTCTTTCGAAGAGGTTCGTCAGCTTCACCCTAATGTTACAGGAATTTGATATACTTCATACGAATCTTCCCAAAACTTATCGCTCCAAAATATGCAGCCTTAATAACAGAAAATTTAAAAAACTTTTAAGTACTCATAAAAAATTTAAATATTTTAATGTTCATTTGCAAGATCTTTTTTCTGATCTTGTGGACTACAGGCTTTCTGTACAAGAAAATACCACTATGAGACCACATTTGGAAAAAGTGTATTGTATTTTGGGGGTTTTACAGACAAACTCGTGGATCATATTGAGCTTAAAAGGATTTTTCACAATAATAATGTTCACTTTCCTTCGAAGCAATCTGAGCGTGTGGTTGTTAGCTTTCGCTATGGCCCTCCTATTGGTAGAATGTTATTTAATTATAAATATGTAGCTGCTAATTTTGACAAATTGCTTTCGACCAGCGCAGTATCATGTCTGTGCCAAAAGATCCATACCGGGATTATATCGATATACATCACGGCCGTGTGTTTACTGGCGACACGAATGTTGTACCATATCCGGAGCTGCGCAAGGTTATGATGTTGGGTGCAAATTACAGATTGAACAGGGGCAGACTACATTTATACTGCTTACGAACTTTCAGAGCAGATCTTATTCAATTTGTGCTCAGACTTTCATACCGCTATCATCAACCTTACCAAATGTTTATACACTAAATGGATTGTGTATACAAAGACTTCAAGCGTGAAGTGCTGATTCGTCCCATCACCGGTTGTGCTAAGGAATTTACCAGGCTGCAACTACAAATGCGACTTTTGAAGAAGGATTTTGTTATCACTCCTATCGATAAGACTATTCGCTATTTGTTGCAGAAAACTTTATCTCGATACTATTGCTAACGAATTACTCAACAGTGCAACTTATGACATAATAGGTTTCTATCCACAGGAATATTATCCTCAAGAATATTATAGCTCTACATAAACGGTTGAATATTGGTAATATTGTTACCACGTTTCCATTTTTATATGCTACACCAAAATTTCACGAAACACCGATTGGGTTCCGTTTCATTACTAATGCAAGAAATACCTATGTTTCACAGGCCGGAAAATCTTTGAGAAATTATTGAGTGATGTACTTAATTGTGTAACTGACACATGGATCATCAATGATAATTCAAAGGTGCTGGAACTACTTCGAACCGGTTTTCAGCCTAGAACCATTGAGACTTATGACTTCAAAAATGTATTTACGTCTATTCCTCTTGTGGACCTACTTGATGTTTGTGACAAGCTTATGGATCAGTATGGATCAGCTATCAACATAACTAAGTCTCGTTGGACTCACTTATTAGAGTTTTGTCCATTGGCGCACCTACATAGGGGGCTTTGGGGGCTTAAGTCCCCTCCAAGGAGATTAAGAACGACGTACGTCACAAATTAAACATTCAAAAATATTATTTTACATGTTCAAAAAATTACAGTGTCTGAGATAGTGTCTTCTATTACATAGTGTCTTCTTCGCAAAGCCCCAAAGAGATTAAGAACGACGTATGTCACAAATCAAACATTCAAAAATATTATTTTACATGTTCAAGAAATTACATAGTGTCTGAGATAGTGTCTTCTATTACAAAGTGTCTGAGATGGTGTCTTCTATTACAAAGTGTCTGAGATAGTGTCTTCTATTACAAAGTGTCTTCTTCCCAAAGCCCCAAAGATATTAAGAGCGACGTATGTCACAAATTAAACATTCAAAAATATTATTTTACATTTTCAAGAAATTACATAGTGTCTGAGATAGTGTCTTCTATTACAAAGTGTCTGAGATGGTGTCTTCTATTACAAAGTGTCTGAGATAGTGTCTTCTATTACAAAGTGTCTTCTTCCCAAAGCCCCAAAGATATTAAGAGCGACGTATGTCACAAATTAAACATTCAAAAATATTATTTTACATGTTCAAGAAATTACATAGTATCTGAGATAGTGTCTTCTATTACATAGTGTCTTCTTCCCAAAGCCCCAAAGAGATTAAGAGCGACGTATGTCACAAATTAAACATTCAAAAATTTTATTTTACGTGTTCAAAAAATTGCATAGTATCTTCTATTACATGGTGTCTTCTTCCCAAAGCCCCAAAGAGATTAAGAGCGACTTACGTCACAACCGTATATAAACTATATGCGTACACTATATATATGTACACACATTGTGTACGTATACTATATATATATACAGCCCCCTCCAACAAGAATTCCTGGATGCGCCACTGGTTTTGTCTCTTGTACAACTATGCCAACATGGGTGATGGACTGTATCTTCAGGTCACCGGAATACCTATGGGTGGCGTTTTTTCAAGTTTGTTGGCTAGCCTGCATCTGTATTATTACGAACAAAAATTTATGTCTCACATCACTCAAAATTCTGGATATTTCTTTCGTTTTATTGACGATTTAATTGTTTTTGACTATTCCAATTTTGCTGTATTGGACGTTCCATTTACCCCAATTAAATCATTTTGGAATGTACTGTTCATCAGACTGAGGCGGTTCATTATTTAGACCAGTATTTCCTTGGGTGATGATCATGGCGTCGTTGTTGATCTTTTTGATAAGCGCCGTGACTTTGATTTTAATATTATTATTTTTACACACTGGACTTCTAATGTTTCTGTCATCAAACACCGAAATTTAATTATATCACAATCTGTACATGTTAATAGAATTTGTTACTCTTCCGCAAACATTGCTAAGAATCTTAAATTTGTGCTTCATCGTTTATTAATCAATCAGCTCCCTTTCAGATTTATTGCATCGTATCTTGTTAAGATTTTTGATATCAATTCTATTATTTCCGCTCCCAGTGAAAATATACGTTCTTTTAACAAATGATCCTACAAAATTAATGTGTAGGTCATACTTTTTTCATGTTGGGTCACTTGCACTTTCTTTAATTAAACACACTTTTTTCACACAACACAGCTTTATATTTATATACTAGTTTCAGCAGTAGTTATCATTCTTATTTGTGTGTCAAGTCCTGTCGGTACGCAGTTCCGTCTCACTACTTCTGTTGATGTTGGTTGTGTATGTTCTTCGGCTATTTACTCACGTCGTGAGGCTCCGGTGCTTTTCACTTGCTCTCAGTCAGTGGCTTATAGGGAGCACTGCCAGGGGGACATTTGGTTCTTGTCCGTCCCTTTTCTCGTCTCAGAAAAGCCACATGCAAAACGGGTGCTTTCTTGATGACGACAGTTTGTGCGACTGCATTTTTTGCGGGTTATTTTATGTTTTTCTTTTCGTTCGTGTGTCTTGGTATATATATATATATGGAACATTCCATTAACCAGCCCTAGAGAAGTCCCAAGCCACATCATTTTAGCTTAACAAACTGTCTGTTCAGGTTATTGTTACAAAGGTTCCGGATTCTATAAATTTTTCAAGCAGTGGGGGACGAATCAACAAAATTACGTGACGGCCCTCGTGGGATGTTGAAAAAGAGCTAGAAAAAAGCATGGATCGCTACACTCGCAATGAACAAAGGCTCACCATCCGGCCCTGTTAAAATGATTTCAACCTGCGGAAGGTTTCCTTTCTTCTTGCGGCATTTTAATGTAATGCTTAAGGTGGACGTCAAGTAATTTTGCTTCCTATACTTCCAATGGAAAAGCTTTTGTACACATTTCCTTCACAATTATAGTGTGTTCCCAAGGATTAAAATTTGAACATCGATTAAAATAACTTCATATTATAACTTGAAATACTTAATATATTTTAAAACATAACCATAATTATATTAAAAATCAATAACTTTTCTTTTGGTGGTGTTGAAACCAGAAAAAGATGGCGCGGCCGGTACTTTGATGACGTCAGTAGACAAACAAATGTTGGATTGCATAATTATGGCTACGTTTTAGAAAATATTAAGTATTCCAAGTTATAAAATAAAGTTATTTTAATCGATGTTCAAATTTTCATTCTTGGGAGAGCATTAATTGTGAAGAAAATGTGTACAGAAGTTTTTCCATAGGAGGTATAGGAAGCAAAATTACTTTACGTCCACCTTAAGCTTCGTAATAACACGAGGCTTATTGCAATCTAAACACATAAATGCATTGCCTATAAGGAAGAGAGAAATTTAGCATGTGTGTGTTAGTTGGCATTACACAAATAGAAATACTCTACGAAAAATATTTCTGGCATAACTTTTATTACCGTTTAATCAATCAAAATGTACTTATTTTAATACTTCAAAACGTTCTAGTCTCTCTTCCGTTATGTATTGAAGCCAATGCAAAGGAGAAAATGAAATGTATATATTCCTCAAAGCAAACATGGTGAAACAGCAAATTATTTTATTGCTATTCACGCTAACAATGACGGTTAGTTGTATACTGTTCAAAGAAAGATAATTATCGATTTCATTTCCACTGTTCAAGTTCAGTGTGAAGAAAAAAGTATAACAAGTTCATATTTTAGCATACAATATTTCATGGGAAATTAGTAAATGTATAAGTACATAAATTGATAATGTTTCACTCCGGGCCTCACACTGCTACTGAGTAGCATAACTTTAACAAATGACTTTGTAGCGGAGCATTCATTGGGCCGACGACCCAGAGGTATAGGCGTACTGACACCCCCACCCCCACCCCGCACTACGGGAGGGGGGGTCACGGGTGAGAGGGCCTCTAGCCTTAGCAGAAGCATTTTTCAAAATTTTTGGCGAAAACTGGATGTGAAATTGGTTGAAGAAATAGCCAGGAATTTTTGACGGCAGCTTTGAATGAAGTATGAGAATTCAAAATATAATGAGCTCTTATTAAAAAGAAAGCATTTTTTTTTCAGTAAATAAGTAAATTCTTCAAGAAATCATTTTCGCTTTAGTTTATAAAACTGGATGACGAAAAAACAGCTATTTCATAGGACTTTCATAGCCCCTTTTCATAGCCATAGCAATAGTTCTTATACATGTATATTGAAAACAAAATGTGAATGAAATATCAGTTGAATACATGAAATTTTTATAACAATGAGGATAAGGCGTATTACACTTATTTGCACATAACTACGCATTTTTCAGAATATAATGAGCTAAAAGGTGTTCGATGGAATGGAAAACCAGAGACCTGTATCATTTTTTTCTAACATAGTCAAAAGAAAAGATTTTTTTCCCACGTGCAGTAACATCGTGACATTATGTTACGTGTGTTCTTCGTATTCAAGAGCAAATAATTTAAGCAATTTTACTCTTTGTGGGTCACAATTCTTAACTGTTACTTTTTCATTTCCTTATTTATGTTCTGTATTTTCGTATAAATCGGAAAAGGTCATTACACAATCACGTGACAGTTGCGTGTTTTGTGTGTGTCTGATCGTGAGCCATTTCAAAGAGGCTGGCTTTAGTTCTCTAAAAATAAAATTTGTGTGACATGATCAACTTAAGCGTAAATGTTTTGTAGTACTTCGTATTGGTGTATAACTAGGGCAATCGTTTTAATTACACAGTGTGCATTTATGTTACATGCAATAAAGTGTAACAATTTCGGTTTTACAAAAAATATCTATAGGTTCCAAAGAATTTGAATTATTAAAGCGCCATAAAACTTAGTTAAAAAAATGGAATGTAAAAGTTTCGGTAATTTAAAGCAAATAGATTTTCTCAAAAGAGCCTCGAAAATATTTTTTGCGGGGGGGGGGGGGGGGGTTCAGATACGTCACTGCTCATAGTTGTCGTTAAACTCCTAAATAAAAAAATAATATGTGAAAAGCAATCTTTGTGACGTATTTTCTTTGGGGGGGGGGAGGGGGCAACCACCATGAGCAACTAAATGAGATACAAGTAGCTGTCCGTCCCTAATGTAGGAAAACAAGATCCAAGGAAGAAAGAGAGCCAGGGCCTTTAAGCAAACACAACATCCATGCCTCACCGAGATTCGAACCCGGAGTCTCATGGACGAAAGGTTATAAGCCAGCGCTTAGACTAGAGGCCTGAAAATGACGCGACACAATAACAGCCGGCCGAAAGTTCGTGTCCGCCAGGCCCGAAAATTCTGAGTCGGTGTCCGACCCGACCCTTGTCCGGGAACATTCAGAAACTAATCCCCGCCCGACTCGAGTCCGAAGAGATTTAATTAGAAAGCCCGATTTTATTTTATTTTTTATTTTGTACCGTCGTTTCTTAGTTACGATTTCAACGAATGTGCTTATGTGGCCACAGAAACATTCTTCGGGCGAGTAAGATAATCTTTATTTTAACTAAATTCTTATTTTGCTGAAGAGAGCAACACTTGTTTTTTATTATTTGGCTTGGCAGGACTCTCTGAGTACCACGTGAGAGGGGTATATCACGCAGAATACTGCTCACTCGAATGACGGAGTTTCTTTCTTTACGCTTTCCAACCGTAGGTTAAAAAAGAGTATATGCTCCAGCTTTGTCCGTCCGTCCGTTCGCACGATAACTCACGTGAAAATGGTTCGATTTTGACGAAATTTTAGTATGTGGTAGGGGAACACCTGGGGACGAACCCTATTGAAAATGGGTGAAGCAGAGTCAAAGGTCAGGACATAGGAGAGGGATCCATTCCATTGTCTTTATGCGTCATAACTTAAGTAAGAATGGTTCGATTTCGATGAAATTCTAGTATGTGGTATGGAACCACCTGGGGACAAACCCTATTGAAAATGGGTGAAATAAGGTTAAAGGTCAGGACATAGGAGCTGGATCCATTCCATTGTCTTTATGCGTCATAACTTGCTAAAAATGGTTCGATTTCGATGAAATTTTAGTATGTGGTAGGGAAACACCTGGGCACGAACCTTATTGAAAATGGGCGAAATGGGGTAAAAGGTCAGGACACTGGAGTGGGGTCCATTCCATTACCCTTGTGCATCATAACTTACCTAAAATGCTTGGATTGCGACAAAACTTTATCATGTTGTTCCGGCGGTGTAGTGAACCGGTTCTGTTGAATATCAACGAAATGGGGTCAAAGGTCATTGCACAAAAGTAAGATTTATTCCACAGCCATTATTCTCATAACTTGCGTAAAACTGCCTCTATTGCGACAAAACTTTAGTATGTTATTTCTGAGGTATACTGAACCATTTCTGTTGAATATCATCGAAATGGGGTCAAAGGTCAGGACACAGGAGCGAGATTTATTCCACAGCCATTATCCACATAACTTGAGTAATAATTTCTGGTATGTTGGAAAGCGTATCATAATCAATGCATTGCATGATTTTACTAACTTGTTTCTTTTGTTAACTGATAAAAACTTCGAGGTTTCGCTTTGATCTACAACGCTTTACTTGCTCTTTTACTTATGTAATATTATGTAACGTACCAGGAGATGTGACGTACCTGCCAGAAGGACGCACACGACATAAAGGCAGATAGGAATCAGAATAAAACGTCCGCGTAGCTCAATTGGTAGAGTGACTTATTCCGTAATGAGGGGATCCGGGTTCGAATCCTGGCGTGGACAGAAATGACGGAGAAATTTACTTCGTTATAATGGCGCCCGAACTATCCGGATGACCCGACCGTTCAAAATCTCGCAATGGTGTGATGTTATTTCCACACCGCGAGATAGGAAAAATAAGAGAATCCTTTCTCCAGCACTTCAAAAAAAAAAAAAAAAAAAAAAAAAAAAAAGAATAAGGGGGAGATGATGTAACGTACCAGGAGATGTGACGTACCTGCCAGAAGGACGCACACGACATAAAGGCAGATAGGAATCATAATAAAACGTCCGCGTAGCTCAATTGGTAGAGTGACTTATTCCGGAATGAGGGGATCCTGGTTCGAATCCTGGCGTGGACAGAAATGACGGAGAAATTTACTTCGTTATAATTACTGCACCCATGTCTGCAGACCTTAAAAGAGTTGGTGGGGCAGCTCCGGTGCTCAAAAGGCAGCATACTAGCATTGGATGGTAAAATGAACGGTATAAATGTATGCAGTTACTAAAAAAAGTATGCAGTTACGCTTAATACAGTATAATAGTTACGCTAAATGTCCTTCATTTTAAAATCAAATAAATCCATTGTTAATGGTTTCATTTCCTGCTTTGTGGTCCAAGTTACACACCAGTTACGTTTTAACTCTCGTGGTAATTTGATCCTTGCCAGGGGCGTAACTAGACATTTCTGCGCCAGGGGCAAACCACAAAACATTGCGCTCACCAATCTGTCTTTCTATTAGATCAGGCATGCATAATCCGCGGCCCTCCGTCTGATTGTATGCGGCCCGCGCGCACGGAAATTAGTCAAACATTTATAGAAACAATGAAAAAGCATAAACCAGTATATGGAAAGGAGTCCGGGTTCCAATCCCTGTGAGGCATGGATGTTGTGTTTGTCTTGCGGCACTGGCTCTCTCCGTTTCCTAGAACCAGTGGCCGTAAATTAGGGATCGGCGACTGCTTATAGCCCATTGAGTTGCTCACGGTGGTCGTTAAACTTCCAATAAAAAAAAAATTATAGGAATATGAATATTTTATGTGGAACTGGCGGTACACAAAAATACATAAACAGGTATGAAAATTTTTTCGGGGTACACTCAAATACACGCCGTGTTTGCAAAACCATTCGGCCGCCCCGGTGGCGCAGAGGCCTAACCGCTAGCTTATGACCGTCCGTCCAAGATAGGTCCGGGTTCGAATCCTGGTGAGGCACGGATGTTGTGTGTGTCTTACGGCACTGGCTCTCTTCCTTCCCTGGAGTCAGTCGCCCTAAATCAGGGACGGGCGACTGCTTATAGCCCATTGAGTTGTACACGGCGGTCGTCAAACTCCCAATAAAAAGAATTCGCAACTAAGATTGAAATGGCGACCGTCGATTTTCAGATGGAGCTTGCTGATCTTTTCAAAATAACGGCCGCTTGTGGCCGAGTGGGCAACGTTCGTGACTGCCACGAGAAGGGCCTCAGGTTCGATCCCAGGCAGGTACGAACGCTCGATCCACTAAATACCCGCCGTGCGTCGGATGGGCACGTTAAGCCGTCGCACCCCGGGTACTGGCCCCCGGTAATAAATAAGGGCGTCTTCCTCCCCCTTTCTACTTCGCTTCCGTGTCACTTTCCTATCAGGCGCTCTAGCCCAAATCTCCTATATAGTTTCCTATTTCTAACGGTTGTTTAAGACCTGGGGTCAGACACTCCCTTCCTAAAATCCTCTACATATGATCACGATCTTTCAAAATAACTCGTAATTTAAGGCTAAATTTACAAAAGTTTGTTTTCCAGAATTTTGCAAAAACTACTTGCTTTGTGAAATGAAGACATTGAAAATACACGCTCAAAAAAACTGCAACATTATTCGGAAGCACCTACTTATACGAACAATAATTTTTTGCGCTTTTCAACCGTAGGCTGAAGAAGTACATATGCTCCAGCTTTGTCCATCCGTCTGTCTGTCTGTCTGTCAGCACGATAGCGCGTATAAAAATGGTTCGATTTCGATGAAATTTTATTATGTGGTAGGGGACAACCTGGGAACGAACCCTATTGAAAATGGGGAAAATGGGGTCAAAGGTCAGGGCATAGGAGCGGGATCCATTCCATCGCCCTTATGCGTCATAACTTACGTAAAAATGCTTCGATTGCGACAAAACTTTATCATGTTATTTCGGAAGTATACTGAACTGGTTCTGTTGAATATCATCGAAATGGAGTCAAAGGTCAAGGCACAGGAGCGAGATTTATTCCACAGCCTCATAACGTGCCTAAAAATGCTTCTATTACGACAAAACTTTTGTATGTTTCTTCCGAAGGTATACTGAACCAATTCTGTTTTAATATTATCGAAATGGAGTCAAAGGTCAGGGTATAGGGGCGAGATTTATTCCACAGCCATTATCCTCATAACTTGACTAAAAATTTTTCTATTGCAACAAAACTTTAGTGTGTTGTTTCGGAGGTATACTGAACCGATTCCGTTTAGTATTATCGAAATGGGGTCAAAGATAAGGGCACATGAGCGAGATTTATTCCATAGCCATTATCCTCATAACTTGAGTAATAACTTGAGTAAAAAAGCTTCTATTGCGACAAAACTTTATTATGTTGTTCTGGAGGTATACTGAAAGAATCAATAGTCAGGGTAGGGAGGAGGGTTTGCCTGCGCGCAATTTCTGGTATGTTGGAAAGCGTATCATAATCAATTCATTGCATGATTTTACAAACTTGTCTGTAATGAAACAGATGAAATCAAGAGGTTGTTCTCGTCTAACTGATAAACACTTAGAGAGAAACCTGCGGATCGCTGCGCGCGCCCAATATTGAAAGACTAATAAAAACAACCAACATCACATGTCTCAGTGGAGACCTACAAAAAGAAATAAAAAGTTTTGGCGACGTCTGCATATTTTTTAAGCATATGAATTAAACAAACAATTAGGATATAGTTTGTTTAATTCATTTCTGTGCACTTCTTTTCAGCTTTTTTTTTATTTTTTTTTTTTTTTCGTTTTGGGATTTTTTGGAACCTTTTCCTGCTGCCCGCAGCTATTCAGTTAATCTGAAATTGGCCCGTAGGTGTTAAAAGGTTGTGAACCCCTGTATTATATAATATATTATCGTAATCAACCATTATTAATCCATTGCTGAATAAGACTCCAAATTTCTTCCACAACTTTCTTCCTTGAGCCAGTCATTTCACTATCTGACTGTTTCTACAGCTTTTTCCAATTGTTTCGGCTTTTTGGCCTTCAGTAACACATTAAAAAAAAACGAATGCAGCTGGATTTCGTGGCTCGCAGTCGCAGTAATGATTAAATAGCCCCCAAAGAATCTTCAGCAAGGTGAACGCCATTCTTCTCTTACAACGTACGTGCAACCGCGCCTTCATTTTTGAATGTGAGTAGTTAATATCTCCTGAACATTTTGAGAAAGAAATGCAAGTTTTAATTTGCTAGCGTACCTGAAACTGGCGAAGCATATATAGTAAGCAACTTCTGTAACGGAACAAATGACACAGTATGGTGCGAAAATTTTTTACCAGAAACTAGTGCAAAAGTTTCAATTCCAATTTTAATCAGATTGTAAGCAGAGATTTTTCCGCCCTCTCTCGAGATGCTCCCGGAGCAGCTGTCCCGCCCTAGTTACGCCTCCTGTCCTCGTTATAAATGGATTCAGTGTCAGTAGTCATTTTAGGATCCCATTGTCCACATAAGAAAAGAACCTCAGAAAAAATGTTGTTGATATACCTTCCTTTGCAATGTAAACTAGCAAATTGATCGGAAAATTTGTATTGGATAAAATGAAGGGAACATTTATTTGGGAGTTGAGCATGATAAAATTAATCGTGGTAAATCATTACAAAGAAACAAAATGCGGTGTGCAATCTGAGGCTTCAAATTAGTTATTTTTTCTTCGAATATCCTCCTTGTAATACTATTTTTTTTATTAATTTTTTTCGTTTACTGCTTGCACTTGATTGAAATAACACGCTTAGTGACCCTAGCTATATAGTTGCATGTGGACAATTTCTTGAATTTAACTTCCACCATGATAACAAATCATAGCAATTTTCGTCATACGGTGAAATCATGTAATGAGCCACTTCACCGAATCTTTCCTCTTTTGTATACTGATATAACCCCCAATCACTGAAATTATTTTCATTTTTCTTGACGAGTGGTTGCTGTACAGATTCCAATTGGTGCACTTTTTTTTTTTTTTTTTTTTTGCAATAAGCCTTCGCTTCAGTTGTCACTGCAGATGATAACATTCTCAGCTGTTAGAAATATGCTTAATTGCTCTCTGATTGTAATCGCCAGGCTCTGAGACTTATTTCCAAATTTCTAGAAATGAACTTCAACAAAGAAAAAATTATATCGTCAAGTTAATAGTAGGATATTTAGACGACAATTGTATCGTCAAGTTAATAGTAGGATATTTAGACGACAAAAGTCTGCTGAAAGAAAGCAAAGCATCACCAGAATGTGGCCAAATGACAAAAACGTCATCGATGTAACGCAAGTACAGTGCTGGAACCCTGGATAAAATATCGTCCTCCCAATCTTGCATGATCAGCTCTGCCAAAACAGCAGAGAGGGATGAGCCCATAGGAGTGCCACCACCCTGACGGTAAATGGTTCCATTAAAATGAAAAAAGGATCTCTTTGCAATAATATTTAAAGCATCGGAGATTGCCTGAACTTGCATTGGGGGAATAGTTCCCAAGTCGGACAACTTAGAAATAATCAAATCGTGGGCTACGTTCAATGGAACACTCGGATATAACGATTCTGCATCTAATGATGCAAAAATAAAAGAGGAGTCCAAGCCTCTGAATTCTCGAATACGGGCAATGGCCTGGAGGAAACTGGTGATGTAACAATATTAGATGGTTTGTTCGGTACTTGTTCATGTATTGTAGCATGCTGGAAATAGCTTATGATATTCTTATTATGCTAGTTTCCATGACTAATCTGTGTTATATTACACATTTTCTGTTTCGTGCTCTCTGGCCTGTCACTCATGAAATTGGGGATCAGGGACTTGTCAGGCTTTTTATAATAAATATTTTTCCCTGGCTCCATGCCATTCACCGTGGTGATTCACGGCGCCTTAAATAATTTTCTGTGTTTACAATTTTAACTCTACATGTTTCGTTTGATGAACGGTTTATGAAATATTTAAAATGCTACTCCTGTATATTGAATATCTTTGACTAATTACTTAACAATTTGTATAGTTTTATTGTGGTTGAGCATATTGCATATTTACTGTTATGTATTGAATTACCAGTTGTGTGGCAGAATATTTCAATAAATGAAAATGAAAATGAAATGAAATGAAATGCTCAGCGATCAGCACAAAGAGCTATGCACCACTGGGACGGCCAAATATCGACTGTACTTGTTTTGAGTTATTCAAAAAATTTTGACAAAATGAAAACTTTGCCATGCACTTATTTCATTAGTGCGTAGCTTGATTTTAATTCAGCACATTTACCTAAGGCAAAGCATTTCACTTCGCCGCCACGGTGGCCGCCACGGTGGCGAAGTGGTCTAAACGCTGGCTTATGATCATTTGTCCGTGAAGGATCACGGTTTAAATCCCAGTGAGGCATGGATGTTGTGTTTGTCTTACGGCACTGGCTATCTCCCTTCCCTGGAACCAGTGGCCCAAAACTTGTGACGGGCAACTACTTATAGTCCATTGAGTTGCTCACAGTGGTCGTTAAACCTTCAATCAAAAAAAAAATTACTTCTGCTAATACATTGTTCTCGCAATCAGCGCTCTGCTTTGTCAGTACAAATTACCAACATTCTACAACATATATCCTTTTAAGAAATAAGTTTTTGTACGTAATATCACACTTGTAGAAACAACACAGTTTTGTGACAAAAAGATTTACATATTTATTTTGAGTATGTACACTCATTGTCATAAAAATCCGCGCACCAAGAAGGAGGCCTTAAATTAAAACGAGGTTTTAGTAGTGAGATGGTACATACCAAGGACAGAAGTGATTGCAATACCACAGCAGTACGACGATTTCCCGAGGACATACGGTACACGTTCCGATCAGCGTTAGTACCACGTCGGACCGACTCGTGCTCTGATACATGCAATGATACGGTCTGGCATGGAGTCAGATACGCCGTATGTTATCCTGTGACTGATTGGCTCACACTTATTGCAATTGACGCTCTAAATCACGAATACTGGGACATAGAGAAAACTGGCATTCCATCTGGTCCCACACGTGCTCGATGGGCAAGAAATCAGGCTATCTGTCAGGCCACGGAAGCGTCGAAACATGACGTAGACAGTCATGGTAAATCCGAGCCGTGTGCGGACGGGCGTTATCTTGTTGGCAAATGACTTCGGGCCACCCCACCAGGAAAGGCAGCACATGGGAACGCAGGATCTCCTGTACGTAGCGCTGGGCTGTCAAAGTCCCTGGATCACTGCGAAAGAAGTCCGGCTGTCATACGCGATGGGTCCCCAGACCATCGCACCGGCAGTTCGAGACGTGTGCTGCTGTACAGTGAGGTTGGGATTGTAGAGCACACCTGCGGTCCTCCACATTCTGACACGGTGGTTGTCCGTTTCCATACAGAAGCGGGATTCATCGTTGAACACTATATATTGCCAGTCCGTAGCATTATACGCTCGCTTCTGACACCACTGCAATCGACGCCGACGATGGTCAGTTGTTAATGGAAGAAAACGTAAGGGCATTAGAGAATGCAGATTCGCCTCTGCCATATGTCTGGAAATGGTTCTGGCGGACACAGGAGACCCTTATACAGCCGCCACATGTCTCCTGATATTGGATAAGGACATCGTTGCATCTTGCGTGCCGCTCTCACTATCCCACAGTCATCTTTGTTGGTATGGTGTCTGGGTCGTCCGGAGCAAGTCCGCCGTGTCTGGGTGCCTTCCCGTGTCCATTGCTCCCAACACGATCGCACCGTACTGTCCGACCGACCGAAATGGCGGCCGATTCGGCGCGCCGGGCACCATTCCTCTTTTATCCCGACGATACGGCCTCGTTCAAACTCCGTCAGTTGCCCATACGCACATCTACGGCGGCTCCTCGGTATGTCTATCACACAGGGATCTCACCTGACTCTTACAGTGCACTTCTGCAAGAATGTGGAGTCCCCTGCGGGGGGCCTTATAAGCTCCAAGGATTGCGATTGCAGCTCCAGTCTCGGACACGCGGGCATGCGGAATCGCACGAAACTTTAATCATTTGCATGTCTGCCCTTCCCGTAGCTACTCACCGAGTTTCGCGTTAATCACACGTTATTTTCTTGATGCGCGGATTTTTATGGCAATGAGTGTTCGTGTCCCCAAACGATCTGCTGATTTGGAGACACCACGTCATTTTGTCCTCAAATCAGAGCTCCAATATCTGGCCACCTTACCTCAATAGCATGCTTTACCCGTTTCCCTAGCCGAGGCCTAGTCGAGCAAATGGCCGGAAGACCGTCTTTCTCACCACTCGGCAATATTTTAAGTATATTGGAAAAAAAAAAAAAACCATGTATGTATATATGTATATTTAATTTATTTAAGCGACAGAATTATCAAAAGAGAATAACGGATGGATTGAACATCAATTTCAGGCTTGAAATAAAGATTTTCCCTCCCAGCCTTAATTTGTTTACGATCAATCTCCAAGTTGAAATTAGCATTTTGAGAAACGTTGCTTTGAAACTTTCCATTGTGCAAATTAATAAGAGAGGGAGAGAGAGAAAGAGATATTCTTCATATTTAGTCACTAAAAACAATTCATAATAGGAAATAGAAACCGACTCGAAAAGATTTTTTTTTTCAATCGGACTTTTACAAAACTTTCTAGAGCCAATGCCTCCACGCAGCACTGTGACGCCCTGGGTATGAGCTATTGTTGATGTTCCGCGCGATTGTCGCTTTCGTGCAACCGCCAAAAAGTGCTTCATGCGGGCATGAAGGTCAGTCAGCTAAGTAATTCATGCAAACATCAGATTATTTTTCGCTTCTCAATTGCAATGGCAATACAGATTTAGAAAACAAAGCTATGCGGTTTCTGTCTTATTGTCATTTTTTTTTTTTAGTTGCACCGAACAAAACCCTTTGAATTTTTTTTTTTTTTTTATTTAAATGCGCTATTTAGTACGTTTTCAGCTTGAGTTGCACGAAGGGTCAGGTTAGTGCTTAGATCTGTTTTTGAATATCATGAACTCTCTTTCGTAACGTTACGAGAAAAAAGCGGTCACCGTGTTCTAAACGCTGGCTTTTGACAATTGGTTAACAAAAGTAAAAAGAATGACCTGGCTTCTGACCATTGGTCACAAAAGAAAAACATGAAAGATGATACCGAATTTTCGGGTGTAATTAGCACGTCTTTTGAATCCGTTCTGACGCAAATTAAATTTATCAAGGCTATTCAAAGTCAATGGAACCGGTATGGAAAACATAAGTATCTGACGGAAGAAAGAAGTTTTTCAATCGGAATTTTAATTCCTCAGATATTGCTGTAAACGAAATCGTGAACATACGCCCTCTGGTTGCAGACTTGTGCGTTAAGAAAAACATGAATTTATATGAGAAACATTACGCACCGGAAACGCTCTCCAACACCGAAATAATTTTTCAAATCGGACTCTTAGAAACAGAGATATCGACAAAAATAAGATGTGACTTTACGTCCTCTGGTCAGAAAAGCATGCATTATTTTAGGAAGAAAGTATTCTCAAAAGGTTTTTCCATACGAGCGGTATCGGTCCTAGAAAAAAAAATTTAGTCGAGTTTTCAGGAGCCCAGATTTTGCTACAAATACATCAGAAGCAGAAATTAACACTTATGCGCCCTGGTGGTGAAACCACTCTTTACCAAACATTAGAAATTATGTGAAAAATATTTTTCATCAGCTCTTGTATGCGATACAGGAAGAATTTTTCAAATCGGAGTTTTAGAAGCAGAAATAACGCAGAAAACGCAATTTACCTTTGTGCCCCCTAGCAGAAAGTCTATGATTTACTTGAAAATTTTGAATTTATAGGAAAAACATTTCGCATCGGAAACATTATCCAACAAAGAAGAAATTTTTCAAATCGGACTTCTAGAAGTAGAGATATTGAAAAAAATAAGATATACATCTACGCCCCCTGACACAAAAACCATGCATTATTTCAAGAAGAAAATGTTCCTAAAAGGTTTGTCGACATGAATAGTATCGGTCAACAAGCGACCTTTTTTACAATCGAAATTTTAGAAGCTCATATTTTGCTGCAAATACATTAGAAGCGGAAATTAAGATTTACGCCCCCTGGTTGCCAAACCATTTTTTTACAAAAATTAGAAATTATATGCAAATGATTTCTCATCAGGAGCTGTATCCGGTGCAGAAAGAATTTTTTCAAATCAGAGATTTAGAAACAGAGATATAGGGGGAAGCGAAATTTACCTCTAACCCCCTAGCGGAAAGTCTATGAATTATTTGAAATTTTTGAAATTATATGAAAAACGTGTCACACTGAAAACACTATCCAACAAAGAAGGAAGTTTTCAAATCGGACTCCTAGAAGTAGAGATATTGACAAAAATATGGTATACATCTACGCCTCCTGGCGGAGAAACTGTGGAATATTTTAAGAAGAAAATATTCCAAAAACGTTTTGTTGGTGTGAGTGGCATCAGTTCACGAAAGAATGTTTTCAATCGACATTTTAGAAGCTCAGATTTTATGGCAAATACATTAAAAGCAAAAATTAACACTCACGCCCCGTGGTGGCCAAGGTATTCTTTACCAAAACTTTGAAATTATATGCAAACGATTTTCCATCAGGAGGTGTATCCGCTGAAGAAAAAAATTTCAAAGATGAGTTTTAGAAGAAGAGTTATCGGGGGAAACGTAATTTACTTGTACGCCCCTAGCGGGAAATCTATGCGTAATTTGAAAAAGTAACTATATCTAAAATACTCTTCGACATAAATGGAATCGAAAGATAGGAGATTTTTTTCAATCGGATGTTTAGAAGCAAATATGTGGAATAAAACGTATTTTTGAACTTGACATCATCTGCATTTACGCCCTTTGGCGGCGAAGTTTTACATCGTAAAAAAAAAAACGAAATGAAGGATCATCATTCGCATATTTCAAGCTTCCCAATGCAAAAAGAATTTTTCAAATCGGACTAATAGTTGCAGAGATATCGTGGGTACAGACGGACGGACGGACGGACGGGCAAACCGGTAACATAAGCACGATATTTTTTGACAAAAGACGTGCTAAAAAATTACGCGCAGCTAACCAGGATGGAGAGTAGCCTATTCCGCGAAGTGTGAACCACCGTCCAGGGGACGCAGTGGTTTAAGCGATGGCCTTTGATCATTCTTCCGAAAAGGGTCCGGGTTCGAATCCCCGTGAGGCATGGATTTTGTGTTTCTCTTATGGTACCATTGATGTAGAAGGGGTTTAGCGCGCCTCAGCTGCGCAAAAACATTATTTTCTTAGGCTTAGCGTCGCAAGGCACTTTTTGTTTGTAGCTGGAAAGAAAAGCAAGGCAGAGCAATTTTTTTTATAAATGATCATGTGTGCAAAAATAGAGAAAACTATGTTCTGTATAGAAACATATTAAAACCTACACTGAATGTTTATACTGCAGAGATGGCGTCCGGGGTGGTCGAGTTTTTTTTTGTTTTTTTTTTTTATTGAAGGTTTAACGACCCCCGTGAGCAACTCAATGAGCTATAGGCAGTCACCCGTCCCTAATTTAGTGTCGTTGGTTCCAGGGAAGGGAGAGAACCAGTGCCGTAAGACAAGCACACCAGCTATGCCTCACGGGATTCAAACCCGGACCCCTTTCGGAAGAATGATCAGAGGCCACAGCCCACCGAGATTCGAACCTGGACCCTTCTCGGACCAATGATCATAAGCCAGCGCTTAGACCACTGTTGCTTTGAAACGTTGGCTTTCAACCATTTGTCCGAGTTGGGCCAGAGCTCTTGCTCTAGATGGTGTATGGGTTGTGTGTTTGTCTGATGGCGCAGGATTTGTCCCTTCCCTGGAACCACTAGCTCAAAATCAATGATGATCGACAACTTATAGCCCTATAAGTTGCTCATTGTGGTTCAAACCCTGAAACAAAACAAAACAACACGAAAAAACGAGTGAGCTAGCAGTCTGCGTGGCTCTAACTTCTGACCATTGGTCTGAATTGGGCCGCGTTCGAGTTCCTAATGAGGTATGGGTAGTGTACTTGTCTTACGATGAGGCATGGGTAGTGATTGTTTGGTGGTCGTTAAACCAACAAACAGTCTTGTAAAACGACTGAGCGGTATTTAAATAAAAAATTGATATTCTTAGCATCTGACTGTCATGTCTTTCTTTTATTTAAAAATTGTTGAAGTTAAACAATTTTATTTTAAACCGATGAGCGTAAATTTAGTACTGGAAATGTAAGAAAAAAAAATAAATGTAATAAACAAATAAGATTTCACAGGGCTTCTGAAAATTTTTCTACCCGGTTGTATTTTCCTAATCGCTTCACTGGTAAGGGATTTTTTAATTTAGAACTACACTATATTGAAAACAGTCACCGGACACCTAGAAGAAAAACACCACATAGCATTGATTAACATACATTAGTACGGTGTCGGTCCACCTTTGGCCTTAATGCATGCACTGACCCTTCGAGACATGCTACCGACAAGGTTTTGGAACACAGCGTTGCCGCACCGGTGGCGCAGTGGTCTCAGCGATGGCTACTGGTCATTCGTCCGAAACTGGTCCGGGTTCGAATCCCGTGAGGCATGGATGTTGTGTTTGTCTTACGGCACTGGCTCTCTCCCTTCCCTGGAACCAGTGACCCTAAATTAGGGACGGGCGACTGCTTATAGCCCATTGAGCTCCTCACGATGTTCGTTAAACCTCCAATCAAAAAAAAAAAAAACCATACAGCGTTAGGTATGCGCATTCATTCAGTACATAATGCCGCCGCTAACTGTTGCTTAGTAGTAGGCCTTGGTTCCAAACTTCTTATGCGGCGCTCTAATTCATCACATAGGTGCTCTATGGGATTAAGATCAGGGCTCTGTGCTAGCCAGATCACACACGATACGGAACTATCGTCAAACCACACAGTAACAGTCCTTGCATTATGGCGCTCTGGACGTGTGTGCCTTTGCTCCGTGTTTTTGTGCCCTTCTGCGATTCCCGTCATCTGCCTTGTTGCGTGTGATGTTCATGAAGTTCTCGTCTTTCGTTTGAGACATCTCCCAAGTCGGTGAATGCTCTTTTGTTCCTATTATCCTCGTTTTACTTCTCGCCCAAGATGTTCGTTCTACGAACTTTCTTCGCCATTGCAAATGGCGTCTTCTCTCGGATTAGCTTAGGGCCCTGCCCATCTCTCTGAGCCTCCTCCTTCTGCCCTGCATACAACTGACGTTGCTACCGCGTTCCTAAACGTTGCCCCGTATATGCCTATCTATGATGGTGCCAAGAATCAAGAATGCCTCTTCTTCCCCAGCTATGGCCTCTGCTGTCCTGCCTTCGCCGTTACGTCAGACAGTGTGATGGATGCTTCATCTTCTCCTGAAGCTGCGTCATAGCCTCGTTGTTACCTGCTCAATTAGCTGCTGCACCGGACGTTACTCTTCCTAGTCCTCTCTTGTCCTTGCTTGTTGGAGTCCTCGAGGAAGGGGAGGCTGTTCTGGTGCTCCACCCCTCAGAACAGCCTCCCCTCCTCGAGGACTCCAACAATTACCTGCCTGCACGTACTCATCTGTTGCCTCGTCTACTGCTTCGGCGTCCCATCTTCCTCGGTAAGTGCTTTAGCTTCCTATGTTACTCTTCATGGCCATGATTTTCCTAGATATTTCTGAAGACTCTCCCACTGGTCAACAGCTGCAATCTGCTCTTGAACTCGGAGTTTCCTTCGAGGCCTTTCCTGACACTCCCTGAAGAAATATTATTCGGCCTTAAAGACGATACCCCCACTTCCCTCCCCGGTACCTTCACTTACATGGCCAGAAAGCTTCGGTCTGTCATTGTGTATTTTGCTACTAAACAGCTTGCTGCTCCGGTACTGAGCCAGGGATCTCCCTGGGTTCTCGCCATCTGCTCCCGGAGCCCATTTCCCTCCATCCAGTTTCTATATCTTTGTTACGTGTGCCTCCAGAAGTGTCACATGAGATGTTTCGTGCTGCCTTGAGCAGGCGCGGGCGTGTGGTGGGCTCCATCACCATGCTCTCAGCTGCTCTCAAGGACCCTAATAACAAGTCCATCGGTGGCCTTCGCCGCTAAGCTTGAGTTGTTTTCTTTTCTGCTGCCCACCTCCGAGACTGCCCTACTGTTCTTATTTTCCGTTGTGGACATCAGCAACGACGCATCGAAGCTACGCCTTTGCCTTCTTTTGCGGCTGGTCCATCGAGATCGCCTTTTGGGCAGGACACAGAAACGGAAGGAATGAGGCCGCCCCGGTGGCGCAGTGGTCTAAGTCGCTGGCCTCTGATCATTCGTCCGTAAGGGGTCCGGGTTCAAATCCCGGTCAGGCATGGATGTTGTGTTTGTCTTACGGCACTGGCTCTCTCCCTTCCCTGGAACCAGTGACCCTAAATTAGGGACGGGCGACTGCTTATAGCCCATTGAGTTGCTCACGGTGGTCGTTAAACCTCCAATCAAAAAAAAAAAAAGAAGGAATGAGAGCAAGTCTAGCGACTTTGACAGAACAGTTTGTAGTAATATTAGAGTACAGTAGATGGCGCCACCATACAAGTACGATGTTGCACACAGAGGGGTGAGAGAATTTCAGGGGGGCATAGGAAAGGATACCCATTTAACCAGTGGGTCCAGCCTGGGGGCCGTCACTTAACGTGCTCGTCCGATGCACGGCGGATATTCAGCGATTGTTAGTAAATCACACCATCTCTGAAAGATCCACCCAGGCTCGAACCTGAGGACCTTGCAATGATAGTATGACCACTAAGCCATCCGCGGCTCTGCACGGTTTTTTGTATGTCTTGCCCTATTTAATAGTATGGCCGTGTACCGGCTCATGTGAAAATTTCTATATTTAACTTCTAGTGATTGAATCCTGCCTCGTGCTCCATGCTCGTCATGTTCACTGGCCGGGCTGACACGGTCGGGGAGCGAGTTACTATGTGATTGGCGAGTGTGAAATCTTGATTCCACTCTAGCTATTGTCGGTATCAAGAGCAGAGGAACTTTGCCACTCCGGTCGCTCGATTTTTTGTTGTTGAAAAAAGTGTTTTGGTGCAGTCTCTGGACTTAGAAAGAAAATACCCTTCTGAGGGTAAAGTCCAGTACCGCTCACATATTGATGTTAGTGTCAGATTGCAGGTACGTCGTCATCGTGCCAGTCCCCCTGATCCCTGGACTCTTTGTTCCCGGATCAGGCCAAAGCCCGCGCGCCCCGTTGAGCTAAGTTTTGGCTGTTGTGGGATTACCTCTGGTACCCACTCAGCACTTAGTGAATCTGACACCCTCTCTCACAGAGATGTCAGCTACCCACAAGGGTAAAGCAATTCAAAGGTGGTCGAGAAACTACCTAGCCCTGTAGGTAGTTCTGAGGGCAACCCCCTACTTCCGAGACCAACCGCAAGAAAAGGCCCCGCACCAGGCCGAGGTCTTCTTCGAAGACTCTTCCTGGTGCGAAGGGTCCACCGGCAGCTACACCCATGAAGGGGGGTCCCCCACCTCAACTGAGTTAACTCAGTCAAAACCTGGTGAAGACACATTTTTACCACTTCCACCCATGGCAAACAAGGGGACATCATCGCCCCAACCCGAGCCCTCTCGGGTTTCTGAGGGGTTGCCCGTTGGCCCTCCAGAGGCCACTCTAGAGGCCAACCAGCTCTCCGTGACACCCCTCGTGCCTACACCATCGGCCTTCTTGAGTCACGTCTTCTCTCTTCTAGGGGAGGTAGAGTCTGCTATTAGGGACTCTCGGGTCACTTCCCCAGGTCGAGAACAAATGGAAGAGGGCCTAAATGAGATCCGGAGAGCTTGCATCTCGCAAGCACGTGAGTCGGCAGCCCTACGTGGTAGGCTGTCTGCAGCTGTGGAGTCTCCCCGCCAGGCCGACGCCGAAGTGGTTTCCTATGCCGAAGCGGCTAGGAAAGGGGCTAGTACGGCAACAGGGCTTTCGCCTGCCCCACGTAAGAAAAAGAAAAAGTCGGGGGACCGGACACACATTTTTCTGGTCTGTCCCACTGTTGACAGTGCGTTCTCAGAGGATGTAAAGAAGACAGTGTGTTCTAAGATGATGTAAAGAAGACCGTGCAAACGGCAGTCAACCCAGCTAAACTGCGGCTCGGGGTCAAGAGCATTAGAAACATTAGGAAGGGTGGGGTTGCGATGGAGTTTTCCCGTCCAGAGGAGCTCGATCGCCTCGCCCAGGAGTTGAGAACCAATCCGATGACCAAAGATTGCACGCTTCCCACAGCCCCACTGAAGAGATTACCCCGGTTGATAGTCTATGGCGTCGACGGGGAACTATCTGGCAAGGGGTTTGAGGGCAGAACCCTGACCTCGAAAACGGGCTTACAGCTCGGTTTCCCATCAAGGGTAAGGGAAGTCGGGTCCACTGGGTGGTAGATGTATAGCCGAAGGCCTTCCAGATCTTAATGAGGCGGAAGACGCTGAACTTAGGTTGGTCAGTGCTCCGCTTAAAGGAGTTCCTGCGTGAAATCAGGTGTTTCCGGTGCAATGGCTTCGGTCATTTCCGGAGAAGCTGTTCTGAGTCTGATGATAGGTGTGACAACTGCGGTGTAGTTGGGCACCAGCACCATAAATGTGCGGCCACACCGAATTGCAGCTATTGCTCGTCAGCTAATGCCGAATTCCGGCTGGGGTTGGACGTAGCCCACTCAAGCTTCAGTAAGACATGTCTTAGTCTTATTAGGGAACGTGAGCAGATGAAAAGCCGTGTCAACTATGGTTGACAGATTATGGTACCTCAGAGGTACGTAGCTCTCGAAAGTTCTGTTTGTTGGTCTCTGACCAAGGAGTTTCTGATGACTGTGGCCCGGAGTCATCACCGCAGTACAGGCCCTAGACCTGCGGACCAATGTAATCATTTCTGTGTGCGTATTGTGTTTCTGTGCTGAATATTTGTGAGAGGGATTGCATGAGACCCTCAAGTGTCAGTAATGTGCACGTATTTCTGTTTGTTTAGATACCTAATAAAGGACTTTTGTCTCAAAAACTCGCGTTGGCGGACGGAACTCCCAGCCAAGTGATGTGAAAAATTATTGAATTTTTTTTTGTTTGCCCCGGCAATAACACGTAGCACGCACGGGCTATGATTCAAGGGTGCAAGGTACTGGTCCCGTGGGGGAGGCAGAACCCCACAGGTGGACCGATTCTGTCCGAGTGAAAGACTGTGGTTTCAGACGACTGATGGGCTAGCTGTCGCAGCGCCGTCAGGAATCTAAGTGAATTCCAACCAGTTAGAGAGTTCAGCATAATTGCCGCCCCGGTGGCGCAGTGGTCTAAGCGATGGCCTCTGATCATTCGTCCGAACGGGGCCCGAGTTCGAATCCCGGTGAGGCATGGATGTTGTGTTTGTCTTACGGCACTGGCTCTATCCCTTCCCTGGAACCAGTGACCCTAAATTAGGGACGGGCGACTGCTTATAGCCCATTGAGTTGCTCACGGTGGTCGTTAAACCTCCAATCAAAAAAGAAAAAGAAAAAGTTCAGCATATCCCTGCGATGTCTGCAATTAGACGGTGCAGGTAGTGTAATCAGCTTAGCTTACTGAAATATTTCCCCTGCTCCGGTTTGTTATGCGCGGTTTTTGTATGTCTTGCCCTGTTCTACTGTATTGCCATGTTTTTTTCCATTATTTCGATGTACCGCTCTCAGAGAACTATTAAAGCGATGTTGAAGCCTTGCTTTATGGCTCGGTGCATTATCCTGCTGGTACCAACAAGGCTCATTCCCATAATATTGCCACAGATTTGGTAGGGCGTAATTGTCCAGAATATCGAGTTAGACGTTCTGGTTGACAGGATTGTCCACGATAACCAATGGGCCTGGACCATACCACGAAAAACACCCTAACACGAGTACACTGCCAGCTCCAAACTTGACCGTAGGAACAATTCACTGTGCTAAATAGCTTTCCCCGGCTGCCGCCATACCTATACGCGAACATCAGACTGATGGATCGTGTATCTGGATTCATCAGTCCATAGGACCCGTTTCCATTGATTTACGGTCCACGATAAATGTTCTTTACACCACGCTAAACGACGAGTAGCATTCCGAGTGGAGATGAAAGGCTTATGCGCAGCCGCACGACCACGGTAACCCATGGAATGATGTTTCCTACGAATGGTACGTGTACGTACAGAGGTTCCAGCATTTTTACTCACCTGTACACTGAAGTTTGGTGCATTACTCCGTCGATTAGCTGTAACGACTCTCCTGAGGCTTCGATGTCCTCTTACACTGATTTTCTTTGATCTGCTGGTACGTTTTGCTGCTTCAGGCATGCCATGTGTCTTCCACTTATTCAGTACATCCAGAATAGCTGACCTGGGTATGTTTAAACGCCTCTCGATTTCCTCATGGACAACCCACTAATGTAACACCCAACAATCTTTCCTTTCTCTAAGTCAGTTCTCTCCCGCCGCGACATTTTCACTCAACCTCACAGTGCGATACGATCGCGGTCAGCTGCAGGCTTGTTTTCATACCATTTGCAGCTGTACCACGCATCTTAACAACGCAGCGGATTCGTTCATTTGCTATTGAAATGGGTGTCCAGTGACTTTTGCCAATATAGTGTATATCATTATATGACGCTGTCTCACTCCCTTCCCTGGAACCAGTTGCCCTTTTTTTTGGGGGGGGGGTCAACAACCACCAAGAGCAACTCGATGAGCTATAAGCAGTCGTCCGTCCTTACCTTACATTGTAAAAAATTCTCTGATATTCACGAGCCGCTTTCCCTGATTTCTTTCGTGAATTAACGAAGCATATTTTCCGCCCAGGTGGCGCAGTGGTCTAAGCGATGGCTTATGATCATTCGTCCGAGATGGGTCTTGGTTCGAATGCTGGTGAGGCATGGATGTTGTGTTTGTCCTATGGCACTGTCTTGCTCCCTTCTCTGGAGCCATTGGCCGTAAATTAGTTGCTCACTATGGTCGTTAAACCTTTAAAAAAAAAAAGAAACATGTTTCTAATACAACTTTTTCCGTGAAATTATAACGAAGTAAATTTTTCCGTCATTTCTGTCCACGCCAGGATTCGAACCCGGATCCCCTCACTCCGGAATAAGTCACTCTACCAATTGAGCTACGCGGACGTTTGTTCTGACTACTATCTGCCTTTATGTCGTGTGCGTCCTGCTGGCAGGTACGTCACATCTCCCCCCCCCGAAAGAGGGCCGGGGGCATGGCCCACGGGTCAGCCGTGGCCATGAATCGTTGCAGGCAGCCATCCACTGTAGAACGTGCACTTGAGAACTCCCTGTCAATCTGGTGTGTGGAATGCAACGTCACACACATTTATTTTTCGAAGCGCTGGAGAAGGGATTATCTGATTTTTCCTATCTCGCGGTGTGGAAATAACATCACACCATTGCGAGATTTTGAACGGTCGGGTCATCCGGATAGTTCGGGCGCCATTATAACGAAGTAAATTTCTCCGTCATTTCTGTCCACGCCAGGATTCGAACCCGGATCCCCTCACTCCGGAATAAGTCACTCTACCAATTGAGCTACGCAGACGTTTGTTCTGACTGCTATCTGCCTTTATGTCGTGTGCGTCCTGCTGGCAGGTACGTCACAAAATGACGGTAAAAACTCTAAATTTAAGGCATTTTTTGTACGCCAGGAAAACTCTGAATTTTCAGAAACCATTCCGTAAGAAAGGTTTCTGAAAATTCAGAATTTTCCTGGCGACCCCGTTCCCTCTTTTTCGGTATCCACATAACGAAAATTTTCCAATAATAGGAGAGATTTTTGAAAATACTTGGGGTTTGATTAATTGTTAGATTTCCATAATCCGTCGAAAAATCTGATTTCGAAGTTCTGTAACGAGATCGGATATTGTGGATTGCATATCACATGAGTTTTGGTTTTTGGGGCACAGGATATTTCTTAACATCTTCCCCATTTATTTATTTATTTATTTATTTTTTTTTTTTTTTGGAGATTTAACGATAGGGTGACCATATTTCCTTGAGACAAAAACTGGACATTGGGATGACAAAAACGGGACAAAAAAAGTAAGACGATAAAAAAAATTTTTATTACTCAAACATATTGAACTTACTATTATTCTTCAGTTAACAGTGACAGAACCCATACAAAAATGTAGGTACACTTAGCGGGGGACTGTATTTCACCGCGATCGTACCATGAATATTTCTCCGATGAAGTAATCTTACGCAGTAAACTTCGGTCTTTCAGCACCTTATCATAAAACTTCTCACACATCATGACACAATTTGTCTTACAACTAACATAGCTCTCATTGTTTCAACACTTAACCTAGATTTCTCCTTTGACCACATACTGTTCATAACAGAAAATATTCTCTCAACAAGTGTTGTACTTCCTGGAAGACAAAGAATAAATTCTACAATGTTACAAAAGTCCTGAAAGTCTACACTGTTAAAAATTTCACAGTTAGATTACGGGCAACGGCCGGCAACTGGGGGCCCGGCCGTTGCCCATAAAACTATGGCTTGGCCCGTTTTTGTGAAAGCCCATGAAATTACGGTCTGAACCCTAAATACTAAGCCCATAATCTGAAGAGCAACGCCCATAAAAATAAGTTTGACCGTACTGAGCAACCCCATAATTTGAAGGGCATTGCCCATAAAAAAATAAGTTTGACCGTACTGAGCAACGCCATAATTTGAAGGGCATTGCCCATAAAAAAATAAGTTTGACCGTATTGAGCAACGCCATAATTTGAAGGGCATTGCCCATAAAAAAATAAGTTTGACCGTATTGAGCTATGCCATAATTTGAAGGGCTATACCCGAAAAAATAAGTTTGACCGTATTAACTTAAGCTGTAATTTGAAAGGCAATCCCTGTAAATATGAAGTTTGACCATATTCAGTTAAGCCTCACGGCAAGTAGTCACCGACTTTTACATAAATGCATTTTTTGTGGAAGAGTGTGCAAGTAAATGCATGTTTTTTGTGGAACAGTGTGTGAGTGTGAAATTGTTACTTACATTATAACTGAATCAATTCAGTTCTAAATGTGAGTAATGATATTTTCATATCTTAAAATCAGGTTTATTACAATATGATAAATAATGACATCAGTTACACACAGATTTGTTTAACATTAGGCTTTACGAACTCTGTACACACAGTTGGTTGAACAATACTTACGTTTCTTTTAGACATGTTTTAATTGGAGAATTATTTCTAAAGCACAGTTGGTTGAACAATACTTAGTTTCTTTTAGACATTTTAATTTGCACATACGTACTTATGTAGTATTTGTATGAATGAATACAAAGGGCAGTTATGTAGTAAAGATATGTACAGGCATATTTTTGTATTTATATGTTATATCAATGACAAACAGAACTACAAACTGGCATCCGAGTACATTGCGTCTATAAGGGTATTCAATCCACAATGGTGTCAAAGTTGGTTTTTCATGTAGGTTTTGGCTAGTATTACATTTGACATAGGGTTGAATCATGCTTTTTTTGTTTTCACATTCACTGCCTTGTGTGCTGGTTTATTTTACATTCTACTGAGCACTGTGTTGTCAGTGTTCCCAGAACTTTTACTGTCTTGTTTCCTTTCTCTAATTTTTGGATATTTACCTACTTTTCACATGTTTAGTAAAATTATGTCAAAAACTGGAAGTACTGCTTTTGAAAGATCACATTTCTTCCCCATAATTAAGGTATCAGAAAGAAAAGAAAAAAATACTTGAATGGAAATGAGAGCTTTTGAACTTGATAGGGCATAATTTCAAATCTCAGACCCCCACCCAAAGAAGAAACACTTGTTTAGACCCTGATTCTAACTGAGTCATTGTAGAACATTAATGCATATCAATATTTCTAAAATATTAAATTTTCCTGTTTGGAATGTTTTAGAAATGACTTCAGTGATTAAACCTGTTCTTTCATTGTTGTGTTGCCACAAGGAAACCATTTGAGGGCACAAAATTTTTTTTTGGAAAGCTATTAAATAGTTGTATTTATAATATCTTGGCAATACCTGAAGATACTGAAACAATTTTTATTGATGTACAAATCAGGTGTTTAGTGACAAAGGAAAAGAACACGGCAGAATCTTTAAATTTCTCAAAAACAATTTCATCGTATCATTTTGTACCAATTTCAGCACTATCATCTTAAAACATGAAATACATGCTTTGCATATTGAACATCTTGAATAGACCTTTAAAATAGGAATTACAAAATGTGTAAAAAATTTCGTATTTTTTAACTTGAAAAAAAAAGTGGCTTCTGATTTATCTTAAAATATAAATTTTCCTTGGCATCCAGGTTTTACTACCTGGGTAGGTAAATAATTTATGTATATACCCAGCTGCGCATGTAACATTTCAGATATTTTCCAAGCTCTGCTTAAAGTGACACAGGTGAAAGATTTCACTCGCAGAAATTTAGAATGAAATCAATTTTTTTTTACATTTAACTTTAATTACTACATTTGCAAAGCAAAGAAACTGTTCATGATATATTTTCACTGTCATTTTCTTGGCCAGCATTTACCAGATTCAGTAAAAAAAGAATAACAGTCGAAACTCGTTATAATGAAATTCAAGGGGGACAAAAAAAATTTGTAGCAACGTTTTGTTCTTAAAACATTACAAATTTTTCATTAAAAAGTTAGTATGTACTACAGAAATTTTCATTACGCATAAGATTGCAATGCTGTAAAAGTGAAATAGTGCCCACAGAGACAAGCAAAGGTAATTTTTTTGTAATGGGAAGTTTTTGCTAAAGTAGTAATAATGAAATATATAAGCTTTAATTAATATGTATGTATGAAATTATGTACTGTATATATTTTTACTTATACATATCAGGGTTTGAAAAATACCATGCCTGGGTTGTGTGAATCATTGACCTGGGCAGGCAAATAAATAATCTAGTTGCCCTAGGTGCCAGACTGGGCAATTAAATCTAAAAATGAAGTTCAGAATATAATTTTCTACTACAAGAAAAAAGACAGTCATCGCATGTCATGTTGCTTTTCACTGCTAATCACTGGAAGTTGTATTATTGTTACGCAGTGCCAAGGACAGAAGAATATCACTTCTTTAATTATATTATGCTTTAGGTCCATAAATTGGAAGCATATGTAATTTTGCTCCAAATGTTTAAAGTCAGCGACTGAATGCATGCCTCTGATGGAACTAGCCTCCTGTGTTTATTGACAAAGGGTTAAAACTTCATATTTTAATGTATTTCACATTTTTTCAGATATTTCATATTTTAAACGTGTTTTAAAGATTTTTATTGTAATATGGACCTGTGAGTCTGACACTGTGAAGAGAAGCTGCGATAGGAATAATGCATCGCTCCAGTGAAGATGTGAAGCTTTGATCCGTTAAAAGGAAGGTTTGTTGCTGTGTGGAAATGACGGGTACAAGAGAAAGAGGACTTACGTTATTGGCAGAAGAGCAATAAATGTTGTAGTGATACGCTACAGAAAATAGGTCCATAGCAGCTACCCTTTATTTTGTTGTATCCTGTACGTTGTTGGCAGGAAAAACCGGATAAAACCTCTTCGATTTGCAAAAGATACATATGAGTAAGATAGAAACTCGCGTGCGAACAAGCTATTAACAGAAGAACCAAAAGTGCAGAGACACAGCAAATGTGTTCAAACCAAAACCGAAATTTATAGTTCCCCAGTTTTCTGTACAACATAGAAAAGCATATTAGTACTTTCAGTAAATGTGTACTTCAGCGTCCTAAACTATTTCGTTGGAAAAATTTAACTGTGGGTGAAAAGTTCGATGCACACAATTTTTTAAGCATGCAAAATAATAGGGAAAGGTGAAAAATTATATTATTTTTAGATAAAAAGGAAATAATTTTTCCGAAGTATTAACCTGCGAGTACGATGGTTTGTAGCAGGTGGTGCGGGAGGCTGAAGCGATGCTAACGGCCACCACGTGAAGGTGCTGTGCGACGGAGCGGAGTACGAGTTGGTAGCAAATGCGTGGAAGAATACGACAGCAGTAGGGTATATTTTTCGGAAGAGTGTCGTGTAATCGTGCGCAGAAGTAGTTCAAACCTGTTTTATTCATTTTTGAGAAAGATATGTGCAGAATGTCGTTATTAGTGGTTTCACAGTGTCTCCGAATGGAAAGAAATTAAGGAATGTAAAATAATTTATGTACGACAGAAGTTTTGAGGAAGACGTTTTGGTTCCAGTTGAACCCAAAGTTTTAGTTTTGGTTTGGAAGATGTGCACAGGTAGGTGATTTCTTCAAGCACTTCATTTGCAGTTCTGCTGTTATTCAGTACATCGTAGCTCACATTTTTTTCCTCGTGACATGGATATTTTTCAAAATAAGCAATTTTCTTCAATTCATATATCGCACTATGGCAGGGAGACAGCTTCTTGTATTGTGGCGAATAATGAAATTTTAAGCCCTGACGAAATCCGAAATGACTGACGATTTTGTACTTCCGCTTTCTCAAAATTACCCTTCAAAAAACAAAAACTTACAATGCTGCGCAAATTCAACCTCTTTCTTTCTGCGTATGCCTACAAGACTTTTCGATGACTACGTACTGCTAAACCGCTTCCTTCTTAATTCTTCCGCCCGTTACATGCCCTTCTCAACGAAGCTTCCATTCACCGGACTTCACCTTGATGCCGTTGCCGCTCTCTCGTCCTATGCCTACCGCATGTACTCTTCCAAACCATCGCACTCTCAGGTAAATACTTCGGAAAACTTTCCTTTTATCTAAAAATACTATATTCTTGCACCTTTTCCCATTATTTTGCATGCTTAAAATATTGTATGTCACACTTTTCCCACACAGTTACATTTTTCCGACGAAATAATTTAGACGCTAAAGTACACATTTACCAAACTTTCTATTTCGGATCAGGGAATCATATGCGAAAGAATGAAAATTTTCACGTCTGCTTTAAAAACAATTACAAAACATGAACAAACTATATTGTGTAGCATATGAGTATAAAATGGTTCGCTCTCTTGGCAAGAAGGTACTTGCTTGGACTTGTAGTCATCCGCACGTGAATTGCACGGCGAAGCGAATCTTCCTTTCAACAAAGCAAATCTTCACATCGTTGCCGTAGTGATGTGTTAGGCCTACCACAGCGTCGCACTCACAAGTCAATATTACAAGTTTCCGACAAAATAATTTAGGACGCTAATCTGCCAATGATGAAGATTGGAGTGCCATTTCAGGTGGATTCAGTAGTTTTAAAGAGTTTGTAGAAATCAATGAAAATGCATTATCGGGGAATTGAGGGATATTCAAGAAATAGCCAATGAAATTCAGGATGATGATGAAGAGACATAACGAAGAATTAACAAAAGATCCCCAGACTGTCACGAAAGCAGTGTAGAAGCTTTGGAAACACTGTCACTACATACAACTCACCGATACATCTAATTGTCACACATTCCTGTTTAAACAAACTTGTAAAAGCTGTTTTCAATGAGAGGCAACAGCAGAAACAGTCTTCAGTTTTACATAACTTTAAAAAGCCATAAATATAAACAAGGTATGTAATTAAAATTTTGAGATCAAGTAATTTACATTTTTGAGTAATCTAAGCTTTTAAGGTGTTAAATTTAACTAAGTAAATTCAATCATTGATATTTTTCTTATTTTGCATGTTATTCTCATGTTAATTACATTTTAAACTTAATTTTGGCTGGAATTACACTAATTTTTACTTATGCTGCGCTCTTATTTATGCGTGCTTTGGTTTGCGCTGACATATATGTGAAATATTACTGTATACATGTGATAATGAGGTGATTATAGATATAATTAAAAAATATATATATTTTGGCTCTTCTGGTTTCCAATTAAATTTATGTAATTTATGTGTTGAGTGGTAAAAAGCTGTTTTCAATTAGAGGCATATGGGGTTTGTATATATGCAGATTTCCATTGTTTGCTTCTTCCTGCTGAAAACTAAGCTAGGGGTGCCTATGAGTTAACTGAATATACCATAGTCACAAAATGATTGATAATTATATACTAAGGAATGTGAGTGAAATGGTATTCCTAAAAGCAATCAAAACCATGTAGCAGTCAGGGAGAATCACAAATGTGTTTCCTGAACGAAAATGTGACATTTCATCACATGAAACTTTTTTCCACCTCTAAATTGAGGCCATTGGTTCTAGGGAAGGAGAAAGCCAAAGCTGTTATGTTATGTAAAAAACAAATTTCTTTTTTAAAGGTTTTAACGGCTAATGTGAGGAACTAAATGGGATATAAGCAGTCCCCGTCCCTAATTTAAAAGTCACTGGTTCCAGGGAAGAGAGAACGCCAGTGCTGTAAGACAAACACAACATCCATGCCATACCGGGATTCAAACCCGGACCCACTTGGACAAACAATCATAAGATGGTGCTTAGACCACTGCACCACCAGGGTGGCAAAACTAATGCCTCATATGGGACTCAAACCATATGTTAAATTGTGACTGCTTGCCAAAAACCTTGATGTACTACCAACTCTGATACCAGTAAGTCTTGAACATCCTCTAGACCAATAGTTCTCAAAGTGGGTTACACTAAAATAATAGGGGGCATATGCGGATTTGTCACATAGTGAACCAATTTTCAAAACAAAATTAATCTGAATTTATGGCTAGTGATGGTAGGATGTGTGGTGAAGTTTAGCATATTTAGCTGAAATTTCTGAAAAATGAACTAGTGGAACTTCTCATTACAGGGCGAAAACAATCTGTTCTATGTTGAAAAAACAAAACACAAGCAATGACCAAAAAACTTTATGAGAAAACCAAATTACAGGGAACAGCTCTGACCAATTTTCATAACTGAATTCATTATCATTAGAAAATGAGCAAACAATTGGAAACTTGATGTTAAACAGCTAATAATCGTCCATCTCTGCACTCTCCAAACATTTACAAGGCAGTATTTCCCATTCCCACTGAATGAACTAGTTACTCATTCACATACAATGCAGAAATGTGTAATCTTCTATTGCCAAATAAAAAACTTATGAGACATCTTTTAACTCTGGTTGGTTTGAAAAGCATTTGTTCTTTGAAATCACTGACTAGTTTTTGGATTCCAATGGAAAAAGAATTTCCAACATTGTCGAGCACTGCCTTAATTAAGTATTTGTTGCCTTTTACAACTACATATTTATGTGAAACTAGTGTTTTATCCTTAACCACCAAGAAAACTAAATATTGAAATAAGCTGGATGTTGAAGATAACTTGTTTGTACATAAGCAAGAAAACTCAAAATATTGATGAACTTTGCAAGAGTAAATGAGCTCATACATCTTACTGATACTAAACAAATGACTTGACCAGTTTTATTTGATTTTTTTTTTTAGCCATTTGTGCAATTTCTGTGACATCAGTGTATGTAATTTTAGCAAATATAAGTGTGTATTTGTATTTTTTATATATTTTATACCCACATAAACACACTGGAATAAATTTTTCATTAAAGAATATGCCTGTACATATCTGTACTCCATAGCTAATCTTTGTATTTATTGGTGCAAATATAATACTTCACAAGTTCTTAAGTACATGAGCAAATGAAAAGGAGTCTTAAAAAAAAAAACCAAAGTATTGTTCAGCCAGTTTGTGCTTTAGAAATAATTCTGTCTAACTTCAGGAGTTGAACACTACGCCGTAAAAAAAAAAAAAAAAAAGCACAAAACGGTAAGACAATATTTATGCGTGTTATATTGCAAAATGGCATTCATTTCAGACTACAAACATACGAAAACAATGCTGCCCTACGTAATTCCCAAATCAGCATGTACAGATCGAATTTATTCGACATCCTAGACAACGCTAGGTATATACCTGACGATAAAGACTTGCACAGATAGTAAAACATATATGGATGTGAGATTTATGCCCCTACCCCAGTCAAATGAAATCTTAGCTACTACATAGATTTTCCTGTGTGACAATGCTTCAGCCACCCTCGTTTGGTGGTGAAACTTTTAAAATTATATATATATATGTACACAGTTCGTGAGCTTACTATCAAACAAAAATGTGTGTAATTGATTTCGTTACTTTTACATATCATAATAAACTTAATTTTAAAAAGTGTCTACTCACATGTTTTGTTTCTTCAACATGCTGGGTTGCTGGCGTCTTTCCAGTACATGTTCGTGACTTCGTGTTCGTCATCGTCAGTTAGGGATGGGCGATATTTATCAATATCTCGAAATATCGATATTTTTGTCCGATATTTCGATATATAGTATTGATATCCAAGTTACGATATATCAGAAAATCACTATATCGGTGCGATATTCAATATATCAGCTTATGGCTGATGTGATTTAACTTGTGGAATGAAATCTGTGTTCTTTCCTCTGGCATGTCACGAAAATTATGTTGCTTGAGGACTATCAAACTGCGATCTCATTATCGAGATTCACATGATATTATGTCACCTTCCGATTTCTAGAACTTTACAAGGAAAAATATCTGCTGTGTTGAAAATTTTAACTATTAGTTGACAGTATAGGCACCCAGAAAACAAATTTAAGGAACGGTTGATAGCAGATTGTTCTTTTGCCTATGAGCATTATGTTTGAAGTAAACTGGCACTTTAACCAAAATTAAATACATACCAATGACACACAATTTGAAGTTAAGCATTTTTTTTTTTTTTTTGTTAGTGATAAATTATGTAGATCTTAACAGCTGGGTAAGGAAATGCAAAACAGCTTTTCGAGAGTTTTCTTGATGTCTTACAAGTTATGTAGTATAAAGTTTGTTGTAATTCAGGCTATGTATATATCAGACGTAATTTTTTTTGTCATCCTTTGATAATTATCTTGTAAATACATAGTGAAACTTCCTGAAGTAATTATATAATCTGGTAAAAATATGAGCATAACAACTTTCGTCTTGATCTGCTGATTTTTCCACACTTACAGCAGGTAATTTCCTCTGATTGTCCATTCGTTTTTTTGTTATCTAGGAGAGACAGGCTTTCATACATTAATTAGTAAATATATACTTGATGAATTTGGATTATGATATTTTTTTATGTTTTCATACATTAATTAGTATGGCTTTCATTAATTAATTAGTAAATATATATACTTGATTAATTTGGATTACGATATTTTTTATGTTTTTATTTTTATAATCATATTTTAATGGAGGACTAATAATCATTAGCATTTTTTAAAATATCTTTCTGGAAAAATAATTGCTTTCTATGAAAAGGCCATCACAAATTATTCGTACTCTAATTACTGTTTTTAACAAAAATGTCACTTGTAAACATATTATAAGCACTTTAATTTTTTTGCTTATGCCATGGGAACTATTTTTGCTTACACCATAGAAGTAATTATATCTGTATACTCCATTAACATTGTGTTCTGTCTTAAACGATAAAAAAAATAGCAAACATTGTTCACACCTTCTGAAAAATACAAATGTATACAAAATGCTCTAAAAATTACAATAACAAAGTTTTTTTAAAGATTTTTTTCCATAACATTTCCTTGCAAGCTGATATAATGTTGTTAACTTTGACATTTGCATCCCAATAAAAATAGTTATTCTTTCTATAATTCAGTTATTCCCAAGTTAATTGATGGTTAAGATTCCAGTCTGCTGGGATTAATAAGTACTTTTGTTTTTTTGTCATTTATGCCATACTGAAGCTTCAACTTACCTTTCCTCGAAATGTTGGAAATACATATTTCTCATAATCTCACATTGATGAAAAACTCATGAAAACATTCCTTTGCAACTGGGATTTTTGGAAACTTCTTGGCAGAAACCATATCCCTGCTCGTCGAGCAATGCCCACACATGAAACAAGAAAATCACCTTTTGGGTTTTGGAAAGTATATTCAGCATTTCTGCAAATTACAAGCTCACTTCTGTTGCATGATTTTTTTATTTATTTTTGCATCAAAACTTTCTTCTATATATTTTTTTTTATTTTAGGATCTGAAAAACAATATTTTATGTGTTTTTCATATCACTAAAAATACAGCTTGAGAGCTGCAATCTTGCATAAAGATAGTTTTAAGCTATAAAATGTAATAATAAAGGACAAATAAAATTGCTCCCTTTTAGCAGGAGAAAGCAGCTCTTGAAAAAAAAAAAAATTCAGCTGATGTTTCTAAGAAATTATCTGAGACAACTGGTAGGATATTTATTCCCCACATTCACTGCCAAGCTTGTGTATTATAATTAGTTATTACTTATTACCAAAACAATTTTTTAAGGTAAAGAATATTTTTATGTCTTAAGAGACACATATGGTTGAGTCGTCATTAGACTATGTAAATGCTATCTGTGGAGAGTAGTTACTCAATTATGTTTGCTCATGCTGATGAAACAATCCTGTTGGCAGAGAGCAAAAGTGAGTTGCAGCGTATGTTGTCCCACATGTATGAAGTTTGTATGAATTTCAAACTTAGTATATGAAAGGAAAAACCCAAAGTTATGTTTTTGACAGATGAATTGTTAGTATTAAATCAAACAGATCAGTCTAAATGGCAAAGAGATTGACCAGGTAAATCAATTTACGTATTTAGGAAGCATGTTTGACAGAGAAAACAAATTAGGTGGTGAAATTAGTAGGCTAGTAAATTAATCTTTGAAAGTCACAGCTGCTTCAGGAGGATTTTGAATAAATGATGAATGATAGGTTCTCAAAAAGGTTCCTAATAGTTGTGTGTGAAAAAGTACAGTAATTGTTCCTACTCTGATGTGCAGCAGTGAAGGTGGAGTACTGCAGACGAAACATAGGAGTGATTTGCGAGCTGTAGAGATGTGTTACTTATGGGGGTGGGGGCAAGATATGTTTTGATCATGTGAGGAATGAAGAGGTTTTGTAGATGAGTAGTGTGAAGCAAAATATTGTTTGTAAGGTGGGGACAAATATTCTTGGGTGGTTTGGAGAATGAGTGGTGAGATGATTACTAGGATAATTTATTCTGCACAAGTGACAGAAAGAAAATGTAGAAGATCAAGGGAGGACCAGATTCAGGAATTCCTGCATGAGAAAAAGAGAATAAATGTGAAGTACAAATGGTCTTGTGTGTGATGGATGTCAGTGAAGCTCAAGTTGTGAGCTGAGATCACTGTAAATGCAGATGTTTGATACATCAAGAGTAAATAAAATGTATTTCCATCAGTTTTAAACTTTAATCCAGCAGATAAGCTCTCATCAAGAAACTAACCTATGATCTTAGAGAACAGCTTAGTGATATATATGCATGTAAAGAGAAAATCCCTCATCTACAGCAAGTTAAATATAACTAAAGGTGAGGAATCAGTACTAATTTTTGTGTTGTTTTGGTGTTAATAAGTGAAACATTAAATGCTATATCCCATTTGAGTTCAAAACTGTAAATTTCTTTTTTTAAATCTGCTGACTTCCTTAATTTTAAGGATAGACTCCACCAATGAGCATTTAAAATGTAAAAAAAAAAAATGATATGATATCGAAGATAGCTCCTCAGGTGTTTTAGACTTGATAAAGAATACTTCAGATATTTATTGTGTACAAGTTTTTAATGGAGATGAGAAATCCAAAGAAATGGACTGAGAACTGGAAAAAAATGCTTGAAGTGAAGTGGTGTGTGTGTTGATCTCCATGAGCATCTAAAGTTGTTCCCGAATGTGTAGAAGCTTGATTCACCATAAGCAGACACATGTCCCTAATTTAGGGCGAGTGGTTCCAGGAAAGACAAGACAGGAACAACTTCTTTATGTATTTTACCACTTGGTAGGCACATTTTCCATGATTATTTAGATACTGAATAGTTTCCATGACATTTAATGAACATTTCATGACTGAATAGATTTTATTCATGACATTTAATAAATAGATTTCTTGACTGAATAGATTTCATGACATTTAATTGCTAAAACCTGGAAAGAGCGACATCTTTGTTTATTCACTGACGCCACATATTTGGAGGATTTTCACATTTAATGAACAGTGCTTCTTATTTTGAAAATTTGACTGTTTTCTAGCAGTTTCTGAGGAAGAAGTAATCTTTTTGTATGAGAATTTTCCTGATATTGATGCTGAATCAGTTGTAGCAGGTATAAAATCACATACAATTTTTGCAAACTTGATCAAATGTAAAACCGATGGGCGCAATGCAAGGTATTCATATAATCCGAGCATTGTTTCAGCTAATATATTAATATAGTCTTTAATGGTAGTCTAAGAACTCCTTCCTACAGCTAGTGTCAAACATTTGGCACAATGTATTGCCTTTTAATCAAACCAAGAACCCATATTTATGAGTACAAATGCAATTTTTACATTGCACATTTATTAGATTTTAGCAGGAAAAGAATTTTGAAAAAAGTAACCTTGTATACTGTAAAGAAACACTAGAGAAATCAAATGAGGAAGAGCACTGCACGTTAAAACTTTTCTGGACAACAGAATTTTGTTAATGCCATTCCGTTTAAGAATAACAGTTTTCACAAAAAAAAAAAAAAAATGTTCACAGTTTTTATCAAGAGAGAAAGAGACATAATGACAAAATGGATAACACTGGGCAAATTAGGCCGAAACCTGTTAACAAGGTTTGTTGTATTTTCAGTTGTTTTTTTTTGTTATTTTTTTACAAAAAAAATAAATTATATATGTATCTACAGTGTATATGCACACTAACTTTGAAATAATATATTTTCATGTATGTGTGCAAACTTCTTCAAAATTGCATTAAAAAGCTCTAGCCATTTACTTCTCAACAATATTATGACTTTGCAGAACATTCTGCATTAGAAATTGCAATAATATGCTGTGATTACAGGCTAAGGGGGTAATGTTTCAGACAGAAGTAACCCAGTGATTTTGTTTTAGGCATTTTACTCCACTTTTGTACTTAAATAAACATTTCGAATAATGGAAAAACCTTAACATGTGTAGAATAATCAAATCAATGAGACTTATTTACCCAATTGCCTGTGGTTTACTGGTCTTCTATGTAGCAAAATATTTCTGCCACAAATTCCATTTCAAGTGTGTTTTTTTATTCATATATATTCTTTAAAAAGATGTTGAGTGTGCTTAACAGGAAAGTTGACATCTAATTTGTTTACTTTTAAATGATAACCAAAACCTTCAAATATTGTTGGTGACAGTTGATACTATCCACAACCACAGCCCCCCCCCCCCATTAGTGGAAGGGGAGTGCAGATGTTATATAAACACAAAAGTGCACAACACTTTTATGATTGCTTTTTTGACTAATTTTGTCTCGCTGTATCAACAATCTTGCATAGGTAGCAATGTTAAGTACAGAGAATCATGATAACATGTTTTGTTAAAAAAAACAGTTTCTGCATTTATGTTCTGTAAATTTATGTGACAACTTCCTGCCCTTTGGCCACTTTCATCCCATCTGTGCTCTGCCCCTTCATTAAGAAATACAACAAGGGGCATATATAGATTTTTTCTGAGGGCGTGCCAATGAAATGAAAAAAATTAAATCCACCAGGACAAAATAAAACAATGAGAATAGAAAAAAATAAAAAAAATTGTAATGTAAATTAATGAATTTTTTTATTAAATTAAGCATTTTTGTTTCCAATGTAAGGCACATTTTAACAATAAATAAAACACATTTAAACACTTTCGGGGGGGGGGAAGTGGGCATAAATATATGCCACCTTTCATTACATAAATGTATAAAATATATAATATAAATATGCCCTTACATTACCTTGGCTACGATGTAAACAACCCTGATGTTGGCTTTCCAGCTCAGCATACAAGATATATTTTTAGCGAATTTTTATGAATTATAAAAACGTAAAATGTTAATTCCGCTGTCGAAAATATTTATTTACGTAACAAAACAACGTAAAAGGGCAAAATAAAAGCACTAACCCATGGCGTCGGTCTTGTAAAAAAACGTTAAATATCAATTCCGCTATCGGAAATAATTATTTACACAACAAAACGACTGAAATGGCAAAATAAACGCACTACGTTTATTTCCAAGTACAGCGACTGTCTTGTAAAAGGTACGAAGTTAGTAATATACAGTACTTTTCTGAGATATCACTATTTTAATGGTATTAACAAAACTTGATTGCAGCTATATTTTCAAGCTGCAGGGTAATTTAGTAATGGCTGAGATTTGTGCGAACAAGCCAACAGCCAATTAGTCCCAAGTTCCCAATAGCCAATACTTAGCACAACATTGGATCGGATTCAGTGATAACCCTGATGCAGTACGCAGTGAATAAACCGAAATATCAGTCTTATTGAGATCAGAAGTATTGAAAAATATCGAAAAATCAATCTGATATATTGATCTTTAAATACAGATATTTTCGATTCAATATATCGGTCTCAGAAATATTAAAAGATATCATCATACTTTTGAAAATATCGCCCATCCCTTCGTCTTGGTAAAAAAACGAGCAATCCCCGTAAAATCACGTGACGACTCGCTGACCAATAGCAGAAAGCGACGCATGCCGCATTCCTTTTCTGTCATTATCGTTCATTGGCTAACTCGTGCCTCTTAGCAACGCCCATAAAATTACGGATAGGAACCGTTTTCCTACATATCCATGCCCGTTAAAATACGGGCATCGCCTTGAAACTGCAGAAACGAGCCTTGATCGTAAAAATACACGGGCAACAAGACTTTTTTTACGGGAATTTTTAACAGTGTAGGCGTTTCTCGCTCATTTCAGAAAAAATGTGTATCAATCTATCAGATACATGAATGTTTTCTAGGCGTTTTTGCCAATTTCAGAAAAAATTGCTTGACCAATATACAAGTATATTTATAATTTTTATTAAAAACTGGACAAAATTGATATTTTTATTAAAACGACGGGACGGCCATGAAATATGAAAAAAAAACCGGTACTGTCCCGTTCAAAACGTAGCCGACAATCTTGAGCAACTCAGTGGACTATAAGCAGTCGCCGGTCCCTAATTAAGGGCCATTGGTTCCAAGAAAGGGAGAGAGCCAGTGCTGTAAGACAAACACAACATCTATGCCTCATCGGGATTCGAGCCCAGACCAATTTCGGACGAATGATCAGAAGTCATCGCTTAGACCAGCTGTTATATATTGTTTAAGAAACCGGGTACTTAATTTGTTGTACAGGTGATTGTACGATGTCTATATATCAGTCTGTAGAATCCTTAAGGCAAAAGCTATAACAGCTATCAAGAGTAAATTTTATATTTAGAAGTTTTGTGAAATAACATTATAAAACAGTGCATTGCACATTCTCTTAAAAATAATTGAATGTTATTGTCAGTTAAAAAAAAAAAGATCTCAAACACCAAACATTCTGTTGCTCCGAAAAAGCACGATGAAACAAACACGTAATTTGTAATGAGTTGTCCTACAGAAAAAATAAAATTATAACAAACATATTAAAAAACGTAATAGGCTCCAGCAGAAAATAAAATGACTAAATCACATGCATTAATGACAAAAAACCGTTACTTGCAACTTTGCTGCACGTTATTTTCGGAAATTCTCCGTGAATTCACACCAGTTATTTTTTACAGTGTTGGTTCACTGGTTTCAGGGAAGGGAGAGAGTCAGTGTCATAAGACAAAAACATCATCCGTGCCTCATCGGGATTCGAACCCGGACTCATCTCGAACGAATGGTCATGATCCAGCGCTTAGACCATTTCGCCACCGGGAAGGCAGTTACTCTAAATTAGGGACGAGCGACTGCATATAGCCCATGCTAACTGTGGTCTTTAAAATCCCCCCCCCATATAAAAAGGAAGAAAGAGAAGAAGAAAGGCGGTGAAGTTGTGCGGTATGGATGATGAGTAAACATCCACGATGAACCCCTCTTAGTAGAGGCTCTCCAAAGCAAACGGAATTTTTCTAATCGAACTATCTGAAGTCGATATAGCAGGGAAATAAAATACACATCTACGGCCACTGCGAGAAAGCCATGCAATGTTTGAGGTAGGAAAAGTACGCAAAATGTTTGACATAGTGAAAGGTACCGACGAAAAAGAATTTTTTTCGGTCGAATTTTAGAAGCAGTAATGTGAAATAATTCTGGAGGTTGATAGCCACTTGCATTCACTCCTCCTAGCGACAAGATATTGCACAGGAAAACTTATAGAAGATGTGTGTCGTAGGTCACTGTTCTTGTAGAAAAAGAATTTTTCGAATCCGAGTAACTTAAAGTTTGGAGGTATGGTGCTTACAAACGGATAGACATATCGACACTTCTTTAGGTGCCATTTCCATACAAGAACATATGAGATTGGTCACCATGAGTTGCATACAGTCATGGGGAAGAATGTCTTGGGGAATGAGGACTACAAAAAGGCGGATTTTCTTAGACTTCCCCATGAAGTGTCAAGGGACAACCGGCGCAAATCTCTCATGCAACCGAATCTATCCACGCATTTTCCTTACATTCGCGGAAATTATGGAAATCCGTAAAGTGGATGCTCGGTACCGGGATTAGAACCCACAACAGTATGCTATTACACAGACAGCATGAGGCTGGTGATTACACAACTGTGCCATGTGTACTGACACTAACAGCACGATTTTTTTTTTTATGTACTTCGTGCGACAAAAGTGTTAGCGAAGGGAAATACAAAGAATATCAGATGAAGAAATAGAGAAATCGATTGCCGATTCGGGGGAAGCAGTAAATCAACCTAGAAACAAATGGCGTTATTGAATGTCAATGAAGAATTGGAAGCAGAAAAAGGAAGAAATGGAAGACCCTGAAGTTTCAAACACGCACAAAAAATTACGACCTCACGTGTTTCCAGTAGTGGACTGGCAATCCGTAAAGAGCCCTGTAAACGGATTTTTCGCTTTCCCCTATGTAGGAAGAATTATTATGAGAGGTACTCCATCGCTAAAATTAACAGTATGTCACCTTCATCATTTCGTATCTAAACATCTTTTCAACACAAACCTACAGATTACTGCAACGTATGAGTTGAGGGAATAATAAGTAAATAACATGCAGTCATTGGAAGCAGCACGCTACTTTTAGAGTAGCGCGACATGTAGCATCGCTACAAATAGGAAAAAGTAGTTGTAGCAGTAGCACGCTACAAAATAAAGTAGCTTGCAGCGGGTAGTTACGTTACAAATCGTGCTATTTTTAAAAATTAGTTAAAAAGATATTCTTCAAATCACGTGACATTTCCAGACTTCCTGAAGTGTAATAAGGTGTAACTGGTGGTCCAAGTGTGATCTGCTATACAATGACGTACCGCCGCCCCGGTGGCGCAGTGGTCTAAGGCGCTGGCCTCTGATCATTCGTCCGTAAGGGGTCCGGGTTCAAATCCCGGTCGGGCATGGATGTTGTGTTTGCCTTACGGCGCTGGCTCTCTCCCTTCCCTGGAACCAGTGACCCTAAATTAGGGACGGGCGACTGCTTATAGCCCATTGAGTTGCTCACGGTGGTCGTTAAACTTCCAATCAAAAAAAAAAAATGACGTACCTGACTTAACTTACATAGTGAAATCTCGCCAAATTGTTAACTAGGAAATCTGATTTAGCCTATGAAGATAGACACCAGTATTGGGCGATCACGCTAGTGGTGTTTTCTTTTGGAGTGGGAGGGGGGATTGTTTGGGGGTTAACGACCCCAACGAGCAACTCAGTGGGCTCTAAGCAGTCGCCCGCCCCTAATTTAGGGCTAGTGGTTCCAGGAAAGAGCCGTAAGACAAACACAACATTCATACCTCACCGGGATGCGAACCCGGGCCCATCTCGGACGAATGGTCACAAAAACAGCGCTCAGGCCCGAGCCCAAGGGGATGCCATTAGTAGTTTTATTGAAGACAGGTCTTTGATTGCAAGATTCGATTCTTTTAGCCAAAGAAAATGAATTCGCAGATACAGAATGTTATATGGTTTTTAATTGAATTCCCTAGGCTTCTCAGCCAGTCTGTCTAGCTTGAAATACGCGCTACTGAATGTGTCAAAATGTGTTACGTCTGATAAATTTATATAATCAGAGCTAAAGTAAATAAAAAAATAAATTTCTTGTGTAATTTACCTTGGTTTTTAACTCTGAATACCATATGAATATCATCCTCAGAATTTGCACTTTTAATTTAAATCTAAACGAAAAAAATTACATGTTACTCATTTTTGTGGACTGCAATGTTAATATCCGTATAGTGAAATTTACTGAAAAAGCTTTGCATTTAAAAACAGCATTTAATTCAACAGACCCCACTTCCTACGTATTTTCTTTTCTTTCTTTATTTCGAGGACGTTAAAGTGGTAAACAAACTTTGTCTTTTCAGCAGAGCTTGATTTTTTTTTCTATAAGCGTGGTTTGGTACAAAAGAATTATTATTAATTTCGAAAGACAAGAAAATATTTGGCCCGGAATACGGCGACCCACTGGGAACTTTTTCGGTTTTCCGGTGGCTCAGATCGTGCGCCTGCCTGTTTCTTTCAATAATGAATATTTTCTTTGTGTGTGTCATGAAGATTTAACGACTAACGTGAGCAACTCAATGAGCTATAAGGAGTCACCCGTCCCTAATTTAGGGCCACTGGTTCCAGGGAAGGGAGAGAACCAGTGCCGTAAGACAAACACAACATCCATGCCTCACCGGGATTCGAACCCGGACCCTTTTTGGACGAATGATCAGAAGCCATCGCTTAGACCACTGTGCCACCAGGCGGCTTTTCTTTTCTTTTCCTTTTTTTTTTTTATCGAAGGTTTAACGACCACCATGAGCAATGTAGTGGGCTATAAGCAGGCCCCCGTCCCTAATTTAGGGCCACTGGTTCCAGGGAAGGGACAGAGCCAGTGCCGTAAGACAAGCACGACATCCATGCCTCACCGGGTTTCGAACCCGTTTCATTCTCGGAAGAATGGTCGTAAGCCAGTGCTTAGACCACCGCGCCATCGGGGTGGCCAATAGTGAATCTAATGACGATCTATTGTTTCTGTTTTATTATTATGTTAGGTTTCACTGCCACAGTGAGCTACTCAATGTGCTATTAGCAGTCGCCCGTCCCTAATTTGAGTATACCTGTCCCACGGAAGAAAGAGAGCCAGTGGCGTACAACAGCCACAGCATCCATGCCTTACCCGGGAGTCGAAATCAGCCCCATCTCAGCCCGGCCCGAAATGATTAGAAGCCAGCAGTTCGTACCACTCAGCTAACGGCGCAGGTCAAAAAATTTCCCGGGTTCTGTTATTTCAGAGATTACTGGAAAAAGGCAGAACCGTTTTGTGCCTTGTAAAGAATGTAAAACTGTATTATTCATTTATGCCTTCAGTAAAACCATTTTATAGAGCACTTATTGAAAACAAGAGAGAGAGAGAGAGAGAGAGAGAGAGATCTTCCGCCAAAACAAATTACCGACACTTTGTATTAAAAAAAAAAAAGAGATTCAAGAGCATTACTCTACAAAGTCTTTGCCTTATAAAACGCTGCTTATGTTTACTGTCAAAATGGAAAAATAGTAAAGCGAATGCAATAATCAGAATTTTTTTATTGTATAGGGTTGATGCATAAGCTCATGCCGTTTTATTTCACGAGTGTTTCCCAGTTCAGTAGTGGCAGTGCAGATGGCCAGTCGTATACCAACATGTAGCCAGTTGTGTTGTGTGATTGTGGCTAACGGTTTTTTGGTTTTCAGATCCAGAAATATGGAGTGTCTAGTAAAGAGAGGAATGAACATTTCCGACATCTGCTCCTCTACGAGTTTAACAGGGGATCCACAGCCGCCGAGGTTACTCGACGAATTTCTGCTGTACATGGGCAGAATGCTAATGCTCCGAGGACAGCCTGCAAATGGTTTGAGTGGTTCCGAGATGGCAATTTTGACCTCAACGACTCTCCATGCTCAGGTCGTCCATCTCGCTTCGATGAGGATCGTTTGAACCATCTCATCCACTTGGATCCGCGTCAAACCACATGCAAATTGGCCACTGAGATGGACTGTGATCAAGCCACAGTGGTGCGACACCTGGAACGTATGGGAAAGGTCCAGAAATCGGGGTCTTGGGTGCCTCACACTCTCACCGAGAACAACAAGAATCAGCGTTTTGTCATATGGGGTTCCTTGCTCGCCCGTTATCGCGAATGTTCTCAGCAACACAAACCCTTTCTGTCACGCATTGTTGCTGGAGATGAAAGGTGGGGCTGTACGTGGATTTCAGGCATCGTAGGGAATGGTTAAGCCCAAACAAGACCCCACACGACGTCCAAAACATGACCTTCATCCTGCGAAGATCATGTTGTATGTCTGATCGGACATTGAAGGCATTATTCACTGGGAAATGCTGCTGAGGAATTGGACCATCAACGCTGCACTCTATTGTGAGCAACTCCGCCGTATGAAGAGAGCAATTCAGCAGAAACGGACACATCGATGCCATGCTGTCCTTCTCCAATATGATAACACACCCCCTGACAGTGCGAACATGACCAAAATGCCCATTCAGGACGTGAAATAGGAGATCCTTCCACATCCGGCCTATTCCCCAGATGTCGCCCCTTCAGACTATCACTTGTTCCGATCTCTGTTGAATGCACTCCGTGGCAGAACGTTCAACAATGATGTTGATCTTCAGAATTTCCTTGATGATTTCTTCGGGTTGGTTTTTTTCAGGAGTGCCATTGAGGTCTGCAATGCCGTTCTTGAAAAAACCAGCACGTTTTTTTAAGAATGACATTGCAGACCTATCCAGACGTTGGGACGCCATCGTGAACAATGGGGGGGGGGGGATACATAGTAGTTGATTGATTCCGTTTTCCCTTCTGATGTAATACATTGCTGTAGTACCGTGAAAAAAAGGCATGAACTCATGCATCAACCTATTATTTCGTCTCGCCTCTTATGGGTCCCAGATGTTGAAATCCGCTGTTGGGAGGGGGGGGGGAGGTTCACACTGCAATACCCGAAATTTAAAAAAATTATATATTTTCGGTATTGAATCCCAAAATCCCCGCAACCAAAGTAAAGTTCTAGGAATGTGATCTCCAAAATTAATTTTAAATAAAAAATTAACAAGCAGAAAATGCTTCTTAAAGTTTTACAGGTCTATTTTTTTTCTGCTTACTTGGGTTCCTTTGAATAACCACCAAATTAAAGAAAATTGCTTAAAAAGTTAAGCAAGAACCCACCTTCAAATGAATTTAAAACAAAAACAAAAAACACTGAAAACACATTTTTTTAATCCCACTAAAACTTCTTTATCATTTTGCTCTTGTATTTTTAAAACTGAGATATGAAGCAAAACTATGTTCTCATATTTTCTGCAATTCCAATTATGGCATTTTTTAAACGTTTAATTTTCAAAAGAAATTTTTAAAGAAAGATCGCAGAATTTCACGCTTTACACATAAAAGTTTATTACTTCAGTACGAAATTTAAAAATAATTATATTCTAATATATATATATTTATATATATATATATATATATGGGATGCATGATGCGGAAGAAGTTGATATTTCTGAAGTTAACAGAAAAGTAACCAAAGCTCTTATGGAAACAGCAACAAAATTAGCTGGGTCTAAGAACAAGTTGCATGTGAACAAATTATCAGGAAAAACCAAAATGTTGATGCAAAAAAGAAGAGAGATGAGGACAACTAAAGAAGATGTGACTTCCAAAGTGGAATATATAGAGCTATGCAAGACAACACGAAAAAGTATCACTGAAGACGTAAGGAAATTCAACTGTGAACTAGTGAGGAAAGCAATTGAAAACAACCAAAGCCTAAAGATAGCAAAGGGACATCTCAGTAAGGGGAAAAAACAGATTATGGCACCGAGAAAATATGGTTCTGTAACAAGAAATAGAGGCGAAATTTTGACAAGAGTGAAAGATTTCTACTCCAAATTATATGAAAGGGATGATACATGTACTCCAGACATCATGAAAGGTACCAGTACCAGAGTTCTTCCAGTCCTTCCAGCAGAAGTTGCACATGCAATCAAGAACATGAAGTGGGGAAAAGCTCCAGGAGAAGATGGAATTACTGTAGACATCATACAAGAAGCAAGTGGAGAAATCGAAACAGTACTCGCCCAAATTTTCACTCGATGCCTTAATGAAGGGAAAATTCCTGAGGATTGGAACAACGCTACAATGATCTTGCTACATAAAAAAGGTGACATTGAGGATCTCAGGAACTACAGACCTATCAGCCTTCTATCAGTGGTTTATAAAATCTTCACTAAAGTTCTTTCACACCGCTTGAAGGTGACACTGGCCATGGCTCAACCAAGAGAACAAGCTGGATTCAGAAGTGGCTACAGCACAATAGATCATATCCACGTACTGAGAGAACTAATTGAAAGAGCGAAGGAATATGAACTTACGTTGTGCATGACTTTTATCGATTATGAAAAAGCCTTTGATTCGGTGAAACCATCAGCAGTTACAATGGCTCTGAAATCCTGCGGTATTGAAGATGCGTACATTAATATTATTAATAACATCTATGAAAATGCAAGTGCAAAGATTCGGCTGTTTGAAAATACAACACACATAAAAATTGGAAAAGGAGTGAGAAAAGGTGACACCATATCTCCTAAGCTCTTTAATGCTACATTAGAAAATGTCTTTCAGTCAATGAACTGGGAAAACAAAGGGATGAAGATTAATGGAGATTATCTAACCCACCTTCGTTTTGCTGATGACGTAGTCATTTTTGCAACTACCCCATCAGAGCTGCAGAGCATGATCCAGGAACTTGCTGACAAGAGTAAAGAAGTGAGATTAAAAATGAACTTTCAGATGACAAAAGTGGTGTTCAATGCTGTTACAAGAAATGAAGATTTATCGATTGATAGAGAAAAGCTGGAGATAACAGACACGTACGTTTATCTTGGACAGCAGATATCAAGTGAGGGTCACATTGATGAAGAAATTAATCGGCGTACAAAACTTGCCTGGAGAGCTTTTGGAAGAAACAGCATAATTTTCAAGAGCAATATGCCATTATGTCTTAAAAGAAAAGTGTTTGATCAATGCATCCTTCCAGTGCATACGTATGGTGCAGAGACGTGGACCTTAACTAAAAGAGACATAAAAAGGCTGCAGACAACTCAAAGAAGCATGGAGAGGTGCATGCTTGGTGAAACCAGGAGAGATAAGAAGAGGAACTCGTGGATCCGAAAAATGACAAGAATGGAAGACATCATGATCAGAGTTAAATCCCTGAAATGACAATGGGCTGGACATACTGCCAGAAGGACAGACCATCGATGGATAGCCGAAATTTTAGATTGGATTTCAAGGGACAGGAAAAGACCCAGAAGAAGACCACATGGAAGATGGGTGGATGAAATTCGAAAGTATGCGGGAGTGACATGGAGGAGACTGGCACAAGACAGACCGTTGTGGAGGAAACTTAGGGAGACCTTCGTCCAGCAGTGGATTGACAATGGTTGACAATGAAGATGATGATGATGATATATATATGTACCCAAGAGCAGAGTCAAAGACAAAATTTTGCACCTAAGAATTGAAAACCAAATTTGCTGTATCTGTTAAATAACTTTTTTTTTCTACTGTCTCTACTTAATAGTATATATGGCTTAGCTTGTTCCTTTTCTATGCGCTGTCTATGCGCTGTTTTTTCAAAGTAGTTAAGTTCTTAATAACTAATTAATTATGCACTTAAAGCACTGCTGAAATACTTTGTACATATTGCAACTAACTGTTTAAGGTATATAACTTTCACAAAGTTTTCTTTAGTTAATTATTATCTTTAACTTATTCTCGTTTTCGTGTTGTCATAAGTTGTAGAGTAGGGGGTTTTAGACTCAAGTTTTCTTTCAAAAATCTGTTCGTTATAAATTAACATTTCCTTTTTTAATTGCAATGTAAAATTTGGATTTCTTTTGCATTGTTTTTCAGGTTTAAATTCTCTCTCAAACGAACTTGGAATTTCGTTATGGCTGAAAATCATTTCTAATTATTATGTCACTCTCACAGCTTGAGTTCTCTTTAATCTTCTTCTCTCTGTTTAATAGTAACAGATGAAGAGTATGGGTCGGGCCAGGAAGGTTAATGGATGCAAGCGAAATTGTTAACTAGTGCTAGGTCATGCAACTCTAAGGAGGACATGACTTATATATATATATTTTTTAAACTATTTTAGGTGGGAATGTTACTTGCATCTATGGCCTTGCAGAAACCCATTTCCAACTAGGTCTTTGTGGAAGTGAGAAAATGCAGAGTTTTTGCTGGTCCTTGATAAAGCCAAGGCTCAGTATTCTCGACACCTTCTACATTCAGTTGTTTTATTTTATTTTTTTATCTTTTTTCCTTTTGATCACACAGGTAGATACATAACCTTTTCTATGTTGTACTAGGTGTGAGTCAAAATTATATATGTATTTTTTTGCTTAGGTATCTTCTTTATAAAATGTGAATTCTGAATTTTCAAAACTGCTGCGTTGCGCGTTTTGATTTTCAGGTTATTTTGCACCCTTCGTTTTAAATTCTAAAATTTTTTCCTTAGTCTTCAGTTTTGCTCTTTAGTATATATATATATATATATACTTTTCGTTCATCAGAACTGCAAATGTACTGACAATTCCAAACGCCTTCTTAGCGGGAGAAGTTCTATTCATTACGCATTGAATAAAGTTCAAAATATGCAAAGGGAGACTGAAGACTGAATCTGGGATGTTACATAGAATTCATGATGCGTAATTCTGGGAGGAAGAAAAAGAATGGGGGTGAGAGGGAGAAAAACACAAGTCAAACTTTTTTTTTCCACGTTTAGTTTCTGTTGCTTTCACAGGAGCATTAGAGAAAAGAGATATAAATAGGATTAGCAAAGTGAAGTGTTGTGCCCTAATGAGTTAACTAAACGATCTGACAAGTGCAAAAGAAGGACTGCGACATGTGACATGTCTAGGAGCGAAGACGCGCCGACTGTGTCCTCCCGGTTGTCACTTCGGGATCAAATGACTTTAGGAGCTCGTTATCGCCTCTTTGTCAGTCATCTGTAGCCTCCCCGCATCCCCAAAGCAGAGGGATGTCTCCGACCCCCAAAGATACTAATGACCCTGTCCGCCATTTTGCTTCTGCTAATTCGGGAAGTTCAAACCACATCGGAAACGTCTAGAACTGTTTCTTCAATGTATTATATACACACGAAAAGAAAAACAAAATGAAAGGAATGAAGAGACCACATTTCAGAAATAAGGTTTTCTTGCTCTGAAAATAGAGTTCTTCTGAGACCTTACCTTTATTTTTTCTTGTTTTCTTAAGACCTAATTTAAACATTTATAGTGTTTTTAAAGTGATCGGTTGAAGATCACACTAAAACCCTAACATAATTCAATGTAAACACCCTCCTCTTACTGAAACGTTACGTAGAGTTTAAGTTGTGCTCCGGATAGCTTAAATATATAACACTGAATAGCTTTTCCGGACAGGACAGTCAAAGTCTACTAATCAATCAATATTTATTAGTGCTTAGTAGTTACTGTCATCAGCCAGGACAACATCACAGAATATAATTCACTTCGTACTTAATCATATATACTAGGGGCAAGGCTAACCTGATTATGGAGTTTAAGTTACGGAGTGTGTACTTCCACTGCATAATATAGTTCCAGTTTAAAAGTCACGTTCGAGCTTGAACTGAGACCTAAGAAAGCACATGGATATATAGATGTTCTAAATGTCGTACGTACGTACATTAAAAAGTGAAGACAGTTTCGGTCGCGTTTCTAAAAAATACAAATATTCGCATTTTGGCGGCGTCATTGTCACTTCTATTTTGTTTCAGAGAGGCAACAGAGTTAACACGAGGATATTTACTGCACCTGGGAGGGGAGAATTGTTAGCCGGAGGCGGGGAGTTAATGACTTGGTAGTCATTGTAATGAGCTTACTCCTTTCTTCGTGGTTGCTGTTTTAAAATACTCATTCAGAAATCGTTTGTCTGGTGGTCGGCTAGGTTGATAAGTTGCGGGGGTGGAGGGAGACATTGTGATGGAACGCGGGAAGTTTCTTTTTGTCTCGCCTTCAGTCACCCTTAGGGGGAAAGGTCCACGACACATGGCACCCCATTAGTGCGTGGAGAAATACTGATAAACAAGAGATTCCATGTCCGTGAATCGGTTTCACAACCTTAACAGTGTAATCAGGTTAGCTTTGCCCCGAGTATAGCTTCGACATCGGAATACAGAATACTCTTCAATTCAGTAGCGGATCTAGAAGCTCATCTTAGGGGGGGGGGTTGTGATTGCTCCAGTCTAAAAAAGAGAGAGAGAGAGAGATTTCTTGGAGGTCGCGCGCTCACACACTCACACACACACACTTGCAGCGCTGTGTCTCTTCCTGGCAACTCAAGGCTTTCAAAAATTTTCCATTAAAGAAATTGTTCTAGATTTTTAAATCACAAACTGCGAACAAGAACTGAAAAATCAGCACTGTTTCCATGGTGTTCAATTGCCCTCTTTTCGAGGAAACCAACTTAATGCTTTTTAAATCTTTCACAATAAAGTTTGATCCCTTCTATTCAGATGGGTTAATTTAATAGAAAAATTTCCAGCTTGGAAATTGAAAATTTGGTGCTAGTTTTTGTTTACGGCCCGATCGAGGTACGTACTTCGCTCTCTCACTCGCACTTTCTCACACTACACACTTCAACGTCTACCCCGCTCGGTGACTTTCCCTGCTTCCAATTACTAATGATGCCATACAATCAGAGTTGGAAACGGGTCAACAAATTTTGGACCCGGACGTCACATAATTTGACCCGGATCTGTAACTGACCCGGGCAAATATGCTTTGAACTGTGATATGCAGGGAAGGAAAGTCCGTGATCAGGCCAAAACGTATTCCTTCTTCTTTATCTGATGATGGGTTCTAGGAAACCTAAAAGTTCTAATACTTGTATATACATTATTTTTTTTAAATTCAGCCAACGAATTTAAATTTGTATTGTACGTGACTCTACTTATCAAGATCGTGCATTGAAGGCAACTACCTCTATTACTTTTGACTATTTCTGCACGAATTTGAATTCTCCTAATGTTTTACCCATGTTTTCAAACACATCTTCGAGAGTCAAAAAGTCCCTCCGCAGTAATGTTAAGGCTGTTCCATTTAATTTTGATGGCGTTAATTCAAAAGTGAAAAATTTTTGAATTAAGCAACTTGTTGTATGTTTAATTTCAGTCTTTGCTGTTTTCTTGATTACACATCAAGCTTCAGAATACGTTTCATAGCAACACGAATTTTAACAAGTTTATGGTGAACTGACAGTTTCTAAAATGTGGATGTTTTTATAATTACCTCTCAGAAGGAAAGAACACTTTTCCTTCTGAGGACACTCTTCCTTCTGAGGACACTTTTCCTTCTGAGGACACTCTTCCTTCTGGGGACACTCTTCCTTCTGATGACACTCTTCTTTCTGATGACACTCTTCCTTCTGAGGACACTCTTCCGTCCTATTGCACGACAAATAATTTTTCAGTCCGCGGGCACCAATACGGGGCAAATAATTCTACGGTGGGCATTTTTCTTAGAAAAAATTGTTTTGCTTTTCAAAAATAAAATGGAAGTAAATCCGGGTGGAAAACGGGTCGAGAACACCTTAACTCTGCCAGTTTGACCCACTAAAAATCGTCGACACTATGACCCGTGGCTCGTTTCCATTTTTGCAGACGATACTAAAAAAAAAAAAAAAAAAAAGCAGAACAAAGACCACCCATTACTTTTCATGATCGTTCAAAAGATCTTTTCCCTTCCGTTCTCATCTTCCTCTGTTTCTGAACCTCCAGTTCTTCTGTTGTTTTCTGCTAAAACAAGAATAGAAAATTTTATCTCCAAATTTACAGCAAATTTTAGTTGTTGTGAAAACTTTTACCAAAACCTGATGATTCATTACCGTAATTTTACAAAAATTATTTAGATGTTGGCCATTTAAAAAGGAAAAACCTGTTTTAGAAGGGGGGGGGGCGATGACCCAGTTACCCCCAACTGGATCCGCTACTGCTTCGAGTCTTACTAACTTAACAACAGTTTTATATTTCAATATCAACCAAGCATAAAATCAACGTAAGCGATTCAATCAAGCACGAATAATAATACTATATCTCGTTACAAATCTTTGCAAGCTCTCTCTCTTTCTTCGATACAAATTTCTCTGAGCTCTCTCAACCACTCTCTGATACAAATCGTAAACAGCACTCTTATCAGTCTCGATCACATACGTTTGACCTAAATTCAGGTTGCCAAACCAACATTGAGAGATATTGTAGCGTTAAGATTAGAAACTGCATAAAGAGAATTAACCGAAATTTACATAAGAGTTCAGGAATTAAAAAGGAAAGTTAAATTAGAGTATACCTTACACCATCTCTCTGTAACTTCAAACTTCTGTAGGCAGTGAAATTTTAAAAAGAATCAAAGCCGTTGATGGTTTAGTATTTTGAAACGACCTCTTTAAGAGGCTTTTCCAGTCAAATCGAAAATTATTTTTCTAAGTGATCGATCGTACAATATTCTTCATTTTTTTGCGTACGACCTTGGGTTTCAGGAACATAAATTTCACATCAGAATCTGAAAAATTGAATCGTGCGGAATTTAGATCCTTTGACAGAAGAAAATTAATGACTGGCAGGGCGAGGTGTTCCAAATTAAACTGCAATCAATCCTTTTTTTTTTAATTTCTAAGAGCTTCTTGAAAACTTGTGCGCTCCCATCATTTTCGCCCATTTGAATTTTACAAAATACCATTGTTTTCTATTTAAGTATGATGTGTTACAAAAAATTTAAAAGCGACAGATTTTACCACAGAACTTATTTCTGGTGCTACGTGTCAACGTGTTTTAAATTTGTAATTTCATATCGGTGAGGCTTTTTAAAAATGGAAAGTAATTTTTCAGCTTCCTAAATTTCCCGTCCTATAGGTCCACGCCTAGTCTCCTGTGCATAAATAGAACCCTGACTCGTATCACATATATGTCAACGACACTAAGACAATGATGGGTGTATATTCCTAGCCCGTTCTTCCAGTTCTTTGGAAGTTGGCCTCCCTGGGGTAAAAACCAAAATTTTACATACGGAACATGTTATGGCACACTTTAGCGGGGCGCCGTAGCCCGGTGGAAAAGACGTTCAGCCTTTATTTAGTGGGTCAAGGCTTATATCTCAATCAAATCGCTTTAACCACAAAAGACCCACCGTGCTTCGGAAGGCACGCTAAGCAGCCTGTCCGGAGATAATTGGATGCCTCTTAAAAAATGCGGTCATTTATTCTTTCCCGCTTCCATCACTGTTCCAAGTGCACTCCCTGATCTGTACAACTCGGAATTCTGCCGATACGTATACTCTCACTTTCCATCTGGCATCTACCGTGTTATTCTGTCAACCCACTCTCCTATCAGAGCCTCTAGGTTCGATCTAATGTCACTTCCGTTTCGCCTGACCCAATAGCCGCATTAGTGATCCAGGTGGTTGAGGCCCTGTAAACTACACATTCAGAGGAATCCCTACGCAAAAAAAACAAAAAAAAAAAAAACTGGATAATAGGAGCGCGGCCGAAGTCTCACGTGACACTGGTGACAGAAAGATGAAACAGTCGTGGTTCACACGTGGAGGAATTCGTGAAATGATATATCAGTCAGCACACTTTAGCTACAGATGATCACTGCGTCAACGATTTTAAGTAAACAAACGACAACAATAACAACGCTCGTTTTCCAAACTGAAATGAATTGTGGTAAAGAATTTCAAGACGTTGTTCTGCAAAAGCATCCAACTCTATGTCCTGAAATGCTCTGGCTTCTCCTCCCGTTTTGTTCCTACACGGTTGAATTCGGGGTTTCTTAGTTTCCTTACTTGGGTGTCGTACCTTCTGGTATGAGTTCATAGTCGTCGGTGTTCTCAAGTGTCTCGAACTCTAGGTTCAACTCCTTATTTTACGCACACCTTGTGCTTGACCCAACCATGCCATGACCAATGCTGAAATCAGGAACGTCGCCAAGAAGATGCGAGCCCACCCTGAAATTCATCTTCCCCACCCTACCACCCATCCAGTTTAAGATGAGCCAATTTTTCAATTTTCTTAAATTTTAAAATACACTGCTCGACATAGAAATTGTCCCACCCAGAAGGAGTAAGGATCGATGGGCGAAATTGAGCATGCAAATATGAATACATAAGGGTTTACTTTTATGATATTTTCAGCCACGTACAGTGTTTATCAACTGAGATAATACATCACAATAGGTACGCCTCAGTAAGTGGTTTCACCACCGCGAACGGCAATACAGGCAGAAATACGCCATGACAATGAGTCATACAGTCGATGGATATCGTTTTGAGGAATGGAACACCAATCACGGTTGACTTGCTCCCATAATTCATCGAGATCGTGCGCAGGCCGATTCGATTGCTGACGACGTCCAATGTGGTCCCACAGGTTTGCGATTGGGCGATCTTGCTGACTATGGCAGTGTTTGAACATGTTGCAATCATTGTCTGGAGAGCCGATAAGGTATGCGTCGTAGCAGAATGTTGCTTCCTCTCGATCCGCCTCCATCTCCAAGGGAGAGTAACCTGCCATTGACGAGAGCTTTAAAATTATGTATAACACGACGGGATGTAACCTGAAGATATCCTACGCCAAAAGTTAATAATGCCCTTCATTAACACACTGACGATTCAGCTTTACTTTCTATCTTGAGGTCAGATTTTTAGCTTGCGCATGCCCAGATGAATTTTCATAGCTACATCACGTTTTATCGGTGTCAGGGTCGTTTCTTACGTACGACTAAATCTGAATAATAATATTAATAATAATGATGATATCAATAATAATAATAATATAGCTATGCAATTCAATATAATGTGCGGAATTCTACCACAGAAGATTGGATGACAACAGGTCGCACATTCCTTATAATGAAAGATCAAGAAAAAGGCAATGAACCTACTAACTATCGTCCAATTAAATGCCTACCAACAACATTCAAACTTTTCACAAGAGTAATAGCAAGATCAATATATGACTACTTATGGGGAAACAATTTGTACCCAATAGAACAGAAGGGGAACTTCAAAAGGTCAAGAGGCATGAAAGACCAGCTGCTAATTGACAAAATGGCACTAAAAAACTCCAAAAGAAGTAAAACGAATTTGAATATGGCATGGATAGATTATAAAAAGACCTTTGACTCATTGCCCCACAGCTGGATTAATACTTGTTTGAAACTATTTGGAGTTAGCAAAAACATCTGCCGATTCCTCAAAGAAAATGTGAAAAACTGGAAAATAGTGTTACATGCATATGGTGAAGAACTCGGAAAAGTTAATATCAAGAGAGGCATATTTCAAGGGGATTCTTTGTCGCCTCTATTGTTTAATATCTCTTTAATTCCATTGTCAATGATTTTGAACAAAACAAAAATGGGCTACCACATTTCGGACCAACATGTAAAAATAAACCATCTGCTGTTCATGGATGACCTTAAATTGTATGCAAAAAGTTCCGCCGAACTTGAAACATTGCTACATACAGTACAAATATTTAGTGATGATATACAGATGGAATTTGGACTAGAAAAATGTGCAGTACTATCCATGCGCCGGGGAAAAGTCCAGAATATAGATGGAATAGAACTAGAAAATGGTAATATAATGAAATCATTGTCAGATAATGAAAATTATAAATACCTTGGAATTCTTGAATCAGACAACATCTTACACACAAAAGTCAAAGGTCTGACTCAGTGAGTATATCAAGAGAGTAAGAAAAATATTGAAATCAAACCTAATTGGTGGAAATCAATCGAAGCCATAAATACATGGGCCATTCCAGTAATTAGATACCCAGCTGGAATAATTGATTGGACCCAAAGTGAATTAGAAATACTGGATCGGAAAACTCGAAAGTTATTGAACATGCATCGTGCACTATATCCAAAAAGTGTTGTTGACAGAATGTATTTACCTCGGTAGATTGGAGGCAGAGGGCTACTACAAGTACAACAGGTAGTAGAGGAAGAAAAAAGAAGCCTGAATGATTATGTCAACAGAAGCAGAGAAAAGCTACTTCAGGCAGTGAATAATGAAAATATCATAAAAACAACAGAAAACAAGGCTGAATACAAGAGGACAATTTCTAAAGAATATTGATGGGAAAAGTAACAACAATTTGACTTGGACATGGCTGAAATCGGGTTCCATCAAGAAAGAAATAGAAGGTCTGATTTTTGCTGCACAAGAACAGGCATTGCAAACAAATGTTATAAAGGCTAAAATCCAGAAAGTCAGTGATAATCCAAAGTGTCGACTTTGTCAAGAAAAAGATGAAACTGTGTCGCATCTAATATGTGAATGTAGCAAAATTGCACAGACAGATTACAAAGTTGGACCTGACAGGGTAGCAAAATTGATTCACTGGTCATTATACAGAAAGCACAATCTACCAGCATTGAAAAACTCATGGGAACACAAGGCTGAGAAAGTCATAGAAAATAATGAAGTCAAGATCTTGTGGGATTTCAGAATTCAAACCGATCGACACGTATAGAACATAATACACCAGACATAACAGTCATAGAAAATCGGAAAGTCTGGCTAATTGATATAGCGATCCCTGGAGATGCCAGAGTCAATGAAAAAGAATTGGAAAAAATGACTAAATATAGAGACCTGGCCATAGAAGTTACCCGGTTATGGACTAAACACACAACAGCAATCCCCATTGTCATCGGGGCACTTGGAACAATGTAAAAAAAAATTATGAATCATTTTGAAAAATTACAGCTTTCTGATATGCCACCTACAGAACTGCAGAAGTCAGGTTTACTTGGGACATCATATATTTTACGCCGATTCTTGACTGATACCTAGGTCTACGGTGGAAACTCGTATCAGTTCAACAATACCAGTGAATGATAATTTGCTGTTTACTTTGTTTGTCATAGGCTGTGATTCGTATATTTCGAATAAAGAAAATAATAATAATAATAATATCACTCTTCCCCGAGACCAAAGGGTTCCTCATGGCTATACAAGATCAAGGTGTAAACACCAGAAACTATCGGAAGTATATCCTGAAGGACCCGTCAGTGGAAGGTGACACATGTCGGCAATGCCAACAAACGCCAGAGACCATCCAGCATATCACAGCAGGGCAGGGGTCGCGGAAAGTGAAGTTTGTTGGCCGGGCCCGAAATTTCGAATCGTGGTGCACCCCCATCCCTTCCCGCAACAAACAGAAGACAAACAATGCATAAGGAGCTTTGTTAGGGATTAGGATCACCTGACCACTTACCTAGAGAAACTTTCTAAAGCACATCGCAACAAAAAATCGTACAGATGCCAAATAAAAGAATAAAACTAGAATTCTTGGCTAAAGTTATTGAAATTACTGACCGGGCCCGGGCGGTTCCACTGCCACTGCAGTAGGGTGCAGAGTCCTAACACAAACAGAGTATATAAACAAGTACAATCAAGTCGCTAAGATTGTCCACCAGAAATTGGCAAGAAATCACCACCTCATTACAACTGAGCCTGTCCCCTACAACAAGTATGAGCCAACAACACTTCTAGAGAACAACACCCACAAGATGTACTGGGACAGATCTATCAGAACAGATAAGACCATTCCCTACAATCGGCCCCAACATCGTCCTGGTCGACAAGGAGAAGAAGTCAACATACCTCATTGACATAGCCGTGCCCAACACGTGCAACCTCCAGAAGACGCACGGAGAGAAGCTGTCAAAGTATAACGACCTACGATTCGAAGTCAAGGAAATGTGGCATATGGAGAACGTCACCACCGTCCCCATAGTAATATCAGCCACAGGAGTTTTACCTAAGAACATTCACAGCTCTATACAGACACTAGACCTTCGACCTAAATCCTACATGGAACTACAAAAGGCAGCTATCCTGAACACTTGTGGGATAGTAAGAAAGTGTCTGGACAACTGAGAAAAAGAAATACCAGTTCCCAGATTTGGTACGTCGTACCCGTCCCGGAAGGAAGAGAAAAAAACCCTCAGGAAGAAGTGGAATCTCTAAACTTTAAAGATAATAATAATGATGATGTATTTTGAAAAACTAAACAGTCAAAATACTTATTATTGCCGCCGCTATAGTTTAGTTAATATTTACTTTTATGACTCACGTATCTTCTTTTACTGGTTGTACGACAATAACATTCATTTAGCCACCTACCTAAGTACTGCTCAGTGTCAGGATTTAGTAAACCTTATTGTTTGTTGTTATGATTTAATTCCACTTATATTATGTACTCCACTGTGGTTCGGTGTGGTCTTGAGTGACGCGAATAAATGCAATGTGTTGCGTGTAAATAAGTTTGTACTCTTGAATTGCTCGTTGTATTTCACACCCACAATGATCTTGGCATGCGAAAGATGCATAGCATAAATTATCTACAAAGAGTACCAGGGTACTCTCTCGATTTTTTCTGTCCCCATGAGTTCGGAAACGAATTCTCACTACGTAGAAAAAAGTAGCGTCGAAAATCAATAAGTGTCAATCGTTATGTGAGTGAGCAATGAACAGACAGAAAAGGGTGAAACTTGAGAATAGAAATGATACGTGAATGCCATTCATTTGAATGGTATGCCTGAATTGCTCACCACGATCCGGCTCGTGGTGAAGCATTCTTTGTGAACGACGAATGGTGGAGAGCTCCCGCTCTTTTGGGTAGTTTGCAAGTTTCCGCTGTCACCTGGAAAGCGCTCTGGTCTACAACGAATGATTTACTTAGTGTAGTGACAACAGGGAGTAGAAATTGGATGGCTATTCATTTGAATGATCATTCGTTGATAACTCTTACGTGAATGATGAACTCCCAAGAAAGTGTAAGAGGGATATGTTCGTTTATTATACGTCCTGTTCGGGTTCGATATTTAAGCCTAATTCCAACTCGTTGCAGAAAATAGACAGCAAAAAAAAATAGTTGAGAAAGTTGCAGTTTCAATTAATTTATCATTTGCTTAAACTTATATGTGCAGATTGTTCTAGAATTATCTTACTAAATTACTACTTGAATCTCTCAGTTGTCTGGTTACTTATTATGGTTCTTGATTATTCGCTCTTCCGTATTTACTCTAATTCTACGTAACCCTTCATTCTCTTCCGCTGTCGTTGTCCGGATACCCGAAAAAGTCCTCCCTCTCAGACCATCATCTCGTGACTCCCCTCGTCCTACTCGTTTCCAAGACGTCTGTGTTCGTCCGAGCCTCTTTCTATCCCTAGTTCGAAAAGGAGAGCATTTCATTGACGCCTCCTGAGCAATAAACTAATTTAGCCATCTCGATGCGCTTTTCGGATCACAATGTACATGATTGCAGCGTAGGCCAATAAAATGATAAAAAGCCCTTAACGCTTTCTGAACTGGCTCTTCAATACAAAGAGTGATTGCTTAGGAACACTCTTTTAAACAACTCTAGCTAATTACCCTTGCCGGACATTCCCATGTTGACAGAAAAGTCTTACCGCTAAATATTCCTTATTTGGAAAATAATTAATCCTAAAATCTCGGAAAATCTCCTTAAACCCTCGTAACAAAGGAATTACTTTTTCTTTTTTTTCTTATTTTTTGATTGGTTGTTACGACCACCGTGAGCAGTTCAGTGGGCTATATGCAGTCGCCCGTTCTGAATTTTGGGCCACTGGTTCCCGGGAAGGGAGAGAGCTATTGCCGTAAGACACACACAACATCCATGCCTCACCGTGATCCGAACCCGTACCGATCTAGGGGAATGACTTGTGCGATCACTATTCCATTCGGATATGATCATTGCAACTGCCGGTGTACAAATCTGGTTATTCGCTTGTCAGTGTTAATTGAATCCTAGCTGATTTCCGTTTTGATATTTCAGGGGAAAGGTACTGAATTTTGCTATGTTGAACATTTCATTTGCTTTGAGTATAACTGGGGAACTGCAAAGCAAAATACTTTTTTTAACTTTCTTCTCAAATCTCTGCTTCAGAAGTGTCTTTGAATGCACGGTACCGATGTAAAAGTGCTCCAGTTAATTCCTAACACCGATCCCGGTTGTTGTTGGGTTTTTTGAAATATTTCGAAATACATTTCAACTGTAAAACGCAATTCCTTGTGTGCTACATAGAAGGTTGAAACGAAAGAGTGACCAGCCCTCTTTTGCCTTAAGATATATTCATAATTTTTTCCCGATTCCCCTCAGATTGATTCGTAAAAAAACAAACGTTGTTGGCGTGTATCTATTTTGTCGTTAGAGTGTATTATTGTTTACGTAAGACCTTTGACACCCTTTCACGCCGTGAAAACAATTTTCCCAAGTCATGTCATTACCTCGTGGGCGGGATTGAGGCTCCCCAGTATGAATTTTCCTTTAAACCGCACATCACCTAATCCATTATTACATGCTGTCCGCCTCCTGTTTCGATCAGTGTTTGCCATGATAAATTCCCATGTCCATGACCGACCGCCTTTTTCTGTGACGTCACGACCAATGATGTTCAAGATCAGCTCTCACCTGACCTCGCCCACTGAGGGAGAATTAACTCTCACAGACAGCAGATGTTCGGAAGGTGAAGGAACACGTGTGATAACTTCTCCGTCATCTACAAAACGCCTTTCCAACGATTCTTCGGGATTCGGCGATGTACCTTTTTTATTTACTTCTTTCTTTCTACGAACATGTGTGGAGAAAATAGGAAATTTTTCTCGCCTTCTTGTGATTTTACGTGAGTTAAATTTATATTGAAGGCGGCAAGCGTTGTTTTTGATTGAAATTCTATCAGATCCACTGAATGACTCAATGCACTCCATTTGGCAAGAACTATATTTCTCCATTGAAATTAATTTGACTACTAATTTTGGCTTTGCGGATAGCTCAGAGAAATAATTTTCATTTAAAATATTCAGTATATGATTTATGTCATTTAAATCTGGATATCTGAACGAGCTGTTAGGTGAAACAATTTCATGTGGTTTTATCTCTCACATGATTTCAATGTGTGAGTTTGAATGACTGAAATATATTTATTCCTCAAGCTGGAAAAACATACTGGAAAAAAAAATCATGTACGTGCGTTAAGAGTATAACAAATCGTGCAGTTCGTAAATAGAATTCCATGACGAATTATGCAAAGGAAAAATAAATGTTCAGTTATCAAATAACTATCTTTTTTTACCTAAATTGAGAACTGCAACACATGATTCCGGAGATAATTAACTTACAAAACAAAGTATACTACTTTATCTGTAAAATATATATAAAAATATTACCTGATATTTCTCACATTTAATGGATTAATGCGTTAACATAAGCCAGAAAAAAAGTAATATATATTGCAACTAAAGCCAAAGATTTCAAAGACAAAAGACGCGTAAAAATTCAAAACGTGAGTGGAAAAAAGGGAACCTTTCTTGTCGGTTATATTATGATTATTTCAAGTATTCATCTTTCATGAATTTATAGGTAAAAATAACTGAGTTTCTCTTGAGGAAAAAGAGAGAAAAAAGTACTAAATCTAAACCATATCAAGCTTCAAATTAATAAACTCTTGAACAGAAATTTTGTACATCTGTTGATTGCGCAGCAATTTTATTTTCGAAATTTGGTGAAGTCAGATATTATTTAAACGAACTATCATTCTATTTTGGGATTCTAATTGCAAGAGAAATGTTTTAAATGTCACTCTTACTTACAAAAGGAAAGAATAGCAACAAAAGCATAATTTCTCAGCGCATCATAAGCAGTTTTCTAAATACTGTCTGAAGTTTTGCTGAAGTGTGAATCCTGAAAAAATCAACTCGAGAATTTTCACTTTGCGACTTTATTTTGAATTTGAATCTAACAGCAATATGTGAGTCAGAAAGGGAATCTAACACCTAATAAATACTTCAGTTTTAAAACACAGGCAATTAGGCATCAACTTGCTTCGATTTTTGAAAGAAGAAAACTCTGAGAATTTTATAAAGAGATATTCTATAGAACGCAACTGTAATTGTAACTGCTCTTATTATTTTCTAGTCCAACTTCATCACTCGAGTGCTACTATGGAAGCAATTAAACTATATGAAAGCATGGGAACTACTGGTATAGCGTTGACGCAGACGCTTAACATGCATAAGCAAATTTTAGACAAAGGTGAGAGTAAATTCCTAAAGTCTTACACCAAAGAAAAGTCTTCAGCACCTACTCACAAATCGTCAAAATCTATTTCTTTTTCTGTGGCTTCATTGTTGTCTTCAGACAAAAAAAAGACAGTCGTATTTGCTCTGTAGAAGACCGGAGGCCTTCAGGTTCTGAGCTTGTGCAGCCGAGAACCCTGGGACCATGTTGCTTTCACATACAAAACCAGACTGAAATGGCATCCATATATCGGAGGCACGAACACCAAAAAGTGAGCGATGTGACTGCTGTGCTGCCAGCAACCTCAGTTTATCCTAGGTCGAATCCGTGGGAGCTGCTTCCTCAAGTATCATGGTTCCCAAGTGAATGCGGATACAACGCCTTAGCGAGTGAGTATTATACACTTGTGTATATATGTATGTACAGTCGAACTGACATATAACCAACCCGCATAACACGATGTTCCCCATAAACCGATGTTATTATAGATCTCTTGAATTTCGGAATTTTCTCCCTTGTTATTTTAACCGCATATTACGAACAATAATTTTGGAGACACGGCATATATCGAAGTTCAGCATGGTTACCAGCAAGCACAATAAGGGACATTCACCCAGATTTTTTTCAGAGAAAAACAAGGAAGTACCTGCTACTTACATCACTGCGTGATTCCGCTTACAGATAGGTCTGTTTGCATGAAGACTAGAATGTTTCAGTTGGTGTTTTATTACCTCCCCTCCCCCACTACGCTTGCCAAATATACCCCCTGCGAGCAAATGCTGTCTTTCATCTGCTCCACCCCACTCGCCAACTTTCAATCACTTAATCTCTGTTTAGAAAATCTCAGAGTTTATTTTGCAACTAGAAACACCTTAACTACCCGGTCAGAAGAAGCTGAAAAACATTTTTTTTTTTTTCGTTTGATTATTTAACGACCACCGTGAGCAACTCAAGTTGCTCGTCCCCAATTTAGGGCCACTGGTTACAGGGAGGGGAGAGAGTCAGTGCCGTAAGACAAATGCAACATCTATGCCTCACTGGGATTCGAACCCGAACCCAACTCGGACGAATGGTCATAAGTCTGTGCTTAAACCACTGCGTCACCGGGGCGGCAAAAACATTTAAAGCAGTGATCATAAAACAACAAAACAATCAAAAATTGGCTCATATATCCGACGTAACACGTTAAATTTCAAACTTTTGTCAGTTACTTTACATTTTTTGCATTTGTTAAATATCTTGCTTATTGCAGATTTCACTCATATTAGTTTGCTCATATTATTTTTCAACTAAAGAAGTATTTACCTTCGATTAATTGATAAATAGTTCATGATTGACCAGTTTTAACCTTATATAATATGCTGAAAAATTAAAATAGCCTTCTGTCCGGTTGTAACGAAGTTCGCATATATCGAATGCTTTCGATTCTACCTTCAACTTCGTTATATATGGGTTCGACTGGGTATAACTGTGAACTAGGGTAGACCAGGAAGTCTTCGCAGATTTTTTATTTATCTGTTTTGTACAATGAATTTTCGGTATATACAGATGAGATAAGTAATTCTTACTTATTTGCCTACAGGTATTGTGTGTGCGTGTGTGTGTGCGTGTGTGTGTGAGCATACTATTAACAAACACATCATTCGAAACATGGCATACCTAAGTAACAGAACTGTTGATACATTAAGTATGTCAAACTAAAGTAACTCTCCATTTACTGGCCTAAGGAAATAAACAGTCATTTTTCCAAGCTTTCGTTCCGCGACTTATAGCTTTTTCAAGGCTAACAGCAGAGAACGAACTGAATACTAAAATGTTAAAATTCAAATGTCGGTATGACTTGAAAAAAAATTAATAAATGATTAAATACAGACCGTGTTCTGAAATTGAAGTCACAAGGTGAGTTTTCTGAACACGGGACAGTTTGGAGGAATATTATTATGGCATTGGATCCAAATTTTTAGAACTCCAGTGAGACGCTGTCGTTTCATGTGATGTAGCTAGAGATGATTTCCAGATTTCTCTGAAGGCTATTTCTCATGGGTTGAAGTAGAGAGCTAATTTTTAATGCTATACCACATAGGAACTTCAGACTGAAGCTCACTTCCATGAAGAGAGTTGTGGATGTTCTACCTTCCTTAGCGTCCCCTTTGTGTTCGCTGATTATGGTGCCGAACAAGCTTTTAGTCATTCCGATCTAATATCGCTGTGAACTATCAGGCTATAATAATTCTTTACGCCAATAAACGGATAGTTACTTTAGTTTATGGCATATCTGTTGCCTTGCCCACGCCACAGTAACAATGAAGAACTGAATTTCATCAACAATCATCATCATCAACATTGTTATCCATTATCAGTCCACTGCTGGACGAAGGTCCCCCCAAGTTACTTCCATAACGGTCTGTCTTGTGCCAGTCTCCTCCATGTTACTCCCGCATACTTTCGAATTTCATCCACGCATCTGCCATGTGGTCTTCTTCTGTGTCTTTTCCTGTCAATTGGAATCCAGTCTAAAATTTCAGCTGTCCATTGATGGTCCGTCCTTCTGGCAATATGTCCAGCCCATTGTCATTTCAGGGATTTAACTCTGATCATGATGTCTTCCACTCTTGTCATTTTTCGGATCCACGAGTTCCTCTTCTTATCTCTCCTGGTTACACCAAGCATGCATCTCTCCATGCTAATTTGAGTTGTCTGCAGTCTTTGCATGTCGCTTTTAGTTAAGGTCCACGTCTCTGCACCATACGTAAGCACTGGAAGGATGCATTGATCAAAAACTTTTCTTTTAAGACATAATGGCATATTGCTCTTGAAAATTATACTGTTTCTTCCAAAAGCTCTCGAGACAAGTTTTATACGCCGATTAATTTCTTCATCAATGTGACCCTCACTTGATATCTGCTGTTCAAGATAAATGTAGGTATTGGTTGCTTCCTGCTTTTCCCCATCAACCGATAAATCTTCATTTCTTGTAAAAACATTGAACATCACTTTTGTCTTCTGAAAGTTCAATTTTAATCCCACTTCTTTACTCTTGTCAGCAAGTTCCTGGATCACACTCTGCAGCTCTGGTGGAGTAGTTGCAAAAATGACTACGTCATCAGAAAAACGAACGTGAGTTAGATAATCTCCATTAATATGTATCCCTTTGTTTTCCCAGTTCAGTGATTGAAAGACATTTTCCAATCTAGCATTAAAGAGTTTGGGAGATATGGTGTCACCTTGTCTCACTCCCTTTCCAATTTTTATGGGTGCTGTATTCTCAAATAGCCAAATCTTTGCACTTTCCTTTTCATATATGTTATTAATAATACTAATGTATGCATCTTCAATACTGCAGCGCTTCAAAGCCATTGTAACTGCTGATGGTTTCACCGAATCAAAGGCCTTTTCATAATCGATAAAAGCCATGCATAATGGAAGTTCATATTCCTTCGCTCTTTCAATTAGTTCTCTCAGTACGTGGATATGATCTATAGTGCTGTAGCCACTCCTGAATTCAGCTTGTTCTCTCGGTTGAGCCATGTCCAGTGTCACTATCAAGCGATGTAAAAGAACTTTAATGAATATTTTATAAGACGCCCCGGTGGCGCACTGGTCTAAGGCGATGGCCTCTGATCATTCGTCCGAAAGGGGTCCGGGTTCGAATCCCGGTGAGGCGTGGCTGTTGTGTTTGTCTTACGGCACTGGCCGTGACCCTAAATTAGGAATGGGCGACTGCTTATAGCCCATTGAGTTGCTCACGGTGGTCGTTAAACCTCCAATCAAAAAAAAAAGAAAATATTTTATAAACAACTGATAGGAGTCTGATAGGTCTGTAGTTCCTGAGATCCTCAATTTCACCTTTTTTATGCAGCAGGATCAATGTAGCATTGTTCCAATGTTCAGGAATCGTCTCTTCATTTAGGCATCGAGTGAAAACTTGGGCGAGTACTGTTTCAATTTCTCCACTTGCTTCTTGTATGATGTCTACTGTAATTCCATCTTCTCCTGGAGCTTTCCTCCGTTTCATGTTCTTGATTGCATGGGCAACTTCTGCTGGGAGGACTGGAAGAACTCTGGTACTGGTACCTTTCGTAATGCCTGGAGTACATATATCATCTCTTTCATATAGTTTTGAGTAGAAATCTTTCACTCTTATTAAAATTTCACCTCTATTTCTTGTTACAGAACCATCTTCTTTTCTCAGAGCCATAATTTGTTTTCTTCCCTTAATCAGATGTCACTTTGCTATCTTTAGGCTTTGGTTGTTTTTAAATGATTTCCTCACTAGTTCACAGTTGAATTTCCTTACGTCTTCAGAGATACTTTTTCGTATACCGTCTTGCATAGCTCTATATATTCCCCTTAGAAAGTCCCATCTTCTTTAGTTGTCCTCATCTCTCTTCTTTTCTGCGTCAGGATTTTGTTTTTGTTTTTTTCTGATTATTTGTTCGTATGCACTTGTTCTTAGTACCAGCTACTTTTGTTGCTGTTTCCATAAGAGCCTTGGTCAATTTTCTGTTAACTTCAGAGATGTCCGCACTTCTTCCGACGTTAGACCTTCTAGAGTAGAGAATCTGTCCCTACCCTTTGTTATATACAGTATGATTTATGACTACAGAATTTGTGTTGTTGAGATAGAATGAAAATCCAACGTTTACCACAATCAATCATTCGTCCTGATGGTGCCGAGCCAAACGTTCTGCGAAACTATAGTCGATGTATAATAAACTTTTGACTGTGGTAACCGTTGGTATTTTCAATCTATCAGTACCCTTTGTTTTCCACTACTTAGAGATGCGTAGACCAGACAGTTTTTTGTATCATCAGTTTGCAAACGCTGCCATTCGAATCGATAGGCGTACAAAAGTCAGACATTGTTGATGATTTTCAACACTTGATTAAAGTGGCGCCGAAACTATTTTTTGACAACAGGGGAAAGATATCACGATATATATTTTTTGGACAGATCATGAAGCTTATTGAGGTACTGTAAAACAGACGTGATGCCGTTATTAAAACATTCTGTAGATAAAAAAATTCGATAAAATCTAAATTAATATGAAACTTAAATTTTTTATCTATTCATTTGTAGGACTTTTCGATGTAAAATATTTTACTCAAAAAGTATTTTAAAGTGTATTATTTGGCATCTCCACATTAGTAGGAATTCCTCAAGAACCATAGCTTTTAAGTTATGCATCAAACAACATACGAATAAAGATATATCTCAATAATTTCTCTCCGGGCCTTACATTTTCTTCTTTTCTTCTTTCAAGACTGGTTTTACTATACCTAAATGAATTAGCAAACTCTCCTGCTCTTCATGATAAACACAATACCTTTCTTTTAGAAATTTCTGGGTAACTCTGTTGTAATCAGGCTGGTGCTTTGTGAAATGCTCTCTCTCGCTCTCTCTCTCTCTCTCTCCTCTCCTGTCTCCGTTCCCTCCTCTCTCTCCCCCTCTCTTCCTCCTCCTCCTCTCCTCTCTCACTCCCCTCCCTCTCTTTTCTCTCTCTCTCTCCCTTTCATACTGATAACTATAAAACTGTTGGTTCGTGAGACAGTTTTTCCCACTCTGACAACCATATAGCAGATACTTAGTAAAACTTTTAATTTCTCATACTGAAAAAGTTATGAGGGTTTTATCCGCTTCTCAGGAATAGCATTAAGAATTCAGAGTCCTAGATTTGTTAAAAATAAAATAGAAAATAATATTCAGTTTTATCAGAGGGAACTTTGGAAGGCAGGAAATATAAAAAAATCCAAAAATTTATCCGATTTCCGATTACGACCATAAGTAAAAAAAGGAGAAAAGTGAGGGGGCAAATGGGATGTTTCGATCCTACACGTAAATGAGTACGGGGCGGCTGCCTCTCTGCTTCCGCGCTTCGGACGCCACTGCTCGATTTTCTCTTTGGCGTAACAGAATTTTCTATGTTATTTCCTGTCGGAAAAAATTACTATTAAAGGCAGTTTAAAATCTAACTACCATTTGGACTTTCTACAATATGCATAACAGTAGAATATGAGGGGGAAAAGTTGATGTAGTTATTTTTTTATCTCAGTATGCAAGTGGAATTTATTATTTGGAATCCAAGTTTTAAATAATACTTTTTATTTTTTAGGAATCTGGAAAATTTAAATTGTTTCCATTTCTTAAAGATATTTCTTTTTGTTAGTCTTAATAATTGCAAAACACAAAATTGTGAAAAACAGTTCGGGCGAAGTTCGATTTATGACATCAAACGCATTTTTATGAAAGTGGGTTTTTTTTTCCTTCTTTCTGCTAAATTGTCACTAAAAATTATTGCATGACACAGACGGAATAAGTGATTATGTCTGCTTCTGTAGGGTTTTTTTTTTCTTACTATTCTGAAATAGTATGCATTTAATTGTAAATTCAAACTTTTTAACTTAAAATTCTGATAAGATACTGAGGAAATTCAGGTAACATTCTGAAAATCATATCACTATGTTTTCTAATAAAACAAGCTTATTAAATGATTTCCTTTAATTTTTTTTCCTTTTTGATTTCTTTTTAAAGTAGCTATAGAAATAAGAGTTGTAGGTAAGAATAGTACTGAACTGTTTTCTGCTCGTATTGTTTTTAAAATAAATATTCTCTAGAAAAATTGCGAAAAAATAAACAAATAGAAAGAACAATTAATTACCAAATTGATACAAGCTATTGTAAAAAAGTTTCCTCTTTTTTATTAAAGTATAGCAACCAATATGTGCCAATCTTTCACACACCTACGGCTAGCCTTATCGAGACAGACTAATACTACGAACGCACGCTGGGGAAAATGTGTGAGAAACATTAATATTTGAAAGGAAATATTTTGGTTCGTTTATGATAAATTTGATTGTGTATTATAAATTTGAAATTAACTCAGCCAAAGTATTTCCATTCAACTAATATATCAATGTTTCTCGCACGTTTTCTCCTCCCGGATTGGTTTGTAGTATTAGTCTGCCTCGATAAGTCCAGCCGTAGCTGAGTGAAAGATTGGCACGCAGCAACGGTTGTTACACCAATAAAATTTTTTTACAATGGCTTGAAAGGATACGTAGTACAATTTCATACTATTTTTGTGCATACAGAGTAAAAAATGGAGGTTTCGTCATTCTAATATAAAGAACGAAACTGTATTCAAATACTAAGATGGAAATTTTATCAACTCCTCCACTTAATTCAAAAGTAAGCGAATTGAACAACTACTATAGTACATTTGTAATATGAACAACAACATCTTTAAAATATCTTTAAAATATCTTTAAATATGCGCACTCTGACTACCAAAAATATCTGCTGCTTTATCTTTGTAAAGCAACGTTTAAGGTATAATAACTTTAGAAACAATATCATGTATATGAAGAAAAGGAAAAAGCAATGCTGCACAACAACAACAAAATTACAAAACATAGTAGAATTTATTGGAAGCTCCCAAATTCACCATCAGCTATATAACAAATCGCCAGGATAGGGCATGGGAAATTGTTGTTGCCGCAGTGACATGGGCCTATCCAGTAGTGCTGAAAGTATGATTTTTTTTATAAACGTTTATACAGAAAACCTCTGAATAGCGGAGACCCTGGGACTTCAACGTATAGCGTTCTGAGGCCAACAGGGCTCACAATTCAAAAAATGTCATATTAATTGTATACATGCAGTATATAATTAAAATGATAAATATATTTTGATTAAACATTTTATCTATTTTGTTATTGTTTTGCAGTGAGAAACAATGCAATAAGTGTGGATATATACAGTACATGTACAGTATTTTCATTTTAGGAAACAGTACATCAGTGGCGCACCCAGGAATTCTTGTTGGAGAGGGCCGCGGGTGGCCTAGTGGGCAACGTTCGTGACTGCCACGGAAGAGACCTCAGGTTCGATCCCAGAAGGTACGAACGCTCGATCCACTACATACCCACAGTTCGTCGGATGGGTACGTTAAGCCGTCGGACCACGGGTACTGGCTCCCCCGGTAATAAATAAGGGCGTCTTCTTCCCCTTTCTACTTCGCTTCCGTGTCACTTTCCTATCGGGTACTCTAGCCCAAATCTCCTACCTTCCTATTTCTAAGGGTTGTTTAAGACCTGGAGTTAGACACTCCCTTCCTAAAATCCTTTACATACGATATGATATGATTCTTGTTGGAGGGAGCTGTATATATATAGTATACGTACACAATGTGTGTACATATATATAGTATACGCCTATAGTTTATATACGGTTGTGACGTACGTCGCTCTTAATCTTTTTGGGGCTTTGGAAAGAAGACCATGTCTACCACAGAGACTTCATAACCATGGTGTGCAGCAATCTGTTTAATCTTATCCACTTCAAGACACCTCAACCTAGGTTTGGACGAAAGAGTAATGGCTCTGCGTAGTAAAAACCTAATAACGGAAAGTTTATAACTTAGAGGGTGGAAGGAGGACATCGAAATAATATCAATGCTGGAAGACGGCTTACGATAAACGGAATATTGAATGTGATTAGAGGGGGCCTTTTTAACAAAAAATCCAAGAAAGGAAGACAATTATTTTCCTCCATCTCAACAGTGAAATTAATGGATTCATATTGAGAAGAGAAAAAATCAGAAAATGTAACCAGGTCAGCTGCAGAATATGTCCAAAACACCAAAACATCATCCACATACTTTTTAAATTAAAGCCGTGGCTTCGGATATTTGGAAAGGATGTCGTTTTCAAGAGATTGGAGCAAAATTTCAGCGATAATGGGGGATAGTGGGGAACCCATGGGTGCCCCACTATTTTGACGGTAAATAATATTGTGGTATTTGAAGTAAGACCTCTTCTGTGTCAGTCTCAGAGCGGAAACCCCAGGTGCGATATCTGAATCAAGTGCAGTGATAGTGGCTGTGATACGCTGTTTCAGCTCCGCTAGATCAACAGGAAGGGGAGGGGCGAATATATTGTCCTTTACGTACCCCCACAGGAAAAAGTCAAAAGGTGTTAAGTCAGGACTTCTGGGTGGCCATTGGGTCAGTGGCATGTTGCAGTCCGCAGCTCGTCCAATCCATCGGTGAAGAAGATGTTCATCAAGATAATCTAGTCACGTGACACGCGCGCTATCGCCACGTCACTTCCCTCAGTAGTGGGACACAAACTTTATGAGTACATCTACCTAACGGTTGGCCGTTGTGGTCCGTGTCTTCAACTGTTACTGTTTTACACCATCTGGAAACTGTATACTTCTTTATGAATCGCCCTGTATATTGTTTTACCATAAGAAACAGGGTACTTAATTTTTTGTACAGGTGATTTCACCATGTCTATGTATCAGTCTGTGGAGTACTTAAGACAAAATCTATATAGCTATCAAGAGTAAATTTTGTATTTAGAAGTTTTGTGAAATAACATTATAAAACAGTATAAAACTTCTCTAAAAGGTAATTGAAAGTTATTTTCAGTTGAAGAAAAGATCCCAAACTCCAAATCATTCTATTGCTTCGAAAAATCACGATGAAAAAAAATACTTGATTTGTAATAAGACCTCGTACAGGAAAAATGAAATTATTGCAAACGTATTCAAAAAAATAATTAGCTCTAATAGAAAATGAAATTACTAAATCACTCGCATTAATGGAAAAAAATCATCGTCACCGAATTAGTTTTCCCTTGAACGTGAGCCAAAGTTCTGTGACTTTATGGCTCAGTGGTTAAAACACTACGCTTGAACCCAAACGACCTGGGTTCTGTCCCCCTCTCGCAAGGGCAGAAATATTCAGCGTGTTAGATTTTGCTGAATTTCTGTCTAAATACGGAAAAACTTGAAATGGACTTTTCAGAAATAAATGGAATACGGAAAATTTGTGAAAACAGAGAAGTTTTAAAAAACGGACAGTTTTGAATATGGAATTTCCGTTAAAAAATGGACACTTACCGGAAGTTTTGATGAACGTTATTTTCAGAAATTTTCCGTGAATTCACACCACTTATTTTTTGCAGTGCATGTAACAATGAAATATGTTAAACCACGATTTTTAAAACGCACGTACTTATTGCTCACTATTTAATTAAATCAGTCAGTAATTTTTGCCAGCAAAAGATCTGATAAAAGTAAGGTTTTTTGGGTTTTTTTTTTTTTTTTTTTTTTTTTTTTTTGGAAATTCGTAGCATGTTTTCCAAAATGTAATTTAAATTCTTCAATAGTGATTACCCGTCCGTATACCCATTGTTCCCCCAAAAAAATTTGCAACTATTCACCACACTTTACACTGTTTTTAAAAAAATCGCACGACCTTATACAGCTGCATCAAAATGTTTTGTCAATTAAATCATTTTCTTCCAATGTTTTCAAAGCAAAGAACTCGCGCACATCGTTCGTTGCCTCTTCGATGCGCAGACCTTCATCGACCGTTATGAACTATTTTGCATTTCCTTCACTCTAGGCACGTAATTAGTTAAATAACATCTAGATCCCCTTCTGGATTGACAACAAATATTCATTTTGTTTGAAAGAAGCTGTTTTGCCCACTTCTAAGAAAACATCAGCCATGTTGAAACCACGGAGAAGTAGTTTCTGTAACTGAGAACTAGAAGTGAAAAGTACCCTCTTTCCATCCAAAGAAACTTAAAATCTTTGCAGCACAAATTCGCCGGTTCTTTTCCCTTGAACATTCCTGTTTTTAACTGTGTTATGACTAAGAATACTGTCCATTGTTCAGAGAGACTGGGTTCACTAAACTGTCCACTAAATACAGGTGTCCACGATTAGGGAATGTCTGTTAAAGAGGTTTTACTCTGCAAGGGGCATCCTGAAAGTAATGCCTCCTCCTTAATAACTTTTGAAATTTTGAAGTGATTCAGTTATTATTAAAGGATGGCGCCGCACATCTTCACCTCGACAGAAAAAAGTGAAAAGAAACAAAACGTGCGTCAATGGAATGGCGCCGCACATCTTCACCTCGTCAGAAAAAGTGAAAAGAAACAAAACGTGCGTCAATGGAATGGCGCCGCACATCTTCACCTCGACAGAAAAAAGTGAAAAGAAACAAAACGTGCGTCAATGGAATGGCGCCGCACATCTTCACCTCGACAGAAAAAGGTGAAAAAGAAAAAAACGTGCGTCAATGGAATGGCGCCGCACATCTTCACCTCGACAGAAAAAGGTGAAAAGAAACAAAACGTGCGTCAATGGAATGGCGCCGCACATCTTCACCTCGACAGAAAAAAGTGAAAAGAAACAAAACGTGCGTCAATGGAATGGCGCCGCACATCTTCACCTCGACAGAAAAAGGTGAAAAAGAAAAAAACGTGCGTCAATGGAATGGCGCCGCACATCTTCACCTCGACAGAAAAAGGTGAAAAGAAGCAAAACGTGCGTCAATGGAATGGCACCGCACATCTTCACCTCGACAGAAAAAGGTGAAAAGAAACAAAACGTGCGTCAATGGAATGGCGCCGCACATTTTCACCTCGACAGAAAAAGGTGAAAAGAAACAAAACGTGCGTCAATGGAATGGCGCCGCACATCTTCACCTCGACAGAAAAAGGTGAAAAGAAACAAAACGTGCGTCAATGGAATGGCGCCGCACATCTTCACCTCGACAGAAAAAGGTGAAAAGAAACAAAACGTGCGTCAATGGAATGGCGCCGCACATCTTCAACTCGACAGAAAAAGGTGAAAAGAAACAAAACGTGCGTCAATGGAATGGCACCGCACATCTTCACCTCGACAGAAAAAGGTGAAAAGAAACAAAACGTGCGTCAATGGAATGGTACCGCACATCTTCACCTCGACAGAAAAAGTGAAAAGAAACAAAACGTGCGTCAATTGAATGGCACCGCACATCTTCACCTCGACAGAAAAAATGAAAAGAAACAAAACGTGCGTCAATGGAATGGCGCCGCACATCTTCACCTCGACAGAAAAAGGTGAAAAGAAGCAAAACGTGCGTCAATGGAATGGCGCCGCACATCTTCACCTCGACAGAAAAAGGTGAAAAGAAACAAAACGTGCGTCAATGGAATGGCGCCGCACATCTTCACCTCGACAGAAAAAGGTGAAAAGAAACAAAACGTGCGTCAATGGAATGGCACCGCACATCTTGACCTCGACAGAAAAAGGTGAAAAGAAACAAAACGTGCGTCAATGGAATGGCACCGCACATCTTGACCTCGACAGAAAAAGGTGAAAAGAAACAAAACGTGCGTCAATGGAATGGCACCGCACATCTTCACCTCGACAGAAAAAAGTGAAAAGAAACAAAACGTGCGTCAATGGAATGGCGCCGCACATCTTCACCTCGACAGAAAAAGGTGAAAAGAAACAAAACGTGCGTCAATGGAATGGCGCCGCACATCTTCACCTCGTCAGAAAAAGGTGAAAAGAAACAAAACGTGCGTCAATGGAATGGCGCCGCACATCTTCACCTCGACAGAAAAAGGTGAAAAGAAACAAAACGTGCGTCAATGGAATGGCGCCGCACATCTTCACCTCGACAGAAAAAGGTGAAAAGAAACAAAACGTGCGTCAATGGAATGGCACCGCACATCTTCACCTCGACAGAAAAAGGTGAAAAGAAACAAAACGTGCGTCAATGGAATGCACATCTTCACCTCGACAGAAAAAGGTGAAAAGAAACAAAACGTGCGTCAATGGAATGGCGCCGCACATCTTCACCTCGACAGAAAAAGGTGAAAAGAAACAAAACGTGCGTCAATGGAATGGCACCGCACATCTTCACCTCGACAGAAAAAGGTGAAAAGAAACAAAACGTGCGTCAATGGAATGGCACCGCACATCTTCACCTCGACAGAAAAAGGTGAAAAGAAACAAAACGTGCGTCAATGGAATGGCACCGCACATCTTCACCTCGACAGAAAAAGGTGAAAAGAAATAAAACGTGCGTCAATGGAATGGCGCCGCACATCTTCACCTCGACAGAAAAACGTGAAAAGAAACAAAACGTGCGTCAATGGAATGGCGCCGCACATCTTCACCTCGACAGAAAAAGGTGAAAAGAAACAAAACGTGCGTCAATGGAATGGCACCACACATCTTCACCTCGTCAGAAAAAGGTGAAAAGAAACAAAACGTGCGTCAATGGAATGGCGCCGCACATCTTTACCTCGTCAGAAAAAGGTGAAAAGAAACAAAACGTGCGTCAATGGAATGGCGCCGCACATCTTCACCTCGACAGAAAAAGGTGAAAAGAAACAAAACGTGCGTCAATGGAATGGCGCCGCACATCTTCACCTCGACAGAAAAAGGTGAAAAGAAACAAAACGTGCGTCAATGGAATGGCGCCGCACATCTTCACCTCGACAGAAAAAGGTGAAAAGAAACAAAACGTGCGTCAATGGAATGGCGCCGCACATCTTCACCTCGACAGAAAAAGTGAAAAGAAACGAAACGTGCGTCAATGGAATGGCGCCGCACATCTTCACCTCGACAGAAAAAGGTGAAAAGAAACAAAACGTGCGTCAATGGAATGGCGCCGCACATCTTCACCTCGACAGAAAAAGGTGAAAAGAAACAAAACGTGCGTCAATGGAATGGCGCCGCACATCTTCACCTCGACAGAAAAAGGTGAAAAGAAACAAAACGTGCGTCAATGGAATGGCGCCGCACATCTTCACCTCGACAGAAAAAGGTGAAAAGAAACAAAACGTGCGTCAATGGAATAGCGCCGCACATCTTCAACTCGACAGAAAAAGGTGAAAAGAAACAAAACGTGCGTCAATGGAATGGCACCGCACATCTTCACCTCGACAGAAAAAGGTGAAAAGAAACAAAACGTGCGTCAATGGAATGGCACCGCACATCTTCACCTCGACAGAAAAAGGTGAAAAGAAACAAAACGTGCGTCAATGGAATGGCGCCGCACATCTTCACCTCGACAGAAAAAGTTGAAAACAACTCGCTCCGTAGGGAAAGTGATGGTGACAATTTTCTGGGACAAACTATTCGTATGGGAGTAGACCTCTGTCATACATAACACGATAAGCAACTTGTTCAATAACCACCTTTGACAAGATCATGAAGAGCACTAACATATTTAATCAAATTAAAAACGGTATTTACAAGTTTAAAATATATGGTAGGTAAAAACACGAGATCTTTCGATCACACTAGTGATCTTTATCAGGTCGCCCACCCAATGGCATCAGAGTACAACGACACGCAACATACAAATGTGTATATAGGGATTTTGATGGCACAAAAAATGGGTAGAGCGTATGCTCACGAAGGTTATTGTGAACACACACAGAGAGAGAGAGAGAGAGAGAGAAGTTACAGCACTGCGAACGAAAAAAGAGTCAAAATGATGTTACACAAGTGTTAATGATTCCTTTAGCTTCTTCACTGTCTGCACATAGTGCTCACTATGTGCAGAAATTGAAGAAGCTAAAGGAAGCTATCAGAAGGAAAAGACATGACATTCCACTTCATAGTGTTGTTTTACACCATGATAACTCACGTCCCCACACCTCAATGGAGACTTCACAGGCTATTGCCAAAATGGGGTGGACGGTGATGCCCCAACTGTCCTACAGTCCTGATTTGGCTCCCTCAGACTTTTTACTATTTGCCCCTTTGAAAAACAACCTTCGTGGGGAACGTTTCGACGATGTGACAGACGTTAAACTGGCTGTGAACTCGTTGGTGAAAAGACAGCTTCAGAAATTTTTCAAAATGGATTTTACCAATGCGTTCAAAGTTGGTGGAAATGTATAGAAAGTGATGGACAATATTTTGAATAGGCTAGCATTATTAACAATATTTCCAAGTATTTTGCCACCAAGTTACACATTTTAGCTGCTACAAATAAAAATCTTATGAGGGACGAGGCATTATATTTTCAAGATGCCCTTAGTATTTTGAATTTTACGACTTATATTTTATTAATTAAAGATTTCTGTGAATACATAGTCATCAGTTTATGGTTTGTGTGTTGGTTTCACGTGCAAAAGTTGCACCGTATGATAAATTTGACAGTGCATTCTAAAACAATGACGTCCATTTCAAGAAGGTGTCCTGTGTGAGTTCCCAGTAACGCAGAGGTAGGAAATTTCTGTCCTCTGTAAGATAGTCTCGAAAATTCCGTGGTCCTGCCGCAATTTCAGTTGGCAGCTCTTTCATCAGGCAGAAAAGCTTTCCCGTTAATTCAAGCATTGATTTCGCGCGTTTAATTCAATGATCCAATTTCTTACTTTACAGAATTTTAACTCGCTCGTAGATTATCGGTGTTATATTCATTGATTTCTATGCACATTTCTCGATTATAGACACTGAGCACTTCAATATTTAAACTTTTCCTTTTGACTTGATATCCTTCTCTGCTTCAGTTTGGTTTTTAGTTTCTGTTGTTGTTTTTTTTTTTTTATGTCATTTCATCACGTGACATCGTACATCATATGCGACACTCAACTGAGTTTCTTTTTGTCTTATTTTAACATTACTGAAAATGTAGCAGGCATCTTTGAGGGGGTAAATGAGTAGATGAAATTCTAAAGCGTGCCGAAATGACACGGAGGAGATTGGCTCAAGTCAGAAATTTATGGAAGACACTTAGGAAGACCTTCATGCAGCCGTGGATTGATAATGGTTGATGATGGTACAAAAAATAAACCAGATTACAGCAATCCCTCGTGATGCAAATTTCCGCGCATACCGAAGTTTTTACGAAGTCTATAAAGTTTGCTGCGTTCTTTTTGACATGAAAATAAATTTGGTTATAATAAAGTTTACGTATATTGATTTTTTCTTTTTTTTTTTTTTTTGGTTCGTGTTTTCTTCAGCTTCATCATGTGCAATTTCGACTGCATGCTTATACCAAAAATAGGTGGATCCGTTACTAGATGATATAGAAATATTTTTTCTGCTCCAGGAAGAGTTCCTTACTTTAATTTGATACAAACCCACGAAAAAGCATGAATTCACTTAGATAATAAAATTAAGAAGAAACAACATTTATGTAGAATTATTTTATTTTTATTATCGACCTAGGTCTCGCCATACTTCTGGCTCAGCTTCATCAGGACGAATGGCACGTAAATATTCAAATCGCATATGGCATCATCAACTGTGTTGACACTCACGGGTTTTTGACAGTTTCTTCCAGGCGATCGACAGAAATGGTGTAGATGCTATGTCGTTGACAAGTTGCGAAAAATTTTCATATATATGGAAAGCTCCCATAACATCAAGTTTGATGGTTGAATCTGGTTTGTCAATAAGCTTTGCTTTTTCTAAGGGAAATCTATGGTGGTTTTTATGACAATGTTTAGCCATTGATGATTTATTTAGATCACAGTTCCATATGTACGTCTTATATCATTTCAATCGATAAAACAAGGCCTTGCATTCTATCCTGTATAAGAAAGAGTACATTCACATGAGATTTGGTAGATTTCCCGCGAATTTTTCAACATGCTTCTTTGCTCCAAAAAAGTTCATTTTGTTTATGGGTTCAAAAATCACTTTGAAATCGAAAAATTTTGAGAATTTTTTAAATCTTCAAGGCAAAGTTGTGGGAAAACGGGACAAAAGCAAAATTATCTCCCAATGCTGGATGTACTACAATAGGAGTTAACGTGGAGATAAGCTGCTTTGGTTTCCTAAATGTTTTAATTGCCTAGCCTATAATGGATATATAGACAAGGTAATTAAAACATTTCTCTAATCTCTACAATTTCCCTTTCTGTATAATTTTCAGAAACGAAGAATGATAAAAGTTGATCACGACAGAAATCTTGTATCTTTAAGCTTCAGCATTTTCTTAGCTCAGTAATTAGCTGGTATAAACACACGCATTGCATATTATTCCAGAACTTTTATTAATTCCACTTCGCATAGAGCGCTTCTTTAGTAGTCCCTTGCTCATAGCTCTGAACAAACAGCAGTGCACCAGCTGATTGGAATTTTCTTATTTGTCCAATTTTTTTTCTCTTCTCACACGCGCTGTGTTTGTAAATCTGTAATACTGATAAATATATAAATTGCCTTTAATAATAACTGTAATGGAAAGGGCTAATGGAGAACAATGTTACTTTTTTGAATTTTAATGTCGTGTAAATATTAGAAACTTTTAATGGTTAAATCTTAATGTAAATAATTAAGAACCTTGCTTTTTTAGAATGTTTAAAAAGTATAATCGGGGGAAATTTCCGAAGAATAGATTGTTTGGTTCTGTTTGCTGAGCCAGCAAGTCTCCTGAAATAATTAGCATGTCGGCTAACTTTCCTGAGAACAATAATGTCATGTTCCGGTCAGAGTTGGAAACGGGTCAAAACTTTTGGACCCGGACCCGGACGTCACATAATTGGACCCGACACGGATCTGTAACTGACCCAGACCCGACCCGGACAAATCTGCTTTTAACTATAATATATATTCAGGGCGTTCAAGAAGTCTGTCCGCAGTGGGTGTCTTAGGTTATATGGAAATCAAACAAATGTATCATAGGAACCTATAATTTGCTCATTTACTTACAAGAAGTATTGAAACTGTCGTCCTTTATCTGCCAGACATAACCTAACAGTTTTACATATGTTTGTTTTTTTAAATAAAAGAATATTTCTGTTTCTTTGTGCATTTGCTGATGAACAATTACAATTGCGTTTTAAAATATACGTCGTTGTCGTAGTTTATTTTTTGCCCCTTTTTTATTGTTCTCCTGAGAATAGAAGAAGGGTACTTCTCCCACCTCTGGTCTCTTCATGTCTGAATTTCCCAAATAATTTGGTGACGTCAACGCCCCTGGTGTGCACTATTTTTTATATTGTTAAACTTCTGAGTCAATTGTTCTTGCATAATAATGTCCCACGCATTCAGATACTGGTGGATTTATATTTTTTAATCTAGCTCAGTTCTTCCGATTTCATTGAAACTTGTTCCACAGAAACACACACAAATCGTTAATTTAAATTCATTTTACAGCTTTTGTTAGCAGTTTCACCACATGGGGATTCCTCATGTAGGATGTAAGGAAACAGTCAGTAAGTCACCTAGGATTACGTGCACGACAGGCGCCAACGTTTATTCACAGCAGCAGCGGATCTGCCGTGTACAAGAGGGTGATTTCTCCAAGTGACTTATTTTAGTTTTGTACAAAACAATTACATGTATTGTTAAATCGATTACTTAAAAAGGTGAAAACTACAGAGCTCTAGGTACCAGCATTACTTTTCCAGACACTCTCCCTAACCCCGCCCCCTCCCCATTCACCAAACACACCCGCGAAAAACGCATCCTCCCTTGTGCTTGAAATCCTGGGGAAATTACTGCGCTTAGGGGCGCTGAAGTAAATCTCGCTGGCGGGGGGGGGCGCACGTTGTGCTAGTTACGCCACTGAAGTAGGGTGCACTACGATTCGAAATTTCGGGCTCGGTCAACGAACTTCACTTTCCGCCGCCCCTGGCAAGAGTTTGGGAGTTAGTCGTTTAAGACAATGGGTGAGGGGTTACGCAAGGAAAGCTTATAGCGTAGTATATCCGTTTATTTTCGTGGTGTAAATTTATATAAAGATTCGCCAAGCTTTCACACTCCACTGGGAGGTTTTCTCAAGGCAATGTTTCTTTCTTAAGGTAATGCCTTGAAAGAAACATTGCCTTGAGAAATGTTTCTTTCAAGGCATTGCCTCCCAGTGGAGTGTGAAAGCTTGGCGAACCTTTTTGTTAAGACCCACCCCCCGCCATTAATTATGGAATTAATGGGCGCGGTGGAGGTGTTTAATTAATTAAGTATTAATTAAGTGCGAGGCTTGATTGGAGTTTAAAAGTATAAACAGCCGAGAAAGTTTTATCTGGGGATAGGACATAAATGAAACAAAGAATTATCACACGGGCTGGGTGGTCGGAGAAAGCGCTTTTAGGTCATAAATTGCAGGTCGTAGCCGACGTGACAGTCTAAACAGGAAAGAATGGTTCGACGCCAGACTTTGAGGGCCACTTGTGGAAATGAATGAAGATGGGGGACAAGAGGATGAGCGAATTATCGTAAATTAGTCGATTGTTTAGAGCATTTTTGGGTACAATTGCTCTCTTTTTGTGTGGTCCGAGCAGAAAAACAAGATTGGCGCATTTTGGCATGAAAATGAGAAAGAAAGTTCAGTTGCTGTTTTAAAGTCTGACGGAAAGAGACGGAGTCTGTGCTACACTCCGGCTGAATGGCGAAATGCCAGAGCATTCTAATATCTGCATAGCAACTCATGGAAACGAATGTAAAAAGGTACTGCCGTGGAATAGCAGGACGCTGGATGGTGCATGCGAGAGCACTGGAAATCCGAGATTAATGGAAACCTGTTAATTGCTGATTGAAAGACGAGGACAAGCGTGCGAGAGCAAAGGTATTTGCAACATCGGGAGATGTCCAGCGGAGTAGGTCGTTGACCCTCACCGAAAGAGAAACGCGCAAGGAGAGCAAGGGACGGCCAATAGAACCCCTTCATCATCTACAGATCCAGCAACGGCAAGTACTTGGGGGAGCGGCCAAGCCCCTAACGAAGAGGGAGATGTTTGTGCGTTTGACTTGTAAGGAAAGTCTTCGACAAAAGGAACCAGCTTATGTGACTGATAATCACCGTGAAAGAAAGTGAGTGCGCGCGACAGCTTCATGTCAGTGGGTGTCTGATATGTCATCAAGTTTTATGAGGCTGCATTTGATGCTTTGATATTTGTGGATACGTCAGCGTTTTTATCAAACTGTAAGTACATTTCTTTATTTACAGTTACGACTAATTAACAGAGACAACTGTGAAGTGGTGATTACCGCAGGTAGCGAACTGTACTGATATATTTATTTTAAAGAACTGAACTGTTAGGTTGAAGCACATAAAAACTCCATTCCGGGAGTATATGTCGGTCAGAAAAGACCACTTCACCAACAAAAGATTTACATGTGCGTAGCTTTGAATTCGGCATATTTTTGTATAATCCATTAAATTGTTTACATGTGTAGTGAGAGAAGTATTGTGACCTCTTTTAAGATTAATGTTGCTTTATCTCAGTGTTTAAGTGTTTGCCCATAAAAATTCAGTCTTCACGCCAAGAACAACTCCTTGTAACTGTGGATTATAAATAATTGCTCGGCCACAATTACAAGATTTGGTGGTCCGCGATGGGGATCACGACCACAGCACTTTATATAAATTTACACCACGAAAATAAACGGATTTACTACGCTATAAGCGTTCCTTGTGTATCCTCTACCTAGTGCATTTAAAATAAGAGGGAGAGGAGTTTCTGATAAGGGAGCAAACTGACTTGTTTTTGGAGCAGTATCGAACTGAGAGAGCGACAGAGAGGTTGAGGTGTTTGAAGTATGAGTTTCGAGAAAGGGGAGATGGTCCTATCGCTTACGGAAAGTCATTGGGGAAGCAGGCAGTAATGAATCATGGGCTTGAGGCCAGCCAAAACTCACTCGATAATCGCCGGTGACCCGCGATGATTTTAAATAGAGAGTCTGAATAAAGAATTTCACATCAGCAAAAAACTCACTGTTATCCAATTAATAAACATTCACGATGTCTACGGTGCTTTTCGAACCCTGCAACTTTTTATTTAGCGAAATAACGGCACACAAAATAAAAAGACAAAACAGCACTGTGGCAGATCGATAGCCGCACCTTGATCTGTTAAAATCTGAAACTTTCTTACAGATTACCTTACACACCAACAAAAAATAAGATGCTTCCCTCATACTTTTTGTTAACATTGTTTGTGTCTCCTCTATAAGCTACTCACCGAGAATTTTAGGACACAGAAACATAACTTCAGGCACTTGTCCAGGATTTTTGTTTGGGGGAGGGGTCCAGAAAAATATTATTGTGACCACCTCCTACTTTTGAAGTCAACAGCGCGTATCCAATGAAAGAAGGCACGTGTCTTGAGCTGGCTTAGAGGGTATAAGTATAAGATGAGCTGTAGGCATTCAGAAAACATATCACTCGTTGCTGCCGTGGACAAAAGGAGAGATTTATCTGATTTGCAAAGAATAATTATTATCGGCTTAAGGACCAAGGGTGGCAGTATTTCTCAAACAGCGCAGTTTGTGAACTGTTCGAGTGCTGCTGTGGTTAAAGGGTATCGTGATTGGAGAAACGGCGCCATTGCGAATAAGCGACGTGGAAACTGCGTAGTACTACGTGCCATTGATGTGAGAGGTAAACGTCGGCTGCGAAGGTGCATGAGAGCCGATCGACACGCTATAGTGAGCACACCCACTGGCCGAATGAACCAGGAGGCTACTGGAAGCGTGTCTAAAACGACAGTTCAGCGAACATTGCTGCGTATGGTGCTCCGATGCAGACGAATGGTCACTTCACCAATGCTAACGAAGGTGCATCGGCAGAAAATGCTTCCATTTGCAAGGCAGTATAGGAATTGGACTTCCACTGATTAGCAAAGGATTGCCTTCTCCGATGAGTCACGTTTTCAGCTTCATCGATCGGATTGAGTATAAGACGAGGAACGGATAACAAACTCTCTTCAACCATTGCTGGAAGAACACAAGCTGGTGGGGGCAACGTTATGGTCTGGGGAATGCTTTCGTGGCATTATCTGGGTCCACTTATACCTGTGGAAGGCACTATGAACCGAATTCCTTATGGATCCATCCTTGCAGACCAGGTACATGCTGATTTTCTTCCCTGGGGCGGATGAGATCTTCCAGCACGACGATGCGATGTGTCGCACAACTAGAAATGTCCGGGAGTTATTGGAAGAGTACGATGAAGGCTTTAAAATACTTCCTTGGCCCCCTGATTCTTCAGACTTAAACTCAATTGAGCATCTGTGACACCACCTCGATCGTGTTGTTCGCTCTATGGATCCTCCACCACGCACTCTCTAGCAGCTGTCAGATGCACTGCAGTCAGCATCGCTTCACATACCGCTGAACACCTTCCAGCACCTTATTGACTCACTCCCAGCCCGTCTAGCTGCTGTTAGCGCTGCACACGGCGGTTACTCTGGATATTAGCTGGTGGTCACAATAATGTGACTCGACCGTGTATATCTACATGCACTACTGTTTGTGAAAATTGCAACACCATGAAAGACTGTTGGAATTAGCTTGAAATTTACAGGATATGTACAACCGGTTGGGAAATGCAAATGATTACGATGTCAGTGAAACTGCTCATGCGGTTTCGGAGCAACGCTCTCTGGACTGTTCGGTCTAGGGTATAAAGAGCTGGCTCGAACGAGATGTTGCAAGCAGTGAAGAGCCAACATTGAGTCCAAAGGATGTTTCTTGTGTCTCACTATTCCCCGTCGTCGAAGAAGCTCTGATCATGAACACCTGAAAGACTTTGAGCCAAGATGGATTGTTCGGATAAGAGAAGCTAGATTTTCCAACCGCGAAAGTGCCACTGGTAGAGGACGGAACGCCAGCACACTGATGCAAACGTGACGTCAGTGGACAGATCAGGCTCGGACGCACAGAAATCATGGAAATGGACCACGAAATCGCACGACTGCACAGGATGGCAGACACCTTTACCGCATTGCAGTGAATCCACGGCGACTTCCACGGTGTTAGCGCAGTAGTGGATCACTGTCCCAAGTCAGGCTTTGTCCTCCAGAACAGTTCGACGTCCTCTGCTTAACAGAAAACTGGTTACTAGCAGCCCACTGCTGCACATTCCTTTGATCCTCAACCACAGACGCTCCATGCTGCAATGGGATCTCTAACACAGACATTGGTGCGCTGATTGGCAACCGGTCATGTCTTCTGACGAGTCACGATTCAACTTCATGAACCATGGTAGTCACATACGAGTTCGAAGATATCGAGGTAAGCGGCACCTTGCAACATCATGAGGTTTGGGGCTCCATTGGGCTCAATTCTTGACCTTGCCTGATTCGAATTGGGGGAACCCTCAACCACCAGCGATATATCCGGGATATTTTAGAGGTAGTAGTTTTCCTGGCGCTATATTCAGTCAGGACAATGTTCGGCCACATGTGGCCCAGAATGTCCATGCAGGGCAGATACCGCTTCTTCCCTGGCTTGCACGTTCGCCGGATATGTCCCCGATCGAACATGACTGGGGCATGGTAGCTAAGCGACTGGCCCGTAAAGTCAAGCGCCTCCGCCAGTCACCACAAATGAACTCTGGTCTGGCATAGACCAGAGTTCAAAAAAAAAAAAAAAACTATCTATCTATAAGACGCATATTTAAACATTTCGGGGGTGTAGGGACTCCCATGGTTCCTTCCCTGGATACGTGCCTGCATGACTTAGAATTCATAGGAAGACAGAAATGCGTAATATTAAAAATATCATTTAAAATTCGTGAGCAGTTAGAAATTTTGGAAATATAACTTAGTAGTCTTGGATAGATGTGAACCTAAAATGCTTTAGAAATGTATCTTAGTATGTAATAAACAACACTGAAAACAAAAACTTCGTGATACTTTAAGAATTAATTTATATTCGTGGAAATACAAAAATCTGGAATACTTACAAAAGGTAACTTTGTATTCGTAAGAAAACGGACACTTTATCGATATAACGTCGCGTTCATGGGAAATTCAAAAACCTTGGATACTTTAATTAGTAATTCATCGAAGGTCCTCCAAACATTTTCCGAATACAAACTATATTTCAGCTAATATTAATGAAGTGCAAGTTAGTTCTTCACATTTTCATTTAGCACAAGTTCAGTCATTTTAAAAAAGAAAGGTTTACGTAAATCGAAGAAAACAAAAGAGGCAAATTTTCACTACGACATCTCTCCAGAGTTTTATATATCTCACTGCAATACAACTAAAAAAAAAAAATGTAGGATCAAATTTCGAATTAACATTCAAGATTTACTTTGTTTGACCAAGCAAAATTTCCACTAATTTTTAAACCTTTTTTTTTTTTTTTTTTTTCTGTAAAATAAAATATGGGTTAAATGCAATATTCTTATTTGGTGTGATGAAACTGTTAACAAAAGCTGTAAAACGAATTTAAATTAACGATTTGCGTCTGCTTCTGTGGAACAAGTTTCAGTGAAATCGGAAGAACTGAGCTAGATTAAAAATATAAATTCGCCAGTACCTGAATGCGTGGGACATTATTATGCAAGAACAATTGACACATACGTTTAACAATATAAAAAATAGTGCACACTAGGGGCGTCGACGTCACCAAATTATTTGGGAGATGCAGACATGAAGAGACCAGAGGTGGGAGGGGCACGTTCTTCTATTCTCAGGAGAACAATAAAGAAAAAGGGCAAAAAAATAAACTACAAAAACGACGTATATTTTAAAACGCAATTGTAATTGTTCATCAGCAAATGCACAAGGAAACAGACATATTCTTTATTTAAAAATAAAATTCAGTCTATGATTTTATAGAAACATCCAGAGATACTTTATTTCCAAACATTTATAAAAAATGTGAGAAATTAGCGAGGTTACTCGAACAAAGAACGAGAAACAAAAAAAATAAATAGATAAATAAAGGCGCTAAAGGTTATACGTTTCTGTATTTTTATTTATTTTATTTATGATAATCGTTTTAAACATTTACCACACATCGTGAGAACATATCAAACACAATACGGGAATGGCAATCAAGTTTCCTATCAAATGAGCAATACTGAATATGTAAAAAAACGTTTTTACTTATTTTGCTATTTATTATTTTTTTGGAAATAAATAGCTTTGGCCTCATAAGGTGCAGCTTAGTCTACTTTATGAGACCTAAGAGATTATTTAGTTGAACACAATGAAAAATACTGGGTGGGCACTTCCCTTCCAGTAAAATTCCTGAGGAAGCAAGATTCGCCGTGCCCCTCCATAGTCGGCGCTAATGGTGCACAACATGATAAATTGGAAGAAACATTCATGCCAATAGCAGAAATAAATCTGTCTTTTTGTCCAAAGACTGTTCGACATGAGATTACGAGCAATAATTGTCATTTCTTTTTTTTTTTAAGTTAGACTCCATTTTGCCAGAAAATAAATAAATTACAAAAGTTTTATCTTCATTACAAAAGCAATTTGGATTAATTAATGCGCAACCAGAAAGCCACAGTACAACTCAGCTGCTGACTGTCATTTGAACAATGTCAGTCGGCAGAAAATATTTGAAAAGTCAGCAAAATTCTGAACTGTATTATCTGAAACAAAAAGCAAAATCATCGGATTTGCAAAAGTAGATGGGAGAACTCCTTTCTGAAATCACCAAGTAAGATATTCCCAGGAAAAATCTTAAAAGGAAGAGACACAAAATGAGATCGATATCAAATATTAGTTTAGTTCGACGGAAGACTTTGTGAAACGTCTTTGAAATATCGACTCTAACAAACTGAGCTTTATTAAAATTCTCTATTCCCCTCTTACTGCTCAGACACGAGACTACCTGTGTTGGCGGACGAGAATGCGTAGATGGTTCCCTGTGAAGTCGGCCCCGGACACACTTTGTCCTTTATCCACATGGAGCAGAAGAATGGCAAGCCGGCTGAATTCATTTACCAGTAATCCTCAAAGGCGCATTATCGTCTTTGCGGAACTCAACCCGCCATGGGCGAACAAGATAAAGAAAGGGCGGAAAAGCTTCGATGACTTATTTTTCAATCTCTTGTCTGTTCCGTCCTAAAACACATTAATACACAAGTTTCTGTCAAAGGGTAAGGAAAATGTAATATCGTCAGCAGTTGTACTCCTTTTTCCTGTAAGATGGCTTTAAAAACAATTTGGTGTATATGTTTGCCGTGTCATCCACAGTTTTATGCTTTGTCATTTGTTGCCCAAACTAATATAGATTTGTGCAAAACGATCTGCGAGTTTTGAGTGAGTAATTTTAGTGAGCAAAGAATTTGCTTCAAATTTCATTTCCAGTTTTGTAAAACAGCTTTGAAAACACAAGACACATCACACGAACTGCCAAGAAAAACTTTAATCAAAAACACACTATGGTTTTCGGAACTTATACAGTTCTTTAAATGAGATGGAAGATGAACACTTTAGTGGTTATCAAAATGTGGAGGGGCAATTTAGTTTGAATACAGGTTCCAAAAGTTTGCAATGCGAAACTCCAATAATCGTCGAAGTGGCACCTTCTCCTGAAAATAGCTTCACTGTTGTACTTTCTGGTTTGCCGTGAAGCGCCGATTTAGTTAAAGTAAAACTAAATTCCACATCGACATTCAAAACAGTAAGTGAGTATCACACGAGATGCTTCACAGCACGACGAAGTAACCTGATGGATTGCTTCTAAAAATTATAGAATTTTGCGATTCGGGCTGTCAACGTCTAGTGAAATATTTATGAAAGAAACATTTCGACCAATCGAGTAAGTTAAGCGAAATTTGAGTTCTTCGATATATTCTCCATACGATTCGGCAGCGTTTCGTCACGTGTAATAAATAATCTGTCTGAACTCTAGAGAGCAGTTCTGATTATATTAATAGATCAGTGAACAGCTTTTCTGAGCGATGTTATTCTGAAGTTGCGTTAAAAGTCTATACGTCTATACCTGTTAGACGCCATCACAAAGTTTGAACCCTAAACGGAATATTTTCGTTTCAGAAGTGCTAATGTGTGTGTGCGACCAATTATCTATTTTAGAAGACACACTGCACGTGACGGAAATGAGAGACTAACAATTTAAGGTGACAAAGAATTAACTTTCGAAAAAAGTGCACGTCAATGTCCGGCTTCGTGTCTCGATCATTAAAAAAATGATTTGTTTAACCAAAGCAATTCATATTTGTATTCATTACATGTGAATAGCCTTCAAACTTTTATTTAATTTTTTTATGTTAAATGAAAGTTTTGAATAGCATGCTCAAATTTCTTAAGAATGTTAGTTTATTCATCGGAGTGCCGAATAAGTGCCATCTGTCGATAGTAAAAAATAAGTGGTGTAAATTCACGGAAAATTTCTCAGAATAACGGGCTGCAAAATTGCCGGTAAGTGTCCATCTTTTAACGGAATTTCCGTTTTGAAAAGTTCTCTTGTTTTTTTTAACTTCCGTATTTTCACAGATTTTCCGTAGTTAGCAATTCCGTTTACTTCACAAAAGTCCGTTTCAAGTTTTTTCGTATTTAGACAAAGATTTCGCAAAATCCAACATGCTGAATATCTCATAACTTATGCGAGAAAATCCTTTTGCGCCGGTGATCGAGCATAGGTCGTTTGGGTTGAAGCCGCGCGTCTTAACCACTGAGCCAGAAAGTCATAGGAATCAGACTAACGTTCAAGGGAAAACTAATTGGGCGATGATGATTTCCTTTTTCATTAATGCGACTGATTTAGTCAATTTATTTTCTATTGGAGCTTATTTCCTTGAATACGTTTGTAATAATTTCATTTTTCAGTAGGAGGTCGCATTATAAATTACGTATTTTTTTCATCGCGATTTTTCGAAGCAACAGAAGGATTTGTAGTTTGCGAACTTTTTTTAAACTGACAATAACTTTCAATTATTTTTAAGAGAAAGTGCAATGCGCTGTTTTATAATATTATTTCACAAATCTTCTAAACATAAAATTTACTCTTGATAGCTATATAGCTTTTGTCTTAAGGAATCCACAGACTGATGCACAGACATCATACAATAACCTGTGCAATAAATTAAATACCCAGTTTCTTGCGGTAACACAATATACACTGAATGGCCAAATTATTATGACCACCAGGCCATTTTACGCAAAATAGCTATCCCGCAAATGCTGCTGATGCCAGATGGCTGAATCGGTATAAAAAGGGAACGCTGAAGGCATGCAAAGACTAATGAAGAGCATTGCGCAAGAAATAATGGGTAAAAGACGCGATCTGGTGGACTTTAAAAGTGGAATGATCATGGGTGCTGGAAATATGGATGCGAGACTTAACAAAAGGGCAGCACTTGTGAAATGTTCGAGGGCAGCAATCATGTTCGAGGGCAGCAATAATGTTCGAGGGCAGCAATAATGTTCGAGGGCAGCAATAATGTTCGAGAGCAGCAATCATTAAAGTTTACACAGAGTGGACCACCAGTCAAGAAACCGGGTCTGATCGCAAGGCGTCTTGTCGTCAACGGCTATTGAATTCTCGAGCTGAGCAGAGAGTAGGTAGACTTGTTCATTCCAACACATGGGCGTCAGATTACAGATAATCTGTATCAGTGACGAAATCCGATGGCGTCCCAACGTACATTTCGCAACACATTGCATCGTATGGGATGCAGTAGCAGACGTCTGTCAGTAAGCCATTGCTATCTGCAGCGAACAAGAAGAAACGCCTTTGGTTTGCTCCGGAACATAAAAATTGTACAGTAAAAGAGTGTAAAAGGGTAATGTGATCCGACGAATCATGTTTTCACCTACATCATGCAGATGGAAGGGTGAGGATATGGAGACAGCAACACGAAAGCATGGACCAATCTTTCATCGTCACTGCTCTTCAAGATGGCAGAGGCAACGTTATGTCCTGGGGCATGTCTTCGTGCTGATGGTTGGGCCCTTTGATTCGTGTGGAGCAACGTCTGACTGCCTAAAAGTATTTGAATATCGTTGCCGACCAAGTTCATCCAGTTATGTTGATGGTTTATCCTAATTGAGATGGATATTTCCAGCAGGACAATGCTCCATGTCATAGTGCTCACATTGTACGCGAATGATTTGAGGAGCATCACAAATACTTTTCCCTGTTGCAGTGGCCTCTTCAATCACGGGATCTCAGTCCAATGAAGCACTTGTGGGACGAAGTCGGAAGGGGCATCAGACATCTGGATCTGCTACCTTCAAATCTTCAAGAGCAGGAGGGTTCAATTTATCGTATTTGGGCTAATATACCCCAAGTCACTCACAGACATTTAATATAGAAAGAAAATTTCCAAGAAAAATTCAAGCAGTATTAATGATAAAAAGTGGCCCAACAAGGTACTAACCAGGTGGTCATAATAATGTGGCCACTCAGTGTATAATAGCTGGTTCACGGAGAAGAAATATCCTGTGACATAGTAACGAAAATTCATGCGATATACTATCCACAATGTCTGATCTCGCTACAGAACTTCAAAGTCATATACTTCGACAGAGTATTGAAATTTAGCAGTTAATCAAACTCCTAAGTATTCCCGTGAATCTCTCCTATTACCGAAATTTTTTCGTCATACGGATACGGAAAAAGTGAGAGCGGAGTTTTTGCGTAAAAAAAGAAGAAAATAATTGAGAAAAGGTTTCTAAAAATTTATTAAGAAAAAAATTGCGGAAAGGTTTCTAAAAATTTATTATTTTCCGTTAACACATGTTGAAAACTGTAATTTACCGTGAATATAAGAAAGGAAATGTGGAAAAGTTTCTGAAAATTCAGAATTTTTCCGGTGTACGAAAAATCCGTGAAATTCAGAGTTCACGGAAAAAGTTGTATCAGAAATTTCATTTCACGGAAAAAGTTGTATCAGAAATATACTTATTTAATTCACGAAAGAAATCACTGAAATTTTACAGTAAGGTTGACAGAGTGATTCAGTTTACGAGGGTGTTTTAGTTGTTCAAAGAGGAATTGTGTTTCTGCCGAAATAACATTGCGACTGCGCAAACACAAGCTGCAACTTCGACAAGTGGCAAAGATATGAAGATTGCTTGGATTTTTACGCAGTTGCTATTTATTAAAAGAACTCTCACCGTATTGATTGAAACCTAAAAACTAAAACGTTGTAAAAGGGGAGGTGATTAAAGGTTGTTTTTTCTTTCTTTCCATCTTTTTCTTTTTTGAATATATGCCCCTAACGGTATTTTGCGGAGCGGCCTTAAATTCCCCTATGCCAATGGGCCAGAGCATAAGTAATCGCAACACTTAAAATTTTCTTATAGAGATTCAATGGGAAGTTTTGATTTTATAAAATTAGTTCCTTGTTGTAACTTCAAGTATATTTGGGGTTTTGTTTAGTGCAATAATTGTTCTTTTTAAAATCCTATTTGATTTCAAAGTGGGGATAAGGTCTACGTAATATTGCTGAAAATTCCGAAAAAATTTTTCTCTGTGTATGTTCCAGCTGTCCAAATTCAATGCCTGCTGTCCCAAATATAATAATTCTGAAAATATGTTACGATTTGTTTTTAAGAAATGCTTTTGTTTTATATGTGAATCGAAACAGGAGTTACCATTTTGATTATAGAATCGCAGTTAAAAAAATTGCAAGCAGAGAAAAGATTGAAAAATTTCAGAATTGGGAAAAGACGGCTGTGATTAACAGGTTCTTTATCTTTCTTCCGTGTATGCAGTATGACGATGAGCAGGGCCGGATTAAAGAGGGTGGGGGTCTATAGGGCCCCCAAAATCCGGCCCAGCTCATCGCCTTGGGGCTCACCATGAACAAGGGCCCACGAGGCATGCGTAGGCAAATAGAGAGAGAGAGAGAGAGAGAGAGAGAGAGAGAGAGAAAGATTTATAAAATAGTTTTACTTTTGTCTCATACTATTTCCACTTTGTCAGAAACAAAGCCTGGAAGACGGACTGATTTTCAAGACAGTGACTCACCAAAGGTAAAGATTTCATGTCACTGTGTAGAGGAAAATCGGCGAAGGATTTTCAGCTTCTTCGCTACCACCCATCTACACCTCTCAGTTTGCACTTGGAACCGTTAACGGTCAAAGTTCCCTGTGGTTTCACAGTGCATTTAACAAAAAAGATGAACTAAGAAAGATATACAATGATAAATCATTTGAAAATCCATGACAAAATCTACGAATCTTAAGCTTTTAACTCATTCATGTTCTTATGAAAACAATGAAAAATATAATGACTTATTATGAAATCTCTACAGATAATTTATTAGTTTGAAACATGCCCTACGTAATAACTATCACAAGCATAATTTCTACAGTTCCGTGTTATAACAGACTTCATAATAATTTCCCGTCATAAATTCATTGGGGTCTACTCAGATGTCCAATCCTAAGGGCCCACTAAGGCCTTAATCCGGCACTAACGATGAGATGCGTACTTCGTGTTTAGCCAGTCTAATTTCAGGAACTGTAGCTTAATCCTTATTTGGAGCCGCAGTTTTTAGGAAATGGTCATCACTAAAACATGAAAATAAGAGAGATTACCATACTTGAATGTGATGTGCACATTATCTTCATATATAAGTGTTGTATATTGATGTAGCATTTTGTGATGAGTCCAGGAAAAATCGCAATCATCTTGCTATTTCTGTGGAGTTTTCCTGGATCTCAGGTTACAATCTTTTCAACATCAGTTCGACCTACCATCTACACTGTTGCAGGCATGAGTACTATGATGGCTCTGTGATTCTCGTACTCTCATCTCCTTAGAGACAGTAACTTTAAATTAAGGAACGAAGACTCCTCACAACATTAAAATTACTCGTGGGAATCGGAAAAACAAAAGTGAGATTTCCTTTTGAGGATCATACAGCACTGAGACCGCCAAAAGCAAATCTCTGCATTACATTAATAGCATAATACAGCACTGTGATTCTTAAAAGCTCCGTACCTTACTGATAATAATGCAACAGATTACTGTGCTCGTCAAAAGACCTCTGCGTTACACTGGTAATGGAGTAGAGCACTGTTGTCATCGAAGAAAAATTGAAGCAGTTATTTTCATGCAATTTCGCTTTAGGACTCTCAAAACCAGAAACGCAATTTTAGATTAGCTATTTTTTTTTTTTTATCGTGGAATTTTGTGTCTTCTGAATTTTTGCAGTGAAAGATACTTTACTATGACAGGAGTTTTACAGGTTGTATCCAAAGCAACTCCCTAATGGAGCAACAACTAGTGACTAACCATATGTACAGTAATTGTTTACTGGCTCGTCTTCTTCTTGATCTCTTGGCATTGTTTTTGTTACTTACAGATTTTGAGTAATAGGATTCTATTAGTCAATTCCGAAAACTCGAAAGGAATGAATCAGATGACAAAAAGTATTTGAAAAGATTCGATTTGAAAGATGCATTCCCAAAGAACATTTTCTGAATTTAGGTAGAAGTCGGTGCCAGTTCACCAAAGCAAATGTTGCCTCGGTTTAGTGGAAGAACGAGGCCTTTGTTTCAGGTGTGAATTCTCTTACAATCTTCCTAATACCTTGCCCCATGTTTTGGAAAGGAAATTAGTTGAACAAATGTTAAGTCTACACGTACAAAATTTCATGACGCTTCGAGCTATAAAGTCAGCATTGTGTTTATTTCCCTGATATTATTCAAGTACAATTTTTATACAAAATTTCGGAACAAGCTAAGCTAAAAAAAAAAAAAGAAAAAAGAATGCAGAACAACCGTCGATTCCCGCGCGAAGTCATTCGCATAGCCTGTGTACAAAAAGAAGGTAACAAGCTGGGCTAGAAACGTAGCTTTTAGAACATAGTTAATTTTCCACGAAGTTGACAAAGAGAACTGAAAAAGCATCAGGATTTGGCCTAACCCACTTCAGAGAAAACAAGAGTTTGGCTCCTTTTTTGTTTGTTTGTTCATTTGCTTTTTTTTTTTTTTTTTCCCCTCTATAACAGGTCCCAGTCATGTATGTTTTGCATAATACAAAATAAAGAAAGCAAGTCGCAATGAGCTGAGCTAGAAGAGTGTGATTCAGGATCCATTTTGTTTCTCGTATAATCAGCCGAATAGGCTTGACTCATAAAATACCGGAACGAGTTGGAAGAGAAATGTAATAATCAGAACTTTGTGTCTACAGCGAGAGAATAAAATTCCTGCTGATTGAAAATGAAATAAACTGAATGGGTGTCTGTTTAACGCCAAATTGATCTGCGTAGGTTAAGTTCATGCATATGAGTGGGACAGGATTTGCTACACACCTGGCGTTCCTCACACACATAGAGAAAACATACCGGAAATAGCGTCGGTTCACTTGAGGTGCCTCGATGGACAACATATTGCTTGCAGATGGCGCAGCGTCACAGCCATCAGACTGGCAAATTTTACCATCAATCTTCATCTGTCTATTTTCAATAGCATGGGGGAAATCAGCAAATTCATCTCTTTTTTTTTTTTTTTTTTTTTTTTTGGTCTATGGCACTTATAGAACATATTCTCAGGCAAAAGATTATTTTGATATGTTATATGCATCCTCAATCATTAAAATGAAGTTTATTCACGTTTTACCCGAATAAGCTAGTAGGAATGGATCAGTGTAGACAAATCGCTTGCTAGTGGTTGGTTCATTGCAAGAACCACGAACAGGGACCAATTTAGATGGAAAGCTCATAAAACTCTGCCGGGGGGGGCGCAGGCCAAGGATGAAACAGCTTACTGCTTGAAATATTATAATCATACTTAGTGCGTGACTTTTTATGATAGTAAAACTGGTCTTGTTCGTTGAATACGCACAAATTTGCATTATTTAGTACCCACACACATATACAATCACAATTTTTCAAAATAACTAACTCTCATCGAGAGTTTCTTCTGACATTTCACTTCCTACCGAATTTTATACTTTCTTTTCCATTTTTTATCCTATACTATTGTATTTTTTATACTTTCTTTTCCATTTTTTATCCTATACTATTGTATTTAACTGATAACTGATCACTAACGGTTATGCAATACATTTTAAGAACCATCTAGTTTTCCAGCGGACCAGAGAAAGACTTTTGCATAGTTACTGCTACAGGAGCGGATCCAGAAGTTTACTCTAAGGGGGAGGCGGTTTTTCGGGTATAAAAGGGGGGGGTGGAGAAAACGCTATGGAAGGGTTTTTTAGATATACATTATACATATTGGAGGTACCGCTTCTATCTGGCGTTCCTTTGCAAGGTCTTTAAAACACTTTCACTTGCTCCAGGAATGTTAAAATCGTTAAATACCTAAGCGAAAGCCAGCAATAGGGAAAAAATCACAATTGTTTCAGTGCAATCGACTGCGCGTTTCCCGAAGAAATTAACTTTATGCTTTTTGAAATCGGCACAGACTACGTCTGAAAGAAATCTTTCAAAATAAAACCCAAGCTCTTATATTCGGAGTTGGTTAATTTAATAAAACCTACTCTGATTTCAGTACCAAGCTCTGCCTTACCCTGTTTCGAGACGTTACAGACGCTAGACAATATGAAAATAGCAAAGAACTAACAAAGAATACCCCTATCCTTTTTTCCCGACTGTCCCTGTCTTTCCTTTATCTTTTGCTCTCTCTCTCTCTCTCTCTCTTCTATTCCTTTCTCTTTCTATTTTACTGAAACTAAATCAATGTAATACGTATAAAGAGGTAATCCAATTCCGTAGTAAGTTTAATTGTTAATTTTTTTTTAGAAAAACTGTAAACAATATATACAACGTTAATCATAAATGATATTCGCTACTTTGAACACAAAAACGTCCTTGGGGTTTAGGGAGGCGTTCGCCCCAGTCACCCCCCGTTGGATCCGCCACTGTACTGCTACCCTCACTGCTACTTTCACTGTAGTTTAACAACCTAATTTTAAATATTTTTACTTAGGTATGATACTGCAAATATGGTTTATGGAACTAGGTGTCATTTCTTATCCCAAACATCAGAGTAAAAAGGGGATAAGGAAAGTATACGGCAACGAAAAATGTTACTCTTCCAGAAAGCCGGGAAAAGTGAGGGTGCTCCAGAAAAAACGCATTTTACACTCATTAATTGTGTCGAAAGAAATTAGGAAATGAGGGGCATCCCTCAGCAGAAGGATTTCGTGCATTTTTTTACCCTAACTTACATCAAAAATGTTCTGCTCAGTGAAACCAAACTGGACGCTGAACGTCATTTAGGGCTGTAAAATACAAAAGGTGAAGAGAACGGTAAGATTACCAACTGCTTCGGAGTTCTGACCTTTGGTACCACATTAAACAGACTGAATGAAGCTTGCTGTAGTGACAGTAATGGTCGAATCGCCCCCAGAGGATCTTCAAAAATATGAACGACATCCTTATATTGTAACGTACGAACAACTGTGTGCCTTCATTCTTGATTGTGAGCAACTTACATCTCCTGCACATTTTGTGGAATAAATGCTAATTTTAAGCCGCCAAACTACCGCAACTGGCGAAAGATACTATAGGTAACTTCTGTAAATAAACAACTAACAAAGTATGAGGAGAAAAAAACGCTGCCCCGGTGGCGCAGTAGTCTAAGCGATGGCCTCTGATCATTCGTCCAAAAGAGGTCCGGGTTTGAATCCCGGTGAGGCATGGATGTTGTGCTTGTCTTACGGCACTGGCTCTCTCCCTTCTCTGGAAGCAGTGACCCTAAATTAGGGACGAGCGACTGCTTATAGCCCATTGAGTTGCTCACGGTGGTCATTAAACCTCCAATCAATAAAAAAAAAAAAAAAAGAAGAAGAAACTGTACCCTAGAACTGGTGCAAAAGTTTCAGTTCCGATCTTAATCAGATTATACGCGGTAATTTTTACGCCCTCTCTTGATCTGCGCCTGGAGCAGCCACCCCGCCCTACTTACGCCTCTATTGGGTAAGCTCTTCAGGGGAACTGGATAGACTCTTCCGGAGAACTAGGTAGAATCTGATGACATACAACGCAGATTTCACACCCACGTAGCATAAATGTGAATTAAAGCAGTACCATAAACTAACCGTACATAACATGTTAAATACAAGTACTGTATTTCCGTGACCATCATTAAAAATGTTGTGACTTTTCTTCCTTAAGAAAGGCCTTTCCCACTTGTAACTTCCGCTGTTCCTTTCCCATTAGGGTATCATAAAACAGCTAAGAATTAATTTTTTTCTTAATAGTTTATAATAGTTTTGGGGTAATGGCAGCAATGAACACCAACACACACACCACCGCTTAAATAGCCAAATCATGCTAAGAGTAACGGTAAATGTGAATTTCTGCGAAAATTTGGAAGTCGAATTTGTTTAGCGATTACAATACTTTATCACACATTAGGAGAGTAAAATGGGGATAAGGGAAATATGCGGCAACAAAAAATGTTACTCTTCAAGGAGTCCGTGGAAAGTGAGGGGTCCCTAAAATCGATGCTCCGCGCAGGTCCCCGGTTATTCTAATCCGCTACCGACCACAAAGCCTAATTGTAAGCTGCAGTACCAAGGCAGTATTTGCAACCTGTATAGTACTAAACAGGTTATGTTACGGACTTTTCTAAAACGGTGAATTTGGGAAGTACTTGCAAACAGAAAGGATTTTCAGATTTAATGGAGTTTACTAGAAAGAGTTCAATTTAAAATGAAATCGTTCAGACGGTTGAAATATGGTTTTGACAGTAAAGCAATAATTCTGCGTTTTTAAGTACATCAGACCAAAAGTGTGAAAATGCGTATGCTATTGCTGATATATGTGTGTGAATATGATTTGTTTCGCAATGTAGTCATTTGTATTCAGTTTGTTTTCTGGTAGCGGTAAATGTATTATTGAAACAGTATTTCTGACCCTCCCTTGACTTTGGCAAATGAACAATGGGTGATCAATCTTTATTAAAAAATACAATGGAATGTTTCAAGAGAAAATTAACGTCAGACATTTAATGGAACTGCCCCGGTGACCGAGGTGCTCGAATCCAGATTGTAGGCACGGGCGATGCATAACCTCCTTCTACTGTAACCAATAGCAGCTATAGTGTAGGACACGCGACTGCTTACATCCTCAGATGCTCACTTCATCCGTTAAACCCCAGAATAAAAAGAAAAAAATATTTCTGTGTGTGTGCGTGTTTCGAGGAGGAACATGTGCAACTAATAAAAGATCTGGTTTCTCGACGTCTTCAACATCAAACCCAAATGTTGAAACCTTCATTTAAGATGGTTCCACCTAGAATCTCTGCCATATGTTTCCAATGGTAAAACTTGTTTACATATTTTCTTCGCAATTAATGTATTCCCAATAATGATAATTTGCACATCGATAAAACTAACTTTAAGTTATAGCATGGGATACTTAATACTTGCTAAAGCATAACCATAATTGTATTAAAAATCAATCATTTTTCTTTGAGTAATGTTCAGACTTCTTAATATATGGTGCGACCTGTACACTGATGACGTCAGTAGGCAAGCAAATGTTGGATTGATTACTTATGGTTATGTTTTAGCAAGTATTAAGTATCCCATGCCATAACTTAAAGTTAGTTTTATCGATGTGCAAATTTTCATCATTGGGAATACATTAACTCTGATGAAAACATGTAAAGAAGTTTTAATATTGGAAACATAAGGCAGAGATTTTATGTGGAACCGTCTTAAACGGATCAATTTTTTTCGAAGTTGTCATTCCGAAAGTGAATGAATAAACCAGACTCAGAATTTACTAAACTGATTGGGGACAAATGAGCTGACCTTGAAAGAAATTTGGGTCAAGCTGGTGTCGAAAAATCATGAAAACTTCCATACAGGTATTCAGTTTGGCTTTGGGAAAGCCGGGAGGGAAGGGTGAATGTGAAATACCTGTGTTGGAACATTCATTTGCTCTAATACCCAATGAACTTGCTTTATATGATTTTTGCTAAGTTCACCAGCATACTCCGTAAACAGACACTTGTAATGTGTACACACACGCTGTGACGTGACAGGACGCACATGAGATAAAGGCATATAGGAGTGAAAATACATTATGACGTAGAAGTCTTGTCTTACTTCTACGTTAATTTCAAACCTCAACATACTAAGAAATATTTCCTAAATGCAAGAAACCTTAACGGCCAGACGAAACATGTGGAAAAGATGCTTTATTCAAGGTTGTAGCACGTCCATAACAGAACGATATCAATATTTAAACACACCACACAGCTTCACAGCTCTTAACACAACGCTCGCTTTACAGCGCACTCTTTCAATGCTCTCAATATTTAAACACACCACACAGCTTCACAGCTCTTAACACAACGCTCGCTTTACAACGCACTCTTTCGCCGCCCCGGTGGCGCAGTGGTCTAAGGCGCTGGCCTCTGATCATTCGTCCGTAAGGGGTCCGGGTTCGAATCCCGGGGAGGCATGGATGTTGTGTTTGTCTTACGGCACTGGCTCTCTCCCTTCCCTGGAGGCAGTGAACCTAAATTAGGGACGGGCGACTGCTTATAGCCAATTGAGTTGCTCACGGTGGTCGTTAAACCTCCAATTAAAAAAAAAAAAAAAAACCGCACTCTTTCAACGCTCTTAATACTCGCTCTTCTACAATAGTTTAGTCGTCGCTTTTATCTCTCGTTCTTATCAAAACAGGCATACGTCACGTTGAGAGTGAAGTATAACAGAATAAACTCAAGATTTACATAGGGAAAGAAACTAAAAAGGAAAGTTAATTTAGAATATACGTCACAACATGCCAGTGTAGTATAGTGGATAGCACTCGGAGCTCCAGAGCCGAGAGTTGTGGGTTCGAATGCCACCCCTGGCATAGAAATGATGGAGAAATTTACTTCGTCATATTGGCACCCGAACTTCAAGGATGACCTGGCTGATAGATTTCTCGCAATGGTGTGATGTTCTTTCCACACGGCGAGACGGGGAAAATGAGAATCCCTTCTTCAGTGCTTCGAAAAAATAAAGCAGTGTGATGTTATGTTCCACACACCAAATTGTCTGGGACTTCTCAAATGCACGTTCTTCGTGGGATGACTGCCTACAGCGACATATGGTCCCGGCTGACCCGTAATTTAATGATCGTCATAGCAAAGCAGACCTTCAAAGGAAACTGTGATCTCTGGAATTCGAATGGGTAACCAGATGGAATAAGAGGTAAAAGTGGAATAAATACAGATTCCCCATGTGCGCAACCAGTAAATATGGTGCCCTCAATAACATTGCTATGTCGAGCATTGATTTGGAGTCTATGCAAGAAGCTTTTCATAGTAATTGAAATTTGAAAAAAAAAAAAAAAAGCTTCCTCCTTGAGATACTTGAGATACACCATAACAAATTGCGACTGTTGAAATGGCCATACACTGCATATTTCTTCGGTCTTTTGGGAAACACATGTCTGCCTGACTTATTCTGCCAGACGACACATAAGCAGTTTCGTTCATAACTTCAAGCCTACACGAAACAAATCAAAGTACGTCGTTACTCTTCACTTTCATCGTTAAAATATTAATAGACAACACAACAAAATAATTATAGGAAGCAGAACAAAATACGTTGTTATACTTTCAGCATAAAAGTAAAAAGAACCTTGCTTATAAACAAATTCGATCGAAACTGTACATTTAAAAGCTAGCAAGTTAGATGTTTTAGCGTGAGAAAAATTGTGTTGCCATTGCTAACTTCCCATAGGGGATTTTGTTTTTCAAATTTCAATTACTATGAAAATCTACCTGCATATTTATATTTTTATATTTATTGCAGTCACCTTACCACTTATATGACGTCACTGTTGTTTCGGTGAAAACGAATGTTGGTAATTTTATTCTGACTCAAAAAAAACCTTGACATTCGATATGTCAAACGATAATATAAATGTTTAAATGCAAAGCATATTATGATATATAGCGCTTTTTACGTGACATTTTTAAAAGGTTTTTTTTTTTTGTTGAATAAATTTAGAACAAATCAAAAAACCTTGACATTCGATATGTTAAACGATAATAAATGTTTAAATGCAAAGCATTGATATAGCGCTTTTTACATGATTTTTAAGGTTTTTTGTTAAATAAATTCAGAACAAATCAATTTAGAACAAAATATATACTGAACAGGTCAACTCAAGTCATTCAAGGGCCGCGGGTGGCCTAGTGGTCAGCGTTCGGGACTGCCATGGAGATAACCTGAGGTTAGATCCTAGGCGGGTACAAACGCTCGAACCACTAAATACCCGCCGTGCGTCGGATGGGCACGTTAAGCCGTCGGACCCCGGGTACTGGCCTCCCGGTAATAAAAAAGGGCGTCTTCCTCCTCCTTTCTGCCTCGCTTCCGTGTCACTTTCGTATCGGGCACTCTAGCCAAATCTCCTAGCTTCCTATTTCTAAGGGTTGTTTAAGACCTGGGGTTAGACACTCCCTTCCTAAAATCCTCTGCATATGATCTTATGATCTTGTCAAGTCATTCAAAACTTAGGGTGGGGCTTCAGTTGCTGGGCAACAATGGCTCGATAATTGCAAAACGTCCTAGTGTTATCAAAGCTGGGTTATTTAAAAAACCCGTTTCGACCCACCTAAAGTTATCGTAGGAAAAAATCCTTTCTTAGTGCGCTTCTATGTAGTAAAAGGAACATTCCTGCCAAATATGAAAGTTTTAAGTTCCGTAGTTTCTAAGATTCGTTGATGAGTCTGTGAGTCAGTGAGGGCTTTCAGTTTTATATGTACAGATATGTATAAGGACTATTGCTATGGCTGTGAAAAGATACCTCAAGTCGTGTGGAAGGGCTGCTCTCCAGTCATCCAGCTTTTATAAACTGAAACCGCAGGAATGATTTCCAAATATTTTACTTATTCATTGAAAAAAAAAATTCCTTTTCTTTTTAATATTTCGTTCAAAGCTGCTGAAAAGATTTCTTGCTATTTCTCTAACCAGCTTCATATGTAGTTTCCTGAAAACATTTCCTAAAATCTTTTTCTGAGGCTAGAGACCCTCTCAGCCGCGAGACCCCTGCAATGCGGGAGGGGGGAGCAGTGCGTCTGTGGTGGCTTTATTACTTCTGTATTGATAGATTGATAGTTTTTAGTATTTGTGTTTTCTATGCTGAGTCTTTATCGTTAGTACTGTCTGTGTTAGCATTTATCAGTACTCATGTTTTATTCCATGAGTTTACTGAGGGGTTGTCAAAGTTTACGAGGGAAAAGCTCATCCTTTATCAAGTGAAGTTACTGTATGGCATATTTCGGAATTAAAGAAAAGTCACTTTTAAATTCATACAGAGGGTTAGGTACAAAAAAGTATTAAAAACACCACAACCATGGAGGAAAGAGTGAATTTACAGACTTTTAGGATAATGTAATCTTCTTACGTGCAAGGTCTTTCCATGTACTGTTCCGTGATTCGTACGATGTTTTGGAATTGAGATTTTGCTTGCCAAGAGGGACGAGATGGCCTTCAACTCATACGCTGGCATCTTTCCGCGGCGTGCAACAAACAGTTCATTTCTTCAGAACAAAACTCGGAATCGCTCTTTCGGCCTTTTTCTGCGCTGCTTCCTACCGATCTTTTTTACCCAATGGAAAATCTGCTGTTCATTTGAATCTTTGTTCTACCCATATTCGGAAAGCACCCTGGTTGCTAAGTGCTAACTATAATTTATACTTGAAAGGAGAGTCCTAAATCGAAGTTTAGTTCCATTGGGAAACAACGGAAATGGTTTCTACTATCCAATAGGTTCGATCATTCACTGTAAAAAACAAGTGGTGTAAATTCACGGAAAATTCCTGATAATAATGTGCAGCAAAGTTGCTGATAGATCACTGTCTGTTAACGAAATTTCCGTTTTTAAAAGTTCCCGTACTTTTCAACTTCCGTATTTTCACAGATTTTCCGTAGTCAGCAGGGCCATGGCTACCGTGAGGGCAGGAAGGGCGATTGCCCTCCGAGAATGGTCATTCCAGAGGTGTAAATTTATGCTCTGGGGGATGTAAAAAATAGAAATTGTAACTAAAAAGGAAAGTTACACCCTTCAGTGTTTTCTATTTAAAGAAATTAGTTAGTCTCACACAATATTCCATGCAGTTAACCAGGATATAGAGTAACATACAATATGAGGTGCGATATGATCTGCCCATCGTGACTTGTTGTCATATATCGTTTTCACTGCTTCTTTAACTCCAGTTAAAATTTTAACAGTTGTGTTCGTGATGTGATCTTTTTAACGCTTTCCAACCGTAGGTTGAAGAAACGTATATGCTCCAGCTTTTTCCGTCCGTCCGTTCTGTCCGCACGATAACTGGCGTAAAAATGGTTCGATTTCGATGAAATTTTAGTATGTGGTAGGGGACCACCTGGGGACGAACCCTATTGAAAATGGGTGAAGTGGGGTCAAAGGTCAGGACATAAGAGCGGATGCATTCCATTGCCTTTATGCGTCATAAAGTGCGTAAAAATGGTTCGATTTCGATGAAATTTTAGTATGTGGTAGGGGACCACCTGGGGACAAACCCTATTGAAAATGGACGAAATGGGGTCAAAGGTCAGGACATAGGATTGGGATCCATTCCATTGCACTTATCCCATATTATTAAGGTGGACGTCAAGTAATTTTGCTTTCTATACGTCCAATGGAAAAACTTTTGTACACATTTCCTTCACAATTAATGTGTTCCCAAGAATGAAAATTTGAACATCGATTAAAATAACTTTATATTATTACTTGGAGTACTTAATATTTTCTAAAACATAACCATAATTATATTAAAAATCAATAACTTTTCCTTTGGTGGTGTTGAAACCAGAAAAAGGATGGCGCGACCTGTACTTTCATGACGTCAGTAGACAAACAAATGTTGGATTGCATAATTATGGTTATGTTTTAGAAAATATTAAGTATTCCAAGTTATAAAATGAAGATATTTTAATCAATGTTCAAATTTTCATCCTTGGGAACGCATTAATTGGGCAGAAAATGTGTGCAGAAATGTTTCCATTCGAAGTACAGGAAGCAAAATTACTTTACGTTCACCTTAAAGGAGCAATTCTTGTATGTATGTAAATTTTATTTTGAAAACGGCTCTAAGGATTTTGATGAAAGTCGTTAAGCTACCGTTTTCTGGTACTAGAAATCGATTTAGCTTGATATCGACTTTAGGAAAATTCGTTTAGTAGGTTAAATAACCTCCCCGAATCACCAAGTTTTTAGTGTTATGGCGTCGTCCCATTAATGTTATCCATGCTTAGAAATCTTATGACGTCCTACTCTAGCAAATCAGATGTTGGCGCGCGGTCACGCCATCTGTCTCAATACGTCACGCGTTGTGTGTGGATCCTATTAAAGTTTTATGACGTCACACTCTTGCGAGCAGATGGTCGCAGTTCCCATCTGCCTCATTACGTCACGCTTTGTGTGCGTATGTTCGTCCGCACGATAACTCGCGTAAAAATCGTTCGATTTCGATGAAAGTTCAGTATGTCGTAGGGGAACACCTGGGAAGGAACCCTGTTGAAAAGGAATGATATGGAGTCAAAGGCCAGGACATAGGAGCGGGATCCATTCCAGTGCTCTTATGCGTCATAACTAACGTAAAGAAAGTTCGATTTCGATTAAATTTTAGTATGTGGTAGGGGACCACCTGGGGACATACCCTATTGGCCATGGGCGAACTGGGGTCAAAGGTCAGGACATAGGAACGGAATCACTTCTTTCGCCATTATGCGTCATAACTTACATAAAAATGTTTCGATTTGGATGAAATGTTAGTACGTTGTAGGGACCTGCCTGGGAACGAATCCTATTGAAAATGGGCGAAATGGGGTCAGAGGTTAGGACACAGGAGCGGGATCTGTTCCATAGCCCTTATGCATTATAACTTACGTAAAATTGCTTCGATTGCGACAACACTTTATCATGTTATTTCGGAGGTATACTGAACCAGTTCTGTTGAATATCATCGAAATGGGATCAAAGGTCAGGGCACAGGAGCGAGATTTATTCCACAACCATTATCCTCATAACTTGAGTAATGATTTCAGGTATGTTGGAAAGCGTATCATAATCAATGCATTGCATGATTTTACTAACTTGTTTACTTATCCCTAGGATTCTTCTTTCGATAGAATGCTGGGTGGCTTGAAGATTAAGTTCCTCTTTTTGTGTATTGCTCCATGTTTCAGAGCCGTATGTTAGAGATTGGAGGATAAGCTCTTGAACTTGTTAGCTCTTATTTTGATAGTTAGCTTTGGATCCGTGATTGTAGTTTTGGTACGGTTAATGAAGGTCTATGCCGCTCTTTTTCTTTTAGATATTTCTTCAGAGATATCGTTGCCCATATTTATTGTTTGTCCAAGGTATGCGTATGATTCTACATTTTTTGTGGTGAAATTATTCAGTTGGATGGCGTGATTTGTACAGTATTTATTTCTCATCCATTTTGTTTTATCAGATTATTTCACAAACTTTCTAAATATAAAATTTACTCTTGACAGCTATAATATATTTTGTTTTAAGGGCTTCACAGGCGGATACATAGACATCATACAATCACCTGTACAACAATTTATAAGTAACCAGTTTCTTACGGTAACACAATATACACTATCTGGTGTACAAAATAGTGGAAAGGGGAAAGAAAAGCTGGTGCCACAGTAACCGAATTTTCATGCCATATGCTATCCACAGTATCCAATCTCGCTGCAGAACTTCAAAATCAGACCCTTTGACAAACGATTGAAATTTAACAGTTAATGAAACCTAAAGTATTCCCACGAATCGCTCCTATTTGCCGTAAAATTTTCGTCATAGGGATACGGAAAAGTGAGAACAGAGTTTTCCCGTTAATATGCGAACGGAATTGCGGAAAGTTTTCTGAAAATTCATAATTTCCCGTTAACACTCCTTAACAAGTTAGTGAAATCATGCAATGCATTGATTATGATAAGCTTTCCAACATACCAGATATCATTACTCAAGTCATTACTCACGTTATGAGGATAATGGCTGTGGAATAAATCTCGCTCCTGTGCCCTGATCTTTGATCCCATTTCGATTATATTCAACAGAACCGGTTCAGTGTATCTCCGAAGCAACATGATAAAGTTTTGTCGCAATCGAAGCATTTTTACGTAAGTTATGACGCATAACGGCGATGGAATGGATCCCGCTTCTATGTCCTGACCTTTGACTCCATTTTACCTATTTCCAATAGGGTTCGTGCCGTGGTGGTACCCTAGCATATACGAAAATTTAATCGAAAGCGAACCATTTTTACGCAAGTTATGACGCATAACGGCAATGGAATCGATCCCGCTTTTATGTCCTGACCTTTGACCTCGTTTCTCCCATTTGCAATAGGGTTCGTCCCCAGTAGGTCCTCTTACACATACTAAAATTTCATCGAAATCGAACCTTTTTCACGTGAGTTATCGTGCGGACGGACGGACGGACAAAGCTGGAGCATATACGATTCGGTTTCTTTCCGTCATTTCACGGAAAAGGTTGTGACAGAAATATGCTTCGTTAATTCACGAAAGGAATCACGGAAAGTAGCTCCTGAATTTTAGAAAAATATTCACATTGTTCATTGTGAATAGCATTTTTTCGGAGCATTGTACAATGATTTTAATCCATACTTAGGGAGCAAATCCTGAAGAAATATTGTGCAATATCATTTTTAAATTGTATCGTTTTCTCAGAGGAAGATAATCTTTCATTCGTTTTCTCATTCCTGATTTAAACCAATAAATATCCTGGAATAATTAAATCAGAAAACATCTTCATTCTTTTCCACCTTGTAATATTTGACTAGGATATTTCTCATCCTTTTCATTCTTTTCCACCTTGTAATATTTGACTAGGATATTTCTCATCCTTTTAAAGAATTCTGTGTTTATCTTTATGACCCGGTATTTGCGCAATTGCTTTCTCAATACCACGCAGCAGTCAGTGATCCAGGTTTCGAGCTCCTATTCTCATTGTAGCTCTCTGTTTATGACTGATATGAGATTTTGGCATCTGTTCTCATGACGTGACTTTTCCACTGCTCTATCTATGAACACTTCTCTTATAAGAACAAGTTTTTCCTCACTGGGTCTACATATCTTGAACTCAATTACCCGACTATATAAATAACAATCCAAATATCAGAAACCATCAAAATTATATTATCAAACGCGCGAGAAGTTGCACTTATAAAACCAAGTCATTAAATAACAAACACTGCTAGAAATAAGAGAATAGTTAAAGTTTGTTAACTTTGTTTTATTAGAATCTTCAGTTCTTCAGTCAGCCCCAAATGAATAAATTTTTATTTCACATACAAATCTCAAATATAATTTCACAGAATGAAAGTGAAACTTTCAAGCGGCGAAATTTCAAAGACGAGACATGATAAATTGAAAAATTAATGGAATTTAATCATTGGAATACTATTGATTTAAGACAAAATCTCACAGCTTCATAAGGAGAAATTCTTGGACCAATAAAATTCAGTAGTAGTTTGAAACCACTTAATAATAAACATTTCAACCAGACTTTGGAATCAAACTTTTTCCCAATGAAATGTAGCCAAAGCTATATATGCCGTCCCAGTGGCTCAGTGATCAAAGCGCTGTCTTCTGATCATTCGTCCGGGATGCTGGGGTCCGGGTTCGAATGCCGGTGAGGCATGAATACTGTGTTTATCTTACGGTACTGGCTCTCTCCCTTCCCTGGAACCAATGACCCTAAAAAAATTAGACCATTGAGTTGCTCGTTATTAAATTGCTAAATGAAAAAAAATACTATATATTTTATATATGTACATATATTACTATAACTTATGACATTTTTCCCAATTAAGGTAAACTATTATGACAACATGATTTAATATTGGCCAAGATAAGTCAAACAAAATGCGTTTCTCAACATTTTTTATTTTCATGTTACATTATTATGAACATTTCTGAATACGCAAAGGAAAGATGAAAGCATATCTGAGTGTACAAACAAGATATCTAATGTTTTTTACGCTTTCCAACCGTAGGTTGAAGAAGCGTATATGCTCCAGCTTTGTCCGTCCATCCGTCCGGCCGATAACTGGCGTAAAAATGGTTCGATTTCGATGAAATTTTAGTATGTGGTAGGGGACCACCTAGGGACGAACCCTATTGAAAATGGGACATATGGGGTCAAAGGACACGACGTAGGAGCGGAATCATTCCATTGCCTTTATGCGCCATAACTTGCGTAAATATGTTTCGATTTCAATGAAACTTTACTATGTGGTAGGAGACCGCCTGGGGACGAACCCTATTCAAAATGGGTGAAGTGGGGTCAAAGGTCAGGACATAAGATCGGGATGCATTCCATTGCCCTTATGCGTCATAACTTGCGTAAAAATGGTTCGATTTCGATGAAATTTCAGTATGCAGTAGGGGACCACCTGGGGACGAACTCTATTGAAAATGGACGAAATGTGGTCAAAGGTCAGGACATAGGATTGCGATCCTTTCCATTGCCCTTATCCTATATTATTAAGGTGGACCTCAAGTAATTTTGCTTCCTATACTTCCAATGGAAAAAGTTTTGTACACATTTCCTTCACAATTAATGTGTTCCCAAGGATGAAAATTTGAACATCGATTAAAATAACTTCATATTATAACTTGGAAAACTTAATATGCTCTAAAACAAAACCATAATCATATTAAAAATAAATAACTTTTCCTTTGGTGGTGTTGAAACCAGAGAAAAGATGGCGCGACCTGTACTTTGATGACGTCAGTGGGCAAAAATGTTGGATTGCATAATTACGGTTATGGTTTAGAAAATATTAAGTATTCCAAGTTATGAAATGAAGCTATTTTAATCGATGTTCAAATTTTTATCCTTGTGAATGCATTAATTGTCCAGAAAAAAGATGGCGCGACCTGTGTGTTCATGACGTCAGTAGACAAACAAATGTTGAATTGCATAATTATGGTTGTGTTTTAGAAAATATTAAGTATTGCAAGTTATAATGAAGATATTTTAATCGATGTTCAAATTTTCATCTTTGGGAACGCATTATTTGTGAAGAAAATGTGTACAGAAGTTTTTCCATTTAAAGTATAGGAAGCAGAATTACTTGACGTTCACCTTAAAGTAGCAATTCTTGTATGTATGTATGTACATTTTATTTTGAAAACAGCTCTAAGAATTTTGATGAAAGTCGTTAACCTACCGTTTTCTGGTACTAGAAATCGATTTAGCTTGATCTCGACTTTAGGAGAATTCGTTCAGTGGGTTAAATAACCACCCCGAATTACCGAATTATAACGTGTTTAGTGATGGCATTGTTCCATTATTCCATTAATGTTAACAATGCTTAAAAATCTTATGACGTCACAATCTCGCCGCGTTTGAGAATACTGGCGAGCGGTCACGCCATCTGTCTCATTACGTCACGCGTTGTGTGTGGATCCTATTAAAGTTTTATGACGTCACATCTTGCTAGCAGATGGTCGCGATTCCCATCTGCCTCATTACGTCACGCGTTTTGTGCGTATGTTCGTCCGCACGATAACTCGCGTAAAAATCGTTCGATTTCGATGAAATTTCAGTATCTGGTAGGGGATCACCTGGGAAAGGTACCCTATTTAAAGTGAACGAAATGGGGTCAAAGGTCAGTACATAGGAGCGGGATCCATTCCACGCTGTTATATGTGTCATAACTAGCGTAAAAAATGTTCGATTTCGATGAAATTTTAGTATGTGGTGGAAGACCACCTGGCGACAAACCTTATTGAAAATGGGCGAAATGGGGTTAAAGGTCAGGACATAGAAGCGGAATCACTTCCATCGCCATTATGCGTCATAACTTACTTTAAAAATGCTTCGATTTGGATGAAATGTTAGTATGTTGGAGGGTATTGCCTGGGGACGAATTCTATTGAAAATGGGCGAAATGGGGTCAAAGGTTAGGACACAGGAGCAGGATCTATTCCATAGCCCTTATGCATCATAATTTACGTAAAAATGCTTCGATTGAGACAAAACTTTATCATGTTATTTCGGAGGTATACCAAACCGGTTCTGTTGAATACCATCGAAGAATCAAAGGTCAGGGCACAGGACCGAGATTTATTCCACAGCCATTATTCTCATCACTTGAGTGATAACTTGAGTAATGATTTCTGGTATGTTGGAAAGCGTATTATAATCAATGCACTGCATGATTTTACTAACTTGTTAAAATAACTTCGTGGCAAGTGACAATATTTTACTTGCTATTAAACGACTGGAAACATGGTATAAATCCTTTGCACTGTTTCATCCGATCGAACAAAAGAGAAACTGACAGGTGCGCAATGTTACACCAAACTTTGACCGCCAGCAGAATGTCCTTTTGCACAATTTGTTCCCAGAAGAGGCCATTTTCTGAAAAATGCAACTGGTGTAAAATTCTGACAACCTAAAGCATGAAACACTGCAATGCTCTGTGACATGTACCTCTACTTTAACCATCCTTTTGAGTTTCAATGTTTTCATGTAAATTTAATTTCTTCTGGTGAAATATTTTCTGACTTCATGTCACATTACTTTCCCCGAAGAGCTTTCTAAGTTTGGCAACACTGACAGTAGGTCAGAAGTAAATAAAACGTAAATACTGATCGTAGAAAAGCAGAACAGTAGGGAAAATAGTTGAAAAAATATCTTATAAACGATAAGTGTAGTTTGGATAGAGCGACTTGATAGAATTGCTTCTTGAGATAACGTCTTTTTAAAAGTAAGTGCATTTGGTTTAGCTTCTTGGTGGCGTGTATTTTTGAGATAATGTTTATTAGATAGAAGAGCTTTTTAATAGATGCAATTTGATGCTGTGATTATTACAGTACATTATATTATTTAAAGCCAACATGTTCATATTCTAGCTAACGTGTTGTACTGTGATGAAGTACCAGTAAAGAACAAATACCTGAACTCATGTAACTGGATTGTGTTGATTCATCTCCTACCTTTGCCCCGTTAGCATTTCTGTTTTTACAAGTGTGTCATATTTATGTTCACAAATTCATAGCTTCAGCAGTGTAAGCATTTAAGCACGGAAACCTTTCAGCTACAGCTACAACTATACAGGGTGTCCCACTTGCTACCGAACCCGGCATTTCTTTAATGATATTAACACCAATGAAGATATTGAAACGAAATTTGAAATGGGCTTACCTCATTTCGTGCGAAATGTGATGACAGAACTGTTAGAAATTCTAAGTAGGTTCACGCGTTGATCTCAAATGACGGATTCAACAAACGAAAGGGAATTCTTGAATTCACTGAACGAATAGTTGAAAGCATAAAGAGTACTGACCAGCTTTAAATAGATAATCCATTATCTTTAATCAAATGAGTATATTCACATCACATCACACTGAACATCTAAGAACACTGAAACATCTAAGAGCACTGAAACATCCAAGATTGAAAGCACAAGCTATCCAATTTTATATTGGTTTGGAACAACATCACATACGCAGTACGTACACACATAACTCCATCGTTTTGGTTTTCGCTTTTGGTTCTCACGGGAACAGTTTTTCTCTTCTCAGGTCGAAGGTCATGCAAGCACTTTACTTCTTCTTGCGTTAGAGTGAGAATGAGAGTTTTCTGTTATTATTTACAAATAAGTTCATTTAACGCGGCAACGCCCTCTATTGTTCTTTTGTGTGGAACTTTGAACGGACGCATCGCACTCTTTCCAACAAACTCCCACTTGTCCGGAACAGTTCTGCACTATAAGACCTAGGGATATCCTTAGTTTTTCCTTTTTTTCTTTTTTTTTTTTTTTTCGCGATGCTTTCCAATCTTCTATGTTAGGTTTTTCCACTTTTCTACTCAATATCCCTATAGCATTGGAAATATCTGGTCTCGTCACAGTTCAGAGGTACATGATCACTCCCACTATTTCTCTATAACGTCCATTTTCATTAATGTATTCTGGTTCTTGTATGCCTTTTCCATAGTTAGTGCTTATTGGTGTTTTACTTTCTTTGTTAGGTTCAGTATCATGATTCTGAATAATTTCCATGATCTTGTTTCTTTGGTTAAGAAGGAAACTTCCGTCTTCTTCTCTTTCTACTTGTATACCAAGATAATATGTAACTCGGCCTAAATCCTTTATTTCACACTGGTTTTTCAGCAGTTTTGTAATCCTTGCAATTTCTTCTTGGCTGTTTGATGCTATTAATATGTCATCTACATAAGTAGCCAAAAAATTGTGTTTATCCTTATTCTTCAATGATAGTAAGCATGGATCTGCTGTACTCTGAATAAAATTTATGTTGCATAAAAATTTTATAATTGTTTTATTCCAATTTCTTGCACTTTGTTTTAAACCATAGATACTCTTTTTCAGTTTACACACTTTATTTTCTTTACCTGATTCTTCAAATCCTTCTGGTTGAACCATATATACGTCTTCTTCCAATTTTCCATGAAGAAACGCTGTCTTTATGTCCAAATGATGAACTTTTAGCTTCTTGTTTGCTGCAACTGTCAAGAGAGTTTTTAAGGTTGTATATTTAACTACCGGTGAAAATGTATCTGCAAAATCTATTCCTGGTTGTTGAGTGTATCCCTTTGCAACTAATCTTGCCTTATAAGTTTCTATATTACTATTATCATTATGTTTTCTTTTAAATATTCATTTGTTCTTGACTGGTCATTTTCCTTCAGTTAAATCAACCAAAGTCCATGTATCGTTCTTTCTCATTGCTCTTAATTCTTCATTTATTGAATTCAGCTATTTATCCTTTTCTGAATTTTCCATTTCTTGAATCTCTTCCAAATTGTGTGGATCTTTTCTATATAGAGTCTTTGCTTCATGTGCAGGTATTTCTGGTGATTGACCTTTATTTTTCTTGGTGATCGCCTTGGTTGTTTTTCATATTCATCTTTTTCTTCTCCATTAATTATACTTCCTGGTGAATTTATTCTATTTTCAATTAGAATTTCTTGATTACTTTCAATTTTTTTCTCATTTTGTCTACAAAATGTTTCTACACTTTTTCTTTCATCAAGTTTTACTGTTCTGGTTATGACCAGCTCATTTGTTTCTGAAATGAGGACTCTATATCCTCGAGATCTTTCATCATAGCCCATTAGAATTCCTTTCTTGAGCTCTATTTACCAGTTTTCTCCTTTTTTGTTTTGGTATGTATACATAGGCCTTTGACCCAAATATCTTGATGTGACCTAAATATGAAGTGTATCCTTTCCACATTTCAAAGGGTGACTTCCCTGTTGCTTTTGTAGGAACTCTATTCTGTATATATGTAGCAGTTGATACAGCTTCTGCCCAATATTTATCATCTATTTCAGCATCTAGAAACATAGCTTTTGTAATTTCTATTAAGCTTCTATTTTTGCGTTCCGCAATGCCATTCATTTGAGGTGAATATGGGATAGCGGTTTTATGTTCTATTCCTTGTTCTGCTAAATAACTTTCAAATTTTGCTCCGCAATACTCTTCTCCATTATCTGTTCTTACACTTTTGGGATTCTTATAAAATTTATTTTGAACTGAGGCTACAAATTCCTGGACTTTTAGACTTTTATCACTGCTTCATCTTTATTTCTTAGCAAATAAGTGTATGTGTGTCTAGAATAGTCATCATATATAAAAGTAATGAAATATTTGTATCCACTTGGACTGGCTTTACTCATTGGACCACATATATCTGTATGTACCAATTCTAGTATTCCCTTTGTTTTGTAAGTTATTCCGTTTTGAGAATGGGTTTTTTGTGTGAGCTTACCCTTTATACATATTTCACAGTTCTCTTCCTTTTTACAAATTGATAAAACAATGCCTCTAGCTAATCCATTTTTCTCCATTTGCTCTATTATTTGTATATCTCTATGTTCTAATCTTCTATGCCACAAGTTTGAGCAATTTTTCTCTTCACATTTTGCAACTAAATTAGCCTTTTCATTTATAGCCTGTAATTTATACAAATTGTTTGAGTTGTCTACTATACCTGTTGCTACAATAATTTCTCCACATTTTATTATGCATTGTCTATCTTTAAATGATACTTCATATCCTTTTTCTGTAATCTTTCTAACTGACAATAATTCATTTCCAACTTAGGAACATATAATACATCCTTTATCTCTAATTTTCTAATTTTATTTTTTTCAGCTTTACAACTTAGGAAAATATTTCCTATTCCTTCTGACTTTATTTGAGTGCCATCAGCTGTAGTGATCAATTGTGATTTATCATTAGAAAGCTCTTTAAACAATGCTATATTGTTAGACATCGATTGCCCAATTTTCAGAGTTTTCGTTATGTAATGACTTTGTTTCTAGTGAAAAAAATTATTTTCCTTTTTTATTTCAATTTCCTTTTCTCCTGGTTTTATTGTTGCTGTCTTCACTAAGTTGTGAGATTGGTTAGATGTGGATTGACCTTTGTGAAATCTTTTCTCTATGTTTCCCTTATTTTTATCTCTTTCCCTTTTAAAATGCCAACATTCATTTTTGGTATGATTCCTTTTTTACAGTATGTACAAAACTTACTTGGTTTTATGTTGCGGTTTTTAACACTGTTGTACTTGCATTTGAATTATTTGTGCTTGTTTAGGAATTTTCTCTCTGTCTATAGTACTCGTCAAGTACTTTACATTTTATGAATTCAAAATTTAGATCGTCTTGATCTCTAGCTTCAAGTGCAACAATTAAGTTTTCATAAGGACTTGGCAAACTATTAAGTAAAATTGCACCTAAGTGGGTGTCTGGCTTTTTCTCGCCTTGTGTGCACAATTTCTGAACCATTTCCATCATTATATTCAAGTGTTCTTGCATTGTAGTTCCATCGTCATTATAACGCAAACTATACAGTTTTCTAAGCAAGTGGAGTTTATTACTTAAACTTCCTCTTTCATATACTGCCTTTAAAGCGTTCCACGTCTCGTTACTTGTTTGTTTATCTAACACATGAATAATTTGATCGTCATTAATACAGAGTGTTATTGTGGCTCGTGCCTGTGAATCTTGATTGATCCACGCCTCACTTCTTTCAGTGGGAATCGGTTCTGTAACTATCTTCCACAAGTTATCTTTAATAAGTAGCATTTGCATTTTGAATTTTCATGTTTGATCATTATAATTATCCAGCTTTGCAATGCTTACATTATTGCCAAAGAACGACGCCGCATATATGAGATACTCAGTCTCATAATCATATTGTTAGAAATTCTAAGTAGGTTCGCGCGTTGATCTCAAATGACGGATTCAACAAACGAAAGAGAATTCATGAATTCACTGAACGAATGGTTGAAAGCATAAAGAATACTTACCACCTTTTAATCCATTTATCTTTAATCAAATGAGTATATTCACATCACATCACACTGAACATTTAAGAACACTGAAACATCTAAGATTGAAAACACAAGCTATTCAATTTTATATTGGTTTGGAACAACATCACGTACGCAGTAGGCTACGTATACACATAACTCCATCGTTTTGGTTTTCGCTTTTGGTTCTCACGGGAACAGTTTTTCTCTTCTCAGGTCGAAGGTCAGGTAAGCACTCCACTTCTTCTTGCGTTAGAGTGAGAATGAGAGTTTTCTTTTATTATTTACAAATAAGTTCGCTTAACGCATCAACGCCCTCTATTGTTCTTTTGTGTGGAACTTTGAACGGACGCATCGCACTCTTTCCAACAAGAACACCATGTGCTGGAAGTGGCCACCGTTTGCGTCCAGACAGCATTGAACCAGGCGCTGTCTGCCAGTCAGCCGGACGCGCCTCTCTGCTGCTTTGTAAGGCCATTTCGCTGAGTGTGTCTACACAATTCGGTTGTTGATAGCGAGTGCTCGTGCTCGTGCTCGTGGCTGTTCGCGTACGTGTGAAAATGTATCGGTATACTCTGGAGGAGCGAGTGTTTATTGTTCGCACTTATTGGAAAACAGAATCGATAAAATCTTGTCAAAAGCAATTTCTGGAGATGTTTGCAGGCAAACATCCGACGAGTAAGTCCACCATTTGGGAATTGTTGAAGAAATTGGAAACCAATGGGTGGTCTAATAAAGTACGACCATGAAGGAGGTCGTCCACAAATGTCTGAGGAAACGATCCAGAATGTAAAGGGCCGTCACTTCGCTGACTGTCACACGAAACAGGGTTGTCCAAAAGCCCTTGTGAACGTGCTGTGAAAAAAGCGAAGCTTCATGCGTACCGTATCTCCGTGGTCCGCGAACTGAAAGAGCTTGGGTACTTGAAACGAGTGACATACTGTAGATGGTTTCAGACATTTCTTCAGGAAAATCCGAGCATTCTGGACTACACGTGGTTCTCGGACGAGGCGTGGTTTCACTTGTCCGGATACATCAACTTTCAAAATTCCCGTATTTGGGCCAGTGAAAATCCCAACGCGATACATGTTAGAAACCCTTCATTCACAGAAAATTGGTGTTTGGTGTAGAATGACCCGGCGCCGCATAATTGGTCGCATCTTCTTCGATACAAGCATTACAACAGCTGCATATATGGAAATCTTCAACACCTTTTGTAAATCAATTGGACGACAAAGAACTCTCCATTGGATATTGCCAGCATGATGGAAAGGCATCACACACATCACACACCGGTATGGCCGAAATTCTGTCCTTTTTCGCCGACCGCGTCATTTCGAAGGGTCTGTAGTCACCGCGCTCGCCCGATCTGGCGCCTCCTGAATACTTTTTATGGGGGCATCTAAAAGGGAGAGTTTACCAAAAAAAAAAAAAAAAAAAAAGAAACCGATAACCATTGATGCCTTGAAAGCAAACATCACTGAAGAAATTCAGGCAGTGACGGTGAACGTACTGGCAAGGACTTTCCACAATATGCTGCTCCGGGTTCAATGCTGTCTGGACGCAAATGGTGGCCACTTCCAGCACATGTTTGGATGTCATCACATTTCGCACGAAATGAGGTAAGTCCCCTTCAAATTTCGTTGCAATATCTTCATTGGTGTTAATTTTATTAAAGAAGTGCCGGGTTCGGTAGCGAGTGGGACACCCTGTATAACAACTGCAGCTATTGCAGGCAGGCATTCAAAATCTAGTTAATATGTACGTATTTCATAGCTCCTTTGACGTTCTCACGGACAAAAAAAAATGTCATGTTCGGAATTCCTTAGTGGTAAATGAGTGTCGGTACCTTCAGGAAAAAACTGACAAAACATACGAAATGTATTTCGCATGTGTTCGGAAACAATGGTGTACAGTCGAACTAGGTTATAACTATCTCGGATGTAGTGGCACCGAATAGGTAGTGTACTGTCAAATACTAAGTATAGTACCAACTGAATCTCCATTAATTATTAAGTGACCTTCTTGGTCGGTTTGTTCGACACTCGTTTACAGGGACGTCAGTTTCGCGGTTCTTTCAGTATTGTCATGGCCGAATCTGATTGTGTATTCATATCCTAAAGGCGGCCCCGGTGGCCAGAGCCGGATACAGAGGTTTGGGGCCCCCGGGCAACAACCATGTTACGGGGCATGTGCTCCTCTTAACCAATCTTTTCAAGAATTCCAGAAAACATAGCGCAGGCGAATATTTAGCTCTGAAATAAAAGCGGAAAACATTTATGAGATATGAAAATTAGAACAAAATGTTAAACCGTGGAGAGGGGTGCATTTGCATTTTTGCACCTTTTTAAGGAATTTCTCCACTCTTTGCATATGTGGCAGCAGTAGAGATAAAAAAAATAACCAGAAAGTACGCTGTAAAAAAATAAGAGGTGTGAATTCACGGAAAATTTCTGAAAATAATGTGCAGCAAAGATGCCGGTAAGTGTCCGTCTTTTAACGGAATTTCCGTTTCGAAAAGTTCCCGTTTTTTTTTTTTTTTAATTCCGTATTTTCACAGATTTTCCGTAGTCAGTAATTCCGCTTATTTCCGAAAAGTCCGTTTCAAGTTTTTCCGTATTCAGACAAAAATTTCGCAAAATCCAACATGTTGAATATTTCAGCCCTTAGCAGAGAGAATCCTATTGAGCCAGTGATCGAGCCCAGGTCGTTTGGGTTAAAGCCGCGCGTCTTAACCACTGAGCCAGAAAGTCACAGGAATCATACTCACGTTCAAGAGAAAACGAATTTGGCGATGATGATTTTTTTCATCAATGCGACTGATTAAGTCATTTTAATTTCTATTGGAACTTATTATTTATTTCAATTCGTTTGTAACAATTTTATTTTTTCTATAGGAAGTCTTATTATAAATTACGTATTTTTTTCATCGTGATTTTTCGTAGCAACAGAATTATTTGGAGTCCAAGATCATTTTTTCAACTGACAATAATTTTCAATTATCTTTAAGAGAAGGTGCAATGCACTTTTTTTATAATATTACCTCACAAAACTTTTGAATATAAAATTTACTCTTGATAGCATTATTGCTTTTGTCTCACGGACTCCACAGACTGATACATAGACATCGTACAATCACAGTTTTGCAATATTTGCATAAAAGCATGTGTTGCAGCGGGTATGTCATGTGTTTAAACTAGTTCAAGTCGCGCACTGCAGTCAGTCGAAAGGGATATAAAGTGGTAGTCGTTGCTGTGAACAGCATTTCATGCCGTCGTTCTGTCTGTGGTTGGGACGCTTAAAAGGTGAACATCCACAGCCGGCTAATTAGGGAACTTTTTCTTTACAAGTTTGAACTCGGCCATAACGCTGCTCAAGCAACACGAAACATTTGTCATGTGAAAGGGGAAAGTTCCGTGGACCACAGCACCGCAAACAGATAGTTCAAGAAATTTCGTTCAGGTGACAGAAACCTTGACGATCAGCCAAGGCCATGTAGACCTCGAACCGTGGATTCGGAAGCCGTGCGCCAGACCGTAGAGGCAGATCCGACAACCGGCACTCGGAGATCATCAGGTGAACTGGGAATATCACAGACCACCGTAGTTCGTCACCTTCAGGACTTCGGCCAGATCTACGGGAGCGGCCGCATTGTCTCTCACGATCTGACGCCAACTGAAACAAACCGCCGAGTGGATGTGTGCACGAAACTCTTAGTAAACCCTCTCGATATACGTTTCATCAAGAGAATTGTTACGTGCAATGAAAACTGGGTCTATTTCTGTAATCCTAACACACAACGGAAATGGTTGAGCCTGGGTCACCTTCCTGAACCTGTTGCCAAACGTGAGCACAAGGTGATGCTCTGCGTCTGGTGGAATTTTGAGGGGATAATCCATTACGAATTTGTTCCCGACAGTCGGACCATCAACGCCAACCTCTACTCTGAACAGCTGGAGCAGATGTATGCCGTTTTGTAGGAGAAGTATCCGACACTAGTGAACAGAAAGCGCGCTCTCCTACTGCAGGACAACGTTCGGCCTCATACCATGCGAACGATCCGGGCAAAACTCCAGGAACTTCAGGGCATCGAACTGATGGCACACCCAGCATATAGTCCGGACCTTGCACCGTCGGATTATTACTTGTTCCGGTCCATGGCTCACTTCCTTCACGGGTGGCACTTCAACAACCAGGAGGAGGTAACAGCTGGGTAGGAGGAGTTCTTCGTCTCGAAGGATAAGAGCTGGTAATGGAAGAACTGGCAAACAGATGGCTGAAGACGGTGCAACACGATGGCTTATACTTTGAATGCTACTCAGCTTCGTTGTAGAAGTACGTCTGAAGACATAAAGGGATCTAAATATTGCAAAACTTTCAACTCGCCCTAAGTAATAAGGCTATAAATCTTTTCCAGAAAAGGGACAGAGGCGATGCGATCAACCACTCATGTCTCATCCGGGAATCTAATCAGGGCCCCTCTTGGATAATTGACCTGCACCTCCGAACTCCTGGCCACAGAGGCAGCAGACGATTGATGTATCAGCGTTGTCTGTCGAATCTTCCAATTAACAGTTTAACTGCAAACTCAACGAAATGCAAATATTTGCCTTCACCTATTAGCCGGAATTTATTTATTATATTTGGGGTTTAACGGCCATCATGAGCACCTCTAAGAACTAGTAGTCAGCCGTACCAGTGGTTCCAAGGAAGATACAGAGTTCCAGTTGTTCCGACGAAGATAAAGAGCCAGCGCCATCTAACAAGTGCACTTCCCATGTTTTCACCCAAGTGGGTCAGGGTTCGAATACCGTTGAAGCATGGATATTGTGTTTCTATTAAGGCACTGGCTATCTCCCTTCCCTAGAACCAGTGACCCCAAATTAGTGACGGGCGATTGCTTGAAGCCCATCGAGTTGCTCACGGTGGTCGTTATACCGCAAGCAAACAAAACTTCCCACGTTCCTTCTAGGACTCGAACCCGTGCACATCTCACATGACTGATTTGAAGCTCACGCCTCAGACTACTCGGTCAGCGCGGCGGCCTCACGCTGAGTTTAACTCAACTTAAACGTAATATAACAGCAGCCTTTGTTTGCACCACACAGGTTAAGTTTAACTGAACTGTATCATTATGATACCCATTTCTGTCTTCATCTATCACACTAATTGCAAACGCAACGCAATATGCCGCACGCTGTAATCTTTAGCTCTTAGCTGACAGTTTTTCCCGTTCAGTTTCTTTTTTTTTTCTTTTTCGTAGTTTTACAAGCCCCCTGCGAATCTAAGACCAGGAAAATAAGCGACTGGCGACTGGTAACTCCTCCTAGCTTTAGATGCTCATGGAGGTCATTAAACGACACATGGAAAGGTGAAAGTTGTGAAAGTTCTTTATGCAGGGCATAACTAGCACAACGTGTACCCCCCCCCCCACGCAAGATTCACTTCAGCACCCCTGAACACGGTAATTTTCCCAGTATTTCTCGAACTCCAGGGTGGATGTGTTTTTCGCGGAATGTGTGTGTGTGTGTGTGTGTGTGTGTAGTGGGGGAAGGGGTGTGTGTCAGAAGTCAGGCAGTGCACAAGGTGGTACCAACAGCCTTGTAGTTTTAACTTTTTAACTTTTAGAACAGAAGTACATAATGCAAGGTGTCAACCTGCCAATCAGGATTAACACTGAGCGCGGACCGGAATATACGTTATCAAAGAAACGAATTCGGTAAATATATTTCAATTGTTAAGGTTAATAACTATGTGGTCGTTACCTCTGGTGCTCTCCTTTTTTCCTTTGTCGAATGTAACATTTTGCAAATGGATGCCGTTCGCTTGTATATTAGTTTCCACACAGTGAATGAGATAAACATACTTACCATAAGGAAGAACTAAAAGCAATAGCAACGTGTAATTGTTTTGTCCAAAACTAAAATACATCACTGGAAGAAATCACCCTCTTACACATGGCAGATCTGCGGCTGCTGTGAATAAATGTCGGTGTTTGTCGTATACGCGACTGGCTTTTTCCCATCATCCTCCACGGGGAATCACTATATGGCCTCGCGCTTTTTCTTAGTAGCAGAGAGAGGGCAATTGGAGAAAGATCGCATTATTTACAGCCCATTGCAGAGCGATCGTATTATAACCCGGAGCCAAAAATCAGAATAGCTTCAATCTGTAGGACATCCAATGTTTTAAAAGTGAAAGTTGACATTTATTTAGGCAAAGCTAAATATATTTTAAAGGAAAATATGAATCTCTGGGTTAATTATACTCGTATTTATTTGTTTGTTTTTGTGCGTGTTGGAATTTTTTCATAAAACTACGACTGGCAGCTGCAGTACGCCTCTTCGTTAGCTACCCCCCCCCTCTCAGCTGTGGGGGCTGTGAGGGTGGTAGTTACGCCAGTGCCTGTATGGACAAATATAACGTGTCTTCTTGGAATCAGAGACTACAGTCTTGTGACGATTATATATATTAAGATAGTACAACCTTTTGTCACATTTTTTTTTTCAAATCGACCAAGGTTTCGCTGGTTATTGACCTAGCTTCATCAGGACCAATGGCACTTAAATATTCAAATTGTGCATGACATCATAAATGGTGTTCACAGTCACTGGTTTTAGTTAGTTGCTTCCACGGGCTTGATAGAAATAGTGTGAATTCCAAGTACATCGGACATAATCCACACTATGAGTTTTCGATTGAAAGAGCACAAGACGTATATTCGGAACTGTGACCTAAAGAAGTCATTAATGACTAAATACTGTTACGAAAAGACCATAACTTTTTCTTTGAAGAAGCAAAAGTAATCGACAAGCCAGATTCAACCACTAAAATTGATATTTTAGAAGCTTTCCATATATATCAGAATTATTCGCAACTTGTTAATGACATGGCATCCACACCATTTCTGTCAAGCGCATGGAAGCAACTAACCAAAACCCCTGATTCTAAACACCTTTTATGATATCATGTACGATTTTAATATTTACGTGCCATTCGTCCTGATGAAGCTAGGTCAATACCGAGCGAAACCTTGGTCGACTTGAAAAAATAAAATATTTGTGACAAACATTGTATTATCTTAATATATATAACGTGTCTTACTCGGGATTCGAAACCTGTGTCAGAAATGCGTGAAGTAAAATTCAATTTTCAGCACTGCTCTGAGAATTCAAAGGTATAGGAATATCGCATTCTTTATTTAGTGTTGCCTGTTCCAGATAAGTAAAAGATCATGGAGTTTAAAGTGAGCAAAGTAACTAATCAGACAACACGCCATGCTAGTAATTGACAGGATCCACCAAGCTTTAGTCGATCCGTCAACAACCTTGGTTTCACTTAATATTATCAGTTGCAAACATAATGTTGTCTCCTTCTTCGTTCTGTTATAAAAGCTACCTGTCGGTGTGCTCATTAGCTTGTCATGTTTAATTCTTCCAAAACTACGATCTTGGATGATAGACAACAGAGATAAAATTTTCCCGTTATTCTTAATTACAATTTGATAAAAAGCAGATATCTGTCTGTTCCTGTTCATAATTTTTCTTCCAAATTGCCACATTTTCAGTTGGCACACAGATATTTGACCAATAATGATTCACTTATTGCATGCAGATATGATTCCTCTTAGTTAAAGTCTGCGCAGCAAACTGCTTGACTACGACTATCTGTCTCATCCGTGATTTATCCTTATATGCATTTTATGACAAAATTATTACCAGTGTGTTCAAATGCCGTGAAAGGAAAAAAAAGTAGCTCCTTAAACCACCAGATCTTAAAAATCTGGTGCCGCCTGGAATATAAAAAAAAATCTAAAATTTCCTAAATTTTCTGTAGTTATTCTTCAAATTTATTTGGAGACTAAAAAGAAAGAAGTATTACTGGAAGGTCACCACTGGTAGCTACCAACGTGTGGTCTTGATAAACATAAACCCCTCAGATGTTTCCCCTGTTCGCTATTTCTTTTGGGGGATTAACGACGACCATGAGCAATTCAAAGGGCAGTCGCCCGTACCTAATTTAGGGCCACTGGCTCCAGGAAAGGTAGAGAACCAGTGCCGTAAGACAAGCACAACATCTATGACTCACCGAGATTCGAACCCATCTCGGACGAGTGACCATGAGCCAGCACCTAAACCACTATTCCACCGGGGTAGCACACGGCTAACGTTATGATTGAAATATATATGCAGTGTAGGCATGGTAGACAGTGGAGATAACGGTGTGTGGCTTTTTTTAGTCATCGCATTAAACCCACAAATGATAGGGATAGGAAATCTTACCTACACCAGAAGTCCATCAGATGCTCTACTTGTTTGAAAGTCTCTGTTGTTGTGGATGTCAAAATAGTGTTGATGAGCCGATCCCTTAGAGTATTTAAAATAGCTAGAGTTCGCCAACGATTAGCATTAAGCCTATTATCATTTGATATTGCTTTAGATGTGGCAACAACAGGAGTGAAAGAACCACCGTAGAGCAATGATGTTTGCAGATCATTTGGTATTATGGTCCAAAACTAAAAGTGAAGCAGGAAAAACAGCTGGAAAAGCTAGAGAGGAGCGTTAGAAGATTAGGGATGAAAGTAAAATAGAACTAAAACAAAGTATATGTGTTGCAACGAAAGATGGAGAAAATCAAACTGTGGCTGTTAATAACCAGGAATAATTCAAATTCAAATACGTGGATGCACGTTGGACGACACTGGAAATCTGAAGAGGCAAGATGAAATAACTGGAGAAAAAAACCAGGTGTACTATGTGATAGACGAATACCAATGAAGCTGAAAGCTCAAGTTTTCAAGGCTAGAACAGCCGGGAGTGCACTCAAGATTTTGATAAAAGAGTCTAGAAAATATTGCCTCCGATTTCAATACACACACACACACACTGATTCATCGCCCTTGTATTAAACAGATACTGACTGGCAAAATTGTTACAGGCTGGCTAGACACTTACCTAACACTTCGTTGGGACTTCTTGGTCGGAGATTGCAACGGGAGCCTGACGCGCATGCGTTTGAGACATATGAGATGGAGATTTGAAATTTCCAGACTGACTTTCAGGGACAGCGGGCAACTCTCACCGAAGGCTCCACGTGAGCACTTTGTTGTTCATCTTCCAGTTTGTCCGTACATCAGTCTGTTTTTTACGCTTTCCAACCGTAGGTTGAAGAAGCGTATATGCTCCAGCTTTGTCTGTCCGTCCGCACGATAAATCGCGTAAAAATGGTTCGAATTCGATGAAATTGCAGTATGTGGTAGAGGACAACCTGGTAAGAAAACCTATTGGAAATGGGTGAAATGGGGTCAAAAGTCAGGACATAGGAGCGGGATCCATTCCATTGCCTTTATGCATCAGAACTTGCGTGAAAATGGTTCGATTTCGATAAACTTTTAGTATGTGGTAGGGAACCACCTGGGAAAAAATCCTACTGAAAATGGGGTCAAAGGGCAGGACATAGGAGCGGGATCCATTTCATTGCCCTTATGCGTCATAACTTACCTAAAAATGCTTCGAGTGCAACAAAACTTTACTATGTTGTTCCGAAGGTATACTGAACCAATTCTGTTTAATATAATCGAAATGGGGTCAAAGGTCATGACACAGGAGCGAGATTCATTCCACAGCCATTATCCTCATAACTTGACTAAAAATGCTTCTATTGCGACAAAACTTTAGTATGTTGTTCCGGAGGTATACTGAACTGGTTCGGTTTAATATCATCGAAATGGGGTCAAAGTTCAGGACACAGGAGCGAGATTTATTCCGCAGCCATAATCCTAATAACCTGAGTAATAACTTGAGTAATGATTTCTGGTATGTTTGAAAGCGTATTATAATCAATGCATTGCATGATTTTACTAACTTCTTGATAAATACCTTGGCCCTCGTAAAACTTTGAGATGGATTTGAAAATTTCTAGATGGCTTTTTAGCACTGGACATGACTTCCTCACCATGTTTACGCTTTGTGCTTCTGTCCAATGTTTTCGATGAACATATCAGCATCAGTTTCGGATGAAGACTTGAGAATTTCTGGATAGCCTTTATAGACATAACGGAACTCTCAATTCATGTAAGCACTTTGTCCGTATATCTGTCTCTCTGATTGAACGCTTCGATTCACATTTGCGGAACCGTTTAACCGTTTCATGTGGAGGTTGTAATGCTCATTAAAGAATGTAAAAATTGAATGAGCTTTTCTACAACACAAAATCAAGTCTCTGTGTTTTTTTCTCACTTCGTCTGATACTTCATACTTTCATCCTTAGGATCATTATTATTATTTTAATGGGGTTCCGGACCCGTTGAACCCCTATCCCCTCCCTGTATGTGCGCCATTGAGACCAGCAATATACTAGAGTACTGAAATTTGGACAATGAAAAATGTTGGAAGGAGAGCTAAATTTTGGTGAAATGAAGACGCTGTAGTGGATGTGTGATGTCACCAGGAAGGATAGAATCAGAAATGAAAGGATAATGAAAATAGTTCAAGTGACAAACGTTTAAAAAAACGCTTAAAGTGCAAGATTCCGCTAGTTCGGCCATGTTTTGATAAGGGATAATGGATGTGAGGGAAGCAAAGTTTTAAACATGGAGCTTCCTGGAAAGCGAACTAGAAGAACACAAGGTGAAATATGAACTGTGTCATTCACGACATATAAAAGTATAAATTGAAGTGGGAGGTGACACAATACATAAAGCATTGGAAAAAGATTATCTGTAACAGAGACCGTACATAAATATGGGACTAATAACGCTATGAAGACGACGGTAAAATGTGAGTTAAAAAGTTACCTCGCCGTTGGATCTATATATTTAAGAGAATGAAAGTGTGTTACTCGCTTTCAAATTGGACGGCATTTTCCTTCCTAATGGTTTTCGTCCCTTAATAAGCTCAAAATTTTCCTGGCTATGATATATTGTCCTTACATTCAGAAAAGTGCTCTCATTTCAAACGTGTCTTCTTAATGCTATGAATGAAGAAAACAGCAGTTCGTCACTACGAATCCCACACTGACTAATGCCTCGTTCGTGTGTATTTCATCGCATCGCTACTATATTAAGGGCACTGCTACAGAGTGCTACCCGAACGGGTCGCGGGTGGTCTAGTCAACAACGTTCGTGACTGCCAAGGAAAGGACCTCAGGTTCGATCCACTAAATATTCGCCGTGCATCGGATGGGCACGTTAAGCCGTCGGACCCCGGGTACTTGCCCCCGGTAATAAATAAGGGCGTCTTCCTCCTACTTCGCTTCCGTGTCACTTTCCTATGGGGCCCACTAGCCCAAATTTCCTAGCTTCCTATTTCCAAGGGTTGTTTAAGACCTGGGGCCAGACACTCCCTTCCTAAAATCCTCTACATTTGATCAGTGCTATCCGAACATTTTTCCCTGAAGTTTAGCATTACACTACATAAATGCAGTCACTCAACCCCATGTGGTATGCATCCAGTATCACATTAAAAAAAGGAAACATTTTTTTCATAGTTCCAAGATACAAATGTGAAATTTGTCGTGGTGCTGTGTACTATAAATGTTGCCATACTTGATCAATTTCCCCAGAGGCAAGGGAAAGCGAAATCTATTCCACTTACTTAAAATTTAAAACTTGAAATTTCGTGGAATAAATTGACGTATATATGCACAACCAGATCAGCTAAACTATTTATGTGCATGTTATTGTTTAGCAAAAGTGACCTGTTTAATAAGGAGAAACCGGATTAAGATTTGGAAAGAATTTTTACCCAAACACATTTTTAAAGTCAAATAGGAGATCAAGTTTGCTTATAGCCATTAGTATAAAAGATTATTTGTTTCTACGAACTGAGTGCGGCATTTTTCATTTTTATTTATTATTATTGTTTTACGATTTCTTGTCTTAGAAACATGCTCTGAAATGGCAAGCAGACCGAAATTTCGCGTATTTTTTAAAACAGACGCAAATTTTGTGTTAAGCTCAACTGCCGAGAGGTGTTTGGGATGTTGCAGGTAGAGGTCTGCACGGGCCTAATTTGGTGAGCCCGGCCCGGTCCGTGTAGTATATCAGACGCTGAGCCCTGCCCAGGCCCATCAATTTCAGCTTTTATTTAGACCCGACCCGTGATGTGCCATTTCATATTATTTTGTCTTTCTATTGTATTTTATTAAAATGTAAAAATGAAATCATGAAATGAGATATTATTGAAAATATTTAGTTGAATGTAAGCCTAAAATATTAATTAAACTTTGACAATTATCGAAAAATATAACTTTAAAGAGAGAGAAAAAAGGAAGATGAAGGGCGTCCAGAATCTCTCTTTCCCTGAACTAGTAAGAAGTAATACTACAAAAGTCAATTCCTACACAGATTAGGGATAGGAGAGAAAATCAAAGTCGTCCCAATCTCTCTTACAAACACACACACACACACCCTCACCACATCACCACACTGCAGACATCCTCCGTCCCCCACTCTACACAACACACACACACACACACACTCGCTCGGGATCGAATCTTGTTTGTTGTCAACAAGACCCAAAATGGTTTTACCATCTTAATACCTACAGATTGGTAAAAACGCTGAGAGTGCCTCTAGGAACAGTTAGATAAACAGTTAATAGTAACAGTTAAACACATCAGGAAATCGGGGAACGCGAAGTTTTTATTTCTTAACCACTGCGACAAAAAGAATGGGTTGACTTGGCCCAGCCCGGTCGTAAGTGTCTGGGAAAAGCCCGGCCCGGCCCGGCCCGGCCCGGCCCGGCCCGGCCCGGCCCGGCCCAGCCCGTTGCCTTGTTTTCTAAAACTAAAAAAATGCCCGACCCGGCCCGTGCAGGCCTCTATAGTTGCAGGATACGATTACATGAGTTACACTAGCGCAAAAGCGAAGCAAGCCGCCGTCGAGAAAATTATGGAAAGTGTCGAGAAAATTACGAAATGCACGTATTTGAGAAACGGTGGAATGTGCCAAAAGTTTATGCGGCCTCTGAAGAGAGTTACTTCGAAAAAGAGATAGTGACCAATCCTTGGGCATTAAGTAACGTGTGAAGTTCTCACTACTTCTCCAATTCTCCTGATATTCTTGCGTATCCTGTAGGACGGGAGGTAAACAGTGGCGTAGAAGAGCCTTTGCGGGGATAAGGAACTGTAACCCTGGGTTCACAGGTTTTAGCAACAGCAAACATTAATAGCCATTTTTTTATATTTTGTAATTTAAAACCGTTTCTCCTCTTGTTAGTGTTTCAGGGAAGATTTGGAGACAGTCCCTTTTTTTACCAATTTTCGGCTAGCAGTGTTAAAGAGAGAGAGAGAGATATTCATGGAATTTTATGGCTTTATTGCTATGCGAGGGATTAAGTGGACAATGATATTTTCGTAGGGAGAGTATCAAGCACATAGCTATTCTAACATCTTCAGATTTTATTGGAGAGATTTCTCACGATGAGTCAAAATAGCTAACGAAGGGTCATGAGAAAGATCCCAAGAGAAAAGACAATAAAAGTAACTCGGGCGCTTCTGTGAGACAAAGGACAAGCACAGGGGATCTGGATCTAGCTTCTATAGGGAAAAGACACAAAAAGGGGAGATTCATCTGAGACTTAAAGCCGAGCAGGCAGAGTTTTCGGAGAGAAATTCTCCGCTCCTCGGAGAACAGGGGAGATTCATCTGAGACTTGAAGCCGAGCAGGCAGAGTTTTTGGAGAGAAATTCTCCGCTCCTCGGAGAACAGGGAGATATTATTTTCGTGCCGAGATGAGAGATTTAAAAGAGAAGTTAAGTCGGATAAAGCAAACTTAGCGGCGAGGTAACTGAGAAAAAGGCCTAATAGAATAATAAGTAAAAACATAACATCATGTTAATAATATAGAAAGCCTGCTGCTTCGGAATTTCGTAAAAAAGACCTTCGTAACAATGAAAAGTTGTTAAACGTCAGGAATTAGAGCCTCCTCTTTTCTCTCTTATTCTATTGCTCTCTTTCTATCCCAATTACTCCTACTCTTTTGCAGTGTCTTTCTCTATTTCCTTTTTTCTTTCTCTTTCTCTGTCACTTTCTATCTTCTTCTCTGACCCTATGAATCTTTCTATATGTTTCTCTCCCTTGCTCACTCTTCATTTCTGCTCTTTTTTCTTCTCTGTATTTCTGTTATCTTTGCTCTTTCCCTCTCTATGCGTCCCTATTTTCCTTTGTCCTTCCGCTCCTTATTTCTTTCTGTTCGTTTTTTCTCTCTTTTCGTCTCTGGTCGTTTTTCTCTGTTTCTCTCGGTCTTTCTCGATCTTCGTCTGTCACCCTCTTTTCCTTCCTTTCCTTGTCTCTCTCATTTTCTCTCTGTATCTCTCTTGCCTCTCTCTTTTGCTCTGGCTTTTTGTTCCCTTACATTTTTCTGTCCGTCCTTTTTATCACTCTTATTATCTCTGTCTCCCGCTTTTTCTTCCTCTCTCTCTCTCTCTCTCTCTCTCTCTCTCTCTGATTTTTTTTTCTTTTACGAAAAGCTTTAAACGCAAGTTGTGGCTTACGCAGTAGTCCTATTTTTCTATTAAACAAGATAGCACGTACGTATAATAAAATGTATCGCAAATGAGATGGGAAGCGTATACGGCCGATCAGAAAATAAGGAATCACGATGCTTATTCATGCAGTCAACTTCATCAATGCCACTTGGAATCATCAGATGTTTCTGCAGGGTGCCAGAAAGATCCATTTAATATAAATTGAAAACAAATTAATGTTCACTATTGATGCTATGCATCTTTCTCGACAATAATAAAGTAAATCCCGAGTAAAAAAAAATCTATGTAACGAAAATGAGTAACGGAAGTAGTCAAAGCCATTGCTGAAATTTGATCATGCGGCATGCTGTCCCACGAAGTGACGCAACAATAGTTACTTTCATTGTTACTCAACAATGTGTTTTACTAAACTATCGTCGAATATTATTTCATCACATTTTACATAAACGTAACGATATCTTATTGCAATCTGCGTAAATTACGAGAACCTGGTGCTAAATGTGATGAAAGTCATTACAAAAATGCATTTTGATGCTATGCATCTTTCCCGACAGTAGTAAAGTATGCGTCGAAGCAAAATTTGGCTTCCTCTCGCTTCCTAAGAGGGGGTTACCTACTGCTGACGAGAGCTTTAAAATGATGTACTACACGATGGGATGAAACTTGTTGATATCCTAGATCAAAAGTTACCAATTCCTCTCATTAACACACTTAAGACTGAGCTTTTCTTTCTATCATGACTATATCACATTTCATCGATGTCAGGGTCATTTCTTACGTTCGTTTAAGTCTGAATGATATACAGCATAATAATAAAAATAATAAGTATTATTTTTAAAAAACTAAACAATCGAAATACTTACATTGCCGCGATAGTTTAGTAAATATTTACTTTTATGGCTCACATATCTTCTTTCATTGGTTTTACGACAATAACACTCATTAATCCACCTACCTAAGTACCTCTAAATGTCAGAAATTAGTAAACTTTATTGTTTACTGTTATGACTTGATTCCACTTAGTATGTATCACGGACTGTAGCTCAGTGTGGTCGCGTGTGACGTGAATAAATACAATGTGTTTATTTAATGCAATTTGTACATACAGTAAATTAGTTTGTACTCTCGAATCACTCGATTTATTTCACACCCACAAAGATCTTGGCATGCGAAAAATTCATAGCATAAATTATCTACAAAAAATACCAGGGTACTCTCCCGATTTTACTATTATTATTATTATTATTATTATTATTTTACATTGAGTGGAAGAATTTGGCGCATTCAGTTGACTGATCTTATCAAATACAATTTCTTACGAAAAAGTAAATCGATTAATTTTTTGCGCATAGTAAGGCTATGCTAATTTTCGGCCCATGCTTCAGCACACGATGTCATTCACTTTTATTCCTTTACCCAATCTTTTGCATTATTTCACTCTTGTGGTGAAAGACACTCTTTTTCGCTCAAAAATTATACAATAATTCTATAATTACCTAAATATGTCCTGATACCTTATATAGCACAAATTTTTAACGTAAAATTTTTAACAAACTTGGGATAATTTTCACCGACTCTTAAAAATCGCTACCAAGTTAATATAAACTGAACAATGCATAATCCAAAATAATTCTGTACATTTGTGAACTCAAGAAAGCGAAAGTAGAAGCGACAAGCCATCAGATATTCAATTAAATTATACAAATTAACAAAATAAAATACCCCCGATTCTTTGATGCAACGAATGATTTTTGTTTTTAATTACAAACCTACTTTGTTAAGGATATTGATTTTCTGCTTCAAATTTTCGAGTGAGTTCCGTATTATTTGTCGTTCTTTCTTTTCAGCTGTTAGTGCAAACAGTAACACATCCAATAGGAAGGACGAGCAATTTCCTCCTTAAATTGTATAGAAATGACTCCGCATTTATTTATTTATTTGCTTTCAAATTTTCTCTACTTCTTTTACAATTACGGCATTTTGCTGTGAATCTGGAAATGAAATGTTCTCTTTATTTAACTTTAGGTAAAAGAGCAAAAGGAATATTTCATGCTCTCTTCCGAATATACTGTAAAAATTCTTTAAGCAGTGCGTCAGTTCTTGACTTTGAAGGATAGGTTTTGAGAGCAACAGGACGTTTGTTATTTTGTGAACAAAGCTTTGTTTCATTATTCTAAGTTCGATATGAAACATGTACAAAAAGAGGGTATAAAAGAATATTTTATACATACATAAATGTAAAACGATGTTTTGTTATAGTTCATTCAGGTGATTAAAGTGGCCTCACCAAGGACTTCATGACATAAAAAAAAAAAAAAAAAATATTGGTATATGTTATCACTGTTTGTTGTCGTTTTCCATGTATTACCACTTCTCTTTCTCCGTTCCGATGTTCAGAGGCTAATAAATTTTCCATTTTGTAACTACAATTCACATGCAATCGCACGTGCATACATAATTATGAAGGTTGCACGCACGCACGCACGCACGCATCTACGGTGTAGCTCTTTAAGTAGCAATTAAAAGACACAAACAAATGCTATTACCATGTCAGAAGAGAAACTATTTAATGAAATATTTGCATAAATACCTAACTGAAAGTCGAGAGTAAGTCACTAGTTTCCTTTAAAGTAGAGGAACGTACACAAGTAAAAGTTACATTCGAAACAAATGGCAGTTATGCAGTGTGAAAGCACATACCAACGTCTCAAAGAGGAATTATGAGCCCCTTTGTTTAAGCATGATTCAAACTGGATTTCTTTTCTCTTAAATGAATCAATCCAAATAAAAGCTCAAAGCGTGCTTTGGAAGATTTTATTCAGACCTGCAGGGTAAAATCCTTAAACGTATTTCTTCGTGCGGTTGGCAATCTTCCACCATGGAAATAATGTAATTTTGCAGCTGTTGCTCACATTCTGGCCTTTCATAATTTAGTACGATTACGTTGATGAAGAAAAGTGGTGCAACGTTGATGATAAATAAATAAATAACTTTTCCATGCTTCCCCTCCCCTCCTTTTTTTTATCAGATGGAAAAATTGCTCTCTTCTAGATCTGCTGCTGAGCGTAAATACTGGTTGAGTACAAAAATTCGCGGAAGGTATAAGACCTCGTGTAATACGGAGTTATTTAACCGCAGAGCCTTCGTCTTTCTTATTTTTTTTTTTCGATTGAAGGTTTAACGACCACCTAGAGCAACTCAATGGGCTATAAGCAGTGGCCCGTCATTTATTTTGGGTCACTGGTTCCAGGGAAGAGAGAGAGCCAGCGCCGTAAGTCAAACACCACATCCATGCCTCATCCGAATTCCAACCCGGACTCTTCACGGACGAATGATCAAAAGCCAGCGCTTAGACCACTGCGCTACCGGGGCGGTGTCTTTTTATTAACGGTCACAATTGAGGAGCTTGCAGCAAATGGGGGGCAGCTCCCTTTTGACATTTTGTGGGAAATAAGAAAAAAACTATTTATAAAAAATACGGTTTAACTGAGGTTGGCAAAAAATTCCCTAATGTAAAGATAAGATTATCTCTAATAAATACATGCATTTTCTGAATGTTTTATCCCTAAAATAAATATAGCATAAATAAAAAAAATTGGAGCTACCTCCTTTTTGCATCAAATGCCATAAATTTCATTAAATTTCGCATTTAGTAAAGGATAGAAAAAATAAAGAACAATAATAAAATGTATTTAATGACTATTAAACAACATTACGGGATATAAGGTCAGGTGATGCGTAACATCACAGCCTCTCCTTGACAAATGTCAACCCCGCCTTCTCGTGGTGCATCCTGTTCCCACTAAAGGGGCTCTGACGACCGCCAATAGCGGTATAACTATACCATCGGGATTAGAGGAAATTCTATCCCACACTCACCAACCCGCTTGGCCAGCGTGGTGAGTTATGGCCAAACCCCTCCAAAATGATTCCACAACTTAAATCTTGGCCCTCAGTCTCCGGCAGCTGGAATGTACCTGGCCAAGGCAGCGGCCAGTGCGACATGAAGGCAGAGGGTGCTAAGAATCCCCGGAGGACCGGACTAGGCTGCCATCTGATGCTGACCTTGGCTACGTATAATGGACGCTCCCTATCTTCTGATTCAAGGCTTCTTGAATTGGAAGAGGAACTACAAAGGATCAAGTGGGACATCGTGGGGCTAAGTGAGGTAAGGAGAAAAGGAGAAGATCTCATCGAACTGAAAAGTGGACATCTCTTCTACTATCGTGGGACAGATACTGGCAGAACTAGTGGTGTTGGATTTATAATACACAAGAAACTGAAGGATAAAGTTGTAGAAGTTGAAAGTTCCTCTGACAGAGCTGCACGACTTGTTATCCAACTCTCGAAAAGATACCAGGCTCAGATTATTCAAACTTATGCACCCACCACAAGTCATCCTGAAGAAGAAATTGAAGAATTTTATGAGGAAATTCGTCATCTAAATAATAAAGGTAAGCAGCACTTGAAGATAATTATGGGAGATTTCAATGCAAAAATAGGGCACCGGCAACAGAATGAAACTTCAGTAGGTAAATTCGGTCACGGCAACAGAAACCAACGTGGAAATACTCTCGTTGAGTTTGCAGAGGCAGAAGGATTTTTCATCTTGAATTCCTTTTTCAAGAAAAAACCACACAGGAAATGGACATGGAGACATCCAATTGGGACGACAAGTGAAATTGATTTTATTATGTGTAACAAAAATTTCGTCATAGAAGACTGCAGTGTGCTAAACAAGTTCAACACAGGTAGTGACCATAGATTGGTGAGATGTAAGATGCACCTCAACACTAAACTTGAACGTGGTAAGCTCATAACACAAACAAAATCTATTGACATAACCAACCTTAAAAAACACCATAATACCTTCAAGTTGGAACTGAAGAACAGGTTCTCTGCTTTAGAAGGCCTAACATCGGAAGAAGTGGATATTTCTGAAGTTAACAGAAAAGTAACCAAAGCTCTTATGGAAACAGCAACAAAATTAGCTGGGTCTAAGAACAAGTTGCATGTAAACAAATTATCAGGAAAAACCAAAATTTTGATGCAAAAAAGAAGAGAGATGAGGACAACTAAAGAAGATGTGACTTCCAAAGTGGAATATATAGAGCTATGCAAGACAGTAAGAAAAGTATCACTGAAGACGTAAGAAAATTCAACTGTGAACTAGTGAGGAAAGCAATTGAAAACAACCAAAGCCTTAAGATAGCAAAGGGACATCTCAGTAAGGGAAGAAAACAGATTATGGCACTGAGAAAAGAAGATGGTTCTGTAACAAGAAATAGAGGAGAAATTTTGACAAGAGTGAAAGATTTCTACTCCAAATTATATGAAAGGGATGATGCATGTACTCCAGACATCATGAAAGGTACCAGAGTTCTTTCAGTCCTCCCAGCAGAAGTTGCACATGCAATCAAGAACATGAAGCGGGGTAAAGCTCCAGGAGAAGATGGAATTACTGTAGACATCATACAAGAAGCAAGTGGAGAAATCGAAACAGTACTCGCCCAAATTTTCACTCGATGCCTTAATCAAGGGAAGATTCCTGAGGATTGGAACAATGCTACAATGATCCTGCTACATAAAAAAGATGACATTGAGGATCTCAGGAACTACAGACCTATCAGCCTCCTATCAGTGGTTTATAAAATCTTCACTAAAGTTCTTTCACACCGTTTGAAGGTAACACTGGACATGGCTCAACCGAGAGAACAAGCTGGATTCAGGAGTAGCTACAGCACAATAGATCATATCCATGTACTGAGAGAACTGATTGAAAGAGCGAGGGAATATGAACTTCCATTGTGCATGGCTTTTATCGATTATGAAGAAGCCTTTGATTCGGTGAAACCATCAGCAGTTACAATGGCTCTGAAAACCTGCGGTATTGAAGAAGCATTCATTAATATTATTAATAACATCTATGAAAATGCGAGTGCAAAGATTCGGCTGTCTGAAAATACAACACACGTAAAAATTGGAAAGGGAGTGAGACAAGGTGACACCATATCTCCGAAGCTCTTTAATGCCACATTGGAGGGTGTTTTTCAGTCGCTGAGCTGGGAAAACAAGGGGATAAAAATTAATGGAGATTATCTAACCCACCTTCGTTTTGCTGATGACGTAGTCATTTTTGCAACTACCCCATCAGAGCTGCAGAGTATGATCCAGGAACTTGCTGACAAGAGTAAAGAAGTGGGATTAAAAATGAACTTTCAGAAGACAAAAGTGATGTTCAATGCTTTTACAAGAAATGAAGATTTATCGATTGATGGAGAAAAGCTGGAGATAACAGACACGTACGTTTATCTTGGACAGCAGATATCAAGTGAGGGTCACATTGATGAAGAAATTAATCGGCGTACAAAACTTGCCTGGAGAGCTTTTGGAAGAAACAGCATAATTTTCAAGAGCAATATGCCATTATGTCTTAAAAGAAAAGTGTTTGATCAATGCATCCTTCCAGTGCTTACGTATGGTGCAGAGACGTGGACCTTAACTAAAAGAGACATACAAAGGCTGCAGACAACTCAAAGCAGCATGGAGAGGTGCGTGGATCCGAATCTCGTGGATCCGAAAAATGACAAGAGTGGAAGACATCATGATCAGAGTTAAATCCCTGAAATGGCAATGGGCTGGACGACAGATCATCGATGGACAGCCGAAATTTTAGATTGGATTCCAAGGGACAGGAAAAGACCCAGAAGAAGGCCACATGGGAGATGGGTGGATGAAATTCGAAAGTATGCAGGGGTGACATGGAGGAGACTGGCACAAGACAGACCGTTGTGGAGGAAACTTGGGGAGACCTTCGTCCAGCAGTGGATTGATAATGGTTGACAATGATGATGATGATGAAACAACATTACAAATATCTTTGTTAACAAACAAATAAAGTATTGCAATTTAATTCATTAGCCTGCATTCGTACTTGCACCAAACGGTGATGGAGGCAGCTCACAAGATATTAATATCTCACCCTTTTATTATCGGATCTGCTTGGTTCTTGTACCAATTTTTCTTAGATTAGTAAACATATTAAGTAACAATCGACCAAAAATGGAGTTGCCCCCTTTTGCTGCAAACTCCTCAACTCTAAGCGGGGTACCCGAGGCTTGATGCAGCAGATTGGTAAACTATCCGTCACAACACTTCTTACTTATGTGATGCATATTCAAAAATGACATTCTACCCGTAAAAAAAAAAAGTCCACGCAACAAAGAAATGTAGAACTTGTAAAAATCTATCTGAGCCTCATATAAATTTTTCCTCGTTTTTAAAATCAAATTGAAAGAATACAGATGATATTCTACTGGAGGAAATGAAAGGATAAACAGACTTACAATTCCAACGTTCACGTTCCTTTGAAGTCTTCTGGAAGACGTACTTTTGATAAGGTTGACAGAGTGAAACACGTCGTCGTTAAAGGGTTAACTCACCAGTTCTCACGTTGAGGGGGGGGGGGTATAGTCATTAAAGGTGCACTCTTTAACGAATATACTGTCCAAAACTTCCATACATGCAGACAACCAGAGCCGCCCGAATCGCCCGTCTGCTGATTTCAGTAGAATTTCGTACGGCTACATGTTCTTCGAATTTGTACGGCTTCTGCGGGATTAGCAGAAGTCACCATTGTTGTCATTAAACAAGGAAATAAACCAGAAGTTGGTTACTCTCGAGGAGATATCATGCACTCTCAAAGCACTGCAAATCTTTTACATGGAAAAATACAATGGTTACCACCGGGAAACGTCTGTAGCTCACCGCATATCAAGCTTACAGATTAAAAAAGGTTCGTGTAGTGACTCAGCATTAATTCTTCTTTTTTTTTTTTTTTCATAACGTGTCAAAGAAAGGACAAAAATTCGAAAAGTAGCAACAGACAGTTTCGAGCATATGATATTTTGGGCGATACAAACGAGTTTAGAGTCCTTATTAAGTGGTTAATGTGACGAACACACACAGAGTAAACTAAGTTAGTAGTCGAAGAAGTTAACACATTAAAGATGTTATTAACTAACTCACAAAGAAATTTGAAGAACCAAGTCACAACACAGATAACCTGATTAACAAGAAACAATACACAGTAAACTACTTTGATTAACAAGGGAACAATACGGCAACGTAGTGACATAGCCTAACGTTGTTGAATATGTCTAATCCCTGACGTGATAGCAAACTATCACCACAAAAGCAAGATGTATTACAGGTGGATCTATATCAGTTGCTTGACGTGGCTACCTATCAATAATGCCACATGCAGAAAGAAAAACTTTTGGGAGTTCAGACATGATGTAAAGTTCGGAAAGTATAAAAAGAGATAACCAAAATTTACGTGAGAGACAGCCAACAAAAACGGAAAGTTAAGTAGCTAATATACCTCATAAGCGGGATAGGTTTTTGGAACATTTTCACACTCGAAAGAATCCCGAAAAAAAAAATATTCTGAATCTGTCTTTCCTGTGTAAAGGCGAATCATTACACTCAAGAATTGGGGGCATCGTTCAAGCGTCCACCGGGACACCGGGATATCCCCCAGTCGAGAAATGTCCCAGTCTGTCTCTATTTATTTAATAACATCTCTCTCTCTCTCTCTCTCTCTCTCTCTCTCTGGATTTTTTGATATGAAAGAATAATTATTTCGGTACTTATGAATAATAATCGTTAGCTTCATTTAAGCTTTGTCTAAAAAATTACTTCCCTACAAAAAAATAAATAAATAAATAAAAAGTTTCCTTCTGTTTATATTTTGGGCGGTTACTCTGAAATGACAAAACGAAATTCTCTGTAATTATGTGTGAGAGGTGCCGGCCGACCAAGCACCCTATATTTATAAATTAATTGAACAAAAAAGAAACAATTTACCAGTATTAGTTCAAATGCGCAAAAATAATGGGTAGAATTAAAAAATGCGTATATTCAAGGAGATCCCAAAACTCCATTGTGCAATAGGCGATTGGTTACCAAATAAGTATGAAAATAATTGCGTAGAAAAATTGTTGCGTGTCAAATGCATATTTCAGAAATGGAATACGGGATTACACTATACAATACAAATTTTGAAGATGGCAATCCGTTTTTGGTGTAAATATGACAAGGATGGTAAGTCAGATAATATCCGTAAACTCGAAAATTTTGTCATCCTGGAGCGGAAATTTAATCCGCGTCTCCCAGATAGCGCCGGGTATGCTAACCACTACACCACCCAGAACGACCAAATCTTAAGTTTCCGATTAATTTGAATATAACCATCACTGGATTTGCTAGTCGAAGCAACTGGCATTCATGCCGGTTCCTTCGACTTGCGAATCCAGTCATAACTAGTTGAAGCAACCGGAATGAATGCCGATTGCTTCAACTAGCGAATCCTGTGATGGTTATATTCAAATTAATCGGAAATTTGAGATTTCATCGTTCCGGGTGATGTAGTGGTTAGCATACCCGGGCGCTATATAGGAGATGCGGGTTCGCCTCCCACTCCAGGACGAAGAAATTTTCAAGTTTGCGGATATTATCTGACTTACCCTCCTTGTCATGTTTACACCAAAAACGGATTGTCATCTTCAAAATTTGCATATTTCAGAATGATCGTCATCGTAACGTGTTTTATCTTGTACAACCCCTCAACCCCTCGTTTTGAGCGTGGTTTAAGCCTACGTTCAATCATGAGCGGATTTTTAAAATTCTTTCACCGATAAATGGCTGTTAAAATTTGTTGACGACTGAATTCATTTCACAATGCATATTTCAACAGTTGTCTTTCATCTTGGCTTTATATAACAGGATGTTTTTGTTTTGTTTTGTTTTGTTTTTTACGTGAGGGAATTTCTGAGGTATTCCTCTGTAGAATCGTGTGTTTTTATAGTGGACTGCAAGGCTATAATTCCCGGTATGGTTTTGTGTTCTCAATCTGCACCTGTCATCATTTCTACTTGTTACTAAAGTCAAATAATGTTAAACGCACGAATGAGAGAAAAGGCCGATTTCATTTATTTAGATAACATTTTAAACGAAGCCGTTCTTTTGAAGGTTGTTTCCCTTATTGTTCGAAGAACGGAAATTTAACATTATTCACCAGTAGCAGTTTGATATAATTTTGTCATTAAAATAACTCCATTTGTAAACAATATAGGAAGGAATGAGAAGAAACGTGAATTGCATTTGCGCCGCATGCTTTGTCATTCACACGTGTCATATTTCCAGGATTCTATTTTTTTTTATTTTTTTTTATTTGGAATGTTAACGACCACCGTGAACAACTCGAAGGGCTATAAGCAGTCGCCCGTCCCTAATTTAGGTCCCCTAGTTCCAGGGAAGGGAGAGAACCAGTGCCGTAAGACAAATACAACATCCATGCCTCACCGGGATTCCAACCCGGACCCTTCTCGGACGAATGGTCATAAGCCAGCGCTTAGACCACTACGCTACCAGAGCGGCGAATCTATTTCGACAAAAAAAAAGTTAAGAGTTGTACATGTTAAAAATCGAGTTCGTTCAAATTCTCCTTAGCGTCATCCACGTTGTGTTGTATGGACCTGTCATCAGCTGCCTTGGGATTTTTGTCATTCCGTAAACTTCATTTCGATGTGATAAAAAATCAAATCATCATCATCATCATCAACAACAACTGTTCTTAGTCCGCTGGTGGTTGAAAGTCTGCCCAAGTCTCGTCTGCTGGTGTTTAAAAGTCTGCCCAAGTCTCATCCTCAACTGCTTGTCTTGAACAATTCTTTCCACAACATTCCGTTATACTTTTAAATTTCATCCACCCATCTACCACGTGGTTCCTCTTCTGGATTTCTTCCTGTCCCTTGGCATCAAGTCTTGTACTTCAGTTTTCCAATGCAGGTCAGTTCCGGTAAGCCGCCCCGGTGGTGCAGTGGTCTAAGGCGCTGGCCTCTGATCATTCGTCCGTAAGGGGTCCGGGTTCGAATCCCGGTGAGGCATGGATGTTGTGTTTGTCTTACGGCACTGGTTCTCTCCCTTCCCTGGAACCAGTGACCCTAAATTAGGGACGGGCGACTGCTTATATCCCATTGAGTTGCTCACGGTGGTCGTTAAACCTCCAATCAAAAAAAAAAGTTCCGGTAATAAAAAAAAAATATCTAGCCCACTACCACTTATTATTATTAGCACGTCTTTTGTAAAAAAAACAAAATAACAATAATCACGTGCTTATAGTTACACTTTGTCCGTTCGTCTGTGGACACCATATCTCTGCAACTATTACACCGATTTCAAGAATTATTTTTTCGTTGGAAAGCTTGAAATGTGAGAACGATGATCCTGGCTTTCCGACTTTTTCATGCCGCATAACTTCGCCGCTAGAGGGCGTAAATGCAGATGCTACCCAATTCGAAATCCATTTTATTCCATATATTTGCTTCTATATACCCAGTTCACAATTTTTTTCCCCTTTCAATTGCGATTTATAATGAAGACAAATTTTGGTACAGTTTCTTTTTCAAGAAATGCATAGAGTTTCCGCTAGGGGGGGGGGTAAAAGTAAATTGCGATTTCCCCGATACTATGCTTCTAAAACTCCTATTTGAAAAATCCTTTCTGCATCGGATAGAGCTGCAGGCGGAAAATGTTCCGCATATAGTTTTTGGTAAAGAATGGTTTGGCCACCAGGAGGCGTTAATGTATTTTTCTGTTTCTTATGCATTTTCAGTAAAATCTGCGCTTCTGAAAACTCGATTTAGAAAATCTTTTCGTGGGCCGATACCGTTCACCACGAAAAGTCTTTTGAGAATATCTTCTGCGTATAAAACAGTGCATAGTTTTTCCGCCAGAGACGTCGATGGATATCTTATTTTAGTCGTTACCTCTGCTTCTAAGATTCTTATTTGAAAAATTATTTCTCCTTAGCGTAGCTTTTGCTATGAAGAATACTTTTCGCATATTTTCAGCTTTATCGTTATGCAAAATTCTTCCGCTAGGAGCGTAAAGTAACATGTTTCCCTCTGTGCTTCCTTTTCTTCTTCTAACAGTTTGATTTGAAAATCCCTTTGAGAAACTTTTTGCGGACAATTTATTAATTTTCGTAACGTATTTTTCAGCTGCTCGTGGGAGTAAGTGTCTCTTTGTATTTGTGAATGTTTTATCGATTGTAGTAATCCGATTGATTTTTTTCCCATTTATCGGGATTCTTTTGACTACGAACATCTCTGAAAATTTTTCATTCACGTCAGAAAGGATTCAAAACATGTGCTCATTACTACAGAAAATTCGGTGTCGTCTTTCTTATTTCATAATATCGACTATTGTCCTTTTCCTGATTCATGAGTAGCTTTTTCTTGTATTACTTGGTTACACCAAGCATGCATTTCTCCCTGATTTTTTGAGTTGTCCGCAGTCTCTGCATGTCTTCTTTAGAAAAGGTATCTGATTCATAAGTAAGAACTGCATGGTTGGATGCATTGACTAAATATTTTTCTTCTAAGAAATAATGATAAATTACTCTTGAAAATTATGCAGTTTCTTTCAAATTCACTCCAGCCAAGTTTTTATGCGCCCATTAATTTATTGTTTTATGTGACCCTTGCTTGATATCTGTTGCCCAAAGTATTATAAATTTATCCAATGGTTACCTCTAGATTTTCCCAATCAACCGCTAAATCTTCAGTTCTCGTAAAAGCATTATACATCAATTTTGTTTTACTGTATTGACAAGGAAACTAGGGTATGTCAGGATTAATGTGGTTTCTCGAATGCATTTACGGTTATTTAGTCTTCTTTATTTGTAATTTTTTTCTCTTGGATCACGTAGAAGCAAAATCCATTTCTCAGTTAACTGGAAAAAAGTTCGCGTTACGTCATTGTACGTTTATTAGAAACAGTCGTAAAATTTCCAGAGCAAAATATTTGCTGTATGTTTGCTTTTCTATGCTTTTCTCATTAATTACAAGAATAGGTCTGGCACTTTTTAATATTTAGCAAAATTCTGTGCTAAAATAAAAAACCTCATTTGCCGGGGATGGGATTCGAACTCACATCTGCGCTCTCCGGAATCTACTGTTCTACTGATTAAGCTTCAGCGACGAAGCTTATCGCTGCAACTTTACCGTCTTGACATGCCAACAAATGTCTGATTGTTACTACATTTTACATTGTCACACTTTCTTTGATTCAAAAGACGTGCTAATTCTACTCGAAAATTCAATTCTATCATCCTCCTTATGAACACTTTTATCGTTGGTTTAAAATATTTGTTCATTTAATAGAATAACCAATTTCGAAGTTGCTTACTGAGACAAAAATAAGGAAAAAATAAAGAAAATAAGTGAACAACAGCAATCAATCCTTGTTTGAAGTGTATAAACTACACTGTTAAAAATTTAGTGCTTGGTTGAACCAAAAGAGCGTTAAAATTAGTTGCAACCCAAAAATGGTTAAACAGTACGCCATAATTTGGAGTTACCGCGTGCACAAAAACATGGGGAAATGGCAAACCATATTTTTGTGCTTTTATTGAACTAACTAACGGTGAAAGGTTGAACCAAAATTTGGTGATTCCATCTGAAAAAACTAATGTTGAAATGTTGAACCATAATTTGGTGCTTCCACCTAAACCAACTAATGGTGAAAAGTTGAACCACAGTTTAATGCTTCTATTTGCATGGTTTGATACAAGGTTGAACCACATTTTCGTGCTTTCATTTCCAGCTTTGGTATAACCTTGAACCAAACCAAGATACATTTCCACATCAATGTTTGGTTCATTTAAGGTAGTCGTCAAATCACCCATTCCTAGAAGCCCAATGGCAAAACTTTTAAAGGTTTGAAAGATTAAAATTTTTCCACAGCTCTCTTGGAAAACTGGAGTGGTTTGACAATCTTAACTGGACTTGATTGAACCAAAAAATTATGCAGTATTGAACATAATTTTGGTTCAGCCGTTCACCTCTTGCTGCTAGCGTGCGGAAAATTCTGTCAAAGCTACAGTAATGGATGAGATGAAGAACAATGTATCATTGCTCAAAATTCCTGGAAGTACTAAAGGACATTCAGGTGGCAGTGAAACTGCAATTAAAATTCTGTGTGAGCTATTGAAAATAGTTCTGGACTCTCTCTCTCTCTCTCTATTTCTAGCTTTTTTAAACAATGTACAAATTTCCACACCAGTTCCCATCGTTAATCTGAAAATGTTATTTAGTTTTTCATGTCTGCTACGCCAACTTGAAGTCCACTTTTAAAATGCTATAAATATTTGCACAAGGAGGCACACATAAGAGTATCCAAACTTTCTGTTCTGCAGATGGGAAACAAAACAAAACAAAAATTCAGATGCTTATATGCAAAAAATTTGTTTTTTGCACATTTTTACAGGTTGGACAAATGCCACTTCTTCCCGTGTTTTTCTTGAGTCATGGTGTGATCCCGATGTTTGATACATATCTACCACAGTTTTCAACTTTTTCTACATTATTACATAGTTAATAATGGATTTATTAAGGCAAGTTTTTTTGTTTTTTTTGTTTAATGGCCACAGTGAGCAACTCGATGGGCTATAAGCACTTTAGGGCCACTGACTACAGGGAAGGAAAGTCGGTGCAGTTAGATAAACACAACATCCATTCCTCACTGGGTTTCTGGCTCTGGTCAGAATCCGGTACTACTGTACCACTGGAATGGCAATGGAAGTTCCTCTTGTTTTAGCAAATTTCGGAATGTAGTGTGCAGGTAACATATAAAAATTTTAAATGATATATAAAAATTTTAAATGAATCTAAAAATAGTCCATATACCGACATTCACTTTCAAAAAATACATTCCAGTAAACATTTTTTTTTATGTTTGTCAGGTGTAGTTTTGGTTAATACACCCAACTTTTTCCTCCTTGAAAACATTTTTTTCAAAAAACAAAAACATGATTTTTTTCCCTCTTTTGAAAAAAATCCTGTGTATCTTTCTTATCTAAGAAATAAAACAATTCCAAAAATAGGTACTTGTCAGCCCAGAAACATTTATGCATCTACATCAACTTTTCAACACTCAGCTAAAAGCAAGCATGAGAAATTCCTGTGGAATGATTTTATGAACTAGTGGACTTAATACTGTGTCATGTGACTATCCTTATCCGGGCAGAAGGTGGGCTTACATGTTACTATATAGATGTCTCACAATTTCGGTTCACTCATTGTAGTTTGCTTTTAAGAGAACATTTTGTTGTAGTTTTCCAAAATACCAATGCTAATATTTGGTGAAAAATAAGTAGACCTCATTAAGTTTCAATCACAACTTCTGTTTGGCACATCTTTTTTTTTTCTCCATCAAATGTTATTTTAAAAGTCATTTATTTTTTAATATTCCTTCTTAATAATAAAAAACTAAGCCTAACTGTGTCAGCACAGCGCATAAAAAGGAATTTTATGTAAAAAATTATGTTTCATAATGTCAACATTTCTTCACACTCGTCAGTAGTTAATTCAACAAATATGACCCTTATATGAAAAATTTGTTGGGCAAAAATCTCATCGATGAGATTTCTTTCTTTGCAGTGCAAGTTAACAGATGGAGCACTATTCTTTTTTTTTTTTTTTAGAATACTACATGCAATTTTATTACTAAGGCTTGTTATCAGCATGGCAAAATCCACTGCTATAGTTCCTAAGAATATTGTAAGTTACTGTACTCAGGGTCAGATCATGCCAACATGAATCTGGATTAGACGAATTTAGGATCCTTTCCAGAAATTTTTTTTTCTGAATAGAACATTTGGTTGCAGTTTGCCAAAATACTAATGTTTAATATTTGGTGAAAAATAGGTAGATCTCATTGAGTTTCACAACAGAATTCTGTTCGGCACATTTTTTTTTTTTTTTTTTTGAGTAAAGCTCTTGTTGAAAATTGGCTTCCTAGTTTCTTAATTCAATTACTTAATCAAAACTTCCATTACGGAAATTTCTACTAGAAAATTTAGTTTAATTGCAAATTTTCGGAGAAACTTAGTGACGGCAAAATGTGACAACAAAAGACAGCCTGAAGGAGAAGAGTTTTCTCAAAAAAAAAAAAAATTGCAATTAAAATAAAAATATTCCTAGTAGAAATTCCCATAATAGAAATTTTGATTAAGCAACATTTTATTTCGCTTCCACTCATTTTTAATGAAGTATTAAAGGGTTATTTTATTTAGAATGCCATAAAAAAATCAGTTTTATCATATGAGGGCCCCTTCACAAAACTTTTCCTGTTTCTAGAAGTTATTTTTACTATCACTTATGTTTGATGAAGCATTATAAGGGATGACTTTGTTAGGGGAGTAGCGTTATAAAAAAGAAAGCATTTCTGTCACAGTTACTACTACAACACAATCTCTCACCATTATATATTTATTGTTCACAAGGCATAGGACTTCATAAAATATGTTTTGACTCCATGCCAACATGAATCTGGATTAGACGAATTTAGGATCCTTTCCAGAATTTTAATATGTTTTGACTCCATGCCAACATGAATCTGGATTAGACGAATTTAGGATCCTTTCCAGAATTTTTTTTTTCTGAATAGAACATTTGGTTGCAGTTTGCCAAAATACTAATGTTTAATATTTGGTGAAAAATAGGTAGATCTCATTGAGTTTCACAACAGAATTCTGTTCGGCACATTTTTTTTTTTTTTTTTTGAGTAAAGCTCTTGTTGAAAATTGGCTTCCTAGTTTCTTAATTCAATTACTTAATCAAAACTTCCATTACGGAAATTTCTACTAGAAAATTTAGTTTAATTGCAAATTTTCGGAGAAACTTAGTGACGGCAAAATGTGACAACAAAAGACAGCCTGAAGGAGAAGAGTTTTCTCAAAAAAAAAAAATTGCAATTAAAATAAAAATATTCCTAGTAGAAATTCCCATAATAGAAATTTTGATTAAGCAACATTTTATTTCGCTTCCACTCATTTTTAATGAAGTATTAAAGGGTTATTTTATTTAGAATGCCATAAAAAAATCAGTTTTATCATATGAGGGCCCCTTCACAAAACTTTTCCTGTTTCTAGAAGTTATTTTTACTATCACTTATGTTTGATGAAGCATTATAAGGGATGACTTTGTTAGGGGAGTAGCGTTATAAAAAAGAAAGCATTTCTGTCACAGTTACTACTACAACACAATCTCTCACCATTATATATTTATTGTTCACAAGGCATAGGACTTCATAAAATATGTTTTGACTCCACAAGTCCATTTCAGGGGCTTCATCATGGCTGTTACTATTTTCTTGGGAATACAGTTGCTCATATTTAAGTCTTACGACGAAAAACGCCTGTAACATGAAGTAGACATTTTAATACCACTAGCATCTAAAGTATCGCAACATAATACGGGGTCAGTTGTGTTGTCATTAATGACAGTTTTTCAGACACATCTGAAATTTTGCTGATAGATTATTAGAAAAGTGAGGTGAAATGCTGGGAGATAAATCAAGTAGTACTTTCACAGATTTGTTTTTACTTTTTTTTTAGGTGTAGCTAAAGGCTATCTGTGTTCCTGCTGCAGTTTGTGTATTTATATCTCAATTTATGTTTTTCTATATTTTTCTGTACTTTTATCGAGAGGAGCCTTATTTTATTTCGATATGTTAGTTGCTTTATATTTTTCCAACCCTTGTGTATTTAGTTCCTAAACATTAAGGGCACAGTATAACGAAAATGTTGATGCAAAAAAGAAGAGAAATGAGGACAACTAGGGAAGATGTGACTTCCAGAGTGGAATATGTGGAGCTATGCGGGACAGTGCGAGGAAGTATTACTGGGGACGTAAGAAAATTCAACTGTGAACTAGTGAGGAAAGCAATTGAAAACAACCAAAGCCTAAAGATAGCGGGGGGACATCTCAGTAAGTGAAGAAAACAGATTATGGCACTGAGAAAAGAAGATGGTTCTGTAACAAGAAATAGAGGTGAAATTTTGACAGGAGTGAAAGATTTCTGCTCCAAATTATGTGAAAGGGATGATGCATGCACTCCAGACGTCATGAAAGATGCCAGTGCCAGAGTTCCTCCAGTCCTTCCAGCAGAAGTTGCACATGCAATCAAGAACATGAAGCGAGGAAAAGCTCCAGGAGAAGATGGAATTACTGTAGACATCATACAAGAAGCAAGTGGAGAGGTCGAGACAGTGCTCGCCCAGATTTTCACTCGATGCCTTAATGAAGGAAAGATTCCTGAGGATTGGAACACCGCTACAATGATCCTGCTACATAAGAAAGGTGACATTGATTATCTCGGAAACTACAGACCTATCAGCCTCCTATCAGTTGTTTATAAAATCTTCACTAAAGTTCTTTCACACCGCTTGAAGGTAACACTGGACATGGCTCAACCGAGAGAACAAGCTGGATTCAGGAGTGGCTACAGCACAATAGATCATATCCATGTGCTGAGAGAACTAATTGAAAGAGCGAGGGAATATGAACTTCCATTGTGCATGGCTTTTATCGATTATGAAAAAGCCTTTGATTCGGTGAAACCATCAGCAGTTACAATGGCTCTGAAAACCTGCGGTATTGAAGATGCATACATTAATATTATTAATAACATCTATGAAAATGCAAGTGCAAAGATTAGGCTGTTTGATAATACAACACACATAAAAATTGGAAAGGGAGTGAGACAAGGTGACACCATATCTCTGAAGCTCTTTAATGCCACATTGGAGGGTGTTTTTCAGTCACTGAGCTGGGAAAACAAGGGGATAAAGATTAATGGAGATTATCTAACCCACCTTCGTTTTGCTGATGACGTAGTCAATTTTGCAACTAGCCCATCAGAGCTGCAGAGTATGATCCAGGAACTTGCTGACAAGAGTAAAGAAGTGGGATTAAAAATGAACTTTCAGAAGACAAAAGTGATGTTCACTGCTTTTACAAGAAATGAAGATTTATCGATTGATGGAGAAAAGCTGGAGATAACAGATACGTACGTTTATCTTGGACAGCAGATATCAAGTGAGGGTCACATTGATGAAGAAATTAATCGGCGTACAAAACTTGCCTGGAGAGCTTTTGGAAGAAACAGCATAATTTTCAAGAGCAATATGCCATTATGTCTTAAAAGAAAAGTGTTTGATCAATGCATCCTTCCAGTGCTTACGTATGGTGCAGAGACGTGGACCTTAACTAAAAGAGACATACAAAGGCTGCAGACAACTCAAAAAAGCATGGAGAGGTGCATACTTGGTGTAACCAGGAGAGATAAGAAGAGGAACTCGTGGATCCGAAAAATGACAAGAGTGGAAGACATCATGATCAGAGTTAAATCCCTGAAATGGCAATGGGCTGGACATACTGCCAGAAGGACAGATCATCGATGGACAGCCGAAATTTTAGATTGGATTCCAAGGGACAGGAAAAGACCCAGAAGAAGACCACATGGGAGATGGGTGGATGAAATTCGAAAGTATGCAGGGGTGACATGGAGGAGACTGGCACAAGACAGACCGTTGTGGAGGAAACTTGGGGAGACCTTCGTCCAGCAGTGGATTGATAATGGTTGACAATGATGATGATGATGATATCATATTTATCACTAGTTTGTGAATTCAGACTAAATTTTTGGTTATAATTGTCTTAGTATTTGAGGAAGTTTGTTTAGCATAATGTCCCTAGTTTAAATCTTGTGCTTAGGAATTGCAATTTTTAGTTTCTACTTGAGGGTCCTTTTCCATATAAATAGCTGTAAGAGCTTTATTTTATTGTAGGTAGTAATTGATTATGTATGTTGAAACACTTTTTTTGAAGAATTTGTATGCAAATCAGACACGAAAACAGCCTCCCAATCTAGTTTGTTGTGGCTTGTGTTAAATTCTGTTGCTACTCATACATATATATATATATTCATTTCAAGAGTAACCGTTGGCATTGTTTGGTCAACCAGAAAAAAAAAAACTTGTCTTCTATAGGTTGTTCATTAATGCCGTTTGTTGTTGCACTCCGACACTGTGCTGTATCTCTATTTCTGTACATAACATTAACTTCAAGTTCTTAAAAAGTATTAAGCTTTTTTCCTGTTTCAATTCATAAAAAAAAAGTTATAATGAAACAAATACACAATTCATGTATTCATTTCATTATTTTCATAGGCTTCAAACAAGCCTATGAAAATAATGAAATGAATACATGAATTTTTCAAAGGGGAAACATGGTGATATGCATATTTAGTGACTACTGGAGATAGATTATCAGCGTAGCTTAGCATCACGATGACACAGCATGTGATATGGGTGCGAGCTCCAATCAAATTAGCCTCCGAGAAGTGAAAAACAGGTCTCACTGCTTGAACTATACAAGTTGCTGAATGCATTTTCTTCAGAGCAGGATTAACTTGAAAAGTTGTCCAAATGACGTTTAAGCATTGTCAACAGAAATAAGGCTGTTGAAGTGTTACAAGTAGGTGTACGGCAGATTGATGCAGTTGCTGCTTTAGGAGTTTTGCAGAGTATAGCAAAACAGCTACACACAAAATTTCTACCGAATCGTAATGCTGCACAGATCGAGCAGGGTTTTTAAACCCCTTCCCCTATAAACAGGTGGGGGTTCACTTTACCCCCCTCCAAAAAAACACCCACTCCAAACAGTGCTTTTTTTTTTTTTTTTTTAAATTTTCAAAGCAACACACGATTTCCTTTCTGGTTAATGCTTTTGTATGGTATGTTTCTGCTCCAAGTAATTCCCAAATATGTTTTATGACTACAATACTTGTGATGTTGAGATAGAATAAATAAGCAATATTTATTCACAATTAAATATTTTATATACATCAAACAAATTCATGTCAATGTTGGGCTATAGACGACTTCTTAGTTCCATACGTAAGTCTTGTGTTCCTTCACATGAAAACTTAAACACCCTATGGGTTTGACCTATATATGAAAGTCCACATTCACAAGTGATCTGATAAATTCTCCAGAAATTTATGTCTTCAACACAGTCTTTTGATCCATAAAAATTTGCCTTGTTCATAGATTCGAAAATAACTTTGAAATTAAAACTTTTGAGAGTTCCTAAGTTTTCGGACAGCTTTGTCTACAATGAAAGGACTATATCCTCTGTGTGCTGCAATTTCTTTAAAAAAATCTAGCACTCTTTTTTTTTTTTTTTTTTTTTTTTGTTGAGGGGTATACCGACCATGATGAGCAACTCAATGGTCTATAAGCTGTCGCCCGTCCCCAATTTAGGGCCATTGGTTCCAGGGAAAGGAGAGAGCCAATGTTGTAAGACAAACACAGCATCCATCTCACCGGGATTCGAACCCAGACCCACTTGAATGAACGGTCATAAGCCAGCGCTTAGACCACTGCCCACCAGGATAGTGAAAATCAAGCTTTTCTGGCAAGGAATCCTCTGTTCAGCATATATGTACTGCACGATATACGTATGTGTAGAAAGCCCCGATTTCTAGTTTCCGTGACTTTTCTTTATGACTTCTCAACGACATGACATCTACTCCATTTCTTTCAATTGCATAGAAACAATTCACCAAAATCCATGATCATCAGATAGCTAGCTGATCATGTCACAATGATTTGAATGTTTACGCTCCTTTTATCCTCATGAAGTCGAGCTCAATGCTCAGCAAAACTATAGTATATCTTAAAATAAAATATTTAATTGTGAATAAATGTTGCTTATTTATTCTATAATTTTACACATGGTTTAATCTTTTAATTCCATCAGTATTATATTTACCAACTTTGTGAAGTCACCAAGTTGGTTGACTGTCACCGGGTGATCCAGTTGTACCCAACAGAGAGATCTACTGCGAGGGGAGATACTGAACTGAGGGATATAAGTTCAAGTTTTAAAGCTACAGGAGGTTGTATTTAATTCCTATTCACCTGTGTTCTGCATAACATCCCTAACTTTCCTAACTAGAGCCATGAATAACCAAACCTGAGTAAAATTTAAAAACAAAACCAAGAAAAAAAGTATGAAAATTTTTGAGATAATTCAACTGTTTTGAATGCCCAATTATTTGTTAATGTAAATTCACATGCAAAAGTTTGCCCTAATTAGTGCTAGAAACTTTCTTCTAAATTATGCTCATAAAATTATATTAAGATATACCACCAATTTTCATTTATCTTTATATATATTAAGAATCAAGCAAGAAGAAACAAAAAGGGAAGTAAACGTTGAAAACCAAGTTACTAGTAAAGTGAAAAGTCGAAATGTGCACAAGCTGCAGTTACAAACAATTAACTGGAATGAAAATTTAAAAAAAAAAAAAAAAAGGAGCTGAACCACTGATGAAACCTGTTGAAGGTGCTATGTTTTCATGGCATTCAACTTTTTTTGTGTTATTATTATTTTTTTTTGACAGTCAGAAAGACACAGATAAGTGCGCACATACATACCATGTGTGCTAACACACGTAACAGCGGCGTTGAGTAGGCGTTGAGTAGGGAGGGGGATTTCTTCTTGACATAGAGCAACTCATACTGGTGCCTATTTTATGTTGTCCAAAACACAACTCAAATCTCTAATGATAAACTGCTAGAGCAGGGGAGGATAAACTGCTCTAGCAGTTTATCCTCCCCTCCGTGCCACTTTTTAAGTCGTCATAGCAACAACCGAGGAACAAATGTTTGTGACGTCAAGCTTAGCTTTTCGTGTTTTCGTGTAGGTGACGTCATCACCTACACGCGCACAGTCCACGTATATATCACTTTGTTTTGTTGTCTATAGCAATAAAGAATGCAGCTGCTGGTGTGACATCTAATCCAAATCATTCTCACTTGACGTCAGAGATGCGTTACGTCACACGGTCAACTCTAGAGATAAGAACTTTTTTTTTTTTTTTTTTTTTTGTTGCAGGTTTAACTACTAGCGTGAGCAACTCAGTAGGCTATAAGCAGTCGCCCGTCTCTAATTTAGGGTCACTGGTTCCAGGAGAGGGAGAGAGCCAGTGCTGTAAGACAAACACAACATCCATGCCTTACCAGGATTCGGACCCGGACCCCTTTCGGACGAATGATCAGAGGCCACTGCGCAACCAGAGCGGCTACGAAAAACTTTACATCAGGAATTTTGGTTCACTACTTGAACCGGTGTTTAGATATCTGTATGTGGCAACATCAAGAGTACGACGATCTGACGTCAAGATAAAAATAGTTCACGGAAAAGAACAGGGTAAATTTATACAGGGTTCACAGTCAGTGTATACAAAAAATTTTGTGTACAAGGAAGTGTTGATGAAATAGGGACTAAAGGTTTTACAAAACACATAACAGACACCTCGTCATATCAAATTCCATAACCGACTGCTTGAGAAATTTTTTTCCAGAAAGCTGTGAACCAACGTCGCCATCTATTGACGTGTAACTCAAAAACTCAATAAATAAATGTCAATAATTTCTGTATCATAAATTTTATTTTTCCCCGTCATTATTGACGGGCTTTCATCTAGTTTGTATATATTCATGGTTATTTCAGGATTTCATATATGTAACTCATGTAACTTTTCTATCAATGTTAAATTACTGAAGAACCATATTAAACTTAAAGAAAAAAATAAGCCTCAGTAAAAACCACCTGGGCTTTTCGATAACAATGCAATCCGTCACCATGCCTAGAACATGCTTCAGGAGCGGGTAACTGGGCCGGTCTGAGTGCAAGTACGTATAAAGTACATAATATAGGCAAGTGATAAAATTTGCCAGCCCCTTCCCCCTTCTTTTTTTATTTCATTCTTTCAGTAAGAACCACCCAAACACAGTAACAAATAGCTCTAATCTCAACTTAGTATGCTAAGTAGTAGATATGTCACTATCTCACTATCATATGCTACGCTACAAAAAAAATAGTCTAATATAATAATAATAAATAATAATAATAATTTTACTCACAAAAGGACGTAATCATACATAGTTGTCTGCGTTACTTACACGAAATGTTCACGTCTGACTTTATTTTGCAAAAACCTCTTCATTGCTTCAGAAAGATATTTATTTGTACAATATAATTTTCAATAGAAATGCTGGATAAAGCCGATAGCTGTTCCTGCATCATTGTAGATCTCAAATAAGTCTTTATCAGCTTTAATCTACTAAAACTTCTTTTCCCGCTTGCTACTGAGACTAGAATTGTAAGTAATATTGCCAAGCAAATCCAACCGTTGGGAAAACAATCAACCATATCATGCTGGAGTATGAAGTTTAGAGCTTCAATCGGAGCAGCTGAGCTGCAGTTGCTCATAAGTGCTTGCAAATGCTACAGCTTGTCAAACAGTTGCTCCCCATCGATATCTTTTTCTTCCCTGTCAGCATCCTTAAGGAATTTTTCTAAATGCATACACTTTTCTTTTAAAGAATCCCTGTCAGGAAATTTCTTCAATTTATAAAGGAAACCCCAAGTGTTGGAATGTTTTTGCAACTGAGTAAATCGTTCCTGAATAGCAAACAATGCGCTATCAATGAGTGGATAGAACACCGTTGGTTTATACAGTATACAGTTTCACAGTTTTCATAGTCCAAAAGTCTTTTTTTCAAGCCTTATTGTTACATACAAATAGAGGAACTCTGCACGCGCCAGCGAAACAACAAAGGAGTATCCAGCTTTCATTTTTGTGGCAAGTACAGACTGGCTCATTAGAAAAAAAAAAAAAAAAAAAAAAGGTTAGCGGATGATTTTACTATGTAAGAAAATTTACAAATCCATAGGCTAATTTGGCATCCCTTCCCTTTGGTGCTGCTCTAGGTAGCTGCCTACCTTGCCAAACCCTCGGACCAGCCCTGGCTGGAAAATGACAAGATTTAATAATTAGTTACAGCTACCTCTGAGATCTCTTGACCTTAATCCTATTAAGAACATTTGGGACTCTGTACAGCAATGTTCGGATAACCTCATTCCATACCCCAGTACACTGGCAGGCCTCTGTAATGTGTTGCCTGCAATACAAGACGAGCTGCACCGACACTCTTCAATAATGTCACTGCAAGTATACCTCGTACATGTCAAGAAGTTTTTCAACACATAGGTGATGTGTTAGTGGATGCTGAAATCCAGAGGTATAGACATTTGCTGAATATAGACTTTTGTCTATATTGCAGTACTATTTGTTATGTGCAGAAATTGCACATTAACTCGGTTTTGTAAACGCACACTGTCATTTGTGTTCCGCAGATTCACTGATGTTATTTCAATGCGTGTTATTTGAGTGTTTTGAGTGTAATGCTTGTTATGAGTCAGATACATCCTTCACTTCATACAATATCCCTAACTTTTTGTGACCAGTGTATATATATATATATATATATATTATTATGTGTGTTGTATTTTCAAACAGCCGAATCTTTGCACTTGCATTTTCATAGATGTTATTAATAATATTAATGTATGCATCTTCAGTACCGCAGGTTTTCAGAGCCATTGTAACTGCTGATGGTTTCACCGAATCAAAGGCTTTTTCATAATCGATAAAAGCCATGCACAATGGAAGTTCATATTCCTCGCTCTTTCAATTAGTTCTCTCAGTACGTGGATATGATCTATTGTGCTGTAGCCACTCCTGAATCCAGTTTGTTCTCTCGGTTGAGCCATGTCCAGTGTTACCTTCAAGCGGTGTGAAAGAACTTTAGTGAAGATTTTATAAACTACTGATAGGAGGCTGATAGGTCTGTAGTTTCCGAGATCCTCAATGTCACCTTTCTTATGTAGCAGGATCATTGTAGCGGTGTTCCAATCCTCAGGAATCTTTCCTTCATTAAGGTAATCGAGTGAAAATTTGGGCGAGTACTGTTTTAATTTCTCCACTTGCTTCTTGTATGATGTCTACAGTAATTCCATCTTCTCCTGGAGCTTTTCCCCGCTTCATGTTCTTGATTGCATGTGCAACTTCTGCTGGAAGGACTGGAGGAACTCTGGTACTGGTATCTTTCATGATGTCTGGAGTGCATGTATCATCCCTTTCATATAATTTGGAGTAGAAATCTTTCACTCTTGTCAAAATTTCGCCTCTATTTCTTGTTACAGAACCATCTTCTTTTCTCAGTGCCATAATCTGTTTTCTTCCCTTACTGAGATGTCCCTTTGCTATCTTTAGGCTTTGGTTGTTTTCAATTGCTTTCCTCACTAGTTCACAGTTGAATTTTCTTACGTCTTCAGTGATACTTTTTCTTACTGTCTTGCATAGCTCTATATATTCCACTTTGGAAGTCACATCTTCTTTAGTTGTCCTCATCTCTCTTCTTTTTTGCATCAACATTTTCGTTTTTCCTGATAATTTGTTTACATGCAACTTGTTCTTAGACCCAGCAAATTTTGTTGCTGTTTCCATAAGAGCTTTGGTTACTTTTCTGTTAACTTCAGAAATATCCACTTCTTCCGATGTTAGGCTTTCTAAAGCAGAGAATCTGTTCTTCAGTTCCAATTTGAAGGTATTATGGTGTTTTTTAAGGTTAGTTATGTCAATACATTTTGTTTGTCTTATGAGCTTGCCACGTTCAAGTTTGGTGTTGAAGTGCATCTTACATCTCACCAATCTATGGTCACTACCTGTGTTGAACTTGTTTAGCACACTGCAGTCTTCTATGACGAATTTTTTGTTACACATAATAAAATCAATTTCACTTGTCGTCCCATTTGGATGTCTCCATGTCCATTTCCTGTGTGGCTTTTTCTTGAAGAAGGAGTTCAAGATGAAAAACCCTTCTGCCTCTGCAAACTCAACGAGAGTATTTCCACGCTGGTTTCTGTTGCCGTGACCGAATTTACCTACTGAAGTTTCATTCTGTTGCCGTTGCCCTATTTTTGCATTGAAATCTCCCATAATTATTTTCAAGTGCTGCTTACCTTTATTATTTAGATGACAAATTTCCTCATAAAATTCTTCAATTTCTTCTTCAGGATGACTTGTGGTGGGTGCATAAGTTTGAATAATCTGAGCCTGGTATCTTTTCGAGAGTTGGATAACAAGCCGTGCAGCTCTGTCAGAGGAACTTTCAACTTCTACAACTTTATCCTTCAGTTTCTTGTTTATTATAAATCCAACACCACTAGTTCTGCCAGTATCTGTCCCACGATAGTAGAAGAGATGTCCACTTTTCAGTTCGATGAGATCTTCTCCTTTTCTCCTTACCTCACTTAGCCCCACGATGTCCCACTTGATCCTTTGTAGTTCCTCTTCCAATTCAAGAAGCCTTGAATCAGAAGATAGGGAGCGTCCGTTGTACGTAGCCAAGGTCAGCATCATATGGCAGCCTAGTCCGGTCCTCCGGGGATTCTTAGCACCCTCTGCCTTCATGTCGCACTGGCCGCTGCCTTGGCCAGGTACATTCCAGCTGCCGGAGACTGAGGGCCAAGATTTAAGTTGTGGAATCATTTTGGATTGTTTTGGCCATAACTCACCACGCTGGCCAAGCGGGTTGGTGAGTGTGGGATAGAATTTCCTCTAATCCCGATGGTATAGTTATACCGCTATTGGCGGTCGCCAGAGCCCCTTTAGTGGGAACAGGATGTACCACGAGAAGGCGGGGTTGACATTTGTCAAGGAGAGGCTGTGATGTTACTTTGGAAAGGGAGTGAGACAAGGTGACACCATATCTCCGAAGCTCTTTAATGCCACATTGGAGGGTGTTTTTCAGTCGCTGAGCTGGGAAAACAAAGGGATAAAGATTAATGGAGATTATCTAACCCACCTTCGTTTTGCTGATGACGTAGTCATTTTTGCAACTACCCCATCAGAGCTGCAGAGTATGATCCAGGAACTTGCTGACAAGAGTAAAGAAGTGGGATTAAAAATGAACTTTCAGAAGACAAAAGTGATGTTCAATGCTTTTACAAGAAATGAAGATTTATTGATTGATGGAGAAAAGCTGGAGATAACAGACACATACGTTTATCTTGGACAGCAGATATCAAGTGAGGGTCACATTGATGAAGAAATTAATCGGCGTACAAAACTTGCCTGGAGAGCTTTTGGAAGAAACAGCATAATTTTCAAGAGCAATATGCCATTATGTCTTAAAAGAAAAGTGTTTGATCAATGCATCCTTCCAGTGCTTACGTATGGTGCAGAGACGTGGACCTTAACTAAAAGAGATATACAAAGACTGCAGACAACTCAAAGAAGCATGGAGAGGTGCATGCTTGGTGTAACCAGGAGAGATAAGAAGAGGAACTCGTGGATCCGAAAATGACAAGAGTGGAAGACATCATGATCAGAGTTAAATCCCTGAAATGGCAATGGGCTGGACATACTGCCAGAAGGACAGATCATCGATGGACAGCCGAAATTTTAGATTGGATTCCAAGGGACAGGAAAAGACCCAGAAGAAGACCACATGGGAGATGGGTGGATGAAATTCGAAAGTATGCAGGGGTGACATGGAGGAGACTGGCACAAGACAGACTGTTGTGGAGGAAACTTGGGGAGACCTTCGTCCAGCAGTGGATTGATAATGGTTGACAATGATGATGATGATGATGATATATTATTATGTGTAACAAAAAATTCGTCATCGAAGACTGCAGTGTGCTGAACAAGTTCAACACAGGTAGTGACCATAGATTGGTGAGATGTAAGATGCACCTCAACACTAAACTGGAACGTGGCAAGCTCATAAGACAAACAAAATGTATTGACATAACCAACCTTAAAAAACACCATAATACTTTCAAGTTGGAACTGAAGAACAGATTCTCTGCTTTAGAAGGCCTAACATCGGAAGAAGTGGATATTTCTGAAGTTAACAGAAAATTAACCAAAGCTCTTATGGAAACAGCAACAAAATTAGCTGGGTCTAAGAACAAGTTGCATGTAAACAAATTATCAGGAAAAACCAAAATGTTGATGCAAAAAAGAAGAGAGATGAGGACAACTAAAGAAGATGTGACTTCCAAAGTGGAATATATAGAGCTATGCAAGACAGCACGAAAAAGTATCACTGAAGACGTAAGGAAATTCAACTGTGAGCTAGTGAGGAAAGCAATTGAAAACAACCAAAGCCTAAAGATAGCAAAGGGACATCTCAGTAAGGGAAGAAAACAGATTATGGCTCTGAGAAAAGAAGATGGTTCTACATGTATAACAAGAAATAGAGGCGAAATTTTGACAAGAGTGAAAGATTTCTACTCCAAATTATATGAAAGGGATGATACATGTACTCCAGACATCATGAAAGGTACCAGAGTTCTTCCAGTCCTCCCAGCAGAAGTTGCTCATGCAATCAAGAACATGAAGCGGGGGAAAGCTCCAGGAGAAGATGGAATTACTATAGACATCATACAAGAAGCAAGTGGAGAAATTGAAACAGTACTCGCCCAAATTTTCACTCGATGCCTTAATGAAGGGAAGATTCCTGAGGATTGGAACAATGCTACAATGATCCTGCTACATAAAAAAGGTGACATTGAGGATCTCAGGAACTACAGACCTATCAGCCTCCTATCAGTGGTTTATAAAATCTTCACTAAAGTTCTTTCACACCGCTTGAAGGTAACACTGGACATGGCTCAACCGAGAGAACAAGCTGGATTCAGGAGTGGCTACAGCACAATAGATCATATCCACGTACTGAGAGAACTAATTGAAAGAGCGAGGGAATATGAACTTCCATTGTGCATGGCTTTTATCGATTATGAAAAAGCCTTTGATTCGGTGAAACCATCAGCAGTTACCACGGCTCTGAAATCCTGCGGTATTGAAGATGCATACATTAATATTATTAATAACATCTATGAAAATGCAAGTGCAAAGATTCGGCTGTTTGAAAATACAACACACATAAAAATTGGAAAGGGAGTGAGACAAGGTGACACCATATCTCCGAAGCTCTTTAATGCCACATTGGAAAATGTCTTTCAATCACTGAACTGGGAAAACAAAGGGATAAAGATTAATGGAGATTATCTAACCCACCTTCGTTTTGCTGATGACGTAGTCATTTTTGCAACTACCCCATCAGAGCTGCAGAGTATGATCCAGGAACTTGCTGACAAGAGTAAAGAAGTGGGATTAAAAATGAACTTTCAGAAGACAAAAGTGATGTTCAATGCTTTTACAAGAAATGAAGATTTATCGATTGATGGAGAAAAACTGGAGATAACAGATACGTATGTTTATCTTGGGCAGCAGATATCAAGTGAGGGTCACATTGATGAAGAAATTAATCGGCGTACAAAACTTGCCTGGAGAGCTTTTGGAAGAAACAGCATAATTTTCAAGAGCAATATGCCATTATGTCTTAAAAGAAAAGTGTTTGATCAATGCATCCTTCCAGTGCTTACGTATGGTGCAGAGACGTGGACCTTAACTAAAAGAGACATACAAAGGCTGCAGACAACTCAAAGCAGCATGGAGAGGTGCATGCTTGGTATAACCAGGAGAGATAAGAAGAGGAACTCGTGGATCCGAAAAATGACGAGAGTGGAAGACATCATGATCAGAGTTAAATCCCTGAAATGGCAATGGGCTGGACATACTGCCAGAAGGACAGACCATAGATGGACAGCCGAAATTTTAGATTGGATTCCAAGGGACAGGAAAAGACCCAGAAAAAGACCACATGGGAGATGGGTGGATGAAATTCGTAAATATGCGGGAGTGACATGGAGGAGACTGGCACAAGACAGACCGTTGTGGAGGAAACTTGGGGAGACCTTCGTCCAGCAGTGGATTGATAATGGTTGACAATGATGATGATGATATATATATATATATATATATATATATATATATATATATATATACACATACATTGTGGGAAAGTGAATGTCACATCCCAACGTTATCTCTACTGGGGAGGTACAATCAAACTGTGACAGTTTGTATGCCTTTTCCACATAGCATAGTAGATATGTGAACCAGCCTTTAATCTGTTGGCCTAGCATTTGATAATAGAAGAGATCCATAATTCAGAGAAAGGCTAATTAAGAAGCACTGGCTGAATCGCAAAAGTATCAATACGACAGTGAATAGAAATATTGGTTTGTGGCCCTCTAATTGAATTGCTTAGAAATGAAAAGATGATTCATTCAGAGAAATCTGAAGATACAGAATCAACTAGCAAATAAAAAAAATTGGTCTATTACTCTTGCCATTTGGAAACGAACAGCTACAAAATTCAAAGTGAGTTGGAACATTAAATTCAAAGCCAGTAGTACCAAAAGTAAACAGCTATCAAGATGGTTTTGAAACATTAATTATGGAAACCAAGGGGCAATGATATGTGTTCAGAAATAATATTGTTGGGGGAAAATTAGTTCAATTTAAAAAAAAATCCTTAAAAAACTATACTTCCAACCTCTCCTTCCCCCTCCATTCCTGAAATTTGAACAAACGTTTAGTAATAAAAACATTACTGGAAAAGCAAAGGAACTGGCCATCTTGCCCGCGACGGGCTCAATAACATTTCTCTGTTTCATTATTTGATAGGCACAGCTCTGATATGAGGAAGAGGGAGACGGCCACATTTGAATGTGTGTACTTCAACAATTTAAAAAAAAAATGTTGCATTGGATATTTGCATATATTCCGTTTGAATACAGATACATTATGATTTCAGTATGTTAAATTTACGTCTGGTACTAAACGGGGAGTTCAGTAAATGCACATAAAAATGATAGCTTAAAAGTAACACTTCTTTTTCCGCTTTGTACATTTAATTTTTCAATTTATCTGCAGTATCAGTTCAAGCGAGGAAATTTCTTTTTCTGCTGTTATTATAATGATGACGAAGTGAAATTTATTCCATGAAAAAATAATATGTAGTACCTTTCCATCTCTTCTGTTTATACTGTACATACACTCTTTCCGCGGATAAAGCCCTTTTTAAGAGATTAGTGAGAAGCAAATTTGTCTTACGTTAATTTAACGTGGAAATGGGGTAATTTTACTGTCATATAGTCGGGTACCTTTTAGGTTGAAACATCTTGATTGCACTTTATAGTTTTCAGTTCTGCTCCGTCGGCTTTCACGGGACGTAATTTACATAATGAGTCGGACATAATCTTATCACTCAACAAGGATGAAAGAAGGATAACATCATTTTCATAATTTTTTCATTCTTCGAGCGCTCTGTGATGGACAGTTTACACTTGGCATTTTCTGTTCACATCTGCTATTGAGACCAGAAATTTCTCTCGAATTCTGAAGGCGGAATATTTCATTTCCCTTAAGACAAAAAATCTTTTCTTTAAGATTTTTATTTCGTTTGCCGTGGAAAATCTTGATCAATGTCAACTCTAAAAATTCTTCTTAGTTTCTTGGAAGCTGTTTTGCTATATACTTTCCATGTTTTTATTTTTTTAACTTACCTTCGGTTTAAAACAACGTTTGAGCTCTGAATTTAGCCGTTCGGATCCAGAGCCACGAAGAACGTACGGCGCATAGTACCGGATCCAGAGCCATGAAGAACGTATGGTGCATAGTACCGGATCCAGAGCCATATGAAGAACGTACGACACACGAAGGCCATGACTCTTAGGCCCACTTGCTCATTCTTCCTTATGAACCCCCCCCCCTTCTTTTTTTTTTTTTTTTTTTTTTTACACTAAGTTTAAGAAAATTTCAATAATACATTTTTATGGCGTGAATTTATTTCCGAATCATATAGATAGAAGCAGTGGCATTTCACGAATTTTACGTCCCTCCCTCCCTTTCCTTTTCCCCAAAATATCTTCTAGGCCCTTATTGTGAAAATGTTTGGGCCCCATCCCAAAGAAACGGAAGTGTCCGCTTGTGAAAACACATTTTGGCCAGTGATGCAGATCGAACCCATATCCTTCTGCTCCGGAGCAGAATTCTTTCCCAATTAAGCTACACCGACGGAATTTATCACTGCAAGTTTGCCATCTTGACACGTGCTTCACATCTGTAGTACGTAACACATACCACCCCCCTCTATTTGCTTACGTAGAATTTTTAGAACAGTTTCATGATTTCCGTTGACCACGAATGGAAAATAAGAACTGGTATTATACACGGCTGTAACGTACCAGGAGATGTGACGTACCTGCCCGAAGGACGCACACGACATAAAGGCAGATAGGAATCAGAATAAAAAACGTCCGCGTAGCTCAATTGGTAGAGTGACTTATTCCGGAATGAGGGGATCCGGGTTCGAATCCTGGCGTGGACAGAGATGACGGAGAAATTTACTTCGTTATAATGGCGCCCGAACTATCCGGATGACCCGACCGTTCAAAATCTCGCATTGGTGTGATGTTATTTCCACACCGCGAGATAGGAAAAATAAGAGAATCTCTTCTCCAGCACTTCGAAAAAAAAAAAAAAAAAAAAAAAAAAAAAAAATAAGGGGTAGATGATGTAACGTACCAGGAGATGTGACGTACCTGCCCGAAGGACGCGCACGACATAAAGGCAGATAGGAATCAGAATAAAACGTCCGCGTAGCTCAATTGGTAGAGCAACTTATTCCGGCATGAGGGGATCCGGGTTCGAATCCTGGCGTAGACAGAAATGACGGAGAAATTTACTTTGTTATAATGGCGCCCGAACTATCCGGATGACCCGACCGTTCAAAATCTCGCATTGGTGTGATGTTATTTCCACACCGCGAGATAGGAAAAATAAGAGCAGCACTTCAAAAAAAAAAAAAAAAAAAAAAATAAGGGGGAGATGATGTAACGTACTAGGAGATGTGACGTACCTGCCAGAAGGACGCACACGACATAAAGGCAGATAGGAATCAGAATAAAAAACGTCCACGTAGCTCAATTGGTAGAGTGACTTATTCCGGAATGAGGGGATCCGGGTTCGAATCCTGGCGTGGACAGAAATGACGGAGAAATTTACTTCGTTATAATGGCTCCCGAACTATCCGGATGACCCGACCGTTCAAAATCTCGCATTGGTGTGATGTTATTTCCACACCGCGAGATAGGAAAAATAAGAGAATCCCTTCTCCAGCACTTCGAAAAAAAATAAAAAATAATAAGGGGTAGATGATGTAACGTACCAATGAGATGTGACGTACCTGCCCGAAGGACGCACACGACATAGAGGCAGATAGGAATTAGAATAAAACGTCCGCGTAGCTCAATTGGTAGAGCAACTTATTCCGGCATGAGGGGATCCGGGTTCGAATCCTGGCGTAGACAGAAATGACGGAGAAATTTACTTTGTTATAATGGCGCCCGAACTATCCGGATGACCCGACCGTTCAAAATCTCGCATTGGTGTGATGTTATTTCCACACCGCGAGATAGGAAAAATAAGAGAATCCCTTCTCCAGCACTTCAAAAAAAAAAAAAAAATATGGGGGAGATGATGTAACGTACCAGGAGATGTGACGTACCTGCCCGAAGGACGCACACGACATAAAGGCAGATAGGAATCAGAATAAAAAACGTCCGCGTAGCTCAATTGGTAGAGTGACTTATTCCGCAATGAGGGGATCCGGGTTCGAATCCTGGCGTGGACAGAAATGACGGAGAAATTTACTTCGTTATACGGTCATATCAGAATAATATGACCACCCCCGGAATCACAGTGTACCCTCCCAGGCGCGTCACAGAGTGTGCACGTGACAAGGTCGACCACACGGAGATATAAGCGGCCGACTGGGATAGATGAGCCATAGTACGTCACGTGAGCAGTAGGGATTTGACGGACGTTCAAAAAGGAATGATCATCGGCTACCGCGCCAAGGGTGCCAGGATCTCGGGAACAGCAGATTTTGTGGGTTGTTCGCCGGGTGCTGTAGTAAGGGTGTATCAAGAATAGACCGCTGGTACACCTGGTACCTCCTGACGTCATAACTGTGGTGCCCCAAAGGCCATCAGCCCCAGAGGAAAACGTCGCCTCCGTCGACTGGTAAAGGGCAATCGACGCGCAACAGCGCAGTAATTGACCACGCAAATGAACGCTGGGGCACCCAGGTACGTGTCCTCGATAACGGTTGAGCGAATCCTGTTACGCACGAGTCTCTGGAGTTGACGCTACGTCAAGGCACCCATGTTAACTCAGGTCCATCGGCAACGATGTCTGCAGTTCGCATGGGACTACCGTCGTCGGACAGTGGAAGAAGGTTGCCTTCTCCGACGAATCGAGGTTTCTACTCCACAGAAGTGACGGGCGGTGGCGGATATGACGTCATACACACGAGAACCAACACCCGGACACGCGTGTCGGTCAAGTACAGGCCAGCGGTGGCAGTGCGCATGTCTGGGGGATGTTTTCCTGGTATGGCATGGGACCACTGGCACAACTGAATGGGTCTCTGAACACCAATTATTACCTTTACATCCTCGCTGACCACATCCCTTAATGTTGGACGTTTACCCTACTGGTGATGGGGTCTACCAACAGTACAATGCGCCCTGCCATGTCGCTAAGGGGTTCCAGAAACACGACAGCGATGTCTCCGTTCTCTCTTGGCCGGCGAAATCGCCCAACCTCAATCCCATAGAGCACTTTTAAGACTATTTAGATAGACAGGTTCGACGTGCAGGCCTGCAATCACGTCATATCCATGATTCCATGCTCTGCTGCAGTCCGAATGGGCACGTGTGCCTCGGGCAACCTTCTAGGGCCTCATTACGTCTATGCCACTCCGTTTCGCCTCCGTTATCCGGGCCAAAGGTGGTTATTCCCATTATTAGGTAGGGGGTCACATTATTCTGATACGACTGTGTATATACTACTTACAGGTAATGGCAAATCAATGAAATTTGTTCCTGATTCTCTGAGTTTCTACATATGTGAAATAATAGTACATTAAAGTTATAAAATCCATCGCCAAACTGCATAGCCATCGAATTTGGCTCGCATGTGTTGGCTAAAAAATGTACGTAATAGTTCAAATGCACCATAAAAAAGTACAAAAATACAAATCATTGTTGTTACATTTACACATAAACACATCTGTATAATTCTGTTTAGGAAGTGAAACATTATGTGGACGATAAGTTATGCACTAGATTTAGTTCCTGTAAAAATACACTGTGGTAAAGTAAATCATAGTAAAAAATAAAATATTTTCAGTAAAACGAAACTTAGAGATGCAAATGCAGTTTCTGAAATTAAATTTTTTGTTTAAGTAATTAGCACATTATTTTGTGGTCTGTACATTCTTTCGCCACCGTCAGTAAAAGAATTTTGCGACGAAAACCGTCGAAATGCAGTGAAACTACAAAAGCAAGCAATTAAATATTTGTCGCCAGGTGATACCTTGCGTGATTTTAGAGAAGGTAGTAGCGTCCTAGCACTATTTTACTTCATATGTAACAAGAACTTTCCTTTCTTTTTTATTTCGCTGAAAAGTAAAAGTGACAATGGGCTTGATATCAATATAAAATATTTCACAACTGGAATTTACGTCCCATAGATCTCCTTTCTGGTGAAGGAAAGACCTAAAACCTTTGTCAATTGAAGTACTGTTATTCTTGTTTCCGGGGAAAAGATGCGTTTCTAATGTACAAAGAACCTTGTAACGATCAGAGCTAATATTTCAAAGTATGCACCATCGTGTTCAAAAGTTTGTACGAACAACAAGAGGTTCAGTCCTGGCATGGTACCATACCATCTGCTTATAGGCGAACTTTTGACCCTAAAATATGATGATCAGAAGAGGGAGCGAGCTTGGGTATATATGTACACCTTGAGTGTCTCAAGAGCTTAGTTCCACAAAGTTCTTTTTTTTTTTTTTTTGATTGGAGGTTTAACGATCACCGTGAGCAACTCAATGGGCTATAAGTAGTCGCCCGTCCCTAATTTAGGGTCACTGGTTCCAGGGAAGGGAGAGAGCCAGTGCCGTAAGACAAACACAACATCCATGCCTCACCGGGATTCGAACCCGGACCCCTTACGGACGAATGATCAGAGGCCAGCGCCTTAGACCACTGTGCCACCGGGGCGGCTCCACAAAGTTCGTGAGGTTTTACCTGGGTCCGAATGGAGGTATGATTCTATGATTCTTAGTATGACCGTAGATGGCCTTGTAGTTAGTACATCAGCCTACCGACTCTAGAGCCTCACGTTCTGTCCAAGTTAAGTCTAGAAGTGTCGTGCCGTAAAATATGCGCTTTGCGTCGGATGGGTTCGTTAAGGTGGATCCACCTAAAAACTTTGCCTTATTTTTCCAAGGGTAAAAACTTCTGTAGATATTTTCTTCTTAATTAATTCATTTTCAAGGATGTAAATTTGCACATCGATAAAAATAGCTTTATATTAAGGGTTGGTTTTATTCCGAAAATTAGTAAAATTCTTGAAAAAATGCGAAAAAAATTATGTCTCCATATTTTCTTATCGTGCGCCTCTAGATTCCACCTAATGTCACTACGTTTCTGTAACGCTGTTTAACCCCTTATAACCGGCCAATCTACGTGAACCAAACGGTCACCAAAATCAGCAGCAACTTGTAGACGCATTGTCTCTAAATTTTCTGCTTGCTGAAATAGAAATGGTCACATAGGGGCCGCGTTCTACGAAAGCTGTTTGTTTTTACGGCAACGCAATTTGACTCCCCTTCTCATCTGAGCACTACCTACCATAACCCAGTTAAAGGCTCTCTGTTCAGGTTCTTTATTCCCCATCCATGACCCAAGGCATGAGTGGGGTAGAACTATACGCCCCTGACATCGATATCATAGTATTGATATCATTGCTATAGCCCTTCAGTAGGTAATCAGTCAGAAAAGTTTAGTGCCAATCATCCCCTAAATGACCACTGGGAATAAAACAGCAAATGAGGAAAACAATGCGTATTGATACTCTTCTCTGGCAGGCCACTCGTTCGAGCGGCGTTAGGACTGTTAAATGTACCCCGACTGAATTCGTTCTAGTCGCGCTTTGCCTGCTTCTTAAACAGCGAGCTTATTCGTTCGATCTGATTTCAGCACATTTTGCAAACCCCGAGGTAATTCGTTCAGGCTGGTTAAAGGCCGTCGGCCATAGGTAACTGCATCTAAACCTACTCTGTGGATGTAAACCCTACATGAAATATTGTTAGGTCAGTGATGGCATTCTTGTGACGATCAGGGTTTCCTTCAATTTAGACCAGCTTGACCACTAAAGGAGAGCAATGAGTGAGGTTCGACATAATCCTGTTGCAGGAACGCCCTTCCGTCAATCGGTGAATATTCGCTGGAGGAACATCTCTGTTACGAATGGCTCTCTCAACCTCATCCCACAGGCACTCAGTCTGGGTTAAGATCTGGTGAAGGTGGAATGGGAGAAGTTTTAGCACTTTGAAGTCAGTGCGTGTTTTTGAAACCACGCGCTGAGCCTTATGGTATGGCGCATTATCTGCTGAAAGTAGTCCTCTCGATCAGGAAATACCATGCACATGTATGGGTGTTCCTGGTTCGCAATTAAGATACCTCGTCGTGGTATGCAGATGCTATCCAGAGATACCAAGGGGAGATAAGTTTCCTCCCAGGCTATTAAAATTTTAATTTATAAAGCAGACAGTGGCGTAACTATCACCCCCGCAGCTGCGGGGGACGCAGATAAAGAAGGGGCGTACTGCAGCTGATAGTTATAGTTTTATGAAGAAATCCGAACACGCACAAAAACAAACAAAAAAATAATTTACCCAAAGATTAATGTTTTTCTTTAAGGTATATTTAGCTTTGCAGATAAATAAATGTCAAGTTTCACTTTTAAAACACTGGATAGCCTATAGATTGAAGTTATTCCGCTCTTTGGCTCCGGCATGTAATACGATCGCGCCGCTCCGGTGGAGCAGTGGTCTAAGCGATGGCTTCTGATCATTCGTCGGGAAGGGATCCGGGTTTCGAATTCTGGTGAGGCATGGATGTTGTGTTTGTCTTACTGCACTGACTCTCTTCCTTCCCTGGAACCAGTAGCTCTACATTAGAGACGGGCGACTGTTTATAGCCCATTGAGTTGCTCACGGTGGTCGTTACCTCCAAATAAAAAAAAAAAAAACCGATCGCTCTGCAATGGGTTGTAAATAATACAATCGTTCTCCAATTGCCCTCCCTCTGTGCTGCTGAGGAAAAGTATGAAGCCATGTGGGAATCCCCTGTGAAGGACGCGCGAAAACAGTCAGTCACATCGGATTATAAACACGACAGGCGCGTTAGCGCACAGCAGCCGCAGATCTGTGATATATAAGAGGGTGATTTCTTCAAATGATTTGTTTTATTTTGAACAAAACAATTTTTTTTTTTTTTTTTATTGGAGGTTTAACGACCACCGTGAGCAACTCAATGGGCTATAAGTAGTCGCCCGTCCCTAATTTAGGTTCACTGGTTCCAGGGAAGGGAGAGAACCAGTGCCGTAAGACAAACACAACATCCATGCCTGACCGGGATTCGAACCCGGACCCCTTACGGACGAATGATCAGAGGCCAACGCCTTAGACCACTGCGCCACCGGGGCGGCGAACAAAACAATTAAACGGTGATATTGTTTTTAGTACTTTCTTATAGTAAGCATGTCTATCTCATTCACTGTGTAAACACCTTAATATACAAGCGAACGACATCCATTTGCAAAATGTCACAAAAATGTCCAAGTTGAGCACAGTATCGGAGGAAAAGAAAAGGAGAACGCACGAAGAAACTTCCCAAACCCAAGAGTTCTTTTTACGTTGAGCCTGTTAAGCTCAAGAGACGTTTCTCATGAAAAGAGTGATGGTTTGTTTAGCTCGTCAATTGTTCAAAGTTTAGAAGCTGTCATTTGACAAAAACTGAGCACTTCAGAAACAAGTGAAAGTAAAATGAGTGATTATGAAGACTTATAATTATTAACCTTAACCATTTAAATATATTTTGCTGAATTCGTTTCTTGCGATAAAATGTATATTCATGTTCATGCATTGGTCGGCCACCGTATTAATCCTGATTGGCTGATTAATAATATCACACAATATTTATGTTCCAAAAATTATTCAAAAAGTTAAAACTACAGGGCACTAGGTAACCCTCCTTGCTTTTTCAAAAACTCTCCCTATTTTCCTGACCACCATCCCCCACCCCTCCGAACCTCACACACACCGCTAAAACCACATCTTCCCTCATGTTCCAAATCCTGGGGAAATTTTTGCGCTTAGAAGAGCTGAAGTAAATCTTGCAGGGACATTTCTCTCATTTAGTGGTCAAGCTTGTGCCAGTTACGCTACTGAAAACAGGACATTAACATTTCAGGTTTTCAAGTCATGCGATCCAGAAATTATTATAATTTTTTATTATTATTGCATATTCTGAAGTCCATGCTGTGTACGTGAAAGATTTTGCATTTCAGTTTTATCTCTTTGCTTTTTTAATAAATTTTCTTATCATCATCATCATTGTCAACCATTATCAATCCACTGCTGGACGAAGGTCTCCCCAAATTTCCTCCACAACGGTCTGTCTTGTGCCAGTCTCCTCCATGTCACTCCTGCATACTTTCGAATTTCATCCACCCATCTCCCATGTGGTCTTCTTCTAGGTCTATTCCTGTCAAGTTTCACTTTTAAAAGGGATTTAACTCTGATCATGATGTCTTCCACTCTTGTCATTTTTCAGATCCACGAGTTCCTCTTCTTATCTCTCCTGGTTACACCAAGCATGCTCCTCTCCATGCTGCTTTGAGTTGTCTGCAGCCTTTGTATGTCTCTTTTAGTTAAGGTCCACGTCTTTGCAATATACGTAAGCACTGGAAGGATGCATAGATCAAACACTTTTCTTTTAAGACATAATGGCATATTGCTCTTGAAAAATGCTGTTCCTTCCAAAAGCTCTCCAGGCAAGTTTTGTACGCCGATTAATTTCTTCATCAATGTGACCCTAACTTGATATCTGCTGTCCAAGATAAACGTACGTGTCTGTAATCTCCAGCTTTTCTCCATCAATCCCTAAATCTTCATTTCTTGTAAAAGCATTGAACATAACTTTTGTCTTCTGAAAGTTCATTTTTAATCCCACTTCTTTACTCTTGTCAGCAAGTTCCTGGATCATACTCTGCAGCTCTGATGGAGTAGTTGCAAAAATTACAACGTCATCAGCAAAACGAAGGTGGGTTAGATAATCTCCATTAATCTTTATCCCCTTGTTTTCCCAGCTCAGCGACTGAAAGACACCCTCCAATGTGGCATTAAAGAGCTTTGGAGACATGGTATCACCTTATCTCACTCCCTTTCCAATTTTTATGTGTGTTGTATTTTGAAACAGCCGAATCTTTGCACTTGTATTTTCATAGGAGTTATTAATAATATTAATGTATGCATCTTCAATACCGCAGGATTTCAGAGCCATTGTAACTGCTGATGGTTTCGCCGAATCAAAGACTTTTTCATAATCAATAAAAGCCATGCACAATGGAAGTTCACATTCCCTCGCTCTTTCTATTAGTTCTCTCAGTACGTGGATATGATCTATTGTGCTGTAGCCACTCCTGAATCCAGTTTGTTCTCTCGGTTGAGCCATGTCCAGTGTTACCTTCAAGCGGTGTGAAAGAACTTTAGTGAAGATTTTATAAACCACTGATAGGAGGCTGATAGGTCTGTAGTTCCTGAGATCCTCAATGTCACCTTTTTTATGTAGCAAGATCATTGTAGCGGTGTTCCAATCCTCAGGAATCTTCCCTTCATTAAGGCATCGAGTGAAAATTTGGGCGAGTAGTGTTTCGATTTCTCCACTTGCTTCTTGTATGATGTCTACATTAATTCCATCTTCTCCTGGAGCTTTTCCCCGCTTCATGTTCTTGATTGCATGTGCAACTTCTTCTGGGAGGGCTGAAAGAACTCTGGTACCTTTCATAATGTCTGGAGTAAATGTAGCATCTCTTTCATATAGTTTTGAGTAGAAATCTTTCACTCTTGTCAAAATTTCTCCTCTATTTCTTGTTACAGAACCATCTTCTTTTCTCAGTGCCATAATCTGTTTTCTTCCCTTACTGAGATGTCCCTTTGCTATCTTTAGGCTTTGGTTGTTTTCAATTGCTTTCCTCACTAGTTCACAATTAAATTTCCTTACGTCTTCAATGATACTTTTTCGTACTGTCTTGCATAGCTCTATATATTCCACTTTGGAAGTCACATCTTCTTTAGTTGTCCTCATCTCTCTTCTTTTTTGCATCAACATTTTGGTTTTTCCTGATAATTTGTTCACATGCAACTTGTTCTTAGACCCAGCTAATTTTGTTGCTGTTTCCATAAGAGCTTTGGTTACTTTTCTGTTAACTTCATAAATATCCACTTCTTCCGATGTTAGGCCTTCTAATGCAGAGAACCTGTTCTTCAGTTCCAACTTGAAGGTATTATGGTGTTTTTTAAGGTTGGTTATGTCAATACATTTTGTTTGTCTTATGAGCTTGCCACGTTCGAGTTTAGTGTTGAGGTGCATCTTACATCTCACCAATCTATGATCACTACCTGTGTTGAACTTGTTTAGCACACTGCAGTCTTCTATGACGAATTTTTGTTACACATAATAAAATGAATTTCACTTGTCGTTCGATTTGGATGTCTCCATGTCCATTTCCTGTGTGGCTTTTTCTTGAAAAAGGAGTTCAAGATGAAAAACCCTTCTGCCTCTGCAAACTCAACGAGAGTATTTCCACGCTGGTTTCTGTTGCTGTGACCGAATTTAGCTACTGAAGTTTCATTCTGTTGCCGTTGCCCTATTTTTGCATTGAAATCTCCCATAATTATCTTCAAGTGCTGCTTACCTTTATTATTTAGATGACGAATTTCCTCATAAAATTCTTCAATTTCTTCTTCAGGATGACTTGTGGGTGCATAAGTTTGAATAATCTGAGCCTTGTATCTTCGCGAGAGTTGGATAACGAGTCGTGCAGCTCTGTCAGAGGAACTTTCAACTTCTACAACTTTATCCTTTAGTTTCTTGTTTATTATAAATCCAACACCACTAGTTCTGCCAATATCTGTCCCACGATAGTAGAAGAGATGTCCACTTTTCAGTTCGATGAGATCTTCTCCTTTTCTCCTTACCTCACTTAGCCCGAGGATGTCCCACTCGATCCTTTGTAGTTCCTCTTCCAATTCAAGAAGCCTTGAATCAGAAGATAGGGAGCGTCCATTATACGTAGCTAAGGTCAGCATCAGATGGCAGCCTAGTCCGGTCCTCCGGGGATTCTTAGCACCCTCTGCCTTCATGTCGCACTGGCCGCTGTCTTGGCCAGGTACATTCCAGCTGCCGGAGACTGAGGGCCAAGATTTAAGTTGTGGAGTCATTTTGGAGGGGTTTGGCCATAACTCACCACGCTGGCCAAGCGGGTTGGTGAGTGTGGGATAGCATTTCCTCTAATCCCGATGTTATAGTTATACCGCTATTGGTGGTCGTCAGAGCCCCTTTAGTGGGAACAGGATGCACCACGAGAAGGCGGGGGTGACATTTGTAAAGGAGAGGCTGTGATGTCATTTAAAATTTTGTCGATATAATTTTTTGTTATTTAATTTCAACAGCACGGCTTGTGAAAGTGGTAACACACACAAACGCGCGCGCGCGCAAAAAGAACAGTCCGCATTTATGTACACTGTGTGTATGTGAAAATCAAGGCCGTCTAGAAAACACAAAGCCATATAATTAGAGAGATGAGTTCCTCTCCTAGTGACGTCACACCGAAACCATGGCTTCCGATTGGTTTCCAACACTGTCGTATGTGACGTCAAGCACGTCACCGACGTATCAGTCCGTGTAACATGAGAGTGACGTCACAAACGAAGGGAACTCATCTCTCTAATGTCATGGGCCTGTCTTTCCTCAACGGCCTTGGTAAAACTAAGGACTTTTAAAAACAAAAACACTAAGAACTGTTAAAATAACAAAAAAGACATTCAGTTGAGACTGAAATAAAATTAAAGTTACACAAGTAGGTTTGCAAAATTGGTATCTGAGGGAAATGTTCCTATTCAAATTAGTAAATTTTTGACATTGTATTAAAGGATTGAAAAAGGCATTTGCACGTGAATTCTGTTCACAGATAACATTGATATGACTAGGAGGATAAGAGGAAGGCAACTACCCCTCCAGTATTCTTCACTTTTTGCAACAAATAAATTTTTATTACTTTCAAGCAATATTTTTTTTTAACTAACTGAGTTCTCATCTTCGAGAAGTCAAAATTCGCCGTTGAATCGCCGACAAATGAGGGCTAAACTTGTTCATGCTTCAAAATAGCCCTTTCATTGAAGCTAACTTGAATACTTGTAACGTTGCTGTAGAATTCTTCATGTATGTAAGCCATAAATGCCCTTCTCTTGAAATCTGTAGTTTCCTAAAACCCCTTCCCCATACAAAAAATATCTAGTTTTTGTAAGTTTCTACCTCCCCAAAAGAATGGCACGTGAGATGAGAAGAAGTTTACAGATGCAAGACAAGAAAGGAGAATATTTATGTAAAAGTATGTTGCTACTTAAAAACAGGTAAGTAGTTATGAAACAAGTAGGCAACTGTGATAAGACACTCGTATTACCGAAGGAAATGAAAACATTTTCTTCCCAAAAAATATTCGAACAAAAGCAACATACAGGCAACCGAAATAAATAATTTTCCTACAGAGTAGAAATCTCATTTCCGGTTTAAACGAAAGATTAATAAACGAGGGGGGGGGGCCGAGGCTGGGTGAAGTCAAAGCGCGCTCGCTGTTCAGACATTTATTTATTTATTTATTTATTTCAATGAAAGCTCATTAAAATTTAAGTGCGTTACATGCTTCCTTAAAGACAACGAATAAAAACTACCGAAGAGAAAAAGAAAAAAATATATAGAAAGTACGATTTCTTTTAATAAGCTTACGGAAGTCAGCGCCGTTTGGCAACAATGTGATCAGAATATTAATATTACTTTATTAACATAAATATATCCATTTATATGCATGTCTCATTACGAATCAAACGGTATCCATTTTAGGTTAATACTTGCAATCTGAAATAATGCTGGAATAGTTATTATTATTATTTTAATTTCGTTCAAATAGGAAATGAATCAACCTACTTATCAATGCCCAGAAAGACGTATATGATAATTACTGTCCATTCAAACGTAAAAATAAAAAATTTCTTTCCGCGTAGCAACAACATTTATGGATATAAGTTAAATTTGTTAGCGTGGAGAGATTTAATCTAATGTTTCTATGCTTCCGTAATTTACAACACAAAAAAGATACAATAGAGAACCGACTTGAAACTTTCGAAATTAACTTACTTCATTTTTATTCAATTTCTTCATGTTTTCGATTTTATGTGTGCGTGAGTGCATGCATATTACGGATATTCTCAGTGCTGCTCATCTGTTATTGTCAAATTTGAGCTAAATTCTTTAAGATAAAAATATCCACACTTCTATGAGAAACAAACGTTACAGTTTAACCATTCTTTTAATTTTGAATAGAAACTAAATCAAAACGACATTCCAAAACTTTCCAGTTAGTAGGTTATAATGATCGAAATAGCAAATTAAATACAATTCTAAAATACATAAATTTTACGGAAAATAACTGTGAACTCAAAAAGAAGTCTTTGAACGCATTCCTAAATTTCGGAGGACTTTAATTTTATTTTGTCATTGTCGCTTTTGATGACATCATCTTAATACAATTTTGCTTTTGTAAGTTTAGAAAGTATTAAATTCTAATACTTTGTTGTATTCGTTTTGTTTAACTCAGAGACGTTTAAACAATGAATGGAATTAGTTAGATCTGCTGCGCTCAAATTAAAGTTTTACGACCATATACAAAAACCGTTTCTTTCACAGAAGAAACGAAGAAAATGACATATTTTCTGAAAATAGAAAAAAGAAACTCAGAAGTTTCTCTCTGCGAGTTTCTTCGGGAGCTGCAGGTGATGATAAGAGCACAAAAGCGTGAACCATCCTCCCTCCTTTCATGAGGTGTTTGAGAGTTCGTTTTTGGTATAGCGCATACACTAACAACTGATCTAACGTCGGGAAAACATTAGAAAGAAATAAAAACGGGAAAAAGAAAGGAAACTAACAAACTGACAAATAATTGCCTTCATACTTCCTAACCGAAAGTTTAATTTAACAAACTGTCAGCTCTCACCGAACCGAACCTGCTACATATCACCCCTGAGTGTCTGGCTAGGAGCGAGCTAGAGTCCCGGACGAGGCATGGGGGTATGTGTCTGCTTATGTCTTACGGCACTGGCTCTCTATTTTCCCTGGAACCAGTGGCCCCAAATTAAAGACAGGCGCCTATTTATAGCCTTTAGATTTGGTCATGGAACCGTTAAACGCCGAAAAATAAATACATAAATAATAGGATTAGGGGAGGTGAGCGGAAAAAATCAAAATACTTCTAATAAAAGCACCCGTCATCTCTCACTTTGGGCTTCAGTGCCGAATCGAACGATAAGAAATCCGCAACCTTCCACTTCTGAGTGCCATAATTTTTCTTATGAATGTAATCGTTGGCACAGTTGTGCCGTATTTTCACTGTTTCCATGTAGCCACTCCTTCAGGAAACTTGAAAATTTCATTGCCCTGGAGCGAGAATCGAACCCGCATCTCCCGATTTCCGTTCGAGAATGCTACATCTGTATTGCCTTCCATGTATTGCGAAGAATTATTTGTTCATGGAAATTCGTTTCCCACTTATGTATGATTTTTCTTATGTTTTTCTAAATTTAAAGTATGTGCATATAGCAGTCTAATGTTGTTTCTTTTAGTTTTCCTTGTTTAAAGCATGTTTCTTTTTTTTTTTTTTTTTTTTTCGATTGAAGATTTAACGACCACCGTGAGCAGCTCAGTGAGCTATAAGCAGTTGCCCATCTCTAATATAGGGTCACTCGTTCTAGAGAAAGGAGAGAGAGCCAGTGTGTTGAACTAAACATAACATCCATGTCGCACGGGATTAGAACCCAGATCCATGTCGGACTAATACTCAGAGGCCAGCATTTTGACCACTGCACCACCGGGACGGCATCCCTCTTAGTTAAGTGGAAAGAACATATCCTAGAATGCACATTAGAGTGAAAATTTTTCAGTTTCATTTCCGCAGCCATTCCCTCATACGAGTTTAGCTCTGGCCATAAAAGTTCGGGGGGGGGGGATAAAGATTGACGTTTCATGATGTGAAAGATTGCATGATGTGTAAACGTTGTGAATATGGCATTGGTAGGATAAAACCTGTTTGAAAGCCTGGCCTATGAATTAATATTTAGTGCCTAAGTAAAAGCGCAAGCTATTATTAACTTGACTTGATACGTAAACGTCATGAATATGAAGACGGCGGATTAAAAGCTGTTTAAAAGACCAAGGTGTAGGGCCTATGAATTTATTAAGTAAAAGAAAGATATTACAAACTTGACATGTTATGTAAATATTTAGTGCCTAAGTAAAAGCGCAGAGTTTTAAAAAAATCTCTCCTTATCGTCCTTTTCTGAACACAGCATGCGTCATGCTGTAATTCCGTTGTTTCGTCGAACACTGTAATTTATTCTTCAAATTAAATCACGGCAATTTATTTCTTCAAATTAAAGTACAGTTCTCGGTTGGCTTACATAGAACGTTTTCTAGAAACTTGTTTGGAGTTCCCAATTCAATTCTCAATATAGGCCAAGAAACGATAATCTTTATACCCCCCACCTCACCCCCCGTTGAGCTTTCGTGGCCAGTTGCCCTAAACCCTAAACTCGTACGAACCAGCATGAAAACAGACAAACAAAAGAGTTCCTTCCCGTCGTCAAGCACTTTGAAAAACTGCCACATGTGATTCGGAAACTTGGAAAACTGCCACACATTCAAAGTGTTCTCGGAGGAACAGCAATTTGTGCCCGGTCTCTTAATGAAAAACATGTGGCAGTTTTCCTGTGTGGCAATTTTCCTGTGAGGCAGTTTTCCAATGGTGGCAGTTTTCCAATGCGTGGCAGTTTTCCTGTATCACAATTTTCCTGTGAGGCAGTTTTCCTGTGAGGCAGTTTAACAATGCGTGGCAGTTTTCCTGTGAGGCAGTTTAACAATGCGTGGCAGTTTTCCTGTGAGGCAGTTTAACAATGCGTGGCAGTTTTCCTGTATCGCAATTTTCCTGTGTGGCAGTTTTCCAATGCGTGGCAGTTTTCTAAGTTGCTAAAAGACATGTGGCAGTTTTCCTGTGTGGTGGTTTACTGACAACCGCTACATTCAGTCATGACTGGATTTCTAAAATCCTTTCATTCTTAAATTGTTGTCCAAATTTGTTCACGACTTAATTAGTTTTACGATGCATATTTCAACAGTTCTCTTTCATACAGGAGTTAACAGAATGTTTTTCTTGAGGAAATTTATAAGATGTTCACCTGTTGGTAGGTGTGTTTTTGTAGTAGACCACAAGACTAAAATTCCCGGTCTGGTTCGTCCACCCAATCCGCCCCTGCTTATAGACCCTAAAGTTGCTCGTGGTGGTGGTTAAGCTACCAAACACGAAAAAAGTAAACGAAATTACAAAATGGCAGACAAAATCATAACATAAACATTTCGTTTTGACGTAAATTTATGTTGAAAATAAACGATGGTAATCTACATATGGAATCATTTCCTTTTAATAAAGAGCAAAAAGTGTCGGTTAAAAAGCATGAACCAAAACACCTATATATAGTCAGTTTCGTTTTTAGGCATTAGGCAAGTCAGGCAACGCCTGAACGTGGCACAAAATGTTAAAAAAAACGGCCAGATTCAGTTCTGTTGTATTTCGGAATTCAGGAAGATCATAGTTTAAAATTTTTGCATGGCTTATAGTCTAGATTTGATGTATGTGCTCTCGTGAGGATATTTGCAATTTTAAATTTGCATGTTCCATTATATTTTGGTATGATATATTAAAGCATCATATACCCAGCGAGTAAGCAATTACAATCCGTACACTTTGAAATACAGGCTGCTGTTACGTCACTTTAGGGTGTAGTGAAGTTTTTAACAGATTATCGGAAAAACGGATTTGCTAAAGTAAAGTTTGCAGTATGTGAGTTCGCAGCTATCTTAGAAATAACTCCCTAATTTCCTTCAGAAGAACAAGTTCGAAGACGAATAAAAAAAGAAAGCAATAGAACCTATATAATAGGCTACGTCTGTCCCTAACGCTCTAGCGTCATTCAGTACTTGCAGCGCCATCTGCTTTTATCCGGTGGCCGAAATCGGAACTAAGCTCACCGCTATCGCACGATACGTAAAATCAAGGAGAAATACCAGGGGAAAAAAATAAAGTTACTAAGACAAACGACTTCATCTGTGGCAACACGCACGTGCTCGAACAACTGTGTGCAACGTTTGTTCTATTACGTAGGTGTTATGTGGTGGTTTATTTCATTTTCTTCGCATTGCAGAGTAATTTTATAAGAAGAAATAAAATTGCAGAGTAATTTCGTAAAAAGGAATCAGCGTTATTTTATTTCATAAAAAGGAACAAGTAAAATTGTAAGAAAGTAACTGCAGACGTAGTTTTGAATCACTGTGATGGAAATTTAAAAAAAATAATTTTTGCGTGAATTTTTTTCCTTGTAGTAAAAGATGGAAAAAGATAAAGCTGAAAGAAAACGTAGCTTAAATAGAGGACGACAACGGGAATGGCGTGATATTTTTTGTTAAACACACTGAACTGCAAGGAAATATTTTGAACAATCAAATGACAATAACACAAAACATTGTATATAAAGAAGTCTTTCATGACCTTTAATTAACATCTTTTTTATTACCTAAAATTTTACATTATATGATTTTTAACTTACTGTGTCCGTCATATGACGGTTAAAATCTATTAATCTATATAATATAGGCTTCTGTCCTGGGAATATTACGAAAATTTTGTTGTTGGTGACCTATATTATATACATAGTGCGTCAAAGAATTTTTAAGACTGGGTCTGTAAAATGAAATAGAAACAAGAAATTAAAATTTGTTTTGGTTTGTTATTCAAAATAAGTCCCTCCGGCTTCAATACACTTGTTACGGCGATTTAATAATGATTCGAATGCCTGTTCCAGTTCACTTTGCGGAATTGCCTCCAAAGCACGCGTCGAAGCTGTTTGTATGGTCGAAATATCATCAAAATAACACCCTTTTAATGTCAGTTTAAATTTTGGGAACAAAGAAAAGTTGCAGGGTGATAAATCAGGTGAATACGGTGGATGATTCAACACACGGACGTTATTTTTCGCTAAAAATCTACGAACAGGAAGTGAAGTGTGACTGGGTCCATTATCGTGCAACAAACGCCAACTGTTTTCATCTCGGTATTCTGGACGAATGCGACGCATTCTGCCCATCAGATGCCTCAAAACATTTAAATAAAACTCACCAGTAATTGTTTGTCCACTTGGAACAATTTCTTTGTGGATAATACCCTTACTATCGAAGTATGTAATGAGCATTGTTTTGATTTTCGATGGAACTTTTCTTGTTTTTTTTTTTGGCTTGTGGCGAGTTATTTGACTTCCATTCCGCAATCTGTCGCTTTGTTCTAGGATCATATTGAAAACACCATGTTTCATCACCAGTAACAATCGATTTTAAGAAGTTTGGATCATTTTCAGCGTCTGAAATGATGTCTCTGAAATGTGCACTTCTCCTTGATTTTTGTTCATTGGTGAACGTGTGTGGAACAAATTTAGCACAGACTTTTGTTTTGCCCAAATCTTCATGCAGGATGGTTCGAATCGTTTCTTTTTTTTTTTTTTTTTTTGATGTTTAAAGACTCTTCCATCATTCTTAGTGATGCATATCGATTGCTTGCCACGAAATCACGCACTTTTTCAATAATCTCAGGTGTCCTAGATGAACTTGGTCTTCCGGTATGCTTATCATCTTCTAGCGTCTCTCTTCCGTCCAAAAAAATGTTTGTGCCACAGGAAAACATTTCATCTACTTAAACAAAACTCACCGTAAACTTGTTTCGTCATTTGGTACGTTTCCGAGGCACTTTTACCAAGTTTTGCGTTAAATTTAATAACAGCCCTTTGTTCCATCTTAATAATTCAACATGAAAAAAATTTTACTTCTCTAATGAACGCCTGTTTCGTTGAGTGACTTTAACAACTGCGCAGTACTTTTGGCAGAAAGCAAGCAGATTGTCACGGTTTATAACGCATTCGCGATTACACTGGTGGCGCCACCGTAGGCTGAAATCTAGCGCCAGTCTTAAAAATTATTTGACGCACTGTGTACTTCCCATTAATAATTCAACCATTCATTATAGTTGTGTATATGTATATTTTACGGTTCGTGTTATAAAAATTTCAGGCATAGCTTTTTCACCCGTGCACGGCACGGGCTATGAGCTAGTACGACCATGAAAAGTAAAGATGAAACACCGCTCCATTATCTAGAAAAAAAGATTGAAATTGGCTTTTTCAACACAGTTGTAAACGCAGCTATAAATTCAATACAAGATCGTTTTGAAAAAATAGAACATCATGGTTCACATTTCAAGATTTTGGATGAAATTAGCTCCTCTTAACTGGACGTCCGGAACAACATTGCCAACATTTGGAAATTATTCTCACGGCAAACAATACATCTGATATTGATGCAGTGGAACTCTTAGAAGAATTAAAATTGTTGTGCTTACTTGTTGAACAAAAATCTCGATCACAAGATGTGCTAAAACTAATTTAGGAGCGCAGGTTAAAAGAAATTTGTCCAAACACAGAAACTGCGTTGCGTATACTTTTCACCATACCAGTAACTGTTGCCCCTGCGGAAAGGAGTTTTTCTAAGTTAAAGCTTATAAAGAACCATCTAAGTTCAAATATGACTGAAGAAAGACTAGTAGGACTTTCCATTTTTAACAATTGAAGCCGAAATGGCTTATAGTCTCAATGTGGAAATGTTAAAGATTTTGTAGCAAAAAAAGCAGGAAAAGTAGATTTTTAATTGTTTTTTATAAACATTTTGTAACGCAATAGTTCAACAATAAAATTACATTTAAATTAAAAGCAGGCTTTAATTGCTTTTCGTAAGCATTTTGGATTGCCACAGTTTTATTATAAAATTACATTAATACACAGTTATTTTTCTAGTTACTTATACGCTAGGGGGCGGCACTGTATCCCTTGCTTAAGACGGCAGAACTTCTATGGACGAGCCTGTGTATATAGTCCATGCTGCTGTAAAGTTGACATTTGCGTTTTTTGTATATACGAGTATAAAATAAAAACGATTAATATCTATCGTTCTTTTTATTTTTCCAGAACCTGTTGAGATTTCGAAGCTTCCACCTGTAAAATGCCAGCTCCGTCGTCACAAGAGCAATCGCAAACCACGAACGCCCTTCACCACTCAACAACTTCTGTCTCTGGAGAAGAAATTTCGGGCCAAACAGTATTTGTCCATTGCGGAAAGGGCCGAGTTTTCGAATTCGTTGAACCTCACAGAGACCCAAGTGAAAATCTGGTTTCAAAATCGGCGTGCCAAAGAGAAAAGGCTCAAAGAGGCAGAAATGGAGAAGCTCAGAATGTCTTCCCGGAACTTCCTTCCGACTTCTTACAGCATAGGACTAAGACCAGTTGTAAACTTCTGTCCAACACTCGTGCACCATCAGTCATTCTCACCATATTCTGGACATTTCATAGAACCTGCAAATCATGCATTTCCTAACGTTACTGAGAACTGCCAACTTGTTCCTGAGATGTTAACTGTATAACTTAATTTATTTGCTACTGAAATGTGTGTGAAGTTAAATAAATCCTTTTTAGATATTCTAACTTCGACTTAATCTTCCGGAGATTGCCTTTTATGCCTTATTGACATACTCATGCCAACATTTGAATTAGAAACTTTTATTCAACACATTAGTTGGAACGTTTATTTATGGGGTTTGGTATAGATAGATACCACAAGGTGTTGGAGTGCATCTACTCTTAAAGCATACCAGGCGTTCACCAGACAGTCCCTTAACTGGCTCAGATTTCACGGCAGAGGACTTCGTTCCTGAAATAGTTTTTCTAACATGTCCCATGGGGTTCAGGCTAAGGCTTTGTGGTAGCCATGGAAGATGGTGGAAGTCGCTGTCATGCTCCCTGAAGCACTGCTGAACACGTCTTGCCGATTAACTGTAAGGGGTTTGGCATAGATGGTGGAAGTTGCTGTCATGCTCCCTGAAGCACTGCTGAACACGTCTTGCCGATTAACTGTAAGGGGTTTGGCATAGATGGTGGAAGTCGCTGTCATGGTGGAAGTCACTCTCATGGTGGAAGTCACTCTCATGGTGGAAGTCACTCTCATGGTGGAAGTCGCTTTCATGCTCCCTGAAGCACTGCTGAACACGTCTTGCCGATAAACAGTAAGGGGTTTGGCACAGATGGTGGAAGTCGCTGTCATGGTGGAAGTCGCTGTCATGCTCCCTGAAGCACTGCTGAACACGTCTTGCCGATAAACAGTAAGGGGTTTGGCATAGATTTTGGAATTTGCTGTCATGGTGGAAGTCGAAGATGGTTGAAGTCGCTGTCATGTTCCCTGAAGCACTGCTGAACACGTCTTGCCGATGAACAGTAAGGGGTTTGGCATAGATGGTGGAAGTCGCTGTCATGCTCCCTGAAGCACTGCTGAAGACGTCTTGCCGATAAACCGTAAGGGGTTTGGCATAGATGGCGGAAGTCGCTGTCATGGTAAAAATCGCAGTCATGCTCCCTGAAGCACTGCTGAACACGTCTTGCCGATTAACTGTAAGGGGTTTGGCATAGATGGTGGAAGACGCTGTCATGGTGGAAGTCGCTGAAGGTGGAAGTCGCTGTCATGGTCCCCGAAGCACTGCTGAACACGTCTTGACAATGAACAGTAAGGGGTTTGGCACAGATGGCGGAAGTTGCTGTCATGGTGGAAGTCGAATATGGTGGAAGTCGAATATGGAGGAAGTCGAATATGGGGTTTGGCATAGATGGTGGAACTGTAAGGGGTTTGGCATAGATGGTGTAAATCGCTGTCATGGTGGAAGTCGCTGAAGGTGGAAGTCGCTGTCATGCTCCCTGAAGCACTGCTGAACACGTCTTGACGATGAACAGTAAGGGGTTTGGCATAGATGGCGGAAGTCGCTGTCATGGTGGAAGTCGCTGTCATGCTCCCTGAAGCACTGCTGAACACGTCTTGCACAATGAACTGCAAGTAGCTTTGTCGACCATGAAACAGCCGTCACTTGTTGGACAAAAAGTCAACATTGCAGAATGGACTTGATTGGCAGCAATGCTCAGATGTTCAGACGATCCTTGGATAACACCCGACCTTCTAGCAATGTCAGAGGACCGGTTTCTTATCAACAGAACGTGACTCGCACCATGACACCAGCTCCAGAACCTTGAATTGTGTTTACAAGGCAAGCTGTGTCCATTTTTTTATGTGGCTCCAGCCAAACCCTCTGCCTACCGTCGGTACAGAACAAAGTGTACCGCAACTCGTTAGACCACAGGACTTTTTTCTAGTCTTCCAGTGTCCAGGCACACTGTTCCTGACACTACTGTAGACAAACTGTAGAAATCTGTGGTTTCCGTATAGGCATGCGACTGCCAATACCGATCCTCTTCAATTTTCTCCTAATAGTTCGCTTAGATACGGGTAGGGAACAGCCTTCATTGAATGCTTCGATCAACTGCTGCACACAGGAAGTCCTGTTTCTCTGTACAAGACTTCTCAGACGACAGCGATCTCGTACCTGACAGATTGTCATCGCGCCACAGTTACACCTCTTAGACAGTGAAAATCCTCTAAATACGTGGCGTCAGTGAATAAACAAATACATCACTCTTTCCACGTTTATCAACACATGGAAACCGAAAAATTGTTATCCGGCCACTGCTGGGATCGTATCCCAGATTTCTCGATATCTAGCCGAGTGCGTCCGCCTTACGCCTCAATGGCCAACAATCAACGGCGCTATGTGCGTTTATCTGCCAGTTTCTGACATCACATATCCGAAATATGAGTTATTTTTCACTGATTTAAGACTCAGGATATATCTCACCGTTTGAAAAACCAGTCTGCTCTGCTGTTTCTAAAATCGTCGCTCCAGCCAGAAGGACACTCACTTTTTCGAACTCCGAAAGATCCTTTGTTTTTCCCATTGTGAACAACACTACTGACGAGCAGCAGAATTAAATAGTTGTCTACATCACATGGTTGAAGCACGTGACCACGTATTTTGCATATGCACTGCGTAAGTGACGTTTACATACATCTGCACAACGCTTTCTAATTCAGTGGGCGCTGTGTGCATATGTATATATGTGTTTTGAGTTCAACGGAAAAAATATTTGGCAATGTAGAATGGAACACACAATGTTCAGATTGCTCAAAAATATGAAAAACGGGAGTTATACAGACCGTAATTTTATCTGACGACTGTACAAAGTACAAAGGGCGCTTATTGGAGGAGAGGAAAAAGATTCAAAAATAATGAAAGATGATTAATACACACAATTGACGTGGATCAAGAACATCAAACAGAAGTCATCGCGCTTTCCACGTTTATAAGTGAGTCGCGAAAAAATTATCATCGGCCGCCACCGGGAATCGAACCCAGGGTCTTCCTGTTACGCGCCGGACATGCTACCTCTGCACCACAGCGGCCTCGAATTCTCCAGACTCACATACGACTAACTGCCAAGCCACTTGGAAGGTTGCTTCTTGAAGCCCCGCACAAAGCTGGGGATTCACCAAAAATGGTAAGCAGCAATTGAACCAATAACTAGGAGGAGAATGAATAATTAATACCCACAATTGACGTGGATTAGGAACATCAAACAGAAGTCATCGCCTTTTTCCACGTTTATAAGTGAATCACGGAAAAATTCTCATCGGCCGCCACCGGGAATCGAACTCGGGGTCTTCCAGTTACGCGCCGGACATGCTACCACTGTACCACAGCGGCCTAGAATTCTCCAGACTCACATACGACTAACTGCCAAGCCACTTGGAAGGTTGCTTCTTGAAGCCCCGCACAAAGCTGGGGATTCACCAAAAATGGTAAGCAGCAATTGAACCAATAACTAGGAGGAGAATGAATAATTAATACCCACAATTGACGTGGATTAGGAACATCAAACAGAAGTCATCGCCTTTTTCCACGTTTATAAATGAATCACGGAAAAATTCTCATCGGCCGCCACCGAGAATCAAACCCGGGGTCTTCCAGTACGCGCCGGACATGCTACCACTGTACCACACCGGCCTAGAATTCTCCAGACTCACATACGACTAACTGTCAAGCCACTTGGAAGGTTGCTTCTTGAAGCCCCGCACAAAGCTGGGGATTCACCAAAAATGGTAAGCAGCAATAGAACCAATAACTAGGAGGAGAATGAATAATTAATACCCACAATTGACGTGGATTAGGAACATCAAACAGAAGTCATCGCCTTTTTCCACGTTTATAAGTGAATCACGGAAAAATTCTCATCGGCCGCCACCGAGAATCGAACCCGGGGTCTTCCAGTTACGCGCCGGACATGCTACCACTGTACCACAGCGGCCTAGAATTCTCCAGACTCACATACGACTAACTGCCAAGCCACTTGGAAGGTTGCTTCTTGAAGCCCCGCACAAAGCTGGGGATTCACCAAAAATGGTAAGCAGCAATTGAACCAATAACTAGGAGGAGAATGAATAATTAATACCCACAATTGACGTGGATTAGGAACATCAAACAGAAGTCATCGCCTTTTTCCACGTTTATAAGTGAATCACGGAAAAATTCTCATCGGCCGCCACCGAGAATCGAACCCGGGGTCTTCCAGTTACGCGCCGGACATGCTACCACTGTACCACAGCGGCCTAGAATTCTCCAGACTCACATACGACTAACTGCCAAGCCACTTGGAAGGTTGCTTCTTGAAGCCCCGCACAAAGCTGGGGATTCACCAAAAATGGTAAGCAGCAATAGAACCAATAACTAGGAGGAGAATGAATAATTAATACCCACAATTGACGTGGATTAGGAACATCAAACAGAAGTCATCGCCTTTTTCCACGTTTATAAGTGAATCACGGAAAAATTCTCATCGGCCGCCACCGAGAATCGAACCCGGGGTCTTCCAGTTACGCGCCGGACATGCTACCACTGTACCACAGCGGCCTAGAATTCTCCAGACTCACATACGACTAACTGTCAAGCCACTTGGAAGGTTGCTTCTTGAAGCCCCGCACAAAGATGGGGATTCACCAAAAATGGTAAGCAGCAATTGAACCAATAACTAGGAGGAGAATGAATAATTAATACCCACAATTGACGTGGATTAGGAACATCAAACAGAAGTCATCGCCTTTTTCCACGTTTATAAATGAATCACGGAAAAATTCTCATCGGCCGCCACCGAGAATCGAACCCGGGGTCTTCCAGTTACGCGCAGGACATGCTACCACTGTACCACAGCGGCCTAGAATTCTCCAGACTCACATACGACTAACTGTCAAGCCACTTGGAAGGTTGCTTCTTGAAGCCCCGCACAAAGATGGGGATTCACCAAAAATGGTAAGCAGCAATTGAACCAATAACTAGGAGGAGAATGAATAATTAATACCCACAATTGACGTGGATTAGGAACATCAAACAGAAGTCATCGCCTTTTTCCACGTTTATAAATGAATCACGGAAAAATTCTCATCGGCCGCCACCGAGAACCGAACCCGGGGTCTTCCAGTTACGCGCCGGACATGCTACCACTGTACCACAGCGGCCTAGAATTCTCCAGACTCACATACGACTAACTGCCAAGCCACTTGGAAGGTTGCTTCTTGAAGCCCCGCACAAAGCTGGGGATTCACCAAAAATGGTAAGCAGCAATTGAACCAATAACTAGGAGGAGAATGAATAATTAATACCCACAATTGACGTGGATTAGGAACATCAAACAGAAGTCATCGCCTTTTTCCACGTTTATAAGTGAATCACGGAAAAATTCTCATCGGCCGCCACCGAGAATCGAACCCGGGGTCTTCCAGTTACGCGCCGGACATGCTACCACTGTACCACAGCGGCCTAGAATTCTCCAGACTCACATACGACTAACTGCCAAGCCACTTGGAAGGTTGCTTCTTGAAGCCCCGCACAAAGCTGGGGATTCACCAAAAATGGTAAGCAGCAATTGAACCAATAACTAGGAGGAGAATGAATAATTAATACCCACAATTGACGTGGATTAGGAACATCAAACAGAAGTCATCGCCTTTTTCCACGTTTATAAGTGAATCACGGAAAAATTCTCATCGGCCGCCACCGAGAATCGAACTCTGGGTCTTCCAGTTACGCGCCGGACATGCTACCACTGTACCACAGCGGCCTAGAATTCTCCAGACTCACATACGACTAACTGCCAAGCCACTCGGAAGGTTGCTTCTTGAAGCCCCGCACAAAGCTGGGGATTCACCAAAAATGGTAAGCAGCAATTGAACCAATAACTAGGAGGAGAATGAATAATTAATACCCACAATTGACGTGGATTAGGAACATCAAACAGAAGTCATCGCCTTTTTCCACGTTTATAAGTGAATCACGGAAAAATTCTCATCGGCCGCCACCGGGAATCGAACTCGGGGTCTTCCAGTTACGCGCCGGACATGCTACCACTGTACCACAGCGGCCTAGAATTCTCCAGACTCACATACGACTAACTGCCAAGCCACTTGGAAGGTTGCTTCTTGAAGCCCCGCACAAAGCTGGGGATTCACCAAAAATGGTAAGCAGCAATTGAACCAATAACTAGGAGGAGAATGAATAATTAATACCCACAATTGACGTGGATTAGGAACATCAAACAGAAGTCATCGCCTTTTTCCACGTTTATAAATGAATCACGGAAAAATTCTCATCGGCCGCCACCGAGAATCAAACCCGGGGTCTTCCAGTACGCGCCGGACATGCTACCACTGTACCACACCGGCCTAGAATTCTCCAGACTCACATACGACTAACTGTCAAGCCACTTGGAAGGTTGCTTCTTGAAGCCCCGCACAAAGCTGGGGATTCACCAAAAATGGTAAGCAGCAATAGAACCAATAACTAGGAGGAGAATGAATAATTAATACCCACAATTGACGTGGATTAGGAACATCAAACAGAAGTCATCGCCTTTTTCCACGTTTATAAGTGAATCACGGAAAAATTCTCATCGGCCGCCACCGAGAATCGAACCCGGGGTCTTCCAGTTACGCGCCGGACATGCTACCACTGTACCACAGCGGCCTAGAATTCTCCAGACTCACATACGACTAACTGTCAAGCCACTTGGAAGGTTGCTTCTTGAAGCCCCGCACAAAGATGGGGATTCACCAAAAATGGTAAGCAGCAATTGAACCAATAACTAGGAGGAGAATGAATAATTAATACCCACAATTGACGTGGATTAGGAACATCAAACAGAAGTCATCGCCTTTTTCCACGTTTATAAGTGAATCACGGAAAAATTCTCATCGGCCGCCACCGAGAATCGAACCCGGGGTCTTCCAGTTACGCGCCGGACATGCTACCACTGTACCACAGCGGCCTAGAATTCTCCAGACTCACATACGACTAACTGTCAAGCCACTTGGAAGGTTGCTTCTTGAAGCCCCGCACAAAGCTGGGGATTCACCAAAAATGGTAAGCACCAATAGAACCAATAACTAGGAGGAGAATGAATAATTAATACCCACAATTGACGTGGATTAGGAACATCAAACAGAAGTCATCGCCTTTTTCCACGTTTATAAGTGAATCACGGAAAAATTCTCATCGGCCGCCACCGAGAATCGAACCCGGGGTCTTCCAGTTACGCGCCGGACATGCTACCACTGTACCACAGCGGCCTAGAATTCTCCAGACTCACATACGACTAACTGTCAAGCCACTTGGAAGGTTGCTTCTTGAAGCCCCGCACAAAGATGGGGATTCACCAAAAATGGTAAGCAGCAATTGAACCAATAACTAGGAGGAGAATGAATAATTAATACCCACAATTGACGTGGATTAGGAACATCAAACAGAAGTCATCGCCTTTTTCCACGTTTATAAATGAATCACGGAAAAATTCTCATCGGCCGCCACCGAGAATCGAACCCGGGGTCTTCCAGTTACGCGCAGGACATGCTACCACTGTACCACAGCGGCCTAGAATTCTCCAGACTCACATACGACTAACTGTCAAGCCACTTGGAAGGTTGCTTCTTGAAGCCCCGCACAAAGATGGGGATTCACCAAAAATGGTAAGCAGCAATTGAACCAATAACTAGGAGGAGAATGAATAATTAATACCCACAATTGACGTGGATTAGGAACATCAAACAGAAGTCATCGCCTTTTTCCACGTTTATAAGTGAATCACGGAAAAATTCTCATCGGCCGCCACCGAGAATCGAACCCGGGGTCTTCCAGTTACGCGCCGGACATGCTACCACTGTACCACAGCGGCCTAGAATTCTCCAGACTCACATACGACTAACTGTCAAGCCACTTGGAAGGTTGCTTCTTGAAGCCCCGCACAAAGATGGGGATTCACCAAAAATGGTAAGCAGCAATTGAACCAATAACTAGGAGGAGAATGAATAATTAATACCCACAATTGACGTGGATTAGGAACATCAAACAGAAGTCATCGCCTTTTTCCACGTTTATAAGTGAATCACGGAAAAATTCTCATCGGCCGCCACCGAGAATCGAACCCGGGGTCTTCCAGTTACGCGCCGGACATGCTACCACTGTACCACAGCGGCCTAGAATTCTCCAGACTCACATACGACTAACTGTCAAGCCACTTGGAAGGTTGCTTCTTGAAGCCCCGCACAAAGATGGGGATTCACCAAAAATGGTAAGCAGCAATTGAACCAATAACTAGGAGGAGAATGAATAATTAATACCCACAATTGACGTGGATTAGGAACATCAAACAGAAGTCATCGCCTTTTTCCACGTTTATAAATGAATCACGGAAAAATTCTCATCGGCCGCCACCGAGAACCGAACCCGGGGTCTTCCAGTTACGCGCCGGACATGCTACCACTGTACCACAGCGGCCTAGAATTCTCCAGACTCACATACGACTAACTGTCAAGCCACTTGGAAGGTTGCTTCTTGAAGCCCCGCACAAAGATGGGGATTCACCAAAAATGGTAAGCAGCAATTGAACCAATAACTAGGAGGAGAATGAATAATTAATACCCACAATTGACGTGGATTAGGAACATCAAACAGAAGTCATCGCCTTTTTCCACGTTTATAAATGAATCACGGAAAAATTCTCATCGGCCGCCACCGAGAATCGAACCCGGGGTCTTCCAGTTACGCGCCGGACATGCTACCACTGTACCACAGCGGCCTAGAATTCTCCAGACTCACATACGACTAACTGTCAAGCCACTTGGAAGGTTGCTTCTTGAAGCCCCGCACAAAGATGGGGATTCACCAAAAATGGTAAGCAGCAATTGAACCAATAACTAGGAGGAGAATGAATAATTAATACCCACAATTGACGTGGATTAGGAACATCAAACAGAAGTCATCGCCTTTTTCCACGTTTATAAGTGAATCACGGAAAAATTCTCATCGGCCGCCACCGAGAACCGAACCCGGGGTCTTCCAGTTACGCGCCGGACATGCTACCACTGTACCACAGCGGCCTAGAATTCTCCAGACTCACATACGACTAACTGCCAAGCCACTTGGAAGGTTGCTTCTTGAAGCCCCGCACAAAGCTGGGGATTCACCAAAAATGGTAAGCAGCAATTGAACCAATAACTAGGAGGAGAATGAATAATTAATACCCACAATTGACGTGGATTAGGAACATCAAACAGAAGTCATCGCCTTTTTCCACGTTTATAAATGAATCACGGAAAAATTCTCATCGGCCGCCACCGAGAATCGAACCCGGGGTCTTCCAGTTACGCGCCGGACATGCTATCACTGTACCACAGCGGCCTAGAATTCTCCAGACTCACATACGACTAACTGCCAAGCCACTTGGAAGGTTGCTTCTTGAAGCCCCGCACAAAGCTGGGGATTCACCAAAAATGGTAAGCAGCAATTGAACCAATAACTAGGAGGAGAATGAATAATTAATACCCACAATTGACGTGGATTAGGAACATCAAACAGAAGTCATCGCCTTTTTCCACGTTTATAAATGAATCACGGAAAAATTCTCATCGGCCGCCACCGAGAATCGAACCCGGGGTCTTCCAGTTACGCGCCGGACATGCTACCACTGTACCACAGCGGCCTAGAATTCTCCAGACTCACATACGACTAACTGCCAAGCCACTTGGAAGGTTGCTTCTTGAAGCCCCGCACAAAGCTGGGGATTCACCAAAAATGGTAAGCAGCAATAGAACCAATAACTAGGAGGAGAATGAATAATTAATACCCACAATTGACGTGGATTAGGAACATCAAACAGAAGTCATCGCCTTTTTCCACGTTTATAAATGAATCACGGAAAAATTCTCATCGGCCGCCACCGAGAACCGAACCCGGGGTCTTCCAGTTACGCGCCGGACATGCTACCACTGTACCACAGCGGCCTAGAATTCTCCAGACTCACATACGACTAACTGCCAAGCCACTTGGAAGGTTGCTTCTTGAAGCCCCGCACAAAGCTGGGGATTCACCAAAAATGGTAAGCAGCAATTGAACCAATAACTAGGAGGAGAATGAATAATTAATACCCACAATTGACGTGGATTAGGAACATCAAACAGAAGTCATCGCCTTTTTCCACGTTTATAAGTGAATCACGGAAAAATTCTCATCGGCCGCCACCGAGAATCGAACTCGGGGTCTTCCAGTTACGCGCCGGACATGCTACCACTGTACCACAGCGGCCTAGAATTCTCCAGACTCACATACGACTAACTGTCAAGCCACTTGGAAGGTTGCTTCTTGAAGCCCCGCACAAAGATGGGGATTCACCAAAAATGGTAAGCAGCAATTGAACCAATAACTAGGAGGAGAATGAATAATTAATACCCACAATTGACGTGGATTAGGAACATCAAACAGAAGTCATCGCCTTTTTCCACGTTTATAAGTGAATCACGGAAAAATTCTCATCGGCCGCCACCGAGAATCGAACTCGGGGTCTTCCAGTTACGCGCCGGACATGCTACCACTGTACCACAGCGGCCTAGAATTCTCCAGACTCACATACGACTAACTGTCAAGCCACTTGGAAGGTTGCTTCTTGAAGCCCCGCACAAAGATGGGGATTCACCAAAAATGGTAAGCAGCAATTGAACCAATAACTAGGAGGAGAATGAATAATTAATATCCACAATTGACGTGGATTAGGAACATCAAACAGAAGTCATCGCCTTTTTCCACGTTTATAAATGAATCACGGAAAAGTTCTCATCGGCCGCCACCGAGAATCGAACCCGGGGTCTTCCAGTTACGCGCCGGACATGCTACCACTGTACCACAGCGGCCTAGAATTCTCCAGACTCACATACGACTAACTGCCAAGCCACTTGGAAGGTTGCTTCTTGAAGCCCCGCACAAAGATGGGGATTCACCAAAAATGGTAAGCAGCAATTGAACCAATAACTAGGAGGAGAATGAATAATTAATACCCACAATTGACGTGGATTAGGAACATCAAACAGAAGTCATCGCCTTTTTCCACGTTTATAAGTGAATCACGGAAAAATTCTCATCGGCCGCCACCGAGAACCGAACCCGGGGTCTTCCAGTTACGCGCCGGACATGCTACCACTGTACCACAGCGGCCTAGAATTCTCCAGACTCACATACGACTAACTGTCAAGCCACTTGGAAGGTTGCTTCTTGAAGCCCCGCACAAAGATGGGGATTCACCAAAAATGGTAAGCAGCAATTGAACCAATAACTAGGAGGAGAATGAATAATTAATACCCACAATTGACGTGGATTAGGAACATCAAACAGAAGTCATCGCCTTTTTCCACGTTTATAAGTGAATCACGGAAAAATTCTCATCGGCCGCCACCGAGAATCGAACCCGGGGTCTTCCAGTTACGCGCAGGACATGCTACCACTGTACCACAGCGGCCTAGAATTCTCCAGACTCACATACGACTAACTGTCAAGCCACTTGGAAGGTTGCTTCTTGAAGCCCCGCACAAAGATGGGGATTCACCAAAAATGGTAAGCAGCAATTGAACCAATAACTAGGAGGAGAATGAATAATTAATACCCACAATTGACGTGGATTAGGAACATCAAACAGAAGTCATCGCCTTTTTCCACGTTTATAAAGTGAATCACGGAAAAATTCTCATCGGCCGCCACCGAGAACCGAACCCGGGGTCTTCCAGTTACGCGCCGGACATGCTACCACTGTACCACAGCGGCCTAGAATTCTCCAGACTCACATACGACTAACTGTCAAGCCACTTGGAAGGTTGCTTCTTGAAGCCCCGCACAAAGATGGGGATTCACCAAAAATGGTAAGCAGCAATTGAACCAATAACTAGGAGGAGAATGAATAATTAATACCCACAATTGACGTGGATTAGGAACATCAAACAGAAGTCATCGCCTTTTTCCACGTTTATAAGTGAATCACGGAAAAATTCTCATCGGCCGCCACCGAGAATCGAACCCGGGGTCTTCCAGTTACGCGCAGGACATGCTACCACTGTACCACAGCGGCCTAGAATTCTCCAGACTCACATACGACTAACTGCCAAGCCACTTGGAAGGTTGCTTCTTGAAGCCCCGCACAAAGATGGGGATTCACCAAAAATGGTAAGCAGCAATTGAACCAATAACTAGGAGGAGAATGAATAATTAATACCCACAATTGACGTGGATTAGGAACATCAAACAGAAGTCATCGCCTTTTTCCACGTTTATAAATGAATCACGGAAAAATTCTCATCGGCCGCCACCGAGAATCGAACCCGGGGTCTTCCAGTTACGCGCAGGACATGCTACCACTGTACCACAGCGGCCCAGAATTCTCCAGACTCACATACGACTAACTGTCAAGCCACTTGGAAGGTTGCTTCTTGAAGCCCCGCACAAAGCTGGGGATTCACCAAAAATGGTAAGCAGCAATTGAACCAATAACTAGGAGGAGAATGAATAATTAATACCCACAATTGACGTGGATTAGGAACATCAAACAGAAGTCATCGCCTTTTTCCACGTTTATAAGTGAATCACGGAAAAATTCTCATCGGCCGCCACCGAGAACCGAACCCGGGGTCTTCCAGTTACGCGCCGGACATGCTACCACTGTACCACAGCGGCCTAGAATTCTCCAGACTCACATACGACTAACTGTCAAGCCACTTGGAAGGTTGCTTCTTGAAGCCCCGCACAAAGATGGGGATTCACCAAAAATGGTAAGCAGCAATTGAACCAATAACTAGGAGGAGAATGAATAATTAATACCCACAATTGACGTGGATTAGGAACATCAAACAGAAGTCATCGCCTTTTTCCACGTTTATAAATGAATCACGGAAAAATTCTCATCGGCCGCCACCGAGAATCGAACCCGGGGTCTTCCAGTTACGCGCCGGACATGCTACCACTGTACCACAGCGGCCCAGAATTCTCCAGACTCACATACGACTAACTGCCAAGCCACTTGGAAGGTTGCTTCTTGAAGCCCCGCACAAAGCTGGGGATTCACCAAAAATGGTAAGCAGCAATTGAACCAATAACTAGGAGGAGAATGAATAATTAATACCCACAATTGACGTGGATTAGGAACATCAAACAGAAGTCATCGCCTTTTTCCACGTTTATAAGTGAATCACGGAAAAATTCTCATCGGCCGCCACCGGGAATCGAACCCGGGGTCTTCCAGTTACGCGCCGGACATGCTACCACTGTACCACAGCGGCCTAGAATTCTCCAGACTCACATACGAGTAACTGCTAAACCTGGAGAATTCGAGGCCGCTGTGGTACAGTGGTAGCATGTCGGGCGCGTAACTAGAAGACCCTGGGTTCGATTCTCGGTGGCGGCCGATGAGAATTTTTCCGTGATTCACTTATAAACGTGGAAAAAGGCGATGACTTCTGTTTGATGATGAAAGGTGAGCACACGAATGCTTGTAACCACCACTGAAGCCCGTACGAGAAGTTGGATAGTGCGGCGGATGATTTAGGTAAAAGATCTGACGTTTTATTACTGTACACACACACACACGCTGAGTTAGCTTTGCATTAGGAACACTCAGGTAATGACGCATTGGTCCTCCATTCTCTGCAATTACGACTCGCAAACGCCTAGGAATAGATTCTACAATGTATCGAACACTCTCCATGCGTAACTTGACCCATGTCCGCTGCAGCAGCTCTGTCAGTCACGCTCATTCCGTGGAGGAGGATCAGCAGTTCTCACGTCCCATTCTAGCATATCTCACAATATGTTCAATTGGGTTGCAGTTAGGGGAGTTTGGGGGGGGGGGCAAGGCAATGTGGCGAATTCGTTGTCGTGTTTCTCCAACCACTCAGTGGTTATACGAGCCTGATGACACGGTGCGTTTGCTGTTGAAAGATGGAATTGTGGGCCGGGTAAACCTCTGGCAGATATGAACTGTGCGAAAGATGGAATTGTGGGCCGGGTAAACCTCTGGCAGATATGAATGGAGATGGTCAGCTAACAGGTAGCACCCTCCATTCAGTGTTTGCTGGACAATAACCAACGGCCCTAGGGTTTTCCAGGAAAAAAGCTCCCCAGACCAGAAAAACCACCTCCACCGGCCTGTTGAACCGCAACTGTGGAACCAGGGGATATGGCTTCACCGGCCATCAGCACGGCGCAGCAGAAAACCGGACTCATCACTCCTGATGACCTGCTTCCATCTGTCGAGGGTCCATTGCCGGCGTTCCTTGGCCCATGCGAAGCCGATGACTGAACTGAGCGTCATCATGGGGACCTCCCCGACCCCCAGCCCCCCTGTTGGTCTCCGGCTGTAGAACTCCAGACGAAGCATGGAACGGTGCATGTGGAAATAGGTCGAACTGGTGTGTGAGCTGGGTGACTGTTGCACGCCATTGCTGAGATATAAGTCGTGACACTCGACGCTCACCTCTAAGATAAACAGCGCGTGGCTGACTATAATGTGAGTCCTTCTGCTGGATGTCTGTGTATGGTTAATCCAGTCCTGGTACACCCTTGATACGGTAGTTCTGGAGCAGCGAACAAGTGCGGCTGTTTCCGAAATACTAGCACCAGTCCTCCCGGGCCCCAACTATCTGACTGCGGTCAAATTGGCTAATGTCGCCACTTTTTCCCATTACTGGCAGACGTTTACTGATTGCGTAAAGAGGATAGGTGTGCACAATTTAGAGAAGCTGCACGTGACGTTGATATCACGTCGTACTTCTTTATTTAATGCAAAACTAACTTAGCGTATATGTATGCACTAGGATCGTCTATTAAACATGTACCTTGCGGTGCCAGTGTATTAGATTCATCTGCTCTCGTCGCGTAAATCGCCCATTGCAACACGCGAGGTATGCGTGCGGTATAAATCAGGCAGATCATCAATTAACGCTCGATTGACGGTCAGAATGGGAAAAACTGTGATCTGTACGACTCCTGTCTGTTAGTTGGTGTCCGGCATGCCCGTTCGAGCATCTCCCAAATAGCCGTCCTCCTGAACTTTTCATGCCCAACCGTAGCAATGGTTTACCGTGAATTGTGCGACACGCGGTGACTTCCAGAAATCAGTGAACCTGTAGACAAAAACAGCTGATGGATCAGAAGAATCAGTCGCCACAGTGGCCGAGTGGTGTGAGGCGCTGGAGTCTGGATATTGGCCCTAGATGGGCCCAGGCTAGAGTCCTGAGTGGGGCATGGATTTTGTGCCTGTTTGATGGCGCCTTCCTTTTTTTTTTTTTTTTTTTTTTTTTTTGATTGGAGGTTTAACGACCACCGTGAGCAACTCAATGGGCTATAAGCAGTCGCCCGTCCCTAATTTAGGGCCACTGGTTCCAGAGAAGGGAGAGAGCCAGTGCCGTAAGACAAACACAACATCCATGCCTCACCGGGATTCGAATCCGGACCCCGTTCGGACGAATGATCAGAGGCCATCGCTTAGACCACTGCGCCACCGGTGCGGCGCGCCTTTTTCTGGAACCTGTAGTTCTAAAACAGCGACGGACTGCTCATATAGCCCTCCTGGTTGCTCATGGTAATCGTTAAACCCCGAACCAAAAAAATCAAAGGGTCACAGTAACAACTGTTCCGCAATCTACAACGTAGAACTACGTCAACTATCAATTTTTCATGGCACTATCTCACTAGTTCTACGTCCTTTAAGTATTCAGCAAAGGACAATTGACATATCCCTACGTTGTAGGTTTAGGCACAGTTGCTACGCGCCCCTTTGATTTTTTTTTCAGATACAAAACTTTTAAGAAATAAAACGAAAGAAATGTTTTACTTCATTTACTTAAAAGCAACTTATACTACACTATCTACCAACAAGTAATTCGACGCCCCTGCAATCGACAAAATCTGCGGTCCTGATACACGTCACGGCCGCAGCCGTTAAATATCGTGTGGGAAACAACAACGCAACCAGTCGCATGCAAGGTGCCACGCAGTTCGGAGCTCTCTGATTTGCGAGAAAGGTGTAATCGTCGGGTATCACAGAAATGGTCGATTCATACGTGATATATCCAGCGAGTTTAAGTACCCAAAATCGACAGTGGCCTACGTGATTGGCAAGTGGAAGATGAGAGGGGACTGTCGGAATGTGACCCGACGCGGCAGACCCACAAAACTGGAAGTTAAGACCGACGGGTGCCGGCCAGAGAAATTCGGAAGAACCGCACCAAATCGATGGGCCACATCAGCGAGGAGTTTTAACGGGCATCTGGGAGTGTTCTTTCGATGAATATCATCCGTAAGGAAGCCCATCTGCTCGGTTATCATGGACGTGCTGCCGCCCACAAGCCTTTGATCACCAAGTCCAATAGCGCTGCTCGGCTAACGTGGTACAAAGAACGTCGGCAGTGGACCGTTGAACAGTGGAAACATGTTCTCTGGAGCGAAGAATCAAGGTTCACCACCCTCTACTGTTCGGATGGAAGGGTCTGGGTTTGGCGTCTGCCGGGAGAACGCCGCCTGCCGGAATGTATTGTGCCAACTGTGAAGTTCGGCGGCGGTGGAATTATGCTAGGGGGTGTTTCTCCTGGTATGACACGGGACATTTGGTCGCAATTCCTGGTAGACTCAACGCCGAGACCTACTGCACCATTCTGGATGACCATGCGCTTTCTACGTTGTGGCAGTTTTACGGGGTGGACCCATGTTACTTTCAGGATGACAATGTTACCAGTCATCTTGCGAGGTCCATCATGGCTTGGTATGGTGACAATGGGGTTAATCGAATGGACTCCTACGCAGAGCCCAGACCTTAACCCTATCGAGCACCTCTGGGACGAGTGGGAGGCGTCACCTTAAGGGGTGCCCCCATCATCTGAAATTCGTGAAGGAACTTACCGAGTGGAAGAAAATACCGCTAGCCGTCGTACAACGCCTGGTTGAGAGTATGCCCCAGAGGGTCGCAGCTGTAATCGCCGCTCGTGGAGGCTACACCAACTATTGAAGGTGAATAAACTTCGTTTTCCTTTGCTATCACAGGTGTCCAATTACTTGTTGGTAGATAGTGTATATACAATTCATAGTAACTTATGCTGATTATAAATTAACGTTAGTAGAAGTAAAATTGCGTAGTATCATCATTTTCAGTAATTATTGCTAAAATGGTTTCTGAAGAAATCGTTCTTCAGAGATAATTTTTCAAACTCCTTAGTTGCCTTGTTATAAATTTGGCGACACGTCTTGGGCCTAAGTACTCTTCTCGGTGTTGCTCTTGTTCTTGTCTAGATTCGGAATGCATCGGCGGTGTAAAGGTTTAAGACGTAACACATTCATTATCCAGCGAAGTTGTGAAGACTGGCGATGCACATTGGTATTCCATTATCAGTGTAAAAATTTGGATCGATGACATGAATCTCCATCAGTTCTTGCTGTTCAGGCTCAATTTGTGCAGTTGAAGTGGAAGGTTGTGGCTCTAGAGTCGAACTCGGATAAAACGCATCCTGGCGCGCGGACTTTTGACGCTTCCAACATTCCCGTAACCTTTCGGTTGATGACTTAGCGGGCCTTTTCGGATTCCTCTCGTTCTCTTCTAGCCGTTTCTTTAACTTTCGTCGGTCCTTATAGTAATTTTCCCTGGATTTTCGCGGTATTTCTAAATTTTCGTCGCCGTTTTTTTTTTTTTTCTTTTTTATAAAAAAAAAAAAATTGTCCGTTAGCCACGGAATGCGGAACTGAGGTCATCGCTATCATTATCCACTTTATTTCGGTTTATCACATACGTCCGTTAGCTCTGATCGTCAGCTACGGAATGCGGGGCTAAGATGATCGCTGTCATTATTCACTTTATTTCGGTTTATCACATACGTCCGTTAGCTCTGACCATCAGCTACGAAATGCTGGGCTGTGGTCATCGCTATCATTATCTATTCACTAGTTATCAACCTTAAAACGGCGTGAGGCGAAACAAAATCACGCGAAATTTAACTTAACTTTCTAATGCTACTGTATCGAAGGGTTAAGGTGTAGAGAGTTGAAACTTGTTTCGTTATAAATGGGACTCTATAAACTATCTAATGATGTATTATTTATTACTCTACAATCATTAGTTTCGAAGATATAAGCGTTGAAATAATGACATGTTTTCGTTGCATCGTGCTCCCGATGTTATCCCCTACCCAGCTCGAAGAAAGACGTAGTTCTACGTCAAAAATCAGACGGGGTCCAAGGAGACTGGCGATATGGTCGCCGGCTCTTGTAGTTGATTCTCGGCATGCTCCGATATGTAGTGCGGTAGAAGCTGACTTTCGACACTCCACTGGAATTCTACAATTGCTTGTCAGGTTATGTCCCGTCTGCTCGATTTTCCTCACTGTCCTTTGACCCCTCTGATCCACCAGCTGTTTCGTCCACATGTTCGCCAACTGCTCGAAGCATTTCACCATTCAAGAGAAACCCTTGCTACAGTGTCGCACCATTCGAGAGAAACCCTTGCTACAGTGCTCCGCGTGAAGATCAGCCGTTTTGGAGGTGCTTGAACCGTGCAGGTTCGAGCACCTCCATCATGCCACGTTCAAAGTTTCTACGGTATAAATCAGGCACACCCCGGGCACCAACTATTATGACACATTCAAAGTCTCTAAGATCACTCATTTTCCCCGTTCCGACCCTCAGTTGTACGATCGACGAGCCAGTGTGCCTGATTTATACCGCACACCACAGTCACGTGATGTCTTACCGGTTGGAGTGAGCCATTTATGTCACGAAGGCAGGTGTAGCTTATAAACTGGCATCTCAGTGTACATATATACACTGAAGAGCAATTGAATTAGAGACAGGTGGCGTTATGCAAATGTGACGCTGTGTGCGGCCCTGTAAACGGAAACGACATGACGTATGCAGCGATCCGACAGTATAAGGAGTGATGCGACGGGAATCAGTAAGAGTCGGACGCAACATGGGTAAGACGAAGGATCTTAGCGCATTTGATCGTGGGCAAATTGTTGGGGCCGGACGAATGGGTCACTCCATCTCGGAAGTCGTGCAGGCACTGGGATTTTCACTAGCCTCTGTGTCACGGGTGCACCGTGAGTACATCGAATCCGGTAAAACCATCCATGCAAGGGCCAACTGCCGTGGACAACAGAGTGTGGATGAGCTGGGTCATTGTCGGCTAGCTTGCATTGTTACAGCGGTAGACGGGCCACAGTGCAAGAAATCACTCGGCAATTTAACGCTGGTGCACAAAAACGTGTAAGCAGCCACACCATCCAGAACCATCTCCTCGCTATGGGGTACAGAAGCCATCGTCCCACGAGGGTACCGCTGCTGACCGCACATCACAAGGTGTAAAGATTAGCATGGACGCGGGAGCATCACCACTGGACCCTAGACATGTGGGAAAATGTTGCCCGGACTGATGAGTCGAGATTCCCGTTGGTACACGCGGATGGCAGGATACGAGTACGGCGCAAACCACATGAAGCGATGGATCTTTCTTGCCAGCAGGGTACTCTTCAAGCTGGTGGGGGTGGCATTCTCGTCGGGGACTGTTCTGAAATGGGACCCCTGGTACGTATGACATCGTCCCTCACAGGGCAACGTTACCGGGATATCCTGGACGACCATTTGCTCCCGTTTGCCGGTCTTCAACATCCCACTGGGGGCCTCATCCTGCAACAAGACAACGCACCGTGCCATCGCACCCGAATTGTATCCGAATGGTTGGATGAACACTCCACCGACGTGATCTCGCTTCTTTGGTCAGCTAGGTCATCTGACCTCAATCCCATCGATCACATCTGGGATGTCATCGAGAGAGATGTTCGAGGCTCTGATTCCCCTTCATCAAATCTTCGTGAACTGTGGGAGATTGTTCAGGGGTCGTGGATCCGCATGGCTTCCCAACGTTTCCGGTGTCTTGTCGAGTCCATGCCGAGACTAATCGCCGCCGTCATCAGGGCGAAAGGTGGTGCTACACTTTACTAGACAGGTATCTCTAATTCAATTGCTCTTCAGTGTAGAAGAGGCTACGAAGGAATTCTCTAGAAGTTAGATATGGAATAAAGGTGAATGGAAAGCTCTACAGCACGATGAGGTTTAGTGATGACACAGCTGTAACAGCGGAAAATAAAAAATGTCTTTGGGAAGGCATTAGTAACTGCAAACAAACCTTTAAGGAATAAATAAATGCAAGATAGTCAATGATGAGAAAATGTAATGAAATGCACAATGGATGGAAAACGAAGGATTGATATGTATTTAGAAGGAAACGGTCTAACTCAAATAGAAAATTTCACTTACCTAAAGAGGTGAAGCACGTGTCAAGACGACAAATCTGCAGCGATATATTCCGTCGGTTAGAGCAACTCACTCCGGAGTGAAAAGACTCGAATATACAATCTCCGTCACCGACGAATTTCTGTTTTCACATACCTTGGCTGCATCTTCCGATTTCAATTCAAGTACCCTGCATTACCTCAGTCGGCAAGTGTCTAAACAACGTGAAATCGGTGTCCCGACAATTCGTCGCGTGCGTCAATTCGTCGACTACGTCAATTCGTCGCCTGCGTCAATTCGTGGCGCGTCAATTCGTCGACTACGACAATTCGTCGCGCGTCAATTCGTCGCGCGTCAATTCGTCGCATGCGTCAATTCGTCGCGCGTTAATTCGTCGACCACGACGATTCGTCGCGCGTCAATTCGTCGCGGACAAATTCGTCGACTACGTTAATTCGTCGACTACGTCAATTCGTCGCGTTTACAGATTTTGGTTACATACAAAACGAATACAGGAAAACGTACGATTTCGAACGTCTTGCTCCCTGATCAAATTTATAAAGTTTGGCCACGCAGACAGGATAGGAATATTACGTTTTTCTTTGGCACTAAAAATATTAGACGGTAAACGGTTTTTGGAACGGGGCGGGGCCCGGTTGGTCAGAGCCCCCATATACAAAATTTTCGTACAATCTACAGTTTTCAATTCAGAACCACCAAATCTGGTATACTATCTCGTGGTATTCTAACTTAGACTGTAGACGGTTTTGGGAAGCGGTTGCAGAGAGGAGGGGGGGTTGGTTACAGCCCGACCTCCCCCTACAGAATTGCCGTAAGATATAGTTTTCAATTTAGAACTACCAAATTTGGTATATTATCTCATAGCGCTCTAACTTAGACGGTAGACGGTTTTTGGAACGGGTCAGGGGCCCGGTTGGTCAGAGCCCCCCACACTACAGTTTTCAATTCAGAACCACCAAATCAGGTATCCTATCTCATAGTGTTCACAAAGTATTTATTCAAGGAATGTACATGAGACGAGCAAGAGAAAAAACGTCTCAAAAAGAACAGTGACACATGAATGCACTATTTACAGATGACAGTAGATACCTATTTACAATATATACATGACATTTAGATGTAAACAAATCTTGAGGAGATCGTACACACTAGGTTGAGCAGCTATGGCAAGAGTTCAGGTAGAGCAGCACAGAGTAAAAAGTTATAATATAGTCTTATGAGCACTAACTGTACTGTGCAGCGAAGGTGGAGTCCCAACAACCCCAAGGCCTCTGGGGACCATGGAGAGAGGAAGCTGGGTTCACTTGAAGACGCAACGGCACCGTTATGAAAACAAGATAAGTACATGTACATGAGACGAGCAAAAGTAGAATGACCGATAATTGTGACATAGAAATGGGATATGTACAGATTACTGTAGAAACAAAGAGACATTATAGTTGCATGACATTCAGATGGAAATAGATGTTCAGGAATCTCGTGGAGATAAGACATACCTTGATGAGCAGGTGTGACGAAGGTTCGGATATAAAGAGTCACTGAGTTAAGTGTTAAATAGTCATACAAGCACCAACTGTAAGATGCAATGAAGTCGGTGTCCCAGCGAACCATGGGGCCGCTGGGGACCATGTAGAGAAGAAGCTGGGTTCACTTTGTCGAGAAACGGCGGTGTGGTACTCAAGGCGTAATCGAGAAAGGAGACATTCCCGAAAAAAACTGAGCAACGCGGCACTTGCGTGAGGTACCGTAGGAGGCACCTCCCGAGCACGACACTGTTGATGATAGACGTATATAACGTGCTTCACTAGCACAAAAATGTAGGTGCAGACTACAGGGAGTCTGATTGGAGGCACAAGGTTGAGCAACAGCGTTCGGTAAGCACTGAAGGAAAGATCAGTTGTACAGGATCTTTGCGCAATTGAAAAGGCAAGATTCAGCATTGGTAGCAGTGTAGTGCAATATTGATAGACATGACTCACATCTGCCTCCCCGGCGCAGAAAGGGCAGAGTGGGGAGGAAAGAAGGGTCATCCGGTGCAAGATTGAGGGTACGGGAAGACGGTTATGTAAGAAGAACCAGTGGGTGTTGATCTCTGGGGGTGTAGATAGAGGAGAGAGGGTGGCAGACCACACAGCAGAGAGAGAGGAAGACGGGATATCAGGGATAGGTGTAGGCGTAGAAGAGCGGGAGAGAGAGAGAAATCTGTAAAGAGCGGATGCGGAGAAGGAGAAAATCGGAAGATCTATGCCGTGAGCGGACAAGAAAAAGGGGAGAGGGAGAGACGCGGATAGAAAGGGAACGAGACCGGCGGGGGAAGCAAGATCGGGAAAGAGAGAAATAAGGGATGAGAGTAAGGAGGTGTGAACCTGAAGAGCATGGGGTAGAGCACGAATAGCAGGAGGAAAGTCGGAGAAGGAGCGCCAGAGAAAATCAGGGGTGACAAGGTCTCGGACTGTGACTACTCCGGCGCGGAGCCAGGTGGGGAAAGCAAAACAGGGGAGGTGCGGAGGATGAACGACGGAGGAGAAAAATAGAGGTTCTGAGAGTAGTTCGGAGGTTGTAGCTGGTGGAGAGCGAGACAGAGGGAAAGAGCGAAGCAAGGTGATAGCCTCCCGATAGACAGGAGGTAAGTTGGAAAGGAGGGGGCAGTGATCCATTAATAGATAGGAAAGAAAAGTAAGGTGGGGATTACGCGGGGAGACAGTGACGTCCCGGGTTGTCTCCGCAGGCAGAACCGGTGAAGCAAGAAGGCGAAGAAATGCAGACACTCGGAATGCCTGATAGTATAACCGCACGTCAAGCAGTCCAATACCGCCATTCTGAGGAGACAAGCTGAGAAGTGAAGCGTTAACCCAATGATGACCAGCCCACACGATATTGGTTTGGCACTGGGTGATTGCAAGAAGACGATGAACAGGTTGTTTGGACGCAAGCCAAGAGAACGTGCACATGGATAACAAATATGTTCGAGTGATCTGGGCACGCTGGTACAGAGAAGTGCAGAACTGTGCTTGTCTCCAGTTGGCAGCCGTACGCAGCAGGCGGGGGTGCAGTGCATTCCACGTTATCGTCGAGGCTGTAGGAGGTTTGCCCAGGTGCACTCCTAGAAAACGCTGTGAGGATGTGGACCATTCGGCTCCCCATGGAGAGTCGGTTCGACTAGCCCACGACCCACACCACAAGCCAGTGCTTTTTGACTCGTTTAGCGTGGCACTAGAACAAGAGGCATACCGAGCGTAGAGGTGGCGAAGTTTGCAGAATTGTGCATCTTGTCGAACACAAAAAGTCACGTCATCAGCATAGGCAACATAGGTGACAATATGATGGCGAGTGCTGGCGACCACTGGAGGCAGAGAAGCATAGAAGGATCTGTGAACGGAGCGGAGAAAAGGTTCGATCGCAAGAGCAAAGAGCTGTCCGGACAAGGGGCAGCCTTGCCGGACGCCGCGACGGAAAGGAATTGGCGCTGTGAGAAGGGTGGGCAACCTGACGTGGAAAGTGGCGTCCTGATAGAGGGAGAGGAGAACAGAAACAAAAGAAGGTGGAAACCCGAAACTATAAAGTGTAGACGAGAGGTAAGCGTGAGAAATATTATCAAAGGCGGATTGTTGATCGAGAGACAGCAGAGCAAGAGGTTCAGAGCGAGATCGAGCGAGATGGATTAGGTCACTGAGAAGTTGAATGTTATGCGAGATGGAGCGCCCTGGGACAGTGTAGGTCTGGTTAGAGGACAGGATGTGGGGGAGGATTGGATTAATACGGCGCGAGAGTAGTTTAGAATAAAGCTTGTAATCAAGATTCAGAAGTGAGATGGGACGCCAGTTCCCCAAGTCTAGGAGATCACCCTTCTTTGGGAAGAGGACTATATGGGCAATTGTGAAACTCCTCGGAAGGGTGGATAGGTGGAAAGCAGCGGAGAAAGCACTAAGCAGAAAAGGAAGGAGGGCTGGGAGGAAAGCTTTGTAGAAACAGAAAGGAAGTCCATCTGGGCCAGGTGCAGCCTTGGAGTTTAGAGAAGAGAACGTCTCGGAAATCTCTGTTAGCGTGGGAGGCCGGAGGAGAGAATCAGAAAAATAAGAGGGGACTTGAGGTAAAGCAGAGTGTAGACCAGATAAGGCAGTGCTGGAAGGAGGAGGAGTCTCACAAAACTTCGTTGTAAAATAGCTGCGGGCAACAGAGCAAAGAGTAACTGGGTCCAGAGGATACCTCGCCAGTAGAGAGGCGGAGATGGCGAATTGAAGCAGAGGCATGACGCTTAGATTCAAGATTGGAAAGAAACACATAAGTGCAGGCATCGGGCGCGAGATGCTGTAATCTCAGCCGCCGAATGACCTGTTGTGCGAGTGGGACTAGGAGAGAATTCAGTTCAGCCTTATACACAGCAAAAAGAGGGTCAGCCATATTTATAAGGGAAAGCATCGTACGGATGTGATCCAAACGCATCCTCTGTAGCGTCGTGATCGTAAAAGCCTGATTTCGCACATGAAGCAAGAGGCGATGTTTTACCTCCAGCCAGAAAGTCAGGGCACACGGCGCAGACTGCAGTTGCGTTCGCCATTCGGAGAGGAAATGGCGGACTGAAGAGCAAAAACCGGCGTCATCCAAAAGAGCGGCATCAAATGTCCACGGCCGGGTTGTCCTGTGCTGTGCATGAGTGTGGAACACTGTGAGAGTGACGGCGCAATGGTCGGACGAGGCAGTGGGCTGGCAACAGGATGCAGAGATCGCTGGAAGAAGTATGGGCGTGGTATAAAATCTGTCAAGTCTGGCCGTGGCCGGGTTTATTGCACCAGATGCACGCCAGGTATGGGAGGGTGTAGTCGGATATAAGTGTCGATGGACATCTATCAGTGAGAAATCAAAAACGAGGGACTGTAGCTGCTGTACAAGGTCTGCACGATGTTCGCGTGAAGGCGGGGAACGATCAAGTTGAGGGTGTAGAGTACAATTAAAGTCGCCACCAACGAGAACTCGGTCGGTGGCAGGTATACTAGAGAGAGCACCGCGAAAGCACAGAAAAAGTTCCGACACATAAGTGGAGGTGTTTGGCACGTAGATGTTAAAGATATGAAACCTCTCCGTTTGAATAGTGAACGTGACTTGTTGTAAGAGATCACGACAGAGATTTTTTACAGAGAAGAGAGTCATCGTAGAGCGAAAAGTCGAGCGTACCCCGACGGCAATACCACCATATGATGAACAGCTGAATGCGTGGTGGAAAGCAAAATTCCATGATCGCCAGCGGGTAAACAAAGTGGTAGGATGACAGTTCGTCTCTTGTAAAAGTAGCACGTCCGCACTCAGTGGGGAAAGGTCCTCATAGGCTAAGGCGTTCGCAAGTGGTGTCGCAAAACCGCGACAATTAAGTGACGTGACCTTGAACTTTTAGGTCCGTCGGCGGATGTAAGATGTGTTGACTTGCAGTAGCGAGAACATGTAGGCGCTGGATAAAACCCAGACCCCACGGAATGTCATCGACGTTCCGCCGAAGAGTGTGCAAAAGAGAATCAAGTTGACTGAGAACCAGAGGCAGGGCAGCTTCATACTTTAGTAAAAAAGCACGGGCAGTGGCCGTGCTGGTGGGACTCACTAAATATTCAAGAAGATCTACGTAGGGCAGCGGCTCAGCGGGGAAAGCATTCTCTTGAAGGAGATTAGTGAAGTCCTCTAACGAGGGAGAAACATCCTCCGTCTCTGGTTCAGTCCAGGCTTGTACTTGAGAAGACGAAATGCCACGTCGAGAGAAGATTGCGCGAGTAACCGGGCGATTAGACCGCCTAGTGAACAAGTGCTGGGATGAGGACGTTTTAGACTTCTTCAACTTCTTCCGTGAGGAGACACTGCGTTTGCCAAAAATCGTGGAGGAACCAGCTGGTATAGAAGTTTCTGTGCTGGAAAGGGTTTCGGCTGCTGGATCTGCAGCGCCAACGGTAAACACCGACGACATATCAGCAGGTAAATCTGTAGGAGCAGAAAGTATACGCTGCGGGGGTGCCGTAGGAAGCGTGGGAAAATTCCGATCTGTAACTGAAAGTGAGTCTGCCAAAGACGTTTGTCGACCAACGTCTGCAGGCCGACGTCGGGAAGATTTGGGTCCTGCAACCTTCCACTCGTGTGGAGACGTTGACACAGCAGTAACAGGAGGGACAGAAGGTGCCACAGCACTTGGCACGGTTATGGAAACAGCACGAGTGCAATTGGCTCGCACATGACTCTCACTTTGACAAAGGGTGCAATGCTGAGAAGTGATGATCTCGATACGACGTCGCTGTTGCCCACAGCGCACGTGAAGGACAGTTGGACAGGCCTGAAGATGAGTATCAGACGGAAAGAGCACACGAGCGGTGCGACGGAAGCCACGAATGGCTTTGTCTTCCGGGTCTCTGGGTGCCGCCGAGAGGGTTGTTATGGGACCGACTACTCGGCCGAACTTACTGAGTAACGTGCAAAGAATTGTATCAGATACCTCTGGCGGGACAGGGTAGAAAGTCACCTGAACGGGGCGGTGCGCGACTGGTTGTGGTAGTAGATGTACATCATTAATGGTCAGTCCTGCTGTCAAGACAAGGTCAGCATGTTCCTTTTTCTTGAAGTAAACCAGCACTGATCGTGGTTTTCGGGCAACATAATCTATTGCATCCGCCGGTAAAATGGATTTAAGAGCTCGGCTATAGAGCTGAAGCTTTGTATCCGGCAGCGCATCAAAACATACGCCGAGGTCCATCGTTGATTGCAGTTGACGGCCGGCTGGTGAGTCTTCGGGAATATCTATCGTTGCTGTGGATCCCACGACATGAAGATACGAATCGGGAAGGAGAGTATCAGACGATAGGAGTGACGTAGAGCCACTAGACATGGCAGTCGCATATGATGGAGGAACAGTACTTCTACTAGATGTAGAGGGCGAAACTCCAGCTGTTATAGGGGAATCTGGCAGTTGAGATGAAGTGGTGGCCGTAGAAGCGACGTCACCCGACACCTCCATAGCATCCGCGACAGGGACAGAGAGTAGACCTGTAACGGCAGTACCCTCAGTGGGAAGGCAGGCCGTAGGCGCAGGCAAGACAGAGGAACTCATGACGTCAGTAAGGCAGTTAGAGATCTCTGCGACCAACGAAGCTGTGTCAGCAGCTGGGTTGGAAGAAGAGGAGGAAGATGGCTTCTCTTCCAAGATAAGGGCGTGAGCTTCACCCTTATCTAATGCCGCCATGTCAACGGCGAGGCTTACCGAAGAACAAGACCAACTCGTTCGAAAAATATAACTACCGATAAAGAATAAAGTAATTCACTCACCACCTCGTGAGACAAACGAAACGAAAGCACTGATCTTCAACTGGAAGATGCACGCGAAAAGAAAAAGTACACCACTCGATTAACTACTCGAAAGCACGTAAAAGACAGAGCTCAAAAAACACACATCAAATCACAATCTCATAGTACTCTAACTTAGACGGTTGTCGGTTTTTGGAACGGGTCAAGGCCCGGGGAGTCGTAGCCCCCCCTCCCCCATACATACAAAATTTGCGTAAAATCTAGTTTTCATTTCAGAACCATTAAATTTGGTATCATGAAACTCTAACTTAGACGCCAGACGGTTTTTGGAAGGGGTTGGAGCCCGCGGGGTCGGACCCCCCCCTCCTCTCATAAAAAATTTCGTAAAATCTACAGTTTTCATCTTAGAACCACCAAATTTGGTATACTATCTCATGGTACTCTAACTTAGACGCTAGACGGTTTTTGAAAGGGGTTGGAGCCCGGGGGTCAGACCCCCCCCCCCCGAAAAAAAACTTTTTCTTAAAAACTACAGTTTTCAATTCAGAACCACCTAATCTGGTATACTATCTCATGGTACACTAACTTAGACGCTAGACGGTTTTTGGAAGGGTTGGAGCCCGGGGGTCAGACCCCCCGAATAAAAACTTTTTCCTAAAATCTACAGTTTTCAATTTAGAACCACCAAATTTGGTATACTATCTCATGGTACTCTAACTTAGACGCTAGACGGTTTTTGACAGGGGTTGGAGCCCGGGGGTAAGACCCCCCGAAAAAAAACCTTTTTCGTAAAATCTACAGTTTTCAATTAGGACCACCAAATTTGGTATACTATCTCATGGTACTCTAACTTAGACGCTAGACGGTTTCTGAAAGGGGTTGGAGCCCGAGGGGTCACCCCCCCCCTCATAAAAATTTCGTAAAATCTACAGTTTTCATCTTAGAACCACCAAATTTGGTATACTATCTTATGGTACTCTAACTTAGACTGCAGACCGTTTTTGGAACGGGTCAAGGCCCGGGGGTCAGAGCCCCCCACATACAAATTTTCGTAAAATCTAATTTTCATTTGAGAACCATCAAATTTGGTATCATGAAACTCTAAATTAGACGCTAGACGGTTTTTGGAAGGGGTTGGAGCCCACGCGGTCGGACCCCCCCCCTCTCATAAAAAAATTCGTAAAATCTACAGTTTTCATCGTAGAACCACCAAATTTGGTATACTATCTTATGGTACTCTAACTTAGTCGGCAGACCGTTTTTGGAACGGGTCAAGGCCCGGGGGGTCACAGCCCCCCACATACAAAATTTTCGTAAAATCTAGTTTTCATTTCAGAACCATCAAATTTGGTATCATGAAACTCTAAATTAGACGCTAGACGGTTTTTGGAAGGGGTTGGAGCCCGGGAGTAAGAGCCCCCCCCCCCTCCCATAAAATGCCGCGTAAAATCTACAGTTTTCAATTTAGAACCACCAAATTTGGCATACTCTCTCATGGTACTCTAACTTAGACGGTAGACGGTTTTTGGAACGGGTCGGGCACGGGGTCAGAGACCCCCGCACATAAATTTTTTTCGTAAAAACTAAAGTTTTCAATTTAGAGCTACCAAATTGGGTATACTATATAATGGTGTTCTAAATTAAACGGTAGACGGTTTTCAGAACGGGTCGGGGCAAGGGTGGTAACCCCCTACCCCCTACACACAAACTTTCGTAAAATCTATAGTTTTCAATTTAGAACCACCAAATTTTGTATACTATCTCATGGTACTCTAACTTAGACGGTAGAAGGTTTTTGGAACGGATCAAGGCCCGGGGTAAGACCCCTCCCACATACAAAATTTTCTTAAAATTTTTATTTTTCAATTCAGAACCACCAAATTTTGTGTCATGAAACTCTAACTTAGCGGGAGACGGTTTTTGGAACGGGTCGGGGCTCGGGGGTCGGAGCAAACCCTACTCCCCCTTCCCCGTACAAAATTTTAAATTTCCGTAAAACCTACAGTTTTCAATTTAGAACCACCAAATTTGGAATACTATCTCATTGTATTCTAACTTAGACTGTAGACGGTTTTTGGAAAGGGTCGGAGCCCTGGGTTCAGAGGCTACCCCCCCCCCCCCTCATACGAAATTTCGTAAAATCTAGTTTTCAATTTAGAACCACCAAACTCGGTATACTATATAATGGCACTCTAACTTAGACGGTAGACGGTTTTTGAAACGGGTCGGGGCCCGGGGGTTAGAATGCCCTTCCCGACAAAATTTTCGTAAAATCTACAGTTTTCAAGTTAGAACCACCAAATTTGGTATACTATCTCATGGTACTCTAACTTAGACGCTAGACGATTTTTGGAATAAGTCAAGGCGCGAGGGGTAAGAGCCCCCACATACAAAATTTTCGTAAAATCTATAGTTTTCACATTAGAACCACCAAATTTGGTATCATGAAACTGTAACTTAGACGGGAGACGGTTTTTTGGAACGGATCGGGGCCCGGGCGGTAAGAGCACACCCCCTCCCCCAAAGAATTTTCGTAAAATATACCGTTTTCAACTTAGTACCACCAAATTTGGTATACTATCTTATGGTACTCTGACTTAGACGGTAGAGGGTTTTTGGAACGGGTCGGGCACGGGGTAAGAGCCCCCCCCCCATAAAAATTTTTCGTAAAAACTAGTTTTCAATTTAGAACGACCAAATTTGGTATATTATCTCATGGTTCTCTAACTTAGACGGTAGATGGTTTTTTGGAAAGGGTCGGAGCCCGGGGTTCAGAGCCCCCCCACCCATATAGAATTTCTTGAAATCTATAGTTTTCAATTTAGAACCACCAAATTTGGTATACCATATCATGGTACTCTAACTTAGACCGTAGACGATTTTCGGAACGGGTTGGGGCCCGGGGTTAGAAACTTAGATGGTAGACGGTTTTGGGAACGGGTCAGGCACGGGGTCAGAGCCCTCCCCATAAAATTTTTCGTAAAATCTACAGTTTTCAATTTAAAACCACCAAATTTGGTATACTATGTCATGGTACTCTAACTGAGAATGCAGGCGATTTTTGGAAACGGTTGGAGACAGGGGTTCAGAGCCCCCCCCCCCCCCATGCCAATTTTTGTAAAACCTACAGTTTCGAATTTAGAACGACCAAATTTAGTACACTCCCTCATTGTATTGTAACTTAGACCGCAGACGGAAAGGGTCGGTGCCCGGTGTGAAGGGGGCCCATTCAAAATTTTCGTAAAAATTACAATTTTTACTCTTAAGAACTGCATCCCAATACAGCACTCCATTACCGCACCTACGGTCTAGGTTAGAGGCCGTAGATAACAATAAAGTGAAAAAATATCCGGTTCATGATGTATTAAAAACACAAATTAATAAACGTTAGCTTTCACCACCAACGGTTGCCTTATCAGGCAGAAATACAATGTACTGTAATTAATGTAAATTCTTTTTTTGCTTCGTATAATTAAATTAACTAAATCAAAATATTTAAAATAAGTTTCCTGGAAATTTACGGAAATAGCTTTTTCATTCATTAACTTTCACCCGCTGAACTTGGTGATTTTAGAAATAGTAATATTTACCTGGGAAATACCGGGTACCCCTGCTAGTAAGAACTAAAGATAATGTTACACTTTTAGTCAGGTACAAAACAATAATTAGAAAACCCTAGGACTGGGCCTGTTTAGCAATTTTCAGTGCGCCGTGCTAATTTTCATAATGTTTTCATAGAAGTCCAAGATTTTTGCAATGCGCTTTTCTGAGGTTGGAACTATTAAGCAGACAATAGGCCTAGAGATTTTTGATAGTTTTCAGTCCTCCGAGCTGATATTTATGTAGTTTTCATAGAAAATAAAATGAATTCTGTTTAAATGTTACTCGAGCACAAAGCATTAATAGCTACGCCCGAGACCTAGGCATATGCATTTACAGTAATTTTTATAATGCTGTGATTATATGAGGTTTGCATGACAAATCAATTTAAGAGTGTTACGCTTATCAAAAATTATTTTAAAGGCCTAGGCCTAGCGGCCAATAATTAGCATTTGGTGCCTAAGTGAAAGCGCAAAATTATTAACTTGATTTGTTATGCAAACCTTATAAATACGACCACAGCGATTAAAAGTTACTAAAGAGTCCTTGTAAGTAATATTTTTTGACCGAGTGCAGGTACAATTTACGAAATGTCAACAGGTCAAAATATCTAAAGTAACAATGAAATTTGGAATATTTCTTTTTTCTTTCTTTTTATTTCAGTTTTGACACTTGTATTAAGTTTTAAAAACATATATTTCTCCTATCGTATACCTTCATTGTGCTTTCAACAGAATTTCTTACCATGTTTTGGGTATTTTGTTTCGTGTGGTTGCAGTTTTTTTAATGTTTTGGGCATTTCATTTTGTGAAATCAATTTTACTAGAATATGCAGATTCTGTAGTTCAGTGGTTTGAGGAAAATTATGTTCTTGGAAAATTTTGTGGAAGCAGAAGAAACAATCCAAGCAGAAGCCCTCCGCTGTTCCCGCCAACAATTTGGTCAGTTAGTGAAAACAATTTATTTGGCTTTCCCAGAACACAAAACGAACTTGAAAGATTAGACAGACGCTGGAATACAATTCTGGGAGAGAAAAACTGTGACTGTACGAAATAATCAGTGAAATTGCGAAAGAGCAGAGAACAACTATGGCTAAAATCGAAAGAGTGATAGCACAGATTCCAACAAATCCACCCAGAAGAGAAACGCTGGCAAGATAAAAAGGAATTCGAACTTCTTTGGTGCACAGAGACAATGTTAACATGCTGGACATTTTAAGAGGAATTTCATATAATTCTACCCTTTACTAAAATGTGCTGGTATTTCTCACTAATTGAATTATACCTTTTACTAACTTGTATTTGAATTTTTCAAGAATGTAATTCCGCCGAAGATGCAAGAATGTAAAACCAACGCAAAATTAAAAAAGACAAAATTTTCAAAATAGCATGTCAAAAACATAAAATGTCAAAAAGTAATCCAAAATGTGAAACATATAAAAATTCAAAATGCAATCCAAAATGTGAAACAAATAAAAATTCAAAATGCAATCACAAGTCACAAGCATTACAAAAATGCGAAACGCTATGTAACAAGTACAACACAAAATTAAAACAAATGCCAAAAAAAAAAAATGCATGCGCTTTGTAAAATGTACAAAATAAAATAAATGCCATATTCACAAGGATTTCATGACGAGTCATGTTAAAAATGAGCTTTTATTTAGACTTCAAATAATAATTACTAGCCTCTACACCTTTTTAAGTCTTTAATAAGTGCAACATCATTAACCTGACTTGTCATCAAACATTATCAATATGACCATAGCATACAATCACTTAAAAGACTTGTTAATGGATGAATTGAGGAATCACCAAGTTCAGCGGGTGAAAGTTAATGGCTGTTTATAGTTTTGTACTCGAGTAAATGCGCAACACAGTAAACTTGACTTTCTCTGAAAATTTTATGTATATGAGCACGGTTGATTGAAAACTGATAAAAGGGCTTAAGGCCTGTTTATTAATTTTTGTGCCTCAGTCAAAACGCAGTACCATAACCTTGGCATGTTATCGAAACCTTATGAATACGTCGGACTAAAAATTCCTAAAAAAGTTTACGCCTAAGGTCTTGTAACTAAAGTTTTGTGACAGGGTAAAACTGCAACATTAATAACTTGACATGTTATGTTAACGTTGTGAATATGAGCACGGCGGATTAAAGATTTCAACAAATAGCCTTCGGGATTAATGTGTTGTAGCTGAGTAAAAATGTAACATTATCTTGATTTTCTATATAAACCAAACTACGTGCTGAAATGGCCCAACTATATATACGTATACTTCAACCATATACCGAAGCGCTGACAAGGTGAAAACAAAAGTGCAATTTTGTACGGTCTCCTAACATTTTATGGCCAGCCTACATGGAAGTGGACACCTTGATATCAAAAACATACTTTTTGTACGGTCCACAACAAATAGCAATGGACACGTCGCAATCTTTGGGGGGGGTTAACGACCACCGTGATCAATTCAGTGGGCTATAAGCAGTCGGACATTCCCAATTTTGGGCCACTGGTTCCTGGGAAGGGGGACAGCCAGTGCCAGAAGTCAAGCACAACGTCCATGATTCACCGGGATTTGAACCAGGATCCTTCTCGACAAGTGGTCAGAAGCCAGCGCCTAGATCACTCCGCCGCCGTAGCGGCACACGTTGAAATGTATTTTTCATACGGCCCCTAACGCTCTTATGGACATACTAGATTGAACTGGACGCAAATAAATCATTAATATAATTTGTACTAGCAGGGATACCAGTTATTTGCCAGGTAAATATTACTATTTGTGGAATCACCAAGTTCAGCGGGTGAAAGTTAATGAATGAAAAAGATATTCCTGCAATTTTCCAGTAAACTAATTTTAAATTTTTTGATTTAGTTAATTTAATTTTGCGAAACAAAAAAGAAAGAAAAAGGAATGGGAATACTTACCTTCTAGGAGACATCTATAGAACTGCCGTACATCTGGCGTGTGCTTCTGTGAATCCCGCGACACAGAAATGCAATATACCTATGTGATGTCGCATGCATACGACTTCACATTGGCATTGATCATCAAAGGAATGGGAATACTTACCTTCTAGGAGACATCTATAGAACTGCCGTACATCTGGCGTGTGCTTCTGTGAATCCCGCGACACAGAAATGCAATGTACCTATGTGATGTCGCATGCATACGACTTCACATTGGCATTGATCATCTTTTTCTTACCGTTTTGAATTTTGAATATCTGGAACTCTCTGTTTACATTACATTATATTTCTTTTTGATAAGCCGTTCGTTGGTAGTGAAAGCTAAACTATATAGATTTGTGTTTTTAATACACCATTAAACGCATATTTTTGCACTTTATTGTTATCTACAGTCCCTAACTTAGACCGTAGGTTAGTTAGTTGGTTGGTTGGTTGATGGTTTATGGTGCAAGGCCCTCAAAGGGCCAAAGAGCACCTTAGAACGTAAATAGGGTATTCTTAAGAGTAAAAAACGGAACTTTTTACGAAAATTTTGCATGGGGCTACCTTGACCCGGGCCCGGACCCCTTCCAAAAACCGTCTACCGTCTAAGTTAGATAACCATAAGTAGTATACCAAATCTGGTTGTCCTAAATTGAAAACTGTAGATTTTACGAAATTTTTATGAGGAGGGAGGGGCTCTCACCCCGGGGTTCCAGCCCCTTCCAAAAACCGTCTAGCGTCTAAGTTAGAGTACCATGAGATAGTATGCCAAATTTGGTGGTTCTAAATTGAAAACTGTAGATTTTACGAAAAACTGTTTATTCGGGGGGGGGGGTCTGACCCCCGGGCTCCAACCCCTTCCAAAACCGTCTAGCGTCTAAGTTAGAGTACCATGAGATAGTATACCAGATTAGGTGGTTCTGAATTGAAAACTGTAGTTTTTAAGAAAATTTTGTATGTGGGGGGGCTCTCACCCCCGGGTCTTGACCCGTTCCAAAAACGGTCTGCTGTCTAAGTTAGAGTACCATAAGATAGTATACCAAATTTGGTGGTTCTAAGATGAAAACTGTCGATTTTACGAAATTTTTAATGGGGGGGGGCTCCGACCCCGCGGGCTCCAACCCCTTCCAAAAACAGTCTAGCGTCTAAGTTAGAGTACCATGAGATAGTATACCAAACTTGGTGGTTCTAAATTGAAAACTGTAGATTTTGCGAATTTTTATGAGGGGGGCCCTTACCCCCGGGCTGCAACCCCTTCAAAAAATCGTCGAGCGTCTAAGTTAGAGTACCATGCGATAGTATGCCAGATTTGGTGGTTCTGAATTGAAAACTGCAGTTTTTAAGAAAATTTTGTATGTGGGGGCTCTGACCCCCGGGCCTTGATCCGTTCCAAAAACGGTCTACTGTCTAAGTTAGAGTACCATGAGATAGTATACCAAATTTGGTGGTTCTAAGATGAAAACTGTAGATTTTACGAAATTTTTATGAGGGGGCCGACCCCGCGGGCTCCAACCCCTTTCAAAAACCGTCTAGCGTCTACGTTAGAGTACCATGAGATAGTATACCAAATTTGGTGGTTCTAAATTGAAAACTGTAGATTTTACGAAAAAGTTTTTTCGGGGGGGGTCTGACCCCCGGGCTCCAACCCCTTTCAAAAACCGTCTAGCGTCTAAGTTAGAGTACCATGAGATAGTATACCAAATTTGGTGGTTCTAAATTGAAAACTGTACATTTTAGGAAAAAGTTTTTATTCGGGGGGTCTGACCCCCCGGGCTCCAACCCCTTCCAAAAACCGTCTAGCGTCTAAGTTAGAGTACCATGAGATAGTATACCAGATTAGGTGGTTCTGAGTTGAAAACTGTAGTTTTTAAGAAAATTTTGTATGTGGGGGGGGGGCTCTGACCACCCGGGCCTTGACCCGTTCCGAAAACGGACTGCCGACTAAGTTAGAGTACCATAAGATAGTATACCAAATTTGGTGGTTCTAAGATGAAAACTGTAGATTTTACGAATTTTTTTATGAGAGGGGGGGTCCGACCCCGCGGGCTCCAACCCCTTTCAAAAACCGTCTAGCGTCTAAGTTAGAGTACCATGAGATAGTATACCAAATTTGGTGGTTCTAAATTGAAAACTGTCGCCTCCAAATGGAGCACTCTCGTGCTGCCTCAACAAACACCGATAGCGTTTTTCAATCCACTTGGGCCCAATCGGCTGGGTGGTTCCATATCCACAATTTGCAGTTACATCTCAACCTATAAGTGGGATTTTTGTTGTCGCCCACGTTCACTGTAACAAATCATGTTTTTACGTATTAATTTTGGCGCTTCGCTATTTGTGATTTTTCTGTTTTAATGTGCCATTGAAGATAGCTCACCATGTTAATTTGTGCTTAGTATAGAATCATGTCTTGCCCTGTCTACAATACTGTAGGTAAACATTTTCGTTTGTATCGCTCGTGCTTTATTGTCTGCCTCTCCTTCGCCCTACGTGGCGAAATAATTTTTTTTTTGTGATTTTAACAATATTTTGTTTTACGTTTCACTGGAACTTTCCAGCTGATGTATATACCGCTGTATTTATTGGCAGAATTCCATTGTCTTGTACATAGAAATGTTATTTTACTGAAGAATAAAGGCAATTTTGAAATGTAGATTTTACGAAAAAGTTTCTTCCGGGGGGGTCTGACCCCCGGGCTCCAACCCCTGTCAAAAACCGTCTAGCGTCTAAGTTTGAGTACCATGAGATAGTATACCAAATTTGGTGGTTCTAAGATGAAAACTGTAGATTTTACGAAATTTTTTATGAGAGGGGGGGGGGTCCGACCCCGCGGGCTCCAACCCCTTCCAAAAACCGTCTAGCGTCTAAGTTAGTTTCATGATACCAAATTTGATGCTTCTGAAATGAAAACTAGATTTTACGAAAACTTTGTATGTATGGGGGGAGGGGGGCTCTGACTCCCGGGCCTTGACCCGTTCCAAAAACAGACAACCGTCTAAGTTAGAGTACTATGAGATAGGATACCTGATTTGGTGGTTCTGAATTGAAAACTGTAGTGTGGGGGGCTCTGACCAACCGGGCCCCTGACCCTTTCCAAAAACCGTCTAAGTTAGAGTACCCTGAGATAACATACCAAATTTGGTAGTTCTAAATTGAAAACTATATCTTACGGCAATTCTGTAGGGGGGAGGTCGGGCTGTAACCAACCCCCCCTCCTCTCTGCAACCGCTTCCCAAAACCGTCTACAGTCTAAGTTAGAATACCACGAGATAGTATACCAGATTTGGTGGTTCTGAATTGAAAACTGTAGATTGTACGAAAATTTTGTATATGGGGGGCTCTGACCAACCGGGCCCTGCCCCGTTCCAAAAACCGTTTACCGTCTAATATTTTTAGTGCCAAAGAAAAACGTAATATTCCTATCCTGTCTGCGTGTCCAAACTTTATAAATTTGATCATGGAGCAAGACGTTCGAAATCGTACGTTTTCCTGCATTCGTTTTGTATGTAACCAAAATCTGTAAACGCGACGAATTGACGTAGTCGACGAATTGACGTAGTCGACGAATTTGTCCGCGACGAATTGACGCAGTCGACGAATTGACGCGCGACGAATTAACGCGCGACGAATTGACGCAGTCGACGAATTGACGCGCGACGAATTGACGTAGGCGACGAATTGACGCGCGACGAATCGTCGCAGTCGACGAATTGACGCAGTCGACGAATTGACGCACGCGACGAATTGACGTAGAACCCGTGAAATCAAGAACAGCACGGGCGAAGGGAGCTTTCGTTAGGAAAAACGGATTGTTAAAATGTAAACATGGCTTCTTAAAAACGAAATAGCAATTTCTTAAGAGCTTCATTATAAATATAGTTCTATGCAGCTCAGAGACCTGGATGCTTCGGAAACTGAGAAACGGAACTAGAAGCATTTTAGATGTGGTGTTGGTTCCGAATGCATGGACACACAGACGGACAAATGAGGAAGCACTAGAAGAAGTTGGGAATGAAAGGCGCATTGCAGAAGCATTCGACAAAACAAGAAATAGAATGATAGAACACATAACGAGACACCACACTGGTACACTAACTTGGCTGAGGGGATGACGGAGGAAAACCTAAAAGACAGACACCAAGAATGCAATTCATGCAAGACATGAACAAGACAGGTGACACTGAATTTTCCGTTGTAATGAGCACGTCTTTTGAATCCTTTCCGACGCGAATAAAATTTGTCAAAGTAATTCAAAGTCAATGGAACAGGTCAGAAAAAAAATCTACCGGATTTCTGCAATCCATAAAACATCCAGAAATAGAAACAGCTACTTACTTCTTTCTACCAGCGGCTAAAAGTATGTTACGAAAATTAACAAATGGTGCACAAAAAGTTTCTCATAGCAGACGTATCAGAGACAGAGATTCTTAAATCGAACAGTTAAAAGAAGAAAAGAAATATAGAAGAAAATGTTATATAACTCTACTCCTATTAGCAAACAAAAAATTGTATGTTGGAAAAGTTGAAAACAGGCGAAAAAATCTTCATGGCAAATGCTATGCTAAGAAAAAGAACTTTTGAAATATGTCTCCCGGAAGCAGAGATAATGAGAAAAAGGTTTTGGCTTTTACGCCTTCTAGCGCAAAAGCTGTGCTTTATTTAAATCTTTACACGGCTGGAACGAATTAACTTGGGGTTATGAAAATGGGCTTAAATCACCTAGCACGGATATATTCACTGTCTAAGAAGTGGACCGAAAGCGGTTGAAACGGGTTAACTTGCTTATGAGGAAGATTTGCTTTCCCCTTTTTGCTATGTCACTCAAAGTGGCCATTTAGGGAGATGATTGACACTAAACTTTTCTGACTGATTACCCTTTAAAAGGGCTGTAATAATGACGAAGAACCTAAGAAAGGAGAGAAAAGATGTTTGAGTCACTTTTTACTATGCAGTGGTATGATGGCTCGGTCATGTCTTGGGCTATGGAGCAAAGAATAAAAAACTTCAAACGCCTGTCACCAAGAAAGGACTAGTGGGATACCAAGGACTATCACCAAGTAATAGTTGGATGAATATCACTTATTTTTTTTTTTTTTTTTTTTTTTGAGGTTTAACGACCACCGTGCGCAACTCAACGGGCTATAAGCAGTCGCCCGTCCCTATTTAGGGTCACTGGTTCCAGGGAAGGGAGAGAGCCAATGCCGTAAGACAAATACAACATCCATGCCTCACTAGGATTCGAACTCCTTTCGGACGAATGATCAGAGGCCATCGTTTAGACCACTGCGGCGAATATCACTATAGACTAGTGGCATGCCTACCAACAGTGACAGGTTAATGGTCAGTGTTGATCAGGTGAGAGTAGAAAAGAAATTGTTGTGCGGCAGCTTTCGTAAAACCCGAACACTATGAATATTTATCTTTGATAAGCGTAGACAGTTTTGGGCAACATTTAGTTCAGATTCATCGGCCGCTTAAAGGGTTAAAGAGGATAATGTTTCCCATTCTTAATGTAGCGAATGGCATTCAGTAAAAACATCAAATTTATCAGTAGGGTTTTTAGAAGCTGCAAACAGAAATGCACAACCACCACCTAGCGATAGAACTTTGAACTACAAAACTCTTCAAATACAAACCTACTGTTCCACGAGGTAAATGGTATCCGGTGTTAAAAGCATTTTTTTAAATCGCACATTAAGAAGCTATGATATTGAAAAAAACAGATTAAATATTTGTTCCCCTTAGCCGTGGCATTGTGCATTATCACCTTGCGACAAAGATTTTATTTAAAAGTTTAACTTTCGAAACAACAAAAAAAGAAAAATTTCTATAAAAGATTTTTTGCTTCAGGTTTAACTACCACCATCTATCTGTAACTCAGGGGTGTAAGCAGTCGTCCGTCCCATATTTAGGGCCACTAGTTCCAGGAAAGGGAGAGAAAAAGCACTGCGAGACAAACACCACCCATGCCGCATTTGGGACTAGAGCCCGTGCATTGCACGGACGACTAGCCAGAAACCTACACTTCTGACCACTGTAAGAAAGATACACTATATTGACAAAAGTTTCCGGACACCTAGAGAAGAAACACAACACAGCATTCGTTGACATACATTAGTACGGTGTCGTTCTACCTTTGACTTTAATGCATGCACTGACCCTTCGAGACATGCTTTCGACAAGGTTTTGGAACACAGCGATAGGTATCCGCTTCCATTCAGCACATAATGCTGCCGCTAACTGTTGCTTGGTAGTACGCCTTGGTTCCAAACTACTTATGCAGTGCTCTAATTCATCCCATAGGTGCTCTATGGGATTAAGATCAGGGCTCTGTGCTGCCCAGTCCACACACGATACTTAATTATCTTCAAGCCACGCAGTAACAGTCCTTGCTTTATAGCTCGGTGCATTATCCTGCTGGTACCAACAAGGCTCGGTTCCACAGTGTTGCCACAGAGATGGTAGGGCATAATTGTCCGAATATCGAGGTAGACGTTCTGGTTAACAGGATTGTCCACGATAACCAATGGGCCGTGATCATACCACGAAAAACACCCCAACCAGAGTACACTGCCAGCTCCAAATTTGACCGTTGGACCAGTACACTCTGGTAAATAGCGTTCTCCCGGCTATCGCCATACCCACACACGAACATCAGACTGATGGATCGCGTATCTGGATTCATCAGTCCATAGAACTCGTTTCCATTGATCTACGGTCCACGATAAAAGTTCTTTACACCATGATAAACCACGAGTAGCATTCCGAGTGGAGATGAAAGGCTTATGAGCAGCCGCACGACCACGGTAACCCATGGAATGAAGTTCTCTGCGAATGGTACGTGTACATACAGAGGTTCCAGCATTTTTACCCACCTGTACACTGAGGTCTTGTGCAGTACTCAGTTGATTAGCTGCAACGACTCTCCCGAGGCTTCGACATCCTCTATCACTGATTTTCTTTGGTCTGCCGGTACGTTTTGCTACTTCAGGCACGACGTGTCTTCAACTTATTCAGTACATCTAAAACAGTTGACTTGGTTATGTTTAAACGCCTTTCGGTTTCTCTTATAGACAACCCACTAATATAACACCCAACAATCTTTCCTTTTTCAAAGTCAGTTCTCTCACTCTGCGACATTTTCACTCAACCTCACAGCGCGATATTATCGCGGTCAGCTGCAGGTTGGTTTTTATACCGTTTGCAGCTGTACCGCCCATCTTAACAACGCAGCGGATCTGTTCATTTGCTGTTGAATGGCTGTCCGGTGACTTTTGTCAATATAGTGTATCTTTATACAGTAAACTACAGGGTGATTCAGAAGTCTGGAACCACCACAATTTTACAGCACATAAAAGTAACTATGTGCAATACACATTGGGCCAAGTATTGCACCTCTGATACATGTTACCTCACCAATCCGCCATCTTGGATTCAACTTCAATTTTCAAATGACAATAGGGTCATTGTGACCACTCAAAGTTATGTGAATTTTTTTCAGAAGAACAGTGATACCATTATTTTTTTACGTATCTTTATTAGCTTCAGAGTTATTGTATGTTATTAATCGATGTTTGGTGTTTTTCTTGCATGTTACGCATGAATGTTTTTGTTTTTTTATTGAAGGTTTAACGACCACCGTGAGCAACTTAGTGGGCTATAAGCAGTCGCCCGTCCTTAATTTAGGGTCACTGGTTCCAGGGGGGAGAGAGCCCACGCCGTACGATAAACACAACACCCATGCCTCAATGGGATTCGAACCCGGACCAATCTCGGACGAATGATCAGAATCCATCGCTTAGACCACTGTGCCACCGGGGCGGAGCGTGAATGTTTAGACTGTTTTTTTTTTTGTTTTTTTTTGTTTTTTTTTATTGGAGGTTTAACGACCACCGTGAGCAACTCAATGGGCTATAAGCAGTCGCCCGTCCCTAATTTAGGGCCACTGGTTCCAGGGAAGGGAAAGAGCCAGTGCCGTAAGACAAACACAACATCCATGCATCACCGGGATTCGAACCCGGACCTCTAACGGACGAATGATCAGAGGCCATCGCTTAGACAACTGCGCCACCGGGGCGGCGACTTTGTTTTGCAGTAGAATGTGATGGAATTGACTAAACAGCTGCGTATTGACATAATCCTGCATTACGACGGACGGAGTTTGAGAGGTTGCAGCTGACTTCAACTGCAGACACCCAGAAAAACGGCCAAACACGCATAGTGCAGTGGTCAAACTAACCCCGAAATTTAGGAAAAACTGGCAGTGTGTGTGTGAGAAGCCAAAAAGTGGTCGGCCCAAAACAACAAATGAATCAACAGCCATGATTTTGGCAGCACTTGCCAAAAACCTAAAGAAAAGCACACGACATTTAGCAGAAGAATGTGGCACGAGTCAAAGCTCCATTATGTGTGTCATTTCAAAAGACAAATGGCAGCCTAATAAACTGCAACTGTTACACCATTTGAGTGAGGATGATCCTGATCTTCAATTTTGCAAGTGAGCTCTGCAGCAACTTCAGAAATTGTTGCCTAAATTCCCCAGGCAAACGACGCACATGTACTCGGCAGTCAACACGATGCAACAGGAAGCGCGGTTCATCGCACCAGACGACCTTCCAATCATTCAAGGTCCAGTTTTGATGCCCAAACTTCCGACGGTGAACCGAGGGCACTCTGAGCGGCATGCGGCTACGCTCAGAGTGCCCTCGACACATTACTCTCGTCGCCAACATTCAAATTACCGGCGAGTTGCGCCATAGTATCCCTTCTGTTGGCTCCTACTATACGGGATAGCCTTCATTCACCTCTAGCATCGACGAGCCGTACTCTCGTCATTACTCTCCTCACCAGCATTCAAATTACCGGCGAGTTGCACCACAGTATCCCTTCTGTTGGCTCATACCATAGGGGATAGCCTTCGCTCACCTCTAGCATGGTTGAGCCGTACTCTCGTCGCCAACATTCAAATTACCGGCGAGTTGCGCCACAGTATCCCTTCTGTTGGCTCCTACCATACGGGATAGCCTTCCCTCACCTCTAACATGGATGAGCCGTACTCTCGTCTCCAGCATCTAAATTACCGGCGAGTTGCGCCACAGTATCCCTTCTGTTGACTCGTACTATATGGGATAGCCTTCGCTCACCTCTAGCCTGGATGAGCCGTACTCTCGTCTCCAGCATTCAAATTATTGGCGAGTTGCGCCACAATATCCCTTCTGTTGGCTCGTATTATACGGGATAGCCTTCAGTGACCTTTAACATCGATGAGCCGTGGTCGTTCCGCACTTTGCTTCCAGTTACGGTCCTCCTCGGACCACTTTGTTGATGGTACTACTTACAGCTGACCGTGCATACTCTCCAAGCCTTGCCGCGTCTAGAAATTGCTCTGTCCCTATCATCTCTCCATTACAATTTGGCCTTTTTCAAACTCTCTGCCTCTCCTATATGAAGTACAACACTGATTAACTGAATTCAGTATCAGGTGTTATTCATACTATTTCATGACCTTCGCACACGCCGTTGTTTACCTGCAGTTGCTTCGATTTGCCTAAAGACGCGTGGTCATATGTTTTGGCTCTTACGTGTATGTGTGCGGGTTAAGTACTATTAAAAGAACTCAAGAATTTACACACCTATCACAAAACCAAGTGCAACAAATAACAATTAAAATTTATTTCCATAACAATTTCCAGTGTGTTTATAAACAATTAAATCATTTTTAAATAGAATAGTAAATATATTAGCAGCAAAAAAATAACACACTCATCCTCAACTCAAGCCATGGGTTTTCAGGTTATGGCATTTTTTTCTTATTCACAATACCATTGCACTTGAAGAGTTGAACTATTCACAATATTGAAGTTATGGCAGTACAGATACATTTCAAATATCTGATACAGCATCATGGAAGAGTTTGTTTGCTTAATGTCACAGAACAATTCTAAACCAGGGGATGTTCAAACAAACATATTTGAAGCTGTAGCTTAGAACAGAAATAAATACATTAAAATATGTTTGCACTAATCTAGGAACATAAATTCAACTTCTGGAGTCTACACAAACATTTTTCTGAAAACTTCAGACATTTCATTTGGCAGCGCAACCCATCCAAATCTGACGTAATCCACAAGGCTTTTGTTTAAACTGAAAAATTTAAGAACCTAATAATAATAAAAAAAAAAGCTGGGTTTTTTTTTTATGTCTGTTTCTATCAAAACGTATTTATTCATATGAGCAGTTTGTAAAAAATGCAAAGCAAATCCTCTGTGTGTAGAATTTATCACATCAAATGGGAAGCACAGACATTCTGATTTTCAAGCAAAACATCAGCTATCCTATGAAAACAGTCTATACATTTAAAAAAAAATTAATCTCTGAAAATCATTCAGAATGATCCTACATATAAGACATCCTTTCATTTGTGGTCATTTCATCCAGTTGTTAATTTCGAGTGTTCTCACATTAATTTTAGACAGGCATAATATGAAATGCATACTTCACCATAACACAAAATAGTATTTGTTTCAATATTAAGAGGCAGCAGTCTTAAAACACAAGTGAGTGCAATTGTTTTACTAAATTTGTGCACGTCAAACATCAGTGATGTTTTTCCCAAAACGATTTGTGTAACATGAACTTTAATAATGAAAAAACAGAACAGTTACAATAAAAAAAATTGAACGAATTGGGAGGGAAAATGAGAACTAGATTTTCCATTTTCATTCATTTGTATTTATAAAATGCATTCTACTTTGTATTAGAAATATAAAGTAGAATACATTTATAAAGAACAAAATTAAGAACAATGTTCTTGTAAAAGGTAGTTAAGAGTTGCTAGAAGTTCAATTCTGTTAAATCTTCAATTTTTATGCAACATTACTTAAAACTTTAGAAAGACACTTTTTTTTTCCATATATATAGATATGATATGTGAGCAAGTACAGGGTGTTTCAAAAGAGGTATACAACTTTGCATGGGGTACAGAGAATAACTTGGAAGACATACAGAAGCTGAATCAGTCGCATAGTGTAGTGGAACACAGCAAGTTTCTGCCATGTCACTGGATTACCGAATTCCGCCACGGGAGGACGTTCCACGTCAAACACTTGCGAAATGGAGACTTTCGAAGCTGCACAGCGAGCACGCTGTGCATTTGGGAAACAAAGTCTGCGATACAAGTTCAAAGGACTTTTCGCGTGCAATATGGCAGAGAACTTCCAAGTAGATGTACGATCGACGCGTGGCACAATAATTTTGTCTCTTCTATTCATCACCCGATGTAAAGCAGTCGGCCAAGTGCCGCCAACGCTGTTGGGGACAAAGTGCGCACGAGATTCCTTGAAAATTAGCAAGATGTGCATCTCAGGAAACTGGCATTCTGCATGTGACTGTGTCGCGTTCTACGACATAGTCTGCATTTGAAGCCATACAAATTTACCCTTGTACACCAGCTGAAGACGGACGATGGTGAGATAAGCAAAGATTTCTGTACGGAAATGATCACTTGGATAAAGAAAATGAGGACTTTTTAGAGACAATCAATCATTTTCAGTGACAAGTGCACTTTTCATGTTAAGTGGTCAACACCCATAAGTGCAAAATTTGGGGAAGTGAACATCCACACACCACCATACAGCTTATTCACGACAGCCCAAAAGTTAAAATTTTTCGTGCCATGAGCGTGAAGAAAGTATATAGACCCTTCTTTTGTTGAGTCCACCGTTACTGGTATTGTTTATCTCAACATGCTGCAATACCTCATCCTGCAATAAGACGACGATGACCCTGGCAGATGCTTACACTTCCAGCAAGATGCAGCACCTCCACGCTACCTAAGCACCTGTTTTCCAGGTAGTGGAGGTGCGCCTAGAGCATGGCCACCTCATTCCCCAAACTTACACCACTAAATTTTTTTTTTTTTTTTTATTGATGGTTTAATGACCACTGTGAGCAACTCGATGGGTTATAAGCAGTCGCCCGTCTCTAATTTAGGGTCACTGGTTCCAGGGAAGGGACTGAACCAGTGCTGTAAGACAAACACAACATCCATGCCTCATCGAGATTCGAACCCGGACCCATCTCGCACGAATGGTTGTGGGGCTTTGTTAAAGATCATGTCTATGTACCATGGCTACCAACCAATATTGATGAGCTGCATACAAGAATTACTGCTGTTATGCCCGATATACCATGCCGCACATGGAAGGAAACTGACTACAGATGGGATGTCTGCAGAATTACTGGAGGCAGTCACATCAAAATTTGACTCTGTATTGAAACTTCAAGTGTTACTCTACATTTGCACAGTAAGACTAATTGTTCATCTGTTACTATTTCCTTTCTATTGTCTTGCAAAACTGTATATCCCTTTTTGAAACACCCTGTATTTTCTTCAAGTAAAATTTAAATACTTCTGCTGAACAAAATGTTATGCATTAACATTTTCACTTGCTGACTGTATTGTCTCGATGACAATCTTCATTTACTGAACCCAAATCCACTTTTTTTTTTTTTTTTTTTAATTGTGGCCAGAACACTACTGATGTTAAAAACGTGTCTTCACATGTTTTTTGGAAACATTGCCACCAGCAAGGGCAATTCAAGAAATAATTACAAAAAAAAAAAAAAAAAGACCGCAATGTGCACCCAAGAGATTTTACTGAAAATGAATTGTTAAAATTATAAATATTAAACAATTAGCATGAGAAGATCCATCATTGGTTTTCATTTGGAAAACATTTTAAAGCTTCATGAAGGGGTTGCATTAATATTTTCAAGTTCACATAACAATTCTGCTTTATCAGCAGCACATTAATACATAAAAAGGAAGGACATGAACTATTTTATATATCACACAAATAAGTATAAGCTATGATCCATCATTTTCTCCTGTTTTTAAATGCTTTGTTCATTTCATTGCAAAACACACTTTAAACAAGACATTTTGCAATTAATATTTGTTTTGCTGTTTTCAAAACGTAATGGAAGATCCCAACAGTTTTAGTATAGCATCTGAGTTCCAGCATCTGCACACTTCAAATTACAAAATACATAAATAATAGAAAAAAAAATCCATAATACAGCAAACAGTAAACAAACTTAATTCTAAAGTTTCGAACGATATCTGAATAAGTTCTTCCACATGGTGGCGTTTCAATTATTGATTTACCTTACAAAAGGCATTTTAACTTAACTGCAAATTTTACTTTTTAAAATGAAGTCTGGAAACAAGCATCCAATAATTTTTTTAGCACATTTTGTTTCACGATAGATTATTTAAAACATCAGTAGTGCAATATAAAATCTTCTAGTTAGTTTACTTATTCTTCAGTTTTTGCAAAGATACTTTGTAACTGAAAACTGCTTTCAAGCTTTTCGTTAGCTATTGACATTACATCTGGAAGACACAAAATAACATTTCACCAGTTATTTGAAATTATTTTTGAAGAACTCTTAAATTACTGATGCCACAATTCATAAATAACAAAGCAAAACTGTATTAATCCTTTAGAATTTTTAAGGCAATCCAAGATAAATTTCAATTTGCAGAAGATCAGACTTTTAGTTTTACCTCATTTTAAATTGCACTTCCAGGAACATAGTACCATGCTGTAAGCTGTAATGGAACACATAGTACTATATAATCTTGAAAGGAAAACAGCATCATTGTGCTGGGAACATAAAATATAAAGATTATTAAATTCCTTATAATTCTAATAAATTGCAAGTTATGGATTGACATTTGCTGGTGTGTGAAAATATAGAAACAAAAATAATCTATGATCTTAAGAACTGAGATAATCTGTCCTGAGAGCATTTGATAGCTGCATAATTAAATTATGTGGGTAAAACTAGAATTGTTATGGACAGGGGAGGGGATATTTTAAATGGTGGGAAAGATATTTTTGTATCAGTGGGAAAATACTTGGGAGGAAAAAACGTGCTGGGATCATCAGCAACACCAGATAAACAATTTATATCATTTAAACTACTGACATGAATAAACAGAATATTATAAATCATGAGATTCCACCGAAGTGTTGCTGCAAAAGGTGTATTAGGTGGGCCTTGAGAAACAGCTGACTAATCAATGCCAACACAGGAAAAAGGAGATTTCCAGCCAGATTTTGTAATGTTATGAAGACCCAGGTTTACCAGAAAGAACTGTCGCTGGGGCGAGATCTGGATACACCATTCTGTCCTTTTAAGCAAGAGACAAGTATTGAGTGGAAATTCTGTCCCAAACAAATAAATAAATAAATAAAAGGCTCCAAAAAAATATATTTCTTACCTTGTTTGGAATATGCATGGACCTATTCTGGGACTTCATCTGAAAAACAGACAAGTACTTAAAGCACAACATGTTCAGTAATGCTTAACAACAAACTAAAGCCCGCAATTTGCAACAAAAGAAAAGGATCCTTGTAAAAAAAATTTCTCCTGCAACATGAAAATGCTCATTCTCGTGCAATGACTGCAACCATAGTGACAATTTAAAACCTCAAATTTGAGGTTCTTCCACATCCACCTGACAGCTCGGGACTCGCATCTCCTCATCTCTTAGGTTCATTTAAATAAGTGTTACGAGGTCAGCAGTATAGTAGTGAAGAATAGGTGAATGAAGCAGTGCATACATCTTCAGGGACAGCTGAAGATGTATGGAACCTTCAGGGAAACCTTCTATAATGGGATCAAAAGGCTTGCAAACAATTATAAAAAGTGTGAGGAACTGAAGTGAGACTACATTAATTCTAAAGTTACACAAGTCTCACTTAGTTTTTAACAAATGCAACAAAACTTGTAAAAAGCAATGCTTGTTAACTGTCAACTTTGCTTTCTTGAAATCCTTGCTTGCTTTCATGAAAGAGGCTCTAATGCTAAGCAATATCAGAATAACTATACCACTGGGATAAGAAAAACTGATATTCAGCCAACACCAAGGCTAGGGCCAAATTAAGGACCTGGACCGCCCTATTTAAGGGGGGAGGGGGATGGTGATAGAGCTATTATTAAATTGTTTGTAGAAATGACCTAATCAATACTGAACTTTTATTATTATTACTGTGAAAGTAATATTTAATGTGGGGCTGGCTTTGTTGCACTCTTACTGGTCAATTTCCAAGGCTGTGTCGTTAAAGAAGCAGTTTCAGTTTTCAGAAAACTCTTCGTTACTCTTCTCTGAAACTGCTACCTCATTTTAAGATTACAATAAATTTTACACTATTAAAAATTATTGTTATAAATTTGTAAGTTATTAATCAAGTTCTACAACTTTTCAATTTTACACAAGCAAATTCGCTATTTAGGATGAAATATCAAACATCTCCTTCATTTGACACAAAGGTTAAATAAAACAAAATATGAGTAAAAATACTGTATAATATTTATATATACATATAGTATTATAATATTAATATAATATATACTATATATAATATTATATAATATTTATATACCATATATATAAATATATACACACATACTGGGTGGCTCAAAAGTCTGTTTAAATTTCAAAACTTCGTACCAAAAGAACAAATGTGTGTATTACAGTGCTTATCTTCACAAAACATCACTTTCTTATTTCTGGCGCTAGTGTTCCTGACTAAAGCAGTGAAAATGTTAGTAAAAATATCTGAATATGCAGACTATGCGAGCATATCACCCCTGGCTACTAACCTGTATACACAAGCAAATTCGCTATTTAGGATGAAATATCAAACATCTCCTTCATTTGACTTCTTCTCTGCTAAATGGATTCTTAATTCAAAACTTCAAATGGCTGAATGAGATGTTGGATAAAGTGAAGCATGAGAGGGAAAAGAGTGACATCTCAAGGAACTTAAACAGTGAATGATAGAACTATAATTAAAGATGCTGAATTTATAAGGTGTCATATTGGCAATTGTAAATCACTGACACAATCCTTCAAGCTTATGCACCCATCTCAAGTCATCCCAATGAAGAATCTGACAAAACTTTATGAGAAATATTTAGGCATTATCACCCCTGATGGCAGCATCTAAGTAGCATGAGAAAGCACATCCCAAATAAGCATGGGGCATTAAAATATGAAAATTGAGTGGCAATAATATTAGAATAAACTTCCAGTACGTAGATTTGGAAATAGCAACAAAAAAGAAAAATAATCTGAGAAACATTTCAATTTGTGGAGGCCCAAGCCCCTTTTTTTTTTCTTTAGGTGTCACCTGATTATGAGATAAAACAGAAAAGCAATACTGTAACAAAAATGAATAAACAACACAAATGAAAAGTGTTACAAAGACTATAAATAAGATACATCTGCCAAAGACAAGGCAAAATATCCTATAGTCACTCTGCTCCAGTCCTGGATAAAATCACTTATGTTGTAAGAGCAGGAGACTAAAAAAACTGAATCAAGAACAATTCTGAGCAGGCAATGGGAAACACATGAGTCCTGATAACACCAGTTACTTCTCAAAGGGGAGTGCAAAGTAGAACAAAACAGCCATGTTAGTGTATATAGTTCATAAAATCTTCAATGAAGGACTGTCGCATATCCTGGGATATATCAATCAGGTTCAAGCGAAAACTTAAACATTTTTGTAGCTACTAGGGACCTCTGAACATAGTATTTGATTTACAACTTAAATGTAGAAATATTTAGTTTTTGTTACAATTAAATCCATAGATCTGAGTCAATATAATGGGATGTGCAATAGCAGAAATCATGTTCTCAATATAATTACTTTACACTGCGTAGCATTTTTTTATTTATTTATTTATTTAATTTTTTTTTTTTTTTTTTAATGCAACATCTGTTCACTTACTTATTTGGGAAACAAAAATTTGAAGTTGTTGTAATTGGTTGTTTGTATACAGTCAAATGAACCAAAAAAAAAAAATAAGTAATTTTCACATCACAATGTTTCACACTGTTTTGAAAACAGTGTTGGTATTTGGGGACTCGTACAGAAATGCAAACACGTCTTTATATGAAACTGAAACAAATGGAAGCATTTATTTTTAAAACTACTGGACATCTGTATCTTAAAATTTCACATGCACTTAGGCTGATATAACTTTAAGTCTCTCCTTTAGTGCTCTTTTTTTCTTTTTTTTTAATGTGTTAATAAGTGCATTTAAACAAAACAAAAGAAATTGCACGCATACATACATGTGAAGTTGAACACAAATTGGACTGGATAATCTCCACCAAAAATTTTACAATTTCAAAACATAAGTGCACAGTACTGAAAGCTGTTGCACATATTTTAGTCACCATTCATGATATTTCAGAGTTACAATGCACAAATTCTATGCAACATATTTGTCCTTAATTATATCACTTGATTTCATAATTTAGGAAAAGAAAAGTTTTTCAAAACAAATCAAATTTGTTCATGAACATAGTTTTCACAAAACATTTCATTTGCTTTACAATCCTAAACACTACCAACCAATAACAATCATACTTCACACAGCCACAAGAGGTATATTTCAACTAAAACCAAATTAACGATGTCCTGCGGAACATGCATAGTTTATTACCAAATTCCTTAAAATTCTAAAGGAAGAAATGTGTTTTTCCTACACAAGTAGGTACATAATTAACTGCTGTCAGTCTGAAGCAACTGTTATGAAATAAATCAACATAACAAAAGAGCATACACCATTAAAATATCTAAAACTATTTATCAAAATATATGAGTATTAGCTCTAGAACCATAATAATCAGACTTACAAATTAAAGTAATTATAACCAAATTAATCACATTTCTTTTCAAACCAAGTGCAAAATTTGCAGAAAAAAAAAAAGCAAAAAAACATGACACCCAATTTAAAGTAAAATATAAGAATACTTCTGGAAGAATACAGTGAATCAAAAAAATATAGCACCAAATCCAAAGAAAAAGTATCTAAAAATTCTGGTAAATTTGTGAATCATTCATATTGCTGATGGTTTTCTTGCAAATCTTACATAGCTGAATCAGTGTGTGCTGATATGCTCATCTGAAGACAGCAAATACAAAAATGTTAAGTTAAACGACACTAGGGTTTCAAGACTCCATTTCACTACAGTCATCACTACTAATGGCACTAAAAATACTAGGAAATTAATGTTTATTTGCATGGCAAGGTAGCTTTGTACAGAGAAAATATCAAGGCAAAATTATGTATTGTCATATATACACAGTTTATGTTTCATAAACTACATGTTGGAATATTTTATGCAATACACAAAAACAGTGTCAAACAATTGTGGTTTACAATCATTCCTTTACTGTACAGCTACACAAAAGCTCCACAGCTATATTCAAACAGTATACTTCAAGAATTAACCTTCAAACAGCAGTGGTGCATCTACAGAAACAAATGTTAACACTGCAGAATCAAACTGCAAACACAAAGAGTACCTCAGTGTAAAAATATGTAATTTAAAAGCAATCACATACACATTGAATGGTTCTATTATCAGTTTTACTGAATTTCAGAGAATAAATCATAACAGAAATTGCAGAACATGAGAAATTAGGGATATGGTTTGTTATACAAATGTTCCATGTGTTCTACATATTCATTTTACCTTCCCATTATTTTAAATCAACTACTGCCAAAGTAAACAAACTTCTCAAACTTACAGGAATGCCAACTCTAACAACATCAATTAATAATAGTAATGGTACAAAGCAAAATCTTACATATTCTACATTACATAAGATTCACATTTGCATGTTAGTGTTATACATTACACAACAAAATCTATGACATTTAAAATAAGTTACAAAAAAATGCGTCTACATAAACAAAATAAAATATATGAAAGCTAATTATTCTTTGCAACAGAACAATAACTATCTGATAGTTTTTTTTTTTTTTTTTTTTGCATAAATAACGTGATTCAAAAGAACACAGAAAAATAAAAACAAGGAAATAAAGCTCAGTACAGATATACATCAAGTTCACACATCCCTATGCTTGCAAATTTTTGTACAAACAAGGATTTAATTTTTAATAACATCAATCACTTACAAACTATGTCTACAAATGTTATACTTCACTCGCCATGACTAATTCTGGTCAAATTTTGGAGGTCATATGTTTCAAAAGCTGCAGATAATAATGAAATATTTTAATCTGAAGAACAATAAAAAAACCAGCAGTACAAAAATAGTAAAACATGAAATATTAGACCATTGTTAAGAAATAGAAACATATTAAAAAATGGGACTGCAATGAATTTTTTTTCCGAAAGACTATACATGCATAATTAATTCAAACTATGACAAAGAAATTGATAACGAGAAACAGTACACCAATTAAGAAGTAAATAGTAACACTGTACTAGTGATCCGATTTATTGGCGTAGGAAGTAGACACATTAGCGTTTCCAAGCTTCTGCACTTCAACCAGATGGCTTTTTCAAGGAAGTTAGACAGAAACTGCAACTGAAAAATAGAACGCATTAACAATTTGAACGTGGAAATTTGACTTGACAACAACAGATACGACGTTATATTCATTTAAAGATATGACGCATCACGTTGGTTGGTAAGCACAAGGCTTTACTTGAAGAATGGGTTCCAAATTCGTGGCAACTCGAGTGAGACGCAATCATTGCAAGTATTGCTGTTGGTAATGATCTCCAATATTTGCAATGATTGCGTCTCACTCGAGTTGCTACGGATTTGGAACCCATTCTTCAAGTAAAGCCTTCTGCCTGCCAGGATACCACGCGTGCAACGAACGTGCGTGACGCGTCATATCTTTAAATGAATATAATGTTGTATCTATTGTTGTCAAGTCAAGTTTCCACGTTCAAATTGTTAATGCGTTGTTAATGCGTTCTATTTTTCAGTTGCAGTTTTTGTCTAACTTCCTTGAAAAAGCCATCTGGTTGATGTACGAAAGCTTGGAAATGCTAATGTGTCTACTTCCTACGCCAATAAATCGGATCACTAGTACAGAGTTACTATTTACTTATGACAAAGAATTTTCACTTTACACTGTGCAAAAACAGTAAATTTCGTGGAGAAAATGGTAGTATGGTGACATTTCACAAGTCTTTATAATCTGCCTTATGTTAGGATGGTAGTGAAAGAGGCAATATATATGTTAAGTGTATATATAATACCACTTTGTGTGTGTGTGTGTGTGTGTGTGTGTGTGTGTGTGTGTGTGTGTGTGTGTGTGTGCGCGCGCACGTACATGCTCTTTTGTGCGTGTATATCATGTTTCATTCATAGTAAAGGACATACATAAATCACCAATTTAAAAACAATAAAAATTAGAACTTCAGGAACGAATGCAGCTATTTAATTAGCTTTTAACAAATGATATTCTTCTGATTCTATTAGTAGAAATCAAAATATTTTTGACAACCCAGTTTCATTGCTACGATCCGAGACAGATGGTGCAAGTGCAATCAGATACCCAAACGAACAGAATGCATTGGCAGCAAGCATGCAGCATGTGCTTTGCGGTGCAACGGAAAGTCATTCTGTGACTGCCATACAGCAGCTGTTAAAACAAAAAATTATCAACAGGGTGCATAGTGCACTGTGAATCAGGTCAAGGTTGGATAGCTCTTTCTGAAGCTACAGTGAAATGCGTGGTAAGCATACTTAAGAAGTCAATGTAAATTGACTAGGCAATCAAGCATGGAACTTCAGAAGACAGAAACAACTATGTTACCTTATGTAAATGACTGAACTTGAAACTAAACAAACTGCAGCTACTTCATGTACTATTAGATAGTAACTAGAATCACTGTAGAATTACACAGTAACATGAGTAGAGAAAGACCAACCAAGTGGCCCCCGAAGTCCCCAGATTTGATATATCACCCGATTTTTTTTTAATGAGGCTGTATTAAAGATCATGTGTAGACACCCTCTCTACCAACTACCATTAAATAACTCAAAGAATTGTAACAGCTGTTGCTACTGTAGATGTAGAGAATTCCATGTTTTCCAGGGTATGTATGGGATCAAAATTACTGTAGGAGGGTTATTTGGTGCATAACATGGGGCAGTCAAGTAAAATATTCATAAAATTGTGACTTGCACAAAAAATCAGATTTGTATCTATATAATTTTTTTTCTTTTATGTTAATTGATGCCTTTGTTTCTAAGCACAATTTTTTTCTAATTTGTCAGCTAGTTTTGGTTTACTCTCTCTCTCTCTCTCTCTCTCTCTCTCTCTCTCTCTCACACACACACACACACACACACACACAAGTAATGCAAAAGTGGGCATAACTTTTTTTATTAACTGACACAGGTATTTCAACTTTCAATTGCACATGTTGGTACAATAACTCTTCCTCTACAGTAACCATTCTTCTTCATTGCGGATAAATAATGGATTCCAAGCAGAAGCAACGTGCCTTCACTGAGTTCTTGATGAAGGAAGGGTGCAGGCTGTCCGATATCCACAGAATGTTTACTGAGATAACACCACTGACAAGAGCAATGTGCACAGATGGATGAAGAAGTTTAAAAAAAGGGGGGGGGGGGAACAACATCACTGAAGACAAACCACATAGTGGAAGACCATTATCTGCAACCACTGACACAAATAGTCAGTGAGTGGATGAATTGATTCACACGGGGAGACGAGTTACAATCCGTGAGCTTGTTACATAACTGGACTGTGGTCATAATGCCATACAGAAGATGGTGGAAGACTTGTGTATCGAAAATGTGTGCAAAGTGGGTACCTCGGCAGTTGACACCCGATTTGAAGAAGAGAAGGGTGAAAGTCTGCTCTGATCTGCTGGAGGCGTTTGAAGCCAATGAAGACACGGTTTTTTTTCCCCGATCTTGTGACGGGATGAAACGTGGACATATCTTTATGATCTGAAAACGAAGAATCAATCCATGGAATGGCATCACACCAAGGCCTAAGAAGTTCAAGAGCCAGAGATCAGCACAGAAAGTCATGGTCACTGTCTTTGGGGATGACAGGGGTATCATTCTCCTTGATTTTCTGGAATGTGGCCGTACCGTGACCAGCGAGCGGTACATTGAGACACTCGAGAACCTTAGAGAAGCCATAAGGAGGAAGAGACCGAACAAGAATCTGAAAAGGATCCGCATTCACCATGACAATGGGAGACCACACACATCTTTGGCAAAACATCAGGCGATCAGCAAATTAGGCTGATCGGTGGTTCTCCATCCACCATACAGGCCAGATCTGGCACCCTCTGACTTCCACCGGTTCGGTCCAATGAAGAACACTTTCCGGGGACAAAGATTTGATGACACAGATGAGATGAAAGTGGCTGTGAAGAAGTGGGTACAACAGTCCACACCTGAATTTTTTCAAAGAAGGATTCAAGAGTTGGGTTCAACGATGGCACAAATGCATTGCTTGTGCTGGAGACTATGTTGAGTAGTACCTTTGTATAAAGAGTTACTGTACCAACACGTGCAATTTGAACGACCTCTGTTCAATTATTATAAAAAGTTATGCCCACTTTTGCATTACTTTTGGTACAACCCTCATGTATGTGTGTGTGTGTGTGTGTGTGTGTATACAATTAGTCACAAAGTTTACTGCCAAAACACAGTTTACACTGAGTCTATGATAAAGAAATCTCGACATTATAAATGCCGCCAAAGAAAAGACTCTCACGAACTGTACAAAAAATGATGTAATAAATGATAAAAATCATAACAGTATATATAGTGCACTAAGAATATTCAACTTGCATAATTTATTTTCTAAATAATATATATCTTTTATAAAGCAAAGAATTTCAAGACTTTCTGGAAAAAAAGCCTTTTCACATACACAACTTAGGTTTTATTTGTTTTTCTGTTAAAAATAAATCTCACAGTGAAAGGAATGAATGCATAAAGCAACCACAATTATTTTTGCTTATTATTTCTCACAGCAGGTACAGAGGTATATAAATACATAATTATACATAATCCAAAATTCAACATATTTAACTTATAGATATTCTAAACATATACATATGATCTCAGTTTTACTTTTCCTGAAGCCCAATGCAGAAGATATTATTTTTGCAAAGACTAGAACATAAACATTGTACTATGGATATACATATATACATATGTAAGTATATATAATATACTTTCTTTCAATGAAATTTAAATTTTCTTGTAAAATCTTACTTTTGGTTACTTCTGGAATCTTTACACAAGTACAGCTAGATGATTTTGCAATCCAATAGAAATTATATATATATATATGCACACCCACACACATATACACACATGGATATACAAACAGGATACATGTACATATCTCTGTGCATGTGTGTGTGTACATAAACATACCTGTATATAAATACATACATATATACATATTCATATGTGCATATATGTATGCAGTTTATGTAAAGTTATGTGGTTAAATAGAATCCCTCAGAGCACTGTTTGTACCTTGTGGTTCCATGCTTCAACTACAGCGCCATTCTATTCCCCACAGCATTGTGCTATACAAAATATCAACATCAGATGATTAGCAGCCGTCATAGAAATGGATTGCTGGGATTGGCTTTTGGCAATCCAGTAAGCCCCATGATATTTGATCCAGCCTATGGAAAAATAAAATAAATAGAACATCTCATCTTTCAAGAAGGTTAATACGCCATTTTATCATGTTTTACATGAGAGAAATCAAGAAAAGGACAACTACACACTGTTATTGACAGTGGTTTCAATAACTCAGTTTTTGAGACACCATTAAATACAAAAAATCTACTTATTAAATCATGTGTAGATTTAAAACAGTCTCTTTAAGGGGAGTAATATGTGAAAGACAATTAAAAACAAGAAATGTGACACCGAATTTCGGTTGTATGAGTACGTCTTTTGAATCCGTTCTGACGCAAACTGAATTTATCAGAGCTATTCAAAGTAAACGGAATGAGTTACTTAGCCCCAGTGGCTAAAAAGCATGTTGCGAAAATTAATAAATGACACCAAAAAGGTTTCTCGTAGCACAAGGAAGGTATCAGAGACAGAAAGATTTTCAAATTGAACAGTTAAAAGAAGAAATGTAGAAAAGGAAACGTGATATAAATCTACATATGCTAGCAGAATAATTTTGCATAATGGAAAAGTTGAAAATACACAAAAAATGTTCTTTATGGAAAAAGCTATGCTAAGGAAAAAGAACTTTTCACATACATCTCCCAGAAGCAGAGATGGCGAAAAAAAAAAAGTTTTGATCATTACGCACCTACCGAAAAATCTTTGCATTATTTAAAGAGGATAATGCTCCACATCTCTATTGTAGCGAATGGCACACAGTGAAAAAAGAAATTTATCAATAGTGTTTTTAGAAGCTACAATACAGGTGCAAACTGAAGTACATAAACATCACCTACTGACAGAAATGTGAACTACAAGGTAAATGGCATCTGGTGTTGAAATAATTTTTTTAATATGACATGTAGAAACAGAGATATTGAGAAAAACATTAAGCATTTGCGCCCCCTGGTGGTGAAATTGGGCATTATTTCGGAAGAAAATAAGAACACAGAGTTTGCTTAGTAAGTATCAGACTGAAAAAGAAGTTTTTTCAATCGGATTTTTAGCCCCGAAGATATTTCTGTAAACGAAAACGGGAACTTAAGCTCTCTGGTGGTAGACTTGTGCATTAAGAAAAATTTGAAATTATATGAGAAACATTTTTCAGCACAAACGCTCTCCAACAAATAAACAATTTTTCAATAGAGGTAATTATTTTAAAAAGTTTGTGACATAGTCCTGATGATGAACTAGGCTTTAGTTTGACCACCAACTTTTTTAAAATAGTTATTTCCACAATTTTTCAAATCAGAATCTTAGAAGCAGAGCTATGGACAAAAATAAGCTATGAATCTATGCACCCTGGCAGAAAAAAACATGCATTATTTTAAGAAGAAAGTATTCTCAAAAGGTTTTTCGATGTGAACGGTATCTGTCTACGAAAGATTTTTCCAATCTAGTTTTCAGGAGCTCAGATTTTGCTGCAAATGTATTAGAAGCAGAAATAAATACTTACGCCCCCTGGTGGCCAAACCATTTTTTTTTTACCAAATATTAGAAATTATATGCAAAATATTTCCCATAAGGAGCTGTATCCGATACAGAAAGAATGTTTTGAATCGGAGTTTTAGAAACAGAGATGTTGGGAGGAAACACAATTTACCTTTACGCCCTAGCGCAAAAGTCTATGAATTACTTGAAAATTTTGAAATTATATAAAAAACATTTTGCATCAGAAGTGCTATCCAACAAAGAAGGGATTTTTCAAATCAGACTCTTGGAAGCAGAGATATTGACAAAAATAAGATATGTATATGCATGGTTTCTCTGCCCCTGGCAGAAAAACCATACATAACTTTAAAAGAAAATATCCCGAAAAGGTTTATCGGCGTGAGTGGCATTGGTCCACGAAATTATTTTTTTAATCGAGATTTTAGAACCTCATATTTTGCTGCAAATGCATCAGAAGCAGAAATTTGGCCCCTTGGTGGCCAAACCATTCCTTACCAAATATTAGAAATTATATGCAAAGCATTTTCTATCAGGAGTTGTATCTGGAGAAGAAAGAATTTTTCAAATCGGAGTTTTAGAAGCAGAGATATTGGGGAAACCTTGGTGGCCAAACCATTCCTTACCAAATATTACAAATTATATGCAAAGCATTTTCTATCAGGATTTGTATCTGGTGCAGAAAGAATTTTTCAAATCGGAGTTTTAGAAGCAAAGATATTGAGGAAAACACAATTTACCTTTACGTCCCCCAGCGGGAAAATCTATGTGTAACTTGAAAAAGTAACTATACCTAAAATAGTCTTCCACATAAGTGTAATCGAAAGGAAAAAAGAATTTTTCCAATCTGATGTTTAGAAGCAAATATATGGAACAAAATGTATTTTGAATTCAACATCATCTGCATTTACACCCTCTAGTGGCGAAATTGTGCATCATATAAAAAAACGAAATGAAGGATCATCATTCGCACATTTCAAGCTTCCCAATGCAAAAAGAATTTTCGAAATCGGACTAATAGTTGCAGAGATATGGTGTTCACAGATGGATGGACAAACCAATAACGTAAGTACGATCTTTTACAAGACATGCTAAAAATGAACACTACATATTAAACTGAAATAGCATATCATTAGGAACATAAATAGCAATCAGACATATGCCATCTTCACTTATGTACGCAACTATCACAATGAAATGGCTTTGTCTAGAGCTGGCGAAATCATCAATAGTACTATTGATAGTACTGAAAGTTTTACCCAGATCTGAATATCGATAGTACATCGATTTTTATTTTTGAGCTATCAATAGTTTTCCAGTTCTCAATGCTGTAAATGTAAACCACTCAGCTCACACTGATGGCATTAGTGGTAGGAATGTCCACTTTCAGCTCGTTTTTGGTATCAGAAAATGGAATAAAGCCACATTGATTCACTAATTAGTTTTTCTTTCAGCATAAGAAAAGTAAGCTATATAGCACATATCCTTTAGTAGTATCACTGCAGTTTTACTTTGAAATGTTTTCTCAATGTTTCTGTTGCTGCAATGTTTCCAATGCGATGTTAAATGTGAAAAAAGTCCCAAGAAAAAAGTCAATGCTAAACCACTCCTCTTTCACAATGCATTTCTTTTTTTGCTGCAAATTTTGAAGTTCATAATACATTATGTCGTGAAAGATTCTGACACGTGTGGTTTCCAGGGTCCGCCATGTTGGTTTTTGCCTCATCTACGACTAGCTCCAATCTCAAACATGGACACAATTGCAGTTCACGCTCACTTTACAGGATTTCCATATGTATTTGAAGTGCAGATTACAGTTTCCTGTTAAACCCGAGATATTCACCTTCCTTTGAATTCGATACCTCCACAGATTCACTTCTTCCTCCATTTCCTTTCCCCTAGATTTTATCCAAATAATTCTCAAGGGCCGAGGTAAGGATTCGACAGCCAACTGACACAATCACTCTCCCTCCCTTTGTACTTTTGCTCTGTCTGTTCCATTTTAACTCAACAAGGTTGTGATTATGAAAAAAAAAATGCACAAAAATAAAGTAACTGAGCCACAGCCCCACAGAAAACTTATTTATTAACTTCCTCACAATTTTTTTTTTGTGATTTGGTCAAGTGTTTTTTGAAAAGTTCCTTTGTTAGTAGAACTGCAAAGCTGCCTTTTTTGGCTATGGTAGAAAGGAAAATGTAGAAAACACTATGCAAAACAGAATATGATAATTAAGGAACTATGAATTCACTCATGCTTCATGAAAACCACAAAGGTTGTACCAAAAGTAATGCAAAAGTGGCTATACCTTTTTTTTTTTTTTTTAACTGACACAGGTCTTTCATATTGCACATGTCGGTAGAGTAACTCTTCTTCATTGCAGGTAAATAATGGTTTTCAAGCAGAAGCAACGTGCCGTTGTTTAGTTTTTGACGATGGAAGGATGCAAGCTGTCTGGCATCCACAGAAGGCTACAGAATGTTTACGGAGATGACACCATTGACAAGAGCAATGTGCACAGATGGATGAAGAAGTTTAAAGAAGGGAAAACCAGCATTGAAGACAAACCACGCAGTGGAAAACCATCATCTGTGACCACTGACACGAATCGTCAGCAAGTGGATGAATTGAATCACGCGGAGAGACGAGTCACAATCAGTGAGCTTGTTGAACAACTGGACTGTGGTCACAATGCCATACAGAAGATGGTGAAAGATTTAAGGTATCGGAAAGTGTGTGTAAAGTGGGTACCTCGGCAGTTGATACCCGATATGAAGGAGAGAAGGGTGGAAGTCCGCTCTGATCTGCTGGAAGCGTTTGAAGCCAACGAAGACACGTTTTTTTTTTCGATCTAGTGACGGGATGAAATGTGGTTATATCTTTACAATCCAGGAACAAAGAATCAATCCATGGAATGGCATCACACCTCTTCACGGCCTAAGAAATTCAAAAGCCAGCAATCAGCATAGAGTCATGGTCACTGTTTTTTGGGATGACAGGGGTGTCATTCTCTTTGATTTTCTGGAATGCGAGCATACTGTGACCAGCAAGCGGTCCATGTACACTGAGACATTCAAGAAGCTTAGAGAAGCCATAAGGTGGAAGAGGCCGAACAAGAATCTGAAAAGGATCCACATTCATCGTGACAATGCTAAACCACTCCTCTTTGGCAACAAATCAGGCGATCAGCAAATTACGTTGGTCGGTGGTTCCCCATCCATCGTACAACCCAGATCTGGCGTCCTCTGACTTCCACCTATTCAGTCCAGTGAAGAACACTCTCTCGGGCAATGATTTGATGATACAGACAACGTGAAAGTGGCTGTGAAGAAGTGGGTACAACAGTCCACACCTGAAGTTTTTCAAAAAGGATTCAAGAGTTGGTTTTAACAATGGTGTAAATGCATTGCTTGTGATGGAGACTATGTTGAGTAGCGCCTTTGTATAGAGAAAGAGTTACTTCACCAACATGTGCAATTTGAACGACCTCTGTCAGTTAATAAAAAAGTTTTGCCCACTTTTGCATTACTTTCGACACAACCCTTGTAATTATCATAGCTTTCGCTCACTCAATGATACTTGGATAGAATGGATTGTCTAAACATATGTTTCAAAGTCTATCAGATCTTATCTTTTGAAAATACAGAAAGGTAAGCAACATTGTTGCCAGATATCATCCTTCAGCACAGAAAGCAACATTTCACCTGCACAATTGTTACCAACATGTTATCCATAGCACTATCAATAATTATCTATTGTTTTTTTGTTGTTGTTGTTTTTTCAAACTATCAGAAACTATTGATAGTTCTCGAGCTCTAGCTCTGTCAGCATCTAACCGCAAAGGATTCAGACCTGTGTGAAGTGTAAACAGCAGCAATATGGGTAAAAGCTTATTATTTAAGTAATTTGGAAAGAAGGCACTCGATAGGGAGGTGCAAGCATCTCAGAAACAGCAAACCTCAACAATTCAAGAACGACTGTATTGTGGGTGTTCAATGGATGGTGTACAAATAACAAAACAAGCAGTCAGCGGTCTTCCTATGGAAGGAAACAACTATTCAAGAACTACATTGTTTGTGTACGATGAGTGGAGCACAAACAACAAAACAAGCAGTCAGCAGTCTTCCTGTGGAAGAAAACAACTATTCAAGAAACTGCATTGATTATGTACAATGAATGGTGCACAGACAACAAAACAAGCAGTCAGCATTCTACCCGTGGAAGGAAATAACTATTCAAGAAACTACATCAATTGTATACAATGAGTGGTGCACAGACAACAAAACAAGCAGTCAGTGGTCTTCCTGTGGAAGGAAACAACTATTCAAGAACTACATCGATTGTGTACAGCGAGTAGTGCACAAACAACAAAACAAGTAGTCGGCAGTCTTCATGTGGGCAGAAATGACTGGTCGACATCTGATGGCAACACAGCTGGAGAGGATTGTATGAGGTAGCATGTGAGCTGCATTATGTCAAGTAACCACACAGTACAACAGAAGTAGCCACGGTAGTATGTCTATATATAATCTGGCCCACATTGGTGTAAATGGGCTATAACAGCAGACATCCTGTTTGATTACCACTCATCTCTACTGAAAACTGATAAATTAGTCTGCAGTGGGCCACGAACACCAAACCAGAACTTTGAGTACTAGAAAAAGATTGCCTACTCTAATGAATCATGTTTTTAGTTAATACACACCAGCATGGGCCAAAATATGGCATCAACAGCATGAATCGATGGATCTCAGCTACCTAGTTTTAATGGTAAAAGCTGGTGGAGGCGAGTAATGGTATGGGGTCTGTTTTCAAGGCAGGCATTGGGTTCCTTAATGCCTCTGGAATGGCATTTAGATGCCACAAGGTATCTTAACATCACAGTGCACCAAGCACACTAGTACATGAGCATGGTGTTTCTTGATGGAGAGGGCCTCCTCTAGAAATAGAATGGACCATGCCACAAGTGGTTTCAGGAGCATGACAGTAACTTCAATGTGCAACAAGTTAGTAAAATCATGCAATGCATTGATTATGATATGCTTTCCAACATACCAGAAATCATAACTCAAATTATGAGGATAATAGCTGTGGAATAAATCTTGCTCCTGTTCCCCGTCCTTTGACCCCATTTTGATGATATTGAACAGAACCGGTTCAGTATACCTCTGAAACAACATACCAAAGTTTTGTCGCAATAGAAGCATTTTTAGTCAAGTTATGACCATAATGGCTGTGGAATAAATCTCGCTCCTGTGTCCTGATCTTTGACCTCATTTTGATGATATTCAACAGAACCGGTTCAGTATACCTCCGGAACAACATACTAAAGCTTTGTCACAATAGAAGCATTTTTGTGCAAGTTATGATGCATAAGGGCAATGGAATAGATCCCGCTCCTATGTCATGACCTTTGACCTCATTTCGCCCATTTTCAATAGGGTTCATACCCAGGTTGTCCCCTACCACATACTAATAAAATTTCATCAAAATCAAACCATTTTTACGCGAGTTGTCATGTGGATGGACAGACAAAGCTGGAGCATATACGCTTCTTCAACCTACGGTTGGAAAGCATAAAAAATTACCCCCCACAGTCCCTAGAACACCTAAGAGATGAAACTGAGAGTGACATTCGTAACAGAGATCCATCAAACATTCAGTAATTGATAGAAGCCATAGCATCCCATTGGATGAACATATCTGTAGAATGAAATCAGTACCTCATTGATTCCATGCCACATCAAGTTGAGGCAGCTTTGAAGATCAAAATGGCGGCTCAACACATTATTAGGTAGACGTTCTGACTAATTTGCTATTTCAATGTATAAACAGGATGGCCAATGATAGGATAAAATAAACAAAAAAGTAGAAAGAAACTTCACAGAATATGTAGTCATATTTTGCTGATGATGTAGTCATTTTTGCAACTACCCCATCAGAGCTGCAGAGTATGATCCAGAAACTTGCTGACAAGAGTAAAGAAGTGGGATTAAAAATGAACTTTCAGAAGACAAAAGTGATGTACAATGCTTTTGCAAGAAATGAAGATTTAGGGATTGATGGAGAAAAGCTGGAGATAACAGACACGTACGTTTATCTTGGACAGCAGATATCAAGTTAGGGTCACATTGATGAAGAAATTAATCGGCGTACAAAACTTGCCTGCTTTTGGAAGAAACAGCATAATTTTCAAGAGCAATATGCCATTATGTCTTAAAAGAAAAGTGTTTGATCAATGCATCCTTCCAGTGTTTACGTACGTTGCAGACACGTGGACCTTAACTAAAAAAGACATACAAAGACTGCAGACAACTCAAAGCAGCTTGGAGAGGTGCACGCTTGGTGTAACCAGAAGAGATAAGAAGAGAAACTCGTGGATCAGAAAAATGACAAGAGTGGAAGACATCCTAATCAGAGTAAAATCCCTGAAATGGCAATGGGCTGGACATACTGCCAGAAGGACAGACCATTGATGGACAGCCAAAATTTTAGATTGGATTCCAAGGAACAGGAAAAGACCCAGAAGAAGACCACATGGGAGATGGGTGGATGAAATTCGAAAGTATGTGGGAGTAACCTGGCGAAGACTGGCACAAGACAGACCATTGTGGAAGAGGCTTGGGAGAGACCTTCGTCCAGCAATGGATTGATAATGGTTGACAGCGATGATGATGATGATGATGATTTCATAAAATTTCATAAATATGTTGGCTACCACAATGAAGGCAAACTTCACACCAGTTTTTGAGATTTACAAAGAATCTTTGTTATTGTGGGAATGCCAATCATATATAACATATTCCATGTTATGTTTAGTTCCCTTGTAAATCAAATTTATCTCCAGGTGTATGATCACACAAACACTTCTTTTTGAATGCTCCATAGAACAGCACGTTTTACTACAAGATCCAGTGAATGAGATTGCTATGGGAACCAAATTTCACGAGAAACAGCAAAAAGTTGCCTAGTAATGAATCCAATTTTAATTTCCCTTTATATATCACAGGACCATTTTGTTGGAACTACTACTCATATCATAAATCTCTGGAGCAAAAACTTCGGCTACACTTTAGAGTTCGGCCCCCAATCGTCTCCTTTAGCTATCGTGCCAATGGAATGCCGGGAGAAACGTTTCATGACAGGTGGCGCTGCAGCTGCGTCGGCGCTTTCTCCTGCGCTCTGTGTGTTACGTAATTGCTGTTTGCATCTTCTGTTTGCCCTGTTCTCACGTTACAGGGAAAAGTGAGCAGTGTTCCCATTTACTTGGGACGTGGTTTGAAGCTGCTTGTATTCCTCTTGATAAGGTGATGACTCTTTTGTATTGTTTCGCCAAAGGATTGTCCTACGATGATGCAATTGAGGAATCTTCCCAGGGTGGGGTTCCCACATCCTCTGCGACAGTCAGTGACTATTATCAGTCTTGCAGAGAACTAGTCGCAGAGTTTATGGTAGCTTACGAACAAGACAAAGGACAGCTTGGAGGCCCTGTTGGTGTCATCGTAGCAGTGGATGAGGCTAAGGTTGGGAAGCGGAAGTATAATCGTGGTCGTCTCGTTGAGGGCACCTGGATCCTTGGCATCTTTGAACGAGATTGAAAATGATTCAGGGTTGAGATCTGCCCGCAGAATAACTGCTCTGCTCGCACATTGCTGCTGCTCATCCAGAAACATGTTCAACCTGGAACTACTGTCATGGAGGATCAGTGGGCTGCTTACTGCAATGTCCCATCCTTTGAATTCCAACATCTGTCAGTAAACCACTCACTCAATTTCGTCGATCCGACTACTGGGGCACATACGCAAGGTGTTGAGAGCAATTGGCGGCCCCTCAAACGCACACTATCTAATGGCATTCACAAAAGACCACTTGGCCGACCACATTCTGGAATATTTATTCCGACGAAATTGTCATCTTTCCTCTGAACACTGTTTTGACGTGATGATTGCCATCATCAAACAGTTCTTTCCTAGTGCGTAATGTTTTCCACTTAAATATTCGTACTAGATAGACAGGTTCTCAATGAGGAGGAAACACTTTTTTTCCGTCGTTATAAATATTTAACACCTAAACTACTCACATTCCATAAAGCCCTTCCTTTCAAAAAATACCCCCGGCCACATATTTCGCGTCCCTAGCACTCCTCCCGCACAACACACCGATTAAGTAATGCACGCAGTGAAGGAACAAAAAATGCCGACACAGCTGCAGCGCCACCTATGGCGAAACGTTTCTCCCGGCATTCCAGCAGGGCGTTAGCTGAGCTGAAGCAGACGATTGGGGGCCGAAGATTAATAAAGTGCATCCAAAACTTCCTTACTGGCTGCAGGATATCAATTCAGATAATATACTTCTAATTGGTAATTAAAGATTGCATGTCTCATCTGCTCTTAGATACAGAACTAACCATAAAGCCTAAAATGGCATGCCAATACCTACAAAAAAAAAAAAAAAATGCTCAAAAAGAACATTTGGCTGCCTAAATCCTAATAACTAATTGTTCTACTTGTTGCTACTCCTATAATTATGCCAGATATGTCACAGTTCATACGTGAAAAAAAAATCTGTCAGTTGATTAGTTTCAGTTTTTGTTTTGTTTTTTCTACAACACAATGCAGCTAAGCTTAATGACTGAATGGGCTCCTGTAAAAAAGAAACTTGTTGCCAGAGAACCAACCAGCAAAAAGCTTTGGTCCATTGGTTGGTTCTTTTGTGATGTGTTTTTCGAAGCAGGAGCGCATTATCAGGCCGCTGTGCCCAATTGCTCTATGTTACAAGGCACGAAACAAGCAGTCTCCAGAAACCAAATAAAAACTTAATAGGCAATTTTTAAAATTCAGGTTTGATAATTCTTTTAGGGAATCAAGGAATAACGTAAAGTACTGAAAGAAAGATCTATCAAATTCTAGGCAGGCAGTAATTCCAAAAAAAAATTAATTTGAAAAAAGAAAAATAATTCCCAATTTTCACACAAACAAAAAAATGCAGTTTTCACTGATTTTTGGAACCATTTTCAAATTCCCTGAGAACTCCAAGTTTCCTCTATTTTCCAGTTGGTGCAGGAACCCTGTACTCTCTACACACACAAATGGAAAATAGCTGGATCTTTATTCTGTTACCATTCAGAGCCTTTATGTGTTAAAAATGAAGTCTGTAACTTCTGTGCATCAAAATGCAACTAATGCAATGTATACAGATGCACTTTACAGGGCGCAGGGGGATGTGTGTGGTTTATTTATTTATTTATTTATTTTATGTGCTTGTGGGGGATGGCTGTAATAAGATTTATGAAGGGATACTTCTTTTTATTTTAATGAAAATGATTTCATGCTACACCTTAAGTCTTAAGCTCTTTTCTTTTCCCATCCTCACATGATGCTGGCTTCCTCACCTCACTGCCCAAACAAAATCAACTGCGACCAATGATCTCAGCATATCTTCACTCAGAAGTAAATAAAAAGATATAGTGAAATATTTTCTGCCAAATATCAGTATTTTATCTGTGTTTTATCTGACAATTTTAACTGCTGCCTTGTGTGCTTCTTGGGGTTTTAGTTGCTTTCCCTTTTCTCTTGTGTATGGAAGTTTTCAGAAGCACCTTACCCTGTAAATTACTCCTTTTTCTGTAGTAGAATGTAATCTTGTCTGTGAAAAGATTTTTTTTATTATTATTGTTTTTGGTCTAATCATGGCACAAGTCTGACTTTGAAATTCTGACTTGTTCTTTGCAGTTTTTCAAAAAGTCCCCGATGGTAATTAATATTTCCAGTCAACTTCTTTTATTGATTGGAGAACTTGTGCACTTTGTCTTTTTAATACTTTATTCACTGATGAAAGTTTTCTTCAAGAATTTGCTTTTATTCTGCTTTTCATGCATACTTTGAGTTTTCAGAGGAGTCCAACTTATCATTTTTATTTAGAAATTGTTTTGTGATAAGTTTTGTATAAGGTCATAACAACTGAAACCTGATGCTTTATTCATGCTAGTTGGTTCTTATGCATTACTGCAATTACTTTTTATTGTGAAATTTCAGGGTAGATTAAGATGATTTTTCCATGTGCTTACTGCTTTAAACTTCATGGATGATTTAAGTGAATTATAATAGTTGAGGAATTTTTCCGGTAATTTTGCACAGTTAGAGTTTAATTATACAACGTAACATCATCCGTATATCTAGCATATAAAAAAAGTTGAGAGCCATGTTAATTAACACAGCAATCATACATCTCTGAATTTACTGTATTTACTGTTCTTCACGTGATATCAATCACATCAGAAAACTTGAAGATTTCATCGCCCTGGAGTGGGAATTAAATCTGCATTTACATTTTCTGATGTGATTGATATTATGTGAAGAACAGTAAATACAGTTAATTCAGAGATGTCTGATTGGTGTGTTAATTATCATGACATATTTTCCACGTATTATGAGAGGAATATTTCTTCCACATTATATACGTGAACGACTGGTGATCTGCTTAACAACGCTAGATGGCAGCACAGTTGCTTCAATTAAGAATGCTGTCGGAGTACTTTCCGATGCTCTTAACACTCAGATACTTGTGACTTTATCATCCTGGGTGGTGTAACAGTTAGCATACTCGAACGGTAATCGGGAGATGCGGATTTGATTTCCACTCAAGGGCGATGAAATTTTCTTTTCTGATGTGATTGATATTACCTGAAGAACAGTAAATACAGTCAGTTCGGAGATGTCTGATTGCTGTGTTATTTATAATGACTTATTTTCCATGTATTATGAGGGGAATATTTCTTCCGCATTATATAAGTTGAGAGCTTTTGCGAGACGGATTCTTCAGATTTTGTACACAAGATTAGAATTTACAAGAATGCTGCCCCAGTGGTGCAGTTGTCTAAGCAATGGTTTCCGACTGCTCATCCGAGATGAGTCTGGGTTCGAATCCTGGTGATGCATGGATGTTGTGTTTGTCTCATGGCACTGGCTCTCTCCCTTCCCTGGAACCAGTTGCCCTAAATTAGGGACAGGCAACTGCTTATAAGCCCACTGAGTTGCTCACAGTAGTCATCAAACCCCCAATCAAAAGAAGAAAAAAATTACAAGAACAAAAAAAAAAAAAAAAAAAAAGCGATAGCAGTGTCCTAAAGTTTACTTGAAAATTAATTAAAAGAAATTAATTATTGTTCAGCAAGAAAGAAGAAAGTAAAGGATTCATACATAATATACCTATTAACTTTTCTTGAATACGAAAAGTCCATTTTGAAAGTTTTTACGGTTTTTCAGGAATCTGAAAGCCTATTTTTCAGGAATCAACAACAACATAAGAACTTTTTTAAAAGTTCTTAGTGTTTAATTGCTTTTCAAATGCATGGCTTCCCATTGCTTAGTCCCCTCTTATTATGTCAACAACCAAAAAGAGCATGAATTTTTCCTTTTCTTTACACAAAAAAATGAAAGAATAACAACTTCAACTCTATGTCACTGTCATTTTCATTCCCCATCAAGTCAATCTTCTTTGCAAAGTGAGCATGCGGCAGCAGTTTTAGACATTAATTTCACTATAAACAAAACAATTTCAATTGTAATGAGCATGTCTTCTGATTCCTTTCCGACACAAATAAAAATTTTCAAAGTTATTCATAGTCAATGGAACAGGTTAGAAACAAAAAAAATTATTAGATTTCTATAATCAATAAAACATCCACAAATAGAAACAGCAACTTACTCCCACTAGTCGCTGAAAAGTAAATTTTGAAAATTAACAAATTGTGCACAAAAAGTTTCTCATAGCAGAAGGAAGATATCAGAGACAAAGTAAAGATCCAGACTCACAGTCACCAGGTTGCCACTGGCGATAAACTTCATCGTCGTCGCGACTAAAAATGTTTGATTAAATCGCCAATTCTGGCGACCTGTACGGGGAAAACATTTATTTTATTTAACTTGTATTGTACGGAATTTTTTTTAACTTGTACGGAACTCGCACGTTTTTGAAAAATTTTACTCCAAATGTACGGAAATCGCACGAAATGGCACAAAATTTGAGTTGTACGGAAGTCGGCCATCACCTTTTTCATTCTGCTTGAACAGCAAAAAAAAAAAAAAAAAAAAAGTTTATAAAAAAGGCGAGGGCATCGGTTTTTGATCACAAAGAATGCGCCAAGGCTGATGGTTCATCGTAGGGGAATGAGGTTGCGGTGGGGATGAAAGCCGGTGGTGGACAGCTCAACTGTCTGCGTTGGAAAAGTCCAACTGGGAGAAATTTTTTTTTACCTGCTCAAAAAAACACACACACAGGTACATATGCATGAACATACATACAAAAAAGCCCTTTTAAGGAGCATTTCTAAGTTTAACACATTAACTGCCATGTGAGTTGCATTTAACTCATACTAGTTTTGAGCATGGGGCCTTGTGATGCATATATAACTCACACGTCTCTTTCCTTGGGAGCTGCATGGTGCTTAGGCAACTCATGCTGCCATGCTGTAACATACATGTTATGTGATGGGTGGTCCCCTGGACAAAACCCTGCGGTTGGTTCGTGAAAATCTTACTTGTTGATGTTCTTATTATTACAATTAATATTGACATTTAATTCTAAAAACATGGATCAAATGAGTAAAAGTCAATAAATTTCGTTTTTCAATTTATTTTTACCTTTAAATTACACTTAAAGCCTGACAAGTAAAGAATAACACTACCCACTATTTTTCAAGTTTTTACATAACATTTTTCATTACTAATTTTCAAGTTTTTTTGTATTAATTTTTTACTGATGTATGCTTTAGGAAAAAGCATTCTACACAAAAGTACACATTGCATTTGCTGCATTTCCATGATGTCTGTTTACATCTTTCCATGGCATATTCACGTCCTTTCTCAGCTTGTGTTTTTTCATAGTACAGGGTACATTTTCTGGCAGAGCCCATGTTTGTGAGAGAACGAGTCACAGATGGTGACAGAAGGGACGGCACTGCACTGCAGCAGGTGTTTCATCTGTCTGGAACAGTTCAGGTAAACTTGTTCTTTGAATTTTGTGATCGAGATCTTATTTTTGTTCACTACTCTGTAGAGAACAAGCGAGTTCACCAAAGCTGATCCTGTGATTAGCTCTACTGCTAATTTTCTGAACCACTTTATGCCACGCCTCAAGGAACATGAATATACTTCCCTTAATTTGAGAGGTCAATGAATGCCTTCGAATTATTATAATCTAAAATCATATGTGGTGTTTCTACACCTTTTCTTGTTTCAACTGCTTTAGTGTCTTTACCATGCATAGTACTGAGCATCAGTGCATCTCTCTTAATCCTTCCATTTGAGGACAACTCCTCCTGTGTCACTTTTTTGAGCAATTGCTTTGTTCTTGTTCAGCTTCACCTTTACTACATCTGGCTGGTTTAGTTTCCTGTTACTTCTTAGTGTCCCCACTAGATACGTAGAGTACCCAAGGAGTTGATGAGCTAGGTGGATGCTGGTGTAATAGTTGTCAGTGTATACGACACGTCCACTATCTAGTAAACCTTCCATTAGCTTCATGACAACTGAGGATGAAACAAGAATGCCAGATTTTGCTTCCTTCCCACAATAATTTTTCACATTCCAGGTGCAACCATCATTTAGGCAAAGTTTGAAAAGTTTTATTCCAAATGTATGGCGCTTGTTTTTTTTACATACTGTAAGAAACTCAAACGTCCACGAAATGGCCCCATTGTTTCGCCAATACATATTTCCTTATCTGGAATTACAGGAAGTTGAAACCTTTAAAGAAGACGATCAACAAGTGGCTGGATCTTAAAGAGACGATCACCAGGAGAACATTCTTCATTGTTAGAGAAATGCCACATTTTCAGAAGCATTCCAAAGCGGTTAAGTGATATATGCTTTTTCACTGAATTGTCATACAAAATATTTTTTGACCAATGGTCCGGAAGTCTTGGCTTCTTGCTAAGGCCCATCCAAAACAATACTCCCAAAAATCGTTCCATTTCTTGAGAAGTAACATCATACCACATTTTTAGTCAGGAGGGGGGTTTGATATTACCCTTTTGTGAAGTCTGACTTGCGTTTCCTTCGCCATGTAGTCAATAACATCATCTGTTATGAAGAATTTGAAAAAATCAAAGTGTTTTTTCATGGAGATTTACCGCAATTTTGGTTGGAACACCAGGGTTACTTTCAACAAAGTCCAAAATCTTCACGTTACATCCTGAAACTGGACCCCAGGTCAGAGAATTTACACTAGTCAGTACAGGTTCTTCAGAAACATCTAACGAAGAATTACTCTCACTAAAATCGGCTACAACTGATTCGATTGTTTCAGTAATAGATTTTGAACAACAACCTTCCCCACTGGGAAAATCTGCATGTAATGTTCTTCTTCTAGTTTTTCTCGGTGGGCTGCAACTGCTATCAGAACTGTCCCCACTATCTCCACTAGGACAGTACTCCTTCTGTATCATCACTAAATAGATCAATATCTTCATCCCTCATGTCCACAACTTCGTTCACTATTTCCTGCAACAATTCTTTACACTCATTTTCTCATGAGAACGAAAAACGCAAACTAAACTTATGTGATGATCACAGCTCTGGTCACAAAAACTATACAAAATTAGAACTGGTGGATAGGTGGGAAGGTCCATAGCATGCCTGCGCACTGTGCAACTTCTGCTCATTGTTTTTGCTTTTTGCAGTCAATCGCCCCCCCCCACACACACACACCTCCTGTCACCCTGTTCCAGCCGGCCCGCCCAAGCTCAACACACATGCTGGACTGTGTTCCCTGATTACCGTAACTTCAGATTGCACATTTCACCTCGAATGTTTGCCTGGTGGCTCTTAGAATGAAATCGATACGATAGTCTGTGGCAATGGGACATTGTTGCACATACTTAGGGAGTATGAATCAGAGGTTGTCATCCAGGACCACCCAAGGTTCACTCCAGACACAATTAAATACTTGTGGAATGACAAGAGACTCAATTCTCAAAAATAAACTCAATAAGTATGCCATGAATCACATAAAACTCACTTGGCGTGCAGTGTAAAAAATTATTCTAGCACCACGTGAGTTGCAACTCATGCACAGAAAACAATAAAAAAATTTATTTTTCGTTTGACAGGATTGCTTTGTTTTCGAAGTTTTTATTCTATTTCCGTAATAAAACATCGTGGCCCCAAGGGAAAAAAAACCAAATGTTTCTAGTGTGGCAGTCAATGTGTTAAAATGCCTTGTTGAGGGAGCAAACAGGCTAACCTTGGCAGTATGTCAGCAACTGTCATGGTAGGACAGCAGCATAAATCTATTAGCTAGGGATATCAACCCAAATAACAGATGTGGTGTCATCTACCATCATCAAATACAAGTAAAAATGTTCTAAAGTTTAGCTGGAAGAAAAACACTTCCAGAAGGACAAACAACATCTATGTCTTGCTCCAGGATTCAAACCCAGACCAAGCGATACTAGAAATCTGAAGCTCACACCCCAAACCACTACCACCATGCAAACAAATAAAATTCTCAAAACAGCTTTTCTACTACAATCAAATCTGTTCTATTCTTATTCACTGACACATTTATAAAAATAGTTATCTCTTCTTGAAAATTTTCTTTAAATTGCTGAATATCCTTTACATTTTTAGCTATTTTAATTTTGCCCTCCACTCAAAAAATAAAAATCTGAAAATTTCCAAAAACTCCTTTTTTTCTTATTTTTATACCTGTTATGAACACTTCATAATTTTAATCCATAAAAAACACTGTATTTCTTTTATATTCACTGGAGATATGCAAAAGGATTTAGTTTATGTTGTTAATTATATAAATTTTTATATTTCTGAATTCATTAGCGTGAGCCAATGTCTTGTTTTCTGATGTTCCCAAATGGGAACATTGGCAGGTGGTGTGAAGCATTTTTCATCAAGAAGTTTAAATTACTTTCTAAATCTTTCAGAAGCTACACACAATGACATCTTTATGTTTGAGAGTGTGTGTGTGATTCATGCACAGTTCCTTTTAGCTGTTTCCCCAAACCTTTGTCTGAAATTTGACACACACAGGGCATGCTGTGTATTATTCTATATAAATGGGAGTGTTGGCACACCTGCCAGACTGCACTGGAAGTAACTATGCTGAGTGGAGCTGAACTGATGGACTTTGAAAGGGGACAGAGTGGTTGTCTGCCTTCTCAGTAAGAAATCATCAAGTAACATTGTCGCACTCCTGGGATTCCCAAAATCCACTGTGTTGCTGACGTTTTTCATCAATGGAAAACAGATAGTGCCACGACACCAAAGTCAAAGCTGTACTCTTACAGGCCACACAAACTGAGTGATCATGCCATGCAGAACTTACAGAATGTGAAGGTATGCACATCCTTGGCCACACACCTACCAAGTGATGTTGAATAAGCCACATGAACATCTATTATCCCCAGAACAAACCATCAGGATTGTATGATGATGACTACCATGCTAAGTCAGCTACACACAAGACCTACATTACTCCAGGCAATACCACACTGTGACTACAGTGGTGCCTCACTGACTTTTCATGGACAACAGAAAAGTGGAAGAAGGTCATGTGGATAAATGACTCACACTACTCACTTTTTTGTTCAAATAGTACTTGGGTGTGGCATTTGCCCAGGGAACGCTGTCAGGTGGACTGCACTGGCCCTACGATCAAATTGGAGGGGGCTCTGTGATAGTGTGGGAATGTTTCTGCCAGCAATGCCTGAAACTTTGTGGTGATGTTCAATTTAACGGTTGCCAGTTATCAAGATATTCTGATCAATGCTGCACTACCTCTGCTGTGGCACTACTTCAGTACAGGTCCCAGTCTGTTTCAGCTAATCCGGGTACCTTTCCACTCTGCAACACCTGTCCAGGCTGGGTTTGTGAAGAAGGGACAGGTGTTGGAGCAGTTTGTGGAGGAGAGACATGACATCTAGGTGTTGGATAGGCCGACCTAAAGTCCCTGTCTAAATCCCACAGAACATATGTGGGACAAGCAGGAATGCTGAATCTGATCTCAGCAGATAAAACTTTAAAACTCTACAGCAAGTGAATTTACTCTGTGGCAAGTTACAGCTGATCAATTTGTAAATTAAAAGTGCAAAAACTAACCATTAAAACTGAAATTAATTTTAATCCCTAATATATATTAGTGGCCTTTTAGCTTACTAAATCAAGAAAAAAAGTCAGTTTCTATAAAATGGCAACAAATTTATTAATTAGCTTAAAATGAAGTTCATATCTTGGCCTAATTCAGTGGCCTGATATCATTTTCACTGCATGTTTATCACGTGCCCTATTTCAATACGTATTGAAATATTCCAGATAATGCTTACCTCTAAGGTCTGCTTCTGAAAAAAAATATCACATTTCAAACAAGTTGCTTTTTTTCCAAGTTTTCGTGCTGTTGTTTCACTCGTTCGTGTGTGTGTTTGGAAAGCTAACAGGGTGTGCAAAACTGTTTTTGTGTGAGTGGATTGAGAAAGCATAGAGCTAGCAAAGGAGATGTATGTTCTATGTGTCTTACAGTACATTGTCGGAATAATTTTGACATTTATCATTTGTATAGTGCGATTTTAGGTTTTTTTAGTCTTTCATCAAAATACTTTAAATAGTTTGAATATTTGTGCAACAATGTTGTGATTAGAGAATATTATGACGAAGGCCATAATAGTTGAACACACTTAAAAAACAGCAAAAAAACAACATGGCCAAAAACAACATGTTTGAAATTTTATATATTTTTTCAGAAGCAGACCTTAGAGGTAAGCATTATCTAGAATATTTTGATATGTACAAAATCATTAACTCCAAATGCCAATGTTCCCATTTGGGAACAATAGAAAGAAAAAGAAATTCAGAAAATTTCAAAATGTGTATGTTATATACAGGCATAATAAGCTTTTTAAACTGCACAAAAAGTTTGAAACTCGCATTTAACATAGTGTGGCATTCAAAAGGTTAAGAAAGTGTAACAACATGAGTTAGCGCACATTTACACCATCCAGAATCACATTCAACTTAGAGGCAAGACATTTCATAATAACCTAGAAAACTTCACCTCACACTGAACAGCAGAAGATTTTTCTTTTACCATTGAATAGAAACTACAGAAAGAGCATAAGCTTAACCATTGCTACCTTAAACTGCTGATACAAATTAGTCTCTTCACCTTTAATGCCATGCAAGACAAACACTGATCCTAGTTATGAGGTGAACTGCCACTGAAATAAAAATGTGAACTCCAATTGACCCACTTCAAAAACAAAATCTGGCCCAGTGCTGATTTTTTAACTGAAATTAATGAAAACAAAATCAATGCTGACTGTAAAATATGACGCACTTAGAACGATAGTGACGAATACACCATGATCGACAAATATTTTTTATTGCATCATCTTGAAGCTGAATCTATGCTCTATGTCAGTATAGAAAGCTTATCAACAGTTCGTCACTATCCCAAGAAAAAGAACAAAAAAAAAATTGGCATATTTGTCATTGCTCAAATATCCTATTTTTATGCTTTCCAACCATAGATTGAAGAAGCGTATATGCTTCAGCTTTGCCCGTCTATGTCCGTCCGTCCGTCTGTCTGTCTGTCCGCACCATAACTCACGTAAAAATGGTTCGATTTCGATGAAATTTTAGTATGTGGTAGGGGACCACCTGGGAACGAACGATATTGAAAATGGGTTAAGTGGGGTCAAAGATAAGGACATTGGAGCGGTATGCATTCCATTGCCCTTATGCATCAAAACTTGCGCAAAAATGGTTCGATTTCGATTAAATTTTAGTATGTGGTAGGGGACCACCTGGGGACGAACCCTATAGAAAATGGACGTAATGGGGTCAAAGGTCACGACATAGGATTGGGATCCATTCCATCGGCCTTATGTGTTATAACTTACGTAAAAATGCTTCGATTGAGACAAAACTTTATCATGTTGTTCCGGAAGTATACTTAACCAGTTCTGTTGAATATCATCGAAATGGAGTCAAAGGTCAGGAAACAGGAGCGAGATTTGTTCTACAGCCATTATCCTCATAACTTGAGTAATGATTTCCGGTATGTTGGAAAGCGTATCATAATCAATGCATTGAATGATTTTACTAACTTGTTTACACTTTCCACCTGTAGGTTGAAGAAGCGTATACGTTCCAGCTTTGTCAGTCTGTCCGCACGATAACTCGGGTAAAAATGGTTCGGTTTTGATGAAATTTTAGTATGTGGTAGGGGACCACCTGGGGACGAAACCTATTGAAAATGGGCGAAGCAGGGTCGAAGGTAAGGACATGGGAGCGGGATCTATTCCATTGCCTTTATGCATCATAACCTGCGTAAATATGGTTTGATTTTGGTGAAATTTTAGTATGTGGTAGGGGACAACCTGGGGACGAACCCTATTGAAAATGGGCGAAATGGGGTCAAAGGTCAGGACATAGGATCAGGATCCATTCCATCGGCCTTATGTGTTATAACTTACGTAAAAATGCTTCGATTGAGACAAAACTTTATCATGTTGTTCCGGAAGTATACTTAACCGGTTCTGTTGAATATCATCAAAATGGGGTCAAAGGTCAGGGCATGGGAGTGAGATTTATTCCCCAGCAGTTAATCTTATAACTTGAGTAATGATTTCTGGTATGTTGGAAAGCTTACCATAATCAATGCATTGCATGATTTTACTAACTTGTTTACTTTAAACTTGATTTTCTCAAAACATCACTTTGGCACGTTCGTCACTGTCATTCTGAGCACCTCATATCAATGTGGCAACAACATCAAAAAAAATACTTAGGAGATTAACTTTGCATGCAAATAATGTGTAAAATACACATTTACTCACCCTACATTCACTATAGGACTAACACTATTTTATTTAGCACGATTTCAATCAATTCGCAATATGAACCACATGTACCTTGATTTTTGATATTAAATATACTTAAAAGGATCAAATATTTAATAATTTATTACACTGTAATCAAATAACTCAAGGAAATACTGTTTCTATTGATACAATTTAACTTACCTTAAAAAACCATGTGCTTTGATCATGCTAAATAAAGTAGTGTTAGTCCTACAATGAATGTAGGGTGAGTAAATGCATATTTTACACATTATTTGCTTACAAAGTTAATTTCTTTCAAAGCACATTAATTTTTGCCTAAAAACCTTTTTAGATGTCTTTGACTTCGTATCATCAAGTCAAAAACAACAGTAAAAAATACTGTTGTTTTTGACTTGATAATACAAAGTCGGAGACATCTAAAAAGGTTTTTTTTTTTTTTAAATGATTATGTGTGTTAAAAAATCCCTTACTCAAAGCTTTACTCAGATATATTTATTTGGTTCTTGTTCCAGTTCAAGAATTTTTCATTTAATCTTCCTTTCCTCTGAGTTCTTTTGGTTCTTTACAGACTTTTCTGGCCTCTTGATTTTAGTCAAGGCCGTAAAATGCACAGAAGGATTATCAAAAGTTTTGTTTACTCCTGAAGAATTTAAGAACTCAAAGGAAAGGAAGATTAAATGAAAAATTCTTCAACTGGAACTAGAACCAAATGATTAAATGTGATTCGGTGTATTACCATTTGTGGTAACATTCTTACAAATCCTTTGAAAAACATGACTACTGTGGTTTGATAAGTCATAACTGTCATTGGTGACTTTCATGAGTCTTTGCAACTTTGAAATCTTACAAAATGTGATTTCCAACATTAAAAAAAAAAAAAAACTAATGAAAATTCCAGAAAACCACACAGTAAAATTTAATTAGAACACAAGTTCACAACAGATGCCTACTTATGAATAAATTAACGTAAAAACCTTACCACTACTGTACTTCACATTATTTTAGGTTTAACGTATAGTGCTTCCTGGCTTGACCCTTCGTATAATGAAAATTGCATTATAAAACGTAACATACAATTTGTGAAGAATGAAATAGTAGGGCTACTCACCATGTTTCAAGCATGTATGTATGTATACAAGAATGGCTTCTTAACTCCTGTGCTACTACTCCGCCCGTCGTCGTAATACTATAAAATTATTTGCAAAAACTTTTGAGTCGTCACATTCAACACGTAAAAGTACGACTCATAACCCCATAAATCGAGGAATGTCAAACATACAGACATCATGAATGATGAAACAGCCACAAAAAAAAAACAAAGTCAAATGTACAAACACCACGAACGACAAAAGAACAGATAACAACACGAACCATGATAGTATATAGATGAAATGAAGTAATATGCAAAGAATAATAAGGTCAATGCCTTCAAGCTATACAACCATACCGGTTTTGGCATATTCCAAATGCCATCCTCAGTGGTACCAGCTACTGCTAGTCATATTCGCACAAATGCACCTACAACTACACTGAATTCACGTAAGACACACGGGCCACACCCTTCGGCAGCGACATACAATGCATCATGGTATTGGTATTAAACGTCAAAGGCGTCATCTATCGTGAGAACGAAATCTTTGTTCTTTTGGGCAATCAACTTTATCATTTTGTTCTTTCCTTTTTTTAAATGTTAATTGTTTCTTCTGCCATTTTTGTTCAACCTCTATCATGAATTTCCATGCATACGGAAGATCTATCAGTACATTATTATTACAGTTCTTCCCTCTTGTCTTTTCAATAACTATAGCCTCAGAGATAAACTGTTGCTCATACTTTTTGTGTGATGTTATTAGTTTGGTGTTAGACCAATCTGGTGTTAAATTATTCTCTAGGCAGTATTGCGTTAGCGATGTTTTCCTCTCGTTCTTGTGCCAGTTTGATAAGTGCTCTTTCAGCCTACACTGTAGACATCTCCTTGTGCTACCTATATAGCATTTCATTTGATTACCTTCATTATTAACGGTAGATATTGATTATACTCCCGATCTTTCAAGGATAGAAATCTTACCATTATTAGTCAATATTTTCCCCATTGCTACGTACTGTTTCTGTGAGTTTAACGCTGTGATTAGCACATTCTTTTAATAACATCGCCCAATGGCGGCAAATACGGGAATTTCACAAAATGCTGATTCTCACTTTCAGTAACTTCTTGTCTTTTATTTTTTAGTTTGTTTTTTATATTTACATACATGGACTGTATTAACCGTTCATTGTAACCAAACTCATGAGACACATATATTTCACCCATTTGATCTCCTCCTCAGCTTTTTGGTGGAAGATAAATTAATAGCTCTTCTTATGAAGAATGAAAAGGCAGCTGTTTTGTAATGCCACGGATGAGAAGAATCGTATGGGATGATCGCCGGAATATACGTTAATTTTCTATATACTGATGTTTCTATACAATTTTTACTTGTGTTCCTAAATAAAGTGATGTCCAAAAAATTGAGCTTGTTGTCCATTTCTTTTTCAGCAGTAACGGTTATCGTAGAGTAATAACTATTGTACCTGCATATGAATTCTTCAAGTTTACTTTCAGAATGGTCCCAGAAAATAATGATGTTGTCGACATATCTCAAAAACAACACAGGTAAAAATGTGCCGTCCGGGGAAGATAGATCTTTTTCTATCTCCTGCAGAACCACCTCTGCCAGTAGTCCTGACAGTGGTGAATCCATTGGGGCACCAAATTGTTGTTTGAAGATGTTTGTATCGTACTTAAAGTAATTGTTTTGAGTTATAAAATCCAATGCTGAAATAATGCTATTTCTTGCTGCCATCGCTGCGTTCATCTGTCTTAATCTTTTATCGATAAGCTCTATAGCTATGTCTGTGGGAGTATTTGGAAAGAGGGACACAACGTCTAAACTTAACATAATAAAGTCAGATGTTTTCAGCGTTCTTAATTGCCTAATCACTTCGGTGGAATTTTTAAACATATATTTGTGATGGACGAACAATGGCCACAGGTATTTGAACAAGGCACGTTCCAAATGAATGGTATGTGCAGTGCTTCTGTTATAACAATTGGGCATATAGGACTATCTTCCTTATGCGTTTTTAACTTACCAAATATGTATGGAGTAGTAGCCCCTTCTGGTGGGATCGATCTAATTTTAATCTCTTAAGGTAAGTTACTATGGTTTTTAAACTTCGCTAACTGCCGTAGTATGGAATCTGTTGGGTCTTTTGTAACTTAAGCTGCCTTTAAATTACCAATAGCATTAATCATTTTGTCATAAAATACCTCTGAATCTATAATAACAATTTGTTTGGCTTTATCGGCTTCAATACACTTAATTGTAGGATCATTTCTTAACTCCATCAATGCATCATGTTCGTGCTTAATACGTGGATCGCTAGGTTTATAGTACATTTTCCTAATGGTTCTCACAATTTTAAATCTAATAGGATCTCCTTTCCATATGGGTAAATTCTTAATGATATTTTCACATGCAGGCACTATATCTTCAGCCCTTGGAATCACTTGTGGATATGCATACTTCATGCCATGGTTCAAAGACATCTTTTGAAGACTTGTCAATTCAATCCTCGAATCGTTAACATAGCTCTGATTACTGTTTATAGTCTTCCTTTCGTCAAGTATTTTACACTTATTGTGTATCAAATTCTCAACCATCCTAAAATGTTTGATTCTGCTCTGTACCATTTGTCAATCCACCATGGCATATATCCGGATTAATTCAATTTTAAAATATCTTCATTAGTTTCTTTGCTGATGTAGTTATTATATACGGAGATAAGAACATTAGTACCTGCGAAGTTAAAAGGTTACGTTCATTTATATGAGTAAAACGAAAGGACATTGACAGATTGAGTATTAAATGTTATCACACATATAAATAACTACATCAGCAAAGAAAAAAATATTTTAAGAATTGAATTTATCTGGATTTGAGATAGATCCTATTAGATTTAAAATTGTGAGAACTATTAGGAAAATGTACTATAAACCACCTAGCGATCCACGTATTAAGCACGAACATGATGCATTGATGGAGTTAAGAAATGATCCTACGATTAAGTGTATTGAAGCCGATAAAGCCAAACAAATTGTTATTATGGATTCAGAGGTATTTCATGACAAAATGATTAATGCTATTGATAATTTAAAAGCAGCTAAAGTTACAAAAGACCCAACAGATTCCATGCTACGGCAGTTAGCGAAGTTTAAAAACCATAGTAACTTACCTTAAGAGATTAAAATTAGATCGATCCCACCAGAAGGGGCTACTACTCCATACATATTTGGTAAGTTAAAAACGCATAAGGAAGATAGTCCTATATGCCCAATTGTTATAACAGAAGCACTGCACATACCATTCATTTGGAACGTGCCTTGTTCAAATACCTGTGGCCATTGTTCGTCCATCACAAATATATGTTTAAAAATTCCACCGAAGTGATTAGGCAATTAAGAACGCTGAAAACATCTGACTTTATTATGTTAAGTTTAGACGTTGTGTCCCTCTTTCCAAATACTCCCACAGACATAGCTATAGAGCTTATCGATAAAAGATTAAGACAGATGAACGCAGCGATGGCAGCAAGAAATAGCATTATTTCAGCATTGGATTTTATAACTCAAAACAATTACTTTAAGTACGATACAAACATCTTCAAACAACAATTTGGTGCCCCAATGGATTCACCACTGTCAGGACTACTGGCAGAGGTGGTTCTGCAGGAGATAGAAAAAGATCTATCTTCCCCGGACGGCACATTCTTACCTGTGTTGTTTTTGAGATATGTCGACAACATCATTATTTTCTGGGACCATTCTGAAAGTAAACTTGAAGAATTCATATGCAGGTACAATAGTTATTACTCTACGATAACCGTTACTGCTGAAAAAGAAATGGACAACAAGCTCAATTTTTGGACATCACTTTATTTAGGAACGCAAGTAAAAATTGTATAGAAACATCAGTATATAGAAAATTAACGTATATTCCGGCGATCATCCCGTACGATTCTTCTCATCTGTGGCATTACAAAGCTGCTGCCTTTTCATTCTTCATAAGAAGAGCTATTAATTTATCTTCCACCAAAAAAGCTGAGGAGGAGATCAAATGGGTGAAATATGTGTCTCATGAGTTTGGTTACAATGAACGGTTAATACAGTCCATGTATGTAAATATAAAAAACAAACTAAAAAATAAAAGACAAGAAGTTACTGAAAGTGAGAATCAGCATTTTGTGAAATTCCCGTATTTGCCGCCATTGGGCGATGTTATTAAAAAAGAATGTGCTAATCACAGCGTTAAACTCACAGAAACAGTACGTAGCAATGGGGAAAATATTGACTAATAATGGTAAGATTTCTATCCTTGAAAGATCGGGAGTATAATCAATATCTACCGTTAATAATGAAGGTGATCAAATGAAATGCTATATAGGTAGCACAAGGAGATGTCTACAGTGTAGGCTGAAAGAGCACTTATCAAACTGGCACAAGAACGAGAGGAAAACATCGCTAACGCAATACTGCCTAGAGAATAATTTAACACCAGATTGGTCTAACACTAAACTAATAACATCACACAAAAAGTATGAGCAACAGTTTATCTCTGAGGCTATAGTTATTGAAAAGACAAGAGGGAAGAACTGTAATAATAATGTACTGATAGATCTTCCGTATGCCTGGAAATTCACGATAGAGGTTGAACAAAAATGGAAGAAACAATTTACATTTAAAAAAGGAAAGAACAAAATGATAAAGCTGATTGCCCAAAAGAACAAAGACACCGTTCTCGAGCAATAGATGGCGCCTTTGACGTTTAATACCATGATGCATTGTATGTCGCTGCCGAAGGGTGTGGCCCGCGAGTCTTACGTGAATTCAGTGTGGTTGTAGGTGCATTCGTGCAAACATGACAAGCAGTAGCTGGTACCACTGAGGATGGCATTTGGTATATGCCAAAACCCGTATGGTTGTATAGCTTGAAGGCATTGACCTTGTTATTCTTTGCATATTACTTCATTTCATCTATATATTATCATAGTTCGTGTTGTTATCTGTTCTTTTGTCATTCGTGATGTTTGTACGTTTGACTTTGTTTTTGGCTGTTTCATCGTTCATGATGTTCTGTATGTACGTTTGACTTTGAAATTTGACCTCTTTATCGTTCGTGATGTTTTGTACGTTTGACTTTGAGATTTGACCTCTGTATCATTCGTGATGTTCTGTACGTTTGACATTCGTCGATTTATGGTATTACAACGAGTCATACTTTTACATGTTGAATGTGACGATGCAAAAGTTTTTGCAAATAATTTTATAGTATTACGACGACGGGCGGAGTAGTAGCAGAGGAATTAAGAAGCCATTCCTGAATACATAACATGTTTGAAACATAGTGAGTAGCTCTACTATTTCATTCTTCACGAATCGTACGATATGTTTTTATAATGCAATTTTCATTATACGAAGGGTCAAGTCAGGAAGCACTATATATTAAACCTAAAATAATGTGAAGTACAGTAGTGGTAAGGTTTTTACGTTAATTTAATCATACTTTGTGCCACGTAATGAATACATGCAATATAGCGTTGTTAATACGCTTATTTTGATGTTTTTTAAATAGATGCCTACTTACCATAAATGGATTAGCAGGATTCTGTGACCAGTCTGATCCCATCTTGTCAACTGAAGATACATTGGTGCCCTGAACAACATGGCTGCCAGGCCATGCAGCAGAAGTAGATGTTGCAGCAACTGATGGAATGCCCCATGCAGATGTGGGGTTAGAAAACAAGCCCCCATTCTGCATATAAATTTGGTTTCCTTGGAAACCATTAGTTGGACTAGAAACTTCTGCAGCAAACGATGCAAAGGGTGCATTATTGTTATTACTCATGTTGAACTGGGCACGAATCCTATCCTCACTGGGACTGTCTCCAACTACTGGTATTGGGAAAGGCGCATAACTCTGACTGGCCTTCTGTGACTGAAAAGGAAGTTCTGTCTCCATCACTGACTGAAATGGATTTGGAGAAGTGAAAGCAATTCGTTGAGAATTGTTCACTTGTGGCTGCGTCCATGATGGTGACACAGATGTGAATGGATTAGATGGAGCTAAGAAGAAAGAAAACTTTATGTAAATTTCACCAGATGGTAGCAAAACTTACACTAATAACATAATAATGAAAGACAACACTTAAAAGAGTTGATTAAAACCTTTCAAATACATAGCTTGTACTTTCCCATTAACGTGACCACCCTTAGGGGGATACCTTTTCTTTTCTCTACCAATAATGACAGTATATTACCTAACACATGATAGCAGGAACATTCATTAGTTTCCAGAACATTTTCACCATTTTGCATGGATTGTACTCCAAATGGAGTATGTTTTATAAGTATTCTACTTAAAATCTGGTGTGGATTTTTTCATTCAATAATTTGTTTTCAGTGTCTTTTTTTCCTTGTGTGATGAAGATTTAGGACTAGAAAATGAAAGAAAAGAAAAGAAAAATAAAAAAAAAGTCATTATTTTCCTACAGGGAAAGAGTGTCTTCCAACCCAAGGCCAAGAAATAAAGCTGTACATTTATATCAAAAATCTTCTAGAAATGTCTGTAAAATCTTGCATGGAGTAAACAAATCTGTGGGTTGATAACTGGTCCGAAAGAACTCTTATTTTTACTACAACAGCATTATATTATCTTTCTTGTAGGGCTAAGAACTAACTTCAGCAGTTTTCTGCAAATTGCAGCTTGACATGTCACCAGCTATGAAGATGGACTAGAACATGTACCAGGGCTTGAAAAATATATGAAAGTTACATGCCTAGAAATTATTTACCTGTCCAGGTAGTAAAAGCTGGATACCCTGGAAAATTCACCTTTACAGATAACAAATCAGAACCCTCATGTTTTTTCAAGTTAAAAAATATGAACTTTTTTTACATGTTTCACATTTCTGTTTTCATAATGTTCATAAGTGTGTATCTCAAGTTTTAAGATGATGCGGAAATTGGTATAAAATGGTATGATGATGAAATTGGTATTTGAGAAATTTAGTGATTCTGCCAAGCTCCTTTGATTGAAGTTTTTGCCTTTTGTCACTAAACATCAGACACTAGTTGCATCAGATGCATGGCATGCATCCTGTCACTGACTATAAACAACAATTGGAGAAAAATTACATATGCATCCAATTTCTGGACCTAAAGCATAATATAATTAAAAAAGTGATATTCTTCTATCCTTGGCACTCTGTAACAATAATACAACTTCCGGTGATTAGCAGTGAATTGAAACATGGCATGCGACAACTGTCTTTTTCCTTGAAGTAGGAAATTCTATTCCAAACTTTTCGACTTTTTACACTTTCCAACCGTAGGTTGAAGAAGCGTATATGCTCCAGCTTTGTCAGTCTGCCTGCACGATAACTTGCGTAAAAATGGTTCGATTTTCATGAAATTTTAGTATTTGGTGGGGACCACCTAGGGACAAACCTTATTGAAAATGGGGTTAATGGGGTCAAAGGTCAGGACATAGGAGCGGGATCCATTCCATTGCCCTTATGCGTCATAATTTGCATAAATATGGTTCGATTTCAATGCAATTTTAGTATGTGATAGGGGACCACCTGGGGACGAACCCTATTGAACATGGGTAAAATGGGGTTAAAGGTCAGAACTAGGAGAGGATCCATTCCATCGCCCTTACGCATTATAACTTACGTAAAAATGCTTCGATTGAGACAAAACTTTATCATGTTGTTCCGGAAGTATAGTTTACCGGTTCTGTTGGATATCATCGAAATCAAGTCAAAGGTCAAATCATAGGAGCGAGATTTATTCTACAGCCATTATCCTCATAACTTGAGTAATAATAATTTGAGTAATGATTTCTGGTATGTTTGAAAGCGTATCATAATCAATGCATTGCATGATTTTACTAACTTGTTAAATTTATTGGGTTGGTGCAAATGAAATGTCCGGCAAAGGACCAGCACAAGTGGACGGCAAGAATGGAAAAGTAGGACAACTTACCTAGGCAAAATAATCACCTTACGCATCAACACATAGTTGCCATCAGTCCGGCAAGGCCATGATCCCGGAACGAATAAAGTCTTGTGGCTGGGACCCGAAGAAGTCATCAATTGCACATTGAACCTCGTTGTCTATTGTGAACTGTTTTCCGGACAGGAAGTGATCCAGGCGACGAAACAGATGATAGTCTGTCGGAAACAAGTACGGGTAATAGGCAGGATGAGGCTGTGCTGCATAGCCCAAGGCACAGCATTGCGTCAGCATCGTTCGTTGTGCAACATGAGGGCGGGCGTGGTCCTGGAGTAGAAGAACCCCATGTCTGTTGACCAAAGACGGTTGTTTCTGCCGCAATTTCCGATTCATCTGGTGTAATTCAGCACAATAACATTCGGCAATGATGGTTTGGCCTCTTGCCAAGAAACTCCGATGAATTATCCTGGCTGAGGACCACCAGACAAGGAGCATCATCTTCTTGGTGTGTAGGGTGGCTTAGGATGCCATTCAGTAGGCTGTGCCTTGCTTAACCATTGTGCAGATCGTTTCCGATTATCATAAAAAAAGACCCACTTCTCGTTGCAGGTGGCGATTCAATGCAGTAGAGGTTCCTGTTTATACCTGGCAAGCAGAAATGTGCAGATTTCCAAATGCCTAGTCTTGTTGGCAGTTGTCAACTCGTGCAGCATCCTCGTGTCCAGCTTTTTTACCTTACCCGGCGCAGCGCAGCGAGACACCAAACAACTGTCGTGTGGTGGACACCTACCTCTGCCACTATCTCACGACACGTTTCTCGGGGGTCTGCTTCAACCACACATAACAGAACATTGTCAGAAACAGCAACAGGTTGGCGACTACGTGCTTCATTTTGCAGGTCCGTATCTCCGCTTTGAAACTTCACAAGCCATCGCCGAATGGTTCATTCGTTGGCTGTATTATCCTCAAATGCTTTGTTAACGTTTCAAGCGGCAATTCCTGCAGAATGGCCCAGTTTAAATTCATACAGCAAGATGACTCTCAAATCCGGCATCTGCCCGTTTCCTTTGCAAGCCACGTTATGTCTAAACAAACCACACCTGAACCTTGTTCTTCACACACGTGCTAGGTATTTATAGTAACTCTATGACATAATACCAGCAACACCTGTGGGTGGTTCCATTCCACTATGGTGGGAGCCCATCTCCATTGCTCGTTTGTGCTGGACATTTCATTCACACCAACCCAATAGTTGGCCAGACCGAACAACCAGATTTTTTTTTTTCCAGCCCACACCAATAATTTGCATGCCCTGGGAATCTCAGGCATGATATATTTTTGAGCTCTGGGTAGCAAATTCAGCTTTACCATGAATCATAAACTGAGTTTTGTGGATGAGAGTACTGGAGCTAATACCTGAAAAGCTTTGACTATGAAGGCCAGAAAAGTAGGATAGAAACAATACTTCCTTCACTTTGATTCACAATTTAACTGAATTCTTGTGGTGACAAAAGGATAAAAATGTTAAAGATTAACTTTTTTGAAGCTATTCTCAATTACAATATTTATGACATCCAAAAAGGTGATAGCCTATAAATATTGTACTAAATGTGAAGAATCCTCCCAATACTGCTGCAACAACAAAAAAATAAAATAAGATAAAAAATAAAACTCTTACAAGCAAAATATGTGCTCCTTTCTTTTGGCAAGACACTATTATCTTTCAGAAGATATTAGAAAAACAAAAAAAGGCATTATGAAGGATGGTCCTGCCAGTGAAAGAGTACCTAATCTTTAACATTTTAACAATACATAAAATTCATAAAATTCCAGCTATAGATAAACATGTTAGAATAGCAAAAAGGTGCTACATCAATAAAAATCAATCACATAGGGGGGGATATCCACAAACTGTTCACACCATATTGAGAAATGTTTTTAAACAAAAATTTATGCTAAAAATTTTCAGAAATCTGTACATGGAAATTGTATACCCCATAAATTCTGAATACTATGATTTCATGAAAAAGCTTGCTTGCTTTTGTCACAATGTACATTTGACTGCCCATGAACATTTAAAATGGATCCACCTAAAAAACTTTTTCCTATGTTTCCAATGGTAAAAAACTTTTGCAGGCATTTTCTATGCAATGAATGCATTTCCCAAGGATGAAAATTTGCACATCAATAAAAATGACTTTATAATATTATAGCTTAGTGACTTAATATTTTCTAAAACTTAACCATAATTATATTAAAAATCAATAATTTTTCCTTTGGTGGTGTTGAGACCTGCAAATATATGGTGCCACATGTACCTGTTACTTGATAAACGCAATCACATCCCATTTTTTGTTCAAATAATTTTATTAATTTTTCGAATGGAATCGACACTTGGGTCAGCTGAAAATGTTAACAGAAGTGTAGGTACTGCTGATTTTTAATTCTGAAATAAACCAGCAAGTTACCTCCGAGACATTTTGAGCTAAATTACTGTCAGTAAAATGCAATTAAGGAATAATGAGAACGGTGTGCCCAGGGATGGTGTAGTTTATCTGCATTCTGGATATTTTCTCTGTAGTGATATGCTTTGTGACAAAAAAAAATAAATAAAAAAATAAATAAAAGTTTCTTTCATCATTTAAATTAGAAATTTGTATTACTGTAAACTGTGAAATGGCAAAAACTTCTGACTGTTCTCTTATAGTTGTCTTTAAATTGTAGTGCTGTTTACTGTCTGGCAACATTAGTATTATCAAAAATTGAAGACAATGTGAGCAACTGAATTTGAGATATTATTTACACTTGATCATAACTGTGGAAATGACTTTTGAATCTAGAACAAAATTATGCTTAGACACTGTAAATGGACAGAAATGCAACCTTGCATAAAAAATAGAGTTGCTTGCAAGTTAATTGTAATATAGATTTATATTTTGGATAAATCAAAAAACCATTATACTGAAGATAATTATTCAAAGAAAGAAATTAAATGCAATACTATTTTTTTATTGTTAAGCTTATTAACATGATTTTTCATTTACCTTATTGGTGAATTCTGTCACATCATTAAAAACAAATTTAAATTTAGAGGAAACACTATTCTAAAAAAAATGTGTAATATCCAATTTAAGTAGAAGAAAAATGCTTTTTAGTTATAACTTCTAAATTCACAAATCCTTTACATCCAAATAGCATGTCCATGGCTGCACAAATCATCATATCGCCAGTGTCCCTACGTCATTTTCGAAAACATGCAGGGATGGAGGGGTACAAATGTTTCTAAGCATTTAGATTTAGGTACAATGCACACTAAAATTTTACGAATAAATTACATATTTATTATAAAACTACTAGCTAACAATTTGGAAAATAAGATGAACTAAAATATTCCTCCTGACCAAGTGCTATCTTTATGGGACAAAGACTCATGGCTCTTTTTTTTTTGTCAAAATGAAAAAGAATGAGAAAAAATTCACTCATTTCAGCTTACAGCATGGGCATACCTTTAAATTACACTTTATATGGCATGATGGATGAGCCTAAATAATAATTAGCATTTATCCAAAAAGAAACAAACAAAAAAAAACTATTATGCTAATTCTTGTGTAATTTTTGAAAAGCATCTTTTTCTACAGACCACATGTAAACCATAAGATGCTGTTATCAACCACATGGCCAAAATCAATAGATTGTTCACTTCTACCCTAAAGGAATTACAAAATACCAGTTGAGCAACTGATTACCAGAAACAACATCAATTATAAAAGGCTTAAGTAGACATTACACTTCTAGTAAGATAAAGTTTTTCTAACCACTATTATGATGTGTATGGATTATTGTGTCAAAACTTGAGAGTAAGCACGATTAAGCATCTCATCCGGATTTCTAGAATCAGTACAGGGGAGAAAGGGAATTCCAAGGAATTTATTTTCCTTTTTTAAATGCTAAATCATGATGTCATTTATCATTTTATCACACATGAGAGTGATAAACAAAAAAAAAAGCTGAACTTTTTGTCCAGGTGAAAAATCAAAACACTCAGTAAAAAAATGTGAACAGAACACAGCATAAGCAAAACGGAATTTTTCACTGTAATTTATTCTAGTAAATATCACTGTATTCAAAAAATTACTGAATTTAAAACAAAAGAAAATCATTTTAAAAGACACTGCTTCAAACAGAGGGTTTTCTTTTACTCTTTTGTTGTTATTCTTCCTTGCATATCAGCTGAAGTTCCTAAATGAGAGCAAGCATTTAACATCTTCTCAGCAAGTTCCAAGCCATGGTTTCCTTTCTTCTGATATCTTTCCATTCCCATCTTTTCGCTTTTCTTTTCTTTTCTTTCTTTTATGTCTTCAGACTTTAACAAATTTGGAACCAACTGCTTCTCCCACATAACTCATTTTACTGAAGAACTCAGCTGCAGATTAACCCTGTGCTTTAAGTTCGTAGTTCGCAGCTTGGATAGCTGAATAAGTCCCAATGTTCATTTTCTCTGACCCTCATACTGAAAGAACTTTCAGCCTGAGCACCATGAATGAATGACATCAAAACTTTCACTACTTTAGGTAAATGGTGTAAACCTGGAGAGGATAAATACTTTTGTGAACACCATGCATTAATTCTTACAAATTTTCCAATATTGTCACTTCTGTTTCCAGAAATTTTACCCTCCCCTGTCAAGCTGAAATTCAAACATAGAAAAAAAAAAATAATAACAACAATACATGACAGTCACGCCACAAAAAAAAAAAAAAAAAAAAAAATGCAGGAGAAATCTTTGCTCAAACTTGTTTTTAGAAATCTTTCCTCCATTATTTTCACGTTGAAACACAAACATTTATGAAAAAGAAAAAAGAAATTAACAAGAAATACTGGCCTGAGGAGACATTGAGGTAAAAAAATTGTCACAGGAGAAATCTTCACTACGTCTAACTTCCGTTTTCAAAAGCATTTAAAGGAGGAAAATGACACCCCCTCCCCACACATACACACACATTCCCAGAAAGTTTCTCTTCGGTTTTGCACCGATCTCAAGAATGACCCAAATGACAACGAAAAGCGGAATTTTGTGAATTCACGGAAGAATCTCATGCATGTTTTATGGATTTTAGGGAATAGGGATGATTCTGAGTGAAGGGATTGAAATATATGACACAAAAATTACAAATGCAAAAATTTAAGTACAGAAAAAGGAATACGTCAAATGATCAAGATACAATTCTAAAACAATGTGCTTTGTGGTCACTGTTGCTACCCACATTCATTAAATTCCAACTGCCGATAAAATAAAAAAATTAAAACTTAAAACATCAGGAAATTAAACACCTTCTGGAAAAACAGTGTCAACATTTTTGTTAATAAAAAGAGCTCTTCCAGTTTTGAAAAAGTATTCAAACAACATGGATATAAAAAATCTACTCACCTGACGATGTGCTACTGACAGGTGTAAACTTTGGAAGCTCAAAAGCAGATGCCGACGTTGTGACAACTGGTTCAACAGTCCAACTAGGAGAAGTCATGGCTGGCTGGTTAAAGAGACTGTCCAAGTCAGCTAGTGCTGCATAACGATCCGGTTGTGCGGCTCTGGTCTGTGAAAAATTGGCACTTTCTGTAGCAGGAGGGGAACTAAACACTGAAGTTCCCTTTGGAACACCAAAAGTTGAGTCCATTGTGCTAGTAGATACAGGCTTCACTGAAGTGGGTGTAGATGCATTGATAGTTGCTGCAAAAGAAGACCACTGAGATGCTGAAGAAGCACTAGGAGAACTAACAAAAGCAGGACATTTGAAAGGATTCGTGGGGGCAAATGTGGGCAGACTAAGAGGTCGGGGCATTGCTGAGTTGGACTGTGCACTGCTCACAGTGACTGACACAGCGTAAGAGGAGGAAGAAGCAAGAGTAGAAGAAAGAGGGGCCAGATCATCATCAAATGATGTCCATCCAGCTGGAGGAGTGTAGGCTTTACGAAGAGAATTGCTGGACCCATGAGATGGTTGAGGCTCAGTTTCTAGTACATGACATAAAAAAGAAGCACAAAAAAAAAAAAAAAAAAAAAAAGCAAAGAAATATATAACTATGACATGGCATTCCCAATCACACATATGCTTTCGTTCCATTTTTACTAAACTAACACAAAACATAAATATATCAATATTTGCTAATTTATACATAAAATAAATAAAAAAAATTTCCCTACATAATTTGCATTTTTCAGTATATATAATTTGTGTATATACACATAAATATAAAATATGTACAGCAATTTTCACGATATAAATGCGGGTACTAAATTACTGAAAAGACATTCATTTTTTGAATCTTGCCTGTAAACAAATACACAGGAACATATTTATCACAGAATATTGTAATAAAAAGAATTCTTGCTCACAGTAAACATTCTCCATATTTTTCAGTCTATTCCAAGATTTTCTGCTTCTACCATACTGCTTTCTCAGCCACTAGCAGCTGATTCCCAACTTCTATCTATCTTGCTGTAGATCTACCAATTAGTCTATAGTCTGGTACCACAGAATACCTATTTACACTATCTCTCATATTCCACTTGACATCTATGTATATACAGGGGTTGTCCAAAATAATGGAAACACCTTGAAACAATAGGCGTTACGCACCTAATATGGTGTGGGAGCACCCCTGGCATTTAAAACTGCTTGAATCCTACTTGGAATGGACACATAAAAGTCCTGGATGGTGGTAAGTGGTATGTTGTACCATTCTTCCTGCAGAAACTGCTCCAATTCCTTGAGAGACACTGGAAGAGGATAACAGGATCGCACTCTGTTTTCCAACACAGACCACAGGGGCTCAATGATGTTTAAGTCCAGTGATTGTGGAGGCCAGGGAAGGTGTGCAACTTGATCCTCATGTTCCTCAAACCATGATTGAACAGTTCGACTTCTGTAAATCGGAACATTACCATCTTGAAAGGTACAATCCCCTGACGGAAACAATGTCTGCGCCATTGAATGCACATGGTTGGCCAAAAGAGTAACATAGTCACTGCTAGTGATCCGTCCATGTAAGGTGAAAATGGGACCTGCTGCAAACCATGAGATCATGGCCCAAACCATTATGGAACAGTGCCCCATGCTTCACTGTAGGAAGGAGGCAGTCTGGGTTGAAGGCTTCTGCGGGGTCCTCCACATGTAAACCCGTCCTGTGGTGGGGAACAGTGAAAAACTTGATTCATCAGAAAACAAGACATGTTTCCATTGATCTGCAGTCCACGTTTTATGTTTCTGGCATGACTGTAGTCTCCGTTTCATATTCACCTGTGACACCAGGGGTTTTGCAAATGCAGCTCCGCCGTAAATATTGTGCTTATGCAATTCCCTTCACACAGTATGGGTCGACACTGGGTTGTGGAGATGTGCATTAAGCTCAGCAGTCACTTTTATTGCCGTGGTCTTCCTCCTTGCGGTCACAATCCTCTTTAATGTCCTCCTGTCTCTCGCAGTGAGTTTGGTTTTCCTTCCACAGTTGTGTCTCGCAGATGATGTTGTACCATGAACATTGTATGCTGTCATGACCTTCAACACGGTACCTCTTGATACCCCCAATACCTGTGCCACTGTGGTTACCAACGCACCAACCAGCCGGGGTCTTACAATCTGCCCTCTTTGGAACTCCGACGGGTCACTCATTGTGCCTTTGCCTGGAACAGATTTTGCAAACACCGATTTACAATGCAATCACACAGACCCTTGAGACTATAAGCAACACTTTTTTACAAAAAAAATTGTAGCTGCATGTTCGTTTTACTCAAAAAGCAGCACATACCAAAGTCACTGTTTTCAGCTAGGTGTTTCCATTATTTTGGAAAACCCCTGTAGCATCTTAATACATTCTCATTGAGTTTTTTATTCTATGAAACAAGCACCCAAGTAAAGAACTTTATCAAAGATCAATAACAAAAATAGAAATGGGCCAGGAAACTTCAAAATGATTCCTAGTGACTAAAGGACTAAAACAGGTATGTTGCATATCTCCAAGGCACTATTTCAGATTTATGTGGAACAGGCTTTGAAAGAATGGAAAAGCAAGTGACGAGTAATGGGGATTAATTTAAAGAGAATGATTGTATTTACTTTACAATTTGCTGATAAGGTACTTCTTGCAGAAGATAAATTTAATTTCGAGTATATGACTAGAAAAATAAAAGAACATGAAAAATGGGGACTAACTATGAATTTAAATAAAATATTTATGCATTGGAAGTAATGAAACAGAACTACAGCTAGAAAATAATGAAGAAATTGAAAGATGTGATCATTATAATTACCTAGGTGTTAAAATTACACAAGAAGGTAGAGATGCAATGGATTTAAGAAATAGAATTACACAGGGAAGAAAAGCTTTTAAATGCCTGGATGGAATCTGGTGGCATGAATAAATAACCAGAAAAAGGAAATGTGGTGTTTATATAGTATTGTAAAGAGCATCTTACTGTAAGGTACTGAGGCCTCATGATTAACAGAAGTGGACAGAAAGAAAATAACAGCTGTAGAGATGGATGCTTTAAAAAAGATCATGTAGGGCGTCAAGAAGACAGAAAATTATGAATGAAAGGATTAAAGAATTAATGGAAGAGAAAGAAACAATTTTAGAAGACATACAAAAGAGACAATTGCCCAAAATTTCCATGGAATTTAAATCAAACAAACAAAAAAATAGAGGCCAATCTAGAACAACATGGTCTGATGGAATAAAGAGAGCACTTTATTAAAATGTCCTGATTGGAGAATGGTGCTTAGATACAGAAAGATGGAAAAACTCTTTGAGATCGGAAGGCAACATCAGATGCCATAAACCGATTTTATATATATAAGAAGCACCCAGCTCAGTTCTAATGTCTGTATTTGTAATTGTTTTCCCCACTGAATTCACCTATGTTATACAAATATTACTCTTATCTGCAAAGTCTAACTTCCCACAGAGGGTTGCCATTTCATACAGCAGGTCAAACTACTTCACTGTAAACAAGCAAGCTTAGTTCTTTGACTCAATCTCGGTGAAAAGGTGAAAATATTCTTATTCAACTGAAAAGAGAATTTTCTAGCTTTGCCAGTTCTACTTTCTGGTTATTTATCAAGCCTTCCAAGTCTCATCAATAAGATTATTTCAATCTGTTACCTATTCCGGACTCTTCCCTGTAACACAAAACTAATAATTTTTTTGAGTCCAACTAAGAATCGTTGATTTAGACTTATTAACAAGGATTTTTCTCTCATATTTTTCATAAATTATGCTCAGTTGATTGGAATCTATGCAGTGACTTGTTTACTCTCTCAGAAATTAGCAATAAATTACCAGCAAACTGCTGATGTTAGAAATACCTACCTCAATGCCTAAAACCAAATCACTTTCTGTGAGCAGTATATGTAATTTGAATCACCTATGTAATAGTGACTGGTATACGTGGTTTTAATAAACATAATTCAGAACATGAAAATATTCGTCAACTGCTGTTGCTCACGTCATAGTTAGCTTTGTGCTCAACAGAGGAATTATACAGATATATTCTGAATAAAAGTTAAAAAGAAAATATTTTACTACAACGCAAAAATCATAGACCAACTGTATCTAAATATAAAAGAAAATCAAACAAGAAGTCAATGCATAGATACTAATCAACCTAAATTTTGTGGCAGTATGCCTTTCAGCAAACCTATGTCAAATATTTTAAAGAATGAATGCAAAAATTCAAATTTAGAAATTGTAGAAAAAATTCAACACATTGCACATTTACTAACCAGTGCAAATAACAGGAAATTTCTGCAACAGGCCAGAGTATACAAAATTCCAATAATTCACCAAGATCCTATTATAAATCCTAAAGTACATGTAAGAAGTACCAAACGAAACCTAAGTACTCATTTGAAAGAACATATGAAAGACTGGAATCAGAGGCATATCAAAACATCAATGATGCAATACTGTCTAAAAAGCATAGCAATACCTGATTGGAAGAATATCGAATTAATATGCACATACCCAAAACACACAAAAAATTTAACAGCTGAATCTATTATGATAGAAAAGAACAAATTTCAATTGCAATGCTAACTCCCTGGTAGACCTTTCACATGCATGGAAATATACGAGAAGAAATGAAACGATGAAATACAAGGAAAAAAAGGAAAGAACATGGATTATAACAAGGAGAGAGGTAAAAAAAAATCGAACACCAGATGGCACACAAGCCGAATGTCGCAATACGGATAACAAGGAGGAAAGCATCTACATGGAAGTCTGATAGTGTAGTTGGACTGGTGTGGCAATAACCAAGCACAAGTTGCTAACAGTTCAAAGACAACTGAAGGTAGTGCAGGCTTACATGCTGAAATGCATTTGGCAATGGCAGGGGAAGGAGGTGGTGCTCCATTGGAGTTTTTAACATTTGTCAACTCATTTTACAAACTTTAGGATTTTAACTTCATTTTACTAGTTTCTGTACTTCATTTTTTCAACTTTTATCCTTATCGTTCTTGTTTTCCTTTGTTTTTTATCCACACTGCTTATCATTTGAATCAGTGGAAACAACATGAATGAAAGAACATATGAAAGACTGGAATCAGAAGCATATCAAAATATCAATGATGCAATACTGTCTAAAAAAGCATGGCAATACCTGATTGGAAGAATATCGAATTAATATGCACATACCCAAAACACACAAAAAATTTAACAGCTGAATCTATTATGATAGAAAATAATAAATATCAATTGCAATGCTAACTCCCTGGTAGACCTTTCACATGCATGGAGATATACAAGAAGAAATGAAACGATGAAATACAAGGAAAACAAGAAAGATGACACCGAATTTTCGGGTGTAATACGCACGTCTTTTGAATACGTTCTGATGTAAATTAAATTTATCAAAGCTATTCAAAGTCAATGGAACTGGTATGGAAAACAATATTATCCGACAGAAGAAGGAAGTTTTTCAATCGGGTTTCTAATCCCTCAGATATTGCTGTAGACGGAATCGTGAGCTTACTCCCTCTGGTTGCCGACTAGTGCATTAAGAAAAACATGAATTTATATGAGAAACCTTTTGCACCGGAAACGCTCTCCAACACAGAAAGAATTTTTCAAAGCGGACTCTTAGAAACAGAGGTATCGATAAAAATAAGATGTGACTTTACGTCCCCTGATGGTAAAGCCATCCATTATTTTAGGAAGAAATAATTCTCAAAAGGTTTTTCCATATGAGCAATCACGGGATAGGATTCTTAACCTCCAGATTCGCTAAACATGAATGCCGGTTGCTTCGACTAGCGAATCCTGTGATGGTTATATTCAAACTGATCAGAAACTTGAAACTTGATCGTTCTGGGTGGTGTAGTGGTTAGCATACCTGGGTGTTTTCTGGGAGACGTGGGTTCGAATCCCACTCCAGGACGATGAAAATTTTCAGGTTTTCCGATATTATCTGACTTACCATCCTTGTCACATTTACGCCAAAAATCGGATTGTCATCTTCAAAATTTGTATTATATGGCGTAATCCCATATTTCTTTCATGATTAGAAATTATGTGAGAAATATTTTCCATCAGGTCTTGTATGCGATAAAGGAAGAATTTTTCAAATCGGAGTTTTAGAAGCAGAAATAACGCATGAAAACACAATTTACCTTTGTGCCCCCTAGCGGAAAGTCTCTGATTTACTTGAAAATTTTGAATTTATAGGAAAAACATTTCGCATCGTAAACACTATCCAACAAAAAGGGAATTTTTCAAATCTTACTCCTACAGGTAGAGATATTGACAAAAAACAAGACATACATCTATGCCCCCTGGTGTACAAACCATGCATTATTTTAAGAAGAAAATGTTTCTAAATGGTTTGTCAACATTAGTACTATCAGTCTACAAACAGCGCTTTTTTCAATCGAGAATTTAGAAGCTCATATTTTGCTGCAAATACATCAGAAGCGGAAATTAAGATTTATGCCCCCTGATGTCCAAACCATTGTTTTTTTACAAAAATTAGAAATTATGGGTAAACGATTTCCCATCAGGAACTGTATCTGGTGCAGAAAGAATTTTTCAAATCGGAGATTTAGAAGCAGAGATATAGGGGGGAAAGCAATTTACCTCTACGCCCCGAGCGGAAAGTCTATGAATTACTTGAAAATTTTGAAATTATATGAAAAACATGTCACACTAAAAACACTATCCAACAAAGAAGAATTTTTTTCAAATCGGACTCCTAGAAGTAGAGATATTGACGAAAATAAGATATACATCTACTCCCCGGCAGAGAAACTGTGGAATATTTTAAGAAGAAAAAATTCCGAAAAGGTTTATCGTGTGAGTGGCATCAGTCTACGAAAGAATTTTTTCAATCGATATTTTAGAAGCTCAGATTTTGTGGCAAATACATCAGGAGCAAAAATTAACACTTGAGCCCCCTGGTGGCCAAAGTATTCATTACCAAAAATTTGAAATTATATGCAAAAGATTTTCCATCAGGAGATGTATCTGCTGAAGAAAAAATGTTTCAAATCAGAGTTTTAGAAGAATTATCGGCAAAAATGTCATTTACTTTTACGCTCCCTAGCGGGGAAATCTATGCATAATTTGAAAAGGTAACTATATCTAAAATACTCTTCAACATAAATGGAATCGAAAAATCAAAGAATTTTTTCAATTGGATGTTTAGAAGCAAAGATGTGGAATAAAACGTATTTTTGAATTCGACATCATCTGCATTTATGCCCTCTAGCAGCAAAATTGTACATCGTAAAAAAAAAAAACTAAATAAAGGATCACCATTCGCATATTTCAAGGTTTCCAACGCAAAAGAATTTTTCAAATCGGACTAATAGTTGCAGATTTATCGTGGGGACGGACGGACAAACCAGTAACATAAGCACAATCTTTTTTTACAAAAGACGTGCTAAAAAGGAAAGAACATGGATTACAACAAGGAGAGAGATAAAAAAAATCGAACACCAGATGGCACACAAGCCGAATGTCGCAATGCGGATAACAAGGAGGAAAGCATCTACATGGAAGTCCGATAGTGTAGTTGGACTGGTGTGGCAATAACCAAGCACAAGTTGCTAACAGTTCAAAGACAACTGAAGGTAGTGCAGGCTTACATGCTGAAATGCATTTGGCAATGGCAGGGGAAGGAGGTGGTGCTCCATTGGAGTTTTCAACATTTGTCAATTCATTTTACAAACTTTAGGATTTTAACTTCATTTTACTAGTTTCTTTACTTCATTTTTTTCAACTTGTATCCTTATCATTCTTGTTTTCCTTTGTTTTTTATCCACACTGCTTATCATTTGAATCAGTGGAAACAACATGAATGAAGCCATAGCATTTGTTTAGCAAGGACGTCAAGTTGATATTTCACCAGGTGAGCTTCATTTCAGTTGTACTTTCAACTGTTTTAACTTTTATTTGGATCATCATTATAATTCCTCCATTGAGCACAAAGCTAACTATGATGTGAGTAACAGAAGTTCATGCATATTTTCATGTTCAAAATTACACTTCTATGAGCAGTTCACCTAAAAAGATTCCCAAAAAAATTGACTACTGTCAAACTCTTGGTGTGAATGCTTGTGATTTTATTTCAACACACACTATTTCTTTTACTGCATTATTTTGTAGTACACTGAAAAAAATTTTCTAAGTACTTGGTTAAAAGCCTTTGCAGAAGGAAACAAGAAAGATTGTGATAACTTTCAGGGCACCTCCTTACTCAAGTAGTATCAGCAATGAGTTTTGAATGGAAGGAGAGAGAAAGTGAGCTGCGTGAAGAACAGTGAGGCTTCAGGTGAATACAGCACACCAGGATAATATAACTGTACCCACACAGCTTCCTGAAAAGTCCATAAGGCAAATGAAGTTTAACATATGGTGTTCACTTACAGGGTGGTTATAAAGTAACTGGACCAACTTAAAAGTGTTCCACAGATTATACTGTAATGGATGGATGTGATTCATGTTCAGCACATATATACTACTCACCACACAAACAAGGATGCAAAATGGAGAGTATGGTATGTATTATGGTTATATATATCTCAAAAATTTGGATTATACTGAATATACTGTAATTGGTGGAGTGTATGGATTATATTGTAATGAATGAAAGGATGCTTCCACTTGAAAATTTTAAGATATGGTGCAATCAACCATAACCTTGAGACATACATACTTTCCATTTTGCATATCTCATTCGCATGGCAAGCAGAATCTTGTGTACCAAATATGAATTGCACCTGTTTATTATGGCAGTTCCTGGAGCACTTGGATAGGTTATTTAATAACCACCCTATATTTTTTTTTAAAATATGAAAATTTTTATAAATGGGGGATGAAAAGTTGTTTGTATTCCAGAAATATAAGGAAAAGAGGGTGCTATCAAGAAAACAGGAATTTTCTCAACTGAGAAAAGAAAAGAGCCACAGTAACACAAGCATGCAAACAGTCATTTCAGAAACTAATTCTGAATGTTATGTTACATAATTTGGCAAATAAATAAAATTATGTTAACTCCAAATATGTAAAAGAAACCAAGTGATTATAAAACAGTATGTATAACCAATGCTGCAAAGAAAAGAAAAATAGACTACTCCTGAGAGCATTACAATTTGCTCTTTCAACATGATGTGTCAAACAAAAGGTACAACACATATGCCCTAAGATTAATATTTATTTCAACTCAGTGCGAACTGGTACTTCTGTTTAAAGAACATTAAGCCATCTTAAAAGTTTGGTACTGTGACAAATAAATCTTGATTTTTTTTTTTTATGTATATCTTTGTTAGCATGTCTTTTGTAAAAAAAGATCATGCTTATGTTATCGGTTTCTCTGTCCGTCCATCTGTGGACACCATATTTCTGCAGCTATTTGTTTGATTTCAAAAATTCTTTTTGCACTGGGAAGCTTGAAATGTGAGAATAATAATCTTGGCATTTCTGATGCACAACTTCACCACTAGAGGGCATAAATGCAGATGATATCAAATTCAAAATACATTTTACTCTATATATTTGTTTCAAAATATCCGATTAAAAAACATTCTTCCTTTCGATGCCATTTATATTGAAGATTATTTTAGGTACAGTCTCTTTTTCAAGTAATGCATAGATTTTCTGCTAGGTAAATTATGTTTTCCATAATATTCCAGCTTCTAAAACACCAATTTGAAAAATTCTTCCTGCATAGGATACAGCTCCTGATGGGAAACGTGTTGCATATAATTTCTAATTTTTGGTAAAGAGTGGTTTGGCCATCATGTGGCATATTTATTTATGCTTCTGAAATATTTGCTGCAAAATCTATCCTTCTGAAAACTCGACTGAAAAAAGTCTTTCGTGGACCCATACCGTTCACCTCGGAAAACCTTTTCAGGATACTTTCTTCTCAAAATAATGCATAGTTTTTCCATCAGGAGGCAAACAGGTATATCATATTTTTGCCGATATATTTGCTTTCAAAGAATCCAATTTGAAAAATTCTTTCTTTGTTGGAAAGTGTTTCCAGTAGAAGTGTTTCTCATATAATTTCACATTTTTCTTAACGCACAAGTGTGCCACCAGAGGGTGCGAGTTCACGTTTCTGTTTTCAGCAATATCTACAGGACTATAAACCCAAATGAAAAAAATCTTAGGACAGATACTACTAACTATGAAAACTATTTTGTGTGCATTTTCTACAAAAAATAATGCAAAATTTCACTGCTAGGATGTGCCAATGTTTAGTCTGTTTTTCTTAATAGCTCTGCTTCTAAATATGAAATTTAAAATAATCTTTTAACACCAGATGTCATTTACCTTGTGAAACACTTTAGGTTTGTACTTGAAGAGTTTCATAGCTCAAAGTTCTATTGCTAGGTGGTCTTTGCATGCTTGTTCGTAGGTGTACCTCTGCTTCTGAAAACCCTATTGAGAAATTTCTTTTTGAGCTGTATGCCATTTGCTATACTAAAGATGAGGGGCATTATTATCCTCTTTAAATAATGCACAGATTTCCTGCTAGGGGGAGTAAAGATCAAAACCTTTTTTTCACTACCTCTGCTTCTGGAAGACATATTTGAAAAGTTTTTTTACTTAGCATAACTTTTTCTGTGGAGAATATTTTTTGCCTATTTTCAACTTTTCTATTACTCTTCCACTAGAAGGCATAGAGTTGTATGATGTTTCCTTCTATATCTCTTCTTTTAACTGTTCAATTTGAAAATCGCTTTGTCTCTGACACCTTCCTTCCACTATAAGAAACTTTTTGTACACCATTTGTAAATTTTCATGACATACTTTTTAGCCATTGGTGGAAGTAAGTAGCTGTTTCTGTTCCCAGAAGTTTTACCTTTTGTAGAAATTCATTTTTTTTTCTTTGTTTTTCCTAAAAGGTTCCATTGACTTTGCAAACTTTGAAAAATTTTATTCACATTGGAATGGATTCAAAAGACACGCTCATTACAACCAAAAATTTGGTGTCATCTTTCTTGTTTCTCTATATCAATGTGCTTTGTGTATTTGTATATAACAAATATCTACAGAACTACAAAAAATGACTGAACACTAGCTTGCAACAGGATATAGAATTTGGCTTATAACAAAATTACAGTCTTTTCTTAGTCTTACACCTACAAAAGGCATTTCATAAAGTGAACGTGTGTTTTTATCATTAGCAAATCGGAGTGGTTTTGAATAGGTGCATCATACCAAAGGAGCAAGGATATGCACTTCCTACTATTAAAGAGAAACAGAAACTTAGGTAATTAAGCTATCAGAACGAAGACTCATAAAAAGGAAATAAATATAATAGAGTAAAAATAAAACCACTCTAGGTAACAACTCAATTTGGAAAATTGGACTTAACTCCAAACAAATGAAAACAGAACAATCAAAGAAGACAGCCTAAGTATCATCAAATATATCACCAGAATACTTATTTATTAGCCATTAACCTATGACATCGCAAACTTGAATTTAATTTATAACTGATTTTGCATTATGCTTCCAAATTCATGGTTGCATGCATACTAACTTTCACACTCAAAGTCAAAATTGCTAAGTTCTTCCTCTTGGTATAAATGTAGTGAAACAACCAACTTTTGGTTTTTTCATCGCCAATTTTTCTGTTATGCGCTTCCTCTTGGTTCTTACAGAATGAAAAGACCAACTGGTCTCTTTTAGTTTTGCTCCCAACTCAGTGATCTTAAATGCTGGAAAATCTCCTGTCTTTTGAAGCTAAACACAGCACAGCAGCATTAGCTCTGAACTGCATGGATGTCATTTTATGCAACTCCTAGCTTGAATGCCCCCCCCCCCCCTCTTACTCCTATACTCTTTCTTTTCCAACAATCCCACTCAAAGTGCCTGAGATTGCAAAGAAGTCCTGCAGCTTATTTTAGTCTCTGAAAGTGATCTCCTGGCAGCAATTCAGCTAAAGTATGTGAAACCATATTTTAAATTCTAAAGCATTTTAATTTTGCTACTGTGCACTACAATTCCTTTAAGAAAATATATTTTACATCTTAGGCTTCATATACTCACTTAGAAATCTTCCTGCACAACATGACACACTATTAGGACAAATAATTTTTATGTTATTGTTCATGCTGTAAATGTATTAAAAGTTCTATCATTATACAAGTTCTTAATATGATTTCACTCTCGCAATGTATTTGTATTCTGCTTTCTTTCGTGAGAGAAGAATACAATTTGCTTCTCAGTAGCCCATGTGATAGTGTTATTTTTCAAGTGAAATACATGTCCTCAAAATAGTTGTTCTCTTCCATTTAGATATAGTCTATGATCAGCTGCTTCTTTCAAATGATAAACTACAAACTGGCTTTCTTGTGCTATGTTGTTAGATTCTTAACTTTCTTGCTCAAGGTACCAATATGGTTTTTTTTTTTTTTTTTTGGTTTAACCAGTAACGTGTTAACTGGTGACATACGTAAACTCCCACTATTTAGCATTACATTTATTATCTTCTGTGCATTTCTTCAGCTTGTGTTCTTCAAAAGCACAGTCCTGGGAGAAGGGCGACTTTGCTCTTTCTTTGTCATATACTTTCATGAACTGCTTTATTTTTAAACTCTTATGTAAAAAAGTTACTTCCATTATATCTTCTGACGCACATAGCAGGACTTGAAAAATATCTGAAAAGTTGCATGCCCAGCTGGGCATGTGCAGAAATTATTTACCTGCCCAGGAAAATTTTTCTTCTAAGACAACAAATCAGAACCCTCTTTTTTTTTTTTAAGTTAAAAAATATGAACTTTCTTACATTTCTGTTTTAAAGGGTCTGTATTCAAAATGTTCGATGCACGAATGCGTGTACCTCTAGTTTTAAGATGATGCTGAAATTGGTATGAAATGGTATGATGATGAAATTAGTATTTGAGAAATTGAGTGATTCTGCCATGTTCCATCCATTAAAGTCCTTGCTCTTTGTCACTAAACTTCAGAGGCCAGCTAGCATCAGAGGTATGCAACCTGTTGTTGACTATAAATGACATTTGGAGCAGAACTACATATGCTTCCAGTTTTTGGACCTAGATCATAACATAATTAAAGAAGTGATATTCTTCTGTTCTTGGCACTCAGTAACCAAAATACAACTTCTGGAGAATATCAGTGAAATGAAACACGACACGGGGACGGCTGTCTTTTTTTCTTGTAGTACGAAATTCTATTCCAAAGATTTTTTAATTTAGTTGCCCTGACCAGGCAACTAGATTTTTGATTTACCTGTTCAAGCCAATAATTTGCACGACCCGGGATTCTCGAGCATGGTATTTTTCAAGCCCTGCACATAGCGTAATACTATGTTGGTTTTCCAACATTTTTACTGCAAACATGCTTTTTAGCATTTATTTTATTTTGTTAAAAATAACTTTTCATTTCTGGAGACTAAGGTTTCGTCAATATATGCAACAACTTAGCTCCTCATTTTCTTACTAAGAGTGAAGAAATAAATATTCCTTATATTTAATCTCTTTGTTACATTTCACTATAGTTCATTCCAGTTTTCACTGCTTCATACCATAAATGTTATTTTTCAGTTTAATCCTTCTGGGTGAGATAAATGTTCTTTTTCAGTCAGATCCTTCTGGGTGAATCCATGATTCACCCAGAAGGACCATGGACACCTACTCATCCAACTGTAAATGCAAAAGGCATGTTTTGACATTTTTGTTTTATAACTTAATTTCAGTATTCACAGCTTTAAACTCTAGCCTTTTTTTCTCTCACTAAATTTCTTATATCTTCATCTTATTCCTCTTTCTTTTTTAATTATTTACTTGGATCTTTTCCTCCCATAATTTTAGCAACACATCCATGAGGCTGTACTTTTATGTTTCTGTATTTCTGGTTGATTCTGGTTCGTATTCTACAGTTCTATCACTTCTGTTTCATCATTTTTCTTTCTCTCGTTATTTTAGCTGCAAGAAAATTTCTAGCAAGTTCTCTGCATTTTATTATCAACAGTATGGATTCTGTATCCTTTGATGCTACTGTCACATGTGAAAACATCACCACCTTTACATTGTCATCATAATACACTTTTTCCTTTCTTTTAGCAGACATGTACCCTGCCTGTCAACTGTGATGTATTCATTACAGAATTTAAATGCTTTTCATAGTTTAAAAAAGTGTTGACTACTTCTGTTGTAATAACATTCATGGAACTTTACATTTAAATGTACACCTTGTAATTTTATTCTTTAGCCATTTCCATATGGTATTCAATTCCTTGTTGAATCTTGAACCTTATAAAATTGTCATTGTTATCTGGATTTTAGGATTTCTTTTAAATTCATTAGTAACAGCTTCTGAGAAAGTTACTGAGCATTACATTTACATTTCACAATCTCTTCCACTGTCTCCATTGATAGATGGAATTTGCTTCCACAATTCAGTTCCTGAAAACGTTTTTAAAAAAAGTGTCATTCCATACAGGATAAGCATTACATTCAATTCTTATTATTCATTTAATTTAGGGTTGCTTCAATTTTCTGAGAAAAAAATATCTGCTTTTCTGAAGCAAGTGGCAACAACAATTACACTAGGAGATGCCTCTGGAAATAACACCAAGTTCACAGCACTGATAAAAGTTAACTTATATGAAATTTCTTCACATTCTGTTGCTTTCCAGGTGAGAAATCAATGATGGCTAATTTAAAAGAAAGTGTGGATTTGAATTTAACAGATGGTGTGGCTGATAACATTAGTAGGAAGAAATACAACAAAATTTGTAAAAAAAAAAAAAAAAAAGGAATTCTGAAGATCTACCAAAAACAGAACAAGATACTCTTATTGTCAGCATACAGATGCCATACATTTTACTGTTTCCCATGTAGTCACTCTTCAGGAAACTTTAAAATTGCATTGTCCTAGAACTGGAATTCTTTTGATTTTACTTTCACATATCTGTATCAAGTCCCAACAGCCAATGAAGGACCATTTAGATTTAATTTATCTTTGAACTGCTGGCATATTTTTGCAAAGCAATTTTCTGATATGTTTAAAAAAAGAACTCATATTTCAGAAAAATTAATAAATATGTGCAAAGCAATTAATTTTCTAATATGTTTAAAACAAGCATTCTCATATTTGATGAAAATAAATAGAACTTTTCACACACATTTATAGATGTTAAATTATGCACAACTCTTTCCTATTCTGCTAATTATCTCACTTTTTACAATCAATATCTTTTGTCTGCTTCAAAATATGATTTTGCTTTATAATCATCAATTTTGGTTTCAGTTTCTTTTCTATTATAAACAACCTCAACAACTAATTTTGTTTCCCAAATAGAGCTCTATAGATTATTTCTTTAAACTACTTTTTACCTCTTTCTTTTAGCAATGGGATTTTTTTTTTTTTTTTTTACTTTTTAGTGATTGCACTTTAATTTTTTAAACCACTTTCCACACAATTTAGTCTTACCCAGTACTGCTGGTGGGAGGGGGAGGCAAAAAATGTTCCCCAATGTTCCCCATTTTTTTTTTCTTTATCCTGTGAGCACTCTCTTTTTGCTTTCATTTGAGATACTGTTTATTTGGCAATAACTGGACTCAAATGGCTGACTATGAGTAAAAATATCTACAAATCTACAAGTGCATATAAGAAATTATTTGACTGTACAGCCTAAAAAGAATGCTTTCATAAATTTTATAGTATTATGTAACGAGTTTGATATTCTAACTAACCTTTTCTTCATCTACGCTATATATAAACAACTGAATTGTGTAGCAGGAGTATGCATCAGTCTAAAATGTATTACTTTTTCTGTTTGTGTGAAGAAAAATGGAATCCTCTTAAATACACAAAAGAATTCCATAAGAAAAAATAAAGAACAACCAATTTGGAATATGCTTCCTCTAATGCTTAAATGACACATCAAAAATTTTATAAAAACGTTAAATGTTTTATATCCATGCAACTCCACAAGGCAGGAATTTGGGGAAACTAAATTTGGACTTGCCAAACTGTTGGATCATACCTAAAATCTAGTCTTTGAACTCCTTTTTAAAGAACATGCACTTTTAATTATACATCACAGGCAAATAAACACTCTACAAAAGCTTTTAAATTATCTAAAACCTTAAAAAAAAAATCAAAATTCACAAAAATAAGGCTTAAAGCTGATTGCAAAATCATTAAAAAACAAGTAACACATGCTTCGAAAAACAAAAGCAAAAGAACAAACTAATGCATCTTTATTATTAACAACAAAAAAATTTAAATCAAAAGCATACTACCCTATTTTTGCTAGAGTACAGGCAAAAATAAATAAATGCATCTGTATGTAAAGCCAGACAACAGTTCATACAAGCCATGCCATAGTTATATGTGATGTGTGCACTGTAAAAAAAATTATAGTCAAGCAAAAGTACAATGTGGCTAAGGAGGGTAAAAAGAAATCATAACATAAAAACAACATAATAAATCACAATCTACAAGACCATTTCCAAAAGTTGGTTTTTCTGCATATATATCAAAAAGTTTTGTTACACTATCCTTTAAAAAAAAATCTCATTAACATAATACTACAGGTTATCACATTTATCCATTCCTCAAAAAACTGTTTGCTTATGCAAACCATTCACAATTCCTACTTCCACTCTTACAATTAAATCTGCACTGATCAGTTTTGAAAACTCACTTCAAAAATGAATTAACGATATCCAAACTATTTGATTAGTTTGGAAGTTGTTTGTAACATGTATACTTTTTCCAAACATGACAGAACTGTTGGTATATTTTGTTCAGTGCATAACAGCCATGCAGTAATTTCTGTCATGGAACATTTGCAGTTTACTTACATTCCCCTGTTGTTGTTTTTTTTGTTTTTGTTTTTGTTTTTTTGTTGTTGTTTTTTTCATTCTATTTACCTTGTGTATTGATTTGTAATATTAAGTATGTTGGACAAGTTAACATGTGCCATCTACTGAAACATTACAATTCTTGATAAGAGTCAAAAAATAATATAAGAAGTATCAAAAAATTCTGGTAAGAAACTGGGAGATAAAAATTTAAAACAAAAATTTAGGATTAACAATATACATATTCACACTGAATACTCATGAAGAAAAACACACTAGAGGAAATCTATATATCTTTTTTCCCCTATGCAATGCATGAATATGCATATATTTTTACACAGCAAGTATAGAGGTAAATGAAATCCTGATGTAATATATTTAGATTAGTGTGATACATTGTCTTCTACATAGCACCATTGCAAATTTTACCCTTCTGTGCATGCATTACCACCATTCAAAACCCATGTCTTGTTCAATGCAAACAAACTTCACATGGCTAACTACTTATTTATCAGTACACATTGGATTTTGTGCTTTCACTGAAACTGGCAGACAAAATCATTCAAGGGACATCAAAAACTACATAAGATCACTTATGAAAAAAAAAATATTCCACGAAGATTCCTCATGTTATTGTACAGAATGGCCGATAGGGTCCTTCTGAAGACAGGGTTATTTTAAGGGTCAAAAAATGACTTCTTTCTGTGAGGATTTCTACAGGACACAGTTCACAAGAATAATCCCCATGACACTTCTGAACTGGAAATTAAAACACCTAGTTGAAGAGAGAGCATTCAACATGACTTCTTTCCACTTCTTTCTTTCAACATGGCTACTTTTATCCCCATGACATTTTTGAAATGGAAATCAAAACACCTACTTGAAGTGACAGCATTCAACATGGCATTTGAAGTAAAATATTTGAAAACATATTCCATGGACTTTGGTTCAACCCAAACACTGCAAGCAGCCACTACCAATATTTATTGTGATAACATAAACCATAGGAATGTGTTCATACGGTTTGCTTTCACATGTTTACATACCATGTTTTTGAAGAATAATGCAGAACCAAGTACAAAGCCACAGTTCCATTTATCTCATTGGTTTATTATCAGAAATAATGCAGCACCCAGTTTAAAGCTGCAGATAAATACACTACAATGGAACTTTTATTTCATGTTCTGACCCCCTACACCAACATGGTAGCAGAGTACATTATGTGACTTTCGATGAATCAATGAAGGTAAATGCCACAGTGAAAAATGTTAGGAAAGCTGTTTACTTGTTTTTAATATGCTTCAAATGATCTGTACAACTCACATCGAATAACATTGGAGGTGAAAACATCGTAGACATGAGGGAAGCTTTGAACTTAAGGGCAGTCACCAGAATAGCATAATGTAGACGTACGTGCATATGCTGTACATGGATAGTTTCCAAATTATTAACAGATTTTGCAGATAGTTTTTGCTTGTAGATTAAACAAATCATTATTTACTGTAATTAAAACGCTTACTGAACATCCTTAATTCTACTTTAACTTGAAGAACGTTCTATTATTTTTCACATCTTCTGAGTTCTTTTGCTTTTACAGACATTTCTGGCCTCTAGATTTTATCAAGGACTGTTCTCAATGTATAGGAACTCTATCAAAAGTTTCATTTACACAAAAAGAATTAAAATTTTATTGCCAGGTTCCTCTTGCAGTTGCCAGTTATTAAATTATAATCTTTTCCTTATGTATTTTGTAAGTCTACTATTTTTGAATTAAGTTGTTGAAAATGCTATTTTTATAATTTTTGGAGGTTCATTAAGGGAACTATTTTTCTGGATATAAAAATTCTCTTTAATTAGGCTTTTGTTTTTATGAGGTTCATAGTCCAATATTTTAATATTTTGCCATAAAGATCCATTTCATACAGATTGCTGCACATTCAATTGTAATGTACTTATTCTGTCCTCATTGGAATATGTAATGTTCTAATATTTTTTTATTATTTTATTAATTTTTGTTTAAATTATCTTATTCTATTCTTACCGTACTTCGCGGGTTTGCAGCAAGCTTTTTGTTTCAATGGTTCAATGGTTGTGTATGCAGATACATTTTATTTTTATACAACTCTGGCAGTTGCTACCACTGCCTTATTGCTGTACTTGTGACTCCTCTTCCTCCAAATGGGTAAAAGACCTTCTGTTTAAGGGTGCCCCGTTTAGGAGAAGGGGGGGAGGTTAAAGACAGTGTTTCACAATGGATATTTGTTATCAACCCCGCACAAAAGAAGGTGAATGTCATTTAGCCCATGGTTAACTCCAAAAGTAGTTCACGTGTTTAGAAAGGGGCAGACACCATTCAATTTCACATACACTGGCGGAAAGTGAAAAAAGAACACCAAGAAGGAATTGGCGGACGATCATGAAATTTACATCTGTTAATGGGGTCGAGTTTACGTAGGTGTGATGTTGATTACGGGACCAACCGGTGAGCGCTTACGCCACAGCACGGCATAATATGCAAATTACAGTCGGTGGTATTTAAGGAGTACGGCGAAGTGAATGTAATCAGTCGTCGGCATACGGACATGTGCGAAGACCCTGAAGAAGCTGCAATGCCTGGACATGGAAGACGTGTACGATTTCAGCAGTTATCGGACTTTGAGCGAGGTCGTCTAGTTGGACTCCGCGAGGCAGGTGGTCGTATCGTCGTATTGCGGAGCGAATTGGACGGGAAGTATCGGTGGTGGTACGATGGGGGCATAGATGATCCGAGGAACATTCCCACACGAGAAGACGTGCAACCGGGAGTCACAGACGCACTGATGAGCAGACCGATCAACGCATAAGAAGAGCGGCGTTGTCAAACAAAACATCCACTGCGACGCAAATCCGAGCTGCCATCGCACCTGAGGTGACTGTGCAAACAATCCGCAACCGTCTACTGGATGCAGGACTACGTGCACGTGTGCCTCTGGCATGTGTACCTCTGACTCCAGCTCACTGTCTGGAATGGCTGCAGTGGTGTCGCCAACGTCTGCACTGGAGAATGCAATGGCGATCTGTCGTGTTCAGCGATGAAAGCAGATTCTGCTTGGGAGCCTCTCCACCCTTCTTGCATCTGCCAGTGACACACAGGGCCTACACCTGGTCTCCTGGTGTGGGGAGCGATCAGCTATCACTCCCATACACAACTAGTGTTTGTACCGGGTACGTTAAACAGCACCTCCTACATCAACATCATCATTCAGCCCATTGTTGGGCCATTTGTAAGGTCGATCCATCGTGTTGTTTTCCAGCAAGATAATGCACGCCCACACACGGCACGTGCAATGCAACATGCACTTCAGGGGATGAAACAACTTCCATGGCCTGCACGTTCACCGGATTTGTCCCCCATTGAGCATGTGTGGGATTTTATGGGACAACGACTTATCCGGTCTCCACGGCCAGCCACGACCATCCCCGATTTACGCGTCCAGGTTGAGGATGCTTGGAACTCAATACCTCAAACTTACATCCAACATCTGTACGACAGACTCCATGCCAGAATTGCACAGTGTGACGCAGTTCATGGCGGTTCAACCTCGTACTAACCATGTTACATGGAAATGTTATTTTTCAGTTTACCAGCAAATGCAGCTGTATTTTGACATAATGTTTTGATCACACTGTCCTCTGTATTCCGTTATTATGCTGTGTAAATTTCGTTGGTATCAGACGCTCCTTCTTGGTGTTCTTTCTTCACTTTCCGCCAGTGTATGAGTAAATGTGCAATGGTGAAAGCATGTGCAATTTTGTGGTTTCCCTGTGTTGCGGGTTCACCAACTGCTCTACGCACAAGGCCAAAAAAAAAAAATCTACATTTTAGCATCCCCAGCAAAAGATAAAAGAAAGCTGCTAATGAATAATTCTTTAATCCTAAATGAAGATGTTCAAAAAGTAAATCATAAAACCTTCCGTAGCGATAGAAACTGTTGACAGATTACACAGTGGTATGTCCTAACAGCAATGGAAAAACTGATTTCAGTATCACCTTAACTGAAAAACTGCTGAAATAGTTATTTCAAAAAGAAAAAGTACTGTTGTACATTTTTATGCATTACTAGCTAAATACCTGTTCTTCGAACGTGATATTAAAATACAGTTGAAATACAGATGATATACACTGACAGAAAAAAATCCCAACACCAAGAAAAAATAGTTGTAGAGGAATGAAATGGCGGCAATACATTTGTATAGGTAACATATTTAATCGATTAAGGTTTCAAAATCACAGCTTATTGTAAGCGCGAGAAGAGCCATTTTAAATGTGAAATGCTGGTACATTAATAACTGGTGTAACCGCCAGAATGTTGAATGCAAGCACACAAATGTTCATGCATTGTGTCGTACAGGTGCTGGATGTCAGTTTGTGGGATGGAGTTCCATGCCTGTTGCACTTGGTCGGTCAATACAGGGACGGTTAATGCTGGTTGGGGGTGACGCTGGAGTTGTCGACCAATGATGTCGTACGTGCTCGATTGGAGAAAGATCTGGTGATCCAGCAGGCCACAGCAACATGTCGACACTCTGTAGAGCATGTTGGGTTACAGCAGCGGTATGCGGGCGAGCGTTATCCTGTTGGAAAACACCCCCTGGAATGCTGTTCATGAATAGCAGCACAACAGGTTGAATCACCAGAATGACGTACAACTGTGCCGTCAGAGTGTGTGGGATAACCACGAGAGTGCTCCTGCTGTCATAGGAAATTGCTCCCCAGACCATAACTCCAGGTGTAGGTCCAGAGTGTCTCGGCAGCAGTCAGGTTGGTTGCAGGCGCTCACCTGGCCTCCTTCTAACCAACACACGGTCTTCACTGGCACCCAGGCAGAACCGGCTGTCATCAGAAAACACAACAGATCTCCACTCTGTCCTCCAATGAGCTCTAGCTTGACACCACTGACATTGCAAACGGCAGTGGTTTGGAGTAAGTGGAATGCACGCTACAGGGAGTCTGGCTCGGAGCTGTCCTTCAAGTAACTGATTTGTAACAGTTCGTTGTGTCACTGTGGTGGCAACTGCAGCTCGAATTGCTGCCACAGAGGCGGTACGATGCGCCACGGCCATACGCCGTACATGGCGGTCTTCCCTCTCAGTAGTGCCACGTGGCCGGCCGGAATCCGGTCTTCTTGAGGCAGTACCTTCCCTTGACCACCGCTGCCAACAATCATGCACAGCGGCTACATTCCTGCCAAGTCGTTCTGCAATATTGCGGAAAGAAAATCCACCTTCTCGTAGCCCTATTACACGACATCGTTCAAACTCCGTGAGTTGTTGATAATGGCTTCTTCGTCTTCTTAAAAGCATTCTTGACTAACATCAACACCCTACGACGTCAAATCTCAATGGTAACTAACGCTCACGAACGTTACAGCGCGTATTTACAGCAAACCTGCTTTGCATGTTACGAGGGGTGCTATTAGCGCCACACGTATGCGCCGAGCACAAAATTTGCATAGACGTTATCTTAGAGATGTACTCTCACCGCCTACCAACTGTCGTTTATCTAACACAACCCCTTCTTGGTGTTGGGATTTTTTTCCCCATCAGTGTATATATGATATACAGTTGAAATGGCCATACAATGCATATTTCTTTGCTGTTTTGGGAAACATGTCTGCCTGACTTATTCTGCTAGACGACACATAAGCAATTTCATTCATAACTGTAAATTGAAAACTTTAAGCCTACACGAAACAAATAAAAATACGTCGTTACTCTTCACTTTTGATTGTTAAAATATTAATAGACAACAGAACAAAATACGTTGTTACTTTCAGCATGAATGTAAAAAGAACCTTGCTTACAAACAATTTCGTTTGAAACTACATTTAAAAGCTAGCAAGTTGGATGTTTTTGGAAGCGTGAGCAAAATTGTGTTGCCATCGCTAATATCTCAAGGAGGGAAACTTTTTCTTTTCTTTTTTTTCAAATTTCAAATACTATGAAAATCGACCCGCAAGCATATGATATAACACTTTTTACGTGATATTTTTTAAAGACTTTTTTGTTAAGTAAAATTAGAACAAATCAAGAAACCTTAACATTCGATATGTCAAACAATAATAAATGTTTAAATGCAAAGCATATTATAATACAGTGCTTTTTATGTAATTTTTAAGGATTTTTGTTAAATTCAGAACAAATAAATTTAGAACTCAATATATACTGAGCATGTCAACTCAAGTCATTCAAAACTTTTTTTTTTTTTTTTTTGGTTGGAGGTTTAACGACCACCGTGAGCAACTCACTGGGCTATAAGCAGTCGCCCGTCCCTAATTTAGGGTCACTGGTTCCAGGGAAGGGAGAGAGCCAGTGCCGTAAGACAAACACAACATCCATGCCTCACCAGGATTCGAACCCGGACCCCGTTCGGACGAATGATCAGAGGCCATCGCTTAGACCACTGCGCCACCGGGGCAGCCATTCAAAACTTAGGCCGGGGCTTCAGTTGCTGGGCAACAATGACTCGATCATTGCAAAACGTCCCAGCGTTATCAAAGCTGGGTTATTTAAAAAACCCATTTCGATCCACTTAAAGTTATCATAGGAAAAATCCTTTCTTAGTGCACCTCTATGTTGTGAAAGGAACATTCCCGCCAAATATGAAAGTTCTAAGTTCAGTAGTTTCCGAGATTCGGTGATGAGTCAGTGAGACTTTCAGTTTTATATGTACAGATTTACATATATTTTATAGCAGCACTAGTGGTCTTGCAATGCTTTTTTATTTTTTAGTTATTTTTATATTGTTTTCCACTAACTCAAATTAACATCTTTATTCATACTGCAATCAACTTAAATACAAATATTCAGTGGAAAATATACCACTCATGCAACTGTTAAAAGTTCAATCACAGTTTCATTTTATCAGAACTGGGACAAATACAATGGTGGTATTGTGCAAGCAGTACCATTAAAGTACCTCTTTTCACACAACATTAGTGATAAGAGAAAAAATCACGTGTGTAAAGACATGTTTAGAATGTCTTCAAGATTTAAGGAACCAATTTGTTCCCAACAAACCACCTTTAAAGTCTGAGTTGAATTAAGATTTTTACATACCTGAATACTAAGGGTTGTCCACTGTGCTTGAAGGAGTGCATATTTCGTATCATAAAATTCTATACCTGTATTTGAAATTCATGAGTAGGCAATTACTGATTTTACTGATTTTATTATTTCACAAGTTTTATCACTGCCTGTCTCTGAAGCTGACCTTCTAGTTTATTACCTTCCCCCCCCCCATACTTACAATAAAATAAATTACTTTTGTGCTTACTATCTATTATTGCGTTGTTGGTACTTATTAGTATTCAATGTAAATCAACATCAACCAAGACAGCCACCACACATAAACTGTATCACAATAGCTATCAGATCGCCATTTAACAAATGAAACATTTTTTACAGCGTTTGAAACCCTACAACACAGTTGGCCGAGTTAGTAAAAACATGCTAATTTGCAATAGATTAGGCATATGTCTTTTCTACATAAAGCACATCAAAAAGTTGTGCCTAGAAATAATTACAAGGGAAAAGATTAATGTACATTTCTAGCAATTTGTTTTCATTTTGCCCATAACATTCTGTTCATCCTGTTTTTTTTTGTTTTTTTTTTTGCTGTGGCTTTTCAGAACTAATTAATATACTACAGAGCCATTCAAAAACAGGACTTATACACTAGCTATATATTACAAAAAACACACTAATCAGCCAAAACTTTACAACCACTTCTGCATTATGCAAATAAGCATGCATGTAGCCAATCAGCGTCACATGCCAAAATTGCGGATGATATTATAATACCTGGACCAGAGTTCTCTCAGTCAGTATTTCATTTCGTCTCAACGTGGGAAAAGCAAAGGATTTATCTGATTTCGACAAAGACCAGATCATTATGGCAAGATGCCTTTGTAAGAACATCTCCAAAACAGTGACGCTAATAGGCTGCTTACTCTATGCGGTAGTCAGTACCTATCAAAGATGGTCCGAAATAGGCGACACTTCGAGTCATCAACAAGGCGTGGGCACGCCACACCTTAAAGATGGCAGAGGTGAGTGCAGGTTACCTCATCATGTCTGCAGCAACAGGAGGGATACCGTGGCTGACAATATCCATAATTTCAATTGTGGTGAAGGGTCCATTGTGTCTAAGCATGAAGTTCATCGTACACTCTTGGATATGGGTCTCCGCAGCCGCAGACCCATTCGTGTGCCTATGTTCACAGCCATTCACAGTCATCAACACTTGTAATGGGCACGTAATTATTGACATTGGATAATAGAAGACTGGAAATGGGTCTCATGGTCAGATGAATCCTATTTTCTGTTACACTGTGTCGATGGCGAAGTTGTGTGCAACGTTTACCCAAGGAGGCCTTCTCACCTGGATGCATTGTGGGATGGATCCAGGGGGCTAGAGGGAGTGTGATGGTCTGGGCAATACTTTCTCGGGGAACACTAGGACCCCATTATTCATGTAAAGCGAACTCTGACAGCTGTCACACAACTGAACATTGTGGCTGACCAAGTACACCCCTTTATGATGACTGTATTCCCTGGCGGGGATGGCATCTTTCAACAAGACAATGCCACACTGCGAAGAAAGTTCAGGAATGGTTCCAAAAACATTCAGAGGAATTCCATTTATTGCCATGGCCCTGGACATAAATCCTTATCAATTCAGCAAATTTTCCGGACATGAATCCTATTCAGCATTTGTAGTTTGAGTTGAAGAAAAGGGTGTGAGCAGCATCACCCCAACCTCATAATTTATGGGAACTGCAGAAACTTCTGTTGCAGTTATGTACCAAACATCAAGAGACACCTACCAACATCTCATTGAATCTATGCCTCATCGGGTGAGAACTCTTTTTTGTGGCAAGAGGAGCACCTACATCATAATATTAGGTAGGTGGTTTTAATGTTTTGGCTGACTGGTGTAGTATTTAAAACATATACAGCAGAAAGTGATTAAAAACAAAATCCTTTCCTTCACCCTCAGTTTATTTCATTCCACTGTAGTGGATGGGTTAGTCAAACAGATATAGAAGTCATCCTCAGAGCTTGGTCCTCGTGTTGTAGTAGACATAGCATGACACTTTCAAAAAAACTATTTTTCGGTAGTGATTTTTCATCAAAATTTCTCACACAACTTTTGTTGTTAAAAATATGAATTTGGTTTAAAGAATTTGGTTTAAAGGATTTGGTTGATGAAATACTGTAAAATAAAGTAGAACAAAGGTGGAAGGAGGGTACAAGGACTAGCATTAATCTAAGTTTAAAATCTTCAAATGATGACGGGAAGACACTGAAACTGATTGTTGGTCAACACTGATGGTTTCTTTTGTTGTACCCTTGTCTTCTGGGAGAAAAAATAGCATGTGCATGTCTTTCAAAAAGTCACATATGATTTTCAAATGCATTTCAGCTGTTAAAAAATAGCCAGCCAACTTCAGCAATACCCCTCTGACTAAGTCATTTCCAACATTTTTGAAAGGTGTCATGCACACTATATTTTAGAGGTATTTCTTTGATGTTGCTCTTTTGTTTCGGAGGGTTTGTTTTAAGAAGACAAGGGAACAAAAACAATTTGGACCAATAGTCAATTTTCTATCATTGGGAAAGTTTAATATAGACCAATTTAAAGCCAGTTATTTCTATTAATTTCTATAATTCCACCTTCTTTCTATTTTATATTGTTTTAATTTATATCAAACCACTTTTAATAAAATTCGCCTTTTAACCTACAAAAGTTGTTTGAGAAATGTTCACAAAAAATCGTACTAAAACCAATTTTTCAACTATGTGTCATGCTATGACAACTCAACGGAAGGACTCAGCCCTGAGGATGAAGACTTCACATCTATTTGACCAACCCACCTACTGCAGTGAAATGAAATAAACTAAGGGTGAGCAAAAAAAATTTAAAACCACTTTCTTCTGTGCATGTTTTAAATATTTTTTGTAATATACAGCTGTGTGAGGCATATTTTTGAATGGTTTCTTAGTTTATGAGTTCGACAAAAAGTGATGAGAACATTGTGGGTAAAAATCTAAATCATTTGCTAGAAATGTGCATTGCTAATTCGTGGTTTGTGAAAAATCCAGAATAGTCAGAACGTATCAATTCTACATACCAAAGGTTTTAATGTACCTTACAAATTTCAAAACAAAAATATACCATTATACTTTTTGGCTTATAAGTCGATATGGAGTATAAGTCAAATGGATTAAGTTTCTCAGTTTCCTTATCTTCATCCATAAATAAATTAATCCTGAGTATAAAATGAGGCTAAAGCAAATATAGTTAATGTTCCGAAATTCTGTAGCTATGTTTTTGATATTTCAGTAAATATTTTAAAAAAAGAGAAAGTTAAGAAATTCCTGCAGTTTTTTTGTTTTTGTTTTTAAAGAAGTTGAATTTTGTAAGTTTATTTTTTTTTCTTACAAACTGACACTACTATATCCCTTCCATTAAACCTAACAAATGGAGAAGCCACAGTGAAAAGATGAAAGAAACAAAAAAGTGACATAAGTGTGCCACATAAGAGTGATGCTTGAAGCATGAGTTATGGCTTGATGCTTTCGCACAGAGTTCGATTGGAATAAGAAACCAAAAGAGTTTTCGATTTCAATTGGAAACATGAAATAAATTAAGAAAAGCATAATAAACAAAAGCAATGCTTGATTTTAATTCAGTTGAAAGATACAACTGAAAGATTGGCAGAGCAAAACAAGACTGCCTTTGCTAGCAACTGGTCATTTGTTCTTAACGCACATGCACCTCTGGCTGTCGATGCAATTATCACTAGCCAATCAACTGTGTGGCAGCCACATGTTTCAGAGGTTTAATCATTGTGAGATACGTGAGGTGCACCCTTTGTAGTTCTGGCAGCTTTGCAAAACCAAAGGTGAATGCTACCCACAGGATCTTGGAGGGGTTGAAAAGGTATGCAATTAACACACAACAGCTGCCACTTCAAATCAATCTCAATGATTTTGGTAGTGCTGTCGAACAGAAATATCTATTTCAGCAGCTTTTAAGTAAGTTCATAGTGAATGGAATATCATATTTTGTACACTTTCGGAATGGCTTTTCGAGAATGTAAAATTGCCTTTCAGGGTTCTTGGATCACAACCAAGAACCAATAAGGCACATTTTTTTTTTTTTTTTTCGTTCATTAATAAAATTTAATAGATAAGTCAATGTGGTGTATAAGTTGAGGCTCAGACTTACGAAGAAAAAGTCTACTTGAATGCTGAAAAATATGGAAATCAAAACAGATCTTGCAACCTGCTACTTTACAAAGCTTTAAACTCTTCTATGGTTCTTTGAGTCTAGCTGATGGAAAATCATCCCCATTCAATGGCAGCACCAAAACCTTTTAATATGGCAACATTTTCCATTAAATAATTTATCTATTTTATTTTACATTTTTATACTCTCCTGTGAGTTCTTATTTATTTTTTTACTTATTTTTTTTCTCTATTACCATAATTTTCGTCGTGTTATCAGCACTGGCGTATAATCTACAGACCGCAAAATTGCATAATTTTTTTTTCTTTCATATAATCTGTAGACTGTGACATTCAGCAAAAAAAATCACTGTATAATCCGCACATCACAGATGTTGAACCGGAAGTGGAATTTCCGACAGAAAAGTCGGTCACATAATGACCCAGGAGTCTGAAGAAGTAAGAGAAAAAAAGCGATTAAATGAACTATAAAGTACTATAAAGCAACTTTGTCATCTAATACAAGATTTAAATGAGTTTAATATACATGTACTCCAGACATCATGAAAGGTACCAGTACCAGAGTTCGTCCAGTCCTCCCAGCAGAAGTTGCACATGCAATCAAGAACATGAAGTGGGGAAAAGCTCCAGAAGACTATGGAATTACTGTAGACATCATACAAGAAGAAAATGGAGAAACTGAAATAATACTCGCCCAAGTTTTCACTCGATGCCTTAATGAAGGGAAGATTCCTGAGGATTGGAACAACACTACAATGATCCCGATACATAAAAAAGGTGACATTGAGGATCTCTGGAACTACAAACTTATCAGCCTCCTATCAGTGGTTTATACAATCTTCACTAAAATTCTTTCACACCGCTTGAAGGTAACACTGGACATGGCTCAACCGAGAGAACAAGCTGGATTCAAGAGTGGCTACAGCACCATAGATCATATCCACGTACTGAGAGAACTAATTGAAAGAGGGAGGGAATATGAACTTCCATTGTGCATGGCTTTTATCAATTATGAAAAGGCCTTTGATTCGGTGAAACCATCAGCAGTTACAATGGCTTTGAAATCCTGCGGTATTGGAGATGCATACATTAATATTATTAATAACATCTATGAAAATGGAAGTGCAAAGATTCTGCTGTTTGAAAATACAACGCACATAAAAATTGGAAAAGGATTGAGACAAGGTGATACCATATCTCCCAAGCTCTTTAATGCCACATTGGAAAATGTATTTCAATCACTGAACTGGGAAAACAAAGGGATAAAGATTAATGGAGATTATCTAACTCCCCTTCGTTTTGCTGATGACGTAGTCATTTTTGCAACTACCCCATCAGAGCTGCAGAGTATGATCCAGGAACTTGCTGACAAGAGTAAAGAAGTGGGATTAAAAATGAACTTTCAGAAGACAAACGTGATGTTCAATGCTTTTACAAGAAATGAAGATTTATCGATTGATGGAGAAAAGCTGGAGATAACAGACACGTACGTTTATCTTGGACAGCAGATATCAAGTGAGGGTCACATTGATGAAGAAATTAATTGGCGTACAAAACTTGCCTGGAGAGCTTTTGGAAGAAACGGCATAATTTTCAAGAGCGATATCCCATTATGTCTTAAAAGAAAAGTGTTTGATCAATGCATTCTTCCAGTGCATATGTATGGTGCAGAGACGTGGACCTTAACTAAAAGAGACATACAAAGGCTGCAGACAACTCAAAGCAGCATGGAGAGGAGCATGCTTGGTGTAACCAGGAGAGATAAGAAGAGGAACTCGTGTATCCGAAAAATGACAAGAGTGGAAGACATCATGATCAGAGTTAAATCCCTGAAATGACAATGGGCTGGACATATTGCCAGAAGGGCAGATCATCAATGGACAGTCGAAATTTTAGATTGGATTCCAAGGGACAGGAAAAGGCCCAGAAGAAGACTGCACTGGAGGTGGGTGGATGAAATTCGAAAGTATGCGGGAGTAACATGGAGGAGGCTGACACAAGACAGGCCGTTGTGGAAGAGGCTTGGAGAGACCTTCGTCCAGCAATGGATTGATAATGGTTGACAATGATGATGATGAATATATATAAAAAATGAATATTATATACACTAAAAACGCAAGTTAAAAACATTAACACTTTCAAACTCACGTTGAGCTCGTTTTCAGATGATGTATGCTGCATTAAACTGGGAGTGATGGCATATATGTGGGGGGTATATCGTATGAGCATATGCAGTGAGAAAGATGTTACATTATTCACTGTTAGTGGTCGGGGAGAGTTCCAAGTGTTTACACAATGGTCTCCATGGTAACGGAATCGCTATGGGAATGTCATCATTACAGCAATTTTGTCTACACTTTTGTATTAGCAGACTTTCTGCCAAAAGCAAGGTTGAACAGTTACTTGGTGTGTTTAGAATTTTTGCATTTTGCCAGTCGGGTTGATGTTTACCCTGCAGGTGGCAAAGCCTAGATAGAGCAGTTGCTGAAGAGTGCATTTTGACACTATATTTATGTTCATTCACTCGCTATCTAAGGTTCCGCCGAGTAGAGCCTATGTATAATTGTTTACTGGCACCTTCACAGGTTGTTTCCAATGGTATTGCAAATACACCATATCTGGTGTCCATCGGAATTTGGTCTCTGTCCTCCTTTAAATGAAGAAATTCATTTTTAAAGGTTACTTTTTCATATTTTTTTAATCTCCGGACAGATAAAGGGCATGGCATCCCATAGGTCATGCAGATGCAGCTCCAGAGTACTGCATTACACCTTGCCAATGACAAAAGGCTGATACAGAACAAGTCATAGAAATACTGTATGTACTCGTGTATAAGAGTTGAATCTTTTTGGAGGAAATCCTACTTTCAGAGTTGGGAGGGGTCGGCTTATATGTGGGCCAATAAAAAAACTTTTGTGAATTCTTTCGCGGAATTTACCAACGGATTTGTTTACATTTTAGACTGCTGCACAGAGGCTTTCCGCATGTTACTACGCGATTGTTTTCTGGCCTCAAAACTGCCGAGCAGTGACACGATCATATCCTCAATTGTGTCCACCACTTTAAGTTTAAATTCAGCAGTGTAACTGAAAAATTTCATTTTCAAAGACAACATGAATAGCAAGTAAAACAGCAGCAACGATGTTGGCCAAAACGGCAGAAGATGTACTAAACGCAAGGCAGTGCACATGAGATCCGAAAGGAGGAACGCATAGGTTTGTGCAGCAAGCGCAGTGTGTACGTTCATTGGCTGGTTGACAAAAACAGAGATGGCACAACAGTCAGAGTTGTCGTCAATGATTCAAAATTACTCCCGCCGTCTCTCCCGACAACTTGCCCGATCTTTCATTACGACACTCTTCTCGCTTCCTTCCTTCCCCATACAAACTCCTGAACTGAGGAAAAATTTTCCGAGGGAGTTTCTTTTCCAATTATACCTCTTCCCTTTCACAATTACGCTGCAGATTTTAAAAAAAAAAAATCAAAGGGCAATAAAAACTTTTCTTTTTTTAATCAGCATATAATCCGCAGAACCTATATTTTTTACTTTTTAGCAGATAATCCGCAGATTATACAACAAAAATTACGGCGGTAAATGCAGTGACAACATAAGTGCTCTACAGAATGTTACATCAAGAATGTAAATGGCTTCTATAACTCATCTACATCTTATCCTAATGCTTGATGAGCAAACCATGTTCAAAATTAAACAAAATACTAATTAATGCCCATATTTTTCCACTTCCATAGCATTTCAAGCAGCAGCAAAGGCATAACTAAGCACTTCTGTGCCAGGGGCAAACCACAAAAAATTGTTGCCTTAGTCTTTTCAAAGTGGAAAAAGATCATTCGGCTGTGGCTATGGAAACTGGCATTGTCAGAGTTAAGACATAAAAATTTCATGAATTCAGGCACTATGTTACGAATAACATTTTGACTTCAGAAATTTTACTACATCACCAAAAGTTCTTAATTCTATACCCAACACTGCAGCACTGTCACACACCATATTCCTATGTGACCGTAAGATATCATAGTCGTGAATTTCATAATTGAAAACACACCTGACATCGTATACTTTTCTGATAACAAAATTTTCCACTGAGTCTAGAATTTCATATTCCTGGAAACGTTCTTTAAGGAATACATTCACACAAACTAAAAATCCGTAGAATTTGCACTCAAAATACTTTTTCACATCAGCAAATTCATGCCGCATGTGTTACGATCGTCCAGACGGCGAGACAGCTTCCTTTGCATGGGGACTCTTCATTCTGACAGTTCAAGCTCACACACTCTTGTAGTTTTCTCCCAGAACATTTCAAAATTATCACAAATGGCTTGGAATGTTTGTATTAAATCCCGAATGAGACAATTTGCTTTATGAAAGTCAAGGTTTACACTTTGTAGTTTTACATTTGTTGCATCCAGAGGGGTTAAAATATGTGACAGCATATTTATATAAGCAAAATGTTCAAATGACTCTAGTAGTGATAAGCAGAGTTGTATAAAAATTAAATGCATCTGCGTACACAACCATTGAAGGAGAAAACTTGCTGCAAACCCGTGAATCATGATAACAATACAATAAGATAATTTAAAGAAAAATTAATAAAACAATAAATAATTATTAGAACATTAGAGATTCCAATTAGGACAAAATAAGTACATTAAAATTGCATGTGCAGCAATCGTGTGAAATGGACCTTTACAGTAAAATATTAAAATATTGGACTATGAACCTCATAAAAACAAGAGAGGCTAATTAAAAAAAGTTTTTATATCCAGAAAAACAGTTCTATAATGAACTTCAAAAATTATAAATAGCATTTTCAACAATTTAATTAAAAATAGTAAACTTACAAAATACATAAAGAAAAGATTTTTATTAAATAACTGTTAACTGCAAGAGGACCTGGCAATAAAATTTAGATTCTTTCTCTGTAAATGAAACTTTTGATACAGTTCAAATACATTGAGAACAGGCCTTGATAAAATCTACTGGCTAGAAATGTCTATAGAAACAAAAGAACTCAGTAGATGTGAAAAATAACTGAACATTATTCAAGTTAAAATAGAATTAAGTATATCAATCTGAGTAAAGCCCTGAATAAGTGTTTTAATGCTATAAATAACAATTTATTTATTTTTAATCTACAAGCAAAAATTATCTGCAAAATTTGCTAATAATTTGGAAACTATCCGCGTACAGCGTAAGCGTGTATGTCCACATTCGGTTACTCTGGTGATAAGTAATCGGAGGCTTTAGTAGCAACATCACTTCTATAGTTTTCAGAAAAATCTGAAAGAAACAAAAGGCCATCTTGATAGTTGTCTAACAGGGATTTTAAACAAAGGGCCCTGACAGTGAATCATGTTGGACAAAGGGGTCTTAAATTTTGTTCTGAATCATGTGTGTAAGTCTCTTATAGCATTAAACCAGTTCAACCTTTTCAAGGAATTTCTTATGTTGATGAAATCTTTAGTTATATTTACACATTTCTGCAAGTTGTAATGTGCCTCACGCTGTCTTGCGCCACTAAATTTAATGAGTGCATAAAACAATGCAAATGCCTTGCTTTTTCTTTGACTTGTAAAATCCTTGCCTGTACCCCTTGCATTTTCCACTTAAATTCAAAGCCCCGTCGTAGCATTATTCGTGACAATTCTGGATATTTAGTCCTAGTCTTAATAAAATGTCACTCACAATATTGAAGAGACTGATTGCATCTGTATGCTGATGTTTTGTAGAACCCAAATGAAGTGCTCTTGCATCTCAAGTTCTTTAGAAATGACATGCAAACATATGGACACTTGTTATTTCTTTACCACATCAGTATTTCCATCCATAAGTAGGCCAAAATAACCCCCTTCTTGGATTTCATTAGCCAACGAACGAAGCAGTTTCATTGCCATGATTTCAAGCATTTTGTTTTCCATGTCATGTGACACCCACTTATAGGATTTTCTTTCAATATATCGCTTAAGTTCTGGAGAATCTTCCCATCAGAGTTTCAGAAGCTAGCAAAAATTACTTGTTTCGTCCTTATGTCCTCGGATAGCAAGTCCCTGCTCTGATAAGTATAACAATGATGAAAATAATTTATATAAAGTGATACAGAAATTTTGAAGGTCTTGAAACTTTGAAAAATTCAAACTAGATGCCACATTCACTCCACTCTGCACTGCCGCAACTTTGGAACACGATTCTTAGTGGCACTGGGAGGCAGGGGCGGCGAAAGTGAAGTTCGTTGACCAGGCCTGAAATTTTGAATAGTGGTGCACCCTCTACCTTCCCGCTTTCCAGAACAAACAGAAGAAAAACAATGCCTACGCAGCTTTGTTAGGGATTAGGACCACCCAACCACTTACCTAGATCAACTTTCTAAGGCACATCACAACAATCGCACATATGTCAAATAAAAAAATAATAAAAATAAAAATCTTGGATGAAATTATTGACCAAGCCCGGGCGGCCCGGGTGGTTCCGCTGCCACTGCTGGGAGGTTTTATGAGAACAGAACTTTTTTAAAGCATGTTTCCAATTGGAAAAGCCAGAACAAATGAAGCAAGGATCAGCTTTGGTGAGAAATTTTAATGCATTTCCATCGTGAGCTTCGTTGCATACTTTACATAACATCACCTTTTTGTTTTCATCGTAAAAAATCCATGGATGTTTGCCCTGCCATGAATTTTGAAAAGCTCTACCAGCACTCTAGCATGCACTTGAAATTATAGAATCACAAACTCTGGAATTATTTTAAGACGAACTTGATAAATCAGTAATAGCTGGTTTTTGAACCAAAATTAAATCTATAGTACCGGAACTCTGGATTGTATTGTCCAGCAGGGACCGCTTGATTACAATTTTATCCATGATCAATCTTATAGTCTTAACATGACTGACAATCACATTAAGAAAACCACACTACACCAATGCAATATTAGCACAAACACAAATTAACCTCAACTGATTCTTTCCGTGTGAATATATCATCATCATCATCATCATTGTCAACCATTATCAATCCACTGCTGGACGAAGGTCTCCCCAAGTTTCCTCCACAACGGTCTGTCTTGTGCCAGTCTCCTCCATGTCACTCCCGCATATTTACGAATTTCATCCACCCATCTCCCATGTGGTCTTTTTCTGGGTCTTTTCCTGTCCCTTGGAATCCAATCTAAAATTTCGGCTGTCCATCTATGGTCTGTCCTTCTGGCAGTATGTCCAGCCCATTGCCATTTCAGGGATTTAACTCTGATCATGATGTCTTCCACTCTCGTCATTTTTCGGATCCACGAGTTCCTCTTCTTATCTCTCCTGGTTATACCAAGCATGCACCTCTCCATGCTTCTTTGAGTTGTCTGCAGCCTTTGTATGTCTCTTTTAGTTAAGGTCCACGTCTCTGCACCATACGTAAGCACTGGAAGGATGCATTGATCAAACACTTTTCTTTTAAGACATAATGGCATATTGCTCTTGAAAATTATGCTGTTTCTTCCAAAAGCTCTCCAGGCAAGTTTTGTACGCCGATTAATTTCTTCATCAATGTGACCCTCACTTGATATCTGCTGTCCAAGATAAACATACGTATCTGTTATCTCCAGTTTTTCTCCATCAATCGATAAATCTTCATTTCTTGTAAAAGCATTGAACATCACTTTTGTCTTCTGAAAGTTCATTTTTAATCCCACTTCTTTACTCTTGTCAGCAAGTTCCTGGATCATACTCTGCAGCTCTGATGGGGTAGTTGCAAAAATGACTACGTCATCAGCAAAACGAAGGTGGGTTAGATAATCTCCATTAATCTTTATCCCTTTGTTTTCCCAGTTCAGTGATTGAAAGACATTTTCCAATGTGGCATTAAAGAGCTTCGGAGATATGGTGTCACCTTGTCTCACTCCCTTTCCAATTTTTATGTGTGTTGTATTTTCAAACAGCCGAATCTTTGCACTTGCATTTTCATAGATGTTATTAATAATATTAATGTATGCATCTTCAATACCGCAGGATTTCAGAGCCGTGGTAACTGCTGATGGTTTCACCGAATCAAAGGCTTTTTCATAATCGATAAAAGCCATGCACAATGGAAGTTCATATTCCCTCGCTCTTTCAATTAGTTCTCTCAGTACGTGGATATGATCTATTGTGCTGTAGCCACTCCTGAATCCAGCTTGTTCTCTCGGTTGAGCCATGTCCAGTGTTACCTTCAAGCGGTGTGAAAGAACTTTAGTGAAGATTTTATAAACTACTGATAGGAGGCTGATAGGTCTGTAGTTCTTGAGATCCTCAATGTCACCTTTTTTATGTAGCAGGATCATTGTAGCATTGTTCCAATCCTCAGGAATCTTCCCTTCATTAAGGCATCGAGTGAAAATTTGGGCGAGTACTGTTTCAATTTCTCCACTTGCTTCTTGTATGATGTCTATAGTAATTCCATCTTCTCCTGGAGCTTTCCCCGCTTCATGTTCTTGATTGCATGAGCAACTTCTGCTGGGAGGACTGGAAGAACTCTGGTACTGGTACCTTTCATGATGTCTGGAGTACATGTATCATCCCTTTCATATAATTTGGAGTAGAAATCTTTCACTCTTGTCAAAATTTCGCCTCTATTTCTTGTTATAGAACCATCTTCTTTTCTCAGTGCCATAATCTGTTTTCTTCCCTTACTGAGATGTCCCTTTGCTATCTTTAGGCTTTGGTTGTTTTCAATTGCTTTCCTCACTAGCTCACAGTTGAATTTTCTTACGTCTTCAGTGATACTTTTTCGTGCTGTCTTGCATAGCTCTATATATTCCACTTTGGAAGTCACATCTTCTTTAGTTGTCCTCATCTCTCTTCTTTTTTGCATCAACATTTTGGTTTTTCCTGATAATTTGTTTACATGCAACTTGTTCTTAGACCCAGCTAATTTTGTTGCTGTTTCCATAAGAGCTTTGGTTACTTTTCTGTTAACTTCAGAAATATCCACTTCTTCCGATGTTAGGCCTTCTAAAGCAGAGAATCTGTTCTTCAGTTCCAACTTGAAAGTATTATGGTGTTTTTTAAGGTTGGTTATGTCAATACATTTTGTTTGTCTTATGAGCTTGCCACGTTCCAGTTTAGTGTTGAGGTGCATCTTACATCTCACCAATCTATGGTCACTACCTGTGTTGAACTTGTTTAGCACACTGCAGTCTTCGATGACGAATTTTTTGTTACACATAATAAAATCAATTTCACTTGTCGTCCCAATTGGATGTCTCCATGTCCATTTCCTGTGTGGCTTTTTCTTGAAAAAGGAATTCAAGATGAAAAATCCTTCTGCCTCTGCAAACTCAACGAGAGTATTTCCACGCTGGTTTCTGTTGCCGTGACCGAATTTACCTACTGAAGTTTCATTCTGTTGCCGGTGCCCTATTTTTGCATTGAAATCTCCCATAATTATCTTCAAGTGCTGCTTACCTTTATTATTTAGATGACGAATTTCCTCATAAAATTCTTCAATTTCTTCTTCAGGATGACTTGTGGTGGGTGCATAAGTTTGAATAATCTGAGCCTGGTATCTTCTCGATAGTTGGATAACGAGTCGTGCAGCTCTGTCAGAGGAACTTTCAACTTCTACCACTTTATCCTTCAGTTTCTTGTGTATTATAAATCCAACACCACTAGTTCTGCCAGTATCTGTCCCACGATAATAGAAGAGATGTCCACTTTTCAGTTCAATGAGATCTTCTCCTTTTCTCCTTACCTCACTCAGCCCGACGATGTCCCACTTGATCCTTTGTAGTTCCTCTTCCAATTCAAGAAGCCTTGAATCAGAAGATAGGGAGCGTCCGTTGTAGGTAGCCAAGGTCAGCATCAAATGGCAGCCTAGTCCGGTCCTCCGGGGATTCTTAGCACCCTCTGCCTTCATGTCGCACTGGCCGCTGCCTTGGCCAGGTACATTCCAGCTGCCGGAGACTGAGGGCCAAGATTTAAGTTGTAGAGTCATTTTGGAGGTGTTTGGCCATAACTCACCACGCTGGCCAAGCGGGTTGGTGAGTGTGGGATAGCATTTCCTCTGATCCCGATGGTATAGTTATACCGCTATTTGCGGTCGTCAGAGCCCCTTTAGTGGGAACAGGATGCACCACGAGAAGGCAGGGTTGACATTTGTCAAGGAGAGGCTGTGATGTTACGCATCACCTGACCTTACATCTAAATCCCGGCATTGGAGTTGGAATTTTCTACGCTTAGGCCCCACCCCATTCACTGCCAGACGAGATGTCAGACTGCCTGGCGGCTGGCTATCTTGCCCAGGGGAGTGATTAGAAGAGGTATTGCAAGTATTTCTCACAACGCTGCAAGAGGATACACAAAAAGAAGCACCGCGTCTGAAAATAAAAGATATTTTTTTAGACTTTGTTTGAGAACTCAGAGAAAGAGGTTGGGTTTTAAACGAGGTGAACAGACAATGGTTCATGTTGCTTCGAATTGCCTAAGTGTTGTAAATTATATGTAAATAATTATTAGGGGTATGCAAAAGTTTCTGCCATTTTAAGGGGAAAGGAGACAGGAACAATCAGGAAACCAGTACACATTTATTCAATGAAATATTGGCCATTAGCATCAATGACCTTTTGCTATTTTTCAGGCAACAAATGAATGCCCCTATGATAGAAGGACTTGGGTTTTGAGCTGAAGAACGCAGTGACAAAATTTTCCACCTCTGGAACTGTGGTGAACCGCTGTTGGGCTAGGGCATGTTGCATAGAGCAAAACAGATGAAAGTCTGAGGGTGCAATGTCCAGGGAGTAAGCCAAGTGCGGTAAAACCTCCCAGTGTTACTGTTCAAGGGTTGATTTCGTGGTGGCACCGACATGTGGTCTGGCATTATCGTGTAACAGGATGACTGGGCAGCATCCTTTACCTGTCCATGGATGTTTTTGCTCAATTGCGGCATTCAGTTTCATCATCTGATCGCTATGACATTGTGCAGTGATTGTTTCACCCAGTTTTAACAGTACAAAGTACAGTACTCCATGCATATCCCACCACACACACACAACAGCATCTTTTTTTGTGGATATCCTGTTTTGCAGTGGATATCGATGGCTGGCCTGACTCGACCCAGGATCGCTTGCGTATGGGGTTGTCACAATGGACCCATTTTTCATCCCCGGTGACAACCTTTTACAAGAAATTCTTCCCTTGAAACCTCTTCAGCAACGACATACAGATGCCCAATCATTGACCAATACTATGCTCCGATAAAGTATGCAGAACCCACTTACCAATCTTCTGGACCTTTCTCCCAAGGCCTGTAGATGCCGTACCACCGTCGATTGAGCCACTTTCAAACATTTCATCAGTTGCGTGGTTGATTGTGTGGCATCCTCTTGCAATAGCAATTCCAGCTCCTCGTCTGTGAGTTCCTGCGATTTACCTGCATGTGGCTTGTCTTCCAAGCTGAGATCACCTTACCTGGCAAATCATTCTCGACACGTCCGCTCACCCATAACCATTTTGCCATAAGCCTGACATATTGAACCATATGCTTCACTTGCACTTTTTCCTAAATTAAACATAAATAACAAACAGTGCAGCAAATTAACTTTATCGACCACCGTGCTTGGCTTCGTGCATGAACTGACAGCATGGGTTGTCGGCCGGTTAGACCCCTACAGCACCCGCTAGCGAGAGCGGCGGAAACTTTTGCTAACTCCTAATATATTTGAACTTAAAAAGGATAAAATAGATATTTGAGACTCATTTAGCCTTGTTACTTGAAACATAAATTCTATACTTGTTTTTCATAACACGAGATTAAATATTTTCATAAATTAATTTCTCTAAAAAATTCAAGTATAGTCGTACGTAATATATAGTAGTAATCGTAATAAAACACGCCAAATTATTGTGTCGGCTTGGGCTCCACGGACCCATATAAGTTGGCACCCATGAATATATATCTACATTTCTGTCATGTAGCAAGAAAACTATACACCACTAAAGATAAGAAAAAGAAAATTTATATAAGAGGGATCTTTACCATGCTTTTTGATCTACCCAGTACAAAGAGAATTATTCCCATACACCTTTAAGAAGCCACAATATCTCATGTCTACAGGACAGACTGACAATAACAGATGTTATTTCTTAACAAACATGTAAAAAAAAAAAAATGCCCTAAAACAGAAATCTTTCTCTTTATAACATAGCAACAGGAACTTATTGGTATCAAGGATTTGAAAAAATGGGCTGTGAATACACCAAGAATATTTGCAATACGAGCATGCAGATTTCCGTTAAATTGCCGTAAGAGTACAAACTAAAAAACTAGATTGCTAGTTTTCACCGCCGAAGACGGGCAGCTTCACCAGGCTAATGTTTAAAAGGTTGAGTACAGAATTGACCTTGTAAACATTAGCTTGATGAAGCCACCCATGTTTGGTGGTGAAAGCTAGCAATCTAGTTTTTTAGTTAGTACTCTTACAGCAATTAAACAGAAATCTGCACGCTCATGTTGTAAAGGAACTTATTGTCTTTTTAATCATTTAATACAAGAGTTTTGAAATGCCAAGTGGTTTTCATTATGGTGAATGTTTATTTGCTGTAAAACAGAACAAAACACGGTGCAGCATAGTTTAACTGAAACACATTCAAGAAGTTTGTACAAAATTCTAGCGGATAATGCTTACCTTGGTAGTCCTTTCTAGCGATGGGAACATTTCACGCACGTTTTCCCAAATGTTCCCATCGCTAGAAAAGACTGCCAAGGTAAGCATTATCCGCTAGAATTTTGTACAAGTTACTTTGAAATATCGCACGTAAAAGAGAATAGTAGAATGATTAGAGCTATATAATAGTCAGAATTAGAACTACTAATTGGAATACATTCAAGAAGTTTGGTGAAATCCCATACACAAACTCTTTGTTAGGATTCACACAAGGAAGTACCAAATAATAGCAACAAGAAATCAGTTACATCTTTCACGAAAATATAAATTCATATAAAAAATCTGTAAAACAAAATACCTGGCTTTTCAGTGTTAAAAGCAGTCTCAAAATTGGCAAAATTCCCATTAGCAGTAGATACAGCTAAAAAAAATATTAAAGAAAAGATTAAAAACATATAATGGAGGGTTCAGTACAATTAATTTAGAAAGTACACAGAATGAAACAATGGGAGAATTGAAAATCCAACAACAAAATTAATCAATCACATACCCCTTGGAATATACATGTACCTGAAATCACATTACACGATATGTAAAGTTAAATTATAATACAGTGAATCCCACTTAAGAAGTTTTCGTTGGGACAAAGCGATGAAAACATCTTAAGCGGGAAAACTTCTTAAATAGGAAGTGTCTGATTGGGTTTTGTAAGACTTTAGCGTTTAAAAATGTTGCATAGATTAAATCCAGAAATTACATTTTAGTTAATTTTAAAGAAACAAAAAGTTTCACAACTTACCGATTTAAACTTGAATATGAGGATTGAAAGCTACATTTATTATGCTACAGGATTACAAAAATACTGATCTAAAAGCGTTTGTTTCTTCCTTTTTTCCGCTAGATTCACAAAGTATGTGTCCATTTCCATTAAATTTCTCATTATGTCCGCTGGAACATGTTCGTGGCTTTCTATAAAGCGGCGAAAAGTTTCTAATGCTTTACCAGCTTCAGCTGAAGTTGGAATTGGCCTGCACTCATCTTCTTGCATTCCAGGTTCATAGTCTTCTTGCGTTTCGATGTCACAGATATCGTCGATATTTTGCATTTCAAAAGTGGGATCAACATTTACAAACTCTTCAAAGGAAGATTTGAAGTTCAGTTGGTTTTTTTTGCAAACTTTCCCAAGTTTCATTGTTGTCATGACTGTTTTCTTCATCAGAAAAACTAAGCTCATCAGCGTTGAAACCAGCTTTCTTGAAGCAATTTTTGATCGTTGAAGATGATACGTTTTCCCATGAAGAAACAATAAAATGCATAGCATCTAATAAATTCAATTTCAGTGTACATCTGGTGTAACTTGAGTCTGATTCAAGCTTCTGCAGTAGCCAATAAACTAAACGTTTCCTGCAGAATTGTTTCATGGTTTTAATTATTCCTTTGTCCATTGGTTGTAACATTGAAGTCAAGTTAGGTGGCAGGAAAACTACTTTTACATTTTCCAGATGATCCATGTTCTTTGGATGGGCTGTGCAATTATCCAAAAATAACAAAACTTTTCTATTTTCTTTGGCCATTTTCTTCTGAAACTCCATTAAAAAGTCTTCAAAAATCCACGCGTTTTGCTATTTCGGTAATTGCATGGAAAAGTTTTCACATTTTTGAAGCACCTCGGATTCTTCGATTTCCCAATGACCAATAAAGGCAACTTTTCTGTTCCATCCATATTAGCTCCTAGCAGAACTGTCAATCTTTATTTATTTACTTTGACTCTGTGGCTGCTATCTCCTGTGAAAAAGTAGGTCTTGCCAGGAATAAGGTTGTAAAACAAAGCACACTCATCAGCATTGAAAACGTCTTTTGCTTCATATGCTGATAACAGTTCTGCTAAAACATTCGATTTCCAATCTTCACTTCTTCAACGTTAACACTTTTTGATTCTCCACAAATAGTTTTATAAGTCAGTTCTGCTCTTTTCCTAAAACGGTCGATCCATCCATTGGAAGGATTAAATTCAACATTTAATTTCTTGGAAATCTCTTCTGCTTTCTCACGAAGAATTGTCCCGTTGATCGGAATGTTAGCATTTCTTGCTTGTTTAAACCACACAAGAAGTTTTTCTTCGACATCCTCGTATTTACCCTTCTTAATCGTTTTGATTTTTAATGAATGGGAAGCATTTGCAAGCACAGTGTCCCGTTTTGCCACTATATCGTTGAGGGTTGTAACAGATAAATTTAGTTCTTTTGCTATCTGCAACCTAGTTAAATGCGGGTTTTCATCAAATTTTGTAATAATGTTTCGTTTCTCAACCACAGACAAAGCTTTTCTTTTGATGCCTTTAGACGCCATATTTCTAGCTACGCATTTCAACAATAAAACTAAACGTTTAACTCCACGTATGTGAGGTGCAACACCTGAGCCTAACTCTGACAGCATGACTAACTTTCAGCAGGTGTTTCTTTTCCCAGCCTTTCCCCAGCCCCAAAGATAAGGTGATTGTGATACACAAAAGGCAGACGCAGAAGAATTGGGGGGAGTAAACATGACTCCCTGATTTTACCGTGGGAAACCGGCAAGGGGCTTCGCTTGCTACATGTACGGGGAGAACAAAGAAACGTTTCCTCCAAACTTCCTTGACATGTACTTATCTGCTGGACGAGTTCCAAAATTGTATGTTTTCACTTAGAAACTTGTGACACTTACAACTTCTTAAGCGGGAAAACTTGAAACATCGTTACTCCTTAAGTAGGAAAAATTAACATTAGCACTATGAGGAAAAAAACGGGACTCTAAAAATAAAACTTCTTAAACAGGAAAACTTCTTAAGCGGGAACTTCTTAACTGGGATCCACTGTACTAACATTCCAGGTAGTTAACAACTTGATTAAAACATCTCAGCATGATACACACATTTTTTTTTTATTATGATTGCTGTCACTTTTTTTTTATTTATTTATTAATTATTATGATGGCTTTCACCAGTTTATGTGGCACAAAACAGCAACCTAAGTCTCCATTCTACTAAAAAGGATTACGACACCAAACAGGAATACAATAAGTGTATCTTTTAATTATACAAGACATTTCCAGAATTACATAGAACTTAGCAATAGAGTTGCCTCCTTCAGAGACACATAATATTGCACGCCTTTGTCGATTATACTAAACATCTTTGCCACTCATAATGAAAATTAAACTAAGAAAGTTCAAGCATGCCTTTCTGGGACACTTTTTCTTTTTTTTTTTTTAATTTAAAACTGTTTTGTCACTTAGCTTTTTGAACAGCATGTGCTGTGGACACTCACTGATTTTATCTTCTCACCTAGTTGCTGACTTGCCATAATTTCAGTAAATTTTTGCTTCCTGTACTGTTTTAATTTTTCAAACATAAGTCCTAAATGAAAACCTTCTGTATACAAATGGGGGGGATTATATTGCAGTTTTCCTGAAAACCTACTATTTTCTGCAAATGAACTAACAATATAGAATATACAAAAAGAAAAATATACAAAGTTCTAAATTTGATAAGCCGTACTCTATGCAACCACACTACAAATGTCTCAACTTCCTTGACAATTTATTTATGATGTCTTTTTACATCCATAAGTAGTAGTCAGAAAAATGATTGAATTCATAATCTTTAGTTTGGCACATATATAAAGATCCCTTCTTCCCATAATCTACCTAATTACAAGTAAGGGGTTTAGCAACAGCTTTGTTTTCCTATATTTTATTCATAGCACTGCAACATTTATTGATCCTTGATAATTTTCTCTCTTATAATACATTTAAGAAAAACTATCGTAACTATAACCTTTCTAATTAATACAAACTTCAGACTTCCTTATACTCAGCAATGAATCATTCTCTTCACTTATTACACACAGTAAAGTTTCTAAGATGTTTGTTAAGTTCCATTTTGTAATAATGGCTTAACAGTTAAAACTTTTTCCCTGTTATTTTCTTTAGAGACCAACGCACTTCTCAACTCTTAAATATCAAAAATATTTACGAAAACTTAAACATGAAATTGCAACATACCTTTAGGCTGTAATGGAAATTGAACTTGGCCACTGACAGGATAATTTCGCTTTGTTCCACAAAGTTAAAAGTATCAGCAATAATGAAATTATAATAAATGTCACACTATGAACTATCATACTAAAAGGATTACAGGAATCACTCCATCTGCAATGATAACGAAATCACTACTAGGCCATTCCACAGTCGGCAGCATAATTTCTCACTATGTTGTACAACAAATATTCACAGAGTTGAAAGTACAAGTACTAGCAAAAAACTAAGTCAAAGATATCATCTTCAGATGAACAAGAAGTTAAAATATCTTTTGACCATGAACAAGAAGTTAAAATATCCTTTCATCTGGAGATTATATCTTTGACTTTTTTTTTTTTTTTTTTTGGCTAGTACTTTCAACTCTGAATATTCATTGTACAACATAGTGAGAAATTATCCCGCCAACCACAGAATGGCCTAGTAGTGATTTCATTGTTGCTGCACATGGAGTGATTCCTGTAATCCTTTCAGTACAGTAATTCATAGTGTGACATTTACAGTAGTGGCCAAAATTGTGGAAACCTTTTGGAAAAAGTTTCAAGTACTTCCAATATTGGAGGTTAATATTTTTTGAGATGGTGCCACAATGCCCAAGAATAGCCGATAATAGACGCAGCCCGCGAGAACAACCAAAATGCCCTACTGACACGGTCTGTGCTAGTCGGAGGAAACGTCCCCTAGATGACTGTAACGGGATGTTACCGAAAGTACTCGGGTAGAAAACGTATAGAAGTATATGTGGAAGCCGCAAAGGAAAAAACTCATTTAGTAACGAGGCCAATTAAAACCAACGGAGAAAAAAACTGAAGAGAACCAGCAACTGAATGAAAAAAAACCCATGCCACATCTACATAACGGAAATATGAAAAAAGCCAAGATCCACGTGCGGTAAGTGTTAATCGAACTGCACCAACATTACGGCTAGTTCAAAAATGCAACTTTTGGAAAAAGTGTATTTTTGAGGTTTGATGGCTCATACCACTACTTTTTTTTTTTTTTTTAGTAATACCATAAAATTATATATCAATGGAAAGATAATTTCATCAAGAATGTAATGCAACAAATTTTGTTCAATTATCTGTATTTTATGAAAAGTTATAAACAAAATAACCAGAAAAAGGAAGCACAACTTGCTTAGGCTGATATGAAGTAGCTTTCCTTCATTTGAATGTAGCCAATGAGTATTTAGAGAGCCAATTAGGTGTCATCTTGTTTTGGCAATGAGCCAATCAGGTCACTGTAGGAGTCAACTATTGATGTCATGTATTGGAGCTGAGAGGACATTTGTTAGTGTGTTATGTGATTGCTATCAAGTTGGTTGCTTTGTGTGTGTGTGTGTGTGTGTGTGTGTGTGTGTGTGTTCTTCCATTTAGTGAGCTTGTAAAACGTAATAAAATTAACCCTTTAACCGGCTGGAATGATTTAACTCGGCGTTAGCAAAACAGGCTAAAATCAGCTTGAACGAATATATTCGCTGTCCCGACAAATGGGACGAACGCGACAGAAATTACTGAACTTTTGCATCAGAAAGGGTTGCTTTCTGATGCGCAAGTTCCACTTAAATGGCGTTTGTCATTTTAAGTGGTCTTTGGAAGGGGGGATGATCATCATTAATCCTTGCTGTGTGATTACCTTTTCCGTTAGGAATGCTAAGAAAAGGGCGACGAACCTACGAAAGAAAAGATGTTTGTGTAACTTGTTTCTAACCAGTGGCATGATATCAGCGTCGGGGGACCTACTACTTCTGAACCATTCCTTGGGTAGTGGAACAGGAAACAAAGGACTATAATGGAATCAGACTACATACAGTAAGACTAAGGATTGTAAGGGAGTATTTACAACCAGCGAAAGTTATATAGTCAGTACTCATGAAATGAAAGAAGGAAAGGAATTGTTTTGCCATAGCTTTTGGTTTAACCCGGTCACTGTGGGAACACTTCTGTTTGAGGAGTGCAGGGAAATTTGGGCAGCTTTTCGTTCAGGTGCATCGGCCACTTAAAGGGTTAAAGAAATGGTGCAAAGAGTTGACTAGTCACCCAGAAAGTGATGTAAAATAGTACTATTAAGTGAACAAGGCTTCAGTTATGAAGAAATTAGAAAAAAAATTGGTGGAACCTTAATCAAAGGTGGCATTTCTAAATTTTTGAAGAGGTATAAGGATACCCAGTCACTACACAACCAAACTGGGAAAGGCAGGAAAAGGTGTACAACAGCAAGTGATGATAGACGAATCAAGAGACTGGGCCTAGGTGACAGAAGAAAATCATCTGGGTGCATACAAGATGAAATGGCGCAATGTAATGTGAAGTTGAGTGCAAGGACTGTTCGGTGCAGACCACAGGAATTTGGTCTAGAAGTTAGAATTCCACAAAAAAAAGTCATTTTTATCTCTCAAACAAAAGTTGAAAAGATTAAACTGGGTTAGAACCCATGTTAACTGCACAGCAGAACAATGGGTCAGTGTTATTTGGAGTGACGAGACCAAAATCTCCCTGTTTGGTAGTGATGGCATGAAATACATAAGGAGAAGATTTGCATCCTGATTGCATTACATGTACCATGAAACACCTAGTTAGTGTTATGATCTGGGGTTGTATGACATCAAAAGGTGTGGGCAGAATTTGTGCGATTAATGGGAATATAAATGGCCAAAAATACATTAATGAAATGCTTGAGCCCAAATTGAAGCCTTCCGCATGTGATCTTTTCCAAGATAATGAAGCATTTATATTTCAACAGGATTCAGCTCCATGTCATGTTGCTGCTGTGTGCAAAAAGTTGTTTCAAGATAATCATATTCCACCGCTGGAATGGCCTGGGAATAGCCCAGACCTTAACCCATCAAAAATCTATGGAGCCGACTAAAGAAACTTGTTAGTTAGAAGCAACCCAGCAATAAAACCCAATTAATAGAAGCAATAATTCAATCTTGGTTTCACATTATAACAGCTGCAGAACTAAAAAACTTGGTTCACTCCATGGGAAGGCGTTGTAAGGCTGTAATTAACGTTAAAGGTTACCCAACTAAGTATTAACTGACATGGTGAGAATTTTTGTATATCTCATTTTTTCTGTGTTTCACTTTTCTTCTTTATAACTGCTGTTCTAATACAAAATTCTCCATAAAAGTTAATGGATTACATTCTTGATGAAATTATCTTTTCATTGATATATAATTTTATGATATTACTCCAAAACAAAAGTGATGTTACGAGCCATCAAACCTCAAAAATACACTATTTCCAAAAGTTTCCACAATTTTGGCCACTACTGTATAATTCTGTTATTGCTGATACTTTTGACATTGTGGAACAAAGTGAAATTATCCTATCAGTGGTCAAGTTCGATTTTCGTTACAGTCTAAAGGTATGTTGCAATTTCATGTTTAAGTTTTTTTTTCATATTTTTTTTTTATATTCAAAAGTTGAGAAGTGCATTGGTCACCAAAGAAAATAACATGGAAAAAGTTTTAACTGTTAAGCCATTATTACAAAATGGAACTTAACAAATGTCTTAATACATTTTAACATATTTTTATCTCATCATATCGAGAATAACATACATTAAAGTTTCTTTCCATAACTTTTATGAACAGCAAACAAAATTTTTGACTTCAACATTTTTTATGGTAACATTTTTTTTTTGTTAACATTTCTTATGGTAGTATATTTTTTAGCAGCATGGACAACATATTGGCTTTCCAATTTTAAGTGATTTAGCATTATTCGTGTTGACCCTCACAGCTGCTGTGCTGTATGCTCCATTAATTAAAATACCAATACAGCACAGCCTAGTGATAACTATCTTTTGTTTAAAAATACAATTACATGCAAACTTTTTTCAATAAAAGCCAAAAGGCAATACAGCATTCTTAACTCTTTCTTTTTTTCCTTTAGCAATATTCTTTTTCTAGATCATTCATTACCTTTGGAGAAGTTGTTCAATTTCTCAAAATTTATTTTCATGTATACCATCATAGAGCATATAATTTTTTTTTTTTTTTTTACTCACACTTTAATTGCTTTCACATGAATGGATGGTTGTACATCTCTACAAGACAAGCATTTTAGCTTGCACATAATTTAAATTGGAAACTGGGCTTAAAGGAGAAATTTGGAGGGATCATCAGGAAATTTGTACTAAAATTATAATTAGTAGGATGTTTTAAAGTTGGTCTAAAAAATAAGTTACACAAAATAAAAAAAATTTATGAAAAAAACCTGAAAACCCTCTCCATCCCCTCAGCAAATGATTGAAAATACCAAGGGCATGTAGTTTCACAACAAGCCCTAAGTATCTGCACTTTTAAGGCAAATGAGAAATTATAAGATTGCTGTTAAATTAACACTCTAAATCATCCAATGAGTGACCAATTTATTGGGATCAATAGAACATTTTATGCAGCATGACTGATGCATCATCCAGTGCTGTTAAGCCATTATTACAAAATAGAACTTAACAAATGTCTTAATATATTTTAACATAAGCCATTATTACAAATGGAACTTACTCATTGAGAAAAGTTTGCATGTAATTCCCTCAGCAGCATCTCTACAGCTATATATATGAAACTCAGTGAGCAGGAGCACTCCAAACAGTAGTTTCAAATATCTTACTGAAGGTCTTACAGGAAAGCAGCATGATCTAATGGGCTTTGAGCCTGGGATGAAAGTGTTTGGAAGAGTGATGCTTGTATCAACAAAGCTGATGCACTTGAGTAATGTGGAAGAACAACAGTAGTACAAGTATGATAGTGAATGCTTAGAAGAGTTATACAAGTATCAACAAAGCTGCTGCACTTGTGGAATGTGGAAGCACCAGTGTTCGAAGTGGGCCTGTACGGGCCGGCTAGGCATACCGGTTGTTAACAAAAATGGAAGTGAGCATACCGGCAGTTAAAAAAACATTTTTTACCATCACGTTATGTGATAAATTATAAACCCGTCACAAACTATGTAAAGAAATTAGGATGAAAGCCCAAATTTCAACGCAAAAATCGGCAAATGACATTTTTAACGGATAAAATTGATAAATAATTAGCAGCTGGGACTGAAAAGACATTAATGCTCTGCTGCTACACTACAAAATACTGAAGCAAAATGACTTTCGATTTAAAACCGTGGTGTCAACCATACCGGCAGTAGCTCTGTTCCACTTCGACCATTGGGAAGCACAATAGTAATATGATAGAGAGTGCTTAGCAGAGTGATGGAAGTATCAACAAAGCTGCTGCACTTGTGGAATGTGGAAGAGTAACAGTAGTAAGAATACACTGAGACTAGTGGATGTAGAACAAGTGCAAGACCTGTAGCCACAGGTTATTTGTCAGTACATGCCCAAGGCAAGTGCTGGATATTTGGATTCACACAGGGCAACAGACAAGCAACAGTGAGTTAAATAAATAATAGGGAATTTCAACTGGGGACAATGCCAAACAGCATCACAGCACCAGGTGTGCCAGACACTGCACCATCTAGGCTACAACTGCACAAGACCTGCCCATACAGCATTGTTGTCTGCAGCAAAACAAGACAAAATGTCACCAGTGGATTCAGGAGCACCACTGATGGATCTTAAATGATTGGGAATTGGGAAAGAGCCGTGTGATATGACAAATTACGTTTTTAACTGCACCATGATGATGATGGGAGAGTGAAAACTTGGAGAAAACAGCATGAGAGTATTTTTCACAGTTGTGGCTCTCCAGACTGGCACCAGAAGTGTAATTTTTTTTCATGGGCAAATTTAGACCCATGATTTGAGTTGACCCATGCCAGAATGCCCATGCAAATTTAAATATCATTGATGAACAAGCTCACCCTTAACAAGATTACACTATTTCTGTGGTGATCGGCACTTCCATCAAAACAATGCACAATACCACAATGCAGACACTGTCTCAGAGTAGTTTCACGAACATGATACAGTATTCCCTGCTTTACTGGCCATATTAGTTCCCTGATCTGAATCCTATGGAGCATCTGTAGGATGAAGTCAAATGAGCATCACACATCTGGATCCACTGCCATCTAATCTGTATGAACTGGAAAGTAGAAAGTGCTGTTGAACATGAATGGGCCAATATTTCTTCAGAATGTCATCAAAACAGTTGAATCAATGTCACGGTGCAATGCTACTCTTCGGAAAGCCAAAGGTGGTCTCACATGTTATTCAGTGTATGAACCTAAAAAACTAACCATTCAGTGCATAGCAATCGCTGGAAAATTACAAAGCAGCTCCAATCACCTGCAAACAAACAAACAAACAAACAAACAAAATCCAAACAGGATAAATACACCCCCACATTCACAGGTTACCATCTAAGCCACGGATGGCTAAGTGGTTAGTGTTTCAGACTGTCGATGCTGGGTCCCCAGGTTCAAGCCTGGGCTGATCTTTCAGAGATGGTGTGATTTACTAACAATCGCTGAATATTCGCCGTGCATCGGACGAGCACGTAAAGTGACGGCCCCCAGGCTGGACCCACTGGTAAAATGGGTATCCTTTCCTATGTCCCCCCTGAAATTCTCTCACCCATCTATGTGCAATGTCGTACTTGTACGGTGGCGCCATCTACTGTACTCTAATCTCACTACAAACTGTTCTGTCAAAGTCGCTAGACTTGCTCTCATTCCTTCCGTTTCTGTGTCCTGCCCAAAAGGCGATCTCGCTGTAGGTGGCTGGGACCTAAACTCTACTCCCTGTGGACGGAAGTCCTACATAAAAATGACAAATCCTGCATCCTCACTGTGTCTGTCTGACTGAACAGGTTACCATCTTGGAACTGGATCTTATGCAAAAAAGAGTTCACTTCGTGCATTCACTAGCCTGACATCAGAATATAAATGTACTTAACACAAAACTACCACTGCTAACAAATAAAATGGTCACAAACAGAATTTCTGCAGAAAAGACATACAGCCTGCATTTTAAACCAAGCTGAACTCTCTTGAATTTTGTTCACTGGGACACACCCTCTCAGGCTCTTGTTGTGCACAACTCCCAATTTCAAACATACATGTAATTGTTGATAC